>CM055118.1:322353158-325310658 GCA_029206835.1 Rana muscosa | reverse complement strand
CTAGGGCTGTCCTAGTCCCTAAGTCCCTGGTTTTAAATGTCCAAGCAAATAGCCACACAGGCTTTGTCTCACCGCACAGGGGTTCACTCTCCCTAGACAGTCCACACAGGTCTGGTTCCAGGCATGAGCTAACCCCTAATGAAGCTGGGAGTTCTTATAGAGGCCTAAATGAGCTGACAAGCTTCAGCTGGTCTCATCAACTCCCTGTCTGCACGACGCCCAGCACTCTCCCTAGAGGTATGAGTCATCCATGAGCCCACTAGCCTTAGCTGGGCTTATACAACTCTCCACCTAGTTGTATAAGTCGGCGTAAAGCCTGAATCTGGGCGAAATATATCTACCCCCCTGGATGCAACCAGGTGACTCTACCTTCCTGCTGTCACATACCCCCCCCTCTTGTTTTAACCTCGGGGTTGGAACACCAGCAATCAGGCATTCATGTACTCGAGACAAAGCATCCACATTCCCCATTTGAACGCCAGGGCGATGCTTTACTGTGAAGTTGAATTCCTGGAGGGCCAGGAACCACCTATTCACTCTTCTATTTGTTTCCTTGTTTTGAGCCATCCACTTTAACGGAGCGTGATCCGTAACCATGTCAAAGTGCCTACCTAGCAGGTAGTACCGAAGGGAATCTAGAGCCCACTTCACCGCTAAACACTCCTTTTCAACGGTGGCGTAATTTACCTCATGGGACTTCAACTTCCTGCTGAGGTAAATGACTGGGTGCTCTTCCCCGTTCCAGACCTGGGACAATACTGCTCCTAACCCCACATCTGACGCATCACTTTGTACGACAAAGTCTTTAGAGAAGTCGGGTGAGTACAACACTGGCTGGCTACATAAGGCTTGTTTCAAGAATTGGAATGCTGCCTCAGCCTCGGGGGTCCATTTAATCATGACCGACCCTTTCCCCTTCGTCAGGTTGGTTAGGGGCACAGCCTTAGAAGCAAAGTGGGGAATGAATCGCCGATAATACCCAGCGATTCCCAGAAAGGCTCGTACCTGCTTCTTGCTGTTGGGACGTGGCCAACTCTGGATGGCCTCGACTTTGTTGAGTTGGGGTTTTATTACTCCCCTCCCAATGGTGTACCCAAGATATTTGGCCTCCTCCTGCCCAATGGTACACTTCTTGGGGTTAGCCGTAAACCCCGCTTCCCGAACAGAGTCCAGGACTGCTTGCACTTTTGGCAGATGTGAGGCCCAATCTGTGCTATGGACAATTACGTCATCCAGGTAAGCCGCAGCATACTTCCGATGGGGCCTCAGCATCTGGTCCATTTTCCGTTGGAATGTGGCCGGCGCATTCTGTAACCCGAACGGCATTCTTTTATATTGGAACGCCCCGTCTGGGGTTACAAATGCGGTTTTCTCTTTGGCCGACTTGGCCAGGGGGATTTGCCAATACCCTTTTGTGAGGTCAAGAGTCGTCATGTATCGGGCTGTTCCCAGCCGGTCGATCAACTCATCTATACGTGGCATGGGGTAGGTGTCAAATTTTGTAACTTTGTTCAACTGACGAAAATCGTTACAAAATCGCCAGCTCCCATCCGGTTTAGGCACCAACACGATGGGACTAGACCAATCACTTTGGGACTCCTCTATCACCCCTAAGTTCAGCATTTTCTGTACTTCCTCCCGTATTGCCGCCCGTCGGGCCTCTGGGATCCGATAGGGTTTTAACTTCACCCTTTCACCGGGCGGGGTAATGATGTCATGCTCTACCCCAGATGTTTGTCCCGGCAGCTCAGAGAATACCTCCTTGTTGCGAAGCACAAACTCCTTAACCTCCTGTTGTTGGGGTTGTGACAAGGTGGCTGCTATTCCAACCTCAGGAATCACGCAACCAGTTTGAGCTGGTGACCAAGTGTCTGCGACTAGGGACTCTCTATCCCTCCAGGCTTTCAACAGATTAACGTGATAGATCTGTTCGGGCTTTCGCCTTCCTGGTTGTCTGACCTTGTAATTCACTTCGCTCACTTTTTCCATTATCTCGTAGGGGCCTTGCCATTTGGCAAGGAATTTACTTTCAACCGTAGGGACAAGTACCAGTATCCTATCCCCCGGGGAAAAGGTACGGGTCTTGGCTCCACGGTTGTACACTCTCTGCTGTGCTAACTGCGCTTGGGCCAAATGTTCCTTCACGATGGGCATTACCTGTGCAATTCGGTCTTGCATCAGGGCGACATGCTCAATCACACTCCTGTGGGGAGAACTCTCACTTTCCCAAGTTTCCTTGGCAATATCCAACAGCCCTCTTGGGTGTCTCCCATACAGTAACTCAAAGGGGGAGAATCCCGTAGAGGATTGGGGCACCTCCCTAATAGCAAACATCAGATAAGGAAGTAGACAGTCCCAATCCTTTCCATCTCTATCCACCACTTTCTTCAACATTTGTTTTAGGGTTTTGTTGAATCTTTCAACCAGCCCATCGGTTTGGGGGTGATACACAGATGTACGTAATTGCGTCACTTTGAATAATTTACACAGCTCCTTCATAACCCGGGACATAAAGGGTGTACCTTGGTCCGTAAGCAGTTCTTTACAAATACCCACCCGGCTAAACACAAGAGATAGCTCTTTGGCTATGGTTTTGGCCGAGGTATTTCGGAGAGGGATCGCTTCTGGATAACGGGTGGCATAGTCCATTATAACTAATATGTACTGGTGCCCCCTAGCGGACTTGATTATAGGACCTACCAAATCCATGGCGATCCTCTCAAACGGGACCTCAATGATGGGTAGAGGGACCAGCGGGCTACGGAAATGTGGCATCGGGGCCGACCTCTGACACACAGGGCAGGAGGAACAATAATTTTCTACGTCCTTCATCACCCCCGGCCAATAGAATCTCTGTAATACCCTCTCTCGGGTTTTCTCTGTCCCCAGATGACCTCCAAGAATGTGCCCATGGGCCAACTCCAACACCAACTTCCTGTAAGGTTTGGGCACCACAAGCTGCTCAACGGTTTCTTCTGCCCTTTTTGCCACCCGATACAGTAGGTCCTTCTCTACGCTGAAGTATGGGTAAGTGCAGGTATTATCTGGGTTCACTAACTCGCCATCTATTTTCACTACGTTTTCCCGTGCCTTTATTAGGGCGGGGTCTTTCAACTGTTCTGTGGCAAAGTTTTCCCTGTGAACCTCAAGATCAGAAAACTCCACAGACGGTAGGTTTTCGTCTGAGGAGGTGGGCTCCTCTCCAGTTTCTTGAGTCTCCCCTGCCAATACTGATAAGGGAAATTCCGGAGAGTCCTCACCACTCTCAGGGGAGTTTTGGCTATCACATTCCTGGTACATAGGGGCACCAGTGAGGGGCTCAGGATCATCCCACAGTTCCCAGAACTTCGGAAAATCCCTTCCCACAATGGCGTCATGCGGTAACTGAGATACTAAGCCCACTGGATGAGAGAGGGTACCTTTGGGGGTCTCGAAACACACTGTAGTCACTGGATACTCTCGGGTGTCCCCATGCACACAAATAACAGCTACCTTGCTATTCCCAGAGACCTCTGTTTTAACTAACTCAGCCTTTATCAGGGTCACAAGGCTACCTGAATCCAGCAATACCACAACATTTCTACCATTAACACACATTTTGCATAAATGTTTCTCAGTTCCTCGAATGGCAGTGCATGCGACTGTCGCACACAGCGACTGACGTCTGCCCGTCAGAAAGTCACACTGCATGGGTTCCTCCACAACCGGGCAATTGGCTGCAATATGTCCCGCTTGCCGGCAGCGGTAGCAAACGATCCTTCTTGCCGCCTCTTGAGCCGCTGATTTCCCAGGCTGTTCTCGCCAAACTTGGGGTAGAGCTCCCACCCTCTCACTCTCTCCACCCTCACCCCTTGGAATCCTCTTATCCGCCCCTGGGGATGGTCTGGTCTTAGGGTGGAAAGTCCGAGTGTCTCTGGAAGAGGCCGTCAGGTTCTCTGTAGCCAAGTATTTCTCCACACGATCCACAAGACCATCGGCCGTCTCTGGGTCTCCATGGCTTACCCACTTTTGGATGGCAGTAGGAAGAGCTCTCAAAAACCGATCCATTACAAAACGTTCCACAATCTTTGGTGCGGACAAAGTCTCTGGCTGTAGCCACTTTCTGCTCAGGTGAATGAGATCATACATTTGAGACCTGGGGGGTTTTCCAAGCTGGAAAGTCCAGTTATGCACACGCTGAGCCCGGACAGCCTGGGTGACACCCAGCCTTGCCAATATTTCAGCTTTTAGCATCACATAGTCTTTTGCTTGGTTAGGCTCTAGGTCATAGTAAGCTTTCTGCGATTCACCAGTTAACAGAGGAGCCACCAGTCCAGCCCACTGCTCCTCAGGCCACTTTTCTCTTTCAGCGGTCCTTTCAAATGTGGTCAAAAATACCTCTGGATCATCCTCTCCAGTCATTTTTGGCAATAAACGACTCACCCCAAAGGACGCGGTATTAGTGGGACGGCTTTCCTCACTGGTCTGCGGACGTTGCTGCATTACTGCTTCCATCTGTTGTTGTAGTCTCTGCTCTTGCTTCTGCAACAGGTCTATGAAGCGGGCCTCAGATTGCTGCTGGGCTCGTTGCTGAGCCTCCAGACTCTGTTGCAAAGTTGCGTTTGTCTGCTGCTGGGCTGCAAGGCTCTGTTGATGAGCTTGCTGCTGGGCTGCGAAGTTCTGTTGTTGAGCTCCAAGGCTCTGTTGATGAGCTGCAAGGCTCTTTTGCAAACCTGCATTTGTCTGCTGTTGATTGGCATTTGCTAGAGCCAGCTGCTTCAGTATCTCCTCCATGCTGGCTTAAAAAAACTGCCACTGGTTCTCCACCAACTGTGAGGGGGTTAGCTCGGCAGCGGGTGTGTGTGACCCCCGGGATGGGCTCCCCACACAAAACAGGCCCAGCAAACGGAGGTTGTGGTTTTCAAAATCAAAAAGGTGCGGTTTATTTTCTATTTACAGTGACAAAACACAGCAAAGCAAAAGAAACATAAACAAAATAAATCCTGGTCAAGTTGACCTCTGACTAAACATACAGGTTTCCTAACTAACAACTGGGATCAGCCTAGGGCTGTCCTAGTCCCTAAGTCCCTGGTTTTAAATGTCCAAGCAAATAGCCACACAGGCTTTGTCTCACCGCACAGGGGTTCACTCTCCCTAGACAGTCCACACAGGTCTGGTTCCAGGCATGAGCTAACCCCTAATGAAGCTGGGAGTTCTTATAGAGGCCTAAATGAGCTGACAAGCTTCAGCTGGTCTCATCAACTCCCTGTCTGCACGACGCCCAGCACTCTCCCTAGAGGTATGAGTCATCCATGAGCCCACTAGCCTTAGCTGGGCTTATACAACTCTCCACCTAGTTGTATAAGTCGGCGTAAAGCCTGAATCTGGGCGAAATATATCTACCCCCCTGGATGCAACCAGGTGACTCTACCTTCCTGCTGTCACAATACATACTGAGAGATGGTTGAGCTCAAGGCTTCTAATTATAATATCCTATTAAAGTGTGCCTAACTCAGTTTATATCACCTTGATATTACATTTTTTTGGTGAACCAGCTATCGTTGCCTTGTCTAAAGTAGTGTCCCCACTGGCTACTGAGGCAATGGCATTAGAGGAGGGGATGAAAGTTAGGCTCAGACAAAAAATCATGGAAGTCAGAACCCTATCAACAAAGGGAAGCTACTTTCAGAGGCACCTAGAGTAGGGTTTCTGGCTAAAAACACCAATGGCAGTCAACTCACTGAGTATGCTCTTAGGCCTGTTTCATATAAGTATCAACTTGTACAAGAGCAGTCTGAACAGCAAGCTTTGACAAAGCTTTTGCAAAGCAAGTTTTGAGCTTCTAAAGTAACATTCAACTCCAGTTTGTAAATGTTGAACACAGATCCTAATGGGAGTGTTGATTGCCACTTTAACCACTTAAGGACCGGCCACCACATATACAGGTCCTTCTAAAAAAATTAGCATATTGTGATAAAGTTCATTATTTTCTGTAATGTACTGATAAACATTAGACTTTCATATATTTTAGATTCATTACACACAACTGAAGTAGTTCAAGCCTTTTCTTGTTTTAATATTGATGATTTTGGCATACAGCTCATGACAACCCAAAATTCCTATCTCAAAAAATTAGCATATCATGAAAAGGTTCTCTAAACGAGCTATTAACCTAAACATCTGAATCAACGAATTAACTCTAAACACCTGCAAAAGATTCCTGAGGCTTTTAAAAACTCCCAGCCTGGTTCATTACTCAAAACCGCAATCATGGGTAAGACTGCCGACCTGACTGCTGTCCAGAAGGCCATCATTGACACCCTCAAGCAAGAGGGTAAGACACAGAAAGAAATTTCTGAACGAATAGGCTGTTCCCAGAGTGCTGTATCAAGGCACCTCAGTGGGAAGTCTGTGGGAAGGAAAAAGTGTGGCAGAAAACGCTGCACAACGAGAAGAGGTGACCGGACCCTGAAGAAGATTGTGGAGAAGGACCGATTCCAGACCTTGGAGGACCTGCGGAAGCAGTGGACTGAGTCTGGAGTAGAAACATCCAGAGCCACCGTGAACAGGCGTGTGCAGGAAATGGGCTACAGGTGCCGCATTCCCCAGGTCAAGCCACTTTTGAACCAGAAACAGCGGC
Organism: Rana muscosa; assembly: GCA_029206835.1. Classification (NCBI taxonomy): domain Eukaryota; kingdom Metazoa; phylum Chordata; class Amphibia; order Anura; family Ranidae; genus Rana; species Rana muscosa. The sequence goes on along the minus strand of CM055118.1, from coordinate 325,304,039 downwards.
AGAAGCGCCTGACCTGGGCTACAGAGAAGCAGCACTGGACTGTTGCTCAGTGGTCCAAAGTACTTTTTTCGGATGAAAGCTAATTTTGCATGTCATTCGGAAATCAAGGTGCCAGAGTCTGGAGGAAGACTGGGGAGAGGGAAATGCCAAAATGCCTGAAGTCCAGTGTCAAGTACCCACAGTCAGTGATGGTCTGGGGTGCCATGTCAGCTGCTGGTGTTGGTCCACTGTGTTTTATCAAGGGCAGGGTCAATGCAGCTAGCTATCAGGAGATTTTGGAGCACTTCATGCTTCCATCTGCTGAAAAGCTTTATGGAGATGAAGATTTCATTTTTCAGCACGACCTGGCACCTGCTCACAGTGCCAAAACCACTGGTAAATGGTTTACTGACCATGGTATTACTGTGCTCAATTGGCCTGCCAACTCTCCTGACCTGAACCCCATAGAGAATCTGTGGGATATTGGGAAGAGAAAGTTGAGAGACGCAAGACCCAACACTCTGGATGAGCTTAAGGCCGCTATCGAAGCATCCTGGGCCTCCATAACACCTCAGCAGTGCCACAGGCTGGTTGCCTCCATGCCACGCCGCATTGAAGCAGTCATTTCTGCAAAAGGATTCCCGACCAAGTATTGAGTGCATAACTGAACATAATTATTTAAAGGTTGACTTTTTTTGTATTAAAAAAACTTTTCTTTTATTGGTCGGATGAAATATGCTAATTTTTTGAGATAGGAATTTTGGGTTTTCATGAGCTGTATGCCAAAATCATCAATATTAAAACAAGAAAAGGCTTGAACTACTTCAGTTGTGTGTAATGAATCTAAAATATATGAAAGTCTAATGTTTATCAGTACATTACAGAAAATAATGAACTTTATCACAATATGCTAATTTTTTGAGAAGGACCTGTATACTGTGGCAGGTCGGCCCTATTGCGCGAAACAACGTACCTGCACGTCATTTCGTGCACGTGTGACTGTGGGCGTGCTCGTGCCCGCTGAATAGCAGGAAAGCCGATGCCTGGGTCCGGCTGGCCGTGATGTCTGCCAGCCACCTGGCAATTGCTCCTCAAAGAGGCAGGACAGGGATCTGGCAGTGTAAACAAAGCAGATCCCTGTTCTGACAGGAGATTACAGTGAGATTGTCTGTTCCTAGTGATCAAGAACAGCGATCTCTCTCCTCCCGTCACTACACTCCGCCCACAGTCAGAAACCCCTCCCTAGGACACCCTTAACCCCTTGATCGCCCCCTGGTGTTAACCCCTTCTCTGCCAGTGTCATTTATACAGTAATCAGTGTCTATTTTTAGCTCTGATCGCTGTAATAATGTCACTGGTCCCAAAAAATGGTCAAAAGTGTCTGATCTGTCTGCTGCAATGTTGCAGTCCCGCTAAAAATCGCTGATCGCCGCCATTACTAGTAAAAAATTAATTAAATAAATAAAAATGCCATAAATCTTTCCCCTATTTTGTAGACGTTCTAACTTTTGCACAAACAAATCAATATATGCTTATTGCTATTTTTTTACCAAAAATATGTAGAAGAATACATATTGGCCTAAACTGATGAAGACATTTGTTTTTTTACATTTGTGTTTTGCATATTTCTTAAAGAAAAAAGTTACAAATATATTTTTTCAAAATTGTTGGTCTTTTTTTGTTTATAGCGCAAACAAATGTCAGAGGTGATCAAATACCACCAAAAGAAAGCTCTATTTGTGGGGGAAAAAAGGACATAAATTTTGTTTGTGTATTAAGGTCACACAACCGCGCAATTGTCAGTTAAAGCAATGCAGTGCCGTATTGCAAAAAATGGCCTGGTCATTAAGGGGGTAAATCCTTCCAGTCCTTAAGTGGTTAAGCAAGGTGCTAGCAGGCTTTTAAAGTGGTTGTAAACCCACTTTGACAACATGCACCTACAGGTAAGCCTAGATTAAGGCTTACCTGTAGGTGCATGAAATATCTCCTTAACCTACACGGTTAAAGTGGTTGTAAACCCACTTTTATTTTTTTTATTTTTTGGCCCACCTGCAAGAGAAAGGCATAATGAGCTATTATGACTAGCATAATAGCTCATTATGTTCCACTTACCTTAGATCGGGGCCCCCGAAGCCGTCCTCGTCCCTCACTGCAGACGCAGACATCACTGCAGCGATAGCCGGAATGTTACTTCCGGGTATCGCCGTACCAGCCAATCACAGCGCCGCTTCGGCGCTGTGATTGGCCGGAGCGGCGGAGACGTCACTCTGCGCATGCGCGCGGGAGGCGTCCCACTCGGCTACGCCCAGCGATTGCTGGGAAGTAGCCGAGTATGTGAATGGGATTAACCCCATAAATGTGCCGTTGTCTAAGGCGCGCATGCGCCGTAGACAGCGGCGCTTGTCATTTTAGTAAATATCTCCTAAACCGTGTAGGTTTAGGAGATATTTCTTGCACCTACAGGTAAGCCTTAATCTAGGCTTACCTGTAGGTGCAAGTTGAAAAAGTGGGTTTACAACCACTTTAAGGAGATATTTGCTGTAAAACACAGCACCAATGACGTCACACGCATTTGCACTAGCGGGCTGGTATCGTTGCCGGTTTTCTGAATGGAATCTTGCCGGCCCAAGCGCACATGCGTGTGACGTAATTTCCGCTCCAGGCCAATCAGAGCGACAGAGCGACGATACACAGAAGGGACATAGAGGCAAGATGGTGGCGGAGGGGAGCGAGGAGGACTTTGGGGGCTTCGATTTCAGGTAAGTGCCACATAATGAGCTAGTATGCTATGCATACTAGTTTATTATGCATTTCTCTTGCAGGGGGTATGTTTAAAAAAAAAGTTGTGGAGGGTTTACTTCCTCTTTAACAAGCTTTAGAAGGGCTGAAGCCTGCTAGCTGCTTGCGTAAAGTGGAAATCAGAACTCCCATTAGGATCGATATTCAGCATTTGCAAGCTGGAGCTGAATGGTTGGAAGCTCTGCAAATGCTGCATCAAAGGTTGCTGTTCATAATGCTCTTAAACAAGCTGAAACAAGCCTAGGATATGACTTTTTACTTCTAAATGTTTTAATGTAATACAGGTTTACATAAATTGCAATAAAAGAATTGCAAAATAAATATATAAAAAAAAACTGGCTTTAACTTTGGACCTACGTTAAGTCCACACACCTGTAACTGTGTTTTTCTGTATGGTTTTCTAGACAGCATTAAGAGGTTGTGCCAGTATGAGGATGTATCGGTGAGGCACATCCATGAGTATTTCAAAGATGATCTGACCTACATATTGGAAAATGTCAATGCTCACGCCCTCCTGACCGAACTGCATTCTCGGAATGTGCTGAATGCAGAAGTAAGATAAAGAATATTTTTTATTTCTTACATCAAAGTCATGAGTATATTATAGAGAAATGTTTGTGGTCAGCTTTTTATAGTATACATTTAAGACCTCAGCTTTTTCTTTTTTCTTTTTATCATTTTTTTTTATATCTTCATCCAGTAAAAACCTAACATATAAACTTTAATTTAAATACATTATCTTGACATGAATTGAGATAACACCACCGCTTATACTAACCCTTTCTTATTACTTACAGCATTTCCTTCCTCATCTCTGTTACGCAATTGCTAAGAATGTTCGTGTTTTGTGACCTGTAAATAATTGAACCAATTGCTGTCCAGGGCAATTTTTTTTATTTTTTATGCACATATTAAAATCAGCATTTTATGCAATAAAATTATTTAGAACCCCCAGACAATGTGTTTTCTGAAAGCATAGAGCCTGGAGAATAAATGTTTTGCAGTTTAAATTTTTCAGGAAAAAACACACTTAAAGCGGAGTTCCGCCAAAAATAAATAAATAAAAGTGAGCAGCTACAAATACTGCAACTGCTGACTTTTAATATAAGGACACTTACCTGTCCAGGGTGCCTGCGATGTCCTCACCTGAAGCCGATTTGTCCCTCGGCTCCCTGGTGGAGGCGGTGCCATCTTCGGTAAGGGAATCAGGAAGTGAAGCCTTGCTGCATGCTATAACTGGTCCCTGCTGTCTTCTGGGACCTGTGTGGCTCCCAGACGATAGCGGGTGGGCGAAGGAGGGGCAGGACATGGCATAGATAGCTGCGGATACTGCGGCGATCTCTGCCCGGAAGTGGGAGAAAATACCTGGATTATGCAGGTATGTGCTTCCCCCTTCCCCCCTGAAGGGTGCCAAATGTGACACCGGAGGGGGGGGGGGGGGAATCCGAAAAGCGGAAGTTCCATTTTTGGGTGGAACTTCACTTTGAATTAATTTAAATGCACAGAAACACAACATAATAACCAGTTATTTGGTAAAATATAAAAGATTGGGTTGCAGTAAAAATATAGATACCAAACATGTCAAGACTCAAAATTGCGTGCCCCCATGAAATGGCTACAGTACCTAAGTGTCACTTTAGAAGCCATTGCAGGTTATCATTTTAGATTTAAATTATGAATTATGGTCCTGCAATTATTGTTCTCACTCCGATGTTCACAGCAATACTTTAAATGTGTGATGCAATTGATGTTTACATATTGCTACAGAACTTTACATGGGCAGGTTACGGGTACTCTTTATGGTGACATCAGAGATCTGGTAAACGCTTGATGTCTCCCCCATTCTTTACTGAAGGTAATCAAGCACAGATGGTGATACATTATTGGCTACAGTAGCTGAGGAGTGATGGCTCTGAAACCAGAAGTGACAAATTCATTGTTGCTTCCGGGTTCATCTGTCACAGAGGAGATTGGGCAATTGATGTTCCTCGATTCTCTCAGTATCTAACTATTCCAGCTGTTTACCATGGTCCCAGGATCCCCGGTGGAACAGGAACGCCCGGGAACTACCATGGGTAGCAGCTGGGGGGGAGTCAACACTTCTAACTACCGTAAAAGTGATCAGTAGAGCCAGTCACTTTTACTAAACAGCTGATTGCCAGTTGTAAAAAATAGGATATTGTCCCTCCACACCCCCACTTCCTCATTCTTCCATAGGTGAGAGTGAGGTCCCTTCAGCTGCCTGCACCCTCCTGAGATATTCATGTCGCACATCCCTAGAAGCTGTGGGTCAGGAAGTGCTGAAGGTATATAATCAAGAGGAATGAGGAAGTGGGAGTGTGAAGGAGAAATAATAAAATGTTTACAGGTCATAAAATATGAAAATTCTTAGCAATTGTGTAATAGAGAGGAAGGAGAAAGGGAGTGGCAAAGTACAATAAATGGATGAAAGGTCTGCTTTAAAGTGTATCTGTCACTTTAGTACAAAACAAAGTGCAGCGTTTTCCAAATTAAAAAAAAAGTGAGCATCTAATAATTGCAAAACAATCAAGAAAGTCCTCGAAACACCATGCACAAGTGGCAATACATAAGTGAAATCAAATAAATAAGTGAAACTAGTCCACGAGGGTACAAAAAAGTATAATGGTGTTTCCCAGAGTGGCTCCAGAACAAAAAAAAAGGAGGGACAGGGAAACCAAAAGCTCCCCAAGACATCCAGTGGAAATAAAGGTAACGGTGGCTGCTTACCAAAAGATGTTGGCTTTCAAAAAAATGAAAAGCCAAGTAGCGCTTTAGGGAATGTATCCCAAACAAATTCACACTGGTTGTAGCAGCCCTGGGTGCCCTCAAATCCTTGGTTCCACTCGCAGTTTTAGGCAGTATGCATGATATGAAAAACTCATAGTGTAGTACATAATTTTAAAGATTAATTATAAAACATAGATGACATGTTTATAGTAGCCGCAGCAAAGACCAGAATCTCGGCAACGTGATCCTTCTTTCCGGCTGCCACTGTGCATGGTGACGTCATGTCTGTTACTACCCAACGGATTTCGTCATACATTTGACATTGTCAAGGGCTTGGCTTTACCTGTCACTTTGCCTGTTTAATGCAAAGTAGCCAGTTCTCTTGTTTGGGCACCCCACACTTAACGCAATTTAAGTTTGTCACATTCCCCCACCACTGTGTCTGCAGAAGCAGTGAGAAATACATTGATGATGTATGTGCATTTCTCTCCTTCCTCCCAGAATGCAGTACTGGGTGGTCAATCACCTGGTCTGACCATCATTATGTAAAGTATGTAAAGAAAAATGGTCACCAAAGCTAAACTCCGGGAAGAAATAACATGCACAAATAATGTAGCTCTGTATTCAAAAATAAATGTGATTACATCTATTTTTAAGTGCAACCAGCATAAGTACCTCAATGTGTCTTTGAATCTTCCTCCTTCAACCCCCTTTACAGCAGAGCTCAAAATTGGGGGAGGCAGGGCAGCGTGAGGCATCAATCATGTATACTGCATTTAAATGTACGAAGAAGGATCACAATAATTAGAGAGAGGAGAGTGAGCAGAGAGATGACCTCATCAGTCCTCTGAAATCTATTCACTGTCCAATCAGCATGCTCAGGGTGGAGAAAGCACATCGTCCAATCAAAGAGAAACAAATCTGGCACCACAATGTCTTGAAGATAAAACATATACAGATTTATTGGATCCATCCATAAAAAGGAATAAATACCTGTAATTATTAATAATTACGGGTATCGTTTCCTTTTTATGCATGGATCTAATAAAATGTTTTATCTTTGAGATATCGTGGTGCTGGATTTTTTTCTCTTTGATTGGACAATTGAATGCCGGAGACCAGGGTCTATCCGAGCACATGAGTCTCCATCTCATCCTGTTTATTATTAATGGTTATTTTGGGGTAGCAGCACGATTTGTGGAGATGTATGGAGAAAGCACATGAATGCTTTCCTTCTACAGTTAAAAACTGTAACAAAGAAATACAAATCTTTTGGCAGCTCCCATGTGCAGTATGTGTTTTATCTGTTATTTGTTTGATTGCCTGGAATTTAACTTGAACCCTGTATAAGCTTCAAGAAAGTGGTGTAATTAGGGCTCCGGTGCAAGAAACCACAAAAAGACCCCGGGCCCTTTCTTCCGAGCCTGGTGATGGAATTCCAGGGCCTGGACGCAAGTGGGACCTTTGTGACCCTGGTAGTTCCGCCACTGGTGTCAGTGTTTTTTTTTTCCTGCATTTTTTATATTTTATTTTTACAATGTAATTCCTTGATTATTTTTTACTATTTTTTTTAAGGAGCCCCATTGGAGGGGGGGGTTGTTGAGGTTTCCGGGGTCTAAACAGACCTCTGATGTTCCACCTTTTAGACAGAGAAAGGAGAATGTGAACACAGCTCTCAATCTCCATCTCTGCAGCCTCAGCTGCAATGAGTAAATTAATAGGAATAGCTCTGAGCTTCCCCTCCATTCACAAACTGAACACACAGTTTACTATGTTTCAGTTATGAAAGAACAGAGTCAAATACATTTACTGGCCACATTTGCAATTACACATTTACTGGCCCCTTCACCGCTCTCCATCCTGACAGGTCCCCCGTAACCCAGCAGAAATGTGGGGAATAAGAAAAGGGGGCCAGTAGAGAGCAGGGGTCCGGTAAAGAGCACATGGGAGCTGGAGAGCACACAGGGGCAGCAGAAAAAAGCTGAATAGGAGAAGCAGTGAGGGAGACTGCATATAGAAAAACCGACCTCGCCATTTTCCTCTTGCAGCCACTGAATGTCGCTTCTCCTCCTCTCCCTCTCGTAGGCATTCAGCGGCAGGAGTAGGAGGAAAATTAAGAGATTGGTTCTTCTATATGCAGCTGCCCTCACCGGTCCTCCTATCCAGCAGCATAGGGCCGGGTCACAATTGCAACCCCTGTGACCCCTGTAGGTATGCCCCTGCTTCCAGTGTGTAATTTATCAAATGACCTTGTTCTAATTGATGCAACACAATTTATGTCTGGGCCAATGATATTAGTTTGAGTTACATTATTATGAATACAAATATTATGATTACTTTAGACAATGAAGCAATGTTGTGATAACTACAGCAAAATAAACAATATATCTCTACTGAAGATCTATTTGTCAATCAAAAGTGAACTTGGGGATGCTTCCTTTGCTAACCATTTGTTAGAAGATATTTTGAAATCGGGAAGAAATGCTGTGATTGGATTTTGGGAATGTCTCTACACTCTACCAAAAGAACATCTTCATCCTCACCTATTAGCAGTTCTGGATGAACTCAATCAGAAAGGTAACAGTATGTTGTATGTGAAATCATCAATTGGATACAATGTTAAGTTATAAAAATATTAATGCCACCAGCGCTGGGATGGAAATGCAGTTAAAGCAGCTGTATATCAATCCCTAAAAAGGGAAATATCACGACCTCACTCCAAACTTTGCAGCTCTGACCTGCTAACTTAATACCAATGTTTCCCTGCAAACACATGCACCTATAGGTATCAGAGAAAAATATAAAAATAAAAGAATATATGTGATAACTCAATAAAGTGTTTGTGCACTATAATAATCTCTTATATATAAAACTGAAAAAATGCTGTAGTGCAGTGCAATAATTTCTTAAAAAATATCAGGAGTCATCAAAACACCAAAAAAGTGCCAAATTTCAGTGCAACTAATTCTTCACACGTGTCAAGAATCTTAAAACAAAGTGCTTCAGTGATCCACCACCTTTGCCACACCAGAGAACTCTCCTGATGGTCATGACCACTGGCCAGTAGTGTATTTAGATTTTGTGCTGCCCTAGACCTGACTAAACTCGTGCACCCCTAATTTAAATATGATCCACCCCTTTCTGTCAAGGCCATACCCTTTGCTGTTTAATACTCGCCCTGAAATTTTCGGGTGGGGATAATGGTTCTGAGGGCCTGGGGGGGGGGGCAATGAATTCCCTTAATTTGCATAGCTTTCCTCTCACTTCCTGTTTAGCTATGGGGCAGGAAGTGAAGGGAAATCTCTGTATTGGGTCAGGGATGGTAAAAAATGAACTGACAGGGGCTATGACCCTCCTTTACTCTATCCAAAATGAAAAAAAAAGTGTGCTTAAAGTAGAAGTATAGGCAACAAATTTCTGATAATTTTATGTAGAGGAATAAGAAAATATAACCATGACAATGGTGCATCAGAAAACATATAGCACAGTGAGGAAGGTTTGTGGTCCAGGCTGATAGGACAGTCAAAATTAGAAGCCCCGCACTCCCCCACACAGTTGCGGAATGCCGGCCACCCGCATACCGGAAGCAGTGCGGCGGCCGCTTTATGGGGGCGCGAGACTAATTTACCTCTCAGCCCAGTCCGCCCCATAAGACTGACACTACACTAACAGTGTAGCGCAAGCCGGTGGAGCCTCTTTCTGTGCTGCCCCCCTTTAAAGTGCTGCCCTAGGCCTGGGCATTGTTGGCCTAGGCAATGATACAGCATTGCCACTGGCTCTGGTGTTCATCCACGCTCACTATCACCAGGGGGTCACCTCTCCTCTGTGCACTTATCTACCACTCCTCTCACTCACACACACAGGAGTCACATGAAAAAACAAGGGGGATTCACCATGAGTGTGGAGGAACTTTGATGATAATATGCTATAAATGACTTACATGTAGTGGGTGGTCATGACCATCTGGGGAGTTCTCTGGTGTGGAAAAGGTGGTCGATCAGTGGAGCACGTTGTTTTAAGATTCTTGACTATTATAGTGCATGGACACTTTTTGCATTATGACATTTTTATTTTATTTTTTTCTCTGATACCCATAGTTAAATGTGTTTGCCCTTAGGGAAACATTGGTATTAAGTTAGCAGGTTAGCACTGCATAGTTTGGAGTGAGAATATTGAGTTATAGCAATTATCACAGTGGCAAATACAGGATTTGTATCTGGAGAGAACACCGACAATCATATTTAATGAGTTGCACAATGCATTAAATTGTTTCTCCTCTCCCCTGGACAAAACAAGTTATTAACCCTTGCAGAGGGTGCAGAGGGTGACACCCCCACTGCAAGGGATTATTTTTTTCTGCTCAGGTTTGGGCTTTAATTTTCATATAATTTCCATAATCTTGGCTTTGATTGAACTAAATCCATAAAGAGTTAAGATCCTAATGTATGAAAAGGGGACAATCCATTGGATACCAAATATGCCCATGCTACGTTGCCCAACAGGTGAAGGATACGTATTACACTTTCTAAGGAGAATATGCATAAGATCTATAGCATGCTTAGTGTCTGGCCAATTGTAATTTCATTCATTATGCAATAATAAGTTGGTTGTTAGATTGTAAAACCGTGTTATCTGAAAATATAGACATGGATTGAATAATTGACATTAAGGGTGTCTGCTGTAGTATGATCTAAAACTTCAACACTCCTACCTAATGCTCTTCTGCTCTTGGGATTAGGTGGGGTTTAGCTTAAAGACTCCTTCTAGAAGATCAAAAAGCCTGCTACATCTGCATCTCGGGCTCTCAGTTTTCCACCAAAGCTACTGTATGTGTGAATGCTTAGAGTCATTTTATGAGAGCCAGTGAATCTGATACACCAGATTGGACTCTGCACAGTCAGGAACCAAGATCCAGGTGAACTTTGTTAAGATGATACTAAACTCTAGTAATACATTTCAGTTGAAGAGGCCCAGAATTACATATACGGTAATATTCTTTTTTTTTTTCTCTCATCTGGTCCCGAATCAATAGCCCCCTTTCCTGTTTGAAGTTGTCTCCTTCACTAGTCAGCTGCTAATGAAACTCATAAAGGGAAACACAAAGCAGCGCCTACTGAGCGTAGCAATCAATGTAAATTTATTGGAATTAAAAACAGATGCAAGTTAACACTCACAAACGAATAAATGGGGAAAGCTTATCTGGATGAGAGTACAAATCGTCCGCTCTTCCCAGGAAGGAGGTGCTTTATTTCCGGATGCTGGGGAGAGATGATATCTCTAGATGTCCTCGGCGTTGAGCGGAACCACACGTTCACAATGGTGGTGACGGGGAACAGCTTCCCTGTTTGAAGTTGTCTCCTTCACTAGTCAGCTGCTAATGAAACTCATGTCTGAACACACTCACAGTGGGGACTGTGTGCATCCATTTAAACACACAGCACCTGACAATCCACACCCCTGCTCCCTCCTCCTAGACAGCTCCAGGAGCCAATCACACCCCTGCCCTCACTGTCTCATCTACAACCTTGTGGGACAACACAGATCTTGGGGGACCCAGCAACGGAGACAAGGAGAACAGGTGAGTGTTTGGAGGCGAGTGGAGGGGGTTATAAATGAACGGGGGCATTTTTTTTTTTTTTACCTTAATTCTGTGAATGCATTAGGGAATAACATGTTTAGGCTTTAGTACTAATTTAAGTGCCTTTTCCCTTTTGATATAATTTCCTTTGCTGTTGCTTATTGTGTGCTTTTTTTTCTGTAAAAATTGTGTTGCACATTTTTTTTTCTTTTTTCGTTCATTTAAATAATAGTTAAAATAATTAGGCTGAATCTCCAAACGTTCTAACCAGAAATGAAAGAATCATTTCATCTGTGGCTACTATGGATTAAACTCTGTTCTATTCCTGTCTGGGGGGGCAGCAAGTGTCACCAATATTTCTTAAAGGTCAGAATTACTATAGCAGGTGTTGTGCAGGCTGCATGTTTACATTAAAACAAATGGTAGCCAAAACAACCCCATTTCCCGCCAAAACAGACCTGTGGTACCTGCCACTAAGCTGCCAGTAGCAGATTATTTAAATCCTATAAATTGAGAGGTGGGACTTCCATGGATCGGCCTTTGTTTTCCAGCACATCCCCCTGATGCTTGATGGATTGAGATCTGGAGAATCTGGAGGTCAAGTCAACACCTCAAACTCATTATTGTGTTCCTCAAACCATTCTTAAATAATTTTGTGCATTATCCTGCTGAAAGAGGCCACTGCCATCAGGGAATACTAATTCAATGAAAGGGTGTACTTGGCCAGCAACAATGTTTAGGTCAAAGCAACATCCACATGAATGTCAAGACCAAAGATTCTCAGCAGAACATTGCCCAAAGCATCACACTGCTTCTGCCGGCTTGACTTCTTCCCGTAGTGTATCCTTATGCCATTTCTTCCCCAGAGTGGCGCAACCGCACCAGACCATCTACAATAAATTGTTATTCATCAAACCAGGCAACCTTCTACCTCTACCATTACTCTGTGGTCCAGTTAAGATGCTTACGTGAGCATTGTAGGCGACTTTGTCTGTGGACACGGGTCAGCATGGGCACCCTGACTTGACGAAGCCCCATACACAACAAACTGCGATGCTCATTTAGTCCGCTTTTAACACATTAACTTCAGGGACAACATGTTTACTTGCTGCCAAATATATCTCATATCCCGTTATAGATGTCATTGTACCGAGATAATCAATGTTATTCACTTAACCTGTCATTGATCTTAATAGTATGGCTGATTGGTGAATATTTTGAAACAGGTACACCCTATACACTGTGCTGCATAATCTATTCTGTACCCCCCCCACTCCGTACACTGTGCTAAACATTATATACATGACACGGATCTATTCTGTACAGTGTGCTGTACACTATATAGAATACTTATGCACTAGGAACACTGGTATGTACACTATACTGGACATCCCTCCACTCCATACACTGTGCTGTATATTCTATACTGGACATTACTCCACTCCATACACTGTGCTATATATTCTATACTGTATACCCCTTCACTCCATACACTGTGCTGTATATTCTATACTGGACATCCCTCCACTCCATACACTGTGCTGTATATTCTATACTGGACACCCCTTCACTCTATACACTGTGCTGTATATTCTATACTGGACATCCCTTCACTCTATACACTGTGCTGTATATTCTATACTGGACACCCCTTCACTCTATACACTGTGCTGTATATTCTATACTGGACACCCCTTCACTCTATACACTGTGCTGTATATTCTATACTGGACATCCCTCCACTCCATACACTGTGCTATATATTCTATACTGTATACCCCTTCACTCCATACACTGTGCTGTATATTCTATACTGGACATCCCTCCACTCCATACACTGTGCTGTATATTCTATACTGGACATCCCTCCACTCCATACACTGTGCTGTATATTCTATACTGGACACCGCTTCACTCCATACACTGTGCTGTATATTCTATACTGGACACCGCTTCACTCCATACACTGTGCTGTATATTCTATACTGGACACCGCTTCACTCCATACACTGTGCTGTATATTCTATACTGGACACCGCTTCACTCCATACACTGTGCTGTATATTCTATACTGGACACCGCTTCACTCCATACACTGTGCCGTATATTCTATACTGGACACCGCTTCACTCTATACACTGTGCTGTATATTCTATACTGGACATCTCTCTACTCAGTACCATGTGCTGAACATTTCTTGGAAGTAACAATATGAAGAGATCCAGGTTTCCCATGATGGCTTATAAACACAAAACCTAAAATCAATAATGTAAAAAAAATATATCTTTATCTCCATGATTGGTACAATGATGGGTGACTGATGCAGGTATAATGTGTTCAGGATCTGTCATTTGTTTTTCTTTTTAAAAGGTGAGTCACTTGTGGAGCAGATTCTGCTAGATAAACATGGACACACGCTTTCTCCAGAGCTGAAAGGTAAAAAAGTATACACAATAGTTAAATTACAGTATATATGAAGTCAGATTTATAATTCAATTTAAATGTTATTTCAAAAGTAGACATGTGCAGTTCTTTCATATCGAATCAAAATTCGGACATATTTTTCATTATTCGGAGATGTACAGTAACAGAATTTCCGAATTATAATAGTAACAAATTTAAACAAATCCGAAAAAAGGAAACAAAATTTGTCTGGAATTCAAAACAAATCAAAATCAAATTCGAAAACTGGAATGGAATGAAATAGAATAGAAAATAAAATGAATAGAATAAAAAATAATTGAATAGAATGAAATTACAAAGACTATAATGGTCTTTCGATTTTCGAATAGAATGCATTTGCATAGAATAGATTAGAATAGTATAGAAAATAATAGAATAGAATAGAAAAAACAATAGAATTCAATAGAATAGAACATAAGAGAATAAAATAGAATGGGATAGAAAATAATTATAGAATAGATTAGAGTAGAATACAAAATAATAGAATAGAAAAAAAACAAAAATAAGAGAATAGAGTAAAAAAGAATAGACTTGAAAAAAACATGGAATAGAATAGAATAACTTAGAAAGAATATAACCGTGATCCGAAATTCGAATTCCGAATACAATAAATTCAAATTCTAATGCCCATTCAAATTCGAATTTGGAAAATTTGAATCGAACTTTAATTCATTCTTTTTGAAATTTGAATTTTGGATTCTAATTTATTATATTCTATTTTATTGTTTTTGTTATATTCTATTCTTTTCTATTCTGTTTTTTTTTAAATTCTATTAACCACTTGAGACCCGTGCTATAGACGAAAGACATCTGCAGCGCGGCTCTCAAGTGCTGAGTGGACATCCCTGGACTTCCTGCTGTTTACATCCCCCGCGCGTGCCGCCGAGGGTGCGCGGCGAGGAACAGCTGTGCCCGCCATGTCACGTGATGCCGATGCGCATGCCTGGCGGCCGCGATGTCCCCCAGGTACACGCGATCGGCTGTTACAGAGGCAGGACGTGGATCTCTGTGTGTAAACACAGAGATCCACGTCCTGTCAGGGAGAGAGGAGACTGATGCTGTGTCCCTTGTACATAGGGACACAGATCGGTCACCTCCCCCAGTCAGTCCCCTCCCCACACAGTAAGAATCACTTCCAGGGAACACATTTAACCCCTTGATCGTCCCCTAGTGTTAACCCCTTCCCTGCCAGTCACATTTATACAGTAATCAATGCATATTTATAGCCCTGTTCGCTGTATAAATGTGAATGGTCCCAAAATAGTGTCAAAAGTGTCCGATATGTCTGCCGCAATATCGCAGGCCTGACAAAAATCGCAGATAACCGTCATTAATAGTAAATAAAAATGTCATAAATCTATCCCCTATTTTGTAGGCGCTATAACTTTTGCGCAAACCAATCACTATACGCTTATTGCAAATTTTTTTACCAAAAATATATAGAAGAATACGTATCGGCCTAAACTGAGAAAAAAAAATGTTTTTTAAAAAAAAATTGTGATGTTATTATAGCAAAAGGTAAAAAAAATATTGTGTTTTTTTTCAAAAATTTTCTGTCTTTTTTTTGTTTATAGTAAGAAAGCTCTATTTGTGAGAAAAAAATTATAAAAATATCATTTGGGTACAGCGTTTTATGACCGCGCAATTGTCATTCAACGTGCGTCAGCGCTGAAAGCTGAAAATTGGTCTGGGTACGAAGGGGGTTTAAGTGCCCAGTAAGCAAGTGGTTAAAAATTCTAATTTATTCTTCTGAAATTCAAATTTCTAATAGAATAAATTTGAATTTGAATGCCAATTTGAATTAGATTCTATTTTTTTTTCGAATTCAGTCAAATTTAAATTAAAAAAATTTGGATCGAATTAGAAAACGAATAAACAAAACGAATTCCCGAAAATGAATTAAACTAATTTAACCACTTGTTTCCTGGGCACTTATACCCCCTTCCTGCCCAGGGCAATTTTCAGCTTTAAGCACTGTCGCATTTTAATGAAAATTGCGCGGTCATGCTACACTGTACCCAAATGACATTTTTATCATTTTTCACACAAATAGAGCTTTCTTTTGGTGGTATTTAATCACTACTGTTTTTTTTTTTTTTTTTTTTTGCTAAACAAGCAAAAAAAGACTGAGAATTTAGAAAGAGAAAAAAAAAAGTTTTCATAGTTTGCTATAAATTTTGCAAACAGGTAATTTATCTCCTTCACAGATGTGCGCTGATGAGGCTGCACTGATGGGCACTGATATGGCGGCACTGATGGGCACTGATAGGTGGCACTGATCAGGAGGCACTGATGAGACTGCACTGAACAGCCTTGGATCAGCTATGTGACTGTTAACTGTTAATAGACTGTTAACTTTTCAAGAAAAGTGGAACTTTACAAGGGAATTTTCCCCAGAGCTTAATGAATGTAGTAAAGCTCTGCTAACTTCCATTATCCAACCACATGCAAGCCAAAATGCATTTTTTTGTGTTTTTCTTGCACCCCCCAGAGCTTGGTGAATGTGGTAAGATTTCACTTTGCTAAGAATACCCAATCATGTGCAAGAAAAACACAAAAAACAGCATTTTGGCTTGCATGTGGTTGGATAATGGAAGTTAGCAGAGCTTCACTACATTCATTAAGCTCTGGGGAAAATTCCCTTGTAAAGTTCCACTTTTCTTGAAAAGTTAACAGTCTATTAACAGTTGACAGTCACATAGCTGATCCAAGGCTGTTCACTGCCAAGGCAAGTCCCCCCCGGACTTGCCTTGGCAGTGAACAGCCTTGGAAGTGAATTGCATGTATATTTGTTCTATATTAAATAATAAGCATTTGTGCATCAGTTTTGTATATATTTTCTGAAATGACTTTGATATACTATTAAAAAAAAGAATTGACATGACACCATTACAATTTCCCTTAAACTTGGTCATTAAATATGTTTTATTTCTTTCCAGATATTCAGGCAAAACACAAACAACATTTGCTGACAAAAACTGAGACTCTGGTGGAGCCTAGACCGCCAGGAACCACCCTGGGACCACAGAAATTCAACATCAATGAGCGTTACGTAAACCTGGTTGTTTTTTCCACTGACCAGTTCAGACAGCGTTCCCAGAATGAGCTAATAGAGACCGGGGCGAAACATGAGGAATGCTTGAAGGAGACTAGAATGGAGTACATTTCCCCCAACAAGCTATTCCGCTGGAGTCAAAAGTCAAAATGCATACCACATGCAGTTATAGTAAGTGGGGTGCCAGGAATAGGGAAGACCACAATGATGCAGAAGTTTGTCTATGACTGGGTGACAGGAGAACTTTACCAAAGGTTTGCTTTTGTCTTTTTCCTCAAATTCCGTGAACTTAATAAAAAGCTTGAAGTCAGTTTGGAGGAGATGATTCTTGAACAATATCCGTATCTGGAGAATCAGCTTGGCAGTATTTTAGAAAATCCCGAGAGACTTTTGTTTATCTTTGATGGCCTGGATGAAAGTATTCACCAAATGGATTTCAGATCCAGCAAATTGTGCACTAATACTAAAGATCGAATACATTTTGGTGTCATTGCAGTCAGCTTGGTAAGGCAGAAGCTTCTTCAGGGTTGCTCTGTACTAATAACCAGCCGCCCAACCAGACTGGTATCAGTTGACATTTCAGCTTTCCAAAGGATAACAGAGATCATGGGATTCCTCCATGCCGACAGAAAGGTCTACTTTGAACATTTCTTTGACAAAGAGGAGTCCTCAGAAAAGGCTTTTCATTATGTGCAGGAGAACCCCATGCTCTACACATTCTGCTATATCCCATCATACTGCTGGATTGTCTGTACAGTGCTATTGATGTGCTTCAGAGCCCAGCCAACAAATAACGACAAGCTGATGGCTTCCTTGCCCAAAACAATGACTCAACTCTTTGTTATTTTTGTCTCCAACATTCTAACCAATCACAGCCCAAAAAGAGATGATGTGCGCTCAACCCGGGACCTGCTGGCCTCTGTTGGGTGGATGGCAGAACACGGAGTCATGAATCACACCATTGTTTTTGATGAACGTCACCTGAGGTCCTTCAAAGTGAGAAATGATAGTCATCTCTTTTCAAGTTTCATGTTGGAATCTGGTCAGCCTCCAGCAGTGGATTATACCTTCTTACATCTCACCGTTCAGGAGTTCTTTGCTGCATTAGTTCATTTCATTAGCTATGATGCTGATAAATTACAAAAGTCACTCAATATGGCTAAATCTTACGAAGATGGTCGTGCTGAAATATTTATTCGTTTCCTCTGTGGTCTGTCTGACAATTCAACTAGATCGATGTTGAAGTCTCACGTGAAATATCTGTCTACGCAGGCTTCCCGAGATGTCAACAACTGGATTCAGCAAAAAATTGCTGAAGAACAAAAAGACAAGAAAGATCTCCTCAATTCATTCTACTGTCTCCATGAGAGCAGGAATAATGCTCTGGTGTTAAAATGCATTGGATCCAAAAATGATACTGCTTTCTCATTTGTCCACCTAAACCCTCTAGACTGCTCTGTGCTGTCATTCATTCTTGAGTCTTGCAGAGAGACGAAAGAGTTAAATCTAGGTTCATGTAACATTCAGGATGAGGGATTGAAAAAACTTGTACCAGCTCTCCATACCATCCAAAATTTGAGGTAAAATTAAAAAATGTTTTTTTTTAAAATGCTTAACCACTTCAATACAGAGCATTTTCACCCCCTTCCTGCCCAGACCAATTTTTCGTTTTCAGCGCTGTCGCACTTTGAATGACAATTGCGCAGTCATGCAACCCTGTACCCAAATGAAATCTTTATGGGTTTTTTTCTCCACAAATAGAGCTTGTGTTTGGTGGTATTTGATCACCTCTGCGGTTTTTATTTTTTGCGCTATAAACAAAAGAATAGCGTCAATTTAAAAAAAAAACACAATATTTTTTACTTTTTCCTATTATAAATATCACAATTTTTAAAAAAAAAAAACATTTTTTTTCCTCAGTTTAGGCCGATACGTATTCTTCTACATATTTTTGGTAAAAAAAAAAAATCGCAATAAGCGTATATTGATTGGTTTGTGCAAAAGTTATAGCATCTACAAAATAGGGGATAGATTTATAGCATTTTTATTTTTTTACTAGTAATGGCGGCGATCTGCGATTTTTATTGTGACCGTGACATTGCGACGGACATATCGGAAACTTTTGACACGTTTTTGGGACCATTCACATTTATACAGCGATTAGTGCTATAAAACTGCACTGATTACTGTGTAAATGTGACTGGGAGAGAAGGGGTTAACACTAGGGGGCGATCAAGGGGTTAAATATGTTCCATGGGAGTGATTCTAGGGGGAGGGGACTCACAAGGGGAGGAGACCGATGTGTGTTCCTCTGTACTGGGAACACACATCGGTCTCCTCTCCTCTGACAGGACGTGGATCTGTGTGTTTACACATATAGATCCACGGTCCTGCTGTGATTGCGGGCAATCGCGGGTGCCCGGCAGACATCGCGGCCGCCGGGCACGCGCACTGGGTCCTGAGCGATGCGGCACGCACGCGCCCCTAGCCGCCCGGGAAGCCCAGGACGTCATGACGTCCCCCCGGAGGGAGGGAGGGTTCCTGCCGATGTCATTTTCCAATGATTCTGTAAGGAAGGGGTTAATTTTCTTTTAAAAATTACAGATTTATTATCGTATGCAATTTAGTGTCTTATTTGATGGACTTTGGGGATCAGGGAGGAATTTATTCCCTCTTACAGGAAGTAGGACTATGCTTTGGAAGGGGTTTGTTTTTCTTTGGATCAGCTGAAAGTTTAAGATGTCTAAAGATGTCATATCTTTGAGATAAATCTACATCACAACACATTTTTCCTAAAAACCTTAGCCCCTTCACTCCTGCAGTCTGTAGGGTAACATTGCCCTAAACAACGTCCTATGCTAAAAACTTTGATCTAAATTTTCTTTTGACAGCTTGTAACCCACACTGAGCAGTTACTACAGGCTGTCATTGAGAAATCTGGAACCAGTTGGAGTGGTTTCTGATCCTATGATCACCATGCTAGCTTTGTTATGGTGACCACATGCACGCTGGAAGCTTCATTGATAAAATAAACAAAATTAATATGATTATTAAATAATCACCCACCCTCTGTTTTATATGTTGGTAGATGTAATTACCATTAAAAAAAAAGTAATTGATTTATAATATAAATATTATAATTACTATATATACTGCATAGTAATAGTGAGCACACTTGTGGGTGGGGCTTAAGACACCCTAGTGAGGACACTGTGGCACTGCACCCGCTAATGCCTAAACCTTAGGCAGGAGCTGCTGTCCTGTGAAATCAACATTAAGTTTAGACTCCAGACTTTAGAAGCGAGCAGCAACTTGCACAGTTAACTCTTTTGTAATCTGTGGCCATACTTTACACTGTTAACACTAAGCACTTCTGACACAACTTCTGTTAGAGAATATCACTTCCCCAGTTGTGCAGCATTTCTGAGCCGGTACCGCATGTACCAGTCTCCACCAATTTAGCAATCTCGTCACCACATTCCCAGTTACAATGTTTTAAATGTTACTAATGGACACAGGAAACGCACTTTTAAATACCTTCATGCTTGTTCTCCTCCCAAGGCCTCACTCCATAATTCTCATGTCTCTCAGACTGGGTCTCTAAGTACTCTGTGCCGCGGATCTGGTCCCAGTATGTAGGGAGATGGTCACTAGTGAAGGAGGAAACATAACACCCCTTCACTACAAGAGTATCCATCACCTCTGCCACATCACCAGTCTCCTGGCTGGTTGGTTGATTTTGCAAAAGACACACATACGGCAGTCCTTAGCAACAGCAATATAGCCTCCTCTGGACAGCATTCAGCTTGTTAGACTCTGTACTGTATCTTTGCTAATTCTCAGTCCCCTGATGTAGGCCATGTTCTTTGATACATCTTACATGTACCCCTTGAAAGACATTAGACCAGGTATTTTAAATGCACAACTAAGATCTTTTACTAAGGTAGTTGCAGGTAACAGACAGTTCTTAAAGACATATTCCACACACTTTCTTGTACAAAGTTCTCTAGTGCCCCATGAGGTAGTCCTATCTTAGACAGAATGCAAGTCCATAACAGCAATCCTTTCAAGGCAAGAGTCCATATTTGGCATTAAATCTACAAGAACTAGTAATATTCCACAAAAGGAATCCAACACAAGGTAACACAAGTCCATATAAGCCTACAGGCTCCAGACCCCACTGGGAACACCTTCCCATAAGGCATCTTGCCCGACAGAGTAAAGGCTACATCTTGATGGTGAACTGTCTCTCTGGTAGACATGGGCGTCGTCAAAAAATTTGTTTCGTTCCGTTCCGTATTAAAAAAAAATCGTATTTCGTAATTCGTGTACGAAATTTAATTCAGATTCATACGAAATACGAATTTCGTACGAATCATAAATTTTAAACGTCGCGCATGTTTCCCGTGCTTAGAACTGTCTCTGCACAAAATGTCATTTTTGACGGAAAAAAAGTCATTTAAAACTCACTCGCGGCTATTAATAAATTGTCGGCTTTTATCAATACATAGAAAAGTCATTGATAAAAAAAAAAAAAAAAGCGTGGGGGTTCCCCCAAATTCAACTACCAGGCCCTTCAGGTCTGGAATGGATATTAAGGGGAACCCCGCCGCAAATAAAAAAAAATGGCGTGCGGTTCCCCCTAAATATTCTTCAGATCTGGCATGGATTTTAAGGGGAACTCCACCCCAAATTTAATAAAAAATGGCGTGAAGTCCCCCCAAAAATCCATACCAGACCCTTATCCGAGCACGCAACCTGGCCGGCCGCAGGAAAAGAGAGAGCGAACCCCCCCCCTCCTGAACCGTACCAGGCCACATGCCCTCAACATGGGGAGGATGTCCCCATGTTGATGGGGACCGGGCAAGGGTTGTGGGGGTCTGCAGGCAGGGGGCTTATCGGAATCTGGAAGACCCCTTTAACAAAGGGGACCCCCAGATCCCGGCCCCCCCATGTGAATTGGTAAGGGGTACATTGTACCCCTACCATTTCACGAAGAAAGTGTAAAAAAATGTAAATAAAAACACACAAACACCTTGGAAAAGTCCTTTATTAAAAAAAAAAAAAAAACATTCCAGCGATGAAATCCAGTGTCCCGCGGCGATCCCGATGTCCAGCGCTGTCCGTCATTGGTTGAGCCTGAGCGGACCTGATGGGGAACTTCCTCCGCAGTGTTTTAAATGTATAGACCCTCCCAGTGCCGATCCTGACCTCCCTGGGGCCCTAAGCAAAATTCTGCAAAGGGGCCCTCTACCTGACCCATGAATAACGGGCGTTGTTTAAGCGTAATATTGAACGTGGCTTAAAGGGGCGTGACTCAAAGGGGTGTGGTTAGAGTCTGAGATGAACGAGGGATGGAGGGAGAAACAAAGGAAGAAAGAGAGAGAGAGAGAGGAAGTAAAAAAAGAGGGATGGAGGGACAGCAGGCCCAGATCCTACACCGCAATAGAAATATGAGTATTCCAGAAAGTTTAACAATCAGCAGATCAAGATTCTCCAAACACCTGGTGTTAGCAATTCAATCATCCCTGCACCATGGTTGTTATGGTGTCAGGGTGATTAAAGCGCATTATTTCTATTATTACTTTGTAATATAAAATGAAATCATTCAACTCACCATAATGCAGAATCAGTGGGAGCCCTGATGTCACTGTCCCCAGCCAGCGGAGTGCCTCCTTACATTTTAGGTGTCCCCAGCTAGTGGAGTGCCTCCTTACATTTCAGGTGTCCCCAGCCAGTGGAGTGCCTCCTTACATCTCAGCAGTCCCCAGCGGAGTGCCTCCTTACATTTCAGGTGTCCCCAGCGGAGTGCCTCCTTACATCTCAGGTGTCCCCAGCGGAGTGCCTCCTTACATCTCAGGTGTCCCCAGCGGAGTGCCTCCTTACATCTCAGGTGTCCCCAGCGGAGTGCCTCCTTACATTTCAGGTGTCCCCAGCGGAGTGCCTCCTTACATTTCAGGTGTCCCCAGCGGAGTGCCTCCTTACATTTCAGCAGTCCCCAGCGGAGTGCCTCCTTACATCTCAGCAGTTTCCAGCGGAGTGCCTCCTTACATTTCAGCAGTCCCCAGCAGAGTGCCTCCTTACATCTCAGCAGTCCCCAGCGGAGTGCCTCCTTACATTTCAGGTGTCCTCAGCGGAGTGCCTCCTTACATCTCAGGTGTCCCCAGCGGAGTGCCTCCTTACATCTCAGGGGTCCCCAGCGGAGTGCCTCCTTACATCTCAGGTGTCCCCAGCGGAGTGCCTCCTTACATCTCAGGTGTCCCCAGCGGAGTGCCTCCTTACATCTCAGGTGTCCCCAGCGGAGTGCCTCCTTACATTTCAGGTGTCCCCAGCGGAGTGCCTCCTTACATTTCAGGTATCCCCAGCGGAGTGCCTCCTTACATCTCAGCAGTCCCCAGCGGAGTGCCTCCTTACATTTCAGGTGTCCCCAGCGGAGTGCCTCCTTACATCTCAGGTGTCCCCAGCGGAGTGCCTCCTTACATCTCAGGGGTCCCCAGCGGAGTGCCTCCTTACATCTCAGGTGTCCCCGGCGGAGTGCCTCCTTACATTTCAGGTGTCCCCAGCGGAGTGCCTCCTTACATCTCAGGTGTCCCCAGCGGAGTGCCTCCTTACATTTCAGGTGTCCCCAGCGGAGTGCCTCCTTACATTTCAGGTGTCCCCAGCGGAGTGCCTCCTTACATCTCAGGTGTCCCCAGCCAGCGGAGTGCTTCCTTACATCTCAGGTGTCCCCAGCCAGCGGATTGCTTCCTTACATCTCAGGTGTCCCCAGCCAGCGGAGTGCCTCCTTACATCTCAGGTGTCGACAGGCAGCGGAGTGCTTCCTTACATTTCAGGTGTCCCCCCCACTGCCGGCCTAAGACATTGTGCTGCCTGGTACCAAGAATTAAATGCTGCCCCCCCCCCCCAAAAAAAACAATTACGCCCACCAAAAAGGATATAATTTTATATCATGATAACTGAAGAGGATCTGTCATGGCTCTATACATGCATGTAGCTGTATAAAGAGGACTTGTCATGGCTCTATTCATGTATAGGAGTATAAAGAGGACCTGTCATGGCTCTATACATGTATGTAGGAAAATAAAGAGGACCTCTCATGGCTTTATTCATGTATAGGAGTATAACGGTCATGGCACTATACGTGTGTGTATTTATATATATATATATATATATATATAACAAGGACTTGTCCTGGCTCTACATGTATATACGAAAATAAAGAGGACCTGTCGTGGCTCTATACATGTATATAGGAGTATAAAAGGACCTGTGTGTGGCCGCGATGTCAGCCGGCCGCCCGTGATCGCTCCACAGAGAGCCAGAACGGGGATCTGTCATTGTAAAAAGACAGATCCCCATTCTGACAGGGGAGGAGAGACAGATCTGCTGTTCCTCCTTCAGTCAGTCCCATCCCCCCAGTTAGAAACACCTCCCAGGGAACACATTTAACCCCTTTCCTGCCAGTGACATTTACACAGTAATCAGTGCATTTTTATAGCACAAATCGCTGTATAAATGTCACTGGTCCCAAAAATGTGTCAAAAGTGTTCGATCTGTTCACCGCAATGTCACAGTCTCATTGAAAATCGCAGAGCGCAGCCATTACTAGTAAAAAAAAATATTAATAAAAATGCCATAAGTCTATCCCCTATTTTGTAGACGCTATAACCTTTGTGCAAACTAATCAATAAACACTTATTGCGTTTTTTTTTTTTTTTTACCAAACATATGTAGAAGAATACATATTGTACTAAACTGATATAGAAATACCACCAACAGAAAGCTCTATTTGTGGGAAAAAAAGGACGTAAATTTTGTAAAGTTTGGGTACACCGTCGCACGACCACACAATTGTCAGTTAAGTCGACGAAGTGCCGTATCGCAAAACAAAATTAGTGAAGTGCATCATTTCTATTATTACATTGTTATATAATATATAAAATAGTTCAACTCACCATAATGCAGAATCAGTGGGAGCCTGAGCGTGTCTCTTGCCAACGTCACCTGCCACCAGATGCGGATTGTCACTTGCCACATGTTGCGGATTGTCACTTGCCACGACGCCACCTGCCACACACTGCGGGTTGTCACTTGCCACAACGTCACACATTGAGTTTTGTCACTTGCCACAACGTCACTTGCCACACATTGCGGATTGTCACTTGCCACAACGCTACCTGCCACACATTGCAAATTGTCACTTGCCACTTCACCTGCCACATGTAGCAGTTTGTCACTTGCCACACGTTGCGGATTGTCACTTGCCACGACGTCACACATTGCGTTTTGTCACTTGCCACAACATCACTTGCCACACGTTGCAGATTGTCACTTGCCACTTCACCTGCCACATGTAGCAGATTGCCATTTGCTGTTTCCCAGAGTGAAGGCAGGCAGGAGAGAGATGACAGAGAAGAGGGGGAGCAGCTGACAGAGAGGAGGGGGTCGTCTGACATTGAGGAGGGGGGGCGGCTGACATTGAGGAGGGGGGCGGCTGACGTTGAGGAGGGGGGGCGGCTGACATTGAGGAGGGGGGGCGGCTGACATTGAGGAGGGGAGCAAATGACATTGAGGAGGGGGGCGGCTGACATTGAGGAGGGGGGGCGGTTGACATTGAGGAGGGGGGGGCGGCTGACATTGAGGAGGGGGGGTGGCTGACCTTGAAGAGGGGGGGTGGCTGACGTTGAGGAGGGGGGGCGGCTGACATTGAGGAGGGGGGGCGGCTGACATTGAGGAGGGGAGCAAATGACATTGAGGAGGGGGGCGGCTGACATTGAGGAGGGGGGGCGGTTGACATTGAGGAGGGGGGGCGGCTGACATTGAGGAGGGGGGGCGGCTGACATTGAGGAGGGGGGGCGGCTGACATTGAGGAGGGGGGGCGGCTGACGTTGAGGAGGGGGGCGGCTGACGTTGAGGATGGGGGGCGGCTGACATTGAGGAGGGGGGGCGGCTGACATTGAGGAGGGGGGCAAATGACATTGAGGAGGGGGGTGGCTGACATTGAGGAGGGGGAGCGGCTGACATTGAGGAGGGGGGCAATCGACATTGAGGAGGGGGGGCGGCTGACATTGAGGAGGGGGGGGGGGGGCGGCTGACATTGAGGAGGGGGGGCGGCTAACATTGAGGAGGGGGGGCGGCTGACATTGAGGAGGGGGCGGCTGACATTGAGTAGGGGGGGAGGCGGCTGACATTGAGGAGGGGGGGCTGACATTGAGGAGGGGGGGTGGCTGACATTGAGGAGGGGGGAGCTGACATTGAGGAGGGGGGGCGGCTGACATTGAGGAGGGGGGGAGGCTGACAGAGAGGATGAGAGAGACGGACCTCAGGAGATAGTGACACTCAGCGAGTTAGGAGCACGCCCCCCCTCCCAGCCCTTCTATAGCTCAGCAGCGGCGAGGGGGAACAAATTAGAGGCGGAGGCGGAGCCGGCCGCCTACAGTGAGCTGTGGCACCGCCCACCCCTTTCCCCCCACAGGTCACAGTCTCAGATGACAGACAGACCAGGGGCGGGGGTGGGCGGCGCCACAGCGCTATTTCGGCAGGATCCCCCCCTTCTCATCTTGGTCTTCGGGAAAATGGCGGCCGGCGGAGACATTATCTCCGCCGGCCGCGGACCTCTAGCAGCGGCGGCGGCGGGGCCCCGAGTAATACTCGGGCCCTACGCAGCTTGCGTAGTCCGCGTATAGGGCGGATCGGCCCTGGACCCGCCCCTTCTAAAGTTCCCCATCAGGTCCGCTAAGCGGACCAGATGCGGAACGTGAGAAGGGGCGGGTCTATTCATGTGTTACACAGTGAAGGAAGTTCCCATCAGGTCCGCCCCCTCGGTATGTCAGACCCTGCCTACGTCATTGACCTGAGCGGACCTGATGGGGAACTTCCTTCACTGTGTAATACATGAATAGACCCGCCCCTTCTCACGTTCCGCATCTGGTCCGCTTAGCGGACCTGATGGGGAACTTTAGAAGGGGCGGGTCTATACATTTAAAACACTGCAGAGGAAGTTCTCCATCAGGTCTGCTCAGGCTCAACCAATGACGGATAGCGCTGGACATCGGGATCGCCGCTGGACACTGGATTTCATCGCTGGAATGTTTTTTTTTTTTTTTAATAAAGGACTTTTCCAAGGTGTTTGTGTGTTTTTATTTAAAAATGTTTACACTTTCTTTGTGAAATGGTAGGGGTACAATTCACATAGGGGGGGCAGGATCTGGGGGTCCCCTTTGTTAAAGGCAGTGGCGGCTGGTGCTCAAAATTTTTGGGGGGGCGCAAACAAACTGAAAAAAAAAAAAATCAATTGCCGCCACTGTGCCCATTAAACGCAGCCACTGTGCCCAAACGCCACCAGTTTTCCCCCTCAAATACAGCCAGTTTGTTTCCATATACAGCCAGTGTGCCCCCATATATATACAGCCAGTGTGCCCCCATATACAGCCAGTGTGCCCCCATATATATATATATATATATATATATATATATAGCCAGTGTGCCCCCATATACAGCCAGTTTGTCCCCATATATATAGCCAGTGTGCCCCCATATACAGCCAGTGTGTCCCCATATATATAGCCAGTGTGCCCCCATATACAGCCAGTGTGCCCCCATATACAGCCAGTTTGTCCCCATATACAGCCAGTTCCCCCCAAATGCAGCCAGTTTGTCCCCCATATACAGCCAGTTCCCCCAAATGCAGCCAGTTTGTCCCCCATATACAGCCAGTTCCCCCCAAATGCAGCCAGCGTGTCCCCCATATACAGCCAGTTCCCCCCAAATGCAGCCAGTTTGTCCCCCATATACAGCCAGTTCCCCCCAAATGCAGCCAGCGTGTCCCCCATATACAGCCAGTTCCCTCCATATTCAGCCAGTTTGTCCCCCATATACAGCCAGTTCCCCTCATATTCAGCCAGTTTGTCCCCCATATTCAGCCAGTTCCCCCCATATTCAGCCAGTTTGTCCCCCATATACAGCCAGTTCCCCCCATATTCAGCCAGTTTGTCCCCCATATTCAGCCAGTTCCCCCCATATTCAGCCAGTTTGTCCCCCATATTCAGCCAGTTCCCCCCAAATGCAGCCAGTTTGTGCCCCATATTCAGCCAGTTTGTCCCCCATATTCAGCCAGTTTGTGCCCCATATTCAGCCAGTTTGTCCCCCAAATGCAGCCTGTCCCCCCCCAGCCCTGCACTTACCTTCCTCGGTCCGCGCCGTCCTCGATGTGTTCTTCCGCCCTCGATGTCGCTTCAGCCAATCAGGTTACCCGTAACCAGATCCGGTGAACCTGATTGGCTGAAACCTCCACACAGTCTTCTTCCAGGAACGCACCCCCGTGCCTACCTGGGAGGAGTTTTTGGAAGCCGAATACAGCGTGAGAGCCGCTGGCTCTGATAGGCACTTCCAAGTTACACCCACCGCCGGCCGCCGCTCTAATTCATATGGCCGGTGCTCACCAGGAGGCCGGCCATATGTATAGTGGGCAGCGCGGCAGCGGTGACAATACACAGATTCATGCAATGCATGAATCTGTGTATTGTCTTTCAGTGGCGGTGCGGGAGCGAGAGGGGGCGGCGCCACTGGTTAAAGGGGTCTTCCAGATTCCGATAAGCCCCCTGCCCGCAGACCCCCACAACCACCGGGCAAGGGTTGTGGGGATGAGGCCCTTGTCCCCATCAACATGGGGACATCCTCCCCATGTTGAGGGCGTGTGGCCTGGTATGGTTCAGGAGGGGGGGCGCTCTCTCGTCCCCCCTCTTTTCCTGCGGCCGGCCATGTTGCGTGCTCGGATAAGGGTCTGGTATGGATTTTTGGGGGGACTCCACGCCATTTTTTTAAAAATTTGAGGTGGAGTTCCCCTTAAAATCCATGCCAGATCTGAAGGGCCTGGTATGGATATTTGGGGGAACCTCACGCCATTTTTTTTTGCGGCGGGGTTCCCTTTAATATCCATTCCAGACCTGAAGGGCCTGGTAATTGAATTTGGGGGAACCCCCACGTTTTTTTTTTTTTTTTATTAATGACTTTTCTATGTATTTATAAAAGCCGATAATTCATTAATAGCCGCGAGTGAGTTTTAAATGACTTTTTTTCCGTCAAAAATGACATTTTGTGCAGGAACAGTTCTAAGCACGGGAAACATGCGCCACTTTACATGCATATCATACACACCCCCCAGGTACGAAATTTAAAGGAATTTTTCACTTATGGATCCGAAATTCGTAAACAAAATTTCGTATTTCGTACAGAATTTGTATGCATAAAATTTGTATTTTGGATTCGTACGAATGTACGAATTTCCGGAAATTCGTACAAATTTTAGATTCGTACGAAACTAATCGCACATGTCTACTCTCTGGGCCTGGGGCACAAATGAGCACCTACAGGTATGTATATGGTATGACCTGTAGGAGGTTGTGATCCTCTGAAATAGAGCAGTAAAACCTGACCAGCAGAGTTAATCCTTTCTTTTCAGATCCACCAGCCTGTCAGGTCAACCAAGGACAAATGTTGCAGAATTATGCATTTAGTCTATACATATAAACACAATTGACCTGAGTAACCCCAGAGCATGAACCTAACAGAAGAAAAACTTTTAACCATTTGGAAGCACCTGCTTACACACTGTAAGGAATATCCAACACTGTAAGGGTTAATTTTCACTTGTGTTGATCTCTGAAGCGCAATATAAGCTTCACCAGGCCAAAGAGTTAATGCATGTCAAGGGTACCGACACCCCTTGTTTCATGTTAGCTGACACTGTTCACTGACATTCATTAAGGGGTAGGGTTGGTTCACCAACATTCACGTATAGGGAGTGTTGGTGCCCCCAAAACATATTGTATACTAAAAGATTTTAGACTCTTGAATTTTGCTCTGATGGTATCATTAGACTTTTTACGAATATAGAGGTTCTAATTGCACAAAAACTTTAACATCTTCTCTTCTTCTACAGTCTGTATCGTAATAACCTGACAAGCAGTTCCTGTACCCACCTGGCATCTGGTATACAAAATAACCAGACCATGAGAAAACTTGACCTATCTGTGAACAGTCTGGAGGGTCCTGATTTCTGTCACCTTATGACATCTGTACAAACCAGTCAGATAGAAGAATTACTGTAAGTGTAATAAGAATGACTAAATCAATTATATAAATGCAGCACCACCCCTGTGAGGGCCACTGGAAGATGACTGACCCCAAAGGTTGCCCTGACCTTGCAAGCCTCCTGACACCTCTGACACCCTGGGTTTGGACCTACACTATATTACCAAAAGTACGGTATTGGGACGCCTGCCTTTACATGCGCATGAACTTTAATGGCATCCCAGTCTTTGTCCGTAGGGTTCAATATTGAGTTCGCCCACCCTTTGCAGCTATAACAGCTTCAACTCTTCTGGGAAGGCTATAACTTTCCTTTTATAAATGGGGCCATAGGTTCTTTCAGGACCTATTGGTTACTATTGTTTGGGCTTATTGTGATCTTCTTTGCATTGCATACCCTTTGCATATTTAAACTTTAACACTATAAGATAAGAAGTCATTCTTGTTCTCATCTGCTTCAGGAATCTTAATTAAAATGCTTGTTTACTTTGCTATAGTCTGGTGTCTGTGTAATTGCAATATCACTTTAAAATACACTATATTACCAAAAGTATTGGGGCACCTGCCTTTACATGCACATGAACTTTAATGGCATCCCAGTCTTAGTCCGTAGGGTTCAATATTGAGTTGGCCCACCCTTTGCAGCTATAACAGCTTCAACTCTTCTAGGAAGGCTGTCCACAAGGTTTAGGAGTGTGTCTATGGGAATGTTTGACCATTCTTCCAGAAGCGCATGTGTGAGGTCAGGCACTGATGTGGACGAGAAGGCCTGGCTCGCAGTCTCCACTCTAATTCATCCCAAAGATGTTCTATCAGGTTGAGGTCAGGACCCTGTGCAGGGCAGTCAACTTCCTCTATCCCAAGTTCGCTCATCCATGTCTTTATGGACCTTGCTTTGTTTACTGGTCCAAATCATTTGGTGGAGGGGGATTATGGTGTGGGGTTGTTTTTAAGAAGTTGGGCTTGGCCCCTTAGTTCCAGTAAAGGGAACTCTTAAGACATCATCATACAAAGACATTTTGGGCAAGTTCATGCTCCCAACTTTGTAGGAACAGTTTGGGGATGGCCCCTTCCTGTTCTAACATGACTGCGCACCAGTGCACAAAACAAGGTCCATAAAGACATGGATGAGCGAGTTTGGGGTGGAAGAACTTGACTAACCTGCACTGACCTGCCATTAAAGATCATGTGCATGTAAAGGCAGGTGTCCAAATACTTTTGGTAATATAGTGTATTTCAAAGTTATAATACAATTACACAGACACCAGATTATAGCAAAGTAAACAAGTATTTTACTTAAAATTCCTGAAGCAGATGAGACAAGAATGACAGATATTTTTCAGTGTTAAAATTAAATATGCAAAGGGTATACAATGCAAAGAAAATCACAATAAGCCAAACAATAGTAACCAGTAGGTCCTGAAAGAACCTATGGCCCCTAGATATAAAAGGGAAGCAAATTACCTTTTATGTCAGACAGCTCCCTTCAAATCCTGGTGCCACGGGCCCATCAAACTTTACCGCACAATAATAAAACAACAAGTTACCGTATATACTCCAGTATAAGCCGAGATTTTCAGCCCTTTTTTTTGGGCTGAAAGTCCCCCCCCTCGGCTTATACTCGAGTCAGCGAAATTGAACATTGTAAATTGTACCTGAAGGCTGCGGCGTCCATCGTTTAAAACTCGCGGTCTCTTCCTGGTCCCTTCCGTGATAGGCAGAACTGTGTCTGCTGAGAATCGCCTATCACGAACGTTCTCTCATCCTCAGTTTCCCAGCAGACGTCCGTGATTGGCGGAAACTGAACACAGTGTCTGCTGGGATGGGTGAGGATGAGAGAACGTTCGTGATAGGCGATTCTCAGCAGACACAGTTCCGCCTATCACGGAAGAGACCAGGAAGAGACCGCGAGTTTTAAACGATGGACGCCGCAGCCTTCAGGTACAATTTACAATGTTCAATTTTAATTCTTGGGGCACAGTGAGGATGGGCACATGTGAGGATGGGCACATGTGAGGATGGGAACAGTGAGCATGGGAACAGTAAGGTGGCAATGGGCTTAGTGAACAGGGATGAGCCGAACACCCCCCTGTTCGGTTCGCACCAGAACCTGCGAACAGAAAAAATGTTCGTGTGAACTTTAGAACCCTATTAAATACAATGGACTTGAACGTTCAAAATCTAAAGTGCTAATTATAAAGGCTAATATGCAAGTTATTGTCCTAAAAAGTGTTTAGGGACCCGGGTCCTGCCCCAGGGGACATGTATCAATGCAAAAAAAAGTTTTAAAAACGGCCGTTTTTTTGGGAGCAGTGATTTTAATAATGCTTAAAATGAAAAAATAAAAGTGAAATATTCCTTTAAATTTCGTACCTGGGGGGTGTGTATGATATGCATGTGAAGTGGCGCATGTTTCCTGTGCTTAGAACTGTCCCTGCACAAAGTGTCATTTTTGAAGAAAAAAAAGTCATTTAAAACTCACTCGCGGCTAATAATGAATTGTCGGCTTTTATCAAAACATACAAAAGTCATTGATAAAAAAAAAAAAAAAAAGCGTGGGGGTCCCCCAGAATTCAATTACCAGGCCCTTCAGGTCTGGAATGGATATTAAGGGGAACCCCGCCGCAAATTTAAAAAAAATGTCGTGGGTTCCCCCTAAATATCCATACCCGGCCCTTCAGATCTGGCATGAATTTTAAGGGGAACTCCACCCCAAATTTTAAAAAAATGGCGTGGAGTCCCCCCAAAAATCCATACCAGACCCTTATCCAAGCACGCAACCTGGCCGGCCGCAGGGGAAAAGGGGGGTACGAGAGCGGCCCCCCTTCCTCCTGAACCGTACCAGGCCACATGCCCTCAACATGGGGAGGATGTCCCCATGTTGATGGGGACAAGGGCCTCATCCCCACAACCCTTGCCCGGTGGTTGTGGGGGTCTGCGGGCGGGGGCTTATCGGAATCTGGAAGACCCCTTTAACAAAGGGGACCCCCAGATCCCGCCCCCCCCTATGTGAATTGGTAAGGGGTACATTGTACCCCTACCATTTCACGAAGAAAGCATAAAAAAATGTCAAAAAAAACACACACACCTTGAAAAAGTCCTTTATTAAAAAAAATAAAATAATAAAAAAAAAACTTTCCAGCGGTGAAATCCAGTGTCCCGCGGCGATCCCGATGTCCAGCGCTGTCCGTCATTGGCTGAGCCTGAGCGGACCTGATGGGGAACTTCCTCCTCAGTGTTTTAAATGTATAGACCCGC
This sequence comes from Rana muscosa, assembly GCA_029206835.1. Lineage (NCBI taxonomy): Eukaryota > Metazoa > Chordata > Amphibia > Anura > Ranidae > Rana > Rana muscosa. The sequence goes on along the minus strand of CM055118.1, from coordinate 325,271,070 downwards.
CCCTTCTAAAGTTCCCCATCAGGTCCGCTTAGCGGACCAGATGCGGAACATGACAAGGGGCGGGTCTATACATGTATTACCACAGTGAGAGAAGTTCCCAATCAGGTCCGCCCCCTCGATATGTCGGACCCCGCCTACGTCATTGGCCTAAGCGGGAAACTTCCTTCACTGTGTAAATTTTAATTACACAGTGAAGGAAGTTCCCCGCTCAGGCCAATGATGTAGGCGGGTCCGACATACCGAGGGGGCGGACCTGATGGGGAACTTCTCTCACTTTGGTAATACATGTATAGACCCGCCCCTTGTCATGTTCCGCAGCTGGTCCGCTGAGCGGACCTGATGGGGAACTTTAGAAGGGGCGGGCCTATACATTTAAAACACTGAGGAGGAAGTTCCCCATCAGGTCCGCTGAGGCAAAACCAATGACGGACAGCGCTGGACATCGGATCGCCGCGGGACACTGGATTTCACCGCTGGAAAGTTTTTTTTTAATTATTTTTTTTTTTTAATAAAGGACTTTTCCAAGGTGTTTGTGTGTTTTTTTTTTTACATTTTTTGACGCTTTCTTCGTGAAATGGTAGGGGTACAATGTACCCCTTACCAATTCACATAGGGGGGGGCGGGATCTGGGGGTCCCCTTTGTTACAGGGGTCTTCCAGATTCCGATAAGCCCCCTGCCCGCAGACCCCCACAACCACCGGGCAAGGGTTGTGGGGATGAGGCCCTTGTCCCCATCAACATGGGGACATCCTCCCCATGTTGAGGGCATGTGGCCTGGTACGGTTCAGGAGGGAGGGGGGCCGCTCTCTCGTCCCCCCCTCTTCCCCTGCGGCCGGCCAGGTTGTGTGCTCGGATAAGGGTCTGGTATGGATTTTTGGGGGACTCCACGCCATTTTTTTTTTAATTTGGGGTGGAGTTCCCCTTAAAATCCATGCCAGATCTGAAGGGCCTGGTATGGATATTTGGGGAACCCCACGCCATTTTTTTTTTAATTTGCAGCGGGGTTCCCCTTAATATCCATTCCAGACCTGAAGGGCCTGGTAACTGAATTCTGGGGGACCCCCACGCTTTTTTTTTTTTTTTTATCAATGACTTTTCTATGTATTGATAAAAGCCGACAATTCATTAATAGCCGCGAGTGAGTTTTAAATGACTTTTTTTCCATTGCAGGGACAGTTCTAAGCACGGGAAACATGCGCCACTTTACATGCATATCATACACACCCCCCAGGTACAAAATTTAAAGGAATATTTCACTTTTATTGTTTCACTTTAAGCATTATTAAAATCACTGCTCCCGAAAAAACGGCCGTTTTAAAAAAAAAAATCTGCATTGATACATGTCCCCTGGGGCAGGACCCGGGTCCCCAAACACTTTTTAGGACAATAACTTGCATATAAGCCTTTATAATTAGCACTTTAGATTTCTCCCATAGACTTTTCGAATTTGCCGCAAACACCCCAATTTGTTCGCTGTTCGGCGAACGGGCGAACAGGCAATGTTTGAGTCGAACATGAGTTCGACTCGAACTCGAAGCTCATCCCTATTAGTGAAGTTGCAATGGGCACAGTGAGGCGTGCAAATGGGCATTGTTGACCCTCGGCTTATACTCGAGTCAGTACATTTTCCCAGGTTTTTGTGGTAACATTAGGTACCTCGGCTTATACTCGGGTCGGCTTATACTCGAGCATATACGGTACAAGAAACGCAATACTTAATCTCTGAGTAGACTTCCTGTTAAAGTGTGCAGATATTGTGCACAGAATCCTTTAAGTGGAGGGAGAAGAGAAGAGTGGAGGAGTCCTTGACATGTAGATGTTCAGTGTTTTCAGCTAACTCAACAAAGGCCCAGAAGAATTGCTGTGCAATAGCGACCAGCAACAGAAAATAGCATGTGCAAAGTGTTTCCTTTTTGAAGCAATAATGTAAAGGGATGGGATAAAGGTGTCAGCATGCAGTGTCTTTGTTGGGTGTTCACAGGGTGGGCTTCTGCCCACTCACCAATCCTGTTGATACCAGGGCTCAAGGGAATAGGATGTCCCGGAACAGGCTCTTGAAGAATCTACAACCAGTGAAAGGTGCCTGGCCATGTACCTAGCAATGCTAGGATTCTGCTGTAACTGTTCTTTGCGTCTAGAGGAAAAGAGATTTCACCTTCAAATACGGAAACGTTTCTTCACAGTAAGAGTTGTGAAAATGTGGAATAGACTTCCTGCAGAGGTGGTTCTGGCCAGCTCAGTAGATTGCTTTAAGAAGGGCCTGGATTCATTCTTAAATGTACATATTATAACTGGGTACTGACATTTATAGGTAAAGTTGATCCGGGGAAAATCCGATTGCCTCTCGGGGGATCAGGAAGGAATTTTTTCCCCTGCTGTAGCAAATTGGATCATGCTCTGCTGGGGTTTTTCGCCTTCCTCTGGATCAACTGTGGTTGTAAAATTGGGTATATGGGATTGTATGATATTATTATTTTATTTTTTTATGGTTGAACTAGATGGACTTTTGTATTTTTTCAACCTGACTAACTATGTAACTGTTCCGGCGAAAATGAGAGTGACCCCCGACTGTCACTCGACCAACTGGGAGCTGACAATGGTGGATCTGCTCTCTCACTCGCTGAAGACTATCCACGCCATCTAGGCTGCAGCCCCTGGTCGCAGTTGAACATCGTGGTCCCAAGAGAAAGACTTCTCCATGGGCCAGGCTTTTTATGTCCTCACGCAGCATTCTTCTCTCTCTCGCAGATGACTGGAACTTGTAGTCTGCAGCAGTTTGGCTCCTCAGACCACATATCCCATGATCCCTTGTTCTCTGCTATGGTCTTTGCTTGCTCTGCATTCAGGAGATTATAACTCAGTGTACTGTCCAGGCTGAGCACTAGAGGGAAAACACATGCTGTATATGATACTTCAATCAAATTGGAAATCTTTTTAAGACTTTCTAAAAAGCAAGGAAGTTTAATAACAATGCCTAATGCTTGGCAGCCTGCATAACTTTTTTTGTATATCTGCCTGGAGTTTCGATTTATTCAAATACATTTTGGGTATGCTTTATTGTTTTAAATCTTTTCTGCATCTCTGTTTTTTCTATAGTTTGAGAAGTAATAACCTGACGGACCAGTCCTGTGTCGACCTGGCTTGTGGAATAAGAAATAACAAGACACTGAGGAAACTCCACCTGTCAGGTAACAATCTGGAGGGTCCCCACTTCAGGGACCTGATGGAGGCTTTACAAACAAGCCGAATAGAGGAGTTACTGTAAGTATAACAACTATTTTATTTCTTTACATAAGTCATTTTTATTATTTTGATAATATGGAGTAAAAGGTACATTGTATCATAATGTATAGAATGGTACAAGTACATCCCATCAGAAAAAACAATGTTAACTGAAGGCTGTAGCATGGTTCATAGTAGCATACGTATGTCGGTACACAAACGTCCAGTTACCACTTGCCGACCACCCTATAGCAGATTTATTGCTACAGGGTGGCCGTCCTGTGCAGAGCCACTTATATATATACATGATTCTGTACTTCCTCAGAAGCTTATCAGCAGGTGCCAGCCAATGAATGGTAGCCGACACCCACTGATTGGTAAGGAGATAGGCTGGACAGAGCTCTGCATATGTAAACAATGCAGAGCTTCGTTATATCAAGGGGATGTCCTGGATTTAGTTTCCCTGAAAAGTAGGGGAAAAAAAGCAGCACATTCCTTAGTAAAAGCATCACACTGTGTACTCAAAAACAATGGTTATGGAAAAAATATATAACCCTTTGATCGCCCCTGATGTTAACCCCTTCCCATCCAGTGTCATTAATACAGTAACAGTGCATATTTTTAGCACTGATCACTGTATTAATGTCACTGGTTCCCACAAAGTGTCAAAAGTGTCAGAATGTCTGCCGCATTATCGCAGTTCGCTATAAGTCACTGATCACCACCATTACTAGTATGGTGCGTCTGGGCGCACGTCATAAGAACAAAAGAGGAGAGCTGTGCAATGGAAGAGTCACTAGTGATACTTCAAGAATCTGAATCTTGGAACCATTCTAGAGGATATAGAGAGAGGGATATTCCAAGGAAGGATTACTAGTCCCATATTAAAACCTAACCCCTGTACACACGATCGGATTTCCGATGGAATAAAATCCGATGGATTTTTCCATCGGAAATCCGATGAAGCTGACTTCCATCAGTCTTGCCTACACACCATCAGTCAAAAATCCGACCGTCCCAAACGGCGTGACTTAAAACACTCCAAAGAGCCGAGAAAAATTAAGTTTAATGCTTCTGAGCATGCGTCAACTTGATTCTGAGCATGCGTGGGTTTTTTCTCCGATGGAGTTCCCCACAGACGATCGGAATTTGCTATAGTTTTTTTTTTTTTATTTAAAACATGTTCTTTTTTTTTATACCGATGGAAAAAACATCTATGGGGCCCACACATGATCGGTTTGTCCGATGAAAAAAGTCCATCGGTCTTTTTTCATCAGAAAAATCGATCGTGTGTACACGGCATAAGGCTTTTTATGTGTGGCTATGAGGTGAGAGTTCTGTGACCACTGACATGGTTGGTGAAAGCACAGCAGTTTTAGGAATTCAACAAAAGAACTAAACACTATATAGGAATAGATCACTTGGACACTTACTAGTTTATTGAACTATTCACATGCTTTGGTTTATTATCTATGCATAGAATATGTTGATTTATATTATTTATCCCTTTTAACCATTGAATATATGGTATGAAGGTTGTATTCCTCTGTTGCTTTCACACTGAAACAACAGAGGAATTGCGTAACAACACTTACACCAGAGGAATTGCGCAACACCACTTACACCAGAGGAATTGCGCAACACCACTTACACCAGAGGAATTGTGCAACACCACGAATGTCCTTAAAACCTTAAATCACCACTATTTGTGTATTACCTTAAAAGATATCACTATATACTATTTCACTACCTGGTAGCGCAGGGGACAACCAACAAGTCTATTTAGTCTATAAAAAAAATTATAAATGGAAAATTCCAGTATATCATAGTTTGTAGACGCTATAACTTTTACGCAAAACCTATATATGCTTATTGGATTTTTTTTTTTTTTTTACCAAAAATATGTAGGAGAATACATATTGGCCTACATTTATGAAGGATTTCAATTTTTTTTATGTTTTTATTGGATGTATTTTATAGCAGAATGTAAAGTTGTTGTTTTTTTTAAATGTTGCATTTTTTTTAATTATAGCACAAAAAAAAAAAATCCTGTGGTGATCAAATACCACGAAAAGAAAGCTCTATTTGTGAGGAAAAAATGACATAAATTTAATTTATGCGCAGGGACCGCAGAATTTTCAGTTAAAGTAATGCAGTGCCGTATTGCAAAAAATGGGCTTGTCATTAAGAGGGGTAAAGGTCAAGTAGTTAAGGAACATGAGTGTTTTTTTTTTGGAAGATAGCTTTACATTTTTAAAGTAAAATAATCAAGTCAATTAAACTCCTAGGATATTGATCTGGTCAGTTAAGTAACAGAGGGGGTTGTTAAACAGTTTCCGTGGCTTTGGCATTAATAATGAAATTAACAACAGGTGCATTAGATGGGCAACAATGAGGTAACCTTCAAAACAGGAATGGTTTTATAGGTGGAGGCCACTGACATTTTTTTTCCTACTCATCTTTTCTGACTGTTTTTCGCTAGTTTTGCATTTGGCTAGGGTCAGTGTCACTACTGGTAGCAAGAGGTGATACTTGGACCCTATGAAGGTTGCACAGGCAGTCCAACTCCTCCAGGATGGCACATCAATACTTGTCATTGCCAGAAGGTTTGTTGTGTCTCCCAGCACAGTCTCAAGAACATGGAGGAGATTCCAGGAGACAGGCAGTTACTCTAGGAGAGCTGGACAGGGTCGTAGAAGGTCCTTAACCCACCAGCAAGACCGGTATCTGCTCCTTTGTACAAGGAGGAACAGAATGAGCACTGACAAAGCCCTACAAAATAACCTCCAGCAGACCACTGGTGTGAATGTCTCTGACCAAACAGATCAGAAACAGACTTCATGGGGGTGGCCTGAGGGCCAACGTCCTCTAGTGGGCCCCATACTCACTGCCCGACACCGTGGAGCTCGATTGGCATGTTGCAACCAAAAAGGTTAATGTATTTTATTGGGATTTTATGTTATAGACCAACACAAAGTGGCACATAATTGTGAAGTGGATAAAAAATGATAAATGTTTTTCAATTTATTTACACATAAATATCTGAAAAGTGTGGCGTGCATTTGTATTCAGCCCCCTCTAATCTGATACCCCTAACTAAAATCTAGTAGAACCAATTGCCTTCAGAAGTCACCTAATTAGTAAATAGAGTCCACCTGTGTGTAATTTATTCTCAGTATAAATACAGCTGCTCTGTGAAGCCCTCAGAGGTTTGTTAGAGAACCTTAATGAACAAACAGCAACATGAAGGCCAAGGAACAAATCATACAGGTCAAGGATAAAGTAGTGGAGAAATTTAAAGCAGGGTTAGGTTATAAAAAAAATCCCAAGCTTTGAACATCTCACGGAGCTCTGTTCAATCCATAATCCAAAAATGGAAAGAGTATGACACAACTGCAAACGTACCAAGACATGGCCGTCCACCTAAACTGACAGGCTGGGTAAGGAGAGCATTAATCAGAGAAGCAGCCAAGAGGCCCATGGTAACTCTGGAGGAGCTGCAGAGATCCACAGCTCAGGTGGGACAATCTGTCCACAGGACAACTATTAGTTGTGCACTCCACAAATCTGGCTTTCATGGAAGAGAGGCAAGAAGAAACCCACTGTTGAAAGAAAGCCATAAGAAGTCCTGTTTGCAGTTTGCTATGAGCCATCTGGGGGACACAGCAAACGTGTGAATGAAGTTGCTCTGGTCAGATAAGACCAAAATTTAACTTTTTGACCTAAAAGCAAAACGCTATGTGTGGTGGAAAACGAACACTGCACATCATCCTGAACACACCATCCCCACTGTGAAACATAGTGGTGGCAGCATCATGTTGTGGGGATGCTTTTCTTCAGCAGGGACGGGAAGCTGGTTAGAGTTGATGGGAAGATGGATAGAACCAAATACAGGGTAATCTTAAAAGAAAAACTGTTCTGCCGTGTACACATGATCGGTTTTACTGATGAAAACAATCCGATGGACTTTTCTCATCGGACAAGCCGATCTGAGCTATGATTAAGCACTGAATCGCAGTGCGAAACGTCAGCTCATACTTGCTGTTTTTTTTTGCTGTGGCATGTTGTTTGTGCTTTTGTTTTAAATAAAAGAACCTTTTTTGGAGTGCGGCTGTCCAAGCGTTTTCCTCAGATTTTTTGCATGGACAAGCCAATCGTGTATGGGCCCCATTGGTATTTTTTACATTGGTGAGAAAAAATAGAACATGTTTTAAATTTATCCGATGGGAAAAAAAACGATAGCAAATTCCGATCGTCTGTGTGGAACTCCATTGGACAAAAAACCCACGCATGCTCAGAATCAAGTCGACGCATGCTCAGAAGCATTGAACTTAATTTTTCTCGTCTTGTCGGAGTGTTTTACGTCACGGCGTTTGGGACGGTCGGATTTTTGACTGATGGTGTGTAGGCAAGACTGATGGAAGTCAGCTTCATCGGAAAGATTAGAATCCATAGGAAATCCGATCGTGTGTACAGGGCTTTAGAGTCTGCAAAAGACTTGAGACTGGGGCAGAGGTTCACCTTCAAGCAGGACAATGACTCAACATACAGCCAGAGCTACAATGGAATGGTTTAGATCAAAACATATTCATGTGTTAGAATGGCCCAGTCAAAGTCCAGACCTAAATCCAATTAAGAATCTGTGGCAAGACTTGAAAATTGCTGTTCACAGACGCTCTCCATCCATTCTGAAAGAAGCTAATTTGCGAAGAAGAATGGTCAAAAATATCACTCTCTAGATGTGCAAAGTTGGTAGAGACATCCCCAAAAAGACTTGCAGCTGTAATTACAGCAAAAGGTGGTTCTACAAAGTATTGACTCAAGGGGGCTGAATACAAATGCACACCACACTTTTCACATATTTTTTTGTAAAAAAAAATTAAAACTGCTTATTTACCTTCCACTTCACACTTATGTGCCACTTTGTGTTGGTCTATCACATAAAATCCCAATAAAATACATTTACGTTTTTGGTTGTAACGTGACAAGAGAGAATTTCAAGGGGTATGAATACTTTTTCAAGCCACTGTGTGTATATATGTATGTGTGTGTGTGTGTGTGTGTGTATATATATATATATATATATATATATATAATTTTATACAGTACATGAGTATACATGATTTAAAAAACTAATTCTGATAATGCTTTTCTGCTTTCTACAGTTTGCAGTATAGCAAATTGACAGACAATTCCTGTATCTACCTGGCATCTGGAATAGGTAATAATCAGACCCTAAGGAAATTAGACCTATCTCAAAACAACCTTGCTGGACCTCATTTCACTGATCTGGTGACAGCTCTGGAAACAAGCAGGATAGATACATTACTGTGAGTCCATGATTTATTATTTGTTGCATGTTGGCGATCTTCCCATAAAAAGGCCATGGGGCAAAAGAGGAGCTCCAGTCTCCTTTGTAAAAATTTAAAAGTCAGCAGCTACAAAAAACTGTAGCTGCTGACCAGGCACAGACTGGGACAAAAAATAGGCCCGGCATTTTAGACTGAGTAGCCCATGACATATTTACTTTGAGGCACGGAAAGCATGGGGGGTTGAGAACACTAGGGAGCCAGAGAGCACAGGGGGGCGGAGAGCACTTGGGGGAGCCAGAGATCACAGGGGAGCTGGAGAGCACCAGGGGGGTCAGAGCACTGGGGGGCGGAGAGCATAGGGGGCCCTAGAGCACTGGGGGGGCCAGAGAGTACAGGGAGGCCTGAGAGCACTGGGAGGGGCTGGAGAGCACGGGAGGGCTGGAGAGCACAAGTGGAGGCAGAGAGAACATGGGGGGGCTCAAGAGCACAGAGGGCCTAGAGAGCACTGGGAAAGCGGAGAGTAAAGGGGGGCCTGAGAGCACTTGGAGGGGCTGGAGAGCACTGGGGGGATTATAGGGGGCCTGAAAACTCTGGGAGGGGCTGGAGAGCACGGGGGGCCAGAGAGTACAGGGGGCCGATGAGAACAGGGGGGCCTGAGAGCACTGGGAGGGGATGGAGAGCTGGAGAGCATGGGGGGAGTTGGAGATCACTTGGGGGTACCCGGAGAGCACTGAGGTGGGCCCGGAGAGCAGTGGGGGAGCCTGAAAGCATGGGGGAGCATGAAATCACAGGAAGGGGCAGGACAGCACTGGGGCTGGAGAGCATGTGGGGAGTTGGAGATCACTGGGGGAGGGCCCGTTGAGCACTGGGGGAGCCCGGAGAGCACTTGGGGAGCCTGAGAGTGGGGGGGGGGCACCTGAGAGTATGTGGGAGCCTGAGAGCACAGGGGGGTTGAGAGCACTAGGGGGCAGAAGAAAGAAGGTGGATAGGAGGAGAGGCTGCATACACAGTAGAAGAATACATCTCTTTATTTTTCCTCTGAATGCCCACGGGAGGGAGAAAAGGAGAATCAGGAATTCAGAGGCTGTAGAAGAAAAATAAAGAGATGGATTCTTCTACAGTGTATGAAGCCGCTCCTCCTATCCAGGTGCACGCACGGGGAACCGCACCCACTATTCCTCCTGTCTAGCATCTTGTGTAGATCCCCTCCCTCTTCATGGTCACAGGTAACTTGACCTGTAGTCTCTGCCCCCCCGGCCCGATGGCCAAACTGAAATGGCGGCCTGCCATCCGGTCGCAGAGAGACAGGGTGAGCGGCGGGGGCTGAAGGAGCAGCTCAGCTACCTTGGCCCCACAAGGTCACGCAGCCCGGCGGCCCACCTATGGCCAGTCCGGGCCTGCTGTTGACTTTTAATAAACAGTCACTCACCTGTCCCTCAATCAACCCAGCCGATTTCACCTTGTGTCCTCTGTCCCCGAAGCTGGCATCTTAACTATGGGCACCCGGCTGTGAAGTTGCAAGCTGCGCATTGTGAATGCTCTTACAGTCCCAGAAGACTGTGGGAGGGAGGGGGGAGGAGAACTTCAACTTTCAATCAGCAGGGTGGGTACCTGTCAAAATAGGGCACTCCCCCCCCCCCCTCCAAAAAAGCTCCATTTTACAAACAGAAGTGGGGGAGAAGGCCTTAAAGCAGAGCTTCCCCTTTTTGGGTGGAGCTCTGCTTTAGGAAATACTCCTGAGGGTACATCATCAAGCAGCCTGGGCTAACAAGGGATTGCAGGGCAGACCAACACTCAAGTAATGACAAGTGAACAAGGGGGTATGGATCTTTCCATTGTGAGCCTAGGTTGTGAAATGATGCATCGAAAGGGCATATGTCATTCACAGCCTGGGCTCACGGGAAGTGGTTTGAATGAGATGTGCTTTAAAGACTGCTTACTGAAAAATAATTCATAAGTTTACTGGCTCTTAGATTTATATTGAGAGGTGGTTTTGCTTCTGTTTCACAGAATGTATGAAATTGGGCTGACAGATGAACATGCACCATTACTGGTGTCGCTGAGTAACAACAGGAACCTAACACACCTGAATCTGGGTCGTAATGGAATTTCTGATAATGCTTTTGGTCATATCCAGGATCTTATTGTGAACACATCCAGCCTGAAAGAAATTCAGTATGTATTATTAGATGTTTTATGTAGATGTCTTCCATCTTATTGTCATTCTTATTCATCTCAGATGTTTTTTAATTCCCACCTATTCCCAGGTTTTTATATATACTACATCAGCAGCTCTTAGGCTCCATGTACACATAAGCTCAAAAACGGTTGTTTTTAAAGCAGCAGAAAAAGCTAGCTTTTATCAGCGTTTTTTTACTAGCTTTTATTAGCATTTTTCAGTGTAGCGTTTTTTAGCAGGGGGCTATGGAAAGTTTTTTTTCCCTGAAACTTCCCTCTTAAAGTTGGGGTGCGTGTTATACGCCTGTGCGTGTTATACGCCGATAAATACGGTATATATCCTTCATATCTCTATTATAAAGTGTCGGCGGTCCTTCTTTTAAATTTGCATACAGGATTGAATTTTTAGTTGAACACTTGTAGGCAGTGTGCATCTGGCCCCTAAGGCCTACAAAGAATGGCCTGGTCAGGAAGTGGGTAAATCCTTGTCCCAAAAGAAAAAAAAACTGTTGCTGTAGCTGCCTAAAAAGTCTTAGCTGGAGTATGTCTTTAACCTTTTAATTTATCTAAATCGCCTAGTGCATCTAACATTCCCCTCCCCCCCCAGATTAACAATACTCTCTGTCGTTAATATATCCAGCGTGTAGGCAGCCTAATACAAGAGATGTGTTACTGTCCAGATCACCAGGGGAAAACCGCTTAAAAACAAAGGCTAAAGCAATCAACACATCTAATGATTGGTAAGCTGCAAATATACAGTTTTTCCTTTTTGATTTCGGGTTTAGTACCCCTTTAATTAACATTCTCACAGTAAGGGGAACTTTAAATATGGACTTTTTTTCATCGGACAAACCGATCGTGTGTGGGCCCCATCGGTCTTTTTTTCATCGGTGTCAAAAAAATAGAACATGTTTTAAATTTTTCCGATGGATAAAAAACTGATAGCAAATTCCGATCGTCTATGGGCAAGTCCATCGGTTAAAAAACCCACGCATGCTCAGAATCAAGTCGAAGCATGCTCAGAATTATTGAACTTCATTTTTCTCGGCTCATCAGAGTGTTTAACGTCACCACATTTGGAACGGTCGGTTTTTTGACTGATGGTGTGTAGGCAAGGCTGATGGAAGTCAGCTTCATCGGTTTTCCGATGGAAAAATCCATTGGTTTAAAAACCATAGGAAATCTGATCGTGTGTACAGGGCTTCAGAGTTGTATTGTGGTCACAATAGGGTTGATGCAATTTTCACTGTTTCTATTCTATTGTGACGCCACACATTGGTGTCCACTTTTTTTTTGTGATAGGTGACAGTTTTATTGTATAGTCATTTTAGAGACTGCAAGGCATTCTTGTAAGAAAATGTTGCTAATCTCTGCTGATCATTTGCCTTCTCTCTTCTAGTCTCTTCTCTGACCACATGTCTCATACAGTAGGAAGGGAACTTAAAAATCTAGAAAATCTTCGCCCAGAACTGAAGATTTGCATAGAATGAACCCAAAGAAAAAGCTGAGAATGGAGTCAGGATGTTGCACTGAACCATGACAAAGAGAACCTTATTTCAAAGGAGCAACCCCAAAAGGGCAAATAGTCATCATTGGTGAATTCATATCCTCAAGGATATTGTTACATTAGTAAAACATTTCTGGACATAAAGGGGACATAAAGGGTTTAAAGGTACATTTCCACAAATGTAGGGGCACATCCTCTTTATCTTCTGAGTGGAGTCCACCCTTCATCCCAGGATTTATCTCAATGCAGCTGGCTGCCTCAATTGCTAAGGCCCTATCTCTGTCAGTGTCCTTATCTTCCAAATAGCCTCAAACTTGATCCAGAGAATATGAAGCCAAGAGGCTATGAGACTGTATGTGTACAAAAAAAAAAGTTCTCTAAAAAAACTTAATTTATTCACTATATTATCTTATTACCATTCTGATATGTTTTACTTTGGTAGAATAAAAGTGGAGTGGCAGTGTGTTGCATATTTATGCCACAAATTTCATCTAGACCAAAAAAGTAAAATGATCACTCACAAATAAACTAAATAACCACACCTAAAAATACAACCTTAACTTATCCCTTGATTTAAACCTTAAAGTGGATATAAACCCACTCTCATCCTTTCTAAACTACTGCCATAGTGCTGATCTATAAGGATATAGATGCCTCCTGCATGTATCCTTATCTGTCAAATGTCTCCCCTCTGTCTGTTATAAGAACTTAAAAACTGCAGATTCTCTGGGTGGATCTGTTGTCTGGAGCTCGGTGGGAGGAGTTGTGATGTCAGTAGACTCCCCGCCCACCTCTACACTCCCCTTGTCAACATGCATTTTCTTCTGTGTATTCCTTCTGCTATGATCACTAACATCCAGTCAAAATCCAGAAAAGTAACCACATGACTTCAGAAAAGGAGTGGGGGTGAGAATTAAAAAATAATGCCTGTCTAAAGCTAGTGCACAAGATATGTAAATAACCTGTCACTCAAAGCAAGGGGGCGGAACGGATAAAGGTAACTCTATTTGTCCGTTTTATCTTACTGAACAATAAAAGAGGATTGCTCAGAGCTGGATTAACTCTTTGTGGCAAGACTGGGCACAAATGATAGGAAATCTTATACTCTTCATTGTGACAGCAAAAAATAAATAAATTGGGGTTTACATCCACTTTAACATAAATCAGTTCCGAAACCTAACTGTAAACCTAACTCTTAACCAGAACCTGGCTGTAAATTAACCTTTAAAGTGGTTCTAAATGCAGAAGGTTTCTTTTACCCTAATGCATTGAATGCATTAAGGTAAAAAACCTTCTGGCTGCAGCTTCCTCCCTGCCTTCCGTAAATCTTCGCTAAGCCCCATCTCGATCTAGCGATGTGCACGAGAGCATTGGCTCTGCAGCCTCTCACATTCCTCATTGGCTCACACACCAGTGGGAGTCATTGGCTCCTGCTACTGTCAAACAAAGCCAGCGAGCAGATGAGTAGAGAGTGGGGGGGCTGGGCCAAGCCACTCTCTGTGTGTGAATGGACAATGTCCATTCACAGGAGAGTGGCTCGAGGGAGAGCCTACTAAAGTGCCCCCATAGTAAGAGACTTTCCACTGGGGGCACTTGGCAGGGGGGAGGAGCCAGGACCACGGGTGGGGGACCCACAAAGTAGATGATTGGGGCTTCTCTATGCAAAACCATTGCACAGAGCAGGTAGGTATAACATGTTTCTTATTTTAGGTAAAAAACACTCCCATAACTCAAACCCACATCCTGAACATGCTCCGAAACTCATCTTAACCTGACAAAATGAAAGGGAATGTCTGGACAGCCGCACTCCAAAAAGTTGCTTTATTGTAAAAGTAAAATCACAGGATACATGCCACAGCAGACAGGATACAACCTGACGCGTTTCACACTAAAACGTAGTGCTTAATTCACACTAAAACGTAGTGCTTAAAGTGCTTAGTGACTAGGAAGCGAGCACACCCATGGAATGAGTGAATTTAGAAGAAAGTGTATATATGCCCATTTCTTCTTATAGACAAAACATATACAATATATGTGGTTAAAAAATGCATATATATATATATATATGAAAAAAGGGAGAAAAATGTATTAATATATGTGAAAACATGTGTAATACACATGTGTGAATACTGTGAAGTACTATATATGCATGAGCAAAAGAGTTATTGTATAATGATTTATTTATAAACTAGTAAATACCAATTAGAAATATTTATGTAAAATATATGTAAATAGTGAATGTGAATAAAAATAATGAATGTGGGTAGATCTCCAACATAAACTAGTGAATGTGATAAAGTATACAAGGGAATTGTGTTATATCTATGTCATGTTACTTGTGTAGTGTGTCATAAACCTAAAAAATAGAATTGGATTTGAATAAAGTAAATTAAATTAAAATAAGAGTGAACGGTTATGATTGACGAGAGCATGATTTCCAAACATAAATCAAAAAGATTTTAGTGAAACAAAATGGCAACATATTGTGTCTATTTTATATGGATTTAGGTGAGTGTCATTATTAATGTTGTTTTTTTTAAATGTTTTTTATTATTATTTTACTTCATTCATATTTTATTATTTGTATTGGTTTATTATATTAAATGTGTTGTATAATACGATGAAATAGAAATAAGGATAAAATAATAAGATATTATATATATATATGGATGAACTCAGTTCTGGGGATGTGCATCCGCATGCACATTGTCTATAAAGTGAATGTAATGGGAATGTTTTGAACGGTAAACACAAGAATAACCGTACAGATGGAAGAGCCTACACTTATTCTATGTATAAATGTAAATGAATACAGTTATGAAGACAAAAACACGAGACATAGATTACAAAAAAATATATATATGTATAAATGCACGGATGTCACACTTCCATATACTAACTGCGCTCCCAACCACATGCATTGGCTGAACTCAAAAGGGCAAGTATCCAATGGACCATTCTGCTGGATGTACATGCATAAATTGGTGGGTCCATATTATATCTGTTAATCGACCCCATGTATATACAGTGGGGCAAAAAAGTATTTAGTCAGCCACCAATAGGGATGAGCTTCGAGTTCGAGTCGAACTCATGTTCGACTCGAACATTGCTTGTTCGCCCGTTCGCCGAACAGCGAACAAATTGGGGTGTTCGCGGCAAATTCGAAAAATCTATGGGAGAAATCTAAAGTGCTAATTATAAAGGCTTATATGCAAGTTATTGTCCTAAAAAGTGTTTGGGGACCGGGGTCCTGCCCCAGGGGACATGTATCAATGCAAAAAGAAGTTTTAAAAACGGACATTTTTTCGGGAGCAGTGATTTTAATAATGCTTAAAGTGAAACAATAAAAGTGAAATATTCCTTTAAATTTCGTACCTGGGGGGTGTGTATGATATGCATGTAAAGTGGCGCATGTTTCCCGTGCTTAGAACTGTCCCTGCAAAAAGTGTCATTTTTGAAAGAAAAAAATGCATTTAAAACTGACTCGCGGCTATTAATGAATTGTCGGCTCCCGGCAATACATACAAAAGTCATTGATAAAAATAAAAAAAAAGCGTGGGGGTTCCCCAGAATTCAATTACCAGGCCCTTCAGGTCTGGAATGGATATTAAGGGGAACCCCGCCGCAAATTAAAAAAAAAATTGACGTGGGGTTCCCCCAAATATCCATTCCAGGCCCTTCAGATCTGGCATGGATTTTAAGGGGAACTCCACCCCAAATTTAAAAAAAAATGGCGTGGAGTCCCCCTAAAAATCCATACCAGACCCCTTATCCGAGCACGCAACCTGGCCGGCCGCAGGGGAAAAGGGGGGGACGAGAGAGCGGCCCCCCCTCCCTCCTGAACCGTACCAAGCCACATGCCCTCAACATGGGGAGGATGTCCCCATGTTGATGGGGACAAGGGCCTCATCCCCACAACCCTTGCCCGGTGGTTGTGGGGGTCTGCGGGCAGGGGGCTTATCGGAATCTGGAAGACCCCTTTAACAAAGGGGACCCCCAGATCCCGCCCCCCCCCTATGTGAATTGGTAAGGGGTACATTGTACCCCTACCATTTCACGAAGAAAGTGTAAAAAATTGTAAAAAAAAACACACAAACACCTTGAAAAAGTCCTTTATTTAAAAAAAAAAAAAAACAGTGGTGAAATCCAGTGTCCCGCGGCGATCCCGATGTCCAGCGCTGTCCTTCATTGGTTGTGCCTGAGCGGACCTGATGGGGAACTCCCTCTCAGTATTTTAAATGTATAGACCCGCCCCTTCTAAAGTTCCCCATCAGGTCCGCCAGCGGACCAGATGCGGAACATGAGAAGGGGCGGGTCTATACATGTATTACCACAGTGAGAGAAGTTCCCCATCAGGTCCGCCTCCTCGGTATGTCGGACCCGCCTACGTCATTGGCTTGAGCGGGGAACTTCCTTCACTGTGTAATTTAAATTTACATAGTGAAGGAAGTTCCCCGCTCAAGCCAATGACGTAGGCGGGTCCGACATACCGAGGGGGCGGACCTGATGGGGAACTGCTCTCACTTTGGTAATACATGTATAGACCCGCCCCTTCTCATGTTCCGCATCTGGTCCGCTGGCGGACCTGATGGGGAACTTTAGAAGGGGCGGGTCTATACATTTAAAATACTGAGAGGGAGTTCCCCATCAGGTCCGCTCAGGCACAACCAATGAAGGACAGCGCTGGACATCGGGATCGCCGCGGGACACTGGATTTCACCGCTGTTTTTTTTTTTTTTTTTTTTTTAAATAAAGGACTTTTTCAAGGTGTTTGTGTGTTTTTTTAAACATTTTTTTACGCTTTCTTCGTGAAATGGTAGGGGTACAATGTACCCCTTACCAATTCACATAGGGGGGGGCGGGATCTGGGGGTCCCCTTTGTTAAAGGGGTCTTCCAGATTCCGATAAGCCCCCTGCCCGCAGACCCCCACAACCACCGGGCAAGGGTTGTGGGGATGAGGCCCTTGTCCCCATCAACATGGGGACATCCTCCCCATGTTGAGGGCATGTGGCTTGGTACGGTTCAGGAGGGAGGGGGGGCCGCTCTCTCGTCCCCCCCTTTTCCCCTGCGGCCGGCCAGGTTGCGTGCTCGGATAAGGGGTCTGGTATGGATTTTTAGGGGGACTCCACGCCATTTTTTTTTAAATTTGGGGTGGAGTTCCCCTTAAAATCCATGCCAGATCTGAAGGGCCTGGAATGGATATTTGGGGGAACCCCACGTCAATTTTTTTTTAAATTTGCGGCGGGGTTCCCCTTAATATCCATTCCAGACCTGAAGGGCCTGGTAATTGAATTCTGGGGAACCCCCACGCTTTTTTTTTATTTTTATCAATGACTTTTGTATGTATTGCCGGGAGCCGACAATTCATTAATAGCCGCGAGTCAGTTTTAAAAGACTTTTTTTCTTTCAAAAATGACACTTTGTGCAGGGACAGTTCTAAGCACGGGAAACATGCGCCACTTCACATGCATATCATACACACCCCCCAGGTACGAAATTTAAAGGAATATTTCACTTTTATTTTTTCATTTTAAGCATTATTAAAATCACTGCTCCCGAAAAAACGGCCGTTTTTAAAACTTCTTTTTGCATTGATACATGTCCCCTGGGGCAGGACCCGGGTCCCCAAACCCTTTTTAGGACAATAACTTGCATATAAGCCTTTATAATTAACACTTTAGATTTCGAACGTTCGAGTCCATTGTATTTAATAGGGTTCTAAAGTTTACACGAACATTTTGTCTGTTCGCAGGTTCTGGTGCGAACCGAACAGGGGGGTGTTCGGCTCATCCCTAGCCACCAATTGTGCAAGTTCTCCCACTTAAAAAGATGAGAGAGGCCTGTAATTGTCATCATAAGTAAACCTCAACTATGAGAGACAAAATGTGGAAACAAATCCAGACAATCACATTGTCTGATTTGGAAAGAATTTATTTGCAAATTATGGTGGAAAATAAGTATTTGGTCACCTACAAACAAGCAAGATTTCTGGCTCTCACAGACCTGTATCTTCTTCTTTAAGAGGCTCCTCTGTCCTCCACTCATTACCTGTAATAATAGCACCTGTTATCAGTATAAAGGACACCTGTCCACAACCTCAAACAGTCACACTCCAAACTCCACTATGGTGAAGACCAAAGAGCCGTCGAAGGACACCAGAAACAAAATTGTAGACCTGCACCAGGCTGGGGAGACTGAATCTGCAATAGGCAAGCAGCTTGGTGTGAAGAAATCAATTGTGGGAGCAATAATTAGAAAATGGAAGACATACAAGACCACTGATAATCTTCCTCAATCTGGAGCTCCACGCAAGATCTCACCCCGTGGGGTCAAAATGATCACAAGAACGGTGAGCAAAAATCCCAGAACCACACGGGGGGACCTAGTGAATGACCTGCAGAGAGCTGGGGCCAACGTAACAAAGGCTACCATCAGTAACACACTACGCCGCCAGGGACTCAGATCCTGCAGTGCCAGACGTGTCCCCCTGCTTAAGCCAGTACATGTCCGGGCCTGACTGAGGTTTGCTAGAGAGCATTTGGATGATCCAGAAGACGATTGGGAGAATGTCATATGGTCAGATGAAACCAAAGTAGAACTGTTTGGTAGAAACACAACTCGTCGTATTTGGAGGAGCGAGAATGCTGAGTTGCAACCAAAGAACACCATATCTACTGTGAAGCATGGGGGTGACAACATCATGCTTTGGGGCTGTTTCTCTGCAAAGGAAACAGGAGGACTGATCCGTGTACATGAAAGAATGAATGGGGCCATGAATTGTGAGGTTTTGAGTGCAAACCTCCTCCCATCAGCAAGGTCATTGAAGATGAAACGTGGCTGGGTCTTTCAGCATGACAATGATCCCAAACACACCGTCCGGGCAACGAAGGAGTGGCTTCATAAGAAGCATTTCAAGGTCCTGGAGTGGCCTAGCCAGTCTCCAGATCTCAACCCCATAGAAAACATTTGGAGGGAGTTGAAAGTCCGTGTTGCCCAGTGACAGCCCCAAAACATCACTGCTCTAGAGGAGATCTGCATGGAGGAATGGGCTAACATACCAGCAACAGTGTGTGACAACCTTATGAAGACTTACAGAAAATGTTTGACCTCTGTCATTGCCAACAAAGGATATATAACAAAATATTGAGATGAACTTTTGATATTGGCCAAATACTTATTTTCCACCATAATTTGCAAATAAATTCTTTCCAAATCAGACAATGTGATTGTCTGGATGTGTTTCCACATTTTGTCTCTCATAGTTGAGGTATACCTATGATGACAATTACAGGCCTCTCTCAATTACAGGCCCATGCACGTGATGGGTGGCCCCGCCCTCAGCTATAAAAGAGCTGTCACGACGGGAGAGCGTCATTCCGTGGGTGCCGTATCACTCGAGAACGGATTACATCGTTGGAATTTTTTTCTTTTTTTTTTTTTTCTTTTTAATAAAGGACTTGTCCCAAGCTGTCTACTGTGGTTTTTAACATTTTTGACACTTTTTTTTGTGTGAAATGGTAGGGGTACAATGTACCCGTTACCAATTCACCGGGCAAGGGTTGTGGGGATGAGGCCCTTGTCCCCATCAACATGGAGATATCCTCCCCATGTTGAGGGCATGTGGCCTGGTACAGTTCAGGAGGGGGGGGCGCTCTCTCGCCCCCCCTCTTTTCCTGCGGCCTGCCTGGTTGCGTGCTCGGATAAGGGTCTGGTAAGCCATTTTTTATTTTATTTTGGCGCGGGGTTCCGCTTAAAATTCATACCAGACCTAAAGGGTCTGGTATGGATTTTGAGGGGGACCCCTACGCCATTTAAAAAAAAAAAATTGGCGCAGGGTTCCCCCTTAATATCCATACCAGACCTGAAGGGCCTGATATGGAATTTAGGGGGACCCCACGCATTATTATTTTTTGGTTCGGGGTTCCCCTTAATATTCATACCAGACCCAAAGGGCCTGGTAATGGACTGGGGGGGAGAACCCATGTCGTTTTTTTCAATGACTTTTATCTGTATTGCTGGGACCCAACAATTCATTATAGCCGCGAGTAAACAAAAAGATCTGGAAGGGAAGGTCAATTTTTAGACACCACATCCCAAATTTTGCTTGAAAAAGAGGAAGGGGGAGAAGGGGGGTCACAAGGCCCCGGGATTTTTGGGGTGTCAGTAATGTACACAATCAGATGTAAACACTGACTGAAACAAAATTATATAGAAAAATTGAATTTTTATTACAAAAAATTGTTACATAAAAACATCAATACAGTATACATCCATAATCAATCGTTTCCTTATACAGTATGTTACAGACACAGGGGTGCCAGTGTACTCAACGTTTCGCTCTGAGAAGAGTTTCCTCAGGAGATTAACCACGGCATCACATGATATGCTGAAGGCAAAACAAAAAGATAGGATATAAAGGTTGGTGTACAAACATCAAAAAACAGCATTGATGTTTTAAAAAATGGGCATATATAAAGAGTATGCAAGCAATTATTATATTTATACAGATAGAGAAAAAAAGGTCATAGGAACATCGTTCAGCCTGTCTATAAATAATGTAAGCGCTGTGAAATGCACAGAGAGGAACCCACCTGGTACTGTATTGAAAATTTCTTGAAAATATTTATTTTGTAAAATTACTCCCAAACAGGGAGTGTAGGTACACTTTCAAACCTAGGGATCCCATATATCCAGAGAGGACTTGCAGACGGAGAGAAATAATATAGATGTAGGTGGGAATAATTCCTAATGTTAAGAAGAGAAAAGCTTGGTTGATTATTGATTTAAAGAAATAAGCAGCATTTAAAAAAGCACAGAGCAATAAACCATGCAAAAATACCTGCTTAAGTTGATATATAAAATCAATGGGGCTGCACTGATTACAGAAAAATGTCCGAAAATCATAAAGGGACAGAAATTCATCCAGTATTCATAGGGCTTAAAAAGAGATAAGCCTAAGAAAAATATGATATAAATATGGTAAGTAATTAATAAATAGACCATCATTGTAGAGGAAAAGGGGAGAGAATTTGTCATCTTATAGAAAAAGAAAGAAGACAGCAATTACCTGGTAGGTATTAAGATCCGCATATAGTCCAGGGAGCTGGAAAGGTCCAAGAGCAGCGATGTGCGCTCACAAGGAATAACAAGGAATGACAGATAATAGCGGATAATAGCAGATAATAGCGGCAAAGGATGCCGTTTTTATCTCCGTCTGATGTGCGTGCGTCTGACGTCATACGCACACCGAGGACGTGTCAGAAGTGTAAAGTGCGCATGTGCGGGAAACCCCGGAAAACCAGGCGGACTGAATAGATGGAAAAATAGGTCACGGTCGCCATTTTGGAAGAGGGCCATTTGCCAGATAATGAAATCTTGCAACGGCAATGATGGTGCGCGGATGGGAAGGAGAACCCAAACTGTAAAATCGATCCAAAACAAGGAAGAACTGGTGGCCGGTGGAATGGGAAAAATTTGGGGAAAAGGAAATCACCCAGGCATGCACATACATGTATGTTAGAAGGGGCAAACAAAAATTGGAGAAACATTGATTAAGAGACCCAATGAAGTTGCCCCGGGCGTCCATACAAGTCATATAATGGAGAAGGAGAAAACCTGGCTTGATGAGCACCAAGAAATAAGATATATTTTTATAAGAAAAAAAAAAAGGTTTTAACATGGAAAAGATAAATATCAAGATATCAATCAGATGGGCTACCTCTGTGCTCGCAATACTCACAATTAAGAACAGTAGGACCACAAACATATTGTATGTTACAAATGTAATTAGTAACTGTAACTAGGATTATAGCCGCGAGTAGTTTTAAATGACTTTTTTTCCTTTAGAAATGTCATTTTGTGCAGGGACTGTTATAAACACGGGAAGCATGCTCTACTTTACAGGCACACTATAGACACACCCCAGGTATTTAAAGGAATATTTCACTTTTATTGTTTCAATTTAAGCATTATTAAAATCGCTGCTCCCGAAAAAACTGACGTTTTTAAAACTTATTTTTTGCATGTTCTGCTGCAAACCGAACCGGGGGGTGTTCGGCTCATCCCTAGTCTCTACCAGCTTAGCATGTCTAGAAAGTGATATTTTTGCCCATTATTCTTTGCAAAATAGCCCAAGTTCTCTCAGATTGGATGGAGAACAGCAATTTTCAAGTCTTGCCACAGATTCTCATATGGATTTAGGTCTGGACTTTGACTGCGCCATTCTAACACATGAATATGCTTTGATCTAAACCATTCCATTGTAGCTCTGGCTGTATGTTTAGGGTCATTGTCCTGCTGGAAGGTGAACCTCCGTCCAAGTCTCAAGTCTTTTGCAGACTCTAAACAGGTTTTCTTCTAAGATTACCCTGTATTTGGCTCCATCCATCTTCTCATCAACTCTGACCAGCTTCCCTGTCCCTGCTGAACAAAAGCATTCCCGCAACATGATGCTGCCACCACCATGTTTCACGATGGGGATGGTGTGTTCAGAGTGATGTGCAGTGTTAGTTTTCCGCCACGCATAGCGTTTTGCTTTTAGGCCAAAAAGTTAGATTTTGGTCTCATCTGACCAGAGCACCTTCCACATGTTTGCTGTTTGCCCCACATTGCTTCTTGCAAACTGCAAATGGGACTTTTTATGGCTTTCTTTCAACAATGGCTTTCTTCTTGCCACTCTTCCATAAAGGCCA
Source organism: Rana muscosa (assembly GCA_029206835.1). Lineage (NCBI taxonomy): Eukaryota > Metazoa > Chordata > Amphibia > Anura > Ranidae > Rana > Rana muscosa. Next base: position 325,248,159 of record CM055118.1, on the reverse strand, counting down.
GATTTGTGGAGTGCACAACTAATAGTTGTCCTGTGGACAGATTGTCCCACCTGAGCTGTGGATCTCTGCAGCTCTTCCAGAGTTATCATGGGCCTCTTGGCTGCTTCTCTGATTAACCACTTCAATACAGGGCACTTTCACTCCCTTCCTGCCCAAGCCATTTTTCAGCTTTCAGCGCTGTCACATTTTGAATGACAATTGCGCGGTAATGCAACACTGTACCCAAATGAAATTTTTATCATTTTTTCCCCAAAAATAGATCTTTCTTTTGGTGGTATTTGATCACCTCTGCGGTTTTTTATTTTTTGCGCTATAAACAAAAGAAAAGGGACAAGTTTGAAAACAACACAATATTTTTTACTTTTTGCTATAATAAATATAATTTTTTATTTTTTTTTAAACAAATTCTTTTCTCAGTTTAGGCCGATATGTATTCTTCTACATATTTTTGGTAAAAAAAATCGCAATAAGCGTATATTGATTGGTTTGCGCAAAAGTTATAGCAGCTACAAAACAGGGGATAGATTTATAGCATTTTTATTATTTTTACTAGTAATGGCGTCGATCAGCGATTTTTATTGTGACTGCGATATTGTGGCGGACACATCGGACACTTTTGACACATTTTTGGCGCTGCTATAAGAATGCATTGATTGCTGTATAAATATGACTGGCAGGGAAGGGGTTAACACTAGGGCGCGATCAAGGGGTTAAATGTGTTCCCTGGGAGTGATTCTTACTGTGGGGGGAGGGGACTGACTGGGGGAGGTGACCGATGGTTGTCCCTATGTACAAGGGACACACCATCGGTCTCCTCTCCCTGACAGGACGTGGATCTCTGTGTTTACACTAGGGATGAGCTTCGAGTTCGAGACAAACTCATGTTCGACTCGAACATTGCCTGTTCGCCCGTTTGCCAAACAGCGAACAATTTGGGGTGTTCGCGGCAAATTCGAAAAGTCTATGGGAGAAATCTAAAGTGCTAATTTTAAAGGCTTATATGCAAGTTATTGTCATAAAAAGTGTTTGGGAATCCGGGTTCTGCCCCAGGGGACATGTATCAATGCAAAAAAAAGTTTTCGGGAGCAGTGATTTTAATAATGCTTAAAGTGAAACAATAAAAGTGAAATATTCCTTTAAATTTCGTACCTAGGGTATGTGTATAGTATGCCTGTAAAGTCGCACTTGTTTCCCGTGCTTAGAACAAAGCGTAATTTCTGAAGGAAAAAAAGTCATTTAAAACTCACGGGCGTCCCCCCAAATTCAATTACCAGGCCCTTCAGGTACCCCTACCATTTCACAAAGAATGTGTAACAAATTGTAAAAAAAAAAACACAGACACCGTTGGGAAAGTCCTTTATTAACCACTTCCCTACCCAGCCATAGACAAATGACGTCCACAGATGGGATCTCCCATCCTGGGTGGACGTCATATGACGTCCTCGGCTTTGTAGGGGGATATCTGAATGATGCCTGTAGCTAGAGGCATCATTCAGATATCCTTTTGAAGTGCCAGCGATTCTGTGCACCATAAGAACGATCATAGCGGCGGTTCCACCGCTTGATCGTTCTTATAGGCGGCGGGAGGGGACACCCCCTCCCGCCGCCATCCGGTGCTTCTCCGGGCTCTCCCGTGCGATCGGGGACCCGGAGCGAATCTTCCGGCATCGTTGGTGGAGTCACGTGATGAGCATAGAGATGACTGGTGACCAGATGGTCACCAGTCATCTCTATGATCGTCGGAGGCCCGGGCGCGATGTGATGACGTCACGCCCGGGTCTCAAAAATGTAAACAAAGCCGCCGTTGCGGCTGTAAGTATGAAATCAGTGAAAAAATTTTCACTGATCTCATGCTTTCCAGCCTGGAGGAGAGATGTGGAGTCTTATTGACCCCGCATCTCTCAATAAAGAGAACCTGTCACACACATTCCTATTACAAGGGATGTTTACATTCCTTGTAATAGGAATAAAAGTGATCAAAAAAAAAAAAAAGTAAAATCATTGAAAAAAAATAAATAAATAAATAATAAAAAAAAAAAATTAAAACGCCCCTGTCCCCGGTAGCTCGCGATCAGAAGCGAATGCACACGTAAGTCGCCCACATATGTAAACGCCGTTCAAACCACGCATGTGAGGTATCGCCGCGTGCGTTAGAGCGCGTGCAACAATTCTAGCACTAGACCTCCTCTGTAATTCTAACCTGGTAACCTGTAAAAAAAATTAAGCGTCGCCTATGGAGATTTTTAAGTACCGAAGTTTGGCGCCATTCCATGAGTGTGCGCAATTTTAAAGTGTGACATGTTAGGTATCTATTTACTCGGCGTAACATTATCTTTGATATGTTCCCAAAAAATTGGGCTAACTTTACTGTTTTGTTATTTTTTTAATTCATGAAACCATTTTTTTTTTAAAAAAAAAGGCGTTTGAAAAATTATTGCGCAAATATTGTGCAAGAAAAAATGTTGCAATGACCGTCATTTTATTCCCTAGGGTGTCTGCTAAAAAAACATATATAATGTTTGGGGGTTCTGAGTAATTTTCTAGCAAAAGAATGATGATTTGTACATGTAGGAGAGAAGTGCCAAAATAGGCCCGGTATTGAATAGGTACAAAAAGCCCTGTATTGAAGTGGTTAAAAAAAAACAAATACCGTATATACTCGAGTATAAGCCGAGTTTTTCAGCACATTCGGCTTATACTCGAGTCACCTTTTTGTGCCTGATCTCCCGGAATTTGGGGACTTGGTACCGGCCGGGCGTAGGTACTCTGGACCCCAAACTTGGCACACATGTAGCTCCACTCTTTCTCTACAAGTGTACAAAGTTTGTTGTCTGGGGGACCTACGACCGGGGAGCACCGATTTTTTAAAACCGGGCACCCCTTCCATAGACTCCAATGTTAAACGGTCATTTCTCCAGTGATTTTGGGGACCCGGTACCGGCCGGTCGTAGGTCCTCTGGACCCAAAACATGGCACACATATAGGCCTATTTCTCGTCTATAAGTGTACAAAGTTTGTTGTCTGGGGGACCTACGGCCGGGGAGAACCGATTTTTCAAAGCCGGGCACCCCTTCCATAGACTCCCATGTTAAACGTCAGTCTAGTCATGGACACAGTGAGGCATGGGCAACAGTGAGGCATGAGCAACAGTGAGGCAACAGTGAGGCATGGACAACAGTGAGGCACGGGCAACAGTGAGGCACGGGCAACAGTGAGGCACGGGCAACAGTGAGGCACGGGACACAGTGAGGCACGGGACACAGTGAGGCATGGACACAGTGAGGCATGGGCACAGTGAGGCATGGACACAGCGAGGCATGGACACAGTGAGGCATGGACACAATGAGGCATGCACATGGACACAGTGAGGCACAGTGAGACATGCAGATGGACACCCTAGGCTTATACTCGAGTCAATAAGTTTTCATTTTTTTGTGATAAAATTAGGTACCTCGGCTTATATTCGGGTCGGCTTATACTCGAGTATATACGGTAATAAAAAAAAAACATTCCAGCGATGAAATCCAGTGTCCCGCCGTGATCCGATGTCCAGCGCTGTCCACACGAAACGTCATTGGCTGAGCCTGAGCGGACCTGATGGGGAACTTCCTCCGCAGTGTAACAAATGAATAGACCCGCCCCTTCTAAAGTTCCCCATGAGGTCCGCTCAGCCAATGACGTAGGTGTAAGGCTAAGCGGACCAGATGCGGAACGTGAGAAGGGGCGGGTCTATATATTTATTATACTCCAGAGGAAGTTCCCCATCAGGTCCGCCCCCTCGTATGTCAGACCCCGCCTACGTCATTGCCTGAGCGGACCTGATGGGGAACTTCCTCCGCAGTGTAATAAATTTGGGGTGGAGTTCCCCTTAATGGTTATTTGGGGGATCCCCACGCATTTTTTTTTAATTTGCGGCAGTGTTCCCCTTAATATTGGCACAAGAGATGAAGGGCCTGGTAATTGGATTTGGGGGGACCCCCACGCATTTTATTTTTTTTTTACCAATGACTTTTCTATGTATTGCCGGGAGCCGACAATTCATTATAGCCGCGGGTGAGTTTTAAATGACTTTTTTTCCTTCAGAAATTACACTTTGTGCAGGGACTGTTCTAGGCACGGGAACAAGCGCGACTTTACAGGCATACTATATACACCCCCTAGGTACGAAATGTAAAGGAATATTTCACATTATTAAAATCACTGCTCCCGAAAAAAACGGCCGTTTTTAAAACTTTTTTTTGCATTGATACATGTCCCCAGTGGCAGGAACCGGGTTCCCAAACACTTTTTAGGACAATAACTTGCATATTAGTCTTTATAATTAGCACTTTTGATTTCGAACGTTCGAGTCCATTGTATTTAATAGGGTTCTAAAGTTCGCGCAAACTTTCTGTCTGTTCGCAGGTTCTGGTGCGAACCGAACAGGGGGGTGTTCGGCTCATTCCTAGTTTACACACAGAGATCCAGGGTTCTGCTCAGTTACTGGGCAATCACGGGTGCCCGGAAGCCATCGAGCCCCCAGCCCCCTAGTGGCTTGGGAAGACGATCACGTCATATGACGTCCGCCCAGATCAAGAGAGTCTTCTGCCCGCCGTCATATGACGGCGGGCGGTGGACAACTGGTTAATGCTCTCCTTGCCTGACTTGTCAGTTTAGGTGGACAGCCATGACTTGGTAGGTTTGCAGTTGTGCCATACTCTTTCTATTTTCAGATGATGGATTGAACAGTGCTTCGTGAGATGTTCAAAGCTTGGGATATTTTTTTATAACCCAACCCTGCTTTAAACTTCTCCACAACTTTATCCCTGACCTATCTGGTGTGTTCCTTGGCCTTAATGATGCTGTTTGTTCACTAAGGTTCTCTAACAAATCTCTGAGGGCTTCACAGAACAGCTGAATTTATACTGAGATTAAATTACATACAGGTGGACTCTATTTACTAATTAGTTGACTTCCCAAGGCAATTGGTTCTGCTAGATTTTAGTTATGTGTATCAGAGTAAAGGGGGCTGAATACAAATGCACGCCACACTTTTCACATATTTATTTGTAAAAAAAATTTAAAACCATTCATCATTTTCTTTCCACTTCACAATTATGTGCCACTTCATGTTGGTCTATCACAGGGATCTGCAATTAGCTGACCTCCAGCTGTTGTAAAACTACAAGTCCCATCATGCCTCTGCCTCTGGGTGTCATGCTTGTGGCTGTCAGATTCTTGCTATGCCTCATGGGACTTGTAGTTCTGCAACAGCTGGAGGTCCGCTAATTGCATATCCCTGGTCTATCATATAAAATCCCAATAAAATACATTTACTTTTTTGACTGTAACATGACAAAATGTGGAAAATTTCTAGGGGTATAAATACTTTTTCATGGCACTGCATTGAAGGTATTATTTTAATTGCATATCTGCTTGTACTAGCATCACAGATTACCGGTATTACTTTTTTTTTTATTACAAATCAGTTTTTAATAAATTGAATATTATTCGGATCCCTCTGAATCTTATCTAATAAAATACATGTAATGTTTTTCATATGTTTTAATATATGATTCCAAGTAATTCAATGAATAACCAAATGATGTCTGAACTTTGGAAGTACAAAGTTACCTAATTCCAGAAAAACACTTTCCTTCCATCCTTAATTCCAATATTCTGTGCATTAGTCTGGATTGTACAATATAAACAGAGTTGTCCGCCTTTTTTTTTGTCTTTAGTTTCTTAGCTGTTTTCTATAAATAAATTAAAAACTGTAACCTATGCCTTGTTTCCACTGAGCGGATCGGTTTGGTACGGTTCGGTACGGTACGCTATTTTGGGTGTTTCCATTATGAAAGCGTGCCATAAAACCGAACCGTACCGCACCATTCTGGGTCCTGCTTCAGATGTGGGGCCATAGAAAATGGAACGGTTCGGTTGGGGCGGAGCTACAATACATTCCACTGATTGGCGGACACGCTAGGCATTTTTTCTAAACCCTGAATGGTCCCTGACGGTCTGACTTGCAGTGGAAATGCTCACCAGAATAGACCGGACCATTCAAACCGTTCCAAACTGTACAGACCCGAACCGTTCCATTCAGTGGAAACAAGGCATAAATTTATTATTACGTATAGTGTCTTCTCATTATACAGTACATGCTGAATTTACGATATTTGCAGTGATATTTCATGACAGCATTTGTTTTATAGTCTTTGATTTATTGTGTTACATCACATTTTGTTGTGTTTGTTGTGTTTAGGTTGTCATTCAAGCATTAATTCTGTTATGTATCTCGTTTTAATAAACTTTTGTAAAATATTTTGTACATTTTTTATTTTATTTCTTGCTTCTATGTTATTTTTATGGTTTAGGATAGCTGCATGTACACACATTAACATTTTGTGATCTTTTTGCAGTACTTAATTTTTGTTTAGGTATAAATGTAGTGTATATTTTGAAATTCTAATGTTCTTTCTTAATTGGTAGAAAAATTTCTAAAATGTAGTTCTTCGCAACCCAATGCTTAGCGAGGACCCACTAAGTCATTTTATTTACACAGCAATTTTTTTTATTAGTTTTAATAGAAAAATATAATGCTGTAATGACACTTCATTTTAAATAATACATTTTAAATCTAACATAATAGTATAAATAATAAATACTGTATATTTTTGAAAAATGTTTGAGTAGATTTTGTGTTGTTTCATATTTTTCAAGCAATGTTGGTTTCCCACAATACAACTGTAGCGGCCTCACCCCTCTCTCCCCTTCTCATACTCGGCTTGTCTTTCTTCGTCTAGGGGTCTCAGTGCTGGGGGGAGGGATGAGATACACCACGGCCCATGTCCTCCATAGCTAAGAGGTGAAGGCCAGAAGATTGGGTCTTGTGTAGGTGTCCTAGAGTCAAGTCCCGTACTTCGTCCCTGACTCCTTTGCTTCTAGTAACCAGAGTTCCACACAATGAATAGGTCCAACTCAGTTTTATTCTTCTTGCCAAACAATAAGACAGTTTCTTCTACTGAGTAGTAATGGGGGATAGATTGAGGCACAATCCTTTCCCTTCTCTTGCTAACCACTGTGGTATCACCAGTGGCGGGTAGTCACTGCCACTGACTATATTGAGTAGAATGTGAATTACCTTCGCTAACACGGCCCCTGTCAGGGGAAGGAGATCCGTCCAAGGGAGAAACAGGAGGCCTCTCTGTCACCAGCAATGCTGCGCCGGACTCTTCAGAGAAGTTCCACACACCAGTCCTCACGAACTCAGACACGGGCACCCAAGGAGTTAGGGCCCCCTCGGATTCCTCCACCCTCGCGGAACTCAGTCGAAGGTACTGAGCCCCAGGCCTCCGCCATAGTACCTCACCCCAGGCTAAAGGTGCCTGGAATGGACTCCATCTCTCGCTCCGGCCAGGTCAAGGGCACCTGAGCCCGAAACTCCGGAACGCCAGCACCCAAGCTGAAGGTGCCTGGGTGCGGACGCAATCCTCAAACTCTCTCCGAACTCTGAACCCCGTGGGAAGGGCGTCCGCCCCTTTTATCCCCTCTCCCTTCGCGCCACAGCGAGTTCCCCGCCCCGCTGTACCAGCTCCAGGGGAGGACAAAAAGGTACAGTCTTGTGGTGCGAGTTCAGCTTCGGCCCAGGGCAACAGCGCCACCTGTGGACCGCAAGGAACCTCACACCACCAGAGTCCTCCAAGAACCAGAAAAGGGTCTCGGATCCCCTAGCAATTGGTGCATCTGGGTTACACTACCACCCAGATGCTTCACCTAAATTCAAATACCCGCTACACAACATTTAAAAAAAAACAAAAGATACACATTTTTAAGTTCTCAGAAATGTTATCTTTTAGTATACACAAGGATGTCCAATGACCAATAAATCTCTCAAATGATCAGAAATAACAATTTTAGTATGTCATTATTTTATACTGCAAAACTATAATTATGTCAATTATCATTGCTTAAATGTTTTCTTATTCACTTTCCTGGGAATGTCAATACATTTTTATCAGCGTGTTTGTCATCGGTTGTTTCCATTCTTCATAGGACAGAGTTTAGAGCTCCATGTCCTGGGTGGTAGCATTTGCCAGTTGGCGACTTACTGCTGAGGCTATCCATTAATAAGTTGGGGTCTAGGAGTGGTAACCTGTGTATACAAAAGGGATGTAATAATTAATAATAAAAGGATCTGGGCATTTTCCTACGTTTTAGCTCTTAAAAAAAATAATGAATGATCTCCCAGAAGCCCGGTAAGCTACTAACCTCCTGTAGTGAGCTGACTTCTCTGCTTCTGCTGCACTGAAATTCCAAGCAGTGTTGTCCTTCCTGTCCAGTTCTACCTGATTTCACTATAAAACACCTTCTCCTCTCTTCATCTCCATAAGATAAACTTCCCACTTCCATCAGTGACTCAGCACCCTTCCAGCCTTCTAATCTGGGATGTGGAAAGAGAGTGAGCTGAACTAGTCAGTGATGAAGGGAGGAAAAGAGGGAGAAGACCAGCTAAGTTACTGCTGGGAGAGTGGGGGGGAACTAGGTTACTAAAATAATTACTTGAATTACTACAGTGCTGTAAAGTTTTAAAGTGAATTGTTTCATAGTGTCCGCAGCTACTGACATGGGGGCTTGTTTAAAGCTAATTTTCTTGCCTGTGTAGCACCCTCTAATTAGTGAGGTGCTACAGTGAGGTTTTTCTCTGGCAATGTAGGTAAATTAAGGCAGGCCTAGCTTGCTGCTTTTGGCTATTTGTTTTTATTCTGGTCTGGGCTGGGAGTGGCTCAGGACAGCAGCTGAGGACTCACAGGCACTTCTCGGTTAACTCCCTCTTCCTTCTGGAATTTTCTAGAAGGAGAGAAGGGGAAGAGAGGTGGAGCTGCCTGAGGTATCTTAGGGAGCCCTGACCAATCCCCAACTTGGATTGGCAGGGGGCAGGCCTCCTTAAATACCTGGGGTCAGCTCAGCTGGGGAGGAGTGGTCGGGTGGAAGAGATGGAGTGAGAAAGGTGTGGCGGCTGTCGGGGCCAATGGGGAGCCCCCCAGTCTGGGGGGGGTGACCCTGGGCTGGGGCTCGGGTGCATCCAGGAGGAGGGATGAGATCCTGGAAGGAGAGGCACATGAGAGAGCAAGTAGAGGACAGTGGGAGAGAATACTTCTAAGAGTCTCCATGGAGGACTACTGGTCACAGCCGGGAGGGCTGGTGAGTGAGCACAGTTGGGAGGACTGGGTAAGGCATGCCTGAGAGAACTGGGAGATTGCAGTTTGAGAGATGGGTGCAAAACCAGTGGAGAGAGGACTGTGGAGAAGGGCAGTGGAAAGGGGTCTTTGCAGCCAGGCTGACTGACAGGGCCTAAAGAAAGCTATCTGGGAGTGGTAGCCAAGTAGAAGAGAGCTAGCACCTGGACTATTCTACACCACAGGGGCCCGAGGTCCCTGCCCACAAAAAGCAGTTCATTGAGGCCTGGCTGAAGTAGTGTCATGCCTAACCCTGCGGTGCTAGCTAGTCTGGAGGAGTAACAGTCTGCAGCAAGGGAAGTGCTGGAGGAGAAAACGGTGAGTAGCAAATGTTTGTGCTGGAGAGAGAAGAGTTAAGCGTATATACTGGAATGTGTATGAGTCCTAAGCAACTTTGCACTAAATTTTCCTGGTCATCCCATAATTCCCAAATCCCCATCCAAGTTTAATCCCCCTCAAATAAACAAAGCAAAGCAATGGACTGGTTTCTGTCTCTGAATGACTGGGATGGATGTCTGGCTGGGCAGCTACACTTGTACTGAAAAGTATCTAGTCCTGCAACAGGCATATCTCCCCCTCACTCCTCCGAAACGGGGTCCACTTTCAAGCAAACTATTGTCACTACTGATACTGGACTACCACAAAAACGACTATAATCAATATACAATACAGACAATTATAAGCAGCCAGCTTACACAAAAAAACAAAAACAAAAAAAAAAACAATTGTTATACAAAAATATAAAACACATACAGGTATACCCATTCCGATAAAAAAAACTCACCTTTGGAATCCTCTATTATTGACATTTTGTTACATTAGACTTTTTCTATTATTCTCAGAATCCTAATTATAAAAGATCATACTTCTTATAACACAAAAAACAAAGCATATTCGTCAGACCTCACTTTGGCTTAATTGCAATACAATATTTTCTCGTGGTAAGGGCATATGGCTGATTTTTAAACAAAGACACTTGAGCGAATAGCGAGTCCAAACTCTCAAAAGGCACATGGCTCCATGCTTGCGAGGTCTAATTTATTATGCTTTGATTTTGTGTTTACCCATCTTCTAGAAAGTTATATCTTCTTTATCTAATGAGGACTTTGGATACACAGGTATAAGATGTGTAGCGACCTCACCTCTCACTCCCTCTTCCTCTTCTCGGTCAATGGCTCTCGTCTAGGGGACCAGGGAGGAGAGTGTGGCGCACCACCAGCTCGTATTCTCTTGTGTGCAGAGGTGTGAACTATAACTTTTTACCTTCGGGCCTGTGTCCCCGTCCAGAGCCAAAACTTCCCTCGAGGATGACTCTCACCCTTCACACAGGTGGAGGTAGGACCCTTTAGCTCCCAGAAAGTCAAGTTCCACACCACTGAAAGTCCAACACTTATTTATTCTTCAGAGCAATAAATAGTCCTTTGAGAGCGACTGGTCAGACACAGAACAGTTCAGAACAAAGTGGGAAGGAGGTCCAGGCACAATCCTATCAATGAAACTAAACTGTCAGGATTTCACAACAGTTATGACGCACAGTCGCTGCCACCGACCATGAGGTTGGTCCCTGCCATGGACCAGGTGAGATAAGGTCCCTGCCACAGACCTGGTTGTTGGGTCTCTGCCACCGACCTGATTCACGTTGGGTCCCTGCCACAGACCATGAAAACATGTACTACCTTCAAAAAGTTGCGACCCCTGTCAGGGAGAAGACATCCATCTGGACGGTCACCAGAGGCCCCACCGTCGCCAAATTGCTGCAATGGCTCTTCGGGAAGGGTAACCTCTCTGGTCCCCCTCGTCCTAGATTCGGGTTCCCTCACTCGGTGGACCCCTAGGATTCCTCGATCCCTCGCGGGACCCAGTCGAAGGTACTGGGCCCCAGGCCTTCTCAAGCAGTACCTCATCCCAGGCCGAAGGTGCCTGGGATGGCATTCAATCCCCCACACCCAGGCCAAGGGCACCTGGGCGCGGACGAACCGGAACAGCAGCCCCAGGCTGAAGGTGCCTGGGACTCGGACCCTGTGTGGAAGATGGCCGCCCCTTTTATACCCCCTCCCAGCAGGCACAGCGGGTTCCCCGCCCTGTCGTACCACCGCCGAGAGGGGACATAAAAAGGCACAACCTTACAACGATGGTTCAACCCCAGACTATGGCGACAGCACCAACTATAGACTGCAGGGAACTAGGCACCATTGATCCCCTCCACAGGAAAATATAGTCCATAGACCCTAGCAATAGTGCATCTGAGCCTAATTACACTCAGACACCTGCCCCCTAAATGTAACACCCCGCTACAGATGGTTTGGAGGTATTTTTCTTCTTTTGTCGGTGAGTCCACTTCCAAGCAACAAGGAAAAGGAAAGAACTCTACAAATAAGCTACATATGGATTGAAACGTGTTGGAGCTCGAGGGGTAGGTGGATCAGCTTGTGCAATATTACAGTTCTGTGGAATATCACAATAAACATACACAAGGCTTTTATTGGAAGGCCACAGGTTCACTTTAAAGCAGAACCTCAGACTCATATTATTCTGCCTCATTTGTTTCTGCCTCTGTCACTAGGTGGAGAAATGTGCTGCTCTTTAATCCCCACTTCCTATTTTGGGCCTGTAGATTTTCATTGAGTTGCATTGCAGTAGTCACACTTCCTGTCTGTAGATCCACAGCTTCCCTAAAGGGGTTGTAAACCTCAGACATGAAATATGAACAAAGCATATCCCTCTATAGTGTGTACTGGTCTCAATCCAGAGCACACAAGCCTCTTACACACGGGCAGGAATCCCGTCCAAAAAAAAACGTTGGTTTTCTCAACAGGATTCCTTGTCTTGCCAAGCCCTGTGTACACACTCGCCATTCAAAAGAACCGCCGTTCTTTTGAATGGCAAGAACGCGGTGACGTCATCGACTACGACGAGCCGGCGCTCGTCACATTTGATGCCGTCGCCGCCATCTTGCTACACCCTACACTACCCTTGTATGCTGCCAGGCATGCGTCAAAGTCTCATCGAGCATGCACGGGTTTCCCTAGAAAGGTAAGCATACAGATGACCTGGGTTTCTCAGCAGATAACACTCTGACGAGAATCCCGACGAGAAAAATAGAGAGCAGGTTCTCTATTTTTCTCATCGAGATTCCCGGCAGTTTTCCTGCCGAGAAACCATACACACGAACGGTTTTCCCAGCAGTTTTCTTGCCAAGAAAAACGGTCGTGTGTATGAGGCTTAAGTGTCATTTCTGTGTGCTGTTTTCCTGACACTGAGGCCTCGTACACACGACCGAGTTTCTCGGCAAGAACCAGCAAGAAACTTGCTGGCAGAGATGTCTTGCCGAGAAATTCGTTCGTGTGTATGGTTTCTCGTCAAGAAAAGCGACAAGTAATCTCGACGAGAAAATAGAGAACCAGCTCTCTATTTTCTCGTCGAGATTCTCGTCAGCCTGTTTCTCGACGAGAAAAGTGAGTGTGTGTACACTTACCTGTCCTCCGGGAAGCCCGCGCATGTTCGAAATGAATTTGACGCATGCGCGGTAGCTTCCTAGGCAGACGTAGGGTATACCAAGATGGCGGCGACGGCAACGAATGTGACGAGCGCATGCTCGTCGTATTCGATGATGTCACCGCGTTCGCTCCATTCAAAGAACCGCGGGTTCTTTGAATCGAGCGTGTGTACACTCGGCCGGGACAAGTTTCTTGTCCAAGAATCTCGCCGATAAAAAAACGACATGTTTTTTTCGACGAGAATCTCGGCCGTGTGTACGAGGCTTAAGAGAGAAAAGGTGACAAGGGAGGGAGCTCCAGCACACAGCCTGTGATTGACAGCCTCAGCTCTGTTTCTGTGTGCTATGTGAAGGGGGTTTGTCCCAGAGCTATACTCACTGAGCTCTGCCGAGTGTAATTTCAACTCCTGCCCCGTTTTTTTTCTGACAGCTCAGACAACCCTTTAGAAGTTTGGCACTGAACGAATGTAGAGAAGAGAAGACTAAAGATAAACAAGTACTACTTATATAGGAGGATTTGTTTCCTCTCTGTGTATCACCTGAGGCCAGGTTCACTGAGTATATGTAAGGGTTTACAACCATTTTAAGGACCCACTCACTATCTAAGACAGGCCCTCTGGGCTAGGGCTGTTGTGCCCTATGTGTTGCACACAGCTTGCATAGAGCCAGTTTATTTGAGAGGATATAGAAGGGTAGCTGTAGAGGCTTCTCTCCCTGCAGTAGCTGGTATGTTGATTAGACCAATGATAGTACAATGTAATCTAGACAAAAACACATGTAACAGCATCTTCTTTCATTTGGTGGAAATAATTATTCTGCATAACACTGTACTGTTGCTGTGTTGCTTTCTACATTTATGCAGTGTTGTTTCTAAAGCAGCGTACACACGACCGTTTTTAATGTCATTGAAAAAAACTATGTTTTTCTCAACGTGATTCTTCTCAAGCCTGCCTTGCCTACACACTATCATGAAAAAAAATGCTAGAGCAAAGCGCAGTGACGTACGAAATGTACGACGGCACTATAAAGGGGAAGTTCCATTCGGATGGCGCCACCCTTTGGGCTGCTTTTGCTGATCTCGTGTTAGTAAAGTTTGGTGAGAGACGATTCGTGCTTTTCAGCCTCGTGCTCTTCAGTCCGTTACAGCGTGACAAATGTGCTCTCTCCATTACGAACGCTAGTTTTACCAGAACGAGCACTCTCATCTCATCACTTGCTTCTGAGCATGCGCATTTTTTTCACGTCATTAAAGCCTACACACGACGAGAAAAACGACGACGTGAAAAACGGCGAGAAAAATTAGAGCATGTTTCAAATTTTTAATGGCCATTTTTCAGGTCGTGAAAAATGCTCTGGAGTCCACACACGATCGTTTTTAATGACCAAATAAAAAAATTGCATTTTTCTCGTCATGAAAAACGGTCGTGTGTACGTGGCATTAGGCATGCCATACATTATGCATTTATTTTTTTGTTCAACCGGTAGGTTGAATGAAAAAAAATGTGACGACTCCACACACTCAAGGTGGATGGGGGAAACACTTTTGGAGCACTATTGTGTTCTGCCGGCATGGATACTTCCCCACCAGCAGAATACAATGGCCAGTGTTACTAGCTATAGCCAACAGCACTGCTCGTTTGGGGAAAAACCTGTCAGGCTAGTTGTACACAAGTCGATCGATAGATTGACTAGTGTACAACCAACTAGCCCATACATGGATTGAAATTCAGCTGATCCCTGCTGAATCAGATACTATTCGGTCCATGTATGGCCGGCTAAACTGACTTGCTGTGTTCCTTATTGTATTGACTTGTGCTGACTTGCTGTGTTCCTTAGCACGTACAGGGGCGGCCTGTCCATTAGGGGCGCCGCCCTCTCTCTCCAGGCCACCCCCTATATGCAGTGGATAGATTCATGCATAGCATGAATCTATCCATGGCCGCTGCAGTAAACCCCTATTCATGCGTTCGGCCCCATTCAGGACACCGGGCGCATGAATTACAGTGGCCAGGTTTTTTTTTAAGCATCTGGTTAAAGCCAAAGGCTCTAATAGCCTTCAAATAAGGGTGGGCTCGAGTCACAGAGAGTGTGACCGGAGCCCACCCAGGTGTGTTACAACAGCGAATGAATATTCGCTGTTGCAACAGTGATTCTCCTCCTGATGGCTAATCGGACAGCTGGTCTGATACCCTCACCCGGTTGGCTAAAAGGACAGGCGATCCTATTGGACGCCTAGGAAGAGGTAAGGAGACACATGGTGGAAGCGAGGGGGAGAAGAGCCTCTGACCGATGCCTGGATGCCCGATCCCCCCGCCGCTCCTCGGATGCCCGATCCCCGCTACTGCGCCTCAGATGCCCGCTGATGCCGATGCCCGTCTAGATGGGGTAAGTGCCGGTGGACCGAATGGCAGACAGCGGGGGGGGGGGTGGTGGGGGTTTGAGTTGCGGGGGGTTCGGTTGTCTGCGCCCCCCCCCAAACTAAAAAACACCAGCTGCCACTGGTGCTGTATATGGGCAGCTCAGTCTAATGTCTTATTTTATGCAGTGTGACCTAGACCATTTTTTCTCTCCAGTTTTAAGGTAGAAAACCTCAGTGAATTTTAAAATAAAGGACAGGAAGCTGCACAACAGACAGAGGGGATAAATAAAAAATATAGAATCCTGCACACCAGAGCTCTGCTTTTGTTTTCAGAAGATCCTCCTATGCCATTCTGCATCCAATAATTAGTACATACCATAGCTCCTCCTGTTTGAAATGGCCCTTTCATAACGGATGCAACTGTTGGGGGTCCTATCCAGAAAAAAATGCTCACCCCCTTATTTCTCTCCATGCTGATGTTTGCAGGATGGGCTAAATTTCACAATAATGCTCCCCCTGGTGGCATCTCCAGACCGTCCAACCTGAGTGTTTGCACAATGTGCCCTCTCCTGCTTCCAGCTTAGGTTAGAAGTGTCGACTCCAGACTGTTCAAGCTCCACAGGTCTCCTTCCATGACTTTGCGCACTGGACACTACTCCCAATAGCAGCATCTGTCATGGGAGGATCTTTAACATTCCAACAGGTGGAGCTATGGAATGTTCTATTTACTGATATGGAATTGCATAGTGGGATTTTCTGAACATTATCCTGAAAGGGAAACTTATTTCCAGTAATCTGTTCACATGTAAATCTACTGTAGAAATGGACCTGTTGTTGCATGTATCTGTTTATGTAGTTCCTAGATGCAAGGGTGAAAGTCAGAAAATAATTTAAAGGCCTTTTTCTTTTTGCATAACCTAGCTGTGCCTTCCATTTTTTCAAATATAAATTCATCTGTAACCATATTATTTTTCTTATGAAAAGACAAGATTTTATCATGTGTTCCCTCACATACCTGCATTCCTGTGTTTACCCAGTCCATGGATGGTTGAAACCCACTGTTTGATTCAGAGCTCACAAATCCTAAAACAGATGTACAGTACATATATAAAGACTTTAACATGATTACTAGTAAATATTCCTGGAAATATATTCAATTCAGTATCAATGATACTATCTTTTTTATCTTATGTACTCTATTTAAACCAGTATTAAACCCAATCCCAAAAAAGTAATACACTATATTACCAAAAGTATTGGGACGCCTGCCTTTAAACACACACGTGAACTTTAATGGCATCCCAGTCTTAAGCCCTGTACACACGGGCGGGAATCCCGTCAAAAAAACCATCGGTTTTCTCAACGGGATTCCTGGCAAGCTTGTCTTGCCAAGCCCTGTGTACACAAGCACATTCAAAAGAACCGCCGTTCTTTTGAATGGCAAGAACACGGTGACGTCATCAACAACGACGAGCTGGCGCTCGTCACATTTGATGCCGTCGCCGCCGTCTTGCTACACCCTACACTACCCTTGTATGCTACTGCGCATGCGTGAACGTCTTTTCGAGCATGCGTGGGTTTCCCTGGACAGGTAAGCATACAGACAACCGGGTTTCTCGGTAGGAAACACTCTGCCGAGAATCCCGACGAGAAAAATAGAGAGCAGGTTCTCTATTTTTCTCGTCGAGATTCCCATCAGTTTTCCTGCCGAGAAACCATACACACGAACGGTTTTCACAGCAAAAAGATCTCCCAGCAGTTTTCTTGCCGAGAAAACCGGTCGTGTGTACGAGGCTGGAGTCTGTAGGGTTCAATATTGAGTCGGCCCACCCTTTGCAGCTATAACAGCTCCAACTCTTCTGGGAAGGTTGTCCACAAGGTTTAGGAGTGTGTCTATGGGAATGTTTGACCATTCTTCCAGAAGTGCATTTGTTAGGTCAGGCACTGATGTTGGACGAGAAAGCCTAATTCATCCCAAAGGTGTTCTATCGGGTTGAGGTCAGGACTATGTGCATTCTAGTCAAGTTCCTCCACCCCCAAACCTGGTTATCCATGTCTTTATGGACCTTGCTTTGTGCACTGGTCCAAATCATTTGGTGCAGGGGGGATTATGGTGTATTTTTTTGTTTTTGCAGGGTTTGTGCGTAGCCCCTTAGTTCCAGTGAAGGGAACTCCTAAGGTGTCAGCATACCAAGACATTTTGGACGATTTTATGCTCCCAACTTTGTGGGAATAGTTTGGGGATGGCTCCTTTCTGTTCCTGTTGAACCGACCGATACTGGCCAATATACCGGCATGTGTACCAGGCTTAATGCTATTGTCAATGACTTCTGAAAGATCATAGATGTGATCTGAAACTGATGTCTGACGTATGCCATCGGGACAAGCCCAAAGCTCACCAACATAGTCTCAAAATCTCTTCAAAGAGAATGAAATCCTCACTTAGTTGTCACCAGAACACGTGTCCCGACTGGAAGACTTCAGTTCCTGTTTTTGTAACAACTGAAACTTTTGCATTTATCTTTATTTTAGATTGTGGTGAAAGTCATCACTAGGACAATTAGAGAGGGTGACAGTAATAATACCTTGGGCAATTAGAAGGGTGATACACATGGCATAATTGAATAAAAGGGGTGATGCTAGGGCACTGAATGGTTGTGATAAGAGTTAGGAACTGACCAAATGTGTCTTTTATGATCCCTCACCTTCTATCGTCTTGTCTTTTGGGTTTCTTTGGCAACCATGTGGCTCCCGGACATCCTCATATAAAAGCAATTCTGGCTGTATCAATCTAATTTTAGAAGAAGAAAATATACATTTAAAAGTGGTAAGATTTAAAAAAAAATTATATTCTGAAATTTTTGCTAAAGTCTTTGATCCTTTATTTATTTATTTTCTTTTGTATGAATAAATCACTTACTTCATTTTGTCTGAGCGATACTGACGTCTATACGAGAAGTAGACCAGAATTAAAAGTAAAACAAGGAGAACAACCAGACCGACAGTGACTCCAGCGATGACCCCAGGTTTACTGATAGCTGTGTCACATTGATCCCCGGTGTACCAGTAATGGGATGAAATCTGACAGCTGAGAAAAAGTTTTGAGAATGGAGAATGAGCACAGATTGCCTTGGTACAAAAATGAGTTTGCATTGTATGAATGCTAAAGAGGAGGGACAAGGAAAAATTACACGGAACAGACATTGCTATAGACCAGTGTTGCTCAACCTTTTTTCAGTCAAGGTACCCTTTAAAATTATGGAAAATCTTGAGGCACCCTCCAAAATTATGGACAGTCTTGAGGCGCCCCATTCTAAAATGTAAAAACTATTCTGATAGTTTTACATAATGCGGCAACATTATGCAGCAACATTATACAGCAACATTAACTACGTCCGAACCGCTGCACGACTATATACGCCGCAAGATCACCGTTATCGGCGGCAGACCCTCCCGCCGCTCTCCCGTGCCCTCCGCCGCTTCCCGGAGCCGTTGGTAGTGGCGGAGGCGATCGGTACTCTCTCGTGCTGGGTATGGAGACGAGTGAGGGGAAGATGGCCCCCACCCGTCTTCATACCATAGCAGGGCGGAAGCAACGTCAAAACATCACTTCCGCCCATAGCTCGTAAAGGGCCATTTTTTTTGTCATATTTTCAAATGATTTTTTTTTTTATTGCATTTTAGTCCAAATATGAGATCTGACATCTTTTTGACCCCGGATCTCATATTTAAGAGGACCTGTCATGCTTTTTTCTATTATAAGGGATGTTTACATTCCTTGTAATAGGAATAAAAGTGACCCATTTTTTTTTTTAAAAGAACAGTGTAAAAAATAAAAATAAAAGGTAAAATAAATAAGAAAAAAAAAATTAAAATGCGCCCGTCCCGCCGAGCTCGTGTGCAGAAGCGGACGCATACGTGAGCAGCGCCCGCATATAAAAACGGCGTTCAAACCACACATGTGAGGTATCACCATGATCATTAGAGCGAGAGCAATAATTCTAGCCCTAGACCTCCTCTGTAATTCAAAACATGCAACCTACAGAATTTTTTAAACGTCACCTATGGAGATTTTTAAGGGTAAAAGTTTGACGCCATTCCACGAGCGGTCGTAATTTTGAAGCGTGACATGGACCTCGAAGACCGATCGAGACGTAATAATATAAAAATACGTGGCATACCAGAATCGATCGTCCCAGTCGATCTGAGTTCATATGCTAGAAAGATGATTTCTACTCTACTGCCAGACCTCCCACCGATGGAAACTATCATTGATCGCATTCACCGTCTACCAAAACCCCCTCACCTCCCTGCGGAGGTTCCCCATGACACTCTTATGAGAATCCACTTTTTTCATGCTAAGGATATGCTTCTAGCCAAAACCAGACGTATGAAACAACTGCCACCACCATACACAAAGCTGCATCCAACCCCTCAATAACCACAAGATACCTTACCAATGGGGATTCCCGACCAAACTTCTGGTCACCAAAAATGGGGTGAAGCACAGCATCCATACAGTGGAAGAAGGCATTCAACTTCTCAGAAAATGGAAAATTATCCCTGACTGCGACGCCTCGCCGCAGGTGACAACTATAGAGAACTCTTATTCCCTCATCAAAGGACCTCGTTCCAATGTTCACAAGTGATCTTGAGGTTAGTGTACTCTTTATGCAAGTTTAAATATGCACTCCGGTTCAGTGCCTGCTCGTTGCAGATAGCTCACAAACTTATACCCTCCAAAGCGATCAGTAGTTCAACTGGTATACTACTGACCCCTGTTTTTCTTTTTCCGTTTTTGCTCCCCCTTAACCCCTTTGTTACTGCTACATTGACTGCTGTCTTCCTACCTACTTCCCTGCCTACCCTGATCCCTGGAGAGCACAAGACTACTGTGATAAAGTTTTCTCTGAGAATACCTTCTCCCTGAACCACAGGATCCAACGGAACAACAGGTTTCCCCACTGAAACAACCATACTATCCGCAAACTGTAAGTACTACTTTATCTTTGTATACTACACAACACTTTCCAAGATCCCAAAATTTCTTTCACTAAACGTGAAAGGCCTAAACCATCCAGCCAAAAGGGCTTCTATGTGGGAAACGGCACAGAACTCCCTCTGCGACGTTCTCTGTGTACAAGAAACGCACTTCAATATCACTGCAGAGCCCTCCTGCACCAACAAGAACTTTCACAACCTCTTTAAGACCTCGGACCTGATAAAAAGAATGGAGTCCTGATAGCCATCAAAAACACAGCCTCTTTCACACTCCACAACACCCTGGTTGATTCCAATAGCAGATATCTGGCTCTGGACTGCTCCTTAAACAACCTCAGATATACCAGACTTGAAGCAAATGCTGATCAGGGAAACAACAAAAATTTCCAAATACAAATTCTCATGGGCAGGCCGCCTTGCGGCCTTTAAAATTATGATATTACCCAGATTACTTTACATCTTTCGTACGCTTCCTATACCACTCCCTCATTCATAACTTAAGTCCCTACAATCCATTTTAACACAGTACATATGGCAAGGTAAAAAATCCAGGTGCAATCATACAAAACTTATCAGTTATATGATAAGTAATATAGAAGTAATATAGAAAACAGCATGACTCCAGGACCTAATCTATCTCACTGGCTATTTAGCACGACTACTAGAAGCAGCAGCAGGGGTCGTCCCCCCATCCCCCAGCTCACTGGTGTTTCTCTGGCTTACTGTTTTTACTGGTCCGAGGGTTTACACAGCTGGCCATAGTGGTGAACAGAGACCAGATCATCTCTGATCACCTCTATGATCTTGGAGGACCGGAGCGACGTCATGACATCACTTCTGGTCTAGGGCGGAATTAAACTTTCTTTCTTTTGATCCTATGCTTTTAAAGGTAGAGAAGAGATATGGGGTCTTATAGACTGCAGATCTCTCCATAAAGAGGAGCTGTCATCCCTTATGTCTATTACAAGGGATGTTTACATTCCTTGTACTAGGAATAAAAGTGCCCAAAAAATAATAAATAAATAAATAATAAATAATGGGACAATGTAAAAAATAAATAAATAAACAGTGTTTGCACCACACGTGCCGTGAACGTTAGAGCAAGAGCAAGAGCAATAATTCTACCGCTAGACCTCCTTTAACTCTAAACAGGTAATCTGTAAACAAGTTTAAAGTGTCGCCTATGGAGATTTTTAAGTATCGTAGTTTGTCGCCATTCCGCGAGCGTGCACAAATTTAAAGCGTGACATGTTAGGTATCTATGTACTCAGTATAACATCTTTTTTTTTTATATTGTATCGAAAAATTGGGTTATATATTGTGTTTCTTTGCATTACAATTCATTAAAAAAATTGCAACGATCGTCATTTTATTCCCTAGGGTCTCCGCTAAATTCATATATATATATATATATATATATATATATATATATATATAAATAATGTTTTGGGATTTTAAGTAGTTCTCTAGCAAAAAATACAAATTTTTACTTGTGAACAAAAAGTGGCAGAAAAGGCCTGGTCTTCAAATGGGTAATACAGTGGGACCTCGGATTAAAAGCATAATCCATTCCAGGAGAATGCTCGTAATCCAAAGTACTCGCATATCAAAGTGAGTTTCTCCATAGAAGTCAATGGAAACAAAAATAATTTGTTCCACATTGACTTCAATGGCATGCAATACCGCATGTGGCCAGAGGTGGGGGGGGGGGCGCCGGTGAGCCTCGGAAACACCCGGAAAGGCCCAAGGACAGCTCGGCTGAACTTGGAAAACCTCGGAAAGGCTCAGGAACAGAGTATTTCTGAGGTTTTACAAGCATTACCGAATGGCTCAGATCGGCTTCGGCGCCCCCTCCACCTCAGGCCAAAAGCGGTACTGCACACCGCTTTGGCTTGAATCCTGCTTGTTTTGCGAGACAACACTCGCAAACCGAGTCAGGATTTTTCAAAATACAGTGCTCGTATTGCAAAACGCTTGTTAACCGCGTTACTCGCAATCCGAGGTTCCACTGTATAATTTTTTGGAATTTGTGAGACTTGCGGATACCTTTTTTTAGAAAACTCTGCTGTGCTATACAAGGAGGAGGTAATGTAAACTGTAAAAATAAATCAAAGAGTATAATTGTCTACTCAGGGATATTTCTCTAGGCAAACACAGAGTGTTTCTATGCATCTCTTTGATAGACATCTCTGGCTAATATACTGTGTATGTTAAAGATAATAATGAAGAGCAATCAACTACTGTAGAATACGTCTAAATGTTGATGAATGGGTTAAGGAAGGTTATCATCTTTACATAAATCTACCCTTACAATACAAAGAGATCACTCTAAACAAACTGAAGAAACATACCAGAGTAAAGGAGTTTAATCCGACTGACCCTGTAGAAATCCCCTTAATTATATGGCAAATTTTCACTCGCCAAAATCAACAATCAATAAAAGGAATTGCTCTCTTTTATGATTTACTATCTACTCACCCATTTGACAATAAAAACACACACATGATTAAATGGGAGAAAGATCTAGAGCGAGAATTTACCTGGGACCATTGGAAAAAAGCCATTCATATGTCTAGCATGTTGTCAGCATGTATTGAGCATTGGGACAAAAAATACTGAATAGGTGGTACTTGACCCCATATAAATTATCAAAAATATATCCCTCAACGTATAATATGTGTTGGAGATACAACGATCAAACAGGTAACCTTTTACACATTCTAAGGAGCTGTAAAAATCTACATAGCTTCTGGAATTCAATAACTTCCTTTATAGCAGATCTCACAGGTATCCTAAATAAACTAAACCCTGCCACAGCTTTACTAGGTATTCATTTGGATATCTATACTAAAGAATTTAGAACAATTGTATTCCACACATTAATAGCAGCAAGACTCACTATAACCAGCCTCTGGAAATCCAAGGACGCACCCAACTTATCGACGGTTATAGCCAGAATCAATACACAGGCCCAATACGAATTAATGCTGGCTTATAAAAATTACTCCACCACTACATTCAAAAAGAAATGGATTGCTTGGATCTCCCATCCCAGAGCATCCAAATACTTAAAAGAGTGTAATATATAATCTATTGACAAGTTTGAAGTACAGTACATTGAAGTCATATATATGCTTACCCCAGTAATATGTCATCCTGGACCTACTTTATTAATCTATGTAGCAAGTTTTGTTCAGTTAATTTAATCATATATACTGTGTATATATATATATATATATATATATATATATACTGTATATATATTTTTTCATTTATATATATATATATATATATATATATATATATAATTTTTCTGTTTTCTTTATAATTTTCTATATTCAACTAATCAACTTAATTGGTGGCCTATCCATGCCTACAGTTTGAACCCAATAGGGGTAGGCTGGTACAGGCTATCAAATACTGTATTTTTATAAGAATAATCTTATGAACCAAGGTCTCTATCGTATATACTCGCGTATAAGCCGAGTTTTTCAGCACATTTTTTTGTGCTGAAAATGCCCCCCTCGGCTTATACTGGAGTCAGCTTTTTGCGCCTAATCTCCCAGGCTTTGGGGATGAGGTACCGGCAAACTTAGCACACATGTAGCCCCACTCTTCCTCTACAAGTGTGAAAAGTTTGTTGTCTGGGGGACCTACAGCCGGGGAGCACTGATTTTTCAAATCCGGACACCCTTTCCATGGACTCCCATGTTAAACAGTAATTTCTCCCCCCGGACCCGAAACTTGGCACACATGTAGCTCCAGTTCTCCTTTACAGGTGTGCAAAGTTTGCTGTCTGGGGGACCTACGGCCGGGGAGCACCGATTTTTCAAAGCCAGGCACCCCTTCCATATACTACCATGTTAAAGGTAAGTCTACTCATGTGGGACACAGTGAGGCATGGGCACAATGAGGCATGGGCACAGTGAGGCATGGGCACAGTGAGGCATGGGCACAGTAAGGCATGGACACAGTGAGGCATGGACATGGACACAGTGAGGCAAAGTGAGTCACAGTGAGGCATGCAGATGGACACCCTAGGCTTATACTCGAGTCAATACGTTTTCCCAATTTTTGTGGTAAAATTAGGGGCCTCGGCTTATATTCGGGTCGGCTTATACTCGAGTATATACGGTAAGTTGTTTACAAATGACTAACGTTACAATGTTAATCTGTATTGTTAAGTAAATACTTTCAACAAGAATCTATTGTTTAAAAAAAAAAAAGAAGATAATAATGAAGAAGAAGATAAGTTATGTTTGATACTTACTAGCACAGAGGACCTTTGTTTGTTAATGAGCACTGTCCATGGTGACAGTCTAATCGATATTTATTCAATGTGAGGCCACTGCAGTTGTTAACACAATAGAGCTCAGTGGTCCCATTTATACCATAATAATATTTCCCTAATTCTGGGTCGATATCCACAAAAGAGCACAAATCTGAAATTTTAAGATATAAATACTTAAAAAAAAAAAAAAAAGATACAGAACAATGAGTGATAGATAGAGTTACATTTTCCAGTGCATTCTCTACACTGCACTTATGAACAAAGCAAAAATAAATGTAAACACATGGAGAAAAGAGTACCTGATATATCGATTACTGCTGTGTTGACAATTGGGGAATTGAAGCAAAAGGTGTCTGCAAAAAAAGGGAAGAAGGAATTATTTAGGGCTGCTTACAAAAGGGGATTACAAAAGTTTAACTAGAAGGGTATATAAGAATGTATTTTACTATTTTTTTGCTTAAAGTCAGAAGGTTTTTTATTGTAATCAGGGATGAGCCGAACACCCCCCTGTTCGGTTCGCACCAGAACCTGCGAACAGACAAAATGTTTGTGTAAACTTTAGAACCCTATTAAATACAATGGACTCGAACGTTTGAAATCTAAAGTGCTAATTATAAAGGCTTATATGCAAGTTATTGTCCTAAAAAGTGTTTGGGGACCTGGGTCCTGCCCCAGGAGACATGTATCAATGCAAAAAAAAGTTTTAAAAACGGCCGTTTTTTCGGGAGCAGTGATTTTAATAATGCTTAAAATGAAAAAATAAAAGTGAAATATTCCTTTAAATTTCGTACCTGGGGGGTGTGTATGATATGCATGTAAAGTGGCGCATGTTTCCCGTGCTTAGAACTGTCCCTGCAAAAAATTTCATTTTTGAAAGAAAAAAAGTCATTTAAAACTGACTCGCGGCTATTAATGAATTGTCGGCTCCCGGCAATACATTCAAAAGTCATTGATAAAAAAAAAAAAAAAAAGCGTGGGGGTTCCCCAGAATTCAATTACCAGGCCCTTCAGGTCTGGAATGGATATTAAGGGGAACCCCGCCGCAAATTTAAAAAAAAATTGACGTGGGGTACCCCCAAATATCCATTCCAGGCCCTTCAGATCTGGCATGGATTTTAAGGGGAACTCCACCCCAAATTAAAAAAAAAATGGCGTGGAGTCCCCCTAAAAATCCATACCAGACCCCTTATCCGAGCACGCAACCTGGCCGGCGGCAGAAGAAAAGGGGGGGACGAGAGAGCGGCCCCCCCTCCCTCCTGAACCGTACCAGGCCACATGCCCTCAACATGGGGAGGATGTCCCCATGTTGATGGGGACAAGAGCCTCATCCCCACAACCCTTGCCTGGTGGTTGTGGGGGTCTGCGGGCGGGGGGCTTATCGGAATCTGGAAGACCCCTTTAACAAAGGGGACCCCCAGATCCCGGCCCCCCCCTATGTGAATTGGTAAGGGGTACATTGTACCCCTACCATTTCACGAAGAAAGCGTAAAAAAATGTTTAAAAAAAACACACAAACACCTTGAAAAAGTCCTTTATTTAAAAAAAAAAAACATTCCAGAGGTGAAATCCAGTGTCCCGCGGCGATCCCGATGTCCAGCGCTGTCCTTCATTGGTTGTGCCTGAGCGGACCTGATGGGGAACTCCCTCTCAGTGTTTTAAATGTATAGACCCGCCCCTTCTAAAGTTCCCCATCAGGTCCGCTCAGCGGACCAGATGCGGAACATGAGAAGGGGCGGGTCTATACATGTATTACCAAAGTGAGAGCAGTTCCCCATCAGGTCCGCCCCCTCCGTATGTCGGACCCGCCTACGTCATTGGCTTGAGCGGGGAACTTCCTTCACTATGTAAATTTAAATTACACAGTGAAGGAAGTTCCCCGCTCAAGCCAATGACGTAGGCGGGTCCGACATACCGAGGGGGCGGACCTGATGGGGAACTGCTCTCACTTTGGTAATACATGTATAGACCCGCCCCTTCTCATGTTCTGCATCTGGTCCGCTGAGCGGACCTGATGGGGAACTTTAGAAGGGGCGGGTCTATACATTTAAAATACTGAGAGGGAGTTCCCCATCAGGTCCGCTCAGGCACAACCAATGAAGGACAGCGCTGGACATAGGGATCGCCGCAGGACACTGGATTTCACCGCTGGAATGTTTTTTTTTTTAAAATAAAGGACTTTTTCAAGGTGTTTGTGTGTTTTTTTAAACATTTTTTTACGCTTTCTTCGTGAAATGGTAGGGGTACAATGTACCCCTTACCAATTCACATAGGGGGGGGGGGCGGGATCTGGGGGTCCCCTTTGTTGAAGGGGTCTTCCAGATTCCGATAAGCCCCCCGCCCGCAGACCCCCACAACCACCGGGCAAGGGGTGTGGGGATGAGGCCCTTGTCCCCATCAACATGGGGACATCCTCCCCATGTTGAGGGCATGTGGCCTGGTACGGTTCAGGAGGGAGGGGGGGCCGCTCTCTCGTCCCCCCCTTTTCTTCTGCGGCCGGCCAGGTTGCGTGCTCGGATAAGGGGTCTGGTATGGATTTTTAGGGGGACTCCACGCCATTTTTTTTTTATTTGGGGTGGAGTTCCCCTTAAAATCCATGCCAGATCTGAAGGGCCTGGAATGGATATTTGGGGGAACCCCACGTCAATTTTTTTTAAAATTTGCGGCGGGGTTCCCCTTAATATCCATTCCAGACCTGAAGGGCCTGGTAATTGAATTCTGGGGAACCCCCACGCTTTTTTTTTTTATTTTTATCAATGACTTTTGTATGTATTGCCGGGAGCCGACAATTCATTAATAGCCGCGAGTCAGTTTTAAATGACTTTTTTTCTTTCAAAAATGACATTTTTTGCAGGGACAGTTCTAAGCACGGGAAACATGCGCCACTTTACATGCATATCATACACACCCCCCAGGTACGAAATTTAAAGGAATATTTCACTTTTATTTTTTCATTTTAAGCATTATTAAAATCACTGCTCCTAAAAAAACGGCCATTTTTAAAACTTATTTTTGCATTGATACATGTCCCCTGGGGCAGGACCCGGGTCCCCAAACACTTTTTAGGACAATAACTTGCATATAAGCCTTTATAATTAGCACTTTAGATTTCTCCCATAGATTTTTCGAATTTGCCGCGAACACCCCAATTTGTTCGCTGTTCGGCGTGAACGGGCGAACAGGCAATGTTCGAGTCGAACATGAGTTCGACTCGAACTCGAAGCTCATCCCTAATTGTAATGCATTCTTTGCATTAGGATAAAAAGCCTTTTGTGTGTAGCAGACCCCTCAGACCCCCTAATACTAACCTGAGGTCCTTCTAGCTCCAGCGATGTTGTAGGAATGTCTCGACCGTCTGAGGCTCCCCTCCTCAGTGGCTGAGACACCAGCGCGGTGCCATTGGCTCCGGCTGCTGTTAATCAAAGTCAGTCAGCCAATGAGAATAGAAAGATGGCTGGGGCGGGCCAAAGCTCCGTGTCTGAATGGACACAGGGAGCTGTGACTCGGCTCGGTTGCCCCCATAGCAAGCTGCTTGCTGTGGGGGCACCCAACAGAAGGGATGGACCCGAGAGGAGGATCAGGGCTGCTCTGTATACATCGGCTTTACATGGATGAGCTCCAGACTCCTTAACCACTTCAGCCCCGAAAGGTTTTGCCCCCTTCCTGACCAGGCCATTTTTTGCGATACGGCGCTGCGTCGCTTTAACTGACAAATGAGCAGTCGTGCAACGTTGTACCCAAATAAAATTGATGTCCTTTTTTCCCACAAATAGAGATCTCTTTTGGTGGTATTTGATCACCTCTGCGGTTTTTATTTTTTGCGCTATAAACAAAAAAAGAGCGACAATTTTGAAAAAATATATATTTTTTACTCTTTGCTATAATAAATATTTTAAAAAAAGTCAGTCATCAGTCAATATGTATTCTTCTACATATTTTTGATTAAAAAAAAAATCGCAATAAGCGTATATTAATTGGTTTGCGCAAAAGTTATAGTGTCTACAAAATAGGGGATAGATTAATGGCATTGTTTTTTTTTACTAGTAATGGCGGCGATCTGCGATTTTTAGCGGGGCTGCAACATTGACAGATCGGACACTTTTGACACTTTTTTGGAACCATTGACATTTATATAGCGATCAGTGCTCTAAAAATGCACTGATTACTGTGTAAATAACACTGTTAGGAAAGGGGTTAACACTAGGGGGCGATCAAGGGGTTAAATGTGTTCCCTGCAAGGTGTTTCTAAATGTGGGGGGAGGGGACTGACTGGAGGAGAAGACAGGCCGCTGTTCCTAATTACTAGGAACAGCAGAGCTGTCTCTCCTCCCCTGACAGAATGGAGATCTGTCTGTTTACGTTGACAGATCTCCATTCTGTCTCTGTCAGGAGCGATCGCGGGTGCCCAGCAAGCATCGGCTCCTATGTCATGCGGCACACCCCCTATAACCCTTAAAGCGGCCGCCGTACCGTTACGGCGATTTGCGCAGGGGAGCTAACCTGCCGCCATATAACGACGGCGGCTGGTCGGCAATCAGTTAAAGCTGAGTTTCACCTAAAAGTGAAACTCTCACTTATATGCTTCCCCCCCCCCCTCCAGTGCCACATTTGGCAACCATTCAAGGGGGAGGGAGGAACGGGGGACTAGTTTTTAACAGGTCCCCTTTCCCACTTCCAGAGATGGGCTG
The DNA here is from genome assembly GCA_029206835.1 of Rana muscosa. Lineage (NCBI taxonomy): Eukaryota > Metazoa > Chordata > Amphibia > Anura > Ranidae > Rana > Rana muscosa. Next base: position 325,219,109 of record CM055118.1, on the reverse strand, counting down.
CAGTTTTACATTAAAACTGTGATCCTTCTTTTTTCAAAGGCAAAGTGCAGTTTTTTTTTTTTTTTTTACAGTACACTTTATACTGTATTTTGTATTGCCGTAATCATTTTCATATGAATAAATGGTTGTGGAATGAATCATCTGAGTGTAAATATTTCTTATGGGGAAATTCACTTTGATATACAAGTGCTTTGGATTGCAAGTATGTTTCTGGAACGAATTCTGCTCATTATACTGTAAATGGGCGGCACAGTGGTGTAGTGCCTAGCGGTAAAAAGGTTTGCTGGTACAAATTCCAACCACGACACCACCTGCCTGGAGTTTGCATGTTCTCCCTGTGCCCGCGTGGGTTTCCTCCGGGTACTCCGGTTTCCTCCTACACTCCAAAGACATGCTGGTAGGTTAGTTGGATCCTCTCTAAATTAACCCTAATATGTGTTTGTATGAATGTGAGTTAGGAACCTTAGATTGTAAGCTCCTTGAGGGTAGGGACTGACGTTAATGTATGATATATATGTAAAGCGCTGCATAAATTGATGGCGCTATATAAGTACCTGAAATAATAATACTAGAAATATCATAATTGTTCCAGATGACATAGTCTTTGTTTATTCCAGGTGTGCTTACATTTAAGTACTGTTGATTTTCAGGTAGGTAAAATAGAGTGATCCCTTCATGCTTACCAAGATCCATTGATTTATTGTATGCACAATTGTTGTTGTATTCTGAACCAAGTAGAACTTTTCCCACATCTTGTACCAAGTTGGCTTGCTCTTCTGCATAATTATAGAAAGGGACTTCTGTACTGACTTCATGGTTCACAACAACACTTCCAGGACTAAAATAATGACAAAAATAATCGCAAAGTTAAAAAGAAGCAACATGCATGAAATGACTGAGAAAGCTGTGGCATTTCATGTCAATACTGTAAAAGTGTTTGATAGATTGATAGCTTGATGATGGGAATATGAAGAGTTTTTAAACTCTTCCATTTTCAAAGTGTCTACCCAACACTAAAGATAACAGCGTATAAACCTCTAAAGCTCCTGATGATGACATTACATCAAAACGCGTAGGTGGAAGCCTTAGTGGAAAGACGTCATCCCGCGCAGCCTGTCCGCTCGCAGCTTGAGCCAACAGAGCTTTAAAAGTTTATACGCTGTTATCCTTAATGTTGGGTAGACACTTTGAAAATGTACAGTATCTCACAAAAGTGAGTACACCCCTCACATTTTTGTAAACATTTTATAATATCTTTTCATGTGACAACACTGAAAAAAATACACTTTGCTACAATGTAAATTAGTGAGTGTACAGCTTGTATAACAGTGTAAATTTGCTGTCCCCTCAAAACAGGAAGTGACAGGAAGTGAGGGAAGATCTGCAAAAGTCCCCTAGACTCCCCCTAGAGGGCAGAGGAGGGATCTGGGATCTTATAGACCCCAAATCTCTCCATAAAGAGCATTTGTTGCCCCATGCCTATTGCTGTCACAAGTGATGTTTACATTCCTTGTGACAGCAATAAATAAATATTTTAAAGCAACAGTGTAAAAATAAAAAATAAATAAATAGATAATTAAAAAAAATATTAAGTGCCCCCCCCCCCCACGTACAAAGACCAAAGCACACGTGCAAACAGCAATTATCCCACACACTATGTATGTCAGATAAAGGGCAGTAATTCTAGCACCAGACCGCCTGTGTAAATCTAAAGTTGTAGCCTGTAAAGACTTTTAAAGCATTGCCTATGGATAGTAAAATTGACATAGTTTGTCACTGTTGCCCAATTTTAAAGTGTGACATGTTTGGTATCTATTTACTCTGTGCAACATCTTTTATATTTTACCAATCCATTTCATTGTATTGTGTTTTTCCCCATTAAAATTTCAAAAAGTGTATTTTTTTCCCCCAAAAAATTGTGTTTGAAAAACCTCTGCACAAATACCATGTGACATAAAAGATTGTAATGCCCACCAATTTATTCTCTAGGGCATCTGTTTCAAAAAAAGATATCATGTTTGGGGGTTCTAAGAAATTCCCTAGCAAGAAAAATGTAAAGAAAAATGTAAAGAAAAATATGTAAAGAAAAATATGTAAAGAAAAGAATGTAAAGAAAAAAATGTAAAGAAAAAATGTAAAGAAAAAATGTAAAGAAAAAATGTAAAGAAAAATCCTGGGGGTCAAGTGGTGATCCTTTTACTTGAAGGCCTAGTTGACACGGGGTAATTATTACATCCATGTCCCATGCAGGGCCATGTTTAAACTGGCCACGGGGATGCACAGGTGTTGTGCGCATTCCTGTGCCGCCAGTCCTATTATTGTCTATTGGTACTCATAGGCTACACAGATACAGGCGCTGCTCCCAATGCATTGTGTGGGTGCATGGTCCCGAATGCACCAAGGGTGAGTTTGGGGACAACAGCCACATGCACCCGAACCCACATGGATGTCATATTGGGACATAGCGGCTGTAGACATGAATGAGACTGTGCGCCCTCGTGTAGGTAAACACGACCCTGTGCGGGGGAATGGATGTAATTACCCCATGTGAATCAGGCCCAAAGGGTTTGAGAGCAGGAAAATAAACATCTCTATTTAGTATTTGGTACATACATAAGTTCTCATACCTGAAAGATATTAACTGGATTTTTACTAATCTATCTAGGGCTCTGTAGATCCTTTCCATCTGCAAGACAAAAAAAACTTTAAGCTGTTTTTCCCATATTACCAGAAAAAATAAAACTCAAAAGCAAAATGAGAAAGTCAGATTTTTGTTCACACTATTAGGAACCCCCAATCCAATTTTGCACTATGGTCCTGACTTTAAAGTAAAATTCCAGCCTAAAGAAAAGTCTCTTCATCACTCCCAATCTCCCTACAAGAGATTTTCCCAATTTCCTGTCCTATCAACAAGAACGACAGGAGAGTTTCTTCTCTTTTTTTTTTTTTGGGTGAGGTCTGAAAAGATCCAGATCTCAGCCCAAAACCCAGGTGCTGTTTTATACACATACTGTAGATCAGGGGTCTCCAAACATTCTAAACAAAGGGCCAGTTTATTGTCCTTCAGACTCTTGGAGGGCCGGACTTTGGCCAGCGGGGGGTGGAAAATTTCCTAGCATCAGTAGGACTAAACATCTGGAATTAGGGGGAGAAATAGTGCCCCATTGTTGGTATCATAGGGAGGAATAGTGCCCCATTAGTGGTGTCAGTGGGTGAAATGTTGCTCCATTGTCGGTGTTAGATGTCAGAATAGTGTCTCGTATCAGTGGGAGGGATACTGGCCAAAGGGCCGGATAAAGGCATCCGGCCCTCGGGCCACAGTTTGGAGACCACTGCTGTAGATCATAAGTGAGGACCACTAATGAAGCATAGCAGGAGGAAAGAGGGATTAAGCTTAATTTTCCTACTTCTTTAGCATCCCATGTTTTAGGGCTACCTGAGGCTCCAACAGAGATATTTTTTTTTTATGTTAAAGTTATGTTATATGTGTTTTTGCTCTGTTTTGCTGATTCACTCTCCCGCTTTTTTAAGCCAAGTGTGTATGGAGCCTAAAGGTGATGACTTGTGCTGGAGACAATGGTGTCTATATACAGTGTCTATAAGGCTGGGCTATTGCCGGCTCACCACACTGGAACAAAGATAATGATGATGATGATGACTGTCTCTCAGGAATATGGCTCAGGGGATGATTTACGGCCTCCACCGCACCATGCTATGGCTCACATACGAATCTGAAGTTGGATCTGCAGGATAGATGGGACAGAAACGGCCTCCAAGCTATCGCTGAGCAACTAAGGGTAGCTGCTCGCAGATGTCCCTCCAGATTTACGCTCGATTGCTCTGCTCGTGCAGGCCGCAACTCAGCTGCAGCTCACACTCTCACAGATATCCTGCACTCAGATCCATGCCGGTCCCAAGAGAGCGTGCTAGGCCTCAATCCATCCCTCTTATAGTCCCTCCCAGCGGTCTGTTCTTCCTCATCAGCCAGCTGGTAGTTGTAGTTCCTGATCATTCAGGAGGGTAAATCCCATCCATACGGACTACATATCCCAAAATGCTTTGCTTCGCTTTGTCTCTGAATAAGCATGTAACAAGTCAGCACCACATTCAGCACTAGAGGGAAACGTCTCCCCCTGCTGCAACGCCACACAGTGTCTCCTGATTGCAGGAATAGTTATATATCCAGCTCAGGGCCGGCCCTACCATGGGACCCGATGGTACCATTGTACCAGGCGGCACTTTTAGGGGGGCGGCAAATTGCCGCCTGCCCGCCATCCCATTCCGCCCGTTCCTCTCCCCCACTCCACCTTTCACTGTGAAACAGCAGCAGCGGCATTGTAAAGAATACACTGTGCCTGCGGCTGCGGTGTGTGTTCTGGATTTAAAAAACTCCTTTCTGTCTCTTCCCCCTCCCTCCAGTCTCGTGCAGTGCGGGGTCCCTGTTATCTCCGACTCAACCTCCCCCCCCCAATCACCAGTGCGGAGTGTTGTGAGAACTGGGGGGCGGAGCTCACTGTCTCCTGTCAGGCTGGCCAGAGGAAGGGAGGAGGTGAGCTGATTTTTTCTGGGAGAAGTTTTCTAGGGTGGATAGTAGTTGCTTTCAAGGTGGTTTTTTCTTCAGGAGATGCAGTGAAGGGTTAACAGAAGTTGACAGAAGAATCGGAGGAGATAGTGAGTTTGAGTGTGGGGGGGGGGGGGGGGGGTCTGCAGCAGCCCGATCACATTTGACAGATCACTTCTAAGCATGAAAAGTCTGTGCAAACATCCTCCAATCCAATTGTTCAGACTAGATAATGTGAAGTCATTTATAACCATTCATGTAACCTGTATATATGTGGTGAGTTCACACCTCTGATTGTACAGACTCAGAGCCTGGATACCACAGGGTTATATGAATGGTCATACATTATCTTCACATTATCTGGGTATACAGAGTGCTGGGAGCTCCATTACATAGATCTGTAGTACTGTTGTATGATTTATTGTTGTATGTTTTTAGTGGATGAGTTTTTTTTTTATTATATACATCGCTATCTGACCACTTCTCAGCCCCCAACTCCCCCCAGACCACTTCATACAGACGTCACTCAGAGCTGCTTCCTACCCCCCCCCCCCCATCATTTCATGGTCACTTTCCTTCCCCTATCTTCCCAACATCACTCCCTGGTCACCCCATAGACACAGCAAGAAATCCCTCCCCATTCTGCCACCGCCATACCCTCCGAAGTCCTCTCCTGTACCAACTGCACCCATCATACCCTCCGAACTCCTCCCCTGTACTAACTGCACCCATCATACCCTCCGAACTCCTCTCCTGTACCAACTGCACCCATCATACCCCCTGAACCCCTCCCCTGTACTAACCGCACCCATCATACCCTCCGAACTCCTCCCCTGTACTAACTGCACCCATCATACCCTCCGAACTCCTCTCCTGTACTAACTGCACCTATCATACCCTTCACACTCCTCTCCTGTACATACTGCCCCCCTCATACCCTCCAAACTCCTCTCCTGTACATACCGCCCCATCATACCCTCCACACTCCTCTCCTGTACAAACCGCCCCCCTCATACCCTCTCAATTCCTCTTCTATACATACTGCTCCATCATACCCTCCACACTTCTCTCTTATGCATACTGCCCCCATTATACCCTCTGCACTCCTCTCCTGTACATACTGCCCCCATCTTACCCTCTGCACTCCTCTTCTGCAGAACCCTGTGCATTCAGATGTAAAGGGGAACTCTGCAGATTCAGATCTAAAGGAGAACTCTGTTGACTCTGATATAAAGGGGGACTCTTGTGATTAACTCCATATGATTAGAAATTTTATTTAATCACAAAAATATATGTACAGGGTATACTAAATAAAATAAAAAAATAGCTGTGCATTGCTTTGTACAGAGGTAATGAATTTAATGTACTACAAAAAAATGTATATATTGGCGTGTGCTGCTAATGTGTTCGGGTTTGGCTTGACGAAAAGGTGGCAACCCTACTCTGCACTGTGAGGCAAATTGTCGCTAACCCGTTCCGCCCGCTCCGCTGTGAGGCAAATTGACGCCCGCCCGCCAGCCAGCCCGCTCCGCTCCCCGCGCGCTCCATTCACCTGGGCGTTGGGCCAAGGTGAATGGAGCATGCGGGCAGAACAGAGGAGCAGTCAGCGGGCGGGACAGTCAGCAAGTGAGCGGGCTTGCTGGCCAAACAGCGGGCGGGGGAGCAGAGAGATGACATCATCTCTCACTGCCCGCCCTGCATCACTGCAGTTCCGCCCCCACTGTGCGGGCAGCAGAGAGATTACATTAGCTCTCTGCTGCCTGCCTTTACTCTGGGACACAGCAAGTGACAATCTGCAACGTGTGGCAGGTGACGTTGTGGCAAGTGACAATCTGCAACGTGTGGCAGGTGACGTTGTGACAAGTGACAATCCACTATGTGTGGCCGGTGACATCGCGGCCGCCGGCTACGCACAGGTCCTTTTATACTCCTATATACATGTATAGAGCCATGACAGGTCCTCTTTATACTCCTACATACATGTATAGAGCCATGGCAGGTCCTCTTTATACTTCTATATACATGTATATAGCCATGACAGGTCCTCTTTATACTCCTACATACATGTATAGAGCCATGACAGGTCCTCTTTATACTCCTACATACATGTATAGAGCCATGACAGGTCCTCTTTATATTTCTATAAACCGTATTTTTCCGTGGATAAGACGCTATTTTTTCCTAAAATAATAGCCTGTAAATCGAACAGCGTCTTATACACGGTTGGTCAGCCTGGGAGACATCCGCGAAGGTGCGTCGCGGCCCATAGCTTGTCAAGTGGCTTTCTCCAATCACGAGCTGTATGTTACTGACGTCAGCTAAAGCTGGGGGTGGAGGTGGAGAGTGAGCAGATGCGATCCTGTTGGAAGTGGAGATGCACAGATGCAACAGGGACCGGAGTGTTCTGGGACCAAGATGTCAGAAAATAATAAAAGTAAGTGATTGTCTTACTCTGCCAAATCAAACCAAATGTAGCCAGCTATGCAAAAAAGAGCGTGGGAATAGAGCTGCAGAGAAACAGTTTGGACTTGCCTCCGCAGAGTGTATGATAGACAGTGGAGAAAACAGGAAGAACAACCCCTGCATAATATACTAGTATTTAAACGTTACCTGCGGTAATTACTAAATAAAAATGTGTTCTGTTTTACCTATGTGTAAAATATTGATTTCTTAATTTTGGGTTGGAAAAGTGGGGGGCGTCTTGTACATGGGGGCGTCTTATAGACGGGGAAAATACGGTACATGTATAGAGCCATGACAGGTCCTCATTATACTTCTATATACATGTATAGAGCCATCGCAGGTCCTCTTTATACTCCTATATACATGAATAGAGCCATAACAGGTCCTTTTTATAGAGCCATGACAGGTCCACTTTAGTTATCATGATATAAAATGATGGATGTGGGGGCATTTTGGTGGGCGTGATTTTTTTTTTTTTTTTTTTCAGCATTTCATTCTTGGTACCAGGCAGCACAATGTCTTCGGCCGGCACTGATCCAGCTCCTGGCTACACATCCGTCTACTGTCCAGAGAAGCCTAGCCAGAAGTGGTCTTCATGGAAGAAAGCCATACATCCAACAAGGAAGGAAAGATAAGTGACTCAACTATGCAGGAAAACATAGGAACTGGGTGCAGAAAAATATCAGCAGGTGCTCTGGACTGATGAGTCAAAATCTGAAATATCTGGCTGTAGCAGGAGGCAGTTTGTTGGCCAGGGGCTGGAGAGCAGTACAATAATTAGTTTAAACAACAAATGATGTATCTCTGTGCTGGGCTAAAGTTTGAACTGCTGCAACCCAAATCCTGCCATATGAATAAAAGCAAACAAAAATAGTAATGGTGAGCTGTTCCTTTAAAAAATAAACTGATGTGTCCTTATACTGCAATAACAGGTGCAGTGAGTGAAATCAACCTAATTAATTGAATCTTGTAACAAATAATGTCTTGACTTTTAGATAAATGTATACATAAAAAATATTCTGCTCCAAAAAAATAAAGAGTAAAGTGCACAAATAAATCTTAAGTTAAATGCATGGTATATATAAAAAACAAGTGTACAAATGAAAATAATCTCAGTGAAAAACATGTCCACGTGTCAAGTCCACACACTTAGGAAATGATGCATGTATCAATAAAGAAAGGAGGGGGGAAGTTGGGACTTTAAATGAGGTGCATATGTGGTGCACCTCCATCCCAGGTTCAATATATGGAAGGGGGGAATTTGGGACTTTAACCGCTTTAGATCCGGGCCATAGACTATTGACGGCCTCAATGTGGATCTAAAAATCCGGGAGGACGTCAATAGACGTCCTCGGCTATTTCGGCCACTGGGGGGCGCGCGAGAGCCGCCAGCGGCGCACGCGCGCGCCCGGCGCATCACTGAGATGCCGATGCGCATGCCTGGCGGTCGCAATGTCCGCCAGGCACCTACGATTGGCCAGTACACAGAGCAGGGACGTGGATCTCTGTGTGTAAACACAGAGATCCACGTCCTGTCAGGGAGAGAAGACCGATGCTGTGTCCCTTGTACATAGGGACACAGATCGGTCACCTCCCCCAGTCAGTCCCCTCCCCCACACAGTAGTAATCACTCCCAGGGCACACATTTAACCCCTTCCTCGCCCCCTAGTGTTAACCCCTTCCCTGCCAGTGTCATTTTTACAGTAACCAGTGCATTTTTATAGCACTGATCGCTGTATCAATGACAATGGTCCCAAAATGGTGTCAAAAATGTCCGATGTGTCCGCCATAATGTCGCAGTCACAATAAAAATCGCTGATCGCCGCCATTACTAGTAAAAAACAAATAATAATAAAAATGCAATAAAACTATGCCCTATTTTGTAGACGCTATAACTTTTGCGCAAATCAATCAATAAACGTTTTTTGCGATTTTTTTTTAACAAAAATATGTAGAAGAATACATATCGGCCTAAACTGAGAAAAGAATTTGTTTAAAAAAAAAAAAAATTGATATTTATTATAGCAAAAAGTAAAAAATATTGTGTTGTTTTCAAACTTGTCCCTTTTCTTTTGTTTATAGCGCAAAAAATAAAAAAACGCAGAGGTGATCAAATACCACCAAAAGAAATATCTATTTGCAATTTTTTTTACCAAAAATATGTAGAAGAATACGTATCGGACTAAACTAAGGAAAAAAATATTAAAAAAAAAAAAAAATGGGATATTTATTATAGCAAAAAAATAAAAAATATTGTGTCTTTTTCAAAATCGTCGCTCTTTTTTTGTTTATAGCGCAAATAATAAAAACCGCAGAAGTGATCAAATACCACCAAAAGAAAGCTCTATTTGTTGGAAAAAAAGGACGTCAATTTTGTTTGGGAGCCACGTCGCACGCCTGCGCAATTGTCATTCAAATCGTGACCGCGCTGAAAGCTGAAAATTGGCCTGGGCAGGAAGGGGGTTTAAGTGCCCAGTAAGCAAGTGATTAAATGAGGCTGCAGGCATGGTGCGGGTAAAAAATACACATTTAATGATCATGGAAATGCATAACACATCACATTGCCAGATTGGTATGTAAAAAAGAAAAACATTGCAATAAATGTATTTTCATATTATCTGTCAGACACATAAATATGTGTATGTACAGTTAGAGCAACAAGGTAACAACAGTGCATAACCAAGCGCCACATAAACATCTGGGCTGTTGAATGGATACATAAAATGAACATACAAGTGTACAAATATCCTGTTGACAGCAAAAACGACAAAAAATAAATTGGATATATAAAACTCCACGTATATGTATATTGGAACCAGTGGTACAAGGAAAGTCATATGAGGTCATATAGTGCATCCCTGGTGCCCGACGCGTTTCGTGTAGGTGGGACACTCTTCAGGGGCGGATGCTTGAATATCTATAAGGAATGTGATGGTACGAACTGGTTAGGTATAGTGGGTGGTCAAACAAAGTAAAAAATGTGGAAGATGGAGGAATATCCACCTAGAGTACTCACATTGAACCTTGAACAAGAGGACGCGGTGGATGCAAAACCACGGCCACACGAGTCTGCCACGGGAGCTGAGGTGACGTACCGTGCACACAGGCGGGGAGCATAGAGAACCTCCCCCAAAGGAAATAAAACCCAGGCCTTTGTATAGGCTTGTGTGGTATGCAACAAGGAATGAACCAAATGGTGGTAGCCGTATGGAATCTGAAAAAACACAATGTCCTAATGTCAGTCTATATAGGGGCCAGAGGTAAAGCATAAGCTGCCCAAAGTAAACATGGATACAAGCACCTTGTCCTGGCGTCTTCAAGTTCCAGGATGTCTAAAGGAGCAATACTGCAAGGTAACATCTCCAATGGACCAGCATGGAGAGTGTATGGAGGGAGGGAGCCTCAAATATATTCCCCCAAACTCAGTGCACGTGGATACGTAACCAGCATCACGTGGGCACGACGCACGCCCGGAGGAGTGCCGTCGTGGGCGGGATCCACCAACTGAAAACACTCCCAGACCAGGTGACCCCGGGATGGAGGTGCACCACATATGCACCTGATTTAAAGTCCCAACTTCCCCCTCCTTTCTTGCCATATAGGGATGGAGGTCTGTCAGGCAGGGCTGGTAGTGTGCCCCTACCACCCAGGTGCTGGGCTGCGACAATCAGGCAAGGCAATGTACCAGGTCCCGATTTAGCACACTCAAGACATAGTCATCCAATGTTCTTGAGCTCCCACAGCATATATGCGACATCTCACAATTTTGACCCTTGGATGTGGTGTATTGTTTGTCCGTGGCCCTCCCTGCCTGCCATCCCAGGAGCTGCGATGCACTCTGCGTGCCGCCTCCCCGCCACCCTTCCCCCCGCCCCATCTGGGCAGGTGTTTGTGTGGTGGTGTGGCCTGCGCACACAGTGCATCGGCGTCACGTATCCCGTTCAGTGCGTGACACCTTGCATGGCGTCGTCGCGCTGGATGTGAGCTTCCTTCCATCTCAGCCGGCGTCACCTGGTCTGGGAGTGTTTTCAGTTGGCGGATCCCGCCCACAACAGCACTCCTCCGGGCGTGCGTCGTGCCTGCGTGATGCTGGTTACATATCCACGTGCACTGGGTTTGGGGGAATATATTTGAGGCTCCCTCCCTCCATACACTCTCCATGTGTCATGTACCTGGGTGTATTTGAACCGGGATCTTCCTGGTCGCAAAGCTGCAGCCTTACCTGTTGCGCTACTGAGCAGATCTAGACTTTTGGAAATGTCCTCTCAGTATTAAACATTACTTTGGACTCACTAGCCCCACCTACTGCCAGCTGTGGACAATTTTCAATCAAAGCAGCCCTTAAAAAGGAAGTGATGCTATCTCTCAGCGCCCGTTTGTGTGGAATAGCTCCCTGGGTGTTGTGACTGCTTTTTGATCCTGATTTTCGTGTTGAACTTCTGCCTGAATTCCTGACTACTCTCCAGCCTGCTGATTTTGTACTTCACTGCCAGCTCGTGTATGACCTTTGCCTGCATGACCACTCTCTGGATTTCGATCGTGTACCATTTTGCCTGATCTGTTGCCAACCTAATCTGCCTGACTACGTTTTCGCCTGAATCCTCAGCACACAAGTTCCACTTCGGACACTACCTATCACAGGTACCTTACATTACAAACGGGCCACAATGACAGTGGACCCTGCTGAGATTGTTAAGGCGATTTCACGTCAGGGACAATTGATTGGAGCTCATGAACAGCATCTTTCTTCCCTGGACGCCAAGTTAGATGAACTTTGTACTATGCTTAAATCTTGTTTGCCTGCTTCCTCTGCAACGGTCCAGACTCTGGATCCTACTCCTGCTACGATCCAGCCCACCTCTTCTGTACCACCCAAACTTCCTATGCCTGACAAATTTGGTGGTGATACTGAGGACTGCAGAGGCTTTTTAAATGTTTGCCGTTTGCATTTCCGCAACAACCCTGGGACCTTTAGCACTTCTTCTGCCAAAGTGACTTTTGTAATTTCCTTGTTAAAGGGGAAGGCCCTGGCCTGGGTCTCTCCTTATCTGGAACGCAATGATCCTGTGCGGCAAGACGCTGACAAATTTCTGGCTTCTCTCCAGACTGTATTTGATAAGCCAGATAGAGCTTCTGCAGCTGAGTACTCACTCTTGGACATGCAACAAGGCACCAGGTCTGAGGCACAATATGCTATTGAGTTTCGTACCCTTGCTGCTGAGACTACTTGGGACTCAAGGGCATTACGTGCAGCCTTCTGAAAAGGTCTTGCAGATCGCATCAAAGACGAATTAGTCTATAAGGATTCCCCAGAAGACCTAGAGAAATTCATAGAGCTCTGTGTTCGTCTGGATGTCCGGTATCATGAAAGGTGCCAAGAGAGACTTAGAACTCGCAAGTTTCCTCGGCCAGTCTACCGTTTGGCCCCTAACTTCCAAGCACCACCTCAGTCAGAACCTGAAATCTCAGTTGAACCCCAGACACCTGTGGAACCCATGGATGTAAGCCGTCTCCACCTAACTGAGTCTGAGAAACAAAGGAGGCGTGCATTGGGCCTATGCCTATACTGTGGACTTAAAGGACATTTATTATCTGTCTGCCCTTCCCGTCCAGTAAAAGGCAGGGTCTAACCAGTGTTGGAGGAGCTGGCTTAGACCTTACAGGTATATCCTCCAAGACCAAGATTACCATTCCTGCAATTATCCATTTACCCTCTAAACTTGTCTCCTGTGAGGCTTTTGTGGATTCTGGAGCTGCTGGCATATTCTTGGACTACACTTTTGCTAAAAAAAATAATATCCCATTTGTTCCAAAATCTAGACCGCTGAACATTACCACCGTGAATGGACAACCCTTGGGAGATGGCATTGTAAAATTTGAGACTATGACAATCACCCTTCAGGTAGGCGTACTCCACAAAGAGGAAGTTGTCTTGTCTCTTATTGATTCTCCACTTCTGCCTGTTATCCTTGGTTACCCATGGTTACAACAACATAACCCTTCTTTTGATTGGGAAAATGGAGAACTAACCGCTTGGGGGTCGTTCTGTCATTCAAATTGTTTGTCTCAACCCAAAAGACTTCCTGCTTGTATGTTGGCTTCCGTGGCCGTCCCACCTACCTTGCCTCATGAATACCATGCGTTTGCAGACGTATTTTGCAAGCAAAAGGCAGAGGTTTTACCTCCACATCGTTCTTTTGACTGTGCAATTAAATTGATTCCTGGAGCACCTCTTCCCAAAGGAAGGACCTATCGCCTGTCTTTGCCTGAACAAAAATCCATGGAGGAATACGTAAAAGACAACTTGGAAAGAGGTTTTATCCGACCCTCTTCTTCTCCAGTAGGGGCAGGTTTTTTCTTTTGTTGAAAAAAAAGATGGGGGTCTTCGACCATGCATAGACTATCGAGGGTTAAATCGAATCACTGTAAAAGACTCCTACCCTTTGCCTCTCATTCTTGAACTGTTTGATGTACTTAAGGGGGCTGTTATCTTCTCCAAGCTAGACCTACGAGGGGCTTATAATCTAATTTGAATTAAAGACGGGGACGAGTGGAAGACAGCATTCAACACTCGTAATGGACATTTTGAATATCTGGTTATGCCATTTGGGTTGTGTAACGCCCCTGCTGTCTTCCAACGTTTCATGAATGAAATTTTTCATGATTTCAGCAACAGTTTTGTGATCATCTACTTGGACGACATTTTAATATTTTCCAAGACTCATCTAGAGCACATCTCGCATGTAAAGCAGGTATTGCAACGACTGAGAGAAAACCATCTTTACGCGAAGATTGAGAAATGCAGTTTCCATCAAAGCCGTATTCCTTTCCTTGGATACATTATAAGTGCTGCCGGTTTCCAAATGGACCCTCAAAAACTTTCCGCTGTCTTGCAATGGCCCCAACCGACCACTTTAAGAGGGCTCCAAAGCTTTCTAGGGTTCGCAAATTACTACAGACGCTTCATCAAAGGTTTTGCCTCCATTGCGGCCCCCCTTACTGCTATGACTAAGAAAGGTACAAATTGCAAGGTATGGTCCTCAGAAGCAGAATCGGCTTTCCAGCAATTAAAAGACATGTTCAGCAAAGCTCCAATTCTTCAGCATCCAAATCCCGATCTCCAGTACATAGTTGAGGTTGATGCCTCTGAGGTAGGAGCAGGTGCCGTGCTCTCCCAGAGACAGCCTAAGTCTGGTAGAATCCATCCAGTAGCATTTTTTTCTAGAAAGTTTTCTCCAGCGGAGATGAATTACGATGTTGGGAATCGAGAACTACTGGCCATCAAATTGGCATTGTCTGAATGGCGACATCTTCTGGAAGGGGCTCCCAAACCTTTTTCTATCCTCACTGACCATAAAAACCTACTGTACCTTCAGACTGCAAGACGTTTGAACTCACGTCAGGCTCGATGGGCTCTGTTTTTCTCCCGTTTTAATTTTGTTCTTTCTTATGTTCCTGGGCATAAAAACAAGAAAGCCGATGCTCTTTCCAGACAGTTTGCTACCTCTGAAGAAGACCAACCTACCGAGCAGTATATAATCCCACCTCACAAAATTGTCGCACAGATCTCTACGGCTCTTTCCCAACAGTTACAAGAAACCCAGAATTGTGTTCCCCAAGGCTTGAAGATATCACCAGGTCGCCTGTTCGTAGCCCCTAGCCTCAGAAAACCTGTACTCCTCTGGGCACATGATGGTGTTTTATCTGGTCATCCTGGTGTCACCATCACTCTTAAGACCTTGCAGCGTCATGTCTGGTGGCCTCATATGAAAAGGGATGTTACTGACTATGTGGCTGCCTGTCCAACTTGTGCTGCTAATAAAGTACCCCGTACATTGCCTACTGGACTGTTACAACCACTTTCAGCACCTCGTCAGCCTTGGACCCATTTGACTATGGACTTCATTTACAGACTTACCCAAGTCCGAGGGCATGACTGCTATATGGGTCATGGTGGATCGCTTTTCAAAAATGTCTCATTTTGTGCCGCTCCCGGGATTACCTACAGCGGAAGCACTGTCTACTCTCTTCCTTTCCCATATTGTGAGATATCATGGCATACCTACCAATGTCGTCTCAGACCGCGGATCCCAGTTTGTTTCCCGATTCTGGAGAGCGTTCTGCAAGAAACTGGGAGTAACGCTTTCACTCTCTACCTCACATCACCCTCAAACAGATGGTCAAACCGAACGCATGAACCAGACCCTAGAAACCTATCTTCGACATTATGTCAATGCCTTACACTCCAACTGGTCTGAGTATTTGCCTTTAGCTGAGTTCGCCATTAATTCCCGTTGGCACAGTGCTCTTCATACCACACCATTCTACGCAGCCCTAGGCTATCACCCTCAGACTTTTCCCCTACTTCAGCCTTCTTCTGGTGTACCAGCAGCAGATCAGCGGGTTAAAAATATTCTGCTACATTGGAAAAAGATTTGCTTATTACTACGGAAGTCAGCAGGCAAGTATGCACTTTTTTCCAACAAACGAAGACGCCATATACCTCCATATGTGGTGGGGGACAGAGTTTGGCTATCAACCAAATATGTGAGACTGAAACAACCTTCTACCAAATTGGGCCCTCGATTCATTGGTCCTTACAGAATTATTACTCGAGTCGGGCCAGTCTCCTATCGGTTGAAATTACCCTCCTCTCTCCGGATTCATCCTGTGTTCCACGTTTCCCTCCTCAAAAAAGCAATTTTCAATCGCTACTCCAGAACGCAACAGCTACCTCCTCCTGTTCTTGTTGATGGACAAAATGAGTTTGAAGTCTCCAAGATTCTTGATTCTAGAAGACAGGGTCGTGGCCTTCGGTATCTGGTTCATTGGAAGGGATATCCTGTCACAGACCGTTCCTGGGTTCCAGCCAAAGATCTGCATGCCCCTTCTCTTATTCGAGACTTCCATGCCTCCTTTCCCACTAAACCCGCTAGGCCCCCAGAGGGGTCCACTGGGGAGGGGGCCCTGTCATGTACCTGGGTGTATTTGAACCGGGATGTTCCTGGTCCCAAAGCTGCAGCCTTACCTGTTGCGCTACTGAGCAGATCTAGACTTTTGGAAATGTCCTCTCGGTATTAAACATTACCTTGGACTCACTAGCCCCACCTACTGCCAGCTGTGGACAATTTTCAATCAAAGCAGCCCTTAAAAAGGAAGTGATGCTATCTCTCAGCGCCCGTTTGTGTGGAATAGCTCCCTGGGTGTTGTGACTGCTTTTTGATCCTGATTTTCATGTTGAACTTCTGCCTGAATTCCTGACTACTCTCCAGCCTGCTGATTTTGTACTTCACTGCCAGCTCGTGTATGACCTTTGCCTGCCTGACCACTCTCTGGATTTCGATCGTGTACCATTTTGCCTGATCTGTTGCCAACCTAATCTGCCTGACTACGTTTTCGCCTGAATCCTCAGCACACAAGTTCCACTTCGGACACTACCTATCACAGGTACCTTACACCATGCTGGTTCATTGGAGATATTACCTTGCAGCATTGCTCCTTTAGACATCCTGGAACTTGAAGACGCCAGGACAAGGTGCTTGTATCCATGTTTACTTTGGGCAGCTTATGCTTTACCTCTGGCCCCTATATAGACTGAAATTAGGACATTGTGTTTTTTCAGATTCCATATAGCTACCACCATTTGGTTCATTCCTTGTTGCATACCACACAAGCCTATACAAAGGTCCTGGGTTTTACTTCCTTTGGGGGAGGTTCTCTTTGCCCCCCGCCTGTGTGCACGGTACGTCACCTCAGCTCCCTTGGCAGACTTGTGTGGCCGTGGTTTTGCATCCACCGCGTCCTCTTGTTCAAGGTTCAATGTGAGTACTCTAGGTGGATATTCCTCCATCTTCCACATTTTTTACTTTGTTTGACCACCCACTATACCTAACCAGTTCGTACCATCACATTCGTTATAGATATTCAAGCATCCGCCCCTGAAGAGTGTCCCACCTACACGAAACGCGTCGGGCACCAGGGATGCGCTATATGACCTTATATGACTTTCCTTGTACCACTGGTTCCAATATACATATACGTGGAGTTTTATATATCCAATTTTTTTTTTGTAGTTTTTGCTGTCAACAGGATATTTGTACACTTGTATGTTCATTTTATGTATCCATTCAACAGCCCAGATGTTTATGTGGCGCTTGGTTATGCACTGTTGTTACCTTGTTGCTCTAACTGTACATACACACATTTATGTGTCTGGCAGATAATATGAAAATACATTTATTGCAATGTTTTTCTTTTTTACATACCAATCTGGCAACGTGATGTGTTATGCATTTCCATGATCATTAAATGTGTGTTTTTTACCCGCACCATGCCTGCAGCCTCATTTAAAGTCCCAAATTCCCCCCTTCCATACATGTATCAATAAAAGTATCAAATATTCCACTACCGTGACCACTAGCATTCAAAAAATGAAAAGTGCTCCATCAATACAGAAAAAATTGGCCTCTTACCAGATGACATGGATCCCTATTACAGAGATCAAGGTAGCGTGTAAGAAAATGATCACAGGTGTGGATGTCTCAGGTATAGATATTTCAAATAACGTCTCCATATGCTTGTAAGAGTACAAGCATATGGAGAGGAGACATGTTATTTGACATATCTATACCTGAGACATCCACACCTGTGATCATTTTCTCACACGCTACCTTGATCTCTGTAATAGGGATCCATGTCGTCTGGTAAGAGGTCAATTTTTTCTGTATTGATGGAGCACTTTTCACGGTCACGGAAGTGGAATATTTGATACTTTTATTGATACATGCATCATTTCCTAAGTGTGTGGACTTGACACATGGACATGTTTTTCACAGAGATTCTTTTCTTTTGTATACTTGTTTTTTATATATACCATGCATTTAACTTAAGATTTATCTGTGCACTTTACTCTTTATTTTTTTGGAGCAGAATATTTTTTATGTACACATTTATCTAAAAGTCAAGTCATCATTTGTTACAAGATTCAATTAATTAGGTTGATTTCACTCATTGTACCTGTTATTGCAGTATAAGGTCACATCAGTTTATTTTTTTAAGGAACAGCACACCATTACTATTTGTTGAGTACAACAGTGAAGCATGGTGGGGGTTAATTGCAAGTTTGGGGCTGCATTTCTGCAAATGGAGTTGGAGATTTGGTCAGGGTCAATGATGTCCTCAATGTTGAGAAATACAGGCAGATACTTATCCATCATGCCATACCATCAGGGAGGTGTTTGATTGGCCCCACATTTATTCTGCAGCAGGACAATGACCCCACACATACAGGCAATGCCATTAAGAACTATCTTCAGTGTCAGGAAGAACACAGAGTCCTGGAAGTGATGGTTTGGCCCCCACAGAGCCCTGATCTCAACATCATGGATTCTGTCTGGGATTACATGAAGAGACTTCAGGCAGCCTACATCCACAAAAGATCTGTGGTTAGTTCTCCAAGATGTTTGGAACAGCCTACCTGCCAAGTTCCTTCAAAAACTGTGTGCAAGTGTACCTAGATGAATTGATGCTGTTTTGAAGGCAAAGGGTGGTCTTACCAAGTATTGATTTTATTTGGATTTCTCTTCTGTTCATTTACGTTCCATTGTATTAATTGATCAAAATAAACCATTAACACTTCTATTTCTAATAGCATTCGTATGTTGCAGCATTGTCTAAAACTTTTGCACAGTACTGTAGATCAGAGCCGGTACAAGGGGGGGGAGGAAGGGGCGGATGCCCTGGGCGGTACAATTTATTGGGGGTGGGGGGGCGCAGTGAAGTGGCCTTCTCAGGGCTTTCTGCTCCAACCCGTCATTACACACTAGCGCTGCGCAGCCCTCACATCCTTCGGCTCCCAGCGCGGCAATGTACAGCTGCCTGTGTTGATGCAGGAGGCAGCTTCCGTCCCCGCCTATACAATGTAGCACGGAGGAGCCCTGAAACTCCGCCCCAGCTACAGCTCCTCGATCACCGGCAAAAAAAAAAGCCTGCGCATACCATATGGACTGGACTGGAGCACTGGCAGTGGAAGAGGTGGGGGAGGGGGGAAAGGAGAGAGAGAGAGCGCGCTCTGCAGAGACTGAACTGTGAAAGTGTGTGAGAGGATGGGGGGATGTGTGCAGAGAGGAGGGCTGGGAAAGTGGGGGGGGGGGGATGTGTGCAGAGAGGAGGGCTGGGAAAGTGGGGGGGGAAGTGTACAGAGAGGAGGGCTGGGAAAGTGGGGGGGATTTGTGCAAAGAGGAGGGCTGGGAAAGTTGGGGGGATTTGTGCAGAGAGGAGGGCTGGGAAAGTTGGGGGGATTTGTGCAGAGAGGAGGGCTGGGAAAGTTGGGGGGATTTGTGCAGAGAGGAGGGCTGGGACAGTTGGGGGGATTTGTGCAGAGAGGAGGGCTGGGAAAGTTGGGGGGATTTGTGCAGAGAGGAGGACTGGGAAAGTGGGGGGATTTGTGCAGAGAGGAGGGCTGGGAAAGTAGGGGGGGATTTGTGCAGAGAGGAGGGCTGGGAAAGTTGGGGGGAATTTGTGCAGAAAGGAGGGCTGGGAAAGTTGGGGGGGATTTGTGCAGAGAGGAGGGCTGGGAAAGTTGGGGGGATGTGTACAGAGAGGAGGGCTGGGAAAGTGGGGGGATTTGTGCAGAGAGGAGGGCTGGGAAAGTTGGGGGGGATTTGTGCAGAGAGGAGGGCTGGGAAAGTGGGGGGATTTGTGCAGAGAGGAGGGCTGGGAATGTGGGGGGATTTGTGCAGAGAGGAGGGCTGGGAAAGTTGGGGGGGATTTGTGCAGAGAGGAGGGCTGGGAAAGTTGGGGGGGATTTGTGCAGAGAGGAGGACTGGGAAAGTTGGGGGGGATTTGTGCAGAGAGGAGGGCTGGGAAAGTTGGGGGAATTTGTGCAGAGAGGAGGGCTGGGAAAGTGGGGGGATTTGTGCAGAGAGGAGGGCTGGGAAAGTTGGGGGAATTTGTGCAGAGAGGAGGGCTGGGAAAGTGGGGGGATTTGTACATATAATATAAATGTGTGAGTGAACTCTGTTTCTATCGCATTAAACCTAATTGAATTTGTATTGTTTTAAGTATATTCTTGCTTTGAAACGACATTGATTCTTTCATTCTTTCTTAAAAATGGGGGGGGGGTGCAGTTTGCCATCTTCGCCCTGGGCACCAAATGGCCTTGTCCCAGCACTGCTGTAGATATACATATTCTTTGTATTAGAAATAAACACATACCTCCCTACTTCCTGAGCTGGCAAAGCGGGATACCTTTAGCACAAAGTAGGTATGCAAAGGACAAATTCCCTGCCACTCCCCAAGCGACATGGTGCATGAAGAATGAATGCACAACAATAATTTGATAAATCCACACATAATTACCCATAATAACAATATCCAATAATGTAGGGTTGTATAAGAGGTTTGGGATAGTCTAAAGCCTGGTACACATGATCGGATTTTCCACGGACAAAGCATAGGACTTTTGTCCGAAGGGCATTGGCCATGAACTTGCATACAAACGGCAAAGAATTGTCGGCCAACAAACACGAAACTATGTGGGTTTTCAGCTCTTTAGCGCCACCCTTTGGGCAGCTTCTGCTAATGTTGTGTTATGGTTAGCATTGCTTCTGACCATTTTCTTACCAGGTTGAGTGTTAATGATTAGTAAAGAATAGTGTAAATCAGGAAAATACCACATTATGACCACTAGATGGAGCTGACAATCACATAAACAAACACTTATTTACTAAGGAGGATGAGCTTCGAGTTCGAGTCGAACTCATGTTCGACTCGAACATTGCCTGTTCGCCGAACAGTGAACAAATTGGGGTGTTTGCGGCAAATTCGAAAAGTCTATGGGAGAAATCTAAAGTGGTAATTATAAAGGCTTATATGCAAGTTATTGTCAAAACAAGTGTTTGGGGACCCGGGTCCTGTCCCAGGGGACATGTATCAATGCAAAAAAAAGTTTTAAAAACAGCCGTTTTTTCGGGAGAAGTGATTTAAATAATGCCTAAAATGAAAAAATAAAAGTGAAATTTTCCTTTAAATTTCGTACCTGGGGGGTGTGTATGATATGCATGTGAAGTGGCGCATGTTTCCCATGCTTAGAACTGTCCCTGCACAAAGTGTCATTTTTGAAGGAAAAAAAGTCATTTAAAACTCACTCGCGGCTATTAATGAATTGTCGGCTCCCGGCAATACACACAAAAGTCATTGATAAAAAAAAAAAAAAAAAAAAGCGTGGGGGTTCCCCAGAATTCAATTACCAGGCCCTTTAGGTCTGGAATGGATATTAAGGGGAACCCCGCCGCAAATTTTAAAAAAAATGCGTGCCGTTCCCCCAAATATCCATACCAGGCCCTTCAGATCTGGCATGGATTTTAAGGGGAACTCCACCCCAAATTTAAAAAAAAATGGCGTGGAGTCCCCCCAAAAATCCATACCAGACCCCTTATCCGAGCACGCAACCTGGCAGGCCGCAGGAAAAGAGGGGGGGACGAGAGAGTGCCCCCCCCTCCTGAACCGTACCAGGCCACATGCCCTCAACATGGGGAGGATGTCCCCATGTTGATGGGGACAAGGGCCTCATCCCCACAACCCTTGTCCGGTGGTTGTGGGGGTCTGCGGGCGGGGTGCTTATTGGAATCTGGAAGACCCCTTTAACAAAGTGGACACCCAGATCCCGGCCGCCCCCTATGTGAATTGGTAAGGGGTACATTGTACCCCTACCATTTCACGAAGAAAGTGTCAAAAAATGAAAAAAAAAACACACCGACACCTTGGAAAAGTCCTTTATTAAAAAAAATAAAACATTCCAGCGGTAAAATCCAGTGTCCCGCGGTGATCCGATGTCCAGCGCTGTCCTTCATTGGTTGAGCCTGAGCGGACCTGATGGGGAACTTCCTCCGCAGTCTATTACATGTATAGACCCGCCCCTTCTAAAGTTCCCCATCAGGTCCACTCAGCCAATGACTCGTGTAAGGCTGAGGACCTGATGCGGAACATGAGAAGGGGCGGGTCTATTCATGAATTACACAGTGAAGGAAGTTCCCCATCAGGTCCGCCCCCTCGGTATGTCAGACCGCGCCTACGTCATTGGCCTGAGCGGACCTGATGGGGAACTTCCTTCACTGTGTAAATTTAAATTACACAGTGAAGGAAGTTCCCCGCTTAGGCCAATGACGTAGGCGGGGTCTGACATACCGAGGGGGCGGACCTGATGGGGAACTTCCTTCACTTTGTAATTCATGTATAGACCAGCCCCTTCTCATGTTCCGCATCAGGTCCTCAGCCTTACACTGAGTCATTGGCTGAGCGGACCTGATGGGGAACTTTAGAAGGGGTGGGTCTATACATGTAATAGACTGCGGAGGAAGTTCCCCATCAGGTCCGCTCAGGCACAACCAATGAAGGACAGCGCTGGACATCGGGATCGCCGCGGGACACTGGATTTCACCGCTGGAATGTTTTTTTTTTTTTTTTTTTAATAAAGGACTTTTCCAAGGTGTTTGTGTGTTTTTTTTTTTTACATTTTTTGACACTTTCTTCGTGAAATGGTAGGGGTACAATGTACCCCTTACCACTTCACATAGGGGGGGGTCGGGATCTGGGGGTCCCCTTTGTTAAAGGGGTCTTCCAGATTTCGATAAGCCCCCCGCCCGCAGACCCCCACAACCACCGGGCAAGGGTTGTGGGGATGAGGCCCTTGTCCCCATCCACATAGGGACATCCTCCCCATGTTGAGGGCATGTGGCCTAGTACGGTTCAGGAGGGAGGGGGGGCGCTCTCTCATCCCCCCCTTTTTTCCTGCGGCCTGCCAGGTTGCATGCCCGGATAAGGGTCTGGTATAGATTTTTGGGGGCACTCCACGCCATTTTTTTTTATTTGGGGTGGAGTTCCCCTTAAAATCCATGCCAGATCTGAAGGGCCGGGTATGGATATTTGGGGGAAGCGCACACATTTTTTTTTCTAATTTGCGGCGGGGTTCCCCTTAATATCTATACCAGACCTGAAGGGCCTGGTAATTAAATTCTGGGGGACCCCCACGCTTTTTTTTTTTTATCAATGACTTTTGTATGTATTGATAAAAGCCAACAATTCATTAATAGCCGCGAGTGAGTTTTAAATGACTTTTTTTCCTTCAAAAATTACATTTTATGCAGGGACAGTTCTAAGCACGGGAAACATGCGCCACTTTACATGCATATCATACACACCCCCCAGGTACGAAATTTAAAGGAATATTTCACTTTTATTTTTTCATTTTAACCATTATTAAAATCACTGCTCCCGAAAAAACGGTCGTTTTTAAAACTTCTTTTTGCATTGATACATGTCCCCTGGGGCAGGACCCGGGTCCCCAAACACTTTTTAGGACAATAACTTGCATAGAAATCTTTATAATTAGCACTTTAGATTTTGAACGTTCGAGTCCATTGTATTTAATAGGGTTCTAAAGTTCACGCAAACATTCTGTCTGTTCGCAGGTTATGGTGCGAACCGAACAGGGGGGTGTTCGGCTCATCCCTGTTATTTACTATGATCAACAGCTTCATCTAGTGGCCATAATGTGGTCCTTACCTGGTTAAGTCTATTCTTTATAAATAAACAGCATTGAACTTGGAAAAAAAATAGCTTAGTAACATTCAATTTTGTCCCCATTTGCACAGAATTAATGTGCATGCAGTTTCACAGGATGAAAATTCTTTATAAACATACCCCTATAGTGTATTTGTTTCATAAAGGTCTATACTTCAGACAAGGAAGAGGGACATTTGAGGAGTAATAAAGGACAAAGTATTTGGTTCCGGTCTATAGGGACAGTCCCTTCAAATTAGGGACAATTGGAATCCATGGAGTATTTGGTTTCTGTTTTGAAGCTCAATTTTCTTCAAGATGGAGTAATCTTATAAGAGAAGAGTCACTGCTTGTGTATGTAAATTGTCAAAAAAGACTCATTAAGTTAGAAGGATGAGTAGGTAAGAATGTGAAATGGAGATGTACTGGTTTAACCACTTCCCTACCCGCCCATAGTAATATGACATCCACAGATGGGATCTCCCATCCTGGGTGGACGTCATATGACGTCCTCTGCTTTGTGTGGGGATATCTGAATAATGGGTGCAGCTAGAGGCATCATTCAGATATCCTTGTCTTCTGCTGGCGATTCTGCGCACCATAAGAATGATCATAGCGGCGGTTCCACCGATCGATTATTCTTATAGGCGGCGGGAGGGGACATCCCCCCCTCCTGCCGGCATCCGGTGCATCTCCGGGCTCTCCCGTGCCATCAGGGGCCTGGAGAATGAATCGTCCGGCGCCGGAGGTGAACCATAGAGATGACTGGTGACCAAATGGTCATCAGTCATCTCTATGACCGTCAGAGGCCCGTGCGCGATGTGATGACGTCATGCCCGGGTCCTCAGAAGTAAACAAAGCCGCCATTGCGGCTAGTAAGCATGAGATCGTGAATTTTTTTTCACAATCTCATGCTTTCCAGCCTGGAGGAGAGTAGGGATGAGCTCGGTGTTCGACTCGAACATCGGCTGTTCGATCAATTGACGAAGATCGAACTATTTGGGCCGTTCGCGCCAAATTCAAGTGACGTGAACGGCCCACAATACACTGCGCCATCGCAGTGCAATCCCGGCGCTGTGATTGGCCAAGCATGCACTGTGACCCCACATGCTTGGCCAATCACAGCGCCGGCAGCTAGGAGAGCTATAATTGGCCACAGGCAGGTTGCCTGTGGCCAATTATAGCTCAGGGGGTTTAGCACACGCCCCACACTATAAAAGGCCGCCAGCGCGGCGGCCTTGTGTAGTGTGTTCCGGCGCAGGGAAATAGAAGGATAGGCAGGGACAGTGTCATTGTGCTATTCTTTGTGCTATTCTTGTGTGTAGAGAGAGAGAGAAGGATAGGCAGGGAGAGTGTCAGTGTCATATTCTTTGCTAAACCTTGTGTGCAGGGAGAGAGAAGGATAGGCAGGGAGAGTGTCAGTGTCATATTCTTTGCTAAACCTTGTGTGCAGGGAGAGAGAAGGATAGGCAGGGAGAGTGTCAATGTCATATTGTTTGATAAACCTTGTTTGCAGGAAGAGAGAAGGATAGGCAGGGGACAGTGTCAGTGTCATTGTTGCTAAGCCTCCTGCACAGTATACACCTGAAGCTAGCCCGTATTGCTGTGTTTTCCTGGTGTGTTACACTAACAGGCATTTGCAGCACTTACAGCGGGTGGAGTGTGCCTCCTGCACATTATACACCTGAAGCTAGCCCGTATTGCTGTGTTTTCCTGGTGTGTTACACTAACAGGCATTTGCAGCACTTACAGCGGGCGGAGTGTGCTTCCTGCTAAATATACACCTGAAGCTAGCCCGTATTGCTGTGTTTTCCTAGTGTGTTACACTAACAGGCATTTGCAGCACTTACAGCGGGCGGAGTGTGCTTCCTGCTAAATATAAAGCTGAAGCTAGCCCGTATTGCTGTGTTTTCCTGGTGTGTTACACTAACAGGCATTTGCAGCACTTACAGCGGGCGGAGTGTGCCTCCTGCACATTATACACCTGAAGCTAGCCCTTATTGCTGGAGCTTTTTTTCTTTTGTGTCACACTAACAGGCATTTGCAGCACTTACAGCGGGTGGAGTGTGCCTCCTGCACATTATACACCTGAAGCTAGCCCGTATTGCTGTGTTTTCCTGGTGTGTTACACTAACAGGCATTTGCAGCACTTACAGCGGGCGGAGTGTGCTTCCTGCTAAATATACACCTGAAGTTAGCCCGTATTGCTGTGTTTTCCTGGTGTGTTACACTAACAGGCATTTGCAGCACTTACAGCGGGCAGAGTGTGCTTCCTGCTAAATATAGAGCTGAAGCTAGCCCGTATTGCTGTGTTTTCCTGGTGTGTTACACTAACAGGCATTTGCAGCACTTACAGCGGGCGGAGTGATTCAGTTGCTGCAGGAGTTTGGACTGTGAGGACGTGCCTGTAGGGAGCTCCTGGAGCTCCAGGAGGAGGGGGTGTGATGGCCTCCTCCAGCCCAGGACCGGGGCAGCTTTCCCGGCCTGATGTTGCTGCCTCCTCCCTGGGGATTAAAGACCTGTCCAGGGAGGAGACATTGTTTTTGAAGACCCAGCACGAGTTGCTTGATTGGACTCTGGCCCAGCCTGGGGAAGGTCCGGCTAAGGTGCAGCGAAGGATCGCAAGAATCAAGGATTTAATCCAGAAGGCCAGCCGGGCCTTCTGTGGGAAGTCTGCAGTGCTGACCGACCTCCGGAATCGCAGGGACCGGACCAGCAGCTTCAGGAGGGGGGAGTTCAGTGTGGCCATTAACTCCCTGAAAGGCCAGTGTGGGGAACTCTGGGGCCTGCTGGGTGGCCTCTGTGAGAGGGGACGAGGTGAGACCGACTTCCTTTTGGAAATAAGGGATGAGCTGAAAAGGGCCAGCAGAGAAGGATCCCAGGCTGTCAGGCGCAGCAAACAGCGGAGCCAGCAAGTACAGCAGCCGGAGGAAAGACCTATGAATACATCATGCCCAGGAGGATCGGCCGGTGGAGCTGGAAACAGAGCTGGTGAGGAACCTTCCCCCCTCCCTCCCGCCCCCACCCCCCTTCCCCCGGGAAGCGTAGTCCCTGGTAACCTGGCTGTGGAGGGTCCCCGGGACCTTGCGGTGCTCGGGTCAGAAAAAGCTACCAGCACTCAGGCAGGCTCGGGTAGGGTACCTGAGGATACAGCTAGGGGAAATCAGGAGGGGAACACCGGGGGGAATGCTGAGGGAGATTCAGTGGGGATGGGAAAGCTGGGGTGCACCCCAGTGGTGGTTCTCACACCGCTCCCACGGATCAGGCCTGAGACTGTTGCTGGAAAGACTCTTAAGCATGCTGCTGTTGTTAAGACCCTAATGACCCCTGTGATTCCCGCATGCAGCCAGGTACAAGGCAGACCACTGCTAATGATGGATCCTGCCTGTGCCGCTCATGCTGTGGAGGAGGGAGAGGGGTCTGGCAATCATGGATATGGACAAACCCAAGCAGGAAGTGTTGAAAGACTATGTATTGATGATGGGAATGTGAAGGCTGCAAGGTGCGGTGGGGAGGAGGGGGGAAGCCATTACCAAAGTGCAGTGAGCAACAACAAACTGCTGCACAACCAGGGGATGGTTTGGCGCCCGTAAAAACAACCACCTTTGCTGACAGTAGGGGCGGGGCCTTGGGGCATGGCTCTGGTGGGCTGGATGGTCGGGGGGAGGAGTTTGGGCGGGAGTCCGGGCGGGAGGTGGAGCCGGGAAGGTCGGGAAGTGCTTCTATGACCACTTCCGGTTTCCCTGGCCAGTGTGAACCGGAAGTGGGCGGGCGGGCTGACCCGGAAGTAGGGTCTATACCGGAAGTGGTTGGGGCAGCCAGAAGCACTTCCGGGTGGCGGCCTCTGACGGCCTGAATGATCAGGAGATGGCCGAGGTATGTGGAGGATTGGCAGGAGGGGATTTGATAGACCTCATGGATTCGTCTGGGGACCTGAGTGCTGCTCAAAGAGTGGGCAGGTGGAGTGAGGCCGAGGCTGGGGAACTTTTTGGGGATCACCCAGCTTTGGCCTTCATTAAGGGTATGGAGTCCCAGGAGGGACAATTAGAAAAGGGGAAGGAGTGGCCACAGCCGCAGGAGCAGGGGGAGGAGCCATCTGGGGCTCATGCCCGCTGCTCCAGTGGGGCCCCAGTGGTAGACCCTCCTCCCAGTGTTAGGAGGAGGGTTGTTGTGGGTGTGGCTTGCTCCGGGGGGGCGGTGGATGGGAGGGACCCCCCCCGGCAGGATTGGGCCGGGGGGTTCCCCCAGTTGGTGTGTCGGCCGAGGGTGCTGGAGTGCCCTCTGAGGGTACCTCTGGTGAGGCGGCGGAGGGTGCTTCCGGCATTCTGGCTGGGGGGGCGTTAGATCAGGTCCAGGAGGCAGAGCTGCTTGGGGCGCTCAGGGAATCCAGGTCTTTTGCCCGGGTGGCAGGGACCAGCGTCCCTTTGGCCCCCCTGTACGACCGGTTTGGTGCCCAAAACTTCCGGGTTCCCCCCGCAGACCAGCTCCAGGGGGTGAACCCGTGGTCGAGGGGTACGGGGGGTCCGGAGAGGCGCAGGCGCAATGTTGTGCAGCTGCGGTGGGAGGGACCTGGACAGTGCCCCAGCAGGGGGCAGGTGGTAGATCTTCTGCTGAAGGGGGCCAACTTTAAGGTAGCCGACCTCTTCGCAGTGATCCATCCCACGGGCACCAAGGAGTTTGATGTGAGTTTTTCCTCCTTGGTGCTAATGGAGCTCTTCCTTACTGTGTATGAGCTCCTGAAGAGGTCGGAGCCTTGGAGGTCTTTTAAGGTGGTCCCCCTGTCCAGGCAGGAGGACATCAAGTCCCTGACCATTCTGGTCAGGAATGAATCCCTCCCACCTGAGGACATTGCCACCTGGTTGGGGAGGTATGGGCAGCTGCAGTCTCCCCTGCGCAAAAACCTGGATGAGCGCGGGGTCTGGACCGGGGCGTGGGCGGCCAGGATCCGTCTCAAGCGCCAGGGAACTGGTGTGACCCATGTCCCTGGCAGCGCTTTCATTGGGAGAGATAGGATCCTGGTCTTTTACCCCGGTCAGCCCCATCGCTGTTTTAAGTGTGGGAGTCCCACCCATTTAAGTGCAGACTGCACAACACCCCGGTGCGTCAGGTGCAACAGGCCTGGGCACTCCTCGGAGACTTGTAGACTTATTGTCTGCAACCTCTGTGGGGTGTCCGGCCACCCATTCAGCCGCTGCCCCAAGGCTTTTAGGGGGCGTGCGGCTGATGGGGATGGGCCAGGCCCAGATGACGCACCGGAGGGGGTGGGTCTCCCACCTCAGGCGCCCCAGGCGCCCCAGGCAGGCCCAGGTGAAGGGCCTGGGGCTGATGGCCCAGAGGGGCCTTTGCCGCAGCGGCAGAGGCGCAGGCGTGGTGGAGTGGGGGCCCCTGCTGGGAATGTGCCGGGTCCCCCGGGACTTGTTTCTGGGGGGGCGGGTGCACCGGCACCGGGCCCAGTGGGGGTGGGGGGCCCTCTGCGGGGGGCCGTACCCCTCCCCCTCTTTCCTCTGTGCCCCCTCCTCTCTCTACCCCCCTCTTTCCCCCTCCTCTTCTCCTTCTGTTCCCCCCTCCTCCTTTCCCCCCTCCCCTTCCCCCCTTTCCCCATCCCTCCCCTTCTTCCTCCCTTCCTCCTCCCCCTTCCCCTCGTTCCCCTTGTTCCTCTTCTCCTCTTCCCCCTTCCTCTCCACCTCCTTCCTCCCTCCGTCCCATCCTGGATCCTCTTTTGTATCCCCAGGATTCGGGGGAGGAGATGGAGGTGGCCGAGTCGTCGAGGGGCCTGCACAAGAGGCCCATGGGGGCCTCTAGCGGGCACTCCGGCGACGAGGTGGGCGGCCAGATCCAGGCGGGCTGGCTGCAGAGGAAGGTGAGGAAGAGGACGAGGAGGAAGGATCCTGGGGGGGGGGGTTAGGGGACCCCGGGTTGTCCCTGATAGGGACCCTGGGGGGCCCCCTCTGGTGATCCTAGGAAATATGTTCGGGGTCTTCACCGATTCGGAGGAGGACTCTGGGGTGTAGGTGAAAGTGCAGAGGAGAATGCAGGCCAAAATCACTAAGGATGGCGGTACCCTCTCCAATACGCGTTGCGACCATTAATGTCGCAAGTGTGCGTTCTGCGGCGGCTCGTTTCATGGCCTTCGATTTTCTCAGCCGAGTTGAAGCTGACATTTTGTTTTTGCAAGAGACCTGGCTGGCATCGGTGGCAGAGATGCATCTAGCAAAGAGGGAGTGGAGATGTGGGCCCTCCCTCTGGTCTCTTGCGGCCGAGCCCTGCAGTGGAGTTGCAGTCCTTTTTAAGACTGGTCCGGTGGCTTGTCGACGAGTGATTGAGGTGGAGGTCGGTAGGTGCCTGGTGGTGGATGCCGTCGTGGGGGGGCAATTCCTTAGGCTCATCAACTTTTATGGCCCTCAGACCAAGAGGGATAGGAAGAGCCTCCTCACGATGGTCAAGCCCTACTTGTTCACGTCCCAGCAGGTGGTCTTTGGTGGTGACTTTAACATGGTCACCAGATCAAAGGATCGGGCAGGCGCCTCAGGCCCCCTGGGATATGATAGTATCTTTCTGAATAGTGTAGTAAGGGAAGCCGGGTTGGTGGATGTGCATGTTCAGTGCCTCCCCAACCACACTGGGTTCACTTATGCCCGAGGTAGCAGTAGGAGTAGGTTAGATAGTTTTTTTTTAAAGGGGGACTCTTCCTTTGCGGCACCTGTGTTGCAGGCGATGGAGTTCTCCGATCACTGTATGGTTTCTGTGACTTTGAATGTGGCCGACACTCCTCAGAAGGGTCGAGGCCTCTGGCGTCTCAATGGATCGCTACTCGAGGACCTCGAGGTTAGGGAGGCCTATGAGATCTTTCTTGCGGATCAGGCCTCGCTCCTTGAGAGCGGCTGCTCCCACCAGGAGTGGTGGGAAGTGGTGAAGAAGAGGTCGGAGGGCTTTTTCCGCAGGATCTCTAGGTACCGGGCGGCGTCCAAGTACCTGGCCTACCAGAAGTTGCGCAGGCAGTTAGACCGCCTGGTTTCTTCTGGGGGCCCTCAGGAGCAGATATCTGATCTGAAGCTTCAGATGAAGGGGTGTCAGTATGACCGTCTCGCCTCCCTGGTCCTTGAGAGGGATTACGGGAAGTTCTCCTCCCCGGATCCCTACAAGAGCTGTGGTGAGGCGGTGAGTTCGAAGGTCGTACATGGCCTGAGGGACGCTTCGGGATCCCTGGTCCGGTCCAGACCGGGTATCCTGGGTGTCATCGGGGACCATTTTTCAGACCTCCTCCGTAGGAAGCCTTTGGATATGGAGAAAGCCAGGGTGTTTCTTGATGAGACCCCGCTTTGCGCGGGGCCTGGTCTCCCAGACTCTCTGACAGCAGAGATCTCGGTTGAAGAAGTCAAGCAGGCCATCGACTCTTTGTCCCTGAAAAGGTCGCCGGGGCCCGATGGGCTCACGGATTAATTTTATAAAACCTTCAAGAGCCTGTTGGCTCCTCATTTGGGGGAGGTTTTCAATGAATGTTTGGCTAATGGCCTGCTCCCTCCCTCAATGAGAAGGTCAGCTCTGATCCTGCTGTCAAAGGGTAAAGATCCGACTGTAATTGAGAACTGGCGCCCGATCGCCCTTCTCACTACAGATAGGAAGATATTGGCAAAAATACTCTTTTTACGTATGTCAGCAGTCGCTGACAAGATGCTTTCTGTCTCCCAGCACTGCGCAATTCCTGGTCGGGGCACCTTTAGTGCCGTCCTGAACGTCCGGGAGGCCGTGGAAAGGTGCAGGGCAACGGGGGATGGGCGGTATCTACTGGCATTAGACCAGGCCAAGGCTTTTGACCGGGTGAGCCATGAGTACCTCTGGCTTCTTCTGAGAAAGTACGGTTTGCCGGAGCAATTTGTGAATTGGCTGAAAGTATTGTACAGAGGGGCGGTGAGCTTCCCTCTTGTCAACGGTTGGGTGGGTCCTGCCTTTGCTGTGGACTCTGGAGTCAGGCAGGGTTGCCCGTTGAGCCCCCTTCTCTACGTCTTTGCCGTCGATCCCTTCGTGAGAAGGCTCGACTGCGAGCGTTTGGGGGGGTTCCGGTGGAGCCTTGCACTGGTCTGGATCCGGCAGTGAGGGTGGTGGCCTACGCGGACGATGTCTCGGTGGTGGTGTCCAGCCGCGAGGAGGCTCTCTTTGTGGAAACGCAAATTGGGAGCTACTCCGAGGCATCTGGTTCGTTGGTCAATTGGGGCAAGAGCGAAGTTCTCTGGTTGGGGAGGGAAGGCGAGCAGTTCGCTCTTCCGGACGTGTTTCCCCAGCCCCAGCCAGAAGTGAAAATTCTTGGCATCCTATTTGGCCCGGGTGATTACCCCAAGCTAAATTGGGAGCGCAGACTGGTCGGTGCATCTCGGAAAGTGAATGCCTG
This sequence comes from Rana muscosa, assembly GCA_029206835.1. Taxonomy (NCBI): domain Eukaryota; kingdom Metazoa; phylum Chordata; class Amphibia; order Anura; family Ranidae; genus Rana; species Rana muscosa. The sequence continues at coordinate 325,187,139 of CM055118.1, read as the reverse complement.
GAAGGGCTGGAAGCTGTCACTGAGGGAAAGGGTGAGCCTGGTCAAAACGTACTTGCTGCCAGAATTCCTCTATGTCAGCTACGTCTGTATTTTGCCTGCATCTCTCTATGCCCGGATCTCTGGCCTGTTCTTCCTGCTGTTGTGGGGAAACAGGCTAAATCTGATCAAGAGGGAGGTCACGTACCGACAGAGGAGGCACGGTGGGCTGGATATGATCAATCCGGTGGTGTTTTTCATCACCATTTTTGTGAAATTCAACCTGCAGTCCATCTTTGTGGACCTACCTACTCTGTGGGAGCGCTCATGCAAGAACTGGCTCTTGCTGTTCCTGAGTAGGTGGGTGGATGGGGGACGGCCTGGTGATCTTCGTAGATCGCACGGGTATCTCCCGTCCTATGTCCCTCAAGTGTTGAAGGTACTGAGGCAGTGGCGGATAACTGCTCTCAAGGTGGGCTCTGTGGGTCGACGTGAGCTGTACTCAAGAGTCATGGCCTCGGACATTTTGAGGCCACTGTCTTTAAGGGACTGCCCGGAGAGAGTCCTCGAGAAGGGATTAGCCCTTCTGAATTCCCCAAGAATCCCAAGCAAGTTTTGGGATCTTGCATGGAGGGCTTTCCACGGACGCCTCTATGTCCGGGGAAACCTAAAATATAAGAACCTAGGGGACAGAGGTTGTCCTCGTGCAGAATGTGGGGGGGCATTGGAGACCATGGACCATTTTTTGGTCGAATGCCCCTTCAACATTGAGGTTCTTGAGGGGGCAGGGGAAGCCATTGGTTATCCCCGACTCTCATCCTTGACCTATTCTGAGGTGGTGTACGGCAACTTTAGGGTCCACAGAGGGTTTGAGTTGTCGTCACTTTATTTAGTCAGCTTAGTGGCTCTCTATTACACATGGCACGCTCTGTGTTTGGTGTCCACTAGGGGCAAAGTCCTGTCCACGCATGAGGTGGTGGGTGATATTTTTCGGGAGCTGGTGAAGGTGAGGAGTCTTGAGAGGGGGAGGGTTGGGGCCAGTAGGAGTGCCCGGCTGTGGAGGGGTTTCTCCTTCCGGCCTCCCTGAGGCTCCAATCCTTCTTCCTTTTGGGGTGGTTCTTTCTGTCCTTTTCACCCCCTTTAGGTCTTTTGGTTTCTTTTTTTTTCTGAACAGTAGGGCTTTAGGCATTCTAGACCTTGCATTCTCGCCTGTCAGTAGCCGATGGGTGGTTGGTGTTAGGTAGTAGGTTTTGTATATATATTAGGGTGTGGTGTTAGTGTTGGGTTAATATGTAGTATTAGGGTTTGTGTGGTTTGATTTTTTTTTTTTTTTTCCAGGGTGATGGGAAAAATAAAAATAATGAGACCCACGTGTGGGTTGGTCGGATGAGGATGGGTAAGGGTGGTGGTAAATATTTATTAGTTTTATGTGTCAGGATTTTGTTAATGTATATATTGTTTTCCTACTGTACATATTGTAAATATTGGTAGCAGTTTTTTCAAATATATAAAAATTTACAGCGGGCGGAGTGTGCCTCCTGCACATTATACACCTGAAGTTAGCCCGTATTGCTGTGTTTGCCTGGTGTGTTACACTAACAGGCATTTGCAGCACTTACAGCGGGCGGAGTGTGCTTCCTGCTAAATATACACCTGAAGCTAGCCCGTATTGCTGTGTTTTCCTAGTGTGTTACACTAACAGGCATTTGCAGCACTTACAGCGGGCGGAGTGTGCCTCCTGCACATTATACACCTGAAGCTAGCCCTTATTGCTGGAGCTTTTTTTCTTTTGTGTCACACTAACAGGCATTTGCAGCACTTACAGCGGGCGGAGTGTGCTTCCTGCTAAATATACACCTGAAGCTAGCCCGTATTGCTGTGTTTTCCTGGTGTGTTACACTAACAGGCATTTGCAGCACTTACAGCGGGCGGAGTGTGCTTCCTGCTAAATATAAAGCTGAAACTAGCCCGTATTGCTGTGTTTTCCTGGTGTGTTACACTAACAGGCATTTGCAGCACTTACAGCGGGCGGAGTGTGCTTCCTGCTAAATATACACCTGAAGCTAGCCCGTATTGCTGTGTTTTCCTGGTGTGTTACACTACCAGGCATTTGCAGCACTTACAGCGGGCGGAGTGTGCCTCCTGCACATTATACACCTGAAGCTAGCCCGTATTGCTGTGTTTTCCTGGTGTGTTACACTAACAGGCATTTGCAGCACTTACAGCGGGCGGAGTGTGCTTCCTGCTAAATATACACCTGAAGCTAGCCCGTATTGCTGTGTTTTCCTGGTGTGTTACACTAACAGGCATTTGCAGCACTTACAGCGGGCGGAGTGTGCTTCCTGCTAAATATACACCTGAAGCTAGCCCGTATTGCTGTGTTTTCCTAGTGTGTTACACTAACAGAAATTTGCAGCACTTACAGCGGGCGGAGTGTGCCTCCTGCACATTATACATCTGAAGCTAGCCCTTATTGCTGGAGCTTTTTTTCTTTTGTGTTAGGCCTCGTACACACGGCCGATTTTCTCGGCAAGAACCAGCAAGAAACTTGATGGCAGAGAGGTCTTGCCGAGTAAATCGGTCGTGTGTACGCGGCTATCGGGTTTCTCGTCGAGAAAACCGACAAGAAACCTAGACGAGAAAATAGAGAACCTGCTCTCTATTTTCTCGTCGAGATTCTCCTCGGCATGTTTCTCGACGAGAAAAGTGAGTGTGTGTACACTTACCTGTCCTCCCGGAAGCCCGCGCATGTTCGAAATGAATTCGACGCATGCGCGGTAGCTTCCTAGGCATACGTAGGGTATACCAAGATGGCGGCGACGGCATTGAATGTGACGAGCGCATGCTCGTCGTAGTCGATGACGTCACCGCGTACGCTCCATTCAAAGAACCGCGGGTTCTTTGAAACGAGCGTGTGTACACTCGGCCGGGACAAGTTTCTTGTCCAAGAATCTCGTTGAAAAAAACGACATGTTTTTTTCAACGAGAATCTCGGCCGTGTGTACGAGGGCTTACACTAACAGGTATTTGCAGCACTTACAGCGGGCAGAGTGTGCTTCCTGCAAAATAAACACCTGAAGCTAGCCTTTATTGCTGTTTTTTTCCTGTTGTGTAACACAGGCAGTCATCTGCAGCACTTACAGTGGGCGTAGTGTGCTTCCTGCAAAATATACACCTGAAGCTACCCCTTATTGCTGGTTTTCCCATCTCCCTGCAGGCCATTAGAATGTCTGGAAGGCAAACAAGGAGAGGCAGACTGTCAGGAGCCAATAAAAGAGGGCAAGCAGGCTCTGTGTCTAGAGACAACAGTGCTGGTCGTGGACGCGGTGCATCGTCATCAGCACGTGGCCATGGGACACGCTTGTCCTTATTTTCAGCAGCTGGACGTGTTGAGCCGCATCATGCCGAAGACTTGGTAGAGTGGATGACCAAGCCCTCCTCATCCTCCTCATCCTCCTCATCCTCTCTCACCCAGGCTCAGGGTACTGGCAAAGCAGCTGCCAAAGCGTCCTCTTCCCTGGTATCAATGTCATCATCAGTCACTCCTTCCCTAGACCCACCATGTCCTCCTGAGGAGTCCCCCGAACTGTTTGAGTACAGTGTTGGGTACATGCTCCAGGAGGATGCCCAGCGTTTCGAAGGGTCTGATGATGATACCCAGCTGGAGGAAGGCAGTAGCGTGAGAGCAGAGAGAGGGGATGCTCAAGAAGGACACCAATCTGGCAGTCATGTTCCAGCAGCTGCAGCATACTGCCAGATTGGCTCCAGTGATGAGGAGGAAGGGGATGATGAGGTCACTGACTCCACGTGGGTGCCTAATAAGAGAGAGGAGGAGGATGAGGAGGAGGCACATCTCCAACGAGGCAGGATTCCCTCGGGGGGCCAGCGTATGGGCAGCACACCGACTGAATCACACCGCAGAGCTCCGCCTGTGCAGGACGCTGCCTCTGCCCGTTATTCAAAAAGTTCTTTGGTGTGGGCCTTTTTTGAGGCGAGTGCATCAGATCGCACAGCTGCTGTTTGCAACATATGTCTCAAGCGTATATCGCGTGGCCAAAACATCAGCCGCTTGGGCACCACATGCTTGACCAGACATATGTTGACCTGCCATGCAGCTCATTGGCAAGCCTACCTTAAAGACCCACACCAAAGAACAAAGCAGACCTCTCCTTGCACCGCATCAGCTGGGATCTCCAACCCCACTATACCTTCAGTCCTCTCTGAAACCTGCACTGAAAGGAATGAAGGTGTAGAATTAGGTGTGTCACAGCCAAGTACTTGCGGGCACTCTGCTAGCAGTACACCGACGTCCGATTGTAGCAGGCAAATTTCCCTGCCCCAGCTGTTGGACCGTCGAAAGAAGTTGACTTCCAGCCATCCACATGCCCAGCGGTTGAATGCTAGCTTGGCTAAATTTCTAGCGCTTTAACTGCTGCCTTTTCAGTTGGTAGACTCGGCCCCCTTCCGTGAGTTTGTGCAATGTGCGGTTCCTCAGTGGCAGGTTCCCAAACGCCACTTTTTCTCACGGAAGGCGATTCCGGCTCTCTACCGGCATGTGGAAGGCAATGTCTTGGCCTCCCTGGACAGGGCGGTCAGCGGTAAGGTGCATATTACCGCTGACTCATGGTCCAGCAGGCATGGACAGGGACGTTACCTTTCTTTCACGGCCCATTGGGTCACTCTTTTGGCAGCTGGGAAGGATGCAGGACAAGGTGCAGTAGTGTTGGAGGTTGTTCCGCCGCCACGCCTCCAAAATGCTACTACTGGTTGTGACACACCTCTCTCCTCCACCCCCTCCTCTTCTTCTTCCTCCATGGCCTCTTCCTGTGCTTTGTCCTTGGAACCAGCGGTGCTCCGTAGGCGTTCAAGGGGCTACGCAAGTACGCAGGCAAAAAAATGCCATGCCATGCTTGCGCTGGTGTGTTTGGGGGACAGGAGCCACACTGGGGCAGAGGTTCTGTCTGCTCTGCAGGGGCAGGCCGAGAGGTGGTTGACGCTACGCCAGCTTAAGCCAGGAATGGTGGTTTGCGACAATGGCACCAACCTCCTCTCCGCCCTCTGACAGGGACAACTGACCCATGTGCCCTGTGTGGCTCACGTCCTTAACCTGGTGGTGCAGCGGTTCTTGGGCAGGTACCCGGGCTTACAGGATGTCCTGAGGCAGGCCAGGAAAGTCTGTGTGCATTTCCGCAGATCTTATAATGCCAGTGCTCGCCTGGCTGAGCTGCAAAAGGAGTTAAACCTGCCCAAGAACCACCTTATATGTGACATGCCCACCAGGTGGAACTCAACGTTGGCCATGCTGCAGTGGCTGCACACGCAGCAGAGGGCCATCAATGAGTACCTGTGCGACTACGGCACCAGGACAGGGTCAGGAGAGCTCAGGTTTTTTTCACCATGCCAGTGGGGCATGATCAGGGATGCATGCACTGTCCTGGCACCATTTGAGGAGGCCACGAGGATGGTGAGCAGTGACAGTGCATGCATCAGTGACACTGTACCTCTTGTCCACCTGTTGGAACATACGCTGTGTGGAATACTGGACAGGGCACTTGAGGCAGAACAGAGGCAGGAAGAGGAGGACTTCCTTGCCTCTCAAGGCCCCCTTTACCCAGACAGTGTTCCTTCTGTCCCACCCATCGCACAGGAAGAGGAGGAGGAGGAGGAGGATTGTGTCAGCATGGAGGTGGAGCCGGGCACTCAGCATCATCAGCAGCAGTCTTTTAGGGATGATTTACAGTCCCAAGAAACCCGTGGACTTGTACGTGGCTGGGAGGAGGTGGCTGCGGATCATGTCGTCTTTAGTGACCCAGAGGACTCCGGACCGAATGCCTCAGCTAACCTACGCTGCATGGCCTCCCTGATCCTGCAAAGTCTGCGGAAGGATCCTCGTATTCTTCGGATCAAGGAGAGGGACCATTACTGGCTGGCCACTCTCCTTAATCCACGGTACAAGGGTAAGGTTGCGGACCTTATCTTACCGTCGCAGAGGGAGCAGAGGATGAGACAACTCAGGGAGGCCTTGCAGAAAGGTCTGCTGCAACGCGTTCCCAGAGACTGGGAGGTTACAAACTCCTGGTCCTGGACAACGAGTTGCTGAGGCTTCGGTCAGTCAAAGAAGGAGCGGTGGGGAAGGTGGCCGTCTGACCGATGCGTTCAGACAATTCTTTAGTCCGCAGCCCCACGGTATGATCGGTTCCAGCAACCATCGCCAGCGTCTGATATACATGGTGCAGGAATACCTAGGGGCAAGGTCAGACTTGGACACCTTCCCCACCGAAAATCCTCTGGCTTATTGGGTCTTGAGGATGGATCACTGGCCAGAGCTTGCACTGCAATTGAGCTACTGGCCTGTCCTGCATCCAGCGTTCTTTCAGAACGCACATTCAGTGCTGCTGGAGGATTTGTCACGGATCACAGGGTGCGCCTGTCCACCGACTCGGTTGATCGACTGACCTTCATAAAGATGAACCAGTCTTGGATCACCACCAGCTACCAAACACCTGAAGCTGATATAACAGACTAATTTATTTTCAAATGTCACATCCCTTCAAGACTGATGCTGATGCTGAGTGACTGTCCTGTTATGTTGACTGACTATCCTCCTCCTCCTCAAGGATCCGATTGATGATGATAACTTGGAAGAACATTTTTGTTTCTGGGTACTGCCACCAGTGGCTAAGGCCCAATTTTTCAGCCCCTGTTTAACAGGGGCATGTAATTACAATTTTTTATGCAATGCTTTGCAGCAGGGCTCATTCCTGCACTCCAACTAGAGTATCTGGGAGAGGTTTCAGTGTCGTGGCACCAGCACCAGTGCCTAAGGCCCAATTTTCCAGCCCCTGTTTAACAGGGGCATGTAATTACAATTTTTATGTAATGCTTTGCAGCAGGGCTCATTCCTGCACTCCAACTAGAGTATCTGGGAGAGGTTGCAGTGTCGTGGCACCAGCACCAGTGCCTAAGGCCCAATTTTTAAGCCCCTGTTTAACAGGGGCGTGTAATTACAATTTTTGATGCAATACTTTGCAACAGGGCTCATTGCTGTGCTCCAAGTACAGTATCTGTGAGGGGTTGCAGTGTTGTGGCACCAGTGCCTAAGGCCCAATTTTTCTGCCCCTGTTTAACAGGGGCATGTAATTACAATTCTTGATCTAATAATTCACAGCAGGGCCCATTCCTGCGCCCACCAAGAGTAACTGTAAGGCCTTACAGTGTTGTGTCAACACCACCACCACCAAAGGCCCAATTTTTCAGCCCCTGTTTAACAGGGGCATGCAATTACAATTCTTGATCTAATAATTCACAGCAGGGCCCATTCATGCGCCCACCAAGAGTCACTGTAAGGGCTTACAGTGTTGTGGCAACACCAACATGTAAGGGGCAAATTTCAGCAGAGTATATACGACAGGCCCCTACTTTCAAACATCCAACTTACAAACGACTCCTACTTGCAAACGAAAGGAGACAACAGGAAGTGAGAGGAAATCTACCCCTAGGAAGGGAAATTCTCTCCTGTAAGAGTTAATATGGGAAAAACGTGCCTCCTCTCTACTGATGCTTTATCACCAATCCTTGTTTCAATAAAAACCCCACTTTTCAAAAACATTTGCCATTGGGACGGAAAGTGAGGTGAAATGTTCTGAACAGGGGCACAAACAGCAAAACAAATGTTACAGGGGTGATAACACTTCCCTATGTTTTCATAAAAGCTTAAAAATAGATTTTTTGGCTGGAGCTACACTTAAACAATGTACCTGTTCAAAATTACAAACAGATTCTACATAAGAACAAACCTACAGTCCCTGTCTTGTATGCACCGCCTGTATACGGCTGTTCAGAGTATATAGGGCCTTTTTTATTTTGTGTGCGGGGTTCCCCTTAATATCCATACAAGACCCAAAGGGGGGTAATGGGCTGGGGTAGGGGGGGTGTGATGGGGTAGCTATGCCATTTTTCTTAAAGATTTTCATCCATATTACCGGGACCAGACATTACATTAAAGCCGCAAGCAGTTTTAAATGGCTTTTTTTTTCCTTTAGAAATGTCATTTTGTGCAGGGACAGTTCTAAACACAGGAAACACGTGGCACTTCACAGGCATACTTTAGACACCCCCCAGGTACGATATTTAAAGGAATATTTGACTTTTTTTTTTCACTTTATGCATCATTAAAATGACTGCTTCCGAAAAACGGCCGTTTTTAAAACTTCTTTTGCATTGATACATGTCCCCTGGTGCAGAACCCGGGTCCCCAAACCCTTTTTAGGACAATAACATGCATAATAGTTGTTATAATTAGCACTTTAGATTTCGAAAATTCGCATCCATTGTATTTAATAGGGTTCTAACGTTCGTGCGAACTTTCGGTCCGTTCGCGGGTTCTGTTGCGAACCGAACCCGGGGGTGTTCGGCTCATCCCTAGAGGAGAGATGTGGAGTTTTATTGACCCTGCATCTCTCCATAAAGAGGACCTGTCACACACCATTCCTATTACAAGGGATGTTTACATTCCTTGTAATAGGAATAAAAGTGATCAAAAAAAAATAAAAAAAGTAAAAAAGTTTAAAAATAAAAAAAGTAAGTAAAAAAAAAAAAAAAACGTAAAACGCCCCTGTTCCCGGTAGCTCGCGATCAGAAGCGAACACACACGTAAGTCCCGCCCATATATATAAACGCCGTTCAAACCACATATGTGAGGTATCGCCGCGTGCGTTAGAGTGTGTGCAACAATTATAGCACTAGACCTCCTCTGTAACTCTAACCTGGTAACCTGTAAACATTTTCAAAGCGTCGCCTATGGAGATTTTTAAGTACCGAAGTTTGGCGCCATTCCATGAGTCTGCGCAATTTTAAAGCGTGACATATTAGGTATCTATTTACTCGGCGTAACATCATCTTTCATATTTTACAAAAAAATAAGGCTAACTTTACTGTTTTGTTATTTTTTAATTCATGAAACCATTTTTTTTCCCAAAACAAGGCGTTTGAAAAATTATTGCGCAAATACCTTGCAAGAAAAAAAGTTGCAATGACTGTCATTTTATTCCCGAGGGTGTCTGATAAAAAAACATATATAATGTTTGGGGGTTCTAAATAACTTTCTAGCAAAAGAATGATGATTTGTACATGTAGGAGAGAAGTGCCAGAATAGGCCCAGTATTGAGGTGGTAAAAAAAAGCCCGGTGTTGAAGTGGTTAAGAATTGATAAGTGCTCTGTTTAGGGATCTGTAATCCCGACAAGAAAATACCTTCAATTTTCTGATTATATACTGTACAGCAGGTAAAATAAGTATTGAAACCGTCGCCATTTTTCCATGTAAATATATTTCTAAAGGCGCTATTGAAGTGAAATTTTCACTACATGTCAGTAACAACCCATGCAATCCATACATATAACAAAACCAAAAACAAATAAGTTATGTGTAATAAAATGGAATGACACAGGGAAAAAGTATTGAACACATGAAGAAAGGGAGGTGCAAAAAGGCATGGAAAGCCAAGACACCAGCTGAAATCTATCAGTAATTAGAAAGCAATCCTGCCCCTTGTCAGTGCAAATTAATATCAGCTGGTTCAGTCTCAACTGATGGTCTTTAAAAAGGTGTCTCATTACCAAGGTGTGACACAAGAAACATCTCATGATGGGTAAAAGCAAAGAGCTCTCTCAAGACCTTCGCAACCTTATTGTTGCAAAATATACTGATGGCATTGGTTACAGAAGGATTTCTAAACTTCTGAATGTTCCAATGAGATCATAATCCAAAAGTGGAAAGAACATAATTTCACCTTAACTCAGCCATGACCAGGTAATCCTCGCAAGATTTCTGATAGAGGAGTGAATAGAAATATCACAAGAGTTGTCCAAAAGCGTTGTGGAGAGCTTCAGAAAGACCTGGAATTTGCAGGTACAATTGTTTCAAAGAAAACAATAAGTAAGTCACTCACCCGCCATGACCTGTATGCACGCTCACCATGCAAGACTCCATTGCTGAAGAAAAAGCATGTTGAAGCTCATTTAAAGTTTGCTGCACAACATTCAGACAAGCCTGTGAAATACTGAGAGAATATAATCTGGTCAGATGAGACCAAAATGGAACTCTTTGGATGCCATAATACACACCATGTTTGGAGGTCAAATGGCACTGCTCATCATCCCTAAAACACCCCATGCCAACAGCTAAGTTTGGAGGTGGGAACATCATGGTGTGGGGCAGTGGCGGTGAATTCATACAAGGTGCACGGGCGCCGCCCCCTCTCTCCTGCCACCTCTCTCTCACCATAGATAGATTCATGCATTGCATGAATCTATCTATGGTCGCCGCTGCCACCCCCTATTCATGTGCCCGACCCCTTTTCGGGTGCCGGGCACCTGAATTACAGCGGCAGGGTATTTTTTGGAAGCACCTGATTAGAGCCATAGGCTCTAATAGGTGTCCAAAAAGGTGAACAGCGGGCACCATGCTGGGTGCTCGCTGTTCACTCAGCGTTGTGTTAGGTAAGCGAATGAACTGCTTTCCTAACACTGAACCGCCTCTCAGCTCTGGTCTGTTACCTGTCACCTGATTGGCTATAACAACAGACGCTGTGATTGGACACCGCCTATCGGGCGTCCAATCATAGCAGAGGATGGGAAGAGAGGACGGGAGAAGACCTCGAGGAGTGTGGAGGATATCGCCGTGACCCACTGCCCCACCGAGACAATGTAAGTGCCAGGCGGGCGGGGGATGCACAGTGGCAGCATTTGATGGGCACAGTAGCGGCAATTGATGGGCACACTGGTAGCAATTGGTGGGCACAGTAGCGACAATTGATGGGCACACTGGCAGCAGTTGATGGGCACAGTAGGGGCAGTTGATGGGCACACTGGCAGCAGTTGATGGGCACACTGGCAGCAATTGATGGGCACAGTGTCAGCAATTGATGGGCACACTGGCAGCAATTGATGGGTACAGTAGCGGCAATTGATGAGCACACTGGCAGCAATTGATGGGCACAGTAGCGGCAATTGATGGGCACACTGGCAGCAATCAATGGGCACAGTGTCAGCAATTGATGGGCACAGTGTCAGCAACTGATGGGTACAGTAGCTGCGTTTGATAGCACAGTGGCGGTTATTTATGGGTACAGTGGCTGGGTTTGATGGGCACAGTGGCTGCATTTGATGGCACAGTGGTGGCAATTGGTGGCTGTGTTTGATGGGCACCGTCGCTGCGTTAGATGGGCACAGTGGCTGCGTTTGATGGGCACAGTGGCTGCGTTTGATGGGCATAGTGGCTGCAATTGATGGGCACAGTAGCTGCGTTTAACGGGCACAGTGGCTGCAATTTATGGGTTTTTTTTTTTCAGCTTGTTTGCGCCCCTCCCCCAAACAAATTTGGGCACCAGCCGCCACTGGTGTGGGGCTATTTTTCAGCATACGGTACTGGCAAACTTCATATCAATGAAAGCAGGATGAACGGAAAAATCAATTGGTTTCAAAGAAAGACAACAAAGCTGCGGCCCAGCCAATCACCTGACTTGAATCCAATAGAAAATCTATGGAAAGAACTAAAGATCTGAGTTCATAGAAGAGGCCCACGGAACCTTCAAGATTTGAAAACTGTTTGTGACTGTGAGGAAGAATGGGCCAAAATCACACCTGACCTGAGCAATGCATGGGACTAGTTTCTCCATACAGGAGGCGTCTTCAAGCTTTCAATACCAACAAAGGGCTTTGTACAAAGTATTAAATCGGAGTTCCACCCAAAAATTTTACTTCCGCTTTTCGGAACTCCCCCCCCCCCTCCGGTGTCACATTTGGCACCTTTCAGGAGGGAGGGGGGAGCAGATACCTGTTTAATACAGGTATTTGCTCCCACTTCCAGGCATTATCTGTGGGTATCCACGCCACGTCTGGCCCCTCCTCCGCCCCCCCCTGCTGTCTTCTGGGAGACACACAGGTCCCAGAAGACAGCAGGGACCATTAGGATCGTGCAGCGCGATTTGCGCATGCGCAGTAGGGAACCAGGAAGTGAAGCCGCAAGGCGGCAACATCCGAGAGCCGAGGGAGAGATCAACTTCGGGTGCCGATATCGCGGGCACCTTGGACAGGTAAGTGTCCTTATTTTAAAAGTTGGCAGCTGCAGTATTTGTAGCTGCTGACTTTTAAAAAAAAAAAATTGGCGGACCACCACTTTAAACAAATTTCAGTTAGCGTGCACAATACTTCTTCCAGTGGCGGCTGGTGCTCAAAATTTTTTTGGGGGGGCGCAAACAAACTGAAAAAAAAAAAATCATCAATTGCCGCCACTGTGCCCATTAAACGCAGTTACTGTGCCCAAACGCCACCAGTTTGCCCCCTCAAATGCAGCCAGTTTCCCCCCAAATACAGCCAGTTTCCCCCCAAATACAGCCAATTTCCCCCCCATATGCAGCCAGTTTGTCCCCAAATGCAGCCAGTTTGTCCCCAAATACAGCCAGTTTCCCCCCAAATGCAGCCAGTTTCCCCCCAGCCCTGCACTTACCTTCCTCAGGTCAGCGCCGTCCTTCTTCCGTCCTCGATGTCTTCTCCCGCCCCCGATGTCGCTTCAGCCAATCAGGTTACCAGTAACCAGACCCGGTAAACCTGATTGGCTGAGACGCGTGTCAGTGTTAACCAAGGAATGCACAGCCCGTGCGTCCCCTGGTTAGCTATTCGGAAGCCGATTACAGCCCACAGGCCACTGGCTCTGATAGACACCTCCAAAAACCCACCAACTGCTGTTATTCAGATGGCCGTCGCTCTCCAGGGGGCCAGCCATCTGAATAGTGGGCGGCAGCGGTGCCGGCGGCAATACATACATTCATGCAATGCACGAATGTATGTATTATTGACGGTGCAGGGGAGAGAGGGGGCGGCGCTCCTGCGCCCACTATAGACGCACCGCCACTGACATGACCCTGTGTCATTTCATTTTATTACACATAACTTCATTCCTGAACTTATTTGTTTTGGTTTCTTTGTCTGTATGGATTGCATGGGTTGTTACCGACATGTGGGGAAAATGTCATGTCAATAGCACCTTTAGATATAGATTTACCTAGAAAAATGATGACTTGTTCAATACTTATTTTACTCGCTGTATATATTTATATATCTATATCTATATCTATAGGTATGGATACCGTATATATCTAGAGATATAGATATATATATATATATATATATATACTGTATATACACACACAAACACATTTTAATTTAATTATAACTTCAAATAAGATTTAATCATGAGCTAGTAATCACAACATACATTACCTCACTCAGAAAATTCTCTTTATACTTTTTGTATTTGTCGGAGTTTTCATCCCTGAGGTCTTCAGTAAAATTTTGATCTATGGTAATGTTGATTGTTACTGTGACAGTGACCATTTCTATAAAGAGAAGCACATATCAAGCTCTAGTGTATTTTCTGTTTACATTTTAAGTTATTAGTATCTATATTATTTCAAATAAATTGTTATGCTGATTGAACAGAATTCTCTTTACTAGCAAAATGTATTTTTTCAATTTAAAGCTGAACGCTAGACAAAAGCTTATTATTCAGATGAAATTCTGTACATATATGAAAGTTGTTTTACCTGCCAAAGGATTTATATTTCTGTCCATCCAGTCCTGAGATTTACACTGCTCTGCCACACACTGCACGGCCCTGTCTGTCTCTGTTGCAGTTTCACTTTTAATTACAGGTCCCCTCACTACATTCACTCTGTGACTGGGACAGTATATGTATATATACAGATATATATATCTATATATATATATATATATATATATATATATATATATATATGTGTATATATATATATCTTTACATATATATATATATGTAGCGGGTGTTTGCTTCCTGCCAGTAATTTTTAATTTTTGCGGTGACACCAGTGGTGTATCTCCGGCGGTCCACCGGGTGGCGCTGTCACTTTGGGCCAACGGACGAGTCATTGCTGGGTCGAATCCCTTTTTGTCTTTTCTCGGCAGCCGTGTGGTGGGGCGGGGAACCCGCTGCGCATGCCGGGGGAAGGTATAAAGGGGGCCGGCCATTTTGTCATGGGGGTCGTTGTCCCTGGCACCTTCAGCCTGCGGACGGAGTTCGTGTTTGTCCTCTAGGCGGACTAGGCCTAGAGGACCATCGGAGGTCGTGTTCCACCTCAGGCACCTTTAGCCTGGGGTGAGGTACTCGGTCGGGGGGTCCGGAGCTCAGTGCCCAACACTGAGTTCCGCGAGGGAAGGATCCTAGGGTGCTCCGGAGATGGACGCCTGAATCCGAGGTGGATGTAATGGACCGGGAAGAGCTCCTCATCTGAAGACCTGGTGCAGCTTACTGCCGGTGACGGGTGAGCCTCTTGTCGGAGACCGTCCGGAAGGTGAATTTCCCTCGTGCGGAGACCATAGCCCACTCTTTGGAGGAAGGTGGAGGGAAGAACTTGTGTCTGGGCCTATATACACATTCACACCTCCTGTTCTGTGTTATGTAAAGCAAGTAAGTCCATGCTATGTACCAATAAAGGAGTGTTGGACTTGCAACGGTGTGAGACTCGTTTCCTGGCAGATGACTCCTGGAGGGAGGACCCGATACACAATACAGGCCGAAGGTAAAGAACTTTTGCTGATACCACTTATACATCTGTGGTGGAAGCCAGGCGTAGCGCCCGCACTCCCTTTCCTATCATACCCCTAGACCAGAGACATTGCGAGCGAGAACTTTAATAGAGGGGATTGGGAGTGTGGTGGGGGTCGGGCGACCTTCTCTGCTACATATATATATATATGAATATACAGTATATAGATATATATCTATAGATATACACTATATTACCAAAAGTATTGGGACGCCTGCCTTTACACGCACATGAACTTTAATAGCCTCCAAGTCTTAGTCCGTAGGGTTCAATATTGAGTTGGCCCACCCTTTGCAGCTATAACATCTTCAACTCTTCTGGGAAGGCTGTCCACAAGGTTTAGGAGTGTGTCTATGGGAATGTTTGACCCTTCTTCCAGAAGCTCATTTGTGAGGTCAGGCACTATGTTGGATGAGAAGGCCTGGCTCACAGTCTCCGCTCTAATTCATCCCAAAGGTGTTCTATCGGGTTGAGGTCAGGATTCTGTGTGTGCCAGTCAAGTTCCTCCACCCCAAACTCACTCACCTATGTCTTTATGGACCTTGCTTTTTGCACTGGTCTAAATCATTTGGTGGAGGGGTGATTATGGTGTGGGGTTGTTTTTTAGGGGTTGGGCTTGGCCCCTTAGTTCCTTTCATCTAGCTTGTTCCAAAGAAAATCATCGGGCTCTAATTGGTTACACTTTAAAGGGACCTTCAGATGTGGCATTAAAGGATGTGATTATTGCAGTTTTATCAAAGCAGGCCAATATGTGAATTCCTACACAAATGACAAAATTCCACAATTCATTAATTGTGCAGGCCAGTCAAGTTCCTCCACCCCAAACTTGCTCAACCATGTCTTTATGGACCTTTATGGACAGCCTTCGCAGAAGAGTTGAAACTGTTATAGCTGCAAAGGGTGGGCCAACTCAATATTGAACCCTATGGACTAAGACTGGGATGCCATTAAAGTTCATGTGCGAGTAAAGGCAGGCGTCCCAATACTTTTGGTAATATAGTGTATATATAGAGAGTTGACTGTTAATCACAAACTTTCCTGAATTGAATTTTTTTTATTATTTATACACCGTTATTTTGACAGTTGTATGGACTTATTTGTATG
Source organism: Rana muscosa (assembly GCA_029206835.1). NCBI lineage: Eukaryota > Metazoa > Chordata > Amphibia > Anura > Ranidae > Rana > Rana muscosa. The sequence goes on along the minus strand of CM055118.1, from coordinate 325,171,419 downwards.
ATCTTGAAATCTTTGAATATTTTGTATTATTTTCACGTTTGATTATATCACTTGCAGATATATGATTGTTTGCTGCATAGTAGCAGTGGTTGCGCTACTGTGGAATTGATTATTGGTTGGTACACTAATATTAACCGCTTCAGCCCCGGACCATTTTGCTGGCCAAAGACCAGGCCACTTTTTGCGATTCGGGACTGTGTCGCTTTAACTGGCAATTGCGCGGTCGTGCGACGTGGCTCCCAAACAAAATTAGCGTCCTTTTTTTCTCACAAATAGAGCTATCTTTTGGTGGTATTTGATCACCTCTGTCGTTTTTATTTTTTGTGCTATAAACAAAAATAGAGCGACAATTTTGAAAAATATGCAATATTTTTTACTTTTTGCTATAATAAATATCCCCCAAAAATATATAAAAAAACATTTTTTTCCTCAGTTTAGACCGATACGTATTCTTCTACATATTTATGTTAAAAAAAATCGCAATAAGCGTTTATTGATTGGTTTGCGCAAAAGTTATAGCGTTTACAAAATAATAATAATTTTATGGTATTTTTATTAATTTTTATTTTTTTTACTAGTAATAGCGGCGATCAGCAATTTTTATCGTGACTGCGACATTATGGCGGACACATCGGACACTTTTGACACCATTTTGGGACCATTATCATTTTTACAGCGATCAGTGCTATAAATATGCACTGATTACTGTAAAAATGACACTGGCAGTGAATGGGGTTAACCAGTAGGGGGCGCTGAAGGGGTTACGTGTGTCCTAGGGAGTGATTCTAACTGTAGGGGGGTTGGGCTGTGTGTGACATGACACTGATCACCGCTCCTGATTACAGTCTCCTTGTCACTAGGAAGAATGGGGAAATGCTTGTTTACATCAGCATTTCCCCATTCTTCCTCTCCGTGAGACGATCACGGGTATCCCCATGGACACCGAGTCCGTGGGACCCGCGGTCAGACTCACGGAGCTTGCGGCTGTCGCGTGCGTCCACAATGCCGCTTCTCAAAGGGGACGTATATATACGCCCTTCCGCCTATCCGTGCCATTGTGTCAACGTATATCGTTGTGCGCTGGTCGACAAGCGGTTAATGTCACAAATTATTTTGGATTTATTATTTAAGTAGCAGCGCTGAAATATATAACACTATAGTAAATTTTGGAATCCTAAGCTCGGGGATACACACAACATTTTCTGATGTTAAAAATGTAGAAACAAAATTAAGAAAACATTTTTTTTATATATATGTAGCGATACCCCCAGCTAAGAGAGCCGCTGGTATGATTTTCGTGCCTGTAACACACCGCTGTCAACCCCCAGCAATTGGCTCTACCCTCCCTCAGCACAGCTAGTAGGGGATGATAGGATTGTGAGGCCTGCAACTTTAGGCAACACAATCCAGCAACAAAAACACACAAAAACACACACAGTGATATAGCGAACACTGACCGTTTCTTCTGCACATTAATAACACCAACAACTAGTCTGCTTAATCCTGGTACTTTTACTGAAGGAAATGATTAAACAGATTTAGACGGTACACGTTAGTATATGCAGAGCCCTGCAATAAAAGGTGTTCAGCAATAGACAGATATAAAATCCTGTGCAAAGATAACTAACAGACCCCCCCCCCTTGCAGCTCTCCTCCCTCGTGGGCAAGATGGCGCCCAACAATGTCTACACTGATAAGTCAGGCCAGACTGTAACTATGTGTAAGTTCCGTAGAGAAGAATCTTCGCTAGCAAATGGTGGTGCACTTGTGAAGACAAAATTGTAATCCAAAGGAATAAAGGTTAAAGGTTGACAAACTTGGTGAACAAGGATAAAGTCACTAATACTACTCAATGCACTGTCCCTCCGGTGTGCGTATGCAAACTCTAACGGGTGAGTCCCGAACAACAAACAGAGATCCTGTACTAATCTCTGAGCAGGTGCTCTCTCACCCAACCGGACCAGTCCATGTCCGTATCTTCCATTGCTGTGTCTCGGTACACAGGTTCCACGACCCCCGGGTCTTCGGTCCTCGTGAAGGTAGTAGATGGGTAGCAGGATGCGACGTCCCTCAGGCTCCTTGGTGGAAACGGAAGGCTCTTTGGAAACACAGGGCCTAGGCTTCAGGCCCTGTCCGGAACAACAGACTCAGCACAGAGTTCTACTTGCTGGGCGGGCGATGTCCAAAGAGAGCGTACTCCGGTCCGCCCCTCGGTTAAATAGCCCACCCCGGCGGTCCTTGCGCGGGGCAATGCACCCTGGGTATGGTAGTCTCTGGGTTCATCAAGCAATACCCCGCTACATATATTTTGTGTATTTTGTCCTTTTTAAGGTTGTTTTTTTTTTTTTTTTCTTACAATACTGGTGAGAAATAGCAACTTTCACAATTTTTATTTTTTTGGTTTTAAGATCTTTTTATTTATTTTCTTAATAAACAAACAGACAAAACAAGACAAAATAAAACATCATAAACATTGGATAAAAATAATAAAGCAACTTCAAAATCCAATCGCATTGCATAATAGCCATCAATTCAAAATAGCTAGTTAGGACAAGAAAATAGTTAAAGGAAAATAAAATTGTTTTTGACTCAAATGAGATCTAAACCAGACCGTTTATGAAATGAACTATTAACCCATATGCAATAAACGTAGGACCCCCCATAAGCATGACTATAGTATAACAGATGTACCTTCTATACTACCCCTTATTTATCTTCTTACTTATAACTAAGTAAACAAGACCACACCAGGAGTTGGAGAAAACATAGGCCGTAGCAGCCTTATTTATTAAAACGCTGTATAACTTAACAATGACCATAAACTCTGTCCTAAAGGACCCTCAGTAAATTACTGGCGTCGATCTCTGCAGGAACCTCGATTAACATCTGTGTACATTATTGCACTGCGGTACTTCTCAAAATCCGCTAATAGGCCTCAAGCACACATGCTGGCTCAGAGACAACCATGACCGCAGTGCACCCGTTCCCAATGCTTCCAGCTAAACCCTCGTTAACTGTAAGCCCACCATCAGGACCCATACCAACGACAGGTCCTGAACCCTTCTTTCCGAGGTATCATCCTTCCCCTGCAAAGACCAGACACCCGCCACTGCCATGACATCCGCAACGACCCAAACCTGTACATGAGAAAATTGACAAACAACATACAGCCCTATCCAACAATTAAGGGAGGGTGGGCGGGAACTTTCCCTTGCGCCGTGTGTTACCCGGGGGAGGAGTCACTCCTTTATACCCTCTGTGCCCCCCCCCCCCACACAATTAACCCACCAATCCCAAAATCCCTCTTATCAGTCCCTGTTTCCCTAGTCATGCCAGCCCTCCGCCCATGCATTGTATTTATTTCTGCCACAGGCTTCTCTTTAGATGCTGTATACAGCTTATCCAGCCACTTTGCCCAGACTTTGTCAAACTTACTGGGACAGCCCCTCTTCGTGTAGGTGTCTCTATACAGTGGGAGATTATTATTTACCAATTGTTTCTAGTATAAAAGCGTAGGAGAAAAAGATTTCTTCCAATGCAAGGCAATAGCTTTTCTCACAAAGAATAATGTAGTATTGGCAAACACTCGCTCTGACACTGTAGGAAAAATGACCTCCACCAGACCCAACAAACATACAGACATTGAAACCAGCAAGAAAGCAGAAGTACCGTAATAGAATTCAACAAATCTATTACTTCTACCCAAAAATTATCTATTTGTGGACAGGTCCAGGAGATGTGTGAGAAATCCCCCTGAACCGTTCCACACCGCCAGCGCCACCGCCACCCCCAGAAGAGGACTTATCTTCCGAAGTCTGTATGGCATAAGATGTGCTCTATGTGCCCATTTAAATTGGATCATACGGTCTCTCAAAGACACCAAAGATCGCAAAGGGAATTCCCACACATTCCTCCAGTCTTCCATATCCAGATTCGGTATGTCTCGCACCCAACTAGCCCTAGCAACTTTCACACTTTAACCACTTAAGGACCGGCTCACGCATATATACATCGGCAGAATGGCACCAACAGGCAAATCGAGGTATATTTACGTCAGTTTGAATTTGCCGCTGTGCGCACGTGCGCCTGCCGCGAGCTCCGTCACTGTGCCCGCGGGAACCCGCGGACTCGATGTCCGCCTGGTGCCCACGATCATGTCACGGAGCTGAAGAACGGTGAGATGCCAGTGTAAACACAGCATCTCCCCGTTCTGCCTAGTGACATGTCACTGATTGTCTGTTCCCTCTCATCGGGAGCAGCGATCAGTGACGTGTCACTCGTAGCCACGCCCCCTAACAGTTAGAATCCCTCACTAGGACCCACTTAACCCCTTCCTAGCCCCCTAGTGGTTAACCCCTTCACTGCCAGTCACATTTACACAGTAACCAGTGCATTTTTATAGCACTGATCGCTGTATAAATGTGAATGGTCCCAAAATAGTGCCAAAAGTGTCCGATGTGTCCGCCATAATGTCGCAGTCATGATAAAAATCGCTGATCGCCACCATAACTAGTAAAAAAATAATTATTAATAAAAATGCCATAAAACTATCCCCTATATTGTAGACGCTATAACTTTTGACCAAACCAATAAATAAACCCTTTTTGCGATTTTTTTTTTTTTTACCAAAAATATGTAGAAGAATACGTACGTAAACTGAGGAAAAAATTAGTTTTTTTATAGATTTTTTGGGGATATTTATTATAGCAAAAAGTAAAAAATATAGTTTTTTTTTCAAAATTGTCGCTCTATTTTTGTTTATAGTGCAAAAAATAAAAACCACAGAGGTGATCAAATACCACCAAAAGAAAGCTCTATTTGTGGTAAAAAAAAGACGTAAATTTTGTTTGGGAGCCACGTCGCACGACCGCGCAATTGTCAGTTAAAGCGACGCAGTGCCGAATCGCAAAAAGTGGCCTGGTCATTTGGTAGCCAAATGGTCTGGGCCTGAAGTGGTTAAATACAGATCACATGCTAGTATTATTGTGTCTATAACATTTTCAAGTTGTGATTCAGTCTCCTAGAAACTTTATAAATGTAATTATACATCCTTATTTACAGCATTTGAATGAAATAAACTGCTCTAAAAATATGACACTATAAGAGTCTTTCTCATATTTTACTTCTATTTTCATGGAATTCTTAAGTCATTACAGACCCTTAGATGGCCCAGTCCATACCCAATCATCTCAGGCAAGGCTTAGATCGGACAATATACAGCCATTGTGTATTTGCTTGTTTTAGGCACCTTGTGAATGTAATGCTGGACACTCTAAATGATAACAAAATCTAAATATTTTCTTAGATATCATGATGCACCATTAATGTACCGGTATGTAATTCCTTTTATAGAATGGAAATAAACTTACCTTTTTTGATTTCACTAACAATGAATTCACACCTGATCCCGTAGAAATTTTCATTTTTGCATACACACTTAATTCCATCATAATAACCACCATTTTCACAATTGACTCCTTCAAAGACATTACATAAAAACACGTGAATTTACAAATTCCTGAATTTTTTCAATTTGCAAAAATATCACTCTGGCACTGGGATTTATCCTGTACAATCATTTCATTCTTAAATCGGAACTAAGTTTTATCTGAGCACCACAAACTGAAAACTCTATTTAATCAATTTTTAATATTCAAAACAAATTCACCTATCTTCGATGTCTCCATGATTTATTTTGTTGAGAAATTCGTTTGAAATATACCCCCCTAGCATTTCTTACCCTGGCCATCTTGGGTAAGGGCAGATGTTTCATGTAGCATTTATTTATAGTAATCCATCTGCCCTTAGTGCAGGCATGCAGGCAGGAGGGTGTGTTTAGCAGAGAAAGACACTCCTCTCCTCCTCCACATGAAAGACAAAAATGCCCATGAAGACTCCTGGGATGTATGACATCATTTGGCCTAGGCCAGAAACCAGGAAGCAACTCAACTGAAGTCATGTAAAAAAAAGTTTAAAACAAGCAAATATAATAGAATATACCTTCCTATCTATGTATTAATGCTAGCAGCATAAGGAATAAAATAGTTAATGTTGATTGAGAGAGTTTAGTTCTGCTTTAACGTGAAAACTAAAAACTAAGTAGCAGAAACCCAGTGGCGGCCTGTCCATAAGGGACGCAGGGGCGCTTTCCCCCTAAACCATGTGCCCAGGCCCCTAATCTCCATGCAGGGCACCAGACGCATGGATTTCAATTTTTTTAAGCACATGATTAGAGCCTGAGGCTCTAATTGACTTTAAAAAAAGGTGGGCTCGGGGCGCAGAATACTGCGCCCCGAGCCCACCCAGTTGTGTGACAATAGCGAATTAATATTCACTATTGTCTTCCTGATTCTTCTTCTGGCCAATCAGGAAGTGCGTCTTAAGACCTGATTGACTGAGAGGAGAAACAATCGTATTGGCCACCGAGGGAAGGAGGAGGGAAGCCACCAAGGAGGAAGACACGGTGAAGCCAGAGAAGCAGGATGAAGCCACTGAGGAGGATACCGCAGCTGAGGAGGAGGAGACATAGAAAGGAGCCAAAGCTGCCCGTGACCTACATGGGGTAAGTGAAGGGCTGGTAGGGGAGACGAGCAAAAGACGGGGGGGGGTTTTGAGGGTGGCGGCGGGATGTCTTGTTTGCCGCCTCCCCCCCCGCCAAAATACACAGCACCAGCCGCCACTGCGGCAACCCAATTTTAACTATCCACACATTTTTTATTTGGTCAGATAGGCTTTCATCCTGCAAAATTCTTGATATATCTAAAGAAAACTATTTAATCTTATTTCATTGTAGAAGCAGAATGTGATAAGAGAAAAAAAAAATGTGATTTTCCTCTAGTTTTCAGAAAACAGTAAAAAATGAACAATTAACTAATTAACTAACAATTAACTAACTAATTGTTAAATTACATAATCAAAAAAGTATATATAATGCAATATAAATTTGAAACTGGCATGTCTCTGCACATATGATATAGCTGTAAAAATGTACATTCTAAAGGAAATATCTAAATATTGATATAATTGAGTCATGGAATAACAGTTTATTTACCCTAAATACTAATATTAAATCTAGACATAAAAGTTTACATTTACCCTTTCTATAAAAATTGGCCAACAACATACTCCCTCCCCCAGTCTCTGCTGTACTTACCGCCGTAATTGATGAGATGTCTGCGCCTTTACAGTGTAGCAGTCCAGGGATTTGAAATACGTACTTTTGTCCCCTTCTTTCTGCAGGGCATCCAGGATGGATTAGGGCACTAATCCCTGGATTGCTAGAACGGTTGTGTGGGTGCTGACATCTCATTACCCATGGAGGTACAGTAAGTACAGAGGGAACTTGGAATAAATCCACTTACTCCATCAGGTGAAAAAAAGTATTATCCAAAGGAAAAAAAAAAAAAGGAAAGGGCATGGTGAAAACATTGCAAAATATTTGTAAGCTCACACTCACCTGGCTGTGTACTTGGTGGCTTTTTGGTAGTAGAGGTTGCTGGTGACTGGGTAGAAGTCTTGGTAGACTGATTAGTGGATAATATGGTGGAGGGCTGTGTAGAGGACTGTAGTATAGTTGTATTAGAAGTGGGTCTACTTTCAGTAGAATGATTAGTGTATAATATGGTGGATGATTGTGTAGAGGATTGTGAAGTTGTATTATAAGTGGGTCTACTTTCAGTAGACAGATTAGTGGATAATATGGTGGAGGGCAGTGTAGAGGACTGTATAGTTGTATCAGGAGTGGATCTAATTACAGTAGATTGATTAGTGGATAATATGGTGGAGGGTTGTGTAGAGGACGGTATAGTGGTATTAAAAATTGAACTAATTTCAGTAGACTGATTAGTGGATAATATGGTAGAGGGTTGTGTAGAGGACTGTGTAGCTGTATTAGAAGTGGGTTTACTTTCAGTAGAATGATTAGTGGATAATATGGTGGATGTTTGTGTAGAGGACTGTATAGTTGTATGAAAAATTGGACTAATTTCAGTAGATTGATTAGTGGATAGCATGGTAGAGGGCTGTGTAGAGAACTGTGTAGCTGTATTAAAAGTCTGTCTACTTTCAGTAGACTGGATAGTGGATATTATGGTGGAGGATTGCATAGAGGACTGTGTACCCGTGGGTACAGTTTCACTAGAATATTCAGTGAATGAGACTGTGAGTATCTCTGTTGTGAACGTTATAGGTGTATCAGAAATGGGAACAGTTTCAGTAGAATAACCAGTTAATGAAGTTGTTGTTGTCTCTGTTGTAGACTGTATGGATAGAGCAGAGGTGGCTAAAGATTCAGTAGAGTGCTCAGTAAATAAAGTTGTTGATATTTCTGGTTTGAACTGTATAGATGTAACATGGGTGGAAAATGTTTCAGTAGCATGATCAGTAAATGAGGTTGTGGGTATCTCTGTTGAGGACTGTATGGATATATCTAAGGTGGGTACAGTTTCAGAAGAATGATCAGTTATTAAGGTTGTTGGTATCTCTGTTGTAGACTTTATGGATGTTTCAGTGGTAGGTAAAGTTTCACTAGAGTGTTCAGTGATTAAAATAGTTGGAATCTGTGTTGTTGACTGCAAGAACGTGTCAGAAGTGGGTACACTTTCAGTAGAATGATCAGTTAATGAGGTTGTGGGTATCTCCGTTGAGGACGGTATGGATGTATCTGTGATGGGTTCAGTTTCAGTAGAATGATCAGTTAATGAGGTTGTGGATATCTCTGTTGTGGACGGTATGGATATATCTGAGGTGGGTTCAGTTTCAGTAGAATAATCAGTTAATGAGGTTGTTGGTATCTCTGTTGTGGAAAATATGGATATATCTGAGGTGGGTACAGTTTCAGTAGAATGCTCAGTGAATGAGGTTGTTGGTATCTTTGTTGTAGACTGTAAAGATATAACAGAGGTGGGTACAGATTCAGTAGAATAATCAGTTAATGAGATTGTGGGTATCTCTGTTGAGGACTGTATGGATGTATATGTGATGGGTTCAGTTTCAGTAGAATGATCAGTTAATAGGGTTGTGGATAACTCTGAAGTGGACGGTATGGATATATCTGAGGTGGGTTCAGTTTCAGTAGAATGATCAGTTAATGAGGTTATGGGTATCTCTGTTGAGGACTGTATGGATATATCTGAGGTGGGTACAGATTCAGTAGAATGCTCAGTTAATGAGGTTGTGGGTATCTGTGTTGAGGACTGTATGGATATATCTGAAGTGAGTTCTGTTTCAGTAGAATGATGAGTTAATGAGGTTGTGGATATCTCTGTTGAGGACTGCATGGATGTATCTGAGGTGGGTACAGTTTCAGTAGAATGATCTGTTAATGAGGTTGTGGGTATCCCTGTTGAGGACTGTATAGATATATCTGAGGTGTGTACAGTTTCAGTAGAATGATTAGTTAATGAGGTTGTTGGTATCTTTGTTGTAGACTGTAAGGATATAACAGAGGTGGGTACAGTTTCAATAGAACGATCAGTTAATGAGGTTGTGGATATCTGTGTTGAGGACTGTATGGATATATCTGAAGTGATTTCCGTTTCAGTAGAATGATTAGTTAATGGGGTTGTGGATATCTCTGTTGAGGACTGCATGGATATATCTGAGGTGGGTACAGTTTCAGTTGAATGATCTGTTAATGAGGTTGTGGGTATCCCTGTTGAGGACTGTATAGATATATCTGAGGTGTGTACAGTTTCAGTAGAATGATTAGTTAATGAAGTTGTGGGTATCTCTTTTGAGGACTGTATGGATATATCTGAGGTGGGTTCAGTTTCAATAGAATCTTCAGTGAATGAGGTTGTTGGTATCTCTGTTGTTGACTGCATGGATATGACAGAGGTGGCTACAGTTTCAGTAGACCGAACAGTTAATGAAGTTGTGGGTATCTCTGTTGAGGACTGTATGGATGTATATGTGATGGGTTCAGTTTCAGTAGAATGATCAGTTAATAAGGTTGTGGATAACTCTGATGTGGACAGTATGGATATATCTGAGGTGGGTTCAGTTTCAGTAGAATGATCAGTTAATGAGGTTATGGGTATCTCTGTTGAGGACAGTATGGATATATCTGAGGTGGGTTCAGTTTTAGTAGAATGATCAGTTAATGAGGTTGTGGGTATCTCTGTTGAGGACTGTATGGATATATCTGAGGTGGGTACAGATTCAGTAGAATGCTCAGTTAATGAGATTGTGGGTATCTCTGTTGAGGACTGTATGGACATATCTGAGGTGGGTACAGTTTCAGTAGAATGGTGAGTTAATGAGGTTGTGGGCATCCCTGTTGAGGACTGTATGGATATATCTGAGGTGGGTACAGTTTCAGTAGAATGATCTGTTAATGAGGTGGTAGGTATCCCTGTTGAGGTAAGTGTAGATATATCTGAGGTGGGTTCAGTTTCAGTAGAATGATCAGTTAATGAGGTTGTGGGTATCTCTGTTGAGGACTGTATGGATATATCTGAGGTGGGTACAGTTTCAGTAGAATGCTCAGTGAATGAGGTTGTTGGTATCTTTGTTGTAGACTGTAAGGATATAACAGAGGTGGGTACAGTTTCAATAGAACGATCAGTTATTGAGGTTGTGGATATCTGTGTTGAGGACTGTATGGATATATCTGAAGTGATTTCCGTTTCAGTAGAATGATTAGTTAATGGGGTTGTGGATATCTCTGTTGAGGACTGTATAGATATATCTGAGGTGTGTACAGTTTCAGTAGAATGATTAGTTAATGAAGTTGTGGGTATCTCTTTTGAGGACTGTATGGATATATCTGAGGTGGGTTCAGTTTCAATAGAATGTTCAGTGAATGAGGTGGTTGGTATCTCTGTTGTAGACTGTATGGATATGACAGAGGTGGCTACAGTTTCAGTAGACCGAACAGTTAATGAAGTTGTGGGTATCTCTGTTGAGGACGGTATGGATATATCTGAGGTGGGTTCAGTTTCAGTAGAATGATCAGTTACTGAGGTTGTGGGTATCTCTGTTGAGGACTGCATGGGTATAACAGAGGTGGGCACAGTTTCAGTAGAATGATGAGTTAATGAAGTTGTGGCTATCTCTGTTGAGGACTGTATGGATTTATCTGAGGTGGGTTCAGTTTCAGTAGAATGATCAGATAATGTGGTTGTGGTTATCTCTGTTGTGGACAGTATAGATATTTCTGAGGTGGGTTCAGTTTCAGTAAAATGATCAGTTAATGAGGTTATGGGTATCTCTGTTGAGGACGGTATGGATATATCTGAGGTGGGTTCAGTTTTAGTAGAATGATCAGTTAATGAGGTTGTGGGTATCTCTGTTGAGGACTGTATGGATATATCTGAGGTGGGTACAGATTCAGTAGAATGCTCAGTTAATGAGATTGTGGGTATCTCTGTTGAGGACTGTATGGATATATCTGAGGTGGGTACAGTTTCAGTAGAATGATCTGTTAATGAGGTGGTAGGTATCCCTGTTGAGGACAGTGTAGATATATCTGAGGTGGGTTCAGTTTCAGTAGAATGATCAGTTAATGAGGTTGTGGGTATCTCTTTTGAGGACTGTATGGATATATCTGAGGTGGTTACAGTTTCAGTAGAATGTTCAGTGAATGAGGTTGTTGGTATCTTTGTTGTAGACTGTAAGGATATAACAGAGGTGGGTACAGTTTCAATAGAACGGTCAGTTAATGAGGTTGTGGATATCTGTGTTGAGGACTGTATGGATATATCTGAAGTGAGTTCCGTTTCAGTAGAATGATTAGTTAATGAAGTTGTGGGTATCTCTGTTGAGGACGGTATGGATATATTTGAGGTGGGTTCAGTTTCAGTAGAATGATCAGTTACTGAGGTTGTGGGTATCTCTGTTGAGGACTGCATGGGTATAACAGAGGTGGGCACAGTTTCAATAGAATGATGAGTTAATGAAGTTGTGGCTATCTCTGTTGAGGACTGTATGGATTTATCTGAGGTGGGTTCAGTTTCAGTAGAATGATCAGATAATGCGGTTGTGGGTATCTCTGTTGTGGACAGTATAGATATTTCTGAGGTGGGTTCAGTTTCAGTAAAATGATCAGTTAATGATGTTGTGGGTATCTCTGTTGAGGTCAGTATGGATATATCTGAAGTGGGTTCAGTTTCAGTAGAATGATCAGTTAATGAGGTTGTGGGTATTTCTGTTGAGGACTGTGTGGATATATCTAAATTAGGTTCAGTTTCAGTAGAATGATCAGTTAATGAGGTTGTTGGTATCTCTGTTGAGGACTGTATGGATATATCTGAAGTGGGTTCAGTTTCAGCAGAATGATCAGTTAATGAGGTTGTGGGTATCTCTGTTGTGGACGGCATGGATATATCTGAGGTGGGTTCAATTTCAGTAGAATGATCAGTTAATGAAGTTGTGGGTATCTCTGTTGTGGAAGGTGTGGCTATATCTGAGGTGGGTTCCTTTTCAGTAGAATGATCAGTTAATGAGGTTGTGGGTATCTCTGTTGTGGATGGTATGGATATATCTGAGGTGGGTTCAATTTCAGTAGAATGATCAGATAATGAGGTTGTGGGTATCTCTGTTGTGGAAGGTGTGGATATATCTGAGGTGGGTTCCTTTTCAGTAGAATGATCAGATAATGCGGTTGTGGGTATCTCTGTTGTGGACAGTATAGATATTTCTGAGGTGGGTTCAGTTTCAGTAGAATGATTAGTTGATGAGGTTGAGGGTATCTCTGTTGAGGACAGTATGAATATATCTGAGGTGGGTTCAGTTTCAGTAGAATAGTCAGTTAATGAGGTTGGGGGTATCTCTGTTGAGGACTGCATGGTTATATCTAAGGTGGGTACAGTGTCAGTAGAATGATCAGGTAATGAGGTTGTGGGTATCTCTGTTGACGACGGTATGGATATATCTGTGGTGGGTTCAGTTTCAGTAGAATGATCAGTTAATGAGATTGTGGGTATCTCTGTTGAGAATGGTTTGGATATATCTGAGGTGGGTTCAGTTTCAGTAGAATGACCAGTTAATGAGGTTGTGAGTATCTCTGTTGTGGAAGGTATGGATATATCTGAGGTGGGTTCAGTTTTAGTAGGATGATCAGATAATGAGGTTGTGGGTATCTCTGTTGTAGATGGTATGGATATATCTGAGGTGGGTTCAGTTTCAGTAGAATGATCAGTTAATAAGGTTGTTGGTATCTCTGTTGTGGATAATATGGATATATCCGTGGTGGGTTCCTTTTCAGTAGAATGATCAGTTGATGTGGTGCTGGGTATCTCTGTTGAGGACTTTATAGATACATCTGAGGTGGGTACAGTTTCTGTAGAATGATCAGTTAATGAGGTTGTGGATATCTCTGTTGAGGACTGCATGGTTATATCTGAGGTGGGTATAGTTTCAGTAGAATGATCTGTTAATGAGGTTGTGGGTATCCCTGTTGAGGACTGTATAGATATATCTGAGGTGTGTACAGTTTCAGTAGAATGATTAGTTAATGAAGTTGTGGGTATCTCTTTTGAGGACTGTATGGATATATCTGAGGTGGGTTCAGTTTCAATAGAATGTTCAGTGAATGAGGTGGTTGGTATCTCTGTTGTAGACTGCATGGATATGACAGAGGTGGCTACAGTTTCAGTAGACCGAACAGTTAATGAAGTTGTGGGTATCTCTGTTGAGGACGGTATGGATATATCTGAGGTGGGTTCAGTTTCAGTAGAATGATCAGTTACTGAGGTTGTGGGTATCTCTGTTGAGGACTGCATGGGTATAACAGAGGTGGGCACAGTTTCAGTAGAATGATGAGTTAATGAAGTTGTGGCTATCTCTGTTGAGGACTGTATGGATTTATCTGAGGTGGGTTCAGTTTCAGTAGAATGATCAGATAATGTGGTTGTGGTTATCTCTGTTGTGGACAGTATAGATATTTCTGAGGTGGGTTCAGTTTCAGTAAAATGATCAGTTAATGAGGTTATGGGTATCTCTGTTGAGGACGGTATGGATATATCTGAGGTGGGTTCAGTTTTAGTAGAATGATCAGTTAATGAGGTTGTGGGTATCTCTGTTGAGGACTGTATGGATATATCTGAGGTGGGTACAGATTCAGTAGAATGCTCAGTTAATGAGATTGTGGGTATCTCTGTTGAGGACTGTATGGACATATCTGAGTTGGGTACAGTTTCAGTAGAATGGTGAGTTAATGAGGTTGTGGGTATCCCTGTTGAGGACTGTATGGATATATCTGAGGTGGGTACAGTTTCAGTAGAATGATCTGTTAATGAGGTGGTAGGTATCCCTGTTGAGGACAGTGTAGATATATCTGAGGTGGGTTCAGTTTCAGTAGAATGATCAGTTAATGAGGTTGTGGGTATCTCTTTTGAGGACTGTATGGATATATCTGAGGTGGTTACAGTTTCAGTAGAATGTTCAGTGAATGAGGTTGATGGTATCTTTGTTGTAGACTGTAAGGATATAACAGAGGTGGGTACAGTTTCAATAGAACGGTCAGTTAATGAGGTTGTGGATATCTGTGTTGAGGACTGTATGGATATATCTGAAGTGAGTTCCGTTTCAGTAGAATGATTAGTTAATGAGGTTGTGGATATCTCTGTTGAGGACTGCATGGATATATCTGAGGTGGGTACAGTTTCAGTAGAATGATCTGTTAATGAGGTTATGGGCATCCCTGTTGAGGACTGTATAGATATATCTGAGGTGTGTACAGTTTCAGTAGAATGATTAGTTAATGAAGTTGTGGGTATCTCTGTTGAGGACGGTATGGATATATTTGAGGTGGGTTCAGTTTCAGTAGAATGATCAGTTACTGAGGTTGTGGGTATCTCTGTTGAGGACTGCATGGGTATAACAGAGGTGGGCACAGTTTCAATAGAATGATGAGTTAATGAAGTTGTGGCTATCTCTGTTGAGGACTGTATGGATTCATCTGAGGTGGGTTCAGTTTCAGTAGAATGATCAGATAATGCGGTTGTGGGTATCTCTGTTGTGGACAGTATAGATATTTCTGAGGTGGGTTCAGTTTCAGTAAAATGATCAGTTAATGATGTTGTGGGTATCTCTGTTGAGGTCAGTATGGATATATCTGAAGTGGGTTCAGTTTCAGTAGAATGATCAGTTAATGAGGTTGTGGGTATTTCTGTTGAGGACTGTGTGGATATATCTAAATTAGGTTCAGTTTCAGTAGAATGATCAGTTAATGAGGTTGTTGGTATCTCTGTTGAGGACTGTATGGATATATCTGAAGTGGGTTCAGTTTCAGCAGAATGATCAGTTAATGAGGTTGTGGGTATCTCTGTTGTGGACGGCATGGATATATCTGAGGTGGGTTCAATTTCAGTAGAATGATCAGTTAATGAAGTTGTGGGTATCTCTGTTGTGGAAGGTGTGGCTATATCTGAGGTGGGGTCCTTTTCAGTAGAATGATCAGTTAATGAGGTTGTGGGTATCTCTGTTGTGGATGGTATGGATATATCTGAGGTGGGTTCAATTTCAGTAGAATGATCAGATAATGAGGTTGTGGGTATCTCTGTTGTGGAAGGTGTGGATATATCTGTGGTGGGTTCCTTTTCAGTAGAATGATCAGATAATGTGGTTGTGGGTATCTCTGTTGTGGACAGTATAGATATTTCTGAGGTGGGTTCAGTTTCAGTAGAATGATCAGTTGATGAGGTTGAGGGTATCTCTGTTGAGGACAGTATGAATATATCTGAGGTGGGTTCAGTTTCAGTAGAATAGTCAGTTAATGAGGTTGGGGGTATCTCTGTTGAGGACTGCATGGTTATATCTAAGGTGGGTACAGTGTCAGTAGAATGATCAGGTAATGAGGTTGTGGGTATCTCTGTTGACGACGGTATGGATATATCTGAGGTGGGTTCAGTTTCAGTAGAATGATCAGTTAATGAGATTGTGGGTATCTCTGTTGAGAATGGTTTGGATATATCTGAGGTGGGTTCAGTTTCAGTAGAATGACCAGTTAATGAGGTTGTGAGTATCTCTGTTGTGGAAGGTATGGATATATCTGAGGTGGGTTCAGTTTTAGTAGTATGATCAAATAATGAGGTTGTGGGTATCTCTGTTGTGGATGGTATGGATATATCTGAGGTGGGCTCAGTTTCAGTAGAATGATCAGTTAATATGGTTTTTGGTATCTCTGTTGTGGATAATATGGATATATCCGTGGTGGGTTCCTTTTCAGTGGAATGATCAGTTGATGAGGTGGTGGGTATCTCTGTTGAGGACTTTATAGATACATCTGAGGTGGGTACAGTTTCTGTAGAATGATCAGTTAATGAGGTTGTGGATATCTCTGTTGAGGACTGCATGGTTATATCTGAGGTGGGTACAGTTTCAGTAGAATGACCAGGTAATGAGTTTGTGGGTTTATCTGTTGAGGACTGCATGGATATATCTGAAGTGGGTTCAGTTACAGTAGAATGATCAGTTAATGAGATTGTGGGTATCTCTGTTGTGGATGGTATGGATATATCTGAGGTGGGATCAGTTTTAGTAGGATGATCAGATAATGAGGTTGTGGGTATCTCTGTTGAGGACTGCATGGATATATCTGAACTGGGTTCAGTTTCAGTAGAATGATCAGTTAATGAGGTTGTGAGTTTTTCTGTTGATGACTGCATGGATATATCTGAGGTGGGTTCCTTTTTAGTATAATGATCCGTTGATGAGGTTGTGAGTATCTCTGTTGAGGACGGCATGGTTATATCTGAGGTGGGATCAATTTCAGTAGAATGATCAGTTAATGAGGTTGTGGGTATCTCTGTTGTGGACGGTATGGATATATCTGAGGTGGGTACAGATTCAGTAGAATGATCAGTAAATGAGGTTGTGGGTATCTCTGTTGTGGACGGTATGGATATATCTGAGGTGGGTTCAGTTTCAGTAGAATGATTAGTTAATGAGGTTGTGGGTATATCTGTTGAGGACTGTATGGGTATATCTGAGGTGGGTTCCGTTTCAGTAGAATGATCAGTTAATGAGGTTGTGGATATCTCTGATGTAGACTGTATGGATATATCTGAGGTGGGTACAGTTTCAGTAGACTGATCAGTTAATAAAGTTGTGGGTAGCTCTCTTGAGGACTGTATTGACATATCTGAGGTGGGTTCAGTTTCAGTAGAATGATCAGACAATGATGTTGTGGGTATCTCTGTTGTGGAAGGTGTGGATATATCTGAGGTGGGTACAGATTCAGTAGAATGATCAGTAAATGAGGTTGTGGGTATCTCTGTTGTGGACGGTATGAATGTATCTGTGGTGGGTTCAATTTCAGTAAAATAATCAGATAATGAGGTTGTGGGTATCTCTGTTGTGGACGGTATTAATATATCTGAGGTGGGTTCAGTTTCAGTAGAATAATTAGTTAATGAGGTTGTGGGTTTCTCTGTTGAGGACTGTATGGATATATCTGAGGTGGGTTCCGTTTCAGTAGAATGATCAGTTAATGATGTTGTGGATATCTCTGTTGTAGACTGTATGGATATGACAGAGGTGAGTACAGTTTCAGTAGACTGATCAGTTAATAAAGTTGTGGGTAGCTCTGTTGAGGACTGTATTGACATATCTGAGGTGGGTACAGATTCAGTAGAATGATCAGTAAATGAGGTTGTGGGTATCTCTGTTGTGGACGGTATGGATATATCTGAGGTGGGTTCAATTTCAGTAGAATGATCAGATAATGAGGTTGAGGGTATCTCTGTTGTGGACGGTATGGATATATCTGAGGTGGGTACAGATTCAGTAGAATGATCAGTAAATGAGGTTGTGGGTTTCTCTGTTGTGGACGGTATGGATATATCTGAGGTGGGTTCAGTTTTAGTAGGATGATCAGATAATGAGGTTATGGGTATCTCTGTTGTGGACGTTATGGATATATCTGAGGTGGGTTCAGTTTCAGTAGAATGCTCAGTTAACGAGGTTGAGGGTATCTCTGTTGTGGACGTTATGGATATTTCTGAGGTGGGTTCAGTTTCAGTAGAACGATCAGTTAATGAGATTGTGGGTATCTCTGTTGAGAATGGTTTGGATATATCTGAGGTGGGTTCAGTTTCAGTAGAATGACCAGTTAATGAGGTTGTGAGTATCTCTGTTGTGGAAGGTATGGATATATCTGAGGTGGGTTCAGTTTTAGTAGGATGATCAGATAATGAGGTTGTGGGTATCTCTGTCGTGGATGGTATGGATATATCTGAGGTGGGTTCAGTTTCAGTAGAATGATCAGTTAATAAGGTTGTTGGTATCTCTGTTGTGGATAATATGGATATATCCGTGGTGGGTTCCTTTTCAGTAGAATGATCAGTTGATGAGGTGGTGGGTATCTCTGTTGAGGACTTTATAGATACATCTGAGGTGTGTACAGTTTCTGTAGAATGATCAGTTAATGAGGTTGTGGATATCTCTGTTGAGGACTGCATGGTTATATCTGAGGTGGGTACAGTTTCAGTAGAATGACCAGGTAATGAGTTTGTGGGTTTATCTGTTGAGGACTGCATGGATATATCTGAAGTGGGTTCAGTTACAGTAGAATGATCAGTTAATGAGATTGTGGGTATCTCTGTTGTGGATGGTATGGATATATCTGAGGTGGGTTCAGTTTTAGTAGGATGATCAGATAATGAGGTTATGGGTATCTCTGTTGTGGACGTTATGGATATATCTGAGGTGGGTTCAGTTTCAGTAGAATCCTCAGTTAACGAGGTTGAGGGTATCTCTGTTGTGGACGGTATGGATATATCTGAGGTGGGTACAGATTCAGTAGAATCATCAGTAAATGAGGATGTGGGTATCTCTGTTGCGGACGGTATGGATTTATCTGAGGTGGGTTCAGTTTTAGTAGGATGATCAGATAATGAGGTTATGGGTATCTCTGTTGTGGACGTTATGAATATATCTGAGGTGGGTTCAGTTTCAGTAGAATGCTCAGTTAACGAGGTTGTGGGTATCTCTGTTGTGGACGGTATGGATATATCTGAAGTGGATTCAGTTTCAGTAGAATGATCAGTTAATGAGGTTGTGGCTATCTCTGTTGAGGACTGTATGGATATATCTGAGATGAGTTCCTTTTCAGTAGAATAATTAGTTGATGAGGTTGTGGGTATATCTGTTGAGGACTGCATAGATACATCTGAGTTGGGTACAGTTTCTGTAGAATGATCAGTTAATGAGGTTATGGGTATCTCTGTTGTGGACGGTATGGATATATCTGAGGTGGGTTCAGTTTTAGTAGGATGATCAGATAATGAGGTTGTGGGTATCTCTGTTGTGGACTTCATAGATATATCTGAGGTGGGTTCAGTTTCAGTAGAATGATCAGTCAATAAGGTTGTTGGTATCTCTGTTGTGGACAATATGGATATATCTGAGGTGGGTTCAGTTTCAGTAGATTGATCAGTTAATGAGGTTGTGGGTATCTCTGTTGTGGATGGTATGGATATATCTGAGGTGGGTTCAGCTTCAGTAGAATGATCAGTTAATGAGGTTGTGGGTATCTCTGTTGAGGACTGCATGGGTATATCTGAGGTGGGTTCAGTTTCTGTAGAATGATCAGTTAATGAGGTTGTGGATATCTCTGTTGAGGACTGCATGGTTATATCTGAGGTGGGTACAGTTTCAGTAGAATGACCAGGTAATGAGTTTGTGGGTTTATCTGTTGAGGACTGCATGGATATATCTGAGGTGGGTTCCTTTTCAGTATAATGATCCAA
Organism: Rana muscosa; assembly: GCA_029206835.1. Lineage (NCBI taxonomy): Eukaryota > Metazoa > Chordata > Amphibia > Anura > Ranidae > Rana > Rana muscosa. Next base: position 325,151,725 of record CM055118.1, on the reverse strand, counting down.
TGATGAGGTTGTGAGTATCTCTGTTGAGGACGGCATGGTTATATCTGAGGTGGGATCAGTTTCAGTAGAATGATCAGTTAATGAGGTTGTGGGTATCTCTGTTGTGGAAGGTATGGATATATCTGAGGTGGGTACAGATTCAGTAGAATGATCAGTAAATGAGGTTGTGGGTATCTCTGTTGTGGACGGTATGAATATATCTGAGGTGGGTTCAGTTTCAGTAGAATGATTAGATAATGAGGTTGTGGGTATATCTGTTGAGGACTGTATGGATATATCTGAGGTGGGTTCAGTTTCAGTAGAATGATCAGTTAATGAGGTTGTGGATATCTCTGATGTAGACTGTATGGATATGACAGAGGTGGGTACAGTTTCAGTAGACTGATCAGTTAATAAAGTTGTGGGTAGCTCTGTTGAGGACTGTATTGACATATCTGAGGTGGGTTCAGTTTCAGTAGAATGATCAGACAATGATGTTGTGAGTATCTCTGTTGTGGAAGGTGTGGATATATCTGAGGTGGGTACAGATTCAGTAGAATGATCATTAAATGAGGTTGTGGGTATCTCTGTTGTGGACGGTATGGATGTATCTGTGGTGGGTTCAATTTCAGTAGAATAATCAGATAATAAGGTTGTGGGTATCTCTGTTGTGGACGGTATTGATATATCTGAGGTGGGTTTAGTTTCAGTAGAATGATTAGTTAATGAGGTTGTGGGTTTCTCTGTTGAGGACTGTATGGATATATCTATGGTGGGTTCCGTTTCAGTAGAATGATCAGTTAATGATGTTGTGGATATCTCTGTTGTAGACTGTATGGATATGACAGAGGTGAGTACAGTTTCAGTAGACTGATCAGTTAATAAAGTTGTGGGTAGCTCTGTTGAGGACTGTATTGACATATCTGAGGTGGGTACAGATTCAGTAGAATGATCAGTAAATGAGGTTGTGGGTATCTCTGTTGTGGACGGTATGGATATATCTGAGGTGGGTTCAATTTCAGTAGAATGATCAGATAATGAGGTTGAGGGTATCTCTGTTGTGGACGGTATGGATATATCTGAGGTGGGTTCAGATTCAGTAGAATGATCAGTAACTGAGGTTGTGGGTTTCTCTGTTGTGGACGGTATGGATATATCTGAGGTGGGTTCAGTTTTAGTAGGATGATCAGATAATGAGGTTATGGGTATCTCTGTTGTGGACGTTATGGATATATCTGAGGTGGGTTCAGTTTCAGTAGAATGCTCAGTTAACGAGGTTGAGGGTATCTCTGTTGTGGACGGTATGGATATATCTGAGGTGGGTACAGATTCAGTAGAATGATCAGTAAATGAGGATGTGGGTATCTCTGTTGTGGACGGTATGGATATATCTGAGGTGGGTTCAGTTTTAGTAGGATGATCAGATAATGAGGTTATGGGTATCTCTGTTGTGGACGTTATGGATATATCTGAGGTGGGTTCAGTTTCAGTAGAATGCTCAGTTAACGAGGTTGTGGGTATCTCTGTTGTGGACGGTATGGATATATCTGAAGTGGATTCAGTTTCAGTAGAATGATCAGTTAATGAGGTTGTGGGTATCTCTGTTGAGGACTGTATGGATATATCTGAGGTGAGTTCCTTTTCAGTAGAATAATTAGTTGATGAGGTTGTGGGTATATCTGTTGAGGACTGTATAGATACATCTGAGTTGGGTACAGTTTCTGTAGAATGATCAGTTAATGAGGTTGTGGGTATCTCTGTTGTGGACGGTATGGATATATCTGAGGTGGGTTCAGTTTTAGTAGGATGATCAGATAATGAGGTTGTGGGTATCTCTGTTGTGGACTTCATAGATATATCTGAGGTGGGTTCAGTTTCAGTAGAATGATCAGTCAATAAGGTTGTTGGTATCTCTGTTGTGGACAATATGGATATATCTGAGGTGGGTTCAGTTTCAGTAGATTGATCAGTTAATGAGGTTGTGGGTATCTCTGTTGTGGATGGTATGGATATATCTGAGGTGGGTTCAGCTTCAGTAGAATGATCAGTTAATGAGGTTGTGGGTATCTCTGTTGAGGACTGCATGGTTATATCTGAGGTGAGTTCCTTTTCAGTAGAATAATTAGTTGATGAGGTTGTGGGTATATCTGTTGAGGACTGTATAGATACATCTGAGTTGGGTACAGTTTCTGTAGAATGATCAGTTAATGAGGTTGTGGGTATCTCTGTTGTGGACGGTATGGATATATCTGAGGTGGGTTCAGTTTTAGTAGGATGATCAGATAATGAGGTTGTGGGTATCTCTGTTGTGGACTTCATAGATATATCTGAGGTGGGTTCAGTTTCAGTAGAATGATCAGTCAATAAGGTCGTTGGTATCTCTGTTGTGGACAATATGGATATATCTGAGGTGGGTTCAGTTTCAGTAGATTGATCAGTTAATGAGGTTGTGGGTATCTCTGTTGTGGACGGTATGGATATATCTGAGGTGGGTACAGTTTCAGTAGAATGATCAGTTAATGAGGTTGCGGGTATCTCTGTTGAGGACTGCATGGGTATATCTGAGGTGGGTTCAGTTTCTGTAGAATGATCAGTTAATGAGGCTGTGGATATCTCTGTTGAGGACTGTATGGATATATCTGAGTTTGGTACAGTGTCAGTAGAATGATAGGTTAATGAGGTTGTGGGTATCTCTGTTGTGGACAGTCTGGATATATCTGAGGTGGGTTCAGTGTCAGTAGAATAATCAGCTAATGAGGTTGTGTGTATCTCTGTTGATGATTGTATGGCTATACCAGATATGGTGTCAGTTTCATTATTGAGTTCAGTGGGTGAAATAGTTGGCATCGCTGTTGTGAACTGTAAAGATGTGTCAGTGGTTGCGGATTCTGTGCTTGAATTTGAGCCTGTTGTTAATTCTTTTGATGTTGCATCACTGGTTGTTGAAGGGGATTCTGTTTCTGGAGTAATAGAAAATGTTATAGATTGTTTTATTAATATAGTAGCTGATTCTGTTAGTGTTGTTGACAATAGATTTTGAATATGTTCATTGTCTGTACAGCAGAAGTTAAAAACGGTTAGAGGTGTTGCGTTAATTAGCCTTACAAGTATACAGTCATCAAGCTATCCAGGTTTAAGTTTCTTGAAGAAATTTTTGATTGCGATAAGTGAAAAATTCTATTTTTCCCCATGGTGATGCCTCCTGTATGTCTTTCAACCTTGAACACTGAGAACTTGTGGTGGAGAAGGGCTGCTACAGGGGGCAACTCCAGAAGGTGAGTATTGCAGTGCACTTTTTTTTATATATTAACTATATTATATTGCCCGGAGTTGTGCTTTCATTAGGCAATTGAAGTGTTTTTGTTTTTTTGACAAGTTCTAGAAAGGTTAAGCAGATATAAAAATTCATAAGATGTGAATGTATAATAAATATGTCAAGTGTAAATTGTCGGCACTATATAAGTACCTGTAATAAATAAATAAATAAGAATTTTGAAAAGTAATGCTGTTAATGGAGCCTGAAGCAAGAATGTCTGCCTCAATGCCCTCGAACTAAAGTCAATTGTTTTTTTAATTTTGGAAAGAGTACCGTTTATACTCGAGTATAAGCCGACTCGAGTATAAGCCGAGGTACCTAATGTTGCCCAAAAAAACTGGGAAACCTTACTGACTCGAGTATAAGCCGATGTCCCACTGTTCCCTAGTTCCCTGTAAATAGAAATTTTTACATTGTAAATATTACCTGTAAAGAAGTTGCGGCTGCGGCGTCCATCGTTCGAAATTCCGCGGTCTCTTCCTGTTCCTTACTTGATAGGCGAGTCTCAGCAGACACTCTCCGCCTATCACGATCATTCTCTCATCCTTAGTTTTCCCAGCAGACACTGTGTTGGGTGTTCCGCCAATCACAGACGTCTGCTGGAAAACTGAGGATGAGAGAATGTTCGTGGGAGGCGCATGCGCGAGGCTGACTAGGCAGGTAATGTCCACCTAGCGCTCCGCATCTACTGGGACTTGACAACCAATATAAAACGAGTTGAAGACGCTAACTGTATCGGAATGGTAACCGATAGATAGTTAATACTCTCAGGCTCATAGATATATGATGTTTAGTGGGAGAAGATCAAGGCTTAAAACACCAAAGGTCCCTGAAGCGCTGACGAAAGCTGTGACTAAAATGGCAGCAGCTTCTTCTTCCCGCTCCTCATTACCTCACTCACAGAAACTGAGTAAATCTCAGTCAGCTTATAATATAGAACCTGAATCTGAATTTGACTTTAATTTGAGTCCGAATATCTTACAAAGTACAGCACCAAATTCAGACCTTATTGCCCAGTTTGAAAGAGTTTTACAGAGGGCACTACAAAACACCTCAGATTCCATCACAGAGAAACTGACGCGGGAAATCCGTGAGGTGGGCAGACGAACATCAGTATTGGAGCAAAGGATGGATGAAATTGATGGAATAACTGCAAATAACACAGACGAATTGGAATTATTGAGAGAAGACAATATCTCCCTTAACGACCGTTTAGAAGAGTATGAGAACAGAGCCAGAAGGTCTAATCTAAGAATACGTGGTATTCCAGAATCTATATTAGACCTCCAACCTACAATTACCACACTCCTTCATGAACTAATTCCTACAGTTCCTGTTGAATGCTTGGAGATGGACAGGGTCCATAGAACACTAGCCCCCCGAAAAGAAGAAGGTCCCCCAAGAGACATTGTTATTAAGCTGCACTACTTCAATACCAAGGAACTACTTCTGGAAGCAGCCCGCAATAAAGATGCTCTGATTTTCCAAGGACACAAATACCAGGTTTTCCAGGACCTCTCACAGCAAACCCTAACCAAAAGAAAGATGATGAAGCCTCAACTTTTAATTCTTCAACACAATCGCATAACTTATCGTTGGGGCTTCCGATTTGCCCTACGTTTCACATATAAAGGCAACTCCTACACCTGCAAATCTACTGTAGATCTTATCTCCATAATTAAAGAACTTTGTCTATCCATACCTGAAAATACCTCAGAAGGATCCAAGAGAAGAGCTTCCTCAGGTTCTCCCACAGCACAACATGACCTGTCAGCTCTTCAAGCCCTCTCCAACACTAACAAAAGAAGCCGCTTAGCTGCTCTACAACAAACTGTCGAAGATCAAATGGACTGAGTCTATTCCAATTGGTGATATAAAACAATATTATTGTTATCTAGATTCTCGGTTAATAACCTGTTATGGTGATCCCTGAGACAGACTTATCCTCTGTCTCAGCTGGTTTACCACTTTATTGGGTTCTCCTAATATAATTCACTTTGCATGTGATAATATTCATAGACTAATAGCCATGGAAGAATTAACTACAACCACATTATATATATATAGTTGAGTCACAAATCTATGTGATAAAAGAACTGCATGGATTTTGTGAATACACCTCAAATAGTTTACCTGCTAAAGTGTTACCTCCCGTGCATGAGTCAGAGAAATCCTTCAGTAATTCTCCACTGTCATTATATACATCCCAGTTATTCTAAATGAATTGCATAATCTTTATATTATTTCTCTGCCCCACGCGCGGGACACTACACTTCTTATCCCACACAGATCCTAATAGGAAACTTAAATGGTTATTGTTTTGTTTAAATTTGCCTTAAAAACTTGTTCAATACAATAAGTTATATGTTATAAAGTTATACAGGTTGTTCGGTTCTTGTAGACAGTCCACTGCACCTCACAAACGTTCCTTACGTGCCTGGTATAATATACCAGTAGGGATGAGCTTGGAGTTCGAGTCGAACTCATGTTCGACTCGAACATTGCCTGTTCGCCCGTTCGCCGAACAGCGAACAAATTGGGGTGTTTGCGGCAAATTCGAAAAATCTATGGGAGAAATCTAAAGTGTTAATTATAAAGGCTAATATGCAAGTTATTGTCCTAAAAAGTGTTTGGGGACCGGGGTCCTGCCCCAGGGGACATGTATCAATGCAAAAAGAAGTTTTAAAAACGGCCGTTTTTTCGGGAGCAGTGATTTTAATAATGCTTAAAATGAAAAAATAAAAGTGAAATATTCCTTTAAATTTCATACCTGGGGGGTGTGTATGATATGCATGTGAAGTGGCGCATGTTTCCCGTGCTTAGAACTGTCCCTGCAAAAAATGTCATTTTTGAAAGAAAAAAAGTCTTTTAAAACTGACTCGCGGCTATTAATGAATTGTCGGCTCCCGGCAATACATACAAAAGTCATTGATAAAAAAAAAAAAAAAAGCGTGGGGGTTCCCCAGAATTCTATTACCAGGCCCTTCAGGTCTGGAATGGATATTAAGGGGAACCCCGCCGCAAATTAAAAAAAAATTGACGTGGGGTTCCCCCAAATATCCATTCCAGGCCCTTCAGATCTGGCATGGATTTTAAGGGGAACTCCACCCCAAATTTAAAAAAAAAATGGCGTGGAGTCCCCCTAAAAATCCATACCAGACCCCTTATCCGAGCACGCAACCTGGCCGGCCGCAGGGGAAAAGGGGGGGACGAGAGAGCGGCCCCCCCTCCCTCCTGAACCGTACCAAGCCACATGCCCTCAACATGGGGAGGATGTCCCCATGTTGATGGGGACAAGGGCCTCATCCCCACAACCCTTGCCCGGTGGTTGTGGGGGTCTGCGGGCGGGGGGCTTATCGGAATCTGGAAGACCCCTTTAACAAAGGGGACCCCCAGATCCCGGCCCCCCCTATGTGAATTGGTAAGGGGTATGTTGTACCCCTACCATTTCACGAAGAAAGCGTAAAAAAATGTTTAAAAAAACACACAAACACCTTGAAAAAGTCCTTTATTAAAAAAAAAAAAAAACATTCCAGCGGTGAAATCCAGTGTCCCGCGGCGATCCCGATGTCCAGCGCTGTCCTTCATTGGTTGTGCCTGAGCGGACCTGATGGGGAACTCCCTCTCAGTATTTTAAATGTATAGACCCGCCCCTTCTAAAGTTCCCCATCAGGTCCGCTCCCTCGGTATGTCGGACCCGCCTACGTCATTGGCTTGAGCGGGGAACTTCCTTCACTGTGTAATTTAAATTTACATAGTGAAGGAAGTTCCCCGCTCAAGCCAATGACGTAGGCGGGTCTGACATACCGAGGGGGCGGACCTGATGGGGGACTGCTCTCACTTTGGTAATACATGTATAGACCTGCCCCTTCTCATGTTCCGCATCTGGTCCGCTGAGCGGACCTGATGGGGAACTTTAGAAGGGGCGGGTCTATACATTTAAAATACTGAGAGGGAGTTCCCCATCAGGTCCGCTCAGGCACAACCAATGAAGGACAGCGCTGGACATCGGGATCGCCGCGGGACACTGGATTTCACCGCTGGAATGTTTTTTTTTTTTTTTTAAATAAAGGACTTTTTCAAGGTGTTTGTGTGTTTTTTTAAACATTTTTTTACGCTTTCTTCGTGAAATGGTAGGGGTACAATGTACCCCTTACCAATTCATATAGGGGGGGCCGGGATCTGGGGGTCCCCTTTGTTAAAGGGGTCTTCCAGATTCCGATAAGCCCCCCGCCCGCAGACCCCCACAACCACCGGGCAAGGGTTGTGGGGATGAGGCCCTTGTCCCCATCAACATGGGGACATCCTCCCCATGTTGAGGGCATGTGGCCTGGTACGGTTCAGGAGGGAGGGGGAGCCGCTCTCTCGTCCCCCCCTTTTCCCCTGCGGCCGGCCAGGTTGCGTGCTCGGATAAGGGGTCTGGTATGGATTTTTAGGGGGACTCCACGCCATTTTTTTTTTAAATTTGGGGTGGAGTTCCCCTTAAAATCCATGCCAGATCTGAAGGGCCTGGAATGGATATTTGGGGGAACCCCACATCAATTTTTTTTTTCATTTGCGGCAGGGTTCCCCTTAATATCCATTCCAGACCTGAAGGGCCTGGTAATTGAATTCTGGGGAACACCCACGCTTTTTTTTTTTTTTTTATCAATGACTTTTGTATGTATTGCCGGGAGCCGACAATTCATTAATAGCCGCGAGTCAGTTTTAAATGCATTTTTTTCTTTCAAAAATGACATTTTTTGCAGGGACAGTTCTAAGCACGGGAAACATGCGCCACTTCACATGCATATCATACACACCCCCCAGGTACGAAATTTAAAGGAATATTTCACTTTTATTTTTTCATTTTAAGCATTATTAAAATCACTGCTCCCAAAAAAACGGCCGTTTTTAAAACTTCTTTTTGCATTGATACATGTCCCCTGGGGCAGGACCCGGGTCCCCAAACACTTTTTAGGACAATAACTTGCATATTAGCCTTTATAATTAACACTTTAGATTTCGAACGTTCGAGTCCATTGTATTTAATAGGGTTCTAAAGTTTACACGAACATTTTGTCTGTTCGCAGGTTCTGGTGCGAACCGAACAGGGGGGTGTTCGGCTCATCCCTGTATACCAGATATCCTTTGGACGAAATAGTACCCATTGTGTGGTAACTGTTGCCACACACTGGATACTAGCTCCAATTCGGAGCTCAACTTAAATACTTAACACATTAATAAACTTCTCTCCATCACATTAATACCAGATTTATTATTTATTTTATTCTCCCCCCCCCCTCCCAAGAAATAAAATAAAATAAAATTACCCAATACATAACTGATACTTACCTTTTCATATCCACTTTCTTAGCTTTAAACAATTTAACGTACATTTCTCCTGAACTCTCAAACTACTACCTATACACTATATATATTCTGTTTAAGCTTACTCATTTATTACCATGACTTCTCTAAATGTGCTTACACTAAATGTACAGGGTCTCAATTCCCCTCCTAAAAGAACGAAAGCCTTTCAATTTTTCTCTTCTCTTTCAGCACATATTGTGTGCTTACAAGAGACACATTTTTCTACTCTTTCCTCTCCCAAATTTTGCCATTGTCGATATCCCCAAATTTTCAAAGCCTCAGCCTCAACTAAACAAAGGGGAGTAATGATAGCTTTCCATAACACTACACCATTTACTCTCCAGGCTGAGATTGCAGACCCTGAAGGTCGATACCTAATACTCACAGGTTTATTATTAGATGCCGAAGTAACCATTGTCACATATTATGCCCCGAACAAAAACCCTCTTGCCTTTCTTTCACACCTATTCACTATTGTAGATACACATAAAAAAGGGATGCTTATAATGTGCGGAGACTCAAACCAAGCAATATACCCAATTCTGGATAAATCCCCTACACCTTCCTCAAACCTCCGCCCCACTTACCAAAACCTGCTCAACCAACATACACTACTAGACACTTGGCGTGAACAACATCCTAAAAAACGACAATATACCCACTATTCCCACCCACACAAACAATTCTCTCGAATTGATCATTTATTTACTAATGTCAATTCTGCACACCTTATCCTTCACTCCCAAATCATCCCATGTACATGGTCAGACCATAATGCTACTATCACTACTTTCTCTTCCCTTGTCCCAAAACCCAACTATCGCTCTTGGACTATAAATGACAATCTTTTAGCCATCCCGACCTATAGACAAACAATTGAAAAAGCTATTCAAGAATATAACACGAATAATAAGTCGCCAGATATTAATCCTTTGACGCTTTGGGAAGCCCACAAACCAACAATAAGAGGAGTATGCCTAAGTCAAGCAGCTCATCTTAAAAAACAGAATAAAATTATCCAGACAAAATTGGAAGAAACTTTTTACATAGCTTCAGAGGATTTTCAAACAACTCCTTCCCCCAATAACAAACTAACCTATGATAAAGCAAAGCTGGAACTAGACATTTTCTTAACGGACTCGGCAGAAAAAATCCTTCGAAAATCTAGACATACATTATATATGAAAGCAAATAAACCCACTACCTTTTTAGCTCTAGCTTTACGTACAGCAGACCACATTAGAAAACCAATACGACTGCAAATTACAAAAAATAATTCTTCTAGCAATCCACTAAAGATAGTAAATGAATTCCAAAGGAAACTGACGGATTTATACAAAGATACCCATAAAATAGACCAAACAAAACTATCCTCTTTACTATCAACTATTCAACTGCCCTCACTCAACACTAACCAACTTGAATCCCTTGAAAGACCTATTACAACAGAGGAAATACAATCAGCTATAAAAACTTTGAAACTGCATAAGCGTCCTGGCCCAGATGGCTTTTCAGCCACATATTACAAACGATTCTCCACACTACTCTCCCCTCTCCTAACAGAAGCTTTTAATTCTCTCCTCTCAGGACATTCTTTTCGTCCTGAAACCCTTCTAGCCTCTATATCAATGATACCTAAACCGAACTCTGATGACACTTCCTGGTCCAATTATAGACCTATCTCAGTACTAAATTTAGACATCAAATTACTAGCTAAGATCCTTTCAAATAGACTTAACCCCATAATAGGGAAACTCATAAATAAAGACCAAACCGGCTTCATACCATCCAGACACACGGGAGACAATATACGGAGGGCAACCCTTCTTGCACATATGGCACGTACCCGGCGCATCCCTGCCTGCTTCCTCTCAATAGATATCCAGAAAGCATTTGACACTTTATCTTGGGATTATCTAAAATCTATTCTCCAAAAATGGGGTTTCGGAACAAATTTTCTACAATGGCTATTATCACTGTATGATAATCCAAAAGCACATGTTTTATACTCAGGATTTCGATCTGAACCCATAAAAATAGAAAGAGGAACCAGGCAGGGCTGCCCTTTATCCCCACTCCTTTTCGCTTTAGCGATCGAACCCCTTGCACAAATGATTCGTACGAATATCAATATTAAAGGTCTCGAATTGGGTGGACACCAACATAAGCTATGTATGTTTGCTGACGACATTTTGATTTTTCTCACGTCTCCTCTAACATCAGCACCTAACCTTATAGACACACTTACTAAATTTAGTATGATCTCCAGCCTGAAAATAAACACCCAAAAATCTAAAGCCCTGAATATCTCACTCCCTCTAGAATTACTTACGGAATTACAAGACTCTCTTCCCTTTACCTGGTCTAACACACATATTACCTACCTAGGTATCTCATTTACAGCTGACCCATCTGACTTATATCAAGCTAATTACCCTCCTTTGCTAAAACAACTTACCTCATTGATGAAGAATTGGTCCACATTACCACTGGCATGGTTGGGTAGAATAACTGTAGCTAAAATGTCCATATTACCAAAACTTTTATATCTTTTTAGAAACCTTCCAATCCGGGTCCCAGCCTACTTTTTCCGAATCATCTAACGCAAAGTGTTGCAATTTATATGGGGCAAAACGAAATCACGCTTATCGCAAAATACCCTTTTTACTCCTCGAACACAGGGAGGTCTAAGCGTACCCAACTTTAGCAAATACTACTATGCTGCCCAACTTGCCCAACTCCCTAAATATCATGCCACTAAGGAGATTCCACTATGGGTTTCGATCGAATCGGCCGATTGTGACCCCCTTTCACTGGCAAATATCCTATGGCTCCCCCCTTCACTCCGGCGAAGAATTTCTAACCCAATTACCAAACATAGTCTGACTATCTGGGGCAGGTTCAAATCACGATTTGGATTACAATCCTTACATAACCCTCTTCTTTCCTTTTTACATAACCCTGATTTTTATCCGGCCTGGACCTTCCCATCCTCTTTTTCAACTTGGTCTAAAAAAGGACTAATACGAACACACCAATTCATTGATTCAAATAAAATCATCCCCTTCCCCACACTTAGTGAAACCTATGACCTACCTCCGACAGAAACCTTCAGATACTTACAAATTAAGAATTTTATACAGCTAAACAACCCTCAGAATATGTTCACTGATGAACGCACGACATTTGAGCATACCTGCATTATTGACCCACATAAACGAGGCTTGATCTCTGAACTATACAGACAACTACTGCTTTCTATCTCTGAAAACCCTCCACCATACACATCTAAATGGGAATCCGATTTGAATCTCCAACCTGGAAATTTAAATTGGCCACAAATATGGAAAGCAACAAACTCAGCAACACCAAATATTGCTGCCTTAGAAACGAACTACAAGGTTCTCACACGATGGTACTTAGTTCCTGCTAGAATCTCTAACTTTCACCCACAATATCCTGCACAATGCTTTAGAGGTTGCACTGACAAAGGCACACAATTACATATTTGGTGGACCTGTCCCATTGTTCTCACCTTTTGGAAGAAAATATTTGATCTATTATCCACCATGTTTAGCACCACTTTGCGACCAGACCCCACAGTAGCTCTTTTAAATAGTAAACCCCCAAATATTACTAACCGACAATTTAAACTGATGTTATATGTAACTACAGCTGCAAAACAATCAATTGCTTTTGCATGGAAAACTTCCACTTTAAGCATTGTACCGATTAAACATATAATTAATCAGGCATTAATTCATGCTAAAACAGAAGCGATCTATTTAGATAAAATTGCTAAATTTGAAGCACTTTGGAGCCCATGGATAAATCACCACCTACCACAGGGCTTTGACCTTGCACTGGTACTGACTTAATTGCAATGCCTTACTCACTATCCAATCCTATTTAGACACATATCCTCCACTCCTGACTCCCTCTGGAGAAATTTCCCACATCCTATCCCTTCTTCCCCTGTCACCTTGATCTTGTCAAATTAGAGACTCACAAAATGTATTTCCACTCAATAAAACAATGTATATTTATACCACGGATGATTTAGTTTGCTGACCTATCATTAACGACCTTAGTATGACACATAGTTGTCCATTTAGACAGTGACGACCCTCTTTATCTTCAGGACGTGCCAAGCCACCTAGCCGGACCTTGGCCCCTGATACGATTTAAGTTAACCGCGAATGTCTTTTATTAGTATACCCAATTAAACTATTCATCTTCTTTTATGTATTCCTTACGATTAGATATTGATAAATCTGATTGCAAATGGTATAAGATAAGTTTTCTTATTACATATTACTCTTTCCCCCCCTCCCCCCCACTCCCTTTTTCTTTTTTTCTCTCTTCCCTCTTTTATTATACTGTTTCATTTAATGATTGTTATTAGTTATGCATTTATTTTCAATAATACATTTTCTTTACTCCATATTTATATACAAAAATTGTAGAGAAGATAAAAAATTCCATCTACACTTATCTACTTATTTTAAAATCTTGTATAACGTATATGAACTGTATTGTGTAATCTTTAATAAAATGTTTGAAAAAGAGAGAACGTTCGTGATAGGCGGAGAGTGTCTGCTGAGACTCGCCTATCAAGGAAGGAACAGGAAGAGACCGCGGAATTTGAACGATGGATGCCGCGGAATTTGAACGATGGACGCCGCAGCCGCAACTTCTTTACAGGTAATATTTACAATGTAAAAATTTCTATGACTCGAGTATAAGCCGAGGGGGGGACTTTCAGCCCCCAAAAAAGGGCTGAAAATCTCGGCTTATACTCGAGTATATACGGTAAGAAAGTGTCATAACTCCTGCTATTTTTTTTATTTTATTTTTTTCTGTGTCCCATTGGGGAGATTTCCCTTCACTTCCTGTCCCATAGCCAAACAGGAAATGTAAACAAGTCCCTCCAAACTGAGGGAATCCCTTGTTGTTACCAGAGCATAGGCGTATGCAGCCTATTGCATTAGGGTGTGCACCCCAAAGCTCAAACACACAAAGGTGTATAAATATATGTATATCTACACACATTATATTGTCAAAAGTATTGGGACTCTTGCCTGTACACGCATATGAACTTTAATGGCATCCCAGTCTTAGTCTGTAGGGTTCAATATTGAATTTGGCCACCCTTTGCAGCTATAACAGCTTCAACTCTTCTGGGAAGGCTGTCCCCCAGATTTAGGAGTGTGTCTATGGGAAGGGTTGATCATTCTTCCAAAAGCACATTTGTGAGGTCAGGCACTGATGTTGGATGAGAAGGCCTGGCTCGCAATCTCCGCTCTAATTCATCCCAAAGTTGTTCTATTGGGTTGAGGTCAGGATTCTGTGTGTGCCAGTCAAGTTCCTCCACCCCAAACTCACTCACCTATGTCTTTATGGACCTTGCTTTTTGCACTGGTCTAAATCATTTGGTGGAGGGGTGATTATGGTGTGGGGTTGTTTTTCAGGGGTTGGGCTTGGCCCCTTAGTTCCTTTCATCTAGCTTGTTCCAAAGAAAATCATCGGGCTCTAATTGGTTACACTTTAAAGGGACCTTCAGATGTGGCATTAAAGGATGTGATTATTGCAGTTTTATCAAAGCAGGCCAATATGTGAATTCCTACACAAATGACAAAATGCCACAATTCATTAATTGTAAGACAAAGTTTATGACCCCTGTCAGAGGAGGAGACAAGTTTAGGATGCTCTGTAAGCGTGAAGTATATTGAATATTCTCTTTACACACAAGAACACCGGCGGGGCTAAACTTTGAGTGGGATGTCTCCACTACTACGATTAGCCTCACCATTTATTCATTAAGCCATTGCAGGTATTATCCAATATCATCGGGAGCCATCAGTTCTTCCATTTTTTGATTACAGTACCTTTGGTTTAGTTGTCCTGTACTCTATATTCGGGAATGTCTGATGACTTCCAATATTCTGATTCTATACAGTGAATATTCATATGAACATCAGGCTAGTGGGTGCTGCTCGATATCAAAAAAGGGGGGAGAAACAGGGGGTTTCAAAGGAATTATCAGAGAGGAATACGGATTAAGACTGCATATTTATTAATTGGTTATCCACATATAGAAAAACACCATTTATTTTACACAAAAGATGCCAAGGTCTCCTCGGCACTAATAAAATTAGACACTAGTCTAAATAGGACAGGTGGCCACCACAACCAGACATATTCCACACACACAAATACCTACAGGGGCAGGCCATGGAGCTGAAGCATGTTATTGAATGTCATAGAACTTAGAAAATGTAGGGTAAGACAACAGTTCAGAACCTGTAATGAAAAAATACAGTTCCAATACCCGCAGGGATGTATCCACAGACACTGTTTGGTGGAAGGCTGCAATTCAATGATGGATATCAGAGGGAATGTTGCTGTAAAACAATGCTGACGACAACAACAAAAATCTTGTCTAACAGTGAGTTAGATCCTTAAGATATACTGGGTATAGGTAGCAGCAAGGGCACCTGGTAGCAAAACACACCATAGGTTGGTGCAGCTAATGGCCACATACAAGTGCCGCTATCACAGTTCAAAGAGGTTACTGCTCACCCGTTTGTTGTCCGTTCGGACCGGCTCACGGCTATCTTCTGTCCATGTATCACAGATCTGGCGTTTGTTGCGGATCTTGCGTGTTAGCCGCTCGTTCCTCCAGCCGGAGGATACAGCGTGCAGCCGTCAGGTAATGTCCTGTGCGTACCGCGGCCAGAGAGCTTGGTTACGGGGGGTATGAAAGTTCCTCTGAAGTTCCTCTGATAGAAGGAAAAGTAGAAGCCGGGATGGATCAAAGGATGAACAGTCAGCATGCAGCGTAGCTTACTATAGCAAGATCTTCCAAGATGTGAAAAACGCACAATAAATAATCTTCAAGTGGTGACCATAAAATACTATCTTCTAAAATAGTAAACAATGTGTAACAGGTCTAAACACTGTGTCAAGAAATCAAGATTGTGCAAATTGCAAAATAAATAATGAACTGTGACAGTAAATCATAGACAATGAAATCAAAAATGTGAAATGCAAAGCATACGTGCAACCAGTGCAAAAGATGCATAAACGCATAAATCAATCCAAGGGGATGTTGCACTTTAAAAAGTGCACGGTGCGACAGGTCTCTGAATATCCTCACGAGCTAGGCTAACCAGGTAAATTGTAACATGCGTCTTTAAATTATAAATGTTGCACGGCGATCACACAGAAAATTGCAAAGCGATCGCACAAAAAATGACAGTATATGCGACTATATCAAGTGTAGGTAGAGTTCATTTAGTCAATCGTGAATGGTAAAAAAAGAAAGCAGTTCATTTATCCTGTGCAGGAAGTGCAGTGATGCATGAAACGCAGGAGGGCCGAGGGGGGGGGGGGTCTGGTGGTTGTGTGATAGGAATATCGTATTCCTCTTCCTGTGCTGGTGCACTCCGGTGGTGGTGACATTTTGGTAAAGGTGGCCTCTTACCTGTAGGTAGAGAGATAACAGCATGTAGCAAACAAGATGCTCTGTGTTCCTCTTGCCTGGTTCTTATAGGGGTCCGTGTGTTGTTTGGGAGGGTTGTCTCCTAATAGCTGGATGCCGGGGTAATTGGGGTTTCCCTCTGGAGTAGGCACTCATATGCCAGCCGTTGTATAAGTAGAAATGAAGAGGGAAGATACTATATGGTGTAGTACGTTTTAAAAAAAAAAATTTGTTCAACACGTTAAAAGCAGTGGTACTCACATTAGGCAGTAACACAATGTAAAGGACTCCACGAGCTGCGAGCTCGTCTGCTGAGCGTCACTTCTAGTTCCTAGATTCGTCTCTACGCGTGGCATCACGGTCACGCGTCTCTCATTGTGCCAATATCTAAAGACTACCTTTCTAAGAAATAAACTAATGTCTTTATAGACTTCAAATTCGTTCATCGGGAGAACGAAAGTCCCTTTTGTAAGAGGGAAATATGATGTTTATTGAGAGGAAAGTTTGATAGATTCACGACTTTCATGTCAGAATTATTGGAGGTATCTGCTATCACCTTCTCAGTTGGAGATGGTGGTTCAGAATTTAATAACGTCTGGGTCTGAGCTCTCTCGATGGTCTGTCGCTGTTTCGTCCGTTTGGGTAGTCTTGATCGTGAGTTTTTGTGCCCTGTTTTGCTTTCAGTATTGGTTTGTTTGTCCCTCTTTTCGGACCTGGATGTTCCCCTTTCATCTAGCTTGTTCCAAAGAAAATCATCGGGCTTCTAGTTGGTTACACTTTAAAGGGACCTTCAGATGTGGCATCAAAGGATGTGATTATTGCCGTTTTATCAAAGCAGGCCAATATGTGAATTCCTACACAAATGACAAAATTCCACAATTCAATAATTGTAAGACAAAGTTTTTGGTGTATGTGATTAGCTGTGAACTATGTCACGTCAAGTACGTGGATCTTACTATACGTAGACTTAAAGACCGATTGTATGACCATCTATACGATATCGAGAAAAATAAGAATACCAATGTAGCTAAACACTGGAATTTAATACATTTCAAAGATGTAGCATGTCTTTCCATGCAAGGCATGGAAAAGATTAGGACCCCTGTCAGAGGAGGAGACAAGTTTAGGATGCTCTGTAAGCGTAAAGTATATTGAATATTCTCTTTACACACAAGAACACCGGCGGGGGTAAACTTCGAGTGGGATGTCTCCCACTACTACGATTAGCCTCACCATTTATTCATTGAGCCATAACAGGTATTATCCAATATCGTCGGGATGATCGGGTGCTTCCATTTTTTGATTACCTTTGGTTTAGTTGTCCTGTACTCTATATTCGGGAATGTCTGATGACTTCTAATATTCTGATTCTATACAGTGAATATTCATATGAACATCAGGCTAGTGGGTGCTGCTCTACACAGGTGACATACCTCACGTAGCGTGGATGTAGTGAACAGGAGTTTTTCTTGTTTTTTTTGTAGCTGGAGTCTATTCAGAGCCCCAGTAGGGCTTATTCGTCCATCGATCCAGGTCCCTTGCACATATACCCACATATATTATCACAATGCTGTTCACCTTTATGCACATCTGTATAGCTATTTTGTTTTACGTCCAACATGTCGTGCCTTTATCAATTTGTCCGATTGGTCTACTCCCATGTACATATGTGTATTTCTTCATATTACCCAAGTCAAATAATTTAAATATTTAGTTGCTTATGGCACACTTGGGTTTAATTGGATACACACACATGGAACATATATGGTCAATTTTGAATCTTGAATTTTCAATTTTGAGTTTGACACATGCCTAATAAGGGTCCTGCTAATTTTATACGTCTGGTTTGATTCTTTCTCTTCAGTTTCTTGTATTTTCGTGCTCTTGGATAGACATGGGAGCCGTCGAAAAATTAGTTTCGTTCCGTTCCGTATTAAAAAAAAATCTTAATCCGTGTACGGAATTCAATTCGGATTCGTACGAAATACGAATTTTGTACGACGCGTATAACGAATGATCCGACCGGAACGAACGAATGATTCAACCGGAAATGTACTTCCCCCACCCAATTCCAGCAGCAATCTTCTCTCTATAATGTTGAATCTTTTCTCTCTATAATGTCGAATCTTTTCTCTCTATAATGTCGAATCTTTTCTCTCTATGTCAAATCTTTTCTCTCTATAATGTCGAATCTTTTCAATTTGGAACCGAAATTCGTAAACGAAACTTTGTAAATGAAACTTCGTATTTCGTACAGAATTCGTATCCGTAAAAATTCGTAATTCGGATTCGTACAAATGTACGAATTTCGAAAAATTTGTACGAATTTTCGATTCGTACGAAACTAATCGCACATGTCTACTCTTGGATGGGGGAATCGTTACAGGGAGATTTCTCAATATAATATAAAGAATGACCCCATACATACATTGAGCCTTTTGAAAACAATGAAGAAAGAGTTAAAAAAGATAAAGACGTCCACTCATGCATATTCATCTATGAGTGCAGATTTTATGTTTTATGTTTTTATGTCCAATATATGGCTAGTTTAATTTTAAGCTTCATCAATGTTTTAGTGTTTCATATAAGTTTTAACAATGATTTGGAACTAGGATATGATAATCTATGTATTCATTGATTTGCAATTTAATAGGCATTTCCATTCTATTGGGATCTAACTGTCATACACGGCTTTAACACACAGCTTTATACGTGCATGAGCGGTTCTGTATCAACATCTATAGCTCTGGTGAGACACAGCGACCTTACTTGTTTTGCAAAGGTTTCTGTTTACTTCCACTTATTTTTGTATATCATGAATTTATAATAAATTATCAATTGTATTCTTGTTGTGCCTAGTCTGTGACCCACCTCATTCAAAGTCCCATGACCCCTTTTTTGTCTTTATATGTATAACCCGGGATGGAGGTGGGCCACGGTGTATGTTCCAGATCATTTTTGTCTTGTTTCTCACTCAGAAATATCAGTCTGTCCAAATAGGCTTAAAACTGTGCTAAATTATGTAAAGTTTGTCTGTCTAAAATGTCAATGTACAAACAAAAAATGGAAAATTGTTATCAATACTTACTGTAATTTTCCTTTCCTGGCCTGTCCTCACGTCAGCACACTATGGGTTAACCCCTTCCTCCGGTCTCCCAGTACCACCTTCTTTTAGCTGATAAATAGGGGGCCCCTCCTCCCTTGCCCTTGTTCCACTTAACTGGAGGACGACAGGCTTATCGGGAGGGAAAAGAGCTGTGCTGACGTGAGGACAGACCAGGAAAGGAAAATTACAGTAAGTATTGATAACAATTTTCCATTTTCCTGGCCAGCCTCACGTCAGCACACTATGGGATTTAATTTAGCCGATTTAGGGTGGGGAAAAGATAAGACTCGAACAACAACTGAAAATGCTGCTATAGTGAATATTTTATTTTGTTTGCAGAGATGTGGACACCACTGCGTTTCCAAAATTTGATGCGTTGGCCGCTGTGACATCTAAACTGTAGTGTTTAGCGAAGGTTTCGCAGGAGCTCCAACTAGCGGTCCTGCATATGTCTTCAATCGGTATCTTAGCCGAAGCTGCCCATGAGGCTGCCACCCCTCTGGTAGAATGAGCTCTAAGAACTTGTGGAGGCGTCAGCCCCTGTTTCTCATACGTGAGGCTTATCACCTTGGTGATCCAAGTTGCTATGATTCTTGCGGATGCCGCTTGTCCTTTCCTAGGCCCGGATGGCAGGACGAAAAGGGTATTAGTTTTGCGTACCTGTAGAGAGCGGTGTAGGTAAATTGAGAACAAGTTGACCATGTCCAGTGGTCTGAGATCTAGCTCTTCCGCTTGTTTTGGTGGCTGTGTGAAGCTTGGTAGGACTGCCTCCCAATTCACATGGAATTTGGAAACCACTTTAGGTGTTACGGCCGGTGAGGGCCTTAGGATCACTTTGTCCTGGAGAATGATGCAATATGGATTCTTGCAGGACAGAGCTGCTAGTTCTGAAACCCTTCTTGCCGACGTTATGGCTGTAAGGAAGATCAGCTTGACTGTCAAGAACCAAAGAGGGCATGTCTCTGCAGGGATGAATGGATGTAGGAGCAGGGCTTTTAGTACCGTGCCCAGATCCCATGCTGGGAACAGGGGTCTCCTTGGTGGTTTCAATTTTATGACTGCTCTGAGGAACTGTCTTATTAGAGGCTCACCTGCCCACTTGTGACCTGTGAAGCACGCCAATGCTGACACTTGAACCTTTATGGTGTTATAGGCTAAGCCCGCTTTTAGAGCTGACTGTAAGAAGTCCAACACTTGCGCAATGCTTGGGGATAACGGAGAAAACTTCTGTTGCAGGGCAAATGCCGTAAATTTCTTCCAAATTCTGTTATAAGTGACATTGGTTGTGGCTTTTCTAGATTTTAGTAGCGTCGAAATTACTTCCTCCGAGATGCCTTGTGACTGTAGTCTGGCCGATTCAACAACCAAGCCATCAGCTGTAACCTGCCCAGGTTTGGATGACACCATTGGCCCTGCTGTAGAAGGTCTCTCTTCAGTGGCAGCTGTATTGGGGGGACTGCCGCCATCTGTAGGAGCAGAGGGAACCATGGTCTCCATGGCCAAAAGGGCAGGATTTCAATTGCATGGACGTTCTCCCTCGCAATCTTCAGTAGGGTTTTCATTACCAGAGGTAACGGTGGAAAAAGGTAGACAAAGGGAAAATCCCACGGAATTGAGAAGGCGTCTTGGGCTACTGCCTCGTCGCAGCGAAACCTTGATACGAACCGGGGTGTCTTCGCATTCCATGGAGTCGCCATTAGGTCTACCGAGGGTGTCCCTAGGACGATTGTCTCTAGGACGTCCCTGTTGAGTGTCCATTCGTTCTTTTGGGGAAATCCCGGCTCAGACGGTCTGCTATGTGATTCTGACTGCCCGGAATGTAGGCTGCCGTTAGGGCTTCCACATGCGCTTCTGCCCAAACGAATATGTTGGTTGCCACCTGCAACAGCGGCAAGCTCTTGGTTCCACCCTGTTTGGCTATACAAGCCACCGCCGTTCGGTTGTCCAACATCAGTTTGACTCGAGCCCCGTGGACTAGATTCTTGAAGGCCCGCAGGGCCAGGTATGCTCCCTGTAATTCCAAGAGGTTGGAGTGTCTGGTTTCCATCCTGCTCCATTCGCCTTGAACCTGCCTGCCGAGGCAGTGAGCGCCCCAGCCCTGGAGACTGGCATCCAAGGTTATCCGAATCCAGTCTCCGGGGCTGAGGGGCATGCCCTGCGACAGGTTTTCTGGTGCTATCCACCACGCCAGGCCTTGGCGGATCCGTCTTGGTATGAAGATCTTCTGGTGCAATGATACGCCATCCCACTGGTTCAGGAAGGATGTCTGGAATGCTCTTGTATGGAATCTTGCGCAGGGGATAGCTGGGATCGCTGCGGTGAACATTCCCAGAAGTGTCATGCAATCCCTTGCTGACAGTGATGAGGACTCCATCACGCTGTTTACACAGGCTACTAACTCAACTTTCTTGCGTCCTTGTTGCGAGACAAGCCCTTTTCTTGTGTTGAAAACAAGTCCCAGGTATTCCATCTCTTGAGAGGGGATCAGCTGGCTCTTCTGCTTGTTGATAATCCAGCCAAATTTTGATAGAGTCTCCAGTACTAGCTCGCGCTGTGTCGCTAACTCTTCGCTTGTACGAGCCACTACTAAGATGTCGTCTAGGTAGTGGAAGATCTTTATGCCTCTTAATCGAATGACGGCGATGACAGCTAGCAAGATCTTGGAGAAGACCCGAGGCGCTGTGCTGATCCCGAAGGGTAGACACCTGAACTGGAAATGGTCTTCCCCTACCATGAATCTTAGGTATTTTTGGTGCTTCTCGTTGATTGGGACATGCAGGTACGCATCTGCTAAATCGACTGATATTAACCAGTCTCCTGGTTGCAGAACTGATATAATTGTAAATATTGATTCCATCTTGAATGTTTTGGGGACAATATAGTGGTTCAAGGATCTTAGGTCCAAAACCGGTCTTAGATCTCCTGATGCTTTGGGTACCAGAAAAATTGGTGAATAAACTCCCGTTTTCCGCTGTTTTAGAGGTACCGGTGTGATTGCATTTTTTTGAAGTAATTCGGTTATATATTCTAGTAAGCACTTCAGTTTTTTCTGGTCTTGTGGCCATTCTGTCTGGGCCACTATGTTGGGTGTTTTTTGTCGAAAAATTATTTTGTATCCTTGCTTGACCGTCTTCTGGACCCATTGGTCCTTGACCGTCTCCGCCCATACTCTCCAGAAGGATGTCAATCTGGCACCCACCTGGGGAGGATGGGCGGCTGACCCGTCAAAAAGACTTCTCCGATTTCTTAGCGGTCTGCGCGGCCTTGGTCTTTACGTTTCGTAGAAAAGAGTTCTGGGAGCTCTTCCAATAGGGCCTTGTGTATTCTCGCCCCGGTCTGTATGATCTGGCATCCTGCGCCCTTCTGTAGTCTGATTGGCCTGACCGGGTGGCCTGCTGTCTTCTTTTAGGGCTTTGTGGTATCAGGCCCGACTTCCCTCCTGTAGCTCATTTAATAGCTTCTTCTAAGGTGCCACCAAACAACGTTTTGCCATTAAATGGAATATTACAGAGACCCAGTTTTGAGGTACTGTCTGCTACCCAATGACGCAGCCATAGGGCCCTTTTTGCGGTCACTGCAAAAGCCATGATCCTAGCGAGAAGTTTTACTAAGTCCATAGAGGCTTCTGCCAGGAAGTCGGCTGAGAGATCCAATTCCTCCATTGCCGAAATGATTCTGTCCATTTCCACGTTAGACCTTAGAGCTGTCTGGACATTTGTGGTCCAAACCTTCAAGGCTCTGGAGACTGAGGTTAAGGCTATGGCAGGGCGGCAAGCCGCCCCAGCAGATGAATATACCTTCTTTAGGTCTGTATCCGCACGTCTGTCCATCGGGTCTCTGAAAGTTGTAGAATCCTGCAATAACAGGGCCACTTGTCTAGCCAAGCGCTGTAAGGCCGTGTCTATGCCTAGTGGGGATTCCCAAAGGGCAGCTTCTGGAGTCTTAAATGGGTATAGCCTTGCGAAACGATTCTGTACATTTAACCTCTTTTCTGGCTTTTCCCATTCCTCCTCGAACCACTCTCGGATCTCTGGCAAGAGCGGAAAGGTCTCCCCTTGGTTCTTCCGGCTAGGAAAAAAACTTTTAATTTTTTCAGGTGGCTGGGCATCCTGTTCCCAGTCTATGGCCTCTTTTACGGCTGCAACGTAAGGCTCTATGCATTGAAAGTCAAATAAGTACTCAGAGGGTTCCTCTGAGTCCGAGGAATCTCGTGACGACACCTCTAGCACTGGAGACGAATCTTGCCTTTGCTCCGCTGTGCTCCTGATTCTAGCTTTAGTCCCCGGAGCCCTGAAGCCTGAGGCTGACTGTATACTTTCTGTCACTGCCTCGTGAATATAGTCTTTTATTCTGCGTGCCTCCGCTTCTTTGTCTGTGGCTACCTCTTTGATGCAGTCTGCGCATAAGAGTTTCCCAGGAGCGGATGGCGCTGAACATGCCCAGCAAAACCCCTCATTAGGGCGGCCTCCGGTCACATTTGGCTCTGCTACTGTAGCAGTTTGAGTAGTTTTGCGACCTGGGCTGGATTGGGATTTGTGCATTGTCCGAGACCCAGACGCTTGCGGAGATTTAGAACGGTGGCGGGACTTTTTCTTCCGCACTTGTCTTGTATTAGGGCTTCTGCTCCTAAAAAGACAAAACACCTTTTTAGTTTTGGTGTTGCACTCTTTTATATTGTGGCCCCCGTAGACCCCTTCTACCTTTCTGGTGATCTTCGTGCATTATGGGGCTGTGGTGAGCTCATGCTATATAAAAAGACAGGATATAGCCAATAAGCAACAGGAAAATTCTCACTCTCATATATATATAATAGTTATCTCTTTTAAATAAATGCTCTTTACCTTGCATTTAGTCCAAATTCTCTAGGGGTGGCAGCAGTATATTTGAGAAACACTGAGTGCTGTTAGGTAAAATAAAGTTCATGTCACTTTAACAAAACAGGCAGTGCATAATGCTGACACAATCTCTCCACTCCCCCTCACTGAAGGAGACTCACCAGGACGTCTCTCTCAAGCACTGAGGCATACAGCAATGATTTTCCTGGCTTACAGGGCTTTTCTAGCCACGCTAGTTCACGCCCCCAGCGCCGCCCCCCTCCGTGACGTCATCGCAATTCCACAGAAAGCACGGAGGGGGCGGCCGGCACGCTCCTAAGGAGCCTAGCAGCATGGAGCATGAGAGGAGACAGCATCACCACAGCCCTGTATGTAAGCTCCTATAGCTCAATATGCCCGCATAGCTCATGCACCTCGAGCGTCCAGTGTTCTAAAAGGATGCTACCTTTAGTATTCTGGACCTTCCAGTCCCAGGAGAGGCTTGAACCTGGGCGGGTGGGTTCGGCAGGGGGGTTTGTTCTGTGTTGTTTTGTTGTTTTTCGTGGTGGTCTGGTCGTCCGACCAAAAAAAAAGGAACAAGGGCAAGGGAGGAGGGGCCCCCTATTTATCAGCTAAAAGAAGGTGGTACTGGGAGACCGGAGGAAGGGGTTAACCCATAGTGTGCTGACGTGAGGCTGGCCAGGAAAGTCCAAATGCAATCTCTCTGCTCTCACCCTCGGAAACTGCAGCCTTTTCAAAAAGGCCTAAAAGTTGTACATGAAATTGGTCATATTTTTTGGTTTTAAATCTAAAATAATAAATATATATATTTTTTTTTTCAAGATGCAATCTTTTTGCTTTCTCTCTTTTTTTTTTTTTTTAAATTGTTTATTTATGGAAATTTTAAATTTTTTATAAACATATTACATAATGGTGCAAATAAAGAGAGAAAAGGCATTTCGACTGTCATTGATATAAAAGAAAATTTGGCAACATGAGGGTTGATACAGTAACATAGTAGAGACACATGTACATTGCATTGAAATGTTAACCAACTCAGGGACATTGACGATTGTATAACATACAGTGTCATAGGACAATAAGGCATTGGGTAGAAATGATATGGTTACAGTTCTAGATATATCTGAACAATAGAAAAGGAGAGGGAAGGCAGACTAGGATATCCATAGGTATACTTCATGAATGAGGATGAACATCATGGGGCCTATCAGATTCACAAGAATATTCAGATTCGTCCCAAGGTCCCCAGATCTTGTCAAAAACAGGTAAGGTTTCCTCTATCTTAGCGGTCATATGCTCCATTCTACGTGTATCCTGTAATATAGCCAGAACCTGGTGGAGCGTAGGAGGAGAGGTGGAAAGCCAACATCTAGGGACAGCTCTTTTAGCTGCTAAAAGAACAAAGTTCATTAGTTTCTTCAAAGCCTTTGATAGGCCCTGAAGAGGCAGGCCTAGAAGGAAATGTATGGGGTTTAGCGGGATAGGGGAAAGCAGTAACTTCTGTAGAAGTTCTTGGATTTCAGTCCAAAAGGGGATAATAAGTGGACATTCCCAAAAAATGTGAAAAAGGGAACCCACAGATCCGCCACATCTCCAACAAAGGTTAGAGAAAGATATATCTTGTGCATGTAGCAGGTCCGGGGTCCTGTACCAAAACATCAGGACTTTAAATGCAGTTTCTTTCTGCACTACACAACGTGAGATCTTGGATGTGGAGTCCCATATCCTACCCCAATCCAATAGCGATATTGGGCGTTGTAAAATATGTGACCATTTCTTCATATAGCTATGGGTGGAATCCGTCAGGGGCGGGTTTTCATGGAGTATCTTATATATAGATGAAATTTGTTTCGAATCATAAGGACCATTGGCACAAATGCCTTCAAAGCCAGTAGGTTTTTCTAATGAAAGGGTGGGGGCTATGGTAGAGAAAAAGTGTTTGAATTGAATATAAGAATAGTGGAGTGAAGCTGGGAGGTCATGCTTTTCCTGTAGCTCTAAAAAAGATAGGAGTCTACGAGTGATTGGATGCACAACATGTCGTAACTGAAATATCCCTGCTCGGGTCCACGGGCCCATCCTTGCAAACGACAGTCCATCAGGGATATCTGGGTTGAACAGTAAATTTAGAAGGGGGGGGCACTTGGAAGCCAAAGAGTAACGTTCTGCGCATCTCTTCCAAATTGCAAGGGTGAAAAGCATTGGTGCTAAACAAAGAGATCTCAATTGGGGTGTGTGCCTGGAAGAAATAGGCCATAGCATAGAGCAAAGATGAACCGGAACAGTAATTTCCAGCTCAATCTCCGCCCATCTACTAGAAGCTTTTCTAGAGGTCCATGTAATTATTGCTCTCAAGTGAGACGCATAATAGTACCTGATGATATCTGGTGCCGCCAGGCCCCCCCTGCTCCTAGGAGCAAAGACAACTGACTGTGCTATCCTATGAGAGGCATTGTTCCATATGAACCTGAGGAATAATCTCTGGAGGTTTCTCAGCTGTGACATTGGCACCGGGATCGGGAGTGTTTCGAACAGATAAAGTAACTTGGGCAGAATTGACATCTTAAGGATATTTACCCTCCCCAAGAGAGAAAATGGAAGAGAGGTCCAGTTATTCAAAAGACGTGAGATTTCTACAAACATAGGGGGGAAATTTGCTTGGTACAGGGACAGGTATGAAGGGGTAATGTAAACCCCCAGGTATTTAAGCGTAGAAAGATTCCAATGGTAACGGAAAGAATTTTGGAGGGGTTTAAGCAATTCGGGTGACATGTTTATGGGTAAAGCCTCTGTTTTGGATTGGTTAATTTTAAACCCTGAGAGAGCTCCAAATGCCGATAGGGTGTCCTGTAAAGTGGGCAAAGATAGGGTAGGGTGAGTGAGGGTCAATAGGATGTCGTCGGCGAAGAGTGACAGTTTATATTCCCGCTGTCGCAGCAAAACCCCCCGTATATCTGGATGGGCCCTGATGGCTATCGCCAAGGGTTCTAAACACAGGATAAACAGCAGGGGTGACAGGGGACACCCCTGCCTAGTACCATTACTGAGGGGGAATCGCTGCGACAGATAGGAAGACATCTGAACCTGGGACGTAGGGGTGGAGTATAAGGCATGTAGGGCTGTAATAAAAGAACCTGAGAACCCATACCTGGAAAGGACAGCGAACATGAAAGGCCAGCTAAGGCGGTCAAACGCTTTCTGTGCGTCAAGGCTCAGGACTATGGCAGGGTGTTTGGTTTTGTTTAAAAGGTCAATCAGATCTATAGTCCGTCTGGTGTTATCACCTGCATGTCTAGTTGGTACAAATCCCACCTGGTCTTTGTAAATCAGTCTTGTCAGTAATGGGGATAGTCTGTTAGCAAGTATTTTAGTAAAGATCTTATAGTCTGAGTTTAGTAGGGCAATGGGACGATAATTATCTGGTAACGAGTGGTCCTTACCCGGTTTGGGAATGACAGTTATAAATGCGTGTAAGAATTGCGAGTGTGGGATGGAGCCATCGAATAAAGAGGAGAATAAAGATAGCATGTGGGGGTTGAGAATGTCAGAGAATATCTTATAGTAGGAGTAGGGGAGTCCATCTGGTCCTGGTGATTTGTGAGTCGGTAGAGCTTTTACTACCGCTGTAATTTCCTCAATAGTAACAGGGGCATTAAGTAAGGTTTTCTGGTCATTCGACAATGTAGGCAGATCTAAAAGGGACATAAATTGTTCAAATTTATCCTGGGAGAACTGAGATGACGGGTCAGAGGCTAGGCAATTATACAGCTTCTGGTAAAAGTCCCCAAAAACCTGGGACATAATCGTAGGACAGTATGTGGGAAGTCCATCTGGCTGCATCAGATGGTCAGGAATGGAAAGAGAGGGTCGAGGCTTTAGTCTATTAACAAACATTCTATGTGGCTTATTGGCATACTCATAGAATTTTTGTCTTGCCCATAACATAGACTTAGAAATCTTACTGAGGTTAAGAGATTTGATTCGATTACGAATCGAGGTCACCAGCCTCAGCCCCTCCACCGTGGGGGAACCAAGTAAGCGCGCCTCCGCAGCCCCCAACCGAGCAAGAAGATCTGTTTTCTGTTTCATTGAGTCGCGTTTAAAACGAGAGGCCGCGGAGATGCACTCACCCCTGAAAAAGGCCTTATGAGCCTCCCACAGGATGGAGGGGTCCGACACCGAACCTTTGTTTATTTGAAAGAATTCAGACAGCTTCTGCTGCAACTGAGGCCCAACGGTCGGATCTTTAAGTAATGACTCGTTAAGGCGCCAGTGGCACATCTTAGGGGTAATGGAGGTCAGCATAAAGTTGAGTTCAATGGGTGCATGGTCCGACCAGGTGATTGGGTCAATCTCAGAAGATATAACATAGGGAAGTAGAGGGGCCGTTACGAAAAAATGGTCTAGTCTGGAATAGAGCTTATGGGGAGGGGAGTAGAAAGTGAAACTTTTTTGAATGGGGTGTTTCACTCGCCAGGTGTCAAAGAGGTTATATGATCTCGTCAGTTTACGAAAAGAAGCTGACAGTTTTTGGACAGCTATACGCGGTATATTCTGAAATAATGCACGCCTATCCTTAGTCGGGGACATGCACACATTGAAATCGCCGCCTATGATCTTTAAAGGTTGAGAATCTAAGTGTAGTTTTTCAAAAACTGTTGTAAGGAAGCTAATTTGACCGGTATTCGGGGCATAAACGTTAGCCAAGGTAAATTGGGTATTCAAAAGGGTACAATTCAAGAGTACATACCGACCATTTGGGTCTAAACAAGAGGAAAGGGTCCGGATCGGACAAGAACGTTTGAGGAGAATTGCCACCCCTGCCTTTCCAGAGGGGTCTGAAGCCATGAAAGCAGTGGGGAAATATCTGGAAGCAAATTTAAAGGATCCCCCATGTCTAAAGTGGGTCTCCTGGACCATAATCACATCTGCGTTAGAGGACCTAAATTCTTTCAAAGCTTGCCATCTTTTACCTATGGAATTCAGGCCTTTAACATTACAAGAGTATACTTTCAGGGCCATAATCTATCAAAGTAGTATTTAGCTATCGTAATATAGGTAATAGAATCTAAAAGGAGAGAGCATTCAAGTAACCATAATACAGAGCATATGAGAGTCAATACGTTTACCAGTCGAAATAATGCCTTAAAAGTACCTTTAGTAACCTGAATAAGGTCAAGAAAAAAAAGACCTCTGATATAACACACATTCTTTGAAAAAGAAAGAAAAAGAAAATAAAAAAAGAGAAGGAACATCAAAAAGTTGTGAATCAAGAATAAATGCAAACACATTTGCAAGAGCCCTGATGAAAAAAAAACCATCAGGGAGCCCAGACAACAGTCTGGGAAAAGGAGGGGCATAGCAACCTGCAGGAACCAGCGGGGGTCCCCGTCATTTCAAAGAAAACATTCCACACCAATGTAGGTGGTGGGCATGAAAGATGGTTTCAAGACAGTGGTCATCGCGATAGTCACCTGGAAAACTATAGAAGTAGCTAAAAGTGGAGCTTGTAGATCTTATTAATCAGGATAGCGTCCTCAACAAAGAAAAAATAAGGGCCATCAATAGTGATCTATAATCACAGGATCACCAACATGGCAATAGTGAACAGCAACCGGCCGTTGTAGTGATAAAGAAAGTCTCTGGATACGGAAGCTTGTTCAGGTCTGAAATCTGGAGGTGTTAGCGCGTTGAGGAGTGGAGAAGGTTTTTCGAGACCGACGTTGGACGGGGGTCCAAATCTTGGCAGGAGTAGTAAGAGGCTTGGTATTCAAAACGGGCATCTGGAGGTCCTCCTCGGGGATGGGGGGGAGATCCAGATTGCGGAGGAAGGCCTCGCTTTCGAATAAATCTCTCAGTGAATGTTGGATTCCATCCTTAGTGACAATCAGGCGAAAAGGAAAACCCCAAAGATAGGGCACTTGGAGATTTTGAAAGTGGGTGGTAATAGGGCGGAAGCTTCTTCTCTTTGCCAGGGTAATAGGAGAAAGATCGCTGAATGTCTGGATTTTGGTTGCTTTATATTCTATACGAGATTTGTTACGAGTAGCGATCGTGAGAGCTTCCTTGCTCTCATAAAAATGAAAACGGACAATGATGTCTCTGGGGTTGGAGCCAGGCGGGGGCTTAGGGGCTAGAGATCTGTGGGCTCGATCCAGACGCCAGTCAACGTCTGGAATATGGGGCGCCAGAGTAACAAAAAGGCCTGGCAGGTACGAGCGTATTTCTTTATCAGGGACCGATTCAGGGACTCCGCGAATACGGAGGTTCCGGCGTCTTTCCCTGTTCTCCAGGTCCTCCTGCTGTAGCTGGAGTTGAGAAACAGTATGTTTCATGGCCGCATTGTCCTCCTCCAGGACATGTATATATTGTGTGAGATCATCAAATTTGGTCTCTAAGGTATCAGTTCTTTCCCCCAGTTGGTTTATCTCCCCCCTGAGTTCATGTGCCAGTTTACCCACCTCCTTGGCTATGTTGTGAGTCAGATCCTGTAGCAGCGATTGCAGTTTGAGATCCAGCACAGCTACTGTTACTGTCGCTGCAGCATCTGTGGGCAGGGAATGCTGGGATCCATCGTCCGTCTGTGGCGCCGTATCAGACGCTTGGCGAACGTCTGCATCTTCCGGCGGGCCGGTGGCCGTACTCGAGGCCGGGGATTGCGGCCTGTACAGGAAGCGCTCCATATCTTGACTGGGCCTCGAGGGCGGCGGTGGGATAAATCCTCGGTAAGTAGCTCTTTGATTGCCGATTTTGCCCATAAGCTGCCCGGGAGCTTTAGGCAGGTTGTGGTGTTGCTCCTGGTGCTAGTGTAATAGTGGAAGCGAAACAGGAGCTGCAAACAGGGAGACGGGGACCGGAGCTCGTCTCTCACACGTCCACCATCCTACAAGCCGCGCATGCGCCTCCTTTGCTTTCTCTCTTAACTTTTAAGCCAGGGTTTAAAAGTTGTTCTGCAAATATATATATCTTCTGTGTGGAAAAAAATAACACAATCTTTTATTTCTTTATTTTATTTATAAAACTTTTCTCTTTTCAACCTAGCATTAAAACCATATATTTTAATTTTCCAGATGTATTATGGCAGGTCAGTCCCTCAAAAATTGTAGACTGTCCGAATGGATTATGATGTAAATATGTGAAATAGTTTCATCTTCAGTCTCCAAAAACACAAAATATGTTTACATTTTTAATACATTTAATTAAGTTTTAATCTGTTTGCTCTGCCCCTAACACAAATGATGAAAGAATGTGCTACAAATCTGCACAATTTTTCTGTCTCGAGTCTCAGAAACAATACACAAATTATGAATGAAATTAATTTGTGAATAAAAGACGACCTATGAATGGGCCTTTCATTCATCTGCCCATCCTCCATTCATGGAGCGCTTTTCATCCAAGGAAGCTATAGTACAGAGTGAGTGAGTGAGTAACTTGTATAGCGCTACAAATGCGAACTAAATCGGCTCAAGGCGCTTTTTCCATTCAGTGTCATCCTGATCCTTCAGAAGAGGTGGGTCTTAAGTTTTTTCCTGAAGGCCCGATGGTTTTCTTCCATGCGGATGTCCGTGGGTAGAGCGTTCCATAGCCGTGGTCCTTGGACTGTAAATATTCGTTCTCCTTTCGATTTGTAGAGGGACTTGGGGATGTGGAGGAGGTTTTGGTTAGTTGATCGGAGAATACGATTGGGTGAGTAGTGTTTTATTTTCTCGCATAAATATTGAGGAGCGTTTCCTTGTGTGCATTTGTGGGTGAGGCAGAGGGTCTTGAAAGTGACCCTATCCTTTATGGTTAGCCAATGAAGGGTCCTCAGGGATGGGGTGATGGATTCCTAGGGTTTTTTCCCCGTTACCAGTCTGGCTGCCGTGTTCTGGAAGACTTGTAGGCGCGCCATCTGGTATTTAGGTAGTCCTATGTAGAGGGAGATGGAACAGTCCAGTCGGGAATTGATGATTGTTCCAACTACTACTGCTATCTCCTCTTCTGGGATGAAGGGGATGAGCCTACGCAGCAGGCAGAGAAGGTTGTGAGATCCGCTGACTACTGATCCTATTTGTGCATCCATCGACATCTCTGAGTCAAAAATGACTCAGAGACTTTTGACTTTGGTGATTGGGGTGATGGTTTGTCCAAGGATGGTGGGTGGTGTCCATGAAGTCTTAGCTTTTGTCTTTCGGTTTGCGTGGAGAAGAAGAATTTCTGTTTTGGATCCATTGAGTTTGAGGGAGTTCTCAGTCATCCAATCATCGATCAGTGTGAGGCATTTTTCTAGTCCGTGATATTGGTCTTTTTTTTCGGTGATGCGAAAGTAGAGTTGAGTGTCATCAGCATATGAGTGGTAGCACAGGTCCTGTTTGCTGATGATTTTGAAGAGTGAGCAGAGGTAGAGGTTGAAGACCACGGGTGACAGGGGTGATCCTTGAGGGACTCCGCAAGAAATTGTGGGAGTTTCAGAGGTGAAAGCTCCTAGTTTCACTGTCTGGGAACGATTATCTAGGAAGGATGCGAACCAGGGTAGATCTGAGTCTGTGATTCCTGCTACTTCTTTAAGGCAAATGAGTAGTTTTGTGATCTACTGTGTCAAACGCTGCACTGAGGTCCAGCAGCACCAGGAGACATGATTTTCCATCATCTACTGCTTCGAAGGCGTCATCCCATATTTTGAGAAGTGCTGTTTCTGTGCCATGGCCTGGGCGGAAGCCTGATTGTAGTGGGTCCAAGAGTTTGTGAGTGTCCAAATGGAGTTGTAGCTGTTGTACTACTGCTTTCTCCATAATCTTGGAGATGGTGTTGAGGCTTGTTACCAGTCTGCGGTAGTTTGGGTCTTTGGGGTCGAGGTTGGGTTTCTTTAGGAGGGGTTTGATTATGCCTTGCTGAGGGAGATCGGAACAATACCTTCTTTGAACGATTGATTTACGAGATGTGTTATGGTAGGTGCTAAAATGTCGGTACATTCTTTCAGGAGTTTTGTAGAAATTATGTCATTTGGTGATGTGCAATCTCGGAGGCTTCTGATGATGTTGTTGGTGGTGTCGATGGTGATCGGGACCAGTGAAAATGTTGTCGATTGTATAATGTTCGTATTGATTTCCTCTGTTTGCTTTGGCTGAGTGAGGTTGGTTGTTTTTTTCTGTTGAATTATTTCACAAATGTTTTCGATTTTGTCGATAAATAAATCCGATAGCTGATTACAGAACTCTTGGGTTTCGTTTGCTGGAGGGTCTAGGCAGGTAGGGTTCATAGTCTGAGCGACTAGTTTGAAAAGTTCACGAGGTTGGTTTAGGGCTTTTTTGATGGTGTTTGAGAAATGTTCCTTTTTTGCTTTGAAGATTGCTTTGTGAGTGTTTTGTAGTTTGTGTGGTTTTCTTTTGTTGGGTTTCTTCTCCAGGCTCCTTCAGCTCTTCTGCGTTCTGGCTTTAGTAAAGTAAGAGTGTCATTAAACCAGCCCGATTTGTTTTTGCAGAAGAGTGCTCTACGTTTCGGAGCGACTGTGTCTGCTGTTTGTAGGAATGCTTTGTTTAAGGAGTTGAGTGTTTGTTCTGTTGAGTGGTCTTAATTTAGCATTCCTATTTTTTTTGATAGTGTGGTTTTGAAGAGTTCAGAGTGTATTTTCTTCTGAGATCTTGTCCAGTGTGTTGTTATTGAGTGTTTTGGTTTTTGGAAGATGGTGTTGGTGGTGATTTTAAATTTGATAGCGTGGTGGTCCGTCCATGGTAATGGCATGTTGTCCAGTGTGTTGATGTCCATATTTTGTTTGAAGATGAGGTCAAGAATGTGACCCGACCCATGCGTGGGGGCATTTATCAGTTGCTGCAGACCTAGTTCCTCCAGTTGGTTGATGCAGGAGGTGGCGATGGGGTCCTGAGTGGAGTTAGCCCAGAGGTTGAAGTCCCCGAGTAACAGAAATTTTTTGGTTTTCAAGGTGTATGTTGAGATGAATTCGGTGAAGGGTGTGAGGAGATTTGTCTTTGGTCCCGGTGGTCTGTAGCATAGCAGTATGTGGATGGTGTCTTGAGGTGTTGTTTGAAGATGCAGAGTGAGTGTCTCTGAGAATGGAGGATGGGGGCGGAAAGGGCAGGTATAGACATATGACAGGTTCCTCTGCTCGTATTAACCCCCGTGGCATCAGAATATTATGGCTACAGGGGTAGCAGGGGATCAGAGGACCAAGGATTTCAACCACAAATGGAAGCATAAGGGCAATTTTGCTTTGATTGTAAGTATCATCCTGTGGGTTGATTTTTTTTCTTTTTACTAAACTTACCGTAGTCATCCCCTACGCATGTTGTTTAAAGGATTTGTGTATTTTCAATGCTGCCCTTTAAGGCACCAAAAAATGCATCTGAAAATACCCTCTCCCATATGATCATTTAAAAAAAAAATCTACATTGATACATGTTCCCTAGGGCAGTGTCCAAGTCCCCATGTCCATTTGACAATCCCTTGCCTATGAGCCTTGAAACTGGCCAAACTGTTTTTTAAGGTTTGGCTTCCATTGATCTCAGTGTGGTTCAGCTCATCCCTAATCTGCATTAATACGTACAAGGATTTGTCAAATTCACATATTATTCTAAGGGCTGTACAATAAGAGGACATCAGTTGTATATGGTGAAAGACAATTTTATTGTAAGAATAGAAAAAGTACAGCAAGAGCAAGTAAGCTGTGTAATGGCTTACCACAAAATGTAGTCATGGAAAAATTATTGATAGAATTTTAAAAGACAATGGATGATTTTCTAATTGTATCCAATGGTATAGTTATTATAGAAAAATATCTGGGCCGAGGGATAGATCTTTCTTGTATTTGCCTAGCCCAGAAGGATATTTGTTTCCTCCTATAAAGAATAATTGGAGCAAAGGGTTTGTTTAGCCTTTGTCTGGACCAAAATTGCAAAACCAGTTATACAGTCCTTTAATAAAATGGGTGTTTGTTTAACCACTTGACCACTGGGCACTTAAACCCCCTTCCTAACCAGACCAATTTTCAGCTTTCGGTGCTCTCACATTTTGAATGACAATTACTCAGTCATACAACATTGTACCCATATGAAATTTTTGTCCTTTTTTTTCACACAAATAGAGCTTTCTTTTGGTGGTATTTAATCACCGTTGAGATTTTTTTTTTTTGCGCTATAAAAGAAAAAAAGACTGAAAATTTTGTAAAAAAATGAATTTTTCTTTGTATCCGTCATAAAATTTTGCAAATTAGTAATTTTTCTTCATACATTTTGGCCAAAATTTATACTGCTACATATCCTTGGTAAAAATAAGTACAAATTGGTGCATATTATTTGTCTTTGTGAAAGTTATAGAGTCCACAAGCTATGGTGCCAATATCTGAAAATGTATCACACCTGAAGTACTGACGGTCTATCTCATTTCTTGAGACCCTAACATGCCATAAAAGTACAAATACCCCCCAAATGACCCCTTTTTGGAAAGAAGACATTCTAAGGTATTTAGAAAGTGGCATTGTGAATTTTTTGAAGTTGTAATTTTTTCCCACAATTCTTTGCAAAATCAAGATTTTTTGTTTGTTTTTGTTTTTTCACAAAATTGTCATATTAGCAGGTTATTTCTCACACACAGCATATGCATGCCACAAATTACACCCCAAAACACATTCTGCTATTACTCCTGAGTATGGTGATACCACATGTGTGAGACTTTTACACAGAGTGGCCACATACAGAGGCCCAACATGCAGGGAGCACCTTCAGGCGTTCTGGAGCACCCAGGCCAATTCTGACATTTCTCTCCCACATGTAAAAATCATCATTTGTTTGCTAGAAAATTACATAGAACCCCAAAACATTATATATGTTTTTTTTAGCAAAGACCTTAGAGAATATAATGGTGGTCGTTGCAACTTTTTATCTTGCACGGTATTTGTGCACAAATTTTATAACGCGTTTTTTACAGAAAAAAACTGTTTTGTGCCTAAAAGAAAAAAAAACAGTAAAGTTAGCCCAATGTTTTTGCATAATGTGAAAGCTGAAGTTACACCGAGTAAATAGATACCTAACATGTCACCTTCCAAAATTGCACACGCTCGTGGAATGGCGCCAAACTTCGCTACTTAAAAATCCCCATAGGCGACGCTTTAAATATTTTTACTGGTTACATGTTTTGAGTTACAGGGGAGGTCTAGGGCCAAAATTATTGCTCTCGCTCTAACGTTCGCAGCGATACCTCACATGTGTGTTCTGAACACCGTTTTCATATGTGGGCGGGGCTTAAGTATGCGTTCGCTTCTGCATGCGAGCACACGGGGGCAGGGGCGCTTAAAAACATATATCTATTTTTTGTTCATTTTACTTTATTTATTTTAGTTTGAGACTTTTTTCCCCAAAAATATTTATTTTGATCACTTTTATTCCTATTACAAGGAATGCAAACATCCCTTTTAATAGGAATATGGCATGACAGGTCCTCTTTACATTGAGATATGGGGTCAATAAGACCCCACATCTCACCACTAGGCTGGGAAGCCTGAAATAAAAAAAGTAAAAAATTAACCTAGCTTCGATCGTAGCGGTGAGTCGGTAGAAGCACCGGAGGGCGGCGGGAGGGGGGGGACGTCTTCTCTCGCCTCCCGTAAGAACAATCAAGCGGCGGAACAGCCGCTATGATCATTCTTATGGTGTAGGTAGGGATGAGCTCGGTGTTCGAGTCGAACATACGTTCGACTCGAACATCGGCTGTTCGATCGTTCGACGAAGATCGAACGATTTGGGCCGTTCGCGCCTAATTCGAGTGACGCGAACGGCCCACAATGCACTACGCCATCGCAGTGTCATCCAGGCGCTGTGATTGGCCAAGCATGCACTGTGACCCCGCATGCTTGGCCAATCACAGCGCCGGCAGCGAGGAGAGCAATGATTGGCCACAGGCAGGATGCCTGTGGCCAATTATTGCTGAGGGTGTTTAGTACACGCCCCACACTATAAAAGGCCGCCAGCACGGCGGCCTAGTGTAGTGTGTTCCGGAGCAGGGAAAGAGAAGCATAGGCAGGGACAGTGACATTTATTTTTTCTTGCTTAACCTGGATTCCTTTAGTTTAGGGAAAGAGAAGGATAGGTAGGGAGAGTGTCAGTGTGTTTTACTGTGCGAATCCTTGTTTCTAGGGACAGGGAAGGACAGTGAGGGAAATTCTCCTTGTGCTATAGTGTGCTTTAAAAAAACATTTTTTCTAGGGACAGAAAACTATAGGTAGGAAGAGTGTCAGTTTCTTTCACTGTGATAATCCTTGTTTCTAGGGACAGGGAAGGACAGTGAGGGAAATTCTCCTTGTGCTATAGTGTGCTAAAGCATTGATCATCAATCAGCTTTAAAAAAACATGTTTTCTAGGGACAGAAAACTATAGGTAGGAAGAGTGTCAGTTTCTTTCACTGTGATAATCCTTGTTTCTAGGGACAGGGAAGGACAGTGAGGGAAATTCTACTTGTGCTATAGTATGCTAAAGCATTGATCATCAATCAGCTTTAAAAAAACATTTTTTCTAGGGACAGAAAACTATAGGTAGGAAGAGTGTCAGTTTCTTTCACTGTGATAATCCTTGTTTCTAGGGACAGGGAAGGACAGTTAGGGAAATTCTACTTGTGCTATAGTGTGCTAAAGCATTGATCATCAATCAGCTTTAAAAAAACATTTTTTCTAGGGACAGAAAACTATAGGTAGGAAGAGTGTCAGTTTCTTTCACTGTGATAATCCTTGTTTCTAGGGACAGGGAAGGACAGTGAGGGAAATTCTCCTTGTGCTATAGTGTGCTTTAAAAAAACATTTTTTCTAGGGACAGAAAACTATAGGTAGGAAGAGTGTCAGTTTCTTTCACTGTGATAATCCTTGTTTCTAGGGACAGGGAAGGACAGTGAGGGAAATTCTCCTTGTGCTATAGTGTGCTTTAAAAAAACATTTTTTCTAGGGACAGAAAACTATAGGTAGGAAGAGTGTCAGTTTCTTTCACTGTGATAATCCTTGTTTCTAGGGACAGGGAAGGACAGTGAGGGAAATTCTCCTTGTGCTATAGTGTGCTAAAGCATTGATCATCAATCAGCTTTAAAAAAACATTTTTTCTAGGGACAGAAAACTATAGGTAGGAAGAGTGTCAGTTTCTTTCACTGTGATAATCCTTGTTTCTAGGGACAGGGAAGGACAGTGAGGGAAATTCTACTTGTGCTATAGTGTGCTAAAGCATTGATCATCAATCAGCTTTAAAAAAACATTTTTTCTAGGGACAGAAAACTATAGGTAGGAAGAGTGTCAGTTTCTTTCACTGTGATAATCCTTGTTTCTAGGGACAGGGAAGGACAGTGAGGGAAATTCTACTTGTGCTATAGTGTGCTAAAGCATTGATCATCAATCAGCTTTAAAAAAACATTTTTTCTAGGGACAGAAAACTATAGGTAGGAAGAGTGTCAGTTTCTTTCACTGTGATAATCCTTGTTTCTAGGGACAGGGAAGGACAGTGAGGGAAATTCTCCTTGTGCTATAGTGTGCTTTAAAAAAACATTTTTTCTAGGGACAGAAAACTATAGGTAGGAAGAGTGTCAGTTTCTTTCACTGTGATAATCCTTGTTTCTAGGGACAGGGAAGGACAGTGAGGGAAATTCTCCTTGTGCTATAGTGTGCTAAAGCATTGATCATCAATCAGCTTTAAAAAAACATTTTTTCTAGGGACAGAAAACTATAGGTAGGAAGAGTGTCAGTTTCTTTCACTGTGATAATCCTTGTTTCTAGGGACAGGGAAGGACAGTGAGGGAAATTCTCCTTGTGCTATAGTGTGCTTTAAAAAAACATTTTTTCTAGGGACAGAAAACTATAGGTAGGAAGAGTGTCAGTTTCTTTCACTGTGATAATCCTTGTTTCTAGGGACAGGGAAGGACAGTGAGGGAAATTCTCCTTGTGCTATAGTGTGCTAAAGCATTGATCATCATTCAGCTTTAAAAAAACATTTTTTTCTAGGGACAGAAAACTATAGGTAGGAAGAGTGTCAGTTTCTTTCACTGTGATAATCCTTGTTTCTAGGGACAGGGAAGGACAGTGAGGGAAATTCTACTTGTGCTATAGTGTGCTAAAGCATTGATCATCAATCAGCTTTAAAAAAACATTTTTTCTAGGGACAGAAAACTATAGGTAGGAAGAGTGTCAGTTTCTTTCACTGTGATAATCCTTGTTTCTAGGGACAGGGAAGGACAGTGAGGGAAATTCTCCTTGTGCTATAGTGTGCTAAAGCATTCCTCATCAACCATCTTTGAAATCCTTGTTTTTTGGACAGTCAGGGAAATTGTCGTTGTGCTATTCTGTGCAAAAGCAATCATCCTCAACCATATTTAGAAATCCTTAAGTAAAGGGACAGAGAAGGACACCTGAAGGTAGCCCTTATTGCTTTTTTCCCATCTCCCTGCAGGCCATCTATTAGAATGTCTGGAAGGCAAACAAGGAGAGGCAGACAGTCAGGAGGCAATAAAAGAGGGCAAGCAGGCTCTGTGTCTGGGGGCAACAGTGCTGGTCGTGGACGCGGTGCATTGTCATCAGCACATGGCCATGGGACACGCTTGTCCTTCTTTTCGGCAGCTGGACATGTTGAGCCACATCATGCCGAAGACTTGGTAGAGTGGATGACCAAGCCCTCCTCCTCCTCCTCATCCTCTCTCACCCAGGCTCAGGGTACTGGAAAAGCAGCTGCCAAAGCGTCCTCTTCCCTGGTATCAATGTCAGACTCATCATCAGTCACTCCTTCCCTAGACCCACCATGTCCTCCTCCTGAGGAGTCCCCCGAACTGTTTGAGCACAGTGTTGGGTACATGCTCCAGGAGGATGCCGTTTCGAAGGGTCTGATGATGAAACCCAGCTACAGGAAGGCAGTAGCGTGAGAGCAGACAGAGGGGATGCTCAAGAAGGACACCAATCTGGCAGTCATGTTCCAGCAGCTGCAGCATACTGCCAGATTGGCTCCAGTGATGAGGAGGGAGGGGATGATGAGGTCACTGACTCCACGTGGGTGCCTAATAGGAGAGAGGAGGAGGAGGAGGATGAGGAGGAGGCACATCTCCAACGAGGCAGGATGCCCTTTGGTGGCCAGCGTAAGGGCAGTACACCGACGGAATCACACCGCAGAGCTCCGCCTGTGCAGGGCGCTGCCTCTGCCCGTCATTCAAAAAGTTCTTTGGTGTGGCCCTTTTTTGAGGCTAGTGCATCAGATCGCACAGCTGCTGTTTGCAACATATGTCTCAAGCGTATATCGCGTGGCCAAAACATCAGCCGCTTGGGTACCACATGCCTGACCAGACATATGTTGACCTGCCATGCAGCTCGTTGGCAAGCCTACCTCAAAGACCCACACCAAAGAACAAAGCGGACCTCTCCTTGCACCGCATCAGCTGGGATCTCCAACCCCACTATAACTTCAGTCCTCTCTGAAACATGCACTGAGAGGAATGAAGGTGTAGAATTAGGTGTGTCACAGCCAAGTACTTGCGGCCACTCTGCTAGCAGTACACCGACGTCCGATTCTAGCAGGCAAATTTCCCTGCCCCAGCTGCTGGACCGTCGAAAGAAGTTCACTCCCAGCCATCCACATGCCCAGCGGTTGAATGCTAGCTTGGCTAAATTGCTAGCGCTTCAACTGCTGCCTTTTCAGTTGGTAGACTCGGCCCCCTTCCGTGAGTTTGTGCAATGTGCGGTTCCTCAGTGGCAGGTTCCCAAACGCCACTTTTTCTCACGGAAGGCTATTCCGGCTCTCTACTGGCATGTGGAAGGCAATGTCTTGGCCTCGCTGGACAGGGCGGTCAGCGGTAAGGTGCATATTACCGCTGACTCATGGTCCAGCAGGCATGGACAGGGACGTTACCTTTCTTTCACGGCCCATTGGGTCACTCTTTTGGCAGCTGGGAAGGATGCAGGACAAGGTGCAGTAGTGTTGGAGGTTGTTCCACCGCCACGCCTCCAAAATGCTACTACTGGTTGTGACACACCTCTCTCCTCCACCCCCTCCTCTTCTTCTTCCTCCATGGCCTCTTCCTGTGGTTTGTCCTCTGAACCAGCGGTGCTCCGTAGCCGTTCAAGGGGCTACGCAAGTACGCAGGCAAAAAGATGCCATGCCGTGCTTGCGCTGGTATGTTTGGGGGACAGAAGCCACACTGGGGCAGAGGTCCTGTCTGCTCTGCAGGGCCAGGCCGAGAGGTGGTTGACGCCATGCCAGCTTAAGCCAGGAATGGTGGTTTGCGACAATGGCACCAACCTCCTCTCCGCCCTCCGACAGGGACAACTGACCCATGTGCCCTGTGTGGCTCACGTCCTTAACCTGGTGGTGCAGCGGTTCTTGGGCAGGTACCCGGGCTTACAGGATGTCCTGAGGCAGGCCAGGAAAGTCTGTGTGCATTTCCGCAGATCTTATAATGCCAGTGCTCGCCTGGCTGAGCTGCAAAAGGAGTTGAACCTGCCCAAGAACCGCCTTATATGTGACATGCCCACCAGGTGGAACTCAACGTTGGCCATGCTGCAGCGGCTGCACACGCAGCAGAGGGCCATCAATGAGTACCTGTGCGACTACGGCACCAGGACAGGGTCAGGGGAGCTTGGTTTTTTCTCCACGCCAGTGGGGCATGATCAGGGATGCATGCACTGTCCTGGCACCATTTGAGGAGGCCACGAGGATGGTGAGCAGTGACAGTGCATGCATCAGTGACACTGTACCTCTTGTCCACCTGTTGGAGCACACGCTGCATGGAATAATGGACAGGGCACTTGAGGCAGAACAGAGGCAGGAAGAGGAGGACTTCCTTGCCTCTCAAGGCCCCCTTTACCCAGACAGTGTTCCTTCTGTCCCACCCATCGCACAGGAAGAGGAGGAGGAGGAGGAGGAGGATTGTGTCAGCATGGAGGTGGAGGCTGGCACTCAGCATCATCAGCAGCAGTCTTTTAGGGATGATTTACAGTCCCAAGAAACCAGTGGACTTGTACGTGGCTGGGAGGAGGTGGCTGCGGATCATGTCGTCCTTAGTGACCCAGAGGACTCCGGAGCGAATGCCTCAGCAAACCTACGCTGCATGGCCTCCCTGATCCTGCAAAGTCTGCGGAAGGATCCTCGTATTCTTCGGATCAAGGAGAGGGACCATTACTGGCTGGCCACTCTCCTTGATCCACGGTACAAGGGTAAGGTTGCGGACCTTATGTTACCATCGCAGAGGGAGCAGAGGATGAGACAACTCCGGGAGGCCTTGCAGAAAGGTCTGTGCAACGCGTTCCCAGAGACTGGGAGGTTACAAACTCCTGGTCCTGGACAACGAGTTGCTGAGGCTTCGGCCAGTCAAAGAAGGAGCGGTGGGGAAGGTGGCCGTCTGACCGATGCGTTCAGACAATTCTTTAGTCCGCAGCCCCAAAGTATGATCGGTTCCAGCAACCATCGCCAGCGTCTGATAAACATGGTGCAGGAATATCTAGGGGCAAGGTCAGACTTGGACACCTTCCCCACCGAAAATCCTCTGGCTTACTGGGTCTTGAGGATGGATCACTGGCCAGAGCTTGCACAGTATGCAATTGAGCTACTGGCCTGTCCTGCATCCAGCGTTCTTTCGGAACGCACATTCAGTGCTGCTGGAGGATTTGTCACGGATCACAGGGTGCGCCTGTCCACCGACTCGGTTGATCGACTGACTTTCATCAAGATGAACCAGTCTTGGATCACCACCAGCTACCACACACCTGATGCTGATATAACAGACTAATTGATTTTAACATGTCACATCCCTTCAAGACTGATGCTGATGCTGAGTGCCTGTGCTGTTATGTTGACTGGCTATCCTCCTCCTCCGAGTCCTCAATGATACGATTGATGATGATAGCTTGGAAGATCATTTTTGTTTATGGGTGCCGCCACCAGTGGCTAAGGCCCAATTTTTCAGCCCCTGTTTTACAGGGGCGTGTAATTACAATTTTTTTAGCAATAATTTGCCATAGGGCTCATTGCTGTGCTCCAAGTACAGTATCTGTGAGGGGTTGTAGTGTTGTGCCACCAGTGCCTAAGGCCCAATTTTTCAGCCCCTGTTCAACAGGGGCATGTAATTACAATTCTTGATCTAATAATTCACAGCAGGGCCCATTGCTGCACCCACCAAGAGTAACTCTGAGGGCTTACAGTGTTGTGGCAACGCCACCACCACCACCACCACGAAAGGCCCAATTTTTCAGCCCCTGTTCAAAAGGGGCATGTAATTACAATTCTTGATCTAATAATTCACAGCAGGGCCCATTCCTGCACCCACCAAGAGTAACTCTGAGGGCTTACAGTGTTGTGGCAACACCACCACCACCACCACGAAAGGCCCAATTTTTCAGCCCCTGTTCAAAAGGGGCATGTAATTACAATTCTTGATCTAATAATTCACAGCAGGGCCCATTCCTGCACCCACCAAGAGTAACTCTGAGGGCTTACAGTGTTGTGGCAACACCACCACCACCACCACCACCACGAAAGGCCCAATTTTTCAGCCCCTGTTCAACAGGGGCATGCAATTACAATTCTTGATCTAATAATTCACAGCAGGGCCCATTGCTGCACCCACCAAGAGTAACTGTCAGGGCTTACAGTGTTGTGGCACCAGCACCACCATCAAAGGCCCAATTTTTACTACCACTGTTCAACAATTATATGTAATTAAAATTCCTGATATAATAGTTGACAGCAGGGCGTTCCAGCACCAACCAAGAGTAACTGTGAGTGCTTACAGTGTTGTGCCAACACCAACAACTAAGGGGCCTATTTCTGCAGAGTATATATGGCAGGTCCCTACTTTCAAACATCCAACTTACAAACGACTCCTACTTGCAAACGCAAGAAGACAACAGGAAGTGAGAGGAAATCTACCCCTTGAAAGGAAAATTCTCTCCTGTAAGAATTAATATGGGAGAAAGGTGTCTCCTCTGTACTGATGCTTTATCAGCAATCCTTGTTTCAAGAAAAACACCACATTTCAAAAACAGTTGTCATTGGGACGGAAAGTGAGGTGAAATGTTCTGAACAGGGGCACAGACAGCAAAACAAATGTTACAGGGGTGATAACCCTTACCTATGTTTTCCAAAAAGTTTAAAAATAGATTTTTGGGCTGGAGCTACACTTAAACAATGTACCTGTTCAAAATTACAAACAGATTCTACATAAGAACAAACCTACAGTCCCTGTCTTGTATGCACCGCCTGTATACGGCTGTTCAGAGTATATAGGGCCTTTTTTATTTTATGTGCGGGGTTCCCCTTAATATCCATACAAGACCCAAAGGGGCTGGTAATGGGCTGGGGTGGGGGGGGGGGGGGGGTCATGGGGTAGCTATGCCATTTTTCTTAAAGATTTTCATCCATATTACCGGGACCAGACATTACATTAAAGCCGCAAGCAGTTTTAAATGGCTTTTTTTTCCTTTAGAAGTGTCATTTTGTGCAGGGACAGTTCTAAACACGGGAAACACGTGGCACTT
This sequence comes from Rana muscosa, assembly GCA_029206835.1. Taxonomy (NCBI): domain Eukaryota; kingdom Metazoa; phylum Chordata; class Amphibia; order Anura; family Ranidae; genus Rana; species Rana muscosa. Next base: position 325,107,181 of record CM055118.1, on the reverse strand, counting down.
CACAGGCATACTTTAGACACCCCCCAGGTACGATATTTAAATGAATATTTGACTTTTTTTTTTTCACTTTATGCATCATTAAAATGACTGCTCCCGAAAAACGACCGTTTTTAAAACTTCTTTTTGCATTGATACATGTCCCCTGGTGCACAACCCGGGTTCCCAAACCCTTTTTAGGACAATAACATGCATAATAGTTGTTATAATTAGCACTTTAGAATTCGAACGTTCGCATCCATTGTATTTAATAGGGTTCTAATGTTCGTACGAACTTTCGGTCCGTTCGCGGGTTCTGGTGCGAACCGAACCCGGGGGTGTTCGGCTCATCACTAGGTGTAGGGAATCGCCGGCTGCAAAAGCTGATATCTGAATGATGCCTGTAGCTGCACCCATCATTCAGATATCCCCCCACAAAGTCAAGGATGTCATATGACGGCCGGCGGGCGGGAAGTGGTTAAAACGCTTTTTTTTTTTTAACACAAAGTTAAGCATGGCTGGGTATAGCCGAGTATGACTGGGTATGGCTTGGTAGTTCAGAGTATTGCAGAGTAGTGCAGAGCATGGCTGGGTATTTCAGGGTATTGCAGAGTATGGGCAGGGTATTGCAGAGTATGGGCAGGGTATTGCAGGGTATGGCAGAGTATGGCAGAGTATGGCAGGGTATTGCAGGGTATTGCAGAGTATGGGCAGGGTATGGGCAGGGTATGGCAGGGTATTGCAGAGTATGGCAGGGTATGGGCAGGGTATTGCAAAGTATGGGCAGGGTATTGCAGAGTATGGGCAGGGTATTGCAGAGTATGGGCAGGGTATTGCAGAGTATGGGCAGGGTATTGCAGAGTATGGGCAGGGTATTGCAGAGTATGGGCAGGGTATTGCAGAGTATTGGCAGGGTATTGCAGAGTATGGGCAGGGTATTGAAGGGTATTGCAGAGTATGGGCAGGGTATTGAAGGGTATTGCAGAGTATGGGCAAGGTATTGAAGGGTATTGCAGAGTATGGGCATGGTATTGAAGGGTATTGCAGAGTATGGGCAGGGTATTGAAGGGTATTGCAGAGTATGGGCAGGGTATTGAAGGGTATTGCAGAGTATGGGCAGGGTATTGAAGGGTATTGCAGAGTATGGGCAGGGTATTGAAGGGTATTGCAGAGTATGGGCAGGGTATTGAATGGTATTGCAGAGTACGGGCAGGGTATTAAAGGGTATTGCAGAGTATGGGCAGGATATTGAATGGTACTGCAGAGTACGGGCAGGGTATTGAAGGGTATTGCAGAGTACGGGCAGGGTATTGAAGGGTATTGCAGAGTACGGGCAGGGTATTGAAGGGTATTGCAGAGTACGGGCAGGGTATTGAAGGGTATTGCAGAGTACGGGCAGGGTATTGAATGGTACTGCAGAGTACGGGCAGGGTATTGAAGGGTATTGCAGCGTACGGGCAGGGTATTGAAGGGTATTGCAGAGTACGGGCAGGGTATTGAAGGGTATTGCAGAGTACGGGCAGGGTATTGAAGGGTATTGCAGAGTACGGGCAGGGTATTGAAGGGTATTGCAGAGTACGGGCAGGGTATTGAATGGTACTGAATGGTACGGGCAGGGTATTGAAGGGTATTGCAGCGTACGGGCAGGGTATTGAAGGGTATTGCAGAGTACGGGCAGGGTATTGCAGGGTACGGGCAGGGTATTGAAGGGTATTGCAGAGTACGGGCAGGGTATTGAAGGGTATTGCAGAGTACGGGCAGGGTATTGAAGGGTATTGCAGAGTATGGGCAGGGTATTGCAGGGATGGCTGAGCAGGGATGGATGGATCTGTGACTGCAATTGTCACAGAGCAGCGCTGTGGGCACTACAGATCCAGCCCACAGTGCTGCTGCCATCCGCTCCCCCCCCCCCCTCTCACAATGTACCGATCAGTACAGAGAGGGGAGAGAGGAAACCAGCGTCATCACATGACGCCGGTCTGTTTACAAGTGATCGCTCCGTCATTTGACGGAGCGATCACGTGGTAAACGACCGCGATTAGCGGCCATCCAGGGGGCGCGCGGGAGCAAGGTTCTGGGAGGACATCCCTGGGACGTCCACCCTGGATAACTCGACCGCGCTGCAGCCGTCTTTCGGCTATGGCGCGGTCGGCAAGTGGTTAAAGTGAATGGAAATTTACAGGTTCTAAAAATGGCTTTTTGGTTGAATACAAATTGTAAACCAAAATATGCTGTGTCATTTCCGTGAATTCCTATTGTTCTGGATGGATGAGGGGGCGGCGAATGTCTGGGGCACAATGAGGATCACTCACCATTGGACCGAAGGAAGCTTCTGGTGGCTATTTGGGAAAAAATGGGCAAGGGTGGATTCCTTTATATATAACTGATTGTGAGCATGTTTGAACAATTTTATATATTGTATCAAAGCATATACACAGCTATGCTAAGAGTTGAAGTTGCCGTTCCCATAATATACAATGTGTACATACCATGTACATAGAACTACGGTGTAGTCCACTGGAACTTTTAAGGTGTCAGAAAAGTCAAACAGCTGCAATATTATACAGATATAAAGCAAATCTTTTTTTTTTTTTTTACAGAATAAGTCTGATATAGATCGTTTGAAAGCATGTTAGTAACTAGTGTTGAGCGAACCCGAACTGTAAAGTTCGGGTCCGTACCGAACTTTAGCTTTTTCCCGAACCCGAACCCGGACTTTGCGCAAAAGTCTGGGTTCGGGTTCGGCAATCTAATTACGCATATAGAAATGCTTCAGGGGCCAGCCAATCACCTTTTGATTAGCTGATGTGCCCTTAGAGGCCATCATAGCCATGCCTACTAATGGCATGGCTGTGATTGGTCAGTGCAACATGTGACCCAGCTTCTATATAAGCTAGAGGCACACAGCACACACGTCACTCTGCTTCAGAATAGATAGGGAGAGGATCTAGTCTGCTGCTGCTGCTTTTAAGGAGAGATAGAAAAATACATGAGTTAGTCCTGATTCTGGAATCTGAGGGAAAAGATAGAGACAGTGTAGTGTAGGGCCAGGTTCCTGTTTTTTGCTTTTAGGGAGAGAGATATATTATATAGGAATAGGAGTCCAGATTCAGAGATTCAGATTCAGATTCAGATTCAGATATGCATAGGTTTACCTGTTTGTGTTGCAGTGCAGTCTTTTTACACTGCCATGAGCCCAGTGTCAGAGAAAATCTAACTTTTATCTGCAAGCTCAGTGCACCAGCACTGCATATTACGTTGAGAGATACACAGTTTCCATACTGTGGGTGTATTCTGCTCTTTGAAAAAGATCCATTTAGGGGGAAAAAAAAAAGGCACTTTATTGTGCTCTTTTCCAAAAGACCCATAGGGCAAAAAAAAGAAAAAAATGGCATTTTATTTTGCTTGTGCAAAAAAAGACCCGTTTAGGGCAAAAAAAGAAAAAAAAATTGCACTTTAATGTACTCTTGCAAAAAGAGCCATTCAGGGCCACAAAAAATAGTTTGCAGTGTGTTATACATATGTGGAGGTGTGTGAAATAAACAATTTCTATATAGTTTTCTCCTACTGTGCTATACTAAAAAAACAACATTTTTTTTGAATAGCATTTTCTGCAGTTCTGTAGCTGTGCGATTCAGCGGTTACGTACTGTGGGTGTGTTCTGCTCCTCCAAAAACACCCATTTAGGGCAAGATCCTAAATTTGGAAAATATGAGGAGAAGGTCAAAGGGACGTGGTGGCCCCGGTCGTGGTGCTGCTGGTGGAGCTCCTGTTGCAGGGAGAGGATGTGGTGGATCTGTGCCAGATACACGCACAAGTGAAACACCTTCCTCAGGTGCGAGTAGGCGACCGAGCCTGCGGCGGTATTTTGTCGCCCCTAATGAGGCTGTACGAATGTTTAGGCCAGGACAAGTACAGGCAATAGTAGATTGGGTTGCTGACAGTGCCTCGGGTTCCTTCACATTGTCTCCCACCCACTCTTCTGATGAAAGATCAGAGTTGGCACCTGAAACCCATGTCCATCAGTCTTTCACCTCACCCCCTTGCAAATCAGCCAAGCAGTCTGAGCCCCAAATCATGCAGCAGTCTCTTCTGCTTTTCGATGACTCTGTTAGCAGGGTTTCCCAGGGCCATCCACCTAGCCCTGCCCCAAAAGTGGAAGAGATTGAGTGCACCGATGCCCAACCACTTATGTTTCATGATGAGTACATGGGAGGACCATCGCAGTACGTCTCGGATGATGACGAAACACAGGTGCCAACTGCTGCTGCTTTCACAATTGTGCAGACAGACAAGGAGGGCAGGGGTGAAGACTGGGTGGAAGATGATGTGGAGGACGATGAGGTCCTCGACCCCACATGGAATGAACGTTATGCAGGTGACCAGTGTAGTTTGGAGGAAGAGGCGGTGGTCGCACAGAGCCACCAGCACAGCAGAAGAGGGAGCAGTGTGTAAATACGGAGCGTCCGTCCCCTAGACAGTATGTCTGCTACTGCCCAATGCAGCAAGGGACCGAGCACACCAAAGCCAGGTCCAAGGAGTTCCCTAGCGTGGCAGTTCTTCACACAATGTGCTGATGACAAGACACGAGTGGTTTGCACGCTGTGCAATCAGAGCCTGAACCGAGGCATAAAAGTTCTCAACCTGAGCACAACCTGCATGACCAGGCATCTAAGTGCAAAGCACGAGCTGCAGTGGAGTAGACACCTCAAAAACCAAGAAAGGTCTCTGGCTCCTCCTGCTTCCTCTTCTGCTGCAGTATTGGCCTCTTCATCCACCTCTGTAGTGACAGTGGCACCTGCCACCCCGCAAACAGAGGATCTGCCAGCAACACTACCACCTGGGTCACCAACCATCTCCACAATGTCCCATGGAAGCGTTCAGCTCTCTATCTCCCAAACATTGGAGTGGAAGAGGAAGTACCCCCTAGCCACCCGCGATCCCTGGCCCTGAATGCCAGCATTTCAAAACTCCTGGCCTTTGAAATGCTGTCATTCCGTCTGGTGGAGACGCAGAGTTTTAAAAAGCCTGATGGCATTGGCTGTCCCACAGTACGTCGTGCCCAGCCGCCACTACTTTTCCAGGCGAGCCATCCCTTCTCTGCACAACCAAGTGGGGGACAAAATCAGGTGTGCACTGCGCAACGCCATCTGTGGCAAGGTCCACCTAACTACGTATGCGTCGACCAGTAAGCACGGTCAGGGACGTTATATCTCCCTAACAGCACACTGGGTAAATGCAGTGGCGGCTGGGCCTGAGGCAGATAGCAGTTTGGCGCATGTCCTTCCACCACCGAGGATTGCAGGGCGCTTCAGTTTGCCTCCTGTTGCTAACTCCTCCTACTCCGCTTCCTCATCCTCTACCGCCTCCTCATCCGGTCAGCGTAACACCTTCACCACCAACTTCAGCACAGCCAGGGGTAAACGACAGCAGGCAGTTTTAAAACTTTCCTGTTTGGGGGGAAAACCCCACACCGCACAGGAGTTGTGGAGGGACATGGAACAACAGACCAATGAGTGGTTGCTGTCAGTGAGCCTCAAGCCCGGCCTGGTGGTGTGCGATAATGGGCGAAATCTCGTAGCAGCTCTGGGCCTAGCCGGTTTGACGCACATCCCTTGCCTGGTGCATGTGCTGAACTTGGTGGTCCAGAGGTTCCTTAAAAATTACCCCAATATGCCAGAGCTGCTGCAGAAAGTGCGGGCTGTGTGTGCACACTTTCGGCGTTCTCACCCTGCTGCTGCTCGCCTGTCAGCGCTGCAGCGTAACTTCGGCCTTCCCGCTCACCGCCTCATATGTGACGTGCCCACAAGGTGGAACTCCACCTTGCACATGCTGGCCAGACTGTGCGAGCAGCAGCAGGCAATAGTGGAGTTTCAGCTGCAGCAATCACGCGTGAGTCGCTCTACGGAACAGCACCACTTCACCACCAATAACTGGGCCTCCATGCGAGACCTGTGTGCCTTGTTGCGCTGTTTCGAGTACTCCACCAACATGTCCAGTGCCAATGACGCCGTTCTCAGCGTTACTATCCCAGTTCTATGCCTCCTTGAAAAAACGCTTCGGGCGATGATGGAAGAGGATGTGGCACAGGAGGATGAGGAGGAGGAGGAGGAAGCGGGATCATTTCAAAGGCTTTCAGGGCAGTCTTTCACAAGTGGCTACGAGGGTGGGTTCCTGCACCAACAAACGCCAGGTACACAATTGTCCGGCAGAAAGGGCACAGTTCTGGAGGATGACGAGGTGGAGGAGGAGGAGGAGGAGGAACCATTTTCACAGCAGGGTGGCACCCAGACCAGCTCGTGGCCATCACTGGTGCGTGGCTGGGGGGATACAGAGGACACAGACGATACACCTCCCACAGAGGACAGCTTTTCTTTGCCTCTGGGCAGCCTGGCACACATGAGCGATTACATGCTGCAGTGTTTCCGCAATGACCGCCGAGTTGCCCACATTTTAACTGGTGCTGATTACTGGGTGGCCACCCTGCTGGATCCCCGTTACAAGGACAACGTACCGTCCTTAATTCCCTCACTGGAGCGGGATCGTAAGATGTGCGAGTACAAGCGCACGCTGGTAGACGCGCTGCTGGTGGCATTCCCACCTGACAGCGGGCGTACGGTGGAAGCACAAGGCGAAGGCAGAGGAGGAGGAAGAGGCCGCCAACGCAGCCGGGGCACCGGCAGCACCTCAGAAGGCAGGGTTAGCATGGCTGAAATGTGGAAAAGCTTTGTCAGCACGCCACAACAACCAGCACCACCAGCTGAGATGGAACGTCTTAGCAGGAGGCAGCATTTCACCAACATGGTTGAGCAGTATGTGTCCACAGGCCTACACGTACTGGATAACGGGTCTGCCCCCTTTAACTTCTGGGTCTCCAAATTGGGCACATGACCTGAGCTTGCCCTTTATGCCTTGGAGGTGCTGGCCTGCCCTGCAGCCAGTGTATTATCTGAACGTGTATTTAGCACGCCAGGGGGCGTTATCACAGACAAGCGCAGCCGCCTGTCCAGAGCCAATGTGGACAAGCTCACGTTCATTAAAAATGAACCAGGCATGGATCCCACAGGACTTGTCCGTACCTTGTGCAGAATAGACATGTATACCGGTGTTGTGACAAAAACTGTCCGGCCATCGGATTGTGTCCGGCCCATACTGCGAAGGCGCAGTGCTTGCGCAATACAGAGGACAAGGAGATTCACAAAATCTCCGAAGATGAACGGCGCCTGCACAGTGAGTGCAGGTTCAAGCCCCACCATCCAAGTGGACATACGGTAGCACATAGTAACAGGGCCCCTCACGGGCTCGGTTCGATCGCCACGCTTCGGGCACGGCCTCACTTGGCTCGGCTTGAACCACGGATGGTGTGGCCTTCACCTAAACTCACCACGCAGGCGCCGTTCGTCTTGGGAGATTTTCGAAATCCCCTTGTCCTACATACTGAGCAAGCGCAGTACAGGGTGGACACTATTTGACGGGGGACAGAATTCGACACATCACCGGCCTTACCCAGCCATTGTTGTATTTTTGAACCAGTGTTGGCTACCTCGTCCTCCTCCACCGCCGCTTCCACCTACACAGCCACATCCACCGCCACCTCAACCTCCTACTCCATATGGACCTCGTCCTCCTAGGTCAAGATTATAATTTTTATTTTATTTTTTTGTAGCGCACAGATCCTTTCCCCCTTACCTGCCTTTATGTTGTTGGCTCCTCGCAGGAGGGAGAAAGGCACACCGCACTACCAGCCCGTACCCTCCTATATAAAGAGGTTGAGCGGTGTACTTGACGGGCCGTGTCCACAGCCGGAGTCAAAACTCCTCCAGAGGATGATTCTCACCTCTACTGTAGGTAGAGGCAAGTCCTTTAATTCCCAGTAAAGTCAATGTCCACACCAGCTGAAATTACAACTCTTATTCTCTCATGGCAAAATAAACTCTACTCGGATAGAAAAGGTTAGAGCAAAGAAACAGGACAGCTTAAGGTGTGGAGGAGGTCCAGGCACAAACGTAGCACATTCACTTCACTGCTTAGGTTTCTCAAACAGTTTTAGGTGCACGGTCTCTGCCACAGACCTTGAGGTTGGTCTCTGCCACAGACCGGGTGTACAAGGCCCCTGCCATGGACCTGGAGAACTTTGGTCTCTGCCACAGACCAGGGTGTATAAGGCCCCTGCCACGGGCCGGGTGAATAAGGCCTCTGATACAGTCAAGATGACCTTGAGCTTCTCCTTCTACGAACCTAGCCCATATCAAGGGGAAGACATCTCTCCAGGGAGTCAACAGACCCTTCCTTCACCGTGACTCCCGCATCGGTCCATCAGAATGATCCTCCCTTCCCTGGAACATGGTCCCCTACACGAGGCGGCACCCTAAGACTCCTCGACCCTTAGCGGACTCCAGACGAAGGCTCTGGACTCCAGGCTTTACTCCTGCACCTAGGCCTCCATACCGAGGGCAGCAGGAACTCCAGGATAGTACCTCACCCCGGGCTAAAGGTACCCGAGATGGACAGGAACACATGCACCCAGGCCGAAGGCACCTGGGCGTGGACCCCACTGGACATCAGCCCCCAGGCCAAAGGTCTGCCCCTTTTATATGCTCTCCCGGCATGCACAGCAGGTTCCCCGCCCCGCTGTACTACTGCCAAGAGGGGACACAAAAGGCACAGCACTGTATCGGCGGTTCAACCCTAGCCTACCATGGCAGCGCCACCTGTAGGCCGCAGGGAACTGCACACCAATACTGTCCCCCGAGGACAAAATGGTCCATGAATCCTACAGAATTAGGGTGTTTGAGCCTATTTACCACTCAAACACTTCCCTTAAATTTAGCACCCCGCTACATTTTTATTTCAAAGTATTTTATTTTCCCACTAGCTTATCCATTAAATTGAATAATTTATTCCAGAAAGGGCGTATTCTGGGGAATTCCCACCATATGTGTGGCATCGTGCCGTTGAGTTTCTGAGGTTCTTAACGACTTCCCGTACCTCTTCTGCTGAAAAGGGGGCCTCCAGCATATTTTTTTTTTTATGTTATTTTAAGTTATTTCCCTATCCACATTTGATTACAGAGCACTTGCCATGCTCTTAACAACATTTTGCTGCCATTTGCAGCCCTCTAGCCCTTTCCATTACTTTTTTAGAGCCTTTTTAGTCCTTAGAAGTCCGGGTCCCCATTGACTTCAATGGGGTTCGGGTTCGGGTCCGGGTTCGGGTTAAAGTTCGGTCCCGAACCCAAACTTTTTTCCGAAGTTCGGCCGAACCCGTCAAACCCGAACATCCAGGTGTCCGCTCAACTCTATTAGTAACTAATGTTGTAAAACATTACAAAAATCATCACAAATATCCCAATACGTGTGCCCTGTTGTTTCCACTGTCTTGATAAAGTTTACATATTTTTTGGGTTCCAGGCATGACTTTTCAACTGTATCATGCAGTGGAGTCGGGTCACTTTATCGACACGTTTCACAGAACTGTGCTTCCTCAAGGAAGGATCAGGGAAGTCATATAATATGTCATTAACGTCACTAACCGCATGCTATAACACTGTCAGGTGTAATGAGTTACGTCTGCGTATATTATTGCATACGGTAAATAAAGTCCATTTGACAAAAAAATAAAAATAACCAGTATGCAGTTGTAGCGGGGTCTAATTTAAAGACTCTCAGGACTACCTTACCCAGAACCCCATTCGGCACCCAGGGTGCAATGTTTCCACCCCAGAGACTCATGGGTGGGGTTATATAAGGAGGAGGCGAGGCTGAGCTCGGCCTCTTTGGGACACGAGACTTCAGTGGAGAGATCTTCCTGTGCGGATCCGCTGTGGTGCAAGGCCTGAAGCCTGGGGCCTTGCGCTGCTACCCAAAAGAGCCTTCCACCCCCATTGCGAGCCTGGGTGGCATCTGACTCGGTCATCCTCAACCGCTGCTGAGCCGGAGACCAGACCGCTGCAGACGCTGTGTGTGGAGACATAGCAGGTGGAAATTCCCGGACTGGGATAGCGTCCGGAGGGGTGAGCGAGCCCCTGCTCAATCCATATACTGTACACTATTGTTAGGCCTACAGACTGCCGTGGCCCACCAGTTCATATTTAAGTCCCCACTAGAGATCCATAGCAGAACTGAGTCAAACGGATCTCTAGTGGAGTGTTCTGTGTTGGCACTTTTACCCTTTGGATTACAAATGTGTTCCTGAAATGTGCACCACCATTTAAAGACTTGCATGCAAAGAATTAATCCCCTAGAGACTAAGTTATAGGGTCAGGCCTAGCCAGCCAGATAGTTTATTTAGTTGCTGCGCCATAGGGCGCATAGTGAAGTACTGTTACACGTGGCACGTGTGCGCCATATCTTACTAGTTGTAGTGTGTCTATTGCTGCAGGGCTCTGCAGATAGATTCCTGTGATTTGTTACAACTGTTGATTTTTATTGCCAGTAGAAAGTAAACTCGTTATTCTGCTATCATTGCATTGGTGTCTGAATTTAACCATAGAGCATAAGATATATATACATTACCCTAGACTAACTGTGCCAGAGTGGGTCGAGTAAATTGCCGGGGGTTGGCAGAGCTGTCTTCAGGGCCCAAACAAAATCTGCGGCCCTCTTAGCTGAAGGTATCGCTACACGTGGGGGTTCTTGTTCGGGATCCTGATACAGCAGATGAAGCCAGAAGGGAAGGTAGGACCACTGAAGACGTGGCATCGAAACCACCTGCTCCCACTTGCTGAAGCAGTCAGGATACCTCCAGTGAGGGACTCCCCTGAACCAGTCTCTATTCTGGATACTCCCAGGCCAAACACTCGGTCCCAGACCTCTCGGGCTGAAGATGGAGAGGCCTCTGAACTTAGTGGAGATGAAGGAAGAGAACTTGACTGGCTGTGACCTTCCCCAACTCCAGGAACTTCTGATCTATATCTTCCAACCACTGAAGACACTATAGATGGACAACTGAATGCAGAAGCCACTGAGTTCATCCCATCTAGTCCTTCATCAGATTACTGGGAAGATGCCTGTGACACTTACTCAGAAGAGGACCCTAGAGACTCTACGTGTCCTTCGGCCCCTGAAGCAGATGTTCCAGAGCCCGCCGTGTTGCCCGAACCTGCTACGGAAGAAGAGCCTGTGGCGCCAGAGCCAGAAACCCCAAGAGAGCAAAGAGCTCGAAGAGTCATAAGACCTCCCAAAAAGTTGACCTACCCACAAATGGGGAAGAGCTCAGAAGATTCTGTGGTCACTGCCAGGAGGAGTGCAGAGAATCCAGATCCCTCCACTGTTCATTTGGTGGAGGGCAACCCCCACTCACTCTCTGGCACAGTTAGACAGGCCACTCATGATAGTGTGACCTGTGGGCAAGGGAATTCAACCCCTCGGTTTTGGTGGGAATTCCCAATGCCAACATCATACGCAACGTTGTCTAGGGTTGTACACAGTGTATGTTAGAATTATCTTTGGGGACCAAAGAGTTTAAGTGGGGGGAGTGTGTAGTGGGGTCTCCTTTAAAGACTCTCAGGAATACCTTACCCAGAACCCCATTCGGCACCCAGGGTGCAATGTTTCCACCCCAGAGACTCATGGGTGGGGTTATATAAGGAGGAGGCGAGGCTGAGCTCGGCCTCTTTGGGACATGAGACTTCAGTGGAGAGATCTTCCTGTGCGGATCCACTGTGGTGCAAGGCCTGAAGCCTGGGGCCTTGCGCTGCTACCCAAAAGAGCCTTCCACCCCCATTGCGAGCCTGGGTGGCATCTGACTCGGTCATCCTCAACTGCTGCTGAGCCGGAGACCAGACCGCTGCAGACGCTGTGTGTGGAGACACAGCAGGTGGAAGTTCCCGGACTCGGATCGCGTCCGGAGGGGTGAGCGAGCACCTGCTCAATCCATATACTGTACACTATTGTTAGGCCTACAAACTGCCGCGGCCCACCAGTTTATATTTAAGTCCCCGCTGGAGATCCATAGCAGAACTGAGTCAAACGGATCTCTAGTGGAGTGTTCTGTGTTGGCACTTTTACCCTTTGGATTAAAAAATGTGTTCCTGAAATGTGCACCACCATTTAAAGACTTGCATGCGAAGAATTCATCCCCTAGAGACTGAGTTATAGGGTCAGGCCTGGCCAGCCAGATAGTTTATTTAGTTGCTGCGCCATAGGGCGCATAGTGAAGTACTGTTACACGTGGCGCGTGTGCGCCATATCTTACTAGTTGTAGTGTGTCTATTGCTGCAGGGCTCTGCAGATAGATTCCTGTGATTTGTCACAACTGTTGATTTTTATTGCCAGTAGAAAGTAAACTCGTTATTCTGCTATCATTGCATTGGTGTCTGAATTTAACCATAGAGCATAAGATATATATATATATATATACATTACCCTAGACTAACTGTGCCAGAGTGGGTCGAGTAAATTGCAGGGGGTTGGCGGAGCTGTCTTCAGGGCCCAAACTAAATCTGCGGCCCTCTTAGCTGAAGGTATCGCTACACAGTATTTAATGCAAAATGAAAAATGTGGCATTAAATATTGTCAAAAACCCATGCGGTAAGCTCTTAAAGGAGTAGTAAAGTTACATGTTTTTTCACCTTAATGCATCCTATGCATTAAGGTGAAAAAACATTCGACAATACCGCCCCCCCCCCCCGAGCCCCCGTTTTTCTTACCTGGCCCCTCGAAAGTCCCATGCTCGTCCCCGTCATCCTCTTCGTTTTTCTGCCTGGCCGCCGATTGGCTACACTGGATAGATTGAAAGCAGCGCAGCCATTGGCTGGCGCTGCTGTCAATCACATCCAATGACGCGGCACGCCGGGGGGCGGGGCCGAGTGATACAGTCGGTGGCTATGGCCGCCGCTGTATCACGGGAGCGCGCCCGCAATCACTCCACACCATGCGAGCTCACTCGCATTAAGGTGTGGAGTCCTTGCGGGGAGGAGCCAAGACAGCCGCCGAGGGACCCCAGAAGACCAGGATCGGGGCCACTGTGTGCAAAACGAGCTGCACAGTGGAGGTAAGTATAACATGTTTGTTATTTTTAAGCAAAAAAAAAAAAAGCTTTAGTGCTCCTTTAAGTCCAATTCACAAATAGAACAGAGAGTAAAAAAACATGCAATATTTATCAGCAAAGTTTTGCTGGTGGTATCACATGCGGTATTCGTCAGACAAAGCGTGGTGGTCCCTCCCAATAGCTGGTTGCTAAGGAGTGGACCGGAAAGCTGGCTGCCATGTCTTTAACAACAGATGACTCATCAGCTGGGCCGGTGACATCACAAGGGGGAGTAGCCACCAGGTGAAGTCAGCAGATGGCCCTGCCCCTTACCTATTTAAGAACTGTTACACGGCAGAGCATTTGTCGCGAGCGGAGCATTTATTTTTTCAGGTCCGGCGGTGGTGGCGGGCAGCGTGATTTTCACTCGCTCTCTCTACCCCCTTTTCTGACCTGCCAGGCTGCATGCTTGGATAAGGGTCTGGTATGGATTTTTGGGGGGGTGCCTTTTTTTTGGCATGGGGTTCCCCTTTAAATCCATACTAGGCTTTTCGGGGGGGGGGGACCCCACGCTGTTTATTTTTATAATGTTTTTTTCATTTCTGGCATGTTTTCTTTACATTCAGCTGCAGTAGGGAACCTGCTGACAGTTGATGAGTCATCTGCTGTTAAGGACGGGGCGGCCGGCTTCCTGGTGCGCTCCTTAGCAACCAGCTCAATGCGATAAATTACTGCATGAAAATATGCAGTAATTACTGCATTATCAAAACTTTACTGCAGTAGTTATTTATCACACAATTCTTAGTGAATTTAACATTTGCACAAACACATACGTTATTTTACTGCATTTTTTCCAGCTTTATTTAATTCTTAGTGAATTGACCCCATCATCCCTAGTCAGTATAGAAGATATGGTAACACCCTGTAAGTGACAGTCCATGGATGGCTGAACCGGTTCTCCTGTAATAGCGCAATTATTCAATAGCCATATTGCTTCCTGAGACAATCTCCCTCAATTACCGTACATCTCAAAACAGCAGCAGAATCCTCCTTGCTTCGTTTTTTGCCCAGAGGGCCACAGGAACACAAACACAGGATACCTGCCCTCGCTGTCTACCAGGCTCACCAGGGTGTGAGAATCCTCCATGCCATGTTCGCATTACATGTCTCCCAGCTCACCCATTAACAGAATGTCCAGTCAGGAAACTTGCATTTTTGAATGGTTTATTTAATAACTTTATTTAATATCCTTTTTAACTAATGAAACCACCAAGCTACTCATTTACTCCCTTGTTATCCCCCGCCTTCACAATTGCAACTCCCTCCTTATAGGCCTACCTCTCTATAGTCTATCCCCTATCCCCTCTTCAGTCTATCATGAATGCTGCTGCCAGACTCACCTACCATACCAACCACTCAGTGTCTGCCACCCCTCTCCGCCAATCCCTACACTGGCTCTCGATCGCCCAGCAACTTAAATTCAAAATACTAACCACAGCATACAAAGCCATTCACAACTCTGCCCTGAGCTAAATCACCAATCTTGTCTCCAAATATCATCCAATCCGTCCTCTCTGTTCCTCTCAAGACCTCCTACTCTCAAGCACCCTTGTCTCCCCCTCCCATGCTTGTCTCCAGGACTTCTCCAGAGCCTCTCCCATCTCCTGGAACACTCTATCTCAATCTGTCTGGCTATCTCCTACTCTAGCTGCCTTTAGGCAATCCCTGAAAACTTCAGTGAAGCCTATTACACCTCCACCTATTCCTTTACCATTAGCCATTAGCCCATTCCCCACAGTTACAACCTTTTGTACCACCTGCCCCAACCTTAGATTGTAAGCTCTTCTGAGCAGGGCCCCCTTGTATTTTATTGTACTGTAACTGTATTTTCTTCCTTTTATTTTGTAAAGTGCTGCGTAAATGGTTGGCACTATATAAATCCTGTATAATAATAATAATAATTTTACAAGGTCCAAATAAATGGCATAAAACACATGGTCCTGTATGAGGTATTGAATGCCAGTGTAAGTCTGAGTCTATGCTGAGGCTAATCTCACAGTTCATTATACTGACAATGCTGAACCCCGATGAGAGGGAGCATTAGCTTATCTAGCCATTTTACCCCCACCAAATGGGGTTCTTGATGCCTAACTCTTCCTATGCACAAACCACCCCAGCATCTCCCCCCCACACACATACTGTACTTTATATACCCCAGCCAAGAAAAAATGGAGCAAATACTGGCAGGACACAGGGTGCAGACCACCCTAAAAGAGACACAAAGCCCCTTTTACAAGACATTTTTGACACAGCAAGCTGTTCTGCTTGCTTTTCCTTAAAATTTTGATTATTAGTGTCATTTTGTTCTTAAGCAAAAGAGGAAGTCATCACTAGGGAGGAGCCGAACACCCCCCGGTTCGGTTCGCATTAGAACATTCGAACGGACCGAAAGTTTGCGCAAACTTTCATACCCCGTTAAAATCTATGGGACTCGAATTTTGAATGCTAATATGGAAGTTATTGTCCCAAAAAGGGTTTGGGGATGCGGGTCCTGCCCCAGGGTACATGTATCAATGCAAAAAAAAGTTTTAAAAATGGCCATTTTTTCGGGAGCAGGGATTTCAACCACTTAAGCCACGGACCATTTTGTAGCTAAAGGACCAGGCCCCTTTTAGTGGTTCGGCACTGAGTCGCTTTAACTGACAATTGTGCGGTCTTGCGACAGGGCTCCCAAACAAAATTGGCGTCCTTTTTTTCCTACAAATATAGCTTTCTTTTGGTGGTATTTGATCACCTCTGCGGTTTTTATTTTTTGCGCTATAAACAAAAATAGAGCGACAATTTTGAAAAAAAATGCTATATTTTTTACTTTTTGCTATAATAAATATCCCCAAAAAATATATAAAAAAACATTTTCTTGTCCACAGTTTAGGCGATACGTATTCTTCTACATATTTTTGGTAAAAAAAAAAAATCGCAATAAGCGTTTATTGATTGGTTTGCACAAAAGTTATAGCATCTACAAAATAGGGGGACTGTTTTATGTAATTTTTATTAATAATTATCTTTTTACTAGTTATGGCGGTGATCAGCGATTTTTATCGTGACTCCTACATTATGGCGGACACATCGGACACTTTTTACACCATTTTGGGACCATAGTAATTTTTACAGCGATCAGTACTATGAAAATGCACTGATTACTGTAAAAAGTACACTGGCAGTGAAGGGGATAACCACTAGGTGGAGCTGCAGGGGTTAAGTGTTTCCTAGGGAGTGATTGTTACTGTGAGGGGGCGTGGCTAGACGTAACACGTCACTAATGTCCGTTCCTGATCACGGTCATCAGTGACAGTGTCACTAGGCAGAATAGGGGAATACCTTGTTTACAAAGGCATTCCCCTGTTCTGCTCTTGCCGACTGCAATCGCTGGACTCCCGGGAACATCGAGTTCCCGGGACCCGCAGCCGCACTTTCGAGGCAAGCAGCGGGCGCGCGTGCTTGCAGGGCGGCAGATTTAAAGGGACATACCTGTACGCCATATGCCTGCCCGTGCCATTCTACCGACGTACATCGGCGTGCGGCGGTTGGCAAGTGGTTAATGATGCTTAAAGTGAAAAAATAAAAGTGAAATATTCCTTTAAATATCGTGCCTGTGAAGTGGCGTGTGTTTCCTGTGTTTAGAACTGTCACTGCACAAAATTACATTTCTAAAGAAATAAACGTCATTTAAAACTGCTTGCGGCTTTAATGTCATGTCTGGTCCCAGCAACAGGGATGAGCCGAACACCCCCCTGTTCGGTTCGCTCCAGAACCTGCGAACAGACAGAATGTTCGCGTGAACTTTAGAACCCTATTAAATACAATGGACTCGATCGTTCGAAATCTAAAGTGCTAATTATAAAGGCTAATATGCAATTTATTGTCCTAAAAAGTGTTTGGGGACCCGGGTTCTGCCCCAGGGGACATGTATCAATGCAAAAAGAAGTTTTAAAAACGGACGTTTTTAATAATGGTTAAAATGAAAAAATAAAAGTGAAATATTCCTTTAAATTTCGTACCTGGGGGGTGTGTATACTATGCATGTAAAGTCGCGCATGTTTCCCGTGCTTAGAACTGTCCCTGCACAAAATGTAATTTTTGAAGGAAAAAAAGTCATTTAAAACTCACTCGCGGCTATTAATGAATTGTCGGCTCCCGGCAATAGAAAAGTCATTGATAAAAAAAAAATTAAAAAAAAGTGTCGGGTCCCCCCAAATTCAATTAACAGGCCCTTCAGGTCTGGTATAGATATTAAGGGGGAACCCTGCCGCAAATAAAAAAAAAAATGCGTGCGGTTCCCCCCAAATATCCATACCAGGCCCTTCAGATCTGGCATGGATTTTAAGGGGAACTCCACCCCAAATGTAAAAAAAAATGGCGTGGAGTCAACCCAAAAATCCATACCAGACCCTTATCCGAGCACGCAACCTGGCAGGCCACGGGAAAAGAGGGGGGACGAGAGAGCGCCCCCCCCCCTCCTGATCCATACCAGGCCACATGCCCTCAACATGGGGAGGATGTCCCCATGTTGATGGGAACAAGGGCCTCATCCCCACAACCCTTGCCCGGTGGTTGTAGGGGTCTGTGGGCGGGGGGCTTATCAAAATATGGAAGACCCCTTTAACAAAGGGGACCCCCAGATCCCGGACCCCCCCTATGTGAATTGGTAAGGGGTACATTGGCGTGCTGATTGGCGTGCTGTCTGGCTGACCCTGGGTGCCGATACATGCTGTCTGACTGTGCCACTAGCTCCTTGCGACGACCTCCCCCTGCTTCCAACTCGTCTCCTCCTCCTCTCTGTCTCCCCATCTGAACTTTCCCCCTGTTCTTCTTCTCTTTGAGTGGGCACCCACGTGACATCCACGGACACATCGTCATCATCAACCGCTTCACTTGTATCTGACAACTCAGCAAAGGAAGCAGCAGCGGGTACAACATCATCATCATCACACCATACGTCCATGTGTGTAATGCTGCCTGACTGAGACATATCCCTTTTATCTACATCCTCTGGCAATAATGGTTGTGCATCACTTATTTCTTCTAACTCATGTGTAAATAACTCCTCTGACAGATAAAGTGAAGCAGCTGTGGTGCTAGTGTTGGTGGTGGCGGCAGGTGGGCGAGTGGTAACTTGAGAGGTGCCCGAAGCTGAGCTGGAGGAGGATGGTGCGTCAAGGTTCCGAGCGGAAGCTGTAGAAGATTGGGTGTCCTGTGTTAGCCAGTCAACTATGTCCTCAGAACTTTTCGAGTTCAGGGTACGTGGCCTCTGAACACTGGGCATTATTCTAGGGCCAAAGGGAATCACAGCACCACGACGGCCCCTGCGGGGTGGCTTGCCTCTGCCTGTCATTTTTTTTAGATTCGTTTAGTTGTACTATGCGTGCAAGCTACTGTGACACCAGATATGAGTGGCACTGTGCACTGGCAGAAGTTGGCAGAGTAGACGCTGTAGGCCTGACATACACGCTGGCAGGCAACTGACTGCTATTCTATTGCAGTCAAAATTGTTGTTGTTTTTTTTAAATGTAATCTACTGTGACACAAGATATATGAGTGGTGGCACTGGGCAAGTGGGCACAGTATATGCTGTGAGCCTGACACACACACGCTGGCAGGGAACTGACTGCTATTCTATTGCAGTCAAAATTGTTTTGTTTTTTTAAATGTAATCTACTGTGACACCAGATATATGAGTGGTGGCACTGGGCAAGTGGGCACAGTATACGCTGTGAGCCTGACACACACGCTGGCAGGGAACTGACTGCTATTCTATTGCAGTCAAAATTGTTTTGTTTTTTTAAATGTAATCTACTGTGCCACCAGATATATGAGTGGTGGCACTGGGCAAGTGGGCACAGTATACGCTGTGAGCCTGACATACACACGCTGGCAGGCAACTGCAATTAGATTACAGAGGAAAAAAAAAAGCAGAATGATGTACTAGCCCTAAAAAGGGCTTTTTGGGGTGCTGTCAGGACGCTGTCCTTACAGCAGAGATCAGATGAGTCTTTCAGGACTGGAGTGGACACTGAATACACTGGCCTAGCTATAGATTTCCCTATTACATCAGCAGCAGCTACACTGTCCCTCCTCTCACTAAGACTGCAGCTTCCGAATGAATCTAAAATGGATGCTGTCTAGGAGGTGGGAGGGTCTGGGAGGGAGGGTATGCTGCTGATTGGCTGGAATGTGTCTGCTGACTGCGAGGTACAGGGTCAAAGTTTGCTCAATGATGACGAATAGGGGGCGGACCGAACATCGCATATGTTCGCCCGCCGCGGCGAACGCGAACAAGCTATGTTCGTCGGGAACTATTCGCCGGCGAATAGTTCGGGACATCTCTACCTAGGGGTAGATTTCCTCTCACTTCCTGTTGTCTCATTCTGTTTGCAAGTAGGAGTCGTTTGTAAGTTGGATGTTTGAAAGTAGGGGCCTGCCGTATATACCATATTTTTCGCACCATAAGACGCACTTTTTCTCCCCCAAAAAATAGGGGAAAAGTTCCCTGCGTCCTGTGGAGCGAATACTACCTCTATACCAGCCCCCCCCACCCCCATCGCGGCCGCCGTGTTACATAATGCGTGAGCCGTAAGATGGATGCATGCGGCGGTGTCTGCCGTTACTCGGCAGCTGCAACAATCATCAGCAGCACGATTGGTGTCATTGAAAAGCAAAGGAAGGGGGCCCGCCCCGGGTAGAAGAAGCCCCCAGGATGCATTGCGACCAGTCCCAGTGTGCGGAGGCACGCCCACGCAACGTCATGGGCGTCATTACGTGTTGCCCCACACACTGGAATGTAATTGGTGCATGCGCAATACACCCACCTATGACGCGGTTGGAGACACAGGTTGGTGCTTCTGACAGAACACCAGATTACCTCACGCAATCAGTGCCCTGCATAGCCTGTATATGTATGAAGAAAACAAATGCAGTACCGATATTTATATGAACAAAACTGAATGAAACCATACTAAGTCTACATAATTACCGTACCAGGTGATCAGCCACGCCACCCACTACCACACCACCCACTGCAGGGACCAGGTGATCAGCTACGCCACCCACTGCAGGGACAAGGTGATCAGCCACGCCACCCACTACCACACCACCCACTGCAGGGACCAGGTGATCAGCTACGCCACCCACTGCAGGGACCAGGTGATCAGCCATGCCACCCACTGCAGGGACCAGGTGATCAGCTACGCCACCCACTGCAGGGACAAGATGATCAGCCACGCCACCCACTACCACACCACCCACTGTAAGGACCAGGTGATCAGCTACGCCACCCACTGCAGGGACCAGGTGATCAGCCACGCCACCCACTGCAGGGACCAGGTGATCAGCTACACCACCCACTGCAGGCACCAGGTGATCAGCCACGCCACCCACTACCACACCACCCACTGTAAGGACCAGGTGATCAGCTACGCCACCCACTGCAGGGACCAGGTGATCAGCCACGCCACCCACTACCACACCACCCACTGCAGGGACCAGGTGATCAGCCACGTCACCCACTGCAGGGACCAGGTGATCAGCCACGCCACCCACTTCAGGGACCAGGTGATCAGCCACGCCACCCACTACCACACCACCCACTGTAAGGACCAGGTGATCAGCTACGCCACCCACTGCAGGGACCAGGTGATCAGCCACGCCACCCACTGCAGGGACCAGGTGATCAGCTACGCCACCCACTGCAGGGACCAGGTGATCAGCCACGCCACCCACTGCAGGGACCAGGTGCCCAGCCACGCCACCCACTGCCACGCCACCCACTGTAGGAACCAGGTGCCAGTTTAGCTACCCAAAGCAGAAAGGATGAATAAGCAGAAAAGACTAGCATATAAAATTCCTTTTAAACTGCAGGTAGTAAAATATGCTAAGGAACAAGGGAACAGAGCAGCAGAGAGACATTTTGGGCCACCTCCAACTGAAAAAATGATAAGAGAGTGGAGGAAACAGGAGGATCAGCTGCAAAAAGCAAATAAAAGTAAGCACACTTTTCGTGGGCATGCTGCAAAGTGGCCACAGCTAGACGTGGCTATGAAAGAATGGATCACACGTCACCGAAATAATGGCTTCTCAGTTTCTACAAAAATGATCATATATGAAGCCAAACGCGTTGCTGTAGAGAAAGGCATTCATGATTATACTGGATCACCATCGTGGTGCTACAGATTTATGAGGCGTTGTGACCTTGTTATGCGCACCAAAACTAGAATTGCGCAAAAAATGCCAAAAGAATATGAATCTAAGATTGTGTCTTTTCATAAATTTGTAATTGATGCTAGGAAGAAAAACGGTTTTGAAATTGGCCAGATTGGGAATAGTCCCGCTAACCTTTGATGTGCCATCTAATAGGACCCTTGATCTGAAAGGTGCCAAAACCATAACTGTGAAAACCTCAGGACATGAGAAAACACATTACACGGTTGTGTTGTCCTGCTGTGCAGACGGCACCTAATTGCCGCCCATGCTAATTTTCAAAAGGAAAACCTTTCCGAAAGTAGTGATTCCACGAGGAGTTGTCGTACATGTTCATGACAAAGGATGGATGGACGAAAATGGAATGAGAGTTTGGGTTGAAAAAGTGTGGTCCAAACGTCCTGGAGGGCTTCTGAAAAGACCTGCATTATTAGTGCTTGACCAGTTTAGAGCACATATTAGCGTAACGACAAAAAAGTGCTTTAAATAAGTAAAGACTCATCTAGCTGTAATTCCTAGGGGTTTTACCAGCCAGTTACAACCTCTCGACGTTTCCATCAACAAACCTTTTAAAGTGTTTATGCGAGAAGAGTGGAACAAATGGATGGCTGCTGGTAATCATGATCTGACACCTACTGGACGGATGAAGAGGCCAACTATCACTCAATTTTGTGAATGGGTGAAAACATCGTGGCACTCAGTGAAGGAGGAAATAGTTGTGCAGTCATTCAAAAAATGTGGCATTAGCAATGCCTTAGATGGAACTGAAGATAGTATTTTATATGAAGATGGTGAAGAAAGTGATGTCAGTGATTGTTGTGAGCAACTGAACTTCATAAATTCTGACACTAGTGATGATGAGTTCTTGGGGTTCCCAGAAAACTAGAAGAGTGCTTGAACTTAAAAGTCTCTCCTCTTTTGTTAATGACAGTGATGATAGTTCTTAATGTCATTGTTGACTGCTGTTCACTTTACATGGTTGAAATATTATTCTGTTATATTTTATTAAACATTTTAGTATAACATTTGGTTCAAAATCTTTTTTTACTTGTTTTCCTCCTCTAAAACCTAGGTGCGTCTTTTGGTGCGAAAAATACGGTACTCTGCAGAAATTTGGCACAACACTGTAAGCTCTCACAGTTACTCTTGGTGGGCGCTGGAACCCACCTCATAAATCTGTAGGTTTTCTGGGAACCCCAAGTTTTCTGGGAACCCCCTGCTGTGAACTATTATATCAGGAATTGTAATTACAATTATTATGATATTGTTGAACAGTGGTAGGAAAAATTGGGCCTTTGGTGGTGGTGCTGGTGCCACAACACTTTAAGTCCTCACAGTTACTCTTGGTGGGCGCAGGAACGGGCCCTGCTGTGAAATATTAGATCAAGAATTGTAATTACATGCCCCTGTTAAACAGGGGCAGAAAAATTGGGCCTTTGGTGGTGGTGCTGGTGCCACAACACTTTAAGTCCTCACAGTTACTCTTGGTGGGCGCAGGAACGGGCCTTGCTGTGAAATATTAGATCAAGAATTGTAATTACATGCCCCTGTTAAACAGGGGCAGAAAAATTGGGCCTTTGGTGGTGGTGGTGGTGCTGGTACCACAACACTGCAACCCCTCACATATACTGTAGTTGCAGCGCAGGAATGAGCCCTGCTGCAAAGTATTGCATCAAAAATTTTTATTACACGCCCCTGTTAAACAGGGGCAGAAAAATTGGGCCTTAGGACCTGGTGGCAGTGCCCAGAACCAAAAATGTTCTTACAAGCTATCAGCATGATCATTGAGGAGGAAGAGGATAGTCACTCAGCATCAGCATAGGCAGTCTTGAAGAGATCTGACATTCAAAAAAAATAAATCGGTTACATCAGCATTAGGGATGAGCCGAACACCAGAACCTGTGAACGGACCGAAAGTTTGCGCGAACTTTAGAACCCTATTAAATACAATGGACTCGAACGTTCGAAATCAAAAGTGCTAATTATAAAGGCTAATATACAAGTTATTGTCTTAAAAAGGGTTTGGGGACCCGGGTCCTGCCCCAGGGGACATGTATCAATGCAAAAAAAAGTTTTAAAAACGGCAGTTTTTTCGGGAGCAGTGATTTCAATGATGCTTAAAGTGAAAAAAAAGTGAAATATTCCTTTAAATATCGTACATGGAGGGTGTCTAAAGTATGCCTGTGAAGTGGCATGTGTTTCCCGTGTTTAGAACTGTCCCTGCACAAAATTAAATTTCTAAAGGAAAAAAAGTCATTTAAAACTGCTTGCGGCTTTAATGTAATGTCTGGTCCCGGCAGGGCCGCTGTTAGAAATCATGGGGCCCCGTACAGCGCACCTGACAGGGCCCCTGGTCCCGCCCACAACCCCACCCCTGGCTCCACCCCTGACCCCATGCTGTCACGAAATCTGTGGGAATGGTGGCAGGAGCTGAAACATGTAATGTAACATGTTCCAAAAGGATCTGAATGGGAGAGATGTCAGTGTTTTGACATCTGTGCCCATTCAGTTTGTGTCCTCATACACCACATGCTTGTGTCCATTTACATCTGGCTACCTCTGATCTGTCACATTTAGGTCTGGAAAAATAGAAAAGGATGTTCTTTTCCATTTTTTTTTTTTTTTTTTTTTACCTGAATGCCCACAAGTCAATTCATATCTGGACTCCTGTAGACCTACCTGGAGCTTTCAATCGGGTCCACATCAGTGGCGTCTGGTGCTCAAAATTTTTTGGGGGGGTGCAACAAATTGAAAAATTCAGAAAAAAAACATCAATTGCTGCCATTGTGCCATCAAATGCAGCCACTGTGCCCATCAATTGCCGCCACTGTGCCATCATACGCAGCTACTGTACCCACTGGTCCACAGGAAAAACTGAAAGGCAGACTTGATTGCTAAGGATGAGCTTGGGCGTGTTCGAAAGCCCCACGTGCAGAGACTGCCAGGAAGTCGGCACTGTGCTGCGATAATCACAGGCAGTGAGACATTTCCCGATCTCTGCAGCTGTGCATCGGGACAATGTCTCACTGCTTGTGATTAGCGCAGTGCAGTGCCGACTTCCTGGCGGGCTCTGCACCTGGGGCATGTGAACACCCTGGAGCTCATCCTTACTGATTGCAAAGCTTAGGTGAAAAATTCTCAAAGGGGAGTGGTTTGGGGGGCGGTAACAATGCAGCTTGGTTGTGTGTTTTTACTGCCCCTTCCCCCCATCACATGTGTAAAGTAGCATCTTATTGTGTGTTCATGGTCATTCTCATTATGATGATCAGAGCACAGCAGGTGGTGTATGGCTCTGTCAGTGTAACATGCTGTTGGGTGCTGACTTTCTTATAGCTGTGCTGTGTTATAGTCTGTAACACACAGTACAGCCATACATTAGAATTACCATGAGCACACAATGATGAGTCAGGGGACTGAGCCTCACAGCCTGTGTGATGTGTCAGTGTGATGTGTGTGCAGGGGAATTGCTTGCCTGTGGACCAGAGTCGGTATTACTCTTTCATTCACCCTCCTCAGTGATAAGTCTATCTCTCTCTCAGGCTGCAGCACGGCATTTACTGAGGGAAGGGAGCCGCATAACAATTGTATCCATCTGCCGAGGGAAGCATACAGTGATCACAAGGTACACTGATGCAGAGAAGGGATTGTATGCCTCCACCCGAAAATGGAGAAAAAGTCCCTCTTCTTCTCTTATCTCCTGTTGAACAGGGGCATAAAAAATTTGCCTTTGGTGGTGGTGGGGGTGGTGGTGTTGCCACAATACTGTAAGTCCTCACAGTTACTCTTGGTGGGCGCAGGAATAGGCCCAGCTGTGAATTATTAGATGAAGAATTGTAATTACATGCCCCTGTTGAACAGGGGCTGAAAAATTGGGCCTTAGGCACTGGTGTCACAACACTGCAACCCCTCACAGATACTGTACTTAGAGCGCAGCAATGAGCCCTGCTGCAAAGTATTGCATCAAAAATTGTAATTACCGTATATACTCGAGTATAAGCTGAGTTTTTCAGCACATTTTGTTGTGCTGAAAATGCCCCCCTCGGCTTATACTCGAGTCACCTTTTTGCGCCTGATCTCCCAGACTTTGGGGACCCGATACCGGCCGGCTGTAGGTCCCCTGGACCCCTTGGCACACATGTAGCCCCCACTCTTCCTCTACAAGTGTGCAAAGTTTGTTGTCCAAAGGACCTACGGCCGGGGAGCACCGATTTTTCAAAGCCGGGCACCCCTTCCATAGACTCCCATGTTAAATGGTAATTTCTCCGGTGAATTTGGGGACCCGGTACTGGCCGGTCTTAGGTCCCCTGGACCCGGAACTTGGCACACATGTAGCCCCACTCTTCATCTACAAGTGTGCAAAGGTTTTTCTCTGAGGGACCTACCGCCGGGGAGCACTGATTTTTCAAACCCGGGCACCCCTTTAATAGACTCCCATGTTAAACGTCAGTCTAATCATGGACACAGTGAGGTATGGGCACAGTGAGGCATGGGCACAGTGAGGCATGGACACAGTGAGGCATGCACATGGACACAGTGAGGCAAAGTGAGGCACAGTGAGGCATGCAGATGGACACCCTAGGCTTATACTCGAGTCAATAAACTTTCACAGTTTTTTTTGGTAAAATTAGGTGCCTCTGCTTATATTCGGGTTGGCTTATACTCGAGTATATATGGTACACGCCCCTGTTAAACAGGGGCAGAAAAATTGGGCCTTAGACACTGGTGCCACAACACTGCAACCCCTCACAGATACTGTACTTGGAGTGCAGCAATTTGCCCTGCTGCAAAGTATTGCATCAAAAATTGTAATTACACGCCCCTGTTAAACAGGGGCAGAAAAATTGGGCCTTAGCCACTGGTGCTGGTGCCACAACACTGCAACCCCTCACAGATACTCTATTAGGAGCGCAGGAATGAGCACTGCTGCAAAGTATTGCATCAAAAATTGTATTTACATGCCCCTGTTAAACAGCGGCTGAAAAATTGGGCCTTAGGCACTGGTTCTGGTGCCACAACACTGCAACCCCTCACAGATAATGTAGTTGGAGCGCAGCAATGAGCCCTGCTGTAAAGTATTGCATCAAAAATTGTAAATACACGCCCCTGTTAAACAGGGGCTGAAAAATTGGGCCTTAGCCACTGGTGGCGGCAACCAGAACCAAAAATGTTCTTACAAGCTATCAGCATGATCATTGAAGAGGAAGAGGATAGTCACTCAGCATAACAGGATATTCACTCAGAATCAGCATAGGCAGTCTTGAAGGCATCTGACATTTCCAACAAAAATTATTCGGTTACATTAGCATCAGGTGCTTGGTAGCTGGTGGTGATCCAAGACTGATTAATTTTTATGAAGGTCAGTCGATCGACCGAGTCAGTGGACAGGCGCACCCTGTGATTGGTTACAAAGCCTCCAGCAGCACTGAATGTGCATTCCGAAAGAACGCTGAATGCAGGACAGGACAGTAGCTCAATTGCATACTGTGCAAGCTCTGGCCAGTGATCCATCCTCAAGACCCAGTAACCCAGAGGATTTTTGGTGGGAAAGGTGTCCAAGTCTGATCTTGCCCCTAGGTATTCCTGATCAATGTAAACCAGACGCTGGCGATGGTTGCTGGAACCGATCATACCTTGGGGCTGCGTACTAAAAAATTGTCTGAACGCATCGGTCAGACGGCCACCTTCTCCACCGCTCCTTTTTTGACTGACCGAAGCCTCAGCAACACGTTGTCCAGGACCAGGAATTTGTAACCTCCAAGGCTCTTCAAATGCGTTGCACAAACCTTTCTGAAAGGCCTCCTGAATATGTTTCATCCTCTGCTCCCTCTGCGACGGCAAGATAAGGTCCGCAACCTTACCCTTGTAATGTGGATCAAGGAGGGTTGCCAGCCAGTAATGATCCCTCTCCTTGATACCACGAATACAAGGGTCCTTCCGCAGGCTTTACAGGATCAGGGAGGCCATGCAGCGTAGGTTTGCTGAGGCATTCAGTTCGGAGTCTTCTGGGTCACTAAGGACGACATGATTTGCAGCCACCTCCTCCCAGCCACGTACAAGTCCATGGGTGTCTTGGGACTGTAATTGATCCCTTGAAGACTGCTGTTGATGCTGAGTGCTAGGCTCCACCTCCATGCTGACACAATCCTCCTCCTCCTCCTTGTCCTCTTCCTGTGTGATAGGCGGGCCAGCAGGAACACTGTCTGGATAAAGGGGGCCTTGAGAGGTAAGGAAGTCCTCCTCTTCCTCCCTCTGTTCTGCCTCAAGTGCCCTGTCCATTATTCCATGAAGCGTGCGCTCCAACAGGTGGACAAGAGGGACAGTGTCACTGATGCATGCACTGTCACTGCTCACCATCCTCGTGGCCTCCTCAAATGGTGACAGGACAGTGCATGCATCCCTGATCATGACTCACTGGAGTGGCAAAAAAAAACCAAGCTCCCCTGACCCTGTCCTCGTGCCATATTAGCACAGATACTCATTGATTGCCCTCTGCTGCATGTGCAGCTGCTGCAGCATGGCCATCGTTGAGTACTACCTGGTGGGCATGTCACAGATTAGGCGGTTCTTGGGCAGGTTGTATTCCTTTTGGAGGTCAGCCAGCCAAGCACTGGCATTATATGACCGGCAGAAATGCACACAGAGTTTCCTGGCCTGCCTCAGGACATCCTGTAAGCCCGGGTACCTGCCTAAGAACCGCTGTACCACCAAGTTAAGGATGTGAGCCAAACAGGGCACATGGGTCAGTTGTCCTTGTTGGAGGGCGGAGAGGAGGTTGGTGCCATTGTCACAAACCACCATTCCTGGCTTAAGCTGGCATGGCGTCAACCACCTCTGAGCCTGCCCCTGCAGAGCTGACAGAATCTCTGCCCTAGTGTGGCTCCTGTCCCCCAAGCACACCAGATCAAGCACCGCATGGCATCTTTTTGCCTGCGTACTTGCATAGCCCCTTGAACGCCTACCGAGCACCGCTGGTTCAGAGGACAAAGAAGCACAGGAAGAGGCCATGGAGGAAGAAGAAGTGTAGGGGGTGGAGGCCTATCAGGTGTGTCAGAATCACCACTAGTAGCATTTTGGAGGCGTGGTGGCGGAACAACCTCCAACACTACTGCACCCTGTCCTGCATCCTTCCCAGTTGCCAGTCACCCAATGCGCCGTGAAAGATAGGTAACGTCCCTGTCCATGCCTGCTGGACCATGAGTCAGCGGTAATATGCACCTTGCGCTGACCGCCCTGTCCAGCTAGGCCAAGACATTGCCTTCCACATTTCAGTAGAGAGCCGGAATCGCCTTCCGTGAAAAAAAGTGGCGTTTGGGAACCTGCCACTGAGGAACCGCACATTCCACAAACTCACGGAAGGAGGCAGAGTCTACCAACTGAAAAGGCAGCAGCTGAAGTGCCATCAATTTAGCCAAGCTAGCATTCAACCACTGGGCATGTGGATGGCTGGGAGCGAACTTCTTTTGGCGGTGCAGCAGCTGGGGCAGGGAAATTTGCCTGGTACAATCTGACGTTGGTGTACCGATAGCAGATTGCCCGCAAGTACTTGGCAGTGACACACCTAATTCTACACCTTCATTCCTCTCAGTGCAGGTTTCTGAGAGGACTGAAGGTCTAATGGGGTTGGAGATCCCAGCTGATGAGGAGCAAGGAGAGGTCCGCTTTGTTCTTTGGTATAGGCCTTTTCTGTACGCTTGCCAACGGACTGCATGGCAGGTCGACATATGTCTGGTCATGCATGTGGTGCCCAAGCGGCTGCTGTTTTGGCCACGCGAGATACACTTCAGACATATGTTGCAAATAGAAAAGGTGCGATCTGCTGCACACGTCTCAAAAAAGGCCCACACCAAAGAACTTTTGGAATGACACGCAGAGACAGCAGTGCCCTGCACATGTGGAGCTCTGCGGTGTGATGCAGTCGGTGTGCTGCCCTTAAGCTGGCCCCTGGAGGGCATCCTGCCTCGTTGGAGATGTGCCTCCTCCTCCTCCTCCTCTCTCCTATCAGGCACCCACGTAAAGTCAGTGACCTCATTATCCCCTCCCTCCTCTCCACTGGAGCAAACCTGGCAGTATGCTGCAGCTAAGGGAACATGACTGCAAGTTTGCTGTCCTTCTTGGGCACCCCCTCTCTCTGGGCTCACATTACTGCCTTCCTCTAGCTGGGTACCATCATCAGAGCCTTCAAAACGCTGCGCATCCTCCTGCAGCATGTACCCAACACTGTGGTCAAACAATTCGGGGGACCCCTCAGGAGGACATGGTGTGGCTAGGGAAGGAGTGACTGATGCCATTGAGCCGAGGGAAGAGGCCGCTTTGGCGGCTGCTTTGTCAGACAAAGTACTCTGAGCCTGGGTGAGAGAGGATGAGGAGGATGAGGACGGCTTGGTCATCCACTCTACCAAGTCTTCGGCATGTAGCGGCTCAATGCGGCCAGCTGCCGAAAAAAAAGGCAAGCGTGCCCCACGGCCACGTGCTGATGAGGATGCATCGTGTCCATGATCAGCACTGTTGCCTCTAGACACAGAGCCTGCATGGCCTCTTTTATTGGCCTGTGACTGTCTGCCTCTCCTTGTTGGCCTTCCAGACATACTGCCTTTGATGTATTGGAATAGGTACACAAGGAATGGCCTGCAGTGAGATGTAGGTGCACAAAGCTGGGATGTATATATATACTGATTATACTGCAGCTAGCTGAATCAACTGCCTGGATGTAGTATCTTCGCAAAAGAAGTCACGTAGGAACAGTCTGCAGTGTAGCTAAACTGAATACAGTATTACTGAGTGATATACTGCATCTTTCTCAATCAACTACCTGCCTGTAGTCTCTTAGCAACAGTAGTTCAGGACGGAGGAACAGTCTGCAGTGTAGCTAAACTGAATACAGTATTACTGAGTGATATACTGCAGCTTTCTCAATCAACTACCTGCCTGTAGTCTCTTAGCAACAGTAGTTCAGGACGGAGGAACAGTCTGCAGTGTAGCTAAACTGAATACAGTATTACTGAGTG
This sequence comes from Rana muscosa, assembly GCA_029206835.1. Taxonomy (NCBI): domain Eukaryota; kingdom Metazoa; phylum Chordata; class Amphibia; order Anura; family Ranidae; genus Rana; species Rana muscosa. The sequence goes on along the minus strand of CM055118.1, from coordinate 325,076,975 downwards.
ATATACTGTAGCTTTCTCAATAAACTACCTGCCTGTAGTCTCTTAGCAACAGTAGTTCAGGACAGAGGAACAGTCTGCAGTGTAGCTAAACTGAATACAGTATTACTGAGTGATATACTGCAGCTTTCTCAATCAACTACCTGCCTGTCTGTAGTAGATTAGCTTAGCAACAGTAGAACAGGAACGGATCTAGCTATACTGAATACAGTGTGTATATATATATATATATATATATATATATATATTTATATATATATTGTGACAGCAGGAAGGTAAAGTCACCTGGTTGCATCCAGGGGGGTAGATATATTTCGCCCAGATTCAGGCTTTACGCTGACTTATACAGCTAGGTGGAGAGTTGTATAAGCCCAGCTGAGACTAGTGGGCTCATTGATGACTCATACCTCTAGGGAGAGGGCTGGGCGTCGTGCAAACAGGGAGTTGATGAGGCCAGCTGAAGCCTGTCAGTTCGTTTAAGGCCTCTATAAAAACTCCCAGATTCATTAGATGTTAGCTCATGCCTGGAAGCAGACCTGTGTGGACTGTCTAGGGAGAGTGAACCCCTGTGCGGTGAGAGAAAGCCTGTGTGGCTATATTTTGCTTGGACATTTAAAACCAGGGACTAGGACAGCACTAGGCTGATCCCAGTCGTTAGTTAGGAAACCTGTAAGTTTAGTTAGAGGTCAAGTTGACCAGGATTTATTTTGTTTATGTTTTTTTGCCTTGCTGTGTTTTTGTCACTGTAAATAGAAAATAAACCGCACCTTTTTGATTTTGAAAACCACAACCTCCGTCTGCTGGGCCTGTTTTGGGTGGGGAGCCCATCCCGGGGGTCACACATACCCGCTGCCGAGCTAGCCCCCTCACAGTTGGTGGAGAATGCAGGCAGTTTTTTTTAAGCCAGCATGGAGGAGATACTGAAGCAGCTGGCTCTAGCAAATGCCAATCAACAGCAGACAAATGCAGGTTTGCAAAAGAGCCTTGCAGCTCATCAACAGAGCCTTGCAGCTCAACAACAGAACTTCGCAGCCCAGCAGCAAGCTCATCAACAGAGCCTTGCAGCCCAGCAGCAAGCTCACCAACAGAGTCTGGAAGCTCAGCAACAAGCCCAGCAGCAATCTGAGGCCCGCTTCATAGACCTGTTACAGAAGCAAGAGCAGAGACTACAACAAATGGAAGCAGTAATGCAGCAACGTCCGCAGACCAGTGAGGAAAGCCGTCCCACTAATACCGCGTCCTTTGGGGTGAGTCGTTTATTGACAAAAATGACTGGAGAGGATGATCCAGAGGTATTTTTGACCACATTTGAAAGGACTGCTGAAAGAGAAAAGTGGCCTGAGGAGCAGTGGGCTGGACTGGTGGCTCCTCTGTTAACTGGTGAATCGCAGAAGGCTTACTATGACCTGGAGCCTGACCAAGCAAAAGACTATGTGATGCTAAAAGCTGAGATATTGGCAAGGCTGGGTGTCACCCAGGCTGTCCGGGCTCAGCGTGTGCATAACTGGACTTTCCAGCTTGGAAAACCCCCCAGGTCTCAAATGTATGATCTCATTCACCTGAGCAGAAAGTGGCTACAGCCAGAGACTTTGTCCGCACCAAAGATTGTGGAACGTGTTGTAATGGATCGGTTTTTGAGAGCTCTTCCTACTGCCATCCAAAAGTGGGTAAGCCATGGAGACCCAGAGACGGCCGATGGTCTTGTGGATCGTGTGGAGAAATACTTGGCTACAGAGAACCTGACGGCCTCTTCCAGAGACACTCGGACTTTCCACCCTAAGACCAGACCATCCCCAGGGGCGGATAAGAGGATTCCAAGGGGTGAGGGTGGAGAGAGTGAGAGGGTGGGAGCTCTACCCCAAGTTTGGCGAGAACAGCCTGGGAAATCAGCGGCTCAAGAGGCCGCAAGAAGGATCGTTTGCTACCGCTGCCGGCAAGCGGGACATATTGCAGCAAATTGCCCGGTTGTGGAGGAACCCATGCAGTGTGACTTTCTGACGGGCAGACGTCAGTCGCTGTGTGCGACAGTCGCATGCACTGCCATTCGGGGAACTGAGAAACATTTATGCAAAATGTGTATTAATGGTAGAAATGTTGTGGTATTGCTGGATTCAGGTAGCCTTGTGACCCTGATAAAGGCTGAGTTAGTTAAAACAGAGGTCTCTGGGAATAGCAAGGTAGCCGTTATTTGTGTGCATGGGGACACCCGAGAGTATCCAGTGACTACGGTGTGTTTCGAGACCCCCAAAGGTACCCTCTCTCATCCAGTGGGCTTAGTATCTCAGTTACCGCATGACGCCATTGTGGGAAGGGATTTTCCGAAGTTCTGGGAACTGTGGGATGATCCTGAGCCCCCCACTGGTGCCCCTATGTACCAGGAATGTGATAGCCAGAACTCCCCTGAGAGTGGTGAGGACTCTCCGGAATTTCCCTTGTCAGTATTGGCAGGGGAGACTCAAGAAACTGGAGAGGAGCCCACCTCCTCAGACGAAAACCTACCGTCTGTGGAGTTTTCTGATCTTGAGGTTCACAGGGAAAACTTTGCCACAGAACAGTTGAAAGACCCCGCCCTAATAAAGGCACGGGAAAACGTAGTGAAAATAGATGGCGAGTTAGTGAACCCAGATAATACTGGCACTTACCCATACTTCAGCGTAGAGAAGGACCTACTGTATCGGGTGGCAAAAAGGGCAGAAGAAACCGTTGAGCAGCTTGTGGTGCCCAAACCTTACAGGAAGTTGGTGTTGGAGTTGGCCCATGGGCACATTCTTGGAGGTCATCTGGGGACAGAGAAAACCCGAGAGAGGGTATTACAGAGATTCTATTGGCCTGGGGTGATGAAGGACATAGAAAATTATTGTTCCTCCTGCCCTGTGTGTCAGAGGTCGGCCCCGATGCCACATTTCCGTAGCCCGCTGGTCCCTCTACCCATCATTGAGGTCCCGTTTGAGAGAATCGCAATGGATTTGGTAGGTCCTATAATCAAGTCCGCTAGGGGGCACCAGTACATATTGGTTATAATGGACTATGCCACCCGTTATCCAGAAGCGATCCCTCTCAGAAATACCTCGGCCAAAACCATAGCCAAAGAGCTATCTCTTGTTTTTAGCCGGGTGGGTATTTGTAAAGAACTGCTTACGGACCAAGGTACACCCTTTATGTCCCGGGTTATGAAAGAGCTGTGTAAATTGTTCAAAGTGACGCAATTGCGTACATCTGTGTATCACCCCCAAACCGATGGGCTGGTTGAAAGATTCAACAAAACCCTAAAACAAATGTTGAAGAAAGTGGTGGATAGAGATGGAAGGGATTGGGACTGTCTACTTCCTTATTTGATGTTTGCTATTAGGGAGGTGCCCCAATCCTCTACGGGATTCTCCCCCTTTGAGTTACTGTATGGGAGACACCCAAGAGGGCTGTTGGATATTGCCAAGGAAACTTGGGAAAGTGAGAGTTCTCCCCACAGGAGTGTGATTGAGCATGTCGCCCTGATGCAAGATCGAATTGCACAGGTAATGCCCATCGTGAAGGAACATTTGGCCCAAGCGCAGTTGGCACAGCAGAGAGTGTACAACCGTGGAGCCAAGACCCGTACCTTTTCCCCGGGGGATAGGATATTGGTACTTGTCCCTACGGTTGAAAGTAAATTCCTTGCCAAATGGCAAGGCCCCTACGAGATAATGGAAAAAGTGAGCGAAGTGAATTACAAGGTCAGACAACCAGGAAGGCGAAAGCCCGAACAGATCTATCACGTTAATCTGTTGAAAGCCTGGAGGGATAGAGAGTCCCTAGTCGCAGACACTTGGTCACCAGCTCAAACTGGTTGCGTGATTCCTGAGGTTGGAATCGCAGCCACCTTGTCACAACCCCAACAACAGGAGGTTAAGGAGTTTGTACTTCGCAACAAGGAGGTATTCTCTGAGCTGCCGGGACAAACATCTGGGGTAGAGCATGACATTATTACCCCGCCCGGTGAAAGGGTGAAGTTAAAACCCTATCGGATCCCAGAGGCCCGACGGGAGGCAATACGGGAGGAAGTACAGAGAATGCTGAACTTAGGGGTGATAGAGGAGTCCCAAAGTGATTGGTCTAGTCCCATTGTGTTGGTGCCTAAACCGGATGGGAGCTGGCGATTTTGTAACGATTTTCGTCAGTTGAACAAAGTTACAAAATTTGACACCTACCCCATGCCACGTATAGATGAGTTGATCGACCGGCTGGGAACAGCCCGATACATGACGACTCTTGACCTCACAAAAGGGTATTGGCAAATCCCCCTGGCCAAGTCGGCCAAAGAGAAAACCGCATTTGTAACCCCAGACGGGGCGTTCCAATATAAAAGAATGCCGTTCGGGTTACAGAATGCGCCGGCCACATTCCAGCGGAAAATGGACCAGATGCTGAGGCCCCATCGGAAGTATGCTGCGGCTTACCTGGATGACATAATTGTCCATAGCACAGATTGGGCCTCACATCTGCCAAAAGTGCAAGCAGTCCTGGACTCTGTTCGGGAAGCAGGGTTTACGGCTAACCCCAAGAAGTGTACCATTGGGCAGGAGGAGGCCAAATATCTTGGGTACACCATTGGGAGGGGAGTAATAAAACCCCAACTCAACAAAGTCGAGGCCATCCAGAGTTGGCCACGTCCCAACAGCAAGAAGCAGGTACGAGCCTTTCTGGGAATCGCTGGGTATTATCGGCGATTCATTCCCCACTTTGCTTCTAAGGCTGTGCCCCTAACCAACCTGACGAAGGGGAAAGGGTCGGTCATGATTAAATGGACCCCCGAGGCTGAGGCAGCATTCCAATTCTTGAAACAAGCCTTATGTAGCCAGCCAGTGTTGTACTCACCCGACTTCTCTAGAGACTTTGTCGTACAAAGTGATGCGTCAGATGTGGGGTTAGGAGCAGTATTGTCCCAGGTCTGGAACGGGGAAGAGCACCCAGTCATTTACCTCAGCAGGAAGTTGAAGTCCCATGAGGTAAATTACGCCACCGTTGAAAAGGAGTGTTTAGCGGTGAAGTGGGCTCTAGATTCCCTTCGGTACTACCTGCTAGGTAGGCACTTTGACATGGTTACGGATCACGCTCCGTTAAAGTGGATGGCTCAAAACAAGGAAACAAATAGAAGAGTGAATAGGTGGTTCCTGGCCCTCCAGGAATTCAACTTCACAGTAAAGCATCGCCCTGGCGTTCAAATGGGGAATGTGGATGCTTTGTCTCGAGTACATGAATGCCTGATTGCTGGTGTTCCAACCCCGAGGTTAAAACAAGAGGGGGGGGTATGTGACAGCAGGAAGGTAAAGTCACCTGGTTGCATCCAGGGGGGTAGATATATTTCGCCCAGATTCAGGCTTTACGCTGACTTATACAGCTAGGTGGAGAGTTGTATAAGCCCAGCTGAGACTAGTGGGCTCATTGATGACTCATACCTCTAGGGAGAGGGCTGGGCGTCGTGCAAACAGGGAGTTGATGAGGCCAGCTGAAGCCTGTCAGTTCGTTTAAGGCCTCTATAAAAACTCCCAGATTCATTAGATGTTAGCTCATGCCTGGAAGCAGACCTGTGTGGACTGTCTAGGGAGAGTGAACCCCTGTGCGGTGAGAGAAAGCCTGTGTGGCTATATTTTGCTTGGACATTTAAAACCAGGGACTAGGACAGCACTAGGCTGATCCCAGTCGTTAGTTAGGAAACCTGTAAGTTTAGTTAGAGGTCAAGTTGACCAGGATTTATTTTGTTTATGTTTTTTTGCCTTGCTGTGTTTTTGTCACTGTAAATAGAAAATAAACCGCACCTTTTTGATTTTGAAAACCACAACCTCCGTCTGCTGGGCCTGTTTTGGGTGGGGAGCCCATCCCGGGGGTCACACATACCCGCTGCCGAGCTAGCCCCCTCACAATATATATATATACAGTGGGTACGGAAAGTATTCAGACCCCCTTAAATTTTTCACTCTTTGTTATATTGCAGCCATTTGCTAAAATCATTTAACCACTTAAGGACCGGACCAATACGCAGCTTAATGACCAGAGGTGTTTTCACAATTTGGCACTGCGCTGCTTTAACTGGAAATTGTGCGGACATGCAATGTTGTACCCAAACAAAATTTGCGTCCTTTTCTTCCCAGAAATAGAGCTTTCTTTTAATGGTATTTGATTGCCTCTGCGATTTTTTTTTTGCGATATAAACGGAAAAAGGCTGAAAATTTTGAAAAAAAAAAATATTTTCTACTTTTTGTTATAAGAAAAATCGAATAAACTCAATTTTAGTCATACATTTAGGCCAAAATGTATTCAGCCATATGTGTTTAGTAAAAAAAATGTCAATAAGCGTATATTTATTGGTTTGCGCAAAAGTTATAGCGTCTACAAACTAGGGTACATTTTCTGGAATTTACACAGCTTTTAATTTATGACTGCCTATCTAATTTCTTGAGGTGCTAAAATGGCAGGGCAGTACAAACCCCCCCCCCCCCCCCAAATGACCCTATTTTGGAAAGTAGACATCCCAAGAAAATTGCTGAGAGACATGTTGAGCCCATTGAATATTTTTTTTTTGTCCCATGTGATTGAATATTGGAGTCCTCACGCTGGGGAAACCCCTTCACAAAAACATGTTAAAGTGTGAAGGTATGTCTAAAGCCTACAATCGATCATACATTTTAATACTGAAAATAAGGGGCAATCATGACTCACAAAGTCCAAAATATATGTCAAACTATGTTCATTCAGACTGTATTGTTGGTATAAAACTGTAATCCATTATAATGGGTATGGAAGACAGCAGAATACTTATCAAACATCCAGATCATCCTTAAAGAGCAACAAACCATCCTTGTGATCCAAGTAATGCTGAAATCAAAACTAACTATGCCCAGAAGGGAACTGTAAAATGTCAAGGTTTTAGCACTCATATATAGTTATCCAGTGTCCCAAAGTTTCATTGATAAAAGCAAAATGCAGTTCCATGTGGGTCACATGTAGTGTGTAATCCATTTTAGGGAGACAACAATTTAGTGGCTTAAGGAAATACAACAACCTTGTGTTCAGAGAGGAGCTTACTGGCATAACTCACATACATATGCACTTAAACATGTATGTATGTATGTAAATTTACTCAGGTGGCTAGCATAAATGAGTATTCCAGCCGACAGAATGAGTTTATGTGCATACACTTCTAAACACTAAACTCACATTAACACACACATAAATATACACCAAAATGTGAATTTTTGGATCCAGTGTAGATAGGACTATTTTAATAGGCCTGTGTGCTTTAGCCCAGCCCCATCAAGTATGAAGATGCAGATATTATACAAAGTGATGGCCTGCTTAGAATCTTGCCATATGGGGCTTCTGGTAGGAAAGACCATTTACTAAATACTGTATGTAACTCAACATTGAGAAAGATTTAACTGCTGCAAAGATCTGCTACAAAAATGTGCCCCATGCAACTAATAAACTAATCAAGCAAAAAAGAAATAAGGGATAGCATAAAACATCAGCAACAGCATATGACAAAATACACATTAACTGTAATATGTAACTGACCCTAATTTAATACAATATTTAGCTGGTTTCATTTTTTTTTTGCTTTTTACCAAATTTTAGGCGTTACTTTCAATGACAAAAAATGTTTCATTAAACAAAAAATAGTTAATTTGATTAAAGTGATAACTTACCAGAAGAGATACAGACATAGAAAAGAACCAGCAGCACAAGGATATGACCCCACTGAGTTTTCATTGTTTGGACCTTTGGTTATCTAAGAAGGTTTCCACCTTGGGAACTATTGATTGTTCTTCCACTTTCTTATCAATTAAATCCTTGTAGATTCCTCTCTTGTTCTTTATCATTCCTAAATTGACAATGAACTTAGACGCTTAAGCAGCCTTTATTTATAGCAGAGGCTGTGATGCTGATAGGAGGAGGCAGAGAGATGACGTAGTACGCACCCCCAAAGGTGACACAGGTAGAAATTGTAAGCAGAGAGGTCATGCATGGATATGAAGGACCTGTGATTAAGAAATCTCCTAAATTCCAAGCAGGAGCTGATTTAAAGCACCTTGATAAGATAAGTATTCTTGTAAATGGAAGTAGTAAAAACTTGTAAATCAACATAGAATTACGCTGACTTCGAAAAAAAATATCATACTGAAAAAATCAGAGATGTTTGCCTTTCAATGCATAACTTTTCTAACACATATAAATCCTTGACTCCATTATACCAAAGAGCATTAAAGGTGCCACATCCTTACTGTTTGTCAAAACTTATTTCAAGGGCATTGGCAAACAAATCAAAGTAGATGTAAACTGTAACTGCATGACAATGGTTTGCCAAAGAACTGTTGGGGAAATTCATATAGAGTGTCTGAGACACTGTATGTGTAGATAGGAAATGCTTTACTTCCCAGCCCAACCGAAGTAAAGAAGTAGATACCAAATGGGCTCGGGCAGCACTGCTCCACAAAGCCATGCCCCCGCCCCAGGGAGCCCCTAAGACGCTCTGTTTGAGACACTCTTTTAAATTCCCACATGCCTCTGCATGGCAAATGTCGGTACAGGTGACAAATTCATGTACCTGTTGTAAACAGGTACATGAATCTGGGGCATGCACCATGTACAGAAGGGCATTAAGACCAGAATGTCCATATGAACCCTTCATCCTCAGTCAGGGCCATCTTAATAGCATCATGGGCCCCTGGGCAAATGAATGCACTGGGGCCCCCACAAGCCTGCACTACTGCTCACCAAACACAACACATATAAATAAAAGGGTCTGCGCTGCAAGTTCCCCACAACCGGGGGTGATGCAGCATTTAGAGCAGGGGTAGGCAACCTTTGAGAGGTGGAGATCTACTTGAAAATTATAATAAAACTAATGTCATTGAAAAATGTTTAACTTTGCTTACTTTAAAAGTTGACTTCAGTGAGCAACTAGTTTCAGGCCTAATTGCAGGGCAGTGTATAGAGGTCAGTAATAGGTAGGATAGTGTACAGAGGTCAGAAATAGGTAAGCTAGTGTATAGAGGTCAGTAATAGGTAGGATGGTGTATAGAGGTCAGAAATAGGTAAGCCAGTGTATAGAGGTCAGTAATAGGTACATTATTCCTCCTGTTCCCAGCAGGTGCTATCTGATTGCATTTGTTCAGTACAATCTCTGATTAGACAGGGTGTGTGAACCAGCTTTTGTTCAACCTGTGCTACAGGCATGGTCAGATCTCCTGTATTTAGCCAAGCCACAACAACCCAGCCCTGCCATTAGTCACCTGCCTTCCCAAGAATCTATCTCTCCGTCACCCATGGCAACCTCATCTACAGCCCAGTATACTCAGCTTCACACCAAGTACTATTACCCAGTCTACTTGATGCACTTATCCTGCCTTCAATCCACCTGCCTCTTCCCTTCCACCTGTAACTATTCCACAAAAATCTCCTCCAGCCACTGTCCCCGTGTCTTCACCGCATTCCAGCCCTTCCTTTTGCCCAATTACATCCTTTTCTTAAATTTCTCCAGTTACTTACAAATCTGCAGCGGCTAAGCCAAAAAAGAGACAACATTTCTTTCCGACCCACACAATCCTGCCAGTAACCCAACATGTCTCCACACGACCAACCTGCTCCAGCCTGCGTTCATGCCAGTTGAATCTGATGACCCACCTAAATCCACCAACTCTTTGCCTGTTACCCAGCCTGACGTCCCAGTGCCTGTTACCCGGCCTGACATCCCAGTGTCTGTTACCCAGCCTAACGTCCCAGTGCCAGCTACCCAGTCTGAAACTCCAGTACCCGCTGCCCGGTTTGGAGTGCCAGTGTTCCAACCCGAGGTGCCAATTTTCCAGCCCGAGGTGCCAGTGTTCCAGCCCGAGGTGCCAGTGTTCCAGCCTGGGGAACCAGTACCAGCATTCCAGCCTGAAGAGCTAGAGCCAGCTTTCCAGTCTGAGGTTGTGGTGCCCGTTTCCCGGCCTGAGGTTGTGGTGCCCGTTTCCCGGCCTGAGGTTGTGGTGCCCATTTCCCGGCCTGAGGTTGTGGTGCCCGTTTCCCGGCCTGAGGTTGTGGTGCCCGTTTTCCGGCCTGAGGTTGTGGTGCCCGTTTCCCAGCCTGATGAGCCTCAGCCTGCTGCCCAGCCTGATGAGCCACTGTCTGCTGCCCAGCCTGATGAGCCTCTGTCTGCTGCCCAGCCTGATGAGCCACTGTCTGCTGCCCAGCCTGATGAGCTACTGTCTGCTGCCCAGCCTGATGAGCCACTGTCTGCTGCCCAGCCTGATGAGCCACTGTCTGCTGCCCAGCCTGATGAGCCACTGTCTGCTGCCCAGCCTGATGAGCCCATGTCTGCTGCCCAGCTTGATGTGCCCATACCTGCTACCCAGCTTGATGTCCCGGTGTCTGCCTTCCAGTCTGATGTGCCTGCCTTCCAGTCTGGTGTCCTGGTGCCGGCCTTTTGGTCTGGTGTCCTGGTTCCTACCTTCCAGTCTGGTATCCTGGTGCCTGCCTTCCAGTCTGGTGTTCTGGTGCCTGCCTTCCTGTCCGATGTGCCTGCCTTCCAGTCTGGTGTCCTTTTGCCTGCATTCCAGTCTGGTTTCCTTGTGCCTGCCTTCCAGTCTGGTGTCCTGGTGCCTGCCTTCCAGTCTGGTGTCCTGGTGCCTGCCTTCCAGTCTAGTGACCTGGTGCCTGCCTTCCAGTCTGGTGTCCTGGTGCCGGCCTTTTGGTCTGGTGTCCTGGTTCCTACCTTCCAGTCTGGTATCCTGGTGCCTGCCTTCCAGTCTGGTGTTCTGGTGCCTGCCTTCCTGTCCGATGTGCCTGCCTTCCAGTCTGGTGTCCTTTTGCCTGCATTCCAGTCTGGTTTCCTTGTGCCTGCCTTCCAGTCTGGTGTCCTGGTGCCTGCCTTCCAGTCTGGTGTCCTGGTGCCTGCCTTCCAGTCTAGTGACCTGGTGCCTGCCTTCCAGTCTGGTGTCCTGGTGCCTGCCTTCCAGTCTGGTGTCCTGGTGCCTGCCTTCCAGTCTGGTGTCCTGGTGCCTGCCTTCCAGTCTGATGTCCTGGTGCCTGCCTTCTAGCCTGATGTCTCGGTGCCCGCTTTCCAGCCTGATTTGCCCGCTTTCCAGCCTGATGTCCCAGTGCCTGCCTTCCAGTCCGATGTGCCTGCCTTCCAGTCCGATGTGCCTGCCTTCCAGTCCGATGTGCCCGCTTTCCAGCCTGATGTGCCCGCTTTCCAGTCTGATGTGCCCGCTTTCCAGTCTGATGTGCCCGTTTTCCAGCCTGATGTGCCAGCTTTTCAGCCTGATGTGCTCGCTTTCCAGTCTGATGTGCCCGCTTTCCAGTCTGATGTGTTTGCTTTCCAGCCTGATGTGCTCGCTTTCCAGTCTGATGTGCTCGCTTTCCAGTCTGATGTGCTCGCTTTCCAGTCTGATGTGCCCGCTTTCCAGTCTGATGTGCCGTCACCTGCCCGAATGTGCCCGCTGCCTGTCTAGATGTGCCCGATGTCTGCCCGGATGTGCCCACTTTCCATTCTGGTGTGCCCGCTGTCTGCCCGGATGTGCCCGCTGTCTGCCCGGATGTGCCCGCTGCCTGCCCAGATGTGTCTGTACCCGCTGCTCAGATCAAGCTGCATTTTGTTCGGTTTAAAGCCATGGACTTTCCTCATGCCCAACCTGATGTGACTTTGCCTGTTGCCCAGCTTGTCGCCATGGACTTTCCCCAGCAACAGTTAGTTGGAGCGTCCTGAGGCCGCTCCTTCGAGGGGGGGTACTGTCAGGAAAGGTTCTATCTGCTGGTAATATTTATTATTTGGCTTGCAGTACTGTGGTCCACCAGCAGGTGTCTCCTGGCAGTTTGGAACTGTCAGGAGAACTTCTCCCTGCTGGTGTTATCTTATCTTTGGGACGCAGTACTGGTCTCCACCAGGGGATGGATCCTGGCAGTGTGGAACAGACTGCTCTTCCTGCGGACAGGTGTCACCTAGCCTAATCACTGGCAGATACTTAAATACCCGGCAAGCCCTCACATGTTTGCCTTGGTATCTCTCTCCCTGACCTTGACCCTGCGATCCTGTATCTGACCTGATTTGATCCGACCTGATCCCTATCCAGAGCCCATCCTGGTTCTGTCCCTCCTGCTTCCCCATTACCTTGGATACCTGTCCCCCAGTTACCTGATTACCTTGGATCCCTGCTCTGCAGCCTATCTATCCGTCCTCTCCCTGTTCCTGTTGATCTCCCGTTCTTACCTATCTTCTGATCTCATTGTGTATGACCTCAGCCTGGTTTGTTTACCTTTACGGTATCTCCCATCATTGTACATATATGTCTATTGTTATCTGTGGGTCTTGGTTTTAGGGTTGGTTATTGCACTGTGTTTATTTGAGGTGATTGTATTTATATTTACTTACTTAAATAAATTATTATTATATTTTCACTCACATGCGTTTTTGGTTTCCTCTGTGCAGTCCACACAGTCTGGTCTGCTAACTTCCCTGACACTGGCGTGGTGTCAACCACCTCTGAGCCTGCCCCTGCAGAGCTGACAGAATCTCTGCCCCAGTGTGGCACCTGCCCCCCAAGCACACCAGCTCAAGCACCGCATGGCATCTTTTTGCCTGCGTACTTGCGTAGCCCCTTGAACGCCTATGGAGCACCACTGGTTCCGAGGGCAAAGCACAGGAAAAGGCCATGGAGGAAGAAGAGGAGGAGGGGGTGGAGGAGAGAGGTGTGTCAGAATCACCAGTAGTAGCATTTTGGAGGCGTGGTGAGGGAACAACCTCCAACACTACTGCACCTTGTCCTGCATCCTTCTGAGCTGCCAGCAGAGTCACCCAATGCGCCGTGAAAGATAGGTAACATCCCTGTCCATGCCTGCTTGACCATGAGTCAGCGGTAATATGCACCTTACCGCTGACCACCCTGTCCAGCGAAGCCAAGACAATGCCTTCCACATGCCGGTAGAGAGCCGGAATCGCCTTCTGTGAGCAAAAGTGGTGTTTGGGAACCTGCCACTGAGGAACCATATTCCACAAACTCATGGAAGGGGGCAGAGTCTACCAACTGAAAAGGCAGCAGTTGAAGTGCTAGCAATTTAGCCAAGCTAGCATTCAACCGCTGGGAATGTGGATGGCTGGGAGCGAACTTCTTTCGGTGGTGCAGCAGCTGGGGCAGGGAAATTTGCCTGGTACATTTTGACGTTGGTGTACCGATAGCAGATTGCCCGCAAGTACTTGGCTGTGACACACCTAATTCTACACCTTCATTCCTCTCAGTGCAGGTTTCCGAGAGGACTGAAGGTATAGTGGGGTTGGAGATCCCAGCTGATGAGGAGCAAGGAGAGGTCCGCTTTGTTCTTTGGTGTGGGTCTTTTAGGTATGCTTGCCAACGAACTGCATGGCAGGTTGACATATGTCTGGTCAAGCATGTGGTGCCCAAGCGGGTGATGTTTTGGCCACGCGAGATACGCTTGAGACATATGTTGCAAATAGCAGTGGTGCGATCTGATGCACTCGTCTCAAAAAAGGCCCACACCAAAGAACTTTTAGAATAACGCGCAGAGACAGCAGCGCCCTGCACAGGTGGAGCTCTGCGGTGTGATGCAGTCGGTGTGCTGCCCTTAAGCTGGCCCCTGGAGGGCATCCTGCCCCGTTGGAGATGTGCCTCCTCCTCCTCTCTCCTATCAGGCACTCACGTAGAGTCCGTGACCTCATTATCCCCTCCCTCCTTATCACTGTAGCAAACCTGGCAGTATGCTGCAGCTGGGGGAACATGACTGCCAATTTGCTGTCCTTCTTGGGCACCCCCTCTCTCTGGGCTCACGTTACTGCCTTCCTCTAGCTGGGTATCATCATCTGAGCCTTCAAAACGCTGTGCATCCTCCTGCAGCATTTACCCAACACTGTGGTCAAACAGTTCGGGGGACTCCTCAGGGGGACATGGTGGGGCTAGGGAAGGAGTGACGGATGCCATTGAGCCGAGGGAAGAGGCCGCTTTGCCAGACAAAGTACCCTGAGCCTGGGTGAGAGAGGATGAGGAGAATGAGGACGGCTTGGTCATCCACTCTACTAAGTCTTTGGCAAGTTGCGGCTCAACACGACCAGCTGCCGAAAAAAAAGACAAGCGTGTCCCACGGCCACGTGCTGATGAGGATTCACTGTGTCCACGACCAGCACTGTTGATTCTAGACACAGAGCCTGCTTTCCCTCTTTTATTGGCTCGTGGCTGTCTGCCTCTCCTTGTTGTCCTTCCAGACATACTAATGGCCTGCAGTGAGATGTAGCTGCACAAAACTGGGATGTGTATATATATATATACTGATTATACTGCAGCTAGCAGAATCAACTGCCTGCCTGTGGTATTAGTAGTATGAGAACACCAGCAATTGTCTTCAGGTAGCTTTAGGTGCACACTGTGCAAAGGACACAGTACACTAACTGAAAATACTGCAGCTACCCCAGAATCACCTGCCTGCCTGTCAGTATATTAGGAAGAGAATAACAGGAACAGATCTAGCTAAACTGAATACAGTATATATATATATTTATATATATATATATATACAGTATACAACACATAGGATGCATATATATCCTCCACACACTGTAACTGCAGCTAACTGACTCGCCTGCCTGCTCTATCTAACTCAAATGTAATGACACTGTCTCTCTCTCTGTCTATCTTTCTCCGCCGCCGCAACACACTACACAAGGCCGCCACGCAGGCGGCCTTATTTAGTGTGGGGCATGTACTAAACACCCTGAGACATAATTGGCCAAAGCCACCCCGGCTTTGGCCAATTTTGGCTCTCCGTTCTTACCGCACTGTGATTGGCCAAAGCATGCGGGTCATAGTGCAAGCTTGGCCAATCATCAGCCAGCAATGCACTGTGATGCCGCAGTGAATTATGGGCCGTGACGCGCCACTCGAATTTGACGGGAACGGCCCATAATGTTCGAAAATTCGGCGAACGGCCAAACAGACGATGTTCGAGTCGAACATGAGTTCGACTCGAACTCAAAGCTCATCCCTATCAGTTAGTAGGGCTGTGGATGGTGTCAGTTAGTAGGGCTGTGGATGGTGTCAGTTAGTAGGGCTGTAGATGGTGTCACTTAGTAGGGCTGTGGATGGTGACCATTAGTAGGACTGTGGAGATGGTGTCAGTTAGTAGGGCTGTGTATGGTGTCAGTAAGTAGGGCAGAGGATGAGGTTAGTTAGTAGAGCAGTGATATGTGTGTATGGGGTTAACAGGAAAGCTGAATTTTTCCTCACGTGCAGAGAAGGCAACTGCCAATGACCGATGACTCTTCTTTCTCCTGGCGCTCTGATCCTGGTCAGCCCTCCTCTCTCATCCATTCAATGTAATGTCACACACAAGCACCTGGGATGGATGTGATAGAAGTGCCGGCCTGGATCAGCACAGCATACAAGGTAGTTCCTTCCATGCGCTGTTCTGCAATGTGGGAGGAGCGGTCTGGGGTCGGCAAAGCAGAAGCTGATCTACCCGTCACTTGGCCGTAATTGATGGGTAGATTGCAGTCAATGAGTTGCTGACCCTCGATTTAGATGGTTAAATGTGGTGAGGAGGCAATATATCACCTCTTCACCATCTGTCAAATGCCACTGAAAAGCAATCCATGTATGAATTGCTTTTCAGAGTGACAGTCTTTTTCATTTAGAGACTCAGAAGGAGGGGGCGAGTGGAGGTGGAGCCGCCAAGACAGGCATTCAGCAATAATCAGAGGTGACAGCTTGGAGATGGCAAGCAGAAAGTGCTGACGGTACCCGTTCAGTCAGCCTTGCTACTAAGACTAAAGCAGTGGTGTCACTAGGGTTGGTGTCACCTGGTGCGGTAAAAATTGTGTCATCCCCCCACCCCCTATTTTTGGGTCGGAGGCCCAGCGTTGGAGCTCATTGTGGCGATAAATAAGGCCTAGAGGATATCAGGTTAGGCACTTTCCAATAGTTCAGTCGCTAAGAACAGTAATGAATAATGGCTAAAAGGCCCTCTTACCAGACCCAGCGAAACCGCAACAGTGATCCCTCCAGCTGGACCTTCGCTCACTCTGGGTTGTCAGGCTGACTCTAGTCAGTAGTGTAGCACGTCTGTACCCTGGCAGTCGCTCCGTCTTTCTCCCCCTTTGGTGGTGCGGGTACAGCGTGGCTCCCTCTCTGGTGGTGCGGGTACAGCGTGGCTCCCCCTCTGGTGGTGCGGGTACAGTGTGGCTCCCAGAACATGCGAACAGGCAAAAAATTTGTTCGAACACGTGAACACCGTTAAAGTCTATGGGACACGAACATGAAAAATCTAAAGTGCTAATTTTAAAGGTTAATATGCAAGTTATTGTCATAAAAAAGGACCCAGGGAACATGTATCAATGCAAAAAAAAGTTTTAAAAACTGCAATTTTTTCGGGAGCAGTGATTTTAATAATGCTCAAAGTGAAACAATAAAAGTGAAATATTCCTTTAAATTTCGTACCTGGGGAGTGTCTAAAGTATGCCTGTAAAGTAGCACATGTTTCCTGTGTTTAGAATTGTCCCTGCACAAAATGTAATTTCTGAAGGAAACAAAGTCATTTTTTGTTTTAATTTTGGTGCGGGGTTCCCCTTAATATCCATACCAGACCTGAAGGGCATGGTAATGGAATTTTGGGGGGACCCCCACGCATTTTTTTTTAAATGTTGGTTCCCTGCGCAAAATGTCATTTTTGAAGGAAAAAAAGTCATTTAAAACTACTCGCATCTATTAATGAATTGTCGGGCCTGGCAATACAGATAAAAGTAATTGGAAAAAAACAGCAGGGGTTCCCCTTAATATTCATACCAGACCCAAAGGGCCTGGTAATGGACTGTGGGGGGGGGGGGTTGCCGGTTTTTCAATGACTTTTCTCTGTATTGCCGGGGACCCGACAATTCATTATAGCCGCGAGTGGTTTAAATTACTTTTTTTCCTTCAGAAATTACGTTTTGTGCAGGGACAATTCTAAACACGGGAAACATGCGCTACTTTACAGGCATACTTTAGACACCCCCCAGGTACGAAATTTAAAGGAATATTTCACTTTTATTGTTTCACTTTAAGCATTATTAAAATCACTGCTCCCGAAAAAAACTGCAGTTTTTAAAACTTTTTTTGCATTGATACATGTCCCCTGGGGCAGGAGCCAGGTCCCCAAACACTTTTTATTACAATAACTTAAATATTAACCTTTAAAATTAGCACTTTAGATTTCTCCCATAGACTTTTAAAGGGTGTTCCGCAGCTTTTCGAATTGGCCGCAAAGACCCCAAATTGTTCGCTGTTCGCCGAACGGGCGAACAGCCAATGTTCGAGTCAAACTCATGTTCGACTCGAATATAAAGCTTTTTCCGGATTCCAGGTTTACTCTCTCCCCCAGCAGAGTGCATGCATGCTGGGGAACTGTAGCCTGCTCTCTGTGGACACATCTGGGGCCGCCAATCTTCTGGGACTACATTTCCCATGCTTCCCCTGTGTCTTCCGATTAGCCCTCTGCTGTGGCCAATAGGGAGAGCGGGCAGGAAGGTGGGCAGCGTCGTGGCGAACCTACCATTGTTCTGGTAAAACTAGCGTTTGTAATGGAGATAGCATATTCGTCACGCTGTAACGGACTGAAAAGCATGAGGCTGAAAAGCGCTTATCGTCTCTCACCAAACTTTACTAACACGAGGATCAGCAAAAGCAGCCCAAAGGGTGGCGCCATCCGAATGGAACTTCCCCTTTATAGTGCCGTCGTACATTTCGTATGTCACCGCGCTTTGCTCTAGCATTTTTTTTCATGATCGTGTGTAGGCAAGGCAGGCTTGAGAAGAATCACGTCGAGAAAAACTTTGTTTTTTTCAATGACATTAAAAACGGTTGTGTGTACGCGGCATTATACTTATGTTTGTACTTCACATCAATGCATCTTATATTCTATGCTGCCTTGTTGGTAGAGCTAATTGTTTTCTAAATATTTCATAATACTCTGGGCGGCTGCGTTTGCATTTTGTGAACGTTTATATTTCTTAAAATCAAATTAATACATTGAAAAAAAATGTTTGGTTGTGTATTTATATATTTTTTTATATAATCACCAAACAGTGCTAAAATGTTTACCAAAATACAAAAGGGTCGATTTACCAAAACTGGTACAAAATTTATTGAAGCTGTGCATGGTAGCCAATCAGCTTCTAACTTTTTAATTACGCTGGAAAATGATTGGCTACCATGCACAGCTGCACCATATTTTGCAGTCTCCACTTTTAGTAAATCAACAGTATTGTAAATGAGGTGCCGTGATAACAATAAATCTGTAAACCTATTATTTTTTTCTTCAGGAATCAATCACTCCAGTTATTTTGATGTTATCATAGATTTGCAGATTTTATAAGTTTGTGCACATTTATTTTATTTGTTCAAAGTTATATTGTATTTGGGTTTCAATTGTTTTCTAATGTATTGCCACCACTGTACATTCCACTGATTGAGATAAGATGCTAGTTTTATGGGGATTTTTTTTTGCTTTATAGGTTTACCTGCTCAAGTTTTACTCTTTACATTCCATGTATGAGGCTTTATGTATTGTATTGCACAATGCCAGTATTTAGAATCTAAGGAGTTAGATTAGTTAGGCAAACCGATCGTGTGTGGGCCCCATCGGTCTTTTCGGAAAAAAAAATTATAGCAAATTACGATCGTCTGTGGGGAACTCCATTGGAGAAAAAACCGACGCATGCTCAGAATCAAATCGACACATGCTCAGAAGCATTGAACTTCATTTTTCTTGACTCTTCGGAGTGTTTTACGTCACAGCGTTTGGAACGGTTGGATTTTTGACTATCGGAAATCCGGATTTTATTCCATCGGAAATCCGATCGTGTGTACCGGGCATTAGTCTTTGCGAGGGGCGGGTATAAATATTGTGTTCCCATGCTGCCCAGCTGTCCCCTTGACAAAAGTCACATACCGTATTTTCCGGCGTATAAGACGACTTTTTACCCCATAAATATCTTCTCCAGAGTCGGGGGTCGTCTTATACGCCGGTAATGGACCACGGCCGTCCATTTTTCAAAAGCCGCGCCTCCTCCTCATGCTGTTCCGTGATAGGCGGAACACTCAGCTTCCCAGCAGAGCCTCTGTTTAGTGTTCCGCCTATCATGGATGCCCTCTCGTCCTCGGCCTCGGATGAGAGGGCATCTGTGATAGGCGGAAGACTGAACATAGTGTCTACTGGGAAGCTGAGTGTTTCCGCCTATCACAGGACAGCACAAGGAGGAGGCGCGGCTTTTGAAAAATGGACGGCCGCTGTCTGACTGGAGATTTTACATGCCAGGGATAAGGAAAGTGATCGTCGAGGGGCACAGTGAGGCATGCAATGGGGCACAGTGAGGTATGCAATGGGGCACAGTGAGGTATGCAATGGGGCACAGTGAGGTATGCAATGGGGCACAGTGAGGTATGAAATGGGGCACAGGGAGGTATGCAATGGGGCACAGGGAGGTATGCAATGGGGCACAGGGAGGTATGCAATGGGGCACAGTGAGGTATGCATTGGCTAGTCGGAAGGGGGTCATCTTATACGGCGAGTATATCCCTAAACCCAAATTTTATCTGGAAAATTAGGGGGTCGTCTTATACGCCCAGTCGTCTTATACGCCGGCAAATACGGTAGATTAAACACATTTGGGCGTTTTGTGACATATTGGAGGTTCGGTGACACCAATGTTTTTGGCCTGATGTTACTAGATATGAGATTATGTAATACTGCTAGGCCACTATCCAAGCTGGATTTGTTTGTTTTTTCTTTTGAGTAGTTCTGATTTTAAATAAAAGGTTTTGTATATACAGTATCTCACAAAAGTAAGTACACCCCTCACATTTTTGTAAATATTTTATCCTATATTTTCATGTGACAACACTGAAGAAATGACACTTTGCTACAATGTAAAGTAGTGAGTGTACAGCTTGTATAACAGTGTAAATTTGCTGTCCCCTCAAAATAACTCAGCCATTAAAGAGGAAGTAAACCCAAATTTTTTTTCCTTGAAAAAAAACCCTGCAAGAGAAAGGCATAATGAGCTAGTATGCATAGCATGCTAGCTCATTATGTGGCATTTACCTGAGATCGAAGCCCTCGAATCGCTCCTCGTTCCCCTCCGCCGCCGCCGCCATGTCACCCTGTCCCACCGGCAGATCCCCGCGCATGCGTGCGGGAACGGCATAATCCCATTCAGAAAATCGTCACGCTCAGTGCGCCTGGCGCGCATGCGTCGTAGACATCGGTGCAGTGTTTTCTGTAAATATCTCCTTAACCGTGTAGGTTAAGGAGATATTTCTTGCACCTACAGGTAAGGCTTAATCTAGGCTTACCTGTAGGTGCAAGTTGTCAGAGTGGGTTTACAACCACTTTAATGAAGTGGTTGTGAACAGAACGCAGTTAAATCCCTAAAGCTGAGGGAAACTGATAGTTCATCAAGGAAATGTAAGGAATGTTATAAAAGGTGCAAAATAATTATAATAAATTAAAGGAGAAGTACATAGACGTATGAGTGCTGCCAGCATTGCTGCAAAGGTTGAAGGGGTGGGGGGGTCAGCCTGTCAGTGCTCAGACCATACGCCGCACACTGCATCAAATTGGTCTGCAGTGTATTTTGCCTACAGTCAAGCATGGTGGTGGGAGTGTCATGGTCTGGGGCTGCATGAGTGCTGCCGGCATTGGGGAGCTACAGTTCATTGAGGGAACCATGAATACCAACATGAACTCTGACATACTGAAGCAGAGCAGGATCCCCTCTCTTCAGAGACTGGGCCACATGGCAGTATTCCAACATGATAACGACCCTAAACTCACCTCCAAGAGGACCACTGCCTTGCTAAAGAAGCTGAGGGTAAATGTGATGGACTGGCCAAGCATGTCTCCAGACCTAAACCCTTTTGAGCATCTGTGGGGCATCCTCAAGCGGAAGGGGGAGGAGTGCAAGGTCTCTAACATCCACCAGCTCTGTGATGTCGTCATGGAGGAGGGGAAGAGGACTTCAGTGACAACCTGTGAAGCTCTGGTAAACTCCATGCCCAAGAGGGTTAAGGCAGTGCTGGAAAATAATGGTGGCCACACAAAATATTGACACTTTGGCCCCAATTTGGACATTTTCACTTAGGGGTGTACTCACTTTTGTTGCCAGCGGTTTAGACATTAATGGCTGTGTGTTGAGTTATTTTGAGGGGACAGCAAATTCACACTGTTATACAAGCTGTACACTCACTACTTTACATTGTAGCAAAGTGTAATTTCTTCAGTGTTGTCACATGAAAAGATAGAATAAAATATTTACAAAAATGTGAGGGGTGTACTCACTTTTGTGGGGAGCCCTACCAGAGTACAGTATGAATGCAGGACCAGAAGCCATGTCAGACGGAGTTGCTGAAAAGCTCTGTATGTGAAAAGAAAGGAATTTATGTCCGGTGAGTTCTAGTCTGCTGGGAAGAGGTTTTGAGCTCTGGAGCACTTGTTTGCACATTCCTGAAAATTTTCATGGATTCAAGACCAATATACACTATATTGCCAAAGTATTGGGACGCCTGCCTTTACACGCACATGAACTTTAATGGCATCCCAGTCTTAGTCTGTACGGTTCAATATTGAGGTGGCCCACCCTTTGCAGCTAAAACAGCTTCAACTCTTCTGGGAAGGCTGTCTACAAGGTTTAGGAGTGTGTCTATGGGAATGTTTGACCATTATTCCAGAAGCGCATTGTGAGGTCAGGCACTGATGTTGGAAGAGAAGGCCTGGCTCGCAGTCTCCTCTCTAATTCATTCCAAAAGTGTTCTATCAGGTTGAGGTCAGGACTATGTGCAGGCCAGTCAACTTCCTCCACCCCAAACTCACCCATCCATGTCTTTAAGGACCTTACTTTGTTTACTGGTCCAAATCATTTGGTGGAGGGGGGATTAAGGTGTGGGGTTGTTTTTCAGGGGTTGGGTTTGGCCCCTTAGTTCCAGTGAAGGGAACTCTTAAGGCGTCAGCAATACCAAGACATTTTTATGCTCCCAACCTTGTGGGAACAGTTTGGGGATGACTTCTTTCTGTTCCAACATGACTGCACACCAGTGCACAAAGCAAGATTCATAAAGACATGGATGAGTGAGTTTGGGGTGGTGGAACCTGACTGGCCTGCCCAGAGTCCTGACCTCAACCTGATAGAACACCTTTGGGATGAATTAGAGCAGAGACTGAGAGCCAGGCCTTCTCATCCAACATCAGTGCCTGACCTGTTATAGCTACAAAGGGTGGGCCAACTTAATATTGAACCCTACGGACTAAGACTGGGATGCCATTAAAGTTCATGTGCCTGTAAAGGCAGGTGTCCCAATACTTTTGACAATATCATGTATATGGGACTATTTTATGTTTAATCTCTGTTAATTTTTTTCTTTTATAACAAGTTCAAATAAAAAAAAGGGAACATAAGGCTCAGATAGATATCCATTTACATTACAATACACTATCTTAGTGAAAGTAGGATACACATGCTGATATGTACACATATCAAAATATGACACAGTAGTCCCCAATAGGTAAATAGCAAAGTAACGTAACTAACCTAGTAAGCGGTTATTGATGCAGTCAATATTCAAACAGATATACACAGTAAAGTCTCACTAATATTCCCCACCCCCTAAAAATAAGAAACAACAAAATTCATTCACACAGAGAGGGGTCTTTCTACAATGAGAGCAATAGGGATACCTCTCTTGGGTGGACAGATAATAATAATATGATTGTGAACAGACAAGCATGTTGAAATCTTGATGGGTGTGTAACAACCAAAAAATATGGTTAATAAAGAAAATAAATATTGTAAAACAAAAAAGAAAAAGGGAGAAATAGGGGAAAAAAGTGGGGGATAAGGGGGAGAAGAAAGGGGACCCTAGCACTATGATGAGATGATGAGAGCTTAAGTTGGGCATCCAAAAAAGGTTAGAAAGTATTGTATTTATTGGCGTATAACACTCACTTTTTCACCCTGCAAATCGGTTGCAAATAGCGTGTGCGTGTTATACGCCGATACTGCAATTTGGGCTGCCTCGTAGAGAACGGGAAGGGGGGCAGGACGAGCGCCGTCAGATTACATACAGTGAGAATCTCCTGTTTACTCAGCGGCCTCTGTAATAGGAAGTCCCGTCTCCTGGGCCGGCATTGGTCCAGTGTTCTGTCTATCATAGAAGCCGGCCCAGGAGGCGGGACTGTATTAAAGAGGCCGCTGAGTAAACAGGAGATTCTTGCTGTATGTAATCTGACGGCGCTCATCCTGCCCCCCTCCCTGTCCCCTTTGAGTCAGCAGTAATCTGGGGGGAGATGGGTATTGATCAGGCTGCATTCATGGCAATGGTGAGGCTGCAGATGGGCATTGATCAGGCAGCATTGATGGGCAATGGCGAGGCTGCAGATGGGCACTGATCAGGCTGCATTGATGGGCTGTGACCCTTATTCTGCTTCAAAGTTCTTTATTTAAAATTTTAGTTTTTTTTTCCTGAAGCTTCCCTCTTAAAATTAAGGTGTGTGTTATACACCTGTGCTTGGTATATGCCGCTGAATATGGTAATAAAACATGGCGACCAAAGGTAAGAGGAAAATTTACAGGGAATGTCGGAAGTGAGTCCAGACCGACCATGTTAGAGTTTAATTGTCAGATTTAGCTGTTTCCCAGGAGATTAAATATTCCAGATGACAAATATTGCCTCCACCAGGGTTGCCAATCACCAGTAAATTTACTGACAGTTTGTAAAAATCTGTGATTTTTTTTACAACTGCCAGTAAATATCAGGGGCTGATAATTTCATGCTGTGTTTTTTAAGTGTAATTCAAGCAAATTACTTTGTTATAGGTATGGATGAGCCGAACACCCCCCTGTTCGGTTCGCCCAAGAACCTGCGAACAGACCTAAAGTTCGCGTGAACTTTAGAACCCTATTAAATACAATGGACCCTAGAAATGAATAGACCCGCCCCTTCTCACGTTCCCCATCAGGTCCGCTCAGCCAATGACGCAGGTGTAAGGCTGAGCGGACCTGATGGGGAACGTGAGAAGGGGCGGGTCTATTCATTTTTTACACTGTGGATGAAGTTCCCCATCAGGTCCGCTACGCCAATGACGTAGGCGGGGTCTAAGATACGAGGGCGCCCCCGCTCCCTCGTACCTCAGACCCCGCCTACGTCATTGGCTGAGCGGACCTGATAGGGAACTTTATCCGCAGTGTAGGTCCGCTCAGCCAATGATGTTTCGCGTGGAGTGGAGAGAGACTGCAGCGCTGGACATCGGATCACCACGGGACACTAGATTACATCGCTGGAATGGGTTTTTTATTTTTTATTTTTTTTATTTTTAATAAAGGACTTTTCCAAGGTGTCTGTGTGTTTTTTTTTTGTTTTTTTTTTACACTTTCTTCGTGAAATGGTAGGGGTACAATGTACCCCGTACCAATTCACATAGGGGGGGTGGGGATCTGGGGGTCCCCTTTGTTAAAGGGGTCTTCCAGATTCCGATAAACCCCCTGCCCGCAGACCCCCACAACCACCGGGCAAGGGTTGTGGGGATGGGGACGTCCTCCCCAGGTTGAGGGCATGTGGCCTGGTATGGTTCAGGAAGGGGGGGCGCTCTCTCGTCCCCCCCCCTTTTCCTGCGGCCTGACAGGTTTCGTGCTCGGATAAAGGGTCTGGTATGGATTTTTGGGGGAACTCCACGCCAATTTTTTTTTTATTTTGGGTGGAGTTCCCCTTAAAATCCATACCAGACCTGAAGGGTCTAGTATGGATATTTGGGGGGCAGTGGTGTACTAAGGGGGTGGCGTGCTGCACCAGGTGCCACACACTGGGGAGTGTCAGGCCGGCGCCCCTCCCCCTGCGCCCTCCGTGACTGAAAGGAGACAGCGCCGCGGGTTTAACAGCAGATCGCACAGTGACAGAACATGTCTGTTCTGTCACCGTGCGATGCTGCTGTTAAACCCGCGGCGCTGTCTCCTTTCAGTCACGGAGGGGGGGGGGCGAGCAGGTAGTGGCTTTGCAGGGGGGGTGCGAGCACATCTGGGACCGGCACAACAATCCCCTTCTCTCAAGGCTCTGATCAGTCTCGGGCAGCGGCTGTCAGCCGAGCAGTATGAAGCCTCCTCCCCCTCCTTTTTTATGTCTATACAGTGCTGTGCATGCAGGAGGAGGGGGGGCGGCTTCATACTTGTCGGCTGACAGCCGCTGTCAAGACTGATCAAAGCCTTGAGAGAAGGGGATCGTTGCGCCGGTCCCAGATGTGCCGACTGGCTCGGGTGTGGTTTGCACCCCCCCTCGCTGCAAAGCCACTACCTCGGGCTCTCTGTCAGTTCTGAGGTACATTATGGGACTGTAGGGGGGGTCTGTATTGTTAGGGGGTCTGTGCATTGTAGGTGGTCTGTATTTTTAGGGAGTCCGTGCACTGTAGGGGGTCTGTAGGGGGGTCTGCACTGTAAGGGGGTCTGCACTGTAGCTGGGGTCTTAACTGTAGGGGGGTCTGCACTGTAGGGGGGTCTGTACTGTAGTGGGGGTCTGCACTGTTAGGGGGATCTGCACTGTAGTGGGGGCCTGTACTGTAGGGGGGTCTGCATTGTAGGGGGGGGCCTGTACTGTAGCGGGGGTCTGCAGTGTAGGGGGGTCTATACTGTAGGGGGGTCTGCACTGTAAGGGGGTCTGTGTAACATGCAGGGGGTCAAGAACTGTTGAGGGGGTGTCTGTGTAACATACAGGCATCTAGAGGTGCAGGGTACTGTGTAATGTAAAGGGGTCCAGAGCTGTGGGGGGCTGTGTAATGTAAAGGGGTCTAGAGGTGCAGGGTGCCGTGTAATGTAAAGGGGTCCAGAGGTGCAAGGGCTGTGTAATGTAAAGGGGTCCAGAGTTACAAGGGCTGTGTAATGTAAAGGGGTGCAGGGTGCTGTGTAATGTAAAGGGGTGCAGAGGTACAAGGGCTGTGTAATGTAAAGGGGTCCAGAGGTGCAGGGTGCAGTGTAATGTAAAGGGGTCCAGAGGTGCAGGGTGCAGTGTAATGTAAAGGGGTCCAGAGGTACAAGGGCTGTGTAATGTGAAGGGTCCAGAGGTGCAGGGTGCAGTGTAATGTAAAGGGGTCCAGAGGTACAAGGGCTGTGTAATGTGAAGGGGTCCAGAGGTGCAGGGTGCAGTGTAATGTAAAGGAGTCCAGAGGTACAAGGGTTGTGAAATGTAAAGGGGTCCAAAGGTGCAGGGTGCAGTGTAATGTAAAGGGGTCCAGAGTGCTGTGTAATGTAAAGGGGTCCAGAGGTGCAGTGTAATGAAAAGGGGTCCGTGGTGCAGGGTGAAGTGTAATGTAAAGGGGTCCAGAGGTACAAGGGCTGTGTAATGTGAAGGGTCCAGAGGTGCAGGGTGCAGTGTAATGTAAAGGGGTCCAGAGGTGCAGTTGTGGAGAGGGGGTACACAGTAGTGACAAAAAGATATTGAAAGATGCAGAGGTATGCAGGGGGCACAGTGGGGTGTTTTTACATTTTAAGGTGTCGGGGGTGCCAGATATATGATCCGCCCCGGGTGCCAAATGCTCTAGGTACGCCCCTGTTGGGGGGAACCTCACGTCATTTTTTTTCTAAATTTGATGCAGGGTTCCCCTTAATATCCATACCAGACCTGAAGGGCCTGGTAATTAAATTTGGGGGAACCCCCACGCATTTTTTGCGAGTGCTTTTAAATGACTTTTTTTCCTTCAGAAATGACACTTTGTGCAGGGACAGTTCTAAGCAAGGGAAACAAGCGCTGCTTTACAGGCATACTATACACCCCCCCCCCAGGTATGAAATTTAAAGGAATATTTCACTTTTATTGTTTCACTTTAAGCATTATTAAAATCACTGCTCCCGAAAAAACGTAAAACTTTTTTTTGCATTGATACATGTCTCCTGGGGTAGGACCCGGGTCCCCAAACACTTTTTATGATAATAACTTGCATATAAGCCTTTAAAATTAGCACTTTAGATTTCTCCCATAGACTTTTAGAGGGTGTTCCGCGGCTTTTCGAATTTGCCGCGAACACCCCAAATTGTTCGCTGTTCGGCGAACGTGCGAACAGGCAATGTTCGAGTCGAACATGAGTTAGACTCAAACTCAAAGCTCAGTTATAGGTATTGTCAGCGTTTCCATGTCATGTTTATACTGTTCAAATATTCACTGTGTTAGTTTTCAAATGTAGTTCTGTAATTTCTCAGGTTGCCAGTAAAAAATGTGCTCCACCAGTAAATTTACCATGTTTTGTCAGTAGAAAATGCTGCAGGAGGTTGGCAACCCTGGCCTCCAGTAAGGATGGGGGCTGTGGTTTATGCCACACAGTGGCGATCACAGTATGTGTGGAAGTCAAGGAGTGTCGGAGAAGACTTTTTTTATTTTGTTTATAGGATCAGGTATCATTGACAGTAGAGTAATAAGAGGAGCATTAGTGATTTTATCCCCAACCAAATCATAGTAGAGGTAAATTATTTTGTCCCAAAAAGCAGTTATGAGGGGACAAGTGCTCAAAATATGAATCATGGGGCCTGCAAACATCTCCAACAAGTGTTCAGAATAGATGGGTCGATTTTGTGTACAGTTGTAGGGCACCAATACCACCTGGCGAGGATTTTATAGTTACGCTCCTGCGCTCTAGAAGATATGGAAGTCTTATAAGTAAATGTTAGTATTTTGTCCCAGTCAAACTCTTCACTAGGGATCAGGGATGGACTGGCCATCGGGACTACCGGGAGTTTCCCAGTGGGCCGATGGCTCAGTGGGCCGGTTTTGTTTTGTGGCCCGTTTTTTTTGCAGTTCGGCCGCAGCGGTAGCGTGGCAGCAAATAGCGGTGGGGATTCGGGGAAGGTGGCCAGCGAGGAGGGTAGTTGGATGTAAAAGCCGAGGAGGGAGAAGAGCTCCAGCTCCTCCCTGACCACAGACAGTAGGGATGAGCCGAACACCCCCCCGTTCGGTTCGCACTAGAACCTTCGAACGGCCGAACGTTCGCACAAACTTTAGAACCCTATTAAATACAATGGACGCGAACGTTCGAAATCTAAAGTGCTAATTATAACGCCTAATATGCATGTTATTGTCCTAAAAAGGGTTTGGGGACCCGGGTCCTGCCCGAGGGGACATGTATCAATGTAAAAATAATCTTTTAAAACTGTAGTTTTTTCGGGAGCAGTGATTTTAATGATGCATAAAGTGAAAAAAAAAAGTGAAATATTCCTTTAAATATCGTACCTGGGGGGTGTCTAAAGTATGCCGGTGAAGTGGCACGTGTTTCCCTTGTTTAGAACTGTCCCTGCACAAAATGACATTTCTAAAGGAAAAAAAGCCATTTAAAACTGCTTGCGGCTTTAATGTAATGTCTGGTCCCGGTAATATGGATGAAAATCTTTAAGAAAAATGGCATAGCTACCCCATGACCCCCCCCCCCCCCTTACCCCAGCCCATTACCAGCCCCTTTGGGTCTTGTATGGATATTAACGGGAACCCCGCACCCAAAATAAAAAAAGGCCCTATATACTCTAAACAGCAGTATACAGGCGGTGCATAAAAGACACGGACTGTAGGTTTGTTTTTAAGTACAATCTGTTTGTAATTTGGAACAGGTAAATTTTTTAAGTGTAGCTCCAGCCAAAAAATCTATTTTTAAGCTTTTTGGAGAACATAGGGAAGGGTTATCACCCCTGTAACATTTGTTTTGCTGTCTGTGCACCTGTTCAGAACATTTCACCTCACTTTCCATCCTAATGACAAATGTTTTTGGAAAATTTGTTTTTTTTTATTGAAACAAGGATTGGTGATAAAGCATCAGTGGAGAGGAGACACCTTTTTCCCATATTAACTCTTACAGGAGAGAATTTGCCTTCCTAGGAGTAGATTTCTTCTCACTTCCTGTTGTCTCCTTCCGTTTGCAAGTAGGAGTCGTTTGTAAGTTGGATGTTTGAAAGTAGTGGCCTGCCATATATAGTCTGCAGAAATTTTCCCCTTAGGTGTTGGTGTTGCCACAACACTGTAAGCCCTCACAGTTACTCTTGGTGGGCGCTGGAACGCCCTGCTGTGAACTATTATATCAGGAATTGTAATTACATGCCATTGTTGAACAGTGGTAGGAAAAATTGGGCCTTTGGTGTTGGTGCTGGTGCCACAACACTACTGTAAGTCCTCACAGTTACTCTTGGTGGGCGCAGGAATGGGCCCAGCTGTGAAATATTAGATCAAGAATTGTAATTACATGCCCCTGTTGAACAGGGGCTGAAAAATTGGGCCTTAGGCACTGGTGGTAGGAAAAATTGGGCCTTAGGCACTGGTGCTGGTGCCACAACACTGCAACCCCTCACAGATAGTGTACTTAGAGCGCAGCAATGAGCCCTGTTGCAAAGTATTGCATCAAAAATTTAGGCTTTAGGTGAATGCTATGCAAAGCACACAGTAGTACACTAAGTGAAACACTGACTGTCTGCAGCTAGCACAATCACCGGCCTGCCTGTCACAGTATAGAGAATAACTGTATCCAGGTGAGCTTTAGGTGATCGCTATGCAAAGGACACAGTAGTACACTAAGGCCCCTTTCACACTGGGGCGGTTTGCAGGCACTATTGTGCTAAAAATAGCGCCTGCAAACCGAGCCTAAACAGCGGCTGCTGCCTCTCCAATGTGAAAGCCCGAGTGCTTTCACACTGGAGCGTTGCGCTAACAGGACGTGAAAAAAAGTCCTGCTAGCCGCATCTTTGGAGCGGTGAGAGGAGCGGTGTGTTTACCGCTCCTACACCGCTCCTTCCCATTAAAAGCAATGGGAAACCGCGGTAATACCGCCGGCAATGTGGTAGGTTAAAACTGCACCGCTAGCGGCCGAATACCTCCCCAATTCCGACGGTATAGCGCCGCTATTTTTAGCGGCACTATACCGTCGGAATTGCGGAGGTATTCGGCCGCTAGCGGCCAAAAAAGAGTTGATACCGCCGGCAATGCGCCTCTGTAGAGGCGCATTGCCTGCGGTATTACCGCGGTTTCCCATTGCTTTCAATGGGAAGGAGCGGTGTAGGAGCGGTAAACACACCGCTCCTCTCACCGCTCCAAAGATGCGGCTAGCAGGACTTTTTTTCATGTCCTGTTAGCGCACCGCTCCAGTGTGAAAGCCCTCGGGGCTTTCACATTGGAGAGACAGCAGCCGCTGTTTAGGCTCGGTTTGCAGGCGCTATTTTTAGCACAATAGCGTATGCAAACCGCCCCAGTGTGAAAGGGGCCTGACTGTCTGTAGCTAGCACAATCACCTGCCTGCCTGTCACAGTATAGAGACTAGGGATGAGCTTCGTGTTCGAGTCGAACATACGTTCGACTCGAACATCGGCTGTTCGATCGTTCGACGAAGATCGAACGATTTGGGCCGTTCGCGCCAAATTCGAGTGACGCGAACGGCCCACATGCACTACGCCATCGCAGTGTCATCCAGGCGCTGTGATTGGCCAAGCATGCACTGTGACCCCGCATGCTTGGCCAATCACAGCGCCGGCAGCGAGGAGAGCAATGATTGGCCACAGGCAGGATGCCTGTGGCCAATTATTGCTGAGGGTGTTTAGTACACGCCCCACACTATAAAAGGCCGCCAGCACGGCGGCCTAGTGTAGTGTGTTCCGGAGCAGGGAAAGAGAAACATAGGCAGGGACAGTGACATTTATTTTTTTCTTGCTTAACCTGGATTCCTTTAGTTTAGGGAAAGAGAAGGATAGGTAGGGAGAGTGTCAGTGTGTTTTACTGTGCGAATCCTTGTTTCTAGGGACAGGGAAGGACAGTGAGGGAATTCTCCTTGTGCTATAGTGTGCTTTAAAAAAACATTTTTTCTAGGGACAGAAAACTATAGGTAGGGAGAGTGTCAGTTTCTTTCACTGTGATAATCCTTGTTTCTAGGGACAAAGAAGGAAAGTGAGTGAAATTCTCCTTGTGCTATAGTGTGCTTTAAAAAAACATTTTTTCTAGGGACAGAAAACTATAGGTAGGGAGAGTGTCAGTGTCTTTTACTGTGTGAATCCTTGTTTCTAGGGACAGGGAAGGACAGTGAGGGAATTCTCCTTGTGCTATAGTGTGCTTTAAAAAAACATTTTTTCTAGGGACAGAAAACTATAGGTAGGGAGAGTGTCAGTGTGTTTTACTGTGCGAATCCTTGTTTCTAGGGACAGGGAAGGACAGTGAGGGAATTCTCCTTGTGCTATAGTGTGCTTTAAAAAAACATTTTTTCTAGGGACAGAAAACTATAGGTAGGGAGAGTGTCAGTGTGTTTTACTGTGCGAATCCTTGTTTCTAGGGACAGGGAAGGACAGTGAGGGAATTCTCCTTGTGCTATAGTGTGCTTTAAAAAAACATTTTTTCTAGGGACAGAAAACTATAGGAAGGAAGAGTGTCAGTTTCTTTCACTGTGATAATCCTTGTTTCTAGGGACAAAGAAGGAAAGTGAGTGAAATTCTCCTTGTGCTATAGTGTGCTTTAAAAAAACATTTTTTCTAGGGACAGAAAACTATAGGTAGGGAGAGTGTCAGTGTCTTTTACTGTGCGAATCCTTGTTTCTAGGGACAGGGAAGGACAGTGAGGGAATTCTCCTTGTGCTATAGTGTGCTTTAAAAAAACATTTTTTCTAGGGACAGAAAACTATAGGTAGGGAGAGTGTCAGTGTGTTTTACTGTGCGAATCCTTGTTTCTAGGGACAGGGAAGGACAGTGAGGGAATTCTCCTTGTGCTATAGTGTGCTTTAAAAAAACATTTTTTCTAGGGACAGAAAACTATAGGTAGGGAGAGTGTCAGTGTGTTTTACTGTGCGAATCCTTGTTTCTAGGGATAGGGAAGGACAGTGAGGGAATTCTCCTTGTGCTATAGTGTGCTTTAAAAAAACATTTTTTCTAGGGACAGAAAACTATAGGTAGGGAGAGTGTCAGTGTCTTTTACTGTGCGAATCCTTGTTTCTAGGGACAGGGAAGGACAGTGAGGGAATTCTCCTTGTGCTGTAGTGTGCTTTAAAAAAACATTTTTTCTAGGGACAGAAAACTATAGGTAGGAAGAGTGTCAGTTTCTTTCACTGTGATAATCCTTGTTTCTAGGGACAAAGAAGGAAAGTGAGTGAAATTCTCCTTGTGCTATAGTGTGCTTTAAAAAAACATTTTTTCTAGGGACAGAAAACTATAGGTAGGGAGAGTGTCAGTGTCTTTTACTGTGCGAATCCTTGTTTCTAGGGACAGGGAAGGACAGTGAGGGAATTCTCCTTGTGCTATAGTGTGCTTTAAAAAAAAAAAATTTCTAGGGACAGAAAACTATAGGAAGGAAGAGTGTCAGTTTCTTTTCACTGTGATAATCCTTGTTTCTAGGGACAAAGAAGGAAAGTGAGTGAAATTCTCCTTGTGCTATAGTGTGCTTTAAAAAAACATTTTTTCTAGGGACAGAAAACTATAGGTAGGGAGAGTGTCAGTGTCTTTTACTGTGCGAATCCTTGTTTCTAGGGACAGGGAAGGACAGTGAGGGAATTCTCCTTGTGCTATAGTGTGCTTTAAAAAAACATTTTTTTCTAGGGACAGAAAACTATAGGAAGGAAGAGTGTCAGTTTCTTTCACTGTGATAATCCTTGTTTCTAGGGACAAAGAAGGAAAGTGAGTGAAATTCTCCTTGTGCTATAGTGTGCTTTAAAAAAACATTTTTTCTAGGGACAGAAAACTATAGGTAGGGAGAGTGTCAGTGTCTTTTACTGTGCGAATCCTTGTTTCTAGGGACAGGGAAGGACAGTGAGGGAATTCTCCTTGTGCTATAGTGTGCTTTAAAAAAACATTTTTTCTAGGGACAGAAAACTATAGGTAGGAAGAGTGTCAGTTTCTTTCACTGTGATAATCCTTGTTTCTAGGGACAAAGAAGGAAAGTGAGTGAAATTCTCCTTGTGCTATAGTGTGCTTTAAAAAAACATTTTTTCTAGGGACAGAAAACTATAGGTAGGGAGAGTGTCAGTGTCTTTTACTGTGCGAATCCTTTTTTCTAGGGACAGGGAAGGACAGTGAGGGAATTCTCCTTGTGCTATAGTGTGCTTTAAAAAAACATTTTTTCTAGGGACAGAAAACTATAGGTAGGAAGAGTGTCAGTTTCTTTCACTGTGATAATCCTTGTTTCTAGGGACAAAGAAGGAAAGTGAGTGAAATTCTCCTTGTGCTATAGTGTGCTTTAAAAAAACATTTTTTATAGGGACAGAAAACTATAGGTAGGGAGAGTGTCAGTGTCTTTTACTGTGCGAATCCTTGTTTCTAGAGACAGGGAAGGACAGTGAGGGAATTCTCCTTGTGCTATAGTGTGCTTTAAAAAAACATTTTTTCTAGGGACAGAAAACTATAGGTAGGGAGAGTGTCAGTGTGTTTTACTGTGCGAATCCTTGTTTCTAGGGACAGGGAAGGACAGTGAGGGAATTCTCCTTGTGCTATAGTGTGCTTTAAAAAAACATTTTTTTCTAGGGACAGAAAACTATAGGAAGGAAGAGTGTCAGTTTCTTTCACTGTGATAATCCTTGTTTCTAGGGACAAAGAAGGAAAGTGAGTGAAATTCTCCTTGTGCTATAGTGTGCTTTAAAAAAACATTTTTTATAGGGACAGAAAACTATAGGTAGGGAGAGTGTCAGTGTGTTTTACTGTGTGAATCCTTGTTTCTAGGGACAGGGAAGGACAGTGAGGGAATTCTCCTTGTGCTATAGTGTGCTTTAAAAAAACATTTTTTCTAGGGACAGAAAACTATAGGTAGGGAGAGTGTCAGTGTGTTTTACTGTGCGAATCCTTGTTTCTAGGGACAGGGAAGGACAGTGAGGGAATTCTCCTTGTGCTATAGTGTGCTAAAGCATTCCTCATCAACCATCTTTGAAATCCTTGTTTTTTTGGACAGTCAGGGAAATTGTCGTTGTGCTATTCTGTGCAAAAGCAATCATCCTCAACCATATTTAGAAATCCTTAAGTAAAGGGACAGAGAAGGACACCTGAAGGTAGCCCTTATTGCTTTTTTCCCATCTCCCTGCAGGCCATCTATTAGAATGTCTGGAAGGCAAACAAGGAGAGGCAGACAGTCAGGAGGCAATAAAAGAGGGCAAGCAGGCTCTGTGTCTGGGGGCAACAGTGCTGGTCGTGGACGCGGTGCATTGTCATCAGCACATGGCCATGGGACACGCTTGTCCTTCTTTTCGGCAGCTGGACATGTTGAGCCACATCATGCCGAAGACTTGGTAGAGTGGATGACCAAGCCCTCCTCCTCCTCCTCATCCTCTCTCACCCAGGCTCAGGGTACTGGAAAAGCAGCTGCCAAAGCGTCCTCTTCCCTGGCATCAATGTCAGACTCATCATCAGTCACTCCTTCCCTAGACCCACCATGTCCTCCTCCTGAGGAGTCCCCCGAACTGTTTGAGCACAGTGTTGGGTACATGCTCCAGGAGGATGCCCAGCGTTTCGAAGGGTCTGATGATGAAACCCAGCTAGAGGAAGGCAGTAGCGTGAGAGCAGACAGAGGGGATGCTCAAGAAGGACACCAATCTGGCAGTCATGTTCCAGCAGTTGCAGCATACTGCCAGATTGGCTCCAGTGATGAGGAGGGAGGTGATGATGAGGTCACTGACTCCACGTGGGTGCCTAATAGGAGAGAGGAGGAGGAGGAGGATGAGGAGGAGGCACATCTCCAACGAGGCAGGATGCCCTTTGGTGGCCAGCGTAAGGGCAGTACACCGACGGAATCACACCGCAGAGCTCCGCCTGTGCAGGGCGCTGCCTCTGCCCGTCATTCAAAAAGTTCTTTGGTGTGGGCCTTTTTTGAGGCTAGTGCATCAGATCGCACAGCTGCTGTTTGCAACATATGTCTCAAGCGTATATCGCGTGGCCAAAACATCAGCCGCTTGGGTACCACATGCCTGACCAGACATATGTTGACCTGCCATGCAGCTCGTTGGCAAGCCTACCTCAAAGACCCACACCAAAGAACAAAGCGGACCTCTCCTTGCACCGCATCAGCTGGGATCTCCAACCCCACTATAACTTCAGTCCTCTCTGAAACATGCACTGAGAGGAATGAAGGTGTAGAATTAGGTGTGTCACAGCCAAGTACTTGCGGCCACTCTGCTAGCAGTACACCGACGTCCGATTCTAGCAGGCAAATTTCCCTGCCCCAGCTGCTGGACCGTCGAAAGAAGTTCACTCCCAGCCATCCACATGCCCAGCGGTTGAATGCTAGCTTGGCTAAATTGCTAGCGCTTCAACTGCTGCCTTTTCAGTTGGTAGACTCGGCCCCCTTCCGTGAGTTTGTGCAATGTGCGGTTCCTCAGTGGCAGGTTCCCAAACGCCACTTTTTCTCACGGAAGGCTATTCCGGCTCTCTACCGGCATGTGGAAGGCAATGTCTTGGCCTCGCTGGACAGGGCGGTCAGCGGTAAGGTGCATATTACCGCTGACTCATGGTCCAGCAGGCATGGACAGGGACGTTACCTTTCTTTCACGGCCCATTGGGTCACTCTTTTGGCAGCTGGGAAGGATGCAGGACAAGGTGCAGTAGTGTTGGAGGTTGTTCCACCGCCACGCCTCCAAAATGCTACTACTGGTTGTGACACACCTCTCTCCTCCACCCCCTCCTCTTCTTCTTCCTCCATGGCCTCTTCCTGTGGTTTGTCCTCGGAACCAGCGGTGCTCCGTAGGCGTTCAAGGGGCTACGCAAGTACGCAGGCAAAAAGATGCCATGCCGTGCTTGCGCTGGTGTGTTTGGGGGACAGAAGCCACACTGGGGCAGAGGTCCTGTCTGCTCTGCAGGGCCAGGCTGAGAGGTGGTTGACGCCACACCAGCTTAAGCCAGGAATGGTGGTTTGCGACAATGGCACCAACCTCCTCTCCGCCCTCCGACAGGGACAACTGACCCATGTGCCCTGTGTGGCTCACGTCCTTAACCTGGTGGTGCAGCGGTTCTTGGGCAGGTACCCAGGCTTACAGGATGTCCTGAGGCAGGCCAGGAAAGTCTGTGTGCATTTCCGCAGATCTTATAATGCCAGTGCTCGCCTGGCTGAGCTGCAAAAGGAGTTGAACCTGCCCAAGAACCGCCTTATATGTGACATGCCCACCAGGTGGAACTCAACGTTGGCCATGCTGCAGCGGCTGCACACGCAGCAGAGGGCCATCAATGAGTACCTGTGCGACTACGGCACCAGGACAGGGTCAGGGGAGCTTGGTTTTTTTTCTCCACGCCAGTGGGGCATGATCAGGGATGCATGCACTGTCCTGGCACCATTTGAGGAGGCCACGAGGATGGTGAGCAGTGACAGTGCATGCATCAGTGACACTGTACCTCTTGTCCACCTGTTGGAGCACACGCTGCGTGGAATAATGGACAGGGCACTTGAGGCAGAACAGAGGCAGGAAGAGGAGGACTTCCTTGCCTCTCAAGGCCCCCTTTACCCAGACAGTGTTCCTTCTGTCCCACCCATCGCACAGGAAGAGGAGGAGGAGGAGGAGGAGGAGGAGGATTGTGTCAGCATGGAGGTGGAGGCTGGCACTCAGCATCATCAGCAGCAGTCTTTTAGGGATGATTTACAGTCCCAAGAAACCAGTGGACTTGTACGTGGCTGGGAGGAGGTGGCTGCGGATCATGTCGTCCTTAGTGACCCAGAGGACTCCGGAGCGAATGCCTCAGCAAACCTACGCTGCATGGCCTCCCTGATCCTGCAAAGTCTGCGGAAGGATCCTCGTATTCTTCGGATCAAGGAGAGGGACCATTACTGGCTGGCCACTCTCCTTGATCCACGGTACAAGGGTAAGGTTGCGGACCTTATGTTACCGTCGCAGAGGGAGCAGAGGATGAGACAACTCCGGGAGGCCTTGCAGAAAGGTCTGTGCAACGCGTTCCCAGAGACTGGGAGGTTACAAACTCCTGGTCCTGGACAACGAGTTGCTGAGGCTTCGGCCAGTCAAAGAAGGAGCGGTGGGGAAGGTGGCCGTCTGACCGATGCGTTCAGACAATTCTTTAGTCCGCAGCCCCAAAGTATGATCGGTTCCAGCAACCATCGCCAGCGTCTGATAAACATGGTGCAGGAATATCTAGGGGCAAGGTCAGACTTGGACACCTTCCCCACCGAAAATCCTCTGGCTTACTGGGTCTTGAGGATGGATCACTGGCCAGAGCTTGCACAGTATGCAATTGAGCTACTGGCCTGTCCTGCATCCAGCGTTCTTTCGGAACGCACATTCAGTGCTGCTGGAGGATTTGTCACGGATCACAGGGTGCGCCTGTCCACCGACTCGGTTGATCGACTGACTTTCATCAAGATGAACCAGTCTTGGATCACCACCAGCTACCACACACCTGATGCTGATATAACAAACTAATTGATTTTAACATGTCACATCCCTTCAAGACTGATGCTGATGCTGAGTGCCTGTGCTGTTATGTTGACTGGCTATCCTCCTCCTCCGAGTCCTCAATGATACGATTGATGATGATAGCTTGGAAGATCATTTTTGTTTATGGGTGCCGCCACCAGTGGCTAAGGCCCAATTTTTCAGCCCCTGTTTTACAGGGGCGTGTAATTAATTTTTTTTTAGCAATAATTTGCCATAGGGCTCATTGCTGTGCTCCAAGTACAGTATCTGTGAGGGGTTGGAGTGTTGTGGCACCAGTGCCTAAGGCCCAATTTTTCAGCCCCTGTTTAA
This sequence comes from Rana muscosa, assembly GCA_029206835.1. Lineage (NCBI taxonomy): Eukaryota > Metazoa > Chordata > Amphibia > Anura > Ranidae > Rana > Rana muscosa. Next base: position 325,039,289 of record CM055118.1, on the reverse strand, counting down.
CAGGGGCGTGTCATTACAATTTTTGAAGCAATACTTTGCAACAGGGCTCATTGCTGTGCTCCAAGTACAGTATCTGTGAGGGGTTGTAGTGTTGTGCCACCAGTGCCTAAGGCCCAATTTTTCAGCCCCTGTTCAACAGGGGCATGCAATTACAATTCTTGATCTAATAATTCACAGCAGGGCCCATTGCTGCACCCACCAAGAGTAACTCTGAGGGCTTACAGTGTTGTGGCAACGCCACCACCACCACCACCACGAAAGGCCCAATTTTTCAGCCCCTGTTCAAAAGGGGCATGTAATTACAATTCTTGATCTAATAATTCACAGCAGGGCCCATTGCTGCACCCACCAAGAGTAACTCTGAGGGCTTACAGTGTTGTGGCAACACCACCACCACCACGAAAGGCCCAATTTTTCAGCCCCTGTTCAACAGGGGCATGCAATTACAATTCTTGATCTAATAATTCACAGCAGGGCCCATTGCTGCACCCACCAAGAGTAACTCTGAGGGCTTACAGTGTTGTGGCAACGCCACCACCACCACCACCACGAAAGGCCCAATTTTTCAGCCCCTGTTCAAAAGGGGCATGTAATTACAATTCTTGATCTAATAATTCACAGCAGGGCCCATTCCTGCACCCACCAAGAGTAACTCTGAGGGCTTACAGTGTTGTGGCAACACCACCACCACCACCACCACCACGAAAGGCCCAATTTTTCAGCCCCTGTTCAACAGGGGCATGCAATTACAATTCTTGATCTAATAATTCACAGCAGGGCCCATTGCTGCACCCACCAAGAGTAACTGTCAGGGCTTACAGTGTTGTGGCACCAGCACCACCATCAAAGGCCCAATTTTTACTACCACTGTTCAACAATTATATGTAATTAAAATTCCTGATATAATAGTTGACAGCAGGGCGTTCCAGCACCAACCAAGAGTAACTGTGAGTGCTTACAGTGTTGTGCCAACACCAACAACTAAGGGGCCTATTTCTGCAGAGTATATACGGCAGGTCCCTACTTTCAAACATCCAACTTACAAACGACTCCTACTTGCAAACGCAAGAAGACAACAGGAAGTGAGAGGAAATCTACCACTAGGAAGGAAAATTCTCTCCTGTAAGAATAAATATGGGAGAAAGGTGTCTCCTCTGTACTGATGCTTTATCAGCAATCCTTGTTTCAAGAAAAACACCACATTTCAAAAACAGTTGTCATTGGGACGGAAAGTGAGGTGAAATGTTCTGAACAGGGGCACAGACAGCAAAACAAATATTACAGGGGTGATAACCCTTACCTATGTTTTCCAAAAAGTTTAAAAATAGATTTTTGGGCTGGAGCTACACTTCAACAATGTACCTGTTCAAAATTACAAACAGATTCTACATAAGAACAAACCTACAGTCCCTGTCTTGTATGCACCGCCTGTATACGGCTGTTCAGAGTATATAGGGCCTTTTTTATTTTATGTGCGGGGTTCCCCTTAATATCCATACAAGACCCAAAGGGGCTGGTAATGGGCTGGGGTAGGGGGGGGGGGTCATGGGGTAGCTATGCCATTTTTCTTAAAGATTTTCATCCATATTACCGGGACCAGACATTACATTAAAGCCGCAAGCAGTTTTAAATGGCTTTTTTTCCCTTTAGAAGTGTCATTTTGTACAGGGACAGTTCTAAACACGGGAAACACGTGGCACTTCACAGGCATACTTTAGACACCCCCCAGGTACGATATTTAAAGGAATATTTGACTTTTTTTTTTCACTTTATGCATCATTAAAATGACTGCTCCCGAAAAACAACCGTTTTTAAAACTTCTTTTTGCATTGATACATGTCCCCTGGTGCACAACCCGGGTTCCCAAACCCTTTTTAGGACAATAACATGCATAATAGTTGTTATAATTAGCACTTTAGAATTCGAACGTTCGCATACATTGTATTTAATAGGGTTCTAATGTTCGTACGAACTTTCGGTCCGTTCGCGGGTTCTGGTGCGAACCGAACCCGGGGGTGTTCGGCTCATCACTAATAGAGACTAACAGGAACGGATCTATCTAAACTCAATACAGTGTATAAATATATATACAACACCTAGGATGCATATATATCCTCTACACACTGTAACAACAGCTAACTGACTCGCCTGCCTGCTCTATCTAACTCCATATAAATGACACTGTCTATCTCTCTGAAACTGCCTCTTTCACAAACACCAACACACTACACAAGGCCGACTTCCAGGCGGCCTTATATAGTGTGGGGCGTGTACTAAACCCCCTGAGCCATAATTGGCCAAAGCCACCCTGGCTTTGGCCAATTACGGCTCTCCGTTTTTTCCACGCTGTGATTGGCCAAGCATGCTGGTCATAGGACCATAAAGTTCGCTCTTCGTCGAACGATCGAACGGCCGATGTTTGAGTCGACGTGTGTTCGACGCGAACACGAAGCTCATCCCTAGCGAACAGTAGCGAGCGCGGCCACCTTGGCGCTCCCAGAACCTTGATTCCTCCACCTCTTCTCTGCTGCAGGAACCATGCAGCCTGGGCCGGAGGGCAGGCTGACTGGGAGCCCGGAGAAAGAGAACATGCGCCGCTGTAAGGAGCAGAGCAGCGAGAGCACCCCCCAGATCAAGAGGGAGATTTGGCGCTGCCGCTGCTGGCCATCAGGTACCCGGCATCCTACACAAACATGCCAGAACACTGTGACAGCGGGGAGGTGAGCAGAGGAGGGACTTCAGAAAGGGACAGTGCTATGTGTTCTGTCTCAGCCCTCCCCTCTGTCTCTCTGCCCCCTCTGTCTCTCAGTCCCCCCTCTTTCAGCCCCCTCCTCTGTCTCTCAGCCCCCCCACTATCTCTCAGACCCCCCTCTGTCTCTCAGACCCCTACTCTGTCTCTCAGACCCCCCCTCTGTCTCTCAGTACCCCCCTCTGTCTCTCAGTCCCTGTGTCTCTCAGTCCCCCCCTCTTTTAGCCCCCTCCTCTGTCTCTCAGCCCCCCTCTGTCTCTCAGACCCCCCTTCTGTCTCTCAGACCCCTCCTTTGTCTCTCAGACCCCTCCTATGTCTCTCAGTCCCCTCCTCTGTCTCTCAGCTCTCCTCCTCTATCTCTCAGCTCTCCTCCTCTGTCTCTCAGCTCCCCCTCTGTCTCTCAGCTCCCCCTCTGTCTCTCAGCTCCCCCTCTGTCTCTCAGACCCCTCCTCTGTCTCTTAGAACCCCACTGTCTCTCAGCCCCCTCCTCTATCTCTCAGCTCTCCCCTCTGTCTCTCAGTTCCCTCCCTCTGTCTCTCAGCCCCCTCTGTCTCTCAGCTCCTCCCTGTCTCTCAGTTCCCTGTCTCTCAGCTCCCCCCTCTGTCTCTCAGACCCCCCCGGTCTCTTAGACCCCCCTCTGTCTCTCAGACCCCCCTCTGTCTCTCAGTCCCCCCTCTGTCTCCCAGTTCCTGTCTCTCAGTCCCCCCCTCTTTTAGCCCCTTCTCTGTCTCTCAGCTCCCCCTGTCTCTCAGACCCCCCTCTGTCTCTCAGACCCCCCTCTGTCTCTCAGACCCCTTCTCTGTCTCTCAGCTCTCCTCCTCTGCCTCTCAGCTCCCCCCTCTGTCTCTCAGCTCCCCCCTCTGTCTCTCAGCTCCCCCTGTCTCTTAGCCCCCTATCTCTCAGACCCCCTCTGTCTCTCAGCTCCCCCCTCTGTCTCTCAGTTCCCCCACCTCTGTCTCTCAGCTCCCCCCTCTGTCTCTCAGCTCCCCCCTCTGTCTCTCAGACCCCTCCTCTGTCTCTTAGACCCTTACTCTGTCTCTCAGACCCCTCCTCTGTCTCTCAGTCCCCCCCTCTGACTCTCAGTCCCCCCTCTTTCAGCCCCCCCCCTCTGTCTCTTAGTACCCCCTCTGTCTCTCAGTCCCTGTGTCTCTCAACCCCCCCTCTTTTAGCCCCCTCCTCTGTCTCTCAGCCCCCCTCTGTCTCTCAGACCCCCCTTCTGTCTCTCAGACCCCTCCTTTGTCTCTCAGACCCCTCCTATGTCTCTCAGACCCCTCCTCTGTCTCTCAGCTCTCCTCCTCTATCTCTCAGCTACCCCTCTGTCTCTCAGCTCCCCCTCTGTCTCTCAGCTCCCCCTCTGTCTCTCAGCTCCCCCTCTGTCTCTCAGACCCCTCCTCTGTCTCTTAGAACCCCACTGTCTCTCAGCCCCCTCCTCTATCTCTCAGCTCTCCCCCTCTGTCTCTTAGTTCCCTCCCTCTGTCTCTCAGCCCCCCTCTGTCTCTCAGCTCCTCCCTGTCTCTCAGTTCCCTGTCTCTCAGCCCCCCTCTGTCTCTCAGCCCCCCTCTGTCTCTCAGCCCCCCTCTGTCTCTCAGCTCCCCCCTCTGTCTCTCAGACCATCCGGTCTCTTAGACCCCCCTCTGTCTCTCAGACCTCCCTCTGTCTCTCAGTCCCCCCTCTGTCTCCCAGTTCCTGTGTCTCTCAGTCCCCCCTCTTTTAGCCCCTTCTCTGTCTCTCAGCTCCCCCTGTCTCTCAGACCCCCCTCTGTCTCTCAGACCCCCCTCTGTCTCTCAGACCCCTCCTCTGTCTCTCAGACCCTCCTCTGTCTCTCAGCTCTCCTCCTCTGCCTCTCAGCTCCCCCCTCTGTCTCTCAGCTCCCCCCTCTGTCTCTCAGCTCCCCCTGTCTCTTAGCCCCCTATCTCTCAGACCCCCTTTGTCTCTCAGCTCCCCCTCTGTCTCTCAGTTCCCCCACCTCTGTCTCTCAGCTCCCTCTTCTGTCTCTCAGACCCCTCCTCTGTCTCTCAGACCCTTCCTCTGTCTCTCAGACCCCTCCTCTGTCTCTCAGATCCCTCCTCTGTCTCTTAGACCCCTCCTCTGTCTCTCAGACCCCCACTGTCTCTCAGCCCCCTCCTCTGTCTCTCAGCCTCCTCCTCTGTCTCTCAGTTCCCCCACCTCTATCTCTCAGCTCTCCCCCTCTGTCTCTCAGCCCCCTCCTCTGTCTCTCAGTTCCCCCACCTCTATCTCTCAGCTCCCCCCTCTGTCTCTCAGCTCCCCCCTGTCTCTCAGCTCCCCCTGTCTCTCAGCTCCCCCCTCTGTCTCTCAGCTCCCCCTCTGTCTCTCAGCTCCCTCCCATTGTCTCTCAGCCCCCCCCCCCCTCTGTCTCTCAGTTTTCCCCTCTGTCTCTCAGCTCCCCCCTCTGTCTCTCAGCTCCCCCTCTGTCTCTCAGCACCCCCTCTGTCTCTCAGCACCCCCTCTGTCTCTCAGACCCCTCCTGTGTCTCTCAGACCCCTCCTCTGTCTCTCAGCCGCCTCCTCTGTCTCTCAGCTTTCCTCCTCTATCTCTCAGCTTCCCCCTCTATCTCTCAGCTCCCCCATCTATCTCTCAGCTCTCCTCCTCTATCTCTCAGCTCCCCCCTCTGTCTCTCAGCTCCCCCCTCTGTCTCTCTGCCCCCTCCTCTGTCTCATTCACTCCCTGACTCTTAGGCTGCTTTCACACTGGGGCGGGCATTGACGGTAAAACGCTGCTAGTTTTAGCAGCACTTTGCAGGCGCTTCAGCAGCTGTGGCCATTCATTTCAATGGGCAGGAGCGGTGTGTACACCGCTCCTCCACCGCCCCAAAGATGCTGCTTGAAGGACTTTTTTTAATGCCCTGGCAGCACCCCAGTGTGAAAGCACTCCGACTTTCAAACTGGGACTGCAGGGGAGGCGTTTTTCAGGCGCTTTACAGGCGCTATTTTTAGCCCAAAAACGCCTGAAAAACACCTCAGGGTGAAAGGGGTCCTACACTCACCCCCTCTCTTTTACACTCACTCCCTCTCTCTTACACTCACCCCCTCTCTCACCCACCCCCTCTCACACCCTTTCCCTCAACCCTCCCTCTCTCATTCCCCTCTCTCTCACCCTCTCATTATATACAATAATGGATGTAGGGGCCTTTTGGTGTGCGTGATTTTTTGGGGAGGTGGGGGGCAGCATTTTATTGAATTAAAGTGGGCTGGTCTGGATGAAGTCCAGGGCCAAATTTTTGGCCCAGTCCAGCCCTGCTAGGGATATTATGTGGGGCATGTGGTAGGGAGGCTTTTTAGCAAAATTGTGGGACTAATTCTTGATGGACTTTTACACTTATAGCGCTGTGGTGTCAAAATGTATGTTTATATTTATTGTTATCACAGCACATCATTTATTATACTGTTGTATTTGTTATGTTTGTATAATTATTTTTTATGTTTATTAACCACTTAAGCCCCGGACCATTTGGCTGGCCAAAGACCAGGCCACTTTTTGTGATTCAGCACTGCGTCGATTTAACTGACAATTGTGCGGTCGTGCGACGTGGCTCCTAAACAAAATTGATGTCCTTTTTTTCCCACAAATAGAGCTTTCTTTTGATGGTATTTGATCACCTCTGTGATTTTTATTTTTTGTGCTATAAACAAAAATAGAGCGACAATTTTGATAAAAATTCTATATTTTTTACTTTTTGCTATAATAAATATCCCCAAAAAATATATAAAAAAAATGTTTTCCTCAGTTTAGGCCGATATGTATTCTTCTACATATTTTTGGTAAAAAAAATCACAATAAGCGTTTATTGATTGGTTTGCGCAAAAGTTATAGCGTCTACAAAATAGGGGATAGTTTTATGCCATTTTTATTAATATATTTTTTTTACTAGTAATGGTGGCGATCAGCGATTTTTATCGTGACTGTGACATTATGGCGGACACATCAGACACTTTTGACACCATTTTGGGACCATTGTCGTTTTTACAGCGATCAGTGCTATAAATATGCACTGATTACTGTAAAAATTACACTGGCAGTGAAGGGGTTAACCTGTAGGGGGCGCTAAAGGGTTAAGTGTGTCATAGGGAGTGCTTCTAACTGTAGGGGGGATGGGCTGTGTGTGACATGACACTGATCACCGCTCCCTATTACAGGGAGCTGTAATCAGTGTCCTGTCACTAGGAAGACTGGGGAAATGATTGTTTACTGTCTCTCAGTCCCCCCTCTTTCAGCCCCCTCCTCTGTCTCTCAGCCCCCCCACTATCTCTCAGACCCCCCACTATCTCTCAGCCCCCCACTATCTCTCAGTCCCCCCTCTTTCAGCCCCCTCCTCTGTCTCTCAGCCCCCCCCCACTATCTCTCAGACCCCCCTCTGTCTCTCAGACCCCTACTCTGTCTCTCAGACCCCCCCTCTGTCTCTCAGTACCCCCCTCTGTCTCTCAGTCCCTGTGTCTCTCAGTCCCCCCCTCTTTTAGCCCCCTCCTCTGTCTCTCAGCCCCCCTCTGTCTCTCAGACCCCCCTTCTGTCTCTCAGACCCCTCCTTTGTCTCTCAGACCCCTCCTATGTCTCTCAGTCCCCTCCTCTGTCTCTCAGCTCTCCTCCTCTATCTCTCAGCTCTCCTCCTCTGTCTCTCAGCTCCCCCTCTGTCTCTCAGCTCCCCCTCTGTCTCTCAGCTCCCCCTCTGTCTCTCAGCTCCCCCTCTGTCTCTCAGACCCCTCCTCTGTCTCTTAGAACCCCACTGTCTCTCAGCCCCCTCCTCTATCTCTCAGCTCTCCCCCTCTGTCTCTCAGTTCCCTCCCTCTGTCTCTCAGCCCCCCTCTGTCTCTCAGCTCCTCCCTGTCTCTCAGTTCCCTGTCTCTCAGCTCCCCCCTCTGTCTCTCAGACCCCCCCGGTCTCTTAGACCCCCCTCTGTCTCTCAGACCCCCCTCTGTCTCTCAGTCCCCCCTCTGTCTCCCAGTTCCTGTCTCTCAGTCCCCCCCTCTTTTAGCCCCTTCTCTGTCTCTCAGCTCCCCCTGTCTCTCAGACCCCCCTCTGTCTCTCAGACCCCCCTCTGTCTCTCAGACCCCTTCTCTGTCTCTCAGCTCTCCTCCTCTGCCTCTCAGCTCCCCCCTCTGTCTCTCAGCTCCCCCCTCTGTCTCTCAGCTCCCCCTGTCTCTTAGCCCCCTATCTCTCAGACCCCCTCTGTCTCTCAGCTCCCCCCTCTGTCTCTCAGTTCCCCCACCTCTGTCTCTCAGCTCCCCCCTCTGTCTCTCAGCTCCCCCCTCTGTCTCTCAGACCCCTCCTCTGTCTCTTAGACCCTTACTCTGTCTCTCAGACCCCTCCTCTGTCTCTCAGTCCCCCCCTCTGACTCTCAGTCCCCCCTCTTTCAGCCCCCCCCTCTGTCTCTTAGTACCCCCTCTGTCTCTCAGTCCCTGTGTCTCTCAACCCCCCCTCTTTTAGCCCCCTCCTCTGTCTCTCAGCCCCCCTCTGTCTCTCAGACCCCCCTTCTGTCTCTCAGACCCCTCCTTTGTCTCTCAGACCCCTCCTATGTCTCTCAGACCCCTCCTCTGTCTCTCAGCTCTCCTCCTCTATCTCTCAGCTACCCCTCTGTCTCTCAGCTCCCCCTCTGTCTCTCAGCTCCCCCTCTGTCTCTCAGCTCCCCCTCTGTCTCTCAGACCCCTCCTCTGTCTCTTAGAACCCCACTGTCTCTCAGCCCCCTCCTCTATCTCTCAGCTCTCCCCCTCTGTCTCTTAGTTCCCTCCCTCTGTCTCTCAGCCCCCCTCTGTCTCTCAGCTCCTCCCTGTCTCTCAGTTCCCTGTCTCTCAGCCCCCCTCTGTCTCTCAGCCCCCCTCTGTCTCTCAGCCCCCCTCTGTCTCTCAGCCCCCCTCTGTCTCTCAGCTCCCCCCTCTGTCTCTCAGACCATCCGGTCTCTTAGACCCCCCTCTGTCTCTCAGACCTCCCTCTGTCTCTCAGTCCCCCCTCTGTCTCCCAGTTCCTGTGTCTCTCAGTCCCCCCTCTTTTAGCCCCTTCTCTGTCTCTCAGCTCCCCCTGTCTCTCAGACCCCCCTCTGTCTCTCAGACCCCCCTCTGTCTCTCAGACCCCTCCTCTGTCTCTCAGACCCTCCTCTGTCTCTCAGCTCTCCTCCTCTGCCTCTCAGCTCCCCCCTCTGTCTCTCAGCTCCCCCCTCTGTCTCTCAGCTCCCCCTGTCTCTTAGCCCCCTATCTCTCAGACCCCCTTTGTCTCTCAGCTCCCCCTCTGTCTCTCAGTTCCCCCACCTCTGTCTCTCAGCTCCCTCTTCTGTCTCTCAGACCCCTCCTCTGTCTCTCAGACCCTTCCTCTGTCTCTCAGACCCCTCCTCTGTCTCTCAGATCCCTCCTCTGTCTCTTAGACCCCTCCTCTGTCTCTCAGACCCCCACTGTCTCTCAGCCCCCTCCTCTGTCTCTCAGCCTCCTCCTCTGTCTCTCAGTTCCCCCACCTCTATCTCTCAGCTCTCCCCCTCTGTCTCTCAGCCCCCTCCTCTGTCTCTCAGTTCCCCCACCTCTATCTCTCAGCTCCCCCCTCTGTCTCTCAGCTCCCCCTGTCTCTCAGCTCCCCCTGTCTCTCAGCTCCCCCCTCTGTCTCTCAGCTCCCCCTCTGTCTCTCAGCTCCCTCCCATTGTCTCTCAGCCCCCCCCCTCTGTCTCTCAGTTTTCCCCTCTGTCTCTCAGCTCCCCCCTCTGTCTCTCAGCTCCCCCTCTGTCTCTCAGCACCCCCTCTGTCTCTCAGCACCCCCTCTGTCTCTCAGACCCCTCCTCTGTCTCTCAGACCCCTCCTCTGTCTCTCAGCCGCCTCCTCTGTCTCTCAGCTTTCCTCCTCTATCTCTCAGCTTCCCCCTCTATCTCTCAGCTCCCCCATCTATCTCTCAGCTCTCCTCCTCTATCTCTCAGCTCCCCCCTCTGTCTCTCAGCTCCCCCCTCTGTCTCTCTGCCCCCTCCTCTGTCTCATTCACTCCCTGACTCTTAGGCTGCTTTCACACTGGGGCGGGCATTGACGGTAAAACGCTGCTAGTTTTAGCAGCACTTTGCAGGCGCTTCAGCAGCTGTGGCCATTCATTTCAATGGGCAGGAGCGGTGTGTACACCGCTCCTCCACCGCCCCAAAGATGCTGCTTGAAGGACTTTTTTTAATGCCCTGGCAGCACCCCAGTGTGAAAGCACTCCGACTTTCAAACTGGGACTGCAGGGGAGGCGTTTTTCAGGCACTTTACAGGCGCTATTTTTAGCCCAAAAACGCCTGAAAAACACCTCAGGGTGAAAGGGGTCCTACACTCACCCCCTCTCTTTTACACTCACTCCCTCTCTCTTACACTCACCCCCTCTCTCACCCACCCCCTCTCACACCCTTTCCCTCAACCCTCCCTCTCTCATTCCCCTCTCTCTCACCCTCTCATTATATACAATAATGGATGTAGGGGCCTTTTGGTGTGCGTGATTTTTTGGGGAGGTGGGGGGCAGCATTTTATTGAATTAAAGTGGGCTGGTCTGGATGAAGTCCAGGGCCAAATTTTTGGCCCAGTCCAGCCCTGCTAGGGATATTATGTGGGGCATGTGGTAGGGAGGCTTTTTAGCAAAATTGTGGGACTAATTCTTGATGGACTTTTACACTTATAGCGCTGTGGTGTCAAAATGTATGTTTATATTTATTGTTATCACAGCACATCATTTATTATACTGTTGTATTTGTTATGTTTGTATAATTATTTTTTATGTTTATTAACCACTTAAGCCCCGGACCATTTGGCTGGCCAAAGACCAGGCCACTTTTTGTGATTCAGCACTGCGTCGATTTAACTGACAATTGTGCGGTCGTGCGACGTGGCTCCTAAACAAAATTGATGTCCTTTTTTTCCCACAAATAGAGCTTTCTTTTGATGGTATTTGATCACCTCTGTGATTTTTATTTTTTGTGCTATAAACAAAAATAGAGCGACAATTTTGATAAAAATTCTATATTTTTTACTTTTTGCTATAATAAATATCCCCAAAAAATATATAAAAAAAATGTTTTCCTCAGTTTAGGCCGATATGTATTCTTCTACATATTTTTGGTAAAAAAAATCACAATAAGCGTTTATTGATTGGTTTGCGCAAAAGTTATAGCGTCTACAAAATAGGGGATAGTTTTATGCCATTTTTATTAATATATTTTTTTTACTAGTAATGGTGGCGATCAGCGATTTTTATCGTGACTGTGACATTATGGCGGACACATCAGACACTTTTGACACCATTTTGGGACCATTGTCGTTTTTACAGCGATCAGTGCTATAAATATGCACTGATTACTGTAAAAATTACACTGGCAGTGAAGGGGTTAACCTGTAGGGGGCGCTAAAGGGTTAAGTGTGTCATAGGGAGTGCTTCTAACTGTAGGGGGGATGGGCTGTGTGTGACATGACACTGATCACCGCTCCCTATTACAGGGAGCTGTAATCAGTGTCCTGTCACTAGGAAGACTGGGGAAATGATTGTTTACATCAGCATTTCCCCGTTCTTCCTTTCTGTGAGACGATCACGGGTATCCCCGCAGACATCGAGTCCGCGGGACCCGCGGTCAGACTCACGGAGCTCGCGGCTGGCGCGCGTCCACAATGCCACTTCTTAAAGGGGACATATATATACGTCCATCTGCCTGTCCGTGCCATTCTGCCAACGCATATCGTCGTGCGATGGTCGGCAAGCAGTTAAAGTGTGTTTTCATAACTCACATAGACAATGTGGCTCCTCACTCTTTCTGTTGCTAATTAGACTAGCCAGCCCATCACCCTCTTCTTGTTCTGTCTTTAATTAGCCAGGCTGGATCTCATGTTTCAACTCCTAGCCCCCCCTTTTGCTGGGAGGTGATATGGGAGTGATATGGGAGTGGTTAGATGAGCGTGAAATTTTAACAAAGGGTTTAGTTTTACTTAAAGTGGTTGTAAACCCACTTATGCAACTTGCACCTACAGGTAAGCCTAGATTAAGGCTTACCTGTAGGTGCAAGAAATATCTTCTAAACCTACACGGTTTAGGAGATATTTGCAAAAAATTACATGCATCGGTGTCTACGGCGCATGCGTGCCGTAGACAACGGCGCATTCACAGGGTTAATCCCATTCACAAATCTGGCTTAGCCGGATTTGATGGCTCCCGCGCGCATGCGCGGAGTGTCGTCTTCGCCGCTCCGCCACTATCGCCGCAGCGATGGTTGCGGCTGGAGAGGGAGACGAGGACGGCTTCGGGGGCGCCGATCTAAGGTAAGTGATGCATAATGAGCTAGTATGCTAGTCATACTAGCTCATTATGCCTTTGTCTTGCAGGTTGGATTTAAAAAAAAAAAACATTTCCAGGGTTTACAACTACTTTAAGAGAGACATGCTGTTGATGGGGGTCACTTCATTTTTATATTGTCTTTTATACAAAAACTTATACAGCTTCTCAAAACACACACTGGAAACAGCAGCCATCTTAAACCAGGAACAAAGAAAGAAAGCTAATGGTTTGATCTTCATGCTTTGACTCTTACATATCAAAAAACAAACAACTTTTATTTAAAGGGTAACTCCACTTTCGTAAAAAAAAATTGCAAATAAAGAAAAAATAATATAACATAACATATAATTGCGACAATAATCATATTGTAATTGAATGTTATTAAAAATTTCCTCTCCTTTTCAATCTGCAGCAGCTGTATTTTTCTGACAATGAATTGCAGTATGGCTACCTGGAGTTGTTCTGTACACAGAGTGTGTACTGACCACTCCCCAGAAACATAATTTCCTGCTTGTGCGATTGGCTCACCAATTTTTCCAATTTGCCTAAGATACAAGTCAGATTTCAGGCATCCCCTGCAACAAAAATGACATTTTTGGAGAGATAATTTCAATAGGAGCACATCTAAAGGGATGCAGGCCCAATATATTTCCTCATTAGTGCCCTGCAGCTGCACACCTGACAGTTAATTATGAAACCACTCCCATTAGACCCACTCATTAGAGAGGCACAGACAAACGCACATGGATTACTTAAGATTAACAAAAGGTAGGAATCTGCAACAAAGGTTGTTATAATCCTTGTAATGTACATAGATCACCCAGGGGGGAATGTTTTTTTGTCAACAAAAGTTGAGTTACGCTTTAATCTCTTTTTATTTTATTTGAAGCTACAGCAATTTTGTATTTGTAACTGCAAATTTTGTACTTATTTTTGTAACTTTTGTGTGGTAAATAAAATCACACTACTTCATCTCAACTGGCTCATTTTCAAAGAAATTCTTCTTACAATCACCCAAAGACACAAGAGAATATTATGGGTGTCTTTTCACAATTTAAAAGACATTCTTCAGTGGCTCAGCCAGCCAGTATCAATACTCCAGACATTTTTGCCTCTTCCTTGTTTGATCAAAGGGGGAGATGAACTGAGAGATCTTAAGCCGTGTACACACGATAGGTTTTTCCGATGAAACCAGTCCAATGGACTGATCGTGTATGGGCACCATCGGCCTTTTTTCCATCGGTGTTTAAAAATAGAACATGTTTTAAATTTATCCGATGGTTAAAAAACCGATAGCAAATTATGCGACTGTATGTCAAAAAAATGGTTGATCAAGGGTGGGACTTTGTGTGTGCCTCAGTGGAGTGAATAAATATAGACATATCACGATATATAGAAAAATAAACAATTTTTATTATCCTGCCGAAGGCAGCAATGTAAAAAAAACATATATTCTTACAAAAGTATATATAAGAAAATATAAAATCACATTACAGTTCAAATAATGGGTAACGGGATGTGCGATTCCCATTCACAGAGAGAAGTGAAGGCCTACGCATTTAGCGGATTTCCGCTTCATCAGGGCCATTTAGCGTAGCACAAAGAGTTAATACAAGGGTTCTAGGAGCAAACAAAACATTGATAAAATATACATGCATATTATATCCTATATATTTAAGGGGGAAAAAAACTAACATATATAGATCAACATTATACAGATATTAGATCCGATTGGAATAAGAAAGACTGTGGGTGTGCACATTGAGGCATATCAAGTATGTTATCCAATGGCACATCCACATACTACATTAGCATTTATTTTCCAAATATCAATATCATTTGAATATTTACAGAGGAAAACATTTCTGATCATATGTATGGTCCTATACATGCGCAGCGGTGTCCCATATAAACAGGGGAAATGTACCCAAAGCTTTTAGTGTACACATAAATAACATGTATTGATATAGTTTCATATGCATGTTTTATATATTAGTCTCAAAAAGAGAGATAGAAACTTACCAGAGAACTGTACAAGCACAGATGCAATGTGGCGGACGGAAGAGACCTGGGTGCCTGTGAGGATTCTCCCCCCCTAAAAGAGAGATCTGTGCGGTTGTATGGGGTGGATCCCTATGTATATCAAAATAGCTACAGCAATTTTGTATTTTTAACTGCAACTTTTGTACTTATTTTTGTAACTTTTGTGTGGTAAATAAAATCACACTACTTCATCTCAACTGGCTCATTTTCAAAGAAATTCTTCTTACAATCACCCAAAGACACAAGAGAATATTATGGGTGTCTTTTCACAATTTAAAAGACATTCTTCAGTGGCTCAGCCAGCCAGTATCAATACTCCGGACATTTTTGCCTCTTCCTTGTTTGATCAGAGGGGGAGATGAACTGAGAGATCTTAAGCCGTGTACACACGATAGGTTTTTCCGATGAAAACAGTCCGATGGACTGTTTTCATTGGACAAACTGATCGTGTATGGGCACCATCGGCCTTTTTTCCATCGGTGTTTAAAAATAGAACATGTTTTAAATTTATCCGATGGTTAAAAAACCGATAGCAAATTACTATCGTCTATGGGGAACTCCATCGGATAAAAAACCCATGCATGCTCAGAATCAAGTCGACGCATTCTCAGAAGCATTGAACTTAATTTTTCTCGGTGTGTTTTACGTCACCGCGTTTGAAACGGTCGGTTTTTGGACTGATGGTGTGTGGGCAAGACTGATGGAAGACAGTTTCATAGGATTTCCGATGGAAAAAACCATCGGATTAGAATCCATAGGATATCCGATCATGTGTACAGGGCTTTACTGATTGATCAAACTTTGGAACGATTGAAAGAACCTAGGAATCGATCTGTGATTGAGAAGACCTGAGAATGTCATGTGGATACCAGAAGTCCTGTGGGACGGATCCTTGATTCCAGCTCAAAGGAGAAAAAGAGTTATATTCGGTGAGTAGCAATTATGGAATTTGTTGATTCTTTAGTTAATGAAAGCAAGTTGGAATTTCATGGTATAGCCATGCGTCTGACACTATTTTGTGGAAATCAATGTATGAGCTGTGTTTGCAGGCTAATGTTGATATTTATAATGCTAGATTTTTTTTAGCTAAAACAAGGAAAAAATTACCTAATGTAAATGTAATGAAGCTAGTTAGAGTGTTTAATTCGATGGTGTTTAAAGTGCCAGCAAGAAATATGGTTTGTGTAGTGAACAAGTCAGGATGTGAAAATGTTACACAAGTACATGAGAATATATCTTCTATTAAACCTATTTGTGCAAACTGTGAAATCTTTTGTAATTATATTGAGCATCTGGAGAGTGAAATTGAAATTCAGGATGTTACAAGTGTAGTGATACCCCCAACTTAAGAGGGCCGCTGGTATTATTTCGGGCCCTGTACACAGCACTGCCAACCCCCAGCAATCTACTCGACCCTCCTCTGGCACAGCTAGTCTAGGGGAAGAGGTATTGGTATAACTCTGTAATTGTCTATGAGCAATCCCACAGTAATGCAAATAGTAATAACATACAGTAATTGACACTAAGACCAGAGTACTTAACCACAGCAACTTTACTGATGGTATAAAGGTTCCATAGCAATACAGTACATCATAAGTCATGCAGAGCCCTGCAATTAAAATAACACCTAGCAATACTGTAAAAGAATGAATCACACACCACGTGCAGCTATTCTCCCTATAAGCAATATGGCGCTCAATATTGTTCTACACTACCCAGTCAGGCCTGACTTAAGAAAGTGGCGGGTTTAGTCTTATGGTGAAAAATCTTCGCATGCAAGGGGTAATCGGTGGTGCACATTCAGGAACAGCAATTTGTAAATCCAAAAGAACGGTAACTGGTAACTGAGCAATTCACAGGAGACTATAAACTCAGTTCTGGAACTAGTCTCCTGCTAAGACAGTAGGTATAGCACGAAGGGCCAAAGCAGTCAATAGGCCTAGACAAAGTACTTGGCTATAGCTGTGAGCAGGTGCTCTCTCACCACACCGGACTTAATCCTCATCCGTAACTTCCACCGCTGTATATCCACACACAGGGTATGGGACAGCCAGGTCTTCGGTCCTCCTGATGTCAGTGAAAGGCAAGAGGAGATCAGGTGCCACACAGGCTCCAAAGTGGGGTGGAAGGCTCTTTGGAAGTGCGCAAGGCCCAGGCTTCAGGCCTTGCACCAGCAGCGAGTCCGCACAGGGGGACCCCTCTTGATAGAAGCGCGGTGTCCAAAGAGGCCAAGCTTAGCCTCGCCCCTCACCTTTATAACCCACCCCAGGAGTCTCTGCGGGTGGCAATGCACCTTGGGTGCTAAACGGGGTTCTGGGAATCGTAGTCCGTGAGGCCTTAAAGGAGACCCCGCTACACAAGATATACACAAATAGCGGTAATATTGAGAAAAGTTGAAACGCAGTCAGAAGCTGCTAAAGCGTCTTATATACCAGAGTCACCAGCAGAAGTTGATGATGAGACGACAGAGGCAGACATTCGGAAACAAAAGTTGTTAGATAGAGCTTCTAAACTTAAGTTACAAATTCATGACCAGTTGATGAAAATTTTGAAGAAAATCCCACATTATGATATGAGAGAGGATACTTTTCAAAACGTGGATGTCTTTTGAAAGTTTTTGTGACCGATTTAATCTAAGTGATGACCAAAGGAATAGAATATTCTGTCTGTGGGTTCTCAATTTTATGGCACGGCGTTTAATCAAGTCACCATATCTTGATGACACTGGGGCTGAGGTTCATAGTGATGCATCTGAAAGACTGCATCAGTTGTTAATGTGCATTACTGGTGAGGAAACGCCCACTGCAGAATTCTTGGACTCCTTAAGATTTACAATACATGATGACCCTTTTGATTTTAGAATGACATTTTCTAATGCGGCGTACACACGATCGTTTTTCATGCCATTTTTTTAACCAACGTTTTTCTTTTCTTTTTTTTTATGTTTCCTCTCAAGCCTGTCTTGCATCCACACGATCATTAAAAAAAACGCTCGAGCAAAGCGCAGTGACGTACAACACGTACGACGGCACTATAAAGGGGAAGTTCCGTTCGAATGGCGCCACCCTTCATGTTAGTAAACTTTGTTGAGCGGCGATTCGCGCTTTTCAGCTTCGTGCTTTTCAGTCCGTTACAGCGTGACGAATGTGCTATCTGCATTACGAACGCTAGTTTTACCAGAATGAGCGCTCCCGTCTCATACTTGATTCTGAGCATGCGCGTTTTTTTTCCCCTCGTAAAAGCATACACACTATCGTTTTTTACGTCATTAAAAAAACGACATAAAAAACGACGTGAAAAAATAGAGCATGTTCGAAATTTTTAATGCCCGTTTTTCACGCCGTTAAAAATGCTCTGGAGCATACACACGATCGGTTTTATTGGCCATTTTTAAAAATGGCATTTTTAACGGCATGAAAAACGATCGTGTGTACGCCGCATTAAGCATACAAAATGGTGTTTGCTTTGGAAGATGAAGCTACAGCAATTTAATCTTAAAGAGCCATTTACTTGCTTTTATTGCCATAAAATTGGTTATTATAAGTTATAATGTAGAAAATATTTAAAATATATTAAGTTGAAAAATATTGGGAAAGAAAATGGACTTGTATCCATCGAATCTTCCGCCCCACCTACAGCAAAGGAAGTCAAGACATTTTCTCCTTACACTCCTCTGAGAAAAGAGCGATTGCTCTCAGCAATGGAAAAAAATAAGTAAAGTTA
Organism: Rana muscosa; assembly: GCA_029206835.1. Classification (NCBI taxonomy): domain Eukaryota; kingdom Metazoa; phylum Chordata; class Amphibia; order Anura; family Ranidae; genus Rana; species Rana muscosa. The sequence goes on along the minus strand of CM055118.1, from coordinate 325,021,507 downwards.
GACAAATTTTTTTGTTTAAACACTTCAGCCCCGGAAGATTTGGCTGCTCAAATACCAGGCCATTTTTTGCGAATCGGCACTGCGTCGATTTAACTGACAATTACGCCGTCGCGTGACTTTGTACCCAAACAAAATTGACGTCCTTTTTTTCCCACAAATAGAGCTTTCTTTTGGTGGTATTTGATCACCTCTGCGGTTTTATTTTTGCGCTATAAACAAAAGAAGAGTGACAATTTTGAAAAAAACACAATATCTTTTACTTTTTGCTATAATAAATATCCCAATTTAAAAAAAAAAACGCAATAAGTGTATATTGATTGGTTTGCGCAAAAGTTATAGTGTCTACAAAATAGGGGATAGATTTATGGCATATTTATTATTATAATTTTTTTTACTAGTAATGGCAGTGATCAGCGATTTTTATCGGGACTGCGATATTGCGGCGGACAGATCGGACACTTTTGACACGTTTTTGGGACCAGTGACAATTATACAGCGATCAGTGCTATAAAAATGCACTGATTACTGTATAAATGTCACTGGCAACGAAGGGGTTAACACTAGGGGGCGATCAAGGGGTTAACTGTGTTCCCTAGATGTGTTCTAACTGTGGGGGGGTGGGACTTACTAGAAGGAGAGATCGGTGTTCATACTCAGTATGAACACACAGCCAGCCTCCTCTCCCCTGAGAGAACCAGGATCTGTGTATTTACACACACAGATCCTGGTTACCGCTCTGTCACGTGCGATCGCAGGTGCCCGGCAGTCATCGCGCCCGCTGAGCACTCGCATCGGCTCCGGCGGCACGCGCGCGCCCCCAAGTGGTCAAAAGGCGAGGCGACGTAAGGTAACGTTGTTTCACCCAGGGGAGCCAACCTGCCACAGTAAAACTGCGTTGGCTGGTCCGGAAGCAGTTTATATGAAAGATAATGTTACGTCGAGTAATTAGATACCTAACATGTCATGGTTTTAAATTGCGTACACTTATGGAATGGCAGCAAACTACAGTACTTAAAAATCTCTATAGGCGATGATTTAAAAATTTCTACAGGTTACGAGTTTAAAACTACAGAGGAGGTCTTGTGCTAGAATTATTGCTCTCACTCTAACAATCGCGGTGATACCTCACATGTGTGTTTACATTTTCCGGCGAGACTTGTATATGTATGCGTTCACTTCCCCACGCGAGCACGGAGGGATGGGGTGCTTTACATTAAAAAATAAATAAAAAATTCTTATTTATTTAGTTTTTACACTGTCCATTTACTTTTTTTTTCTGATCACTTTTATTGCTGCCACAAGGAATGTAAACATCCCTTGTGACAGTAATAGGCAGTGACAGGTACTCTTTATGGAGGGATCTGGACCCCAAAATCCCTCCTTTGCACTTAAAAGCTTTCAAAACGACAAGTTTGGCAGTTTTGAATACTGTCATATTTTAAAATTTGGAGCCTTCAAGGCTCCAGTAAACAGGAAGTGATGTCATGACATCGCTTCCTGGTTACTAGATCCGAGACCCAATCAAAACCGAGTTCGGACATGCCAGCTAGCCGGAGGAAGGTGGCGGTCATCCCCTCCAGCTGCTTGTAATAACAACTGAGTGGCTGCTTAGCCACATCAGTTGGTATTACAAGAAAGCCAACCGTCGGCTCTAAAAAACGGCAGCTGCAGGCACCACCCCGGTACAACCCCTTCAAGCCGAAGGCCGCATTTTTGCGTTACGTCAGCGGGAAGGGGTTAACCACATAGTGAGATTTTTAGGTTCTCATTCAAGCATTAATTCTATGTACATTTTTGTAATTATTTTCTTTTATAATTTCTTGCTTCTATGTTATTTTTCTGTAGTAGGATAGCTAAATGTACACACATTAACATTTTTGACATTTTGTGATCTTTTGCAGTACTTTATTATTAGGTATACTTGTAGTGTATATTTTGAAATTCTAATGTTCTTTCTTAATTGGTATAATAATGTTTAAACTGTAGTTCTTTGCAACCCAATGCATTCCAAGGACCCACTAAGTAATTTTTATTCACACAGCAACCATTTTTATTAGTTTTAATAGAAAAATATAATGCTGTAATGACACTTCATTTTAAAAAATACATTCTAAATCTAACATAGTAGTATAAAAAATAAATACTGTAATATTTTTGAAAAATATTTGAGTAGATTTTGTGTTGTTTCATATTTTTCAAGCAATGTTGGTTTCCCACAATACAACATTCAAAAAACAAAAAGATACACATTTTTATTCACTCAGAAATGTTATCTTTTAGTATACACAAGGATGTCAAATGACCAATAAAACTCTAAAATTATCAGAAATAACGTTTTTAGTATGCCATTATTTTATAATGCAAAAATGTTATTATGTCAATTATCATTGCTTAACCACTTGTCATCCGCCCGCCGTCAAATGACGGCGGAAGGAAAACCCTGTTGTTCTGGGCGGACGTCATATGACGTTGCGCCTTTCAAAGCCACTAGGGGGCGCGCGCGCCCGCCGAGTCACTGGGGACCGATGCGCATGCCATCGCGGCCGCCGGGCACCCGCGATTGCCCAGTAACTGAGCAGGACCGTGGATCTGTGTGTGTAAACTCACAGATCCATGTCCTGTCAGGGAGAGGAGACCGATGGTGTGTCCCTTGTACATAGGGACAACCATCGGTCACCTCCCCCAGTCAGTCCGCTCCCCCCACAGTAAGAATCACTCCCAGGGAACAGATTTAACCCCTTGATCGCCCCCTAGAGTTAACCCCTTCCCTGCCAGTCATGTTTATACAGTAATCAATGAATTTTTATAGCACGGATCGCTGTATAAATGTGAATGGTTACAAAAATGTGTCAAAAGTGTCTGATGTGTCCGCCGCAATATCGCAGTCACGATAAAAATCCCTGATCGCCGCCATTACTAGTAAAAATAAATAAATAATAAAAATGCTATAAATCGATCCCCTTTTTTGTAGCTGCTATAACTTTTGCGCAAACCAATCAATATACGCTTATTGCAATTTTTTTAAAATATGTAGAAGAATACATATCGGCCTAAACTGAGAAAAAAAATTGTTTAAAAAAATTAAAAAATTTAAATGGATATTTATTATAGCAAAAAGTTAAAAATATTGTGTTGTTTTCAAACTTGTCCCTCTTCTTTTATTTATAGCACAAAAAATAAAAACCGCAGAGGTGATCAAATACCACCAAAAGAAATCTCTATTTGTGGGGAAAAAAATGATAAAAATGTCATTTGGGTAGTGAAGCATGACCGCGCAATTGTCATTCAAAGTGTGACAGCGCTGAAAGCTGAAAAATGGCTTGGGCAGGAAGGGGGTGAAAGTGCCCGGTAGGCAAGTGGTTAAATGTTTTCTGATTCACTTTTTCTGGGAATGTCAATACATTTTCATCAGCGTGTTTGTCATCGGTTGTTTCCATTCTTCATTGGACAAAGTTTAGAGCTCCATGTCCTGGTTGGTGGCATTTTCCGTTTGGCGACTTACTGCTGAGTTTATCCACTAATTAGTTGGGGTCTAGGAGTGGTAAGCTGTGTATACAAAAGAGATGTTTTAGTAATATTAATATTTGTAGTTGCAGTGTCAATATTAAATAATAATAAAAGGATCTGGGCATTTTCCTACGTTTCTTCTTAAAAAAAAATGTTTTATGATCTCCCAGAAGCCCAGTAAGCTACTAACCTCCTGTAGTGAGCTAACTTCTCTGCTTCTGCTGCACTGAAATCCCAAGCCGTGTTGTCCTTCCTGTTTAATTCTACCTGATTTCACTATAAAACACCTTCTCCTCTCTTCATCTTCATAAGATAAACTTCCCACTCCCATCAGTGACTCAGCAGCTCAGCTCCCCTGCTCCCTCTCCCAGCCAGGGGCAGATCCAGGGGGGGCATTGGGGAAATTGCCCCCCCCCGAGAAATTAGTGATGGGCCGGCGGGTGGGTGACCACAACATACAGGGATATACAATGTAATACTGACATAAAATCACACACATAGGTTGGACTTGATGGACTTGCGTCTTTTTTCAACCTCACCTACTATTTAACTATGTAACTCTGAAGCCTCGTACACATGATCGGATATCCTATGAATTCTGATCCGATGGTTTTATCCATCGGAAATCCGATGAAGCTGACTTCCATCAGTCTTGCCTACACACCATCAGTCCAAAATCCGACTGTTCCAAACGCGGTGACGTAAAACGCTCCGATGAGCCGAGAAAAATTAAGTTCAATGCTTCTGAGCATGCGTTGACTTGATTCTGAGCATGCGTGGGTTTTTTATCCGATGGACTTGCCCATAGACGATCGGAATTTGCTATCGGTTTTTGATCCATCGGAAAAATTTAAAACATGTTCTATTTTTTAAAACCGATGGAAAAAAGACCGATGGGTCCCATACACGATCGGTTTGTCCGATGAAAAAAGTCCATCGGACTGTTTTCATCGGTAAAACTGATCGTGTGTACAGGGCTTTAAGGCGTTAGCATATCAAGATATTTTGGACAAATTCATGCTCTGTTGTGGAAACAGTTTGGGGATGGTCCCTTCCTGTTCCAACATGACTGCGCACCAGTATTTTGTTCTGACAGGGGGGCACACCGGTCAGCCCTTGCAACCATTGGATGCGAGTGCTGATCGGATGCCAATCAGCAGCTTTTTTTCCAGCATGTCCATTTGACAGAAGCAGAATGTTCAGCCAGCTTCTGACAGACAGACTGCTGTACAGACGGGCTTAATGTCGGCTGATTTCTGTTGAACCGACCGATATCCGGCCAGTGTGTACCAGGCTTAATGCTCTTGTCAATTAATTCAGAATTATCATAGATGTGATCTGAAACTGATGTCAAACGTATATGCTATTGGCACAAGCCCAAAGCTCACCAACATAGTCTCAAAATCTCTTCAAAGAGAATTAAATCCTCCCTTAGACAGTTGTCACCAGAACAACCATCCCCACTGGAAGACTTAACTTCAATTTCTGTCTTGGTAACAACTGAAACTTTTGCATTTATCTTTATTTGAGGTTGTGGTGAAAGTCATCACTAGGACGAATAGAGAGGGTGACAGTAATAATAACTTGGGCAATTAGGTGGGTGATACACATGGCAGCATCTAATAGAAGGGGTGATGTTCAGGAACTGAATGGTTGTGATAAAGACTATAGAGCTAACCAAATGTGTCTTTTATGATCCCTCACCTTCTCTGGTCTTGTCTCTTGGGTTTCTTTGACAACCATGTGGCTCCCGGATGTCCTTATATGAATGCAATTCTGGCTGTATCACTCTGGTTTTAAAGGAAGAAAATATACAGATAAATGTGGTAAGATTACATTTTTGCTAAAAAGGTTTTTATCCTTTTTTTTTGTTTGTTTTCTTTTGTATCAATAAATCACTTACTTCATTTTTTCTGAGCGATATTTACGTCTATACGCAAAGTAAACCAGAATTAAAATTATAATAAGGAGAACAACCAGTCCAACAGTGACTCCAGCGATGACCCCAGGTTTACTGATAGCTGTGTTGCATTGATCCCCGGTGTACCAGTATTGGTCTGATATCTGACAGCTGAGAAGATAGAACATTTTGAGAATGGAGAATGAAAACAGATCGCCTTGATACAAAAATGAGAGTTTGCATTGTATAAATGCTAAAGAGAAGAGACAAGAAAAAAATTACACAGCACAGACATTGCTATAGACCAGGGGTCTCAAACTGGTGGTCCTCCCACTGTTGCGAAACTACAAGTACCCTTGAGGCATTGTAAGGCTGACAGTTATAAGCATGAATCCCACAGACAGAGGCATGATGGGACTTGTAGTTTCGTAACAGCTGGAGGGCCACCAGTTTGAGACCCCTACTATAAACAGATCAATGGTTTTACTGATTTGAATGGTAGATGACAGTGCAGGAAGTATTTACATGGATTCTTTATATAGAGTATCCTGCACCCTAAACCCTCTCCCCTACATTTTTTTTCAATATCTGCAATAAAAGGTAAAAAGACCCCTAGACTGAACCTGAATTCGTTTTTGTGCTTCTGGGACTGAAAACAGGGCAGGCAGCCTTTAGACAGGTAAGGGGGGCCCAATTTATTTCAGCTGGTATATAGAAGGATGAAGTGAAGCTAAACCAGTATGCTGTGGTCAGTTCAAAGCATCCGGTCACATCCCAAATAATTGTCAGAAAATAGAATTGGGGCTGCCCCTGGGATAATATGGACCGATGCAAGAAAATGGACTGACCATTGATTTGTATAAAAGTAAAAAAGTTTTATTACATATAGTAAATCACAAAGGATCAACAGTAAAAAAGATTGTACATAAGAAAATGATAAAATAAAGACATGATGGTGAGTTTAACATGATGCCAATATACATTACATTCACATCCATAATAATGGACAAGGTGTGTCAATACAGAGGGATGCAAATGGACACCGACATGTTTCGGATATACAGGGCAAATTCAATGCCGATATGTATATATTCCTTCTTCAAGGTAGGTATATAGGCAAAAATATATATTTGGTTTGATATCTCACAGGGGTTCGTAAAAGCACATGAATATGGGATGAGACGTCACATGGGTGAGCTCCTTGGAGTTTACAAAGATCCAATCCAGCAGATGATGGGAGACAGGCTCAATGTTAAAGTGAATAGAAGCGTTATATGAGCTTCAAAACGGACTCAGGACATAGTCCTCATTAAAGGCCATTAAATTGTTCAAGAGTTGAAAAAAAGAAAATAATAATTCTTTGTTCAAAAAATGTGTATATACTCTTGAACTAAAAAGTAAGATGTAAAGGCATCTGCTGGAAAATCAAATTAATTGTGTGAAGGTATCCTTATCCCAGTAAATTCAACACGGCATGTCAAGAGTCACAGAGATGAACCAGCTGAAACATGGGAGTTTGCCCTTCAGTAAGATCCAAGCGCCATATGGATCTCATCTATGCAGAGTGAGATCCATATGGCGCTTGGATCTTACATGTTTCAGCTGGTTCATCTCTGTGACTCTTGACATGCCGACACATCAGGGCACATAGCACATCAGGGCGCATAGAACATCAGGGCACATAGAACATCAGGGCACATAGCACATCAGGGCATGGGGCACATAGCACATCAGGGAATGGGGCACATAGCACATCAGGGCACATAGCACAAAGGGCACATAGCACATCAGGGCACATGATAGCACATAGCACATCAGGGCATGGGGCACAGAGCACATCAGGGCACATAGCACATCAGGGCAGGGGGCACAGGGCACATAGCACATGAGGGCACATCAGGACATGTGGCACATAGCACATCAGGGCGGGGCACATAGCACATCAGGGCGGGGCATATAGCACATTGTTTACCAGCCATGCAAAGTAGCGCAGGAAGCGTGTTCTCTCTCATAGATGGCAGTAGTGTAATTCCTCCTCTCCTCTATGACCGGTCTCTCTCATGTCACGGCACTGACGGCAGTCACGCTACTCCCCGGCGGCCCCTCCTCTCTTCTCGTCCATCCCAGATGATGTCACAAGCAAATGGGGATGGATGAGAAGAGAGGAGGGGCCACGGGGATCAGCGTGACTGCCGTCAGTGCCTTGACATGAGAGAGACCGGTCATAGAGGAGAGGAGGGATTACACTACTGCCATCTAGTGGCGGTAGATGTAATTGGGGTAACGCCGCCCAAGTAATGGTAACTGCGTTACCATGAGGGGAAGAGTAATCAGTTAGATTACTCGTTACCCTCTAAAGCAACTGTGTTAAGTAACTCAGTTTATTCTAACTCAGTTACTTACATCACTGAGTATATGTTAAAGATAATAATGAAGAAGAAGATAAGTTAACGTTGATACTTACTAGCACAGAGGACCTTTGTTTGTTAATGAGCACTGTCCATGGTGGCAGTCTAACCGATATGCATTCAATGTGAGGCCACTGCAGTTGTTAACACAATAGAGCTCAGTGGTCCCATTTATACCATAATAATATTTCATGAGTTCTGGATCAATATCCACCAAAGAGCACAATTCTGAAAGATATAAATACTTTTTGAAAAAAAAAAGATACAGAACAATGACTTATAGATAGAGATAAATTCCTCAGTGCATTCGCTGCACTGCAGTCTTGGACAAAGCAAAAATAAATGTAATAAAATTAAGAAAAGAGTACCTGATATATCGATTTTTGCTGTGTTGACAATTGGGGACTTGAAGCAAAAGATCTCTGCAAAATAAAGGAAGAAGAAATTAATTAGGGCTACTTGGGGGTTACAAATGTTTAACCAGAAAGTTATATAAGAATGTATTATTTTTTTTGCTATACTTTCAAGTTTGCTTTAGCAATTTCTGTATTATGGATTCAGCTACAGCTAGCTACAATGTATTCTTCTTTTATTTACATTTTAACACTATTGTGTTTTAGCTGATCAGTGCCAACATAGCAGGTGATATCGGCTATGATATATCATAGTGACAACTAGACTTGTGCACAACGGAAAAATTTGTTCCGTTTCGGTTCGTTTCTTTCCGGTCCTGTTGATTCGTAATCATTCGTAATTTTGCTAGACGGGATTTTTCGTGTTCGGACTCATTCGTATTTTTGCAAGCGACATTTTTCGTTGAATTTTTTGTTGCTTTATAATTCGTACTTTCGGTAGAGTACGTTGTTTTTCGTTGATTCTGGACACAACTCCTACTTTCGTAACTTTTTTTGGGTTCGTACTTTCGGTAGAGTACGTTGTTTTTCGTTGATTCTGGACACAACTCCTACTTTCGTAACTTTTTTTGGGTTCGTTGATTCGTAATTTTCCGTGTCTCTCTCACAATGACGCTGCCTATTATGCCTAATGTGCTTCGAATGGATTTGTACTTTTCTAAATACATTGCGGTTATTTGTAACGATTCGAAATCTCGTATTTTACTTTCGTTTTTAACATGCGGCTATAGGCTCCGCCCCTGTACACCATTTTGAGAGGGTTCAGCACGGTGAGGGAGAAGCAGAGAGCAGAGCAGAGTGAGTGTTATTGTGCTTCGAATGGATTCGAAATCTCGTATTTTACTTTCGTTTTTTACATGCGGCTATAACCTCCGCCCCTGTACACCATTTTGAGAGGGAGTTCAGCACGGTGTGGGAGAAGCAGAGAGCAGAGCAGAGTGAGTGTTATTGTGCTTCGTATGGATTCGTACATTCGTAACTTTTTCATAACGAATTATGCCGAAGACATTCGGGCATTCGCTATTTGCGGTATAATTTATTTCGGATTCGGTCTTATTCGTAATTGCTTTGTTCGGAAATTCGAATGCTTCCGAATGTCCGAAAGTTGCTAAATTCGGACGAATTTCAATTCGTTACGAAACGAATTGCACAAGCCTAGTGACAACGGGTCCTAGCATTTGGTGGACTCTAGAGGTATGTCTTAGTTTGTCTAACTGCAACCCTGGGCCCTGATACCTACCCCAGGTGACAAACTGTCCTAAATACAAGGATACCAAGTATATGCAGTTTGTATAAAGCCTAAAATCAAAGTTTACCTTCAATTATAGTAAGTCAACTTCAAAGAGAAGTATGACCAAACATTTTTGGGCTATACTTCTCTTTTAGATCTCAAAGGTATTTACCAATGTTCTTCTGTGACGCAGAGCCAAGGGGCAGCTTTAATGTCTCATGGATGCTGCAGCATGGAGTTAAGTATGTATGTTTGTTTTTTTTGTTAACCCCTATACTTCTCTCTTTAATCAAATGTATAGTCAAAATGTTTTTGTTTTTTTTTCCGACTGTGTCCCATTGGGCACTTTTTCTGTTGCTTCCTGTCCCAGGGACACAGGAAGTGAGGGAAAATCTCTACAAAACTAGGGGAACTCTCCTCTTAGAGAGATTTTACCATAAAATGTGTAACTAAGGATGGGCAAACGGTTCGGCCGGAGCATGAGTTCGGGCCGAGCATTGGGTTTTCAAAAGTTCTCTGAGCAACCAAATTATAGGGTCGTTCGACCGTTTGTTCGGCCCGCTGAATGACCACAATGCACTGCGCCGGCACAGTGCATTGAAAGCTTTAAATGACTAAAGCAATGAAAGCTTCACCCAATCAGGCCCCAGAGCACTGTCAGAGCCATGATTTGACACTGTCATGATGACTGTATCCAATCATGGCTCATTTCTCTTAATCCCACCCACACTATAAATCTATTCTTTCCATAGCGGCCAATTTGTAGTGTGATAGGGGCGTGGAGAGAGATAGAACAAGGCTCTGTTCAGTGCTTTTAGATGGTTAGTGTGCTATAGTTTTCTTTTCTGATTCTATTGTCAGTGTAGAATATTGGTTCAGCTTGCATCTAGGGATAGTTCAGTGTGAGTGTAGTGTGACCATTCATCTTTACATTAGTATGAATGTATGCAAGTTTAACGCAATATAGTTCTGTGTGTTACTGCAAATTTAATGCCATATAGTTCTGTGTGTTACTGCAAGTTTAACGCCATATAGTTCTGTGTGTTACTGCAAATTTAATGCTTTATAGTTCTGTGCGTTACTGCAAGTTTAATGCCATATAGTTCTGTGCGTTACTGCAAGTTTAACGCCATATAGTTCTGTGCGTTACTGCAAATTTAATGCTTTATAGTTCTGTGCATTACTGCAAGTTTAATGTCATATAGTTCTGTGCGTTACTGCAAGTTTAACGCCATATAGTTCTGTGCGTTACTGCAAGTTTAATGCCATATAGTTCTGTGCGTTACTGCAAGTTTAACACCATATAGTTCTGTGCATTACTGCAAATTTAATGCTATATAGTTCTGTGCGTTACTGCAGGTTTAATGCCATATAGTTCTGTGCATTACTGCAAGTTTAACGCCATATAGTTCTGTGCGTTACTGCAAGTTTAACGCCATATAGTTCTGTGCGTTACTGCAAGTTTAACGCCATATAGTTCTGTGCGTTACTGCAAGTTTAACGCCATATAGTTCTGTGCATTACTGCAAGTTTAATGCCATATAGTTCTGTGGGTTACTGCAAGTTTAATGCCATATAGTTCTGTGCATTACTGCAAGTTTAACGCTGTATATTTCATTGCGTTACTGCAAGTTTAATGCCATATAGTTCTGCGTGTTACTGCAAGTTTAACGCCGTATTGTTCATTGCGTTACTGCAAGTTTAACGCCATATGATTCTGTGCGTTACTGCAAGTTTAACGCTGTATAGTTCTGTGCGTTAATGCAAGTTTAACACAATATTTATTCCTGTTTATTCCTTCAAGTTTAACGCTGTATACTTCATTGCGTTACTGCAAATTTAACGCCATATAGTTCTGTGCGTTACTGCAAGTTTAACGCTGTATATTTCATTGTGTTACTGCAAGGTAACGCCATATATTTTATTGCGTTACTGCAAGTTTAACGCCTTATAGTTCTGTGCATTACTGCAAGTTTAACGTCATATATTTAATTGCATTACTGCAAGTTTAACGCCATATAGTTCTGTGCGTTACTGCAAGTTTAAAACCACATAGTGCTGTGCATTACTGCAAGTTTATTGCCATATAATTCTATGCGTTACTGCAAGTTTAACGCCACATAGTGTTGTGCGTTACTGCAAGTTTAACGGCAAATTATTCTGTGCGTTACTGCAAGTTTAACGCTGTATATTTCATTGCGTTACTGCAAGTGTAACGCCATATAGTTCTGTGCGTTACTGCAAGTTTAATGCCATATAGTTCTGTGTGTTACTGCAAGTTTAACGCTGTATAGTTCTGTGCGTTCCTTCAAGTTTAACACCATATTTTCCTGTGCGTTACTGCAAGTTTAATGCTGTATATTTCATTGCGTTACTGCAAGTTTAACGCCATATATTTCATTGCGTCACTGCAAGTGTAACGCCATTAGGGATGAGCTCGGTGTTCGAGTCGAACATACGTTCGACTCGAACATCGGCTGTTCGATCGTTCGCCGAACAACGAACGATTTGGGCCGTTCGCGCCTAATTCGCGGCCCACAATGCACTACGCCATCGCAGTGTCATCCAGGCGCTGTGATTGGCCAAGCATGCACTGTGACCCCGCATGCTTGGCCAATCACAGCGCCGGCAGCGAGGAGAGCAATGATTGGCCACAGGCAGGATGCCTGTGGCCAATTATTGCTGAGGGTGTTTAGTACACGCCCCACACTATAAAAGGCCGCCAGCACGGCGGCCTAGTGTAGTGTGTTCCGGAGCAGGGAAAGAGAAGCATAGGCAGGGACAGTGACATTTTTTTTTCTTGCTTAACCTGGATTCCTTTAGTTTAGGGAAAGAGAAGGATAGGTAGGGAGAGTGTCAGTCTGTTTTACTGTGCTAAACCTTGTTTGTAGGGACAGGGAAGGACAGTGAGGGAAATTCTCATTGTGCTATACTGTGCTAAAGCATTCCTCATCAACCATCTTTAAAAAAAAAATTTTTTAGGGACAGAAAACTATAGGTAGGGAGAGTGTCAGTGTGTTTTACTGTGCTAAACCTTGTTTGTAGGGACAGGGAAGGACAGTGAGGGAAATTCTCATTGTGCTATACTGTGCTAAAGCATTCCTCATCAACCATCTTTAAAAAAAAAATTTTTTATAGGGACAGAAAACTATAGGTAGGGAGAGTGTCAGTGTGTTTTACTGTGCTAAACCTTGTTTGTAGGGACAGGGAAGGACAGTGAGGGAAATTCTCATTGTGCTATACTGTGCTAAAGCATTCCTCATCAACCATCTTTAAAAAAACATTTTTTATAGGGACAGAAAACTATAGGTAGGGAGAGTGTCAGTGTGTTTTACTGTGCTAAACCTTGTTTGTAGGGACAGGGAAGGACAGTGAGGGAAATTCTCATTGTGCTATACTGTGCTAAAGCATTCCTCATCAACCATCTTTAAAAAAAAAAAAATTATAGGGACAGAAAACTATAGGTAGGGAGAGTGTCAGTGTGTTTTACTGTGCTAAACCTTGTTTGTAGGGACAGGGAAGGACAGTGAGGGAAATTCTCATTGTGCTATACTGTGCTAAAGCATTCCTCATCAACCATCTTTAAAAAAAAATTTTTTTATAGGGACAGAAAACTATAGGTAGGGAGAGTGTCAGTGTGTTTTACTGTGCTAAACCTTGTTTGTAGGGACAGGGAAAGACAGTGAGGGAAATTCTCATTGTGCTATACTGTGCTAAAGCATTCCTCATCAACCATATTTGAAATCCTTGTTTTTTGGACAGTCAGGGAAATTGTCATTGTGCTATTCTGTGCGAAAGCAATCATCCTCAACCATATTTAGAAATCCTTAAGTAAAGGGACAGAGAAGGACACCTGAAGGTAGCCCTTATTGCTTTTTTTCCCATCTCCCTGCAGGCCATCCATTAGAATGTCTGGAAGGCAAACAAGGAGAGGCAGACAGTCAGGAGGCAATAAAAGAGGGCAAGCAGGCTCTGTGTCTGGGGGCAACAGTGCTGGTCGTGGACGCGGTGCATTGTCATCAGCACATGGCCATGGGACACGCTTGTCCTTCTTTTCGGCAGCTGGACATGTTGAGCCACATCATGCCGAAGACTTGGTAGAGTGGATGACCAAGCCCTCCTCCTCCTCCTCATCCTCTCTCACCCAGGCTCAGGGTACTGGCAAAGCAGCTGCCAAAGCGTCCTCTTCCCTGGTATCAATGTCAGACTCATCATCAGTCACTCCTTCCCTAGACCCACCATGTCCTCCTCCTGAGGAGTCCCCCGAACTGTTTGAGCACAGTGTTGGGTACATGCTCCAGGAGGATGCCCAGCGTTTCGAAGGGTCTGATGATGAAACCCAGCTAGAGGAAGGCAGTAGCGTGAGAGCAGACAGAGGGGATGCTCAAGAAGGACACCAATCTGGCAGTCATGTTCCAGCAGCTGCAGCATACTGCCAGATTGGCTCCAGTGATGAGGAGGGAGGGGATGATGAGGTCACTGACTCCACATGGGTGCCTAATAGGAGAGAGGAGGAGGAGGAGGATGAGGAGGAGGCACATCTCCAACGAGGCAGGATGCCCTTTGGTGGCCAGCGTAAGGGCAGTACACCGACGGAATCACACCGCAGAGCTCCGCCTGTGCAGGGCGCTGCCTCTGCCCGTCAATCAAAAAGTTCTTTGGTGTGGGCCTTTTTTGAGGCTAGTGCATCAGATCGCACAGCTGCTGTTTGCAACATATGTCTCAAGCGTATATCGCGTGGCCAAAACATCAGCCGCTTGGGTACCACATGCCTGACCAGACATATGTTGACCTGCCCTGCAGCTCGTTGGCAAGCCTACCTCAAAGACCCACACCAAAGAACAAAGCGGACCTCTCCTTGCACCGCATCAGCTGGGATCTCCAACCCCACTATAACTTCAGTCCTCTCTGAAACATGCACTGAGAGGAATGAAGGTGTAGAATTAGGTGTGTCACAGCCAAGTACTTGCGGCCACTCTGCTAGCAGTACACCGACGTCCGATTCTAGCAGGCAAATTTCCCTGCCCCAGCTGCTGGACCGTCGAAAGAAGTTCACTCCCAGCCATCCACATGCCCAGCGGTTGAATGCTAGCTTGGCTAAATTGCTAGCGCTTCAACTGCTGCCTATTCAGTTGGTAGACTCGGCCCCCTTCCGTGAGTTTGTGCAATGTGCGGTTCCTCAGTGGCAGGTTCCCAAACGCCACTTTTCCTCACGGAAGGCTATTCCGGCTCTCTACCGGCATGTGGAAGGCAATGTCTTGGCCTCGCTGGACAGGGCGGTCAGAGGTAAGGTGCATATTACCGCTGACTCATGGTCCAGCAGGCATGGACAGGGACGTTACCTTTCTTTCACGGCCCATTGGGTCACTCTTTTGGCAGCTGGGAAGGATGCAGGACAAGGTGCAGTAGTGTTGGAGGTTGTTCCACCGCCACGCCTCCAAAATGCTACTACTGGTTGTGACACACCTCTCTCCTCCACCCCCTCCTCTTCTTCTTCCTCCATGGCCTCTTCCTGTGCTTTGTCCTCTGAACCAGCGGTGCTCCGTAGGCGTTCAAGGGGCTACGCAAGTACGCAGGCAAAAAGATGCCATGCCGTGCTTGCGCTGGTGTGTTTGGGGGACAGAAGCCACACTGGGGCAGAGGTCCTGTCTGCTCTGCAGGGCCAGGCCGAGAGGTGGTTGACGCCACGCCAGCTTAAGCCAGGAATGGTGGTTTGCGACAATGGCACCAACCTCCTCTCCGCCCTCCGACAGGGACAACTGACCCATGTGCCCTGTGTGGCTCACGTCCTTAACCTGGTGGTGCAGCGGTTCTTGGGCAGGTACCCGGGCTTACAGGATGTCCTGAGGCAGGCCAGGAAAGTCTGTGTGCATTTCCGCAGATCTTATAATGCCAGTGCTCGCCTGGCTGAGCTGCAAAAGGAGTTGAACCTGCCCAAGAACCGCCTTATATGTGACATGCCCACCAGGTGGAACTCAACGTTGGCCATGCTGCAGCGGCTGCACACGCAGCAGAGGGCCATCAATGAGTACCTGTGCGACTACGGCACCAGGACAGGGTCAGGGGAGCTTGGTTTTTTTTCTCCACGCCAGTGGGGCATGATCAGGGATGCATGCACTGTCCTGGCACCATTTGAGGAGGCCACGAGGATGGTGAGCAGTGACAGTGCATGCATCAGTGACACTGTACCTCTTGTCCACCTGTTGGAGCACACGCTGCGTGGAATAATGGACAGGGCACTTGAGGCAGAACAGAGGCAGGAAGAGGAGGACTTCCTTGCCTCTCAAGGCCCCCTTTACCCAGACAGTGTTCCTTCTGTCCCACCCATCGCACAGGAAGAGGACGAGGAGGAGGAGGAGGAGGATTGTGTCAGCATGGAGGTGGAGCCTGGCACTCAGCAGCATCAACAGCAGCAGTCTTTTAGGGATGATTTACAGTCCCAAGAAACCCGTGGACTTGTACGTGGCTGGGAGGAGGTGGCTGCGGATCATGTCGTCCTTAGTGACCCAGAGGACTCCGGACCGAATGCCTCAGCTAACCTACGCTGCATGGCCTCCCTGATCCTGCAAAGTCTGCGGAAGGATCCTCGTATTCTTCGGATCAAGGAGAGGGACCATTACTGGCTGGCCACTCTCCTTGATCCACGGTACAAGGGTAAGGTTGCGGACCTTATGTTACCGTCGCAGAGGGAGCAGAGGATGAGACAACTCCGGGAGGCCTTGCAGAAAGGTCTGTGCAACGCGTTCCCAGAGACTGGGAGGTTACAAACTCCTGGTCCTGGACAACGAGTTGCTGAGGCTTCGGCCAGTCAAAGAAGGAGCGGTGGGGAAGGTGGCCGTCTGACCGATGCGTTCAGACAATTCTTTAGTCCGCAGCCCCAAAGTATGATCGGTTCCAGCAACCATCGCCAGCGTCTGATAAACATGGTGCAGGAATATCTAGGGGCAAGGTCAGACTTGGACACCTTCCCCACCGAAAATCCTCTGGCTTACTGGGTCTTGAGGATGGATCACTGGCCAGAGCTTGCACAGTATGCAATTGAGCTACTGGCCTGTCCTGCATCCAGCGTTCTTTCGGAACGCACATTCAGTGCTGCTGGAGGATTTGTCACGGATCACAGGGTGCGCCTGTCCACCGACTCGGTTGATCGACTGACTTTCATCAAGATGAACCAGTCTTGGATCACCACCAGCTACCACACACCTGATGCTGATATAACAGACTAATTGATTTTAACATGTGACATCCCTTCAAGACTGATGCTGATGCTGAGTGCCTGTGCTGTTATGTTGACTGGCTATCCTCCTCCTCCGAGTCCTCAATGATACGATTGATGATGATAGCTTGGAAGATCATTTTTGTTTATGGGTGCCGCCACCAGTGCCAAACGCCCAATTTTTCAGCCCCTGTTTAACAGGGGCGTGTAATTACAATTTTTGAAGCAATACTTTGCAACAGGGCTCATTGCTGTGCTCCAAGTACAGTATCTGTGAGGGGTTGCAGTGTTGTGCCACCAGTGCCTAAGGCCCAATTTTTCAGCCCCTGTTTAACAGGGGCGTGTAATTACAATTTTTGAAGCAATACTTTGCAACAGGGCTCATTGCTGTGCTCCAAGTACAGTATCTGTGAGGGGTTGCAGTGTTGTGCCACCAGTGCCTAAGGCCCAATTTTTCAGCCCCTGTTCAACAGGGGCATGTAATTACAATTCTTGATCTAATAATTCACAGCAGGGCCCATTGCTGCACCCACCAAGAGTAACTCTGAGGGCTTACAGTGTTGTGGCAACGCCACCACCACCACCACCACGAAAGGCCCAATTTTTCAGCCCCTGTTCAAAAGGGGCATGTAATTACAATTCTTGATCTAATAATTCACAGCAGGGCCCATTCCTGCACCCACCAAGAGTAACTCTGAGGGCTTACAGTGTTGTGGCAACACCACCACCACCACCACCACCACGAAAGGCCCAATTTTTCAGCCCCTGTTCAACAGGGGCATGCAATTACAATTCTTGATCTAATAATTCACAGCAGGGCCCATTGCTGCACCCACCAAGAGTAACTGTCAGGGCTTACAGTGTTGTGGCACCAGCACCACCATCAAAGGCCCAATTTTTACTACCACTGTTCAACAATTATATGTAATTACAATTCCTGATATAATAGTTGACAGCAGGGCGTTCCAGCACCAACCAAGAGTAACTGTGAGTGCTTACAGTGTTGTGCCAACACCAACAACTAAGGGGCTTATTTCTGCAGAGTATATACGGCAGGTCCCTACTTTCAAACATCCAACTTACAAACGACTCCTACTTGCAAACGCAAGAAGACAACAGGAAGTGAGAGGAAATCTACCCCTAGGAAGGAAAATTCTCTCCTGTAAGAATTAATATGGGAGAAAGGTGTCTCCTCTGTACTGATGCTTTATCACCAATCCTTGTTTCAAGAAAAACACCACATTTCAAAAACAGTTGTCATTGGGACGGAAAGTGAGGTGAAATGTTCTGAACAGGGGCACAGACAGCAAAACAAATGTTACAGGGGTGATAACCCTTACCTATGTTTTCCAAAAAGTTTAAAAATAGATTTTTGGGCTGGAGCTACACTTAAACAATGTACCTGTTCAAAATTACAAACAGATTCTACATAAGAACAAACCTACAGTCCCTGTCTTGTATGCACCGCCTGTATACGGCTGTTCAGAGTATATAGGGCCTTTTTTATTTAATGTGCGGGGTTCCCCTTAATATCCATACAAGACCCAAAGGGGCTGGTAATGGGCTGGGGTAGGGGGGGGGGGGGTCATGGGGTAGCTATGCCATTTTTCTTAAAGATTTTCATCCATATTACCGGGACCAGACTTTACATTAAAGCCGCAAGCAGTTTTAAATGGCTTTTTTTTTCCTTTAGAAGTGTCATTTTGTGCAGGGACAGTTCTAAACACGGGAAACACGTGGCACTTCACAGGCATACTTTAGACACCCCCCAGGTACGATATTTAAAGGAATATTTGACTTTTTTTTTTCACTTTATGCATCATTAAAATGACTGCTCCCGAAAAACGACCGTTTTTAAAACTTCTTTTTGCATTGATACATGTCCCCTGGTGCAGAACCCGGGTTCCGAAACCCTTTTTAGGACAATAACATGCATAATAGTCGTTATAATTAGCACTTTAGAATTCGAACGTTCGCATCCATTGTATTTAATAGGGTTCTAATGTTCGTACGAACTTTCGGTCCGTTCGCGGGTTCTGGTGCGAACCGAACCCGGGGGTGTTCGGCTCATCACTAAACGCCATATAGTTCTGTGCATGACCGCAATTAACGCCATATAGTTCTGTGCGTTACTGCAAGTTTACGCCATATAGTTCTGGGTGTCACTGCAAGTTTAATGCCATATAGTTATGTGCACTACTGCAAGTTTAACGCCATATAGTTCTGCGCGTTACTGCAAGTTTAACGCCGTATTGTTCATTGCGTTACTGCAAGTTTAACGCCATATAATTCTGTGCATTACTGCAAGTTTAACGCTGTATAGTTCTGTGCGTTAATGCAAGTTTAACACAAAATATATTACTGTGCATTCCTTCAAGTTTAACGCTGTATATTTCATTGCGTTACTGCAAGCTTAACGCCATATATTTCATTGTGTTACTGCAAATTTAATGCCATATAGTTCTGTGCGTTACTGCAAGTTTAACGCCGTATATTTCATTGTGTTACTGCAAGTTAACGCCATATATTTTATTGTGTTACTGCAAGTTTAACGCCTTATAGTTATGTGCATTACTGCAAGTTTAACGCCATATATTTAATTGTGTTACTGCAAGTTTAATGCCATATAGTTCTGTGCGTTACTGCAAGTTTAACGCCATATAATTCTGTGCGTTACTGCAAGTTTAACGCCACATAGTGATGTGCGTTACTGCAAGTTTAACGCCAAATTATTCTGTGCCTTACTGCAAGTTTAACGCTGTATATTTCATTGCATTACTGCAAGTGTAACGCCATATAGTTCTGTGCGTTACTGCAAGTTGAATGCCATATAGTTCTGTGCGTTACTGCAAGTTTAACGCTGTATAGTTCTGTGCGTTCCTTCAAGTTTAACACCATATTTTCCTGTGCGTTACTGCAAGTTTAATGCTGTATATTTCATTGCGTTACTGCAAGTTTAACGCCATATATTTCATTGCGTCACTGCAAGTGTAACGCCATATAGTTCTGTGCATGACTGCAATTAACGCCATATAGTTCTGTGCGTTTCTGCAAGTTTACGCCATATAGTTCTGGGTGTCACTGCAAGTTTAATGCCATATAGTTATGTGCACTACTGCAAGTTTAACGCCATATAGTTCTGTGCGTTACTGCAAGTTTAACGTCATGTAGTTCTGTGCATTACTGCAAGTGTAACGACATATAGTTCTGTGTGTTACTGCAAGCTTAAAACCATATATTTCACTGCGTTACTGCAAGTTTAATGCCATATAGTTCTGTGTGTTACTGCATGTTTGATGCAGTATATTGCAGTATAATAAAGTGTATCTGTGAAGTGTGTCTGTGTCGTGAATACTCAAATTAAAGTGCACCAAACACCACTTTCTATTGATAAAAGTGCATCCACCTACACATTTACACCTCTTTATTACATTTTTTTTTTTTAAACAATTTTTATTAATTTTTCACATGTACAGAGTCCATGGAAGGCAATACATTATGGATAACATCCACATGAGTATATTACAACAAGTGCATAAGAAATACAGTTAATCCAAACAGTCAATGCTGGCCAGCACCGTGGTACAGTAGCCAAACGAGCGTACTCAGAATACACAAAGTAACTGCAAAACCACATGTAACTAAGTATAACTGGTGGCTGATTTAGGTGGATTCACTAAAACTTGAAAAGGATAAAGAGGCGTACCATATGGGATGAGAACTGTGCAAGAGATGAGACAATGAACCAGTACAGGCCTACCCATAACCCGTTCACCCCAAAAGGGATCGATTACATTTTGTTAATAAGCACCCCACACTCCCCCCATCATGTCTGGGAGTACAGCAAGGAGAGGCAAACATTCCCACGACACTGTAATGGGGCCAGCAGCGTATGTGTCCACAGGCAAAGGTGGACGTGGTCAGTCCTCAAGCAGGGCATCATTTCTTCTGTTTAGTGATGTTGCCCATGCTATCCAGCCACAGCATGCAGAGGTGGTGGACTGACTTATTAAAACGTCCTCATCCTCTTCATCCTCCGTCACCCAAGCAGAGACTAGCGCACAGTCCCTTGCAGCTGCCATAGTGGAAAAACCTGCCTCATTGTCCACAGCTATTCCTGCCATAGACCCAGCATCAGGCATGGAGGGGTCAGCGGAGTAATTTGAATGCAATGTCAGCCACTTGCTCATTGATGATGCACATCCACTACTCAATTCAGTTCTTAGCTCTGACTCTGAGGTTGAGGAAGACAGAAACATGAGCCTACGGAGAGGGGAGAACACTGGTACACAAATTGGCATTCATGTTCCCCCTGCCGCAGTGTATTGCCAGATTGTCTCCAGTGGTAATGAGGAAGGAGGAGATGATAATGGTGAGGTCACCTACTTGACTTGGGTGCCAGATAGAGCAGAGGAGGAAAATGAGGGTGAGGCACAACCCCAATGAGACAGCCATCATGGAAGAGTTATCTCTCGGCCCACTTCCCACAGCTCAGCTGTCTGGGCCATTTTTAGTACATGTGCAGCCGATCGCACTGTTGCTATTTGCAAACTTTCTCTCAAGCGCATCAAGCGTGGCAAAAAAACCAACCATTTGGATACCACATGCTTGACAAGGCATTTAACCTCCCACCACTCAGCCCGTTGGCAAGAGCACCTACAAACACACAAAAGGGGGCATAAATCTGGCCCTCCTCCTTACTTACCTCCGTCTGTCCCTGCTATCATATAATGCTAGTCTTGTCCCTCATGACCTCTCAGCAGCCTCCACTGGGATGATGGTATAGCACAGGGTGTCCCAGGTCCTTGCAGCACATCTGCCAGCAGCACACCACCAGCTGTAGACTATAGCTGGCAAATTTCTCTGCCCCATCTGCTGCAGCGGGAAAAAAAATACAGTCCCTGTCAAACAGGTGGGGAACAATTGTTATTTGGGTGTCAATTGTGCCCATGAAACCTACACCAAAAACATTCTTCCAGATGATATCAACACCCACAACACTAGGGAGCTTAGAAGTCCTACAGAGATCCCACATCCCAAAAACACTTAATCAGCAACATCAGCATCAGTGGCTTCATAGCTGCTGGTAATCCAGGACTGATTCATTTTTATAAAAGTCAGATGGTCCAGGGAGTCTGTGGACAGATGTGTTCTATGATCAGTAGCAGAACCTCCAGCAGCACTGAATGCTCATTCGGAAATAACGCTGGATGCAGGGCAGCCCAGCAGCTCAATAGCATACTGGGCAAGTTCTTGCCAGTGGTCTATTCTCATGACCCAGTAAGCCAGTGGATCATCGACTGGAAAGCTCTCCATCTCTGTTTTCTCCCATAGATAATTGTCCACCATGTGATGCAGACGCTGCCGATAGGACAAAGTTTTCCACGACACTGTAATCTACCAGAGTCGGGAAAATTGTTGGATAAACTCCACTTTAAGGTTTCCTCAAGACATTTCATCTTCTGCACTCTCTGTGGGGACAGAATGAGTTCTGAGACTTTCCCCTTATAATGGTGATCAAGGAGGGTCGCCAACCAATAGTGATCCTATCCGCTTACTTCACGTATTCTTGGGTCCTTTCACAGGTTTTGAAACATGAGGGAGCCCAAGCACCGCAAATTTGCGGAGGCATGAGAAGCAGATTCCTCAGGCCCACTGAGTATCTGGAGCTGCCTCCTCCCAGCCACGCACTACTCCCAAGAGTTCTGGGGATGGAAAACCAGCTCTTACTGTTTGACGTATGTCTTCCTCGGCTTCAATGCCTCTGAAACTGCCAGAAACTGACAGAATCCTCCTCCTCTTCCTCTCTCTCCTCTTGTGTGTTCTGTGGCATAGGTACAATGATGTCTGCATAAAGTGGGCCTTGAAAGGAAAGGAAGTCCTCCTCTTCATCCCGCTGCTCTGCCTCGAGTGCCCTGTCCATAATGCCATGCAGAGTCTGATCCAGCAGGAACACAACAGGGATTGTGTCACTGATGCATGCATTGTCACAGCTCACCATCCTTATGGCCTTTTCAAATGGTGACAGTACAGTACATGCATTCTTTATGAGCAGCCATTGGCCAGTGGGGAAAAAAAAAACCTGAGCCGTCCTGAGCCTGCCATTGTGCCATACTCACACAGGTACTTGTTGACGGCCCTCTGCTGCATGTGTTCCACATGGTGGTCATGTCACAAATCAGGCGGTTTATGGGTTGGTGGAATTCCCGCTAAATTTCAGCCAACTGAGCACTGGCTGTGTATAATCGCCTAAAATGGGTAAAGACTCTTCTGGCCTGCTTTAGTAGATCTTCCAAACCCTGGGTACCTATTTAGGAAATGCTGCACCACCAAATTGAGGACCTGTGCCAGGCATTGCACGTGTCAACTTTCCCTGTCTAAGGGCGGACAGGAGGTTTGTGCCATTCACACACCACCATTCCTGGCTCCAGCTGGCATGGCATGAACCACCTCTGGGCCTGTCCCTGCAGAGCTGCAATAATCTCTGCTCCGCTGTGGTTCCTGTCACTTAGACACACCAGCTGAAGCACTGCATGGCACCTTTTAGCCTAACTCAATGAATAGCCATTTGAACGCTTAGGAGGTACTTGAGGTTCATAGGACAATTCAGCAGAGGAGGGCATGAAGGAAAAGGAAGAGGAAGAGGAGGGGGGTAGAGCTGACAAATCTTGCATCATCCTCAGCTGTATGGAGACGTGGGGGCACAACAAGCTGCAGCACTAATTCTGTCCTGAATCCTTCCGAGTTGCAAGCAGAGTTACCCAGTGTGCTGTGAATGAAATATATTGTCCCTGCTCATGCTTGCTGGACCACCTGTCAGCAGTAATGTGGACTTTGTGGCTGACTGCCTTGCCCAATGATGAGACAGCATTGCCTTTCACGTAATGGTATAGAGCTGGAATGGCCTTACGTGAAAAGAAATAGCGACTGGGAACCTGCCATTGTGGTACAGCACATTTTGCAAGTTCACAGAATGGGGCAGAATCCACCAGGCGAAAAGGCAGAAGTTGTAGAGCCAGCAGCTTTGACAAGCTTGCATTTAGACACCGGGCGTGTACTTTCAAACAATTTTTCCACACCTGTTTGACAGATGCATATCATTGCAATTTTTAAAAGCAAGGCCAATTCTTGCTTTCATGAAGAGTATCTCTATAGGGTTAAGGTGTGAAGGCACCACCGACACCCAAAGAACAATCTTTCCGCACCTGTTTGACAGGTGCATATCATTGCAATTTTTGACAGCAAGGCCAATTCTTGCTTTCATCAAGAGTACCTCTATAGGGTTACGGTGTGAGGGCGCCACAACACCCAAAGAAATTTTTTTCCATACCCATTACAGAAGTAGAAATCCAAAGTCTGTGGTAGAGACACCAGAATTTTTTCCAAAAAATCTCTAATCTTGTTCCCGGTGCACTACATTGTGACCTCATTATACAGACTGGCTCCATAAGCGGTTGCATACAAAATAAAGAAAGCTTGCACATAGTACAGATGTGCCACTTTACAAGTGGACTAAGGGGACCCACCAGGCACTATATTGAGGTAGTTGGTTCTAGGTTTCTACTTAGCTTATGATTATATAGAATAGTCTACTTTCTAGTATCAAAGAACAATACGGGCTTTTGTTTAAGATCTAAGGTATGTATTCTTTAAAGCTCTGTGAAATATGTAAAAGCCATATAAATTCACCAGCTCAATGTAAGAAAACAAAGATAGATTCTTGGGGTGGGCAGCCCATAGCCCCCAGCCTGCCAGCCAGCCACCCACCATCCCCCCTCCCCCCAACCCGCCAACCAAATAACTCACCCTCCCATCACTCGCTCGCTCGCTCGCCTGTCGCCCACAGTCCCCCGCCAGCCCCCCTATGTCTCCTACCGAATCCCGGCGCTCACTTCTCATCCCAGCCAATCAGGACTTAGGACTTGTGCCCAATCAGTTTTAGGACTCCCTGCCAAACGGGACTCAGGACCTGCTTCCTGATTGGCCAGGAGGAGAAACAGGAAGACATTAGCAAATATTATTTCCCTAATGTCACGCAGCTGGGTTGGCTCAGGCGCAGTACTCTGCGCCCAGAGCCCACGCTTTTTGAAGCCAATTAGAGCCTTGAGCTTTAATCGTGTGCTTCTAAAAAAGAAAAAACACATTGGAATGCATGCGTGCGGCACCCTGCATGTAGATTAGGGGCCGTATGCATGGATTAGGGGGGCGGCACCCATGCGCCCCTAATGGATGGAACTCTACTGGATATATAGATAGATACATAGATAGATAGATAGACAGAAAAGCAAGGAAGAAATAAAGAAAGGAATGCATGCTTACCATTATCCATTGATGTATTGTATGTGCAATTGTTGTATTCTGAACCACTTACAACATTTTCCACATCTTGTGCAAAGTTGGCTTGCTCTTCTTTATACTTATTGAAAGGGACTTC
The DNA here is from genome assembly GCA_029206835.1 of Rana muscosa. NCBI lineage: Eukaryota > Metazoa > Chordata > Amphibia > Anura > Ranidae > Rana > Rana muscosa. The sequence continues at coordinate 324,996,398 of CM055118.1, read as the reverse complement.
TGTACTGACTTCATGGTTCACAATAACACTTCCAGAGCTAGAATAATGACAAAAGTAATAGCAAAGTTACAAGAAGCAATATACATGAAATGACTGAGAAAGTTGGGTCGTTACATATCAATACTGTAAAGGTTTTTTTATAGATTGATAGCTTGGTCATGGGAATATGAAGAGTTTTTAAACTCTTACATTTTCAGTGTTCACCCAACACTAAGGATAACAATGTATAAACATCGAAAGCTCCTGATGATGATATTACATCGAAACACGTAGGGTGGAGCCTTATTGGAGTGACGTCATCACACACAGCCTGTCCGCTCACAGCCATAGATCGTGGCTGGAGCCAACAGAGCTTTAAAAGTTTATACGCTTTTATCCTCAGTGTCGGGTAGACACTTAGAAAATGTAGGTATGTTTTTTCTATCTTTGGCAAAAAAAAACTTAAGAATGGACACAGTTGACATTTTTGGTTTATGAATCTTATTATGGACTTGCCGCGTTTTATATATTTGTAGATGATTTTGATTAATTTTGACGTGATAATTATTCATTTAGTGTTTATGAAATTTATATGGTGATTAAATAATTGTTGATATTATTTTTTTCCACTGTGTTTCATTAACTTATTTCATTTATCTGCAAGTGTAGTCAGAAGTTTTTACACATTATAGTGAAATTTCCTGTTGAAAATGTATTTGCCAGAAAGGAAGTGAGGAAAGATCTGCAACAGGAGCACAGTCAGAAATTCAAATGTAAGGACATCTGAAAAACAATAAGTTCAAATGTGTCTTTATCACACCATAATGCTGCGCACATGCATGTCAACGGACATAAAAGAGTATGTCAGCGGACTTCAGTGCGCATTAAAATGCGACTAAAATGGATGGAAATGTACAGGTCCTTCTCAAAAAATTAGCATATTGTGATAAAGTTCATTATTTTCTGCAATGTACTGATAAACATTAGACTTTCATATATTTTAGATTCATTACACACAACTGAAGTAGTTCAAGCCTTTTCTTGTTTTAATATTGATGATTTTGGCATACAGCTCATGAAAACCCAAAAATCCTATCTCAAAAAATTAGCATATCATGAAAAGGTTCTCTAAACGAGCTATTAACCTAATCATCTGAATCAACTAATTAACTCTAAACACCTGCAAAAGATTCCTGAGGCTTTTAAAAACTCCCAGCCTGGTTCATTACTCAAAACCGCAATCATGGGTAAGACTGCCGACCTGACTGCTGTCCAGAAGGCCATCATTGACACCCTCAAGCAAGAGGGTAAGACACAGAAAGAAATTTCTGAACGAATAGGCTGTTCCCAGAGTGCTGTATCAAGGCACCTCAGTGGGAAGTCTGTGGGAAGGAAAAAGTGTGGCAGAAAACGCTGCACAACGAGAAGAGATGACCGGACCCTGAAGAAGATTGTGGAGAAGGACCGATTCCAGACCTTGGAGGACCTGCGGAAGCAGTGGACTGAGTCTGGAGTAGAAACATCCAGAGCCACCGTGAACAGGCGTGTGCAGGAAATGGGCTACAGGTGCCGCATTCCCCAGGTCAAGCCACTTTTGAACCAGAAACAGCGGCAGAAGCGCCTGACCTGGGCTACAGAGAAGCAGCACTGGACTGTTGCTCAGTGGTCCAAAGTACATTCGGAAATCAAGGTGCCAGAGTCTGGAGGAAGACTGGGGAGAGGGAAATGCCAAAATGCCTGAAGTCAAGTGTCAAGTACCCACAGTCAGTGATGGTCTGGGGTGCCATGTCAGCTGCTGGTGTTGGTCCACTGTGTTTTATCAAGGGCAGGGTCAATGCAGCTAGCTATCAGGAGATTTTGGAGCACTTCATGCTTCCATCTGCTGAAAAGCTTTATGGAGATGAAGATTTCATTTTTCAGCACGACCTGGCACCTGCTCACAGTGCCAAAACCACTGGTAAATGGTTTACTGACCATGGTATTACTGTGCTCAATTGGCCTGCCAACTCTCCTGACCTGAACCCCATAGAGAATCTGTGGGATATTGGGAAGAGAAAGTTGAGAGACGCAAGACCCAACACTCTGGATGAGCTTAAGGCCGCTATCGAAGCATCCTGGGCCTCCATAACACCTCAGCAGTGCCACAGGCTGGTTGCCTCCATGCCACGCCGCATTGAAGCAGTCATTTCTGCAAAAGGATTCCCGACCAAGTATTGAGTGCATAACTGAACATAATTATTTGAAGGTTGACTTTTTTTGTATTAAAAACACTTTTCTTTTATTGGTCGGATGAAATATGCTAATTTTTTGAGATAGGATTTTTGGGTTTTCATGAGCTGTATGCCAAAATCATCAATATTAAAACAAGAAAAGGCTTGAACTACTTCAGTTGTGTGTAATGAATCTAAAATATATGAAAGTCTAATGTTTATCAGTACATTACAGAAAATAATGAACTTTATCACAATATGCTAATTTTTTGAGAAGGACCTGTACATGCATTGGCCCTGAGTCTTCCCGTAGACTGCCCCTAGAGGGAAGAGGAGGGATCTGGTGTCTTTCTATCTCTCCATAAAGAGTACTTGTTGTCACGTGCCTAATGCTGTCACAAGAGATGTTTACATTCCTTGTGACAGCAATAAAAATACATTTTTTAAAGCAACAGTGTAAGAATAAAAAATAAATAAATAGATATTGAAAAAATGTTTTAACTGCCCCTGTCCCCCCCGTGTTCGCGTGCAAAGGCTAAAGCACCCATCGGTCCCGCACACACGCAAAGAGCAATTGTCCCACATATGTGAGGTACCACTACGAATGTCAGATCATGGGCAGTAATTCTAGCACTAGATCTCCTCTGTAAATCTAGAGTGGTAACCTGTAAACATCACTTTTAAAACATCACCTATGAATAGTAAAATTTACATAGTTTGTCGTTGCCCAATTTTGAAAGCGTGACATGTTTGGTATCCATTTACTCTGCGTAACATCATCTTTTATACTTTACCAGAATGTATTGTAGTGTGTTTTTTCCTATTAAAATTGAAAAAGTGTATTTTTTTCCTAAAAAATTGCATTTGAAAAAACGCTGTACGAATACTGTGTGACATAAAAAATTGTAACACCTATCACTTTATTCTCTAGGTCCTCTGTTTCAAAAAAATATATCATGTTTTGGGGTTCTAAGAAATTTTCTAGCAAAAAAAAGAATGTAAAAAAAAAGTGCCAGAAAAGGCCTAGGGGTCAAGTGGTGAACCTTTTTCTTGAAGGCCTAGTTGACACGGTGGAATTACATCCATGTCCCATGCAGTGCCATGTTTTACTGGCACGGGGAAGCACAGGTGTTGTGTGCATTCCAGTGCCGCCAGTCTTACAGACGCTGCTCCCAATGCATTGTGTGGGTGCATGGTCCCGAATGCACCAAGGGTGAGTTTGGGGACAACAGCCACACACACCCGAACCCACATGTATGTCATATTGGGACATGAATGAGACTGTGCGCCCTTGTGCGTTAAACACGGCTCTGCACGGGGCATGCATGTAATTACCCCGTGAATGAGGCAAAAGAGTTTATTTGAGAGCAGGAAAATAAATATATCTCTATTTAGTATTTGGTACACACATAAGTTCTCTTACCTGAAAGATATTAACCGGATTTTTACTAATCTACCTAGGACTGTGTAGATCCTTTCCATCTGCAAGACAGCAAAAAAAAAACGTTGAGCTGTTTTTCCCATATTACCAAAAAAAATTAAACATAAAAGCAAAAAGAGAAAGTCAGATATTTGTTCACACTATTAGAAACTCACAATCCGATTTTGCAGCATGATTCGGATTTTAAAGTAAAATTCTAGCCTAAAGAAAAGTCTCTTCATCACTCCCAGTCTTGCTACAAGAGATTTTCCCAATTTCCTGTCCTATCAACATTTTTTTTCTTTTTTTTTTTTGGGCAGGGTTTGAAAACACCCTCCAGCTGCTGTGGGTTTGCACCCTTAAATGTTGTTTTGTCACATTTACAAGAAGTAAGGAGAAGCCTGGCCAGTGGTAACATGGACTTTGAAGAATTAGAATCTGACTTTGAAGAAAATGCTAAAAATATGGGTTGCATAAGGGGCACTTAGCAGACCCCATGCATGCCTCCAGATCTCAACCCAAAACCCAGGTGCTGTTTTATGCACATACTGCAGATCACCACTAATGAAGCATAGCAGGAGGAAAGAGGCATTAAAGCGGAGTTCCACCCAAATTTTGAACTTCCGCTTAATCCACTCCTCGCCCCCTTACATGCCACATTTGACATGTCATTTTTTTGGGGGGGGAGTGGGGGCTTCAGTAGGAGTGGGACTTCCTGTCCCACTTCCTCCTTCCGCCCTGGGGCCGCCTAGGCGACACGTCATATTGCCTTTTGGCGGCCCCTCCCTGTAGGCGATCACCTGGGACGTGACAGGTCCCAGGCGATCGCCTGTCCACTCAGAGAGCGCTGTGCCGTTCGCGCATGCACAGTGAGTGCCCGGCCGTAAAGCCAAAAGCTGTCACGGCCGGGTGCCCACACTATGAATGGAGGCGCCAGCGGAGAAGGGGGGAAGAGGAGCGGAGCTCCGGGCGGCGCGGCGCTGGACAGTGGAACAGGTAAGTGTATGTTTAATAAAAGCCAGCAGCTACACTTTTTGTAGCTGCTGACTTTTAATAAACATAAAAAAAAGGCTGGAACTCCCCTTTAAGCTTAACTTTCCTACTTCTATAGCACCCCATGTTTAAGGGCTACCTGGGACTCCAACAGAGATCAATTTTTATGTTACAGTTCTCTTATATCTGTTTTTTGCTCTGTTTTGCTGACTCACTCTCCCTTTTATTTATTTTTGACAGGTATTATATAGTACTGACAATTTACCCAGCGCTTTACTTATATAATGTACCCTCACATCAGTCCCTGCCTTCAAGAGCTTACAATTCAAGACCCCTAACTCACATGAATACATACACATACTAGGGCCAATTTAAAAAGGAGCCCATTACTTACCACCATGCCTTTTACTGGGAGAACATGATAACTCCAGGCAGGTAGCGCTATGGTTGAGATTTGAAATAATACCCCTACTGCTGCCAGGCAGAAGTGCTAACCACTTAGCCACTGTGCTACCCAATTGTGAGGACCATAGATGCAGTGGTCAGCCAACGAAACTTAATGCAGCAGATGAAAGACACATCATGCCTTCAACACCGGAATATGTCCAGCAGTGCCATCATCACAGAATTAGCAGAAACACGTAGGACCCAGGTACATCCATCCACTGTCCGGAGAAGTCTAGTCAGAAGTGGTCTTCATGGAAGAAAGCCATTCATCCAATGTGGAAAGAAAGCTAAGCAACTCAACTATATAGGAACTGGGTACAGAAAAATATCAGCAGGTGCTCTGGAGTCAGAATCTGAAATATCTGGCTGTAGTAAGAGGCAGTTTGTTGGTGAAGGGCTGGAGAGCAGTACAATGATAAGTGTCTACAGGCAACAATGAAGCATGGTGGAGGTTCATTGCAAGTTTGGGGCTGCATTTCTGCAAATGGAGCTGGAGATTTGGTCAGGGTCAATGGTGTCCTCAATGTTGAGAAATACAGACAGATACTTATCCATCATGCCATATCATCAGGTATTGGCCCCACATTTATTCTGCAGCAGAACAATGACCCCAATCACACAGCCAATGTCATTAAGAACTTTCTTTAGTGTAAAGAAGAACAAGGAGCCCTGATCTCAACATCATGGACACTGTCTGGGATTACATGAAGAGACGTGAGGATTTAAGGCAGCCGACATCCACAGAACATATTTGGTTAGTTCTCCAAGATGTTTGGAACAACCTACCTGCCGAGTTCCTTCGAAATCTGTGTGCAAGTGTACCTAGAAGGACTGATGCTGTTTTGAAGGTAAAGGGTGATCACACCAAATATTTATTTGATTTGGATTTCTCTACTGTTCATTTACTTTCCATTATTTTAATTAATAAAAATTAACCATTAACACTTCTATTTCTGAAAGCATTCTTATGTTACAGCATTGCCTAAAATTTTGCATAGTACTGTAGAGAGGCGACGCTAAGCTACGTTCCTGACGACACTTCCAGGCCCGTTGGTTCTGTCCTAGAGGAAGGTGGAACGCACGCCGGATCGGATCATTCGATCGTTCCTCAGGATTCTTTCTCCCGATCGGATCCCCACGCCCCGCTTGTACTAAGCTTACCAGCCTCAGTGCCGGGCCCGTGGCACTGTATCAAGTAAGGGGGCATTTGTCTGTCCATTTTTAATCTATATATAATTAAACGGTATTACACTATTGACGGTTTCTCTCTTATATGTTCTGCACATCTACGCCTGAGTCTCTAGGAGGCAGGATTTCTCATTTTTTCCAATGACATCTCTATCCATATAGCAAGTGGCACTTGCACAAGCATTATTGACTCCTTTTTAATTACGGTAAATGAGTCAACACGATCTGGTAAGCGGCCAATCTTTTTACAGCACTATTGGGTGCCACACATTAAGATTTGGTGAAGGCTGACACTACAAGATATTCTTTGGTTTGGATCAAGTATATCACAGATTTTGCATCACTGAATAATATGAACATTGAATGAGGATATTTTATGGACATTTGTCACAATTATTTTTTGACACACATCAATGGGTGTGTAAATTTTATAGGTGTTTTTTAGTTTAACTGAGCTCTAGTAGTAGAGCTGCAGTGATTAGAATCTGATTGCATTTTTTTGGGGTTGGTATTATAATATTGTCTTATTTTATATGAAGGTATCTTTTACCACACAATCACAGGTGTTATTTAATTTTGATTTGCACACAGTGGTTAGCGCCCCCTCTACACATGCCACTGGGTGTACGTATAATTTTTACATGTTTGTTTCATTTTTTTAGAATTTGGGGTAGCAGCTTATATTTCTATTTATCATTTAATTTTACTTTGAGCGCGAGATTGTCTATTTACTCCACAGTGAGCATGCTGTACTGCATATACAGACTGATTTTATTGTTGTGGGTTTAGTAACACTTGAAATCAGGGGTCTCTAACTGGCGGCCCTCCAGCTGTTGTGAAACTACAAGTTCCATGAGGCATTGCAAGGCTGACAGTTACAAGCATGACTCTCACAGGCAGAGGCATGATGGGATTTGTAGTTTCGCAAAAGCTTGAGGACCGCCAGTTTGAGACCCCTGCTTTAAGTTATGTATAATAAAATGAAATGACACAGGGAAAAAGTATTGAACACATGAAGAAAGGGAGGTGCAAAAAGGCATGGAAAACAAGACACCAGCTGAAATCTTTCAGTAATTAGAAAGCAATCCTGCCCCTTGTCAGTGCAAATTAATATCAGCTGGTTCAGCCTCAACTGATGGCCTATAAAAAGGTGTCTCATTACCAAGGTGTCACACAAGAAACATCTCATGATGGGTAAAAGCATAGATCTCTCTCAAGACCTTCGCAACCTTATTGTTGCCAAACATACTGATGGCATTGGTTACAGAGGATTTCTAAACTTCTGAATGTTCCAGTGAGCACTGTTGGGGCCATATTTTAGAAGTGGCAAGAACATAATTTCACCATAAACCGGCCACGACCAGGTGCTCCTCACAAGATTTCTGACAGAGGAGTTAAAATAATTATTAGAAGAATTTTCCATGAGCAAAGGACCACTTGTGGAGAGGCGCGCACACCTAGTGCATTACCAGAGATAATTTAATAATAAAACATTTTTGTATAAAAGTGGGTACTCACTAGGCCTAGCTCTGAGGAAGGGGGTGCGCCCCCAAAACGCGTTAGAAGTACCCCGTTTTCTGTGCATGTCCATGCACTGTGTTTATGGCCTTTTGTCAGTTGCATTTTGTGAGTACCCACTTTTACACAGAAATGTTTTATTATTAAATTATCTCTGGTAATGCACTAGGTGTGTGCGCCTTCCATTTCTGTTTTTCTTGTAGTTCCTTTTGGATTACCCCATCTGAGGAAGGCAGCATCCATCTAGTTCTGGGATACCATATATACCTTTTACACCACCATTTTATCTGACATCTGTTACTTCTCACCTTGGAAGACCTATTAGCGCTGGAAGTAACTGTGTTTTTTGTATCTCCACTTGTGGAGAGCTTCAGAGCCCATTCTCACAGGGACGACTTTGGATCCGACTTCAAGTTGCCCAAAGTCGCCTGAAGTCGCGCTGCATGAGAAAATCAATGTAAGTGAATGGATCCGTCTTAATGCACACTACTGCAGTCGCTCAGACTTCAAAAAAGGTTCCTGTACTACTTCAATCCGACTTCTAGGCGACTTGTAGGCAACTTGTACCCATAGATTTCAATGGAAGTCACCTCAGAAGTCGGATCCCCTGTCTTAACAGAAGCAACTTTCCAGAAAGAGAACATACATTTCTCAGGCAAACCTCTCCCTCCCCCTCCCTCCCACAGAGCTGATTCTTGTTTGATTGGCCACTGGAAAGCCTTCTGTCCTGGAGGCAAATTCAGTCGTGTTGTAAGTCGCCCCAAATCGCGATTAAGTTGCCCCAAGTCGTGCTGTGATTCAAACTCAAGTCGTGTCCAAGTTGCCTCCCAAAGTTGCGCTGGAAGTCGTGTTGCCTCTGTGTGAATGGGGTCTCAGAAAGACCTGGAGATAACAGGTAAATTGTTTTAAAGAAAACAATAAGTAATGCACTCACCCGCCATGACCTGTATGCACGCTCACCACGCAAGACTCCATTGCTGAAGAAGCTTGTTTAAAGTTTGCTGCACAATATTTAGACAAGCCTGTGAAATACTGGGAGAATATAGTCTGGTCAGATGAGACCAAAACTGAACTCTTTGGATCCCATAACACACCATGTTTTGAGGTCAAATGGCACATCACCCCAAAAACACCCCCATACCAACAGTGAGGTTTGGAGGTGGGAACATCATGGTGTGAGGCTGTTTTTCAGCATACAGTACTGGCAAACTTCATATCATCAAATCAAGGATGAATGGAAAAAATGGACCAAGACATTCTTGATAAAAATCTGCTGCCATCTACCAGGATGATGAAGATGAAATGAGGGTGGACATTTCAGCAAGATAATGATCCCAAACACAAAGCCAAGGGAACTCTCAATTGGTTTCAAAGAAAGGGAAACAATCTGCTAGAATGTCCCAGCCAATCACCTGACTTGAATCCAATAGAAAATATATGGAAATAACTAAAGATCAGAATTCATAGAAGAGGCCCACGAAACCTTCAAGATTTGAAGATGTTTGTGTGGATGAATGGGCCAAAATTACACCTGAGCAACGCATGCGACTAGTTTCTCCATACAGGAGGCGTCTTCAAGCTGTCATTACCAACAAAGGGTTTTGTACAAAGTGTAGCAGGCAGTTGGCCCACACTCCCAATCCCCTCTATTAAAGTTCTCGCTCGCAATGTCTCTGGTCTAGGGGTATGATGGGAAAGGGAGTGGGTCCGCTACGCCAGGCTTCCACCACAGATGTATAAGTGGTATTGGCCAGAGTTATCTCTTTACCTTCGGGCCTGTATTGTGCATCAAATCCAACCGTCTGCCAGGAAACTGAGTCTCACACCGTTGCAAGTCCAACACTCCTTTATTCAGAGACTTACTTGCTTACAAACAGAACAGGAGGTGTGAAAGTGTAGATACATAGGCCCAGACACAAGTTCTTTCCTCCACTCTCCTCCAAAGAGTGGGCTATGGTCTCCGCACGAGGGAAATTCACCTTCCGGACGGTCTCCGATAAGAGGCTCACCCGTCACCGGCAGTATGCTGCACCGGGTCTTCAGATGAGGAGCTCTCCCCGGTCCATTACGTCCACCTCGGATTAAGGCGTCCACCTACGGAGCACCCTAGGATCCTTCCCTCGCGGAACTAAGTGTTGGGCACTGAGTTTCGGACCTCCGTCCAAGTACCTCATCTCAGGCTAAAGGTGCCTGAGATGGAGCGCGACCTCCGGTGGTCCTCCAGGCCTAGTGCCCAGAGGACGAAAAACACGAACTCCGTCCGCAGGCTAAAGGTGCCAGGGACAACGAACCCCGTGACAAAATGGCCGGCCCCCTTTATACCCCTCCCCGGCATGCGTAGCGGGTTCCCCGCCCCACCACACGGCTGCCGAAGTTGGACAAAAAAGGATTCGACCCAGCAATGATTCGTCCGTCGGCCCAAAGTGACAGCGCCACCCGGTGGACCGCCGGAGATACACCACTGGTGTCACCGCAAAAAATTCAAAAATTACTGGCGGGAAAGTAAACACCCGCTACATACTCCCCTCTGTCTTTTGACACTGGTCCCCAGTGTCTGGAGTAAACCACATCCTCAACGGCTGACATGATTCAGTCCAGAAACCGTTAACATTTTGAAAAACACAAAAACTTTTGGAAACACTATCTTATTGCAAAGTTGTGTCTGAGCCCCTGTAATAAAAAGAAAAGAGGAGCCAAAGACATAATCAAACATTTCAAGGTTGCATATTAACATTTACTTTTTCCCTCCCCATCCTGACTAAAGACCTCCCCAGAGTCTAAAATCTTGCTGGAATGTTCTCCTGCAGAGGGAAAAAAACACAAAAGAAACCAACATGTAAATCCTGATACATGTATTCGTGTGTGGGAGTAAAATAAATTTCTCCTAAAAGAAATCCCTCTTTCTCCAAAGAGTGGGTGCGTGAAAAGTGGTTGTAACGTTGCGCAACACTGCCACCTGGTGACAGCATCACGATAACTGCACCCATGGAAATTCTTCTCTTTCCTTCCCTAAAGCTAACTACCCCAGAGTCTATGATCTCTTGGCGGGAAAATATGACCAGGAACAGTTCCTTTCTCTTTTCTTTCGGGCACACAAAAACACAATTGCCCCAGAAAGTTCAGTAGCATAACACAAACGGAGTCTCTTTCTCCTAGAGGTAGAGACGTGGGTGCGGCAGAGTTAGTGGCTTTAGGTGCTGATCTACAGTCTCTAGATGATATTCCACCTCTTCGCCTTCCTTGCGTTTGATCACTACTCTATCTGCGTGGATGTGTCTTCCCACCATCTATTCCGCCTTGCAGTCTTTAAAGCGCTGTGAAGCCTTTGGAGAACACGCTAAGTATCTGCGAGCGTGCGGGACTTTGAGATGGGTCCAAACAAAATCATTGTACCAACGCTCCCTGCATACCTCCACCTCATACAGCAGGTCCTTCGGCAAGTAGGGATTCTCCCATCCATATTCTGCAGCAACTTTTTGACCAAACAGTCTCTGTAATCTCGCCAAAGGAGGCATGGTCGATCTGTCCCCTTCCCCGGGCAGAACGACCGCATCTGGGTGGCGCGGTGTCTTGACCACCTCTAATCTAGGCATTGGAGGCCTCAATAAAAGTTTCTTTTCCCCAGTGTCAGGTGCGTGTGACACCGGTGATACAGGAACAAGTTCAGGGAAAGATTCTCCTTCAGGCGCTGATGCCTCCACCCTTGGTGTGCTCTCTTCCACAGACATAGGCGAATTCCGAAACCCCCGGAATGCAGCAAGCGGTGCCTTGTCCCAGCCCTTCTCGGCAAACAAATCGTCTATTTGGACATCATCTCCCATATCAGAGAGAGACTCCAGGTCAGAAGTGTCACACTCCTCCGCGGGTATGTAGCCCTGTGTGGAAACAGAACACCCACATTCCGGAGACTTGCTAGGCCATGCCTTCCTGACACATCCTCCCTCACACCAAGTCTTCTCAGCCGGCTTACCTTGGCCTTTCCTGGGATGTCCGGAATTCTCGTCTACGGATCCATCCGGACCTGGCGTAAGCGCGCGAGACGGTCCACCACCACCGCTGGTCGGGGCTACTACGCTGGTTCTCTTCTTCGGTGGCGGACGCTGTGAGACAGTGGTGACCGAGTCAGCATCCTCGGATTTCTCCCGTTGGTGCTTCACGACCTCTTCCGCGGTCGTTGCAGTGTGCGCAGGGGCGACTCTCACGGCTATGACTCCTGCCTTCTGTGTGGTGATGCCTGGAACCCGGCTTGGGTAGATGGTTTTCGGCCTCTCCACCGCCTGATCCACCTCGAACATGAACTCCCCACAGGCCTCACACCGTCCAAAGGGCTTCAGCAAACATACCAGTCCCGAGCACCCAGGACAAATCATGCCCAGGGCCTCCACGTCCATGCAGGAGTATAGGGCGAACCGACCCCTTGGCTTCAGCCGGATCCCCGTATCCGTGATCGGAGCAGCAGCAGTCAGGGTTGTAGTTGCCGGGTGAACCGGGATCCAAGAGGCGGGTCCAAACATGGCGACCTGTTGCTGTTCCATCGTACACTGCTAAGTTTTCGCGCCAATGTTCCACGTGTAGTCCGTCACACGTATTGGACTCCTCCCCTTTTGCTCCAGTTCGCGGGCTTTCCACTTGGTTGCTTGAGACACGCCCACAAACTAAGCAGCGGGGGCTTGTGTCTGATGGCGCAGTGCAATTAAAAACCCCCACGTGTAGTCCATCACACGGCTGGGCTTTCCCCCTTTCACCACTCTGCCTGCGCGGGCCTTTCCTCGTCTGAGGTCATGTCCACGACTTTCGAGCAGGGCTGCACTTCGGCCTATGCACTTGACTCTTCCCGGCAGACACGCTCTTCTAACAAGTGATGCACAACACACATCCCGGACGAGCCCCCACGTGTAGCGGGCAGTTGGCCCACACTCCCAATCCCCTCTATTAAAGTTCTCGCTCGCAATGTCTCTGGTCTAGGGGTATGATGGGAAAGGGAGTGGGTCCGCTACGCCAGGCTTCCACCACAGATGTATAAGTGGTATTGGCCAGAGTTATTTCTTTACCTTCGGGCCTGTATTGTGCATCAAATCCAACCGTCTGCCAGGAAACTGAGTCTCACACCGTTGCAAGTCCAACACTCCTTTATTCAGAGACTTACTTGCTTACAAACAGAACAGGAGGTGTGAAAGTGTAGATACATAGGCCCAGACACAAGTTCTTTCCTCCACTCTCCTCCAAAGAGTGGGCTATGGTCTCCGCACGAGGGAAATTCACCTTCCGGATGGTCTCCGACAAGAGGCTCACCCATCACCGGCAGTATGCTGCACCGGGTCTTCAGATGAGGAGCTCTCCCCGGTCCATTACGTCCACCTCGGATTAAGGCGTCCACCTCCGGAGCACCCTAGGATCCTTCTCTCGCGGAACTCAGTGTTGGGCACTGAGTTCCGGACCTCCGTCCAAGTACCTCATCTCAGGCTAAAGGTGCCTGAGATGGAACGCGACCTCCGGTGGTCCTCCAGGCCTAGTGCCCAGAGGACGAAAAACACAAACTCCGTCCGCAGGCTAAAGGTGCCAGGGACAACGAACCCCGTGACAAAATGGCCGGCCCCCTTTATACCCCTCCCCAGCATGTGTAGCGGGTTCCCCGCCCCACCACACGGCTGCCGAAGTAGGACAAAAAAGGATTCGACCCAGCAATGATTAGTCCGTCGGCCCAAAGTGACAGCGCCACCCGGTGGACCGCCGGAGATACACCACTGGTGTCACCGCAAAAATTCAAAAATTACTGGCGGGAAAGTAAACACCCGCTACAAAAGTATTACATAAATCTCAGTAAGCTTGTTCAATACTTTTTTTCTGTGTCATTCCATTTTATTACATATAACTTCATTTCTGAACTTATTTGTTTTGGTGTCTTTGTATGTATGGATTGCATGGGTTGTTACCGACATGTGGTGACCATTTCATGTCAATAGCACCTTTAGAAATATATTTACCTAGAAAAATTGGGACTTGTTCAATACCTAGTTTACTCACTGTATATATTTATATATATATATATATATATATATATATATACTGTATATACACACACAAACACATTTCAATTTCAATACAACTTCAAATAAGATTTAATCATGAGCTAGTAATCACAACATACATTACCTCACTCAGAAAATTCTCTTTATACTTTTTGTATTTGTCGGAGTTTTCATCCCTGAGGTCTTCAGAAAAATTTTGATCTATGGTAATGTTGATTGTTACTGTGACAGTGACCATTTCTATAAAGAGAAGCACATATCAAGCTCTAGTGTATTTTCTGTTCAGATTTTAAGTTATTAGCATATATATTATTTAAAAAAATATATATATTCTGATTAAACAGAATGCTCTTTACTAGCAAAATGTACTTTTTTTTTAAATTTAAAGCTGAACTTCAGACAAAAGCTTATTACGTACATTCTGTACATATATGGAAGTTGTTTTACCGGCTAAAGGATTTATATTTATATTTCTGTCCATCCAGTCCTGAGGTTTACACTGCTCTGCCACACACTGCACGGTCCTGTCTGTCTCTGCTGCAGTTTCACTTTTACTTACAGGTCCCCTCACTACATTCACTCTGTGACTCGAAAGGGAAAGGAGAAACAACACACTAACAAGTTTGTCTTTCCTCATCCTCTCTAAGCTCTAAGCTGTACAGATTGTACAGTGGAATGCAAGGTGATGATGCCAAGACAAATGCAGGTGTTTTCACTGCTTAAAATACAAAAAATATATGAATGTATTAATGGTTAATGAGCTGCATTCATTTATGTCTTTTATATCTGCATGGAGTTAGGACCAGTTAACACCAGACGCAGTTCCGTTCAGTTCCGTGTGCTTTTTTTCTGCACAAAATGCATGCACAGCGTTTTGCATGTATTCCAATGGCTCTTGTTGGCTCTAGTTCACACCATGCAGTCAGTTTCCGGTCAGTTTCTGGTGCAGAAACTGACCGGAAACTGACTGCATGGTGTGAACTAGAGCCAACAAGAGCCATTGGAATACGTGGAAAACACTGTGCATGCATTTTTAGTGCTGAAAAAATGCACACAAATCTGAACGGAACTGCGTCTGGTGTGAACTGGCCCTTAAAGCGGAGCTCCACCCTAAAGTGGAACTTCCGCTCATCGGAACCCTCCGGTGTCACAATTGACACCTTTCAGGGGGGAGGGGGGTGAAGATACCTGTCTAAGGCTCGATTCACACTAATGCATGTTGCTTTTGAGCATTTTTGCCTTTCTTTTTGTGGTGCTTGCCGCGTTTTTCAACATGCGTTTTTACCGCGTTTTTACCGCGATTTGCGTTTTGCGTTTTTTTTTTTTTTTTATAAATTCTTCTACATTAATTTTTATTTTTATACATTTCCATTAAAAAAATAAAAAAATATAAACGCAAAACGCAAATCACTGCAAAATCGCGGTAAAAACGCAGCAAAAACGCGTTACTTGCGTTTTTGATGCTGGTCCATTGACTTCTATTACATGCAAAACGCTGCTTTTTGCAGGAAAAAAAGTCCCCGACCCTTTCCAAAAACGCAGAGGCACAAAAATGCATTGATGTGAACATGTTCCATAGGAACCCATGTTAAAAAATTTCCATGCATTTCTGCAAAATGCAAAATGCACCAAAAAAGGCATTAGTGTGAATGGAGCCTTAGACAGGTATTTTCACCCACATCCGGGAGTCCTCTCTGTGGGAAATCTGCAGGAAGTACGTCACTTCCCGCAGACTTCCCTTGGTGTTCTGGGAGACACTCGGCTCCCAGAACACAGGAGCACCAATCAGAACGGCGCAGCGCGTCTCGCGCCTGCGCCGCAAGGAACCGGGCAGTGAAGCCGCAAGGCTTCGCTTCCTGGTTCCCTCAGCGAGGATGGCAGAGGGAGCAGCAGAGCGACGAGCGATTGCTCGTCCTCTGCTGCGGACGTCGCTGGACTTCAGGACAGGTAAGTGTCCAAATATTAAAAGTCAGCAGCTGCTGTAGCTGTAGCTGCTGGCTTTTAATATTTTTTTTTCAGGCGGAGCTCCGCTTTAAGCTTTAATTACAAGTGTCATTATTTATTTGGCTTATGTAGTGTTTTACAATACTCACTCAACGGTGTTCTACACTTTATAGAAGAACACAAGTCATACATGGTATGCCCAGCCCTTCTTTCCTGCTGTCACTCACATGATCACACTTTCCAGCAAATCTAGGAAGTCAAAATGGCTGCCAGGGGTTGCTGTGTTACGTTACATGCACATAGACGTAATTAGGCATAAAACTAGCCTAGCATTAAAAAAAATAATATTTTCCCACGTTTGGAGAGCTGCAGATAGGGAGTACAGCCAACTATAGAAGTGGATGGCTGTATGCCTCTGTACTCCTATAAATGCCAATGCTTCTCTGCAGGGCTTTTTTTCAGCGGGAAAGCGGGGGAATGCAGTTCCGGCACCTCCAGCAATAAATGTATGTAATAGCAAGGAGTGCTGGAGGGTCTATGGATGCTTGCTGCTGGGGGATCTATTGTCACTGGTGGGGATCTATTTTTGCATGGAGGTCTTGTGTTGCTGGGTAGATCTATTGTTTGCTAGTGGGGGGGCTATTATGTTTCTAGGGGGGAGCAATTGTTGCTGGGAGGGATCTACTGTTGAGGGAGAGGTCTATTGTTGCTGCCTCCTGGAGGGTCTATTGATGCAGTCTACTGGGACATCTGTTGTTGCTGCTGGGGATCTATTGTTGCTGGGGTGGTATTTTGTTGCGGGGGGTCTTCTATTGTTGTGTGGGGGCTCTATTTTTGCTTGGGTGAGGTCTATCATTGCTGGGGGTGGGGGGTGTCTACTGTTGCTGGGGTAGGGTCTATTGTTGCTCACTGCTGGGGATCTATTTTACTATCTTTCTTTGTTATCATTAAAAAATTCCGGGCAAAATCACTTAGTAGCAAAAATGATACTTGGTTCTGTATTCTCTAAAATGGGCGCTACAGGGAGGCCGGTAGGGGGTGGAACCAAGGAACAGTGCTCAGGGGCGGGTAGGTAGCAGAAAAGAAGGGTGAAGGTCGGAGTTCCTGCACCTATTCTCTGAGAAAAAAAGCCCTGCTTCTCTGTATGCATGTGCACCATATTTTAACAAACACTGATATTTGACATTTGAGAAGTTACGTTGCACATCTATGCATTGGAAATAACGACTCGGAGAAGCATCGCCGTTTCCTGTGAATACCGGGGTCTATTGCATAACAAATCTCCATTATTTTGGAGAAGCCTTGAATTTTTCTACAAATACAGTCTACTAGTCTATTAGTCTACAATAAATGTAAAAAGAGTTTTTAAAAAAGTCAACAGACAGTATACTGTAGGTTTTTTAATTACATATTTTAACAATATTTTATATTTCTTAATATATAAAAGTATGATAAAACAAAAAATAAAATAAGTTGTCTTTACGTTTTCTTAGTTGTCACCTGGAATCCATTTTTTCTATTGCCTAGAAAAAGTCCTGAAATAACCAACATGCCCCTCAAAAAAACTAGGTAATGTTTTTTACTCATTACGTGGCGTTAGTTTTGTGGCAGAAGTTTAACAAGTGATAAAAGAAAAAATATATATCTTTATATAATGTATATATATCTATAGATATAGATATAGATATCTATATCTATAGATATACAGTATATTTCTTTAGATATATAGATCTAGAGATATACGCTATGTAGCGAGGTCTCCTTTAAGGCCCCGGGACTATGTTACCCAGACCCCGTTCGGCACCTAGAGTGCAGTCGTCCACCGCAGAGACTCATGGGAGGGGTTATTTAAGAAGGAGGCGAGGCGGAGCTCGGCCTCTTTGGACACCGCGCTACAAGCAACAGCTTCTTCCTGTGCGGATCTGCTGCAGCACAAGGCCTGAAGCCTGGGGCCTTGTGCAACCACCAAAGAGCCTTCCACCCCACTGCGGAGCCTGGGTGGCATCTGACTTGCCGAGTAAGGACATCAGTTGGATCGGGGACCCGATCGTTGCAGACGCTGTGTGCGGATACACAGCGGGTGGATGTCCCGGATTGGGATCGCGTCCGGAGTGGTGAGCGGGCACATGCCCAAAACCAATAGACTGTACTGAGTTCAGACCTACGGCCTGTATTAGCCCACTGTTCGTTTGTTTGTTGTTTGGCTGGGGACCGGTAGCAGGACAGAGTTGAAGTGTCCCCCAGTATAGTGTTCCAAGTGACTACCATATTGCGGATTACAAATACCATTCATCAAGTGCACCACCGAGAGTTTGCATGCAAAGAAATACCTAGGAGAAAGACTGAGATTTCTTGTATGTCAGGCCTGACTCGGGAGGGGTGGTAGAGGATTGTTTAATGCGCCATAGGGCGCGTACACCACAATAGCTGCGAGCGGTGGGTTACCGCGTGGGGCCATTGTTGTGTGCTACACTTATTGCTGCAGGGCTCTGTGAGCAAGTTGTATGTGTTCTGTTCTGCTTATGCCCATTTGATGAAAGTAAAATTGTTCTATTTAACCTTTCACAACAGTGTGTTGTCTTACTGCAAGGAGGTTACACCTTGCAATACTACTGTTTATAACAAGAGTTAACCCTAGACTAACTGTGCCAGAGTGGGTCGAGTAAGATTGCCGGGGGTTGGCGGTGCTGTACACAGGGCCCGAAATCAAACCAGCGGCTCTCTTAACTGGGGGTAGTGCTACACGAGCTAATACCAAAAGTATCGGGACACTTGCCTTTACACGCACATGAACTTTAATGGCATCCCAGTCTTAGTCCGTAGGATTCAATATTGAGTTGGCCCACCCTTTGCAGCTATAACAGCTTCAACTCTTCTGGGAAGGCTGTCCACAATGTTTAGGAGTGTGTCTATGGGAATGTTTGACCATTCTTCCAGAAGTACATTTGTGAAGTCAGGCACTGATGTTTGACGAGAAGGCCTGGCGTGCATACTCCGCTCTAATTCATCCCAAAAGTGATCTATCGGGTTGAGGTCAGGACTGCAAAGTTCCTCCACCCCAAACTCGCTCATCCATGTCTTTTAAGGACCTTTATGGACAGCCTTCCCAGAAGAGTTGAAACTGTTATAGCTGCAAAGGGTAGGCCAACTCAATATTGAACCATATGGACTAAGACTGGGATGCCAATAAAGTTCATGTGCAGGTAAAGGCAGGTGTCCCAATACTTTTGGTAATATAGTGTACGTTCCGGAATTTAACCACTTTGAAGATTTATTTTTGATTTATACACCGAAATTTTGACAGTTGTATGGACTTATTTTTATGATTTTTAAATTTTTGAATATTTTGTATTATTTTCACGTTTGATTATATCACTTGCAGATATATGATTGTCCACTGCATAGTAGCAGGGGTTGCGTTACTGTGGAATTGATTATTGGTTGGAACACTAATATTAATGGCACAATTTTTTGGGGATTTATTCATTAAGTAGCAGCACTGAAATATATAACACCATAGGTGGCTGTTGGAATCCTAAGCGCAGTGATACACATAAAATTTCTGAAGTTAAAAATGTTATAAATTTCGTGTATTTTGTCCTTTTTACGTTTTTTTTTTTTTTTTTTTTTTTTTACAAAACGGGTAAATAGCAACTTTCACACTTTAAATAAAGGTTGCATGCTAGTATTACTGTGTCTTTAAAATGTTCAAGTTGTGATTCAGACTCCTAGAAACTTTACAGATGTAATTATGCTTCCTTATTTACAGCATTTGAATTTAATAAACTCTCCTCTAAAAATACAGGATGACACTATAAGAGGTCTGTCTTATATTTTACTTTTATTTTCATGGAATTCTGCAGTCATTACAGACCCATATGCCCCGTACACACGGCCATTTTTAACCACTTAATGACCGCTCACTGTATATATACGTCGGCAGAATGGCACGGACAGGCACAATCACGTACCTGTACATACCTGCCTTCGTATGGGTGGGGGGTCCGATCGGACCCCCCTCCGGTACAGTGAGCAGCCGGGATCGCTTCGGGAGCGATCCGTGATGAGGGGGCCGCCATTCGATTCTGGCCACCCCCTCGCGATCGCTCCCGGCGAATGAAAAGCTTCCTCTGCCTGTGTAGTGTTTACACAGGTAGGAGGAAGTGATGTCATCTCTCATGCGACGCTCACATATACCGAGCGCCGCATGAGAGAAGACACAGAGGTTAGTACACATAACAGCACACTGACACCACACACATAGGCACACGATCGCCCCCCCAGGCCCCCCCAGACACCCCCAGATCACCCCCCCAGATCACCCCCCAGCCCCCAGTCACAGTGTCACTGATTGCAGTGACCATTTATTTACTGATCACTGCAATCAGTGACATTTGTGACTGTAAAAGTGTCAGGGCAGAGTGTTTTAGGTCCAATGTAGCCCCCTAATAAAGGTTTAACCCCTTGATCGCCCCCCAGGTAACCCTTTCACCCCCTAGCACCGCTGTCACTAAGCGATTGTTTTTCTGATCGCTGTCTTAGTGTCGGTGATGCCGATAGGTAGCCAGTTATTTTTTTTAGGTTCGCCGCAGGTTTTTATAGCGTCAGGTACCCCCATATATTACCTAATAAAGGTTTAACCCCTTGATCGCCCCCCCAGGTAACCCTTTCACCCCCTTTTGCCAGTGTCACTAAGCAATCGTTTTTCTGATCGCTGTATTAGTTATGCTGGTGCCGATAGGTAGCCAGTTATTTTTTTTAGGTTCGCCACAGGTTTTTATAGCGTCAGGTACCCCCATATATTACCTAATAAAGGTTTAACCCCTTGATCGCCCCCCAGGTAACCCTTTCACCCCCTTTTGCCAGTGTCACTAAGCGATCGTTTTTCTGATCGCTGTATTAGTTATGCTGGTGCCGATAGGTAGCCAGTTATTTTTTTTAGGTTCGCCACAGGTTTTAATAGAATCAGGTACCCCCATATATTATCTAATAAAGGTTTTAACCCCCTAATTGCCCCTAGTTAACCCTTTCACCAGTGATCACCGTATAAGTGTTACTGGTGACACTGGTTAGCCAGTTAGTTATTTTGTTATTTAGGTTCCCAGTCAGGTTTTTATACAGTGTCAGGTACCGCCATATATTACCTAATAAAGGTTTAACCCCCTGATTGCCCCTAGTTAACCCTTTCACCAGTGATCACCATATAAGTGTTACGGGTGACGCTGGTTAGTAAGTTTGCTTTTTATAGTGTCAGGGCACCCGCCGTATATAACCCAATAAAGGTTTAAACCCCTGATCGCCCGGTGGGCGATATCAATTAGGTTTTAGCGTCAGAGAGTGTCTGCGTCGCCCCAGGCAGCGTCAGGTTAGTGCCAGTAACGCTAACACCCACGCGTGAAGCATACACCCCCCTTAGTGGTATAGTATCTGAACAGATCAATATCCCCAGCAGTTTAGGGTTCCCAAAAACGCAGTGTTAGCGGAATCAGCCCAGATACCTGCTAGCCCTTGCGTTTTGCCCCTCCGTCCAGCCCAGACCACCCAAGTGCAGTATCGATCGATCACTGTCACTTACAAAACACAACACACATAACTGCAGCGTTCGCAGAAACAGGCCTGATCCCTGCGACTCCAGTGCTGTAGGAGGTGATTTCACCACCACAGTTTAAAAAAAAAGAGCATATATGCCAAGGCATGGGTGCAGCAGGGGCGGTGGAGCGATTTTGCTCCTAATGCCGCGTACATACGGTCAAAATTCCGACTGAGGCATGCCCGTGGAAAAGTCCGACCATGTGTACGCGGCATAACTTTTGCGGGAAGATGCCCCCATGCTTCGGCATATATAAATGGTGCATGTACGCCCATCATTAGAAGTGGGTGAATGAAGGGAGGTATTCTAATGGTGGGCATACCCACCGATCAATCTCTTTTTTTCGTTCAGCCAACAGGCTGCATGAAAAAAAAGATTACAATACATGTCCAACAAGGACTAGCAACGTACTGGTATGTTGCTGGACTTTGGTTATACCAGAATGATGCCTGCGGGTTTAGGTATCATCTTGGTATCATTCTTTTCAGCCAGCGGCTGACTTTCATGTAAAAGCAATCCTAGCGGCTAATTAGCCTCTGGACTGCTTTTACAAGCAGTGGGAGGGAATGTCCCCCCCCCGATATAAAAAGCGCAATTGGGAAATTGGGAAAGCATTTTATCACACCGATCTTGGTGTGGTCAGATGCTTTGAGGGCAGAGGAAAGATCTAGGGTCTAATAGACCCCAGTTTTTTCCTAAAAAAGAGTACCTGTCAAAACCTATTGCTACCATAGGGGATATTTACATTCCCTGAGATAACAATAAAAATGATAAAAAAAAAAATATGGAAAGAACAGTTTAAAAATAAAAAAGCAAAATTAATAATAATAAAAAAAAAGCACCCCTGTCCCGCCCTGCTCTTGCGCAATGGCGACTGCAAGCATCGGTCTGGCGTCATATGTAAACAGCAATTGCATCATGCATGTGAGGTATCACCGCAAAGGTCAGATCGAGGGCAGTCATTTTAGCAGTAGACCTCCTCTGTAAATCTAACGTGGTACCCTGTAAAGGCTTTTAAAAATGTATGTAGTTTGTCGCCACTGCGCGTTTGTGCGAAATTTTAAAGCATGTCGTGTTTGGTATCTATGTACTCGGCCTAAGATCATCTTTTTTATTTCATCAAACATTTGGGCAATATAGTGTGTTTTAGTGCACTAAAATTAAAAGAAGTGTATTTTTTCCCCAAAAAATGCGTTTGAAAAATCACTGCGCAAATACTGTGTGGAAAAAAAAAGCAACACCCACCATTTTAATCTGTAGAGCCTTTGCTTTGAAAAAATATATAATGTTTTGGGGTTCAACATAATTTTCTTGCAAAAAAAATATGTTTTCATGTAAACAAAAAGTGTCAGAAAGGGCTTTGTCTTCAAGTGGTTAGAAGAGTGGATGTAAGCTTCCTAATGTTGTGGATAAAATGCCAGGACAGTTCAAACCCCCCCAAATGACCCCATTTTGGAAAGTAGACACCCCAAGCTATATACTGAGAGGCATGTCGAGTCCATGGAATATTTTATATGTTGACACAAGTTGCAGAAAAAATACAATTTTTTTTTTTTTCTTGTGCACAAAGTTGTCACTAAATGATATATTGCTCAAACATGCCATGGGCATATGTGGAATTACACCCCAAAATACATTCTGTTGCTTCTCCTGAGTATGGGGATACCACATGTGTGAGACTTTTAGGGAGCCTAGCCGCGTACGGGACCCCAAAACCAAGCACCGCCTTCAGGCTTTCTCAGGGTATACATTTTTGATTTTACTCCTCACTGCCTATCACAGTTTCGGAGGCCATGGAATGCCCAGATGGCACAAACCCCCCCCAAATGACAGCATTTTGGAAAGTAGACACCCCAAGCTATTTGCTGAGAGGTATGGTGAGTATTTTGCAGATCTCGCTTTTTGTCACAAAGTTTTGAAAATGTAAAAAAAAAAAAAAATTATTTTCTTTCTTCATTTTCAAAAAGAAATGAGAGCTGTAAAATACTCACCATGCCTCTCAGCAAATAGCTTGGGGTGTCTACTTTCCAAAATGGGGTCATTTGGGGGGGTTTTGTGCTATTTTGGCATTTTATGGCCTTCGAAACTGTGATAGGTAGTGAGGAGTGAAATCAAAAATTTGTGCCCTTAGAAATCCTTAAGGCGGTGCTTGGTTTTCGGGGTCCAGTACGCGGCTAGGCTCCTAAAAAGTCCCACACATGTGGTATCCCCGTACTCAGGAGAAGCAGCAAAATGTATTTTGGGGTGCAATTCCACATATAACCATGGCATGTGTGAGCAATATATCATTTAGTGACAACTTTTTGTAATTTTTTTTTATTTTTTTGTCATTATTCAATCACTTGGGACAAAAAAAAAATATTCAATGGGCTCAACATGCCTCTCATCAATTTCCTTGGGGTGTCTTCTTTCAAAAATGGGGTCATTTGGGGGGGTTTTGTACTGCCCTGCCATTTTAGCACCTCAAGAAATGAGATAGGCAGTCATAAATTAAAAGCTGTGTAAATTTCAGAAAAGGTACCCTAGTTTGTAGACGCTATAACTTTTGCGCAAACCAATAAATATACGCTTATTGACATTTTTTTTACTAAAGACATGTGGCTGAATACATTTTGGCCTAAATGTATGACTAAAATTGAGTTTATTCGATTTTTCTTATAACAAAAAGTAGAAAATATCATTTTTTTTTCAAAATTTTCAGTCTTTTTCCATTTATATTGCAAAAAAAAAATCGCAGAGGCAATCAAATACCATTAAAAGACAGCTCTATTTGTGGGAAGAAAAGGACGCAAATTTAGTTTGGGTACAACATTGCATGTCCGCACAATTTCCAGTTAAAGCAGCGCAGTGCAAAATTCTGAAAACACCTCTAGTCCTTAACCTGCATAATGGTCCGGGGCTTAAGTGGTTAATGTCATTGAAAAAACGTAATTTTTCTCGACGTGATTTTTCGTGTTTCCTCTCAAGCCTGCCTTGCCTACACACTTTCGTGAAAAAAAATGCTTGAGCAAAGCGCGGTGACGTACAACACGTACGACGGCACTATAAAGGGGAAGTTCTATTCGGGTGGCGCCACCCTTTGGGCTGCTTTTGCTGATCCTCGTATTAGTAAAGTTTGGTGAGAGCCGATTCACGCTTTTCAGCCTCATGCTCTTCAGTCCGTTACAGCGTGACGAATGTGCTATCTCCATTACGAACGTTAGTTTTACCAGAATGAGCGCTCCTGTCTCATACTTGATTCTGAGCATGCACATTTTTTTTTCCCCACGTAAAAGCATACACACTACCATTAAAAAGAACGACGTGAAAAACGACGTGAAAAAATAGAGCAGGTTCTAATTTTTTTTAGCCCATTTTTCACGTCGTTAAAAATGCTCTGGAGCCTACACACGATCATTTTTAAATAAAAAAATGGCATTTTTCACGCCATGAAAAACGGTTGTGTGTACGCGGCATTAGATGGCCCAATCCATACCCAATCATCTCAGGTAAGGCTCAGATCGGATAATACACAGTCATTGTGTATTTTCTTGTTTTGTGCACCTTGTGAATGTAATGCTGGGCACTCTCAATGATAACAAAATCTAAATATTTTCTCAGATATCATGATCCACCATTAATGCATGTAATTCCTTTTATAGAATGGAAATAAACTTACCTTTTTTAATTTCACTCACAATGAATTCACACCTGATCCCGTAGAAATTTTCATTTTTGCATACACACTTAATTCCATCATAATAACCACCATTTTCACAATTGACTCCTTCAAAGACATTACATAAAAACACATGAGTTTACAAATTCCTGAATTTTTTTCAATTTGCAAAAATATCACACTTGCACTGGGATTTATCCTGTACAATCATTTAATTCTTAAATCGGAAATAAGTTTTATCCGAGCACCACAAACTGAAAACTCTATTTAATTCCTTTTTAATATTCAAAGCAAATGCACCTATCTTCAATGTCTCCATGATTTATTTTGTTGAGAAATTTGAAATATACACCCCTAGCATTTCTTGCCCTGGCCATCTTGGGTAAGGACAGATGTTTCATGCAGAATTTATTTCTAGGAATCCATCTGCCCTTAGCTCAGGCATGCAGGCAGGAGGGTGTGCTTAGCAGAGAAAGCCCCTCCTCTCCTCCTCCACATGAAAGACAAAAATGTCCATTAAGACTCCTGGAATGTATGACATCATTTGGCCTAGGCCAGAAACCAGGAAGCAACTCAACTGAAGTAATGTAAAAAAAAAGTTTAAAACAAGCAAATATAATAGAATATACCTTCCTATCTATGTATTAATGCTAGCAGCATAAGGAATAAAATAGGTAATGTTGATTGAGAGAGTTTAGTTCTGCTTTAATGTGAAAACAAAAAACTAAGTAGCAGAAACCCAGTGGCGACCTGTCCATAAGGGGCGCAGGGGCACTTTCCCCCTAATCCATGTGCCCGGCCCCTAATCTCCATGCAGGGCACCAGACGCAGGGATTTCAATTTTTTGAAGCACGTGATTAGAGCCTGAGGCTCTAATTGACTTAAAACAGGGTGGGCTCGGGGCGCAGAGCACTGCGCCCCGAGCCCACCCAGTTGTGTGACAATAGCGAATTAATATTCGCTATTGTCTTTCTGATTCTCCTCCTGGCCAATCAGGAAGGGGGTCTTAAGACATGATTGGCTGAGAGGAGAAGCAATTTTATTGGCAACCAAGGAAAAGAGGAGGGAAGCCACCAATGAGGAAGCCAGGGTGAAGCCGGAGAAGCAGGGTGAAGCCACCGAGGAGGAAGCCGCAGACGAGGAGAAGGAGACATAGAAAGGAGCCGAAGCTGCCCGTGACCTAGATGTGGTAAGTGAAGGGCTGGTAGGTGGGAAGAGCGAGTGACAGGAGGGCGGGGGGTTTGACTGAGAGACCTACCGAGTTTCGAGGGTGGCGGCGGGATGTCTTGTTTGCCGCCTCCCCCCCCCTAAAATACACAGCACCAGCCGCAACTGCAGCAACCCAATTTTAACTATCCACACATTTTTTATTTGGTCAGATAGGCTTTCATCCTGCAAAATTCTTGATAGATCTAAACAAAACTATTTAATCATATTGCATTGTAGGAGCAGAATGTGATAAAAGAAAAAAAATTTTGATTTTCCTCTAGTTTTCAGAAAACAATTTATCTAACTAATTGTTAAATTATATAATCAAAAAAGTATATATAATGCAATATAAATTTGAAACTGGCATGTCTCTGCACATATTATATAGCTGTAAAAAATATACATTCTAAAGGAAATATCTAAATATTGATATAATTGAGTCAATGAATAACAGTTTATTTACCCTAAATACTAATATTAAATCTAGACAATAAAGTTTACATTTACCCTTTCTATAAAAATTGGCCAACAACATACTCCCTCCCCCAGTCTCTGCTGTACTTACCGCCGTAATTGATGAGATGTCTGCGCCTTTACAGTGTAGCAGTCCAGGGATTTGAAATACGTACTTTTGTCCCCTTCTTTCTGCAGGGCATCCAGGATGGATCAGAGCACTAATCCCTGGATTGTTAGAACGGTTGTGTGGGTGCTGACATCTCATCACCCATGGAGGTACAGTAAGTACAGAGGGAACTTGGAATAAATCCACTTACTCCATCAGGTGAAAAAAAGTATTATCCAAAGAAAAAAAAAAAGGAAAGGGCATGGTGAAAACATTGCAAAATATTAGTAAGCTCACACTCACCTGGCTGTGGACTTGGTGTCTTTTTGGTAGTAGAGGTTGCTGGTGACTGGGTAGAAGTCTTAGTAGACTGATTAGTGGATAATATGGTGGAGGGCTGTGTAGAGGACTGTAGTATAGTTGTATTAGAAGTGGATCTACTTTCAGTAGAATGATTAGTGTATAATATGGTGGATGATTGTGTAGAGGATTGTGAAGTTGTATTAGAAGTGGGTCTACTTTCAGTAGACTGATTAGTGGATAATATGGTGGAGGGCAGTGTAGAGGACTGTATAGTTGTATCAGGAGTGGGTCTAATTACAGTAGATTGATTAGTGGATAATATGGTGGAGGGTTGTGTAGAAGACTGTATAGTGGTATTAAAAATGGGACTAATTTCAGTAGACTGATTAGTGGATAATATGGTAGAGGGTTGTGTAGAGGACTGTGTAGCTGTATTAAAAGTGGGTCTACTTTCAGTAGACTGGTTAGTGGATATTATGGTGGAGGATTGTATAGAGGACTGTGTACCCGTGGGTACAGTTTCACTAGAATATTCAGTGAATGAGACTGTGGGTATCTCTGTTGTGAATGTTATAGGTGTATCAGAATGGGTTGGTGGTGTCTCTGTTGTAGACTGTATGGATAGAGCAGAGGTGGCTAAAGTTTCAGTAGAGTGCTCAGTAAATAAAGTTGTTGATATTTCTGGTGTGGACTGTATAGATGTAACAGGGGTGGAAAATGTTTCAGTAGCATGATCATTAAATGAGGTTGTGGGTATCTCTGTTGAGGCCTGTATGGATATATCTGAGGTGGGTACAGTTTCAGAAGAATGATCAGTTAATAAGGTTGTTGGTATCTCTGTTGTAGACTTTATGGATGTTTCTGTGGTAGGTAAAGTTTCACTAGAGTGTTCAGTGATTAAAATTGTTGGAATCTGTGTGGTTGACTGCAAGAACGTGTCAGAGGTGGGTACACTTTCAGTAGAATGATCAGTTATTGAGGTTGTGGGTATCTCTGTTGAGGACTGTATGGATATATCTGAGGTTGGTACAGTTTCAGTAGACTGAACAGTTAATGAAGTTGTGGGTATCTCCGTTGAGGACTGTATGGATATATCTGAGGTGGGTACAGTTTCAGCAGAATGATCAGTTAATAAGGTTGTGGGTTTTTCTGTTGAGGACTGTATGGATATATCTGAGGTGGGTTCTTTTTCAGTAGAATGGTCAGTTGATGAGGTTGTTGGTATCTCTGTTGAGGACTGTATTGACATATCTGAGGTGGGTACAGATTTAGTAGAATGATCAGTTAATGAAGTTGTGGGTATCTCTGTTGAGGACTGTATGGATGTATCTGTGATGGGTTCAGTTTCAGTAGAATGATCAGTTAATAAGGTTGTGGATATCTCTGTTGAGGACTGCATGGATATATCTGAGGTGAGTACAGTTTCAGTAGAATGATCAGTTAATGAAGTTGTGGGTATCTCTTTTGAGGACTGTATGGATATATCTGAAGTGGGTTCAATTTCAGTAGAATGTTCAGTGAATGAGGTTATTGTTATCTCTGTTGTAGACTGTATGGATATGACAGAGGTGGGTACAGTTTCAGTAGACTGATCAGTTAATAAAGTTGTCGGTAGCACTGTTGAGGACTGTATTGACATATCTGAGGTGGGTACAAATTCAGTAGAATGATCAGTTAATGAGGTTGTGGGTATCAATGTTGAGGACTGCATGGATGTATCAGTGGTGGGTTCAGTTTCAGTAGAATGATCAGTTAATGAGGTTGTGGATAACTCTGCTGTGGACGGTATGGATATATCTGAGGTGGGTTCAGTTTCAGTAGAATGATTAGTTAATGAGGTTGTGGGTATATCTGTTGAGGACTGCATGGGTATATCAGAGGTGGGAACAGTTTCAGTAGAATGATGAGTTAATGAAGTTGTAGGTATCTCTGTTGAGGACTGTGTGGATTTATCTGAGGTGGGTTCAGATTTAGTAGAATAATCAGATAATGCGGTTGTGGGTATCTCTGTTGTGGACAGAATAGATATTTCTGAGGTGGGTTCAGTTTCAGTAGAATGATCAGTTAATGATGTTGTGGGTATCTCTGTTGAAGATGAAGACAGTATGGATATATCTGTGGTGGGTTCAGTTTCAGTAGAATAATTAGTTATTGAGGTTGTGGGTATCAATGTTGAGGACTGCATGGATGTATCAGTGGTGGGTTCAGTTTCAGTAGAATGATCAGTTAATGAGGTTGTGGATAACTCTGCTGTGGACAGTATAGATATTTCTGAGGTGGGTTCAGTTTCAGTAGAATGATCAGTTAATGATGTTGTGGGTATCTCTGTTGAGGACAGTATGGATATATCTGTGGTGGGTTCAGTTTCAGTAGAATGATTAGTTATTGAGGTTGTGGGTATATCTGTTGAGGACTGCATGGGTATATCTGAGGTGAGTTCCGTTTCAGTAGAATGATCAGTTAATGGGGTTGTGGATATCTCTGATGTAGACTGTATGGATAGGACAGAGGTGGGTACAGTTTCAGTAGACTGATCAGTTAATAAAGTTGTGGGTATCTCTGTTGTGGACGGTATGGATAAATCTGAGGTGTGTTCAGTTTCAGTAGAATGATCAGTTAATGAGGTTGTGGGTATCTCTGTTGTAGAAGGTGTGGATATATCTGAGGTGGGTTCCTTTTCAGTAGAATGATCAGTTGATGAGGTTGTGGGTATCCCTGTTGAGGACTGTATAGATATATCTGAGGTGTGTACAGTTTCAGTAGAATGATCAGTTAATGAAGTTGTGGGAATCTCTTTTGAGGACTGTGTGGATATATCTGAAGTAGGTTCAGTTTCAGTAGAATGATCAGTTAATGAGGTTGTTGGTATCTCTGTTAAGGACGGTATGGATACATTTGAGGTGTGATCAGTTTCAGTAGAATGATCAGTTAATGAGGTTGTGGGTATCTCTGTTGAGGACTGCATGGGTATATCTGAGGTGGGTTCCGTTTCAGTAGAATGATCAGTTAATGAGGTTGTGGATATCTCTGTTGTAGACTGTATGGATATGACAGAGGTGGGTACAGTTTCAGTAGACTGATCAGTTATTAAAGTTGTGGGTAGCACTGTTGAGGACTGTATTGACATATCCGAGGTGGGTACAAATTCAGTAGAATGATCAGTTAATGAGGTTGTGGGTATCAATGTTGAGGACTGCATGGATGTATCAGTGGTGGGTTCAGTTTCAGTAGAATGATCAGTTAATGAGGTTGTGGATAACTCTGCTGTGGACAGTATAGATATTTCTGAGGTGGGTTCAGTTTCAGTAGAATGATCAGTTAATGATGTTGTGGGTATCTCTGTTGAGGACAGTATGGATATATCTGTGGTGGGTTCAGTTTCAGTAGAATGATTAGTTATTGAGGTTGTGGGTATATCTGTTGAGGACTGCATGGGTATATCTGAGGTGAGTTCCGTTTCAGTGGAATGATCAGTTAATGGGGTTGTGGATATCTCTGATGTAGACTGTATGGATAGGACAGAGGTGGGTACAGTTTCAGTAGACTGATCAGTTAATAAAGTTGTGGGTATCTCTGTTGTGGACGGTATGGATAAATCTGAGGTGTGTTCAGTTTCAGTAGAATGATCAGTTAATGAGGTTGTGGGTATCTCTGTTGTAGAAGGTGTGGATATATCTGAGGTGGGTTCCTTTTCAGTAGAATGATCAGTTGATGAGGTTGTGGGTATCCCTGTTGAGGACTGTATAGATATATCTGAGGTGTGTACAGTTTCAGTAGAATGATCAGTTAATGAAGTTGTGGGTATCTCTTTTGAGGACTGTATGGATATATCTGAGGTGGGTTCAGTTTCAGTAGAATGTTCAGTGAATGAGGTTGTTGGTATCTCTGTTGTAGACTGTATGGATATAACAGAGGTGGGTACAGTTTCAGTAGACTGATCCGTTAATAAAGTTGTGGGTAGCACTGTTGAGGACTGTATTGACATATCTGAGGTGTGTACAAATTCAGTAGAATGATCAGTTAATGAGGTTGTGGGTATCAATGTTGAGGACTGCATGGATGTATCAGTGGTGGGTTCAGTTTCAGTAGAATGATCAGTTAATGAGGTTGTGGATAAATCTGTTGTGGATGGTGTGGATATATCTGAGGTGGGTACAGTTTCAGTAGACCGAACAGTTAATGAAGTTGTGGGTATCTCTGTTGAGGACGGTATAGATATATCTGAGGTGGGTTCAGTTTCAGTAGAATGATCAGTTAATGAGGTTGTGGGTATCTCTGTTGAGGACTGCATGGGTATATCAGAGGTGGGCACAGTTTCAGTAGAATGATGAGTTAATGAAGTTGTTGGTATCTCTGTTGAGGACTGCATGGATTTATCTGAGGTGGGTTCAGTTTCAGTAGAATAATCAGATAATAAGGTTGTGGGCATCTCTGTTGTGGACTGTATAGATATTTCTGAGGTGGGTTCAGTTTCAGTAGAATGATCAGTTAATGATGTTGTGGGTATTTCTGTTGAGGACTGTGTTGATATATCTGAAGTAGATTCAGTTTCGGTAGAATGATCAGTTAATGAGGTTGTTGGTATCTCTGTTAAGGACGGTATGGATACATTTGAGGTGTGATCAGTTTCAGTAGAATGATCAGTTAATGAGATTGTGGGTATCTCTGTTGAGGACTGCATGGGTATATCTGAGGTGGGTTCCGTTTCAGTAGAATGATCAGTTAATGAGGTTGTGGATATCTCTGTTGTAAACTGTATGGATATGACAGAGGTGGGTACAGTTTCAGTAGAATGATCAGTTACTGAGGTTGTGGGTATCTCTGTTGAGGACTGTATTGACATATCTGAGGTGGGTACAGATTCAGTAGAATGATCAGTAAATGAGATTATGGGTATCTCTGTTGTGGACGGTATGGATATATCTGAGGTGGGTTCAGTTTCAGTAGAATGATCAGTTAATGAGGTTGTGGGTATCTCTGTTGTGGACGGTATCGATATATCTGAGGTGGGTTCAGTTTCAGTAGAATGATCAGATAATGAGGTTGTGGGTATCTCTGTTGAGGTTGGTATGGATATATCTGAGGTAGGTTCAGTTTCAGTAGAATGATCAGTTAATGAGGTTGGGGGTATCTCTGTTGAGGACTGCATGGTTATATCTGAGGTGGATACAGTTTTAGTAGAATGATCAGGTAATGAGGTTGTGGGTATCTCTGTTGAGGACGATATGGATATATCTGAGGTGGGTTCAGTTTCAGTAGAATAATTAGTTAATGAGATGGTGGGTATCTCTTTTGAGGATGGTTTGGATATATCTGAGGTGGGTTCAGTTTCAGTAGAATGATCAGATAATGAGGTTGTGGGTATCTCTGTTGTGGACGGTATGGATATATCTGAGGTGGGTTCAGTTTCAGTAGAATGATCATTTAATGAGGTTGTGGGTATCTCTGTTGTGGACGGTATGGATATATCTGAGGTGGGTTCAGTTTCAGTAGGATGATCAGATAATGTGGTTGTGGGTATCTCTGTTGAGGATGATATTAATATATCTGTGGTGGGTTCCTTTTCAGTAGAATGATCAGTTGATGAGGTTGTGGGTATATCTGTTGAGGACTGTATGGATATAACTGTGGTGGGTTCCTTTTCAGTAGAATGATCAGTTGATGAGGTTGTGGTTATCTCTGTTGAGGACGGTGAAGATACATCTGAGGTGGGTACAGTTTCTGTAGAATGATCAGTTAATGGGGTTGTGGATATCTCTGTTGAGGACTGCATGGTTATATCTGAGGTGGGTACAGTTTCAGTAGAATGATCAGATAATGAGGTTGTGGGTATCTCTGTTGAGGACGGTATGGATATATCTGAGGTGGGTTCAGTTTCAGTAGAATGATCAGTTAATGAGGTTGGGGGTATCTCTGTTGAGGACTGCATGGTTATATCTGAGGTGGGTACAGTTTCAGTAGAATGATCAGGTAATGAGGTTGTGGATTTTTCTGTTGAGGACTGCATGGATATATCTGAAGTGGGTTCCTTTTCAGTAGAATGATCAGTTAATGAGGTTGTGGGTATCTCTGTTGTGGACTGTATGGATATATCTGAGGTGGGTTCAGTTTTAGTAGGATGATCAGATAATGAGGTTGTGGGTATCTCTGTTGAGGACTGTATAGATACATCTGAGGTGGGTACAGTATCTGTAGAATGATCAGTTAATGAGGTTGTGGATATCTCTGTTGAGGACGGTATGGATATATCTGAGGTGGGTTCAGTTTCAGTAGGATGATCAGTTAATGAGGTTGTGGGTAGCTCTGTTGAGGATGATATTAATATATCTGTGGTGGGTTCCTTTTCAGTAGAATGATCAGTTGATGAGGTTGTGGGTATATCTGTTGAGGACTGTATGGATATAACTGTGCTGGGTTCCTTTTCAGTAGAATGATCAGTTGATGAGGTTGTGGTTATCTCTGTTGAGGACGGTGAAGATACATCTGAGGTGGGTACAGTTTCTGTAGAATGATCAGTTAATGGGGTTGTGGATATCTCTGTTGAGGACTGTATGGTTATATCTGAGGTGGGTACAGTTTCAGTAGAATGATCAGATAATGAGGTTGTGGGTATCTCTGTTGAGGACGGTATGGATATATCTGAGGTGGGTTCAGTTTCAGTAGAATGATCAGTTAATGAGGTTGGGGGTATCTCTGTTGAGGACTGCATGGTTATATCTGAGGTGGGTACAGTTTCAGTAGAATGATCAGGTAATGAGGTTGTGGATTTTTCTGTTGAGGACTGCATGGATATATCTGAAGTGGGTTCCTTTTCAGTAGAATGATCAGTTACTGAGGTTGTGGGTATCTCTGTTGTGGACTGTATGGATATATCTGAGGTGGGTTCAGTTTTAGTAGGATGATCAGATAATGAGGTTTTGGGTATCTCTGTTGAGGACTGTATAGATACATCTGAGGTGGGTACAGTATCTGTAGAATGATCAGTTAATGAGGTTGTGGATATCTCTGTTGAGGACGGTATGGATATATCTGAGGTGGGTTCAGTTTCAGTAGGATGATCAGTTAATGAGGTTGTGGGTAGCTCTGTTGTGGATGATATGGATATATCTGAGGTGGGTTCCTTTTCAGTAGAATTATCAGTTGATGAGGTTGTGGGTATCTCTTTTGAGGATGGTATCGATACATCTGAGGTGGGTACAGTTTCTGTAGAATGATCAGTTAATGAGGTTGTGGATATCTCTGTTGTGGACAATATGGATATATCTGCGGTGGGTTCAGTTTCAGTAGAATGATCAGTTAATGAGGTTGTGGGTATCTCTGTTGAGGACTGCATGGATATATCTGAGGTGGGTTCAGTTTCTGTAGAATGATCAGTTAATGAGCTTGTGGGTATCTCTGTTGAGGACGGTATGGATATATCTGGGGTGGGTTCAGTTTCAGTAGCATGATCAGTTAATGAAGTTGTGGATATCTCTGTTGAGGACTGTATGGATATATCTGAGGTGGGTTCAGTAGAATAATCAGCTAATGAGGTTGTGTGTATCTCTGTTGATGATTGTATGGCTATACCAGATATGGTGTCAGTTTCATTATTGAGTTCAGTGGGTGAAATAGTTGGCATCGCTGTTGTGAACTGTGAAGATGTGTCAGTGGTTGCGGATTCTGTGCTTGAATTTGAGCCTGTTGTTAATTCTTCTGATGTTGCATCACTGGTTGTTGAAGGAGATTCTGTTTCTGGAGTAATAGAAAATGTTATAGATTGTTTTATTAATATAGTAGCTGATTCTGTTAGTGTTGTTGACAATAGATTTTGAATATGTTCATTGTCTGTACAGCAGAAGTTAAAAACGGTTAGAGGTGTTGCGTTAATTAGCCTTACAAATATACAGTCATCAAGCTAAGCAGGTTTCAGTTTCTTTCAGAAATTTTTGATCACGATAAATCAAAAATTAAATTTTTCCCCATGGTGATGCCTCCTATATGTCTTTCAACCTTGAACACTGAGAACTTGTGGTGTAGAAGAGCTGCTACAGGGGGCAACTCCAGAAGGTGGGTATTGCAGTGCATGTTTTTTTATATATTAACTATATTATAATGCCTGGAGTTGTGCTTTCATTAGGCAATTGAAGTGTTTTTGTTTTTTTGACAAGTTCTAGAAAAGTTAAAGGGGTTGTAAATAAATTTATTTTTATTTTTTTAAATAACAAACATGTTATACTTACCTCCACTGTGCAGCTCGTTTTGCACAGAGTGGCCCCGAACCTGGTCTTCTGGGGTTCCTCGGCTGCTGTCTCAGCTCCTCCCTGCAAGAACTCACCACCTATATGTGAGCGAGCTTGCATGGTGGTGAGTCCTTGCGGGCACGCTCCAGTGATATAGCCGGCGGCTATAGCCACTCACTGTATCACTCGGACCCGCCCCCCCGGCGCGCCGCGTCATTGGATATGATTGACAGCAGCGCAAGCCTATGGCTGCGCTGCTTTCAATCCATCCAGTGTAGTCAATCAACTGCCAGGCTCAGAAACGAGGAGGATGACGGGGCGAGCACGGAACTTTCGAGGGCTCAGGTAAGTAAAACAGGGGCTGGGGGGGGGGGGCGGTATTGTCGGATGTTTTTTCACCTTAAGTATGCATTAAGGTAAAAAAAAACTTTTACCTTTACAACCCCTTTAAGCAGATATAAAAATTCATAAGATGTGAATGTATAATAAATATGTAAAGTGTAAATTGTCGGTACTATATAAGTACCTGTAATAAATAAATAAATAAGAATTTTGAAAAGTAATGCTGTTAATGGAGCCTGAAGTAAGAATGTCTGCCTCCATGCCCTCGAACTAAAATCAATTTTCTTTTTTCATTTTGGAAAGAGTAAGAAAGTGTCATAACTCCTGTTATTTTATTTATTTATTTTTTCTATCTGTGTCCCATTGGGGAGATTTCCCTTCACTTCCTGTCCCATAGCTAAACAGGAAATGTAAACAAGTCCCTCCAAACTGAGGGAATCCCTGGTTGTTACCAGAGCATAGGCGTATGTAGGCTATAGCATTAGGGTGTGCACCCCAAAGCTCAAACACTCAAACGTGTATATATATATATGTATATATACACACATTATATTGTCAAAAGTATTGGGATGCCTGCCTTTACACGCACATGAACTTCACTGGCATCCCAGTCTTAGTCTGTTGGGTTCAATATTGAATTGGCTTTTCAATATTGAACTTTACTGGCATCCCAGTCTTAGTCTGTTGGGTTCAATATTGAACAGCTTCAACTCTTTTGGGAAGGCTGTCCACCAGATTTAGGAGTGTGTCTATAGGAATGGTTGATCATTCTTCCAGAAGCACATTTGTGAGGTCAGGCACTAATGTTGGACGAGAAGGCCTGGCTCGCAATCTCCTCTCTAATTCATCCCAAACGTGTTCTATCGGGTTGAGGTCAGGACTCTGTGTGTGCCAGTCAAGTTCCTCCTCCCAAACTCACTCACCTATGTCTTTATGGACCTTGCTTTATGCACTGGTCTAAATCATTTGGTGGAGGAGGGATTATGGTGTGGGGTTGTTTTTTTAGGGGTTGGGCTTGTCCCCTTAGTTCTTTCATCTAACTTGTTCCAAAGCAAATCATCGGGCTCTAATTTGTTACACCTTAAAGGAACCTTCAGATGTGGCATCAAAGGATGTGATTATTGCCGTTTTATCAAAACAGGCCAATATGTGAATTCCTACACAAATGACAAAATTCCACAATTCATTAATTGTAATACAAAGTTTTTGGTGTATGTGATTAGCTGTGAACTATGTCACGTCCAGTACGTGGGTCGTACTATACGTAGACTTAAAGACCGATTGTATGATCATCTATACGATATTGAGAAAAATACGAATATCAATGTAGCTAAACACTGGAATTTAATACATTTCAAAGATGTCACATGTCTTTCCATCCAAGGCATGGAAAAGATTAGGACCCCTGTCAGAGGAGGAGACAAGTTTAGGATGCTCTGTAAGCGTGAAGTATATTGGATATTCTCTTTACACGCAAGAACACCGGCGGGGCTAAACTTCGAGTGGGATGTCTCCCACTACTACGATTAGCCTCACCATTTATTCATTGAGCCATTACATGTATTATCCAATATCATCGGGAGCCATCAGTTCTTCCAATTTTTGATTACCTTTGGTTTAGTTGTCCTGTACTCTATATTCGGGAATGTCTGATGACCTCCAATATTCTGATTCTATACAGTGAATATTCATATGAACATCAGGCTAGTGGGTGCTGCTCCACACAGGTGGCATACCTCACGTAGCGTGGATGTAGTGACAAGGAATCGTTCTTGTTTTTTTTGTAGCTGGAGTCTATTCAGAGACCCAGTAGGGCTTATTCGTCCATCGATCCAGGTCCCTTGCACATATACCCACATATATTAGCACAATGGTGTTCACCTTCATGCACATCTGTATAGCAATTTTGTTTTACGTCCAACATGTTGTGCCTTTATCAATTTGTCCGATTGGTCTACTCCCATGTACATATGTGTATTTCTTCATATTACCCAAGTCAAATAATTTGAATATATAGTTGCTTATGGCACACTTGGGTTTAATTTGATACACACACATGGAACATATACTGTATGATCAATTCTGAATCTTGAATTTTCAATTTTGAGTTTGACACATGCCTAATAAGGGTCCTGCTAATTTTATACATCTGGTTTGTTTCTTTCTCTTCAGTTTTTGGTATTTTTGTGCTCTTGGATGGGGGAATCGTTACAGGGAGATTTCTCAATATAATATAAAGAATGACCCCATACATACATTGAGCCTTTTGAAAACAATAAAGAAAGAGTTAAAAAATATAAAGACGTCCACTCATGGATATTCATCTATGAGTGCAGATTTTATGTTTTATGTTTTATTTTTTTATGTACAATATATGGCTAGTTTAATTTTAAGCTTCGTCAATGTTTTAGTGTTTCATATAAGTTTTAACAATGATTTGGAACTAGGATATGATAATCTATGTATCCATTGATTTGCAATTAAATAGGCATTTCCGTTCTATTGGGATCTAACTGTCATACACGGCTTTAACACACAGCTTTATACGTGCATGATCGGTTCTGTATCAACATCTATAGCTCTGGTGAGACACAGCGACCTTGCTTGTTTTGCAAAGGTTTCTGTTTACTCCCACTTATTTTTGTATATCATGAATTTATAATAAATTATCAAGTGTATCCTTGTTGTGCCTAGTCTGTGACCCACCTCATTCAAAGTCCCATCACCCTTTTCTTTTGTCTTTATATGTAAAACCCGGGATGGAGGTGGGCCACGGTGTATGTTCCAGATAATTTTTGTCTTGTTTCTCACTCAGAAATATCAGTCTGTCCAAATAGGCTTAAAACTGTGCTAAATTATGTAAAGTTTGTCTGTCTAAAATGTCAATGTACAAACAAAAAGTCCAAATGCAATCTCTCTGCTCTCACCCTTGGAAACTGCAGCCTTTTCAAAAAGGCCTAAAAGTTGTACATGAAATTGGTCATATTTTTCTGTTTTAAATCTAAAATAATAAATAAAATGTTTATTTTCAAGATGCAATCTGTTTGCTTTCTCTCTTAACTTTTAAGCCAGGGTTTAAAAGTTGTTCTGAAAATATATATATCTTCTGTGTGAAAAAAATAACACTATCTTTTATTTCTTTATTTTATTTATAAAACTTTTCTCTTTTCAACCTAGCATTAAAACCATATATTTTAATTTTCCAGATGTATTATGGCAGGTCAGTCCCTCAAAAATTGTAGACTGTCCGAATGGATTATGATGTAAATATGTGAAATAGTTTCATCTTCAGTCTCCAAAAACACAAAATATGTTTAAATTTTTAATACATTTAATTAAGTTTTAATCTGTTTGCTCTGCCCCTATCACAAATGATGAAAGACTGTGCTACAAATCTGCACAATTTTTCTGTCTCGAGTCTCAGAAAAATACACAAATTATGAATGAAATTAATTTGTGAATGGAAGACGACCTATGAATCGTGGAGGTGGGCCTTTCATTCATCTGCCCATCCTCCATTTATAGAGCGCTTTTCATCCAAGGAAGCTATAGTACAGTTTCTGTGAATGGGGGATGGGGGCGGAAAGGGCAGGTATAGACATATGACAGGTCCCTCTGCTCGTATTAACCCCCATGGCATCAGAATATTATGGCTACAGGTGTAGCAGGAGATCAGAGGATCAAGGATTTCAACCACAAATAGCAGCATGAGGGCCATTTTGCTTTGATTGTAAGTATCATCCTGTGGGTTGATTATTTTTTTATTTTTACTAAACGTAGTCATCTTCTACGCATGTTGTTTAAAGGATTTGTGTATTTTCAATGCTGCCCCTTAAGGCACAAAAAAATGCACCTGAAAATACCCTCTCCCATATGATCATTAAAAAAAAAATTCTACATTGATACATGTTCCCTAGGGCAGTGTCCAAGTCCCCATGTCCATTTGACAATCCCTTGCCTATGAGCCTTGAAACTGGCCAAACTGTTTTTTAAGGTTTGGCTTCCATTGATCTCAGTGTGGTTCAGCTCATCCCTAATCTGCATTAATACGTACAAGGATTTGGCAAATTCACATATTATTCTAAGGGCTGTACAATAAGAGGACATCAGTTGTATATGGTGAAAGATAATTTTATTGTAAGAATAGAAAAAGTACAGCAAGAGCAAGTAAGCTGTGGAATGGCTTACCACAAAATGTAGTCATGGAAAAAATGTTGATAGAATTTTAAAAGAGATTGGATGATTTTCTAATTGTATCCACTGGCATAGTTATTATAAAAAAATATCTGGGCCGAGGGATAGATCTTTTTTGTATTTGCCTAGCCCAGAAGGATATTTGTTTCCTCCTATAAAGAATAATTGGAGCAAAGGATTTGTTTAGCCTTTGTCTGGACCAAAATTGCAAAACCAGTTATACAGTCCTGTAATAAAATGGGTGTTTGTTTAAAGTGAATGGAAATTTACAGGTCCTAAAAATGGGTTTTTGGTTGAATACAGATTGTAAACTAAAATATGCTGTGTCATTTCCGTGAATTCCTATTGTTCTGGATGGATGAGGGGGCGGCGGATGTCTGGGGCACAATGAGGATCACTCACCATTGGACCGAAGGAAGCTTCTGGTGGCTATTAGGGAAAAAATGGGCAAGTGTGGATTCCTTTATATATAACTGATTGTGAGCATGTTTGAACAATTTTATATATTGTATCAAAGCATATACACAGCTACTGTATGCTAAGAGTTGAAGTTGCCGTTCTCATAATATAGAATGTGTACAGACCACTCAGTCTCCCCGGAATTAACTAACTTAATTCAATCCAAACGTCAAGCATTGAACACACTCTTGTCCGGTGACACTGAAAAATCATTACGCTTTTCTAAAGCCAGATTCTTGCTATTCAGCAATACTGCCTCAGCGATGTTTGCTAAGAAACTCAAACAAAACTCAAATCCTACACATGTCTACAAATTACGAAACCAAAAAGGCAACCTTGTGACCCACCCCCAGGATGTACTCCAAATCTTCACAAACTTCTATAAAAACTTACTCTCAGGCCCCCAAACAACTCCTAATTCCTCCTCTTTATTGTGGCTAGACAACCTCTCAATCCCTAAACTTAATGACCAACAGACCTCTTCCCTTAACATACCCTGCACAGATGATGAAATCCTGAACATAATCAAGTCTCTTAAAACATCCACAGCCCCAGGCCCGGACGGTTTTTCGTCCTCTTACTATAAAAAATTTGCCCCTCTATTAGTACCTAATCTCACTAGACTGTTTAATCACATCCTAAATGGAGGTCAATTCCCGGATGAGATGCTGCTGGCTAACCTCTCCCTAATTCCAAAGCCCCATAAAGATCACTCCCTTCCACAAAACTATCGTCCCATATCTGTCCTCAATAATGACATTAAGCTTTTTGGCAAATTGCTAGCCAATAGACTTGCTTCGGTAGTTTCCTCCCTAGTACACACTGACCAGTCTGGCTTTATCCCAGGACGTCAGATTACAGACAATATTAGACTGGTCTCCAATGTTATTCAAGATGCTAACCTCCATTCCCGCCCAGTCTGTCTTTTAAGCCTTGATATACACAAGGCATTCGATAGTGTTAGCTGGTCATACCTTAATCACCTCCTTCCCAAATTCGGTATCTCAGAAAAATTTATACATGGCTTTAATGCCCTTTACCACTCTCCACAGACTAGGATCAAAATTCCAGGTACTAACTCTGAATTTTTCCCCTTAAGTAAAGGCACTAGACAGGGCTGTCCACTTTCCCCCCTATTGTTTGCCCTTGCAATAGAGCCCCTCACCATTGCTATCAGGCATAACACCAACATTAAAGGGTATCTGAAAAATGCCTCACAATTTAAAATTAGCCTATACGCTGACGACGCTCTATTATTCTTGACAGACCCAATCATCTCCATTCCCAACCTTTATTCTGAACTCAACTCCTTCCATGCACTCTCAGGCCTATACATAAATACCAACAAAAGCTCTGCCCTACCAATAAATTATCCCCCAAACATGCAGACCACCCTGCAAAATAATTTCAGTTTTATCTGGCCTCCTAGCTCAATCAAATATTTAGGTGTCAATATTACCCCAACCCACGTATCTATGTATAAAGCCAACTATATCCCCCTAT
Source organism: Rana muscosa (assembly GCA_029206835.1). Classification (NCBI taxonomy): domain Eukaryota; kingdom Metazoa; phylum Chordata; class Amphibia; order Anura; family Ranidae; genus Rana; species Rana muscosa. Next base: position 324,954,628 of record CM055118.1, on the reverse strand, counting down.
TCTCCCACATAAGCTCATTACTTAAATCATGGTCCAATCATCACATTTCCTTTTTAGGCAGAATCTGTGCTTTCAAAATGTCTATCCTTCCCAAACTCCTTTATTACTTCAGAGCTCTCCCCATTAATGTACCCAAGACTAGAATAATGGCCCTACAAAGGGAAATCAACAAATTTATCTGGGACAATAAAAAACCCAGATGTAGCTATGTTCTTATGCATAGCTCACAAAAGAAAGGCGGTTTGGGCCTTCCACACCTTTGGTACTACTATTTAGCAGCTAGACTCTCACACATGGCCCAATGGCATTCCCCCAATGCACAAATCCCATGGCTGATTTTTGAATCTTCATCCATATCCCCTTTATCTTTAAAGAGCATACTATGGTCTGCTATAACACCACACCGCTCTCTTCTCAAAAAAAACATAATAGTTGCTCACTCTTTACAACTATGGAATAAAATTAAAGAATATTATATCTTGTCCTCACCCACCCCTCCCTTGGCAAACTTCCATGGCGACCCCAGATTTACCCCAGCGTTCCCAAACTATACTCTATTCCAAAACTGGATTCAACTCAATCTAACCACCCTTAAATCATTGGTGATTAACCTAAAATTTCCACCTTTCACATCCCTCCAATCCCGTCACAAACTCCCTGACTCAGAACTCCCCCAATACCAACTAATTCAAAACTTTTTTGCCACTTACTTCTCCCTCTCCATTGACTCCCCAGGGACCATTTTTGAGCGTATATGCACATTCTCTTGTAGAGATAAAGGAATTATCTCTCAACTTTACAACTATTTAAACAATTTACACCAACCTGAAAAAACGAGCTCTATGATACGTTGGGAAACGGACCTGAATTGCACTTTCCCTATCGAAACTTGGTTAAAGAGGATAGACAACCTTCGCAAGAGCAACCGAGCAGCAGCTTTTAGGGAAACTCCTCTTAAACTGTTCGTTAGATGGTATATGACCCCCGCCAAAATTCATTCCTTCTATCCCTCAGTCTCTCACACCTGCTTTAGAGGTTGCCCCAAAGAGGGAAATTATCTCCACATCTTCTGGAGCTGCAAACTCCTGGAACCCATATGGCAGGCAGTAATAATGATTTTAGAACCCTCACTCAAAAAAAAAATCTCCCTCTCCCCACTAATCTGCATCCTTTATGCAGACATCCCAGATATCCCCTCACCATGTAACAGACTGCTCCACTCACTCATAAGCTCCGTCCAATGGATGATTGCCCTAAACTGGAAATCAAACAACTTACCCTGGTCCCAGGTCTTATCCAGAATGGAGGCCCTCAGAATATCTGATAGAATCCACCATACCCTCTTTGACAGTATGCACACTTTTAATGGAAAATGGATGTTTTGGCCTCCAATTCAATAAGAAAAACACCTATATATCAACTCAAATAGAAGTTCACCTCCCACTTCTCTATTAAAACATAGACTCATACTATTTAAACCTATCACTGAGATTTCCCTGATAACATACATATCCACACTACTTTTCTTCACTGCCCAACGGCTATCTTACTCTCTTTATTGGTACCATAAACCTTTGATTTTACTTATATTGCCATATTCATGTATACACTCTATGGATTCTAGCATTACTGTATTTTACACATTGCTTTATAACGAAGTATGTCATATTTTCCTGTCTTCCAAATAAAAAATTTGTAAACAAAAAGAATGTGTACAGACCATGTACATACATAGAACTACGGTGTAGTCCACTGGAACTTTTAAGGTGTCAGAAAAGTCAAACAGCTGCAATATTATACAGATATAATGCAAATCTATTATTTTTTACAGAATAAGTCTGATATAGATCGTTTGAAAGCATGTTAGTAACTAATGTTGTAAAACATTACAAAAAATCATCACAAATATCCCCATTGGTGTGCCCTGTTTTTTCCACTGTCTTGATAAAGTTTACATATTTTTGGGGTTCCAGGCATCATGACTTTTCAACTGTATATGCAGTGGAGTTGGGTCACTTTATCGACACGTTTCACAGAACTGTGCTTCCTCAAGGAAGGATCAGGGAAGTCATATAATAGACAATTTGTCATTAACGTCACTAACCGCATGCTATAACACTGTAAGGTGTAATGAGTCACGTTACTCATTTGCGTATATTATTGCATACGGTAAATAAAGTGCATTTGACAAAAAAAATAACCAGTATGCAGTATTTAATGCAAAATGAAAAATGTGGTATTAGATATTGTCAAAAACCCATGCGGTAAGCTCTTAAGTCCAATTCACAAATGGAACAGAGAGTAAAAAAAACATGCAATATTTATCAGCAAAGTTTTGCTGGTGGTATCACATGTGGTATTTGTCAGACACAGCGTGGGGGTCCCTCCCAATAGCTGGTTGCTAAGGAGTGGACCGGGAATCTGGCTGCCACGTCCTTAACAACAGATGACTCATCAGCTGGGCCGGTGACATCACAATGGGGAGTAGACACCAGGTGAAGTCAGCAGATGGCCCTGCCCCTTACCTATTTAAGAACTGTGACACGGCAGAGCATTTGTCGCGAGCGGAGCATTTCTTTTCTCAGGTCCGGCGGTGGTGGCGGGCAGCGTGATTTTCGCTCTCGCTCTCTCTCCCCCCTTTTCTGACCTACCAGGCTGCATGCTTGGATAAGGGACTGAAATACAAACAATATTCGCGCTGCTAACACATGTAAGCAGCTACAATACCTGTGGAAAAAGTAACAACAAAGAATATACAAAAATGTAGCGCTATGCGTAATAACAATATAAGACACCCAAGTGCTCAAGGTGACTAGATCACAATGGATCTAATAATGAGTCCCGATATATGAAAATACAAAACACAAAAAAGAAAAGTCTTTGATGACAAGACCGTGAATAAAATTGAAACTGTCCGGTTCAAAAATTGTGAATGTTCAAAGTATTGAGTGACTTGTGACGTGACCACCACCACATTAAAGGGAGGCTTACCGGATGGAGTAGACCCTGTACACATACGTGTAGAGGGTCAAACAGGCTTAGTATGTATATATCCGTACATATGAAATCCCAGCTAGCACTGCACACATATGTATCCGAGATCCAAACTCAAGGATGACACCAGATATCCAAGCCCAATAGATGGATGAAAATGGCTCACATGGAAATCATGTAGAAGGAAGAAGGAGAGGGCACATAGCGTAATACCGTAAAGGATATTTAATAAACGTAGGTAAGTACACTTACATTCAATCCATGAACATAGCGCTTTGCAAAACACTCAGTGGCAGCAGTGGAGTCTCCCTGGGAGACTCATGGATTGAATGTAAGTGTACTTACCTACGTTTATTAAATATCCTTTACGGTATTACGCTATGTGCCCTCTCCTTCTTCCTTCTACATGATTTCCATGTGAGCCATTTTCATCCATCTATTGGGCTTGGATATCTGGTGTCATCCTTGAGTTTGGATCTCGGATACATATGTGTGCAGTGCTAGCTGGGATTTCATATGTACGGATATATACATACTAAGCCTGTTTGACCCTCTACACGTATGTGTACAGGGTCTACTCCATCCGGTAAGCCTCCCTTTCATGTGGTGGTGGTCACGTCACAAGTCACTCAATACTTTGAACATTCACCATTTTTGAACCGGACAGTTTCAATTTTATTCACGGTCTTGTCATCAAAGACTTTTCTTTTTTGTGTTTTGTATTTTCATATATCGGGACTCATTATTAGATCCATTGTGATCTAGTCACCTTGAGCACTTGGGTGTCTTATATTGTTATTACGCATAGCGCTACATTTTTGGATAAGGGACTGGTATGGATTTTTGGGGGTGCCTTTTTTTTTAGCATGGGGTTCCCCTTTAAATCCATACTAGTCCCTTCGGGGGGGACCCCACACTGTTTATTTTTATAATGTTTTTTTATTTCTGGCATGTTTTCTTACATTCAGCTGCAGTAGGGAACCTGCTGACAGTTGATGAGTCATCTGCTATTAAGGACGGGACGGCCGGCTTCCTGGTGCGCTCCTTAGCAACCAGCTCAATGTGATAAATTACTGCATTAAAATATGCGGTAATTACTGCATTATCAAAACTTTACCGCAGTAGTTATTTATCACACAATTCTTAGTGAATTTAACATTTGCACAAGCACATACGTTATTTTACTGCATTTTTTCCAGCTTTACTTAATTCTTAGTGAATTGACCCCATTATCCCCAGTCAGTATAGAAGATATGTTAACACCCTGTAAGTGACAGTCCATGGATGGCTGAACCGGTTCACCTGTAATAGCGCAATTATTCAAAAGGCATATTGCTTCCTGAGACAATCTCCCTCAATTACCGTACATCTCAAAACAGCAGCAGAATCCTCTTTGCTTAGTTTTTTGCCCAGAGGGCCACAGGAACACAAACACAGGATACCTACCCTCGCTGTCTACCAGGCTCACCAGGGTGTGAGAATCCTCCATGCCATGTTCGCATTACATGTCTCCCAGCTCACCCATTAACAGAATGTCCAGTCTGGAAACTTGCATTTTTGAATAACTTTATTTAATATCCTTTTAAACTAATGAAACCACCAAGCTACTCATTCACTCCCTTGTTATCCCCCGCCTTCACAATTGCAACTCCCTCCTTATAGGCCTTCCTCTCTATAGTCTATCCCCTCTTCAGTCTATCATGAATGCTGCTGCCAGAATCACCTACCATACCAACCACTCAGTGTCTGCCACCCCTCTCCCCCAATCCCTACACTGGCTCTCGATCGCCAAGCAACTTAAATTCAAAATACTAACCACAGCATACAAAGCCATTCACAACTCTGCCCTGAGCTAAATCACCAATCTTGTCTCCAAATATCACCCAAACCGTCCTCTCCGTTCCTCTCAAGAACTCCTACTCTCAAGCACCCTTGTCTCCTCCTCCCATGCTTGTCTCCAAGACTTCTCCAGAGCCTCTCCCATCTTCTGGAACACTCTATCTCAATCTGTCTGGCTATCTCCTACTCTAGCTGCCTTTAAGCAATCCTTGAAAACTTCAGTGAAGCCTATTACACCTCCAACTATTCCTTTACCACTTCCATTAGCCCATTCCCCACAGTTACAACCTTTTGTACCACCTGTCCCAACCTATTAGATTGTAAGCTCTTCTGAGAAGGGCCCCCTTGTATTTTATTGTACTGTAACTGTATTGTCTTCCTTTTATTTTGTAAAGTGTTGCGTAAACGGTTGGCACTATATAAATCCTGTATAATAATAATAATAATTTTACAAGGTCCAAATAAATGGCATAAAACACATGGTCCTGTATGAGGTATTGAATGCCAGTGTAAGTCTGAGTCTATGCTGAGGCTAATCTCACAGTTCATTATACTGACAATGCTGAACCCCGATGAGAAGGAGCATTAGATTATCTAGCCATTTTACCCCCACCAAATGGGGTTCTTCATGCCTAACTCTTCCTATGCACAAACCACCCCAGCATCTCCCCCCCACACACACATACTGTACTTTATATACCCCACCCAAGAAAAAATTTAGAAAATACTGGCAGGACACAGGGTGCAGACAGAGGCGGCTCTAGGCTTTGTGAGGCCTTAGGCATAACTTAAACATGAGGCCCCACTCACGTCCATAAGGGAAAAAAATTATTCAAGCAATAAAAATGTATTGCATATATTAAGAGTACTGGTGTCAGTGTCCTCTATTTCAAAGCTGGTGTCAGTGCTCTGTCTCTCAGTGCTGGTGTCAGTGCTCTGTCTCTCTCAGCGCTGGTGTCAGCGCTTTGTCTCTCTCAGCGCTGGTGTCAGCGCTTTGGCTCTCTCAGTGCTGGTGTCAGCGCTTTGTCTCTCTCAGTGCTGGTGTCAGCGCTTTGTCTCTCTCAGCGCTGGTGTCAGCGCTTTGGCTCTCTCAGCGCTGGTGTCAGCGCTTTGGCTCTCTCAGTGCTGGTGTCAGCGCTTTGGCTTTCTCAGTGCTGGTGTCAGCGCTTTGGCTCTCTCAGTGCTGGTGTCAGCGCTTTGGCTCTCTCAGTTCTGGTGTCAGCGCTCTGGCTCTCTCAGTGCTGGTGACAGCGCTCTGGCTCTCTCAGTGCTGGTGTCAGCGCTCTGGCTCTCTCAGTGCTGGTGTCAGCGCTCTGGCTCTCTCAGTGCTGGTGTCAGCGCTTTGGCTCTCTCAGTGCTGGTGTCAGCGCTCTGGCTCTCTCAGTGCTGGTGTCAGCGCTTTGGCTCTCTCAGTGCTGGTGTCAGCGCTTTGGCTCTCTCAGTGCTGGTGTCAGCGCTTTGGCTTTCTCAGTGCTGGTGTCAGCGCTTTGGCTCTCTCAGTGCTGGTGTCAGCGCTTTGGCTCTCTCAGTTCTGGTGTCAGCGCTCTGGCTCTCTCAGTGCTGGTGTCAGCGCTCTGGCTCTCTCAGTGCTGGTGTCAGCGCTCTGGCTCTCTCAGTGCTGGTGTCAGCGCTCTGGCTCTCTCAGTGCTGGTGTCAGCGCTTTGGCTCTCTCAGTGCTGGTGTCAGCGCTCTGGCTCTCTCAGTGCTGGTGTCAGCGCTCTGGCTCTCTCAGTGCTGGTGTCAGCGCTCTGGCTCTCTCAGTGCTGGTGTCAGCGCTCTGGCTCTCTCAGTGCTGGTGTCAGCGCTCTGGCTCTCTCAGTGCTGGTGTCAGCGCTCTGGCTCTCTCTGTGCTGGTGTCAGCGCTCTGGCTCTCTCTGTGCTGGTGTCAGCGCTTTGGCTCTCTCAGTGCTGGTGTCAGCGCTCTGGCTCTCTCAGTGCTGGTGTCAGCGCTCTGGCTCTCTCAGTGCTGGTGTCAGCGCTCTGGCTCTCTCAGTGCTGGTGTCAGCGCTCTGGCTCTCTCAGTGCTGGTGTCAGCGCTCTGGCTCTCTCAGTGCTGGTGTCAGCGCTCTGGCTCTCTCAGTGCTGGTGTCAGCGCTCTGGCTCTCTCAGTGCTGGTGTCAGCGCTTTGGCTCTCTCAGTGCTGGTGTCAGCGCTTTGGCTTTCTCAGTGCTGGTGTCAGCGCTTTGGCTCTCTCAGTGCTGGTGTCAGCGCTTTGGCTCTCTCAGTTCTGGTGTCAGCGCTCTGGCTCTCTCAGTGCTGGTGTCAGCGCTCTGGCTCTCTCAGTGCTGGTGTCAGCGCTCTGGCTCTCTCAGTGCTGGTGTCAGCGCTCTGGCTCTCTCAGTGCTGGTGTCAGCGCTTTGGCTCTCTCAGTGCTGGTGTCAGCGCTCTGGCTCTCTCAGTGCTGGTGTCAGCGCTCTGGCTCTCTCAGTGCTGGTGTCAGCGCTCTGGCTCTCTCAGTGCTGGTGTCAGCGCTCTGGCTCTCTCAGTGCTGGTGTCAGCGCTCTGGCTCTCTCAGTGCTGGTGTCAGCGCTCTGGCTCTCTCTGTGCTGGTGTCAGCGCTCTGGCTCTCTCTGTGCTGGTGTCAGCGCTTTGGCTCTCTCAGTGCTGGTGTCAGCGCTCTGGCTCTCTCAGTGCTGGTGTCAGCGCTCTGGCTCTCTCAGTGCTGGTGTCAGCGCTCTGGCTCTCTCAGTGCTGGTGTCAGCGCTCTGGCTCTCTCAGTGCTGGTGTCAGCGCTCTGGCTCTCTCAGTGCTGGTGTCAGCGCTCTGGCTCTCTCAGTGCTGGTGTCAGCGCTTTGGCTCTCTCAGTGCTGGTGTCAGCGCTCTGGCTCTCTCAGTGCTGGTGTCAGCGCTCTGGCTCTCTCAGTGCTGGTGTCAGCGCTCTGGCTCTCTCTGTGCTGGTGTCAGCGCTCTGGCTCTCTCTGTGCTGGTGTCAGCGCTCTGGCTCTCTCTGTGCTGGTGTCAGCGCTCTGGCTCTCTCTGTGCTGGTGTCAGCGCTCTGGCTCTCTCTGTGCTGGTGTCAGCGCTCTGGCTCTCTCTGTGCTGGTGTCAGCGCTCTGGCTCTCTCTGTGCTGGTGTCAGTGCTCTGTCTCTCTCTGTGCTGGTGTCAGTGCTTTGTATCAATGCTGGTGTCAGAGCTCTGTCTCGTTCAGTACTAGTGTCGGTGCTCTGTCTCGCTGTGCTGGTGTCAGTGCTCTATCTCTCTTAGTACTGTACTCACATAGAGCTCCTTGAACACGGCCTCATAGAAGAGAAGCGGCTGTGCGAAATTTCACCACATCGGAAGTCTCATCATCCCTGTTGGGCAGCAGTAGGTCCCCACGGACTCCCCATAGTGAAAGAGCTCCTAGTAAGAGATAGCCGCAGTGAAGCCGATCATGAGCAGTGCCAGCGCAGAATGAAGAGCGCCTTGCCCACTATGGCTGAGGATTGGCACTGGACTGAGCTGGGACCTCCCGACCACCGCAGTGGAGCCCTGGGTAGAGTCAGGTCAGGGGGACCCGGGTTGTCAATCACAGGTGGGCACACCTGGCAGAGGACTGAGCAGACCTGACTGTAAACACAAGGCACATGCACGCCCCCAGCAGGCCGATGCACACACCCCCGCAGACATATGCACATATACCCCCCCAGTCACATGCACTCTCCACAGTCACATGCACTCTCCACAGTCACATGCACACCCACCCAGTCACATGCACACCCACCCAGTCACATGCACACCCACCCAGTCACATGTAGCCCCCCACAGTCACATGCACACCCACCCAGTCACATGCACACCCACCCAGTCACATGTAGCCCCCCACAGTCACATGTAGCCCCCTACAGTCACATGCACACCCTCACAGTCACATGTAGCCCCCCACAGTCACATGTAGTCCCCCACAGTCACATGCACACCCACCCAGTCACATGCACACCCACCCAGTCACATGTAGTCCCCCACAGTCACATGCACACCCTCGCAGTCACATGCACACCCTCGCGGTCACATGTAGCCCCCCACAGTCACATGCACACCCTCGCAGTCACATGCACACCCTCGCAGTCACATGTAGCCCCCCACAGTCACATGCACACCCACCCAGTCACATGTAGCCCCCTACAGTCACATGCACACCCTCACAGTCACATGTAGCCCCCCACAGTCACATGCACACCCTCGCAGTCACATGTAGCCCCCCACAGTCACATGCACACCCTCGCAGTCACATGCACACCCTTGCAGTCACATGTAGCCCCCCACAGTCACATGCACACCCACCCAGTCACATGTAGCCCCCCACAGTCACATGTAGCCCCCTCACAGTCACATGCACACCCTCGCAGTCACATGTAGCCCCCCACAGTCACATGCACACCCACCCAGTCACATGCACACCCTCACAGTCACATGTAGCCCCCCACAGTCACATGTAGCCCCCTCACAGTCACATGCACACCCTCACACCCTCGCAGTCACATGTAGCCCCCCACAGTCACATGTAGTCCCCCACAGTCACATGCACACCCTCCCAGTCACATGTAGCCCCCCACAGTCACATGCACACCCACCCAGTCACATGCACACCCTCACAGTCACATGTAGCCCCCCACAGTCACATGTAGCCCCCTCACAGTCACATGCACACCCTCACAGTCACATGTAGCCCCCCACAGTCACATGTAGTCCCCCACAGTCACATGCACACCCTCGCTTTCACATGCACACCCTCGCAGTCACATGTAGCCCCCCACAGTCACATGTAGTCGCCCACAGTCACATGCACACCCTCGCAGTCACATGCACACCCTCGCAGCCACATGCACACCCCCCACAGTCACATGTACACCCTCGCAGTCACATGTAGCCCCCCACAGTCACATGCACACTCTCGCAGTCACATGAAGCCCCCCACAGTCACATGCACACCCCCGCAGTCACATGTAGCCCCCACAGTCACATGCACACACCCCCTAGTCGTATGCACAACCCCCAGTCGCATGTACCTCCACCCAGTCATATGTACCCCCGCCCAGTCGCATGCACACCCACATGCCTTACACATAGCAAGGCTCTGTCCCCTCACAGCTCAGTCAGAGCATCCTCAGCTGAGCTCAGCAGTCAGTCGGCTCTCGGCTGCACACAGACAGTGAACCGGAATTGGCTCCGCCTCCACCGCGGAAGCTCCGCCTCCACCACGGAAGCCCCGCCTCCACCACGGAAGCTCCGCCCTGGAAGGAGTGTGGACTCGTCTCGGCGAACCTGCCGAGTTGCTAGCTGCGCCCTGAAAATACATCAGCTGGCAGAGACTCACACACAGAGTAGACTGACAACTGCCCTCCTCCCCCGCCCCGCCAGCAAATTGTGTCCGTCCCTTAAGCCGATATATTGTGCAAGGCTCTTGCACAATATATCGGCTTAAGGGACGGACGGAATTTGCTGGCGGGCGGGGTGGGGGGGAGGGCAGTTGTCAGTCTACTCTGTGTGTGAGTCTCTGCCAGCTGTATTTATGTGAGTTTTAATGACAGGAGGAGCGGAGACAAACTGGGCAGTGCCCTGTTACTGAGCAGAGAGGAGGAGTGACTGTACACTGAAGGAGGCGGGCAGGAAGCTCCACTGACTGCACTAGGACTGATGTATGAGGATAGCCAGAGGCGGCTCTTTAGGATAAGTAGGCAGCCCGAGGCCCTTGAGAGGGCGAGGCCTTAGGCCACCGCCTACTTTGCCTAATTAGAGAGCCACCTCTGGGTGCAGACCACCCTAAAAGAGACACAAAGCCCCTTTTACAAGACATTTTTGACACAGCAAGCTGTTCTCCTTGCTTTTCCTTAAAATTTTGATTATTAGTGTAATTTTGTTCTTAAGCAAAAGAGGAAGTCATCACCCAAGGGTGCCCAGGACAGCATCGGCTAAAATACAACCCGCACATATCCTGACATAATGGCAGATAATACACTCAATTCACAAAGCCTGGACATAGAGATCAGTGTCTCCATTTTAGCCATATGGCCAAAATCTTGTTTGGGTGAAAATAGCTTTCGCTCTTTTGAAAATAATGATTCTTATCCTGGTATGTTAGCTTTGTAAATTGAGCCTTTTATCTGATATGTGTGTTCAGATATAAAATGCTTTTATTATGCCCTTGGGTACTATATTGATTGCAGATTTGGCTTTGCCATCTTATGAGGTACACAGTCTTAAATTGGGAGTCTTTTAGTGACAGTTGGTTTAGCAGCATAGGACAAAACCTACTTAGTGGACTCACACAACTTCAGTATACAGAGTCTAACATATAAATATTGACCTATGAATTGCTTGTAGCCAAAATACAAACATATTTAATTCATCAAAACATATGAAATAACACACACATAAATAGACCATGGCTCAACTTAAAAACAAATGCCTCCAATATGGATTTAACCCCTATATACCCCAACATAATTCATAATCTTCATATTAAGTCCAAAAAACTAACCATCTTGGGTATTTTTCTTTTTGCCATTTATAGTGGGTTCCCCCAAATGGTGGTCCTGGGCATCCAAAATGGTCAAGATATTATATGACAGAACTCTTATTTAATTGAGCATAATGAAAAGTAAAATCAAGACCAATGGCTCAGTCTCACTGGAAGGAATCTGCCATTACTGTGTCCAGTGACTATTCACACTATTGATGGGTGGACATATGGACAAGGTAGATGTACTCTGGTGTACCAGTCAAGTGAATGTCCTTAAAATATCCAATCCAGGCTTTGCATTATTATTTAGGAAACAGCAGTCACATCAAATACATTGTAATACTGTACATGCCAAGGTGTGTCCCATATGGGGAGTCAAACTTAAGAGCATGGCAGGCACACCTTGTAGGTATCTGCCTATTAATGTCCTTTTGTACTCCAGATGTATCAGTGCCTTGAAACAAGAGGCCTAAAAACCCCCATCCATTCATAACATGCCATCATAAATGAACACTGGTGGTCTAACATTTATCCAACAACAGTTTTTACCCGTGTTTCTTTAACTGTCTATAGCTGAAATGGCTTTAGTACTAAAGGCTAAACATAGACGTTGGAGTCCTCACGCTGGGGAAACCCCTTCACAAAAACATGTTAAAGTGTGAAGGTATGTCTAAAGCCTACAATCGATCATACATTTTAATACTGGAAAAAAAGGGGCAATCATGACCCACAAAAGTCCAAAATATATGTCAAACTAAGTCCATTCAGACTGTATTGTTGGTATAAAATTGTAATCCATTATAATGGGTACGGATGATAGCAGAATACTTATCAAACTTCCAGATCATCCTTAAAGAGCAACAAACCATCCTTGTGATCCAAGTAATGCTGAATCCAAAACTAAGGATGCCCAGAAGGGAACTGTAATATGGCAAGGTTTTAGCACTCAAATATAGTGATCCAGTGTCCCAAAGTTTCATTCATAAAAGCAAACATTTAGTGGCTTAAGGAAATACAACAACCTTGTGTTCAGAGAGGAGCTTACTGGCATAATTCACATACATATGCACTTAAACATGTATGTATGTATGTAAATTTACTCAAGTGGCTAGTATAAATGAGTATTCCAGCCGACATAATTAGTTTATGTGCATACACTTCTAAACACTAAACTCACATTACACACACGTAAATATACACCAAAATGTGAATTTTTGGATCCAGTGTAGATAGGACTATTTTAATAGGCCTGTGTGCTTTAGCCCAGCCCCATCAAGTATGAAGATGCAGATATTATACAAAGTGATGGCCTGCTTGGAATCTTGCCATATGGGGCTTCTGGTAGGAAAGACCATTTACTAAATAATGTATGTAACTAAACATTGAGAAAGATTTAACTGCTGCAAAGATCTCTTACAAAAATGTGCCCCATGCAACTAATAAACTAATCAAGCAAAAAAGAAATAAGGGATAGCATAAAACATCAGAAACAGCATATGACAAAATACACATTAACTGTAATATGTAACTGACCCTAATTTAATACAATGTTTAGCTGGTTTCAATTTTTTGTTGCTTTTTACCAAATTTTAGGCGTTACTTTCAATGACAAAAAATGTTTCATTAAACAAAAAATAGTTAATTTGATTAAAGTGATAACTTACCAGAAGAGATACAGACACAGAAAAGAACCAGCAGCACAAGGATATGACCCCACTGAGTTTTCATTGTTGGGACCTTTGGTTACCTATGAAGGTTTCCACCTTGGGAACTATTGATTGTTCTTCCACTTTCTTATCAATTAAATCCTTGTAGATTCCTCTCTTGTTCTTTATCATTCCTAAATTGACAATGAACTTAGACTCTTAAGCAGCCTTTATTTATAGCAGAGGCTGTGATGCTGATAGGAGGAGGCAGAGAGATGACGTAGTACGCACCCCCAACGTTGACACAGGTAGAAATTGTAAGCAGAGAGGTCATGCATGGATATGAAGGAACTGTGATTGAGAAATCTTCTAAATTCCAAGCAGGAGCCAATTTAAAGCACCTTGATATGATAAGTATTCTTGTAAATGGAAGTAGTAAAAACTTGTAAATCAACAGAATTACGCTGACTTAGAAAAAGAACATTATACTGAAAAAATCAGGGATGTTTGCCTTTCAATACATAACTTTTCTAACACATATAAATCCTTGCCTCCATTATACTAAAGAGCATTAAAGGTGCCACATCCTTAAGCCGTGTACACACGATCGGTTTCACAGATGAAAACAGTCCGATGGACTGTCGTCATCGGACGAACCGATTGTGTATGGGCCCCATTGGTCTTTTTTCCATCGGTGTGAAAAAATAGAACATGTTTTAAATTTTTCCGATGGGAAAAAAAACGATAGCAAATTCCGATCGTCTGTGTGGAACTCCATCTGACAAAAAACCCACGCATGCTCAGAATTAAGTCGACACATTCTCAGAAGCATTGAACTTAATTTTTCTCGGCTTGTCGGAGTGTTTTATGTCACAGCGTTTGGGACGGTCGGATTTTTGACTGATGGTGTGTAGGCAAGACTGATAGAAGTCAGCTTCATTGGATTTCCAATGGAAAAATCCATCAGATTAGAATCCATAGGAAATCCGATCGTGTGTACAGGGCTTTACTGTTTGTCAAAACTTATTTCAAGGGCATTGGCAAACAAATCAAAGTAGATGTAAACTGTAACTTTATGACAATGGTTTGTCGAAAAACTGTTGGGGAAATTCATATAGAGTGTCTGAGACACTGTATGTGTAGATAGGAAATGCTTTACTCCCAGCCCAACTGAAGTCAAGAAAGAGATGCCAAACGGGCTCAGCCAGTGCTGCTCCACAAAACCACCCCTCCCCTCCAGGGAACCCCTAAGATGCTCTGTCTGAGACACTATTTTAAATTCCCACATGCCTCTGCATGGCAAATGTTGGGACAGGTGACACATTCATGTACCTGTTGCAAAACAGGTGCATGAATCTGGGGCATGCACCATGTACAGAAGGGCATTAAGACCAGAATGTCCATATGAACCCTTCATCCTCAGTGCAGCTGGAGTTCCTCTTTCCACTGCAGATGTCACAGAGACAGTACAGCTGCTGAGAGGTATTGTGTCTGGGGAGGGGCAAGTCTGATGTGCTTTATAGGCACTATTTCCCCATCAGGTCCACTCCCCTTGTGATTGACAGCAGGCAGTGAGTGGATCCATAGCCAAAAGACAGCCTGCTATCTGCCTACTGCCTCTTTTCGAACACAAGGAGAGAGCGGACCTGATGAGGAACTAGAGTCTCAGCTTCCCCATCAGGCTTCACCCACTGCAGCTTCACTGGTTGCTCGAAGGTTGTCAGCTGTGAAGCTTAAAGCATCCCTGACAACCAGTGACAGATGGGAAGGGAAGGGGGTAGCAGGAGCAAACATGCCACTCTGCTACACAGCGTACAGATACAGGTACTCTGCACACCAAATTAGAGTTTTTCCTAATTGCTTCCAGATTCATTACCTTTGAATTGGAGGTATTTCTCTTTAATTTGGTGCAGTAGAAAATGACAATAAAAGATTTGTTAAAATCATTGTTTGTTACATCTCTGTGCTGTTAATCTGCAGCCACTCCCTGTCTAAATGCCCTCCATCAATGGCTGCCTAGCATTTCTCAGGGTGGGTTTCCTGAAGGAGATAGCAGTGGACCATGTCTGAGTAATGTGTTGAAATACACTATCATTTGGTGGGGGGGGGGGGGATTATGGCGTGGAGTTGTTTTTCATGGGTCGGGCTTGGTCCCTTAGTTCCAGTGAAGGGAAATCTTAAAGGGGTTGTAAAGGTACATGTTTTTCACCTTAATGCATCCTATGCATTAAGGTGAAAAAACATTCGACAATACCGCCCCCCCCCCCCCGAGCCCCCGTTTTACTTACCTGACCCCTCGAAAGTCCCGCGCTCGCTCCCGTCATCCTCCGAGTTCCTGAGCCCGGCCGTTGATTGGCTACAGTGGATGGATTGAAAGCAGCGCAGCCAATGGCTGGCGCTGCTGTCAATCACTTCCAATGACGCGGCGCGCCGGGGGCGGGGCCGAGTGATACAGTCGGCGGCTATGGTCGCCGCTGTATCACGGGAGCGCGCCCACAGTAACTCCACACCATGTGAGCTCGCTCGCATTATGGTGTGGAGTCCTTGCTGGGAGGAGCTGAAACAGCCGCCAAGGGACCCCAGAAGACCAGGATCGGGGCCACTGTGTGCAAAACGAGCTGCACAGTGGAGGTAAGTATAACATGTTTGTTATTTAAAAAAAAAAAAAAAACGGGAACCTTTAGTGTTCCTTTAAGAAATCAGCATAGCAAGACATTTTGGACAATTTCATGCTCCCAACTTTGTGGGAACAGTTTGGGGATGACCCCTTCCTGTTCCAACATGACTGCACACCAGTGCAGAAAGAAAGGTCCATAAAGACATGGATGAGCAAGTTTGGGGTGGAAGAACTTGACTGGCCTGCACAGAGTCCTGACCTCAACCCGAAAGAACACTTTTTGGGATGAATTAGAGCGCAGACTGCAAGCTAGGTCTTCTCTTCCAACATCAGTGCCTGACCTCACAAATACGCTTCTGGAAGAATGGTCAAAAATTCCCATAGACACACTCCTAAACCTTGTGGACAGCCTTCCCAGAAGAGTTGAAGCTGTTATAGCTGCAAAGGGTGGGCCAACTCAATATTGAACCCTACAGACTAAAGTCTCGTACACGCAATCCGATTTACATCGGACAAATCCGTGGAATTTTGTGCGAAGGGTGTTGGCCATGAACTTGGTATGCATACAGACGGCAGAAATTTTTCAGCCAACATACACGAAACTATGTGGTTTTTCAGCTCTTTAGCGCCACCCTTTGGGCAACTTCTGCTAATGTTATCTTATGGTTAGCATTGGTTCGGAGCATGCGTGTTTGTACTTTTTTCCGATGGACTTGTGTACACACGATCTGATAATCCGACAAGACACATTTGTAGTCGGAAAATTTGAAAGCATGCTATAAAACATTTGTTGTCTCAAATTTGCAGGGAGATCATCCAGTGGGGGTGTCAGCATCTGCACTGCACCCCGGGCACCTGCATCTCTCTTGTCCCCATCCTGCACTCAGTGGGAGCTGCTCAGGAGATCAGATCTGTGAGAGCCATTGGGAGTAGTAATGAGCCGAACACCCCCGGGTTCGGTTCGCACCAGAACCCGCGAACGGACCGAAAGTTTGCACGAACTTTAGAACCCTATTAAATACAATGGATGCGAACGTTCGAAATCTGAAGTGCTAATTATAACTACTATTATGCATGTTATTGTCCTAAAAAGGGTTTGGGAACCCGGGTTCTGCACCAGGGGACATGTATCAATGCAAAAAGAAGTTTTAAAAACGGCCGTTTTTCTGGAGCAGTCATTTTAATGATGCATAAAGTGAAAAAAAAAAAGTCAAATATTCCTTTAAATATCGTACCTGGGGGGTGTCTAAAGTATGCCTGTGAAGTGCCACGTGTTTCCCGTGTTTAGAACTGTCCCTGCACAAAATTACATTTCTAAAGGAAAAAAAGCCATTTAAAACTGCTTGCGGCTTTAATGTAATGTCTGGTCCTGGTAATATGGATGAAAATCTTTAAGAAAAATGGCATAGCTACCCCATCACACACCCCCTACCCCAGCACAATACCAGCCCCTTTGGGTCTTGTATGGATATTAAGGGGAACCCCGCACACAAATTAAAAAAGGCCCTATATACTCTGAACAGCCGTATGCAGGCGGTGCATACAAGACAGGGACTGTAGGTTTGTTCTTATGTAGAATCTGTTTGTAATTTTGAACAGGTACATTGTTTAAGTGTAGCTCCAGGCAAAAAATCTATTTTAAAAGCTTTTTGGAAAACATAGGGAAGGGTTATCGCCCCTGTAACATTTGTTTTGCTGTCTGTGCAGTGTGCACCTGTTCAGAACAGTTCACCTCACTTTCCGTCCTAATGACAAATGTTTTTTGAAAATTTGGGGTTTTTATTGAAACAAGAATTGGTGATAAAGCATCAGTGGAGAGGAGACACTTTTTTTCCCATATTAACTCTTACAGGAGAGAATTTGCCTTCCTAGGGGTAGATTTCCTCTCACTTCCTGTTGTATCCTTCCGTTTGCAAGGAGGAGTCGTTTGTAAGTTGGATGTTTGAAAGTAGGGGCCTGCCGTATATACTCAGCTGAAATTTGCCCCTTACATGTTGGTGTTGCCACAACACTGTGAGCCCTCACAGTTACTCTTGGTGGGCGCATGAATGGGCCATGCTGTGAATTATTAGATCAAGAATTGTAATTGCATGCCCCTGTTGAACAGGGGCTGAAAAATTGGGCCTTTGGTGGTGGTGGTGGTGGTGGTGTTGACACAACACTGTAAGGCCTCACAGTTAGTCTTGGTGGGCGCAGGAATGGGCCCTGCTGTGAATTATTAGATCAAGAATTGTAATTACATGCCCCTGTTAAACAGGGGCATAAAAATTGGGCCTTAGGCACTGGTGCCACAACACTGCAACCCCTCACAGATACTGTACTTGGAGCACAGCAATGAGCCCTGTTGCAAAGTATTGCATCAAAAATTGTAATTACACGCCCCTGTTAAACAGGGGCTGAAAAATTGGGCCTTTGGTGGTGGTGGTGGTGGTGTTGCATCAAAAATTGTAATTACACGCCCCTGTTAAACAGGGGCTGAAAAATTGGGCCTTTGGTGGTGGTGGTGGTGGTGGTGTTGACACACCACCACCACCACCACCACCAAAGGCCCAATTTTTCAGCCCCTGTTTAACAGGGGCGTGTAATTACAATTTTTGATGCAATACTTTGCAACAGGGCTCATTGCTGTGCTCCAAGTACAGTATCTGTGAGGGGTTGCAGTGTTGTGTTGAGCCCTGTTGCAAAGTATTGCATCAAAAATTTTAATTACACGCCCCTGTTAAACAGGGGCTGAAAAATTGGGCCTTAGCCACTGGTGCTGGTGACACGACACTGCAACCTCTCCCAGATACTCTAGTTGGAGTGCAGGAATGAGCCCTGCTGCAAAGCATTGCATAAAAAATTGTAATAACACACCCCTGTTAAACAGGGGCTGAAAAATTGGGCCTTAGCCACTGGTGGCGGTACCCAGAAACAAAAATGTTCTTCCAAGCTATCATCATCAATCGGATCATTGAGGAGGAGGAGGATAGTCAGTCAACATAACAGGACAGTCTCTCAGCATCAGCATCAGTCTTGAAGGGATGTGACATTTGAAAATAAATTAGTCTGTTATATCAGCTTCAGGTGTTTGGTAGCTGGTGGTGATCCAAGACTGGTTCATCTTTATGAAGGTCAGTCGATCAACAGAGTCGGTGGACAGGCGCACCCTGTGATCCGTGACAAATCCTCCAGCAGCACTGAATGTGCGTTCTGAAAGAACGCTGGATGCAGGACAGGCCAGTAGCTCAATTGCATACTGTGCAAGCTCTGGCCAGTGATCCATCCTCAAGACCCAGTAAGCCAGAGGATTTTTGGTGGGGAAGGTGTCCAAGTCTGACCTTGCCCCTAGGTATTCCTGCACCATGTATATCAGACGCTGGCGATGGTTGCTGGAACCGATCATACCTTGGGGCTACGGACTAAAGAATTGTCTGAACGCATCGGTCAGACGGCCACCTTCCCCACCGCTCCTTCTTTGACTGACCGAAGCCTCAGCAACTCATTGTCCAGGACCAGGAGTTTGTAACCTCCCAGTCTCTGGGAACGCGTTGCACAGACCTTTCTGCAAGGCCTCCCGGAGTTGTCTCATCCTCTGCTCCCTCTGCGATGGTAAGATAAGGTCCGCAACCTTACCCTTTTACCGTGGATCAAGGAGAGTGGCCAGCCAGTAATGGTCCCTCTCCTTGATCCGAAGAATACGAGGATCCTTCCGCAGACTTTGCAGGATCAGGGAGGCCATGCAGCGTAGGTTAGCTGAGGCATTCGGTCCGGAGTCCTCTGGGTCACAAAGGACGACATGATCAGCAGCCACCTCCTCCCAGCCACGTACAAGTCCACTGGTTTCTTGGGACTGTAAATCATCCCTAAAAGACTGCTGCTGATGATGCTGAGTGCCAGGCTCCACCTCCATGCTTACACAATCCTCCTCCTCCTCCTCCTCTTCTTCCTGTGCGATGGGTGGGACAGAAGGAACACTGTCTGGGTAAAGGGGGCCTTGAGAGGCAAGGAAGTCCTCCTCTTCCTGCCTCTGTTCTGCCTCAAGTGCCCTGTCTATTATTCCACGCAGCGTATGTTCCAACAGGTGGACAAGAGGTACAGTGTCACTGATGCATGCACTGTCACTGCTCACCATCCTTGTGGCCTCCTCAAATGGTGCCAGGACAATGCATGCATCCCTGATCATGCCCCACTGGCGTGGTGAAAAAAACCCGAGCTCCCCTGACCCTGTCCTGGTGCCGTAGTTGCACAGGTACTCATTGATGGCCCTCTGCTGCGTGTGCAGCCGCTGCAGCATGGCCAATGTTGAGTTCCACCTGGTGGGCATGTCACATATAAGGCGGTTCTTGGGCAGGTTCAACTCCTTTTGCAGCTCAGCCAGGCGAGCACTAGCATTATAAGATCTGCGGAAATGCACACAGACTTTCCTGGCCTGCCTCAGGACATCCTGTAAGCCCGGGTACCTGCCCAAGAACCGCTGCACCACCAGGTTAAGGACGTGAGCCACACAGGGCACATGGGTCAGTTGTCCCTGTCGGAGAGCGGAGAGGAGGTTGGTGCCATTGTCGCAAACTACCATTCCTGGCTTAAGCTGGCGTGGCCTCACCTCTCGGCCTGCCCCTGCAGAGCAGACAGAACCTCTGCCCCTGTGTGGCTCCTGTCCCCCAAACACACCAGCGCAAGCACGGCATGGCATCTTTTTGCCTGTGTACTTGCGTAGCCCCTTGAACGCCTACGGAGCACCGCTGGTTCCGAGGACAAAGCACAGGAAGAGGCCACGGAGGAAGAAGAAGAGGAGGGGGTGGAGGACAGAGGTGTGTCACAACCAGTAGTAGCATTTTGGAGGCGTGGCGGTGGAACAACCTCCAACACTACTGCACCTTGTCCTGCATCCTTCCCAGCTGCCAAAAGAGTGACCCAATGGGCCGTAAAAGAAAGGTAACGTCCCTGTCCATGCCTGCTGGACCATGAGTCAGCGGTAATATGCACCTTACCGCTGACCGCCCTGTCCAGCGAGGCCAAGACATTGCCTTCCACATGCCGGTAGAGAGCCGGAATCGCCTTCCGTGAGAAAAAGTGGCGTTTGGGAACCTGCCACCGAGGAACCGAACATTGCACAAACTCACGGAAGGGGGCCGAGTCTACCAACTGAAAAGGCAGCAGTTGAAGCGCTAGCAATTTAGCCAAGCTAGCATTCAACCGCTGGGCATGTGGATGGCTGGGAGTGAACTTCTTTCGACGGTCCAGCAGCTGGGGCAGGGAAATTTGCCTGCTAGAATCGGACGTCGGTGTACTGCTAGCAGAGTGCCCGCAAGTACTTGGCTGTGACACACCTAATTCTACACCTTCATTCCTCTCAGAGCAGGTTTCAGAGAGGACTGAAGGTATAGTGGGGTTGGAGATCCCAGCTGATGCGGTGCAAGAAGAGGTCAGCTTTGTTCTTTGGTGTGGGTCTTTAAGGTAGGCTTGCCAACGAGCTGCATGGCAGGTCAACATATGTCTGGTCAAGCATGTGGTGCCCAAGCGGGTGATGTTTTGGCCACGCGATATACGCTTGAGACATATGTTGCAAACAGCAGCTGTGCGATCTGATGCACTCGACTCAAAAAAGGCCCACACCAAAGAACTTTTTGAATAACGGACAGAGGCAGCGCCCTGCACAGGCGGAGCTCTGCGGTGTGATTCCGTCAGTGTGCTGCCCTTACGCTGGCCCCCCGAGGGCATCCTGCCTCGTTGGAGATGTGCCTCCTCCTCATCCTCCTCCTCCTCCTCCTCCTCTCTCCTATTAGGCACCCACCTGGAGTCAGTGACCTCATCATCCCCTCCCTCCTCATCACTGGAGCCAATCTGGCAGTATGCTGCAGCTGCTGGAACATGACTGCCAGATTGGTGTCCTTCTTGAGCATCCCCTCTCTCTGCTCTCACGCTACTGCCTTCCTCTAGCTGGGTATCATCATCAGACCCTTCGAAACGCTGGACATCCTCCTGGAGCATTTACCCAACACTGTGCTCAAACAGTTCGGGGGACTCCTCAGGAGGACATGGTTGGTCTAGGGAAGGAGTGACTGATGATGACATTGATACTAGGGAAGAGGACGCTTTGGCAGCTGCTTTGCCAGTACCCTGAGCCTGGGTGAGAGAGGATGAGGAGGATGAGGAGGGCTTGGTCATCCACTCTACCAAGTCTTCGGCATGATGCGGCTCAACACGTCCAGCTGCCGAAAAGAAGGACAAGCGTGTCCCATGGCCACGTGCAGATGGCGATGCACCGCGTCCACGACCAGCACTGTTGTCTCTAGACACAGAGCCTGCTTGCCCTCTTTTATTGGCTCCTGACTGTCTGCCTCTCCCTGTTTGCCTTCCAGACATTCTGATGGCCTGCAGGGAAATGGGAAAAGCAGCAATACAGGCTAAGTTCAGGTATAATATGGTCAGGAGGCACACTCCGCCCGCTGTAAGTGCCGCAAAATCCTGTTGGTGTAACACACCAAGAAAAAGCAGCAATACAGGCTAAGTTAAGGTGTAATATGGTCAGGAGGTATACTCCGCCCGCTGTAAGTGCCGCAAAATCCTGTTGGTGTAACACACCAGGAAAAAGCAGCAATACAGGCTAAGTTAAGGTGTAATATGGTCAGGAGGCACACTCCGCCCGCTGTAAGTGCCGCAAAATCCTGTTTGTGTAACACACCAGGAAAAAGCAGCAATACAGGCTAAGTTAAGGTGTAATATGGTCAGGAGGCACACTCCGCCCGCTGTAAGTGCCGCAAAATCCTGTTGGTGTAACACACCAGGAAAAAGCAGCAATACAGGCTAACTTCAGGTGTATAATGTGCAGGAGGCTTAGCAACAATGACACTGACACTGTCCCCTGCCTATCCTTCTCTCTCCCTGCACACAAGGTTTATCAAAGTATATGACACTGACACTCTCCCTGCCTATCCTTCTCTCTCCCTGCACACAAGGTTTAGCAAAGAATATGACACTGACACTGTCCCCTGCCTATCCTTCTCTCTCCCTGCACACAAGGTTTATCAAAGTATATGACACTGACACTCTCCCTGCCTATCCTTCTCTCTCCCTACACACAAGGTTTAGCAAAGAATATGACACTGACACTCTCCCTGCCTATCCTTCTCTGTCCCTACACACAAGGTTTAGCAAAGAATAGATTTGACAAGATTTGACACTGTCCCTGCCTATCCTTCACTTTCCCTGCTCCGGAACACACTACACAAGGCCGCCGCGCTGGCGGCCTTTTATAGTGTGGGGCGTGTACTAAACCCCCTCAGCTATAATTGGCCACAGGCATCCTGCCTGTGGCTAATCATTGCTCTCCTCGCTGCCGGCGCTGTGATTGGCCAAGCATGCAGGGTCACAGTGCATGCTTGGCCAATCACAGCGCCGGGTTTACACTGCGATGGCGCAGTGTATTGTGGGCCATTCGCGTCACTCGAATTTGGCGCGAACGGCCCAAATCGTTCGTTGTTCGCCGAACGCGCGAACAGCCGATGTTCGAGTCGAACCTATGTTCGACTCGAACACCGAGCTCATCCCTAATTGGGAGACAAGCTGTCACTTGTATACACAGAAGCCGTAGTAAACCCTCTGTTTTTAATGTAGAGGTACTCCTCACTTAACGACCAGGTTTCGTTCCAACAAACAGGTCGTTAAACAAATTGGTTGTTAAAACGAGGAGCCACAAGTAATCAATATTTTAAGCATTCTTAACTACTGTACGGTACTGTATTGTGAAAAAAAAGGTCTAAACACAAAACTCTAGCTCAATAACGTTGTTTTAATTTGATTAAATACAGAATACAAACAAAAATTCTGTATTGTTTTGTACAATACAGCGCGTCGTTCGGGTGGGGAGAGCTGGTCGTAAGTTTGAGTGGACTTTAAACAGGTAAGTCATTAAACAAGGAGTATCTGTAAACAGTTAGACAGTGTCAATTTGATTGTTTTGCCGGCTAGCTGGTAGATGTGCTGGGAAATGTTCTGTTGTTTGTTATGTGCTAAACCCTTATGTGCTTATGTACTGCAAAGTAGGCTTGTGCAATTCGTTTCGTAACGAATCGAAATTTGTCAGAATTTAGCAACTTTCGGACATTCGGAAGCATTCGAATTTCCGAACAAAGCAATTACGAATAAAACCGAATCCGAAATAAATTATACCGCAAAATAGCGAATGCCCGAATGTCTTCGGCATAATTCGTTATGAAAAAAGTTACGAATGTACGAATCCATACGAAGCACAATAACACTCTGCTCTGCTCTCTGCTTCTCACTCACCGTGCTGAACTCCCTCTCAAAATGGTGTACAGGTGGCGGAGGCTATAGCCGCATGTAAAAACGAAAGTAAAATACGACATTTCTAATCCATTTGAAGCACAATAACACTCTGCTCTGCTCTCTGCTTCTCCCTCACCGTGCTGAACTCCCTCTCAAAATGGTGTACAGGGGCGGAGGCTATAGCCGCATGTAAAAAACGAAAGTAAAATACGAGATTTCGAATCGTTACAAATAACCGCTATGTATTTAGAAAAGTACAAATCCATTCGAAGCACATTAGGCATAATAGGCAGCGTCGTTGTGAGAGAGACACGGAAAATTACGAATCAACGAACCCCAAAAAAATTACGAAAGTAGGAGTTGTGTCCAGAATCAACGAAAAACAATGTACCCTACCGAAAGTACGAATTATAAATCAACTAAAAATTCAACGAAAAATGACGCTTGCGAAAATACGAATTAGTCCGAACACGAAAAATCCCATCTAGCAAAATTACGAATGATTACAAATCAACAGGACCGAAAAGAAACGAACCGAAACTAAACAAATTTTTCCATTGTGCACAAGAAACGAACCGAAACTAAACAAATTTTTTCGTTGTGCACAAGTCTACTGCAAAGGTTAGTTATGGATTGGGGTAGTTGCCATTTATCTGCACAGCTTGTTCGCTAGGTTTGGCGTGGGGACACATTGCCGTTGTTGTCATTGTGCTCTGTTTTTTGGCTATCCTTCACCTGTGGATCAGTTACCAGCATGAGGGCTATCTGGAATGTTTGGACTCTGTGTCACCATTGACTGTATCATCAGCACATCAGCAGGGATTGAATCTCAGGAGTGTGATCAAGCTCTGAGCAATACCATCCATGATGGCTGCTGGATTACAGGATTGATTCTGCTGCAGGACTGTGAGTAACATACACCACATAGACCCCAGATGTACATATTGGGATCAAATCAGCTGCAATTGATTTTGGTATCAGTTGCCCAAATACATGGGATTATCCCCACTCTGCAGGCTGGATCCCATATGACTTTATATCTGGAGAGTCTCCTACTGTCTCACTTTGATAAATGGACTGCCTGAGCAATCTCCATTTTTGCTCTAACAACATTGACCACAATATAATCCAGCAGTAATCTTACCATCTCTGATGTAATATTCATACTAGCCGCATTTATGTTCATGTAGGAATTCATGGACACCCCACTGTGCACATGTGCCAATATTTTTGTCATCCATTTTACCTCAAAGCTGAGGATTTATGTTCCGATCTTTTTATTATTTCAGCAGGATTACTTTAAGTGACCTTGCCCATACTTTCAGGGGAATCATGGCCCCTGGGCTGTTCTTTATCCTTCGTTTAACAATATAGGATATTTTCCAAATCTGAGTTTTGATGCCCCCGTGGATTCCAGCACTTTTTTCACCCATTGATGTTTTAAGGTGAGGTGTGTTACTACATTAGCGGTTTTTGTGGTGCAGGTGTTTTATCACAGGGAGGGGGGACCCCATTCTGGGAGGATCCACCAGCTCCCATTTGGGGGGGGGGTTTTAGACCAGTTAGGGTATTGGATTGGGAGGTGATCTGGTCGGTGGTATAGGAAGGATTGGGGTTTGGTACTGGGATGTGGGGGAGGATCTGGTGTTGTGGGGAGTGGGGGTCAGGAAGGACATTTATTTTTTCAAATTTCTTTATTTTTATTTATTTGGTCATTGGACATTTTCAAGATATACATGTATCATTTACTCAACTTTAACAGTTTAGTTTAAAGTCCATGAGATAACTTATAATAACTAAAAACAAAAATTATTTCGTTTTCCAAAAATACAATCTCTATTTCTCATCATTGACCAAAAAGTGTTATTCCATTTTACCCCCAAAAAAAACAAAACCCAAAAACAAACACGTCGAAGACCAAGATTCCTGAGGATCCTCCTAATTATTATCATAGAGAATTTTCCCTTCTTCTGATGAAGGACATTTTTGACCTGATTATGGTTTTATAGAAGTATTCAATAAATCATTGTGGAGTTTACTCAATAGGGTGTGTGTATCGTTTTCCTTTTTTGTTTTTTGATAGACTTAATGTTATATGGTCAGCCCCTTCTTATTTTCAGATGAGTACTCCTCCCCATTCATTTGGGTTACTGAGCAAGGTTCCCAGGCCTATTCTCTTTTGTTTTGATTGTGCTCTTACTGGTTGTCCAATGTGTCCCTGTGACTTTAACCTCCCTGGCGGTACTTTCGAGGGTGAATTGGGGCTAAATTTCAGTACCATTACAGTAACCCCGAGCCACACTCGGGATTACATTGCAGGATCCTGGTCCAGTATACTTATGATGTCCCCCAGCTGTGTCTGCGGACTATGTCCTTCGCCCCATGCTCTGAGTGCCGGGCCCCATTCCCTGTGAGCGTTGCAATGCATGGGAGCGGAGCCCGGCGGCAAATTCAAAAATTACACAATACATAACACATACAGTACACTGTAATCTTAAAGATTACATTACTGTATTAAATCATTTCTCATCCCTTTTGTCCCTAGTGCTTTGTCCAATGCCCTGCCTGCAGTTTATATATTATATATAGTTCCTGGTGGCTCTCTGGTGAAAAACCTTTCCAGACCTGGGATATTTATGTGAAAGGTCACCTATGTGGTATACTTCATTATTTAAAGATATAGCTATATACAATAAAAGTGATCTTCCAGGCCTGCTTCAGCGGACACCATTCCCCTGCAACATCAATCTTTAAATAAGACATACCAATAGCAAGAATCTTACTTCCTGGTCCTTGGATCCTCCAATTTGGAACTATTACAATTTTTTTTGCTGTGCATCTATTGATTTAAAATCTTTGCCGCCTTTATTTTTGGTGTGGATTGCCTGGCTTGGGTCGGGTCTTCCCTTTCCTTGCCCCCCCTTTTGTCCATCACTCTGGGTGGCCTCACCTATCTCCATTCTCCTTGGGCATTGTAGGGCCAGCACAGTCATACCTCACAGTGACATTTCAAGACACCTGCTTCTTCATGATATCATAGATATTCATACCACTTTCTCCCGATGAAGAGGAAAAACGCATGACCTTGAAACGCGTCGAGTATCACTCTGTCCAAATGTACAAGAGTGATTTAAATTAGTGGTTTCTACCTTTACTCTTAAAAAAAAAAATTGTGGTTTCTGATCTCATTATGAAAAATATGTTACATTATTTTTATACATCTTTGTAATTAGTTTGATACAGCTAATGCTGTGTCCATACTTTTAGATTCTTCATTATTAAACTTACATATTTTACATACATATTTTTGCATATGCCTTTTTTGGAGTCATTGCCCTTTAAAGTCCCACCAGAGGGTCTCTTTTTGTTTCTGTATATTATATATACTGTTCTTTCTGCCTGGAAACTTTTGTCCATGGCAACCAAAAAGTGTCCCTTTACGTCAAAAGTGGTTTTAGACCAGATAGAAAACAGCAATAGTAAATTACAAGACTTGCAGAATTGAGCGATAGTGATTCGTGAGGAATTTTTTTTTATTATTATTATATTATAAATGTTTATAATTGTTTATAGTTATTTATTATATTATAACTTATGATTTTGTGTTTCAAACTTTATCATACCCAGGATGTCTACTAGCCTCTTGTTTGTTAAGTGTGTTATTACTAAGAATTACAGGCCTACAATATAAAACGCCAAATTTCTATGCAAAACAATGTACCGCTTTGAGGCGCAAAAATCTGACATAATCATACCGCCAGGGTGGCTACGGGAGAATGGGCTCCCTCCAGGCAAAACTGCCCTTAATTTACCCACTGCTATATGTGCTCCAACTTGACGACTGTAAAATATAGAGATAAGCTGGATACACACTATACACTTTCCGTTTGTTTGTTTTTTTACTTTAGATTTACCAAAACCATATAATATGAGGTCAAACCTGAAGAGTTTCAATTTGTATGCAATCAGGCAGGCCCTTGCACTACATGGTTTTGGTAAATCTAAAGGAAATCAGACAACAAAAGTTGAATAGTGTGTATGGGGTCTTAGGACCACAGTATACAGAGAAACCTTGGCGAGGCACTACAACCTTTTACATATATATGCAAATATGTACAACAAAGCCCTCTGTCTGTTAACATGAATTGTTAGTTTTTGTGCAGGCAAGCTTGTAAGTGTGCTGGGCAATTTTCTGTTGTTGGTGTATCATTATCTCTGTCTAAGAGGGTTTTGGGTATTTCCTTGTAGAGGAAGCGTTAGGTGGCAGCTCCTCTTTCCAGTTACTTTGTTGTTCAAAATTTTTATATTTTTGTTGTTGATATACTTGTTCAATGCCTTATACCTATGTTTGTACTTCACACCAATGCATCTTATATTCTACGCTGCCTAACTGTGAGGCTTTACAGTGTTGTGCCACCACCACTGCCTAAGGCCCAATTTTTCTGCCCCTGTTTAACAGTGACGTGTAATTACAATTCTTGATATAATATTTCACAGCAGGGCCCATTCCAGCGCCCACCAAGACTAACTGTGAGGGCTTACAGTGTTCTGGTGCCACCAACACCTGAGGCCCAATTTTCTGCAGGGTATATAGGGCAGGCCGTATAGTATATACAGACGGTCCCCTACTTTCAAACATCCGACTAACAAACGACTCCCAATGGAGGCAGACAACAGAAAGTGGGAGAAAATCTACCCCAAGGAAGGGAAATTCTCTCCTGTAAGAGTTAATATGGGAAAAAGTGTCTCCACTGATGCTTTCTCACCAATCCTTGTTTCCCTAAAAACCCTAAATTTTCAAAATCCAATTGTCATTGGGACAGAAAGTGAGATGAAATCTTCTATACATGGGCACAGACAGCAAAACAAATGTTACAGGAGTGATAACCCTTCCCTATGTTATCCAAAAAGCTTAAAAATAGATGTTTTGGCTGGAGCTACACTTACAAAATGTACCTGTTCCAAATTACACACAGATTCAACTTAAGAACAAACCTACAGTCCCTATCTTGTTAGTAACTCGGGGACCGCCTGGATACTGCTGTCCAGAGTGTATAGGGCCTGGGGGCCCCATGCCTTTTCTTATTTTAATTTGGGTGCGGGGTTCCCCTTAATATCCATACAGGACCCAAAGGGCCTGGTAATGGGCTGGGGGGGGGGGGTACGCATGCCGTTTTTTTTCAATAATTTTCATCTATATTGCCGGGACCCAACATTACATTAAAGCCAGGAGTAAATAGAAAAGAAAAATTGTGCTAGTTTTAAAGTCCAATGGTAGGTTTAAACACAGTCCAGCAAAAACTTACACTTGTTATTGCAACACCCAGGGAATGGATCATAGTCAGGTGCACCACCACCAAACAAATGAACTGCTTACCAGATAGTAAGCTAAGTAAGCAGAGGGCTTAAACCCAGCCAGGGCCTTTGTCCCAATGGATATTCATGGAGGTCCTATGTAAATAATGATGGCTCCCACGTCCCGATATAGACAGACTCCTGAGTCCCACAGGCTCCGTGTGTGTGTATAAGACAATCAATCCAAGAAACAAAGAAGGAGGAACATAAGTGTGTTTTTACTGTTTCAATAAATCAAGTTGTAGACGATTTTACGCTATGGTCCCTGCCATTTCTTCTTTTTTTGGCTGATTATTGCTTACCCCATATGGTATCTATGGATGGTTGATTACTCGCCTGAGAGTTGTAACAGCATATATACAGCAGCTGACACTCCTGCAAAGTTAAAGGCCCTGGCTGGGTTTAGCCATCTGCAATACTTGGAGTGATATCTGGTAAGCAGGATATTCATGTGGTGGTGGTGCACTTGTCAAGGAATCATTCACTGGGTGATTTTGTGCATACATTGGTATAATCAGTGCCTTAAAGACATATGTACCTACCATGCATTTGAGTGAGACGGTGTCACGCTATATTCCTCCTTCTTTGTTTTGTGGATTGATTGTCTTATACACACACACGGAGCCTGTGGGACTCAGGAGTCTGTCTATATCGGGACGTGGGAGCCATCATTATTTACATAGGACCGCCATGAATATCCATTGGGACAAAGGCCCTGGCTGGGTTTAAGCCATCTGCTTACTTAGCTTACTATCTGGTAAGCAGTTCATTTATTTAGTGGTGGTGCACCTGTCTATGATCCATTCACTGGGTGTTGCAACAACAAGTGTACGTTTTTGCTGGACTGTGTTTAAACCTACCATTGGACTTTAAAACTAGCGCAATTTTTCTTTTCCATTTACTCCTGTGTTTATCCCACATTTAATTGCTGCTCCCGGACTGGTCCATCCATCTATATTTGCCCATTAGCGCAGTTTTTTTCCCTTTATATTACATTAAAGCCATTTTTAAATGACTTTTATTCCTTTAGAAATGTCATTTAGTGCAGGGACAGTTCTAAACACGGGAAACACGTGCCACTTTATAGGCATACTATAGACACCCCCCAGGGACGATATTTAAAGGAATATTTTACTTTTATTTTTTCACTTTAAGCATTATTAAAATCACTGCTCCTGAAAAAAACGTTAGTTTTTAAAACTTTTTTTTGCATTGATACATGTCCCCTGGGGCAGGACCCGGGTCCCCAAACACTTTTTATGACAATAACTTGCATATTAGCCTTTAAAATTAGCTCTTTTGATTTCTCACGTTCGGGTCCCATAGACTTTAACGATGTTCGAATGTTCGCGCAAACTTTCGGTCCGTTCGCATGTTCTGCCCCGAACCGAACCGGGGGGTGTTCGGCTCATCCCTATTAGAGATACTTCCCGTGGTGTTTTCCAGCTATCTATACCCCTACACATACAGCATTTATAGAACCATATGCCTTATTGATACTCAGGGCTGGGGTTTTCAACTTAACCTTACAACTAAAGTAGAGGGGAGAATTAAGTAACAAACCTCGGGACTTTAAAGGTGTTCAAAAAATGTATAATAACAGATTACAATTTAGATAAAATGTTATATTTTATTACAACAATAAAAAAATGATAGAGATATTTCAACCTTAACATGATAGCTTGTTCTATTCAAGGCATATATAGACACTACCACTCGACATGTTTCGCTTTAAATAGCTTCTTCAGGAGATTCAGGTGTGTTGTATTGAATGCTATAGATAACAAGGAAGACAAGAATGAATTTCATGTTGTTCTTGATAGAAAAAATATCCATCAACATATTGGCATATATTCAATATGCATATTTTTAGCAAATAAATCAATAATTTTTACATACATGATTTTAAATATAAAAAAAAATGGGATGAAGATGAACCTACTACCCTTTAAACACCTTTAAAGTCCTGAGGTTTGTTACCGTAATTCTCCCCTCTACTTTATCCGTATATTGGAATGTGGTGTTCCTTTCTGATCTCTCTGCCTCATTCTTTATAAACTTAACCTTACAACTCTTTTCTGACATATATCTATGATCCACTGAATTCCCAAGCTGGGGATTCACAGCACCCTTTTCCCCTTCTCTTATAGAGACACTTTGGAGATACAAGGATTCATACACCAGTAGTCTGGCGATTTTTAATCCATCTAGGATTGCACATATAGTCTACAAACCAATAGATCTACTGGAAGGTTATTATACAAAAAAGTGTGGATGCTATATGTTGTCAGCAATGTAGCACCATGTAAGAATATCCTTGGGAAAAGTGCTGACCTTTAAGAGGAACTATACAACCATTTTTTTGTTTATGTGGGCTTTCCACATTATATCTTTATTGGACACTCCAGTCTGTATCCTATACACATTATTGGTGTTTTAGTTTATAATTTGTAAAATATTATTTTATCTTGTGGTTTTTGATATTGTTTGTGTTTTTTGATGCAATAAAATTGTATACAGTAGGTATGGATTTTGTGCCTAGTTGTGCTTCCAGTCCCTCCCCCTATGGATCTTGACATAATTATTATTTTTTTTAGTTGGGTTGAGCCATAGTCGGGTTTTTATTTTTAAAAAATTTCATATTACTGTCAATCCGTCAAACGGCTGGTGTCATAATGGATCATATACGCAATAGGCAATAGGGTGGCAGTTGAAGATCAAACAGATTCCTTGGCTGAAAAGGATAGGAGGCTTTAATTCTGCTTTAAAAACTTGCTGCCTCTCGTTACGGCTCTCTTTCTGGGTGGACGTCATACATCGGCTTCCCAGGAACGACCGCTGTTTCGTGCCCGTGGGGGGGCGCAGCACGGCGATCGTGGCCGCGCCATGCTGCTAGGACACAGCATGACCCCAATCTCTGTAAAGAGCCACGGCTGCGGCTCTTTAACCATGTGATCAGCTGTGTCCAATGACAGCCGGTCACATGTATACACGGAGATGCCTGTAATCAGCGCTTTTCGCCTCACACTGACAGAGTGTGAGGAGAGAAGAGCCGATCAGTGGCATCTCCTCACAGGGGGACATCTAGGTATGTAATCAGTGCCCTGATTACAATTAAGTACCCACCACTGCCAGCAATGAGTGCCCACCGCTGCCAGCAAAGAGTGCCCACCACTGCCAGCAAACAATGTCAACCAGTGCCCACAAGTGCCAGCAATCAGTGCCCACAAGTGCCAGCAATCAGTGGGCAATAGTGATACCAGTCAGTGCTATATACTAGTAACACACGATCGGTCTTCTCCCCTCTGACAGGACGTAGATTTGTGTGTTCCTGCTCTGTCACGAGCGATCGCGGGTGCCTGGTGGACATTGCGGCCACCGGGCCAGCACATCAGCTCCTAGGTGACGCAGCGGGTGTGAGTAAACCCCCTATGCCGGCGGGAAGCGGAGGACATCATATGACGCCCGCCCGGGATGGGTAATCCCCTCTGTGGACGTCATATGACTATGGGCGGGATGGTTAAAAAAAGTGGTTATAAAAAAAATTCTTTGCATTATTACGTGTCTCCCAGGGCAGTACCCAGACCCTCATACCCCTTTTATGGCCAATTACTTGAATATTCAATAATAAAAAGTAATACTGCGCTGATGTGAAAAAAATTGAGAAATATTGTGCTACTAACACCTAAGGCTGATACCATATCAAAAATGCACTAATTAAGGAAATATGTCGCGCACAAAATGGATAAAGAATGGAACTCAATTAAAGAGTTCTAATAAATTAATTAAACTTGGTGAATAATAAATGAATAACCACCATAAATATGCATACATAAAAAAATGAAAAAACCTGTGAAGGAAAACTAGTCCAATTATCCTACACAGAGTAAAATACACTGATATATGTACAAATCAATCAAAAATAGAACAATAATGATAAAGAGAATAACCACGATCAAAGTGTATAAACACAAATTAAATATTATGCATGAAGTGAAAACATATGAGAGAAAAAAATTGTCCAAATCCTCCTACACTATATAAGTAAACCTACATGAATACACAAGTCAATCTCAAATGAAAAAATAACACTAGTGTGAAACTTCTTATATTAATAAATAAGTGAATAATTAGGAAGTCCAATGTATCCAAAAGTTCCCTACAGAAATGGGGAAAGAATTCCAATACACAAAAAATTACTTCAGATGGAAAAAAGAACAGGAAACCATAGCAGATGTTGAAAAAAGAATAGTGCCCAAGAAAATTCCATGAGGAAGCTCCGTCCACCACAGTGAATATATATTCCAGATGGGTACTTAACCAGAAAAGGTGGACCTCCACTGTGGCAAGGTCGGATAGGCCTGCAGAAATCACCCTTTGCGGGGTATTAGTGTTGCTCCTGGGGATATCACGATTCCAAGATGCTCCCTCTAACTCTCACTGTACTGTTCCATCCGCTGGGGGCCAGTAGGATCGAGCATTCCAGAAAGATCGAACGGACCTCCAATGTAGATATCGACAGAAAAAAAGGAAGAAGGGAGGGACTCGAATAGTATATTACCTCAATAGAAATGTATTTGATTCGTTGAGGTACATAGTATCGTACAAATAATCGTAAAAACAGTTTAAAATTGCCGGCATAAAATAAAATGAAAAATTACTTGAATATAAGCCTTCAAACTGGGCACTTTTGATTTCTCATGTTCGGCTCCCATAGACTTCAAATGAGTTCACGGTTCGGGGCTGAACTTTGTCCCTGTTCATGGGGTTCTGCTGTGAACCGAACATGGGGGTGTTCAGCCCATCTCTATTACAGTTACGTAGATCTGTGAATTTAAGGGGAATTGTAATGATAGAATAATATCTAACTTTTGTTTCAGGATATTTTTCTGGATCTGCACTGCAACTAGAAATAGAGTTCACAGAGGAACTACTTAAAGTGGAAGTAAACCCTGCTATCATTTTCAGGTAAGGAAGCTGCCATCTTGGCCTCTGTTTTAATCTTCAACTGCCATGATGCTGCACATGTGATCAGTTATGACACCAGACATTGGATGGTTTGACAGTTTGGTTGAGAGCACAACCAATGTGACAGTTGGCATTCCCGGCATGTAACTGCTTTTTGAAACTGTTAAATCGATGGGTTTACTTCCGCTTTAAGAGAGCAACAAAAAAAAAACTGAGAGGAAGCCCCTGGGGTAATGGCCAGTGTAGAGCATTAATGGTCAATTCACATCCTGTCACGGTGCCCCTGTCATATTGTGCACCAAAGTAACAGGGGAATCTTCAGGAGCAACCAAAGCCATTTACATTGTCCAATATAAAGTTATGACTCATGTTACATTTTTTGCTGAACTCTAGTGTGTTTGGAGCTTTTTTTGGCAGAGGGGTCGAAATTTGCTACATGAATTTGAGGGAAGTTTCTCATGGGGGCAGGAGTCTGATGGTGGCTGAAAACGAGGGGGGGCTCACATTGAAGGGAATGGCGATGGCTGGATATTGCTGTTAATTGATATAAATGACTTCTTCAGCTTGACATGTTTTAGTAGTTTAGTGAGGGACTCCTCTCAGCAGTGCCATCTCTGTCAATGACTGTGCTTAAACTAAAGTTGCCTCTGTGGGTCATGTTCATTGCATTATTGCAGTGTTAGTGTTTCTCAACTCCAGTCCTCAAGGCGCCCCAACAGGTCATGTTTTCAGGCTCTCCAATATTTTGCACAGGTGATTTAATCGCTTTCACTGCCTTAGTAATTACTGCAGCTGTTTCATCTGAGGTAAATCCTATAAACATGACCTGTTGGGGCGCCTTGAGGACTGGAGTTGAGAAACACTGCATTATTGCATCTAGCGTAATTGTATTATGCTGCAGTTTGTCTGTTGCTTTCTCTTAACCTTTTCCCAAGCCTACGTGCCCAATAAAACTCTTACACAACCCCAGGTACGTCATGAGCTCAGGAAATATAAGAGTTGGTCATCACCTCTGGACGCAAAAGGACCCACTCAACCAGCAGCATCATTGGGAGTAGCTCTGCATGCAGATTACAGTCGTCATGTGTTAAACTATAAAAGTCTTGTTTATGTAACATTTCTATATAGATAGCACAAGATAACATTCAGCAATGACTACAACATACTGTGAGAGAGCGGTAAACCACAATATCCTATGCTGAATACAGTGGGAAAACAATGATTTGATCCCCTGCAGATTTTGGAAGTTTGCCCATTTAAAAAAGAAATGAAGGGTCTATAATTTTCATCATAGGTGTATTTTAAATGATAGAGACAGAATATCAACCAAAAATCCAGAAAAAACAAAAGATAGAAATGTTATAAATTGAGTTGTAGTTCAGTGAGTAAAAAAGCATTTGATCCCCAAGCAAAATATGACTTAGTACTTGGTGTAAAATCCCTTGTTGGCAAACACTGAGGTAAGACGTTTCTTGTAGTAGGTGACCACTGGGTTTGCACACCAAGATTTTTGGTCCACTCTTCTTTACAGATATTCTCGAAATCCTTAAAGGGGTTGTAAAGGCTCGTGTTTTTTCACCTTATTGCATCCTATGCATTAAGGTAAAAAAACACATGGCAGTCACCGGCCCTCCAGCCCCCCCCCCATTTTACTTACCTGAGCCCCTTCATCTCCTTAGCGTCCTTCTCTCCACAGAGTCCCGGCTTTGATTGCATAGATTGATAGCGGCACAGCCATTGGCTCCCGCTGCTGTCAATCAAATCCAATGACGCGAGGGCAGGGCCGGGTTATACACTCTGCATCTATGGACGCCTTTTGAATGACTCAGGAGCACGCCTGCAAGGTAACCCCCGCAGGAGAGCACTTCTCCTAGGGGGTTATCTAATGCGGGGAGGAGCCGCAGGGACTCCAGAAGAGGATGTTTGGGGCTGCACAGTGGAGGTAAGTATGAGATGTTTGTTATTTTTTTTAAACAAAGCTTTATTGTCACTTTAAGGTTTCTTGGCTGTCTCTTGGCAACTCGATGTTTAAACTCCCTCCATAATTTTTTTTTATAGGATTATGATCTGGAGACTGACATGACCTTAATGTGCTTCTTCTTGAGCCACTCTCTTGTTGCCTTAGCAGTATGTTTTGGGTCATTGTCATGCTGGAAGACCCATCCATGACCCACCTTCAGTGTTCTGGCTGGAAAAGAAGGTTCTCATCCCTTACTGGAATAACTGGATAACCCGCTGCTTGCCAAATAAACCTCCCTGGGATGTGAGGAGCCATGGACACTGGAAGCGTGCTGCAGCCATACACTTCATCTTGGTAGCAACCAGCTGGGAAATGGTGTGATCCACACACGGACTTCACCTGGATCCATTCTTATATGCTATCTACCCCTGTGGGGGTGTGAGGAGCTGGTGAGTGGGGACCCTTGTGGGGGAGCACCTATAAAGTCTTTGGAGGATTTGCTGGCACCGACTATAACTCACTTTGGAGATTGGAATCACTTATCTAATATATACACATATTTTTTATATACCCTAGGAAGTGGACATTATACATTGATATATATACATTTTAATATTTCTGTCACTACATAGTCACTTCTTTTTTGGTTATATGCTACGTATCACTACGGTGGAATACACTTGGATTTATTATAGTTTATGTTAGTTATTTTACTTTACTTTTTTAATTACTTTTTTGGACCAATACCAGTAATTAGGTTGCTGTTATTGCAATAGCACTTAAGGGCACCACCCCCCATTGTTGTCAATAGGCCCATTGCAGCCTTGTTAATGATGAGCTTTTGAGTTCATAATACTGTATCTCACTACACACACATTTTTGCTCAGCCACAAGTTTACCTGGTCATTTTACCCACCCAATTAGGGGAGGTGTCCGATTAGTTATTTTCTCCTATTTCCAAATATATGATATTTTTTATTCTGAACCCTCTGGCACACACCTGAGGAGTGAGCAGCGCCATACCCAACAGCAATTACTCATTTCAAATAGGATCCCCTTGTAGGATCTCATTAGGGGGGCTGCAGCTCTATAATATATATATATATATATTCCCTCCTAAGCGCAGGAACATTCATATTTCTCTACATCTGTGGGATAAAGGTCTAATCGTTATATGATAGTGGGCATATCTATAATACACTGTACAGTATATCTTAATTTCACATATTTGATTCATAAATGACTGACTATATGCTATTATTCCAAAAAATTCATAAAATATACATAATAGATACCTACTAGGTTAAAGGTTAATAATCTAATCCATAACAGGGAGAGACAAAAGAATATACCAAAAATAAAATTTAGCAACTTTATTATGTATTAGAGTAAAATTAATGTATGGTACAAGACAGTCCATACAATAAATGAACATAAGGAAATTACAGTACAAAAATTAATTGATGCTATATGAAAGTGCTGTTGTGACACATAGTTGACACACGATATCTGTTGGCTCTACGTGTTTCATGACTTATTGTCGCTCATCAGGAACAAACGTGTATTGTGTCTCTGCAAAGACATAAATAGAATTTCAAATTGGTCCAATGCATTCACACATTTAGGTGACAGTGAACACAGGGTCAGAGTCCCAGCTGGTACTTACAGGGTTTCCATGCACTGCTGGCATGGGAGTTGGGCCACCAGCACCCCCATTTGCGGGAACCGCTCTCCCCCAGGGACTGAGACGGGGAATTTCACGGCGGATAGCCCCCACAGGGCGCATCCAGGATGGACAGGCATCAGTCAGTGATAGACATGTGCACTGTAAAGTCAGTGGTGAACTATAGCTGAGGAAAAATGAAATGTTGTACTATAAGTGCATTATAATTAAAATTGAAATGGTGGCTGTGGAAAAGTGTAGTGTGGAACTGTGAGTGCATGGTAGCTGGTGTCAAGGTTGTGAAAAAAGAATGGGAAAGACGGGCAGGTGACATAAAACTGAACATGATCAAAAAAGCACAAGAAAAACTAAGGGCACCCACCGGCAAAACCAAAGGGTAAATGTTGGGTAAAGGGAGGGACAAAAAACTATGTAAGGGAGAGTTACCTGTATACTGATCTGAGAGGCTTGTGGTGAGTATTGTTCTGAGAAGTGAGGAATCAACAAATATATACAATAAAAGTGTAGTGCTGGACGATGGACTATATGCAACCATATAGTTCAATAGATGGATAAATACAGTAAAAAAGTATAAAAATATTGATAAACGTGCTAAAAAGTGAATCAATAAAGTTCATATAGTTCATATGAATCTATGTGAATATCCCCTATCCGGAGATAAAATAAAAGTTCAATCAATTTGTGCAAACATCCAGGGATAAGAGATGAGCAAATAAGTGACATCCAATGCGTGGAGAGGCCCGCCACCAGGAAGAGAAATGAAGGCTTACTGACTAGCCAGTGACCACCCTTCTCAGGGGGGTCAAATCAGGCTCAGCAGAGTGATGGTCCTCACTAGAGTTGCTGGATTTCGCGACGGAGCATAATCACTTTTGGCACAGTGGGATACATTACCTTCAAATAAGAGGTGTGGCCATGGGAACAAAATTTGCCCCCAGCATGGTCAACCTCTTTATGGCCAAATGGGAGGCGGATGTTGTCCTTTATGATAGGCCGCCAAAGCTCATCCTATGGAAAAGATTCATAGATGACGTCCTATGCATTTGGGATGATGATGCTGAATCGGCTGGCACATTTTTTTCCTTCTTAAACAGCAATGATAGAGGGATTATTTTGAGTCATGAGATAAGTTCTACTCAAATTCATTTTTTGGATCTTAAAGGGGTTGTAAAGGTTTGTTTTTTATTTTCTAAATCGGTTCCTATAAGCTAGTGCATTGTTGGTTCACTTACCTTTTCCTTTGATTTACCTTCTAAATGTTTTTTTTTCTTTGTCTGAATTTCTCACTTCCTGTTTCTCCTCACTAAACTTCACACCATCATCCGAGTGGTGTGGAGTCAGCCAGAACAGCTTACTGAACAGCTTACTGAGGAGGAACAGGAAGTGAGAAATTCAGACAAAGAAAACAAAGAAAAAAAATATTTAGAAGGGAAATCTAAGGAAAAGGTAAGTGAACCAACAATGCACTAGCTTAAAGGAACCTATTTAGAAAATAAAAAACAAACCTTTACAACCCCTTTAATATCTCAATAGAGGAGGGTAGGATTGTCACATCCACCTTCTTCAAGCCGACAGACAGGAACGGATACATACCATTAGATTCATGTCATCACCATTCCTGGCTGTCGGCTGTCCCAAAGGATCAATTTCTACGTTTGAGGCGCAATTGCACAGACCTGAGAGAATTTCACAGGGAAGCTCAAATTCTCAGGTTTAGATTTATAGCAAAAGGCTATGATAGTGCGAGTCTTGACTCCACCATTACAGAGGTGGGAATTAGGGACCGTCAAACTCTCCTTTGTGATAGACCACCTGCGGTAGAGAATAGAGAGGACTTCGGTCTAGCCTTTTTAACCACCTATTCAAGCCAGCATTGGGCCATCAAAGGGATCATTAAAAGACATTGGCCAGTAATAAAGAATGCGGCGCCGTGAAAATTGATATGTGTACCAATTCTAAAAATAAATAAAAATTGTCCACAAATGCCAAATGTGCAAACGTTACCTGTGAAAAATGGGGACAGATGAATGTGACCCAATATAAGATGTGGCCTATGAAGCCGTGACCACCATGAATCAAACAAATATACATAAAGACCAAAATACACATATATTAATCAATAAGCATATAGTCAACATGGTAATCTTATATAAATGTGATACTGTGAAAAGAAAAATGTGTCAAAACATTAGATGGGTGTGTGAAGTCCATATATAAAGGTTCAACATAGGATATTCTGGAGAAGGAGGAGTCAGTGTAACTCTACATCAAAAAGCAATGTCCACAGTAGCCCATATGTTGGTGGTGGATATTGTTGGTGGATATTGAGGATGGCTATGTTGTTGGTGGATATTGAGGATGCACGACACCCAAGGATTTGACTTCCAACACCAGGGGAGAAGGGGGGGAGAATAAAATAATCTTACCCCTAAGTATGGACTCACATGCCAGCAGCGGGGGGTCAAGCAGGCATAAAGATGGTCCACTCGGATACACGTGTAGACTGGAACCTCCAGAAATCGATATCCACCATGGAAAGGAACAAGAGAAGCCTGTATACGACGCCAGTCTCGCTGTGATGTGCTTAGTATTCCTGGGGAGCGGCGCTGTCCCCCGATGATCGCAGTGACAACACACACACGTCCTTTCCATGGTGGATATCGATTTCTGGAGGTTTGGATCTTGGGGATACTGAGACAGGAGAATTCCAATCTTCCGTGGATGCCTTGTCGGTTGCTGGTGCAGGATGCCATTCCCTACAGGAGGTTCCAGTCTACACGTGTATCCGAGTGATTCATGGTGGTCACGGCTTAATAGGCCACATCTTATATTGGGTTATATTGGGTCACATTCATCTGTCCCCATTTTTCACAGGTCACGTTTGCACATTTGGCATGTGTGGACAATTTTTATTTATTTTTAGAATTGGTACACATATGAATTTTCACGGCGCTGCTTTTTTTAATTTTATTTTTCTTGTTTACAATACGTCTGATTATTAATGCTGGCAGCCTATTACATTAGTTTCATATTTGGTAGCGCAACTTTTTTCTTCATACTTTTGCCAGTAATAAAGAATGATCGAGTGTTGGGACCACCTTTGTCAGATAACCCCAGGGTGCTCTTTAGGGGTGCCTCTAATCTCAGACACTCAGGCACCAAATGTTCCTGATCCGCCCATTCACCCAGTTTTCTTTGGAGACCTTAAGGACTTTTACCCCTGTAGGAGGTGCAAGGTCTGCAAGGTAAACGCGCTTCATGGTAGAAGATTCACAGAGTTTACTTCAACTGGAACAGGCATCACATACCCGATTAAGTCTTTTATGACGTGTACTACCAAATGCGTGGTCTACCTTTTGAGGTGCCCATGCGGGTTGGAATACGTTGGACGCACTGTCCGGAAGCTTCATGTAAGGTTGGGAGAGCATATTACTAATATTAAGGGTGACTTTGACAAACATAATGTGTCTAAGCACTATGACCTCAAGCATAATAGGGACCCTAATGCCCTGTACACACGATCGGATTTCCGATGGAATAAAATCCGATGGAATTTTCCGTCGGAATTCCGATGAAGCTGACTTTCATCAGTCTTGCCTACACACCATCAGACAAAATTCCGACTGTCCAAAACGCTGTGACATAAAACACTCCGACGACCCGAATAAAATGAAGTTCAATGCTTCTGAGCATGCTTTGACTTGATTCTGAGCATGCGTGGGTTTTTTCTTCGTTGGAGTTCCACACAGACGATCAAAATTTCCTATCGTTTTTTTTTCCATCGGAAAAATTTAAAACATGTTCTATTTTTTAACACCGATGGAAAAAAGTCAGATGGGGCCCACACACGATCGTTTTTTCAGATGAAAAAAGTCAATCAGACTTTTTTCATCGGCCGTGTGTACAGGGCATAAGGGTACTGTTTTTATGGCCCTGGAGAAATATGTGCCTCATTGGCGTGGCGGAAATGGCAAGAGGAGTATATCTAGATCAAAAACCAGTTGGATACATAAGCTTGGATGTCATATTCCGGGTGGTTTGAATGTGGAGTGGGACAACTGTTTTATAAATAATAGGGGATGTCCCACTCCTTTAAGATCTGTCCCCTCTTTTGCCTTTCTGGTTGTATAATCCCTGTTTCTGTCAAACAGGGGTAATATTTGAGTTAATAGTTTACAGGACACCTTTGTCCTTGTTTGGTTTCAATATACTTTAATTATTGGGGTTCTTCATTTATTCTATTTTAATTTTAATTTAATTTTAAAGTTTAATCAATGTTTGGGTTTTAACTGAACTGATTTTAAATAATGAGTAGCAGTTCCACTGTGATCCACATGATGGCATTGTTTTTCTAGGAATAGCTTTATTTTTCTATTTTTATGTTTACTCTTTTGCTATCAGTTTGGTGCACTACCATTAGTGTCCACTTGATGTCATGGACGGACTGTTTTTTTGTAGTAATATGTTCCTGTTTTGGTAATCAATACCTCCGGAACCTGTCCAATCAGCTCCGTATGTCAATCTGTAGCCGAACCAATGAGGGAGCTTTCCTGGCATCTCTGGGTAATAAAAAGCATGTGCGCAGATACGTGGGCGTGCCCCTGATGATGTCAGTTGTGACGAAACGGTCGCAGGGCGTCACGCACACGTACTGCGCATGAGCCAACCGGACTTTTGATTGACACACCACAGAGCTTTTTATCCTTGCAAGGAACGCTGTTTTTACCATTTGTATCATTTTATCAATAGAGGACTTGGTCCCATTGCTATATTTTCTGTAAACTTTTGTACCAGTAAACATTTAGAGGAACGTCTACACTATTGGAAGTTTTTTTTCTTCCCCCATTGGATATCACTTATCCCTTACCACCGGATGTTTACCCACCTCAACCCGGGAATGAGTTTGCGGATCACTTCCGGATCATCAACCTGGGAAGTGTGGATGTGACATCTGTGGCTGGCCGTATCTGAGAGGATCCCCTAATGCTCCAGTGAGGACCATTACTCTGCTGAGCCTGATTTGACCCCCCTGAGAAGGGTGATCACTGGCTAGTCGGTAAGCCTTCATTTCTCTTCCTGGTGGCGGGTCTCTCCACGCATTGGATGCTACTTATTTGCTCGTCTCTTATCACTGGATGTTTGCACAAATTGATTGAACTTTTATTTTATCTCCGGATAGGGGATATTCACATAGATTCATATGAACTATATGAACTTTATTGATTCAATTTTTAGCACATGTTTATCAATATTTTTGGTATTTTTATACTGTTTTTACTGTATTTATTCACCTATTGAACTATATGGTTGCATATAGTCCATCGTCCAGCGCTACAATTTTATTGTATATATTTTGCTGTACCTTATATCAAGGTTGTGGTGTTTAGCGGCAGGACATCTGTCAAGGATACATTTATTCATTTATTATTTTTCATTTTGCACCTAGCGCAAATTTTTCTTTTTATAACTATAGGAATCAACAAATGCCTGAACAACCCATGGATGGCGCCCATATATGGGCGCCGCCGCTCAAGAACCCCTTTAACGTCACGATCGTGAGCAGAGAGGGAAGGGAGGCGCCTACACCAATGTGGAAGAGCCGCCTGGTAGTTTGGCGCCAATATCGCTACCCAATCCGCGTGTAGCTAGAAGTTTGGATGCGTAGGCCACGCAAGGTGACGCCTCACAGCCGGCACAAGAGGCGTGACGGTGACATGCAATGCCTGCCCACACACCCCCAAATGTAATGGACGGGGGAAAGGGAGCGTAGGCAGTGCGCGTCGCAGCCCCTGTGTTGGAAACAAAGCCCGCAGGGGGCATGAAGTGGCACGACCCCCCGACCCAAATACAGATTAGACCCGCACAAAAATATGTGAATGAACCAGACAAATTGAGAGGAAAACCAGATCAAATAAACGCATCAATTAACAAATATAGACATGATAACAAATGAATACACAAAAAAGGAACAAAGGGTCAATAGATAACAACAATTAATATATGCAGGAGCATGATAATATAGTTGGAGTCCCAAAACACATACTTCCATCCCTAATTAGGTACTAAGAAAAAGTTGTATGAGTGGGACTTTAAATGAGGTAATGACGTAGTCAATTACCTCCATCCCCATATTTGTATAATAAAATGGAGAACATAAAGGGCAGAACTTTAAATGAAGCATGTGTGGCATAAAGGTCTAATTGTTATATGATAGTGGGCATATCTATAATACACTGTTTATCTTAATTTCACATGTTTAAATCATAAATGACTGACTATATGCTATTATTCCCAAAAATTCATAAAATATACATAAGAATAGATACCTACTAGGTTATTAATCTAATCCATAACAGGTAGGGACAAAATAATATCCAAAAATAAAAATTGAGCTACTTTATTGTGTATAAGAGTAAAATTAATGTATGGTACAAGACAGTCCATACAATAAATGAACAAAAGGAAATAAAAGTACACAAACAAAAATTAATTGATGCAATATGAAGATGCTGTTATGACACATAGTTGACACACAATATC
Organism: Rana muscosa; assembly: GCA_029206835.1. NCBI lineage: Eukaryota > Metazoa > Chordata > Amphibia > Anura > Ranidae > Rana > Rana muscosa. The sequence continues at coordinate 324,910,311 of CM055118.1, read as the reverse complement.
TGTTAGCAGAACAGTCTCTCCTGCAAATGTAGTTTTGAGATAACCATTTATTACTGAGGGGGTGCTTACAGTGATCAGCTTTTATTTATTAATGTAAAACCTTTATCCCAAAAAGAAAAACAAATGTTGCTGTAACTGCTTGTGTAACAGCAGCATGAGCTGGAGGTTGGCTTCAATTTGTTAGTGTATCAAAATCTGCTAGTACATATAACACTTCCCCCCTTCCAGATAAAAAATGCTGCTGTCCAAAGGTGCCCCCTGTGCTCCTTCATCCAGATTGGAGGACCGCTTTAAGGCCATAGCTTCATTGGTATAAAAAATGTAAAAATACCAACTCATTCAATTATGATTATACTAAAATAATTAAAGTAGAACTATAGGAAAAACATTTTTCTTTCATTTTTGGATAGCGTAAGGGAGGCTAGGGATGCACCAATACCATTTTTTTTTACAAGTACCAATGCTTTTTTTTTGTACTTTCCAATACTAATTAATGATACCTACCGTGAGAGCCCATTCACACAGGGGCGGCACGACTTGTCCCACGACTGTGCTGGGCGATCTGCAGACAACTTCAAAGGAGACTTCCAAAATGACTTCTGTATTGAAGTCAATGGAAGTCGCCCTGAAGTCGTCTTGAAGTAGTACAGGAACCTTTTTGTAAGTCGGAGCGACTTCAGTCGCTCCGCTTAGAACGGTTCCATTGTACAGAATGGGACACGACTTGTCAGGCGGCTGAGACGTCTGACGAGTCGCCCCTGTGTGAATGGGGTCTGACTGTTTTGTTTACATTTCAGCTGTCAGCAATGGTACAAAGCAAATTATTTACAAATGAAATAAACGTATTCAATGTGAAACTTGTAAATATATGTTAAAGGTGTAAATATATTAAGGAACAAAGCAAACAAAAAAAGTTTTAATTATTAATAGTTTATAAAATAGAAGTGAACAAAAAAAAATTCAGCAGGAAAATAATAATTAAATGGAGAAGGAGAATAAGGAGTTAATTAGGGATGATTAGAGTAAATTAAAGGTTATTAAGGGGTTAAACAGAGGAACATTTAATAAAAAATAAAACATTAGTGTTTTTTTTTGGACAGGTTGCTTTAACTGACTATCAAAGTTCATCCCTTTGATCTGTAGATGAATAAATAGAAGGATACAAAAAGAAACAATGTTTCTTTTTATCTTTCTGTTTCAGTGGCTGAACAATGTTGTTGATAAACGTTGTCCGGCGTTTTTTTTTTTGACAGCTCCAATTGCCCGGACTTCGTTTACACTTCAGCTGTCAAGAGGGGAACCCTACTGACAGCTGAACAAGTCATCGGTTGTTAAGGATGCGGGGGCCACATTGATTATTGCCAGCTGACAGCTAAAAGAACCGAGTCTGAAAGTATCGGTTTCAGGTATTGGAGCATTTGCACGAGTATCAATACTTGGGCAAATGCTTAGTATCGGCACTAATATCAGTATCAATATAGGTGCAGCCTTAGTTATAACCCCTATCAACGATTTTTTTTGCCATCTGAGTCCCATTAGGGAGATTTACCTTCACTTCCTGTCCCATAGTTAAAACAAGAAGTGAGAGAAAATCCCTGCAAATTAAGGGAATACATTGTCACCATTCAAAAAGGCAACCAGAATGGTGAGTCGTAATAAGGCAGGGATTATCAACATGATCCCTCTTATGTTTCTGTTGAAGCACACACTATGGGTGCAATTGATTGGTATCAGGAAGGTTAATTGCATGGCCATGGCGAACATTAGAGCTTGTGACCTGCTACATAGGGTCATAAGTGTACATTTGCATATGTAGGTTCGTGCCTATGTGCATTCGTGCAAATGAACTTGTACATCCACATTAGCTTTGGTGCCAAGAGCCCTATTTAAAGCACAGCACAAATGATGGGAATTGTTGTGTGGTCATCAACTCCTTTACCCATGACCTGACCTGCATTCTTCTATCCTGTGTTTTACCCGGCTTGCCTCCTGTCTCTGCTGTATCTAAATCTCCCATTGCTTACCTTGGCTTGTAACCTTCTTATCAATATTCCTATCGCACACCTTCCTGGAAACAAGGCTCATCAGTAATGGGTGCTGCAGCGATTACCAGCTGGATACCATAAACACCAAGTCAATGTACATATTCGCCAGCACACCAGGAATCTTTAGTTATCGTCCAAAGGTATTTATTGCAGATAGATCATATAATTTGTCCATTCTCATCTGCTTCAAGTGCCTCCATGCTCACCTGATCCTTCACCTGCTACAGATGACATTACACTACTGGCTGCTGCATGTCATCTGGGTGTCCTGTGTATCTGCCATCTTGTCAAAGTACTAACCAGTCAAGCACTATCAGAAGCATCACCAGCAAACCAGCTTAAGCAGCACCTATGCTTGTTTGGGCCTTGCAACTCCATGAGTGCTTGGACCTCAGCTGCAAGGGAAGCACTCTCCTCACTTCAGCCTCCAGCCACGTACATGACACTGCTATTACCTACTGCCTCTCTTGCCCTATTCAGGTGCTTTGGCACTGTAACAGTGCCACATAATGTTTCTGCAGTTAAGCCTCAGCTGCAAAATGTGTACTGCTTGATGCAGGGTAAACCCCGTCTTGCACATCAAAGCTTGCAACCTACTCGGGTGCCACATTTAAAGTTTCCACAGCTGAGCCTCAGATGCAAAATTTCTAATGATTGCTGCAGTGTAAATCCTACTATCTCTCCTAGTTTGTAACAAATTTCCTGTGCACTGGCATTCAAAAATATTTGTGGCTATTGTCTCTCAAATTTTACTTTTTAAAAACTGTCTAGTCATTCCCTCTTACATTGTCACCTAAAGAAATAATATTCTGTAATTTTTAGCTAAAGATAAAACCTGCCTCACTTCTCTATTTACATGTTGGCCAAAACAAGATGCTAACATACTATACAGACACTATTGGCTCTTGTCTCTGAGCTAAAAAAAAAAGTTTATTTTAAGATAAAACCTGCCTTGTTTCCAAGCCTTACATTGCAACCTAATCAAGCTGCTTACATACTGTCCAGTCACTTTACAATATTTGTGGCTATTGTCTCTCAAATGATACACTCCAATTTTTATTTCAAGATAAAACCTGTCTTGTCCTCTTCAATTCGCTGGTTGTTGAAGATGCTCTAAGTGCTCTAAGTAATGCAAACCAGTTTCTACCAAACACATACCTGAAGTGTATATTTGGAATATTTTGGGAATAATTGGGGATATGGTGATGTGAGGGGGAGTGTGGGGTTGTGGTTTCAAAGTGTTTTTCTGCACACTTTTTTGAAGTTTGCAGTGCAAACAATTTGCAAACTGGCCAGTTGTTTTGTTTTTTTTTTAAAGTATACACTTTCTTATAACTTTTAGGTCTAATGTGACTGGTTCACACCTGCTACGGTGGAATATAAAATCAGGTGTCACAGCCAAAACCACCTCCTTTTTTTCAAGTTGTAATGAATTAGATTCAGGTGCTGCTGTTGTATTTAGGCCAAGCCAAATGTAAAAGTTAAAACATCAATTACCCATCCAAAATATTTGATGCCAGAATGTTGTGCCTAAAGCTATGAGAAAACCCATTGGGCGCAACACGTGAGTTAGGCGGTGATGTAAATCACGCGGGGCAGAGTTGGGGTGGAGACGTGGACACCAAGATTATTGCTGAGTTATGCTGTTTGTTCACTTCAGAAATGTGAGTTTCTTTTACATTTGAATAAAATTTGGGGGGGTTGAGGATCGTGACTGTTCAGCTGGTGGAGCAGTGACACTATAATACTGCAAAAGCACATGTTGACCTCCCCTTATCAGTTAGGTCTAACTAAGCAGGCGAGAGGACACCCAAAGGACACCGTGGTGGATAAGTGAAGACATCTATGGTGTATGGTATATGTATGATTCTGCAATTAGGTATGAATGTGGCTGCTGCCTCCCCTAGGAGTTCCACTAGTGAAGTATTAATATAATAACAACCAAACCCAGACACCTGAATTTATTCCTAGTTGTCACCCTATAACAGGAAGTGCTTGAGCAAGGAACTTCATGCAGGATCACCAGATATTATTTTAATAAAACTGCAGATTTAAAAAGATTAAAAGTTACATTTGAAATGGTCTTACCATACTAAAACACATATGAGATTTTTAATGCATGGTATACATATATTTATAAATTACTTTAATACCCATATTTTTCAAAATTCACCCATCTTTCTTCCCCAGCCATTCATCACAAAGTAACTAAATAGCTGCAGCCTCTGCCATTTTGCCAGTGTTCCACCATGTCTTAGATTGTAAAATCATAAAGGCCTTCTAATGTTGTGTTAACACTTTATATGTGTTTTTTTTAATTGTTATTCTCAACTAGGGATGGGCTATCTGTTTGTGTCGAACATGAGTTTGACTTGAAAATTGCCTGTTCGCCCATTCGCCGAACAGCGAACAATTTGGGGTGTTCGCAGCAAATTCGAAAAGCCGCGGAACACCCTTTAAAAATCTATGGGAGAAATCAAAAGTGCTAATTTTTAAGGTTAATATGCAAGTTATTGCCATAAAAAGTGTTTGGGGACCCAAGTCCTGCCCAAGGGGACATGTATCAATGCAAAAAAAGTTTTAAAAACTGCAGTTTTTTCGGGAGCAGTGATTTTAATAATGCTTATAGTCAAACAATAAAAGTGAAATATTCCTTTAAATTTCGTACCTGAGGGGTGTCTATAGTATGCCTGTAAAGTAGCGCATGTTTCCCGTGCTTAGAAAAGTCCCTGCACAAAATGACATTTCTAAAGGAAAAAAAGTAATTTAAAACTGATTGCGGCTATAATGAATTGTCGGGTCCCGGCAATACAGATAAAAGTAATTGAAAAAAAACAGCATGGGTTCCCTTAGTCCATTACCAGGCCCTTTTGGTCTGGTATGAATATTAAGGGGAACCCCGAACCAAAATCTTAAAAAAAAACATGGGGTCCCCCCCAAATTCCATATCAGACCCTTCAGGTCTGGTATGGATATTAAGGGGAACCCCGCACCAAAATAAAAAAAATGGCGTGGGGTTTCCCCCAAAAATCCATACCAGACCCTTACCCGAGCACGCAACCTGGCAGGCCGCAGGAAAAGAGGGGGGGGACGAGGGAGCGCCCCCCCCTCCTGAACCATACCAGGCCACATGCCCTCAACATGGGGAGGATGTCCCCATGTTGATGGGGGCAAGGGCATCATCCCCACAACCCTTGCCAGGTGGTTGTTGGGTTCTGCGGGCGGGAGGCTTATCGGAATCTGGAAGCCCCCTTTAACAAAGGGGACCCCCAGATCCTGCCCCCCCATGTGAATTGTACCCCTACCATTTCACAAAGAAAAAGTGTGAAAATTTTAAAAATGACAGGACACGGCTTGGGACAAGTCCTTTATTAACCACTTAAGGACCGCCTCACACCGATATACATCGGCAGAATGGCACGGCTGGGCACATCAACGTACAGTTACATTGGCCTTTAAGAGCCCAGCCGTGGGTCGTGAGCTCCGTGACCGCGCCTGCGGGACCCGCGGACCCGATCGCCATCGGTGTCCCGCGATCGGATCACAGAGCTGAAGAACGGGGATAGTTGAGTGTAAACAAACCTTTCCCTGTTCTTCTCCGTGGCATGTCAGTGATCGTCTGTTCCCTGTCATCGGAACAGACGATCAGTGACGTGTAACGTGTAGCCACGCCCCCCTTCAGTAAGAATCACTTCTTAGGGTACACTTAACCCCTACAGCGCCACCTAGTGGTTAACCCCTTCTCTGCCAGTGTCATTTTCACAGTAACCAGTGCATTTTTATAGCACTGATCGCTGTGAAAATGACAATGGTCCCAAAAATGTGTCAAAAGTGTCCGATGTGTCCGCCATAATGTCGCAGTCACGAAAAAAATCACTGATCGCCGCCATTACTAGTAAAAAAATAATAATTAATAAAAATGCCATAAAACTACCCCCTATTTTGTAAACGCTATAACTTTTGCGCAAACCAATCAATAAACGCAGATTGCGATTTTTTTACCAAAAATATGTAGAAGAATATGTCTCGGCCTAAACTGAGGAAAAAAAAAGTTTTTTATATATTTTTGGGGGATATTTATTATAGCAAAAAGTAAAAAATATTGCATTTTTTTTTAAATTGTCGCTCTATTTTTGTTTATAGCGCAAAAAATAAAAACCGCAGAGGTGATTAAATACCACCAAAAGAAAGCTCTATTTGTGGGAAAAAAAGGACGCCAATTTTGTTTGGCAGTCACGTCGCACGACCGGACAATTGTCGGTTAAAGCGACGCAGTGCCGAATCGCAAAAAGGGTCCTGGTCCTTTAGCTGCATTTAGGTCCAGGGCTTAAGTGGTTAAAAATAAAAAAATAAAAACATTCTAGCGATGTAATCCAGTCTGTCCAGCGTTGTAATCCATTCTCGATGTCCAGCGATGATCCATTCTCCAGCGATGCTCTCCAGCGAGGAGGGAAGCACGATCTTGCCTGCACCTGCTCTCCACTCCAGCAAGAAATGATGCACGATCCTCCCTGCACCGGAGCCCCCCAGCTAATGACGCGCAAGCTGTTTGACAGTTCTTTTATAGCCAAGGGTGGGGCCACCCGTGACGTATGGATTTTTGGGGGGAACCCCACGCCATTTATTTATTTTTTGGCACAAGGCTCCCCTTAATGCCTACATGTTACATACTGTGAAGTACTGTTAAAGCGTGAACCCAAGCTCTGTATCCAAATATAAACAAATTGGTATTGTCTAAATGTTTATATGTATTTTTTCATTACGCTGTTTAAAAATAAATACCCCTAGTTTTTTACAAATATCTATCCATGTGCCGCCAAAAGTCAATTTTTTCTAGTTTATTTTTGTTTCTCCTATGATATTGGGACGTTGGCACATTTGTATATGTGCATCCACAGTGTCACCCTGTGAGGATGCACGTTTAAGCAATTGTTTCGGAAAGGTTCCCCTTAATATTCATACTAGACCCAAAGGGCCTGGTAATGGACTAAGGGGGAACCCATGCTGTTTTTTTTCAATGACTTTTATCTGTATTGCTGGGACCCGACAATTCATTATAGCCACGATCAGTTTTAAATGACTTTCTTTCCTATATAAATGTCATTTTGTGCAGGGACTTTTCTAAGCAAGGGAAACATGCGCTACTTTACAGGCATACTATAAACACCCCCCAGGTACGAAATTTAAAGGAATATTTCACTTTTATTGTTTCACTTTAAGCATTATTAAAATCACTGCTCCCGAAAAAACAACAGTTTTTAAAACTTTTTTTTGCATTGATACATGTCCCCTGGGGCAGGACCCGGGTCCCCAAACACTTTTTATGACAATAACTTGCATATTAACCTTTAAAATGAGCAATTTTGATTTTTCATGTTCGTGTCCCATAGACTTAAAGGCTAGGTTCACCTTTTTAGACAGAATTTACATTTTCATACATAAGCCTTTTCTTATGTAATTTCTGCTTAAAGTGTTTGTAAAGGCAGAAGGTTTTTTATCCTAATGCATTCTCAGCCCCCCCCCCCTAATACTTACTGTCAGGTCACCTACGGCCAGGTGACAGATGCACACCGTAGGGGGACAGGAGTGCACCGCAAGGTAGTGAACCCTATGGCTGACTGCTGCGGATAGGAAACTGGGTGGTTGTGGAAAGCGGGACCAGAGGAGCACAACCGGGATCCTATAGGAAGCTAGAGCCAAGATTCCCCAGGGCGCGGAGTCTAAGACCCAGCAGGTTTTCTCCAGAGCCTCTAGTGGTGAGGATGTTATGCTGCAGGCTGGGTCCAGGTCGCGGCCCCTAGAGTCTCCTAGCTCACGCCCGTAGGATAAGGGGACAAGAGGGGAAGCAGCAGCACAAGAAATAAGAGTAACGAATAACAAGCTGAAAGTCAAGGGCCATAAGCAGACAAGGATAACAAAAGACAAGCCGAAGGTCAAGGGTCACGAGCAGACAGGGATAGTCAGGGACAAGCCAATAACGTAACAGAGAGACAGACGTAGCACACGGCAGGCAGGAACCCAAACACACAATGCCTAACAAACACGTTGATCAGCAAAGCAGGCTTGCAGTGCACATGTTAATATAGTGTTCTGTGATAGGGCCTGGGGTGGAGTCAGGCTGGGAGGAGATTATAAAGGAAGCCAGGTGAAAGGGTTCTGGCCTCTAAGAACAACACATGAGGAGGAAAGGTAAGATGGCAGACAGACGTTAATGAATATCCATGACAGTACCCTCCCTCTTATGGGCCCTCCCCCTCCCCTGCCTGGGCCCAGGCTTAAAGGGAAATCTCAGATGAAACCTCCTCAACAGACGAGGTGCAACAACCTGAGATGCAGCGATCCAAGACGCCTCCTCAGGACCAAAACCTCTCCAATGCACAAGGTACTGAAGAATACCTCTGCAGAGCCGAGAATCCAGAACTTGTCTGACCTCATACTTTAGATTATCCTCAAAGACCAGAACCGAGGTAGGGAGATGACAAGAAGATCTATTGAGGACCAAAGGCTCTCTAGGAATAAACAAGGGCATGAGAGGATCAACAGGAATCTGAGGAGGGTCCCCTAGACCCTTAAAGAGGAACTGGTCATCTAGCACAGGACCATCAGGCTGGGCAGATGTCAGTGGAACCCTGAAGTCAGGTTGGTTAGAAGGTGACATGTCACAGGAGTCAAGCTGAATAGCTGAAAGACAAGCAGAATGTCCTGAACAAGAAACAGTAGGAGGCTCACTGGGCATGGGCTGGACTGGCATAACTAGTACAGAGGCCGAGTGAATAGCAGAGTCAGGTGTAGCGACTGCCTAAATCGCATCGCAAGACGTAGTGACTGCAGGACTTGTAGACAAGCTAGCCTCGCTGTGCGTCCAAGGGTGATTAGGGACAGAGAAATGTAAATGGTTATGCAACCTGGAATGAATGACCGGCTCAGGTTCACAGGGGGCAACCTTGGGTAGGCAGGACGAGGAACAGGAGGAACCCCAAGCCAGGATCTGTCCAGTAGTCCAGTCCACATGAGGAGAATGGAGCTGTAACCATGGGAGACCCAAAATTATAGGCGTTGAGGCCTTGGGTAAGATAAGGAAGGATATCCACTCCTGGTGGAGTGTAGACATGTGCACATTGAAATATTTCGTTTCGGAATTTCGTTTTCGTCCGAAAAATAAATTCATTTAGTTACTCCCGAAATTCGTTTTTATTTATTTCGTTTTTCGTTAGAAATTGCATTCGTCCGAAAATCTGAATTAATTAAGGTTGAATCTGTCATTGAAGGCTTATGGTGTCTGTCGAATGTTCAAAAAAGATTTGACGGAGCAGTGAAACTGTACGACGCTGCAATCATGAATTTCCGGTCGAATGTTCCGCCCACAAGCTATAGAAGAATTCTAATGTTGTATGACTAGTAATAATTATATTTATTCATTACTATTACTAGTCAACCAACATTAGAATTCTTCTATAGCCTATGGGCGGATGCATTTGACCGGAAATGTACGATTGCAGCGTCGTACAGTTTTGCTGCACCGTCGAATCTTCTAACTTTCGATGCTTTGTCGAATCTTCGTCATTCTAGCTATTTTACTGCTCCTCCTCTTTGGTTACAATCAGCCAATAACATTCATCATCAACTTTATTTTTATTTTACTTCCCCCACCCAATTCCAGCAGTGATCTTTTCTCTCTATGTCGAATCTTTTCTCTCTATAATAACAAATCTTTTCTCTCCTATGTCGAATCTTTTCTCTCCTATGTCGAATCTTTTCTCTCCTATGTCGAATCTTTTCTCTCTATAATGTTGAATCTTTTCTCTCCTATGTCGAATCTTTTCTCTCTATAATAACAAATCTTTTCTCTCCTATGTCGAATCTTTTCTCTCTATAATGTCGAATCTTTTCTCTCTATAATGTCGAATCTTTTCTCTCCTATGTAGAATAATCTTGGACTAATAGAGTTAGGGTTAGGCACATTCGACCACAGGTTCGATAGACACAGATTGTTATTGTCAGCGTCACGTCGAATCTCCTATCTATATTGAACTGTTGTAGCAACGAAAACGGAAATAAAGCATTTGTTTATGTCGGATCTTTCGGCTTTCGGATTCTGTGCTTTCGTTTTCGTTTGTTAAAACGATAACGAAAATAGCTGAAATTCGGACGAAAATGCATTCGGACGAAAACGAATGCACATGTCTAGTGGGGTGTCCCTACCGACATCTTAACAGGGAGGGTCTGGAAGCGGATAGGTCCCCCTGGGAGAACAGTACCATCAATCGCCAAGACCACCAATGGCGTGGTGAGGGGCAAAAGAGTAAGTCTCATGGGCGATGCGATTTCCCAGTCCATGAAATTACCAGCGGCTCCGGAATCCAGATATGCTGAGACCGAATGAGAAGAAGCACCAACATGAAGGAACACAGAAAGCAGAAGACGAGAAGGGGAAGGTGATATTTCTGGGTCCAATACACCACTTTCCAGATGAAGTGGACCCAAACGTTTTTCTGGACAAAGAGAGCAAGTGTCACGAAAATGACCTTTGCCCCCACAGTAGAGACACAGGCCTAGAGTTCTGCGCCTAGCACGTTCCTCTGGGGATAGCCTGGTCCTGCCCAGCTGCATGGGTTCCTCAGCTGGCAGGAAATGCTACACGGGTCGAGGAGAGGGGAGCTCAGGCTGACTAAGGACCAAGGAGTGCTGGCGCCGCTTTTCTAGGGTCCTCTCCTGAAAGCGAATATCGATCTGGTTACACAAGGAGATAACTCCGTCCAGATCAGTGGGGATGGTTCTTCCTGCTAATTCATCCTTCACTCTATCAGAAAGGCCATGCAAAAAGGTTGCGACTAAGGCCTCATTGTTCCAGCTCAACTCAGCCAACAGTATGCGGAAATTAAGGGCGTACTGTCCCACTGAAGCAGACTCTTGGCGGAGACGTAGAAGGGCGCTGGCCGCTGAAGAGACACGAGCCGGTTCTTCAAAGATATTCCGAAAAAGTTTCAAGAAGCCAGACAGGCTAGAAACCACTGGATCATTCAGTTCCCACAGAGGGGCTGCCCAGGCTAAAGCTTCACCGGAGAGGAGGGAAATGATATAGGCTACCTTTGCCCTATCAGACAGAAAGTTTTGAGACTGAAGCTTAAAATGAATAGTGCATTGGCTAAGGAACCCCCTGCAGGCCTTGGAGTCCCCAGAGAAACGGGACGTAGCTGGCAGTTGTAGTGAATGTGTGGCTGCGACTGGTGCGATAGGTACAGCCGCTGGTTGTACTTGAGGTTGCGGATTCGGGGTTCCCAAGGAGGCCTGAAGCTGCTCGAATCGAGAAGCCAGATCCTGGAGGAATCGCATCACCTGAGTCTGATTCGATTCCTGGGTTTCAAGTCTGTGGACTATGCCCCGCAATGGATCATCCGCGGGGAGCGGGTTGTCAGCCGGGTCCATGGCTGATCAAACTGTCAGGTCACCTACGGCCAGGTGACAGATGCACACCGTAGGGGGACAGGAGTGCACCGCAAGGTAGTGAACCCTATGGCTGACTGCTGCGGATAGGAAACTGGGTGGTTGTGGAAAGCGGGACCAGAGGAGCACAACCGGGATCCTATAGGAAGCTAGAGCCAAGATTCCCCAGGGCGCGGAGTCTAAGACCCAGCAGGTTTTCTCCAGAGCCTCTAGTGGTGAGGATGTTATGCTGCAGGCTGGGTCCAGGTCGCGGCCCCTAGAGTCTCCTAGCTCAAGCCCCGTAGGATAAGGGGACAAGAGGGGAAGCAGCAGCACAAGAAATAAGAGTAACGAATAACAAGCTGAAAGTCAAGGGCCACAAGCAGACAAGGATAACGAAAGACAAGCCGAAGGTCAAGGGTCACGAGCAGACAGGGATAGTCGGGGACAAGCCAATAACGTAACAGAGAGACAGACGTAGCACACGGCAGGCAGGAACCCAAACACACAATGCCTAACAAACACGTTGATCAGCAAAGCAAGCTTGCAGTGCACATGTTAATATAGTGTTCTGTGATAGGGCCTGGGGTGGAGTCAGGCTGGGAGGAGATTATAAAGGAAGCCAGGTGAAAGGGTTCAGGCCTCTAAGAACAACACAGTAGGAGGAAAGTAAGATGGCAGACAGACATTAATGAATATCCATGACACTTACCTGAGCCCCATCTCGATCCAGCGATGTTGCACGAGAGACTTGGCTATCTGGGACTCTCCCTCATTGGCTGAGACAGCAGCAAATTTTGAACTCCCACTGCTGTCAATCAAAGTCAGTGAGCCAATGAAGAGAGAGAGGGGCGGGGTCAGGTCACAGCTCCGTGTCTGAATGGACACAGGGAGCTGCGGCTCGGCTCAGTTGCCCCCATAGCAATCTACCTGCTGTAGGGGCACTCAACAGGGGGGAGGGGCCAGAAGCACCGAAGAGGGACCCGTGAAGAGGAGGATCTGGGCTGCTCTGTGCATAACCATTACACAGAGCAGGTAAGTATAGAAATGTTTGTTATTTTTAACAAGGAAAAAAGGAGACAGTATCACTTTAAGCCATCTCTCATTTACCTAGGCCATGGAAGCTTTCATTATGCAATCTCAGCGCAAAAAAAAAAATGCATTTTGAATCTATGACTTTCTGTGGCTTAATGTGATCATCCTGGAAACTTCATATCCCATTACGCACTGATTTGTTGCCTCACAGAATAGGCTTTGTTTTAAGATTCTGGACCACACCTTTCTCATTACTTTACCATCTCTTTTTTTATTTGCACCCACTTTCCTACTTCTTCTTTTAGGCTCGATTCACACTAATGCAGAAATGCATGGACATTTTTTAACATGGGTTCCTATGGAACATGTTCACATCAATGCATTTTTGTGCCTCTGCGTTTTTGGAAAGGGTCGGGGACTTTTTTTCCCGCAAAAAGCAGCGTTTTGCATGTAATAGAAGTCAATGGACCTGCATCAAAAACGCAAGTACCGTGTTTTTGCTGCGTTTTTACAGTGTTTTTACCGCGATTTTGCTGCAATTTGCAGTTTACGTTTTTATTTTAAAGAAAATTGTCAAAAAATAAAAATTAATGTATAAAAATAAAGAAATATAAAAAAAAAACGCAAAACGTAAAACGCGGTAAAAACGCATATTGAAAAACGCAGCAAGCACTACAAAAGGCAAGGCAAAAACGCTCAAAAGCAACATGCACAGGGCCGAGTTTCCCACAAGGCCACCGAGGCCAGGACTTGAGGCGGCACTGAGTGCAGGGGCGGCGCCGTCCGTCCTCCTGCGGCCGCCTCCTGCACTAATGTAGCTCCCGGCGCCGCGGCCGGCCTGCTGGAGCGCGGCGCCGGCACAGCGAATGCCAATATTTCTACTTGGCCTGGAGAGGGGAGTGACAGGTGCCCCCCATGACGGCCGATGACTGGCTAGAATGGCGGAAGTGGAGCCTAATGCTCCGCCTACTAGGGCTGGGAAAAAAATCGATTTTAATCTTGAATCGAGTTTTGAGTTCAAATCGATTCAGATTTGAAGAAAATCGATTTTTTTAGATTTAAAAAAAAAAAAAATAATAATAATTTTTTCTTTTTTACATTTTTTTTTTTCCTTCAAAGTTTCCGTAGCAGGGCTGCAGGGGGCGTATCCGGAATAGCACTGGGCGGCGTTACCCCAATTACATCTACTCGCCGCCGCGAGTAGATGTAATGTAACACTAACTAACCGCAAGCCGCCGTCTGCCTACCTGATCAGCGTGTCATGCAGACAGACGGCGGCCATTGCAGTGTTCAAAAGCCGCGCCTCCCGAGTCCTCGTCTGTGATAGGCGGAACACTCAATTTCACAGCAGGCAGTGTTCCGCCTATCACAGACGAGGAGGAGGCGCAGCTTTTGAATACTGGAATGGCCGCCAGTGTAGCAGTAAAATCCGTATCCCATGAAAATCTGCATCAGGTACGGGCACAGTGAAGCACGGGCACAGTGAGACACGGGCACAGTTCAATTCAACTAAGACTAACCTCAAGATTTTTTGTTGTTTTATTAGCTAAATCCAAATACAGTATTAATAATTTGGATGTTTAACAATCTTTGTTGCACACTGACTTTGCAGTTAGAGAAAGGGTTTGCCTTTGCAATTTTGTTTGTTGATGCACTTCAATTAATATAATAAAAAAAAAAATCGAATCGAATCGTAAATCGAGTTTTTTATAAAAAAATCGCAGATTTTTTTTTTGGGGAAAATCGCCCAGCCCTACCGCCTACCCTCCTCTGCGCGCCATCACCTCCTCCCCCCCTCTAAGCGGGGAATATGAAGTGAGGTGAAGAGGAGAAGAGAGGACGGCAGAAGGAATGTATGGCGGCCCGATGGGGAACCCCCAGCAACAGCACCCAGAATAGCAGAGCCAGGTACTACTTAAATATAATGTTTAGTGGATTAAATAAATATTCATAGTCATAGCATAAATAAAGTGTAATAAAGTGATTTGTGCAATAGCTGTTGCACAAATCACTTTATTACACTTTATTAATGATATATATGGCTATGCATATTTATAATTTATTTAATCTATATTAAGCGCTATATTTGATGCCTGGCACACACCCAGGCATCAAATATAGTGCTTAATATAGATTAAATAAATTATAAATATGCATAGCCATATATATCATTAATAAAGTGTAATAAAGTGATTTGTGCACCAAGCTCATTAAACAGTCCACATTCAGTGAAAGTTCATGTACTGCAAACTTTGCAGTGCATTAACTTTCACTGAATGTGGACTGTTTAATGAGCAGGGGCTATTGATGAGTACATTAGCTGCGTTTGATGGGCACAGTGGCTGCGTTTGATTGGCACAGGGGCTGCGTTTGATTGGCACAGGGGCTGCGTTTGATTGGCACAGTGGCTGCGTTTGATTGGCACAGTGGCTGCGTTTGATTGGCACAGTGGCAATTGATGGCACAGTGGCTGCGTTTGATGGGCACAGTGGTGGCAATTGATGGCACAGTGGCTGCGTTTGATGGGCACAGTAGCTGTGTTTGATTGGTATAGTGGCTGCGTTTGATTGGCACAGTGGCTGCGTTTGATGGGCACAGTGGTGGTAGTTGATGGCACAGTGGCTGCGTTTGATATGCACAGTGGCTGCATTTGATGAGCACAGTGGTGGCAATTGATGGCACAGTGGCTGTGTTTGATATGCACAGTGGCTGCGTTTGATGGGCACAGTAGCTGCATTTGATAGGGGCGGATATGGTTAGAAGAGCCCCTCGCTGTATTGAGAAAATGAGAAAAGCATCCGCTCATCATAAAGCACTGGCCATCGTGCTATCTCTAACCATATCCGCCCTTTTGAGAAAAGCATCCGCTTGCAAGCTGGGGGGGGGGGGGTGGCATTGAAGGACCCGGCCTTGGGGCGGCAAAGGGAGTAAATCCGGCGGGCCCGAACATGCATAGGTGTGAATCCAGCCTTAAGGTGGTCATACACCATACAGTGTGATTCTACAGAAATGCAAGTTTGCTTCAGGGTTTGGGGTGCTGGTAATCATTAATGACAATGAAAGGGCAACTAGTTGCTTATAGGTATATAAAGGTGGCCAATCTGATTGTACAAACTCTGTTTGATCTCCTTTAGCTTTAACAAAACTATATAATAAGAGGACACACCTATATATCCAATCACTCTGTATTCAACCAGGCAGACCCTTACACTACATTGTTGATGGTAGATCTAAAGGAGACTGTAAAATCAGATTGCATAGTGTATAGTGATATTTACAGACTTCCAGTGATACATTTATGTTGTCAATGCTACAGCTACATAGGCTGTGATGTGATTGCTCAGCTCCTGCACACTCTGCCAAATGAACAATCTTTGCAAGATGAAAGTAATATACAAAATGATAGATCAGTAGAGGAAAACACTGTCTGTGTATAGAGGGAGAACTGTGTTTACTTACATTGCATGCATTGAAGAAGCATGGAACTACAGAGGTGAGTGGGAGCAAACTCCTGGAGGGGGAGGGGAAATGCAGGTTGTGTGTTAATGAGGTCAGTTGCTAAACTACTTTCTTAGTTCACTAAGTTTTCCCACCCCAAATACAAAATACCAAATACCAAGACGGAGTAGGAAGTAATGGAGGAGTTTTCTATAGAAGACACTGAAGCCTGTCCTAGGAGATAGAGGTACAATGGTACATTGGAAAGCTGGAATTTATAAAAAGGTAAACTTATCCTTAAAGTGTTACTAAACCCAGGACCCTGTATTCACTATATCTGGTCTCCCACAGCACACAGAACATGGAAATTGAATTATTTTAGTAAATATAAACTGCTAAACACCTTTTTTTCATCAGCAGTTAGAGCAGTCTTGGGACTTCTATCAGTGTCTGGTCAAAGCTTGTGGGAGGAGTTTTCATTTCCCCCTGATTGTGCTGACCCTCTGTGCTGATTGGCCCTGTGCTGATCACATGCACTCTATCAAGAAAAAAAAACTCTCTAGCAATACACACCAAACTGAGCATGTGCAGCTTATCCCCTAATGGTTTGTTCTTTTAGGAGATGGATTGGAGTCAGTGGAAGAAGAGGAGGATCAGAGAAGTTAGGACCACACAGCCTTTATACACAATGCAGAGGATTAACCCCTTAGGTTCCTCAATGAGTATAACAAGCATGCTTTGTTGGTTTAGTAATATTTTAAAGCAGAAAATAGCAATAAAAAATGTATATCCCCTTAAAAGATAAAATAAAAAAAGCAGTTTTGCTGCAATTCTCACCTACATTCCAAAGCCCTCCCCTGTAGTACTTTTTCTTTGTCACTCGGTCTGACAGCCGGCACCATTCAACCGACGTGCTCTGAGCCCAGGCTGTAATATTCCCACCCTAACCTGTGACTGGACAATGAAGCAGAAGCATCACATCTTTCACTCTGCTCCCTCCTCCTATTAGCATACTTCTTGTTAGCATCTAAATTGATTGGCATCTTGTGCTGCTTCTCCCTCTCCCAGTCTGTGCTCTGATTTACAGGAAGGTCAGGAAGCTTATACTAAGTTAAATTCAGGTACTTAGACTGATTGTATTTAATGGATTCAAATACAGAGCTGCATTAAAAAGGAAGTATCACATTTATTACTGTATTCAGGTCCGATGGGACAAAGTACATATATCGTCATGAACACTGCAAGAGTATAAAAGAATTGGAACCCTGCCTGGTAAATAATTGGGGAGTTTGATTAAATGTAAAAACAATAAGATTATATTACCTTATAATCAATGAAACTTGGAGGGAAACCCCATACAAACTTATACACAAAGCTTTCATTCTCTTCTTATTCAGCAAACATGATCCTTCGGTTTCTATGTGCTCATGGTGTAAATCTTTTTGTCCTTTTCTTCTTCATCGCTTTTGGGAATGCCCATATCAACATTCTGGGAGCAATTTCCCAACTATATCTTTGGTATCACTTCAATACAAAAAGTTAAACATCCTCTGTTATGTCTTTTTGGACACAATGACATCCCTGAACATTTTAACCCTATTCATAAACCTACTATTTCCATAAGGACATGGTTATGTTTACTAACAGCTCGAAAGGTCATCCTAAAATCCTGGATAGTCTCTACTCCTACATCACTTTGAATGGTGAAAAAAAAAAAAAAAAGCATTTTTATATACAGTGGAACCTTGGATTACCATCATAATCTGTTCCAGGAGAATTCTTGTAATCCAAAGCACTCGCATATCAAAGCGAGGTCCCCCATCGAAGTCAATGGAAACAAAGACAATTTGTTCCGCATTGACTCCTATAGCATGCAATACTGCATGTGGCTAGAGGTGGGGGCGCCGGAGATCCTCGGAAATACTGGGCTGGTCTCAGAAACCCTCGTAAAGGTTCGGAAACTGAGTATTTCCGAACGGGTCGAACCGTTCCGAGTGTCATCAGCGCCCCCCGCACCTCTGGCCAAATGTGGTACTGCACACCCCATTAGCTTGAATTCTGCTCGTTTTGCGAGACAACACTCGCAATATGAGTGTCAGGGACGTACTGGGCTTGAACCTGGGACCTCTTCTGTGTCTGCCATTGACTCTTCCCACTGAGCTATCTGGGATGCTGGACAGGTCCCTGGCTGATCTGCTGGATAATCTATCTAATCCATTAGACTACTCTGCTTGGTGTCTTGATTGCTGTGAACCCCTTGCTCCTCCCATGAACTTCCTATAAAAGACGTTCCAGAGATGTTGCCCCTTGCGGTTTGATCTGCTTCTGTTCCCTGCGTTTTGGACTCTGTGCCTGTATTGTGTTCCTGTGTTTGACCCGGCTTCCTGACCTCGCTCCTATCTCCAGTCCTGACTCTGGCTTGTTTGATCCTGCTCAGTTACCTGTCTGAATATCTGTTGCCAAAACCCAGCCTGGACTCTGACTACTCTCTGTCTGCCGTTTATGCTGTTTACCCTGATGTGAATGACCTGGCTTGTCTGACTCTGCTGCTCTGCATACCTACACCTGCTGACCTGCATCCGCGGTCCCGCACACCTGCACCTGCTGACCTGCATCCGCTGCTCTGCATACCTGCACCTGCTGACCTGCATCCGCTGCTCCCAGCTCCAGCTGTTCCAGCCTTCGCTTGGCTTTTCTACACCCAGCCAAGAGGACCAAGCAGGCACCCTTACCTCACCGCGCTCTTACCACCACTGTCCCCACTCCAGTGGTCTCCGAGCCGGGGTTGTACGGGAGGTCTCCCTCTGCACGTCAAGCTCACACCGAAGGTATGTGACAGTATCAAACCGCCATGTCTGAGCCTGCAAGAGGGACCTCGCCTATGGATGACGTCAGTCAGCACCTCGCAGCCCTCACCCGGGTCGTGAAGTCTCTACAAGGCAGTTACGTTCAAGTGGATAGACAGACGCAAACTCAGACCATTACTGCAGACTCACCTTCGGTCCAAACTTCCTCCTTGGGAATGCCACCACCTCCTGAGCCTAGGGTCCCCGTTCCCGATAAGTTTTCTGGGGATCAAAGCAGATTCCGGGCGTTTCACAATGCATGTGAACTACACTTTTCCTTACTACCTCAGACTTTTTCATTAGAGGTCACCAAAGTAGGGTTTGTTATCGCTCTACTACAGGGGGAACCTCAGGCTTGGGCCCACCATCTGCTGGAAGTCCGCCATGAAGCTCTGGACTCTCTGTCATCTTTTCTTGATGCCATGGCTCGACTCTATGATGACCCTCAACAGACTTACACACGCCGAGGCTGCCCTCCACGCGCTCCAGCAAGGCCGCAGAGCGGTCGAGGACTATGACTGATTTCAGATGCTGGAACGCGGATGCCCAGTGGAATGATGCAGCCCTACGGCACCAGTTCCGTCTGTCTCTCTGAGGGACTGAAAGAGGAGTTAGCCCGGGTCGGTGTTCCTGATGCCCTAGAGACTTTAATCACCCTGTCTATTCAGATAGACCGACGACTCCGGGAGCGCAGAACAGAGAGGGCTACCCAGCAGCTCCGTCCAGCCTGGATGCTACCCCGGGTATCTCCTGCTGTTGCCAGTTCAGTTCCAGTTAACTCCTTACCTGCCAATCAGACTTCTCTTACCATAAAGCCGAGACAGCTTGGACTGATGAGACCTTCCCTGTCGGCCGAAGAACGACTTCGCCGGCGACAGAATGATCTTTGTTTATATTGTGGAGAAGCCGGCCATTACGTTTCCTCGTGTCCTGCTAAGCTGCGCAAGGTCCCAGCTACCTCTTCTCCAAGTGGTCCACCTCCCTCTGCCAACGCCACCCACCTGGCCCTACCTATCTTGTTCCAATTGCCAGGAAGGACAATACCAGTCACCGCGATAATTGACTCAGGAGCAAGTAATTTTTTCATTGATTTTAACTTTGCAGCACAACAGCACATCCCACTCCAGCCAAAGACCCAGGGACTTTCCATCTTTTTAGCTGACTGGTCCCGTATTAAGTCAGGAGTAGTGACTCAAGAAACCCCTTCTTTGCTTATATCCACCTCTACAGATCATAAGGAACTATTAAGCCTGAATGCCATTGCATCCCCTCTGTTTCCAGTCATCTTGGGTCTACCCTGGCTTCAGGCCCATAACCCGCAGATCGATTGGGTGTCCGGGAGTATTAGATTCCAGTCGCTTTATTGCCAACACCACTGAATGCCTCCATGTCTCAGCACTTCAGGTCCTCTGTTATGCCTGGAGCCGGATTCAGAGGGTACGCGCAGCTGTGCCCAAACAATACCATGGATTCCTGGATGTTTTCAGCAAACGGGGAGCTGAGACCCTTCCACCTCATCGACCATACGATTATCCAATCGAGCTTCTCCCTGGGGCTGAAATTCCCTTTGGACGGATCTTCCCCTTATCTGAACGGGAGCTAGAGGTTCTGAAAGAGTATGTTGACGAAAACCTAAAGAGGGGGTTCATCCGTCCTTCCACTTCTCCAGCAGGGGTGGGGATCTTTTTTGTGGAGAAAAAGACCATTCTCTCCGGCCCTGTGTGGACTACTGGGAATTAAATAAAATTACGGTCAAGAATCGGTACCCTCTGCCCCTGGTACCCAAACTCTTTCAGAGGCTCAGGACCTCTTCTGTGTTTACCAAGCTAGACCTGCGGGGGGCGTACAACCTGGTCCGCATCCGTGCAGGGGATGAATGGAAGACTGCTTTTCGGACCAGGTTCGGCCATTACGAATACCTAGTAATGCCCTTTGGCCTATGTAACGCCCCTTCTACTTTTCAGCATCTAATCAATGACATTTTTAGGGACTGCCTGGACATTTACGTAATTGTCTATCTAGACGATATTTTGATTTTTTTCCACTTCAATTGAGCAGCACCGGGAACATGTCAAGAACGTACTCTGTCAACCCCGTCAACATGGACTGTACGCAAAACCAGAAAAATTTGAATTAGAGCGACAGAGTATTCAGTTCCTCGGCCTGGTAATTTCAACAGAGGGATTCAAGATGGATCCGCAAAAGGTTTCAGCTATTCTGGATTAGCCTGCACCTTCAGACAAGAAGGGGGTGCAGCGCTTTGTTGGCTTTGCCAACTTCTACCGGAGGTTCATCAAGGGATTCTCCACTATTATTTCCCCAATTACGCAGCTGACCAAGCAGAATGTCCGGTTTTGTTGGAATCCCGAGGCACAGGCTGCCTTCACAAATTTAAAAGGACTGTATACGTCAGCTTCTATTCTGAGTCACCCTGACCCTGCTCTACCTTATCTACTCGAGGTAGATGCCTCAGAGACAGCGGTAAGAGCCGTTATCTCTCAACGCCAGGGTCTCAAGGATTTGATGCACCCAATAGCCTTCTTCTATCGTAAGCTTACACCGGCCCAAAAAAGAACTATGACGTGGGGGACCGGGAACTCCTGGCCATCAAGTCCGCCCTTGAAGAATGGAGGTATCTGTTGGAAGGAGCCAAAAACCTGGAGTATTTGAGAGCTGCCAAGCGTCTGAGACCACGCCAGGCACGATGGGCCTTATTCTTCTCTAGGTTTTCATTTCACATTACTTACCGGCCGGGCTCAAAGAACACCAAACCAGACGCCCTTTCTCGCATGTTCGATGATCCAAAAGAAGTGTCAGCTCCTGATACCATCCTATCAGTAGGTAACTTTCTACTCTTGCAAACAAATCTAATGTCCGGCTTAAAACAAGCTTCAGCAAATATGTCAGGGCCTCCTGGGATTACCGTGTTACCCAAGGATGGGTTGCTATGGAAAGACAACAAGATCTTTGTACCAGAAGAAGTCAGAGTAACAGAATTAAATCTGTGCCATGATCATCCCCTGGCCGGCCACTTCGGAATGCATAAAATCCAGGAACTAATTCAACGCACGTTTTGGTGGCCGGATCTTGAAAGGAACTGCAGGGAGTATGTAAATTCATGTGCCACCTGTACCCATAGTAAGACCGCTAGAAGCATGGCCTGGGGTCTGCTCAGACCCTTACCAGTTCCTGATCGACCCTGGCAAAGGATTGCTATGGACTTCATAGTGGAACTTCCCCCGTCAGGAGGTTCCCAGCCATTTTTGTAGTGGTCGACCGTTTATCTAAAATGGCCCACTTCGTGCCACTGAAGAGCACGCCATCTGCCATGGAAACTGCCCAGGTCTTCATAAAAGAGATAGTAAGGTTACATGGGGTTTCAACAGACATTGTTTCAGACAGAGGGGTGCAGTTCACCTCTCGCTTCTGGAAGGCTTTGTGCAAGGTCCTGAAGATCGAGCTGTCCATGTCCTCTGCCTATCACCCTCAGACCAATAGGCAAACCAAGAGGACGAACCAAACGCTTGAGAAATATCTCCGATGCTTTACCACCTTTGTTCAAGGTCACTGGGTAACACTACTACTCCTGGCAGAGTTTGCCTTTAATAATGCCAGTCACTCGGCTACAGGTCAGTCTCCGTTTTTCTCCAACTACGGGTTCCACCCGACCTTCCTACCTGATCTCATTTGTGATTCAACAGTCCCAGCAGTCCAGAGCAGTGTTTCTCAACTCCAGTCCTCAAGGCGCCCCAACAGGTCATGTTTTAAGGATTTCCCTCAGACGATACGGCTGTGGTAATTACTAAGGCAGTGAAACCAATCAAATCAACTGTGCAAAATAATGGAAAGGCTAAAAACATGACCTGTTAGGGCGCCTTGAGGACTGGAGTTGAGAAACACTGGTCCAGAGTACCGTTGATTTCCTGACCCGTAACAACAAAATATTACAGGAAGCCTTGACCAAGGCGCAGGCAACCAATAAAAGGATGTTTGACAGAAAGAGGAGAGAGGAATTATGCCTTCAACAAGGCGATCAAGTATGGCTGTCTACCACCAACCTTAGAATGACCTGCCCCGTAAGGAAACTGGCACCCAAGTTCATAGGCCCCTTCCCAGTAAAACGGAATTTAAATGAAGTCTCCTATGAACTTTCTTTACCAGATTCATTGAAGGTTCACCCAGTGTTTCAGGTGTCACTACTGAAACCTACAGTGCCGGATCCCTTCCCAAACAGGGGATCAGGACCGCCTGAACCTGTAATGGTTGACGGGGATGAGGAGTTCGAGGTGGAGGCCGTCTTGGACTGTAGAAGAAGGGGGAACCAACCTCAATTCCTGATTAAGTGGAAGGGGTATGGTCTGGAGGAGAACTCCTGGGAACCCCAACGGAAAATTCATGCCCGAGAGTTAATCCAGGCCTTTTTTCCCCAGAAAAGAGCTCTCTTGGGCACCCAGAGGTTGCCCTTAAGGGGGGGGGACTGTCAGGGACGTACTGGGCTTGAACCTGGGACCTCTTCTGTGTCTGGCATTGACTTTTCCCACTGAGCTATCTGGGATGCTGGACAGTTCCCTGCCTGATCTGCTGGATAATCTATCTAATCCATTAGACTACTCTGCTTGGTGTCTTGATTGTTGTGAACCCTGAACCCCTTGCTCCTCCCATGAACTTCCTATAAAAGACGTTCCAGAGATGTTGCCCCTTGTGGTTTGATCTGCTTATGTTCCCTGTGTTCCGGACTCTGTGCCTGTATCGTGTTCCTGTGTTTTGACCCGGCTTCTGGACCTCGCTCCTATCTCCAGTCCTGACTCTGGCTTGTTTGACCCTGCTTCAGTTACCTGTCTGATCATCTGTTGCCAAGACCCAGCCTGGACTCTTACTACTCACCGCCTGCCGTTTATGCTGTTTACCCTGATGTGAATGACCTGGCTTGTCTGACTCGGCTGTTCTGCTGACCTGCATCCACGGTCCTGCACACCTGCACCTGCTGACCTGCATCCGCTGCTCTGCATACCTGCGCCTGCTGACCTGCATCAGCTGCTCTGCATACCTGCACCTGCTGACCTGCATCCCCTGCTCCCGGCTCCAGCTGTTTCAGCTTTCGCTTGGCTTTACTACACCCAGCCAAGAGGACCAAGCAGGCACCCTTACCTCACCGCACTCTTACTACCACTGTCCCCACTCCAGTGGTCTCCGAGCCGGGGTTGTACGGGAGGTCTCCCTCTGCACGTCAGGCTCACACCGAAGGTACGTGACAATGAGTCAGGATTTAAAAAAAAAAGTTGCTTGTTATTCAAAACGCTCGTTAACCGCGTTACTCGTAAACCAAGGTTCCACTGTATTGAAAAATTAAACATAACAAATCACTCATTCAACTCAACAAACCACTTTTTCAAACGATGGCAAACTTTTATGGAAGATAGTTGTCCAATTCTGAGATAACACAAATTCTGACAACGTTTAGGTATTCAAAATGGTACAACAAAGCTTTTCTTACTAGCTCATTGGGCATATTAGAACTGACAAAAAATCTATCATGCTCTTTATTCTCAACAAACCTTCTTGGAAACGACTCCAACAGTTCACATAGTTTTTGGAATGAAAAGATTTTCCCAAATATGTGCAACAATATCTGTCATCACTTTTTCTTTATTATTGATCAAATTTATTTTAATTTTAATCTAATTTATTTTGCTTTATTTAACCACTTCAGCCCTGGAAGGATTTATCCCCTCAATGACCAGGCCACTTTTTTGCGATACAGCACTGCATCGCTTTAACTGACAATTGCGTGGTCGTGCGACGCTGTACCCAAATAACATTTACTGCATATACTCGAGTATAAGCCAAATTTTTCAGCACATTTTTTTTGTGCTGAAAATGCCCCCCTCGGCTTATACTCGAGTCACCTTTTTGCGCCTGATCTCCCAGAATTTGGGGACCCGGTACCGGCCGGCCGTAGGTCCCCTGGACCCCTAACTTGGCACACATATAGCTCTTCCTCTACAAGTGTGCAAAGTTTGTTGTCTGGGAGACCTACGGCCGGGGAGCAACGATTTTTCAAAGCCGGGCACCCCTTCCATAGACTCCCATGTTAAACGGTAATTTCTCTGATAACTTTGGGGACCCAGTACCGGCTGGCCATAGGTCTGCTGGACCCGAAACTTGGCACACATGTAGCCCAAGTTCTCCTCTATAAGTGTGTAAAGTTTTTTGTCTGGGAGACCTATGGCCAGGGAGTACCTATTTTTCAAATCCGGGCACCCCTTCCATAGACTCCCATGTTAAATGTAAGTCTAGTCATGGGCACAGTGAGGCCTGGGCACAGTGAGGCATGCACATGGACACAGTGAGGCAAAGTGAGGCACAGTGAGGCATGCAGATGAACACCCTAGGCTTATACTTGAGTCAAGTTTTCCCATTTTTTTTTGTGGTAAAATTAGGTGCCTCGGCTTATATTCGGGTCGGCTTATACTCGAGTATATACGGTATATCCTTTTTTCCCACAAATAGAGCTTTCTTTTGGTGGTATTTGATCACCTCTGTGGTTTTTATTTTTTGCGCCATAAACAAAAAAAACTCAATTTTGAAAAAAAACAATACATATCCAAAAAAATATATATAAAAAAACAAATTTATTCATCAGTTTAGGCCAATATGTATTCTGCTGCAAATTTTGGTAACAAAAAAATCGCAATAGGCATATATTGATTGGTTTGCACAAACGTTATAGTGTCTACAAAATAGGGGATAGATTTATGGAAATTTTTTTCATGTTTTTACTGGTAATGGCGGCGATATGTGATTTTTAACGGGATTGCCACATTGCGGTGGACAAATCTGACCCCAAGTGACACTTTTTGGGGACCAGTGACATTATTACAGTGATTAGAGTTAAAAAAAAACGCATGGATTACTGTATAAATGACACTGGCAGGGAAGGGGTTAACACCAGGGGGCGATCAAGGAGTTAACTGTGTTCCCTAGGTGTGATCTAACTGTGTGGGGGTGGGGCTCCCTGGGACAACACAGAGATGAGGGGAAACCAGGGTGGGCAAAATGCCCGTCCAGAGTTCTCTAGATCAGGTAAATAGTTATCAGTATACTTCACCTGTTTACCTATTTGCAATAGTATCAGCCCAAACAGACACTTACCCAATAACTTTCTCTCCCAATTACCTTTTAGACCTCTGGACGGGCATTTTGCCCACCCTGGTTTCCCCCTAAGTCTCTTGGTGCGGCCTAGCCTGGGCAATACTATCCATTCGGGTAGGTTATGTGTTAATTATGTGGTGTGCTGTGAGAGCGTTCTTAAATCCCTTTTGATATCTAATAAGCCCTATTTCTACTTGTACCTTAGGTCAGCCCTATATGTCCCCTTTTTTTAGGGCACAGTTCATGACCCTTGGGTGCGACTTACGTGAAGCAGTATTAACCTTTTCAGGTAGGTTGCCCCTAGGACACATGTTATTAGAGAGTCTTATACTTTCTCTCTATACATCTTAATATCCATTTCTATTGATACTCAGGCACTTTCTGAACATTGGGAGGTCCCTCCACTGCATAGACAGCAGCTCCTCTGCACCTGTGGTGTGAGGGCGGTATTGGACACTCCTTACGCCCTCTGTGGACCAAGTCGTCCAGCGGGACACCATACCATCTGGGTGGAGGGTCCACCCCTGTCACCTGCTGGTCCTACCCTTGGTGGAACAACACCATCAATCCTCGAGTCAGAACTATCGTGTCTTTTTATCACTGGCTACTACAAAGTAACCCGTATACATGTAATATACAGGGTCAGCATTTAAATAATCCTTTGGTGATAATATACTATGTACCTATAACATACATAACTTGGAGTTTAGCACATGCCCCCATAATTAATGACCCCATTCTACCATCATTGCTCTTTGTTCTTTTCTGTTCATTCGTTGTTATTTATTCGTCATTTTGTCTCATTTTCTGATTTTGCATTATTTTTTGGATACAGATATCATCTAACACTAAAAGGTGCAGCACCCTACCCCTGAAGAAGAGGCTGTACAATTAAAAGGCCTTGAAACGTTGGGTATCTGTCCCACCCTCGAGACAGTGTCGGGTCCTGTACTACATTCTTCTCCTTCCCTTGTGTAATTTATGATATCTGTCTATATGCGTTGTGATTATTTCCTTCTCAGTGTATGCACATTGGTTACTTGGACACATGTTGTGTTTGTACAGTAGTAGCCCCTCATGCTATATATCTATATTTTTGTAAAAAACTTTAATAAATCAGTCTTTATGACCAATACTTTTGTACTACATTACTCTATATAGAGGTTTTCAACAGTCACCCAAAAAAGTCCCATTGAGGAATCGCTCTCTTCGGAGTGCACTTTTTGCTGTATGTATCTAGGGATGCGGGTAGACTGACCTCTCATATTCATCCATCTGAGACACCGTTCCTTGGATAGAGTATGACTTAGGGCTCATTTTCACTTGCTTTGGCTTCAACACACATTAACAGGTAGTTTACACTTGCTTCAAAACAAGGCTTCGGATAGGCTTTGTTAAAGTAGTTGTAAACCCATTTTAACAACTTTATGCTACAGGTAAGCCTATATTAAGGCTTACCTGTAGCTACCCTGGATATCTCCTAAACCTGCATTGGTTTAGTAGATATCCCCCTGTGTCTTCATTTCCTGAAGTGCCATTGCTTCAGTTAGATGTGGCGTTACCGGCGGCTCCCGCGCAAATGCGCTGGAGTGACATCATCGCGGCTCCAGCCAATCACAGCGCCAGAGCCGCGATACCCGGAAGTAAGCTCCGGAAGAGATGTCCGCGGCCGGAGGGGGGGTTGAGGATGGCTGCGGGGGCTTCGATCTAAGGTAAGTTTGCAGGTTTTTTTTTTTGTTTTTTTTTTTAAGGGTTTGCAACCACTTTAAATAAAATAGTTAGCCTACAGTCCTGTTTACACCTTGCTTTTGCTTTGCTTCAGTTTCACTTCAAAAATTATACCCCATGTAGCTTCAGTGGTGCTCCAAAGTGTCTTTAAAGCCTCCATAGAAGTCTATGGCAAAGCTCACTTAAAGCCCCACCGAAGCCTCACTGAAGCCTCACTGAAGCCTCACTGAAGCCCCATCGAATCTCCACCAAAGTTTCATCGAAGCACCAAGCAAAAGAAAGGTATAAACAGGACTGTAAGCTAACCATTTTATTTAGTAACAGGAACTTTGACTGGCGTTCAGAGAGTTTTAACAAAGTGTGTCAAAAAGTGTCCGACATGTTTTGAAGCAATTTATTTGTAAATCTTATCCAAAAAATAAAAATTTTGGGGAAAAAAATATGTAAAAACTATAGATTAGTAATAGACAGGTGGAGACATATCTGAATCATAAGACATATATCCAATGCCGTAGCTCATCAATGAGTGGCACTTGGTGTTATTCTTCAGACTTTGGTAATTTATACCAGCTCAGTTCTGCCTGCAGTGGAAATAAAATATATTTACTAGGAAATATTAAAATTATATAAATACCCACGCTGTGGTGTATACAATAATAGTGAACTTAATTAATGAGCTGCTGCTATCGTGTAAGGTAAAAAACTTGAAGTAATACAAATGTAATACTTGGCGCTTCTCCAATACCATGAATAATCAAAAAATGAACAAATTAAAGTGCAGTGCAAATTCATAAAGTGTAATAATAAATAAAGTACATCCGTGCAAATAAATTGCCAACACGTGTTCAATTCCTGCTTGTGAGGATTCCAGTGCCATTTTATGCTCCCCTCCTGGGTCCCCACTCACCAGCAGTAAGTTTAAAAATGTGATGTCTTTATACTACATCAAAGATAAGGATGTCTCCTTCCAAAAGTGAAATTTACAGGACTCCAAGTTCTTTATCCACATCTATGGCTTAGGAAACATCTTCCTGTTACTCCAGTAATCAAATCTCCATTGCAATGGTATTGATATAGAGTATACCAATGAAGAGAGAGAGATACATAGCGTAAAATTGCTAAGACTTATTGATAAAAACACAAAAAAATGCACTTACATCAAAGTAAAGGCATAAAGCAGGGATATGCAATTAGCGGACCTCCAGCTGTTGCCAAACTACAAGTCCCATGAGGCATAGCGAGACTCTGACAGCAGCAAGCATGACACCAAGAGGCAGAGGCATGATGGGACTTGTAGTTTTGCAACAGCTGGAGGTCCGCTAATTGCATATCCCTGGCATAAAGGTAAAATAAATGCTGCCTTGGCGTGCTGCCAGCCATCAGTGTATCTTGTGTAGCTTTTCCCTCCTTGACATGTTTCGCCCCTCACACTTGGCGTCTTCAGAAGCTAGGGCGCTCGTGACTGGTTGCATTATAAGTATTAAGTCCCACCCACTACACCCAAACCTCCTACTCCTCTCACTAACTACGGTGTCTAATATTTAACTTCCTGCTTCCGCAGGAAGTGTATCGCTAACCATATTGGTACTCTTTCCATGTCTTAACTGGCTTCCTGTTTACATGTTGGTACTCCGTACTTGTTATATTATATGTAGCGGCCTCCACGTTAGTTCTCCTGCTGTGTCTTAACCTATTAAGTTAAACGACTGCTATATAAAAGCTCAACATTCAAAATGCCATATTTATTGGGTGTGTCTGTCCCATTAGTTAAACAACATCCTTTTTATATGAAGCTATGCAATATTAATATTTAGGATGCGATGTATGCTGTTCTGGGTCCTAAATTAACAGCAACTCTATCCTGCAAGTGTAACACCTATCTTAAATATTAATAAATCAGCATAATTACTGTATACAATACATATGTGATCCAGCTATATAGATGTGTTACTCAAATAATGTAACATACAATCCACATATTTAAATTAAAATATTATATTCATTAAACAATTAACATCTAAATCTACGTTCAGCCCTGTGGGTGTCATCGAATGTAATTGATAGATTCATTTCGTCTCATTCTCTGAAATGGCTTTTTTTCATATTAGTACCCCTCCAATGACTCTCTACTCTATCTATTCCACAAAAAATATTTTAAAGGGTCCTTATTATGGAATCTCCTGAAGTGATTGGATAGGCTGTGCTTACGGAATCCTTTTTTTAATGTTGTTGATATGTTCACGTAATCTTATGCCCCGTACACACGATCGTTTTTCATGCCGTTAAAAATGCCATTTTTAAAAATGGCCATTAAAAATGATCGTGTGTAGGCTCCAGAGCATTTTTAACGACGTGAAAAACGGCCATTAAAAATTCCGGACATGCTCTCTTTTTTCACGTCGTTTTTCATGTCGTTTTTTTTAACGACGTGAAAAACGATAGTGTGTGTGCTTTCACGACGTGAAAAAAAACGCGCATGCTCAGAATCAAGTATGAGACGGAGCGCTCGTTCTGGTAAAACTAGCGTTCGTAATGGAGATAGCACATTCATTACACAGTAACGGACTGAAAAGCGCGAATCGTCGCTCAACAAACTTTACTAACATGAAGGGTGGCGTCATTCGAACGGAACTTCCCCTTTATAGTGCCGTCGTACGTGTTGAACGTCACTGCGCTTTGCTTGATCGTTTTTTTTAATGATGGTGTGTACGCAAGGCAGGCTTGAGAGGAAACATGAAAAAAAACGAGGAGAAAAATGTTGGTTTAAAAAATGACATTAAAAACGATTGTGTGTACGGGGCATTACTTTCAATTCCCTAGTGGTTCAACCCACATACTGTAATTCACATTCCAAAAGGTATGTGACATGTTTTGTCCCGCATGTGATGAACCTAGATATTTTATACACTTGTCCTGTCGCCCTAGATTGGAAGTGTGTGGTCTTCCTCTTTCCTCTCTTGCATGTTCTGCATGTTAAACATTTACCATACCAAAAGAAAACAGCCTGATCCGAAAAAGTAACCATTTTCTTCAGTGGATCGGGGATACCCTTCACAATTATGTCTTTTAATATGGGTGGTCGTCTATAAATGAATTTGGGTAATGTTTTGGCAAGTATGGAGTCTCTCAATAAAATGGGCCAGTGTGTTCTTGCAACTTTCTCTATCTGTTTGTATTGTCTATATTATATTCTGTACAGAAGGCTATGTCAAATTCTACTTTCTTTGTTTGTGGGTGAGAAGTTCTCCCCATCCATTAAGCCAACCTCCTCCTGGATTTGTCTTAAATATGGGTGTTTGCATATTTTTGTGCAAATCTATCTATCAACATATTCGATTGTCTCATAGTCTTCCCTCTGGTCACAATTTATTTTAATTCTCATTAGTTAGCCTTTGGGTATACCTGTGATCCATTTCGGATGGTGGCTACTATAACTATTCCTATCCATACTTTTAAAGTGCGTACGTGTGAACATTTTATTTCATTGTTTAAAAATTTCTAGATCAAGGTAATTGACTTTATATCTACTATAACCCGCTGTGAAAGAGATTTTGTATCTGTTAAAATTAATCTAATGTAAAAATTATTTTAAAGTTTCCTCCGTGCCCTCCCATACCAGAAATATATCATCAATATATCTTCTATATGTTATTAATTCTGGGATGTTTTTGCCAAAAATTTCTTCAGATTCCCACTTGCTCATGAAAATGTTAGTAATCGTGTGGGCATACTTTGCCCCCATGGCTACACCCTTAATTTGTTTATAAAATTCTTTAGCATGCCAAAAGTAGTTACTCCCCATTGATAGTTTTATTCTACCATGAATTCAATCTGTGTATTCTTTAACCACTTCAACCAGGGAAGAATTTACCCCCTTCCTGACCAGAGCACTTTTTGCGATTCAGCACTGCGTCGCTTAAACTGACAATTACGCGGTCGTGCAACGTTGCACCCAAATAAAATTTGAGGTCCTTTTTTTCCCACAAATAGAGCTTTCTTTTGGTGGTATTTGGTCACCTCTGCCGTTTTTTATTTTTTGCGCTATAAACAAAAACCGCAACAATTTTGAAAAAAAACACTATCTTTTACTTTTTGCTATAATAAATATCCCACATTTTTTTCAAAAAACATTTTTTTTTCCTCAGTTTAGGCCGATATGTATTCTTATACATATTTTTGGTAAAAAAAATTGCAATAAACATATATTGATTGGTTTGCGCAAAAGTTATAGCGTCTACAAAATAGGGGATAGTTTTATGGCATTTTTATTATTATTTTTTTACTAGTAATGGCGGCGATCTGCTTTTTTTTTTTTTTTTTTATTGGGACTGCAACATTATGGCAGACACATCGGACACTTTTGATACTATTTTGCAACCATTGTCATTTATACAGCAATCGGTGCTAGAATAATGCACTGATTACTGTGTAAATGACACTGGCAGGGAAGGGGTTAAACACAAGGGGGCGATGAAGGGGTTAAGTGTGTCCTAGGGAGTTATTCTAGCTGTGGGGGGGTGGGCTACAAGTGACACGACAGTGATCACTGCTCCTGATGACAGGGAGCAGTAGATCACTGTCCTGTCACTAGGCAGAACAGGGAAATGCCTTGTTTACATAGGCATCTCCCCACTCTGCCTCTCCGTGAGACGATCACGGGCACCCAGCAGACATCGAGTCCGCGGGACCCGCAGGCACGCTCACGAAGCGCTCGGCAGGGCCACGGCGGCAAGTTCAAAGCAACGTACAGGTGTCATTCTGCCAACGTATATGTACAAGCGGCGATCGGCAAGTGGTTAAATTTTTTGTTTTAAGGCCCATGTTATTGCTTCAATAGCATCTTTTGTTTAATATGTCCCATTGGATGAAACATGTCAGGCAGACCATAGATGACACTAACACGCTCCGAGCCGTGGCGTAATTGAAATAACAAACTAATGATTTTATCTACATTGTTGTAAATACAACCTTTAATAAAACGTTAAACATATTCCCTACGGGCTTCATTATGTGGTGATTTCCTTTTATATGCTGGTAACATCCTTCATATGACTGGGGATGATATAAACCGTTTGGATATCTGATCCATCAGTTGGATTTGGTTTAGAAATTTCCCACAATCCTGCCACAGTACATAGGATAAGTGAGTGGGGTATGGCGCTGCTCACTGGTTCTAAGTAGGACCAGTAGTGATATAGTATATCAAATGTGATAAAACAAATAATTAAGACATGTGATCGTGCCACCCTTAGTGGTAATTAGAACATGTGTACCTTCTAAGAGAGAGATACCAAAAATTGTGATAGTATGCAGTGTAAGTGACCAGAAATTCTCATCTGGTAAAAACCAATCCAAATAGCTTCAAGTATGAAAGAAAATATATATAAAAAATGAAATAACAACATAAGCTGCAGGTACAGGCTATATCATGGTATTCAGTCTATGGTGCCTCTAGGCAGAATCACAGGTATGTGCCAGCAGTCTAATCAACTATACTACTGGCTCCTACGGAAAGTCTATAATAGCAGATATAAGCTTGATAATAAATCAATCTTCCTCATAAAGAATGGCAGGTGTAGAATCAGACGTTCAGCAAGTGCAGACAATTCGGCCCCCACATGTGTCCCCACTCACCAGCTTTCTTCCCCCCTACAGGGGTAATCAGCATAAAGAGATGTCCCGGGTCGATATCCAGAAACTATCACAGGTGCAGGGATAGATGTCAGCGGTGCCTTCATTTTTGCCTTCACTTCAGCTTCCCCAGAGGGTTCAAGTGTTGTAAATAGAGCCTCCGTTTGCCTCAGTGGTATAAACAAAGAAATGCTCCCATAGTGCGGTAAAAAAGGGGGGGGGCTTAATATGGTAACCTGCAAGCTTGTGCAGTGATGGCAGTCATCCTGGCTATACCACTGAGGCAAACGGAGGCTCTATTTACAACACTTGAACCCTCTGGGGAAGCTGAAGTGAAGGCAAAAAGGAAGGCACCGCTGACATCTATCCCTGCACCTGTGATAGTTTCTGGATATCGACCCGGGACATCTCTTTATGCTGATTACCACTGTAGGGGGGAAGAAAGCTGGTGAGTGGGGACACATGTGGGGGCCGAATTGTCTGCACTTGCTGAACGTCTGATTCTACACCTGCCATTCTTTATGAGGAAGATTGATTTATTATCAAGCTTATATCTGCTATTATAGACTTTCCGTAGGAGCCAGTAGTATAGTTGATTAGACTGCTGGCACATACCTGTGATTCTGCCTAGAGGCACCATAGACTGAATACCATGATATAGCCTGTACCTACAGCTTATGTTGTTATTTCATTTTTTATATATATTTTCTTTCATACTTGAAGCTATTTGGATTGGTTTTTACCAGATGAGAATTTCTGGTCACTTACACTGCATACTATCACAATTTTTGGTATCTCTCTCTTAGAAGGTACACATGTTCTAATTACCACTAATTGTGGCACGATCACATATGACTTAATTATTTGTTTTATCACATTTGATATACTATATCACTACTGGTCCTACTTAGAACCAGTGAGGAGCCATACCCCACTCACTTATCCTTTTTACACTTAGGACTCTTCTTGAGGGTCCCACTGGGGGGGGGGGGGGGCTGCAGCTCTTTCACTTTATACATATTATTAAATCAAAACAATTTTTTCCTAAGCTCGGGTATACAGCTCTACATCTGTCACAGTACATGTCTATTCATTTAAACCTCTGATTCTGGAATTGGTGACAGAATTTGTTACATGCTTACATTTATCAGCTTTCTGGTAAGGAGATATATTTGGCACTGTGGTGTGGTGTGGTGTGCTTTTTATCTTTCACACTGAAATTGGTGTGTGGATTCCATCTCTACCCTCATCTTGATTAGACTGTTCAAGTTCACTACAGCGCCGCATCTGGACTTTAAATGCTAATTTTTTTTGTGAATCAACAAATTGTGCTGGCTGATTTTTATATATTTTTTTTTTATATTGTCTGTAGATATAGGTAGCGCAGATTTTTCACACCTTTTATTAGTATATAATGAATCCACATCTATACTAGCCAGTATAGAGTGGTCATTCAGGGGGATATCTTTGATATGATTAACCACTTGCCGACCGCCGCACGAACATTTACGTCGGCAGAATGGCACAGCTGCGCAAAGAGATGTACCAGTACGTCCCTTTGAATGTCGCGCCGGCGGCGCGCACTCCTGCCACGAGCTCCGTGACCGTGCCCGCGATGTCTGCTGGTGTCCCGCGACCCTGTCACGGAGCTGCAGAACAGGGGGATGCCTGTGTAAACAAGGCATTTCCCTGTTCTGCCTTGTGACAGGACACTGATGTACTGCTCCCTGTCATTGGGAGCAGTGATCAATGTCGTGTCACAGGTAGCCCAGCCCCCACACAGTTAGAATCACTCCCTAGGACACACTTAACCCCTTCCTTGCCCACTAGTGGCTAACTCCTTCCCTGCCAGTGTCATTTACACAGTAATCAGTGCATTTTTATAGCACTGATCGCTGTATAAATGACAATGGTCCCAAAATAGCGTCAAAAGTGTCCCCCATAATGTCGCAGTCATGATAAAAATCGCAGATCGCCGCCATAACTAGTAAAAAATATAATAATATAAATGCCATAAAACTACCCCCTATTTTGTAGACGCTATAACTTTCTCGCAAACCTATCAATATACGCTTATTGTGATTTTATTTACCGAAAATATGTAGAATACATATCGGCCTAAACTGAGGGAAAAAAAAGTTTTTTTTTTATATATTTGTAGCGGGGTCTCCTTTAAGACTCTCAGGACTACCTTACCCAGAACCCCATTCGGTACCCAGGATGCAATGTTTCCACCCCAGAGACTCATGGGTGGGGTTATATAAGGAGGAGGCGAGGCTGCGCTCGGCCTCTTTGGGACACGAGACTTCAGTGGAGAGATCTTCCTGTGCGGATCCGCTGTGGTGCAAGGCCTGAAGCCTGGGGCCTTGCGCTGCTACCCAAAAGAGCCTTCCACCCCATCGCAAGCCTGGGTGGCATCTGACTCTGTTTCCTCAACCGCTGCTGAGCCGGAGACCAGACCGCTGCAGACGCTGTGTGTGGAGACACAGCAGGTGGAAATTCCCGGACTGGGATCGAGTCCGGAAGGGTGAGCGAGCACATGCTCAATCCATAAATACTGTATACCATTGTTAGGCCTACAGACTGCCGTGGCCCACCAGTTCCTATTTCAGTTTCCCCTCCCCTGAAGATCCATAGCTGAACTGAGTCAAACGGATCTCTAGTGGAGTGAACTGTGTTGGCATTTTTTCCCCTTGGATTACAAATGTGTTCCTGAAATGTGCACCACCGTTTAAAGACTTGCATGCGAAGAATTTTACCCCCTAGAGACTGAGTTATATGGTCAGGCCTGGCCATCTAGATAGATTATTTAGTTGCTGTGCCATAGGGCGCATAGTGAAGTACTGTTACACGTGGCGCGTGTGCGCCATATCTTACTAGTTGTAGTGTGTCTATTGCTGCAGGGCTCTGATTTGTTATAACTGTTGATTTTATTGCCAGTAGAAAGTCAACTCGTTATTCTTATATCACTGCATTGGTGTCTGAATTTAACCATAGAGCATAAGATATATATATTACCCTAGACTAACTGTGCCAGAAGGGGGTCGAGTAAATTGCCGGGGGTTGGCGGAGCTGTCTTCAGGGCCCAAACTAAATCTGCGGCCCTCTTAACTGAAGGTAGCGCTACACGTGGGGGTTCTCGTCCAGGATCCTGATACAGCAGGGGAACGCCAGAAGTGCCGGCATGGACCCCATGGACCCACAAGCAGTAGAAGAGTGGTGCAAAGCCTCTAGGGCAGAGCCAAACCGCTCGATAGTCGTCAGCCTCCCTGGGGAGGAATGGTCGACTGAGACGGTAGAGGAGTTAATGAAGTCAGTGTCCCCAGATCACACATCGTGGGTGACGGAGATAAAGTCAGATCCAGACACCTCATATCAGTATGCACTAGTGGAGTACTGGGACGGGATGCCAGAGGCTTGCAAGCGCAAGTGTGTGCGGACGCCAGACAACAGAACCTATAGGTTGGCGCAAGCATTAACTGTAAAGAAGGAACCATCACCAACGGGATCATCACAGGCTGTGGCCCGTACCTCACCAAAAAGAGGAGACGAGGTGACGCCCTCGGTGGCACCTGCACCTGCCACTGCTATATCACCAGAATTGATAAAGGCAATAGGGGATCTGCTAACCAAATGTCAGAAGACAAGCACGGTGCATGTAGAGACTAGCTACCTGAGACTAAAGACATTCTCAGGGAAGCTCCCTGTCCCTGCAGGGGAGGAAGACTTCGATACTTGGGTGGAACAGGCATTGCAGGCAGTGGAGGCATGGGAGGTGCCTGAAGGGCAGAAGAGGCAACGAGTGATAGAAAGCCTTAAAGGCGCAGCAGCAGAAGCGGTGAAAAGTTTCCGGTTTGGAAATACAGACTGCACGGCTCAAGACTGTCTAGCTATGCTCCAGGAAGAGTTTGGTCAGCTAGAAAAGGTGACAGAGATGGTCTACCAATTTGTACATACTTTCCAACAGCCGAATGAAAAGCTTTCAGAGTATGTCAGAAGACTGAACAGGTTGCTGTGTAAGATTGTCTTGAATGGAATGATGCCCCAAGATACAGATGCGGCAAGAATGAAGCAAGTCTTAAAGGGAGCTTTGCGGTCGGATCCAGTCTGGTTGCACCTGAAAACCTCAGGAGGAGGAACGTCACTGACTTACTCTGATTTGATAAAAATCATCAGAGATGAGGAGGCACTGCAGAAGGATCAGGCAATGATAAAGACAAGTCATGCCCCTACACCAGTGATGGTCAACTCGCTCATGACTCCAATAAGGGACTCGGAAGTGGACACTTTGAAATCACAAATGTCTCAGGTGTTAGAGATGCTAACCTCTCTGATGGCGAAAGACACTCAGGGTCCAGAGAGAGGTAGCGAGAAAGGAACTGTTCCCAGCTGTTTCGGCACCCGCATCTCTGCAAGACTGGGGGGACATAATCTGTTTTAATTGTGGGGGAGTTGGCCACATTGCAGCTACATGTTCCAGTCCCAAGAAGAAGAAAACAGATAACCGCAAGTCGGCGGGAAACTCCAGAGGGCCCCGGTGAAGGAGTCAACCGGGTGCCCATCATTTTCAGTGAGCTCCAAGCTGAATGCGAAGCAGAAGAAAAGAGACAAAACCTCTCAGAGGAAACACAACATTCCTCAACAGAGATACACCCCAGAGAAATGGGGCAAGACCCCTCAGAAGAGGCACAGCATTCCCCAGAGGGGATGCACACCTAAGAAAAACAATAATATCCCTCAGTGGGTCTGTACACCCATTGAAAGGAGGGAAATCAATGCATACCAGGCTCAAGAAAGACTAAAGTCCAACGGGAGTTGGACTAGAGAGTCCGAAGGGAAAGGACCAGAAGAAGGCGACCCCTGCCAAGCCATATCCGGAGAAGCTGGTAGGCCCATCTCCTATAGTGCCCATTCAAGTGGAGGGAGTCTACACCAGAGCCATCTTGGATACTGGGGCACAAGTGACCCTATTATACCGGGATTTCTACGCTAAGCACTTGAGTCATCTGCCCATCCAGAAGATAGAGGAACTGGAAATATGGGGGATTGGAACCCAGAGCTTCCCCCTATGATGGCTATCTGCCCATCAAGATGACCTTTGACCCATCTGTGGCTGGGAAGGCCGAAGTGTTTGACACCCTGGCAGTTGTGTGCCCTCGGCCGCCAGGAGCCAACAAGAGTTCCCTTATAATAGGGACAAACACGGACCTGGTCCAAAGACTCCTGGCCCCTCTAGTGAAAAAGAAGGGGCAAGTGGCCACCAAGATTCCCCCCATGCTGAAGACGGCCTACCAACGGCTGGTCCTAGAGCAGAAGACCCCTGGAAAGGGGATAGGGAAGGTGTGGAGACTTGGAAGAGAAGGGGTAGTGTTGCAGCCCGGCGAAGTAACCTGTCTCAGAGCCACTGTGAAGCTTACTTGGGAGCAGCCTGGACCCTTTGTCGTGCTGTAGTCCGACCCAAGGGGAGAGTTCTCAGGTCTGGAAGTGATTCTGCAGAAGGCCCATTGTAGAGTTCCGGTGAGTGTTAGGAACACTACAGGTGACCCCATGGAGATCCCAGCCAGAATGCTGCTGGGCCAGGTGAGCCCTGCTGCCCCGGTTACCCTGTCAGAAATCAAGGGGACGGGTGGAGGAGAAGATGTTTGGTAAAAGATGTCCATGGAAAACCTGAATCTGCCCAGGGCTTGGAAAGAGAGAGCCAAGGCCCAGTTGACCAGATGGGAGAAGATCTTCTCCAAAGATGAGTTCGATGTGGGGTGTGCAAGGAGTGCCACCCATCGAATCCGCCTTCAAGAAGACAAGCCCTTCAGAAAGAGGGTCAGGCGGGTCCCACTAGCAGATCTGGAGGATCTAAGGGAACAACTCTCAGAACTCAAGAGGACTGGTGTGATCCGGGAGTCTAGAAGCCCCTATGCCTCCCCGATAGTGGTGGTCAGGAAGAAGAATGGGTCATTGAGGCTCTGTATAGACTACAGGACTCTCAACAGGAGGACCATACCCGACCAGTACACCACTCCAAGGATAGAGGATGCTTTACAGAGTTTGTCTGGAGCCAAGTGGTTCAGCGTTATGGATCTCAAGAGTGGATACTACCAGATCCCTATGCATCCAGAAGACAGCCTTCATAACCCCAGTGGGGTTCTTTGAGTTTGATCGAATGCCTCAGGGACTGTCTGGAGCTCCTGCTACCTTCCAACGTCACATGGAGAAGACTGTAGGAGACATGAACCTTATTGAAGTCCTTGTATACCTGGACAATGTCATTGTCTTTGGGAGAACCCTGGAAGAACACGAAGAAAGGCTGGAAAAAGTGTTGAGAAGACTCAGTGAGGAGGGACTCAAGCTTTCACCTGAGAAGTGTCGGTTCTACCAGTCTTCTGTGAACTATCTGGGGCACATAGTGTCTGAAGAAGGGGTGGCCACAGACCCTGAGAAATTGGAGGCAGTTACCTCCTGGCCACGTCCCACCACAGTAACAGAACTCAGATCCTTCTTGGGGTTCTGCTCCTATTACAGGAGGTTTGTGGAAGGATTCGCCCGAATCGCCAGACCATTGAATGAACTACTCAAGACCGAGGGGGAAGAGGACGACTAAGGCCCAGGAAGCCGGGAGAGTCAGTCAGAGATCAGTGGAGCCAGAAGTGTGAAGAGGCCTTCCAGGCGTTGAAGAAGAGCCTAACCACTGCCCCAGTCTTGGCCTACGCAGACCCAACCAAACCCTATGAACTACATGTAGATGCTAGTCATGACGGTCTGGGAGGAGTACTTTACCAAAAACACGAAGGACACCTGCGGCCTGTTGCCTGCGTGAGCAGGAGCCTGACCCCCTCTGAGAAGAACTACCCCACTCACAAGCTGGAGTTCCTGGCCCTTAAGTGGGTGGTAGTAGACAAGCTCAAAGACTACCTGTATGGGGCGGAGTTCACTGTGAAGACCGACAACAACCCCCTTACCTACCTTTTCACCACAGCAAAGCTGGACGCCACTGGACACTGGTGGCTGTCCGCACTGTCCGGATTCAATTTCAGCCTAAAGTACAGGCCAGGGTCTGGAAATCGAGATGCAGACGCTCTTTCCAGGAGATCTCATGCCCCAGCCAGTGACACAGAAGACTGGACTCAAGTGGCACATGACGGTTGCGGGCCCTTTGTCAAGGGGCTGAATTACAAGCCAGAGGAGGCTCAAGGGCAGAAGAGATAGGAGTTACCATGGTAGGAGTCCCCAAACAATACTGTGGAGTAGCCCAACTGGAGGAAGACAATCTGCCAAAACTGTCCAAGAAGGAGCTGAGATGCGACCAATTAGAAGACCCCATGGGGAAATTGGTTCTTGAAGCCCTGGAGAATCAGGATCCAAATAGACTCCTGCGCCACTCTTCAAAGGAAGCTCTCCTGTTGAGGAAAGAGTGGGACAGGTTGCAGGTGCATCAGGGAGTGGTCTACCGAAGGGGCCCCTCTGATGGCAATTGTTCCTTCCAGTCATTGAGTCATTGAGAGACTGTTCTGATCGCCCAACATGACAATCACGGCCACCTAGGGGCAGAAAGGACCTTTCAACTCGTTAGGAGTCGGTTCTATTGGCCCTGCATGAGGGCAGAAGTAGAAGAGTACTGCCATTCATGTGCACGCTGCATCCAGAGGAAGACTTTACCCCATCAAGCTGCCCCAATGGGCCATCTACAGAGTCAAGGCCCAATGGATCTGGTATGCATTGATTTTCTCTGCCTCGAACCCAACCTGAGTGGACTAGGAAACGTTCTGGGGATAACCGATCATTTCACCCGGTATGCCCAAGCTTTCCCAACCAAAGACCAGAAGGCTTCCACAGTGGCCAAGGTACTTATGGAGAAGTATTTTGTCCATTATGGGCTACCACAGCGACTCCATTCAGACCAAGGAAGGGACTTTGAGAGTCGATTGATCAAGAAACTGTTAGACTCTTTGGGTATCAAGAAAACCCGAACCACACCTTACCACCCACAGGGAGATGCTCAGCCAGAGAGGTTTAACCAAACCCTGCTTAAGATGTTGGGAACTCTGGATAGTGAGAAGAAGCAACATTGGAGCAAACACATATCAGCTATAGTACACGCTTACAACTGCACCACCAGTGATGCTACAGGCTACTCCCCATATTGACTTATGTTTGGGAGAGAAGCAAGGTTACCTGTGGACCTGGCCTTTGGCACCTTTTTAGACCATTCCTCAGCCACCTCCCACAAAGGATATGTGGACAGGCTCAGACACAGCCTGAAAGTAGCCTATGAACAAGCTCAAGCGGCCTCAGATCAAAGGGGAGCTCGAAACAAAAGATACTTCGACTTGAGGGTCTGCGTGCAAGACCTTCAGCCCGGGGACCGAGTACTGTTACACAATCTGGGGGTCCCTGGAAAACACAAACTTGCAGACATATGGAGATCTGAACCCCATGTCATCTGTAGGAAGCTGCCGGGCCTGCCTGTTTACAGGTTGAAGCCAGAAGGAAAGGTAGGACCACTGAAGATGTGGCATCGAAACCACCTGCTCCCACTTGCTGAAGCAGTCAGGATACCCCCAGTGAGGGACTCCCCTGAACCAGTCTCTATTCTTTTTAATTCACTTCTCTTTATTTAGAAGAAAAAAAACATGTTTTATAGTGCAAACACTTATTACATTTTATCCAGTGAGACATTATACATTTTTCTTTACTTTCTCTCCTTGTTTTCCTTCCTCGTTCCTTTAAGTGCCTATCCACATATAAATACTACAATAGCTCTTTACTATGTTCTCTTTTTCCCTTTATCCCATCCCCCCCCCCCCGCTACATCTTTACCCCCTTGTGTCTGATCTTCTCAGCACGTTTCCTCCACCGTTGCCGCCATTCTTTTCCTTTCCTCTTTCCTGCCTTTTTCCCTTTCTTCCTTTCCCCCTTTCTTTTCCCCCCTTGCTAATACCACTCTTTCCCTCTCTTCCCCTCCCTCCTCCCTTACCACCCCTCTGGTTCTTATATCTGGAGTCTTTCCACAACCAGTTGAGGTGGCGCGAGATTGACATCCCCCAGCCATGTTTTCCATATAGCATCGAATTTACCCACCTCTCCCCTTCGACTGTACGACAACCGCTCCCTTAAGAGCGTTGAGTTTACAGCTGAGATCCACTGCTTCCCCCGAGGGCACCTCTGGGGCCATCTAGTATTTTGCAATGAGTTTTCTAGGCATATACATTAGTCTGGTCAGCATACAGTATGTTCCTCTTTGGAACATTTCTGTATCAATGGCTCCCAGCAAATATACTAGGGGATTTAGGGGAACAGGTACCTGGGCTGCTCTCATAATACATTGGGAGACTTCCTCCCCAGTACCTATGGAGTTTTGGGCATTTCCATATTAGATGTATAAAATCCCCCCTATGTACTTTGCATTTCAGGCACAAAGGGGAGTCTCTTCCTCCCCATCTATATAACTGCTCTGTTCTGTATGCTCTATGCAGGATAAATAATTGTGATAGTCTCTGTGATGCCGATACCGATACCACTGGGATGGATTTAAGTGCCATTTCCCACTGATTCCCATCTATGTCCCCGATGTCTTCCACCCATTTACTTTGGCTTCTCAAAGAAGTGTGGTCTTGGACAGAGGACAGCAATTCCCCGTATATTTTAGAGATTAGTCCCTTCCGGGTGTCTGCCCCAAGGACTTCCCACAGCCTAGGTGGTGTTTCCACTATCATAGATTGTGGTGTTTGTTGTATCTGTAAGGCATAGCGTAACTGAAGGTATTGATAAAAGCCCTTTGGGCTTAACTGAATTTCCTGACACAGCTGTTCATACGTCTTCAGCTCCCCCCCCCCTTCATATAATTGTGCGAAAAACCGGATCCCTCTCTCTCTCCATGGGGTGAATCCCTGCAGTTTCTGTACCTCTGGGTACCTTTTGATTGTGCCAAATCGGAGTAAAGGGCAACACGCCTTTTATCTTCATGGCTTTTCGGGTCCCCCCCCCCCCACTTACTCTTTTTTAAGGAGAACACATATAGGTGCCGAGTCCGGTATACTCAGCAAATCCATTTCCATATGGGAGGCCGCTACCAGTGTTGGATCCGAGGCAGTCACCATTTTGCTAATCGGGTCTTCCCTCCCCACCCGTCCCCATCCTGTCAACTGCTGGAGCTGTGAGGCCAGGAAATACATTTTGGAGTGGGGTATTGCCAGTCCTCCTCTATCCTTCCCGTATTGCAGGGTAGCTAAGCTAATCCTGGCTGTCTTTTTTTTTTTTTTCCATATTAGCTCCCTCATCAATGTGTCGATCTTTTTGAACCACTTATTAGTGATCCACACGGGAGAGTTGTGAAATACATACAATAACTGCGGGGCCCACA
The DNA here is from genome assembly GCA_029206835.1 of Rana muscosa. Taxonomy (NCBI): domain Eukaryota; kingdom Metazoa; phylum Chordata; class Amphibia; order Anura; family Ranidae; genus Rana; species Rana muscosa. The sequence goes on along the minus strand of CM055118.1, from coordinate 324,866,659 downwards.
CCATTTTTATTAAGTTTGCCCGTCCCACCACTGACAGTGGAAGCTTACACCAACTGTGACATTTCACTTTGTCTTTCCAACAGTGGGCCCAAATTTAACTGAATATACTCCGCTGGTTCCGATGTTACTACCACTCCCAGGTATTTAAAACTTTTTGCTATGACTATTTGTTCCGCCCCCTCTGGTAACTGCTCCACCCCCTGATCTACAGGCATTAAAATTGACTTTGACAAATTAATGGTGAACCCTGAGAAGCCTCCAAAGTCCTCGATTGTCCGCATCGCTGCCCGCAATGAGGCGGCAGAATCGCCTAAATATATAAGCGCATCGTCCGCATATAAGGATATTTTTTCTTCCCTCTGGCCCCTGCGGAATCCTACCACTTCCGGATCATTGCGGATCAATATAGCCAAAGGTTCTACCGCCAAGGCAAACGGCAGTGGGGACAATGGGCACCCCTGGCGAGTACCTCTATCTAACTCAAATGGAGGGGATATTTTGGTATTGATTCGGATTCTGGCTCTGGGTCTGGAATATAACATCCTTACCCATTTTATGAATCCGTCCCCCACTCCAAATCTGTCTCGGATCTCCAGGAGGTAGGGCCACTCCACACTGTCAAACGCCTTTGCGGCGTCCAGTGACAGAATGGCCCTACCCCCCGGGTTGTCCACCGGCACCTGTAAATTCATATATAGTCGCCTGATGTTATCCGCGGTGGAGCGTGTGGGTATAAAGCCAGACTGGTCATGGTGTACCAGTTTGTCAATTACCAAGGATAGCCTCTTGGCCAAAATACCAGCCAAAAGCTTCACATCTACATTCAATAAAGAGATTGGACGGTATGAGTCCAGCAAAAGCTTATCCTTCCCTGGTTTTGGAAGTACTATTATTGTTGCCTCTTGCATACTGTCAGGCAAGGAGCCCACTTCCATCGCCTCCTCTAACGCTTGTAGCAGAGGAGGGAGAAGTTCTTCCCCATAGTGTAGGTACACCTCGGCCGGCAACCCGTCCGGTCCTGGTGACTTATGGTGTAGTGCCCCCTGCAATACCTCCGAGAGTTCTTTCAATGTTATTGGGGAGTTTAACATTTCCCTGTCGGCCTCAGATAGTTGTGGAAATGGGCATCTTTGCAAAAACATGGCCAAGTCTGATAAGGTATAGCTAGTTTTAGAGGAGTATAAGTCCTTGTAGAACCTCTGGAAGTTATCTAGGATATCGGTACTAAGAGTATGTATCTCCCCGGCTTCTGTTTTTATCGCTAAAATACCGGCGGACTCCCGCTGCTCCCTCGCTATAAGAGCTAGGAGTAGACCAGTTTTTTCCCCCTCTTCAAAGTAACTCTGTTGCTGAAAATAACTCCTTTTCTCCGCCGCGGTCAATAGGACCAAGTTATACATAGATTGCGCCTCTTTCCAGGAATCCTGATTAGACTGAGATGGGTCCGCTATCAGGGCCCGTTCTCTCCTTTGCATTTCTTCCCGTACCCTATTTTCCCATTCCCTCGCACGTGATTTAATTCCCGTTATCTCTGAAATTAGGCACCCCCTTAGAAAGGCCTTAAGTGCATCCCATACCATTGCTGCGCTAGCCGACCCCCTATTAAAGTCCAAAAATTCCCGTATTGCCCTCTTAGCTTTATCCTGGGAGGGGATCAGAGTTAGCCAAAAAGGGTTCACTTTCCACGGCAAACGGTCCGACATAACCATATCGTCCAGTCGTACACCGGAATGGGGAGTGGTCCGATAGTACACGTGGTTCGTATGCTGAATCCCTTACCCGCTGCATAAGTGCCTCATTCCCTAGGTCCATATCAATACGTGAGAGTCCGTCATGTGTGGCTGAGTAGCATAAATAGCTTCTGTCCTCTACATGCCTCTCTCGCCAGACATCCCGGAGTCCCAGCTCCGAGAGCAGCGAGGCAAAGGCCGTCCTTCCAGTCATCCGCCTCGCCCCTCTCGGGGTCAAGGACATTCTGTCCAGGGATATATCCAGCGTAATTATTAAAGTCCCTCAACGCTAGTACCGGGACATCCGGAAACAGAGCCATGAATTGCGCCAGGCTTCTAAGAGGAGTCGCCGAGAACAGTGGAGGAACGTAGATCGAGGCAATGATACACACTAACCCATTAAGCTTACAGAGCAGAAAAACGTACCTACCCTCTCTGTCCACCCTCTGCTGGATACATTCAAAAGAGATATTCGCAGAGACCATTACACTTGCTCCCCTGGAGTATGAGGTGTACATAGAGTGAAATTGTATCGGGGATCTGCGTGACTGCAGAAGGTGGACAGAGTCAGGTCGCATGTGCGTTTCCTGCAAACAAACTATCTGGGGTTTCATTCTATCAAAGTATTTAAACATTGCATTTCTTTTAGTCTTATCCCCCAGACCCCTGACATTCCAGGTCATTAAAACTATACCCTTTTTGTTCATATTAACCTTTGTGTATACATAGTTAAAAGATAATATATATATATATATATATATATATATATATATCGTATTTATCGGCGTATAACACGCACTTTTTTCCCCTTAAAATCAGGGGGAAATCGTGGGTGCGTGTTATACGCCGATACTCCGCCGATTCCCCTGCTGAAACGAGCGAGAGGAGCCGAAGCCGAAGTACACTCGGCTTTACTCGGCTCCTCTCGCAGTCCCGCCCATCTCTGACTGCGCCGCTGACATAGAGAAAGCCGAGTGTACTTCGGCTAGTCTCGGCTCCTCTCGCAGTCCTGCTCCTGACTGTGAGCAGAGCCGAGTTTAGCCGAAGTACACTCGGCTTTCTCTGTCAGCGGCGCAGTCAGTGGAGATGGGCGGGACTGCGAGAGGAGCAGAGTCTAGCCGAAGTACACTCGGCCCTGCTCGCTCCTCTCCACAGAAATCGGCGCCAAATTTAAAAAAACGCCGAGACTGACAAGCCTGCAAAGGCACTGGGCAAGGCTGCAGATGGACAGATGGACACTGGGCAAGGCTGCAGATGGGCAGATGGACACTGGGCAAGGCTGCAGATGGGCAGATGGACACTGGGCAAGGCTGCAGATGGACAGATGGACACTGGGCAAGGCTGCAGATGGACACTGGGCAAGGCTGCATGCTGCGTTTAAATGTAAGGTTTTTTTTCCTTGAATTTCCCTCCTAAACTTGGGGTGCGTGTTATACGCCGATAAATACAGTATATATAAAAGAAAAGGAAATAATAATAATAGTTCCCACTTCATTCTACCCTTCTAATTTTAGTTTTTCCCTAATGAAATACCGATAATCTACCTAGTGCCTGGGCATACTTCAAAGTGTACTTCTGTAAAAATTCCCTTATATTTGTGAGGTTTATATAGTGGATCCTGTGTTTGTAGTCTTTTTTGTGTTATTTTTTTGTGATATTTTCCCATATTCCTGTATGATGTAGCTCCCTCTCCCTCCCCTTCTTCCCTTTACCCTCCCTTCCCATCCCCCCCCCTTCCTGCCCTACTGGGCCTACCCCTGGGGTTTTGCCTATGGCCTCTTCTCTACACTCATCCCCTCTCATCACCCCTCTTTCATACATCTCTCTATGCCCCTACTCTACTACTCTCGCGCCACCCCCCCCGCCCCCTCAAAAAAAATTTTTGTCCTTCTCCCTTTTATATTTCTATTATATTTTTCCCAGTGTTTTAGTTTTTGTGCCCTTTGTTGTGTTAAGTTTAACTGAACTACCCCGTTTCATCCTAATAAATACTCTCCCTTCTCTTTCCCTTCCCCTCTCCTCCCCCTCCCATTGACTGTTGCTTTTACTAGTGCCTTTTCCTTTCCCCCCCTTTTTTCCTTACTCTCCCCCCTCCCCTCTCATATTCCCTATCTGGGTACCAAGAGAAAAAAAAAAACAGAAAAAAAAAGGGGGGGAGGGTGAGAGGGATGAAAACCCCCTCAGCGTCCCTTTAGTCTCTTATTTCTTGTCCTGCCGTCTTCTGTGGGGATTTCCCTTTATCTTCCAGCCACTTCTCAACGCTCGTTGGAGAGACAAAAATGTATGCCATTCTGCGCCGATACCCGCAAGCGGGCAGGGTATAGAAGTGCATAGTCCAAATTGTTTTCCCGCAATGTACGCTTAATCGGCATAAAGGCTGCCCGCTTTCTTTGAAGTTCTGGGGAGAAGTCTTGATAGAATGAGATTCTTGTCCCCATGTATTGGACTTCCCCCATTTCTCTAGCCTTCCGGAGTATGATCTCTTTATCCCTGTAGTTGATCATTTTTAGAATTAGTGGTCCAGGTCTTGGGCACTCACTTCCCTGGTGGGGTTTAAAGGGGACTCGATGGGCGCGTTCGATGCCAAAAAAAGATGAAAAAGAGGTCGCCCCAAATGTCTCTCTAAACCACCCCTCCAGGAATGTTACGGGGTCAGCTCCCTCACTTCGTTCGGGCATGCCTATTATTCTAATGTTACTTCTCCGATTCCTGTTTTCTAATTCATCAATTTTGGTGGCCTGCATGTCCATTTGTTTTTTCATCCCCACGATGTCTTGCCTAAGCGGGGATAGTACGTCTTCGACTGCACTTAGCCTTTCTTCTAATTCTGTGGTTCTTTTAATTGTTTCTTTTAACTTGCTCCCCATTGCGACCAGCTCCTCTTTTATTCCTTTCAGTTGTACCTCCAGACCAATTACTGACTCCCTACAGGCATTAATAGCATGCAGAAGGTCTCTAATTGTGGACTCTGCCTCCCTTCCTCCAGTGCCTTCCACCATATTCAGCTCTACTGTGTTAGTATTGCTTACTGCCATCGCTGCTACGGTTGTCACATTTACCTTTCCTGTCCCCTGCCCTTTGTTACTAGTTGTTTTTGTATTTAATGTTACTGCCTGATTCGCTGGTATCGGTGCCTGGCCACTGCCTAGACTTTTCCTGGCCGCCGAGGTTCCTGCTAGGGCTAGCTGTTGGGGCTTTGCTGGTGAGACAGTGTTTCGCGCAAATCGCTCCAGCTTTGCTTCTGCTGCTGATGCTACCGCTGCAGCCTTTGCTTGATTCGCTTGGCTCTTTGAAGAGCGTGTGACCTGAGCTCCTTCCTGCGATATCTGCTGTTGGTTTATCTGCTCCTCTACTCCCCGTTTTCCGGACATAGTAGAATGTCCCAGCTTTCGTATTGTTGGATGAGAGATTGACCCTTAAACTTGTTGGGCCCACAGCCCTACTCAAAGGCCACCTCTGGGGCTACGCTCAAAGAAAAAAATTACATTTCCTCTGTCCCCAGAAAGGGGAAAGGAGAAAAAGAGAAAAGAAGAAAAATAAAAAAAAATTCATAGGATTTATCCCCACCCCAAGGTGGTGACTGATCACTGACGACTGGAAAACCACCCTGAATTTGCAGTTTGCAATTTGTCAGTTTGGGTGTTGCCCACTCTTTACGTTTTTCTATTTTGCCGTCCCCCGGCACCGCCAGCTATATTAACCCAATTATGTTAGGCTATACTGACTCCAGTTAAATAAAAAGGTAAGGCTATTTCAGGCATTCAAATATGTGAGCAAGAAATAGAAGGAGTTGTTTGGCAGATTTTATCAGGCTTCCAGCTTGTTAATATTGTCCCGACATATTCCAGCTATCACAGCTCTGCATACCAAACGAGACAAGTCAAGTCTAATCAGGGCAACAGAAATGCCAGTGCATATGGAGCCCCCTTTTCCTTTAATGGGAGGATGGGGAAAAAACAAGGAAGTTCATAGGAGCAAATTTTCCAATGCCTCGGCTGTTCAATTCCTATAAAGCATTCTTGTGATACAGGGTAAACTCCCGTTCCACTACTACTGCTTGCCCCGTTGCACCATTCAGCTCTCGCCTGTTTGCACCCCCACAGTTCATTAACTAAGCATTTTAGGCAGCACATACCCTTAAACGGTCCCCGCTTGTTTCGGGTTGTCTTCCAGGTAATCTATGCAATCCCGGTTTCCTTGTAGGTCCCCTCCTATACTGCAGCTTCAGGCTTGTATTCCCGGCACGCTCCTTTCCTCTCCACTCTCCCCTCCTTCTCCTCTTCGGTTCGCTCCTCTCGCTGTGCTGTTCCACTCTCACTCTCACTCCCGCACACAGTCTCGCGGGACTTCGCAGCTCTGGGGATCCCGGCTGCTGATCTCCCCCTCACAGCACGTCAGCATCACAACGCACGACAGTGCCAGTGAAGGTAAGGAGGATGAGGGGGGTCAGAGCAGGGTCACACAAGGCTACAAAGGTGCCGGGGATAGCAGGGCTCCCTATGGTTAGATTAACTGGGCATGCTTTCAGTCTGAGGGGGGGGTATGGAGCGGAGCTTCACATGCTCAAGCGCTCTCACACCCTCCCGCATCCGGCCACGCCCCCATCCCCCTGGAATACTTTCTCACCAGTCTCTATTCTGGATACTCCCAGGCCAAACACTCGGTCCCAGACCTCTCGGGCTGAAGATGGAGAGGCTTCTGAACTTAGTGGAGATGAAGGAAGAGAACCTGACTGGCTGTGGCCTTCCCCAACTCCAAGAACTTCTGCTATAGATCTTCCAACCACTGAAGACACTGTAGATGGAACACTGAATGCAGAAGCCACTGAGTTCATCCCATCTAGTCCTTCATTAGATTACTGGGAAGATGCCTGTGATACTTACTCTGAAAGGGACCCTGGAGACTCTATGTATCCCTCGGCTCCAGAAGCGGATGTTCCAGAGCCCGCCGTGTTGCCCGAGCCTGCTACGGAAGAAGAGCCTGTGGCGCCAGAGCCAGAAACCCCAAGAGAGCAAAGGGCCCGAAGAGTCATAAGGCCTCCCAAAAAGTTGACCTACCCACAAATGGGGAAGAGCTCAGAAGATTCTGTGGTCACTGCCAGGAGGAGTGCAGAGAATCCGGATCCCTCCACTGTTCATTTGGTGGAGGGCAACCCCCACTCACTCTCTGGCACAGTTAGGCAGGCCACTCATGATAGTGTGACCTGTGGGCAAGGGAATTTAACCCCTTTGTTTTGGTGGGAATTCCCTATGCCAACATCATACGCAACATTGTCTAGGGTTGTACACAGTGTATGTTAGAATTATCTTTGGGGACCAAAGAGTTTAAGTGGGGGGCGTGTGTAGCGGGGTCTCCTTTAAGACTCTCAGGACTACCTTACCCAGAACCCCATTCGGTACCCAGGATGCAATGTTTCCACCCCAGAGACTCATGGGTGGGGTTATATAAGGAGGAGGCGAGGCTGTGCTCGGCCTCTTTGGGACACGAGACTTCAGTGGAGAGATCTTCCTGTGCGGATCCGCTGTGGTGCAAGGTCTGAAGCCTGGGGCCTTGCGCTGCTACCCAAAAGAGCCTTCCACCCCATTGCGAGCCTGGGTGGCAACTGACTCGGTTTCCTCAACCGCTGCTGAGCCGGAGACCAGACCGCTGCAGACGCTGTGTGTGGAGACACAGCAGGTGGAAGTTCCCGGACTGGGATCGCATCCGGAAGGGTGAGCGAGCACATGCTCAATCCACAAATACTGTATACCATTGTTAGGCCTAGAGACTGTCGTGGCCCACCAGTTCCTATTTCAGTTTCCCCTCCCCTGGAGATCCATAGCTGAACTGAGTCAAATGGACCTCTAGTGGAGTGAACTGTGTTGGCATTTTTTCCCCTTAGATTACAAATGTGTTCCTGAAATGTGCACTACCGTTTAAAGACTTGCATGCGAAGAATTTTAGCCCCTAGAGACTGAGTTATATGGTCAGGCCTGGCCATCTAGATAGATTATTTAGTTGCTGCGCCATAGGGCGCATAGTGAAGTACTGTTAAGCCCCGTACACACGATCGGATAACCTATGGATTTTCGTCCGATGGATTTGTCCATTGGAAATCCGATGAAACTGTTTTTCATCAGTCTTGGCCACACACCATCAGTCTAAAAACCGACCATTCCAAACGCGATGACGTAAAACACTCCGATGAGCCAAGAAAAATGAAGTTTAATGCTTCTGAGCATGCGTCGACTTGATTCTAAGCATGCGTGGGTTTTTTAACCGATGGACTTGCCCATAGACGATCGGAAATTCCCATCGGTTTTTTATCCATCGGAAATTTTAAAACAAGTTCTATTTTTTACAACCGATGGAAAAAAGACCGATGGGTACCATACACGATCGGTTGGTCTGATGAAAACCATCCATCGGACGGTTTTCATCAGTCAAACCGATCGTGTGTACGGGGCTTTACACGTGGCACGTGTGCGCCATATCTTACTAGTTGTAGTGTGTCTATTGCTGCAGTGCTCTGCAGAGATATTCCTGTGATTTGTTATAACTGTTGCTTTTATTGCCAGTAGAAAGTAAACTCGTTAATCTTCTATCACTGCATTGGTGTCTGAATTTAACCATAGAGCATAAGATATATATATATATATTACCCTAGACTAACTGTGCCAGAAGGGGGTCGAGTAAATTGCCGGGGGTTGGCGGAGCTCTCTTCAGGGCCCAAACTAAATCTGCGGCCCTCTTAACTGAAGGTAGCGCTACATATTTTTTGGGGATATTTATTATAGCAAAAAGTAAAAAATATTGATTTTTTTTTTCAAAATTGTCGTTCTTTTTGTTTATAGCGCAAAAAATAAAAACGGCAGAGGTGATCAAATAGCACCAAAAGAAAGCTCTATTTGTGGAGAAAAAAAAGGTATCAATTTTGTTTGGGAGCCATGTTGTACGACCACGCAATTGTCAGTTAAAGCAACGCAGTGCCGAATCGCAAATAATGGCCCGGTCATTGGGCAGCCAAATCCTCCGGGGCTGAAGTGGTTAATAAGATCTCTACTGTCTTTAGCGTATGGTGAGAATTGTTGGGCTACAGGTTGGAGGTAATGATCTAAATACTCTCCTACCCTCGAGAATAAGGAAGGAAATCTACCTATACTTATTTACAAGGAAATATACCTATACCTATAACCTGAATTACTGTGTTTGTATCAACATTTTTATAAGGTTAACACATAAATCTCTAGCTCAGTAAAGCAGGGCTAGGGCAGCTTGCATTCTGTATTTGCTTCTTCTAAATAAAAGAACAGGCCATGGAATGTGCAAGGAGGAGGTGTGACATCATGTATTGTGTGCTGGTGTCAGGTAAGACCCCATTGCTGTATTGTGCATGCTTGGTGCCTTAGATATCAATAGACATTGGATGACTGTCAAAAGATTCTAACCTTCTGGCACATATGCAAACAATCATAACGGTCTCTAAATGGTCTTTCAACCCAGAAGTGGAATATGGTGGGTCTAGTCAACTGCTGGCTTCTTTAGCTTTTTTTTAAGCATATCCAAACCCAATAGCAAAAAATGTAATATATTGTAATGTACTGGTTTTTAGATGTGGTGGCTGCATTATTTTTAGGCTTTTTCCTCCTTTATTTTCACCTGGTAAAACATTTCTTGTCCTAGGGTAACAATGCCTACTCACTGTACTGCATCTACGGAGGAGAGTATTGTCACCTCCTGTAAGTGTGTGTGTGTGTGTGTGTTATGGTCTCTTGAATGTCTCATCATTAACCTCTTCGGCTCCGGAAGATTTACCCACCTTCCTGACCAGGCCATTTTTTGCAATATGGCACTGCGTTATTTTAACTGACAATTGCGTGGTTGTGCGATGTTGTACCCAAATAAAATGTATGTCCTTTTTTTGTACCACAAACAGAGCTTTCTTTTGGTGGTATTTTATCACCTCTGCGGTTTTTATTTTTTGCGCTATAAGCTTATATATGTTTAAGCAAAAGCTATAGCATCTACAAACTAGGATACTTTTATGGAATTTTTTATTTTATTTTTTACTAGTAATGGCGGCGATTAGCGACTTATACACCCTGTTCCAAATTAGTATGCCAATGATATTTTTCTCATTTACCTAAATAATTGATGTAAACAGTCAGCTTAAATCTCATCTTATCAACTATTAAGAGTACAATTCAAATGTTATTAAACAAATCTCCTAACGATAACAGTTTTTTTTTCAAATTAACAAACGTACAATGCACTGTTCCAAATTATTATGCACAGTAAGTTTCAAAACACTTTATAGGTTGTAAAGAACTAAAAATTGTCATTTGTTGTGTTTACAGCATATTAACTGAAATCAAAAGCTATTTCAATCAAACTTTGAACAACATTTTAACTTTTTTTAAACATTTTAGCAGGTCACGTTACATTTTAACATAGGACCCCTTATTTGATAGCAGCTTCACAAGTCTTGCATCCATTGAACTTGTGAGTTTTTAACTTGTGAGTTTTTGGACAGTTTCTGCTTGAATTTGTTTGCAAGATGTCAGAATAGCCTCCCAGAGCTGCTGTTTGGATGTAAACTGCCTCCCACCCTCATAGATCTTTTGCTTGAGGATGCTCCAAATGTTCTCAATAGGATTGAGGTCAGGGGAGGATGGAAGCCACACCATGACTTTCTCTCCTTTTATCCCTATAGCAGCCATTGATGCAGAGGTATTCTTTGCAGCATGAGATGGTGCATTGTCATGCATGAAGATGATTTTATTACGGAAAGCATAGTTCTTCCTTCTGTACCAGGGAAGTAAGTGGTCAGTCAGGAACTCCACATACTTTGCAGAGGTCATCTTTACACCTTCAGGGACCCTAAAGGGACCGACCAGCTCTCTTCCCATGATTCCGGCCAAAAACATGACTCCACCACCGCCTTGCTGACCTTGCAGCCATGTTGGAACAGGGTGGCCGTCCACCAACCATCCACTACTCCATCCATCTGGACCATCCAGGGTTGCACGGCACTCATCAGTGAACAGGACTGTTTGAAAATTAGTCTTTATGTATTTTTCTGCCCAATGCAGCCGTTTCTGCTTGTGAGCATTGGTTAGTGGTGGCCGAATTGAAGGTTTATGCACAGTTGCAAGACTCTGGAGGACTCTACACCTTGATGTCCGTGGGACTCCAGAGGCACCAGCAGCTTCAAATATCTGTTTGCTGCTATGTAATGTTTTTTTTTGAAGCTGCTCTCTTAATCCGATGCATGGATCTGGCAGAAATCTTCCTCAATGTGCCTTTATCTGCACGAAACCCGTCTGTGCTCTGAATCAGCCACAAATCTCTTAATAGTGCAATGATCACGCTTAAGTTTTTGTGAAATATCAAATGTTTTCATACCTCGTCCAAGGCATTAAACTATTTCACTCTTTTCGGCAGCAGAGAGTTCCTTTTTCTTCCCCATATTGCTTAAAAATGGTGCTCTGCTTAATAATGTGGTACACCCTCCTTTAGTAGTTTTTCTTTTAATTGGGCGCACCTGGAAATCTAATTATTACAGGTGTCCGAGATTATTTTCAGTGATCAAAAGAGACCTGAGACACAATGCCATCCATGAGTTAAACTGAAAAACAAAATATTTAATCTTTGTGACACTGAAATAGAATTTGCGGAATAATTTGGAACAGGGTGTAGTGGGACTGCATTATTGCAGCGGACAGTTGGGATACTAACTAACTCTTTTGACACTTTTTGAAGACCAGTGACACTAATACAGTGATCAGTGCTAAAAATATGCACTGTCACTGTACTAATGACACTGGCTGGGAAGGGGTTAACATCAGGGGTGATCAAAGGTTTAAATGTGTTCCTAGTCAGTGCTTACTTACTGTGTGAGAGGTGCTTCTACTAGGGGAAGGCAGAGATCTGTGTCCCTGCTTATCAGGAACACAGGATCAATGTTTTCCCACTGACACTACAGCAATCTGCCTTGTTTATATAGGCAGCCTGCCATTCTGCCTGTGTAACAAATAATCAGCGGGTGCCAGCGGACATCGAGTCTGCGGTACCAGCTAATTTGCTCCCGCTGTTAATAATAACAGCGGAAGCGGGCTGCCGACGGCGCGCTCCCCCAACCCAGAAGTGCAGATCACGTACTAGGTACGCAATCCAGTGCAGGAGAGGCGCCTTGCCACTGTGTGTGTGTGTGTATGTGTGTGTATATATATATGTATGTGTATGTGTGTGTGTATATATATGTATGTATGTATATATATATATATATATATATATATATATATATATATATTGTGAGGGGGTTAGCTCGGCAGCGGGTGTGTGTGACCCCCGGGATGGGCTCCCCACACAAAAACAGGCCCAGCAAACGGAGGTTGTGGTTTTCAAAATCAAAAAAGGTGCGGTTTATTTTCTATTTACAGTGACAAAACACAGCAAAGCCAAAAGAAACATAAACAAAATAACTCCTGGTCAACTTGACCTCTGACTAAACATACAGGTTTCCTAACTAACAACTGGGATCAGCCTAGTGCTGTCCTAGTCCCTAAGTCCCTGGTTTTAAATGTCCAAGCAAATAGCCACACAGGCTTTGTCTCACCGCACAGGGGTTCACTCTCCCTAGACAGTCCACACAGGTCTGGTTCCAGGCATGAGCTAACATCTAATGAAGCTGGGAGTTCTTATAGAGGCCTAAATGAGCTGACAAGCTTCAGCTGGTCTCATCAACTCCCTGTCTGCACGACGCCCCACACTCTCCCTAGAGGTATGAGTCATCCATGAGCCCACTAGCCTTAGCTGGGCTTATACAACTCTCCACCTAGTTGTATAAGTCGGCGTAAAGCCTGAATCTGGGTGAAATATATCTACCCCCCTGGATGCAACCAGGTGACTTTACCTTCCTGCTGTCACATACCCCCCCCCCCCTCTTGTTTTAACCTCGGGGTTGGAACACCAGCAATCAGGCATTCATGTACTCGAGACAAAGCATCCACATTCCCCATTTGAACGCCAGGGCGATGCTTTACTGTGAAGTTGAATTCCTGGAGGGCCAGGAACCACCTATTCACTCTTCTATTTGTTTCCTTGTTTTGAGCCATCCACTTTAACGGAGCGTGATCCGTAACCATGTCAAAGTGCCTACCTAGCAGGTAGTACCGAAGGGAATCTAGAGCCCACTTCACCGCTAAACACTCCTTTTCAACGGTGGCGTAATTTACCTCATGGGACTTCAACTTCCTGCTGAGGTAAATGACTGGGTGCTCTTCCCCGTTCCAGACCTGGGACAATACTGCTCCTAACCCCACATCTGACGCATCACTTTGTACGACAAAGTCTTTAGAGAAGTCGGGTGAGTACAACACTGGCTGGCTACATAAGGCTTGTTTCAAGAATTGGAATGCTGCCTCAGCCTCGGGGGTCCATTTAATCATGACCGACCCTTTCCCCTTCGTTAGGTTGGTTAGGGGCACAGCCTTAGAAGCAAAGTGGGGAATGAATCGCCGATAATACCCAGCGATTCCCAGAAAGGCTCGTACCTGCTTCTTGCTGTTGGGACGTGGCCAACTCTGGATGGCCTCGACTTTGTTGAGTTGGGGTTTTATTACTCCCCTCCCAATGGTGTACCCAAGATATTTGGCCTCCTCCTGCCCAATGGTACACTTCTTGGGGTTAGCCGTAAACCCCGCTTCCCGAACAGAGTCCAGGACTGCTTGCACTTTTGGCAGATGTGAGGCCCAATCTGTGCTATGGACAATTACGTCATCCAGGTAAGCCGCAGCATACTTCCGATGGGGCCTCAGCATCTGGTCCATTTTCCGCTGGAATGTGGCCGGCGCATTCTGTAACCCGAACGGCATTCTTTTATATTGGAACGCCTCGTCTGGGGTTACAAATGCTGTTTTCTCTTTGGCCAATTTGGCCAGGGGGATTTGCCAATACCCTTTTGTGAGGTCAAGAGTCGTCATGTATCGGGCTGTTCCCAGCCGGTCGATCAACTCATCTATACGTGGCATGGGGTAGGTGTCAAATTTTGTAACTTTGTTCAACTGACGAAAATCGTTACAAAATCGCCAGCTCCCATCCGGTTTAGGCACCAACACAATGGGACTAGACCAATCACTTTGGGACTCCTCTATCACCCCTAAGTTCAGCATTTTCTGTACTTCCTCCCGTATTGCCTCCCGTCGGGCCTCTGGGATCCGATAGGGTTTTAACTTCACCCTTTCACCGGGCGGGGTAATGATGTCATGCTCTACCCCAAATGTTTGTCCCGGCAGCTCAGAGAATACCTCCTTGTTGCGAAGCACAAACTCCTTAACCTCCTGTTGTTGGGGTTGTGACAAGGTGGCTGCTATTCCAACCTCAGGAATCACGCAACCAGTTTGAGCTGGTGACCAAGTGTCTGCGACTAGGGACTCTCTATCCCTCCAGGCTTTCAACAGATTAACGTGATAGATCTGTTCGGGCTTTCGCCTTCCTGGTTGTCTGACCTTGTAATTCACTTCGCTCACTTTTTCCATTATCTCGTAGGGGCCTTGCCATTTGGCAAGGAATTTACTTTCAACCGTAGGGACAAGTACCAGTATCCTATCCCCCGGGGAAAAGGTACGGGTCTTGGCTCCACGGTTGTACACTCTCTGCTGTGCTAACTGCGCTTGGGCCAAATGTTCCTTCACGATGGGCATTACCTGTGCAATTCGGTCTTGCATCAGGGCGACATGCTCAATCACACTCCTGTGGGGAGAACTCTCACTTTCCCAAGTTTCCTTGGCAATATCCAACAGCCCTCTTGGGTGTCTCCCATACAGTAACTCAAAGGGGGAGAATCCCGTAGAGGATTGGGGCACCTCCCTAATAGCAAACATCAGATAAGGAAGTAGACAGTCCCAATCCTTTCCATCTCTATCCACCACTTTCTTCAACATTTGTTTTAGGGTTTTGTTGAATCTTTCAACCAGCCCATCGGTTTGGGGGTGATACACAGATGTACGTAATTGCGTCACTTTGAACAATTTACACAGCTCCTTCATAACCCGGGACATAAAGGGTGTACCTTGGTCCGTAAGCAGTTCTTTACAAATACCCACCCGGCTAAACACAAGAGATAGCTCTTTGGCTATGGTTTTGGCCGAGGTATTTCGGAGAGGGATCGCTTCTGGATAACGGGTGGCATAGTCCATTATAACTAATATGTACTGGTGCCCCCTAGCGGACTTGATTATAGGACCTACCAAATCCATGGCGATCCTCTCAAACGGGACCTCAATGATGGGTAGAGGGACCAGCGGGCTACGGAAATGTGGCATCGGGGCCGACCTCTGACACACAGGGCAGGAGGAACAATAATTTTCTATGTCCTTCATCACCCCCGGCCAATAGAATCTCTGTAATACCCTCTCTCGGGTTTTTTCTGTCCCCAGATGACCTCCAAGAATGTGCCCATGGGCCAACTCCAACACCAACTTCCTGTAAGGTTTGGGCACCACAAGCTGCTCAACGGTTTCTTCTGCCCTTTTTGCCACCCGATACAGTAGGTCCTTCTCTACGCTGAAGTATGGGTAAGTGCAGGTATTATCTGGGTTCACTAACTCGCCATCTATTTTCACTACGTTTTCGCGTGCCTTTATTAGGGCGGGGTCTTTCAACTGTTCTGTGGCAAAGTTTTCCCTGTGAACCTCAAGATCAGAAAACTCCACAGACGGTAGGTTTTCGTCTGAGGAGGTGGGCTCCTCTCCAGTTTCTTGAGTCTCCCCTGCCAATACTGATAAGGGAAATTCCGGAGAGTCCTCACCACTCTCAGGGGAGTTCTGGCTATCACATTCCTGGTACATAGGGGCACCAGTGGGGGGCTCAGGATCATCCCACAGTTCCCAGAACTTCGGAAAATCCCTTCCCACAATGGCGTCATACGGTAACTGAGATACTAAGACCACTGGATGAGAGAGGGTACCTTTGGGGGTCTCGAAACACACTGTAGTCACGGGATACTCTCAGGTGTCCCCATGCACACAAATAACAGCTACCTTGCTATTCCCAGAGACCTCTGTTTTAACTAACTCAGCCTTTATCAGGGTCACAAGGCTACCTGAATCCAGCAATACCACAACATTTCTACCATTAACACACATTTTGCATAAATGTTTCTCAGTTCCTCGAATGGCAGTGCATGCGACTGTCGCACACAGCGACTGACGTCTGCCCGTCAGAAAGTCACACTGCATGGGTTCCTCCACAACCGGGCAATTGGCTGCAATATGTCCCGCTTGCCGGCAGCGGTAGCAAACGATCCTTCTTGCCGCCTCTTGAGCCGCTGATTTCCCAGGCTGTTCTCGCCAAACTTGGGGTAGAGCTCCCACCCTCTCACTCTCTCCACCCTTACCCCTTGGAATCCTCTTATCCGCCCCTGGGGATGGTCTGGTCTTAGGGTGGAAAGTCCGAGTGTCTCTGGAAGAGGCCGTCAGGTTCTCTGTAGCCAAGTATTTCTCCACACGATCCACAAGACCATCAGCCGTCTCTGGGTCTCCATGGCTTACCCACTTTTGGATGGCAGTAGGAAGAGCTCTCAAAAACCGATCCATTACAACACGTTCCACAATCTTTGGTGCGGACAAAGTCTCTGGCTGTAGCCACTTTCTGCTCAGGTGAATGAGATCATACATTTGAGACCTGGGGGGTTTTCCAAGCTGGAAAGTCCAGTTATGCACACGCTGAGCCCGGACAGCCTGGGTGACACCAAGCCTTGCCAATATCTCAGCTTTTAGCATCACATAGTCTTTTGCTTGGTCAGGCTCTAGGTCATAGTAAGCCTTCTGCGATTCACCAGTTAACAGAGGAGCCACCAGTCCAGCCCACTGCTCCTCAGGCCACTTTTCTCTTTCAGCAGTCCTTTCAAATGTGGTCAAAAATACCTCTGGATCATCCTCTCCAGTCATTTTTGTCAATAAACGACTCACCCCAAAGGACGCGGTATTAGTGGGACGGCTTTCCTCACTGGTCTGCGGACGTTGCTGCATTACTGCTTCCATTTGTTGTAGTCTCTGCTCTTGCTTCTGTAACAGGTCTATGAAGCGGGCCTCAGATTGCTGCTGGGCTTGTTGCTGAGCTTCCAGACTCTGTTGGTGAGCTTGCTGCTGGGCTGCAAGGCTCTGTTGATGAGCTTGCTGCTGGGCTGCGAAGTTCTGTTGTTGAGCTGCAAGGCTCTGTTGATGAGCTGCAAGGCTCTTTTGCAAACCTGCATTTGTCTGCTGTTGATTGGCATTTGCTAGAGCCAGCTGCTTCAGTATCTCCTCCATGCTGGCTTAAAAAAAACTGCCACTGGTTCTCCACCAACTGTGAGGGGGTTAGCTCGGCAGCGGGTGTGTGTGACCCCCGGGATGGGCTCCCCACACAAAAACAGGCCCAGCAAACGGAGGTTGTGGTTTTCAAAATCAAAAAAGGTGCGGTTTATTTTCTATTTACAATGACAAAACACAGCAAAGCCAAAAGAAACATAAACAAAATAACTCCTGGTCAACTTGACCTCTGACTAAACATACAGGTTTCCTAACTAACAACTGGGATCAGCCTAGTGCTGTCCTAGTCCCTAAGTCCCTGGTTTTAAATGTCCAAGCAAATAGCCACACAGGCTTTGTCTCACCGCACAGGGGTTCACTCTCCCTAGACAGTCCACACAGGTCTGGTTCCAGGCATGAGCTAACATCTAATGAAGCTGGGAGTTCTTATAGAGGCCTAAATGAGCTGACAAGCTTCAGCTGGTCTCATCAACTCCCTGTCTGCACGACGCCCCACACTCTCCCTAGAGGTATGAGTCATCCATGAGCCCACTAGCCTTAGCTGGGCTTATACAACTCTCCACCTAGTTGTATAAGTCGGCGTAAAGCCTGAATCTGGGCGAAATATATCTACCCCCCTGGATGCAACCAGGTGACTTTACCTTCCTGCTGTCACAATATATATATATATATATATATAGTCGACTAGTGGTTAATATTGCTTGGTCAACACTTTATTGGTGCTGGGGTTTTTCCACCTTTGATGCCCCCACTTTTATTTGGTATGGGGCCCCTGAGGTGGGTAGGAACAGGCTCCTGGAACATCCACTGGTTTCCATGTGTGTAGTGGGAGACTACATCCCCTGCATCCCCTTGAAAGACTGGATCCATTGATCTGTTACAGCTTTTGAATCCAACCCGGGCTGTCCTGGGCTTATGGGAAGCTGGGAATTTTCTGCACACCTGCCGGCGCCTTTTACGGCTTGTTGGATGAGTGTACTGCTTGGTCCGAGTGCCCGATGTGACGCAACATGCCGGCGGATGTGACATCACCTGCCACAAATGAGGTGGGGATGCCATTACTGCTCGCAGGTGCTGAGTTGGAAAGTGCCTGAGGCTTTGATTGACCCCTCGTGGCTTCTCCCTCTCTATCTCTGGTACATTAAAGTGGAATCTTCTTTCAGTGTCTTTATATTCAAGGATAGCTATTGGTGTATATACACTTGATTCCCATTTATGCTTGTCGCCATGATGTGGATTGGCCACTGTTGGGTAAGATCCCCCTCTTTTTTTTTTTTTTTTATTCCTTTATTTAAATAGAAAGTGTGTTCAACAATTAGCACATATGGCGGAGATACATAATAAAAATCAGACAATAAGATCAATCGTGGTCAGGAAATGAGGTAAATATATCAGACACCCCGGCTTTACACGGTAAGTAAAGCACATGAAGAAAGTACGGAATAGGGATAAAGTTGGTGTGCGAAGCCGGGGAGGCAATCTATCAAATACTTGTGCGTCCTGGAGCCGATAATAACATATGCCAAGCTATATAATACAGTAAATTTTTTTTAAGTTTTAACAGTTGTTTGGGATGCGAAACAACCCAATGGCCAGATGGGCCCAAGCACGGGACACATAGAATAGGTAATGCACCTTAGGATATTCACAGTATCTGATCACGATAGCCCGTGATTGGGTAAGGGGGTAAATACCAAAAGGGGAAAAGGGAGAGGAGAAATGGAGGCTTAGTAGAATATAAGAGTAGAAAGTAGAAGAGTAGAGTAAAGAGGGGTAGCGCCCCCCGACTGGGAAGCGGGACAAGCCCAATGGGTTAGTCAGACTGCGCAACCTCACGGAGATAAGCGTCTGTGTATATAAAGTGTTGTCAGGGTCTCCAGGTCTCCCGGAAGGTCTCCTCCCTGTTGTACAAGGTGGCGGTAAGATCCTCCATGTCTTTTAGTTCGTTCACTTTAGAAAACCATAGGGGCTTCGCCGGCGGGTTCCTTGACCTCCAACAGAGGGGTATGCAGGCCTTGGCAGCATTCAGTAGCTGAATGGTAAGAGAGGCCTTGTATTTCTTGATGGGTCGTTCTGTAAGGTGGAGCAGGCAGGCCGCGGGGTTCCCCTCCAGAGAGACACCAGTCAGGTGGTTGATCGTGCGAGCCACCTCGAGCCAAAAAGGAGAGAGTGTGGGACAGGCCCAAAAAACATGCAGCATCGTTCCCTCTGCAGTGCCACAACGCCAACAAAGGTTGGAGACCTGCGGAAAGAAATGGTGCAGAGTGGTGGGTACCCTATACCATCGGGTCATAATTTTGTAGCAGGTCTCAGATCCCCCTGTTTTCTTTTATACATTTTAGTGGCCATGTTTTGTTTAGATCGCTCATTGACGCTGACTGCACGCCTGGCACTTTGTTAGGCTGCTTTGCTATTGGATTTCTGGGTAGGTCCTTTTTTTTTGCCTCTCAATTTTGGTTCCTCATTTTCTATTGTTGAATTTTTTTTTTTGGGGGGGGGTTACTCACTGGGTTACATGTATGTGTTTTTTTGCCTAGATGTCCCGAACATAATTATGTATGTGGCTCAGCTTGCCCCCCTTTACCATTCCTTTAGTGTTGGTTCCCCATGGATATTTGGTGCATGCAATTGTCAGCATTACCACATTTTGGCAAAGATACAACTATGTTTTGGTAAATATACTATTAACCACTTCCATACAGGGCTTTTTATACCACTTCAATACCGGGCCTATTCTGGCACTTCTCTCCTACATGTACAAATCATCATTCTTTTGATAGAAAATTACTCAGAACCCCAAAACATTATATATGTTTTTTTTTTAGCAGACACCCTAGGGAATAAAATGACGGTCGTTGCAACTTTTTATCTTGCACGGTATTTGCGCAATAATTTTTCAAACGCCTTTTTTGGGGGGGGGGAAATGGTTTCATGAATTAAAAAATAACAAAACGGTAAAGTTGGTCCAATTTTTTTGTAAAATATGAAAGCTTATGTTACGCCGAGTAAAAAGATACCCAACAGGTCACGTTTTAAAATTGCGCACACTTATGGAATGGCGCCAAACTTCGATACTTAAAAATCTCCATAGGCGACGCTTTGAAAATTTTTACAGGTTACCAGGTTAGAGTTACAGAGGAGGTCTAGTGCTAGAATTGTTGCACACGCTCTAACGCACGCGGCGATACCTCACATGTGTGGTTTGAACGGCGTTTTTCATATGTGGGCGTGTGTTCGCTTCTAAGCGCAAGCTATTGGGGACAGGGGCGTTTTAAAAAAAAAAATAATATTTTTTTTACTTTACTTATTTTTTTTTTGATCACTTTTATTCCTATTACAAGGAATGTAAACATCCCTTGTAATAGGAATGTGTGTGACAGGTCCTCTTTATGGAGAGATGCGGGGTCAATAAGACCCCACATCTCTCCTCCAGGCTGGAAAGCATGAGATCAGTGAAATTTTTTTCACGATCTCATACTTACAGCCGCAATGGCGGCTTTGTTTACATTTGAGGACCCGGGCGTGACATCATTACATCGGGCTTCCGACGATCATAGAGATGACTGGTGACCATCTGGTCACCAGTCATCTCTATGCTCATCACGTGACCCACCACCGGCGCCGACGATTCTCTCCGGGTCCCCGATCGCACGGGAGAGCCCGGAGAAGCACCGGATGGCGGCGGGAGGGGGGGGATGTCCCCTCCCGCCGCCTATAAGAACGATCAAGCGGTGGAACCGCCGCTATGATCATTCTTGTGCGCAGGATCGCCGGCTGAAAAAAAGATCTCTGAATGATGCCTCTAGCTGCAGGCATCATTCAGATATCCCCCCCACAAACCCAGGACGTCATATGATGTCCACCCGGAGGGAGAGAGGGTTCCTGCCGGCGTCATTTTGGTATGGAAGGGGTTAAAGTGGATGTAAACCCGATTCATTAAATTTGACCTAGGCACATATATCTTCTGTGTTTACTTATCTCTCTCCAAAGTTCTAAGTCCTGTGTGTCTTTCTGCTGTTTTGTTCCTCTATTGTCAGCATGATAACATCTGACAAGTTCTCAGAGATGGGAGATAAAAGCAGCTTGAAATTTGTGTCGGGGAGGGTGCTATAAATAGATTAGCAGAGAGCTTGTCTTGTCACAGCACAGCTCTGCAAGTTTCTTTCTTCCTCTGCCTATGTGGAAGGGGTTTGTGTGCCTTTCCTCCAATCAGCTGTCACACAGTGTATGCCAAGAATCCAATCCTACTGCTGAATGAGGAAGAAAAAATTTAAACGCAGTGTTAGAATTCTAAAGAATATAGAAAGCTGAAGACAGCAGATATACTTATCTACATACGGAGATTTGTTTCATCACTGTGTATCATCTGAGGCTGTTCACTTCACTGGGTATAGGAGAGGGTTTACATGCACTTTAATACTTAAACATCTCCCATTTTTTTATTTTCTGTTTCCAAGCAATGGGGGTGGTTTCATTGATTTTGGGAGCCATTTTGATTTCAGTCTTATACATTTGTTCGATAGATTTAGGATTGGGAATCCATTATCTATAATTCCATCCCATACGCATGTACCTATCGCCTTCCTTTAGAGGAGCTACTCTATGCCCGCATAGGCAATACACTTCGTCTTGGGAGCTTGGCTGACATTCCTGCATGAGTAAACTATTATTTTGCTCTATTACATTTCAGGAATATAATGTAGTCTCTTCTATGCTCTAGTATACTAATATTAGCAGGCTCCGGGTCATCGAGCTGGGCAGCGGACAGGAACCTCTCAGGCTGGGCAGCGGACAGGAACCTCTCAGGCTGGGCAGCGGACAGGAACCTCTCAGGCTGGGCAGCGGACAGGAACCTCTCAGGCTGGGCAGCGGACAGGAACCTCTCAGGCTGGGCAGCGGACAGGAACAGGTCAGGCTGGGCAGTAGGCTCCACAGACTGAAAAACGGGCACCACAACCTCAAGCCGGGAAACGGGCACCACAACCTCAATACGGGAAACGGGCACCACAGCGGGCACCACAACCTCAGGCCGGGAAACGGGCACCACAACCTCAGGCCGGGAAACGGGCACCACGGCCACAGGCCGGGAAACGGGCACCGGATCTTCAGGCGGGGTCTCATGCACCGGATCTTCCGACTGGGACACCGGATCTACCAACTGGGACACCGTCATCAGGACTTCTGTTTGGAAGACAGGCATGGGAATTTCAGGCTGGCAGGCTGGCACGGGAACTTCAGGCTGGCACGGGAACTTCAGGCTGGCACGGGAACTTCAGGCTGGCACGGGAACTTTAGGCTGGCACGGGAACTTCAGGCTGGCACGGGAACTTTAGGCTGGCACGGGAACTTCAGGCTGGCACGGGAACTTTAGGCTGGCACGGGAACTTTAGGCTGGCACGGGAACTTCAGGCTGGCACGGGAACTTCAGACTGGCAGACCGGTACAGAAAATTCATGCTGGCAAATTGGCACAGGAGCTTCAGGCTGGGCAAAAGGCACCGGAACCTCCGGCTGGCAGACTGGCATAGGGACCTCCGACTGGCAAACTGGCACAGGGACCTCTGGCTGGCAAACTGGCTCTGGAACCGCAGGCTGGAAGGCCGGCTCCGGGACCGCAGGCTGGAAGGCCAGCTCCGGGACCGCAGGCTGGAAGGCCGGCTCTGGAACTGCAAGCTGGAAGGCTGGCTCTGGAACTGCAGGCTGGAAGGATGGCTGGAAGGCTGGCTCTGGGACTGCAGGCTGGCTCTGGGACTACAGGCTGGAAGGCTGGCTCTGGGACTGCAGGCTGGAAGGCTGGCTCTGGGACTGCAGGCTGGAAGGCTGGCTCTGGGACTGCAGGCTGGAAGGCTGGCTCTGGAACTGCAGGCTGGAAGGCTGGCTCTGGAACTGCAAGCTGGATGGCTGGCTCTGGAACTGCAGGCTGGAGCAGGTTGGTGGGTGGAGAGGTAGGTTGGGTTACTGGTTGGATTGTGTGGGTCGGGAAGTACTTCCGTTTCTTCTTAGATTTAGTCACTGCAGGTTTGCAAATAACGGGGGGGATGTATGAAAAAGATGGAATCGAGCAAATGGAAGAATATGGCAGAGACACAGGGACAGAGGCTGGAGGAGGTTCTTGTGGATTGGCTACAGATAGGAGGTAAGAAGCGGGGGGATTGAAGGCAGGGTAGGTGCAACAGGTAGAGACTGGGTAGTAATATTTGGCAGGGGGCTGAGAAAACTGGGAGGAGGTTCTTGTGGATTGGCTACAGATAGGAAGGAAGAAGCAGGGGGATTGAAGGCAGGGTAGGTGCAACAGGTAGAGACTGGGTAGTAATATTTGGCAGGGGGCTGAGAAAACTGGGCGGTAGCTGGGGTTGCCATAGGTGATGGGCGGATACATTCTTGGGAAGGCAGGTGATTAATGGTGGGGCCGGGATGTTGTGGCTTGGCTGAATTCGGGAGGAGATCTGACCATGCCTGCAGCAAAGGTTGAACAAAAACAGATCCGCACTCACGCCTTTTAATCAGAGATTGCACTGACCTCACACAATCATGTAACACCTGCTGGGAACAGGGGGAATAATGCTCATAAATAGAAGCTGGATCATCCTCTAACAAGCATATTAGGGATTCAACTTGGTCACCATTGAAAGGGAGAGAGAGAAGTCATCACTTCCCTTAGGAACAATGACAGGGCTGGTTCCATACATAACCGTGTTAACGGCAGAACATCCTCAGGCTGCAAGTAACCCTGATCCACCCAAAAATTAGCTGATCAGATAGTTTCCATTAGCTGGTCACTAGTCCAACCCTCTAAAACCTGGCGACAATGTTTTCCATCCTCTGCCGCCAGCAGAGAATAGTAAAATCTCATTGTAATCCATATCCGCCGAATACAATAACAGGATGGATCCTTAATGAAGTCACGTCTGATCAGGGATGGCCCTGGTATACTGTCAGAGAGGTTTAGTAGACCAGACTGTGTGACTGCATGGAGGAGACCAAACGGGTGTAG
This sequence comes from Rana muscosa, assembly GCA_029206835.1. NCBI lineage: Eukaryota > Metazoa > Chordata > Amphibia > Anura > Ranidae > Rana > Rana muscosa. Next base: position 324,842,646 of record CM055118.1, on the reverse strand, counting down.
GTGAAGTATAACAATTTATTATGATAAGTGACAACCACCTCAAACAGAACACAGTGCAAAGAATAAATCAATAAACAGTGACTATAAACAAAGTATTTACAAATATGGGAGATACCGGAATCGTAGTAAAAAGCCAGGCCGAGGTCATACACAAGGGGATCAGGTAGATGGGTAAGGATGGGAATAAAGCAGAAACAGGGAGAGGACGGATGGGTTGGCTGCAGAGCAGGGATCTAGGTAACCGGGGAGATAAATGCAGGATGAGCTCAAGGTAGGGATCAGGTTGGATCGGGTCAAGCAGGAAGCAGGGATGCAGGTTCAAGGTTGGGATCGGGTCAAACAGGACGCAGGTTAGGGATCGGGTCGGATGCAGGCTCAAGTCAGGGTCACAGGTCCTAGGTCAGGGAGAGAGATACCAGGGCAAGGAGTGCTTGTACTTGCCGGGTATTTATGGAAAGGCTGATTAGCTTCAGGTCACAGCTGAGCGGAGGAAGGGCAGTTTGCTCCACACTGCCAGGATCCATCCGCTGGTGGAAACCAGTACTGCGTCCAAAGGATAATACAACACCAGCAGGGAAAGGTTCTCCTGACAGTTCCAAACTGCCAGGAGACACCTGCTGGTGGACCACAGTACTGCAAGACAAATAATAAATATCACCATCGGATGGAACCTTTCCTGACAATGTCCATAATTGTTTATTCTGTAAGTGGTGGTTTCCCTTTTTGCCTCTTTATATTTACTAGCTGTTATCCGTATAGACGTCTGAGACATACTTCCCCTGACGAATCCCCAATGGGCGAAACATGTTGGGACTACGTATGATCTTCTCAGTTGAATACTGATGCAACCACCTTTCTGGAATTACCCTATTGTGAAACTACTCAGTGACACTGCTCATATTTTGTATAAATTGTTAATAAAATTTATTGTATTTTTTACCAAGTGGTAATTAAGTCTTCCATTGTGTTTGGCACCAATTTATTAGCACCGCTATAGTCCCGTTTCTTTTTCCCCTGTTTTTCATGGTAATAGAATTACATGGTTACAATGTAATTTTCTGTCTCTGTGTACCTGTTGAGAAGGGCTCAACTCAATGTAGCCAGCACCATCTTTACTGTTAAGAGTCATATATCTGCAACTTTCCAACACAAACTGATCTCATATACAAGCGATATACACACTGCATTTGCCACCAACACAAGCCAGAAGCCCTTGCACACAGGCCCTAAACATGACATGTATGTGTTTTATACATAAAAGGCTAAGCCATTATACTTTAAAGTGAATATATGTCTGCTTGTTCCATCATCACAGATTATCATTTTTTTTATGATTACATTTCAGTTTCTAATAAACCTAAACATTCTGATTCTGAATGTCATCTTAGGCTTGATTCACATCTATGCATGCTGATTTTGAGCATTTCTCAGTGCTTTTTGCTGTGCTTTCTGCGTTTTTGTAACCAGTTTTTGCCACAATTTTGCCGTGATTTGCGTTTTGGTACTTGAGTGTTTTTTTGTTTTTTTTTACATTAACTGTATATAGCTGGTTGCTAAGGAGTGGGTCGGGAAGCCGGCCGCCACGTCCTTACAACCGATGAGTCATCAGCTGTCAGTGGATTTCCCCACTGACAGCTGAATGTAAACAAAAATATTGCTGGCTAAAAAAAATCATCAAAAAAATGACGTGGGGTCCCCTCCCAAAGACCATACCAGACCATCTGGTGTGGATTTGGAGGGGACACAGCTGACAGCTGATGACTCATCGGTTGTTAAGAGTGCGGCGGCCGGCTTCCCAGCCCTCTCCTTAGCAACCAGCTATATTCAGTGAATGTAAAAAAAAAAAACACAAATTGCAAAACCAAATTACGGCAAAATCGCGGTAAAATTACGTTAAAAACACAGTACTTTTGTATTGCATGCAGGTCCATTGAAGTCTATTACATGCAAAACGCTGCATTTTGCGATTAAAAACGTCCCCGGCCCTTTCCGAAAATGCAGAGGCACAAAAATGTATTGATATGAATGTGTTCTAAAGGAACCCATGTTAAAAAAATTAAATGCATTTCTGCAAAATGCAAAAAGCATAAACGCATTAGTGTGAATTGAGCATAATGAAACACATTTCATTTGTTTCATCCATTTCAATATTTGATTCCAAGTAATTCCAAGATTAATCAATTTAGGTCTGTAATATTGAAGTACCAAGTTACCTAATAAAAGCAGACCATCTTCCTATTTAATTCCAACATTTGCATTGGTCTGTGTTTTTAGTTGGTCAAGTTGTTTTTCGTTGGTTAACTGTTTTTGTTTAAAAACTAGCTGTAAGTGTAGTGATACTTATACATGTAGCACTACCCCCGTAGGAGCTGCTGGTTTAAATTTGGGCCTGCCGTTGCCTTACTGTTCCATATGCTCGTCTCAGGGGTTCTCCTTGAAGAGTTGTCCAGAAGAAAGTTTGCACCAACACAAAGTTTCTTTCAAAGGTTTTATTGGTTAAAGTTTCCAACAGAGGGGGTAGAAGGGATGTGGAGGACTCAGGTACCTTAATTGCGGAACACAGGAATTTTCCTAGGTCCAGAGGAACAACTGTCTCCACGCTGGACCACCGGATAGGCCCAATCTCACTGGCCTAGCAACCGATGCGTAGCTCGATCACATATAGTCTCTGCCACAGACTTGGTGCAAATAGAACAGTCTCTGCCACAGCCCTTCCCTGGGTTACCTTCTGAATAAAAACACAGCTCTCAGTGCCAGAATCTTCCAGCCATTCCGACATCACTGTGAGGTAGATTGTGATCCGGATACATCCTCCAATTAAGTCCTCAGTTGCTGGGTCCCTTCCCGCAGGCAAGGCGACACAGGATCATCCCTGGATCAGTAGGCTCCCAGTAACTCCTGGGCCTACATCTCAGCAACGGAGCCTCAGGCCAACGTGGCCCCGAGGCGGAAACTGCTAGCACTTCCCTGAGGCCATGAGGGATTGGATGGGCGGTGCCCACCACCAACGAACGACGACCCCACAAAATGGTGTCTGTCTCTTAAGTACCCTCTCCCAATATGCACAGCAGGTTGACCACGCCCCCTGAGCCGCTTCTGAGAAAGATACCCAATGCATTTAGCCTGTTCCCTTTCCAATCCCGACTAGTGGTGACAGCGACACCCACTGTCAGGAGGAAAATCATGCAACCAGCTGAACTGAAACAGAGTATAATTTGAAACACAATCCTTCTAAAGCCAAACTATTGCTCAGACAATTATAATTTTAACACATAGCGCCCACTCATTGGGAGCAGGGCGCTACATACATTATGTTTTTTTTATTTTTTATTATTGGTAGATGTGTAAAATCTTGTTTTTTGCAATCCGATAAATGTACTTATACAGCAAATTTTTCTTAAGTTTTAATAGAAAAAAAAGTGCTGAAATTTTAACCTAACCGAGTAAGAAAAATAATATACCTGAACAATTTTTAAATTCCATATTTAATACATATTTAAATATATTTTTCAAGCAATGTTTCTTTTTCACAAAATAGTATTCAAATGGCAAAAGATACATAGACCCTGAAATGTTACCTTTTAGCATATACAGGTATAACAATGTCATTAGACCAAAACACTCTATACTTTTTTTTAATACTGGAAATATATATTTTTGTTAAATATTGATAAATATCTTTACTTAAAAGTTTTCCAATTCCCTTTCCTAGGAATGTCATTAAACTTCCTTTAGCGTGTTTTTTTTTCAGACGTCATTGGACAGAGTGTAAGAGCTCCATGTCCTTGGTGGGGGCTTTTTCAGGTTGGTGACTTACAGCTGAGGCTTACTATTAAGTCTCATTTTGGGACTAGGAGTGGTTATCTGTGGATAGAAAATAGATATTTTATTTCCAATAATGTAAATACAGTATGTGTGTATAAAAAAACTATTCAGTAAAATATGTGGACGTTTCCCCATGATATCTCTTCAAAAACACTGCAAATACAGTGTCCTGGGCGACATCATTCTGTGACAAAGCACGTAGGCTGGAGCGACGTGCTGACGTCATTGCGTTCTTCGGAAGTGTGAGTTGCTTGTGCTTTGCAGGCCAGTGAGATTGCTTTTTAAGGTGTGTAACTACTATATTGAAGTATGTGCATATCTTACCTTTTTTATTAAATCATAGTTAAGATTTTACACTATGTGGAGCTCTTTTATATATTTTGGAACAAAATTATGGAGGCAATATCTGTATGAGCTGCAGCTTTAGCCCAGAGGGGATTCCATAAGAACTACATTGAAAGGTCCTTGCTGGGTGTATAGTCGTAAACGCTGCTGACCTTCCATTATAGAAGGTCCCTTTCAGCTGGTAAGCAGGCAATTTTACCATATACAGGTGGTGGTGTCCTAGTCAAGATTTCTCATTTCGGTGATGGATGGTGGCTTTATTCAACTATCTCAACATTCTGGTCACATATGAGGAGGAGTTTATATTATTTTTATATATACTTTTGTAGTGCTACCCCCAGTTAAGAGAGCCGCTGGTTTTCAGTTAGTTCGGGCCCTGTATACAGCACCACCAACCCCCGGCAATCTACTCAACCCTCTATGGCACAGTTAGTCTAGGGAATGTTTCCTTCATATAATTCTATACCTGGTTATACACAATCTCACAGCAGGATAGGCAGTTAATATGCAATGATAAACACTGAGTCAGGATTGGTAAACTATATCTGATTTACTTAGGTATAAAGGTATAGGTTAAACATAACACATAGCATACATGCAGAGCCCTGCAGCAATAAACCTACTAATAGTGATAGTGCAGAGTGATCACACGCCACGTGCAGCTATCTTCTCTATGCGCAACATGGCGCAACAACAAAGTTTTAAACCCCTGGTCAGGCCTGACTCAGATAAAGCTCAGTCTCTGTGAAAACAACTCTTCGCATGCAGATGAACAGTGGTGCACATTCAGGAACAGTATTTGTAATCCATAAACGGTTAATAAAAGAGGAACACTTCACCGGAGACTACACAACTCAGTTCAGCCACTAGTCTCCGGCGGGATAATAACTACAGCACGATGGGCCAAGGCAGTCACTAGGCCTAATCAAAGTACAAGCTAAATAAGTGAGCAGATGCTCGCTCACCCCCCCGGACGCTATCCCAGTCCGGGACTTCAACCACTGTGTTTCCATACACAGTGCCTGCAACGATCAGGTCTCTGGTCCAACTGATGACAGCAACTCAAAGAAGTCAGGTGTCGCCCAGGCTCAGCAGTGCGGTGGAAGGCTCTTTGGAAGGTATGCAAGGGCCTTGCACTGCAACAGATCCGCACAGGGAGTCCCCTTGATTGCAGCGCGGTGTCCAAAGAGGCCGAGCTTAGCCTCGCCCTTTCCTTTTATAGCCCCACCCATGAGTCTCTGCGGTGGCCAAATGCACCCTGGGTGCCAAGCGGGGTTCTGGGTAACGTAGTCCATAGGGCCTTAAAGGAGACCCCGCTACACTTTTATTATATATATATATATATTTTTTTTCACTATATATCTTTGCAATTATTGATGTACTGTATTGTTGTACTCATAGTATGCATATCCTGACTCTTTATGGACTGAACACAAATATTTGTTGGGCTCCAGTGAGCTGACTACTCTGCTTCTGTTGCACTGAAATCCAATGCAATAAAAGCAGTGTTGTCTGACATGACCAGTTCTACCCTACCAGACACCAGAACAACTTACCCTCTCCTCATATCCATAAGTTACAATTCCCTCTCCCAGTATAGACTCTCATCTCCCCTGCTCCCTCTCCCAGCTGTTACATAGCAGCCTTCCAATGTTCTAATCTCTAATGTAAAGACAGAGCTGTCAATTCCCTAGACTGTTTTGTGGCATTTACAGAGAAAAGCTGAAATGCTCAATGAGTACTACATGAAAAGGCGTTAAAATCCTTTCACAGAAGGAAATAAATAATTAAATGCATGTGGAAATTAAGTAGTGGTCCAAGCATGCAATATTTGTGGAATGTGTACTCTCTATGTCCTTGAAGTGTAAGTTCACCTTTACAAAAAAATCTGTAAAGTGAACTTACACAGGTCCCCCTCCTCTTCCTCCTCCCCCCCCCCCCACTCCCGCTGACCTGGACCGCGGCAATCTCTGGTTCTAAGCCCCGGCATTTCCACGGCAGGAGTCCGGGGGTTAGAAATCCTCTCTGCATCCATGCAGCGTCTTCATAGCTGACAAGACGGGGCTATGTGGCTGCTGATTGGTCGTGCCACCCATGCGACGGCGACCAATTTGAATGCTCCAAAACATTCCTCCTGATGAGGGACATTTTGGACATTCAGCTCAGGGGATTTCTAAGCCCCGGACTCCTGGTGCGGTTATACCAGGACTTAGAACCGTAGATTGCCACGGTCCAGGTCAGCAGGACCGGGAGGGGGCGAGGAGGGGGACCTGTGCAAGTTCACTGAGTCCTTAACAATCAAAGAATGTAAAAAACAAATGTCGGCAATAAAAAAAACAGAAAAAATGAAAAATCCATACCAGACCCTTACCCAAGCATGTAGTTTCTTTTTGTGATTGCCCAAAAAAGTTAAAAAAAAAACACTGAGTATTTTACTGCATTTTTTAAGGGGAAACATACCGCTTTGTGAATGGAGCCCGATGTGTGCTGCTGTATTATCGTTTTACTCTATACATGATCAGTAAGAAATATGTACAGCAGGTGGCTGTGTGCAGTGTGATCTGGAGCAACATTGGAATCTGTTTATATACACGAAAAACTACTCACTGTATAACCCCCCCCCCCCCCCCATCCCTTATTGGCTCTTCCATAAGATTCCCTTAGACATGTGCAATCGTTTCATTCCGAATTCGTTTTTTAACGAATTTCCACAAATATCGGAAATATCCGAATTAACAAAAACCCGTATAACAAATTTTTCCGAATATGTGTAAATTCGTAAATTTGAATATTAAAAAATTTGGAAATTTGTACATTCGTAAATTAAATAATTCGAAAATAAGAACGAAAATCCAAAAATTCGAAAACCCGAAAATTCTAAAATCTGAAATAACTAACTAATATTAACTTAGCTATTACTAACTATTAAATTATGGGTAATCAAATTTCCTTTCAAATTTGGCTGTTAGAGAATGTAATGAATACGAAGTTACAAATTATTCGAAATATCGAATGCCGTATCTAAACGAATGGAACGTAACAAATTAATAATAATAAATAACACTAATAATAATAAACTTTTTTATTATTAATTAATTCCGTTCCATTTGTTTAGATTTGGCTTTCATTATTTTGGATAATTCGTAACGTCGGATAAATTTGTTACGTTGACTAACTGCAATTCCAATACCTATAATTTAATAGTTAGTTATTATTAGTTAGTTAGTGAGTTATTATTTAGAATTTTCAGGTTTTTGTTCTTTCAGATTTTCTGACTTTCTTTCTTATTTTTGAATTTTCGAATTTCTGAATTTTCAAATTTTTAAATTTCCAGATTTTCTGATTTACAAATTTACGAATTTTCAAATTTACGAATTTACGAACTTTCAAATTTACAAATTTCGATCATAACCAATGACACGGAAAAAAACAAAAAATAAATTAATGGAAAACGAAGACGAACAAATTTGCACATGTCTAGATTCCCTACACACAGCTCAGCATTATAGCCTCACCTTGGAGCAAGTCTCCCCATACCAGTAATTCTGAGCCCCAATCCCATCCCCTCCCTCACACAATACCCTTAACCAAAGGGAGCTGAAGCCCCCTGACCTACAGTAACATTTGCTCTCCCTTGTTCTTTCTCTTAGTTACCTGTTGTATTTGTTCTAAGCTTAAAAAAAAACATCTGAATCAGCCATGCCTCGTTTCCACTGAGCGGAACGGTTTGTGTAAACGGTTAGAATGGTCTGGTCTATACTGTTGAGCATTTCCACTGCAAGTCGGACCATCAGGGGCCATACAGGGTTTAGAAAAAAATGCCTAGCGTGTCCGCCAATCAGTGGAATGTATTGCAGCTCAGCCCTAACCGAATTGTTCCATTTTCTATGGCCCCACATCTGAAGCAGGACCCTGAATGGTGCGGTACGGTTTGGTATTATGGCACGCTTTCACAATGGAAACACCCAAAATAGTGTATTGTACCGAACCGATCCGCTCAGTGGAAACGAGGCACTAGATTGTCACAGATGGAGAGCAGATGCTATCTCTTCAATCTTGTTCTATACTGACCACCAATAATACTTGATGTATAATTAATGGCTTTGGCTCCACAACCAACAGCATGATGACAAATTGTTTAAAGCGGAGTTCCACCCAAAGGTAGAACTTCTGCTTTAAGGACTCCTCACCCCCTTACAGGTCACATTTGGCATGTCATTTTGGGAGGGGGGGTACCTACTTTTGACAGGTACCCAGCTCCCACTTCTGCTTGGGCTACCTAGGCGACTCAAGTGGAAGTTCTCCTCTTCCCCCCTCCCTCCCTGAAATCTTATGGGACATGTCACAGGTCCCAGAAGATTGCCTGACCATTGAGGAGGTGCAGCGCGACTCGCTAGCTGTGGAGCCACAAGCTGTCACAGCCGGATGCCCACACTTGTGATGGCGGCGCCAGGGAGAGAACCGAGGGTTGGGCGGCCGCATCGCTGGATCGTGTGACAGGTGAGTCTCTGTTTATTAAAAGTCAGTAGACTTTTAATAAACTGAGAAATGAGCGGAACTCCACTCTATCTCCACTTTAACACCCAGATGTCTTTGTAGAAGCGTACCATGCATCTTATACTATAATATTAGATAAATCGTGCAACGCTAAAAAAAAAACTTTAATCCGCACCAGGAAGTAAATATTGAGGTGGATTGCTGTGCTGGTTTACCCTTTGTTATCATGTAAGTGCATATGTGATTTTTAATTCTATATAAAGTGGTTGTAAACCTCAGACATGAAATATGAACAAAGCATACCCCTCCATAGTGTGTACTTGTCTCAATCCAGAGCACAAAGCGTATTTTCTGTCTGCTGCTTTCTTCCTCGATCTGCTGTCAGCATATATCACTTATGACAATCTTTCCTGACACCAAGAGATAAACGTGGACAGGGGAGCGACCTCCAGCACACAGCATGTGAATAACCACTTCATCCCCGTAAGGATTTACCCCCCCCCCCCCCCCTTAATGACCAGGCAATTTTTTGCGATACATCGCTGCGTCACTTTAACTGATAATTGCGCGGTCGTGCAACATTGTACCCAAACAAAATTGGTGTACTTTTTTTCCCCACAAATAGAGCTTTTATTTTTTGGTGGTATTTGATCACCTCTGCGGTTTTTATTTTTTGCACTATAAACAAAAAAGACAAAGTCAATTTAAAAAAAATAAATAAAAAATTTTTTTTTTCTCTTTTGCTATAATAAAAATCCCCCCCCAAAAAAGGAAAAAAACTAATTTCTTCATCAGAAAGAGAAAAGGAGCAGAGTGGGACTTTAAATGAGGCACGCAGTCAATACGAATAATTGATGATTGGCATTTATTATGTGTCAGATTTGAACAATAATACATAATCCTGATTATTATCGCAATATTTAATCTAGATACATACATAAAAAGCATGCATGGCACATATCCATAGGGAAGGATTATGGGTATAACACCTCTTAACTTCCCATTATTTTTAGAAAATAGATACCAAGATATACAAAATTATATATTGATTACACAGGGTACATGATTAGAATAGAAGATAATAAAAACACATGATAGATACAAAATCTCAACGCGTTTCATGGAATTTTATCCACTCTTCAGGAGCAAGCATGTGTACATCTGTAATAAAATATAAAATATAAAAATCCTTAAATAGTTGTCTCAAGAAAAAAGAACCAAAAGGGGGAAAATATTCCCCATTGGAAGAGATGTACTTTACAGAATGGCTGTGTATAGAAAGTGCAACACGAATGGGTGGCAACCCACTTAGAAAGGGGCATTTTTTCCGGGAGCTGTGGTTGCAAGAATCATATGCATTGCCCATGCAAGGTGACATCCAAGGAATCAGAATCCCCAGCAGGACAGTCTCCAGGGTGTGATTGTGAATGTGTTCTATGATTGTCTTGAGGGCCCACAAATAGGGCTTTCTTTTGGTGGTATTTGATCACCTCTGCGGCTTTAATTTTTTTGCGCTAAAAGCAAAAAAAAGTGACCATTTTGAAAAAAAAAGCAATATTTTTTTACTTTTTGCTATAATAAATATCCCCAAAAAATATATAAAAAAACGAATTTCTTTCTCAGTTTAGGCCAATATGTATTCTTCTACATATTTTTGGTAAAAAAAAATCGCAATAGGCATACATTGATTGGTTTGTGCAAAAGTTAGTGTCTACAAAATAGGGGATAGATTTATGCCATTTTTATTATTATTATTTTTTTTTACTAGTAATGGCGGTGATCACCAATTTTTAGCGGGACTGCGACATATCGGACACTTTTGACACTTTTTTGTGACCAGTCACGTTCATACAGCGATCAGTGCTATAAAAATGCACTGATTACTGTATAATCAATGGCAGGGAAGGGGTTAACACCAGGGGGTGAGGAAGGGGTTAAGTGTGTCCTAGGGAGTGATTCTAACTGTGGGAGGGATGGGCTACCAGTGACATGACAGCGATCACTGCTCCAGATGACAGGGAGCAGTAGATCCCTGCCATGTCACTAGGCAGAACAGGGAAATGCCTTGTTTACATAGGCTTCTCCCTGTTCTGCCTCTCCGTGAGACGATCATGGGCATCCGCCGGACATCGAGTCCGCAGGACCCGCGGGCGCGCTCACCTAGCCCGTGGTGGTAGGAAGTACAGGTACGTTGCTTTGCGCAGCCGTGCCATTCTGCCAATGTATATGTACATGCGGCGGTCGGCAAGTGGTTAAGGTACAGAGATAATAAATGTGAAGTGATAACATGTGGATCCCCAACCAGAAGGATAGGGGAGTGGGAAAAATTACCAATAAGTGCTAAAAAACCACCCACTTAAAGCTATGTGGATGGGAACCCATTTAGAGCCTATGACAATATGCAATACGGGGCTGGAGTTAGTGAATTACCTGATACTCAAACCTAGAGAATGGTAATGAAGAGTAGTGGTCTGGAAATGCCCGCAGGACAGATCTGCCACCCCAGATGGAGCCCACAAGGACGCACATGGCACAAACCCCCAAACGTCACACTGAGAGTGTTAAAGAAGGGGGGGAGGCACCGACGTCCACAGCCTGTGAATAACCACTTCATCCCCGTAATGATTTACCCCCTTAATGACCAGGTAATTTTTTGCAATATGGCACTGCGTCACTTTAACTCACAATTGTGCGGTCGTGCGACATTGTACCCAAACAAATTTTATGTCCTTTTTTTCCCCAAAAATAGAGCTTTCTTTTGGTGGTATGTGATCACCTCTGCAGTTTTTTTTTTTTTTTTTTTTGCACTACAAACAAAAAAATACTGACAATTTTGAAAATAAAACAATCTTTATTCTTTTTTGCAATAATAAAAATCCCCCCCCCCCCCAAAAAAAGTAAAAAAATTAATTTCTTCATCAGCTTAGGCCAATGTGTATTCTGCTACATATTTTTGGTAAAAAAAAAAAATTGCAATGAGCGTATATTGATTGGTTTGCGCAAAAGTTCTAGTGTCTACAAAATAGGGAATAGATTTATGGCATTTTTATTATTATTTTTTTTTTTTTTTACTAGTAATGGCGGTGATCAGCGATTTTTAGCCGGACTGTGACATTGCAGTGGACATATCGGACACTTTTGACACTTTTTTGGGACCAATCACATTTATACAGCGATCAATGCTATAAAAATGCACTGATTACTGTATAAATGTCACTGGCAGGGAAGGGGTTAACACTAGGGAGCAATCAAGGGGTTAACTGTGTCCTAGGGAGGTGTTTCTAACTGTGGGGGGGAGGGGACTGACTGGGAGTAGAGAGAGAGAGAGATCGCTGTTCCTGATCATTAGGTACAGACGATTACACTGTACTCCCCTGACAGAACGGGGATCTGCTTTGTTTACATTGACGGATCCCCATTCTGCCTCTCTGTGGTGCGATCACGGGTAGCCGGCCACGCGCATCGGCTCCGGCACCGCACTCGCTGTATATATTAAATGAAGTGCCGTACCAGAAAAACTGCGGCAGCTGTTCGACCAGTGGTTAAAAGCCTCAGCTATGTTCCTGTGTGGTGTGTGAAGGGGGGGTGTCTCTTCCCTCCAATAAGCTATTAGAGCTCAGTGAGAATAGCTCTAACAGCTGATTGAAGGAAAGGGACACACCACACAGGAACAGAGCTGAGGCTTTCTGCACACCTTTTTTGTGAAAGCTCAGACAAACTTTATAAATTCTGGATTTTGAATGGCTGTAGAGAAAAGAAGACTGCAGATAAACAGGATTTTTTTCATCTTTATGTATCACCTAAGGCCAGTCACTTCACTGGGTATATGGAAAGGTTTACAACCAAATATATAAAGCAGGATTACACTATTTGTAGACTTTCCTGCTGTCTTCTTGTGGCTGTTTGAACACCGCTGAAGATCTGAGGAATTTGTGGGTGTAATATCACTGATTGATAAGGTCTGTGGTCTAAAGGAGGGGTGAGGAGACCATGGATAAATTAAAGAAAACCTTGCAGGCCCACCTAGTTTTTTAAGGGACCAGCATTTCTGGTGAGTGTCCTACAACCAGGGAAGGTGTGGAGAACACCAGGAAGAAGGTGTATCCCATAACAAAAGGGGGAGGTGATTTATGTTACATGAAGGACTTTATATACATTAGGGACTTTGTATAATACAGATTACTAAGTCTAGTAATAAAAATATTGGTTTCACGCATTGTTTTGGTCACTTGGACATGAAGGGATGAGCTTCGTGTTCGAGTCGAACACACGTTCGACTCGAACATCGGCTGTTCGATCGTTCGAAGATCGAATGTTATGGTCCGTTCGCGCCAAATTCGAGTGGCGCGTCACGGCCCATAATTCACTGCGGCATCACAGTGCATTGCTGGCTGATGATTGGCCAAGCATGCACTATGACCCCGAATGCATGGCCAATCACAGCGCTTGCAGGGAGGAGAGCCATAATTGGCCACAGGCAGGATGCCTGTGGCTAATCATAGCTCAGGGGGGTTTAGTACACGCCCCACACTATAAAAGGCAGCCAGCGCGACGGCCTTGTGTAGTGTGTTCCGGCGTGCAGGGAAAGAGCTTGATAGGCAGGAAGAGTGTTTTTGACATCCTTTGAAACCTTGTGCATTTACAGTGTGTTGGCGTGCAGGGAGAGTGTCAGTGACATCCTTTGAAACCTTGTGCATTTACAGTCTGTTGGCATGCAGGGACAGAAGGATGGGCAGGGAGAGTGTCAGTGACATCCTTTGAAACCTTGTGCATTTACAGTGTGTTGGCGTGCAGGGACAGAGAAGGATAGGCAGGGAGAGTGTCAGTGATATTCTTCGCTAAACCTCCAGCACAGTATACACCTGAAGCTACCCCTTATTGCTCGTCGTGGTGTTGTTCTGTTGTGTAACACAGACAGGCATCTGCAAGCAGTTACAGTGGGTGTAGGTGCCTCCTTCACAAAATACGCTACCCCTTATTGCTCGTGGAGTTGTTCTGTTGTGTAACACAGACAGGCATCTGCAAGTAGTTACAGTGGGTGTAGGTGCCTCCTGCACAGTATACGCTACTCCTTTTTTCTCGTCGTGGTGTTGTTCTGTTGTGTAACAGACAGGCATCTGCAAGCAGTTACAGTGGGTGTAGGTGCCTCCTGCACAGTATACACTACCCCTTATTGCTCGTGGAATTGTTCTGTTGTGTAACACAGACAGGCATCTGCAAGTAGTTACAGTGGGTGTAGGTGCCTCCTGCACAGTATACGCTACCCCTTATTGCTCGTTGTGGTGTTGTTCTGTTGTGTAACAGACAGGCATCTGCAAGTAGTTACAGTGGGTGTAGGTGCCTCCTGCACAGTATACGTTACCCCTTATTGCTCGTCGTGGTGTTGTTCTGTTGTGTAACACAGACAGGCATCTGCAAGCAGTTACAGTGGGTGTAGGTGCCTCCTGCACAGTATACGCTACCCCTTATCCTGCACAGTATACACCTGAAGCTACCCCGTATTGCTGGTTTTACCATCTCCCTGCAGGCCATTAGAATGTCTGGAAGGCCAACAAAGAGAGGCAGACAGTCACGAGCCAATAAAAGAGAGCAAGCAGGCTCTTTGTCTGGGGGCAACAGTGCTGGTGATAGGCGCGGTGCATTGTCATCAGCACGTGGCCATGGGACACGCTTGTCCGTATTTTCAGCAGCTGGACATGTTGAGCCGCATCATGCCGAAGACTTGGTAGAGTGGATGACCAAGCCCTTCTCATCCTCCTCATCCTCTCTCACCCAGGCTCAGGGTACTGGCAAAGCAGCTGCCAAAGCATCCTCTTCCCTCGTATCAATGTCGTCATCATCAGTCACTCCTTCCCTAGACCCATTATGTCCTCCTGAGGAGTCCCCCGAACTGTTTGAGCACAGTTTTAAATTTAAATAGAAAGGAATGGGACTTTTAAGGTGCATTCACAACACAATATTTTATAAAAAATATATTTTATTTAATAGAAAAGTTTTATCATTTACATAATTAATAAAAAACATAGTTACAGTAAGAAGCGATAAATACAGACATATAATCTCGACGTTTCGCCAATTGAGCTGGCTTCTTCAGGAGTGTTATTATAGTCATGTATTACTGAAACACAAAACATATAGAATAAATATTCAAAATTACACCAAGGAATTATTATACAACATAACATATTAAATATTCAACAAAGGAGCGATATAAAGATAGCTTCAAAGTCACCACAAAAAAACATCATTACCTGTACATTGTTGAAAAATTCATAATGATCTAGCTGAGGCTGAGTCCAAGGGGTATTTCTATAATGGAGTCATATGGTGAACCTTGGAGAGGATGCTCACTCATAAACACGCACCTACATGCATAATGTGCTGTAAAAGCAATGGGAGGTGAATAGTCACCTGAAGGAAGGAAAAGAGGTATAATTATGTGGTATCCAATAGACATTAAAGCAAAGATAGGTATATGGGTATAATTCAATAGGTATACCTTGTCTCAAGATTATGTTGATATTCCAAAAAGGAACAAAGATTTAATGTGTCATTCAGATGTGAAATATCTGTTGAAGGACCGATTGAAATTAGAAAAATTTTGTAAATAAATTATATATGGAAGGATAGATATGGTTAAAAGATTCCAGCAAATACCTAATTCAACCACTACCAGATGCAAATCCAAGGAGTGGGATGCTGTTTTAAGAAAAATAAATTTGGCAATCCATCTATCAAAAGATAAAGGATGACAACAAATAAAGAGATTTTAAACCTTAATCTATAAGAAAAGAGGTTTAAAGGATTGAAATGAAAAAGTTTCTCTCCAGGTACCTGAATAGCAGTCTGGATACACATAAGGTTCCTCCAAGAGCGGCAGCTATATCACCCAAACAGAAGCCAAACCTTAAATAGACATCCTCTCCCTCGCCTAAATGACGCAGATTTGGCACCAAAAACATAGTCAGGGCGGGCAGATCAGTTCCACCTGACCGGGAACCAATCCCAGCTGTTGCTGAGAAAACATGATGTAAATGTGGGGCGGCCGGAAATGACACATCGCCGCGCACCAGAAGTGACGATTGGACGTCTCCAAGCAATGAAAACCATCGCAGACTGGATGCAATCTACACAACGGCCACAGGATGGCCACAGTGAGAATGGATTGAGTGAGAGACAAAGTGCCAATGAAAAAAAGGATGGAAAAAACAGAGGTAAGTGTCTGATGTAGAAGACAGGGATGGTAGCCATTTGGTGGAAGGATGGCCCCAATTTAAATGCCATTGGACATAAAACTGAAAGGCCCGGGCGCCCATAAGGTCACCTGAAACTCCAATAGGAAATTCCTCTTAATTATAGAAAACTCAGTCACAGATTGTATAGGGTATTAAATATTGCAACAGGTATATATTGGCAGAAAAAATGCGGTTTGAGAAAAGCCATCGCATCACTCCCATGAAGAATAACAAAACATACAAAAAAAAACACATATGTACAAAATAAACAGATAAACTGTTTAAGGCCCAGGGACATTCAGAAAAATATATATACACGGTCAATTATTAGAGAAAGGGCTTAAAACTGATGGACTCATTGAGTCCTGGATACATGGTGGCATTGAGTGAAAAAATCCACTTAGCCTCTCTTTGCAAAATACTTTTATCTCAATCCCCACCTCTTTCACTGACTGGAAGATGTTCTAAAGCAAAGAACCTCATCTTGGATTGGTCAAAGGCATGGTATAGGCCACTATGTCGACTAATCGGCGTTTCCATTTTTTTCTTTCGAACCAGGGAGACATGATCCCTGACTCTATGAAAAAAGGGTCTTTTGGTCTTGCCAACATAAAAGGCGCTGCATTCACACTTCATAATATATACAACGCCTATTGACTGGCAATTTTGTGTTTGAGCACAGTGTTGGGTACATGCTCCAGGGAGATGCCCAGCGTTTTGAAGGGTCTGATGATGATACCCAGCTAGAGGAAGGCAGTAGCGTGAGCGCAGAGAGGGGATGCTCAAGAAGGACAGCAATCTGGCAGTCATGTTCCAGCAGCTGCAGCATACTGCCAGATTGGCTCCAGTTATGAGGAGGGAGGGGATGATGGGGTGACTGACTCCACGTGGGTGCCTGATAGGAGAGAGGAGGAGGAGAAAGGAAGAGGAGGAGGCACATCTCCAATGAGGCAGGATGCCCTCCGGGGGCCAGCGTAAGGGCAGCACACCGACTGAATCACACTGCAGACCTCCACCTGTGCAGGGCGCTGCCTCTGCCCGTTATTTCAAAAGTTCTTTGGTGTGGGCCTTTTTTGAGTCGAGTGCATCAGATCGCACCGCTGCTATTTGCAACATATGTCTCAAGCGTATCTCGCGTGGCCAAAACATCAGCCGCTTGGGCACCCCATGCTTGACCAGACATATGTTGACCTGCCATGCAGCTCGTTGGCAAGCGTACCTTAAAGACCCACACCAAAGAACAAAGCGGACCTCTCCTTGCTCCTCATCAGCTGGGATCTCCAACCCCACTATACCTTCAGTCCTCTCTGAAACCTGCACTGAGAGGAATGAAGGTGTAGAATTAGGTGTGTCACAGCCAAGTACTTGCAGGCACTCTGCTAGCAGTACACCGACGTCCGATTGTAGCAGGCAAATTTCCCTGTCCCAGCTGCTGGACCGTCGAAAGACGTTCACTCCCAGCCATCCACATGCCCAGCGGTTGAATGCTAGCTTGGCTAAATTGCTAGCACTTCAACTGCTGCCTTTTCAGTTGGTAGACTCTGCCCCCTTCCGTGAGTTTGTGCAATGTGTGGTTCCTCAGTGGCAGGTTCCCAAACGCCACTTTTTCTCACGGAAGGCGATTCCGGCTCTCTACCGGCATGTGGAAGGCAATGTCCATGCCTCGCTGGACAGGGCGGTCAGTGGTAAGGTGCATATTACTGCTGACTCATGGTCCAGCAGGCATGGACAGGGACGTTACCTTTCTTTCACGGCCCATTGGGTCACTCTTTTGGCAGCTGGGAAGGATGCAGGACAAGGTGCAGTAGTGTTGGAGGTTGTTCCGCCGCCACGCCTCCAAAATGCTACTACTGGTTGTGACACACCTCTCTCCTCCACCCCCTCCTCTTCTTCTTCCTCCATGGCCTCTTCTTGTGCTTTGTCCTCGGAACCAGTGGTGCTCGGTAGGCGTTCAAGGGGCTACGCAAGTACGCAGGCAAAAAGATGCCATGCCGTGCTTGGGCTGGTGTGTTTGGGGGACAGGAGCCACACTGGGGCAAAGGTTCTGTCAGCTCTGCAGAGGCAGGCCGAGAGGTGGTTGACGCCACGCCAGCTTAAGCCAGGAATGGTGGTTTGCGACAATGGCACCCACCTCCTCTCCGCCCTCCAACAGGGACAACTGACCCATGTGCCCTGTGTGGCTCACGTCCTTAACCTGGTGGTGCAGCGGTTCTTGGTCAGGTACCCGGGCTTACAGGATGTCCTGAGGCAGGCCAGGAAAGTCTGTGCATTTCCGCAGATCATATAATGCCAGTTCTCGGCTGGCTGAGCTGCAAAAGGAGTTGAACCTGCCCAAGAACCGCCTTATATGTGACATGCCCACCAGGTGGAACTCAACGTTGGCCATGCTGCAGCGGCTGCACATGCAGCAGAGGGCCATCAATGAGTACCTGTGCGACTACGGCACCAGGACAGGGTCAGGGGAGCTTGTTTTTTTTCACCACGCCAGTGGGGCATGATCAGGGATGCATTCACTGTCCTGGCACCATTTGAGGAGGCCACGAGGATGGTGATCAGTGACAGTGCATGCATCAGTGACACTGTACCTCTTGTCCACCTGTTGGAGCA
This sequence comes from Rana muscosa, assembly GCA_029206835.1. Taxonomy (NCBI): domain Eukaryota; kingdom Metazoa; phylum Chordata; class Amphibia; order Anura; family Ranidae; genus Rana; species Rana muscosa. The sequence goes on along the minus strand of CM055118.1, from coordinate 324,824,137 downwards.
TACGCTGCGTGGAATAATGGACAGGGCACTTGAGGCAGAACAGAGGCAGGAAGAGGAGGACTTCCTTGCCTCTCAAGGCCCCCTTTAACCAGACAGTGTTCCTTCTGTCCCACCCATCGCACAGGAAGAGGACGAGGAGGAGGAGGAGGAGGATTGTGTCAGCATGGAGGTGGAGCCTGGCACTCAGCATCAACATCAGCAGTCTTTTAGGGATGATTTACAGTCCCAAGAAACCCGTGGACTTGTACGTGGCTGGGAGGAGGTGGCTGCGGATCATGTCGTCCTTAGTGACCAAGAGGACTCCGGACCGAATGCCTCAGCTAACCTACGCTGCATGGCCTCCCTGATCCTGCAAAGTCTGCGGAAGGATCCTCGTATTCTTCAGATCAAGGAGAGGGACCATTACTGGCTGGCCACTCTCCTTGATCCACAGTACAAGGGTAAGGTTGCGGACCTTATCTTACCGTCGCAGAGGGAGCAGAGGATGGGACATCTCCGGGAGGCCTTGCAGAAAGGTCTGTGCAATGCGTTCCCAGAGACTGGGAGGTTACAAACTCCTGGTCCTGGACAACGAGTTGCTGAGGCTTCGGTCAGTAGCAGAAGGAGCGGTGGGGAAGGTGGCCGTCTGACCGATGCGTTCAGACAATTTTTTAGTCCGCAGCCCCAAGGTATGATCGGTTCCAGCAACCATCGCCAGCGTCTGATATACATGGTGCAGGAATACCTAGGGGCAAGGTCAGACTTGGACACCTTTCCCACCGAAAATCCTCTGGCTTACTGGGTCTTGAGGATGGATTACTGGCCAGAGCTTGCACAGTATGCAATTGAGCTACTGGCCTGTCTTGCATGCAGCATTCTTTCAGAACGCACATTCAGTGCTGCTGGAGGCTTTGTTACAGATCACAGGGTGCGCCAGTCCACCGACTCGGTTGATCGCCTGACCTACATAAAGATGAACTAGTCTTGGATCACCACCAGCTACCAAGCACCTGAAGCTGATGTAACAGAATAATTTATTTTGAAATGTCACATCCCTTCAAGACTGCCTATGCTGATGCTGAGTGACTGTCCTGTTATGTTGACTGACTCCTCCTCCTCAATGATCCGATTCATGATGATAGCTTGGAAGAACATTTTTGTTTCTGGGTGCCGCCACCAGTGGCTAAGGCCCAATTTTTCAGCCCCTGTTTAACAGGGGCATGTAATTACAATTTTTTATGCAATGCTTTGCAGCAGGGCTCATTCCTGCACTCCAACTAGAGTATCTGGGAGAGGTTGCAGTGTCGTGGCACCATCACCAGTGCCTAAGGCCCAATTTTTCAGCCCCTGTTTAACAGGGGCGTGTAATTACAATTTTTGATGCAATACTTTGCAACAGGGCTCATTGCTGTGCTCCAAGTACAGTATCTGTGAGGGGTTGCAGTGTTGTGGCACCAGTGCCTAAGGCCCAATTTTTCTGCCCCTGTTCAACAGGGGCATGTAATTACAATTCTTGATCTAATAAATCACAGCAGGGCCCATTCATGCGCCCACCAAGAGCAACTGTGGGGGCTGACAGTGTTGTAGCACCAGCATCCCCACCAAAGGCCCAATTTTTCTGCCCCTCTTCAACAGGGGCATGCAATTACAATTCTTGATCTAATAATTTACAGTAGGGCCCATTCATGTGCCCACTAAGAGTAACTGTGAGGGCTGACAGTGTTGTAGCACCAGCACCACCACCAAAGGCCCAATTTTTCCTACCACTGTTCAACAATGGCATGTAATTACAATTCCTGATATAATAGTTCACAGCAGGGCGTTCCAGCGCCAACCAAGAGTAACTGTGAGGGCTGTGTTGTGGCAACACCAACATGTAAGGGGCAAATTTCAGCAGAGTATATACGGCAGGCCCCTACTTTCAAACATCCAACTTACAAACGACTCCTCCTTGCAAACGGAAGGAGACAACAGGAAGCGAGAGGAAATCTACCCCTAGGAAGGGAAATCCTCTCCTGTAAGAGTTAATATGCGAAAAAGGTGTCTCCTCTCTACTGATGCTTTATCACCAATCCTTGTTTCAATAAAAACCACACTTTTCAAAAACATTTGTCGTTGGGACGGAAAGTGAGGTGAAATGTTCTGAACAGGGGCACAGACAGCAAAACAAATGTTACAGGGGTGATAACCCTTCCCTATGTTTTCCAAAAAGCTTAAAAATAGTTTTTTGGGCTGGAGCTACACTTAAACAATGTACCTGTTCAAAATTATAAACAGATTCTACTTAAGAACAAACCTACAGTTCCCTGTCTTGTTTGCACCGCCTGTATACCGCTGTTCAGAGTATATAGGGCCTTTTTTTTATTTTGGGTGCGGGGTTCCCCTTAATATCCATACAAGACCCAAAGGGGCTGGGGTGGGGGGGGGGGGGTTAAATTGGGGTAGCCATGCCATTTTTCTCAAAGATTTTCATCCATATTGCCAGGACAAGACATGACATTAAAGCCGCAAGCAGTTTTAAATGGCTTTTTTTCCTTTAGAAATGTCATTTTGTGCAGGGACAGTTCTAAACACGGGAAAAACATGCCACTTCACAGGCATTCTTTAGACACCCCCCAGGTACGAAATTTAAAGGAATATTTCACTTTTTTTTTTCACTTTATGCATCATTAAAATGACTGCTCCTGAAAAACTGACTTTTTAAAACTTTGTTTTGCATTGATACATGTCCCCTGGTGCAGAACCCCGGTCCCCAAACACTTTTTAGGACAATAACATGCATATTAGTCATTATAATTAGCACTTTAGATTTAGAACGTTCGCGTCCATTGTATTTAATAGGGTTCTAACGTTCGCGCAAACTTTCGGTCCGTTCGCAGGTTCTGGTGCGAACCGAACCGGGGGGTGTTCGGCTCATCCCTAATAGCAAGGGTCTCCAAACTTTGTAACCAAAGAGTCAGCTTACTGTCCTTGAGACTAGACATGTACACTGCCGAAAAATGTGTTCATTTTCGTTTCATTCGTTTGTTTTTTTGCTTTTCCGGTCATTCGTTATTTCGACTAAATTCGTAAATTTAGAAAAAATGTATTCGTTATGTTCCATTCGTTTAGATGTGATATTCGTGAATTCGTAAATTAGAAAATTCGGAAATTTTGAAATTCGGAAATCCAAAATCCGAAAATCCGAAATAATAACTAACTATAAAATTATAGGTATTGTAATTTCCTTTCAACTTTCCATTCAAATGTTGCTGTTAGTGAACGTAACTAATGCAAGTGTAGCGACTAGGGATGAGCTTCGAGTTCGAGTCGAACTCATGTTAGACTCGAACATTGCCTGTTCGCCCGTTCGCCGAACAGCGAACAAATTGGGGTGTTCGCGGGAAATTCGAAAAGTCTATGGGAGAAATCTAAAGTGCTAATTATAAAGGCTTATATGCAAGTTATTATCATAAAAAGTGTTTGGGGACCCGGGTCCTGCCCCAGGGGACATGTATCAATGCAAAAAAAAGTTTTAAAAACGGCCGTTTTTTCGGGAGCAGTGATTTTAATAATGCTTAAAGTGAAACAATAAAAGTGAAATATTCCTTTAAATTTCGTACATGGGGGGTGTGTATGATATGCATGTAAAGTGGCGCGTGTTTCCCGTGCTCAGAACTGTCCCTGCATAAAATGTCATTTTTAAAGGAAAAAAAGTCTTTTAAAACTCACTCGCGGCTATTAATGAATTGTCGGCTCCCGGCAATACATACAAAAGTCATTGATAAAAAAAAAAAAAAAAGCGTGGGGGTCCCCCAGAATTCAATTACCAGGCCCTTCAGGTCTGGTATAGATATTAAGGGGAGCCCCGCCGCAAATGTAAAAAAAAAATGGCGTGGAGTCCCCCCAAAAATCCATACCAGACCCTTATCCGCGCACGCAACCTGGCAGGCCGCAGGAAAAGAGGGGGGACGAGAGAGCGCCCCCACTCCTGAACCATACCAGGCCACATGCCCTCAACATGGGGAGGATGTCCCCATGTTGATGGGGACAAGGGCCTCATCCCCACAACCCTTGCCCAGTGGTTGTGGGGGTCTGCGGGCGGGGGGCTTATCGGAATCTGGAAGACCCCTTTAACAAAGGGGACCCCCAGATCCCAGCTCCCCCCTATGTGAATTGGTAAGGGGTACATTGTACCCCTACCATTTCACTAAGAAAGCGTCCAAAAATTAAAAAAAAAAACACACACCTTGGAAAAGTCTTTTATTAAAAAATAAAAAATAATAAAAAAAAAAAAACATTCCAGCGGTGAAATCCAGTGTCCCGCGGCGATCTGATCTGCAGCGCTGTCCGTCATTGGCTGAGCCTGAGCGGACCTGATGGGGAACTTCCTCCGCAGTCTATTACATGTATAGACCCGCCCCTTCTAAAGTTCCCCTTTAGGTCCGCTCAGCCAATGACTCGGTGTAAGGCCGAGGACCTGATGCGGAACATGAGAAGGGGCGGGTCTATACATGTATTACACAGTGAGGGAAGTTCCCCATCAGGTCCGCCCCCTCGGTATGTCAGACCGCGCCTACGTCATTGGCCTGAGCGGGAAACTTCCTTCACTGTGTAATTTAAACTTACACAGTGAAGGAAGTTCCCCATCAAGTCCGCTCAGGCCAATGACGTTGGCGGAGTCTGACATACTGAGTGGGCGGACCTGATGGGGAACTTCCCTCACTGTGTAATACATGTATAGACCCGCCCCTTCTCATGTTCCGCATCAGGTCCTCAGCCTTACACCGAGTCATTGGCTGAGCGGACCTGATGGGGAACTTTAGAAGGGGCGGGTCTATACATGTAATAGACTGCGGAGGAAGTTCCCCATCAGGTCCGCTCAGGCTCAGCCAATGACAGACAGAGCTGGACATCGGATCGCCGCGGGACACTGGATTTCACCGCTGGAATGTTTTCTTTTTATTTATTTATTTATTTTTTAATAAAGGACTTTTCCAAGGTGTGTGTGTGTGTGTGTGTGTGTGTGTGTGTGTGTGTGTGTGTTTTTAATTTTTTTTTGACACTTTCTTAGTGAAATGGTAGGGGTACAATGTACCTCTTACCAATTCACTTGGGGGGGGCCGGGATCTGGGGGTCCCCTTTGTTAAAGGGGTCTTCCAGATTCCGATAAGCCCCCTGCCCTCAGACCCCCACAACCACCGGGCAAGGGTTGTGGGGATGAGGCCCTTGTCCCCATCAACATGGGGACATCCTCCCCATGTTGAGGGCATGTGGCATGGTACGGTTCAGGAGGGGGGGCGCTCTCTCGTCCCCTATTTTCCTGCGGCCTGCCAGGTTGCGTGCTCGGATAAGGGTCTGGTATAGATTTTTGGGGGGACTCCACGACCTTTTTTTTTTTTTTATTTGGGTTGGAGTTCCCATTAAAATCCATGCCAGATATGGATATTTGGGGCAACCATTTTTTTAAATTTGCGGCGGGGTTCCCCTTAATATCTATACCAGACTTGAATGGCCTGGTAATTGAATTCTGGGGGACCCCCATGCTTTTTTTTTTTTTTTTTTTTTTTTTTATCAATGACTTTTGTATGTATTGCCGGGAGCCGACAATTCATTAATAGCCGCGAGTGAGTTTTAAATGACTTTTTTTCCTTCAAAAATTAAATTTTATGCAGGGACAGTTCTAAGCACGGGAAACATGCGCCACTTTACATGCATATCATACACACCCCCTAGGTACGAAATTTAAAGGAATATTTCACTTTTATTTTTTCATTTTAAGCATTATTAACCACTTCACGCCCGGGCTATAAGCAAAAGACGTCCGCAAAGCGGTCGTCAATTGCTGATAGGACGTCTATGGACGTCCTCTTATTTACTTCCGCGATGCGCGCCACCGCGGGCGCGCGTCGGGGAAAAACTGTGCCCGCCGTGTCAGGCGAGTGCCAATGCGCGTGCCTGGCGGCCGCGATGTCCGTCAGGTACGAGCGATCGGCTGTCACAGAGCCAGGGACGTGGATCTCTGTGTGTAAACACAGAGATCCACGTCCTGTCAGGGAGAGGAGACGGATGGTGTGTCCCTTGTACATAGGGACAACCATCAGTCACCTCCCCCAGTCAGTCCCCTCCCCCCCACAGTAAGAACATCTAGCAGGGAACATATTAACCCCTTGATCGCCCCCTAGTGGTTAACCCCTTCCCTGCCAGTCACATTTATACAGTAATCAGTGCATATTTTTAGCACTGTTCGCTGTATAAATGTGAATGGTCCCAAAAATGTGTCAAAAGTGTCCGATGTGTCCGCCGTAATGTCAGTCACAAAAAAAAATCGCAGATCGACGCCATTACTAGTAAAAAAATAAATAAAAAAATAATTTAAAAAAAATCATAATTCTATTCCCTATTTTGTAGGCGCTATAACTCTTGCGCAAACCAATCACTATACGCTTATTGCGATTTTTTTTTTTTTTTTTACCTAAAATATGTAGAATACATATCGGCCTAAACTGAGGAAAAAAATAGTTTTTTTTTTTAAAAAATGGGATATTAATTATAGCAAAAATTAAAAAATATTGTGTTTTTTTCAAAATTTTTTTGTTTATAGCGCAAAAAATAAAAACCGCAGAAATTATCAAAGACCACCAAAAGAAAGCTCTATTTGTGGGAAAAAAAGGACGTCAATTTTGTTTGGGAGCCACGTCGCACGACCGCGCAATTGTCATTCAAAGCGTGACGGCGCTGAAACCTGAAATTTCGCCTGGGCAGGAAGGGGGTTATGTGCCCAGTTGTCAAGTGGTTAAAATCACTGCTCCCGAAAAAACTGCTGTTTTTAAAACTTTTTTTTGCATTGATACATGTCCCCTAGGGCAGGACCCGGGTCCCCAAACACTTTTTAGGACCATAACTTGCATATAAGCCTTTATAATTAGCACTTTAGAATAGGGTTCTAAAGTTCACGCAAACATTCTGTCTGTTCGCAGGTTCTGGTGCGAACCGAACAGGGGGGTGTTCGGCTCATCCCTGGTAGCGACCTCACCCCTCTCACCCCTTCTCATTCTTGGCTTGTTGGTCTTGTCTAGGGGTTTAGCACTGGGGGGAGGAATGCGATACACTACGGCCCATGTCCTCCAGAAAGACTGGAGGTGAAAGCCATAACTATCGGGTTTTGTGTGTGTGTTCCAGAGTAAAATCCTTTCCTCGAAATGACTCCCTTTGCTCCTAGTAACCAGAGTTCCACACACTGAAAAGGTCCAACTTGTATTTATTTTATTTCCAGCAATAGACAGTCATACAGCAAAGACAGGTTGAGACCCAGAGAACACTTCAGTATTTGTGGGGACTCGGGAGTAGGCCAAGGCACAATTCTTTAAGTAGAGCTAACCACTGTGGTGTCACCAATGGTTATGATGTATAGTCACTGCCACGACTATATAGAACAAGAGCATGAATTACCTTCGCTATCACAGCCCCTGTCAGAGGGAAGACATCCGTCCAAGAGAGTTACTGGAGGCCTCTCCGTCACCGGCAAATGCTGCACCAGACTTTCCGGAGAAGTTCCGCTCACCGGCCTCCTCAATCTCAGACACGGGCACCCAAGGTGTTAGGGCCCCCTCGGATTCCTCCACCCTCCCGGAACTCAGTCGAAGGTACTGAGTCCCAGGCCTCCGCATTAGTACCTCACCCCAGGCTAAAGGTGCCTGGGATGGACTCCATCTCCCGCTCCGGCCAGGTCAAGGGCACCTGGGCCCGGAACTCCGGAATGCCAGCACCCAGGCTGAAGGTGCCTGGGCGCGGCCGCATCCTCCGACTCTGAACCCCAAGGTCAGGGCATCCGCCCCTTTTATCTCCTCTCCCTTTGCGTCACAGCAGGTTCCCTGCCCCGCTGTACCAGCGCCAGGAAAGGACAAAAAGGGATGCAGTCTTGCGGTGAGTGTTCAGCTCCGGCCCAGGGCGACAGAGCCACCTGGAGGCCGCAGGGAACCCCACACCACCAGAGTCCTCCAAGAACCATAAAAGGGTCTCAGATTCCCTAACAATCAGTGCATCTGGGTTACACTACCACCCAGATTCCTCCCCTAAATTCACATACCCGCTACACTCTCCCCCTGGTAATTTGACACTGGTCCCCAGTGTCTGGTGCAAACCCATGTCTCCCAAGAAGTGGTAACATAAGTACGACCCAGAGACCAAACTACACATAGAATCCAACCTCACAATTTAGTCATGAATTGTGCCAGGACCTAAAACGGGAAAGGGAAACAGGAATATAAAACAATGAACTTGGTATATAAAACTTTAAATGATTCTACACATTGAAATTCCCCCCCCTCGCTATCTAAGAACCACCCCATTCTCAGCAGCCTTGACAGACGAGTCTCCTGCAGAGGGAAAAGAAAAGAAAACACACATCCTAACACAATGTACATGTTTTCTTGGAAGGAATGGGTCTATCCAAGGAGAAACCCACTCGCTCCAATGATCATGGTGTATAGTGTACAAAAAAATAAACACAATCGCTGCACAACACCGCCACCTGGTGGCAATGCCCCGGTCACACTTAGCAAATCCAGATGAACTTTTCTCTCCTTCTTTTTTTCTTTTTCTGTACTGTGACCCTATACTAACTATGCCCCAAAGTCACTGATTTCTTTTTTTTGATGAAAGGAGAAAAAAGAAGAACAAAACAACCATAACAGCTCCCATTTCTCCAAAGAGCAAAATACCCAAAATGTAGGGCACAGTCCCTGTGTTCCAGCAAATACTCTGGAAAGTTCAGCAGCAAAAATAAAAAAATATAAAGTCTTTTTCTCCTATAAATAAAACTTCGGATGTGGCAGGAACAAAGGCTTCAAATGCTTGTCAAAAGCCTCCACGTTGTACTCAATGTTCCCTCCATCCTTCCGACAGATAACCACCCTGTCAGCATGGATGTGCCTTCCCAACATTCACTCCGCCTTACAGTCCTTGAATTTTCTGGTAACTGTAGGGGAACAAGAAAGGTATCGGCGTGCGTGAGGTACCTTCAGCTTTGTCCATACGAAATCATCGTACCACCGCTGCCGAAAAACTTCCACCTCATAAAACAATTCTCGGGGTAGATATGGGTATTCCCACCCATATTCTCGGGCAACCTTCTGACAAAAGACGCTGCAGCCTTGCCAAAGGTGGCATTTTGGCACGGTCTCCTTCTCCAGGCAGAACGATTGACTCAGGATGTCGAGGTACTCCAACCACCTTGGCAGACTTGGGCCTAGGAGCCCGCAGTGATGCGCGTTGCACTCCCGCAACAGGAGCAGGTGAAACGCTTGATGATTCAAGAAGCGAGGGTGTAGGCAGGGGACCAGATTCTTCTCTAGGCTCCAGGGCCTTCACCCAGGGTGCACTATCCCCAATGGACATAGGTGGGTCCCTTGTGACACGGGACGAGGGTAACTTCATCTTGTCCCATCCCTTCTTGTGGAAGATTTCATCTATCTCCCCATCATCACCGGCGTCAGATAGTGACTCTAGGTCGGAGGTGTCATAACACTCTGCGGGCAGGTAATTCCTCGTAGACACGGAATCACCCCCCTCGATGGGTTCCACTGACCGCGGGCTCCTGACACCTCCAACCACACACAATCCCAACCCCTGGCTCACCTGGGCCTTTTGAAGAACAGGGATGTCCAGGGCTCTTCCCTCCGGATTCATCCAGGCCAGGCAAGCGACGGGGCAAAGCTCTTCCACGACCACAGGATGCCATCACCAGGCCAACTTTCCTCTTCGGCTGTGGGAGCAGGGAGCTTGTGGCGACCGAGGCAGCATTCTCAGATTTTTCTCTCTCAATCTCCTTTGGGTCAGTCACTTTGCCCTGGTCAGTGCGCGCAGGAAACGCATAGGCATCGATCTCTCCCTCCGGAGTGGCAGTACCCGTGAGGTAGTTGAGGTGGAAGGCGCAAGGCTTTTCTGTGAATAGCTCCACCTCGAAGAGGAACTTTTTGCAGACCTCACATCGCCCGAACGGCTTCAACTGCACCACCAGTCCCGAACAGCCGGGACAGATCACACCAAGGGCCTCTATGTCTCTGCAGGTATACAGAGCCAACCGCCCCCGGGGCCTTAGTCTTATTCCTGTATCCGTGATCGGGGCAGCAAAGGAAGTCATCTCCGCTGTGGAAGGAACAGAAATCCACGGAGTACTTGAGGTCATCCTGACTGGCTGCTGCTCCAATGCACACAGACCCCTTCGCGACGGAATCCCCACGTGTGTCCTTTCACATGGCCAGACTCCTCCCACACTCTGCATTTGTTTGTGGGCTTTCTCTTCTTCCCGCCCACGAACTGCGCAGCTATGGTGTGCCTCGTGGCGTGTTGGTCAATATGGCCGACCTACTCGGAACTCTTCCGGGCAGCAAAGTTAAAATTCAGACACAATACACATCCCGGACACGATGCCCCCACGTGTAGCGACCTCACCCATCTCACCCCTTCTCATTCTTGGCTTGTTGGTCTTGTCTAGGGGTTTAGCACTGGGGGGAGGGATGCGATACACCATGGCCCATGTCCTCCAGAGAGACTGGAGGTGAAAGCCAGAAATATCGGGTTTTGTGTGTGTCCCAGAGTCAAATCCTTTCCTCGAAATGACTCCCTTTGCTCCTAGTAACCAGAGTTCCACACACTGAAAAGGTCCAAGTCGTATTTATTCTTTTCCAGCAATAAACAGTCATACAGCACAGACAGGTTGAGACCCAGAGAACACTTCAGTATTTGTGGGGAGTAGGCTAAGGCACAATTCTTTAAGTAGAGCTAACCACTGTGGTGTCACCAATGGTTATGATGTATAGTCACTGCCACCGACTATATAGAACAAGAGCATGAATTACCTTCGCTATCACAGCCCCTGTCAGAGGGAAGACATCTGTCCAAGAGAGTTACCGGAGGCCTCTCCGTCACCGGCAAATGCTGCACCAGAGTTTCCAGGGAAGTTCCGCTCACCGGCCTCCTCAATCTCAGACACGGGCACCCAAGGCGTTAGGGCCCCCTCAGATTCCTCCACCCTCGCGGAACTCATTTGAAGGTACTAAGTCCCATGCCTCTGCATTAGTACCTCACCCCAGGCTAAAGGTGCCTGGTATGGACTCCATCTCCCGCTCCGGCCAGGTCAAGAGCACCTGGGCCCGGAACTCCAGAACGCCAGCACCCAGGCTGAAGGTGCCTGGGCGCGGCCACATCCTCCGACTCTGAACCCCAAGGTCAGGGCGTCCGCCCCTTTTATCTCCTCTCCCTTTGCAGCACAGCAGGTTCCCCGCCCCGCTGTACCAGCGCCAGGAAAGGACAAAAGGGATGCAGTCTTGCGGTGAGTGTTCAGCTCCGGCCCAGGGCGACAGCGCCACCTGCAGGCCGCAGGGAACCCCACACCACCAGAGTCCTCCAAGTACCATAAAAGGGTCTCAGATTCCCTAACAATCAGTGCATCTGGGTTACACTACCACCCAGATGCCTCCCCTAAATTCACATACCCGCTACACAAGTTTATCTGAAGTTACAAATTATCTGAAATAACAAATGCCGCACCTAAATCTAAATGAATGGAACGTAACGAATTATAAATATTAATACTAAAAAGTTTTTTTATTATTCTTATTATTTGTTAATTTGTTATGTTCCATTTGTTTGGATGCGGCATCCGTTATTTCTGATAATTCGTAACTTCAGATAAATTCGTAATCGTTACATTCACTAACAGCCAAATTTGAAAGGAAATTCCAGTACCTATACTTTAATAGTTAGTAATAGTTATTATTATTATTATTAGTTAGTTATTATTTCGGATTTTCTGTTTTTTGAATTTTCGTTCTTTTGAATTTTCAGATTTTCATTCTTATTTTTGGATTTTCGAATTTTCGAATTTACGAATTTTCGAAGTTATGAATTTTCAGAAATATTAATTAAATGGGTTTTCATTAATTTTGATATTTCTGAATTAACAAATTTGTTGAATTTCATCAAAAAACTAATTTGAAACTAAACAAATTGCACATGTCTACTTAAGACTTTTGGGGGCTGGACTATGTCCAATGGGAGTAGAAAAGGTGCCGATGTCAGTGGAAAAATACAGTGCTCCCTCTTTGATGTTATTGGGAGGAATTTGGCCATATCGTTGGTGTCGTTGGTAGGTATTTTGCCCCATTATTGGTGTCATTGGGAGGAATTGGGCCATATTGTTGGTGTCATTGGTAGAAATTTTGCCCCATTATTGGTGTCATTGGGAGGAATTGGGCCATATCATTAGTGTCATTGGTAGGAATTTTGCCCCATTATTGGTGTCATTGGAGAGAATTGGGCCACATCGTTGGTGTCATTGGTAGGAGCTTTGCCCCATTATTGGTGTCTTTGGGAGGAATTGGGCCATATCGTTGGGGTCATTGGTAGAAATTTTGCCCCATTATTGGTGTCATTGGGAGGAATTGGGCCATATCATTGGGGTCATTGGTAGAAATTTTGCCCCATTATTGGTGTCATTGGGAGGAATTGGGCCATATCGTTGGGGTCAGTGGTAGGAATGTTGCTCCATTATTGGTGTCATTGGGAGGAATTGTGCCCCTTCATTGGGGTCAGTGGGGGAGAATTATGCCCCATTGTTGGCATCAATGGATGAAATAGTGCCTCAATGGCCGTATGAAAGCAAGCAAAGGCCTGTAGGCTGCAGTTTAGAGGCCACTGATATATCGTTTTTGAGATTTCTACATATGGATTTTTGAATATCATAGATTGTAAAGGAGGGAGGAGGTGCAATGTAGTGCTAAGTTTAAAAAAAATAGTTTTTTGCATTTTTTTTGACCACTTCGGAATTGTATTATAATTATTTATTGTGAGCATTGTCATCTACATAAACAAATGTACGGGACTGTACTGAGCTTTAATACATGAAAAATGTATGTATAAAAGTAATAACAAATTATTGATTAATGCAACCTAAATGTTTTTTATGTTTTGTATGTATAAAAGTATCAAAACTTTATTTGTACAAAAATTGGTACATAAAATGAAAAAAAATTGTTCCGGTATGGCCAAAACATATATATATATATATATATATATATATATATATATATATATATATATATATACCATTCATATAATGTTACATACGATGAAAGTCTGCTTAATTCTGTCCATAAACAACACTTGAAAAAAAGACAGTAATACCCACCGCGTTTCGAATGTAATTCTTTGTCCTTCTTCCTCAGGGTAATACATGTGCAGGATACAAAGATTCTACAATAGAAAATAAAAAAAATCATTGAGTAGGATGTCAACATAAATGATAAGTGATAAGATGCTGCAAATTCAGTACTAACCCTCATAGATATAAGCCGCGTACTTTATGGTAAATACAGCCACTTGTCATTTACTTATGGTCACTTTGTTCATTTCTTGCCATATTTGTTGATTTTTATTTTTTTTACTAAAGTTTAAGAGTGCAAAACCCTTTGCATAGAAACCAATCGGCTTCCAGTTTTTATTTTTTTCAAAGATTAATTGAACAAGCTGAAGTTAGAAGCTGATTATTTATTATTATTAATTTGTTACATTCTATTTGTTTAGATTTATTATTTTGGATAATTCGTAACTTCGGATAAATTCGTATTTGACAGTAAACCATGCACAGCGGCAGCAGATTTTGCACTCTCCAGTTTTATTAAATCAACCCCATTGCATGCACATATTGGATTGAGTTTTTTTTTTTTTTGCGATGCACAATTTATCTAATATTATCCATTGTCTACTCTAGGGGGATAGTGTGCGCTTTGCTGTTTGGAGGATTATTGCATAACTACCTCAATACCGGGCACTTCACCCCCTTCCTGCCCAGGCCACTTTTCAGCTTTCAGCACTCTCACGCTTCGAATGACAATTGCAAGCTGATTTCACACTGTACTAAATTTGTATAATTTTGTTCACACAACTAGAGCTTTCTTTTGGTGCTCTATAATCACCACTGGGTTTTTGCTATATAAACAAATGTAGCGCCCCTTTACTTTTAGGGGAGCTAGGTACCTAAATTTAGGGGTTGATCTGGGTTAGTAGCCAGACCCAGATCGCTTCAATTGTTAGGTTTTGTTCTTTTTCTTTTGCCAAGTAGTGTTGCTGGTGTACAGTTCCCTGTGGCCTGTGGGTGGCGCTGCCATAACAGGTCAGGGTTGAACCGCTAGTGACATTACTGTTCCTTCGGGTGTCCTCTCCAGGCAGCTGTACGGGGGCGTGGTCAGCCCGCTATGCATGCTGGGAGAGGATACATAAGGGGCAGACGCCATCTTAGGAGGGGAGAAGGAGGGATACTTAGGAGCAGTACCGAGGAGCAGTCCGTCTGCATCTCGTCGCCCTCCAGGCCATGGGAGAGCGCATGGGTGGATCAGTCTCAGGCACCTTTAGCCTGGGGCTGCAACTCTTCATGTAGGCCCAGAACCTTTAGCTGGCCTACCATCTAAAGAGGAATTCCAGGGCACTCGAGGGTGACCCGTTCTGGAGAGGGAGCCAGGGTTACCGGTGAAGGAAGTCACCGCCTCAGATGAGGCCTGGTCACCTACAGAGGGATTCCACAAGTTCGCCACAGGCATTGTAGCGTGTTTTAACTTGCACCTAGGTCCTTATGCTACAAGTAACGGGAAGTTTGGAACTAGGCAAATGGGTTCCAATCGTATCCCTAGGAAAGTAAAGTTTGTGCATCACTCCGGCTGCTAGGACCGTGAGAGGGAACTATCCAGGTGAGCAGAGTCCACTTAGGATTGAGTGGTGATATTAAGTGCCTGAACCTGTCTCCCTGTTTGTCTGTCCTTCACTTTCAACTTTCCTGTCCGGTTTCAAGCATAAAGAAAATAAACCTTCAGTCATTGAGGTTTAACCTTGTCTGGACATTGGCTTTATTGATACACAAACAACAGACTTTTCCCTACACTCTAGGGAAAGGAACCAGCCCAGAAGAGGTAACTTGCTGCGGAACCCAACAATTGTGAACACCGCTTAACCTCCTCAAACAGGAGGTACGGGCATATAGCACGGTGTGCCTTATCTTACAAGTGAGCTAGGTGAGAAAAAGGTCTGTGTGCTACACAAAAAAAAAATACATTTCTTCTTTTCTGTTACAAAAAAATTTTGCAAATAAATAATCTTTCTTCATAAATTTAGGCCAAATGTATTCTGCTACATTTGGCTAAAATAACCCAAATCAATATATATTATTTAGTCTGTAGGAAAGTTATAGAGTCCACAAACTATGGTGTATATATATATATATATATGTGTATATATATATATATATATATATATATATACACAGTAGGGTTGTCCCGATACCACTTTTTTAGGACCGAGTACAAGTACCGATACTTTTTTCCAGGTACTCGCCGATACCGATTACCGATACTTTTTTTTCAATGTCATGTGACAGTTTGAAAGATGGGGACTGATAGGTGGCACTGACAGGTGGCACTTATGGGCACTGACTGGTGACTGGCTCTGATGGGCACTAATAGGTGGCTGGCACTGATAGATGGCACTGATTGCACTGATAGGTGGCACTTATGGGCACTGATAGATGGCACTTATGGGCACTGAAAGGTGGCACTTGTGGGCACTGATAGGTGGCACTTGTGGGCACTGATAGGTGGCACTTGTGGGCACTGATAGGTGGCACTTGTGGGCACTGATATGTGGCAATTGTGGGCACTGATAGCACTGAAAGGTGGCACTTGTGGACACTGATATGTGGCACTTGTGGGCACTGATATGTGGCACTGAAAGGTGGCACTGATAGATGGCACTTGTGGGCACTGACAGCACTGATAGTGCAATCAGTGCCACCAAGTGCTACCTATCAGTGCCCACAAGTGCTACCTATCAGTGCAATCAGTGCCATCTACCAGTGCCACCTGATAGGTGGCACTGGTAGATGGCACTGATTGCACTGATAGGTAGCACTTGTGGGTACTGATAGGTGGCTGGCACTGAAATGCTGCGGGGAAAAAAAAATGACACAGGATTTAAAATAAAAAAAAACGAGTGCAACGCCCATCTTGGTACACCCTGCACTCGGCTGAAGTAAGCAGCAGCAGACATCTTGTTACACCCAGCCCATATAGCTCAGGCTGGGTGTAACAAGATGTCTGCTGCTGCTTACTGCAGCCGAGTGCAAGGTGTACCAAGATGGGCGTGGGGACGTTAAGCCGCTGACGGCGACCGAATGCGACAGCACCGGTCACCGATCCTGATGCAGCTGCGCCCTGCACCCCTGCCAGCTTACCAGTTTCAACTGCAGGTGAGGGACTCGCTCTCCGCCCTGGTCTCCGACCCCTGCCGCACTCTCCGTCCCGCTCTCCGCCTTGGTCTCCGCCCCCCGCCCCACTCTCCGCCCCGCTCTCCGCCTTGGTCTCCGCCCCCCGCCCCACTCTCCGCCCCCCCACCACGCTCTCCGTCCTGCTCTCCGCCCCCCGCTCTCCACCCCCTCTCTGCGTCCGCTCTGAAAAAAAAAAAAGTATCGGACTGGGCATCGGGAGCATTTGCGCGAGTACAAGTACTCGTGCAAATGCTTGGTATCGGTCCCGATACCGATACTAGTATCGGTATCGGGACAACCCTAATATACAGTATATGAAAATCGATCAACCCTGATGTACTGACGGCCTATATTATTTCTTGAGGCTCAAGAATGCCAGGACGGTACAGATACCCCCCAAATTACCCCTTTTTGGAAAGCAGAAAGTCCAAGCTATTTAGTGAGCAGCGTGGTGAGTTTTTTTAAGTTGTTTTTTTTTGTCATATGAAGCGCCATCCT
Organism: Rana muscosa; assembly: GCA_029206835.1. NCBI lineage: Eukaryota > Metazoa > Chordata > Amphibia > Anura > Ranidae > Rana > Rana muscosa. The sequence goes on along the minus strand of CM055118.1, from coordinate 324,807,366 downwards.
CACTCCCCTCTTTGCATCAGCTTGTTTCTCTTCTTGTCTAGGGGTACCTTAGAGGGGAGAGAGCGGGGACACCACGCCTGGCCCTCACCACAGGTGTCAGTGCGGTGTAAGCAAAGTTCTTTCTCCACCTTCGGGTCAGTGTTGAGCACCTAAAACCTCCACGTGAGATTACCTTGAACAATGTCCACCAGAAAAGAGCCCCACACCATTAAAGTCCAACACTCCTTTATTCTTCTCGCGTGAACAGCATAATCAGTTATGCCCCATACACACGATCGTTTTTCATGCCGTTAAAAATGCCATTTTAAAAAATGGCCATTAAAAATGATCGTGTGTAGGCTCCAGAGCATTTTTAACGACGTGAAAAACGGCCATTAAAAAATCCGGACATGCTCTCTTTTTTCACGTCGTTTTTCATGTCTTTTTTTTAACGACGTGAAAAACGATAGTGTGTATGCTTTAACGACGTGAAAAAAAATGTGCATGCTCAGAATCAAGTATGAGACGGGAGCGCTCGTTCTGGTAAAACTAGCGTTCGTAATGTAGATAGCACATTCGTCATGCTGTAACGGACTGAAAAGCACTAGACTGAAAAGAGCGAATCGTCTCTCAACAAACTTTACTAACATGAAGGGTGGCACCATTCGAACGGAACTTCCCCTTTATAGTGCCGTCGTACGTGGTGTACGTCACTGCGCTTTTCTTGAACATTTTTTAAAATGATGGTGTGTACGCAAGACAGGCTTGAGAGGAAACAAGAAAAAAAATGACGAGAAAAACGTCAGTTTTAAAAATGACATTAAAAATGATCGTGTGTATGGGGCATTAGACTCCCTTTAAGAACAGAACAAACAAGGAGGTGTGGATGCGAATAGGCCCAGACATAATGAACTCTCCACTTTCCTCCCTGAAAGTGGGTTGTGGTCTGCGAGCGAGGGGGGATTTCCTTCCAGGCGGTCTCCGGTGGGAGGCTCACCTGTCACTGGCAATCTGCTGCACCCGGTCTTCAAGTAAGGAGCTTCCCCCGGTCCATTACGCCTTCCGGATTCGGGTACCCAATCCCTGGGTTCCCTAGGACCTCCGTCACTCGCGGAACTCAGTGTTGGGCACTGAGCTCCAGACCATCCTCTCGAGTACCTCACACCAGGCTAAAGGTGCCTGAGATGGAACACGACCTTCGGCTGTCCTCTAGGCCTAGGCCGCCTAGAGGACCGACACGAACCACCGCCCACAGGCTGAAGGTGCCTGGTACTCGACCCCGTGACAAAGATGACCGGCCACTTTATACCCTCTCCCAGCAAGCACGGTGGGTTCCCCGCCCCACCATACTGCTGCCGAGGGAGGACAAAAAGGAGGCACGGCACACAGCAATGATTCAACCCCAGCCCAGGGCGACAGCGCCACCTGCTGGGCTGCAGGGAATTACACAGCACTGGTGTCTCTGCCAGTTAAATTTACACCCGGGAAAGTACATACCCGCTACACATATTTTTGGGGAAAATTAAGAAATTAAAATAAAGTTGTTTTTTTTCACCAGTGCAGTACAACATAATCATATAATTGGTGTATAACTGGTGTGGAGGTAATTAAGGACACTGTCTTGTGACAGTACAAAAAAAACATGATTTTCTTTACTTTTTGTTTCTTTTTTTATTATACTTTTCTGTTTTTACAATTTGTGACCAGAGCAATATAATGCTACCATAGTAATAGTGATCAGTATTTCTTTTTACACATTATGATTGCTTATAGCAAAGAATTTCATTGCTAAAAGAAAGCATTTTACTGAATGAAGCTGATCCATTCAGCCCTGATTTAAAAACTATTTGAATTCGAAAACTATTCGCATTCCGAAAATTCTAATTGATTTGAAAATTAATAACCAAAACGAATTCTGAAAACAAATTAAATGAATTTAGCTAAACAAATTTATGTAAATAACTAATCGAAATTAAACAAAACAATTTTTTTTCGTTCTGCACATGTTTGAATTGCACATATTTAAATGTAAATCCATCTACAACCATACTATTTTTCTTGCAAAAGACAAGATTGTAACATGTTCGCCCGACTTACCTTAAGGCTGGGTTCACACTATGTGCGGCCATGGGGCACAGCAGGGAATCTGTTGCGTCCCTGTTCACCGTTTTAGGTCCAAATTAGGTCAGAATTTTGGGCTGAATTCAGACCTGAAACAGAGCCAAAGATGCACAGGACTCTTCTGCTGTGCACTCCACAGCCGCCCCGGAGGTGTGTGAACCGGCTACATTGAGAGCCGGTCACAGTCTTCTGTCATAAAAATTGGATGCGGGGAAACCATCAGTGTGAACCCAGCCTAAAGTGGAGGTCCAGCCCCCCACCAAAAAATTTAAAGTCAACAGCTACAAATACTGTAGCTACTGACTTTTAATATTAGGTCACTTTCCTGTCCAGGGATCCCATGATTTCGACACCCCAACCAATTTTTCAAGCAATTTTTTTCAAGTCTTGCAGCTTCACAGCCGGTTCCCTACTGCTCATGCACGAAGCACGCTGCGCTCTGTGAATGGCCCGGCAGCGGCGGATGGACAAGAGAGGCCAAAGTGGCGAGATAACCCAAAAGTGGGAACGGGTACCCGCTTCCCCCCCCCAATTTCCCACCCTCCCCCCCCAAAGGTGCCAAATGTGTCAGCAGATGGGTGAAGAAAGCAAACGAGCGGAGCTCTACTTTAACTTCGGTGATTACCCTTTCCAGCGATGGTTGAAAGCCAGTGGGGTTGATTTACTAAAACTGGAAAAAAGTTGAGATAGAGAGGACTAGGGGTGGGCCAACATCCCTGTGACCCTGACATCCTTGTCATCTCCATATGCTATTCGGTAGGGGAGCCTCCACCACCTTCCAGGGGATGTTCTAACGCTTGTTTTCTTCTGCCATATGACTCAGAACTTAAGGACCTCTCTGCTGCACATCAGCCCTGCTGAGCTTGTTCCATTTTTCTGACCTCGCTGGGCATCCTTCTGTTGAGCCTCGGTGATGGTGAGTGTTTTTTGGCAAAAGAGGTTACCCCTGGCTGGACTTGGCTGTTTTTAAATTTGTATACTCTATGTCGCTAATATGTGATCTTTCATCATCAACATTATGAATGCTTTCATCCATTGATACACCCCTGAAGAAGGAAGCCATTTTTGAAACGCGTAGGGGGTGGAGCCTGCACTCCATCTCTACTATGTGGTGTCTTAGGACCCTTTACAGCATTTAGCCATTGTGTCATGTTGATGTGTAACTGTATTAGCCACGTTTTCCTTAGCAATTATTTATTGTTTTTTTTTTTTTTTGAACTGCATATAGCATAATACATTTCTATTTTTATACATACTGTAATACGTATACTGTTTGTTGGTGCTCTCTGTATATTTACTAAAACTGGAGAGTGCAAAATCTGATACAGATGCGCATGGTAGCCAATCAGCTTCTAACTTCAGCTTGTTCAATTAATCTTTGACAAAAAAAAAAACTGAAAGCCTCTATAGAGAGGGTGAATATCCCAAGTGTGGACACAAGCAGCAATAAAAATGTGGGCAATTAGGAGGGTGATACAGGCAAGGTTGTGATAAAAGTTTTGAGCTGACCAAAATTTGCCTTTTATGATGCCTCACCATTCCTGGTCTTCCCTTTGTTTCCATTAGGATTTCTTCCATGACCATTCCGCTTTGAGGAAAGCAATTCTGGTTTTATCAATCTGGTTTCAAAAGGAGAAAATAAATATTACACATAAAATTGCTAAAGTAAAAAAAAAGGGTTATCTTCTGACATTTTTTCTGAAAAGTTTTTTGATCCTTGATTATTTTTATCATTTAAAGAATAAGTCACTTACTTGACTCTGTCTGTGCGATGTTGACGTCTATATGAGAAGTAGACCAGAATTACAATTATAATAAGTAGGACAACAAGGCCGACAGTGACTCCAGCGATGACCCCAGCTTTACTGATACCTGTCTGGCATCGATCCCCGGTGTACCAGTACTGGTCTGATGGTTTACAGCTAAGAAGATAGAAGGTATCAGGGTGAGAGGAGAACGAGTACAGATCACCTTGGTACAAAAATGAAAGTGAATGCTGAAAACAAGAGCTAGGAAAAATTGCACATGGAAATGAACAAGCAACAGACATTATACAAAGTGATCAATGGTTTGACAGTATGGCTTCTTGGAGTAGAAGGTATGGTATTTACATACTTGAATTTCTTTACAGTAAAAATCTGTGAAGATCTGGAATTGTATTCCACAGGAATTGGCTGCAGTCAACTCAATAGATGGCAGAAAAAGAACTGGATCAATTTTAAATGAAAATAGAACTGGTTGTGACAGACCCAACAGGGGCTTTTGGAGGGGACTAGGGGCTTGCTTGCCTTCTACCCACTGATTATGGCCCATGAAGGAGACTGGGGATCTTGTCTGCTTCTCCCGGTCAGATCATGGTAAAGAGCTCAGTTCAGCTTCTGACCCCACGGAGAGAGCAGATCATTCTCTAATGATGGACAACAACGTGAGGAACGCTGAGAGCGAGGCTTGGATTAATTCTTTGAATAAAGACAACAGAGCTTCCCTTCTGGAGTGGATAGAAGGGTATAATATAAATCTTGTACAGGTTATTAGTCAGGGGAAAAATGGTGGCCCTCCTGCAGACTGGTTTGGAGAAACTTCACTTGGGACAGAAATATTTATCAACAATAAGAAATCTATGAAGATAAATTAATTCCACTTTTTCAGACAGCTGGAACATTGTTTGAGTTTTGTCTCCACTTGTCTAGTGAACAGATCACACAAGTGAAAGCTGGTTAATACGATTTGGACAGCCCTGGGTCTTATTTCTGGGGAACTTGTGGCGGACTGTCTGGGTGCCTGGGTGGGCACTGACCTGAGTCACCTAGGCTTGTCTAGGTGACTAGTTGTTAATTAGCTTACTGTTTAATTAGATAACTGTTTATGTTTATGTTAGCTGTTCATTAGATATTCTGATGATTAGAGTACTACAGTTTTTTTGTCTATAAAATAATTTTTATAAATTTTTTGATTTTAACAACATATACAACAAACAGTAGCCGACCCAGCACAACACTGAGTCAGTGACAGGCCAACATGGCCCACATAATCAGGTACAGTTATTGAACATGCCCTGTCCAACTAACAATAGTGCTACCTACCTAATAGATAGGACCCCCCCAGAAACCCCCTTGCTCAGTTCTCTCTCCCCCATGAGTCTTCCGGATCAATCTTGCCTCACCGCACACTTCAACCAAGGATGTAAAGGTGGAGCCCCAAATCTCCTAACAGATCCACCGGATTGAACACTACACCAATATACAAATTAGCCTTCCCCCACTAGCAGTTTTTAACCTACAGTCAGATCAGAGTTATACCATGCCTGCCACACCCTATCGAATTTCTTCCCGCAGCCCCTAGATAAGTACATTGCCTTATAATAAGGCATCATAGAATTGACTAGGCCCTTCCAGAAGCGCATATCAGGTGCCCCCGGTTTGTGCAACCACAACAGAATGGCCTTCCTTCAATAAAACAAGAGGATGTTGAGCAGAGTCTTATGGGCCCTAGAAGGGACCACATCCTCAACCAAACCCAGGAGACACACCCTGATTGTCGCCAGGACAGGGGTCATCAGAACCTCTGATATAAAGAAGGTGACCTCCGACCAAAATTGTTTAATCTGAGGGCAGCTTCAAAATATATGTTCAGCAGCTGCTGGAGTAAACAAGCATCTCCAACACTCCGCCAGCACTGTTGGATAAATAGACGCCAGCTTAGCTGGCGTATAGTAAATCCTGTGCAAGAACTTAAAATGAATTAGACTGTCCCTGGCTGCCACCATGTGCTGGAACAGATGTGCCCACATGTCATCCCAGTCCTCCCCCTGAATTTCCGGGACCTCAGCCTCCCACCATTCTCTGCACTTGAGTACTGCCTTCGATCTAGTTTTGAACAATCCCTTGTACGAAACTGAGAGCGTCTTGGGAAGGTCTTCTGTTGTGAGCAAACTCTCCAAGTCCGAAGGAAAGGATTCTATGGTCTTATTTTTAAATTGTGATTGAAACGCATGACGCAATTGGACATATCTAAAGAATTGGGTATTAGGTAGGTCATGTCTGGCTTTAAGTTGGTCAAACGTCTATAACTCCCCATCCATAGTGATACCCTTGAGCGTTTTGATTCCCCTGGTCACCCAGCCCATGGGATCTTCAAATGAGTAAAAGTGTGTCAATTAGGGATGAGCCGAACACCCCCCGGTTTGGTTCGCATCCAGAACATGCAAACGGACCGAAAGTTCGTGCAAACTTTCAAACACTGTTAAAGTCTATGGGACGCAAACGTGAGAAATCAAAAGTGCAAATTTTAAAGGCTAATGTGCAAGTTATTGTCCTAAAAAGGGTTTGGGGACCCGGGTCCTGCCCCAGGGGACATGTATCAATGCAAAAAAAAAGTTTTAAAAACGTCAGTTTTTTCAGGAACAGTGATTTTAATGATGCTCAAAGTGAAAAATTAAAAGTGAAATATTCCTTTAAATTTCGTACCTGGGGGGTGTCTATAGTATGCCTGTGAAGTTGCGCGTGTTTCATGTGTTTAGAACAGTCCCTGCACCAGGGATGAGCCGAACACCCCCCTGTTCGGTTCGCACCAGAACCTGCGAACAGACAAAATGTTCGTGTAAACTTTAGAACCCTATTAAATACAATGGACTCGAACGTTCGAAATCTAAAGTGTTAATTATAAAGGCTGATATGCAAGTTATTGTCCTAAAAAGTGTTTGGGGACCTGGGTCCTGCCCCAGGGGACATGTATCAATGCAAAAAAAAGTTTTAAAAACGGCCGTTTTTTCGGGAGCAGTGATTTTAATAATGCTTAAAATGAAAAAATAAAAGTGAAATATTCCTTTAAATTTCGTACCTGGGGGGTGTGTATGATATGCATGTGAAGTGGCGCATGTTTCCCGTGCTTAGAACTGTCCCTGCAAAAAATGTCATTTTTGAAAGAAAAAAAGTCTTTTAAAACTGACTCGCGGCTATTAATGAATTGTCGGCTCCCGGCAATACATACAAAAGTCATTGATAAAAAAAAAAAAAAGCGTGGGGGTTCCCCAGAATTCAATTACCAGGCCCTTCAGGTCTGGAATGGATATTAAGGGGAACCCCGCCGCAAATTTAAAAAAAAATTGACGTGGGGTTCCCCCAAATATCCATTCCAGGCCCTTCAGATCTGGCATGGATTTTAAGGGGAACTCCACCCCAAATAAAAAAAAATTGTGTGGAGTCCCCCTAAAAATCCATACCAGACCCCTTATCCGAGCACGCAACCTGGCCGGCCGCAGGGGAAAAGGGGGGGACGAGAGAGCGGCCCCCCCTCCCTCCTGAACCGTACCAAGCCACATGCCCTCAACATGGGGAGGATGTCCCCATGTTGATGGGGACAAGGGCCTCATCCCCACAACCCTTGCCCGGTGGTTGTGGGGGTCTGCGGGCGGGGGGCTTATCGGAATCTGGAAGACCCCTTTAAAAAAGGGGACCCCCAGATCCCGGCCCCCCCCTTATGTGAATTGGTAAGGGGTACATTGTACCCCTACCATTTCACGAAGAAAGCGTAAAAAAATGTTTAAAAAAAACACACAAACACCTTCAAAAAGTCCTTTATTTAAAAAAAAAAAACACATTCCAGCGGTGAAATCCAGTGTCCCGCGGCGATCCCGATGTCCAGCGCTGTCCTTTATTGGTTGTGCCTGAGCGGACCTGATGGGGAACTCCCTCTCAGTATTTTAAATGTATAGACCCGCCCCTTCTAAAGTTCCCCATCAGGTCCGCTCAGCGGACCAGATGCAGAACATGAGAAGGGGAGGGTCTATACATGTATTACCAAAGTGAGAGCAGTTCCCCATCAGGTCCGCCCCCTCGGTATGTCGGACCCGCCTACGTCATTGGCTTGAGCGGGGAACTTCCTTCACTATGTAAATTTAAATTACACAGTGAAGGAAGTTCCCCGCTCAAGCCAATGACGTAGGCGGGTCCGACATACCGAGGGAGCGGACCTGATGGGGAACTTTAGAAGGGGCGGGTCTATACATTTAAAATACTGAGAGGGAGTTCCCCATCAGGTCCGCTCAGGCACAACCAATGAAGGACAGCGCTGGACATCGGGATCGCCGCGGGACACTGGATTTCAGCGCTGGAATGTTTTTTTTCTTTTTTATTATTTTAAATAAAGGACTTTTTCAAGGTGTTTGTGTGTTTTTTTTTCAAACATTTTTTTACGCTTTCTTCGTGAAATGGTAGGGGTACAATGTACCCCTTACCAATTCACATGGGGGGGCCGGGATCTGGGGGTCCCCTTTGTTAAAGGGGTCTTCCAGATTCCGATAAGCCCCCCGCCCGCAGACCCCCACAACCACCGGGCAAGGGTTGTGGGGATGAGGCCCTTGTCCCCATCAACATGGGGACATCCTCCCCATGTTGAGGGCATGTGGCTTGGTACGGTTCAGGAGGGAGGGGGGGCCGCTCTCTCGTCCCCCCCTTTTCCCCTGCGGCCGGCCAGGTTGCGTGCTCGGATAAGGGGTCTGGTATGGATTTTTAGGGGGACTCCACGCCATTTTTTTAAAATTTGGGGTGGAGTTCCCCTTAAAATCCATGCCAGATCTGAAGGGCCTGGAATGGATATTTGGGGGAACCCCACGTCAAATTTTTTTTAAATTTGCGGCGGGGTTCCCCTTAATATCCATTCCAGACCTGAAGGGCCTGGTAATTGAATTCTGGGGAACCCCCACGCTTTTTTTTTTTTTTTTATCAATGACTTTTGTATGTATTGCCGGGAGCCGACAATTCATTAATAGCCGCGAGTCAGTTTTAAAAGACTTTTTTTCTTTCAAAAATGAAATTTTTTCCAGGGACAGTTCTAAGCACGGGAAACATGCGCCACTTCACATGCATATCATACACACCCCCCAGGTACGAAATTTAAAGGAATATTTCACTTTTATTTTTTCATTTTAAGCATTATTAAAATCACTGCTCCCGAAAAAACGGCCGTTTTTAAAACTTCTTTTTGCATTGATACATGTCCCCTGGGGCAGGACCCCGGTCCCCAAACACTTTTTAGGACAATAACTTGCATATAAGCCTTTATAATTAGCACTTTAGATTTCTCCCATAGATTTTTCGAATTTGCCGCGAACACCCCAATTTGTTCGCTGTTCGGCGAACGGGCGAACAGGCAATGTTCGAGTCGAACATGAGTTTGACTCGAACTCGAAGCTCATCCCTACCCTGCACAAAATGACATTCTAAAGGAATAAAAGTCATTTAAAACTGCTTGCGGCTGTAATGTAATGTCGGGTCCCGGCAATATGGATGAAAATCATTAAGAAAAACAGCATGGGTACCCCCCTCCCCCCCCCCTCCAGCCAATTACCAGGCCCTTTTGGTCTTGTATGGATATTAAGGGGAACCCCTCACCCAAATTAAAAAAAGAAAAGGCGTGGGGCCCCCAGGCCCTATATACTCTGAACAGCGTTCCAAACAAGACAGGGACTGTAGGTTTGTTCATAAGTTGAATCTGTTTGTAATTTGGAACAGGTACATTTTGTAAGTGTAGCTCCAGGCAAAAAATCTATTTTTAAGCTTTTTGGATATCCTAGGGAAGGGTTATCATCACCCCTGTAACATTTGTTTTGCTGTCTGTGCCCATGTTGAGAAGATTTCACCTCACTTTCTGGCCCAATGACAATTGGATTTAGAAAATGTGGGGTTTTTAGGGAAACAAGGATTGGTGATAAACCATCAGTGGAGACTAGGGATGAGCTTCGAGTTCGAGTCGAACTCATGTTCGACTCGAACATTGCCTGTTCGCCCGTTCGCTGAACAGCGAACAAATTGGGGTGTTCGCGGCAAATTCGAAAAATCTATGGGAGAAATCTAAAGTGCTAATTATAAAGGCTTATATGCAAGTTATTGTCCTAAAAAGTGTTTGGGGACCCGGGTCCTGCCCCAGGGGACATGTATCAATGCAAAAAGAAGTTTTAAAAACGGCCGTTTTTTCGGGAGCAGTGATTTTAATAATGCTTAAAATGAAAAAATAAAGTGAAATATTCCTTTAAATTTCGTACCTGGGGGGTGTGTATGATATGCATGTAAAGTGGCGCATGTTTCCCGTGCTTAGAACTGTCCCTGCAAAAAGTGTCATTTTTGAAAGAAAAAAATGCATTTAAAACTGACTCGCGGCTATTAATGAATTGTCGGCTCCCGGCAATACATACAAAAGTCATTGATAAAAAAAAAAAAAAAAGCGTGGGGGTTCCCCAGAATTCAATTACCAGGCCCTTCAGGTCTGGAATGGATATTAAGGGGAACCCCGCCGCAAATAAAAAAAAAATTGACGTGGGGTTCCCCCAAATATCCATTCCAGGCCCTTCAGATCTGGCATGGATTTTAAGGGGAACTCCACCCCAAATTAAAAAAAAAATGGCGTGGAGTCCCCCTAAAAATCCATACCAGACCCCTTATCCGAGCATGCAACCTGGCCGGCCGCAGGGGAAAAGGGGGGGAGGAGAGAGCGGCCCCCCCTCCCTCCTGAACCGTACCAGGCCACATGCCCTCAACATGGGGAGGATGTCCCCATGTTGATGGGGACAAGGGCCTCATCCCCACAACCCTTGCCCGGTGGTTGTGGGGGTCTGCGGGCGGGGGGCTTATCGGAATCTGGAAGACCCCTTTAACAAAGAGGACCCCCAGATCCCGGCCCCCCCCCTATGTGAATTGGTAAGGGGTACATTGTACCCCTACCATTTCACGAAGAAAGCGTAAAAAAATGTTTAAAAAAACACACAAACACGTTGAAAAAGTCCTTTATTAAAAAAAAAAAAAAAAACCGTTCCAGCGGTGAAATCCAGTGTCCCGCGGCGATCCCGATGTCCAGCGCTGTCCGTCATTGGTTGTGCCTGAGCGGACCTGATGGGGAACTCCCTCTCAGTATTTTAAATGTATAGACCCGCCCCTTCTAAAGTTCCCCATCAGGTCCGCTCAGCGGACCAGATGCGGAACATGAGAAGGGGCGGGTCTATACATGTATTACCAAAGTGAGAGCAGTTCCCCATCAGGTCCGCCCCCTCGGTATGTCGGACCCGCCTACGTCATTGGCTTGAGCGGGGAACTTCCTTCACTGTGTAATTTAAATTTACATAGTGAAGGAAGTTCCCCGCTCAAGCCAATGACGTAGGCGGGTCTGACATACCGAGGGGGCGGACCTGATGGGGAACTGCTCTCACTTTGGTAATACATGTATAGACCCGCCCCTTCTCATGTTCTGCATCTCGTCCGCTGAGCGGACCTGATGGGGAACATTAGAAGGGGCGGGTCTATACATTTAAAATACTGAGAGGGAGTTCCCCATCAGGTCCGCTCAGGCACAACCAATGAAGGACAGCGCTGGACATCGGGATCGCCGCGGGACACTGGATTTCACCGCTGGAATGTTTATTTATTTATTTTTTTAAATAAAGGACTTTTTCAAGGTGTTTGTGTGTTTTTTTAAACATTTTTTTTACGCTTTCTTCGTGAAATGGTAGGGGTACAATGTACCCGTTACCAATTCACATAGGGGGGGGGGCGGGATCTGGGGGTCCCCTTTGTTAAAGGGGTCTTCCAGATTCCGATAAGCCCCCCACCCGCAGACCCCCACAACCACCGGGCAAGGGTTGTGGGGATGAGGCCCTTGTCCCCATCAACATGGGGACATCCTCCCCATGTTGAGGGCATGTGGCTTGGTACGATTCAGGAGGGAGGGGGGGCCGCTCTCTCGTCCCCCCCTTTTCCCCTGCGGCCAGCCAGGTTGCGTGCTCGGATAAGGGGTCTGGTATGGATTTTTAGGGGGACTCCACGCCATTTTTTTTTTAAACTTGGGGTGGAGTTCCCCTTAAAATCCATGCCAGATCTGAAGGGCCTGGTAATTGAATTCTGGGGAACCCCCACGCTTTTTTTTTTTTTTTTTCTCAATGACTTTTGTATGTATTGCCGGGAGCCGACAATTCATTAATAGCCGCGAGTCAGTTTTAAATGCATTTTTTTTCTTTCAAAAATGACATTTTTTGCAGGGACAGTTCTAAGCACGGGAAACATGCGCCACTTCACATGCATATCATACACATCTCCCAGGTACGAAATTTAAAGGAATATTTCACTTTTATTTTTTCATTTTAAGCATTATTAAAATCACTGCTCCCGAAAAAACGGACGTTTTTAAAACTTCTTTTTGCATTGATACATGTCCCCTGGGGCAGGACCCAGGTCCCCAAACACTTTTTAGGACAATAACTTGCATATTAGCCTTTATAATTAACACTTTAGATTTCGAACGTTCGAGTCCATTGTATTTAATAGGGTTCTAAAGTTTACACGAACATTTTGTCTGTTCGCAGGTTCTGGTGCGAACCGAACAGGGGGGTGTTCGGCTCATCCCTGGTGGAGACACCTTTTTCCCATATTAACTCTTACAGGAGAGAATTTCCCTTCCCAGGGGTAGATTTCCTCTCACTTTCTGTTGTCTCCCTCCCTTTGTAAGTAGGAGTCGTTTGTAAGTCGGATGTTTGAAAGTAGGGGGCCGCCTCTATATATATACTATACGGCCTGCCCTATATACTCTGGATAAAATTGGGCCTTAGGTGTTGGTGGTACCAGAACACTGTAAGCCCTCACAGTTACTCTTGGTGGGCGCTAGAACAGGCCCTGCTGTGAACTATTATATCAAGAATTGTAATTACATGCCCCTGTTGAACAGTGGCAGAAAAATTGGGCCTTTGGTGGTGGTGGTGTTGGTGGTGCTGGTGCCACAAAACTGTAAGTCCTCACACTTACTCTTGGTGGGCACTGGAACGGACCCCGCTGTAAAATATTATATCAATAATAGTAGTTACATGCCCCTGTTGAACAGGGGCAGAAAAATTGGGCCTTTGGTGGTGGTGGTGGTGGTGCCACAACACTGTAAGCCCTCACAGTTACTCTTGGTGGGCGCTGGAACGTTCCCTGCTGTGAAATATTATATCAAGAATAGTAATTACATGCCCCTGTTGAACAGGGGCAGAAAAATTGGGCCTTTGGTGGTGGTGGTGGTGGTGCCACAACACTGTAAACCCTCACAGTTACTCTTGGTGGGTGCAGGAACGGGCTGTGAAATATTAGATCAAAAATTGTAATTACACGCCCCTGTTAAACAAGGGCAGAAAAATTGGGCCTTAGGCACTGGTGCTGGTGCCACAACATTGCAACTCCTCACAGATACTCTAGTTAAGCGCAGGAACGAGCCCTGCTGCAAAATATTACAGCAAAAATTTTAATTTAAATTATACACGCCCCTGTAAAACAGGGGCAGAAAAATTGGACTTTAGGCACTGGTGCTGGTGCCCAGAACCAAAAATATCAACATGAACATTGAGGAGAAATAGGATAGTCACTCAGCATAACAGGATAGTCACTCAGCATCAGGTGCTTGGTAGCTGGTGATCCAAGAATGATTCATTTTTATGAAGGTGAGACGATCAACCGAGTCAGTGGACAGGCGCACTCTGTGATCGGTTACAAAGCCACCAGCAGCACTGAATGTGCGTTCCGAAAGAACGCTGGATGCAGGACAGGCCAGTAGCTCAATTGCATACTGTGCATGCTCTGGCCAGTGATCCATCCTCAAGACCCAGTAACCCAGTGGATTTTCGGTTGGAAACGTGTCCAAGTCTGATCCTGCCCCTAGGTATTCCTGCACCATGTAAATCAGACGCTGGCGATGGTTGCTGGAACCAATTAGACCTTGGGGTTGTGGACTAAAAAATTGTCTGAACACATCGGTCAGACGGCCACCTTCTCCACCGCTCCTTCTGTGACTGACCGAAGCCTTAGCAACACGTTGTCCAGGACCAGGAAATTGTAACATCCCAGGCTCTGGAAACGCGTTGCACAAACCTTTCTGCAAGGCCTCCCGAAGATGTTTCATCCTCTGCTCCCTCTGCGATGGCAGGATAAGTTCCGCAACCTTACCCTTGTAACGTGGATCAAGAAGGGTTGCCAGCCAGTAATGATCCCTCTCCTTGATCACACGAATCAGAGGGTCCTTTCGCAGGCTTTGCAGGATCAGGGAGGCCATGCAGCGTAGGTTTGCTGAGGCATTCAGTCCGGAGTCCTCTGGGTCACTAAGGACGACATGATCTGCAGCCACCTCCTACCAGCCACGTACAAGTCCATGGGTTTCTGGGGACTGTAAACGATCCCTTGAAGACTGCTGCTGATGCTGAGTGCTAGGTGCTAGGCTCCACCTCCATGCTGACACAATCCTCATCCTCCTCCTCCTCCTGTGTGATCGGCGGGCCCGCAGGAACACTGGATAAAGGGGGCCTTGAGAGGTAAGGAAGTCCTCCTCTTACTCCCTCTGTTCTGCCTCAAGTGCCCTGTCCATTATTCCATGTAGCGTGTGCTCCAACAGGTACAACAGGTACACAAGGAGGGCAGTATCACTGAGGCATGCACTGTCACTGCTCACCGTCCTCGTGGCCTCCTCAAATGGTGACATGACAGTGCATGCATTCTTGATCATGAGCCACTGGCGTGGCTAAAAAAAAGCCAAGCTCCCCTGACCCTGTCCTGGTGCCATAGTCGCACAGGTACTCATTGATGGCCCTCTGCTGCGTGTCCCGCAGCTGCATCATGGCCAACGTTGAGTTCCATCTGGTGGGCATGTCACAGATTAGATGGTTCTTGGGCAGGTTATATTCCTTTTGGAGGTCAGCCTGCTACAATCGGACGTTGGTGTATCGTTAGCAGATTGTCCGCAAGTACTTGGCAGTGGCACACCTAATTCTACACTTTCATTCCTCTCAGTGCTGGTTTCTGAGAGGACTGAAGGTATAGTGGGGTTGGAGATCCCAGCTGATGAGGAGCAAGGAGAGGTCTGCTATGTTCTTTGGTGGGGGTCTTTTAAGTACGCTTGCCAACGGACTGCATGGGAGTTCGACATATGTCTGGTCAAGCATGTCGTGCCAAAGCGGCTGTTGTTTTGGCCATGCGAGATACGCTTCAGACATATGTTGCAAACAGCAACGGTGCGATCTGCTGCACACGTCTCAAAAAAGGCCCACACCAAAGAACTTTTGGAAAAACGTACAGAGACAGCAGTGCCTTGCACATGCGGAGCTCTGCGGTGTGATGCAGTCGGTTGGCTGCCCTTAAGCTGGCCCCTGGAGGGCATCCTGCCTCGTTGAAGATGTGCCTCCTCCTCCTCCTCCTACTCTCTCCTATCAGGCACCCGCGTAGAGTCAGTGACCTCATCATCCCCTCCCTCCTCGTCACTGGAGCAAACCTGGCAGTATGCTGCAGCTGGGGGAACATGACTGCCAGTTTGTTGTCCTTCTTGGGTACCCCCTCTCTCTGGGCTCACGTTACTGCCTTCCTCAAGCTGGGTATCATAATCTGAGCCTTCAAAATGCTGCGCATCCTCCTGCAGCATGTACCCAACACTGTGTTTAAACAGTTTGGGGGACTCCTCTGTGCATGATGGTGGGGCTAGAGAAGGAGAAACTGATGACCTTGAGCCGATGGAATAGGCCGTTTTGGCACCTGCATTGGCAGCCAAGGTACTCTGAGCCTGGGTGACAGAGGATGAGGAGGATAAGGACGGCTTGGTCATCCACTCTATTAACTCTTCTGCATGTTGTGGCTCAACGCGGCCAGCTGCCGGAAAAAGGGACAAGCGTGCCCCACGGCCACGTGCTGAGGATGCACCGTGTCCATGACCAGCACTGTTGGCTCTAGACACAGAGCCTGCTTGCCCTCTTTTAGTGGCCTGTGAGTGTCTGCCTCTCCTTGTTGGCCTTCCAAACATACTGTATTTGATGTATTTGAATAGGTACACCAGGAATGGCCTGCAGTGAGATGTAGCTGCACAAAGCTGGGATGTATATATATATACTGAATATACTGCAGCTAACTGAATCAACTGCCAGCCTGTAGTATATTAGGAAGAGAACAACGGGAATGGTCTGCAGTGAGATCTAGCTGAACACTGTGCACAGGATACAATACTGAATATACTGCAGCTAACTGAATCAACTGCCTGCCTGTGGTATATTAGGAAGAGAACAACAGGAATGGTCTGCAGTGAGATCTAGCTGAACACTGTGCACAGGATACAGTACTGAATATACTGCAGCTCACTGAATCAACTGCCTGCCTGTAGTATATTAGGGAAAGAGCAACAGCAATGGTCTGCAGTGAGATCTAGCTGCACACTGTGCACAGGATACAGTACTGAATATACTGCAGCTAACTGAATCAACTGCCTGCCTGAAGTATATTAGGAAGAGAACAGAATTGGTCTGCAGTGAGATCTAGCTAAACATTGTGCACAGGATAAAGTACTGAATATACTGCAGCTCACTGAATCAACTGCCTGCCTGTAGTATTGTCAGGGACTTACCATGACTGGACACAGGAACGCGCGCGCGTGCCTCTTCGGAGCGTTGCGCACGCGCGATCCTTCGCCGCGATTGTGCGTGCGCAATCACGCATTGAACGCTGTTTGGTGCCAATGGGCCTTTAAAAGGACAGCAGCTGCACTTATGCAGTGCTGTTTGATCTGCAACTTCTGAGTATCTCTACCCGCATCTGCTATCTGATTACCTGGACGACCCGGCTCTGCTGACTTACCTGTTATCTCCAACCCTGACCCCGGCCTGTCTTGACTCTGCTACTACTACTTGCTGTTCCGTTGCCAGACCTCTGCCTGCTTATCTGACCCTGCTCCAGTCCTCCGCATTGCTCTGCCTGACCACCCGATCTGACCCGGCTCGCCTGACCCTGCACCTGCCTGCTACTTGCTCTGTGTGTTTCCGTGTTGACCTGGCTTATCTCTCCCTGCTTCAGCCTGCTACTGATCCTGCTGTCATCCGCAGTTCCAGCCAAACCTGGAGGATCATCAACCAGCTAAAGCGTCAACCACCACAGTCTCCACAGGCACTCCTACCCCGCTGTGTTCCTGAGACCACTGTTCCCACTCCGGTGGCTCCTGAACCAGAGCTGTATGAGAGGTCTTCTCCTACGAGTCAGACTCATCCTCGGAGGTACGTAACAGTATCAAACAGCCATGACCGAGTCTGCAGGAGAAACCTCACCCATGGAGGAGATTTGAACACACCTTGCAGCTCTCACGCAAGCCGTTAAATCCCTACAAGAAGGACATGTCAAATTGGACGAGCAGGTCCAGAACTTATCAGATCCCAGTCATGTGACTTCGGATTCCTCCACTGCACCTGTACAGTCTGCCTCCACTCCTTCTGTAGTAATACTCCCACCTGAACCCAGAGTTCCTGTTCCGGAAAGATTCGCAGGAGACCGAATCCAGTTCCGGGCTTTCCAAAATGCATGCCAGTTATACTTCACTCTACAACCCCGGACTTTTTCACTTGAAGCCACCAAGGTGGGATTTGTCATCACCCTACTCCAAGGAGAACCCCAGAGTTGGGCCCACCGACTACTCGAGCAGAACAGCGTACAGACCCACTCCTTGTTAGCCTTTTTTGAGGCCATGGCCCAGCTTTATGAGGACCCCCAGCAGACCGCCACGGCGGAAGCTGCTCTGTTTGCGTTCCAGCAAGGTCGCAGAGCGGCCGAGGACTATGTCACAGACTTTAGGCGCTGGAGCACAGACACTCAATGGAATGATGCTGCCTTACGACACCAATTCCGCATGGGTCTCTCTGACAGTCTCAAAGATGAGCTCGCCCGAGTGGGTATACCAGGTACTCTTGAAAATCTGATCACCCTGTCCATCCAAATCGATCAACGACTCCGTGAGCGTCAGTCAGAGCGGTCCACTCAGCAAGGCTGCTCCGCATGGATGACCCCAAGGGCTCCAGCTCCCTCTTCCCGCTACCTGGCACCAACCTGCTCAGATCCTGCCAGTCCAGTTCCACACACTTCTAGGCCCATGCAAATAGGAGTGATACGATCAACTTTATCCCCGGAAGAACGAGCACGTCGCAGACAGCACAATCTTTGCCTCTACTGTGGCGAGGCCGGCCACTATGTGCACAACTGCCCCGCCAAGGTGCATAAGTGCCCTTCTTCCATACCTGCCAACTCTGTTTGCCACTGCAACCCACCTTGCTCTCCCTCTCTCATTTCTCCTTCTGGAAAGAACAATAACAGTCAACGCTATCGTCGACTCTGGAGCATGTAGCTGTTTCGTCGATATCACCTTTGCCATTCAGCAACGCCTCCCGCTACAAGAAAAGGCGCATGGACTTTCTGTCTACCTGGCCGATGGCTCTCGCATAAAGTCGGCACAAGTAACCCAGGAGACCGCCCCTTTGCCTGTTGCCATCTTCTCCCAACACAAAGAACTGCTGACTCTTGATGCCATATCTTCACCATTGTTCTCCGTTATCCTGGGGTTACCTTGGCTTCGGGCTCACAATCCCCAAATCAATTGGGTATCTGGGGAAGTAGGATTCCTGTCCTCCTATTGTCAAAAACATTGTATATCCAAACCCTCCAACACACCCACTACTCTGCTGTGTATGGACTCCGATCAGAACTTATTCCAGTCAGTGCCTGAACCATACCACGAGTTCATTGATGTTTTCAGTAAACGGAGGGCTGACTCCCTTCCGCCTCACTGCTCCTATGACTGCCCGATCGAACTGCTTCCTGGAGTTGAGATCCCCTTTGGGCGCATATTCCCTTTGTTGGAAAAGGAACAGGAGGCACTAAAGGTCTACATTGACGAAAATCTGAATAAGGGGTTTATCCGCCCCTCAACCTCACCAGCAGGTGCCGGAATATTTTTCGTCACAAAGAAAGACCAGACCCTTCGCCCATGTGTGGACTACCGTGAGTTGAATAAAATCACGGTCAAGAACCGCTATTCGTTGCCCCTGATACCTGAACTGTTCCAGAAATTAAGATCTGCCATTATCTTCACTAAGTTGGATCTAAGAGGGGCCTACAATCTTGTCCGCATCCGTGCTGGGGATGAGTGGAAGACGGCCTTTCGTACCCGGTTCGGCCATTATGAATATCTGGTCATGCCCTTTCGGCTCTGCAACGCCCCCGCCACCTTACAATATTTCATCAATGATGTATTCAGAGACTTTTTGGACATTTTTGTAATTGTCTATCTGGATGATATCTTAATCTTTTCAGGGTCCCTTGACCGGCATCGGGAACATGTCTGCAGGGTACTGGGTCGGCTTCACCAGCATGGACTGTATGCAAAGGCAGAGAAATGCGAATTTGAGCAGCGGAGCATCCAGTTCCTAGGATTGGTGATTTCCCCAATGGGAATTAAGATGGACCCCCAAAAGGTGTCCGCTATTCTAGACTGGCCTGTACCCTTAGACAAGAAGGGAGTGCAATGTTTCATAGGGTTTGCAAACTTTTACAGAAAGTTCATCAAGGGTTTTTCTGCAATAATCACGCCCATCACGCAGCTAACCAAACAAAACCTGTGATTCCATTGGAATCCCGAAGCCCAAGACGCCTTTGAAACACTTAAAATACTTTTTACTTCAGCTCCGATCCTCAGCCATCCTGACCCATCTCTACCCTACATCCTTGAGGTAGATGCCTCCGAAGTTGCAGTAGGGGCGGTCATTTCTCTACGCCATGGTACTAAAGACCTAATGCACCCTGTGGCCTTCTTCTCACGAAAGCTGTCCATTGCAGAGAGGAACTACGATGTGGGTGATCGGGAGTTACTTGCCATCAAGGTTGCTTTGGAAGAATGGAGATACTTGTTAAAGGGTGCTGTCCATCCAGTACTCATATACACCGACCACAAGAATCTAGAGTACCTAAGATCTGCTAGACGGCTGAAACCTCGACAAGCCCGATGGGCCCTGTTTTTCTCTCGCTTTTCCTTCCATATCATGTACCGGCCTGGATCTAAGAATACCAAGCCAGACGCGCTATCACGTATGTATGACGACCCTAAGGACCTTTCTGTCCCTGACACCATTTTACCCGCAGGCAACTTTCTGCTTCTCCAAACGGATCTTCTCTCCCAGATTAAGGAAGCATCCACTGACTCTTCGGGACCCCCTGGGATTACCTTGACGTCCAGAGATGGCCTACTGTGGAGGGGGAGTCAAATCTTTGTCCCTGGTGACTTGCAAGTTGGAGTATTAAAACTTCTTCATGATCATCCACTGGCAGGGCACTTCGGGGTCCACAAGACCCTCGAGTTGGTACGTCGCACGTTCTGGTGGCCAGGCTTGGAGGAGTTTTGCAAGAAGTATGTAAGTACATGCCCCGTCTGTAACCGGAACAAAACAGCAAGGAGTCGGGCCTGGGGACTATTGAAACCCTTACCTGTACCGGATAGACCATGGAAGATGATTTCCATGGACTTTATAGTAGAGCTTCCATGTTCTGAAGGGTGTACCGCGATCTTTGTAGTTGTGGATCGACTCTCTAAAATGGCCCACTTCCTACCATTAAAGAGTACTCCATCCGCTATGGAAACAGCCCGTGTATTCATCAAGGAGATTGTCAGATTGCATGGAGTTCCTGCAAACATCATATCAGATAGGGGAGTACAATTTACCTCACGTTTCTGGAGGGCATTATGAAAGACCGTGAAGATCGAACTAGCTTTGTCCTCGGCCTATCACCCCCAAACGAACGGACAAACTGAGGACGAATCAGACTTTTGAACAATACATCAGATGTTTCACGTCCTTTGTCCAAGATGACTGGGTATCCTTACTGCCCCTATCAGAATTTTCCTATAACAACGCCAGCCACTCGGCCACAGGGCAATCTCCCTTCTCTAATTATGTTTTTCACCTGTCTTTTTTACCTGATTTTCTTCCAGAATCCTCAATTCCAGCAGTACATAGCATGGTGGACTTCCTCAGTCGCAATAACCAAGTGTTGCAGGAAGCAGTGACCAAGGCCCAGGCAGACAGCAAGAAAGCTTTTGACAGAAAAAGGAGAGGGGAATTGGACCTGCAAGTGGACGATCAGGTATGGCTCTCCACAAATAACCTCAGGTTGGCTTGCCCTTTGAAGAAATTAGCACCCAAGTTCTTGGGACCTTTTTCAGTGAAGAGAAAAATAAATGACCCCGCTGTGTTCCTGAGACCACTGTTCCCACTCCGGTGGCTCCTGAACCAGAGCTGTATGAGAGGTCTTCTCCTACGAGTGAGACTCATTCTCGGAGGTACGTAACAAGTATTTTAGGAAAAGTACAGGAATGATCTGCAGTGAGATCTAGCTAAAGACACTGTGCACAGGGTACAGTACTGAATGTACTGCAGCTAACTGAATCAACTGCCTGCCTGTAGTATATTAGAAAAAGAACAGCAGAAACGGTCTGCAGTGAGATCTAGCTGCACACTGTGCAGAGGATACAGTACTGAATATACTGCAGCTAACTGAATAAACTGCCTGCTTGTAGTATATTAGGGAGAGAACAACAGGAATGGTCTGCAGTGAGATCTAGCTGCACACTGTGCACAGGATACAGTACTGAATATACTATAGCTAACTGATTCGACTGCCTGCCTGTAGTATATTAGGAACAGTACACCAGGAACGCTCTGCAGTGAGATCTAGCTGAACTGTATACAATATATATATATATATATATTGTGACAGCAGGAAGGTAAAGTCACCTGGTTGCATCCAGGGGGGTAGATATATTTCGCCCAGATTCAGGCTTTACGCCGACTTATACAACTAGGTGGAGAGTTGTATAAGCCCAGCTAAGGCTAGTGGGCTCATGGATGACTCATACCTCTAGGGAGAGTGTGGGGCGTCGTACAGACAGGGAGTTGATGAGACCAGCTGAAGCTTGTCAGCTCATTTAGGCCTCTATAAGAACTCCCAGCTTCATTAGATGTTAGCTCATGCCTGGAACCAGACCTGTGTGGACTGTCTAGGGAGAGTGAACCCCTGTGCGGTGAGAAAAAGCCTGTGTGGCTATTTGCTTGGACATTTAAAACCAGGGACTTAGGGACTAGGACAGCACTAGGCTGATCCCAGTTGTTAGTTAGGAAACCTGTATGTTTACTCAGAGGTCAAGTTGACCAGGATTTATTTTATTTATGTTTCTTTTGCTTTGCTGTGTTTTGTCACTGTAAATAGAAAATAAACCGCACCTTTTTGATTTTGAAAACCACAACCTCCGTTTGCTGGGCCTGTTTTTGTGTGGGGAGCCCATCCCGGGGGTCACACACACCCGCTGCCGAGCTAACCCCCTCACAGTTGGTGGAGAATGCGGGCAGTTTTTTTTTAAGCCAGCATGGAGGAGATACTGAAACAGCTGGCTCTAGCAAATGCCAATCAACAGCAGACAAATGCAGGTTTGCAAAGGAGCCTTGCAGCCCAGCAGCAAGCTCACCAACAGAGTCTGGAAGCTCAGCAACAAGCCCAGCAGCAATCTGAGGCCCGCTTCATAGACCTGTTACAGAAGCTAGAGCAGAGACTACAACAAATGGAAGCAGTAATGCAGCAACGTCCGCAGACCAGTGAGGAAAGCCGTCCCACTAATACCGCGTCCTTTGGGGTGAGTCGTTTATTGACAAAAATGACTGGAGAGGATGATCCAGAGGTATTTTTGACCACATTTGAAAGGACCGCTGAAAGAGAAAAGTGGCCTGAGGAGCAGTGGGCTGGACTGGTGGCTCCTCTGTTAACTGGTGAATCGCAGAAAGCTTACTATGACCTAGAGCCTAACCAAGCAAAAGACTATGTGATGCTAAAAGCTGAAATATTGGCAAGGCTGGGTGTCACCCAGGCTGTCCGGGCTCAGCGTGTGCATAACTGGACTTTCCAGCTTGGAAAACCCCCCAGGTCTCAAATGTATGATCTCATTCACCTGAGCAGAAAGTGGCTACAGCCAGAGACTTTGTCCGCACCAAAGATTGTGGAACGTGTTGTAATGGATCGGTTTTTGAGAGCTCTTCCTACTGCCATCCAAAAGTGGGTAAGCCATGGAGACCCAGAGACGGCCGATGGTCTTGTGGATCGTGTGGAGAAATACTTGGCTACAGAGAACCTGACGGCCTCTTCCAGAGACACTCGGACTTTCCACCCTAAGACCAGACCATCCCCAGGGGCGGATAAGAGGATTCCAAGGGGTGAGGGTGGAGAGAGTGAGAGGGTGGGAGCTCTACCCCAAGTTTGGCGAGAACAGCCTGGGAAATCAGCGGCTCAAGAGGCGGCAAGAAGGATCGTTTGCTACCGCTGCCGGCAAGCGGGACATATTGCAGCCAATTGCCCGGTTGTGGAGGAACCCATGCAGTGTGACTTTCTGACGGGCAGACGTCAGTCGCTGTGTGCGACAGTCGCATGCACTGCCATTCGAGGAACTGAGAAACATTTATGCAAAATGTGTGTTAATGGTAGAAATGTTGTGGTATTGCTGGATTCAGGTAGCCTTGTGACCCTGATAAAGGCTGAATTAGTTAAAACAGAGGTCTCTGGGAATAGCAAGGTAGCTGTTATTTGTGTGCATGGGGACACCCGAGAGTATCCAGTGACTACAGTGTGTTTCGAGACCCCCAAAGGTACCCTCTCTCATCCAGTGGGGTTAGTATCTCAATTACCGCATGATGCCATTGTGGGAAGGGATTTTCCGAAGTTCTGGGAACTGTGGGATGATCCTGAGCCCCCCACTGGTGCCCCTATGTACCAGGAATGTGATAGCCAGAACTCCTCTGAGAGTGGTGAGGACTCTCCAGAATTTCCCTTGTCAGTATTGGCAGGGGAGACTCAAGAAACTGGAGAGGAGCCCACCTCCTCAGACGAAAACCTACCGTCTGTGGAGTTTTCTGATCTGGAGGTTCACAGGGAAAATTTTGCCACAGAACAGTTAAAAGACCCCGCCCTAATAAAGGCACGGGAAAACGTAGTGGAAATAGATGGCGAGTTAGTGAACCCAGATAATACCTGCACTTACCCATACTTCAGCGTAGAGAAGGACCTACTGTATCGGGTGGCAAAAAGGGCAGAAGAAACCGTTGAGCAGCTTGTGGTGCCCAAACCTTACAGGAAGTTGGTGTTGGAGTTGGCCCATGGGCACATTCTTGGAGGTCATCTGGGGACAGAGAAAACCCGAGAGAGGGTATTACAGAGATTCTATTGGCCTGGGGTGATGAAGGACATAGAAAATTATTGTTCCTCCTGCCCTGTGTGTCAGAGGTCGGCCCCGATGCCACATTTCCGTAGCCCGCTGGTCCCTCTACCCATCATTGAGGTCCCGTTTGAGAGAATCGCAATGGATTTGGTAGGTCCTATAATCAAGTCCGCTAGGGGGCACCAGTACATATTGGTTATAATGGACTATGCCACCCGTTATCCAGAAGCGATCCCTCTCAGAAATACCTCGGCCAAAACCATAGCCAAAGAGCTATCTCTTGTTTTTAGCCGGGTGGGTATTTGTAAAGAACTGCTTACGGACCAAGGTACACCCTTTATGTCCCGGGTTATGAAAGAGCTGTGTAAATTGTTCAAAGTGACGCAATTGCGTACATCTGTGTATCACCCCCAAACCGATGGGCTGGTTGAAAGATTCAACAAAACCCTAAAACAAATGTTGAAGAAAGTGGTGGATAGAGATGGAAAGGATTGGGACTGTCTACTTCCTTATTTGATGTTTGCTATTAGGGAGGTGCCCCAATCCTCTACGGGATTCTCCCCCTTTGAGTTACTGTATGGGAGACACCCAAGAGGGCTGTTGGATATTGCCAAGGAAACTTGGGAAAGTGAGAGTTCTCCCCACAGGAGTGTGATTGAGCATGTCGCCCTGATGCAAGACCGAATTGCACAGGTAATGCCCATCGTGAAGGAACATTTGGCCCAAGCGCAGTTAGCACAGCAGAGAGTGTACAACCGTGGAGCCAAGACCCGTACCTTTTCCCCGGGGGATAGGATACTGGTACTTGTCCCTACGGTTGAAAGTAAATTCCTTGCCAAATGGCAAGGCCCCTACGAGATAATGGAAAAAGTGAGCGAAGTGAATTACAAGGTCAGACAACCAGGAAGGCGAAAGCCCGAACAGATCTATCACGTTAATCTGTTGAAAGCCTGGAGGGATAGAGAGTCCCTAGTCGCAGACACTTGGTCACCAGCTCAAACTGGTTGCGTGATTCCTGAGGTTGGAATAGCAGCCACCTTGTCACAACCCCAACAACAGGAGGTTAAGGAGTTTGTGCTTCGCAACAAGGAGGTATTCTCTGAGCTGCCGGGACAAACATCTGGGGTAGAGCATGACATCATTACCCCGCCCGGTGAAAGGGTGAAGTTAAAACCCTATCGGATCCCAGAGGCCCGACGGGAGGCAATACGGGAGGAAGTACAGAAAATGCTGAACTTAGGGGTGATAGAGGAGTCCCAAAGTGATTGGTCTAGTCCCATTGTGTTGGTGCCTAAACCGGATGGGAGCTGGCGATTTTGTAACGATTTTCGTCAGTTGAACAAAGTTACAAAATTTGACACCTACCCCATGCCACGTATAGATGAGTTGATCGACCGGCTGGGAACAGCCCGATACATGACGACTCTTGACCTCACAAAAGGGTATTGGCAAATCCCCCTGGCCAAGTCGGCCAAAGAGAAAACCGCATTTGTAACCCCAGACGGGGCGTTCCAATATAAAAGAATGCCGTTCGGGTTACAGAATGCGCCGGCCACATTCCAGCGGAAAATGGACCAGATGCTGAGGCCCCATCGGAAGTATGCTGCGGCTTACCTGGATGACGTAATTGTCCATAGCACAGATTGGGCCTCACATCTGCCAAAAGTGCAAGCAGTCCTGGACTCTGTTCGGGAAGCGGGGTTTACGGCTAACCCCAAGAAGTGTACCATTGGGCAGGAGGAGGCCAAATATCTTGGGTACACCATTGGGAGGGGAGTAATAAAACCCCAACTCAACAAAGTCGAGGCCATCCAGAGTTGGCCACGTCCCAACAGCAAGAAGCAGG
Organism: Rana muscosa; assembly: GCA_029206835.1. Taxonomy (NCBI): domain Eukaryota; kingdom Metazoa; phylum Chordata; class Amphibia; order Anura; family Ranidae; genus Rana; species Rana muscosa. The sequence goes on along the minus strand of CM055118.1, from coordinate 324,781,367 downwards.
TACGAGCCTTTCTGGGAATCGCTGGGTATTATCAGCGATTCATTCCCCACTTTGCTTCTAAGGCTGTGCCCCTAACCAACCTGACGAAGGGGAAAGGGTCGGTCATGATTAAATGGACCCCCGAGGCTGAGGCAGCATTCCAATTCTTGAAACAAGCCTTATGTAGCCAGCCAGTGTTGTACTCACCCGACTTCTCTAAAGACTTTGTCGTACAAAGTGATGCGTCAGATGTGGGGTTAGGAGCAGTATTGTCCCAGGTCTGGAACGGGGAAGAGCACCCAGTCATTTACCTCAGCAGGAAGTTGAAGTCCCATGAGGTAAATTACGCCACCGTTGAAAAGGAGTGTTTAGCGGTGAAGTGGGCTCTAGATTCCCTTCGGTACTACCTGCTAGGTAGGCACTTTGACATGGTTACAGATCACGCTCCGTTAAAGTGGATGGCTCAAAACAAGGAAACAAATAGAAGAGTGAATAGGTGGTTCCTGGCCCTCCAGGAATTCAACTTCACAGTAAAGCATCGCCCTGGCGTTCAAATGGGGAATGTGGATGCTTTGTCTCGAGTACATGAATGCCTGATTGCTGGTGTTCCAACCCCGAGGTTAAAACAAGAGGGGGGGGTATGTGACAGCAGGAAGGTAAAGTCACCTGGTTGCATCCAGGGGGGTAGATATATTTCGCCCAGATTCAGGCTTTACGCCGACTTATACAACTAGGTGGAGAGTTGTATAAGCCCAGCTAAGGCTAGTGGGCTCATGGATGACTCATACCTCTAGGGAGAGTGTGGGGCGTCGTACAGACAGGGAGTTGATGAGACCAGCTGAAGCTTGTCAGCTCATTTAGGCCTCTATAAGAACTCCCAGCTTCATTAGATGTTAGCTCATGCCTGGAACCAGACCTGTGTGGACTGTCTAGGGAGAGTGAACCCCTGTGCGGTGAGAAAAAGCCTGTGTGGCTATTTGCTTGGACATTTAAAACCAGGGACTTAGGGACTAGGACAGCACTAGGCTGATCCCAGTTGTTAGTTAGGAAACCTGTATGTTTACTCAGAGGTCAAGTTGACCAGGATTTATTTTATTTATGTTTCTTTTGCTTTGCTGTGTTTTGTCACTGTAAATAGAAAATAAACCGCACCTTTTTGATTTTGAAAACCACAACCTCCGTTTGCTGGGCCTGTTTTTGTGTGGGAAGCCCATCCCGGGGGTCACACACACCCGCTGCCGAGCTAACCCCCTCACAATATATATATATATATATATATATATATATATATATATATATATATATATATATATATATACAAAGTCTAGATGGCATATATATACTAAATATACTGAATCAACTGCTCAATCTAAATTAAATTAAATGACTCGCTCTCGCTCTCGCTCTCGCTCTCTCTCTCTCTCTCTCAACGCCGCAACACACTACGGAAGGCCGACGTGCAGGCTGGCTTATATAGTGTGGGGCGTGTACTTAATCCCCTGAGCCTGATTGGCCAAAGGCACCCTGCCTTTGCCCAATTATGGCTCTCTGTGCTGACGGCGCAATGATTGGCCAAAGCATGCTGGGGCTCTTATGAATCCCTGCGGATGATGAGAATTCGACCACGGTCCTGGAAGCGCTTCCAGGACCGTGGTCGAATTCCCATCATCTGAAGTCAGCCACCTATAAACAAACACCAGTTTTCCAGCCAAGTAGTACTTTCTCCAGTCCGGTAGGGCCAACCCCCCTTCCCCCCAGGGTTCCTGTAATACCTTCAATCCTATTCTGGGCTGTTTAGAAGCCCATAAAAATTTGCTAGTCAGGCCATCCAATTTTTTAAAAAAGGGCTTGGAAATCCAGATGGGAGAATTCCGTAAAAAGTATAGTATAACTGGGAGTATTTTCATTTTCGATAAGTTAACCCGTCCTATAAGCGACAATGGGAGTTTTTGCCAGGCCTGTATCTTCTGCTTGAAAAAGAGCAGGAGTGGTGCCAGATTAAGGGGCATGTAGTCACCCACATCCGCCGTAATCTTGACCCCTAGATACGTGATCTGCAAGACCCACTGCAACGGCAGGGCCGGGTCTCCAATGTCCCTGGCCCCAGCATCCAGCGGTAAAATAGACGATTTAGTCCAGTTTACTTTTAACCCAGAATACCGAGAAAACTCATTCATAATGTACAGCGCTGCCTCCAGTGACTCCTTTGGGTCTCGCAGAAATAGTAACATGTCATCTGCATAAAGCACCAGGCCTTCATCAATAGACCCTACCCTAATCGCCTTAACCTCCCCGGCCGCTCTCAACGCAACCGCAATCGGTTCCATCATGAGAGCAAACAAAAAGGGTGACAGGGGACAGCCTTGTTTCATGCCCCTACCAATTTGAAAAAATTGAGAAGTGTGAGGTCCTATGCGGACTGCAGTCCTGGGGTTGTTATACAGTAGCGAGATCCACTTTCGAAAGGTTGGGCCAAAACCCATTTTCTCCAAGACTGCCATGTAATGCCAGTCAATAGAGTCAAAAGCCTTTTCGATGTCAATAGATACTACAATCCCAGTGGGAGAATCAAAGTTGGGAAGCTGCAGGTGAGAAAACAATCTTCTTAGGTTGGTGTCTGTAGACTTACCGGGCATAAACCCCGTCTGGTCAATATCTACCAGGGAGGAAATGATGCCCGCCAGTCTCCTAGCTAGAACCTTTGTGAGGATTTTCAAGTCCATGTTTAATAGGGTGATCGGCCTATATGATGTGCACTCTAGAGGGTCCTTACCCGGCGTGGGAAGCAAAATCATATAAGCGTCGAGCATTGACTGAGACAATTGCTCATTTTGTATACAGTAAGCTAATAATGTTGTAAGTCTGGGTGCTATCAGCTCCGCATATACCTTGTAGAAATCCGCCGGAAACCCGTCGGGTCCCGGGGCCTTATGTGGGGGGAAATCAAAAATCGCCGCCATCACTTCTTTGTTAGTGATCTCAGCCTCCAAGACCTCCCGATCCTCGTTGGAAAGCCTCAGAAGAGGGAGACCCCCAACAAATCCTCCAACGCCGACCGGTCAAAGGAAGGAATGGGTGCATACAAGGCCGAGATGAAGTCCTGAAACTCTGTGAGTATGTCAGTGGGGTCACTAGCCAGTCCTCTATCCTTACGTCTGATAACTGGAATGTTTGCAAGTTGATGGGAGTCAGCTACCAACCTGGCAAGGAGCTTCCCATAGTCCATAACGGATTCCATAAGGTGAGACGTTATCCAGTCATTTTGGAGCCAACTAAGCGAAAGTTTCCAACCCCTGGACCCCCTCCCCGAGGGGAGGGCCAGGGAGACGGAAAGCGGGTTATGGTCAGACAAGCCCCCGGCCAGGTAAGTAATGTCCTTCACATAAGACATCATCACCGGACTACCAAATGCAAAATCAATCCTGGCCGATGAACGATGTGTCTGCGAGAGGTGTGAAAAGCACTTGGCAGTGGGATTCTTCGCACACCATATCTCAGAGAGCCCAGCCACCGATGCCCATGATATAAGATCCACCGAGCCCAGCCTCATCACATTGGAAGAGTCCAATGCATCCAAGGGAGCATTGAAGTCCCCCATGATCAAAAGCAGAAGATGAGCACGAGGGGCCACTCTGACTAACAAATCATATAAACATTGCACATTAAACGGGGGCGGTAGATAAACATTTACCAGTAACATTTTACAGTAACAAATATCTATGACCAAAGCCACATACAGTCCCCCCGGATCCGAGATCACCCGATGGATAGTGCAGGGGACAGATTTACTAATAAGGATGTACACCCCCCTTGCAAAAGTGGAGTATGTGGCATGAAACGCTTGCTGGATCCAGGGCCTACGTAAGGCAAGCATCCTGCCTCCATCAAGGTGAGTCTCCTGCAGAAGGACAACATGCGGCCTGGCTTTTTTTAAATTCTGGAACACCGAGGCCCTCTTAAATTTACTATTCAGGCCTCCTACATTCCAGGATACCACTTTAACTGGATTACCTATTATCATATACCATAAACATTGCAAGAGTGAGGCCCACCATCCCCATCCAGTAATCATGCACATTGAGCCGTGAGGCAATGGACCCCCTCCATAAAGGGAGGGCGATCCCCACATACAGAGAGTAGAGAACTGAGCAAATAATAACCCCCATACTTAAACAAAAACATACCCCCCCTGCCATTATACCAGACCTAAACCAGAAAAAATAGAACATTGTGGATATGAGTCCCAAACGAAAACTGTTTTTTTTTTTAAATGTTGGAAGATCAACCGTCTGTTCAAGTGTACAACAGGTCAAGAAAAGTTTTCCTGTGACATCTGTAAGCTCCGCATCACAGTGCAGGGAAAAAGGAGCAAGTAGCATTTGAACAACGTGGAGCAAACAAGCGTAGGAACATCCAGCTCAGCATAGATAGTGAACCATCTAGTGGCGGTAAAATAGTTAAACTCCTTAAGCACAGTACACTAGAAATAAAAAGCAGGGAAAATTGGAGTACAACCTGTGCTGGCAGGAAAAATCAAAAAGATAAAAAAGAAAAAAGGCAGTAACAAGATAAAAAAAAAATGGGAAAAAAATTAACGTGGAGAGAAGGGCCCGAGCAGTCCAATACTGCCCGTGACCACACAGATTGCCCAAAGCAGTGTGCAAACAGTTAAAGGCACAACAGGTGCAAAAGCAGAACACAGATACTTATCCAGGCTCCAGCCGCCCTCATGGATTCTGATCCAGCCAGTCAGATGCATCAAGCTGTGATTCAAATAACTTGACTGCGCCATTGTGTTGCACCCAAAGCTTGCTAGGATAAAGCATACTGTATTGAATATTCTTTTCCCTTAGCCTCTTCCTTACATCATTAAACGAGCACCGTCTCCTCTGGGTCTGGAACAGCATCACTTTGGTGTTTTAAATTTAAGCTCAGGATGTTTCCTTGAGGCAGCTAGAATCATGTCACGGTCCCTATAGTTCAAGAACCTCACCAAGAAAGGTCAGGGATAGTCCACCGGGGGACGCCTGCCAGTGGGCCCGTTCCACCACATATGTTGGAGGGAGCTCCCCCAAATCAAGCAACTATTTAAAGAATTGTTCCACAAAGGAGGTGGTCTGAGCCCCCTCAGCCCCCTCCGGCAGGCCTACCACCCGCACATTATTCCCCCTTTGCCTGTTTTCTGCGTCGTCAGCTCTGCTTTGCAGCAACTTCATAATGGCTTGCAATTCAGATAGTTGATTGCCCTGTGAGTGAGATACATCTTCCACCTCAGATATCCTGTCCTCTGCCACTGTAAGCATGCCCTGTATATTGTCTAGGTTATGCCTGATCAGAGTACATTCTGTTGTAAGATGCTCTATGCTCACCATCACCGCCGCCTTGCTGGCATCTAATCTATTGCTTCCAGGATTGGTCGGGTAATCGCATCCTGAGCAGTCCCTGGGACCATGTGATATTTCAGTTTTTCTTTTTTAATAAATCTGCAAAAATTTCAACAATTCTGTGTTTTTATGTCAATGTGGGGTGCTGTGTGTACATTAATGAGGAAAAAGAATGAACTTAAATGATTTTAGAAAATGTCTGCAATATAAAAAAAGAGTGAAAAATGTAAGGGGGTCTGAATACTTTCCGTGCCCACTGTATATATACATCCCAGCTTTGTGCAGCTACATCTCACTGCAGGCCATTAGTATGTCTGGAAGGACAACAAGGAGAGGCAGACAGTCACGAGCCAATAAAAGAGGGCAAGCAGGCTCTGTGTCTAGGGGCCTAAGACCCAATTTTTCTGCCCCTGTTTAACAGGAGCGTGTAATTACAATTTTTGATACAATACTTTGCAGCAGGGCTCATTCCTGCGCTCCAACTATAGTATCTGTGAGGGGTTGCAGTGTTGTGGCACCAGTGTCTAAGGCCCAATTTTTCTGCCCCTGTTCAACAGGGGCATGTAATTGCAATTCTTGATCTAATATTTCACAGCAGGGCCCGTTCCAGTGCCCACCAAGAGAAACTGTGAGCACTTACAGTGTTGTGGCACCAGCACCACCACCACCAAAGGCCCAATTTTTCTGCCACTGTTCAACAATGGCATGTAATTACAATTCTTGATATAATAGTTCACAGCAGGGCGTTCCAGCGCCCACCAAGAGTAACTGTGAGGGCTTACAGTGTTGTGGCAACACCAACACCTAAGGCCCAAATTTCTGCAGAGTACATAGGGCAGGCCCCTACTTTCAAACATCCGACTTACAAACGACTCCTACTTACAGAGGGATATCACCGGAAGTGAGAGGAAATCTACCTCTAGGAAGGGAAATTCCCTCCTTTAAGAGTTAATATGAGAAAAAGGTGTCTCCTCTCCACTGATACTTTATCACCAATCCTTGTTTCCCCAAAACCCCCAAATTTTCAAAATCCAATTGTCATTGGGACAGAAAGTGAGGTGACATCTTCTGAACAGGTGCACAGAATGCAAAACAAATGTTACAGGGGTGATAACCCTTCCCTATGTTTTCCAAAAAGCTTAAAAATAGATTTTTTGGCTGGAGCTACACTTTAAAAATGTACCAGTTCAAAATTACAAACAGATTCTACTTAAGAACAAACCTACAGTATCTGTCTTGTTTGCACCGCCTGTATACTGCTGTACAGAGTATATAGGGCCTGGGGGCCCCACGCCTTTCCTTTTTTTAATTTTCTTAACCACCAGGCTTTTTTTTACCACCTCAATACTGGGCCTATTCTGGCACTTCTATCCTACATGTACAAATCATCATTCTTTTGCTAGAAAATTACTCAGAACCCCCAAACGTTATATATGTTTTTTTTAGCAGACACCCTAGGGAATAAAATGACTTTCATTGCAACTTTTTTTCTTGCACAGTATTTGCGCGATAATATTTCAAGCACCTTTTTTTGTAAAAAAAAATGGTTTCATGAATTAAAAAATAACAAAACAGTAAAGTTAGCCCAATTTTTTTTGTAAAATATGAAAGATGATGTTACGCCGAGTAAATAGATACCTAACATGTCATGCTTTAAATATGTGCACACTCATGGAATGGCGCAAAACTTCGGTACTTAAAAATCTCCATAGGCGATGCTTTGAAAATTTTTACAGGTTACCAGGTTAGAGTTACAGAGGAGGTCTAGAGCTAGAATTGTTGCACATGCTCTAACGCACGCGGCGATACCTCACATATGTGGTTTGAATGCCGTTTACATATGTGGGCGGGACTTACGTGTGCGTTCGCTTCTGATCGCGAGCTACCGGGGACAGGGGCGTTCTAATTATTATTATTTTTATTTTTTTTACACTTTTTACATTTGTTTTTTTTGATCACTTTTATTCCTATTACAAGAAATGTATTAAATAAAAAATAAATAAAAAAAAACAACTTTATATTATATGTTATGATGACCAGCTATCCACCCTTAGTGGTAACTTTGAAAATATAATAAAGTAACAGAAAATATGACCTTTCGCTATGTCATGAGTAATATGTCTCAGCTTGCTAAAAAGGATGGGGAGTGGGGGGCTAGGAAGGAGGAAAAAAAAAAGAGGGCGGGGAGGGGGGAGGGGGGCTGAGTATATATAGCCAAAGAAAAGAGGAAAAAAAATTAAAAATCGTTAAGCGAGCAAACACTGGGCACGACGCAATCCCCAGTGTTTTCTCGCTCGCTTAACGATCTGTCCCACACTGCTCCACAGTAGTGGTTTTGATGCTTGGTGTATTTATTTTTAATTATAGTTTTTATAAATAAAAACTTTATTTTTACTACTACACCATGGGAGCCAATCTTTTTCTTCTTTAAGGTATACCGAAGTGCTTTACTGTTTTTGCCTTTCAACCTCTGGACGTGGAGACCATTATCTTGGAATACCAGTGAGCGGTGGTAAGGAGGTCCTGGACCCATCATGGATTTGATCCTACACACTGTTTGCCCCTGTAGGGGCTGCGGCATCTGGTGAGTGGGGACACATGTGGGGGAGCACCTGAAGTCACCTGTTTACACCTGCCAGCATGGAGTACCAGTCACTGTTTGAACCATTGAAAGAACTCCTTTTCTGAACATTCAACCCATGCACTGCTGGTTTATGGACACCTCTGGGAGCCAAATGGATGCTTAGTCATCCTCCCTATTGGACTAATTCTCTGGAGTTTCCTGCAGTGGTAGACACTATATATATATATATATATATATATATATATATAATTTTGTTATTTATATATTTTCTTATTATATATTTTTTATCCAATAGAATTTTTTCCATGATTATGGACTAAGCCACTTATTAACTTTGTCACAGTGTTTTACCACGGAGTTCTTCACTTATCTCCCGTCTCTGAGGGAGTATCATTTATTTGCTACAAGGACACTTTCTTATTTAAATATTTTATTTGTTTGATCCCATTTAGGAGGCTCCTCCTCCATCTTTCTCACGGTTGGGTTGTATCTATATGTGGACTTATTATTTACTCAAGATTTTGGTGAGGTTTGCACTTATTTTTCACATATGGTTATCAAATTTCACTGCATACCTTGTGATTTTTGTTTTATTAACTTTACCTGTGCATTGGGTAAGGTTTTATCCCACCTTCAACTTTCTGCATCTATCCGTAATTGTCTATTTTAGTCAGTGGTCAGCCCACCTTTAATTTGGACTCCATTTAGGTCCTACAGGCAGCGTTTCTCTGTAGTATTCACCCCTGTCCTCACGGGATAGTCCCAGGCTTAGCCTGCTCTGGGCTTACTTCATTAGACCCCTTGGTCGCACAAGGGCAGGTAGCGTCAACACCCCCATTTTATCTTTAATTTTATTGCTTATTCTCCTTAGGGAGTTTTTTAGGGGGGGCTGCAACCTATCCTCAACTCACCTAAGCGCGGAACCTTTACCTTTTTGTCGAAAAAAAAAAAAAGTTTGTAACAAACAAACATGAATACTAACATTCACATTCAGACATGTAATTGCATTCATACTCACAATCATACAACAACATATAAATACATGTATACACCCATATACACAAGTATGCTCTCTCTATCATACTGATTATTGGGCTTGAGTTAGGTGTTACAGTACAATGCTTGAATTTAAGAAGTCTAATGCCCTGTACACACGATCGTTTTTTCCCATGAAAAAAGTCTGCTGGACTTTTTTCATCGGAAAAAACGATCGTGTGTGGGCCCCATCCAGGGCCGATCCTAGGGTCACAGACGCCTGGGTGCAGAAATATTTCTGGCGCCCCCACGTGGGCATGGTCATCATACAAACTCCTCCCCTTTACACATGTTTCTATGGCAAGGATTCAAACACAGAGATGCTCCCCTAAGAAGTCGTCGTTACTCTATGATCCTCCCATGATCTTTTAACAATAAAGAAAATACAGGAAGAGCGTACACTAATGAGACCTGGAGAGGAGTCTCTCTGATGCACACAGAGAGGGCTTCTGTTAGAGAGTCTGTTAGAAAGAGCCCCCAGACATAGTACAAGAGATGGTCAGAGAGTGCAGACATATTACAGGTGACCGTCAGAGTGCAGACATGACACAAGAGACTGTCAGAGACTGCAGACATATTACAGGAGATGGTCAGAGAGTGCAGACATAGTACAGGAGACAGAGAGTGCAGACATAGTACAGGAGACAGAGAGTGCAGACATAGTACAGGAGACAGAGAGTGCAGACATAGTACAGGAGACAGAGAGTGCAGACATAGTACAGGAGACAGAGAGTGCAGACATAGTACAGGAGATGGTCAGAGACTGCAGATATAAAACAGGAAATTATCAGAGACTGCAGACATAATACAGGAGATGATCAGAGAGTGCAGACATAATACAGGAGATGATCAGAGAGTGCAGACATAATACAGGAGATGATCAGAGAGTGCAGACATATTACAGGAGACGGTCAGAGACTGCAGATATAATACAGGAGATGGTCAGAGACTGCAGACATAATATAGGAGATAATGGCTCTCACCTGACCCATCGATACAGCAACAACGGTTCCTCTGATCAGGAGTCAGCTCACTCTGAATTGCCCGTAGTGACTCCACCGAGTCCAGATCTGTATAAAGTATAGACTCCCTACTCCCCTATAGACTCCCTACTAAGTATAAACCCCTCCCTCAATACAGACCCCCCTCCATTAGTACAGACCCCCCAGGACAAACCCCCCTCCATTAGTACAGACCCCCCCCACAAACCACCCCCCCATTAGTACAGACCACCCCCCTCCATTAGTAGAGACCCCCACAAACCACCCCCCTCCATTAGTAAAGACCACCCCACAAACCATCCTCCCTCCATTAGTACAGACCCCCCTCAGGACAAACCACCCCCCTCCATTAGTAGAGACCCCCCCACAAACCACCCCCCATTAGTACAGACCCTCCCACAAACCCCCCATTAGTACAGACCCCCCCACAAACCACCCCCCATTAGGACAGACCACCCCCCTCCATTAGTAGAGATCCCCCCACAACCCCCCCCCATTAGTACAGACCACCTCCCATTAGTACAGAACACCCCCTTCTATTAGTAGAGACCCCCACAAACCACCCCCACCCTCAATTAGTACAGACCCCCCTCAGGACAAAGCACCCCCCCATTAGTACAGACTCCCCCACAAACCACCCCCCATTAGTACAGACCACCCCCCTCCATTAGTAGAGACCCCCCACAAACCACCCGCCATTAGTACAGATCCCCCACAAACCACCCCCCCATTAGTACAGACCCCCCACAAACCACCCCCCCCATTAGGACAGACCACCCCCCTCCATTAGTAGAGACCCCTCCATTAGTAGAGACCCCCCCACAAACCCCCCCATTAGTACAGAACACCCCCTTCTATTAGTAGAAACCCCCACAAACCACCCCCTCAATTAGTACAGACCCCCCATTAGTACAGACCCCCCCACAAACCACCCCCCATTAGTACAGACCACCCCCTCCATTAGTAGAGACCCCCCCATAAACCACACGCCCATTAGTTCAGACACCCCACAAACCATCCCCCCTCCATTAGTACAGACCACCCACAAACCAGCCCCCCTCCATTAGTACAGACCCCCTCCTGGCCCCCACAAACCAGCCCCCCTCCATTAGTACAGACCCCCCACAAACCAGCCCCCCTCCATTAGTACAGATCCCCCTGGCCCCCACAAACCACCCCCTCCATTAGTACAGACCCCCCACAAACCATCCCCCCTCCATTAGTACAGACCCCCCACAAACCAGCCCCCCTCCATTAGTACAGACCCCCTGGCCCCCACAAACCACCCCCTTCCATTAGTACAGACCCCACACAAACCATCCCCCCTCCATTAGTACAGATCCCCCCCTGGCCCCCACAAACCATGCCCCCTCCATTAGTACAGATCCCCCCTGGCCCCCACAAACAATCCCCCCTCCTTTAGTACAGACCCCTCTTGCCCCCACAAACCACCCCCTTCCATTAGTACAGACCCCCACAAACCATCCCCCCTTCATTAGTACAGACCCCCCTGGCCCCCACACACCAGACCCCCCTGGCCCCCACAAACTATCCCCCCTCCATTAGTACAGACCCCCCCTGGGTCCCACACACCACCCCCCCTCCATTAGTACAGACCCCCCTGGCGCCCACAAACCACCCCCTTCCATTAGTACAGACCCCCCTGGCCCCCACACACCAGACCCCCTCCATAAGTACAGACCCCCCCACAAATTATCCCCCCTTCATTAGTACAGTCTACAGACCCCCCCTGGACAAATGCAAACCCCACCCGGGTGGCAGCTGGAGAGGACAGTGTGCAGCCGCGCCGCCCAGGTGGAGAGGATCGTGACAGTTAGAACAAATGTCACGCTGATGCACTGCAATCATTGCACTGCGCTGCACCGCACGAACCGGACCGCCCCCCCACTACGTCACCGCAGGTCTTTCTCCCAGCCGCTCCAATCTCTGATCTCCTCTGCCTGGAGGATGGAGGGGGGAGCAGGGGGAGCAGGAAACAGCAGCGCCGCAGCGGCGATGATCGGCGGCAGTGAGCGGCGGAGACTGAGAGCGGCCTCGCTCTGTATACCAATAAGGAGGAGGGAGGGGAACACTCTGGTGCTTGAGCGCCCCCACCTCTGTGGCGCCTGGGTGAACTGCACCCCTCGCACCCGTCTAGGACCGGCCCTGGCCCCATCTGACTTTTTTCCATTGGTGTAAAAAAATAGAACATGTTTTAAAGTTTTCCGCTGGAAAAAAACTATAGGAAATTCTGATCGTCTGTGTGGAACTCCAATGGAGAAAAAAAAACACGCATGCTCAGAATCAAGTCGACGTATGCTCAGAAGCATTGAACTTAATTTTTCTCGGCTCGTCTGTGTGTTTTACGTCGCCATGTTTTGGACGGTCGGAATTTTGTCTGATGGTGTGTCGGCAAGACTGATGGAAGTCAGCTTCATCGGAATTCCGACGGAAAATTCCATCGGATTTTATTCCATCGGAAATCCGATCGTGTGTACAGGGCATAATGGATCATCTTCTGGGTTTCAAAATGAAGGATTAGGTGAAAAGGTGAAAAGTAGATAGTTAAAATTAAGTTCTGTATGGTATCATATTATAGTGTCTTCTGTTACTATTTAGTCCATGACGTCTTCACTGTAATGTGGAGGGGAATCAAAACGGCTTCTTTTGTGAGAGTGGGGATGGTTTCCGTTGTTTCCAGGGAATTTAGAGGATTTTTGTGAAGATGCTGATCTTCTGCGTGGGGAACTGGGAGTAGGTACAGGTTCCACTAGGTGTAACTTTTGCAAAGTTTGCTGTAATTCTTCCACTGATCTGCAGGTGAATTTAGAGCCTTGATGTGCAAAGCAAATGGAAAATGGAAATCCCCATTGGTAGTTTATGTGGTGATTTTGTAGTACCATAAGTTTGGGTTTCATTGCGTGGCGTTTGCCGTTTGGCAATAGTAAGTTGAGAGAGGTCAGCAAATAATTGGTGCTTTATGTCCTTGAAAAGATAAGCCATTTTTTTCCCTTGCTGCTGCTAACAAATTCTCCTTTGTGCGGTAAAAATAAAATTTCGAGATTACATTGCGTGGTGGACATTCTGCCTTTTGGGGTGCAAGAGTGCGGTGGATTCTGTCCATTTCCAACCGTTCTATTGGCAATGCAGGCATAAGTTCCTGAAATAAGGCAGTAATGGCATCTTGTAAGTCTGTCACTGACTCTGGTATACCTCTGATATGAATATTAGACCTTCTGGCTCTATTTTCATAGTCTTCCAGTCTAGTTTGTAAGGTTAAATTTTCCTCCTTAAGATTTTCCAGTTCACTCATCTACTTTCCAGCGCTTCTGTGCGGCTGCCCAACTCCCTTTATATCTTTTGTGAGGCTTTTTGTAATATGATCTGAAGTTTGCCTCAGAGCTTTGTTAAGCATTTTTTCAAATTGTCTCAATAATGCTGGGGAGGCAGGGGAATCTTGTGAAGTACATTGTGTGTCATTTGTTTCTGACTCACCAGGGGAGTCTGTCTGTAAAGGCTGCTGTTTCCTTGAGAGCGCTGAAGCTTTTGAGGAGGAAGGTACCGGCGCCATTTTAGCTGCGGCCCGCACTTTGGGTTCATTAATGGAGAGGTTTTTGTTTTTGGTGCTAGTGCCTCCCAGCACCATATTTTTGCCCAAAACTGTACCTTTTTGTTTAGGGTGTTGTCCGGTGTGTTTCTGTGTCTCTGGGACCGGCGGGTACCGCTTTAATTTTAGCTTTTCTCCTCACACAGAGCGGAGCTCTAGCAGTGCATGTCCGCTCCTTTTAGAGTCCGCACATGCTCCTAGGTCTGTGGAATTTCAATACATTACATTTTTGTTCTTGCATGTAGGTATGCTTTAGAAAATCTTTACTGGTTTATTGGTGGGCTTTTGGGATTTTTTAGCCCAACTGGCCATAACTTGTCTGGTTATCCTCGCTCATATTCATTTCAAAACACTGCACTGATGATGGCCATTGGCCAACAAGGCAGTTACTAGATATGTGCAGAATGAAAAAATGTGTTTCATTATTTACATAAATTATTTTAGTTAAATATGTTTAATTCATTCAATTTGTTTTCGGAATTTGTTTAGTTTATTCAAATCGATTTGAATTTTCTAAATTTGTCCGAATTTCAATTCAGAACGAAACGAACCGCACATCCTGGCAGTTACAGTTGTTTGCAGTTCGCAATAAATGGCTCTATAATAGTATACCATATCTGTACTATGAAGCAGAAGTTGTTAAGGTACAGTTGGCACAGAGAATATTTTACATGGCTTCACCGAATATCAAATATTGAGAAATAAATCACCTATTTGGGGGATTTATATGACTTGCAGATACCTTCTTTTTAGAAAGCTCTGCTGTGCTTCATAAGGAGGAAGTAAAGTCAACTTTCAAAAGAAATTGAAGAATACAATTCTCTACTCTAGACACCATGTAGAGTGTGTCTATGTATATACAGTCTCTTACAAAAGTGAGTACACCCCACATATTTTTGTAAATATTTTATTCTATCTTTTCATGTGACAACACTGAAGAAATGACACTTTGCTACAATGTAAAGTAGTGAGTGTACAGCTTGTATAACAGTGTAAATTTGCTGTCCCCTCAAAATAACTCAACACACAGCCATTAATGTCTAAACCACTGGCAAAAAAAGTGAGTACACCCCTAAGTGAAAATGCCCAAATCAGAGCCAAAGTGTCAATATTTTGTGTGGCCACCATTATTTACCAACACTGCCTTAACCCTCTTGGGCATGGAGTTCACCAGAGCTTCACAAGTTGCCACTGGAGTGCTCTTCCACTCCTCCATGATGACATCACTGAGCTTCTGGATGTTGGAGACCTTGTGCTCCTCCAACTTCCGTTTGAGGATGCTCAATAGGGTTTAGGTCTGGAGATATGCTTGGCCAGTCCATCACCTTTACCTTCAGCTTCTTTAGCAAGGCAGTGGTCATCTTGGAGGTGTTTTGGGGTCGTTATCATGTTGGAATATTGGCCTGTGGCCCAGTCTCCGAAAGCGAGGGGATCATGCTTAACATGATGAACTGTAGCTCCCCAGTGCCGACAGCACTCATGCAGCCCCAGACCATGACTCTCCCACCACCATGCTTGACTGTAGACAAGACACACTTGTCTTTATACTCCACACCTGGTTGCCGCCACACAAGTTTGACACCACCTGGACCAAATATGTTTATCTTAGTCTCATCAGACCGCAGGACATGGTTCCAATAATCCATGTCCTTAGTCTGCTTATCTTCAACAAACTGTTTGCAGGCTTTTTTGTGCATCATCTTTAGAAGAGGCTTCCTTCTGGGATGACAGCCGTGCAGATCAATTTGATGCAGTGTGCAATGTATGGTCTGAGCACTGACAGGCTGACCCCCCCCCCCACCCCTTCAACCTCTGCAGCAATGCTGGCAGCACTCATATGTCTATTTCCCAAAGACAACCTCTGGATAAAAAGGGGTGTACTCCCTTATGTGAGATACTGTATCTGATAGATACAGTACATCTCTGGGTAATATACTGTACATGATAAGATAATAATGAATAGGAAGATAAGTTATGGTTGATACTTACTAGCACATTGGTCCTTCGTTTGTTAGTGAGCACTGTCCATGGTGGCAGTCTACCTGATATTCATCCAACATGAGACTGCTGCAGTTGTTAACACAATAGAGTTCAGGGATTGCATTTATAGCATAATAATATTTCATTAACTCTGGATCGATATCCGCAGGGAAGCACAGTTCTAAAAATGTTAATATAAGTATTTGTTTAAAAAAAAGTTATAAACAATGAGTGAGCATTGTCAGAGAGATAGATAGAGATTTCCCAGTGCAGCATCTACACTGCAGTCATGCAAAAATAAACGTCATAAAATGGAGAAAGGAGTACCTAATAGATCAGTTTCTGTTTTGTTGACATCCAGCAGGCCATAGCAAAAGGTTTCTGCAAAATAAAATAAAGGGAGATGAAAGAGTTAATTAGGGCTAGTATGAGATAATGAGTGGTTAATGAGGATGAGCATGAATTCTACCCAAATCCAGTCTGTTTGCAGTTCAGCAACTACTAAATGACAAGACATGTCCCTGGCAAGCAGTGGTGGCTGGTGCTAAACTTTTTGGGGGAGGCGGCAAGCAAACCCCCCCCCCCAGGTCCACATTCACCCCTCCATGGTGGTGGCACTGCGGCTATCTCAGGCTTCTCTTCCGGGCCAACCTGATCCGCCTCCCATCCTGATTGGCCGGGAGGAGAAGCTGGAACACAATAGCGAATATTGATTCGTTAGTGTCACAAGTGGGTGGGTTTGGGGCGCAGTACTCTGCGCCCTGAGCCCAACCTTTTCAAGCTAAATAGACAGCTTCGGTCTCCAGGACTGTGTGTAAACCCAACACCCCCCCTCCCGCTGTCAGATCCGTGCGAATGGGCTATAGGAGTACATTGTAATGCATCCACAACTTCACACCTAGATTTAAGGCAACCCCAATGCATAATGTTTAAAGGATTTGTATATTTTTAATGTAGTTCTTCAGGTTTTGTTAAACGACCTTCTCCCCGTCGATATTGGTATTTAAATGTATTTTTTTTTTTGTGCATCTGGTACATTTCCCTCATGGCAGTGCCCAGATATGAAAGCCCTTTTTTAATAAAAGCTTGCACAATAGCCTTGAGAAAGGATTCTGTATACCTCCATTGGGGTTCAGCTATGTTCCGTATCTATATTCAGTATTTGCAAATTTCCTGATGTGCAACCTGCAACAAACGTAATTTTTGCCCAGACTGCTCATCAGTAGTGGTTAATGAGGGGTTATATAGGAAAAACTGCATCACTTTTTTGATTAACTTTTAAGCTTGCTTTAGCAACTTCTGTGTCCTGACAGCTACAGCTAAATACAACGTGTCTATTTATTTTTGCCTGTTAACAAATATTGACATCGATTCCAGCTGATCACTGCTGACAGAGCTGCTGATATCAGCTGTCAAAATGACAGCAGGTCCCTGTAGCTACAATATGAGGAAGAAATATAAGACGTATGAAGTATCTCTACCTAGGAAATTTGGTGGCAAAAAATATATATTTTTTGCATACAATCTTTTCTAAAGTACCAAAACCCCCAATACCTACCCCAGTTGAGAAAATGTCCTATTGACAAGGATACTAAGTAGGTGCAGTCTTAATATAAAGCCTAAAATCCTTTTTACATTTTGTCATTTCCCGGGGACACAAAAAGTGAGGGAAAAGCTCTAAAAAAGCTCTACAAAATTAGAGGAATCCCCTTTTAGACAGCTGTCACCCTTACATGGTGTCTGCATAGTTGTGGGGCCAATGCCACTTGGCAGAGCCAGCTGAATGATACCAGTAGCTGCATGTAGAGTGTCATTCTGGCCACCTCAGTAAGGGGAACTTTCTTCCCACTGAGCAGCAATGTAAGGGGACTGTTAATCCCACTGACCACCAATGTAGGGCGAATGTTATTTCCACTGACCACCAATGTAAGTACCCATGTAGACCTGAAATTATTTTGAGGGTTCCTCTGGGGTAAAACGATTGAGAAAGTTAGCAAATTCATGCTTGAGGACACAGAAAAAAGGAATAGTTGGTGTAGAGTTAACCTCAAAAGAGGTCAAAGGACCACCTTAAAATTTCCATTGGTGTGAAGGACAACTTGGTTCACTTTGGACCTTTAATAAGTGTTTATCCCAGGCGTGTTTAAATTTAGTTGCTGTTGGTTCTAGGTGTCTACTACTCTTATTATAATATAAAACAGTGTTTTTTCTAGTTTTATGGGGCAATACAGGCTTTCATTTTGGACATTGGTGTGCTTTTATTTAAAAACATGCAAAGCCATTTGTCCTGGGAAACTGCATGTACATTCTGTGTGAATGGGGGCAAAAAATAAGATTATTTTCTCTACAGGTCAAATGTTATTCTTACGAATAGCATGAATAAGGAAAATACTGCATCATGGCCATTAGATGGAGCTAAAGATCATAGAAAATAAATACTTATTTACTATGATTCGCAGCTCCAACTAGTGGCCATAATGAGGTATTTCACTGAACCAATATGCTGTATGAAGAATTATATTCAACCTGGAGAGAAAATATCCTACTAACATTTTTGTCCCCATTTGATCAGAACAAATGTGCATGGCATTTCACAAGAAGAATAGCTCTGCAATTTTTTTTTTTTTTTTTTATAAATATGCCCATAAAGCTCCCTAAGTTTCAAGTGGTTTTTCAAATAGGATAAATGTAAATAATGTACATGTTCTGTAAAGCACTGTGAAAAATGTAAGAGCTGTATAAGTTCACAAGGTGAATAGAAGGAAACATTGATGGAGAGATAGAGGAAGGAAGGAAGGAAAAAAGAAAGGAAGATATGCTTACCATTAGACAATGATGTGTTGTATGGGCAACGGTAGTATTCTGATGCTGTTAAAACATTTATCACATTTTTTACTAAGGCTGTTTTCTCTTCTTTATAATTTAGGAAAGGGACTTCTGCGCTGACTTCATGGTTCACAACAACACTTCCCTCCCTAGAAAAAACAAAAATGATTGTGTTGCAAGGATCAAAAAAAGGTAAAAGCAGAATTATGGAAAACATTAAATTATTGAGCAAGTTGGGCAGTTACATGTCAATACTGTAAAAATGTCCCAATAGATTGACATATTTTTTTATAAATTCTTTTTTCTCCAGGAACATTTTTTGGCTGTCATCCCATCCGCCCCATGTTACTATTTTTTCTATTAAAGCTCATCTCCGGGAAGAAACAAATACAAACCCTTTCCCACCCCCTTGAAATTGCTTAACAAGCTAAAAACATTTTCCTAGTTTTGTACAGAGTAGAGAAGGACCTTTATCACTGCTAAGAGGGGCTCCATTGCAGAGATTTACCTTCACTTCCTGTCCTGTTGACAATGGTTTTGCCATGCAGGAAGTGAGGAAAGAGCTGCAACAGGGACAAAGGCTGAAATAAAAACCTGACAGGGGTTTTAGTCTTTCCCTACTCTACTAAAAAAAAGTGTAATTTCTGTCTGTGTTACAGTTGGAGAATTTCCCTCACTTTCCATCTACTTAAAGTAGAGGTCTACCTAAAAAAAAAAATATATTAAAAACCAGCAGCTACAAATACTGCAGCTGCTGACATTTAATAAATGGACAGGGTGCCCGCGATGTTGGCAGCCGAAGCCGAGCAATCGCTCGTCTCTCGGCTTCCCCCGCCGCCATCCTCGGTGAGGGAATCAGGAAATGAAGCGTTGCGGCTTCACTGCCCGGTTCCCTACTGTGCATGCACGAGTCGCGCTGTGCGTCCTCACTGGTCCCCACTGTGTTTTGGGTAGGGTTGCCACCTCATCCCTTTAAACCCGAACACATATTAATTACGCAGGTTCTGAGGCTGATTTAATGCAGATAAGGTGCTAATTGAGTTTAATTACCACCTTAATCAGCCACAGAACCTGTGTAATTAATATGTGTTCGGGTTTAAAGGGATGAGGTGGCAACCCTAGTTGTGGGACCTGTGTGTTTACCAGAACACAGCGGGGGGGGGGAGGGGCGTGACTCCCGGAAGTGGGTGCAAATACCTGTATTATACAAGTATCTGCACCCCTCTCCCCCCTGAAAGGTGCCAAATGTGACACCGGAGGGGGGAAGGGTTCCGAAAAGCGGAGGTTCTCTTTTTGTGTGGACCTCCACCTTAACAGTTGTCACTGGGACAGAAAGTGAAGAGAAATCTTGAAGCTCAAACAGCAGTAAATTTCTGTCTGTGTTGCTATTAAAGAGTTCCCCTTATTTTCACTTGGTAGCACTGATTATATGTGTTTTCACCTTATTTTCTATCTGGTAAAATGTTTTCAGCAAGACAGGAAGTGAGGGGGTGCCCCAGCTAACAGAAAACAATCCTTCCCTAGTACCCTACTCTATCAAAAAAAAAATAATTGATGAATATACACTTTAATCAGAATGTTTTTTTTTTTTTAAATATCTAACTAAAAACAACCTTTACAGGCCCTGGATCTTCTATCTTCTGCTCAGAAATGTGGTAGGGTCCGTGGAGTCGTCAAAGAAAGTGTAAATCTCTAATGCACAGCATGTGTTACAGGTCTAACTCTGATCTCAAAAACGAAGTATCTTCTTCCAATGCCCCCAGCCAAACATATCCCATTTGTATTGAGCCAAAGGTCAAGTGTCCACCTTCCACTTAGTCCTAACTTTTCAAGACAGGTTCCTCACAGAGGTCCTCATAGGATCCTGTAGCACTTAGCAATGATATCACAGACAAGACCGGTCAGCAGAACCAGTGAAGAGATTGGAGGGCTTCTTAAAGAATTGCTAAAAGTGGAACGAACTCCCGACCCCCCCCCCCCCCACACACACACACACACACAAAATAGTAAGCATAGTGGAAAGTCCTGGTAGCAATTTCCACCCAGGAAACAATACTTTATCAGTTGGCTTAAGCTGTCATAAAAAGTTAAAAACACAAAAGAGGTCTGGAAACCCAAGGATTCTTTATAATTAAATATAACTTTTTATTCTACATTGTAAAATCAATGAATTACCATGTGGCCTCAAGTTCGTTGGCTCAAAATAAGGGGTTACCTGAAAAAGAGGCCACATTGTTGACATGTGTCACCATGGCCGGCTTCCTCAGACTATGCCCTCTGAGCAAGCCTGCCAAGGTAACACATGACAGGTTAAGTTGCATCTCTACTGCGGGGAGAACCCTATTTTGAGTCAACCCCTGGATTGAGGAATATAGTGTTTTTTTTCCAAAACACTCCAGGTTCCTTTGCATTTTTTTAGAAATGAGTTGAGCCCATACTGGTTGAGACAGTTCCATTTACCTACCTACTCTTAAAGTGGAACTAAACCAACCAATTTAAGAATTTCCTTAAACCGTTATATTCAAGGCAGGCCTTCAGTCATAACTGTTACAGTTACCAGTGTGCAAATGTTACATAGTTATATAGTAGGTGAGGTTGAAAAAAGACACAAGTCCATCAAGTCCAACCTATGTGTGTGATTATATGTCAGTATTACATTGTATATCCCTGTATGTTGTGGTCGTTCAGGTGCTTATCTAATAGTTTCTTGAAATCATCGATGCCCCCTGCTGAGACCACCGCCTGTGGAAGGGAATTCCACATCCTTGCCACTCTTACAGTAAAGAACCCTCTACATAGTTTAAGGTTAAACCTCTTTTCTTCTAATTTGAATGAGTGGCCACGTGTCTTGTTAAACTCCCTTCCGCAAAAAAGTTTTATCCCTATTGTGGGGCCACCAGTACGGTATTTGTATATTGAAATCATATCCCCTCTTAAGCGTTTCTTCTCCAGAGAGAATAAGTTCAGTGCTCGCAACTGTTCCCCATAACTAATATCCTCCAGGCCCTTTATTAGCTTTGTTGTCCTTATTTGTATTCTCTCCATTTCCAGCACATCTTTCCTGAGGACTGGTAACCAGAACTGGACAGCATACTCCAGGTGATGCCGGACCAGAGTCTTGTAGAGCGGGAGAATTCTAGTTTTATAGTTTATGTTAGCTCTCAACTAAACTATCAAGTCATCAAATGGCTGGTGTCACAGCGGATCACATGTGCAGCAGCATGGCAGCTCCAGATCAAACAGAGGCTAAGATGGCAGCTTCCTTGGCTGTAAAGGAGAGGAGGGTTTAGTTCCACATGTTTAACCCTTTCAATACAGGGCTTTTTATACCACTTCCATACCGGGCCTATTCTGGCACTTCTCTCCTACATGTACAAATCATCATTCTTTTGCTAGAAAATTACTCAGAACCCCCAAACATTATATGTTTTTTTAGCAGACACCCTAGGGAATAAAATTACGGTCATTGCTAATTTTTATCTTGCACGGTATTTGCACAATAATTTTTCAAACGCATTTTTTGGGGAAAAAAATAATTTCATTTATTAAAAAATAACAAAACAGTAAAGTTAGCCCAATTTTTTTGTAATATATGAAAGCTTCTGTTATGCAGAGTAAATATATACCTAACATGTCACGCTTTAAAATTGCGCACACTCATGGAATGGTGCCAAACTTCGGTACTTAAAAATCTCCATACGCAACGTTTTGAAAATTTTTACAGGTTACCAGGTTAGAGTTACAGAGGAGGGCTAGTGCTAGAATTGTTGCACGCGCTCTAATGCACGCGGCGATACCTCACATATGAGGTTTGAACGGCGTTTACATATGTGGGCGGGACTTATGTGTGCGTTCGCTTCTGAACAGGAGCTATTGGGGACAGGGGCGTTTTAAATATTTTTTTAAATATTTTTTTCAATATTTTTTATTTTGTTTTACTTATTTTATTTTATTTTTACACTTTTTATTTTTTTGATCTATTTTATTCCTATTACAAGGAATGTAAACATCCCTTGTAATAGGAATGGTGTGTGACAGGTCCTCTTTATGGAGAGATGCGAGGTCAATAAGACCCCACATCTCTCCTCCAGGCTGGAACGCATGAGATCGTGAAAAAAATTTCACCAATCTCATGCTTACTAGCTGCAATGGCGGCTTTGTTAACATTTGAGAACCCGGGCGTGACATCATCACATCGCGCCCGGGCTTCTGACGGTCATAGAGATGACTGGTGACCATCTGGTCACCAGTCATCTCTATGCTTGTCATGTGACCACCGGCGCCGGACGATTCTTTCTCCGGGCCCCCGATGGCACAGGAGAGCCTGGAGAAGCACCAGATGGCGGCGGGAGGGGGGAAGTTCCCTCCCGCCACCTATAAGAACGATCAAGCAGTGGAACCGCCCCTATGATCATTCTTATGGTGCGCAGAATCGCCGGCTGAAGAGAAGGATATCTGAATGATGCCTCCAGCTGCAGGCATCATTCAGATATCCCCCCACAAACCCAGGACGTCATATGACGTCCACCCGGAGGGAGAGAGGGTTCCTGCTGGCGTCATTTTACAATGACCCGGTATGGAAGTGGTTAACATATCCAGTGTGAGCTTGTTCACCATGTTATACTCAACTTTGAAGCTCCATTGATACATTGCCACTTGATAGCCTCTGACTTTTTTTGTAGGATATTGTGTGAATATTCACATAATGATACAGAGAGAGATGCTGCATTATCATGTTAGCAGCTGCTGTCTGCATCATCCAGAACCACCCTTCACCAGGAGAAAACCCACCAAAGAAGAGGACTTTTTGAGTCATGTAACCAGCCTGACTACTTTGCAAATAAGGTAAGTATAAAAGCAATGGCAAATCATACAATGGGTGGGGTTCTGGGCAAGGCTCCAAGGTGAAAGCAGAATAAGTGCAACAAAGCAACTGTTTAGTATTTTGCACACACAAAAGTTCTATTCCTACCGGAAAAATGATACGTGGATTGTTGAAGGTCTATTCAATTTTTCATAAATCTTGCTCATCTGCAAAATAAAAAGATTTAAACTGTTTGTCTCTTATATTGTCAGAAATTATTAACTCAAAGGCAGCATAAGAATGTCAAAAGGATTTTTCACAGTTTTAGGAACCCCTGATCAGACTCAGCACTGTAATCCATAAAGTGAACTTGTAGCCACTAGAAGTGCTATTATTACTCCCAGTCTCAACAGTGTCCCTAGACAAAAAAATGGGTAGTGGTGCTGCTAAATAGTATGAGATTTAATACATTAGTCCATCAATAAGGAGCGCGCCCTGAGTTCCATCTACCAGGGCGCATGCTCCAAAGTGCCGTTGCAACCCACCAGTGACGTCATTACACCCGTCACCGTGTTCCAGCCCTCACCATCGCCCTCATCCAAGCCTCTGTTTCATCGCCATGGTCCCAGATATCCTGCTGGCTCGGATTTCTCCCCCACAGGCAGAAAAATTTGCTGTTCAGAATGCCGCTCTGCAGTGAACGCCACGCCAGTGTGGATGGACTTGTGCCTTGCTTCCTTAACCTCCATGTAAGTGGACAATACAACTGTCTCTCATTAAAATGTTTACAGTTCTAACCTAGAGGCGTCTGTGTTTCTCTTCTCATTAACAGTGTTCCTACCAGAGAGTGGGTATCTGAGTATGCGGCAATATCTGAGTATGCGGTAAGATACCGCATAGCATTTTTCAAAAAGTTTTTTAGTATTCAATAAAAAAAACACTACTAAAATACTGCATGAGTTAATTTATGAAGTCATGCGGTATTTTACTAGCGAAAGCCCACGGTAATTTATCGCCGGCGGCAGCCAGCTTCCTTAACAACCAGTAACTGTCAAGGCCCTGGTATGGATTTGAGAGGGGGACCCCATGCCGTTTATTTTCCGGCAATTGTTTTTGTTACTTTCAGCTGTCAACTGGGAATCTGTTGTTAAGGATGTGGCGGACGCTCGCTCCATGACAACCTGGTTGTTTACTGTATGTTAAGGATGTCGGTGGCTGCCGGTTCCTTAAATATCGCATGCCGAGACCACTACTTATTTACCGCATGCAACTTTTATTTGTTTTAGTAATTTACTTTCACTACTGTTTTATGCAGTATTTAATAAGCGTTTCTGCTTTAAATACCGCATAAAGCAGAAGTGAACTGACATTTTCAGGATCGCATGCGGTATTTGGGAAAACACCTAAATACCGCATGCGATCTGGTTCTGTGAATGGAGCCCATTGTCCCTAACTTACCTAACCTATCAACCATATGTGAACTAAAGGAATGATTTTTTTGTTTTTTGTTTTGTTTTGGAAAGAACTTCCTACTGTCTGTGTCCTTATTGAGGAGTTGTACCATCAAATCCTGTTTGATCACAGGTACAAGAAGTAAGCAGAATTATAGCCATTGGTTACACAAACAACAATACCTCAATTTTTTTAAGTTTTCCCATTCCATCCAAAACTAAAAAAAAGACCATGAAAACCTTGAAAATATGACTATAAAGGGGGCACCCATAATAGTGCCGTACATATCTCAAGACCTTTGCAGGAGAATCTCCAGCCCAAAACAAAGGTGGTCTTTCTTTAGAAATTGATAGATATATATAACCTTTGTTATACAAATAAAGAAATTAGAGCATTCTTTCCTGCTGTGCCTATTTCAGAGCTCCTGGATACTATCCTGAGTGTCTTCCGGCACTGTGAAGGTTAGCAACACTGCTACTGAGAAAAGTAGCATCCGTCGCTCAGCCCCTTCTGCCCTCCCCACCGTTCACAAAACGTATACTATTATTATCCCATAATGCACTGCATTCTGTGATAATTGCCCACAATGCAACGACCCTGATGAAGTCACGTGATCTAATGACGCAACGGTGCCGGTACACTGCAAAAAAGTGTATGGTGGACCATTTTGTTGGAGGTTTTCATTACTTTATGTCTGGATACTGATGTGCACCAGTATTAGTGTATAATAGTTTTTTAATAGAAAATATTGTTTATTATACGGAGAGCATTATATGTTCTTTAACTTTTTGAGTGAGTCATAAACATTCATTGTATGATTACGGAGAGACATGTGCACTGCAGAAAAATGTGTTTGTTTTAGTTCCATTTGTTTTTTGTTTTTTGGTTTTTTGGGTCATTCGTTATGATTGCAATTCGTAAATTTGTAATTTGTAAAAACAGAAAATCCAAAAATAAGAAAGAAAATCTGCAAATTCGAAATAACAAAATCCGAAAATTATAAATAATAACTAACTAATAATAAGTAACTATTAAATTATAGGCTTTGGAATTTCCTTTCAAATTTGGCTGTTAGTGAACGTAATGAATATGAAAATCCGAAGTTACGAATTATTAAAAATAACGAATACCGCATCTAAACAAATGGGACGTAATGCATTAATAATAATAAATAATAATAAAAACGTATTATTATTATTTATTATTCATTCATTCCGTTCCATTTGTTTAGATGCGGTATTTGTTACGAATATGAAAATCCATAGTTACGAATTATCTGAAATAACGAATACCGCATCTAAACAAATGGAACAGAACGAATGAATAATAAATAATAATAATAAAAAGATTTTATTATTAACATTATTGTTATTTATTATTATTATTATTATTAATGTGTTACGTTCAATTTGTATTAGATGCGGCATTCGTTATTTTGGATAATTCGTAACTTCGGATCAATTTGTATTCGTTACGTTCACTAACAGCCAAATTTGAAAGGAAATTCCAATACCTATAATTTAATAGATAGTTATTATTTGAGATTTTAGGATTTTCGGGTTTTCGGATTTTCAAATTTCGAATTTACGAATATTTGGAAAAATTTGTTAAATGAGTTTTCTTTAATTCGGATGTTCCTGAATTAACAAACTTGTCGAAATTCGTTAAAAAACGAATTTGGAACAAAATGAATTAAACATGTAATTACGGAGGATGGAGAGTGAGAACATCAGCAAGTTGAAGAAAGGCATAACAACCGTGGCATAGGCGACAAGTGCATTATGACTGTCAGTCTCTGCTCTCCACTCAGCAGAACGAGAACTGGTCAATCAGTGGCCATGCGATCACACCGCTCCCACGCCGCGCTAAAGACGCTGCTTGCAGGACTTTTTTTTTCCGTCCTGCAAACGCACCGCCCCAGTGTAAAAGCACTCCGGCTTTCAAACTGGGGAGGCTTAAGAGGCGCATTTCGGTCGCTTTACAGGCACTCTTTTTAGCGCTACAATGCCTGAAAAGCACCTTCAGTGTGTAAAGGGTCTTAGAGTGGACATGGGACAGCTACAGCATCACACCAATGCTGCAACATAAAGGTGGGTATGTGTATTTGTTTTTTTTGCAAACCCTAAACTTCTCCTTTTTGACTGAGCCCAGTGCCAATCACTTTGGCCCTAGGTTCACACTTATGTGTGTGGCTGTGGGTGCGAGTGACTGACATCCACAGTAAAAATGCAGTGCTCTGCAGAAACGCGCTGGGCTGTCTTTCATTCTGAATGGTCCAAATGAACATGCAATTTGCCTGCAGCCACGTTTTTAAAAGGGTGCATGCACCTTTTTCTTTAGCAAACGCAGGCATGGCAGCCCATTCATTTGAAAGGGCTGCTGTGTCGGGGAAAAATTTGGCACACACGAAATGCGTAGGTGTAAATCTGCTGGCACTTAGACTGCGGATCCATTAACTGAAAAATCTTCATGCAGAGTGAAAGTGCCATCGTCATATATTTGTCGAAGCATGGTGAACATTTACTCTGTGTTTGCCACATTAACCACCACCAATGTCACACAAGAATTTCATGTACAAACAGTTGCCTCTAATGTTGGTCTAGGAGCAGTATTTTCTCAGGTAATGAATGAAGAAGAACATCCAGTGGCATACCTAGACTGGAAACTAACCCCTGCAGAGAGGAACTATTCAATGGACATTTCGGACAAACTGTTATGATTGATTACAGACCATTATGGTCTACGGTGGTTGGCTCACAACAAGGGTCACAAAATGGTGTCTGGCCCTGCAAGACTTTAACCACTTGACCACTGGGCACTTAAACGCCCTTCCTGCCCAGGCCAATTTTCAGCTTTCAACGCTCTCACACCTTGAATGACAATTGCGCGATCATGCAACACTTTACCCAAATTAAATTTTTATCATTTTTTTCCCACAAATAGAGCTTTCTTTTGGTGGTATTTAATCACTTCTGGGGTTTTTATTTTTTTGCAATTTTTTTTAAAAAAGAATGAAAATGTTGAAAAAAAAAACAGTTTCATAGTTCGTTATAAAATTTTGAAAACAGGTAACCTTTCTCCTTAATTAATGTGCGCTGATGAGGCAGCACTGATGGGCAATGATGGGTACTGATAGGCTGTACTGATGGGCACTGATAGGCTGCACAGATAGGCACTGATAAAGCGGCACTGATGAGCAATGATAGGTGGCACTGGTGGGCACTGATGAGGCAGCACTGTTGGGCATTGAGAGGTGGCAATAAGAGTGGCACTGATGGGGGGCACTGAAGTGCACTGGTAGGTGACACTGATAACCGGCATTGATAGGTGGCACTGATGGGTACTGATAGGTGGCTCGGTGGGCACTGATGAGGAAGCACTGTTGGGCACTGAGAGGTGGCAATAACAGGTGACACTGATGGGTGGC
Organism: Rana muscosa; assembly: GCA_029206835.1. NCBI lineage: Eukaryota > Metazoa > Chordata > Amphibia > Anura > Ranidae > Rana > Rana muscosa. Next base: position 324,753,288 of record CM055118.1, on the reverse strand, counting down.
ACAGGGCACTGATGGGCGGCACTGAAGGGCACTGATGGGTGGCACTGAAGGGCACTGGTAGGTGGCACTGATAGGCGGCACTGATAGGGGCACTGTTAGGCGACACTGATAGGCAAAATTGATAGGTGGCACTGATGATGAGGCACTGATGGGCACTGATTGGCAGCACTGATGATGAGGCACTGATACGTGATACTCGTGGGCATTGATAGGTGGCACTGGTAGGTGGCACTGATATGCACTGGCAGGTGGTACTGGAGGGCACTGCATAACAGCAGTGCCTCTCCCTGTTAGGAACCGATGTCCCTCTGTCAGAAGCCAGGGATCAGCCAGGGGGCGTGCAGGCAGCTCATGCACAAGAGGACGTCTATTGATGCCTTCCCAGCAATTAAGGCCCACTCTGTAGCTGTCATTCAGCTATAGCGCAGGCGGGAGGTTGTTACATTTTATGTAGAACATACTGTAGGCCAGAAACCCAGCAAGGTAATGTAAATGTATTAGAAAAATGTGAAGCACAACTCTAAATTCAATACGTCAGTTTATAAATCTTCTTGTATTAAGTTTAAAACCCATACCCTTTTCAGAAAAGCTTAAACGGGGTGCTTGTCATCAAAATATACACTTACCTGATTCAGAAAATTATTTGTGTACAGTTGGTATTTGCTGCTTTTGTTGTTCTCGAGATCTGAATGAAAACTTTCATTTATGTACACTTCAACTGTTACTTTGACAATGACCGTTTCTATAAAGACAAACACAGGTCAAGCTTTAGTATGTGTTCTATGCACATTTTGAATTATAACAAAAGGCAAAAACTATTTTTAGTTTTGGATAGAGTGGTCAGGTTTTTAATGTGGTTTGTGCCCCTGTTAGGGAGATTCATTCTCTCTAGTTGCTCTGTTTACAAATTATCACTGGGAGTGAAAATAAAAGAAAATCACGAAATATGGATTGTCACCAGGACTGGGAAATTAAAAAAAAAAGTTTGTGTCAACCACATATTAACATTTATGATAACCTAATCAGCCCTAATTGACTCCATCTCCCCATTTCCCCTTAGCTATTTTTTTCATGTTCTTTTTTTTATTTATTTTTTATTTATATTTTTGTAACCATTAATGTTTAAACGTATTTGTTTATTTTCTTCATACTTTTTAAGTGCCACGTTAACCACTTAACGACCGCCCACTGTAATTATACGTTGGCAGAATGGCACCGACAGGCAGAATCACGTAGATCTACGTGATCGCCTTTGTATAGTTGGGGGGTCCGATCGGACCCCCCTTCTTTACAGTGAGCGGCCGTTATTCGTTTGGGAGCGATCAGGGATGAGGGGACGGCCGTTCGATTCCGGCCACCCCCTCGCGATCGATCCCGGCGAATGAGAGAGCTTCCCCTGCCTGTGTAATGTAAACACAGGCAGAGGAAGTGATGTCATCTCTCCATGCGGCGGTCTTTTCGATCCGGCGCGAGGAGAGAAGACATCACATAGTAAGTGCACCAACAGCCCACTGACACCAGTACACGTAGGCACACTTACACCCCCCAGTCACCCCCAGATCACCCCCCAGATCACCCCGAGTACCCCCAGTCACAGTGCACCGTTTGCAGTGGTCATTTTTTTTACTGATCACTGCAATCAGTGTCATTTGTGACTGTAAAAAGTTGCAGGGCAGTTAGGTTTAGGCCTCTTTAGGTCCAGGGTAGCCCCCTAACCCCCCCTAATAAAGGTTTAACCCCTTGATCGCCCCCAGGTAACCCTTTCACCCCCTAACGCCAGCGTCACTAAGCGATCATATTTCCGATCGCTGTATTTAGTGCTGGTGGTGCCCTAGATAGTCAGTTATTTATTTTTAGTTTAGTCACAGGTTTTTATAGCGTCAGGTACCCCCATATATTATTTTAACCCCCTGATTGCCCCTAGAGTTAACCCTTTCACCAGTGATCACTGTATAAGTTTTACTGGTGACACTGGTTAGCCAGTTAGTTATTTAGTTATTTAGGTTACCCGTCAGGTTTTTATATAGCGTCAGGTACCCCCATATATAACCTAATAAAGGTTTTAACCCCCTGATTGCCCCTAGTTAACCCTTTGACCAGTGATCACCATATAAGTTTTACGGGTGACGCTGGTTGGTTAGTTTGCTTTTTATAGCATCAGGGCACCCGCCGTATATAACCCAATAAAGGTTTAACTCCCTGATCGCCCGGCGGCTGATATCAATTAGGTTTTAGCGCCAGAGAGGGTCTGCGTCGCCCCAGGCAGCGTCAGGTTAGTGCCAGTAACGCTAACACCCACGCGCAAAGCATACACCTCCCTTAGTGGTATAGTATCTGATCAGATCTATACTAGCGTCCCCAGCGGTTTAGGGTTCCCAAAACCGCAGTGTTAGCGGGATCAGCCCAGATACCTGCTAGCACCTGCGTTTAGCCCCTCTGCCCAGCCCAGCCCAGCCCACCCAAGTGCAGTATCGATCACTGTCACTTACCAAACACAACACACATAACTGCAGTGTTCGCAGAGACAGTCCTGATCCCTGCGATCGCTAACAGTTTTTTTGGTAGCGTTTGATACATTTGCTGACAGTCAGGTGCTTTTTTTACCTGTGAATCTTACTAGTGTACCCCTAAATTTAGAGCCCAAAATGGCAAGACAAGGGTACACTAGTAAAGAGGCCTACGAGATTCTGAGCATGACAGATAGTGAAGAGGAGGTCACGCATCTGTCAGATTCAGGCTCAGAATATCTTCCCGTAGAAGACAGTGACGTCAGCGGCCCCACGTCAGATAGCTCTGACGACGAATTTGAGGTCCCTGCTAAGGTCAGGCGTACCCGATCCCGATCTTCTGAGGTTGTTGAGGAGCAAGAACCGCAGGTCTCTCGTATCATGGAGCAGAGTAGTACTAGCGCCGCTATTCCTTCTGGTGAATTGGCAAGCACCAGCGGCCTAGTACAGCCTGGGCGTACATCCAGCACTGCAGTATCACGTGGTGACGTGGCGAGTCCCATAAGTGCAGTTCAAGCTGGCGAGGTGGCAAGCACAAGTAGTGGCACAAGTAGTGTCCCGCTGCCACCAAGAAGACAAAGGCAGGCCCATCGTGCCCATAGTGCCCTTCCTGCAGAATTCCCCTATCCTGATTGGGTCCCCACCACTTCTGCAGAACCCGTACTTCCCCCATTCACTGCCCAACCCGGTATTCAGGTGGAAACAGCTGATTTTATGCCAATTGATTTTTATTCGCTGTTTTTCACGGAAGATCTCTATAGATCTATTGTGGACCAGAGTAATTAATATGCTGGTCAATTCATCGCTGCTAACCCCCAGTTGCCTAAAATTGCCAAAGATTGGAAACCAATTACGGTTTCCGAATTTAGGACCTTTCTGGGCCTTTCCCTCAACATGGGCACACATAAATTCCCGTCATTGCGTGCTTATTGGTCCACGCACCCAATTGACCACATGCCCGTGTTCTCTGCCTCCATGCCCAGGACACGATACGAGCAGATTTTGCGGTTCATGCACTTCAACGACAATGAACTTTGTCGTCCACGTGGGGACCCTGAATACGACCGGCTCTATAAAATTCGGCCCCTCATAAACCACTTCAACGAACGTTTTGCAGCCTTGTTTATTCCTGATCAAGTTGTCTGCGTTGATGAGTCCCTGATTAAATTTTCTGGCCGCTTGTCTTTCAAGCAGTACCTTCCCAGCAAGCGTGCCAGATACGGGGTCAAGCTCTATAAGTTCTGTGACAGGGCAACAGACTATGTATTGAGCTTTACGGTTTATGAGGGAAAAGACAGTCAGGATGAGCCGGTCAACTGCCCGGATTACATAGGGAGCGCTGGCAAGATAGTGTGGAACTTGGTGTCACCCTTATTCGGAAAGGGGTACCACTTGTATGTGGACAATTATTACAGGAGCGTGCCACTGTTTAGTCACTTGTTTGATCATCAGATTGGAGCATGTGGCACCGTGCGACCTAATCGCCAGGGCTTTCCCCAGCGGCTTGTAGATGCCCATCTTAGGCTGGGGGAGAGAGCCTGCTTGAAGTGTAATAACTTGCTCGCTATGAAGTGGAGGGACAATAAGAATGTTTTCCTTCTTACCTCCCTTCATGCAGACACGACAGTCCAAATTCGTACAGCGACTGGTGTTGTGGAGAAACCCCTCTGTGTCCACGAATATAACCAAAATATGGGAGGGGTGGACCTCAACGACCAGTTGTTGGCGCCGTATTTAATTGACCCTAAGGCGAGACGCTGGTACAAAAAAGTGTCTCTATCCTTATTCCAATTGGCTTTGCTGTACGCTCATGTGCTATACAGAGCTTCAGGCGGGACGTTATCTCTTCTAAAATTCCAGAATGAGATAGTCACAGAACTCCTATATCCAGGCGGTTCTGCACCTCACCATTCCCAACCAAATGCAGTAAGCCGGCTGCATGAGAGGCATTATCCGTATGCCCTCCCGAGTACCCCTACCCAACGAACCCCCCAAAAAAGATGTCGTGTCTGTAGCAAGCGCGGATTTAGGCGTGACACCCGTGTTTTTTGTCCACTCTGTCCTGACAAACCTGGTCTTTGCCTTGGTGAATGTTTTGAACGCTACCACTCAAAAGTGAAGTTTTAGCGTAGGGTACAGCATTTCACAGACTAGGACACACTTACACAGGGTCTCCCAAGATGCCATTACATTTTGAGAGACCCGAACCATTACAGTTGTTAAAGTTACAAAAAAAAGTGTAAAAAAGAAAAAAAAAAAAGGAAAAAACAAAACACAAAAAAATATAAAATAAAAAAACCAAAAATAGTTGTTGTTTTATTGTTCTCTCTCTCTCTCTATTTTCTCTCTATTGTTCTGCTCTTTTTTACTGTATTCTATTCTGCAATGTTTTATCATGCTTGCTTTTCAGGTATGTAATTTTTTCTTTTCAGGTGCGCCATTCAGCTGCAGCGCGGAATTATTTATCTTTACAGCAACAGCGTTTGCTCCCACAATACATAAAGCCGTGACTCCAGTGCTGTAGGAGGTGATTTCACCACCACAGTTAAAAAAAAAAGAGCATATATGCCGAAGCATGGGGGCAGCAGGGGCGGAGGAGCGATTTTTCTCCTAATGCCGCGTATATACGGTCGAAATTCTGACGGAGGCTTGCCCGTGGAAAAGTCCGACCATGTGTACGCGGCATAACTTTTTTGCGGGAGGATGCCCCCATGCTTCGGCATATATATATTTTAGGCACAGGTTGCGTTAAAAAAATGTTTTATTTTTTACTTTTTTTTTGGTATATGCTTTGCAGGTATGGTATGGTAAGGTCTTACTGTTGTACTGTAATGTTACTTTGTTTTAATGTTAACCACCATTTGCTTAGCAGGTACGCCATTCAGTTGCAGCGCGGATCTATTTATCTTGACAGCAATAGGGATGAGCTCGGTGTTCGAGTCGAACATACGTTCGACTCGAACATCGGCTGTTCGATCGTTCGACGAAGATCGAACGATTTGGGCCGTTCGCGCCTAATTCGAGTGACGCGAACGGCCCACAATGCACTACGCCATCGCAGTTTCATCCAGGCGCTGTGATTGGCCAAGCATGCACTGTGACCCTGTATGCTTGGCCAATCACAGCGCCGGCAGCGAGGAGAGCAATGATTGGCCACAGGCAGGATGCCTGTGGCCAATTATTGCTGAGGGTGTTTAGTACACGCCCCACACTATAAAAGGCCGCCAGCACGGCGGCCTAGTGTAGTGTGTTCCGGAGCAGGGAAAGAGAAGCATAGGCAGGGACAGTGACATTTTTTTTTCTTGCTTAACCTGGATTCCTTTAGTTTAGGGAAAGAGAAGGATAGGTAGGGAGAGTGTCAGTGTGTTTTACTGTGCTAATCCTTGTTTCTAGGGACAGGGAAGGACAGTGAGGGAAATTCTCCTTGTGCTATACTGTGCTAAAGCATTGATCATCAACCATCTTTAAAAAAACATTTTTTCTAGGGACAGAAAACTATAGGTAGGGAGAGTGTCAGTGTGTTTTACTGTGCTAATCCTTGTTTCTAGGGACAGGGAAGGACAGTGAGGGAAATTCTCCTTGTGCTATACTGTGCTAAAGCATTGATCATCAACCATCTTTAAAAAAACATTTTTTCTAGGGACAGAAAACTATAGGTAGGGAGAGTGTCAGTGTGTTTTACTGTGCTAATCCTTGTTTCTAGGGACAGGGAAGGACAGTGAGGGAAATTCTCCTTGTGCTATACTGTGCTAAAGCATTGATCATCAACCATCTTTAAAAAAACATTTTTTCTAGGGACAGAAAACTATAGGTAGGGAGAGTGTCAGTGTGTTTTACTGTGCTAATCCTTGTTTCTAGGGACAGGGAAGGACAGTGAGGGAAATTCTCCTTGTGCTATACTGTGCTAAAGCATTGATCATCAACCATCTTTAAAAAAACATTTTTTCTAGGGACAGAAAACTACAGGTAGGGAGAGTGTCAGTGTGTTTTACTGTGCTAATCCTTGTTTCTAGGGACAGGGAAGGACAGTGAGGGAAATTCTCCTTGTGCTATACTGTGCTAAAGCATTGATCATCAACCATCTTTAAAAAAACATTTTTTCTAGGGACAGAAAACTATAGGTAGGGAGAGTGTCAGTGTGTTTTACTGTGCTAATCCTTGTTTCTAGGGACAGGGAAGGACAGTGAGGGAAATTCTCCTTGTGCTATACTGTGCTAAAGCATTGATCATCAACCATCTTTAAAAAAACATTTTTTCTAGGGACAGAAAACTATAGGTAGGGAGAGTGTCAGTGTGTTTTACTGTGCTAATCCTTGTTTCTAGGGACAGGGAAGGACAGTGAGGGAAATTCTCCTTGTGCTATACTGTGCTAAAGCATTGATCATCAACCATCTTTAAAAAAACATTTTTTCTAGGGACAGAAAACTACAGGTAGGGAGAGTGTCAGTGTGTTTTACTGTGCTAATCCTTGTTTCTAGGGACAGGGAAGGACAGTGAGGGAAATTCTCCTTGTGCTATGCTGTGCTAAAGCATTGATCATCAACCATCTTTAAAAAAACATTTTTTCTAGGGACAGAAAACTATAGGTAGGGAGAGTGTCAGTGTGTTTTACTGTGCTAATCCTTGTTTCTAGGGACAGGGAAGGACAGTGAGGGAAATTCTCCTTGTGCTATACTGTGCTAAAGCATTCCTCATCAACCATCTTTGAAATCCTTGTTTTTTGGACAGTCAGGGAAATTGTCATTGTGCTATTCTGTGCGAAAGCAATCATCCTCAACCATATTTAGAAATCCTTAAGTAAAGGGACAGAGAAGGACACCTGAAGGTAGCCCTTATTGCTTTTTTCCCATCTCCCTGCAGGCCATCCATTAGAATGTCTGGAAGGCAAACAAGGAGAGGCAGACAGTCAGGAGGCAATAAAAGAGGGCAAGCAGGCTCTGTGTCTGGGGGCAACAGTGCTGGTCGTGGACGCGGTGCATTGTCATCAGCACATGGCCATGGGACACGCTTGTCCTTCTTTTCGGCAGCTGGACATGTTGAGCCACATCATGCCGAAGACTTGGTAGAGTGGATGACCAAGCCCTCCTCCTCCTCCTCATCCTCTCTCACCCAGGCTCAGGGTACTGGCAAAGCAGCTGCCAAAGCGTCCTCTTCCCTGGTATCAATGTCAGACTCATCATCAGTCACTCCTTCCCTAGACCCACCATGTCCTCCTCCTGAGGAGTCCCCCGAACTGTTTGAGCACAGTGTTGGGTACATGCTCCAGGAGGATGCCCAGCGTTTCGAAGGGTCTGATGATGAAACCCAGCTACAGGAAGGCAGTAGCGTGAGAGCAGACAGAGGGGATGCTCAAGAAGGACACCAATCTGGCAGTCATGTTCCAGCAGCTGCAGCATACTGCCATATTGGCTCCAGTGATGAGGAGGGAGGGGATGATGAGGTCACTGACTCCACGTGGGTGCCTAATAGGAGAGAGGAGGAGGAGGAGGATGAGGAGGAGGCACATCTCCAACGAGGCAGGATGCCCTTTGGTGGCCAGCGTAAGGGCAGTACACCGACGGAATCACACCGCAGAGCTCCGCCTGTGCAGGGCGCTGCCTCTGCCCGTCATTCAAAAAGTTCTTTGGTGTGGGCCTTTTTTGAGGCTAGTGCATCAGATCGCACAGCTGCTGTTTGCAACATATGTCTCAAGCGTATATCGCGTGGCCAAAACATCAGCCGCTTGGGTACCACATGCCTGACCAGACATATGTTGACCTGCCATGCAGCTCGTTGGCAAGCCTACCTCAAAGACCCACACCAAAGAACAAAGCGGACCTCTCCTTGCACCGCATCAGCTGGGATCTCCAACCCCACTATAACTTCAGTCCTCTCTGAAACATGCACTGAGAGGAATGAAGGTGTAGAATTAGGTGTGTCACAGCCAAGTACTTGCGGCCACTCTGCTAGCAGTACACCGACGTCCGATTCTAGCAGGCAAATTTCCCTGCCCCAGCTGCTGGACCGTCGAAAGAAGTTCACTCCCAGCCATCCACATGCCCAGCGGTTGAATGCTAGCTTGGCTAAATTGCTAGCGCTTCAACTGCTGCCTTTTCAGTTGGTAGACTCGGCCCCCTTCCGTGAGTTTGTGCAATGTGCGGTTCCTCAGTGGCAGGTTCCCAAACGCCACTTTTTCTCACGGAAGGCTATTCCGGCTCTCTACCGGCATGTGGAAGGCAATGTCTTGGCCTCGCTGGACAGGGCGGTCAGCGGTAAGGTGCATATTACCGCTGACTCATGGTCCAGCAGGCATGGACAGGGACGTTACCTTTCTTTCACGGCCCATTGGGTCACTCTTTTGGCAGCTGGGAAGGATGCAGGACAAGGTGCAGTAGTGTTGGAGGTTGTTCCACCGCCACGCCTCCAAAATGCTACTACTGGTTGTGACACACCTCTCTCCTCCACCCCCTCCTCTTCTTCCTCCATGGCCTCTTCCTGTGGTTTGTCCTCGGAACCAGCGGTGCTCCGTAGGCGTTCAAGGGGCTACGCAAGTACGCAGGCAAAAAGATGCCATGCCGTGCTTGCGCTGGTGTGTTTGGGGGACAGAAGCCACACTGGGGCAGAGGTCCTGTCTGCTCTGCAGGGCCAGGCCGAGAGGTGGTTGACGCCACGCCAGCTTAAGCCAGGAATGGTGGTTTGCGACAATGGCACCAACCTCCTCTCCGCCCTCCGACAGGGACAACTGACCCATGTGCCCTGTGTGGCTCACGTCCTTAACCTGGTGGTGCAGCGGTTCTTGGGCAGGTACCCGGGCTTACAGGATGTCCTGAGGCAGGCCAGGAAAGTCTGTGTGCATTTCCGCAGATCTTATAATGCCAGTGCTTGCCTGGCTGAGCTGCAAAAGGAGTTGAACCTGCCCAAGAACCGCCTTATATGTGACATGCCCACCAGGTGGAACTCAACGTTGGCCATGCTGCAGCGGCTGCACACGCAGCAGAGGGCCATCAATGAGTACCTGTGTGACTACGGCACCAGGACAGGGTCAGGGGAGCTTTGTTTTTTTTCTCCACGCCAGTGGGGCATGATCAGGGATGCATGCACTGTCCTGGCACCATTTGAGGAGGCCACGAGGATGGTGAGCAGTGACAGTGCATGCATCAGTGACACTGTACCTCTTGTCCACCTGTTGGAGCACACGCTGCGTGGAATAATGGACAGGGCACTTGAGGCAGAACAGAGGCAGGAAGAGGAGGACTTCCTTGCCTCTCAAGGCCCCCTTTACCCAGACAGTGTTCCTTCTGTCCCACCCATCGCACAGGAAGAGGACGAGGAGGAGGAGGAGGAGGAGGAGGAGGATTGTGTCAGCATGGAGGTGGAGCCTGGCACTCAGCATCATCAGCAGCAGTCTTTTAGGGATGATTTACAGTCCCAAGAAACCAGTGGACTTGTACGTGGCTGGGAGGAGGTGGCTGCGGATCATGTCGTCCTTAGTGACCCAGAGGACTCCGGACCGAATGCCTCAGCTAACTTACGCTGCATGGCCTCCCTGATCCTGCAAAGTCTGTGGAAGGATCCTCGTATTCTTCGGATCAAGGAGAGGGACCATTACTGGCTGGCCACTCTCCTTGATCCACGGTACAAGGGTAAGGTTGCGGACCTTATGTTACCGTCGCAGAGGGAGCAGAGGATGAGACAACTCCGGGAGGCCTTGCAGAAAGGTCTGTGCAACGCGTTCCCAGAGACTGGGAGGTTACAAACTCCTGGTCCTGGACAACGAGTTGCTGAGGCTTCGGCCAGTCAAAGAAGGAGCGGTGGGGAAGGTGGCCGTCTGACCGATGCGTTCAGACAATTCTTTAGTCCGCAGCCCCAAAGTATGATCGGTTCCAGCAACCATCGCCAGCGTCTGATAAACATGGTGCAGGAATATCTAGGGGCAAGGTCAGACTTGGACACCTTCCCCACCGAAAATCCTCTGGCTTACTGGGTCTTGAGGATGGATCACTGGCCAGAGCTTGCACAGTATGCAATTGAGCTACTGGCCTGTCCTGCATCCAGCGTTCTTTCGGAACGCACATTCAGTGCTGCTGGAGGATTTGTCACGGATCACAGGGTGCGCCTGTCCACCGACTCGGTTGATCGACTGACTTTCATCAAGATGAACCAGTCTTGGATCACCACCAGCTACCACACACCTGATGCTGATATAACAGACTAATTGATTTTAACATGTCACATCCCTTCAAGACTGATGCTGATGCTGAGTGCCTGTGCTGTTATGTTGACTGGCTATCCTCCTCCTCCGAGTCCTCAATGATACGATTGATGATGATAGCTTGGAAGATCATTTTTGTTTATGGGTGCCGCCACCAGTGGCTAAGGCCCAATTTTTCAGCCCCTGTTTAACAGGGGCGTGTAATTACAATTTTTGAAGCAATACTTTGCAACAGGGCTCATTGCTGTGCTCCAAGTACAGTATCTGTGAGGGGTTGCAGTGTTGTGCCACCAGTGCCTAAGGCCCAATTTTTCAGCCCCTGTTCAACAGGGGCATGTAATTACAATTCTTGATCTAATAATTCACAGCAGGGCCCATTGCTGCACCCACCAAGAGTAACTCTGAGGGCTTACAGTGTTGTGGCAACGCCACCACCACCACCACCACGAAAGGCCCAATTTTTCAGCCCCTGTTCAAAAGGGGCATGTAATTACAATTCTTGATCTAATAATTCACAGCAGGGCCCATTCCTGCACCCACCAAGAGTAACTGTCAGGGCTTACAGTGTTGTGGCACCAGCACCACCATCAAAGGCCCAATTTTTACTACCACTGTTCAACAATTATATGTAATTACAATTCCTGATATAATAGTTGACAGCAGGGCGTTCCAGCACCAACCAAGAGTAACTGTGAGTGCTTACAGTGTTGTGCCAACACCAACAACTAAGGGGCCTATTTCTGCAGAGTATATACGGCAGGTCCCTACTTTCAAACATCCAACTTACAAACGACTCCTACTTGCAAACGCAAGAAGACAACAGGAAGTGAGAGGAAATCTACCCCTAGGAAGGAAAATTCTCTCCTGTAAGAATTAATATGGGAGAAAGGTGTCTCCTCTGTACTGATGCTTTATCACCAATCCTTGTTTCAAGAAAAACACCACATTTCAAAAACAGTTGTCATTGGGACGGAAAGTGAGGTGAAATGTTCTGAACAGGGGCACAGACAGCAAAACAAATGTTACAGGGGTGATAACCCTTACCTATGTTTTCCAAAAAGTTTAAAAATAGATTTTTGGGCTGGAGCTACACTTAAACAATGTACCTGTTCAAAATTACAAACACATTCTACATAAGAACAAACCTACAGTCCCTGTCTTGTATGCACCGCCTGTATACGGCTGTTCAGAGTATATAGGGCCTTTTTTATTTTGTGTGCGGTGTTCCCCTTAATATCCATACAAGACCCAAAGGGGCTGGTAATGGGCTGGGGTAGGGGGGGGGTCATTGGGTAGCTATGCCATTTTTCTTAAAGATTTTCATCCATATTACCGGGACCAGACATTACATTAAAGCCGCAAGCAGTTTTAAATGGCTTTTTTTTCCTTTAGAAGTGTCATTTTGTGCAGGGACAGTTCTAAACACGGGAAACACGTGGCACTTCACAGGCATACTTTAGACACCCCCCAGGTACGATATTTAAAGGAATATTTGACTTTTTTTTTTCACTTTATGCATCATTAAAATGACTGCTCCCGAAAAACGACCGTTTTTAAAACTTCTTTTTGCATTGATACATGTCCCCTGGTGCAGAACCCGGGTTCCCAAACCCTTTTTAGGACAATAACATGCATAATAGTCGTTATAATTAGCACTTTAGAATTCAAACATTCGCATCCATTGTATTTAATAGGGTGCTAATGTTCGTACGAACGTTCGGTCCGTTCGCGGGTTCTGGTGCGAACCGAACCCGGGGGTGTTCGGCTCATCACTAGACAGCAACAGCGTTTGCTCCCACGATACATAAAGCCGTGACTCCAACGCTGTAGGAGGTGATTTCACCACCACAGTTAAAAAAAAGAGCATATATGCCGAAGCATGGGGGCAGCAGGGGCGGAGGAGCGATTTTGCTCCTAATGCCGCGTATATACAGTCAAAATTACGACGGAGGCTTGCCCGTGGAAAAGTCCGACCGTGTGTACGCGGCATAACCTTTTTGCGGGAGGATGCCCCCATGCTTTGGCATATATAAATGGTGCATGTATGCCCATCATTAGAAGTGGGTGGATGAAGGGAGGTATTCTAATGGTGGGCATACCCACCAATCAATCTCTTTTTTTCGTTCAGCCAACAGGCTGCATGAAAAAAAAGATTACAATACATGTCCAACAAGGACCAGCAACGTACTGGTATGTTGCTGGACTTTGAATGTTTATACCAGAATGATGCCTGCAGGTTTAGGTATCATCTTGGTATCATTCTTTTCAGCCAGCAGCCGGCTTTCATGTAAAAGCAATTCTAGCAGATAATTAGCCTCTAGACCGCTTTTACAAGCAGTGGGAGGGAATGTCCCCCCCCCCCGGATATAAACAGCGCCATTGGGAAATTGGGAAAGCATTTTATCACACCGATCTTGGTGTGGTCAGATGCTTTGAGGGCAGAGGAAAGATCTAGGGTCTAACCCCCCAATTTTTTTCAAAAAAAGAGTACCTGTCACTACTTATTGCTATCATAGGGGATATTTACATTCCCTGAGATAACAATAAAAATGGTAAAAAAATAAAAATATGGAAGGAACAGTTTAAAAAAAAAAAAAAAAGCAAAATAAATAATAAAAAAAAAAAAAGCACCGCTGTCCCCCCTGCTCTTGCGCAAAGGCGAACGCAAGCTTCGTTCTAGCGTCATATGTAAACAGCAATTGCATCATGCATGTGAGGTATCACCGCGAAGGTCAGATCGAGGGCAGTAATTTTAGCAGTAGACCTCCTCTGTAAATCTAACGTGGTAACCTGTAAAGGCTTTTAAATGCTTTTAAAAATGAATGTAGTTTGTCACCGCTGCGCGTTTGTGCGCAATTTTAAAGCATGTCGTGTTTGGTATCCATGTACTCGGCCTATGATCATCTTTTTTTATTTCATTAAACATTTGGGCAATATAGTATTTTTTAGTGCATTAAAAATAAAAAAAGTGTGTTTTCCCCCTAAAATCGCGTTTGAAAAATCGCTGCGCAAATACTGTGTGGAAAAAAAATGCAACACCCACTATTTTAATCTGTAGGGCCTTTGCTTTAAAACAATATATAATGTTTGGGGGTTCAACATAATTTTCTTGCAAAAAAAATAAAATTTTCATGTAAACAAAAAGTGTCAGAAAGGGCTTTGTCTTCAAGTGGTTAGAAGAGTGGATGATGTGTGACATAAGCTTCCTAATGTTGTGCATAAAATGCCAGGACAGTTCAAACCCCCCCCCCCCCAAATGACCCCATTTTGGAAAGTAGACACCTCAAGCTATTTGCTGAGAGGCATGTTGAGCCCATTGAATATTTTTTTTTTTGTCCCAAGTGATTGAATAATGACAAAAAGAAAAAAAAATGTACAAAAAGTTGTCACTAAATTATATATTGCTCAAACATGCCATGGTTATATGTGGAATTGCACCCCAAAATACATTCTGTTTCTTCTCCTGAGTACGGGGATACCACATGTGTGAGACATTTTGGGAGCCTAGCCGCGTACAGGACCCCGAAAACCAAGCACCGCCTTCAGGATTTCTATGGGTGTAAATTTTTGATTTCACTCCTCACTGCCTATCACAGTTTCGGAGGCCATGGAATGCCCAGATGGCACAAACCCCCCCCCCCAAATGACCCCATTTAGGAAAGTAGACACCCCAAGCTATTTGCTGAGAGGTATGTTGAGTATTTTGCAGATCTCGCTTTTTGTCACAAAGTTTGGAAAATTAAAAAAAGAAAAAAAAATGTCTTTCTTTATTTTAAAAAACAAATGAGAGCTGTAAAATACTCACCATGCCTCTCAGCAAATAGCTTGGGGTGTCTACTTTCCTAAATGGGGTCATTTGTGGGGGTTTTGGGCTATCTTGGCATTTTATGGCCTTCAAAACTGTGATAGGTAGTGAGGAGTGAAATCAAAAAGTTATGCCCTTAGAAACCTTGAAGGCGGTGCTTGGGTTTTGGGGTCCCGTACGCGGCTAGGCTCCCAAAAAGTCCCACACATGTGGTATCCCCATACTCAGGAGAAGCAGCAGAATGTATTTTGGGGTGTAATTTCACATATAACCATGGCATGTGTGAGCAATATATCATTTAGTGACAACTTTTTGTACATTTTTTTTATTTTTTTTGTCATTATTCAATCAATTGGGACAAAAAAAAAATATTCAATGGGCTCAACATGCCTCTCAGCAAATAGCTTGGGGTGTCTACTTTCCAAAATGGGGTCATTTGGGGGGGTTTTGTGCCATCTTGGCATTTTATGGTCTTCAAAACTGTGATAGGTAGTGATAGGTAGTGAGGAGTGAAATCAAAAATGTATGCCCTTAGAAACCTTGAAGGCGGTGCTTGGTTTCCGGGGGCCCGTACGCGGCTAGGCTCCCAAAAAGTCCCACACATGTGGTATCCCCGTACTCAGGAGAAGCAGCAGAATGTATTTTGGGGTGTAATTCCACATATAACCATGGCATGTGTGAGCAATATATCATTTAGTGACAACTTTTTGTATTTTTTTTTTGTCATTATTCAATCACTTGGGACAAAAAAAAAATATTCAATGGGCTCAACATGCCTCTCAGCAATTTCCTTGGGGTGTCTACTTTCCAAAATGGGGTCATTTGGGGGGGTTTTGTACTGCCCTGCCATTTTAGCACCTCAAGAAATGAGATAGGCAGTCATAAATTTAAAGCTGTGTAAATTCCAGAAAATGTACCCTAGTTTGTAAACGCTATAACTTTTGCGCAAACCAATAAATATCCGCTTATTGACATTTTTTTTTACTAAAGACATGTGGCTGAATACATTTTGGCCTAAATGTATGACTAAAATTGAGTTTATTCGATTTTTCTTATAACAAAAAGTAGAAAATATCATTTTTTTTCAAAATTTTCGGTCTTTTTCCGTTTATATCGCAAAAAATAAAAATCGCAGAGGCAATCAAATACCATTAAAAGAAAGCTCTATTTGTGGGAAGAAAAGGACGCAAATTTCGTTTGGGTACAACATTGCATGTCCGCACAATTTACAGTTAAAGCAGCGCAGTGCAAAATTCTGAAATCACCTCTGGTCCTTTAGCTACCAAATGGTCCGGGGCTTAAGTGGTTAAAAAAGTACATAATTTAAAAGATAAAAAAAACTTTATTTAATTTGTAAATAACTTTGTTTCATAGCTATAATGTTAGTGTTATTTTAAACATTACACTTTTTATCTACAATAATATTTTTTTTTTTTTAGTTAAAATGAACACCTTTAAAAAAAAAAAAAGTATGTTTTATCTTTTTTTTTTTTTTTTTTTTTTTTTTTAGACTTGTTATGTTTTTTGGCTTTATATTGTATAAAAAATAGAATTATTTTTGCAAGACAATATCACCAAAATAAATCCTTGTTTTTCCTAACAAAGATATACTGAAAGGTTCCAATAGGTGAACAAAGTTAAACATTTTCTTTGCATATTTTAATATTATTTAATATTTTTCGAGTTTGAGTTCCTTTTTTTTTTTTTACATTTGCACATTGAATGAAAAGAGTCCCTTGTGTTGGGGCTGCTCTCTTCATTTAAAGAGCTTTGTCCCTCTCTGTCCCTCCTGATTGACTGAGACTCAGCAGAGGCGCCAATGGTTGCCGCTGCTGTCAATCAAAGTCAACTAGCCAATCAGGGGAGAGAGGGGTGGGGCCGGGCTCCGAGTCTGAATGGACACAGGAAGCTGTGACTCAGCTCAGGTGCTTGCTGCTATATGAGCACTGAACAGGAGGGAGGGGCCAGGATCACAGAAGAGGGACCCGAGAAGAGGAGGATTGGGGCTGCTCTGTGCAAATCCACTGCAACAGAGCAGGTTAGTATAACATGTTTGTTATTTTTATAGGCAAAAAAAACAAGACTTTACAATCACTTTAAGCTTTCACACGTAACAGAAACATAAAAAATGAAATAAAAAAAATACTAAGATAAAAAACATTTTTATGTTCTTAGTTGTTATTTGGAATCCATTTTTTCCAATTCTTTAAAATAAAATGAAATTAAAAAAACACCCCTCAAAAAATGGAAAACTTTTCAAATGTGTTTTTACTGTTTTTATGGGGTTTGTTTTGTGGGCTGTTTTTACACACCATGAGTGATAGTTATCAGTGAACATGCTAATGTACAATATGTTAAAAACATATCCCCCCAAAAAAAAAATTTGAAAAGAAAAATAATTTTTTTGGTCTTTTCTTTGTGTTGTTAATGTTTTTTCTAGGCAACAGAAAACAAAACCGGATTAAAATAGCAACTTTTTGCAGTTTTAACACAGAACGGATGCTTGTATTACTGTGATTAAGAGTTCATAGTAGGTAGACATTCTTTATTACAACATTGCAACTATAAAACCTCCACCAAAAATACTGCACAACCTATCCTATCCTGAAATTTCATTTTACTTCTTACTCCAATTTTTGGAGTCAACACAGACTCTAAAGGCCCGTACACACGATCGGATATTCCGACAACAATTGTCCGATGGAAGTGTTTTGTCGGATAATCCGACCGTCTGTATGCTCCATCGGACAATTGTTGTCAGAATTTCCGACAACAAATGTGTTCCGTCGGATTTTCCGATCAAGTGTACACAAATCCGTCGGACTAAAATCCAAAGTACAAACACACATGCTCCAAACCAATGCTAACCATCAGACAACATTAGCAGAAGTTGCCCAAAGGGTGGCGCTAAAGAGCTGAAAAACAACGTAGTTTTGTGTATGTTGGCTGAAAAAGTTCTGACGTCTGTATGCAGAACAATTTCACGGACAATGCCCTTTGGACAAAAATCGACGGATTTGTCCGATGGAAGTCCGATCGTGTGTACAAGGCTTTAGATTGATCAGTCCACATCCAATAATTTCAGGTAATACCCAAATGGGCCCATTTAGTGTGCATTCCCTGGAGGCACCAATTGTTGTGAACGATAATCTGTACTATAGGGCACTCTGGATGACATCCAGACATCTTCTCAAATATCATGATCCAACATTACTGTGTTTAATTCTTTTTTTTTAGAATGGAAATAAACTTACTTTTTTTTATCTCACTCACAATGAATTCACAGTTGCGCCCGTAGAAGATTTCACTTATGCATACACAGCGGTTTTCTTTATAATAACCACCATTTTGACAACTTCCAACTACAAAGACATTACATAAAGTTATTTGACACATGAGTTCACAAATTACTATTTTTTTTTCCATGTATTTCTTAATTTGAACAAATTGTGATGATTTATCCCACCCTTAAGGTGGCCAGGCATACACCTTGCAATCTGGATGTGTAACCTCTATTTGTTCTCCTTTAGATCTACCAAAACTATGTAGTAGAAGTCCTACTGAAATAATCCACTCTTTTTGTATTTGGTCAGGTAGGCTCTCCTCCAGCATAATTTTAAGTAGATTGAAAGAAGATTGTTTGATTAGAGTGCAAAATGTATTGTAGGTGCTTTAGATGCGAAGATATTAATAGAAGAGAAAAATGGTGACCCTACTTCTATTTTTCAGAAAAATAGTAAAGAATGAACCAATAACCAAGAATTCAGCTTGTTTTCATACTACACTTTAAAAAATCATGAGAAAAATACTGTAAATAAAAACTATTGCTAATATAATCAATTAAAAAACATCTAGTAAAAATGTATGCCCTGTATAATAAATAAATATCAGTTAAAAACTGTCTTTTTTTATAATCAATATACATCTGAAATGGGCATATTCCTTTGTAAATTATATAGTTATAAAAAATGTACATTCTAGAAGAAATATTTACAATATTGACATAATAGGATTGATTTACTAAAACTGGAGAGTGCAAATCTGGTGCAGTAGTCTATGGCAGCTTCTAACTTCAGCTTGTTCAATCAAAGAGGAGTTCCAGACGTTTCTGTGTTTATTAAAAGTCAGCAGCTACAAAAAGTGTAGATCCTGACTCTTAACCTCCCTAGCAGTATGATTCTGTCAGATTTTAGGTGCTGAAAGCGGTACCATTATTCTGCATGGAAATTTGGCGTTTTATATTGTAGGCCTGTAATTCTTAGGAATAAGTCACCTAAATCTGTCCAAACAAGAGTCTAGTAGACATCCTGGGTATGATAAAGTTCAAAAAACAAAATCATAAATTATAATATAATAAATAACTATAAAATAATTATAACAAATAATAATATAATCATAATAAAAGTGTTTTTCAGCGTTTGATGACAAATTTCCCCACAAATCGCTATCGCTCAATTCTGCGAGTGATTCTAATTTATTATCGCTGTTTTCTAGCTGGTCTAAAACCACTTTTGACGTAAAGGGACACTTTTTGGTTGCCATGAACAATCTCCAGATTCCAGGCAGGAAGAACAGTTTTTATAATATAAAAGTGCATGCAGGACACTGGACAGACCACTAGGGACAAAGGGGGTGTGTAATTATTTTATACAGTACTGTAATCTGTAAGATTACAGTGTACTGTATGTGTACTGTGTTTTAACTTTTTTGAATTTGGCGCCGATCTTCGTCCCCGTGAGTCGTAACGTCGCAGGGAACGGAGATCGGCAGTGTGTGAATCGAGTGAGGAGACAGCTCAATCACACAGTGGGGAGGCATCGCAGGATCCAGGGGAGAAGGTAAGTAACCCTGCCTGGATTACTGCGATGCAATCCCGAGTCTGGCTCGGGGTTACGGCCTTTGGTGCTGAAATTTCACCCCGAGCCAGACTCGGGAATACCGCCAGGGGGGTTAATAAACAGACACTCCCCTGTCCCATGGTCCAGCGATGTGGCCGCCCAAAGCCACACCTCTCTCCCTTTCCCTCCGCGGCATCGGCATTGGAAGTGTGGGCACCCGGCTGTGACAGCTTGTGGCTTCACAGCCGGGTGCGCACTGCGCATGCTCGAGTCACACTAAGCGTCCTGAATGTTCGGGCAGTCTTCTGGGACCTGTGACGTGTCCCAGAAGATTGCAGGGAGGGAGGGGAATAAGAGAACTTCCGCTCGTGGCATTGTGGCGCTCCGAGCCGAAGTGGGAGCTGGGAATCTGTCAAAACTAGGTACCCACTCCCCCCTCCAAATAAGTGACATGCCAAATGTGGCATGTCAGGGGTTTAGGAACCCTTAAACCTGAAGTTCCACTTTTGGGTGGAACTCCACTTTAAGCTTTGACAAAATAAGCTGGAAACTGATTGCTTTCTATGCAGAGCTGCACCAGATTTTGCACTCTGCAGTTTTAGTAAAGCCACCCCAATAAGTCAATGAATAATATTTATTTTACCCTAGTCATTATTACCCTCTTAGCGCAGAGCGTATGCAAATATGTGGCCTCTCGACGGATGGACCTTGACATCGAGAGGCCGCAAATTTGTGTACCAAAATGGCAACAAACCTGTGCCGAGTGCGCACGACCTGCGTGCTCCCGACACAGTTTCCAGCGCCTAACGGAAAGCTCCCGAACGCAAGAAGCTTTTCGATCATGTGACCACTGTGGCGGCCACATGATCATAATCCCCGCCCCGCCTCCCAGGATAAGAAAGCCCTTAAAGAGCCTGGAGGGGTTAATTGATCTGAACAATAAAACTATATTTTTTTTTATGTTGGTAAGGTAAATTAATTAGTGATCTGAAAAAGATTAAAAGGCAGGGAGGAAATATAGCAAAAAAAAGACTCACCTGGCCAAGTAGCAGAGGTTGTTGGTATTTTAGTTGTTGTACTGACAGGTATCGGTGTTGTTGTCTGCACAGATGACTTTAAGGCAGTAGGTTGATATGTTGTTGGCTCTGTACTTGGTTTAGTGTTTGTAGGTGATGAGGTGGATTGTGCTGTTGTGGGCCATGTACTTGTCTTAGTAGACTGATTAATGGATAACATGGTGGACGACTGTCTAGAGGACTGTGTAATGGTGTTAGAAGTGTGTCCACTTTTAGTAGACTGAGAAGTGGATGTATCAGGGGTGAGTGCCGTTTTAGTAGAATGCTCAGTGAAAGAAGTTCTTGGAATTTCTGTGGACTGTGTAGATCTTTCAGATGTGAGTACAGATGTAATAGAGTGCCCAGTGGATAAGGTTGTGGGTATCTTTGTTGTAGACTGTGTAGACGTTTCAGGGGTGATTACAGTTGTAGTAGAGTGTTCAGTGGATAAGGTTGTAGGTATCTCTGTTGTGTACCGTGTAGATGTTTCAGGGGTGAGTACAGATGTAGTAGAGTGCTCAGTGGGTAAGGTTGTGGGTATCTTTGTTGTGGACTGTGTAGATGTTTTAGGGGTGATTACAGTTGTAGTAGAGTGCTCAGTGGATAGGGTTGTGGGTATCTTTGTTGTGGACTGTGTAGATGTTTCAGGGGTGATTACAGTTGAAGTAGAGTGTTCAGAGCATAAGGTTGTGGGTGTTTCTGTTGTGGACTGCGTAGATGTTTCAGAGGTGAGTGCAATTGTAGTAGAGTGCTCAGTGGATAAGGTTGTAGGTGTTTCTGTTGTGGACTGTGTAGATGTTTCAGGGGTGAGTACAGATGTAATAGAGTGCTCAGTGGATAAGGTTGTGGGTATCTCTATTGCGGACCGTGTAGATGTTTCAGAGGTGAGTACAGTTGTAGTAGAGTGCTCAGTGGATAAGGTTGTGGGTGTCTCTGTTGTGGACCGTGTAGATGTTTCAGAGGTGAGTGCAGTTGTAGTAGAGTGCTCAGTAGATAAGGTTGTGGGTGTTTCTGTTGTGGACTGTGTAGATGATTCAGAGGTGAGTGCAGTTGTAGTAGAGTGCTCAGTGGATAAGGTTGTGGGTGTCTCTGTTGTGGACTGTGTAGATGTTTCAGAGGTGAGTGCAGTTGTAGTAGAGTGCTCAGTAGATAAGGTTGTGGGTGTTTCTGTTGTGGACTGTGTAGATGTTTCAGAGGTCAGTACAGTTGTAGTAGAGTACTCAGTGGATAAGGTTGTGGGTGTTTCTGTTGTGGACTGTGTAGATGATTCAGAGGTGAGTGCAGTTGTAGTAGAGTGCTCAGTGGATAAGGTTGTGGGTGTCTCTGTTGTGGACTGTGTAGATGTTTCAGAGGTGAGTGCAGTTGTAGTAGAGTGCTTAGTGGATAAGGTTGTGGGTATCTCTGTTGTGGACGGTGTAGATATTTCAGAGGTGAGTGCAGTTGTAGTAGAGTGCTCAGTGGATAAGGTTGTGGGTGTCTCTGTTGTGGACTGCGTAGATGTTTCAGAGGTGAGTACAGTTGTAGTAGAGTGCTCAGTGGATAAGGTTGTGGGTATCTCTGTTGTGGACCGCGTAGATGTTTTAGAGGTGTGTACAGTAGAATGTTCAGTGCCTGTTAAATAGAAGTTAGAAATGTTTAAAGACATATTGTACACTTTGAATTTCATTTATGCAGTCATCAAGCTTCCTTTAAAAAAAAAAATTATCATCAAAAAGTAGAGGATGATGTTAATGAGCAATGAGTCAAAATATCACATTAAGGGATCTATTTATAAAAAATTTACTTTGGGAATGCCTCAACATCCATGCCAGATTAACAAATAATTCCTGTAATGTTTGTAATATGTGGTGTAATAGTTTCCTTGTTGCCTTTCTCTGAGTGAATGTAACAACCATTAAAGTGGAAGTAAACCCTCCTATCATTTTCAGGCAAGGAAGCTGCCATCTTGGCCTCTGTTTAATCTTCAACTGCCATGATGCTGCACATGTGATCAGTTATGACACCAGCCATTGGATGGTTTGACAGTTTGGTTGAGAGCACAACCAATGTGACAGTTGGCATTCCCGGCATGCCGGGAATGTAACTGCATTTTGAAACTGTTAAATCGATGGGTTTACTTCCGCTTTAACATTTGATCCTACGAGAATAATAGCTGAAGAATAGTATGACAGTTAATTAGTATAACATTCAACCAGCAGGCGACATACTATGAGTGAGACTTTTTGACTGTGCACAGTCTATGGAGAATCTTGTACGAACGACTGAATGAACCTCCAGCTGTAGAGTAAAGTGAAACATTTAGCAGTAGTATTATTGCCACTGCTAAATGTGACAGCTCCCTCCTGGTTGTTAGGGAGCTGGCGCCAGCCCCTTTCTGGTCAGAGGTCATCTTGAATCACCAGGGATGTCATTCTTTTCACTGCCAGTAACCACCTTGTCCTGGCACCAACTCAGAGACTATTTGGGAGCAATAGTGCAAAGCACCATCTCTCTCACTAGCTCTTTGCAACCCACAGGCTACGAAGGGAGCCACATCATTACACTTGCAAGAGCTTGCTGTACTATGGTTCCAGGTCAAGTCCCTAGGATTAGTCCTGTGCCATGACTGCAGACCATTTAATAGTAGCACAGACACCCAGGGAGGTGCATCCTACCACCCAGACCACCCCAACATCAGGACTCTCCATCTCCTCTGCCAGTGACCACCTTGTCCCAGCACTAACTTTAGAGATCATTTGGGAGCGATTATGCGAAACACCATCTCTCCTACCAGCTCTTAGCAACACTCAGGCTTATGGCAATTTCACCCGCAGGCTATGAAGGGAGTCACATCAGGACACTTGCAAGAGTTTGTTGTACCGTGGTTCCAGGTCAAGTCCCTATGATCAGTCCCCTGCCACGACTGCTTACCATTTAATAGTAGCCCAGCCACACAGGGAGATGCATCCTACCACCCAGACCACCCCAACATCAGGACTCTCCATCCCCTCTGCCAGTGACCACCTTGACCCAGAACCAACTTTAGAGACCATGTGGGAACGATAGTGCGAAACACCATCTCTCCCACCAGCTCTTAGCAACACTAAGGCTTATAGCAATTTCACCCACAGGCTACGAAGGGAGTCACATCCTTACACTTGCAAGAGCTTGCTGTACTGTGGTTCCAGGTCAAGTCCCTAGGATCAGTTCCGTGCCATGACTGTGGACCATGTAATAGTAGCCCAGCCACCCAGGGAGGTGCATTCTACCACCCAGATCCCCCCCCCTAACATCAGGACTCTCCATATTCTGGTCACCACCAATCCCCTCCCCAGCAATCAACCAGCATATCCCCACAACCACTGGGCAAGGGTTGTAAAAAAGAGGCCCTTGTCCTAATCAACATAGGGACAAAATGCTTTTCCAGGGGATCCCCCTGGCAGAGTCCCTTCCCCCCATGTTGAAGGCATGTGGCCTGGTATTGTTCAGGGAAGGGAGCACACATTTATCCTTTCCTGGCCACCCAGGCTGCATGCTCAGATAAGACCCTGGTATAGATTTTCTGGGGATGGGGGGGGACCTCACGCTTTTTTTCTTTTCTTTTTTTAATGTGTGGTTCCCCCTTAAAATCCATAACAGATTAGAAGGGTCTTGTATAGAATTTGTGGGACGCCATGACGTTTTCTTTTTTTTATTTAATGGGGTATCCCTTAAAATCCATACCAGACCTAAAGGGCTTGGTATGAATTTGGGGGGACCTCATGCTTTTATTTTTATTTTACATTATCTCCGCTGTATGTTTACAGGAAACCCCGTCTGACTGCTGAATGTGCTGGATGGGAATAAGTCACTTGTTAGGACACTGGTGGGTGCTGGCTCCCTAACACACAGGAGGAAGCTGTCACATTTAGCAGTCGTTTGTCCATTAGCATAATAATGAACAAAATGCCTAATCAGAGGCTATTGACTGTGGAAACCACATGTCACATAAAAAGGGGATTCAGAGATACTAGCATCTGTAATAATATTCAGAACACAACTTTTTGCATACGGATGGAGCTTGGACCTTTTCTTGAGAATCTGTGCTGGTCATTTAATTGAATACACATCTACAATGGCCAATAGGGGGATAGTTTAGGTTGAGGCCAATCTCAACACCATATCTGTGATCCGCATTATATATAAGGCAAGAATATTTTTGACAATATGAAAAATATTAAATTTATAAAAGTTTTTTTATAAGGTTTGCAACAGTTATGCAGAATTAAAAGATATCCTACCAACACTGATACCTATAATGCATGGAAAACCTGGGGAAAAGGTGTAGCAATCTAGTGATTCCCAGGGGGAAGTGGTAGGTTTTTGTGAAATTCTGTTGTTTGTACTGATACTAATATACCCCACAAGTCTGATTAGTATTGAGATTTTCGGAATTTTGATTTTATCTCAATAGCATGACTAAATACATTTTAGCATTGTCAATGCAAGAGGGATTATTTTGGATTTGTTGAGTTGGGGGCATATTGCAATTAATTTTACAGAAAATTACAGCAGTTGCAGATTGAAAAGCAAAGATAATTTTCAATAATATTAAATTACAAAACGGGTTGTGTAGCAATTGTGAATGCTATGTTTTTTTTTTGTTTTTTATTTGATATTTTTATTTCCACCAAAAAGGAGCTACTCTTTGAGGCCTCTTTCACACGAGCGTTCCGTTTGTCCATTTTTCATCCATCTGTTGACAGATATAAAATGGACATCTCTGTGGAAAAATGGATGTAAATGGATAAGCATACATCTGTTTACATCCCCTTTCTCCAACATCAGTTTCCTGACAGCTCCATGTCAGCACAGCTGGGTGAGGCCCTGCCCACCCCTACGTGATCAGGACTTAACTATAAATTTTTCACTCACCTCAGCGTTCTTCTCCTTTCCTCCTACGTGCAGGACATAGGTGTGCTCCTCTACCTAGCTGGTCTAAATGGCTGGCGGGCCGTCCATACGTGTGGATGAAGCTGGACGAAGTCCCTGGTGCCTCGTCTAAATGACCATAATCCAGGGAGCCCCGCTGCTGGTCCTCGGGGCGGCTGTATCATGGCTAACAGCCATGTTTGGGGTCCGCATGGTCCAAACAAGATGGACAGCGGTCGTAGCAGAGTGCTCCCCTATGCACGCGCATCCGCGCTGTGCCAGTGTCGACGGTTGGATAACGGAGGTTGGGTGAGCTATCCAATGTATGCTGCATTACTGGACAGGGAGTACTCTGCATAACAGATACACAAAGTAACACTTTGTCTGTTCACACATGGCTATATTCTGTTGGTGGCTTCTCATGTTTGCTTACTGTCATGCCATTATGCCAAACCCCCTCCAAAGACCAGCATTTTCCAAAGAAGGTAGTTGGAGCCACCTGGGATGTCTACTGGATCCAGCCATGGCCTGTGGAGATATGGGATATCCTTGTATTTTTCTATGTGATCTTTGGTTTTCCTCCAAAAAAAAAAAAGAAGAACAAAATAGTATGGAGAAGCATGTTTATGATGTCTACAATTCCCTTGGTTTGTGTACACTGCAGATGGTTGTAATTTTGTTACAAATTCCTACCTTTCTGTTGCTGTTCTGAAACAAACTTTTTCATCATGACCTGATTCCTCCAGGATTAGATTCTAGCCAAATTAACCTCCACCTGGTTAACAGGGCTGTAGATGGAAGCTTCTGCCTCCCTCTAGCTGTGGTTAACCCCTCAGGGTTTGTTACTAAACAAGCTATTTACTGCATTTGACCGTTTTTTTCCCTTGACTAGGGTCGCACTGGATTGCAGGAATGAGGCTGTGCTATTCAGCTTTGTCTCCCGCTGGTCAGTCTCGATTCCGGTCGTGATTTTCAGGGTCATCTGTGCAAATCTCTGTGCGGATGTCAATATAGGTCGCAACCCGAAATCGCAAAGGAAGTACAAAACTGCCTTTTTGAAGTTGATGCGGCGCCGCTGATGCAGCGTTGCACCGATTAGGGCGGTGCGATTGCCGCCTATTTTTCATGCGATTTGACAAGTCGGGTCACATGTCCAAAATTCACCAGTGTGATACGGGGCTATGGGTTGGTTTGCTGAATGGTGCGCAAGCCCTGTGGTGAGGTTATCTATTAGTGTTTACCAATCTCAGAATGAACATGCTTCAGGCCCTTCAATAAGAAGACATGGATGAACATGAAGGAGCAGTCTCATAGCTTTCCCAAGCAAACATCCCTCCTCAAGCTCTATACGAGGATTACACGGATGGGCATGACAGTATGTATCCCACTGGCTTAAACAGCCAAACAGCCAGGGAGGAGGGTGACACCTAAAAGGTGTCACACCCAATAAACAAATTGCCAATACACTCTAAAGGGGTGTTTTCGGCTCACCCTGTGAAAGGGCTATCTGCTCTGACAATGAGAAGCTGCCTGTCCATACCAGGTGAAGCAGCCATTTTCTAAACTTCCGGATGGGCATGACTGCACAGTCTGCTTTGTTCAAGCAACCAAGGATAAGGATGACGGCACCTAACAGGTTGTCGCATTCATGCAACATGTGGGCAATACACTCTAAAGAGTGTTTCCACTCACCCTGTGAAGTCTCCAAGCCTTCTCAAGCAAACAATCCGCTTCAAATCCTTCCAAAGAGAAACAGACGAATATGACTGCAAGGATACCCCTATATTATACTAGTGTCATTGGTGCCATAGTGTAACTCCTAAATGCTTCACTAATATATATGAATATGTGATAAATATAGATTAATGCGGATATAAATAATGATGAGCATAAAATAATATATATAAAAAATACAACAATGAAATGAATAAAATATTGTGAACAATTAAAGGTGATAACAATGTAAAAAATTAAACCAATGTATAAAAACGTGATAGTAATAAATTAATGATGCATGCAAAAATGTCCTGCGACTATGCGATAAAGTGCAAAAAAAAAAAAAAATGCAGAATTGTGCAAATTGATGTGATTGTCCAATGATTTGATGCTAGATGCCCAGCAACTTTGCTAGGCAAAAAATCTTGCGACTATGCAGAAAAGTGCAAATGCAACCTCATGCGATTTGGTTGAGCGACTATGCAATAAGGTGCAAATGCAACCTCATGCGATTCGATTGAGCAATATGATTGTCCAATGATTTTGTAGTTTTTTTCAGATGCTAGGTGCCCATTGCCTGGTGATGTGACCTTTTTTAATCTTCAAGACTGGTGCCCACAGCAGAACGTGCTCCAATAAAGACCGCACACACCAGATGTTCACCCCCTCTTGGGGTAAGTGGGAAAGGAAGGAATCCCAAATAGTGTAATTCCGTAATAAAAAACACTTTTATTGAACTTATAGCAATATTACTCATATTTAAGCTGTATCAAACAGGCATGTAAGAGACAAATGCTGACAAATCCTGGAAGTGTTTGTGACATTCAGCTTGTGCACTCTACCGGTTTCGTCTGGTCTGAATTCATCTGGAGTGTCAGACCAGACGAAACCGGTAGAGTGAACAAGCTGAATGTCACAAACACTTCCAGGATTTGTCAGCATTTGTCTCTTACATGCCTGTTTGATACAGCTTAAATGTGAGTAATATTGCTATAAGTTCAATAAAAAGTGTTTTTTATTACGGAATTACACTATTTGGGATTCCTTCCTTTCCCTCTTACTCTGAGATAACACTGGGATTACCACAAAAGGACCAGGGAGACAAGACACCGCCAGAGTGCTGCACAGTGGCATACACTGTGAACGTTTTTCACCCCAAGAGGGGGTGAACATCTGGTGTGTGCGGTCTTTATTGGAGCATGTTCTGCTGTGGGCACCAGACTTGAAGATTAAAAAAGGTCCCATCACCAGGCACTGGGCACCTAGCATCTGAAAAAAACTACAAAATCATTGGACAATCATATTGCTCAATCGAATCGCATGAGGTTGCATTTGCACCTTATTGTATAGTCGCTCAACCAAATCGCATGAGGTTGCATTTGCACTTTTCTGCATAGTCGCAAGATTTTTTGCCTAGCAAAGTTGCTGGGCATCTAGCATCAAATCATTGGACAATCACATCAATTTGCACAATTCTGCATTTTTTTTTTTTTTTTTTTTTTTGCACTTTATCGCATAGTCGCAGGACATTTTTGCATGCATCATTAATTTATTACTATCACGGTTTTATACATTGGTTTAATTTTTTACACTGTTATCACCTTTAATTGTTCACAATATTTTATTCATTTCATTGTTGTATTTTTTATATATATTATTTTATGCTCATCATTATTTATATCTGCATTAATCTATATTTATCACATATTCATATATATTAGTGAAGCATTTAGGAGTTACACTATGGCACCAATGACACTAGTATAATATAGGGGTATTTATGTATCTATTTATATACAAAATATTCACTTGCAGTCTAGAGCAAGGAAGTCCATGAATTGTAATTAGCGCCAATTCTACACCTCCCTTCAGTCTACTCATTTACTCCACCCAGGTGGATTAATTATGTAGAGGCAGCTCCTTACTTATTCATCACAGGACGTATTTATACACCCCTGTTGTGTGTTCCTACTGGCATATTAGGTCCATTGTGCGGATTCACACTCACACCCCATGACTGCAAGGATGTTGCCTAGGTCAAGCAACCTAGGATAAAGATGATGGTGGCACCTAACCAATTGTCACAATTAAGCAGATGGTCAAGACACTCTAAAGGAATGACTAGATTTGTCTCGTGCGGGGACCGTCTGTTTGGCATTGTCCAGCCTTCTTTCAGGGCCTGCTCAGGCCAATCCATTCTCTCCAGTCTCTTCTAAACAGGAAAAAGAGGACGACCTGTGTCCAGATTGGTAAGGTTGGTCAAATGCCTGTGTATAGAGGTGAAGCTTTGGAAGTATTTTAACCACTTAACGACCGCCCACTGTAAATATACGTCAGCAGAATGGCACCGACAGGCAGAATCACGTATATGTACGTGATTGCCTTTGTATAGTTGGGGGGTCCGATCGGACCCCCCTTCTTTACAGTGGGTGGTCGTTTTACCTTCGGGAGCGATCCGGCATTAGGGGACGGCCGTTCGATTCCGGCCACCCCCTCTCAATCGCTCCCGGTGAATGAGAGAGCTTCCCCTGCCTGCCAGGAAGGAGGAAGTGATGTCATCTCTCCTGGGGCGCTCACATATACCGAGCGCCGTACAGGAGAAGATGCCAGGTTAGTACACACAACACTACACTGACACCAGGACACATAGGCACATAAATCGCCCCCCCAGGCCCCCCCAGACACCCCCAGATCACCCCCCAGCTCCCCCCCAGCCCCCAGTCACAGTGTCACTGATTGCAGTGACCATTTATTTAGTGATCACTGCAATCAGTGACATTTGTGACTGTAAAAGTGTCACTACATTTAGTTTTAGGTCCAGTGTAGCCCCCTAACCCCCCCTAATAAAGGTTTAACCCCCTGATCACCCCCCAGATAACCCTTTCACCCCCTAGCACCGCCGTCACTAAGCAATCATTTTTCTGATCGATGTCTTAGCGTCGGTGATGCTGATCGGTAGCCAGTAATTTTTTTTAGGTTCGCCGCAGGTTTTTATAGCGTCGGGTACCCCCATATATTACCTAATGAAGGTTTAACCCCCTTGATCACCCCCCAGGTAACCCTTTCACCCCCTAGCACCACCGTCGCTATGCGATCATTTTTCTGATCGATGTCTTAGCGTCGGTGATGCTGATCGGTAGCCAGTAATTTTTTTTAGGTTCGCCGCAGGTTTTTATAGCGTCGGGTACCCCCATATATTACCTAATAAAGGTGTAACCCCCTTGATCACCCCCCAGGTAACCCTTTCACCCGCTAGCACCGCCGTCACTATGCGATCATTTTTCTGATCGATGTCTTAGCGTCGGTGATGCTGATCGGTAGCCAGTAATTTTTTTTAGGTTCGCCGCAGGTTTTTATAGCGTCAGGTACCCCCATATATTATCTAATAAAGGTTTAACCCCCTGATCGCCCCCCAGGTAACCCTTTCACCCCCTATCACCACTGTCGCTAAGCAATCATTTTTATGATCGTTGTCTTAGTGTCGGTGATGCCGATAGGTAGCCAGTAATTTTTTTTTAGGTTCACCGTCAGGTTTTTATATAGCGTCAGGTACCCCCATATATTACCTAATAAAGGTTTTAACCCCCTAATTGCCCTAGTTAACCCTTTCACCAGTGATCATCATATAAGTGTTACGGGTGACGCTGGTTAGTTAGTTTGCTTTTTATAGTGTCAGGGCACCCGACGTATATATAACCCAATAAAGGTTTAACCCCCTGATCGCCCGGCGGGTGATATCAGTCAGGTTTTAGCGTCAGAGAGGGTCTGCGTCACACCCCAGGCAGCGTCAGGTTAGTGCCAGTAGCGCTAACACCCACACGTGAAGCATACACCCCCCTTAGTGGTATAGTATCTGAACAGATCAATATCTGATCTGATCAGAACTATACTAGCGTCCCCAGCAGTTTAGGGTTCCCAAAAACGCACTGTTAGTGGGATCAGCCCAGATACCTGCTAGCACCTGCGTTTTGCCCCTCCGTCCAGCCCAGGCCACCCAAGTGCAGTATCGATCGATCACTGTCACTTGCAAAACACAACACACATAACTGCAGCGTTCGCAGAGACAGGCCTGATCCCTGCGACTCCAGTGCTGTAGGAGGTGATTTCACCACCACAGTTTAAAAAAAAAAAGCATATATGCCGAAGCATTGGGGCAGCAGGAGCGGAGGAGTGATTTTGCTCCTAATGCCGCGTATATACGGTCGAAATTCCGACGGAGGCTTGCCCGTGGAAAAGTCTGACCATGTGTACGCGGCATAACTTTTGCGAGAAGATGCCCCCATGCTTCGGCATATATAAATGGTGCATGTATGCCCATCATTAGAAGTGGGTGGATGAAGGGCGGTATTCTAATGGTGGGCATACCCACCGATCAATCTTTTTTTTTCGTTCAGCCAACAGGCTGCATGAAAAAAAAGATTACAATACATGTCCAACAAGGACCAGCAACGTACTGGTATGTTGCTGGACTTTGAATGTTTATACCAGAATGATGCCTGTGGGTTTAGGTATCATCTTGGTATCATTCTTTTCAGCCAGCGGCCGGCTTTCATGTAAAAGCAATCCTAGTGGCTAATTAGCCTCTGGACTGCTTTTACAAGCAGTGGGAGGGAATGTTCCCCCCCCGGATATAAAAAGCGCCATTGGGAAATTGGGAAAGCATTTTATCACACCGATCTTGGTGTGGTCAGATGCTTTGAGGGCAGAGGAAATATCTAGGGTCCAATAGACCCCAGTTTTTTCAAAAAAGAGTACCTGTCATTACCTATTGCTATCATAGGGGATATTTACATTCCCTGAGATAACAATAAAAATGATAAAAATAAATAAATATGGAAGCAACAGTTTAAAAATAAAATAAAAAAGCAAAATTAATAATAAAAAAAAAAAAAAAAAAAAAAGCACCCCTGTCCTGCCCTGCTCTTGCCCAATGGCGAACGCAAGCGTCGGTCTGGCGTCATATGTAAACAGCAATTGCACCATGCATGTGAGGTATCACCGTGAAGGTCAGATCGAGGGCAGTAATTTTAGCAGTAGACCTCCTCTGTAAATCTAACGGGGTAACCTGTAAATGCTTTTAAAGGCTTTTAAAAATGTATGTAGTTTGTCGCCAATGCGCGTTTGTGCGAAATTTTAAAGCATGTCGTGTTTGGTATCTATGTACTCGGCCTAAGATCATCTTTTTTATTTCATCAAACATTTGGGCAATATAGTGTGTTTTAGTGCATTCAAATTAAAAAAAGTGTATTTTTTCCCCAAAAAATGCGTTTGAAAAATCGCTGCGCAAATACTGTGTAGAAAAAAAAATGCAACACCCACCATTTTATTCTGTAGGGCCTTTGCTTTAAAAATATATATAATGTTTGGGGGTTCAACATAATTTTCTTGCAAAAAAAAATATGTTTTCATGTAAACAAAAAGTGTCAAAAAGGGCTTTGTCTTCAAGTGGTTAGAATAGTGGATGTAAGCTTCCTAATGTTGTGTATAAAATGCCAGAACAGTTCAAAACCCCCCCAAATGACCCCATTTTGGAAAGTAGACACCCCAAGCTATATACTGAGAGGCATGTCGAGTCCATGGAATATTTTATATGTTGACACAAGTTGCGGAAAAAATACAATTTATTTTATTTTTTATTTTTTTTTGCACAAAGTTGTCACTAAATGATATATTGCTCAAACATGCCATTGGCATATGTGGAATTACACCCCAAAATACATTCTGTTGCTTCTCCTGAGTACGGGGATACCACATGTGTGAGACTTTTTGGGAGCCTAGCCGCGTACGGGACCCCAAAAACCAAGCACCGCCTTCAGGCTTTCTAAGGGTGTCAATTTTTGATTTCACTTCTCACTGCCTATCACAGTTTCGGAGGCCATGGAATGCCCAGATGGCACAAAACCCCCCCAAATGACCCCATTTTGGAAAGTAGACACCCCAAGCTATTTGCTGAGAGGTATTGTGAGTATTTTGCAGATCTCGCTTTTTGTCACAAAGTTTTGAAAATTGAAAAAAAAAAGAAAAAAAAAAATGTTCTTTCTTCATTTTCAAAAACAAATGAGAGCTGTAAAATACTCACCATGCCTCTCAGCAAACAGCTTGGGGTGTCTACTTTCCAAAATGGGGTCATTTGGGGGGGTTTTGTGCTATTTTGGCATTTTATGGCCTTCAAAACTGTGATAGGTAGTGAGGAGTGAAATCAAAAATTTGCGCCCTTAGAAATCCTGGAGGCGGTGCTTGGTTTCCGGGGTCCCGTACGTGGCTAGGCTCCTAAAAAGTCCCACACATGTGGTATCCCCGTACTCAGGAGAAGCAGCAGAATGTATTTTGGGGTGCAATTCCACATATAACCATGGCATGTGTGAGCAATATATCATTTAGTGACAACTTTTTGTAATTTTTTTATTTTATTTTTTTTTGTCATTATTCAATCACTTGGGACAAAAAAAAAATATTCAATGGGCTCAACAGCCCTCTCAGCAATTTCCTTGGGGTGTCTACTTTCTAAAATGGGGTCATTTGGGGGGGTTTTGTGCTATTTTGGCATTTTATGGCCTTCAAAACTGTGATAGGTAGTGAGGAGTGAAATCAAAAATTTGCGCCCTTAGAAATCCTGAAGGCGGTGCTTGGTTTCCGGAGTCCCGTACGTGGCTTGGCTCCTAAAAAGTCCCACACATGTGGTATCCCCGTACTCAGGAGAAGCAGCAGAATGTATTTTGGGGTGCAATTCCACATATAACCATGGCATGTGTGAGCAATATATCATTTAGTGACAACTTTTTGTAATTTTTTATTTTTTTTTTGTCATTATTCAATCACTTGGGACAAAAAAAAAAATATTCAATGGGCTCAACATGCCTCTCAGCAATTTCCTTGGGGTGTCTACTTTCTAAAATGGGGTCATTTGGGGGGGGGGTTGTACTGCCCTGTCATTTTAGCACCTCAAGAAATGAGATAGGCAGTCATAAATTAAAAGCTGTGTAAATTCCAGAAAATGTACCCTAGTTTGTAAACGCTATAACTTTTGTGCAAACCGATAAATATACGCTTGATGACATTTTTTTTTACTAAAGACATGTGGCTGAATACATTTTGGCCTAAATGTATGACTAAAATTGAGTTTATTCGATTTTTCTTATAACAAAAAGTAGAAAATATCATTTTTTTTCTAAATTTTCGGTCTTTTTCCGTTTATATCGCAAAAAATAAAAATCGCAGAGGCAATCAAATACCATTAAAAGAAAGCTCTATTTGTGGGAAGAAAAGGACGCAAATTTCGTTTGGGTACAACATTGCATGTCCGCACAATTTACAGTTAAAGCAGCGCAGTGCAAAATTCTGAATTCACCTCTGGTCCTTTAGCTACCAAATGGTCCGGGGCTTAAGTGGTTAAGTACTTCCAGAAGACAGCTGGATGTGGAATGGATCAAATGCCTGTTCGTCAAGATGGGAGGATATCGTCACAGCAGGACATCAAAGTTATGCCCTTTTGAACGAATAGAGGTGCAGGGGTTGGGATCACCCCGCTGGTCAGTATGTGTCCCTTGTGGGATTGGCCATTTACATGACCTTACCATCAGAAGGTGTGACCCTCAAGGACAAACGCGATCACTGCATTTTTTCTTAATCGCAGAAGGGCAAGCCTAAATTAAATAGTGGCCAGTTGGGCTTCCTGCCTCAAAATGAAGGTCTACTGAGTTAAAGAAGACCGAAAACTCAAGATTCAGTTTCCACGCTCACGCCAGAGAGTGTAGCTCCTGCGCTTTTCTGGATGGGAGTCCAGGAAAGACAAGGAAGCCAATGCATAGACCAAGAAGTCAATAAAAACTTCCATGTCAGGATGCTCTCTGTTATTTTGGGATTGTGCCACCCATACATGCCCTAGGGGCACTATGTGGTTCCTCTGTGAACATAGGGATGGCTTGGGGATGGACACGTCATCCCCTAAGGAAAGCGTTTTGGTCCATGTTGGGAGATCTGTCATCCTTCACGCCTCAGATTGAGCCATAGTAATCGCCTCGCCCCAGCAGCTCAGACGACCTAGTGGTGCAGTCAGATACCAGCCAATGTAGGGGAGCCCTTCTTCAGGAACAATGAGCTCAGGACCAATGGTCTTTTGTCAAGGATCCAAGACTCCGTCTTGGAGTTGAGGGCAGCCTTTTCAGGCTCTTAGCCTTCAGTCACCTCATTAAGAGTAAGCCTGCCCTGGGAAAGTTGCACAGCACAACGACTGGGGCCTACATCTGGAAACAAGGTTTAGTCTCTCACTTCTGAAGTTTTCTCTAATTCTAGAATTCACCCAAGTCAATCCTCCCAACGATCTGCGACCTATGTGCCTGGTCGGAAGAATCTTCAGACTATTTGTCCAGGTCAAGCCTGGAAGACAATGGATGATCCAGACTACTGCGAGTCTTTCAAGAACTAACAGAGCTTGGTGTTTTGTCTGCCAGAGGTAGACCGCTTACATTCCCAGTCGGCACTAAGTTGCTGAAGTTCCATTCCAGGGCCCAGGATTCACAAGCTCTCGGAGTGGAGGTGCTGACCGCAGAATGGATTGCCAAGATGGCTTATGCCTTTTTCAGCTGCTCCCTCTGATTCTCAGCTTCCAGCTAAGGCTGGGGCGAGGGAAGGTGACAGTTTTGGTACCCGCTACTCATCCTGATGAGTGTCAAGGATTGATGCCCTCTGCCTGGTAGATCAAATCTTCTCCAGTCCCATTCATCCAGCATCCGACAGGCTCAGGCTGATGGCCTGTGTCGGGAGAGGCAGAGCCTAATGGATGTCGAATGCTCTGTGAAGATTTGAATAGTTCTACGAAACAAAGGACAGCGCTAAGCATGCCTATTGTGGAACAGAGCATATATGCCCAGTATATTCACTGAGCAAGATTTTACTCTGGACTCTTCAGAAGCCTGCTCCAAATGCCTACAGGCATGGCTTGACTTGACTTGAGTTATATGCGCAAGCATGCTATAGGCATGCATTTTGGCTATCTCTGTCTTCACCGGCATTCAGCAAGCTTCCAACGCTTAATTATACCGTTTTTCAAGATGCAATTTGGTTGAAACCTCAACTTGTTTCCCGAATGACATATACCAATGCTGATGGATATTATTTAATCGGATGCCTTCAATCACCCTGTGGTACTTTTTCACTGAAACTGATTTACTGGTGGCAATTACATCAGCATTGGTGTCCTTGGGTTTAAAGAACCCATACTCGCGTACTTCCCAGACAGGATGGTGCTCATGCCAATGCTCGAATTTGTGCCTGAACTGACTTTCAGAGTTCATATCACACAAGAGGTTTTCCTCCTACGTTCCCTTTAAGGAGTACTCAAAAAGTTAGCCCATCGGATGTGGGCTAAGCTCTAAAATATTTAATCAAGGCGACTCCTGCCATCAGGAGGTCTGTACACCTGTTTGTCATTTTTCAGGTGGAACACATAATGATTTTACGGCTTCCAGCAAGATTATTATCTCTTGGTTGATAACCTCATCTCCTTAAACTGCAGGTTGTAGGGCTGGCTGTGCCAGGAGAACCACGGCACTCTCACTAGAAGGGTCCGGACCTTAAGAGTGACAGCAGGCCGGGTGTCTCAAACTATCTGCAATACAACTATGTGGACACCAAAAATATTCATATTTATGACAGTTGAGTTTGTCAGAGGCATCATGGTTTCTGTTACTGTTTTAGTCAGAATTGGAGTGTGCAGCATTATCCCTCCCCTGTTTTGGCTAGTTAATTTCCAGCTGTGCTAACATGGAGCCGTCAGGAAAATGGAAAATTGAATTCAAATACTTATCGTAATTTTCCTTTCCTGACGAGCTCCATGTCAGCACAGAACCCGCCCAGTTAAGTAGTAATAGCTACGAAACGCTGAGGCTCAGGTGAGTGAAAAATTTATAGTTAAGTCCTGATCACGTAGGGGTTGGCGGGGCCTCACCCAGCTGTGCTGACATGGAGCTCGTCAGGAAAGGAAAATTACGGTAAGTATTTGAATTCAATTTTCAGTTTTTTTGTAAAAGATCAAAGCCCTATTTTTCTTCCATTAAAATAACAGAACGGACAAAAAACAGACATAAACAGACAAACGGTCTGTTTTGCATTTGTTTTTGCATAAAAGTTTTAGGTCAAAAACTTAAATAATGGTAAAAAGAAATTTAAGGTTTAGGTCAAAAACAAAAATAATGGTAAAAAGAAAAATAAGGTTTCCTGGGTGGCAAAACTGGCAATATTTGCCCAAAAGGTTTAGTTTTGCCCCCTGTATACCAAAATGGCAGGCAAAAGAAGTTCAACTTCAAGGACATTGGTTTTCTTTAAACTGTATACTGTAGCAGCTGATATAAGAACACGGGTACAAGAATTACAAAGCTGACCTCAGAAACATAAAGTGAAAATCAATCTATAGCCCAAAATAAATATATGATTCCCATAAATATATAGTGTAATACCGGTACTGGATGGTGGATTTGTGGCTTTTGTCACAGTCGTATATGTTACTGTTGGAGGTGCTGTGGTAGGAGGTGATATCAGTTGGCCTGCAGAGGAAGATATGAAAGGGAAATATATATTTTTTACACAATGCACAACAAAAGCACAAAAATATTTTAAACCATTTTGTTACATATTAGCAAAATTCAATTCTTATTCCTACTTGTCCTTCATCAAATTTTCTTTTTTT
Source organism: Rana muscosa (assembly GCA_029206835.1). Lineage (NCBI taxonomy): Eukaryota > Metazoa > Chordata > Amphibia > Anura > Ranidae > Rana > Rana muscosa. The sequence goes on along the minus strand of CM055118.1, from coordinate 324,715,602 downwards.
TCCTGGAAAAATTATGTGTTCATTTTTAAGTAAATCTGTGCTGGGAATAAATTGAAGCTTAAAGCAGAACTTCAGTCATGTTTTCATCTTTCCATCTATTAAATCTTCTGCCCTTGTTGTTTTAACTTTGGATAATAAAACTTATTTTTTCTGCCAGTAAATCCCTTATACAGCCCACTTCCTGTTTCTTGTCTGGTAAAAAGCCTAGGCTTATGACATCATGCACAGTTCTCTCTCTGTCTAGTGAGAGTTTGCCAGGAAGGGAGAGGGATGAGTCATAAGAGGGCCAATGAGAGCTGCAGAGCTGGGGGGATGTGCTTCTGTGTGTCTGTGTAAATCCAGGAAGTGAACAGGCAGCAGCTTCAGCTGCCCACAGTTAAAATGGATGTAGCCAGACTCAGTGGAGGGAGATTTCTGCAGCATATTTGGCAAGTACAGAATCACAGTGCATATAAAATAATATGCAAAGTGGTTGGAGGGAAGCTTTAGAATGGCAAAGATGTTTTTATTACAAAATATGTGAGCAGACTGCAGTTCCTCTTTAATCGCTGTTAAAGAGTTTGTCAAGCCAACATCTTGTTTTAAGGGATCTCTCCAGCAGCAACACTAACAGGAAAAATAATAATTCTATAGTAGCATAGGGGGACACCAGAACCCCTTTCGGATTTTTACTTCTGTTTGTGTTTGCTTTTGGAGATTTTTTTCCCTCACTTCCTGTCTGACGAAACTGCTATCAACAGCACAGGAAGTGAGGGAAAATCCCTCAAATAGAGCTCTGGAATGCAGATAAAACATTACAGGGGTGCTAGTCTACTTCCATGCTATTCAAGACTGGGAAAAAAGTACCCTGTCAATTACTGTCACTTCAATCCAATATGTTTGGAACCAAGGTGAAACTCCCAATCCCATCATGCCTCTGCCTCTAAGAGTCATGCCTGTGATTGTCAGGGTCTTGCAATGTCTCATGGGACTCGTAGTTTCAAAACAGCTGGAGGGCCGAGGTTGCCTACCCATGCCCTTTGAGGACACAACTCTAGGAATTAAAAAAAAAATGTATATAGCTAAAGAGGAAAGTTTTAAATCTGATAGGGCAGAGAAGGAAATCCCTTAAATCCTTAAAATGGTTGTAAACCTCAGACATGAAATATGAACAAAGCATATCCCTCTATAGTGTGCAATTGACTCAATTAGGAGCACTAAGTGTCATTTCTGTCTGCTGCTTCATTCCTCTGCTATCAGTATGAATCACTTCTGACATGTTTTTCTGACACCAGAAAAAAGGTGACAGAAGAGGGAGCTTAAGCACACAGCCTGTGATTGCAAGCCTCATCTCTGTTCCGTTGTGCTGTGTGAGGGGCGGATTCCCCTTCCTTTCAATCAGCTTTCAGAGCTCTCCTCACTGGGCTTTGCAGAGTGTAACTTAAACTCTCCACCCCCGTTTGTTCTGACAACTAGAACAATCTTTATAAAGTCTGGACTTTGAACGGATGTAGAGTAGAGAGGGCGGCAGATAAACAGGTACAACTTATGTAGGAGGATTTGTTTCATCTATGTGTATCACCTGAGGCCAGTCACTTCACTAGGTATATGTTAAGCAGTCCTCAAAATTTCCACTCGCCTGCCCGCAGTAGGCGAGTGGAAATAAGCTTCCTCCCTCTGTCATTCTCTTAGCAGGGTCTGGCATATAGCGGGAGTAGGCAAAGAACTAGATGAGGTGGGGGCAGGGGTGGAACGGGGAGGGAAGTTGGGTGGGAGATACTAAAGTTTACTTTTTCTATTAACAAGCTGGTAAAAGGTAGCTCAATGTGTTCTTATTCAACCTCTTTTAACTCTAAGTTTACCATAATCAGCCATAAATAACCCCTTCTTTCTCTTCCTCCTCAATAGTTTTTTTTTCTGATATTATTTAATTTAAAAAAATTCAAAATTCAAAAGAAAACTTTTTTTTTTATTCTAAAAAAACTCTGCAATGCTTTGTGCCAGAATTATAATTTTAGCATAATTTTAATTGTTTCCCGCCTATCTCTGGAGGCATATTACATCCTCCCAGGTTACATCCTCCCAGGTTACATCCTCCCAGGTTACATCCTCCCAGGTTTGCATCTCGCGCACACCCCATGGGCTGTGCTGTGTTGCGATCTGTCCACCAGGCACAACAGGTGACAGTTTAGTGTACCGGTCCACTGGCAGTACCATGTGATCGCTGTGACCAATCACAGCAGATCACATGACAATTGTACACAATAGATGGCTTCCATTCATACCATTCATTGTGTAATTTTGTGTTGATCTCTGTGATGGGTCACAGTGATAATATGGTACAGACAGGGCCAATCACAGCCCACCTGCACCATGTGATTAGCTGCATGGTGAAAGTATGTAAAAAAAAAATTGTGAAAAAAAATATTTATTTTAATTTCTTAATTTTTCCAAAAATTGTGACAAAAAATAACAACTACAAAAAACTTGCCATGCTTCTTATTAAAACCTTGGACTGTCTGCTTTCCAAAAAGCGGTAATTTGAGGGGTATTTATACTGTCCTGGCAATTTCGGGCCTCAAGAAATGAGATGGGCCGTCAGTACATCAGGGCTGATCGATTTTCAGATATATACTGTACCATAGTTTGTGGACTTTCCTACAAACTAAATAATATACACTGATTTGGTTATTTTCACCAAAAAATTTAGCAGAATACATCTGGGCCTAAATTTATGAAGAAAGATTATTTGCTTGCAAAATGTTATAACAGAAACAAAGATAAAAACACTTTTTTTGTTTAATTAGCAAAAAAAAAAAAAAAACCCAGTGGGGATTAACTACCACCAAAAGTAGGGGTGCAACGGATCAAAAAACTCACGGATCGGATCGTTCCTCGGATCAGAGTCACGGATCGGATCATTTTTCGGATCGGCAAAAAAAAAAAGACCACCGGAGTTTTAGATTTCACAGTTATTTTCAACACAAAACGGAGCTTACATGCATAAATACATTATTTGGAAATCCAACGGACTGTTTACATGTTAAATTTTAAAAGCAGCAGCAAACCTGCTGACCTTACATGGTTGCTAATGTGACAGAACACCTCCTGATTTTCACATTTAACTAAATGTTAAATGTGAAAATCAGAGGTGTTCCGTCACATTAGCAACCATGTAAGGTTTGCTGCTGCTTTTAAAATGTAACATGTAAACAGTCCGTTGGATTTCCAAATAATGTATTTAAGCATATAAGCTCCGTTTTGTGTGAAAATAACTGAAATCTAAAACTCCGTTGGGTGTAACAAGATGTCCGCTTGGCCCCTGCACAGTAATGATATTGAGGAGTGTGGGGTGGAGCAAGATGGCGGCGGCCGCCGCCGGGTGTACAAAGATGGCCGCCGCACAGGGTGACCGGTTCGGATCACGGATCACCACCGATCCGTTGCACCACTAACCAAAAGAAAGCTCTATTTGTGTGAAAAAAAAGCTGAAAATTGGCCTGTGCAGGAAGGGGGTGAAAGTGTCCGTACTGAAGGGGTTAAACAGGACAAGTTATTATTATTGACTTTTTTAGATACAGTATTTTATTAATAACAAACACTGGTCAAAGCTCTTTTTTCTTTTTTTACAATATCACCAGTAGAAAGCCAGTTTGTTCTAAAAAACAAAAATATATAGTATGTTATACTTACCTATTATGTCAATTATTCCCTTAATTATTTCAGAAATAATACTCCAGATGTCTAAAGCTTTTGATGCATTGGCGGGTACAGACGTCTGAGCTGACGTGTCTAGAAAAAAAGATTATTGTAAATGATTGGGTAAGTTTAGTTTGTATAAAAGATGTTTCATAGTGACTTTATTTTCAACATACATATTTAAATATATTTAAGGCCGGAATAAAGATATGACAAAATACCTAAGGCACAGGCAGACAATAGACATGTGCACTGCTGAAAAATGTGGGTTTTTTTTTTTTTTGCTTTTTTGGTCATTCGTTATGATCGCAATTCGTAAATTCGTAAATTTTTAAATTCGTAAATTCATTAATTTAGAAAATTCGTAACTTCGTAAATTCATAAATTAGAAAATTCGTAACTTCGTAAATTCATAAATTCATAAATTTGTAAATTCAAAATTTCGTAAATTCTTAAATTTGAAAACTCGTAAATTTGAAAATTAGAAAATTCTAATCCTACTAATAATAACTAACTATTAAATTATAGGTATTGGAACTTCCTTTCAAATTTGGCTGTTAGTGAACGTAACGAATACAAATTTATCCGAAGTTACGAATTATCCAAAATAACGAATGCCGCATCTAAACAAATGGAACAAATTAATAATAAATAATAATAATAAAAAGCTTTTTTATTATTATTGTTATTTATTATTATTAATTTGTTACGTTCCATTTATTTAGATACGGCATTCATTGTTTTGGATAAACTCGTATTCGTTACGTTCACTAACAGCCAAATTTGAAAGGAAATTAAAATACCTAAAATTTAATTGTTCGTTATTATTTCAGATTTTCAAATTTTCGGGTTTTCGGATTTTCTAATTTACAATTTTCAAATTTCCGAAATTCAGAATTTACACATTTATGAATTCTCTCATTTACGAATTTACAGATTTTCTAATTTACGAATATTCAAAATTCGTTAAACGGGTTTTCGTTAATTCGGATGTTTCCGAAATAACGGATTTGTCGAAATTCGTTAAAAAACAAATTCGGAACTAAACGAATTGCACATGTCCAACAGACGATAAGGAGGTTCAGGTCAGAACTGATTCTTCCTTTACCTTTGTGACAAAACAGACAATATTTTCCCAGAGGATTTTGTTTTGCCTCCTGTATACCAAAATGGCAGACCTATGTAGTTTGGCCTAAAGCCGTATTAAACCCCAAGCCAAAAAAATAATATATTGCAGCTTACCAATCATTAGATGTAGCTGCTGCATTCGGGTTTTTTTAAGCTTTTTTTCACTGCATCAGTCTGGTGTGAGGGTAGTGTTAAGCCTCATACACACGATTGGATATCCTATGGATTCTAATCCGATGGTTTTGTCCATCGGAAATCCGATGAAGCTGACTTCCATCAGTCTTGCCTACACACCATCAGCCAAAAAACCGACTGTTCCAAACGCGGTGACGTAAAACACTCCGATGAGCCGAGAAAAATGAAGTTCAATGCTTCTGAGCATGCGTCAACTTTATTCTGAGCATGCATGGGTTTTTTATCCGATGGACTTGCCCATAGACGATCGGAGTTTTCGATCGGTTTTTTATCCATCGGAAAAATTTAAAACATGTTCTATTTTTTAAAACCGATGGAAAAAAGACTGATGGGTCCCATACACGATCGGTTTGTCTGATGAAAACAATCCATCGGACGGTTTTCATTGGTTAAACCGATCGTGTGTACAGGGCTTTAGATATACTTGCATATTTACACCAACAAATTGTAGCCAAACTCCAGCTAACACAAGCAGTTACAGCAGGCAGTTTTTGGTTTTATTTTTGGGATAAAGGTTTTACATAAATAAATAAAAGTTGATCATTGTAAGCACCCCTGTCAGTGTTAAATGGTTTGTCACATCTCTTTAACTAATACATGCTTGAGAACTTACTGGCCAGATCGCTAGGTAAAATAGAAGAAATGGAGTCTAGGAAGGAAAACAAATGCAGCCATTTACTTTTGGGTTTAATAGCACTTTAATAGACATGGATTTTCTTCAAAATGTATTGACTGTGTACAGTAGCTGCTGTATGAAAACTGGAACAAGAGTTGCATAGTTGCCCTCATAAATGTAAAGTAAGGATTAATCCATTGATCAAAATAATTAAATGATTCCCATAAAAATATACTGTATATTTTGTAAAGTGTAATACCGGTATTGGAGATTGTATTTGGGTTTTCTGTCACAGGTACACTGGAAGTTATATATACTTTAATAATACATAAAAAAGTGCAGCACACTTCACCTATTCTAAAACCATCAACCAATAATCATATCAATATGGGCTGCAAAAAAAGATAAACTAGTGTAGATAGATAGATAGATAGATAGATAGATATGCACATGTATAAATCCTCAACAAACTAACGTGAATTAATACAGATAATATGATGCAAATATTTTGTGTATTTAGATATTGCAATAGTTCTGAGGAAGCCCAATCAGGACACAACCTAAAGAAAGAAAAACAAATTTGTGTAGATTCCCCCAAAAGACATACGAGACCCACTGAGTGTAATATGGATTTTAAGGGGGTACCTTATGCAAAAAAAATGATTTCGTCCCTCAGGAAATTCATAATTGACCATTCAGGTCTGATATGGATTTTAAGGGGGTACCTCATGCAAAAAAAAATTTAAGTCCCCCAGGAAATTCAGAATTGGCCCTTCAGGTCTGGTATGGATTTTAAGGGGGTAGTTCCTGCAAGAAAATTATTACGTCACGCAGGAAATTCATAATTGGCCCTTCAGGTCTAGTATGGATTTTAAGGGAGTACCTCATGAAAAAAAAATCATTAAATCCCACAGGAAATTCATAATTGACCCTTCAGGTCTGAGATAGATTTTAAGGAGGCCCCTCATGCAAAAAAATGATTACGTCCCGCAGGAAATTCATAATTGACCCTTCAGGTCTGATATGGATTTTAAAGGGGTACTTTATACAAAAAAAATCATTAAGTCCCCCAGGAAATTCATAATTGGCCCTTCAGGTCTGATATGGATTTTAAGGGGGTACTTCCTGCAAGAAAATTATGTCCCCCAGGAAATTCATAATTGACCCTTCAGGTCTGGTATAGATTTTAAGGGGGATCTTTGAGTTAAAAAAAAAATGTGTGAGGTCCTAAAAATCTCTACCAGATCAAAGCATGCAGCCTGGCTAGTCAGGAAAAGGGAGGACCGAGTGTACCACTTTGCCCCCCCTGAATCATACCAGGCCACATGCCCTCAACATGAGGGGGTACTATGATGGCGGACCACTCAAGCAAAGCACCCTGTCCCTATTTTGATGAGGACAAGGGTCTCTTCACCACAATCCTGGCTGGTCGTTGTGGAGGTCTGTGTCTGGGGGGGGGGGCTTATCAGAACCTGCAAGCCCTTTTTAATACTAAGATATCAGATACCACCCAACTACCCCCACACAGGAATGAGTAAATGGTACATGGTACCACTTATTCACAAAAAAAATGTAACCTTGAAATAAAGACACTTAAATGATTGACACATCTTTTATTAAAAAAAAACAAAACGCAAAGAAGTCCCTTGTTATAAATCCATTGTCAATCATGATGCAACACCACTCATCAAAAAAAAATTTAAAAACCTGACGACCCAGCTCGCACAACTGACTATGACAGCTCCCCAGGTTGTCATCAACTGTATATAGAAAATGTGAAATATTTGGCTGTACCAGAGCGGTACAATAATGAATGTCTGCAGGCAACAGAGAAGCATCTGTGGTTAGTTTTTCATGATGATTGGAACAACCTAACTGCCGAGTTCCTTCAAAATCTGTGTGGAAGTATACCTAGAAGAACTGATGCTGGTTTCAAGGTAAAGGGCGGTCACACCAAATATTGATTTGATTTGGATTTCTCTACTGTTCGTTTACTTTCCATTTTACTAATTGATAAAAATCGGTGCGCATGACTAGTGCACAGTCATGTTGGAACAAGAAGGGGCCACCCCTAAACTGTTCCCACAAAGTTGGGAGCATGAAATTGTCCAAAATGTCTTGATATGCTGACACCTTAAGAGTTCCCTTCACTGGAACTAAGGGGCCAAGCCCAACCCCTGAAAAACAACCCCATACCATAATCCCCCCTCCACCAAATGATTTGGACCAGTGCACAAAGCAAGATCCATGAAATAAATGGATGAGCGATTTTGGGGTGGAGGAACTTGACTTTTATCCTGACCTAAATCCGATAGAACATCTTTGGGATGAATTTGAGTCAGAGACTGTGAGCCAGGTCTTCTTGTCCGACATCAGTGCCTGATCTCACAAATGCGCTTCTGGAAGAATGGTCAAACATTCCTGTGACAGAACCCACTGTCACTGTGTGTTTTGGAGGGGGCTGTGGGCTGGTCTCCTACCCACAGACTATGGCCCAGCAGAGAACGGAAGATTTGGAGGGCTATTTGCAGTCCAGGAGAAGACGCGACCTCCAGATTTTTTAGTGTCCACAGTCGCCAGTTCATCGGAACCAGGTGAACGTGGTATCTGTGGCCCAGGCTCATGGAGTCGTTTCCGGCTACTTAAACCTTTTGGCCCGGCTGGGCTAAATATATACTTTTTTTCCACAAACATTGTACTTTTAGCTGATAAAGGCATATACAAAGTGGCAGTATGCCCAAAGCGTGGGGCTATGAGACTTGGAGACAAAATGGCGTTGCAATAATGTAATGATGGTACGGAAGGTGTGGAGACGCATCCCAGTGGGGGATGTGTAAGGAGGGGCTGCTTGTTGTCATAATCCCTTTATGTGTTTCAACGGTAGTTTCTGTTTCAATGTGAAGGTGTTGAGTTTCCATTGTTTCTTCGTTGTCCTCTACCCCCTCTATGACAAGGCTAAGGGGAGTGTTCCTAACTGTGTTTAAAAGTGTATGTTTTGTACTTAATAAACAGTTTATGCTCTACATGTTTAACCCTCAACATCTTTGTGGTTTTCCTTGTGAATAGGGGTTAAGGGCTGGTTATGGCTAGTCGAGTTGAGGGTGCGTTTGGAGAACAGGAGACACAGTTCTGGCGGAGGTGCCTAGCCGGGGTATCCGGAATCCGTCACAATTCCCATAGACACATTTCTAAACCTTGGACAGCCTTCCCAGAAGTGCTGAAGCTGTTAAAGTGTACAGTGTCTTGAAAAAGTATTCATACCTGTTGAAATTTTCCACATTTTGTCATGTTACAACCAAAAACGTATTTATTGGGATTTTATGTGATAGACCAACACAAAGTGGCACATAATTGTGAAGTGGAAGGAAAATGATAAATGGATTTAATTTTTTTTACAAATAAATATGTGAAAAGTGTGGCCTGCATTTGTATTCAGCCCCCTTTACTCTAATATCCCTAACAAAAATCTAGTGGAACCAATTGTCTTCAGAAGTCACCTAATTAGTAAGTCCACCTGTGTGTAATTTAATCTCAGTATAAATTCAGTTGTTCTGTGAAGCTCTTAGAGGTTTGTTAGAGAACCTTTGTGAATCAACAGCATCATGAAGGCCAAGGAACACACCAGACAGGTCAGGTATAAAGTTGTGGAGATGTTTAAAGCAGGATTAGGTTATAAAAAATATCCCAAGCTTTGAACATCTCACGGAGCACTGTTCAATCCATCATCGGAAAATGGAAAGAGTATGGCACAACTGCAAACCTACCAAGACATAACTGTCCACTTAAACTGATAGGCTGGGCAAGGAGAGCATTAATCAGAGAAGCAGCCAAGAGGCCCATTGTAACTCTGGAGGAGCTGCAGAGATCCACAGCTCAGGTGGGAGAATCTGTCCACAGGACAACTATTAGTCGTGCACTCCACAAATCTGGCCTATTGAAGAGTGGCAAGAAGAAAGCTATTGTTAAAAGAAAGCCATAAGAAGTCCAGTTTGCAGTTTGTAAGAAGCCTTTTTTGGGGACACAGCAAATATGTGAATGAAGGTGCTTTGGTCAGATGAGACCAAAATTTAACTTTTTGGTCTAAAAGCAAAACTCTATGTGTGGCAGAAAACTAACACTGCATATCACCCTGAACACATCATCCCCACTGTGAAACATGGTGGTGGCAGCATCATGTTGTGGGGATGCTTTTCTTCAGCAGGGACAGGGAAGCTGGTCAGAGTTGATGGGAAGATGGATGGAGCCAAGTACAGGGCAATCTTAGAAGAAACCCTGTTAGAGTCTGCAAAAGATTTGAGCCTTATGCCTTGTACACACGCTCGGAATTTCCGATAAAAAAAGTCAGATGGACTTGTTTCATTGGAAATTCCGATCGTATGTGGGCCCCATCGGACTTTTTTCCATCGGTGTTTAGAAATAGAACATGTTTTAAATTTAGGAAATTCCTATCATCTTTGTGGAACTCCGACGGAGAAAAAACCCACGCATGCTCAGAATCAAGTCAACGCATGCTCGGAAGCATTGAACTTAATTTTTCTCGGCTCGTCAGAGTGTTTTACGTCACCGCGTTTTGGACAGTCAGAATTTAGTCTGACAGTGTGTATGCAAGACAGCTTGAACAGAATTCCGATGAAAAATTCCATCGGATTTTAGACCATTAGATACTCCGATAGTGTGTACAGGACATTAGGAGGAGGTTCACCTTCCAGGAGGACAACAACCATAAACAACCCTAAACATACAGCCATAGCTACAATGGAATAGTTTATTTAGATCAAAGCATATTCATGTGTTAGAATGGCTCAGTCAAAGTCCAGACCTGATTAAAATTAAGAATATGTGGCAAAACTTGAAAATTGCTGCTCACAGACGCTCTCCATCCAATCTGACAGAGGTTGAGCTATTTTTCAAAGAAAAATGGGCAAAAATGTGACTCTAGTGCAAGCTGGTAGAGGCATCCCCAAAAGCAGCTGTAATTGCAGAGAAAGGTGGTTCTACAAAGTATTGACTCAGGGGGGCTGAATACAAATGTACACCACACTTTTCACATATTTATTTGTAAAATGTATTTGTAAAAAAATTTTTTAAAACCATTTATCATTTTCCTTCCGCTTCACACTTATGTGCCACTTTGTGTTGGTCTATCACATAAAATCCCAATAAAATGCATTTACGTTTTTGTTTGCAACATGACAAAATGTGGAAAATTTCAAGGGGTATGAAAACTTTTTAAATGCACTGTATATATATATATATATATATATATATATATATATATATATATATATATATATATAAACAGTACCTGAGGCACTCTGCTATCTATTCTGAGGGATCAATCACACTATGTGCCCTATGACTAGCTCAGGTCACCGTGAGGGCACATGGAAAACAGTTGTAGTCTATGTACCCTTGGAATGACCTGCGTTAATCAGATCCAGAATTTTTTAACCCCTTCCCTGCCAGTGTCATTTACACAGTAATCAGTGCATTTTTATAGCACTGATCGCTGTATAAATAACAATGGTCCCAAAATAGTGTCAAAAGTGTCTGATGTGTCCGCCATAATGTCACAGTCATGATAAAAATCGCAGATCGCCGCCATTACTAAAAAAGAAAAAAATTATAATAAAAATGACATAAAACTATCCCCTATTTTGAAGAAGCTATAACTTTTGCGCAAACCAATCAATATACGCTTACTGCAATTTTTTTTACCAAAAATATGTAGAAGCATACATATCGGCCTAAACTGAGAAACAAAATATATATATTTTTGGGGGATATTTATTATAGCAAAAAGTAAAAAATATTGCTTTTTTTTTCAAAATTGTCAATCTTTTTTTGTTTATAGCGCAAAAAATTAAAACCACAGAGGTAATCAAATACCACCAAAAGAAAGCTCTATTTGTGTGAAAAAAAGGACGTCAATTTTGTTTGGGTGCAATGTCGCACAACCGCGCAATTGACAGTTAAAGCAACACAGAGCCGATTTGCAAAAAGTGCTCTGGTTAGGAAGGGGGTAAATTCTTCCGGGGCTGAAGTAGTTAATAAAGTTAAAAAAAAACAAGAAAAATTTTAAAGAATGAATTACATTGTAAAATGTAAGGCACAGCTAATCATCGCTGCTACAAAGCAAACACCAACCACGCGCTACAATGGACCGTTTTAGAGTTCAGCTAGTGTGAGCAAAGCCTTGTAAGCCCAGGTTCACATAGGTGCATGCGCATTTGCCCACCACATCATAGGGTCAGCTGCCCATTACTTTTTTTTTTTAAATCGCTGCATGGAACTGTAGGGTGCTGTGGCACCATGTAGTTTCCCAAGCACAAAAACATGCATGTCTGCTGATGCGTGAGGGTGCCATTCAAAAAAATGAATGGTACCCCCACGTGTCTGCTAAAGAGCAGGACATTTTTGTGCAGGTTGGGAACGTGCAAAATTATACACGCATTCCTGAAACGCCCATATGTGAACCAAGACTAAATTAATCCAGCAGCTACAGTTCATAAAGTTCATGCAACATTTCAGTAACAATAATACATACAACAAAATCTGCAGTGCTTATACTATTATATCCTCCAATATATATTGTATATTAAATCCATTATAAAAATGTAAAAATAAATAAAAGCCCTGCAAACACACACACATATACAGTATATAATACCATGAATAAAAAGGGAATAATCTTTGGTAAAAGTCTCGATCCTTACTCCATGCCACTTTATCAACTTTCCCCCAAATCTGTGCTCTTGTGTAACGGACTGGAAACACCCAAATTTTATTACCTTCCCATCACAGAAAGGTAAAATAGTTCAGTCAGTAATCTCCCTGGCTGTTTACACTTTCTTCTTTACATTTCAACATGCTATTAATGTTTTACAACTTCTCCTTATCATTTCACCAAGTGGAAAGGACCTTGTATAACAATTCACAGATAAATGATGAAAAATAATTGTTATATACTGGAAATCCTTTTAGTAAAATAACATCAAAAAATATAAAAGCTTTTCCATTCAAGTGTAAAAAGTACACACAGCACTATAAAATATATTTGAATTGACTGAATTTAATAAAACATGTCATGAGCTCTAACTGGTGGATCTATTTGTTCAAGTTTTATTTTTTTTATTTTTTTTATTTTTTTATGTGAGTGGAACAGCTTTTTACTGTTTTATGTCATTTTAATAAACAGATTTACATTAGATAAAGTTTATTTTGCATAATTTTTTGGAAATCCTTTGGCAATTTAAAAAAAAAATTGTATTGTTTGCATTTTTTTTTTGTTTACAAATTTTACAATGCTTTAAAATTATTTAAATGTAGAATTATTTAGAATGATTTATATGTAAACTGATTTACAAAATTTGCGCCCAGCATCTTACCCACTGGATATTAAAACTTTTTAGTTTTTTTAAAAAGTCTTATTTAAATATTTTTTTATTTTATTGTTTATGTTTTGTCATTTATCTTTACCTTACACCCCACTATGCGCAAACTTTTTATGGGAATTGTGCAACACTACTTTCCTATTTCTGGAAGTTAATTGGTGCAATATACCTCTCCTTATATTTATATCCTTCCCCCTCCTATTTAGATGAGAGATACTTTTAGTTCTATAAAATTTATGAAGGATTTAAATCTGGATGTTCTCTCAGTGAAATATCCCATATACTGTAGGGTTATTCCTATTGGTTGCTCTAAGTTATCCTTCTATTGCAATTAACTGCCAGTAAAATCAGACAATTTACTGTTTTCCTTGTTTCTAGCTGACCTCTACTAAAATCAAACCATACTGGTCTCCTTGTTTCCGATTGATTGCCACTAAAATCAAACCATTTATTGGTTTCCTTGTTGACAATTGACCTCCACTAAAATCAAACCATTTATTGGTTTCCTTGTTTTTAATTGACCTCCACTAAAATCAAACCATACTGGTTTCCTTGTTTCCGATTGATTGCCACTAAAATCAAACCATTTATTGGTTTCCCTGTTTCCAATTGACTGCTACTAAAATGAAACCATGTATTAGTTTCCTTGTTTCCAATTGATTGCCACTGAAATCAAACCATTTACTGGTTTCATTGTTTGCAATTGACCTCCACTAAAATCAAACCATTTACTGGTTTCTTTGTTTTTAATTGACCTCTACTAAAATCAAACCATTTTTATTAGTCTCCTTGTTTCAAGTTGACTGCTACTAAAATCAAACCATTTACCGGTTTCCTTGTTTCCAGTTGACCTCCACTAAAATCAAACCATTTACTGGTTTCCTTGTTTCCAATTGATTGCCACTAAAATCAAACCATTTACTGTTTACCTTTTTTCCAATTGACTGATACTAAAATCAAACCATTTACTGGTTTTCTTGTTTTCAATTGACCTCCACTAAAATCAAACCGTTTATTATCCTTGTTTCTAGTTGACCTCCACTAAAATTAAACCATTTACTGGTTTCCTTGTTTCCGATTGATTGCCACTAAAATCAAACCATTTATGGGTTTTCTCTTTTTCATTTGACTGCTACTAAAATCAAACCATTTACTGGTTTCCTTGTTTTCAATTGACTGCCATTAAAATCAAACCATTTACGGGTTTCCTTGTATTTCAAAACAATATTATACAGCTTCCACTATAAAAAGACAACAAAGTGCCTTACGCAACCCTGATAAATGCTTAGGTGCTGTCCCGTTAATGTTTTTTACATTCAGTAAATTTCATGTATTGCTTTGAAAACCAAAAACTATTTGATTAAACAAAAAATAGTTTGCTTGAAAAAGGTGAATACTCACAAGGAAAGAAGCAGAAAAGGCCAAGCAGCACAAGGATTTTACCCCACTGAGTTTCCATTCTCAGGACCTTTTTCTTCTACTTTTCTAACAATTATATCTGTGTTGAGTCCTCTCTTGTTCTTTGTCATTCAGAAACTGCTCTTGTGATAACACTTGACTGACATTATTTATTGGTAGGTGTGACGCTGACAACATTAGCAACAGAGGTGACACAGCAAACAGTGATACAGATGTTAATTTGTAGGCAGACCGGACATGTTTGTTTATTGTATATGAGATGCACATGCATGTTAGAACTTATACACATGCACGTCCACCGGTAATCTCTGATTCTGACGTTTTTTTCTTACCTACGTAACGTTACTGACCCAGCTTCAGCCTTACCTGCCCTTGGAAATGTAAACTTTAAAAACTCATAAACTCAACATATATTCACCCTGACATAAAAGAAGAACTTATAAAAACAATGTTATAAAGAAAAAAATGTGTTAAAAATAGAAAGAGGGCATGCGTGTTTATTGGGTAGGATGGTTCAGCGTATGGTTAGACGCTCATAAGATTCCAGCGGAGATGAAGCATCTTAAAAAGTAGTGGTCTTGTAAATGGAAACTGGAAACTCATAAATTCAACATAAAATCACACAGATGACGAAAAAAATAAAGTTTTGCTGAAAACTATAAATAGGAACATGTTTAAAATGTAACAATCTTCTTCGGTTTCCAGCAGAGGTAGCGAGTTTTCCAGCAGAGGTACTGACCTTTTCCCAGTAAACGATACACAGAGTAGGATCCACAGTGTTTGCATCTCAAGGAAAAGACAGAGCCCCCTTATAGCGCAATAAGATTATAAACTTCAATGTATTTAAAGATAAGAGACACTCACATAGATCCAAGTTCAAAACAGCATGGAACCATGCTGTTTTGAACTTGGATCTATGTGAGGTTACTGTGAAAACATCTCTGCATACTGTGTGACCATCCTGATCTGGAAGGGTTTAAAGCTGGATATATTAGCTGATGGATAAGACCGTCCTTTGAGTCATCCTTGGAGCATTATTGTGTGCTTTGACCACCTGTTTTAGGGTGGTCAATCAAATCTGGTAAGAGGCTTTGTGTGCTTCGGTTGGAGGTGGTGGAACCATGCTGTTTTTAACTTGGATCTATGTGAGTTTACTGGGAAAACATCTCTGCATACTGTGTGACCATCCTAATCTGGAAGGGTTTAAAGCTGGATATATTAGCTAATGGATAAGACCGCCCTTTGAGCCATCCTTGGAGCATTATTGTGTGTTTTGACCACCTGTTTTAGAGTGGTCAATCACATCTGGTAGGAGGCTGTGTGTGCTTCGGTTGGAGGTGGTGGTCTTCAGCTTGGGATATATCCCTATTTACCCTAGCAAGGACTGTTCTGTTTTTGGAGAAGGAAAAAAGACCTTATATGCACTTTTGTGTAAACTTTTAAAAATTGATGATGAATAACGAGAAACTCACAGCCACATTACAGGGCACTATGCCAAAATGTCATTGAGTGTTCAAACCATGGGTTACTCACTTTCTCCCAAGGGATTCTGACCATTGCCTCCTAGAAATTTGATGTGTGCCAAGACTTATATAGGAAACTAACAGTGGACTGTGAACCCCCTTGGCCACCATCTCCTCCCCACTTCTCCTCTTCCACCTTTTTATTCTCCATTCCTTACCATCTTCTTACCATCCCAAAAGTTGCTTTCTTTCTCTGTTTTTCAGCTTATGGCTTGCTACAATGCTCCTTATGTTGCTATTTCCAATATGAGGAAAATATCCAATGTTTTTTTCATAAGCATGATGAGCCTCCCCAGGATTTGTATACTTGAACGATGTGCACTCCATTAACTGTTGTAACACATCAAGGTGTTTTATCAGGTCCCTTGCTGTATGTTCTATGCATATCCCCCCTCTATCAGGTTTTTTGTCTCTCTCAATACCACTAAACTTAAAGGAACTCATGTTGGCCGAATGTATATCTTGGCAATGTTATTGCCGACATGGTTTTGTTGGATTATATAAGTTAATTTACTCAAACAAATAGGCTGTTAACTTTTCAAGGAAATTCTCCCTAAAATTTAGTGAATGTGGTGAAGTTTAATCATTTAAAGAATATACAATCATGTGCAAGGAAAAAAAAACAGCTCTTCTGCTTAATTGGATGATGGACGTCAGCAGAGTGCCCCTCATATCCTAAGCTCTAGGCCTACGGTAAATTACCTTGCAAAAAGTGCTGATTGATGGAATTTGCTACTACGGGGCAATTTATAAAAGTTACTGTGATTGCAATAATAATATAATGCAATTAATTGCATGTAATACATTATATTTTATAACTATAATTTTTTCCTAAAATTTTAAACTCGCAAACATAAGTTTATATAGATAGATAGATAGAGCTATATAGCTCTATCTATATAGATATATCTATATCTATCTATATAAACTTATGTTTGTGAGTTTAAAATTTTAGGAAAAAATTATAGTTATAAAATATAATGTATTACATGCAATTAATTACATTATATTATTAATGCAATCACAGTAACTTTTATAAATTGCCCCGTGGTAGCAAATTACATCATTTAGCACCTTTAATTTTTCAGGGTAATTTACCGTAGGCCTAGAGCTTAGGAAATGAGGGGCACTCTGCGGACGTCCATCATCCAATTATGTGCAAGCAGAAGAGCTGCTTTTTTTTTCTTGCAGGTGATTGTATATTCTTTAAAAGATTAAACTTCACCACAGTCACAAAATTTTAGGGAGAATTTCCTTGAAAAGTGAACAGCCTATTTGTTTGAGTAAATTAACTTATATAATCCAACGAAACCATGTCAAGATATACTGTACAGACTGTATATA
This sequence comes from Rana muscosa, assembly GCA_029206835.1. NCBI lineage: Eukaryota > Metazoa > Chordata > Amphibia > Anura > Ranidae > Rana > Rana muscosa. The sequence goes on along the minus strand of CM055118.1, from coordinate 324,698,305 downwards.
TATACAGTATATATTATTTTAATCAGATTATCGTACGATCGCTTCAAAGGCGGTATTTTTTGTATGATTTTCTGATTGTGTGTACAGGCTTTTAGGGGTGATTAACTAAAACCGAAGCATTCAGAACTGGTGCAGATGTGCATGGTAGTCAATCAGCTTCTAACTTCGGCTTGTTCAATTAAGCTTTGACAGTAAAACCTGGAAGCTGATTGGTTTCAGTGCAGAGCTGCACCAGATTTTGCACTCTCCAGTTTTAGTAAATATCCAATCACCTTGTAAAACAACCCATTCAGTTTAAAATAGAAATTAAATGCAAAACATTTTTGTATAGATATAAAAATACATTATAAATACCTTTTTTCCCTTTTTTTTATTATGAGCTGGGGGAGCAACAGCACACTGATCTTCCCAGTGAATGGCTGTGCAGGGCTCAGCACACTGAGTTCCCAGCATAGCTAGAGAACTGTCCATGCTGTGCTCTGCTGCTTAGTGTGGTCAGTTTTTAATTGGAAAGCAGAGAAACTGGCAGGAACACCAGGGATTTCACAAAAAGGAAACAATACAAACAGAACAGGATACTTTCCCATACAAGTACATGGTGCAGCAGGCACATATCAGGAATATGTAGTGTTAGGTAGGGATGAGCTTTGTGTTCTAGTCGAACCCATGTTCGACTCGAACATCCCCTGTTCCGTTGTTCGCCGAATTGCGAACATTATGGGCCGTTCGTGACAAATTTGAATGGCGCGTCACGGCCCATAATTCACTGCCGCATCGCAGTGCCTTGCTGGCTGATGATTGGCCAAGCATGCACTATGACCCGCATGCTTTGGCCAATCACAGCACGGAAAAAACGGAGAGCCATAATTGGCCAAAGCCAGGGTGGCTTTGGCCAATTATGTCTCAGGGGGTTTAGTACATGCCCCACACTATATAAGGCCGCCTGCGTGGCGGCCTTGTGTAGTGTGTTGCGGCAGGGGTTAAAGACACAGAGAGAGAGAGAGAGGAAGGGAGGGAGGGAGAGAGAGGGAGATAGTGTCATTTAATTTGAGTTAGATAGAGCAGGCAGGCGAGTCAGTTAGCTGCAGTTACAGTGTGTAGAGGATATATATGCATCCCAGGTGTTGTATATATATTTATACACTGTATTCAGTTTAGCTAGATCCGTTACTGTTATTCTCTATACTGTGACAGGCAGGCAGGTGACTGTGCTAGCTGCAGTCAGTGTTTCACTTAGTGTACTGTGTGCTTTGCATAGCGTTCACCTAAAGCTTACCTGAATACAGTTAGTGACTAATAGTGGTGTTCTCATAATAAAACCACAGGCAGAGAGCTGCAAGTATTTTCAGTTAGTGTACTGTGGCCTCTGCACAGTTTTCACCTAAAACTAACTGAAGACAATTGCTGCTTTTCCCATACTAATACCACAGCAGGCAGTTGATTCTGATAGCTGCATTATCAGTACAGATATATATATATATTGTGACAGCAGGAAGGTAAAGTCACCTGGTTGCATCCAGGGGGGTAGATATATTTCGCCCAGATTCAGGCTTTACGCCGACTTATACAACTAGGTGGAGAGTTGTATAAGCCCAGCTGAGGCTAGTGGGCTCATGGATGACTCATACCTCTAGGGAGAGTGTGGGGCGTCGTGCAGACAGGGAGTTGATGAGACCAGCTGAAGCTTGTCAGCTCATTTAGGCCTCTATAAGAACTCCCAGCTTCATTAGATGTTAGCTCATGCCTGGACCCAGACCTGTGTGGACTGTCTAGGGAGAGTGAACCCCTGTGTGGTGAGACAAAGCCTGTGTGGCTATTTGCTTGGACATTTAAAACCAAGGACTTAGGGACTAGGACAGCACTAGGCTGATCCCAGTTGTTAGTTAGGAAACCTGTATGTTTAGTCAGAGGTCAAGTTGACCAGGATTTATTTTGTTTATGTTTCTTTTGGCTTTGCTGTGTTTTGTCACTGTAAATAGAAAATAAACCGCACCTTTTTTTGATTTTGAAAACCACAACCTCCGTTTGCTGGGCCTGTTTTTGTGTGGGGAGCCCATCCCGGGGGTCACACACACCCGCTGCCGAGCTAACCCCCTCACAGTTGGTGGAGAACCAGTGGCAGTTTTTTTTTTTAAGCCAGCATGGAGGAGATACTGAAGCAGCTGGCTCTAGCAAATGCCAATCAACAGCAGACAAATGCAGGTTTGCAAAAGAGCCTTGCAGCTCATCAACAGAGCCTTGCAGCTCAACAACAGAACTTCGCAGCCCAGCAGCAAGCTCATCAACAGAGCCTTGCAGCCCAGCAGCAAGCTCACCAACAGAGTCTGGAAGCTCAGCAACAAGCCCAGCAGCAATCTGAGGCCCGCTTCATAGACCTGTTACAGAAGCAAGAGCAGAGACTACAACAAATGGAAGCAGTAATGCAGCAACGTCCGCAGACCAGTGAGGAAAGCCGTCCCACTAATACCGCGTCCTTTGGGGTGAGTCGTTTATTGACAAAAATGACTGGAGAGGATGATCCAGAGGTATTTTTGACCACATTTGAAAGGACTGCTGAAAGAGAAAAGTGGCCTGAGGAGCAGTGGGCTGGACTGGTGGCTCCTCTGTTAACTGGTGAATCGCAGAAGGCTTACTATGACCTAGAGCCTGACCAAGCAAAAGACTATGTGATGCTAAAAGCTGAAATATTGGCAAGGCTGGGTGTCACCCAGGCTGTCCGGGCTCAGCGTGTGCATAACTGGACTTTCCAGCTTGGAAAACCCCCCAGGTCTCAAATGTATGATCTCATTCACCTGAGCAGAAAGTGGCTACAGCCAGAGACTTTGTCCGCACCAAAGATTGTGGAACGTGTTGTAATGGATCGGTTTTTGAGAGCTCTTCCTACTGCCATCCAAAAGTGGGTAAGCCATGGAGACCCAGAGACGGCCGATGGTCTTGTGGATCGTGTGGAGAAATACTTGGCTACAGAGAACCTGACGGCCTCTTCCAGAGACACTCGGACTTTCCACCCTAAGACCAGACCATCCCCAGGGGCGGATAAGAGGATTCCAAGGGGTGAGGGTGGAGAGAGTGAGAGGGTGGGAGCTCTACCCCAAGTTTGGCGAGAACAGCCTGGGAAATCAGCGGCTCAAGAGGCGGCAAGAAGGATCGTTTGCTACCGCTGCCGGCAAGCGGGACATATTGCAGCCAATTGCCCGGTTGTGGAGGAACCCATGCAGTGTGACTTTCTGACGGGCAGACGTCAGTCGCTGTGTGCGACAGTCGCATGCACTGCCATTCGAGGAACTGAGAAACATTTATGCAAAATGTGTGTTAATGGTAGAAATGTTGTGGTATTGCTGGATTCAGGTAGCCTTGTGACCCTGATAAAGGCTGAGTTAGTTAAAACAGAGGTCTCTGGGAATAGCAAGGTAGCTGTTATTTGTGTGCATGGGGACACCCGAGAGTATCCAGTGACTACAGTGTGTTTCGAGACCCCCAAAGGTACCCTCTCTCATCCAGTGGGCTTAGTATCTCAGTTACCGCATGACGCCATTGTGGGAAGGGATTTTCCGAAGTTCTGGGAACTGTGGGATGATCCTGAGCCCCCCACTGGTGCCCCTATGTACCAGGAATGTGATAGCCAGAACTCCCCTGAGAGTGGTGAGGACTCTCCGGAATTTCCCTTATCAGTATTGGCAGGGGAGACTCAAGAAACTGGAGAGGAGCCCACCTCCTCAGACGAAAACCTACCGTCTGTGGAGTTTTCTGATCTTGAGGTTCACAGGGAAAACTTTGCCACAGAACAGTTGAAAGACCCCGCCCTAATAAAGGCACGGGAAAACGTAGTGAAAATAGATGGCGAGTTAGTGAACCCAGATAATACCTGCACTTACCCATACTTCAGCGTAGAGAAGGACCTACTGTATCGGGTGGCAAAAAGGGCAGAAGAAACCGTTGAGCAGATTGTGGTGCCCAAACCTTACAGGAAGTTGGTGTTGGAGTTGGCCCATGGGCACATTCTTGGAGGTCATCTGGGGACAGAGAAAACCCGAGAGAGGGTGTAACAGAGATACTATTGGCCGGGGGTGATGAAGGACATAGAAAATTATTGTTTCTCCTGCCCTGTGTGTCAGAGGTCGGCCCCGATGCCACATTTCCGTAGCCCGCTGGTCCCTCTACCCATCATTGAGGTCCCGTTTGAGAGGATCGCCATGGATTTGGTAGGTCCTATAATCAAGTCCGCTAGGGGGCACCAGTACATATTAGTTATAATGGACTATGCCACCCGTTATCCAGAAGCGATCCCTCTCCGAAATACCTCGGCCAAAACCATAGCCAAAGAGCTATCTCTTGTGTTTAGCCGGGTGGGTATTTGTAAAGAACTGCTTACGGACCAAGGTACACCCTTTATGTCCCGGGTTATGAAGGAGCTGTGTAAATTGTTCAAAGTGACGCAATTACGTACATCTGTGTATCACCCCCAAACCGATGGGCTGGTTGAAAGATTCAACAAAACCCTAAAACAAATGTTGAAGAAAGTGGTGGATAGAGATGGAAAGGATTGGGACTGTCTACTTCCTTATCTGATGTTTGCTATTAGGGAGGTGCCCCAATCCTCTACGGGATTCTCCCCCTTTGAGTTACTGTATGGGAGACACCCAAGAGGGCTGTTGGATATTGCCAAGGAAACTTGGGAAAGTGAGAGTTCTCCCCACAGGAGTGTGATTGAGCATGTCGCCCTGATGCAAGACCGAATTGCACAGGTAATGCCCATCGTGAAGGAACATTTGGCCCAAGCGCAGTTAGCACAGCAGAGAGTGTACAACCGTGGAGCCAAGACCCGTACCTTTTCCCCGGGGGATAGGATACTGGTACTTGTCCCTACGGTTGAAAGTAAATTCCTTGCCAAATGGCAAGGCCCCTACGAGATAATAGAAAAAGTGAGCGAAGTGAATTACAAGGTCAGACAACCAGGAAGGCGAAAGCCCGAACAGATCTATCACGTTAATCTGTTGAAAGCCTGGAGGGATAGAGAGTCCCTAGTCGCAGACACTTGGTCACCAGCTCAAACTGGTTGCGTGATTCCTGAGGTTGGAATAGCAGCCACCTTGTCACAACCCCAACAACAGGAGGTTAAGGAGTTTGTGCTTCGCAACAAGGAGGTATTCTCTGAGCTGCCGGGACAAACATCTGGGGTAGAGCATGACATCATTACCCCGCCCGGTGAAAGGGTGAAGTTAAAACCCTATCGGATCCCAGAGGCCCGACGGGAGGCAATACGGGAGGAAGTACAGAAAATGCTGAACTTAGGGGTGATAGAGGAGTCCCAAAGTGATTGGTCTAGTCCCATTGTGTTGGTGCCTAAACCGGATGGGAGCTGGCGATTTTGTAACGATTTTCGTCAGTTGAACAAAGTTACAAAATTTGACACCTACCCCATGCCACGTATAGATGAGTTGATCGACCGGCTGGGAACAGCCCGATACATGACGACTCTTGACCTCACAAAAGGGTATTGGCAAATCCCCCTGGCCAAATTGGCCAAAGAGAAAACCGCATTTGTAACCCCAGACGGGGCGTTCCAATATAAAAGAATGCCGTTCGGGTTACAGAATGCGCCGGCCACATTCCAGCGGAAAATGGACCAGATGCTGAGGCCCCATCGGAAGTATGCTGCGGCTTACCTGGATGACGTAATTGTCCATAGCACAGATTGGGCCTCACATCTGCCAAAAGTGCAAGCAGTCCTGGACTCTGTTCGGGAAGCGGGGTTTACGGCTAACCCCAAGAAGTGTACCATTGGGCAGGAGGAGGCCAAATATCTTGGGTACACCATTGGGAGGGGAGTAATAAAACCCCAACTCAACAAAGTCGAGGCCATCCAGAGTTGGCCACGTCCCAACAGCAAGAAGCAGGTACGAGCCTTTCTGGGAATCGCTGGGTATTATCGGCGATTCATTCCCCACTTTGCTTCTAAGGCTGTGCCCCTAACCAACCTAACGAAGGGGAAAGGGTCGGTCATGATTAAATGGACCCCCGAGGCTGAGGCAGCATTCCAATTCTTGAAACAAGCCTTATGTAGCCAGCCAGTGTTGTACTCACCCGACTTCTCTAAAGACTTTGTCGTACAAAGTGATGTGTCAGATGTGGGGTTAGGAGCAGTATTGTCCCAGGTCTGGAACGGGGAAGAGCACCCAGTCATTTACCTCAGCAGGAAGTTGAAGTCCCATGAGGTAAATTACGCCACCGTTGAAAAGGAGTGTTTAGCGGTGAAGTGGGCTCTAGATTCCCTTCGGTACTACCTGCTAGGTAGGCACTTTGACATGGTTACGGATCACGCTCCGTTAAAGTGGATGGCTCAAAACAAGGAAACAAATAGAAGAGTGAATAGGTGGTTCCTGGCCCTCCAGGAATTCAACTTCACAGTAAAGCATCGCCCTGGCGTTCAAATGGGGAATGTGGATGCTTTGTCTCGAGTACATGAATGCCTGATTGCTGGTGTTCCAACCCCGAGGTTAAAACAAGAGGGGGGGGTATGTGACAGCAGGAAGGTAAAGTCACCTGGTTGCATCCAGGGGGGTAGATATATTTCGCCCAGATTCAGGCTTTACGCCGACTTATACAACTAGGTGGAGAGTTGTATAAGCCCAGCTGAGGCTAGTGGGCTCATGGATGACTCATACCTCTAGGGAGAGTGTGGGGCGTCGTGCAGACAGGGAGTTGATGAGACCAGCTGAAGCTTGTCAGCTCATTTAGGCCTCTATAAGAACTCCCAGCTTCATTAGATGTTAGCTCATGCCTGGACCCAGACCTGTGTGGACTGTCTAGGGAGAGTGAACCCCTGTGCGGTGAGACAAAGCCTGTGTGGCTATTTGCTTGGACATTTAAAACCAGGGACTTAGGGACTAGGACAGCACTAGGCTGATCCCAGTTGTTAGTTAGGAAACCTGTATGTTTAGTCAGAGGTCAAGTTGACCAGGATTTATTTTGTTTATGTTTCTTTTGGCTTTGCTGTGTTTTGTCACTGTAAATAGAAAATAAACCGCACCTTTTTTTGATTTTGAAAACCACAACCTCCGTTTGCTGGGCCTGTTTTCGTGTGGGGAGCCCATCCCGGGGGTCACACACACCCGCTGCCGAGCTAACCCCCTCACAATATATATATACATATCCCACCTTTGTGCAGCTACATCTCACTGTAGGCCATTAGTATGTCTGGAAGGCAAACAAGGAGAGGCAGACAGTCACGAGGCAATAAAAGAGGCCAAGCAGGCTCTGTGTCCAGAGGCAACAGTGCTGGTCGTAGACACGGTGCATCCTCATCACCACGTGGCCGTGGGACACGCTTGTCCTTCTTTTCGGCAGTTGGCCATGTTGAACCGTAACATGCCCAAGACTTGGTAGAGTGGATGACCAAGCCGTCCTCATCCTCCTCATCCTCTCTCACCCAGGCTCAGGGTACTTTGTCTGGCAAAGCAGCTGCCAAAGTGGCCTCTTCCCTCAGCTCAATGGCATCAGTCACTACTTCCCTAGCCCCACCATGTCCTCCTGAGGAGTCCCCCGAACTGTTTGACCACAGTGTTGGGTACATGCTCCAGGAGGATACCCAGCGTTTTGAAGGCTCCGATGATGGAACCCAGCTGGAGGAAGGCAGTAACGTGAGCCCAGAGAGAAGGGGTAGTAACGTGAGCCCAGAGAGAGGGGTGCCCAATAAGGACAGCTATCTGGCAGTCATGTTCCCCCAGGTGCAGCATACTGCCAGTCTTGTTCCAATGATGAGGAGGGAGGGGATGATGAGGTCACTGACTCCACGTGGGTGCCTGATAGGAGAGAGGAGGAGGAGGAGGCACATCTCCAACGAGGCAGTATGCCCTCCATGGGCCAGCTTAAGGGCAGTACACCGACGGAATCACACCGCAGAGCTCCGCATGTGCAGGGCGCTTCTGTCTCTGCGCGTTATTCCAAAAGTTCTTTGGTGTGGGCCATTTTTCAGACGTGTGCAGCAGATCGCACTGTTGCTATTTGCAACATATGTCTAAAGCGTATCTCGCGTGGCCAAAAAGTCAGCCGCTCGGGCACCACATGCTTGACCAGACATATGTCGACCTTCCATGCAGTTCGTTGGCAAGCGTACCTAAAAGACCCACACCAAAGAACAAAGCAGACCTCTCCTTGCTCCTCATCAGCTGGGATCTCCAACCCCACTATAGCTTCAGTCCTCTCTAAAACCTGCACTGAGAGGAATGAAGGTGTAGAATTAGGTGTGTCACAGGGATCCCAGCCATCCACATGCCCAGCGGTTAAATGCTAGCTTGGCTAAATTGCTAGCACTTCAACTGCTGCCTTTTCAGTTGGTAGACTCTGCCCCCTTCCGTGAGTTTGTGGAATGTGAGGTTCCTCAGTGGCAGGTTCCCAAATGCCACTTTTTCTCACAGAAGGCGATTCCGGCTCTCTACCGGCATGTGGAAGGCAATGTCTTGGCCTGGCTGGACAGGGCGGTCAGCGGTAAGGTGCATATTACCGCTGACTCATGGTCCAGCAGGCATGGACAGGGACATTACCTATCTTTCACGGTGCATTGGGTGACTCTGCTGGCAGCTGGGAAGGATGAAGGACAAGGTGCAGTAGTGTTGGAGGTTGTTCCGCCACCACGCCTCCAAAATGTTACTACTGGTGATTCTGACACACCTCTCTCCTCCACCCCCTCCTTTTCTTCTTCCTCCATGGCCTCTACCTGTGCTTTGTCCTTGGAACCAGCGGTGCTCCGTAGGCGTTCAAGGGGCTACGCAAGTATGCAGGCAAAAAGATGCCATGCAGTGCTTGAGCTGGTGTGCTTGGGGGACAGGAGCCACACTGGGGCAAAGATTCTGTCAGCTCTGCAGGGGCAGGCTCAGAGGTGGTTAATGCCACGCCAGCTTAAGCCAGGAAAGGTGGTTTGCAACAATGGCACCAACCTCCTCTCCACCCTCCGACAGGGACAACTGACCCATGTGCCCTGTTTGGCTCACATCCTTAACTTGGTGGTTCAGCGGTTCTTGGGCAGGTACCCGGGCTTACAGGAGGTCCTGAAGCAGGCCAGGAAACTCTGTGGGCATTTCCGCTGGTCATATAATGCCAGTGCTCGGCTGGCTGAGCTGCAAAAGGATTACAACCTGCCCAAGAACCGCCTAATCTGTGACATGCCCACCAGGTGGAACTCTAGGTTGGCCATGCTGCAGCGGCTGCACATGCAGCAGAGGGACATCAATGAGTATCTGTTGCAATATGGCACCAGGACAGGGTCAGGGGAGCTTGGATTTTTTTCCCCACGCCAGTGGGCCATGATCAGGGATGCATGCACTGTCCTGGCACCATTTGAGGAGGCCACGAGGATGGTGAGCAGTGACAGTGCATGCATCAGTGACACTGTCCCTCTTGTCCGCCTGTTGGAGAACACGCTGCGTGGAATAATGGACAGGGCACTTGAGGCAGAACAGAGGCAGGAAGAGGAGGACTTCCTTACCTCTCAAGGCCCCCTTTATCCAGACAGTGTTCCTGCTGGCCTGGCAATCACACAGGAAGAGGACGAGGAGGAGGAGGAGGAGAAGGAGGATTATTGTGTCAGGTCTGTGCGACGCGTTCCCAGAGACAGGGAGGTTACAAATTCCTGGTCCTGGATAGGGATGAGCTTCGTGTTCGAGTCGAACATACGTTCGACTCGAACATCGGCTGTTCGATCGTTCGACGAAGATCGAACGATTTGGGCCGTTCGCGCCAAATTCGAGTGACGCGAACGGCCCACAATGCACTACGCCATCGCAGTGTCATCCAGGCGCTGTGATTGGCCAAGCATGCACTGTGACCCCGCATGCTTGGCCAATCACAGCGCCGGCAGCGAGGAGAGCAATGATTGGCCACAGGCAGGATGCCTGTGGCCAATTATTGCTGAGGGGGTTTAGTACACGCCCCACACTATAAAAGGCCGCCAGCACGGCGGCCTAGTGTAGTGTGTTCCGGAGCAGGGATAGAGCAGCATAGGCAGGGACAGTGACTTTTATTTCTTTCTTGCTTAACCTGGATTCCTTTAGTTTAGGGAAAGAGAAGGATAGGTAGGGAGAGTGTCAGTGTGTTTTGTGCTTGTGCTATATTGTGCTTAAAAAAAACATTTTTTCTAGGGACAGAAAACTGTAGGTAGGGAGAGTGTGTCAGTTTCTTTCACTGTCAAAGTCCTTGTTTCCAGGGACCTGGAAGGACAGTGAGTGAATTCTCCTTGTGCTATATTGTGCTTAAAAAAAAACATTTTTTCTAGGGACAGAAAACTGTAGGTAGGGAGAGTGTGTCAGTTTCTTTCACTGTCAAAGTCCTTGTTTCCAGGGACCTGGAAGGACAGTGAGGTAATTCTCCTTGTGCTAAATTGTGCTTAAAAAAAACATTTTTTCTAGGGACAGAAAACTGTAGGTAGGGAGAGTGTGTCAGTTTCTTTCACTGCCAAAGTCCTTGTTTCCAGGGACCTGGAAGGACAGTGAGGTAATTCTCCTTGTGCTAAATTGTGCTTAAAAAAAACATTTTTTCTAGGGACAGAAAACTGTAGGTAGGGAGAGTGTGTCAGTTTCTTTCACTGTCAAAGTCCTTGTTTCCAGGGACCTGGAAGGACAGTGAGGTAATTCTCCTTGTGCTAAATTGTGCTTAAAAAAAACATTTTTTCTAGGGACAGAAAACTGTAGGTAGGGAGAGTGTGTCAGTTTCTTTCACTGTCAAAGTCCTTGTTTCCAGGGACCTGGAAGGACAGTGAGTGAATTCTCCTTGTGCTATATTGTGCTTAAAAAAAACATTTTTTCTAGGGACAGAAAACTGTAGGTAGGGAGAGTGTGTCAGTTTCTTTCACTGTCAAAGTCCTTGTTTCCAGGGACCTGGAAGGACAGTGAGGTAATTCTCCTTGTGCTAAATTGTGCTTAAAAAAAAACATTTTTTCTAGGGACAGAAAACTGTAGGTAGGGAGAGTGTGTCAGTTTCTTTCACTGTCAAAGTCCTAGTTTCCAGGGACCTGGAAGGACAGTGAGGTAATTCTCCTTGTGCTAAATTGTGCTTAAAAAAAACATTTTTTCTAGGGACAGAAAACTGTAGGTAGGGAGAGTGTGTCAGTTTCTTTCACTGTCAAAGTCCTTGTTTCCAGGGACCTGGAAGGACAGTGAGGTAATTCTCCTTGTGCTAAATTGTGCTTAAAAAAAACATTTTTTCTAGGGACAGAAAACTGTAGGTAGGGAGAGTGTGTCAGTTTCTTTCACTGTCAAAGTCCTAGTTTCCAGGGACCTGGAAGGACAGTGAGGTAATTCTCCTTGTGCTAAATTGTGCTTAAAAAAAACATTTTTTCTAGGGACAGAAAACTGTAGGTAGGGAGAGTGTGTCAGTTTCTTTCACTGTCAAAGTCCTAGTTTCCAGGGACCTGGAAGGACAGTGAGGTAATTCTCCTTGTGCTAAATTGTGCTTAAAAAAAACATTTTTTCTAGGGACAGAAAACTGTAGGTAGGGAGAGTGTGTCAGTTTCTTTCACTGTCAAAGTCCTTGTTTCCAGGGACCTGGAAGGACAGTGAGGTAATTCTCCTTGTGCTAAATTGTGCTTAAAAAAAACATTTTTTCTAGGGACAGAAAACTGTAGGTAGGGAGAGTGTGTCAGTTTCTTTCACTGTCAAAGTCCTTGTTTCCAGGGACCTGGAAGGACAGTGAGGTAATTCTCCTTGTGCTAAATTGTGCTTAAAAAAAACATTTTTTCTAGGGACAGAAAACTGTAGGTAGGGAGAGTGTGTCAGTTTCTTTCACTGTCAAAGTCCTAGTTTCCAGGGACCTGGAAGGACAGTGAGGTAATTCTCCTTGTGCTAAATTGTGCTTAAAAAAACCATTTTTTCTAGGGACAGAAAACTGTAGGTAGGGAGAGTGTGTCAGTTTCTTTCACTGTCAAAGTCCTTGTTTCCAGGGACCTGGAAGGACAGTGAGGTAATTCTCCTTGTGCTAAATTGTGCTTAAAAAAAACATTTTTTCTAGGGACAGAAAACTGTAGGTAGGGAGAGTGTGTCAGTTTCTTTCACTGTCAAAGTCCTTGTTTCCAGGGACCTGGAAGGACAGTGAGTGAATTCTCCTTGTGCTATATTGTGCTTAAAAAAAACGTTTTTTCTAGGGACAGAAAACTGTAGGTAGGGAGAGTGTGTCAGTTTCTTTCACTGTCAAAGTCCTTGTTTCCAGGGACCTGGAAGGACAGTGAGGTAATTCTCCTTGTGCTAAATTGTGCTTAAAAAAAAACATTTTTTCTAGGGACAGAAAACTGTAGGTAGGGAGAGTGTGTCAGTTTCTTTCACTGCCAAAGTCCTTGTTTCCAGGGACCTGGAAGGACAGTGAGGTAATTCTCCTTGTGCTAAATTGTGCTTAAAAAAAACATTTTTTCTAGGGACAGAAAACTGTAGGTAGGGAGAGTGTGTCAGTTTCTTTCACTGTCAAAGTCCTTGTTTCAAGGGACAGAGAAGGACACCTGAAGGTAGCCCTTATTGCTTTTTTCCCATCTCCCTGCAGGCCATCTATTAGAATGTCTGGAAGGCAAACAAGGAGAGGCAGACAGTCAGGAGGCAATAAAAGAGGGCAAGCAGGCTCTGTGTCTGGGGGCAACAGTGCTGGTCGTGGACGCGGTGCATTGTCATCAGCACATGGCCATGGGACACGCTTGTCCTTCTTTTCGGCAGCTGGACATGTTGAGCCACATCATGCCGAAGACTTGGTAGAGTGGATGACCAAGCCCTCCTCCTCCTCCTCATCCTCTCTCACCCAGGCTCAGGGTACTGGAAAAGCAGCTGCCAAAGCGTCCTCTTCCCTGGTATCAATGTCAGACTCATCATCAGTCACTCCTTCCCTAGACCCACCATGTCCTCCTCCTGAGGAGTCCCCCGAACTGTTTCAGCACAGTGTTGGGTACATGCTCCAGGAGGATGCCCAGCGTTTCGAAGGGTCTGATGATGAAACCCAGCTAGAGGAAGGCAGTAGCGTGAGAGCAGACAGAGGGGATGCTCAAGAAGGACACCAATCTGGCAGTCATGTTCCAGCAGCTGCAGCATACTGCCAGATTGCCTCCAGTGATGAGGAGGGAGGTGATGATGAGGTCACTGACTCCACGTGGGTGCCTAATAGGAGAGAGGAGGAGGAGGAGGATGAGGAGGAGGCACATCTCCAACGAGGCAGGATGCCCTTTGGTGGCCAGCGTAAGGGCAGTACACCGACGGAATCACACCGCAGAGCTCCGCCTGTGCAGGGCGCTGCCTCTGCCCGTCATTCAAAAAGTTCTTTGGTGTGGGCCTTTTTTGAGGCTAGTGCATCAGATCGCACAGCTGCTGTTTGCAACATATGTCTCAAGCGTATATCGCGTGGCCAAAACATCAGCCGCTTGGGTACCACATGCCTGACCAGACATATGTTGACCTGCCATGCAGCTCGTTGGCAAGCCTACCTCAAAGACCCACACCAAAGAACAAAGCGGACCTCTCCTTGCACCGCATCAGCTGGGATCTCCAACCCCACTATAACTTCAGTCCTCTCTGAAACATGCACTGAGAGGAATGAAGGTGTAGAATTAGGTGTGTCACAGCCAAGTACTTGCGGCCACTCTGCTAGCAGTACACCGACGTCCGATTCTAGCAGGCAAATTTCCCTGCCCCAGCTGCTGGACCGTCGAAAGAAGTTCACTCCCAGCCATCCACATGCCCAGCGGTTGAATGCTAGCTTGGCTAAATTGCTAGCGCTTCAACTGCTGCCTTTTCAGTTGGTAGACTCGGCCCCCTTCCGTGAGTTTGTGCAATGTGCGGTTCCTCAGTGGCAGGTTCCCAAACGCCACTTTTTCTCACGGAAGGCTATTCCGGCTCTCTACCGGCATGTGGAAGGCAATGTCTTGGCCTCGCTGGACAGGGCGGTCAGCGGTAAGGTGCATATTACCGCTGACTCATGGTCCAGCAGGCATGGACAGGGACGTTACCTTTCTTTCACGGCCCATTGGCTCACTCTTTTGGCAGCTGGGAAGGATGCAGGACAAGGTGCAGTAGTGTTGGAGGTTGTCCCACCGCCACGCCTCCAAAATGCTACTACTGGTTGTGACACACCTCTCTCCTCCACCCCCTCCTCTTCTTCTTCCTCCATGGCCTCTTCCTGTGGTTTGTCCTATGAACCAGCGGTGCTCCGTAGCCGTTCACGGGGCTACGCAAGTACGCAGGCAAAAAGATGCCATGCTGTGCTTGCGCTGGTGTGTTTGGGGGACAGAAGCCACACTGGGGCAGAGGTCCTGTCTGCTCTGCAGGGCCAGGCCGAGAGGTGGTTGACGCCACGCCAGCTTAAGCCAGGAATGGTGGTTTGCGACAATGGCACCAACCTCCTCTCCGCCCTCCGACAGGGACAACTGACCCATGTGCCCTGTGTGGCTCACGTCCTTAACCTGGTGGTGCAGCGGTTCTTGGGCAGGTACCCGGGCTTACAGGATGTCCTGAGGCAGGCCAGGAAAGTCTGTGTGCATTTCCGCAGATCTTATAATGCCAGTGCTCGCCTGGCTGAGCTGCAAAAGGAGTTGAACCTGCCCAAGAACCGCCTTATATGTGACATGCCCACCAGGTGGAACTCAACGTTGGCCATGCTGCAGCGGCTGCACACGCAGCAGAGGGCCATCAATGAGTACCTGTGCGACTACGGCACCAGGACAGGGTCAGGGGAGCTTGGTTTTTTTTCTCCACGCCAGTGGGGCATGATCAGGGATGCATGCACTGTCCTGGCACCATTTGAGGAGGCCACGAGGATGGTGAGCAGTGACAGTGCATGCATCAGTGACACTGTACCTCTTGTCCACCTGTTGGAGCACACGCTGCGTGGAATAATGGACAGGGCACTTGAGGCAGAACAGAGGCAGGAAGAGGAGGACTTCCTTGCCTCTCAAGGCCCCCTTTACCCAGACAGTGTTCCTTCTGTCCCACCCATCGCACAGGAAGAGGAGGAGGAGGAGGAGGAGGAGGAGGAGGAGGAGGATTGTGTCAGCATGGAGGTGGAGGCTGGCACTCAGCATCATCAGCAGCAGTCTTTTAGGGATGATTTACAGTCCCAAGAAACCAGTGGACTTGTACGTGGCTGGGAGGAGGTGGCTGCGGATCATGTCGTCCTTAGTGACCCAGAGGACTCCGGAGCGAATGCCTCAGCAAACCTACGCTGCATGGCCTCCCTGATCCTGCAAAGTCTGTGGAAGGATCCTCGTATTCTTCGGATCAAGGAGAGGGACCATTACTGGCTGGCCACTCTCCTTGATCCACGGTACAAGGGTAAGGTTGCGGACCTTATGTTACCGTCGCAGAGGGAGCAGAGGATGAGACAACTCCGGGAGGCCTTGCAGAAAGGTCTGTGCAACGCGTTCCCAGAGACTGGGAGGTTACAAACTCCTGGTCCTGGACAACGAGTTGCTGAGGCTTCGGCCAGTCAAAGAAGGAGCGGTGGGGAAGGTGGCCGTCTGACCGATGCGTTCAGACAATTCTTTAGTCCGCAGCCCCAAAGTATGATCGGTTCCAGCAACCATCGCCAGCGTCTGATAAACATGGTGCAGGAATATCTAGGGGCAAGGTCAGACTTGGACACCTTCCCCACCGAAAATCCTCTGGCTTACTGGGTCTTGAGGATGGATCACTGGCCAGAGCTTGCACAGTATGCAATTGAGCTACTGGCCTGTCCTGCATCCAGCGTTCTTTCGGAACTCACATTCAGTGCTGCTGGAGGATTTGTCACGGATCACAGGGTGCGCCTGTCCACCGACTCGGTTGATCGACTGACTTTCATCAAGATGAACCAGTCTTGGATCACCACCAGCTACCACACACCTGATGCTGATATAACAGACTAATTGATTTTAACATGTCACATCCCTTCAAGACTGATGCTGATGCTGAGTGCCTGTGCTGTTATGTTGACTGGCTATCCTCCTCCTCCGAGTCCTCAATGATACGATTGATGATGATAGCTTGGAAGATCATTTTTGTTTATGGGTGCCGCCACCAGTGGCTAAGGCCCAATTTTTCAGCCCCTGTTTTACAGGGGCGTGTCATTACAATTTTTGAAGCAATACTTTGCAACAGGGCTCATTGCTGTGCTCCAAGTACAGTATCTGTGAGGGGTTGTAGTGTTGTGCCACCAGTGCCTAAGGCCCAATTTTTCAGCCCCTGTTCAACAGGGGCATGCAATTACAATTCTTGATCTAATAATTCACAGCAGGGTCCATTGCTGCACCCACCAAGAGTAACTCTGAGGGCTTACAGTCTTGTGGCAACGCCACCACCACCACCACCACGAAAGGCCCAATTTTTCAGCCCCTGTTCAAAAGGGGCATGTAATTACAATTCTTGATCTAATAATTCACAGCAGGGCCCATTGCTGCACCCACCAAGAGTAACTGTCAGGGCTTACAGTGTTGTGGCACCAGCACCACCATCAAAGCCCCAATTTTTTACTACCACTGTTCAACAATTATATGTAATTAAAATTCCTGATATAATAGTTGACAGCAGGGCGTTCCAGCACCAACCAAGAGTAACTGAGTGCTTACAGTGTTGTGCCAACACCAACAACTAAGGGGCCTATTTCTGCAGAGTATATACGGCAGGTCCCTACTTTCAAACATCCAACTTACAAACGACTCCTACTTGCAAACGAAAGAAGACAACAGGAAGTGAGAGGAAATCTACCCCTAGAAAGGAAAATTCTCTCCTGTAAGAATAAATATGGGAGAAAGGGGTCTCATCTGTACTGATGCTTTATCAGCAATCCTTGTTTCAAGAAAAACACCACATTTCAAAAACAGTTGTCATTGGGACGGAAAGTGAGGTGAAATGTTCTGAACAGGGGCACAGACAGCAAAACAAATGTTACAGGGGTGATAACCCTTACCTATGTTTCCCAAAAAGTTTAAAAATAGATTTTTGGGCTGGAGCTACACTTCAACAATGTACCTGTTCAAAATTACAAACAGATTCTACATAAGAACAAACCTACAGTCCCTGTCTTGTATGCACCGCCTGTATACGGCTGTTCAGAGTATATAGGGCCTTTTTTATTTTATGTGCGGGGTTCCCCTTAATATCCATACAAGACCCAAAGGGGCTGGTAATGGGCTGGGGTAGGGGGGGGGTCATGGGGTAGCTATGCCATTTTTCTTAAAGAATTTCATCCATATTACCGGGACCAGACATTACATTAAAGCCGCAAGCAGTTTTAAATGGCTTTTTTTTCCTTTAGAAGTGTCATTTTGTGCAGGGACAGTTCTAAACACGGGAAACACGTGGCACTTCACAGGCATACTTTAGACACCCCCCAGGTACGATATTTAAAGGAATATTTGACTTTTTTTTTTTCACTTTATGCATCATTAAAATGACTGCTCCCGAAAAACGACCGTTTTTAAAACTTCTTTTTGCATTGATACATGTCCCCTGGTGCACAACCCGGGTTCCCAAACCCTATTTATGACAATAACATGCATAATAGTTGTTATAATTAGCACTTTAGAATTCAAACGTTCGCATCCATTGTTTTTAATAGGGTTCTAATGTTCGTTCGAACTTTCGGTCCGTTCGCGGGTTCTGGTGCGAACCGAACCCGGGGGTGTTCGGCTCATCACTAGTCCTGGACAACGTGTTGCTGAGGCTTGGTTCAGTCAAAGAAGGAGCGGTGGAGAAGGTGGCCGTCTGACCGATGCGTTCAGACAATTTTTTAGTACGCAGCCCCAAGGTATGATCTATTCTAGCAACCATCACCAGCGTCTGGTTTACATGATGCAGGAATACCTAGGGGAAAGATCAGACTTGGACACCTTTCCCACCGAAAATCCTCTGGGTTACTGGGTCTTGAGGATGGATCACTGGCCAGAGCTTGCACAGTATGAAATTAAGCTACTGGCCTGTCCTGCATCCAGCGTTCTTTCAGAACACACATTCAGTGCTGCTGGAGGCTTTGTAACCGATCATAGGGTGCGCCTGTCCACCGACTCGGTCGATCGACTGACCTTCATAAAAATGAATCGGTCTTAGATCAACACCAGCTACCAAGCACCTGATGCTGATGTAACAGAATATTTTTTTTTAAATGTCAGATCCCTTCAAGACTGCCTATGCTGATGCTGAGTGACTATCCTGTTATACTGAGTGACTATCCTCTTCCTCCTCAATGATCATGCTGATAGCTTGTAAGAACATTTTTGGTTCTGGGCACCGCGGCTAAGACCCAATTTTTCAGCCCCTGTTTAACAGGGGCATGTATTTACAATTTTTGATGCAATGCTTTGCAACAGGGCTCATTGCTGCACTCCAAGTACAGTATCTGTGAGGGGTTGCAGTGTTGTGGCACCAGTGCCTAAGGCCCAATTTTTCTGCCCCTGTTCAACAGGGGAATGTAATTACAATTCTTGATCTAATAATTCACAGCAGGACCCATTCCTGTGCCCACCAAGAGTAACTGTGAGGGCTTACAGTGTTGTGGCAACACCACCACCGAAGGCCCAAATTTTATTCCCCTGTTTAACAGGGGCATGTAATTACAATTCTTGATCTAATAATTCACAGCAGGGACCATTCCTGCGCCCATCAAGAGTAACTGTGAGGGCTTACAGTGTTGTGGCAACACCACCACCACCACCAAAGGCCCAATTTTTCTGCCCCTGTTCAACAGGGGCATGTAATTACAATTCTTGATCTAATATTTCACAGCTGGGCCCATTCCTGCACCCACCAAGAGTAACTGTGAGGACTTACAGTGTTGTGGCACCAGCACCACCACCAAAGGCCCAATTTTTCCTACCACTGTTCAACAATGGCATGTAATTACAATTCTTGATATAATAGTTCACAGCAGGGCGTTCCAGCGCCCACCAAGAGTAACTGTGAGGGCTTACAGTGTTGTGGCAACACCAACACCTAAGGGCCAAATTTCTGCAGAGTATATACGGTGGGCCCCCTACTTTCAAACATCCAACTTACAAACGACTCCTACTTGCAAACGGAAGGAGACAACAGAAAGTGAGAGGAAATCTACCCCTAGGAAGGGAAATTCTCTCCTGTAAGAGTTAATATGGGAAAAAGGTGTCTCCTCTCCACTGATGCTTTATCACCAATCCTTGTTTTAATAAAAAACCCACATTTTCAAAAAACATTTGTCATTGGGACGGAAAGTGAGGTGAAATGTTCTGAACAGGTGCACAGACAGCAAAACAAATGTTACAGGCGTGATAACTAGGGTTGAGCGGACACCTGGATGTTTGGGTTCGACGGGTTCAGCTGAACTTCGGAAAAAAGTTTGAGTTCGGGACCCGAACTTGACCCGAACTTGACCCCGAACCCGAACCCTATTGAAGTCAATGGGGACCCAAACTTTTGAGGACTAAAATGGCTCTAAAAAAAGTAATGGAAAGGGCTAGAGGGCTGCAAATGGCAGCAAAATGTTGTCAAGAGCATGGCAAGTGCTCTGCAAACAAATGTGAATAGGGAAATAATAACTTAAAATAACACAAAATACATAAAAATAATAATCTTGACCTAGGAGGACGAGGTCCATATGGAGTAGGAGGTTCAGGTGGCGGTGGATGTGGCGGTGTAGGTGGAAGCGGCGGTGGAGGAGGACGAGGTAGCCAACACTGGTTTTTGTTTTTAATTTTTTTTTTTTTTTTAATTAGGGTACACCCCAAAAAAGTGAGAGTGATCAAAAATACAACAATGGCTGGGTAAGGCCAGTATACATGTCCTATTCTGCACAAGGTACGGACAAGTCCTGTGGGATCCATGCCTGGTTCATTTTAATGAACGTGAGCTTGTCCACATTGGCTCTGGACAGGCGGCTGCGCTTGTCTGTGATAACGCCCCCTGCCGTGCTAAATACACGTTCAAATAATACACTGGCAGCAGGGCAGGCCAGCACCTCCAAGGCGTAAAGGGCAAGCTCAGGCCATGTGCCCAATTTGTAGACCCGGAAGTTGAAGGGGGCAGACCCGTCATTCAGTACTTGTAGGACACATACTGCTCCACCATGTTGGTGAAATGCTGCCTCCTGCTAAGACATTCCATATCAGCTGGTGGTGCTGGTTGTTGTGGCGTGCTGACAAAGCTTTTCCACATTTCAGCCATGCTAACCCTGCCTTCTGAGGTGCTGGTGGTGCCCTGGCTGCGTTGGCGACCTCTTCCTCCTCCTCTGCCTTCGCCTTGTGCTTCCACTGTGCCCCCGCTGTCAGGTGGGAATGCCACCAGCAGCGTGTCTACCAGCGTGCGCTTGTACTCGGGCATCTTACAATCACGCTCCAGTGAGGGAATTATAGACAGTACGTTGTCCTTGTAACGGGGATCTAGCAGCGTGGCCACCCAGTAATCAGCACCTGTTAGAATGTAGGCAACTCGGTGGTCGTTGCAGAGACACTGCAGCATGTAATCGCTCATGTGTGCCAGGCTGCCCAGAGGCAACGTAAAGCTGTCCTCTGTGGGAGGTGTATCGTCTGTGTCCTCTGTATCCCCCCAGCCACGCACCATTGATGGCCATGAGCTGGTCTGGGTGCCACCCTGCTGTGAACATGGTTCCTCCTCCTCCATCTCCTCCTCCTCATCCTCCACCTCGTCATCCTCCAGAACTGTGCCCTTGCTGGACAATTGTGTACCTGGCATTTGTTGGTGCAGGAACCCACCCTCGGAGCCACTTGTGAATGACTGCCTGCCTTCGAAATGATCCCTCTTCCTCCTCCTCCTGTGCCACATCCTCTTCATCATCGCCCGAAGCGTTTTTTCAAGGAGGCATAGAACTGGAATAGTAACGCTGAGAAAGGCGTCATCGGCACTGGCCATGTTGGTGGAGTACTCGAAACAGCGCAACAAGGCACACAGGTCTCGCATGGAGGCCCAGTTATTGGTGGTGAAGTGGTGCTGTTCCGTAGAGCGACTCACGCGTGCGTGCTGCAGCTGAAACTCCACTATCGCCTGCTGCTGCTCGCACAGTCTGGCCAGCATGTGCAAGGTGGAGTTCCACCTTGTGGGCACGTCACATATGAGGCAGTGAGCTAGAAGGCCGAAGTTACGCTGCAGCGCTGACAGGCGAGCAGCAGCAGGGTGAGAACGCCGAAAGTGCGCACAGACGGCCCGCACTTTCTGCATCAGCTCTGGCATATCAGAGTAATTTTCAAGGAACCCCTGCACCACCAAATTTAGCACATGCGCCAGGCAAGGGATGTGTGTCAAACCGGCTAGGCCCAGAGCTGCTACGAGATTTCACCCATTATCGCACACCACCAGGCCGGGCTTGAGGCTCACTGCCACCAACCACTCATCAGTCTGTTGTTCCATGTCCTTCCACAACTCCTGCGCGGTGTGGCGTTTTTCCCCCAAACAGGAAAGTTTTAAAACTGCCTGCTGTCGTTTACCCCTGGCTGTGCTGAAGTTGGTGGTGAAGGTGTTACGCTGACCGGATGAGGAGGCGGTAGAGGATGAGGAAGCAGAGTAGGAGGAGTTAGCAATAGGAGGCAAACTGAAGCGCCCTGAAATCCTCGGTGGTGGAAGGACATGCGCCAAACTGCTATCCGCCTCAGGCCCAGCCGCCACTGCATTTACCCAGTGTGCTGTTAGGGAGATATAATGTCCCTGACCGTGCTTACTGGTCCACGTATCCATAGTTAGATGGACCTTGCCACAGATGGCGTTGCGCAGTGCACATCTGATTTTGTTCCCCACTTGCTTGTGCAGGGAAGGGATGGCTCGCCTGGAAAAGTAGTGGGGGCTGGGCACGACGTACTGTGGGACAGCCAATGCCATCAGGCTTTTAAAACTCTGCGTCTCCACCAGACAGAATGACAGCATTTCAAAGGCCAGGAATTTTTCAATGCTGGCATTCAGGGCCAGGGATCGTGTGTGGGTTGAGGGGTACTTCCTCTTCCGCTCCAGTGTTTGGGAGATAGAGAGCTGAACGCTTCCATGGGACATTGTGGAGATGGTTGGTGACCCAGGTGGTAGTGTTGCTGGCAGATCCTCTGTTTGTGGGGTGGCAGGTGCCACTGTCACTACAGAGGTGGATGAAGAGGCCGAGACTGCAGCAGAAGAGGAAGCAGGAGGAGCCAGAGACCTTTCTTGGTTTTTGAGGTGTCTACTCCACTGCAGCTCGTGCTTTGCACTTAGATGCCTGGTCATGCAGGTTGTGCTCAGGTTGAGAACGTTTATGCCTCGCTTCAGGCTCTGATTGCACAGCGTGCAAACCACTCGTGTCTTGTCATCAGCACATTGTCTGAAGAACTGCCACGCTAGGGAACTCCTTGGACCTGGCTCTGGTGTGCTCTGTCCCTTGCTGCGTTGGGCAGTAGCAGGCGTACTGTCTAGGGGATGGACGCTCCGCTTTTGCACCCTGCTCCCTCTTCTGCTGTGCTGGTGGCTCTGTGCGACCACCGCCTCCTTCCTCCGAACTACACAGGTCACCTGCATGACGTTGATTCCATGTGGGGTCGAGGACCTCATCGTCCTCCACATCATCTTCCACCCAGTCTTCACCCCTGCCCTCCTTGTCGGTCTGCACAGTTGCGAAAGCAGCAGCAGTTGGCACCTGTGTTTCATCATCATCCGAGACGTGCTGAGATGGTCCTCCCAAGTACTCATCTTGAAACATAAGTGGTTGGGCATCGGTGCACTCAATCTCTTCCACTTCTGGGGCAGGGCTAGGTGGATGTCCCTGGGAAACCCTGCTAACAGAGTCATCAAAAAGCAGAAGAGACTGCTGCATGACTTGGGGCTCAGACTGCTTGGCTGATTTGCAAGGGGGTGAGGTGAAAGACTGATGGACATCGGCTGCAGGTGCCAACTCTGATCTTTCAGCAGTAGACTGGGTGGGAGACAATGTGAAGGAACTGGAGGCACTGTCAGCAACCCAATCTACTATCGCCTGTACTTGTCCTGGGCCTGGCCTCAACATTCGTAGAGCCGCATTAGGCCCGACCAAATACCGCTGCAGGCTCTGTCGCCTACTCGCACCTGAGGAAGGTGTTTCTCTTGTGCGTGTAGCTGGCACAGATCGACCACGTCCTCTCCCTGCAACAGGAGCTCCACCAGCAGCACCACGACCGGGGCCACGTCCCTTATTTGACGTTCTCCTCATATTTCTCAAATTTAGTATCTTGCCCTAAATGGGTGTTTTTTTGAATAGCAGAATAGAGCAACAGTATCTAAAGGGTGTATCTCACAGGTACAGATATGCAGAAAATGCACCAAAAAAAAAAAAAATTGCCCTAAATTATTATTTTTTTGAAGATCAGAATAGGAGAACAGTATCTAAAGTGTGTATCTCACACGTGCAGAAAATGCCCGAAAAAATTTTTTGGGGTAGAAAACGCACCAAAAAAAAATTTGCCCTAAATTATTACTTTTTTTGAAGAGCAGAATAGGAGAACAGTATCTAAAGTGTGTATCTCACACGTACATATATGCAGAAAATGCAGCAAAAAAAAAATTTGGCGCAGAAAACGCACCCAAAAAAATGTTTTGCCCTAAATTATTAGATTTTTTGAAGAGCAGAATAGGAGAACAGTATCTAAAATGTGTATCTCACACGTACAGATATGCATAAAATGCAGCAAAAAAAATTTTGGGCAGAAAACGCACCAGAAATTTTTTTTTGCCCCTAAATTATTGCTTTTTTTGAAGAGCAGAATAGGAGAACAGTATCTAAAGTGTGTATCTCACACGTACAGATATGCAGAAATTGCACCCGAAAAAATTTTTGGGGCAGAAAACGCACCAAAATTTTTTTTTTCCCTAAATTATTATATTTTTTGAAGAGCAGAATAGGAGAACATTATCTAAAATGTGTATCTCACACGTACAGATATGCATAAAATGCATCAAAAAAATTTTTGGCCAGAAAACACACCAGAATTTTTTTGTTTGCCCCTAAAATATTACTTTTTTTGAAGAGCAGAATAGGAGAACATTATCTAAAGTGTCTATCTCACACGTACAGATATGCAGAAAATGCACCAAAATAATTTTTTATGGCAGAAAACGCACCAAAAAAAATGTTTTGCCCTGAATTATTATTTTTTTGAAGAGCAGAATAGGAGAACAGTATCTAAAGTGTGTATCCCACACGTACAGATATGCAGAAAATGCAACAAAATAATTTTTTAGAGCAAAAAACGCAGCAAAAAAAAAATTTTTGCCCTAAATTTTTTTTTTTTGAAGAGCAGAATAGGAGAACAGTATCTAAAGTGTGTATCTCACACGTACAGATATGCAGAAAATGCACCAAAAAATATTTTTTTGCCCTAAAGTTTTTGTTTTTTTGAATAGCAGAATAGGAGAACAGTATTTAAAGGGTGTATCTCACAGTAACATATGCAGTGCTGGTTCACTGAGCTTGCATAAAATGCCCGCCAAAGCCAACCTAACTAACAGACGGATAAAAGTTATCTTTTCTCTGGCACTGAGCTCAGGGCAGGATAAAAAGATTGTGCACTGCACCCACACAACAAAAGCAAGGTAAATTGCTGAATAATTTGATTTCTGAATCACGACTCCTATCTAATTCTCTCCCTCAAAGCAGCAGCAGCAGCAGCAACCTTTCCCTACACTAACTGAAGCAGAGTGATGTGCTGTGCTATGTACCTCTAGCTTATATAGAGGCTGGGTCACATGCTGCACTGGCCAATCACAGCCATGCCATTAGTAGGCATGGTTGTGATGGCTTCTAAGGGCACACAAGTTAAACGAATGTTGATTGGCTGCCCTGCAGCTTTTTAAAATGCGCCATTACATTGCCGAACGCCGAACCCGAACATACAGTAAATTGTTCAGGTTCGGGTCCGGGTACCAAAAACCCAAAAGTCCGGTACGAACTTTACAGTTCGGGTTCGCTCAACCCTAGTGATAACCCTTCCCTATGTTTTCCAAAAAGCTTAAAAATAGATTTTTTGGCTGGAACTACACTTAATCAATGTACCTGTTCCAAATTACAAACAGATTCTACTTAAGAACAAACCTACAGTCCCTGTCTTGTTTGCACCGCCTGTATACTGCTGTTCAGAGTATATAGGGCCTTTTTTTAATTTGGGTGCGGGGTTCCCCTTAATATCCATACAAGACCCAAAGGGGCTGGTAGTGGGCTGGTAGTGGGCTGGGGGGGGGTGACCCATGCTATTTTTCTCAATGATTTTCATCCATATTCATCCATATTGCCGGGACCAGACATTACATTAAAGCCGCAAGCAGTTTTAAATTACTTTTTTTCCTTTAGAAGTGTCATTTTGTGCAGGTACAGTTCTAAACACGGGAAACACGTGCCACTTCACAGGCATACTTTAGACACCCCCCAGGTACGATATTTAAAAGAATATTTAACTTTTTTTTCACTTTAAGCATCGTTAAAATCACTGCTCCCAAAAAACGTCAGTTTTTAAAACTTCTTTTTGCATTGATACATGTCCCCTGGGGCAGGACCTGGGTCCCCAAACCCTTTTTAGGACTTTAATAACTTGCATATTAGCAGTTATAATTAGCACTTTTGATTTCGAACATTCTAGTCCATTGTATTTAATAGGGTTCTAAAGTTTGCGCAAACTTTCGGTCCGTTCGCAGGTTCTGGTGCGAACCGAACCGGGGGTTGTTCGGCTCAACCCCAGTGTTAGGATAATAAACGCTTTAATTGAACAAGCTGAAGTTAGATGTTGATTGGCTACCATGTACAGCTGAATCAGATTTTGCACTCTCCAGTTTTAGTAAATTAACCCCAGTGAGTGCAACAAGCAAGGTGACAGCAATGGATTGTGTGGTGTAGGAATATATTCATTGGTGTGTGCAGCCTATTGCATTAGGGTGTGCATCCCAGAGCACAAACACACATGCGTGTATATCAGCAGAGGAGTGGATGTTCATTAGAGCAAAGATTGGTGTCAGTAAGTAATTTTGCACAATTTCCCCAGCAATACAGACAATGTTGACAGGGGTGTAAGCAATTATCTTCTCCCAGCAGGTGGGCGGAGACAGGCGGGGGAAGCCATCCCCACCGGGGGAGAACACAGTGACTATTGCTAGCGGCTATAGCAGCAAGAGAATCTGGCAGACTGGTTGTACCCAAGCTGATATAGCTATTAACTTGGTACATTCAGCCTGCTCATTATTGGTTCAAAACCATGTATGGCTGGCCCTACGTGCCAGGCATGCCTAAATGACACGTGTACCCTATTATATAAGGTCCCACACCAAGATGGCTGCTAGAGATCTCAAGAGAGTACAGTGTCCAATCAGACAGCTGACCTCTTTCTGAGAACAAACGGAGCCCATGGGGGGACAATTCCCCCAACAGACTCCACTACATCTGTCATAATGGCTCAGTACTACCCACAGGGTGGAGGGAAACCTGCAACTATTTACAAATAGAAGTACTTATTAGCAGATTTCCTCTTATTTCCTGTTACGGTGATGACTGTAACATTTTGGATTTTTTATCACTTCCTGTCTTAGTGACAGTGGTCTTCAGGACAAATAGAGAGGTGGGAAAGCTCTATAGTATGGATATAGATAACAATAACATTTTGACAATCCTACTCCTCCCCCACTCTATAAATACTAAAAAAATAATTTTTTGTTAGTGTAGCGGGGTGTCACTTTAATGAGTACAAAGACTACTATACCCAGTATGCAGCGGGACACCCACAGTGCATTGCCCGGAGCAAGGTCTGCTGGGGAAGGACTATTTAAGGAGGGAGGAGCAACACGCGGGTCTTTTTGGACACCGCCCTCCTAGCAAGTTGAGCCTACGTTGGGGCCTGTTGCTCTGGACTAGGCCGGAGAGCCTGGGCCTAGTGAATCCGAAGAGCTTGCTGATCTTCACGGGAGAACCCAGAGTCGACTCATCCATCAATCTCCCTTGGATGGTCGTGAGATTCGGAGACTTAGGGTGTCGTGAGACTGTGTACTGGAGCCCAATTACGGAAGTCGGTTGTACGGACTGGTCCGGTCGGGTGAAAGAGCACTTGCTCAGGATTTATTGACTATCTTTTAGGCCCAGTATCCCTTGGTCAGGGCCCACCGTTACCAGAGTATTACATTGCACGCCAGAGGAACAATGTGTTGTGCAGCCGGAGTTAAGTTTCTTACTGCATGCCGAGTAACTAACCACTTAATACCTTTGGATTACAAATAACCTATAAAGTGCACCACCATTGCTAGCGAAGATCCTTCTCAACGGAATAACTGTGTGTGAGATCGTCAGGCCTGACTGTTCAGCAGGGAGATATTGTTTGGGCGCCATATTGGCCACCAAGGGGAAGCTCACGAGCGTACTTTACTAAAAGACATTCAGTGTGTATAATGCGGCGTACACACGTACGTTTTTAATGCCATTTTTTTAACCGACGTTTTTCTCGTTGTTTTTTTTTTCATGTTTCCTCTCAAGCCTGTCTTGCATCCACACAATCATTAAAAAAAACGCTTGAGCAAAGCGCAGTGACGTACAACACGTGCGACGGCACTATAAAGGGGAAGTTCTGTTCTAATGGCGCCACCCTTTGGGACGCTTTTGCTAATTTCGTGTTACCGCGTGTTAGTAAAAGTTTGATGAGAGACGATTCGCGCTTTTCAGTCTTTGTGCTTTGAAGATCGTTTTCTGGAGCTCAGTTTGTGCCTGTGGGTTTGTATCTGTCTTGCAGTGCTTGTAGTCAGTTCGTATCTGTTTATTCAGTGCGTTCTTGTCTGCTCGTTCCTGTTTTTCAGCTTGTTCTTCATAGGCCTTGCTGTTCTTCCGTTCGTTCTTCTAGTTCGTTCTGAGGTGCCGACCGTTATCTAGCCATGTTGCGGCTACGTACTCATCGTAGAGTTTGTGCTGTAGTTGGTGCAGGGGTTCATGCTGTATCTTGACTCCAGGCCATGAACAAGGTGAGGAGGAGTTCATGGACCAAGAATTGGTTGCTCCAACGGCACCAGTTCTGCCACATGCCTTTGTTGCGGGAGATCAGGGAGAATAATCCTGAGAACTACAGGAATTTTCTCAGGATGTCTGACCCCGTATTTCAGCATCTGTTGGCTTTGGTGTCCCCCTACATTACCAGGCAGGACACCGTTATGCGTGAAGCCATCAGTGCTGAGCAGAGGCTCATCGCCACGTTGCGATACCTGGTGACTGGGAGAAGTCTGCAGGACCTAAAGTTCTCCACAGGCATATCCCCCCAGGCTCTGGGTATCATTATACTAGAGACTTGTTCTACCATCCTTCAAGTTTTGCAGGAGGACTATATTAAGGTAAGTGTTCTTATTTAAAACATCACATTGTATGTATTTCTTGCTTATTTATTTATTTTTGTTTTATTATCAGTCCCTAATTCCCATGATTCTTAGCTGCAGGGAATGTCCCCTTTCTCCACATGCCTTTTTTTATTTTTAGGATGTTTTTTTAGGCCTACATTTAAATTTGCCTTACCTAGCCTCTCCAGCATGCTATCCTGGGGCCATACCCACCTTGCCTAGTCATTTCCATTTTTTTTTCTATGCTCCATTGTAGTGCTTTACCCTAAACGCACCCTAAAGATTGCCTAGGAATGTTACATTAAGTTAAACTTTATACAGAGTGCTACAGCCCTCATTTGTGATCTCCCCAACTCATCTTCAACCCCCCCCCAGTTTTTATTTTGGGTTTGTTTTAGGTTTTTTGTTGCTTACTAATAATGTTTTAATTTGTCTGTTTATCCTAATGTTGGTTTTCTAAAATCTGCTTGCAATGTTTCTGTCTCAAAGTATTAATTTATTTTTAATTTAACTCCACAGTTCCCTTCTACGCCACATGAATGGCAGAATGTGGCATCTGAGTTTGCCCAATGATGGAACTTTCCGAACTGTGGAGGGGCCATCGACGGCAAGCATGTTCGGGTCGTACCACCACCCCATTCGGGATCCTTTTATTATAATTATAAGGGGTTCCACAGCATCGTCATGATGGCAGTGGTGTCGGCCACCTACGAATTCCTGTATGTGGACGTTGGCAAAAATGGCAGGATGTCAGATGGAGGAGTCTTTGCACAGACCGAGTTTGGGGAACAGCTCCTATTGGATCAGCTGGCCTTGCCACCAGCGGAGCAGAATGTGGAGGGACTACCATTTGTTTTTGTGGCGGATGAGGCGTTTGGCCTGGGTCCCCATTTGATGAGGCCATTCCCTCAACGCACCCTCACGCCTGAGAGGAGGGTGTTCAACTATCGGCTGGCCAGAGCAAGAAGGGTGGTGGAAAATGCCTTTGGCATCATGGCCAGCCGATTCCGCCTGTTCTTCACCTCCATCCACCTTGCCCCCTATAAATGGAACCATGTAGTAATGACTTGTTGCGTGCTCCATAATTTTTTGAGGGTGCATTCTTCTAATTACCTGACTTTGAGTGGGCCTGAGGCCTCATTAGTTGATCCAGAGAATTTAGTGGCCCTGGAAGCTGGCCGTCCAGGCTTGGCCCCCCAAACCGGACGTGATGTCAGACAAAAATATGTTGAATATTTTGTGGGTAGGAGGGCCATTGATATGCCTGAGGATGTGTAAAATTAATCTTGGCTTAAATAAAGCTTTTTTATGTGAAAATATTGGTATTGTGTTTTAGATTTGTATTCTTTTATGTTTCTCGTGGGTTTACCTAGTGCACTTGTAGTGCCATGTGTATTTAGCATTCTTAAATAGCCTTCATTGTCAGTGTAAACACAAAACATTGATTAGTTCACTTTGCACAACATTTACATAATGAAGCCACAAATTCTTGTTAATAAAATACCTTTTTTTATTTTTTTTATGGAAACTTCCTTTTAAATGTAGATGTATCCAAATTATTTTGGGGGGTAAAACGCATGAACAGCCATGCATAAAAAACAATCCAAAAAACTGGAATGTAAATGTAAACATGTACTATTCATTAAAGCTGAAAAGCAACAAAAACCTTCCAAAAACCGGCAAGGTCAACGTTCTTTTGAGTAAAAAAATTAAACACGCCCAAGCACAGCCATGATCTTTTGTAGCCTTTCCTCCACCCGCTTGGTATTTTGCCTGATCTCTATCAAGTCTCGCTTTATTTTTTCAAGGTCACGACAGCAGACCATTAGGTATTGGATCAGGATCTGGGCACTGTGATGTGTAAACTTTTCGGGTCTTCGGCCAGAACAGCACCTAAATAAAAAAAAACATGTACTATAGAATATGTAGGCCTACATCTATTAAACTGCATCTGTCTGGTTTGACACTGACCTGTTGTGGTGCCACTTTCCACTTCCTCAACTTCACGTTCCTCTATATCATGTGGTTCTGGGGGTATTGTTGAAGGTGTTGGATTTATAGGCTCATCTGACGTAGCTTTTTGAAGCCCTATGGAGATTGAAAAAAAAGGTTTAGTTTAATTGCTATAAATTAATTATATACCAAAAAGTACCCTGAAAGGGAATTTATAAAGCTTATTTGGAAGTGTGGTCCAATTTAAAATATACCCCCAGTGACAACCTGAACACATGATTGGATACATTGCCAAAACAAGAACATATACTTTATTTAATTAAGTTTGACACATTGAAACACCCCAAACTATATACACTGGATCACCTGTGTGTGACACCCTCAAAATATTTTGGTTTTGGGCCACACTTCTACTACTGCGTTCTGATGTTTAATCAGCTGCTGAGCATTCTCTTCCTTTAACATTACAATGCATACCCTTTTAATTATTCAAAAATAAAAGTTATCTAAAAAAAATAATTCAACTTGTTTCTAAAATTAGCTCCCCCAAAAATAATTTGTAATTTTGGAGCTCACACTGGATGATCCAAAAACATTGTATTAATAAGTGTACGGAGAAAGAGCTTTACTACGTCCGTTTACTGTGCGGACGAACATGAAAGTTGTTATCTTTCACTGTACTATATCAAAGTCAAAAATACACTACTTAATACAAGTATTAATCTTTAGCAGGGAGAATGTATGAAAATTACTTACTTTTTCCTAAAACTTTCTTGATTCTTTTGTATTGGTCGGGCTCCCGCAACTTGAGATCAGACCATCGTTTTCTGAGCTGTTCCTTCGTTCTGCACACCCTGAATTTTTAGTGAAGAGTTTTGACTACTTTGCCCATAATTTTTGACTTGACAAGATTAGGCCTTTTATACGGCCCATGCTTGGCATCATAATCCTCCCTCCTCAAAATGGCGACCATCTCCACCATTTCCTTGAATGACATGTTGGATGCCTTATATCTCCGGGATCTGGATTTGGGTTCCTCATGAATTTCCTCCTCTGTAGAGGTAATATCAGCCACCATGTTGTTTAGCACTACGACAAGCGAAAAGGGGCAGGGAAAGTACAATATCGAACGTCAGGGGCGGGGAAAGCGTGCAGAGTTTCACGCATGCGCAGTGTATATCAAGCGAGTATCCATGTGTCGAAAATACGTTCATTTGCTGGGAGAGGGAGTTAGCAACGAACGTGTTCACCAAGGTACATAAAATTTTAAGGATTTGGGTTTCTTCAGAGGATGAGATTTGGGGCTTAAATCTGTCCAAAATGATTATTTGATGAATGTTGACTGAAACAAATGTATTTTCTTGGTTCTTGATTTTACAGAGAAAATGAATAGTTTCAAAAATCCTGAATTTATGGGGGAGTTCATTGATAAATGGAAGGAACTCCCTATCCTGTGGCAGACCAAAAGTGGTTCCAATAAAAATAAAGCGGCCAGGACAGCAGCACTGGAGAGCCTGCTTGCATTTGTCCAAACCCAGATACCCACAACAACTATCCAAGATGTTAAAACCAAACTTACTTCCATCAGGGGGACATACAGGACCCAGAGGAATATGGTCCTGAAGTACCAGAGGTCAGGTGCTGCAGCAGATGATGTGTATAAACCCAGTCTGTGGTACTACAGCAAGTTTTCTTTTCTGGATGACCAGCTGGAAGTGAGGGAATCTCTGTCCACCCTTCCCCCAGAGGTCAATCCAGCCTTCCTTGTAGCCAAACCTCCAGCCTTCCTTGCAGCCAGCCCTCCAGCCTTCCTAGCAACCCTGCTCTGGCTTCCTCTGAGGATCAAGCAGAGGTCCTTGAGGAGGCAGATTTGGATATATGGAGCCAGGTAGAGTATTAATATCTACATTTATATGTTACAAAAGTGATGATTTTAAATTGATGTTAGTATTGTTATGTATTAATGTCTGAAAAAATAAGGATTTACAGACCAATAGACAGTACTGGTCAAATTTGATGGGGACAAGCCAAAAATATCAGGAGTCGGAATCTATGGAAATTAAATCCCTTTTGCCATTCAATTTAAAAATGTCTGGAGGTGAACAATGTGTGTGATTGATGGTGGCAAAAACTAAAGAATGTCCCTTTTTTTTTTTCAGCCAGAGCAGAGCCAGGAAGAGTGTGATGTTGGGGACCAGGAGGAGGCAGGGCCCAGTGGCACACAGGAGGAGGCTGGGCCTAGCACAAGAGCCCAGAGGCCTCCCCTGAAACTAATCCAACGAGGGCCAAGGAGAGCTAGGCAGGTGGAAGAGGAAACCAGAGCCTTCCTAAGAGAGGCTACTGCGGCCCTCAGAGAGGCACCCTCTGCTGAGGAGGGCTATGCCGCAGTCCTGGCCCATAAATTAAGCCAGATGGACTTAAGGCAATGCCTATACAGCGAGAACCTGATGCTTAAGATCATCAACAGGGGGTTGCTGGGTGAACTGACCCAGTTCACAGACATAACTGAGGTTGTCCCTCCTCCACCTCCTCCTCCTCCTACTACTACTACTCCTCCTGCCACAACCTCTCCTCCTGATCCCCAGCCTCCGAGGAAGCAAGCAACAAAGGCTGCAGAGAAGGCTGGAGAGAAGGCTACAAGGAAGAGGAAAAAATAATGACTGCTGTAGTACCACAGACTGGGGACATGTCTGACTTATCTGCTGCTGTTCCTGACCTCTGGGAGTTCAAGCCAAGATTGGGCTCCTTTTTTTTTTAAGAATTCAAGAGTTTGGTTTTCACATCTTGGATGGTTGTTGTGGGGTCCAAAGGATGCACAAATGCAAGCAGGCTCTCCAGTGCTGCCTTCTCCTTTAATTTGTAATGTACCTAAATAAATAATTATTTTGTTTTGCTTAAAATACTTGACTATGTGATTTTGAGTTTAAAAGAGAGTTTTCTAGGGAGTAGGCAGGGACATTTCTATTAATATTATTGTTATTAACAAGGGACACAAACCTCCTTGAGGCAAAATTAGACAAATTTTGAAGGTTGGTGTGGTAACTTTACACACAAATAATTATAAAAAAAATATACAATACGAAATCTAAAATAAAAAAATATAGCAAAGAAGCCCAAAAAAAATTAGGAAATCTAACTTAAATAAAAAACTACAAAATAAAAAACACAAACACAAAAAAAAAAAAAAATTGTGATCTCTACATTTAATTATGAATTTATGAGGGAGATCTGGCTTAACAAGAATATTTTACAATCATTAGATCAATTAGGAATTACTTAAGAAACAAGTTTGGCATAACTCTGAATATCATTAGCAAAAGAAGGTAATTATTTAAGCATTATCAAAAGAAGAACGGAATGCGCAGCATTAAAACAATGCTATTATTTCCACTGTGACGAATCTGCCATCTCCATTTCAAACGCTAGCTTTACCAAAACGTGCGCTCCTGTCTCATACTTGATTCTGAGCATGCGCGTTTTTTTTCACCTCGTCAAAGCATACACACTATCGTTTTTCACGTCGTTAAAAAAAACGACATAAAAAACGACGTGAACAAATAGAGCATGTTCGAAATTTTTAATGGCCGTTTTTCATGCCGTTAAAAATGCTCTGGAGCATACACACGATCGGTTTTAATGGCCATTTTTAAAAATGGCATTTTTAACGCCATGAAAAACGATCGTGTGTATGCGGCATAAGACTGTTAGAACATAGTCCTTGTTTATTTGCTTGACATTTAATATTGCAGGGCTCTGCATAGGTAAATGTACTATTGTCTAACCTTATATCTTCTACTCAGTAAAAGTATTTGTGGTTAAGCAAACACGTTGTGTGGCGTACTGTCTATTCCAGCTGAAGCAGTCAGTTTAGGTAACTTGATGTTAACTGATTGTGTGTGTGTTTTATTGCGGAGTGGTGATTCCTCTAGCGTAACGGGTTTCACACTTCCATTTGCGCTAGCTGTGCCAAGGGAGGTTAGAGCCAGTTCCTGGGGGTTGACAGCAGTGTGTTACAGGCCCAGAACTATATCAGCAGCCCTCTTAGCTGGGAGTATTGCTACATTAGAAACACACCTTAAACTCTGACGCCAGGGATACTTTTTTATATTGCCTTTGAAAGCGTATGCTTGACTTGTATGTGAAAAATAAAGTTATTTATTGAAAATAGAGACTCATATATTGCGTCATATCATAATCATCACGGGCAAGGTCATACATTTTTTTTATAGGCAAACATATTTTATTTTTCAATATTCACGGCTACAATAACTACCTGAAGTTTTATTGTTGGTGAAAAAATTCTCAGAAGCTAATTTTAGATTTCTGTGTTAAAGAGGAGATGACTGTTTAGTCACCTGTCGGTGTTGGCTGTGATAAGTAGGCGGGTACAACTCCTACCTGAATCCGGTGCTGAAATAAAGCAATTGTACACAGGGCCTCCATCAGGGGGGTAAAGGCAGTACACCTGTAAGGGACCCGGAGGTCCCCAGGGGCCCTGATGGCAACCCCATTTTTTTTGTAAGGGGCCCAGAGGTCCCCAGAGGCCCGGAGGTCCCCAGGGCCCCGGTTGGCAACTCCCCTTTTTTTTTTTTTGTAAATATATATATTTTTTTATAATTATTTTTTTATTTACTTATTTTTGTAAGGGGCCCAGAGGTCCCCAGAGGCCCGGAAGTCCCCAGGGCCCCGGATGGCAACCCCCCCCTTTTTTTTTTTTTATAAATATTTTTTATGTAATTTTTATTTTTCTTCATGTTTTTTTTTTTTTGTAAGGGGCCCAGAGGTCGTCCCCAGAGGCCTCCAGGGCCCCGGATGGCAACCCCTACTTTTTTTTCCGTTCTCTTGGGGTTTTTTTGTTCGTCCACACCCAAATAAGCCTCCCCGGCAGCACCCCCGCTTCTCAATTCGTGGCACCCCCATGCCTGAAGCTGTGTAAGGGGCCCCAAAATTCCTGATGGCCCTGATTGTACATAATATGCAACAATAATCAGAGGTGGTGGCACACTGAAAATAGGACACATTTTAAGGCCTAATGCACATAGCTCCTAACTGTCCCTAATTTTGAGGGACTTGTCCCTGATTTGGAACAAAGTCCCCCTGTCCCTCTTTCCTCCTTATTTACATAGTTACATAGTTAGTCAGATTGAAAAAAGACACAAGTCCATCTAGTTCAGCCAATGAAAGAGAAAAAAAACATACAATCCCATCTACACAATCTTTCACCCACAGTTGATCAGGAGGAAGGTGAAAAACCCCAGCAGAGCATGATCCAATTTGATTCAGCATGGGAAAAAATTCCTTCCTGATCCCCTGAGAGGCAATCGAATATTTCCTGGATCAACTTTACCTATAAATGTTAGTATCCAGTTATATTATGTACATTTAGGAAATAATCCTGGTCTTTTTTAAACTACTACCAGAACAAGCTCTTGAAGGAGTCTATTCCACATTTTCACAGCTTTTACTGCGAAGAAACCTTTCCATATTTGGAGATTAAATCTCTTTTCCTTAGACGTAAAGAGTGCCCCCTTCTCTTCTGTGATGACCTTAACCACTTGCCGACCGCTCACGGCATATATACGTCGGCACAATGGCTCGTACAGGCAGAATCATGTACCTGTACGTGGCCCTTTAACTGCCGACGTCGGGGTCGCGCTCGCGACCCCCCTGCCTTCCCCGTGAGTGGGACTGTGGGTCCCGCGGACTCGATCGCCGCGAGGATCCTCGCGATCATCTCACGGAGGCTCGGAGCGGGGAGATGTGTGTGTAAACACAACATCTCCCCGCTCCTTTACTGACTCTGTCAGCGATCTCCGCTCTGTGTAATCAGAGCGGAGATCGGTGACGTGTCAGTCGTAGCCACGCCCCCCTCAGTTAGTAACACGCCCCTAGGCACACTTAACCCCTTCAGCGCCCCTAGTGGTTAACCCCTTCACTGCCAGTGTCATTTTCACAGTAACCAGTGCATTTTTATTGCACTGATCGCTGTGAAAATGACAATGGTCCCAAAAATGTGTCAAAAGTGTCCGATGTGTCCGCCATAATGTCGCAGTCACGAAAAAAATCGCTGATTGCCGCCATTACTAGTAAAAAAAAAAAAATTAATAAAAATGCCTTAAAACTATACTTTATTTTGTAAACGATTTTTTTTACCAAAAATATGTAGAAGAATACGTATCGGCCTAAACTGAGGAAAAAAAAGTTTTTTTTATATATTTTTGGGGGATATTTATTATAGAAAAAAGTAAAAAATGTCATTTTTTTCAAAATTTTCGCTCTATTTTTGTTTATAGCGCAAAACATAAAAACCGCAGAGGTGATCAAATACCACCAAAAGAAAGCTCTATTTGTGGGAAAAAAAGGACGCCAATTTTGTTTGGGAGCCACTTCGCACGACCGCGCAATTGTCAGTTAAAGCGACGCAGTGCCAAATCGCAAAAAGGGGCCTGGTCATAATGGCCCGTATTGGTCCGGGGCTTAAGTGGTTAAAGTGAATAACTCAACAGCAAGTTCACTTTATGGACCCCTTATATATTTGTACATGTTGAACAAATCTCTTCTCAAGAGAGAATACATTCTCTAATCTTTCCTCATAGCTGAGCTTCTCCATTCCTCTTATCAGTTTGGTTGTCCTCCTCTGCACTTTCTCCAGTCCCCGATATCCTTTTTGAGAACTGGGGCCCAAAATTGAACTGCATATTCCAGATGAGGTTCTACTAATGATTTGTACAGGGGCAAAATGATATTTCTCTCTCTGGAGTCCATACCTCTCTTATTTTAAGAAAGGACTTTGCTCGCTTTGGAAACTGCAGTTTGGCTTATGATCTACCAGAACACCCAGATCCTTCCCCACTCTGGATCCCCCCCAGTTGTACTCCCCCTAGTATGTATGATGCATTCATATTCTTAGCCCCCAAGTGCATAACTTTACATTTATTAACATTAAACCTCATGTAGCGGGTACTTACTTTCCCGGGGTAATTTTTGAATTTTTTAGTGACACCAGTGGTGTGTTCTTGGCGGTCCACCAGGTGGCGCTGTCACCATGGGCCGACGGACATCGCTGTGTGCTGAGCCTCCTTTTTGTCCTCTCTCGGCAGCGGTATGGTGGGGCGGGGAGCCCGCCGTGCTTGCTGGGAGGGGGTATAAAGGGGCCGGCCATCTTGGTCATGGGGTCTTAGTCCCAAGCACCTTCAGCTTGCAGACGGTGGTTCGTGTTTGTCCTCTAGGCGGCCTAGGCCTAGAGGACCACCGGAGGTCGTGTTCCACCTCAGGCACCTTTAGTCCTGGGGTGAGGTACTCGGATGGAGGTCCGGAGCTCAGTGCCCAACACTGAGTTCCGCGAGGGAAGGATCCTAAGGCACTCCAGGGATGGATGCCTGAATCCGAGGTGGGCGTAATGGACCGGGAAGAGCTCCTCATCTGAAGACCCGGTGCAGCAGACTGCCGGTGACGGGTGAGTCTCTTGTCGGAGACCGTCGGGAAGGAGAATTTCCCTCGTGCGGAGACTATAGCCCACTCTCAGGGAGGAGAGTGGAGGATCGAATTTGTGTCTGGGCCTATTCGCACCCACACCTCCTTTTCTGTTCTGAAGCCAAGGGAGTCCATGTTATGTTCTACAATAAAGGTGTGTTGGACTTTAACGGTGTGGGGCTCAATTTCTTGCAGACGAGGTTCACGGAGACTCTTGGAGGGAGGATCCAGTTGCACAGCACAGACCCGAAGGTAAAAACAACAGAGACATTGCTGATACCACATCACACCTGTGGTGGAAGCCTGGCGTAGCTCACCCTCTCCCTCCCCTATCATACCCCTAGACCAGAGACAGTGCGAGTTGAACTTTAACAGAGGGGACTGGGGAGAAGGGTGTCCGCTACACGCATTTGCTACATAGTTGCCCAATTAAACAATGCATTGAGGTCAGCTTGTAAGTTGGAGACATCCTGTAAGGACGTTATTCCACTGCATAGCTACATGTCATCTGCAAAGACTGAAATGGTACTTTTTAATCCCATACCCTAAATCATTTATAAAGATATTAAAAAGTAAGGATCCCAACACTGAACCTTGGGGTACACCCTGATAACCTTAGACCATTCAGAGTAAGAATAATTAACCACTACTCTCTGAATTCGATCTTTTAGTCAGTTTTCTATCCATTTATAAACTGATCTTTTCAGGGCTGTAAACTTTACCTTACAAACTTTTTCAAAATTCGAGTATGCTACATCCACAGCCACCCCTCTGTCCAAGGTTTTACTTACCCCCCCCCCCCCCCCCCCATAAAAAGAAATCATGTTTGTCTGACAACTTCTGTCTTTCGTGAATCCATGCTGTCTGTTGCTTAAAATATATTTTTTTACGAACCCATCTGTGTGGTGTTTTATTAAGCTCTCCAGTATCTTCCCAACTATAGAAGTTAAACTAACAGATCTATAGTTACTTGGTAAAGACTTTGATCCCTTTTTAAATATAGGCACCACATTGGCCTTACACCGATCCAGTGGTACTATTCCAGTCAATAATGAGTCCCTAAAAATTAGAACAATAGCTTTGAAATTACAGAGCTCAATTCTTTTAGGATCTGTGGGTGGATGCCATCTGGTACAGGTCCTTTGTTCACCTTTATTCTGTCTAAATATTTCTGGACCATATAATTTTTGAGCCATTGTGGATCATTTGGGGCTGTGTCAATTCCATCCCCATTTTAGACATGAGTTCCCCTATGCCCCTTTATATACAAAGAGCTGAAGAAGATATTCAATAAATTTGCCTTCTTTGTCCCCAGTCACCCACTCCAGATTATTTTGTAAAAGGCTCAGACCTGACCTTTTTACTATTAATATATTTGAATAATTTTTTGGGGTTTGTCCTACTATCTTTTGCAATCCGTCATTCGTTTTGAATTTTTGCGGCCTTGATTTCCTTTTTACATATTCTGTTATATTCTTTGTAACATTTAAACAATGATAGTGTTCCTTCATTTTTTATATTTTTTAAAAGTTATTTTCTTATTAGTTATAGCTTTTTTCAACATTGACCGTGAGTAGGGATGAGCTTCGAGTTCGAGTCGAACTCATGTTCGACTCGAACATTGCCTGTTCGCCCGTTCGCCGAACAGCGAACAATTTGGGGTGTTCGCGGCAAATTCGAAAAGCCGCGGAACACCCTGTAAAAGTCTATTGGAGAAATCTAAAGTGCTAATTTTAAAGGCTTATATGCAATTACCCGGCCCTTCAGGTTTGGTATGGATATTAAGGGGAACTCCGCGCCAAATAAAAAAAATGGCGTGGAGTTCCCCCCAAAAATCCATACCAGACCCTTATCCGAGCACGCAACCTGGCAGGCCGCAGGAAAAGAGGGGGGGACGAGAGAGCGCCCCCCCCCCCTCCTGAACCATACCAGGCCACATGCTCTCAACATCGGGAGGATGCTTTGGGGGTCTGTGACCCCCCAAAGCACCATGTCCCCATGTTGATGGGGACAAGGTCCTCATCCCCACAACCCTTGCCCGGTGGTTGTGGGGGTCTGCGGGCGGGGGGCTTATCGGAATCTGGAAGCCCCCTTTAACAAAGGGGACCCCCAGATCCCGGCCCCCCTATGTGAATTGGTAAGGGGTACATTGTACCCCTACCATTTCATAAAGAAAGTGTAAAAAATTGTAAAAAAAACACACAGAAACAGTAAGGATAAGTCCATTATTAAAAATAAAAAAAAGATTCCAGCGGTGGTGCTCCACTCTCGATCTCCACTCCAGTGATGTCGGTATCCAGCTACGGATGATCTGCAGGCTCCAGCGATGATGTCCAGCGGGGAACAGCACACGATCCTGCCTCCACCGGAGACACCCCGGGAATGACGTTGTGGCAGCCTGACAGGTCTTATGTAGCTAAGGACGGGGCCACCCGTCACGTGACCCCGTCCCCCTCTGACGCAAGGGGAAACCCGGGCTTTCCCAGTGACGTGCGGGTGACCCCGCCCCCTCTGATGCAACGGGAAACCTGCGTTACATCAGAGGGGGGCGGGGTCACCCGTCATGTCACTGGGAAAGCACGCATGTTGCGTGCTCGGATAAGGGTCTGGTATGGATTTTTTTTTTATTTGGCGTGGAGTTCCCCTTAAAATCCATACCAGACCTGAAGGGTCTGGTATGGATATTTGGGGGGAACCCCACGTCATTTTTTTTTAAATTTGGCGCAGGGTTCCCCTTAATATCCATACCAGACCCGAAGGAAGGGCCTGGTAATTGAATTTGGGGGGACCCCCACGCATTTTCTTTTTTTTTTTATCAATGACTTTCAATTACTTTTCTCTGTATTGCCGGGAGCCGACAATTCATTACAGTCGTGAGTACTTTTAAATTACTTTTTTTCCTTCAGAAATGACATTTTGTGCAGGGACAGTTCTAAGCACGGGAAACAAGCGCTACTTTACAGGCATACTATACACAACCCCCAGGTACGAAATTTAAAGGAATATTTCACTTTTATTGTTTCACTTTAAGCATTATTAAAATCACTGCTCCCAAAAAAACGGCCGTTTTTAAAACTTTTTTTTGCATTGAGAATGTCCCCTGGGGCAGGACCCGGGTCCCCAAACACTTTTTATGACAAAAACTTGCATATAAACCTTTAAAATTAGCACTTTAGATTTTTCATGTTCGTGTCCCATAGACTTTAACAGTGTTCGAATGTTCGAACAAATTTATTGCCTGTTCGCATTTTCTGATGCGAACCGAACTGGGGGGTGTTCGGCCCATCCCTAGGCGTGAGCCACATTTTTTGCCATTTAGACGTATTGCCCATGGGAATATATTTACACTTGTCCCTCGTTTTGGTTTGATCTGTATAGTTGTATATAAAATGCATTTTTATCTTTCAAAAAGTGTTTCCCAGTGCTAAACCTTTTATCCGATTTCTAAATTGCTGCATTTGTAAATTTCAAAAGCCAGTACAAAGGAACAGAAGTGGTAAAAAAAAAGCACTTGTGGGTTTAACTCAGGGGTGCCCAACCAGTGGCCCGGGAGCCACATGTGGCCCGTGGAGCCCTCTGATGTGGCCCACAACCTCCTGCTCTACGATGGAATTCAATAGAATACAGTTATTAAAGGTAAGTTTATTACTAAAATCACAGTGTATATATGGGCATATCTGTTCTGCAGTGGTTATTGGGCTGCTTTTAAACTGATCTGCAGGTGCAGAGCAGTGCACCTGCGAATTACCTGCCCTGAGCCATAGACTTTTATTACCTTCGCGTTTGGTGTGCTTTATGAAAGTGCACCACACCTACAGGATGTAATAGAAGTCTATGGCAAAGCGCAGCTAACCTGCAGGAAAGCCACAGGTAAACTGTGCTGCACTCACTGTGCAGGTAAACAACCGTGCATCAGTGTGAAAGCAGCCTAATGCCCCGTACACACGATCAGACCTTTTTCCGATCAAACTTCCATCGGAATTCTGACGGAATTTCATCGGAAAAAAATAGAACATGTTCTATTCGAAAATTCCGATGGAATTCATCGGAATTTCTCCGATGGGGCCCACACACGTCTGACTTTTTTCATAGGAAATTCCTATTGTGTGTATGCGGCATTAGGCTCCTTTCACATGGTCAGTCTGTCCCTCTATTCAGTTCTAAGGGGTGGCAGATGTAAATGGACTTGTGTCCGTTTACAAACGCCTACCTCCAATCTGATCCCCTAAAAAAAAGAGTAGAGTGGGCACTATAGAGTAGAGTGGGCTGCCATCCATCCGCTCCACTCATTGTGGCCTGCGACCGGTTAACAAGTCGCTTAGGTGGCCCACGCTCTTCAAAAGGTTGGGCACCCCTGGTTTAACGGATAATTTTTTTGTATAATTCTACTTTAAGGAGGTGTGGCAGGGGGTGTGTCCTATAATGACATACTTTTGCTGATAGGTGTCCCTGATTCCCATCTCAAAATGTTGGGAGGTAGGATAATGCTTACGGGCAGTAAAAAATGGCCCTGTTAGGCCTCATCACACGGCTGTTAAAAAATGCATATGGTTTTTTATTATGGATCTGAATGCAGCTGCATTGTTTTCAATGGAGCCATTCACACAGGTGTGTGAACCTGAGCTGCTTTCAAGTCCATAACGTAAAATCCCAAAATCTGCATCTGGGAACACGTGCTTTACGCACTTATGCATATAAATGTATGTATACATGTTTGTAAACAGGAAAATAAGTCTAAACAAAGGGGAAAAAAATTATCATAAAAATAAATGATTTATGCATACACATTTTTGCATATTTTTGCCCCGTACACACGATCGTTTTTCATGCCGTTAAAAATGCCATTTTAAAAAATGGCCATTAAAAATGATCGTGTGTAGGCTCCAGAGCATTTTTAACGACGTGAAAAACGGCCATTAAAAATTCCGGACATGCTCTCTTTTTTCACGTCGTTTTTCATGTCGTTTTTTTTAACGACGTGAAAAACGATAGTGTGTATGCTTTCACGACGTGAAAAAAAACGCACATGCTCAGAAGCAACTATGAGACGGGAGCGCTCGTTTTGGTAAAGCTAATGTTGGAAATGGAGATGGCACATTCGTCACGGTGGAATTAATAGCATCGTTTTAATGCAGCGCATTCCGTTCTTCTTTT
Source organism: Rana muscosa (assembly GCA_029206835.1). Lineage (NCBI taxonomy): Eukaryota > Metazoa > Chordata > Amphibia > Anura > Ranidae > Rana > Rana muscosa. The sequence continues at coordinate 324,655,469 of CM055118.1, read as the reverse complement.
GATAATGCTTTAAAATTACCCTCTTTTGATAATGACATTGAGAGTTTTATGCCAAACTTGTTTCTAAAGTAATTCCAAATTGCTCTAATGATTATAAAATATTATTTATAAGCCGCACCTCCCTCCTAAATAATACTAATAATAATAAAATAAGTTAATTCTCCTTTTTTCTTTAAATTTTATATTATTTTTGGTTATTTTTTTTGGGGCTTTTTTTAAGTATTTTGGCTTAAATTATTCTTGTGTAAAGTTACCACAACAACCTTCCAAATGTGTCTCATTTGGCCTCAGGGAGGTTTGTGTCCCCTGATAATAACAATAATATAATTTGAGATGTCCCTGCCTGCTTCCTAGCAAGCTCTCTTTTGAAATACAAATCACATAGTCAAGTATTTAAAGGGCACTCAATTTTTTTTTTATTTCAGAACATTAACAAATTAAAGTGGAAGGCAGCACTGGAGAGCCTGCTTGCATTTGTGCATCCCTTTCACCCCACAACAACCATACAAGATGTCCAAACCAAAATAGAGATTAGATCCCCCAAAAAAATGAGCCCAATCTTGTCTTGAGCTCCCAGAGGTCAGGAGCCACAGCAGATAAGTCCTATATGTCCCCAGTCTGTGGTACTACAGCAGGCATTATTTTCTCCTCTTCCTTGTAGCCTTCTCTCCAGCCTTCTCTGCAGCCTTGGTTGGTTTCTTCCTTGGAGGCTGGGGATCAGGAGGAGAGGTTGTGGCAGGAGGAGTAGTAGGAGGAGGAGGTGGAGGAGTAGGGACAACCTCCGTTATGTCCGTGTACCTAGTGAGTTCACCCAGCACGCCCTTATTGATGACTTTCAATAGCAGGGTCTCACTGAAATTTTTTTGCTGCAACTCCATTTGCCCTAGTTTGTGGGCGAGGACTGCGGCAAATCCCTCATCAACAGAGGGTGCCTCTCTGAGGGCCGCTGTTGCCTCTCTGAGGAAGGCCCTGGTTTCCTCCTCCACCTGCCTACCTCTCCTTGGCCCTCGTGGTTTAACTACCAGGGGAGGCATCTGGGCTCTTGTGCTGGGCCCAGCCTCCTCCTGGGTGCCACTGGGCCCAGCCTCCTCCTGGGTGCCACTGGGCCCTGCCTCCTCCTGGGTGCCACTGGGCCCAGCCTCCTCCTGATCCCCAACATCACCCTCTTCCTGGCTCTGCTCTGGCTGTAAAAAAAGAAAGGGACATTATTTATTTTGCCACATCATCATTCACAGACATTGTTCACCTCTAGACATTGTTGAAATCAATGCCAAAAGTTATGTCATTTTCATTGATTATGCATCCTGGTTTTGTTGTCTTGGGCACATAAAATTAGGCCACTACTGTATCTTGCTCTTCACAAACTTTATTGGTAGAAGTGTACATACCTTTAACAATACTAACATCTATTTAAAATCTACAATTTTGTACGATAGAAATATAGATAGCAAAACTTTACCTGGCTCCATATCTCCAAATCTGCCTCCTCAATGCCCTGATCTTGATCCTCAGAGGAAGCCAGAGCAGGGTTGACAGGAAGGCTGGAGGACTGGCTGCAGGGAAGGCTGGAGGGTTGGATACAAGGTAGGCTGGATTGACCTCTGGGGGGAAGGGTGGAGAGAGATTCCCGCACTTCCAGCTGGTCATCCAGAAAAGCAAGCTTACTGTAGTACCACAGACTGGGTTTATAAACCTTATCTGCTGGTGCACCTGACCTCTGGGACCTCAGGACCATAGTCCTCTGGGTCCTGTATGTCCCTCTGATGGTCCCAATTTTGTTTTTGACATCTTGGAGAGTTGTTGTGGGTATCTTTGTTTGCACAAATGCAAGCAGGCTCTCCAGTGCTGCTTTCCTGGCGTCTTTATTTTTATTACCGCCACTTTTTGTTTGCCATAATATAGGGAGCTCTTGCCATTTGTCGATGAACTCCCCCATGAAGTCTGGGTTTTTAAAAGTATTCATGATATCTGTAAAAGCGAGAAACCAAAAAAAATATATATTTCAGGCAACATTCCTCAACTGTGCATTGTCTACATATTTTGAGCACACAAATCTCCTCGTCTGATGAACCTCAAAAAGTAAAATTGTTAGGTACCTTGGTCACGACGTTTGTTGCTAACTCTCTCTCCCAAAAAATGAACGTATTTCCCAGACATGGATCTTCACTTTATATACACAGCGCATGCGTGAAACTCTGCACGCTTTCCCCGCCCCTGACGTTCGATATTGTACTTTCCCCGCCCCTTCTCGCTCGTAGTGCTGAACAAAACATGGCGGAGACACAGGTGGCTGAGATTACCTCTACAGAGGATGAAATTACAGAGGAGCCCAAATCAAGTCCCAGGAGATATAAGGCATCCAACATGTCATTCGAGGAAATGGTGGAGATGGTCGCCATTTTAAAGAAGGAGGATTATGATGCCAAGCATGGTCCGTATAAAAGGCCTAATCTGGTCAAGTCCAGAATTATGGGCAAAGTGGTCAAAAGTCTCCACCAAAAATTCGGGGTGTGCAGAACGAAGGAACAGCTCAGAAAACGATGGTCAGATCTGAAGTTGCGGGAGGCCGACCAATATAAAAGAATCAAGAAAGTTATATTAAAAAGTAAGTTGTTTTTTTTGAGTTTCCATGGTACATATTATTTTCTTGTATTCTGTCGTGTATTTTTAACTTTCATATAGTACACTGAAAGATACCATCTTTTAGGTTCGTCCGCATAGTAAACGGACGTATTAAACCTCTTTCTCCGTACAGTTCCTCAAACGATGTTTTAGGATCATCCAGTGTGAACACCCATGTTTTTTGGTTTATTTGGGGGAGTACATTTGGGCCACACTTATTTTTGGTGTGCTAATCCAAAGGACATTTGTTCATTTGAAAAAACGATATGCATGGTAATGTTAAAGGGAGTGAATGCTCAGCAGCTGATGAAACATCTGAACGCAGTAGTACAAGTGTGGGCCTAAAGCCAAAAAGCTTGAGGGAGTCACACACAGGTGATCCAGTGTAGATACTTTGGGGTGTTACAATGTTTCAAATTTGTTTACAAAATGTATATGCTCTGTTTTGGGCTATGTATCCAATCATTTGTCCCGGTTGGCACAGGGGGTAAAAATTAAAATGGAGCATGCTTCAAAAGAATGATTACCAAGTTTTTTTTTCATGTTTCTTATTTTAGCAAAATTGAGTCGCTACTAATGAAACTATTCCTTTTATTTCAATCTCCCTAGGGATTCGAAAAGCTACCTCAGATGAGACGAGAATTGCAATACCTACAACAATACCCCCAGAACCCCAGGATGGAGAGGAATGTGATGTTGTGGAAGTGGAAAGTGGCACCACCACAGGTCAGAGTGAAACCAGACACATGCATGTTAAATAGATGTAGGCCTACATATTCTATCCTACATATTTCTTTTTACATTTAGGTGCAGTTCTGGCCGAAGACCCCAATAAGTTGACACATCACAGTGCCCAGATCCTGATCCAATACCTGATGGTCTGCTGTCGTGACCTCGAAAAAATTAAGGGAGATTTGCTAGAGATCAGGGCAAATACAAAGCGGGTGGAGGAAAGGCTCCAAAATATCATGGCTGTGCTTGGGCGTGTCTAATGTTTTTACACCAAATAACGTTTTACTTGCAGAGATTTCTATTTTTTTGGGTTATTTTACCCTTTAATGACTAGCACATGTTTAGCTTTTTCAAAATTTGGAGAAATATAGTTTGTTTATGCATGGCTGGTCATGCGTTTTAATACACCTGAAATTAAGGGAACATCCACATCTCTAAGGAAGTTGCCCACCTAAACAAAAAAAATAAAGGTATTTTTACATAACAAATCATTGTGGCTTCATTATGTAAATGTGGTGCTGAGTGAACTAATCAATATTTGGTGTTTACACTGACAATGAAGGCTAATTAAAAGATTTTTTAATCCACATGGCAAAACAAGTGCACTAGGTAAACCTACCAGAAACATCAAACATTATACAATAAAAATGACAAACCAATCTTTACTCAAGAAAAAGTTTTATTTTTTTGGTCTAAAATTATTAGAGATTGTCTGGCATTTCAATGGCCCCCCTACCCATAAAATAGTCCACATATTGGTTACGGACCTCACGTCCGGTTGGGGGGGCCAAGCCAGGACGGCCAGGTTCCAGGGCCACCAAAGTTTCTGCATTGATTAAAGAGGCCTCAGGCCCACTCAAAGATATATAACTCGTTGAATGCACCCTTAGGAAATTATGCAGCACACAGCACGTCATAACCACATGGTTCCATTTGTATGGGGCAAGGTGGATGGAGGTAAGGAAGAGGCGAAATCGGCTGGCCATGATCCCAAACGCATTTTCCACCACCCTTCTGGCTCTGGCCAGCCGATAATTGAAAACCCTCCTCTCAGGGGTGAGGGTGCGTTGCGGGAATGGCCTCATCAAATGGGGTCCCAGGCCAAACGCCTCATCCGCCACAAACACAAAAGGTAGTCCCTCCACATTCTGCTCCGCTGGTGGCAAGGCCAGCAGATCCAAAAGGAGCCGTTCTCCAAACTCCGTCTGGGCAAAAACTCCTCCATCAGACATCCTGCCATTCTTGCCAACGTCCACATAGAGGAACTCGTAGGTGGCCGACACCACTGCCATCATCACGACGCTGTGGAACCCCTTATAATTATAATAAAAGGATCCCGAATGGGGTGGTGGGACGACCCGAACATGTTTGCCGTCAATGGCTCCTCCACAGTTCGGAAAGTTCCATCGCTGGGCAAACTCGGAAGCCACATTCTGCCATTCATGTGGCGAAGAAGGGAACTGTGGAATTAAAGAAATAACAAATTAATACTTGGAGCCAGAAACATTGAAAGCTGATTTCATACACACATTCATGGCCAACATTGGTAGAAACTGTTCAAAACATAAAAAATTGGAAGCAAGAAAAAAAAAAAAAAAAAAATTATGGGGGGGGGGGGGGGGGAGGGTTGAAGATGAGTTGGGAATATCACACATGAAGGCTGTAGCACTCTGTATTGAAGTTAACAAAAATGAAACATTCCTAGGCAAAATTTAGGGTGCGTTTTGGGTAAAGCACTACGATGGAACATATAATAAAAAACATGGAAATGACTAGGCAAGGTAGGTATGGCCCCAGGATAGCATGCTGGAGAGGTTAGGTAAGCCAAATTTACAGGTAGGCCTCAAACCCCAAACTTTAAATAATAAAACATGGGGAGAAAGGGGACATTCCCTGCAGCTAAGAATCATGTGAATTAGGGACTGCAAATAAAGCAAATTAAAAATATCCAAAAATAAAAACCATACAATGTGAATTTTTGAAGAAGAACACTTACCTTAATATAGTCCTCCTCCAAAACTTGAAGGATGGCAGAACAAGTCTCTGGTATAATGATCCCCCGAGCCTGGGGGGATATGCCTGTGGAGAACTTAAGGTCCTGCAGGCTTCTCCCAGTAGCCAGGTATCGCAACGTGGCGATGATCCTCTGCTCAGCACTGATGGCTTCCCGCATAACGGTGTCCTGCCTGGTAATATAGGGGGACACCAAAGCCAACAGCTGCTGAAATACGGGGTCAGACATCCTGAGGAAATTCCTGAAATCATCAGGATTATTCTCCCTGATCTCCCGCAACAAAGGCATGTGACAGAATTGGTGCCGCTGGAGCAACCAATTCTTGGTCCATGAACTCCTCCTGACCCTGCTCATGGCATGGAGTCGGGATACAGCATGAACCCCTGCTCCAACTACAGCACGAACTCTACGACGAGTACGTAGCCGCAACATGGCTAGATAACGGTCGGCTGAACAGAACGAACTAGAAGAACGAACGAAAGAACAGCAAGGCCTATGAAGAACAAGCTGAAAAACACGAACGTGCAGAGCAGGCCGCACTGAATAAACAGATACGAACTGACTACAAGCAGTGCTAAACAGATACGAACCCACAGGCGCAAACTGAACTCCCGAAAACGATCTTCAAAGCACGAAGACTGAAAAGCGCGAATCGTCTCTCACCAAACTTTTACTAACACGCGGAAACACGGAATTAGCAAAAGCGTCCCAAAGGGTGGCGTCATTCGAACGGAACTTCCCCTTTATAGTGCCGTAGTACGTGTTGAACGTCACTGCGCTTTGCTTGATCGTTTTTTTTAATGATGGTGTGTACGCAAGGCAGGCTTGAGAGGAAACATGAAAAAAAACGAGGAGAAAAACGTCGGTTTAAAAAATGACATTAAAAACGATCGTGTGTACGGGGCATTAGGCTTCATTTACACGCCCGTAAAACAATTTTACTGATGGTAAGTGTTTAACCACCGAGCCTCTTTCTGAGATTTGTTGTTTACAAGTTAAAAACATATTTTTTTTTTGCTAGAAAACTAAAAAAATTTTTTTTACCACCCTAGAGAATAAAATGGCGGCCGTTGCAATACTTTATGTCACACCGTATTTGCGCAGCGGTCTTACAAGCGCACATTTTTTGGGGAAAGAATACACTTTTTTGAATTAAAAAATAAGACAACAGTAAAGTTAGCCCAATTTTTTTTATATTTTGGAAGATAATGTTACACCGAGTAAATTGATACACAACATGGCACGCTTCAAAATTGCGCCCGCTCATGGAATGGTGACAAACCATTAAAAATCTCCATAGGCGACGTTTAAAAACTTCTACAGGTTGCATGTTTTGAGTTACAGAGGAGGTCTAGGGCTAGAATTATTTCTCTCACTCTACCAATCACGGCAATACCACACATGTGTGGTTTGAACACCGTTTTCATATGTGGACGCTGCTCATGTATGCGTTCGCTTTTGCATGCGAGCTCGGCGGGACGGGGAACGTTTACTTTTTTTTTGTCTTATTTATTTCACCTGTTATTTTTATTAATTACACTGATCTTTAAAAAAAAAAAAAATTGTGTCGCTTTTATTCCTATTACAAGTGTAGCACACAGATCTTTTTCCCCCTCTTACCTTCTCAAGCAGGGGGATAAGACACACCATGCCACATGCCCGTCTCCTCTAGATTATAAAGGTCAGGCTGTGTTACATACTTGGGTCCTGCAGTAGTTAGTAGCTCCCTTCTTCTGGTTCTCCCCTCTATGTTTATAGAGGCGAGTCTTTATCTTTCCCAAATGAGGTCAATGCCCAAACAACATATCAATTCCAACGTGAGTTTATTTTATCTTGCTTCCAGGAACTAGAGAATTTAAGTGAGAAAAAGGTTAGCAGATAGAAGTGGATTCAGGCACACTCTTGGCTTCGTCGCCACTCGGTCCGAGTGGGTACAGCTCACCCGGATAGTCACTCAATAGAACTAGCAGCCGGCGTGATGCTGGAACAATGGCTCAGTCCCCTCCAAGGACCAAATCAAGGAGATCCCTGCTGATCTTTCAACACTCCGCAGAGGCAGTCTGCAAAGCGAGGAATCCTACCCTCCGACAGGTCACCAGGCCTTTCCCGAGTCAGCAATACTCTATTACTCGCCCTCTGTGTCAGAGCGGTTACCCTCACGCGGGTTCCCTGGGACTCCTCTTCGGTTGTAGACCCAGTCAAAGGTACTGGGCCCACCTGGAACTCCGTAGCTTCCGGCTAGGGCTAGATAGGGCACACCCCCCCCGAGGGGTAGCTCCCTCCGGGCAATGGGCCCCAGAATTGACTCTCCTCCGGGCATGGGCCCCGGGAATTGCTCCTCGTGTAATGGTGTCTGCCCTTTATATATCCCCTCCCGGCATGCACAGCAGGCCAGAACCGCCCACCAACGGCAGCCGAGAGAGGACATCCAATACCTACATCATCACCTGTGGTTTAGCCCCGGGTATAGGTGACAACACCACCTATACTCCCAAAGGGGAACTGCACGCTAGATGACATAGCAGTAAGGCAGAGTCCAAAATAATCAAAAGACCCGAGCCAAACTATGGCTCTGGTCACCCCTAAATTTAGGTATAGCGGGGTTAAATTTGGGGACGCCGCTACACAAGGAATGTAAACATCCCTTGTAATAGAAAAAAAGCATGACAGGACCTCTTAAATATGAGATTTGGGGTCAAAAAGACCTCAGATCTCATATTTACATAAAAATGCGGGGGAAAAAAGGCTATGGGTGGAAGTGACGGTTTGACGCTGCTTCCGCCCTGTGATGATATGGAGATGGGTGGGGGCCATCTTCCCCTCACTCGTCTCCATACCCGGCCAGCAGAAGGACGCCTCCGGTAAGCGGTGGAGAGCACTGGAGAGCGGCGGGGGGGTCCTCTCCCGCGGCCAATAAAAGTGATCTCGCGGCGAATCCGATGCAGAGACCACTATTATCGGAAACCGGACTGCCCGCTGAAGAAGAGGATAGCTAGCTGCTGCCATAACAAAGATATCCCTCTTCAAACAGCTGACGTATATGGGCGTGCGGCGGTCCGGAAGTGGTTAATGATCAGTAACATATTTGCATATAGATGTGTTTAAACACTTAAAGATGCGCATGCGTACATGATAATGTCTTTCCCACTTTGTTTAGACTTAATTTACGTGCTTACAAACGTGTATACATGGCATTTATATGCGTAAGCACTTAAATCCCATGTTAGACTCAGGTTTTCAGATTCTGTGTCATGCATCAGAATTCAGCTCAGATTTACACAACTGTGTGAATGGTTCCATTTAAAACAATGCAGCTGCATTCAGATCCATAATTAAAAACACTTGTACACTAGGGAAAATAATTATTTGATCCTCTGCAGATTTTGTAAGTTTGCCCACTTACAAAGAAATGAAGGGTCTATATTTTTTATCATAGGTGTATTTTAAATGATAGAGACAGAATATCAACCAAAAAGCCAGAAAAAACACATGATACAAATTTTATAAATTGAGTAAAATAAGTATTTGATCTCCATCAAAACAAGACTTGGTGGAAAAACCCTTGTTGGCAAGCACAGAGGTAAGATGTTTCTTGCAGTTGGTGACCAGGTTTGCACACATCTCAGGAGGGATTTTGGTGCACTCTTCTTTATAGATCTTCTCTAAATCCTTAAGGTTTCTTGGCTGTCTCTTGGCAACTCAAAGTTTCAGCTCCCTCCATAACTTTTCTATAGGATTAAGGTCTGGAGAATAATTTATGCAAATGAGTCACGTGACTGCATTATCGCATGCGGTAAACGTTAGTAAATTGACCCCCTTCGCTACTTGAGGTGTGTAGGAAAGGGTGTGAAAATATCACCATGAGAAATGTAACATTATATGTAGATTTTTTTTTGGGGGGGGGGGGGGTTGCAATTATAACAGTAACATACAAACAAAAACGGGAGTGGGGGGGAAGTGTACAGTCTCTGTAAAATGTTCACGTTGCTCCTTAGCTTAAAGGGGTTGTAAAGGCAGAAGGTTTTTTATCTTAATGCATTCTTTGCATTAAGATAAAAAACGGGTCGGGGCTCCATGTCTGGGTGGACACATGGATCTCTGACTCGGTTCGGGTGCCCTCATAGGAAGCTGCTGCCTGTGGGAGCACTCGACAGGAGGGAGGGGCCAGGAGCACCGAAGAGGGACCCGAGAAGAGGAGGATCGGGGCTGCTTGATGCAAAACCAACTGCACAGAGGAGGTAAGTATAACATGTTTGTTATTTTATTTTTTTAAACGAGCCTTTACAATTACTTTAACCTCCCTAGCGGTAATCCCAAGAGTGGCTCGAGGTGAATTTTCAGTACCAAAAGCGATAACCCCGAGCCACACTCGGGATCGCATCGCAGGATCCATGTAGAGGTTACTTACCTTGCCCCCTGTATTCTGTATTCTGTATTCTGCGATGTCTCCCCGCTGTGCCTGCGAGCCGCCGTGTCTCGCTCGATTCACAGTGCCGAGCTCCGTTCCCTGCGAGCGTTGCGACGCACGGGGACGGAGTTCGGCGCCAAATTCAAAAAGTAAAAACACAGTATAGATACAGTATACTGTAATCTTACAGATAACAGTACTGTATCAAATAATTACACATCCCCTTTGTCCCTAGTGGTTTGTCCAGTGTCCTGCATGCAGTTTTATATTCTAAATACTGTTCTTTCTGCCTGGAAACTGGAGATTGTCCATAGCAACCAAAAAGTGTCCCTTTACATCAAAAGTGATTTTAGACCAGCTAGAAAACAGCGATAATAAATTAGAATCACTCGCAGAATTGAGGGATGGTGATTTGTGGGGAAATTCATCATCAAACACTGAAAGTAATGACAGCGACAATTCTGCAATTGAGCAAATTTCAGTGTTTTTGATTTGATTACATTATTGAATAATTTTTATTATTATTATATTATTATTTGTTATAATTATTTATAGTTATTTATTATATTATAAATATTGATTTTGTGTTTCAAACTTTATCATACCCGGGATGTCTACTAGACTCTTGTTTGTACAGATTTAAGTGAGTTATTTCTAAGAATTACAGGCCTACAATATAAAATGCGAAATTTTCATGCAAATCATTATACCGCTTTCAGCATCAAAAATCTGACATAATCATACCGCCGGGGAGGTTAAGAGATCATCAACTGTAACTCTCTGTCCATGCCCTCATTATCAGTCACTTTGACTACTCCAGCATCATCCTGTCTGATATTCCACTAACAAAAATAGCACCTCTACAACCAATCATGAAGGCTTCATCAGGATTTTTATTTGCATCACAATACTACTCCAGATCATCCTGAGAATAACATTCAAATTACTATACTTTGTCTTCACAATCTTTAAATCTTTAATCTTAATTCTAACATCATACAGGAATGACCTCTGACCAGGGCCGGTCCTGGGCGGAAGCACAGGGCGCACCGCGCCCAGGTGCCGATAGCTGACCAGTGTTGCCAACCGCCTTGTACCTCAGCTCAGCTCAAAACTGTGCATGTGCAGTTCTGGAGATGCCCGAGAGTCAGCTGCCCGATACGATCCAAGCCTCTGCAGCTGCGATAATTGCTCAGCCGCCTTTCAGTCAATGAACCAAAGAGCTCTACTGTAACCCGCCCCCCTTCTGCAGCCCGCCACATTTGACATGAAGATGCAGGCAGCGGAAAGACAGTGGGGCTGTACTGCATCAAGGCGGGTGGGAGTCTGATGTCCCCAGTAACCAGACCAATAAGTAGGGGAAGGGGAAACACTAGCAGTGAGCAGTAGACTTTTTATTGTGTTTGACACCCGCAAAGGGATGGGAGGAAGAGGTTACAGAGATGGATCTCAGGGATTCATGCTGGGACTTGTAGTCCCTCACTTTTGAGAATGTGATCCCACCAAAAGTGAAGGACTACAGGTCCCAGCATGAGCCCCTTAGAGCTGAAGATGTATTACACCCCCCCAACTAGTGAAGGACTACAGGTCCCACTGTCCCAGCATGAACTCCTCAGAGCTGAGGATGTCTCATCCACCCCCACCCCCAATTAGTGGAAGACAACAAGTAACACTCTGAATACCTTGCAGACTACCTGAGTGCCTTGAATCTGAGGGCTCTATATCCCACCTCACACTATTACTTATTTAAGGGACCAGTGGTAGCCACTCCATATGGGGCGCAGGGGTGGCACCCCTCTAATCCATGCGCCCTGCCCCTAATCTGCATGCAGGCCGCTGGAGCACTGCACCCTGAGCGCACCCAGTTGTGTGATATTAGCAAATTAATATTCTCTAATGTATTCCTGCTTCTCCTCTCGGCCAATAATGAAGGGGGTCCTAAGACCCGAATGGCCAGAGAGTCTTAGGACTCCCGGCAAATCGGGTCTTAGGACCCACTTCCTGTTATTCCAGGACGAGAAGCAACGGCCCGCTCTTCCCTCGGCAACAAGGCCTACCGGGACAGCGGGAAATTTCCCGGTAGTCCACCTGCCGTGGACCTGCTGCATTTTCTACAGCATCTACCCGAGAAAGAAGGGATCGGCAGTGGCAGCGGCAAGCAGCAGAGCCGATGTTTAATGTAACCTCGGGGACAGCCCAGGTAGCGCTACAGCCGTCCATAGATAGTGGGGAAGGGCTAGATTTGGGGGCCCCTGTTACCCTCGCTCTGCTTAGCCATGAATTCATCCGAGCAGACCGTGGCATGGCTCATCACACTTGCGATGCTAGACTCCTCCAAGAAGATGATTTCTGGCCCAGAGGGCTTCCTGCAGGCGTCCCTGAAGGACGGCATGGTCCTGTGCAGGCTGCTGGAGAGGCTTCTGCCAGGCACCATAGACAAGGTAAGTGCAATCCTCCCCCTCACATCTACCCGCCTAACCCTGTGACAGCTGGCCTGCTCCCCACCAGCACCGTCCAGGTTAAGGAGCAGCACGATCGCCCCCCCCCCTCACTGTTGTAAGGGGGTGCAAGTAAGGGGGCCAGGTTTGTTCACCCCCCCCTCAAAATATTAAGCACCAGCTGCCATTGGAAAGGACCCTTCATAGATATGTACTGGTTCATTAGTGAGGTATAGAAGGGTATGGCTTGACATTTTTTGTCTAGGTTTAAAAATATTAATAATAATAAGACTTTTCAACATTTCATATTCCTGATATGTGGCTGCTGTACCATGTACTCGTCTGAAAGGGTCTGAAAAAGTTATCCAGATCTCTTTGTATTGCTTCCTTTGTGTGAAATCCCTGGTGTTTCTGCCAATTCCTCTGCCTTCCTTTTAAAATCTGACCACACTAGGTATACACTGTGGTCAGTTTTCTAGCTGTGCTGGGAACTCAGCCTGGTCTCCTCCAATGATCATACTTCTCCTGTCCCCCCCTCCCCTCTGCACAGCCATATTTACTGGAAAGTTCAGTGCCCTGCTGTTTCTCCTTCCCCACCTCTCTTATGCAGCTGAGAACAGAGGGAATGTGATCACTTATAAAACAGGGAAAGAGGATATTTATAATTTGTGTGGTGAGGCTCCCACGCTATCACTTCAAATATTGGCATTTTCTAACTGCTGAAGCAGCGCTAAATGTCCATGTGTAAACAAATAATTAAAGTGAAAACGTGCTATAATCCACTAAAAATAACTAATGGTATGTGCAAAATGTGCAAAAATTGCCGTAAATATAAAATAATAATGTGTCCCAAAGAGTAAAAAAAAGGTTCACACAAATAGTAATGATCTCCCAAAAAAGTAAAAGTATCCAGCAACCAAAGACCGGAGGGAAGGAAAAGAACAGGTGTGGAAGTCCAGCTTGTCACATCAATAGGAAATCAGTAGGGAATCAACCATAACATGTGTAAGTGCACAATCCTCCCCCGATGACACCAGCCTCTCACCTTACTGATGGACCCCAAGGGGTCAGATAAAGCCTTGATGGATCTCCAACACTCCAGGTGATGCTCTCCAATTCTTGTACACAAACAGAGTTTACTGCCACCTTTTCCACCGCTTCCCATCGTATCTTCCTATAATATAACTTGCTCCAAGGTTCAGGAATAAAACAGAAAGGACTCCATGGTGAAGTAAGTATATGAAAGCCAAAAAACTGCGTTTATTTGAAATATATGGCTTAAAAACAGAAATTTAAAAAACCGCCCTTGATAAAGTCACGTGTGTAGTGACGCAACGTGTCGGGAGGAGGAGCTTAGTGACATTGACTTCCGGTTTGCGGCCGTGAACCGGAAGTGTGTACTCCATTTGGCGCTTTTTGGCGTTTTTATTGCTTGGTGTTTTTTAAATTTCTGTTTTTAAGCCATATATTTTAAATAAACGCAGTTTTTTGGCTTCCATATACTTACTTAACCATGGAGTCCTTTCTGTTTTATTCCTGAACCTTTGAAAATTTCCATATAAGATGAGCAGGTTTATCCCTTCACCATATAGTTCATAATAGGTGCTGAAAAAATCACAAATAAGTGCTGAAAAACATTAAATCTTCAGTGTCATAACACCTAAGTGCTCCCAGGCCGCTCACCTTACTGCTGCAAGGTAACAACATAGGTTAAAACATTTTGTATGTTGATCCGTATGTGTCTGCTCCTGTCTAGGGGACCTCCAAATGCTCTATCTGGCTTGTGGGTCTTTATAATAAAAGTAGTCCCTCTGCGATGATCCTGGGATTCCTCCTCAATTTCTTCCGTTATATATTGTTATGAAAGAAACTCTCCATAGTATAAAACCATTTTGGTAAATGTATTCATTAAAAAAACAGCTGGTGTACTCACTTTTTAACAACACAAACATTAATGTACTCCACAAGCACTGAGCTACCTTACTTCCGGTATGCCTCCGCCCTACGCGTTACATCATGCACACGTGACTTCATCAGGAATTTTATAATGTTTTTATAGCTATACACAAATGTTTTGCCTTTCATTTCAGTTCAAATCAGTATTTTTTGCTTGAAAATTACTTAGAACCCCCAAACATTATATATATTTTTTAAAGTAGGGGCCTAGAAAATAAAATGGAGGGTGTTGCAATTTTTTATGTCACCCAGTATTTACACAGTGGTTTTTCAAATGCAATTTAATTGTAAAAAATATATATATATTTTAATTTTAATGCACAAACTCACAATATAATACCCAATCATTTGGTAAAATGGTAAAAGATGATCTTACACTGAGTAAATAGATATCCCCTGTGATAGCAATAAGCAGGGGCGGGTATTCTTTACTGAGAGATCTGGGGTCTATTAGACCCCAGATCTTTTATCTGCCCTTAAAAGCTTTGGATCATACCAAGATCGGTATGAATCAACGCTTTTTTTAAACCACTAAAGCCCCGTACACACGATCGGTTTAACTGATGAAAACCGTCCGATGGATGGTTTTCATCAGACAAACCGATCGTGTATGGGACCCATCGGTCTTTTTTCCATCGGATGGAAAAAATAGAACTTGTTTTAAATTTTTCCAATGGATAAAAAACCGATGGGAATTTACGATCGTCAATGGGCAATTCCATCGGTTAAAAAACCCACGCATGCTCAGAATCAAGTGGACGCATGCTCAGAAGCATTAAACTTCATTTTTCTCGGCTCATCGGAGTGTTTTATGTCACCGCGTTTGGAACGGTCGGTTTTTTGACTGATGGTGTGTGGCCAAGACTGATGAAAAACAGTTTCATCGGATTTCCGATGGACAAATCCATCGGACGAAAATCCATAGGTTATCCGATCGTGTGTACAGGGCTTCAGAGTTTGTTTACATCAGGCAAAACCGTAAGTGATGAAACTCTCATTGCTTCCAGTTTCTTAGACCATAGAGATGATCGAAACGGTTCCACTGGCTGCACTCTTGGGTTCCCAGTGGGACGGGAGAGCCTTAGAGAGCCATGGAAGGTGGTAGGGGGGGGGGCATCTCCTCCGTCTGCTTGATAAATACCAATATAGGGATGATACCTGTAGCTGGGAAAGGCACCGATCCAAACAGGTCACTGTGTGTCAGAACCTTGCAAAGCCGCCCGCATCCACCAGAGCCGGTGTGCAGACCACAGACCCGGAAGTGACGTGGGGGGGTATATCCGGAAATGATGTCACCCTCTCAGCCTCTATGCATTTTGCGTCACCATGCGTCTTCAGGAAGCGAAGGTGCAAGGTTCTGAGACATAGTGAGCTGTTTGGGTCGGTGCCTTTTCAAAGGCACTTCTACATGTGAGTGAAGATATATATGTTTTTAAATATATTCTTTCAATAAAACTACTAAACTACATACACTTTCCATTCTTTTGTGCTCCCTTATTTTCTACATCCATCTCAAGAGTATGGCTGATGAGCAGGGCCCTTTTTTCTCAGAGAATATGTGCAAGAACTCCCTCCTTCTAAATCACCCCTTGTCTCCACCCTCTAGCCACCTCTGAGTACTGACCCTTGGTTCCACCCCCTACCCACCTCCCAGAACCTCCCCTTTTAGAATATACAGAACCAAATATTTTGTGGTGCTAAATAATTTGTATGGAATTTGTTAATAATAACAAGAAAAGCAGGAAAATAGATCCCCTGCAGCCAACAACAATAGATTCCCTCAGCAACAATAGACCCCTCCCCAGAAAAAATAGACCCCCACACAACAATAAACTCCCCAGCAACAATGGACCTCACCCCAGCAACAATAGGCCCCCCATCAACAATAGATCCCCCACACAGCAATAGACCCCCACCACAGCAACAATGGACCACCTACAATAAAATATCACCCCCAGCAACAAAAGATCCACCCCAGCAACATTAGACCCCACAGCAGCAACAACAGATCTCCCAACAGCCAGCATCAATAGGCCATTCAGCTGCCAGCAAAAATAGACTTCTCCCTCAACAGTAGATCCCTACCAGCAACATAAGACCCCCCCAGCAACCACAGATTCCCCACTAGCAACAATAGACTCTCACGCAAAAACAGATCCCCACTGGTGACAATAGATACCCTAGCAGCCAGCATCACTTGACCCTCTAGGACACCGCACACCCCTTGCCATAAAATACATTCAGTACTAGAGGTGCCGGAACCACTGAAAAAAAGTCCTGCTGCGGAGTATTAGGAGAAGACCGGATGATGGCTCCCTGATACCCCGGATTTAAGTTATAAGGGCTTGTTGGCTTCTGGTCGGCCCATTTGTTCTGTTGAGTGCAGTACTGGTTGGCATGCGGTGGAGCACTTTTTGGGGTGTTAAAAAATAAATAGTCACCCATATTTCTCTTAACTTTCCTATGGACCAGTGGCGGCCCGTCCATTAGGAGCGCAGGGGTGCCGCCCCCCTAATCCATGCGCCCGGCCCCTAATCTACATGCAGGGCGCCGGACACATTTATTTCAATAGGGTTTAAGCACATGATTAGAGCCTGAGGCTCTAATTGGCTTAAAAAACAGCTGGGCTTGGGGCACAGAGCACTGCGCCCTGAGCCCACCCTGTTGTGTGACAATAGCGAATTAATATTTGCTATTGTCTTCCTGATTCTCCTCCCGGCCAATCAGGAAGCAATGGCACCATTTTTTGACACACATGGTCTCAGCATCACATTGGTGGATAGTCTTCTGCTCAGCTATACTGGAACCTGGAATGTTTCTTCCTCTGTGGTTCCTATATGGTCTAGTTGTTTGGCTCCTTGATGTTTAAAGCATTTATTCTTTTTTTTCTGGGAAAATAACCCTCATTTTTGATTTACCTCACTTTTGCTTTTCTTTTATAATCTGACCTGATTGATGGTGGTCATTTAGTGGCAACTCTTCTCATGGTTTTAATGAGCATGGACATATTGGTGTACATATATCTCCTGTGTGACTATGGTCTTATATAGCGTGATGAATCGGTCACATTTGATGATCTATATCATGGATATGCAATTAGCGGACCTCCAGCTGTTGCAAAACTACAAGTCCCATCATGCCTCTGCCTCTTGGTGTCATGCTTGCTGCTGTCAGAGTCTCGCTATGCCTCATGGGACTTGTAGTTTGGCAACAGCTGGAGGTCCGCTAATTGCATATCCCTGATCTATATCTAAGTCTATTGCTATTGAAGCATGGATCCTAAGGAAGCCCCTCATTTGGGCAAAACGTGTTGTTTCAGACATACCCGATCCATATGTACTTAACCACGCTTTGACTGCATGAAATGGTCATGTTGACTGTACCTTCTAATATGTTCTGAAGCATATGTTTTATTGACTTTTGTATAAATAAAACTTGTGTTTTTTTTAACAGATTATACTTCTGTGGTACCTTTGTGGCACTTAAAAAAATCCCCTTTTCACATCACCTCCTCCTAGTGAGAAGATGTGTGGACTTACCTTTTATTGACAATTTTTTGATTACAGGGTCCTCCCCACCTAATTATTTAATGTGTAGGTGTAACACTTCCATATATGTTTTTACCTCTAAAGCCTCGTACACACGATCGGATATCCTATAGATTTTAATCCGATGGTTTTGTCCATCGGAAATCCGATGAAGCTGACTTCCATCAGTCTTGCCTACACACCATCAGTCAAAAAACCGACCTTTCCAAACGCGGTGACGTAAAACACTCCGATGAGCCGAGAAAAATGAAGTTTAATGCTTCTGAGCATGCGTCGACTTGATTCTGAGCATGCGTGGGTTTTTTATCCGATGGACTTGCCCATAGACGATCGGAATTTGCTATCGGTTTTTGATCCATCGGAAAATTTTTAAACATGTTCTATTTTTTAAAACCGATGGAAAAAAGACAGATGGGGCCCATACACGATCGGTTTGCCCGATGAAAAAAGTCCATCGGACTGTTTTCATCGGTAAAACCGATCGTGTGTGGAGGGCTTAACAGATATCATAGTATCTCCCTGACAATGCCTTAAGCTGTTTTTTCCTCCAGAAGGCCAGCAGCATCTTTGTTCAGGCTTTATCCAGTGTCGCTATCTAACTGGATTGAGATGTTGACTCAGGGATCATGTAAATGTTGACTCAGGCATCATGTAAATCCTGGTGCCTGAGCAGTTTTTATAGCTGTGTTCACAAAAGCCTGACACAGACCAGCACTTGCTGTAGCCTCTTACCTTGTGACTTGCTATAAAGTTAAAGCGGAGGTTCCGCGGTCCCTCGTTTTTTTTTTTCTAGGTGCATGTAATGGGGTTACAGATAACATGTTAGTACTCACTTGTCCTGCGATTAGAGACGTCCCCCGTCTATTTCCGTTCTAAATAATAACTTTTATAAATAGATCTTGTTCTTTGCCATTTTGCTTGTGGGCACTGTGAAGCCCACAAGCAGAGACTTCCGGGATGCGGTGAATGCATCCCAGCATTCACCGCTGTATCATCAGTGTTGACGGTGACCTGATTCTGCCAGCTCTGTTCTGCGCATGCGCAACACTTTAGCAGATTTCGCCCGCTCTGACCTGCGCATACGCAACACTTGCGTGTCCATTCACGGCAGATCTCCGAAAATAGCCGAATGGATTATAACCCATATTCGGCGCATGCGCTTTGAGCACAATATTGTGCCACACGCTCCCGATGCTCGCTCCACTCAGCAAGGGGGAAGGGTGTATTACTATTCTAATGAGCGGATGCATGTTTAAATAAAGAAATTGATGGACAGAGAGGGCGGGTAGTTCAATGTGGATGGCTGATTTGAATACTTGTCAGAGAATTGTTAAAAAAAAAAAGACATAAGATTTTTTTTAACAATTCTCTGACAAGTATTCAAATCGGCCATCCACATTGAACTACCCGCCCTCTCTGTCCATCAATTCCTTTATTTAAACATGCATCCGCTCATTATAATAGCAATACACCCGCCCCCCTTGCTGAGTGGAGCGAGCATCGGGAGCGTGCGGCAACGACTGTCACAATACCCTGTTGATTGCGCAGTCGCAGTCTACAGCTCTTAATGTTCGGCAATTTTCGGAGCTAGAGCGCTGCGCCTGCGCAGTCCAGGGCTGGCAGAATCCGCAACGGCTCCCAGGAGACATTGCGAGCACCTCCCAGAAATCAACGGGGCTCCGAGGAAAGAAAGATACGCCCACTCCCGCGGGAGGAATACCCCGGAAGTCCACATTAAAACGACTGATTCACGGTAAGTACAACCACAAGAAAAAAAATCAATAGGAATATGCATATGTATCTGCTAGCAAGATCACTATAAGATAATGTCAGTATTTAGGGTGAACCTCCGCTTTAATATGTTACAGTCTGATCAGTGGGGGAGTGGAGATGGAGGAAATGCTCCCTTCTGCCTGTGGCAGATTTATGACATTATCTCAGCTTGTGTGAAGACACTGACTACATTTCAGGGGCTACCATTTAATGGTAAAGCATACAGACTATTTTAGAAATGATACTGAGGCTGTATATTTTGTCATGTCTAGAATGTATTAATGCAGACTTGTCAAGTTTTGAAGAGTGTGCATAAGAACATTCAGCCTCCTCACTGCCCGCTTTAACCCCTTGATCCGTGCTCTAGCACGCTGCAACCAAGTTCATTGCATGAGATTGTGGGGCTTTTGCAGAGCGGCCCCCTTCACTTGAAAAGGGTCACGTTCAGCTAACGATACACCCACAGAAAGCAACAGGGGGTGTAAATATTGCCACACCCGCAGAGCAAAGCATCACAGCTGTAGCATGTGTACGCCCCTGGCTAGAGATGTAAAATTTCCGCAAATTTTGAAGCCATGAGAAAAATAAAAACATTTTCCCCTGTTTTTTCTGGGAAATTTGTTTAATTTTTAGAAAAATTTTAAAAAAAATCAGTGTGGAGTTGTTTTGAAAATTTTAAAGTCTGAGAATGTGAAATGCGGTGTATATAAAGCAATTATGTTTGAAATAAAAGTACAGCGTATTCAATAAATAAACAAAACTTCCTTTTTAAAATTGTATTTTTTATTAGAAATAGAATAACAAGGACTGTATGAGTTAATAACTCTTCACCTACACATGAAAACAGGTGACCCCCTTTCACTCATAATAATATAAAAGCTTCCTGTCAATATCCATTTTCAGTTATGTACAATGCTGATCCAGAAGAATATATTGCTCTATCAGGAACTTGATGAATAGATGAATGTTTTGATTTTCAGATATCCTTTTATATATAGAAGAAAGTATTGTGTATTTTTGGGGGGCTGTGGTTTGTAACACTTCCTTCCTTGAAGGATTTTTTTGTGTCTTTAGGGGACCTCTGGCCTGTCAGAATGGGGTTTGTCATCCTTGTAGCATTTGGAAAATAATATTTCTTCTCACAATATTTGTAAATTGCAGCTTTGCTCTTAGCAGAAATTGCACTGTGGAAATGTTTCCAAACACTAGATTTTGGTCTCACCATTTTACTGAGAGGAGGAAAAGAAAAAAAAACGATTTACTCAGCAGACTACAGGGAAACATTATGCTGTGATAGTGGAGAACATTAATAGGAATTATTTAACCACTTCCCATCCGGCCTATAGCAGAATGACGGCCGGCGTTGGTTCTGTTATCCCTACTGGGTGTCATATGACGTCCAGCAGGATAAGTCGCGATTGCGGGCGGTGATCGGTGTTGTGATGTGTCACTCTGACACACAGCAACTCCGATCTAGGTAAAGAGCCTCTGACGTAGGCTCTTTACCACGTGATAAGCTATGACCAATCACAGCTGATCACAGCGTGTAACCAGGAAGTGCCGGTAAGCGTCTTTCCTCAGTTCACGCTGACAGGGAGAGCTGATCGGCGGCTCTCTTGTCAGAGGGGGGGTCTGAGATGATAATCAGTGCATTGATTATCAGCTCAGCTCCATCAGCCACCACAGATGCCAATAAGTGCCCATCAGCTGCCAGTCAGTGCCCATCAAAGTGCCAGTCAGTGCCCATCAAAGTGCCAATCAGTGCCCTTCAGTAATACCTGTCAGTGCCCATGTCAGATGCCAATCAGTGCCCATGTCAGATGCCAATCAGTACCTCATCATCAGTGCTGCCTATCAGTGCCCATCAGTGCCACTTGTCAGTGCCAATAAGTGATGCCTGTCAGTGCCCATCAGTGCCGCCCATCAGTGCCCATCAGTTCTGTCTATTAGTGCTCACCAGTGCTGCGGTCAGTGCCCATCAGTGCCTGTCAGTGCCACCTATCAGTGCCCGTCAGTGCTACCTATCGGTACCCATCAGTGCCGCCTATCAGTGCCTGTCAATGCCAACTATCAGTGCCCATCAGTGCAGCCTATCAGTGCCCATCAGTGCTGCATATCAGTGTCGTCTATCGGTGCCCATTAATTCTACATATTAGTGCCCCCTCATCAGTGCCCATCAGTGCGACCTTATCAGTGCCAACTCATCAGTGCCGCCTCATCAGTGTCCGTCAGTGCAGCCTCATCGGT
Source organism: Rana muscosa (assembly GCA_029206835.1). Lineage (NCBI taxonomy): Eukaryota > Metazoa > Chordata > Amphibia > Anura > Ranidae > Rana > Rana muscosa. The sequence continues at coordinate 324,633,731 of CM055118.1, read as the reverse complement.
GCCCATCAGTGAAGGAGAAAACAAAATGTTATAACAGAAACAAAGAAAAACTTTATTTTTTCAAAAATATAGGTTCTTTTTAGTTTGTTTAGCAAAAAATAAAAACACCAGTGGTGATCAAATACCACCAAAAGAAAGCTCTATTTGTGGAAAGAAAATGACCATGCCATTTCTACCATACTTCTATCTAAGAAGGACGTTAACACCCATTATTATATGAACTATTATATGGTTTCACAAACTTTCGATGGACTTAGCACCTTTAAGAGGATTGTTTTTGCACTGGACATTGTTGATTATTAGGTATTTTGTTGTTATTCACTAGCGCTGCAATTTTTTGTTTTATTATTTCACTAGAGGGTGGTGTGTTTTTTCCTCAATTGCTAGCAGCTCCAATCTAAACTTGCGCTAATCTTATTTTTTTTCTTTTGTTATTATCTGTCCATGTTGAAAATGAATTATTCATAAACAATATAGTGAGTCAGGAACATACTTCATTATGACTTCTAGATGGAGCCGAGGATTATAAACTGAAATAACTCATATCCAGTTCAGCTCTTTGGGCGTACTATTGTACATCCAAAGAGTGAACCTTTGATCACAGACTGATCGCAGTCATCAGCCTGTGTGGGTTTTGTTCAGCTGATGACCAGCTTCAAAGTGATGAGGCAGCTCCATAGCTGCCGATCCCTTTCACAGAGCCAGCCGCGTGATGCACCCCCCTCCTGCCCTCCTCCTGTGATTTCTGGGGACTGGAACCCAGGAACACATCTGCTGGCGGAGGGCGAGAGATTGCAAATCCATGCCTCGATCTCACATGCAAACAATGTAACCGGAAGTGATGTCACTTCCGGTTTCAGAGGCACCCTTTCCTGGCCAGTACAGCCAGGAGACACTTCTAACCAAGCCCATCTGGGCTTGGTTAGATGGTGGGAAGGGTAGTGGAGACAATGGGGTCCATTAGACCCAGTGGCAGCCGGTGACATTTTCTTGGGGGGGCGGCAAACAGTATGCCACCCCCAAACAAACTTCCCCGTCGGTCGGTCGGTAGCACTTACCCCATCACCGGTTGCTTCCCCTGCTCAGCGGCAACGGCCTCTCATTCTCCTGCTCTCCACGGGTCATCACGGCGACAGCTTCCGTTTCCACCCTCCTCCTCGGCGGAGTCTTCTCTTTTCGGTCAATAGGAAAACGGGTCTCACAGCGCTTGTAAATGGCCGGATTGAGGATCAGTGTTTCAACAGCGAATATTCATTCGCTGTTGTTACACACCTGGGTGGGCTCTGGTCCTACTCTCTGCGACCTGAGCCCACCCTATTTTGAAGCCTCTAGCTCTAATCAGGTGCTTCAAAAAAAAACTGGCCACTGTTATTCATGCGCCCGGTGACCCAAAAGGGGCCGAACACATGAATAGGGGGCAGCCATGGATAGATTCATGCTATGTATGAATCTATCCATTGCATATATGGCCTGAAGAGAGGGGGCGGCACCCGGGCGCCCCTAATGGACAGGCCGCCACTGATTAGACCCCTAATGTCTACAAAAAAAAAAAGGAAATGACACCTGTCACCTGCCCAATGCTATCACATAGGGGTTGATTAACCCCCTGTGATAGAAATTACATAAAAAAAAAAAGAAAAAAGTAGAAAAAGAGCATGATAAAAAAATATATTAAAACAAAAAAAATAATTGCTAAAAACCCCCGTTGCCCCACACACCTGCGCAAACGCATGCCTAGGGTGCGTATGTGTATGTAAACCGCGGTTTCACCACACATGTGACATATTGACACGAACATCAGAGTGAGAACAATAATTCTAACAAAAGAGCTCCTAGTTAACTCTAAATTAATGAGCTATAATGGCTTTTAAGGTGTCACCTATGGGGGTTTTTGGGCATCGTAGTTTTTGGCGATATCGCGGGCGCACTCAATTTTGAAACATGTAATGTTAGGTATCTATTTACTCTATGCAACCTCATCTTTTATATTTTAACCACTTCCCGACCAGCCGCCGCATTTATACTGCAGCAAGTTGGCTCGGCTGCGCAAATCACCGTACCCGTACGGCGGTTCGTGCACTAGCTTCTGTGGGGGAGCCAATCAGCGTGATCGTTCCACGCAGAGACAGAGCGGGGATCTGCCGAAGTAAACAAGGCAGATCTCTATTTTGAAATAGGGGAAATATATGCGCTAAAGCCCAAAAATATATATACAAGCTGCCAACACTCAAACGAACAAAGTAAAATGAAAATAGGGATAAACAGTGCAGCGCTGTAACATAAATAGTGGTGTGGAATACCACTATACAGTAAGGTGATAACCAAAGCTCAAAACGGTTATGCGTGAAACTCAAATCAAAAACGTGCATTAAAGTGTGAACAGTGATATAAATCTCCTATGATTTAGGAAGTCCACAAGCATGAACACACTCTCTAACAATGGAGGTGAGTTGCTAAAATGAAAATTGCATAAAGTCCAAAATATACAACACTATTGTGGATGTCTTTTGTGAATGAAAAAGGGTCCATGAACCATAGACACATTCAAGTGATAATCTTCCCACAGAATGTTCAGGGTAACAGGAACAACAAGTTGACTGTTGAATCAGATGTTAAAGATAATGAACAGGTGGGGTACTCTTACCGCAGTAGGTGGACTCATCGGTCATACGACAGTGAGTCAGTTAGGCTTGAGGTCTCAGCGACCGGAAACTGTGGAACAGGATCTCTGTGGATAACGTGAAGGTCTCAACCGAAATCCGTGGAACACGATCTCTCTGGATGCCGTGACCGTCTCAAGTGGTCCTGGAGAGGATGATCCAATGGATTGGGATGCAGATGCAAAAATCCTCCAGCATGCAGGCTCAAAGGAACAGAATATGGGAACAAAAAAGTAAAGAAACAAAAGGGAAGCTCCCAATGGTGCAGGTCAATAAAACCCTTGATGGTTTATTGAATAAAAAATGTCATACATATAGCAGACAAAAAGATATAAAAGTGATCACAAATTTAAAAGCAATGTGGGGTGCAGTAATGCAAGCCCGACGCGTTTCGACCTCAAAGTCATCAACAGGGGCATGATAAACAAAGGATTACACTGAGATCTTGTCTTTCTGCTATGCAGGAAGACGGCTCTGTGTTATCCCAGGCAGTCCATCACCCATACAGTTACTAAACACACACTGAGGGAACACAGTTAACCCTTTGATCGCCCCTGATGTTAACTCCTTCCCTGTCAGTGTCATTAGTACAATGTCAGCGCAAATTTGTAGCACTGATCATTGTAATAATGTCACCGGCTCCCAAAAAAGTGTAAAAAATGTCAGTTAGGTGTCCGATCTGTCCGCCGCAATGTCGCAGTCCCGCTAAAAATCCCTAATTGCCACTAATTGCCACCATTACCAGTAAAAAATAAAAAAATATGTAGAAGAATACATATTGGCCTAAACTGATGAAGAAATTAGATTTTTGACATTTTTTTATTGGATGTGTTTAAAATATATATATTTTTTTTTCAAAATTGTTGGTCTTTTTTTGTTTATAGCGCACAAAAATAAAAACCGCAGAGGTGTTCAAATACCACCAAAAGAAAGCTCTATTTGTAGGGAAAAAATTTCAAATATTGTATTTGTGTACAATGTCGCACAACTGCGCAATTGTTAGTTAAAGTGACGCAGTACCGTACCGCAAAAAAATGATCTGGTCATCAAGGGGGTAAAACCTTTGTGGCTGAAGTGGTTAACCAAAAATGGGTATTATATTGTGTGGTTTTGCACTAAAACTCAATTTATTATATTTTTTCCATAAAAAAATTTTGTTTAATAAACAGTTGCACAAATATCACGTGAAAACAAAAATTTGCAACTATCACCTTTTTATTCTATAGGGCCTCTGCTTTCAGAAAATATATCATGTTTTTATTACCAAAAATTTTGATTTTTACATGTGTGCGACAAAGAAAAAGAATTGTTCTGGAGCTGAACTGGATATATACCTATTTACTATGATCATACACGCCATCTAGTGGCCATATTGGAGTATTTTCCTGATTCACTCAGTCCTTTATGAAGAATAACATTTGACCAGGAGAGAACATAGCTTAATAGCATGCGTTTTTGCCAATATTCGACCAGAACGAATGTGCACGCAGGATGAATAACTCAATTAAAAAAATATATATATACTCCTAGGTATTCATCAAATACAGCAAGTCTTTACTTTCCAGACCTTGGTGAATTTATACCAGTCCTTTCGCAGAGGTCACATAAAAAAAAAGGAGAAGCTCAGTTTATTTGCACCCGGCTAACCTGAATCACAATGTTTGTTACCTGGCTTTTATAGGTTTATACATAATTGTGAGGCTCATTAAAGCAGGGATGGGACAGATTGTTTTCAATATTTGGTCACATAAACAGAGGGAGTGATTTTTACAGCTATGTAAGGGAGAAGGCAATGGAACCTTTAAGGTCGAGTTGTAAATTGTAATGTAACATGTACTGATTTCTGGAACGACCCCATTGCCAGATCATGCATCCTCACTGCAGATACCAATAGACATCTAGGGAGAGATTTACTAAAACTGGTGCACACAGAATCTGGTTCAATTGTGCATAGTAACCAATCAGCTTCCAGGTATTATTGTCAAAGCTTAATTGAACAAGCTGAAGTTAGAAGTTGATTGGTTGTTATGCACAACTGCACCAGATTCTGTGTGCACCAATTATAGTAAATCTCCTCCCTAGATGTATGCCAGAATATTCAAAAGTATTGGGACACCTTCCTTTACACGCACATGATCTTTAATGGTATCCCAGTCTTCGTCTGTAGAGTTCAATATTGAGATGGCCCACCCTTTGCAGCTATAACAGCTTCAACCAGTGGCGGTGCGTCCATAGTGGGCGCAGGAGCGCCGCCCCCTCTCGCTCCTGCGCCCGTCACTCACAACAACAATACATAGGTTCATGCACTGCATGAACCTATGTATTGTCGCCGCCGCTGCCGCCCACTATTCAGATGGCCAGCCCCCTGTTGAGCGTCGGCCATCTGAATAACAGCGGCTGGTTGGTGTTTGGAAGTGCTTATCAGAGCCAGCGGCTCTGATAGGCTTCCTGATTACAGCCTGAGGGTGCGTTCCTTGGTTAACACTGACAGGCGCCTCAGCCAATCAGGTTCACCGGGTCTGGTTAACGCTAACCTGATTGGCTGAAGTGACATCGAGGGCGGGAGAAGACATTGAGGACGGAAGAAGGACGCAAGGAAGGTAAGTGCAGGGCTGGGGGGAAACTGGCTGCATTTAGGGTCAAAATGGCTGTATTTGGGGGAAACTGGCTGTATTTGGGGGGAAACTGGCTGTATTTGGCGGGGAAACTGGCTGTATTTGGGAGGAAACTGGCTGTATTTGGGGGGAAACTGGCTGTATTTGGGGGGAAACTGGCTGTATTTGGGGGGAAACTGGTTGTATTTGGGGGGAAACTGGCTGCATTTGAGGGGGCAAACTGGTGGCGTTTGGGCACAGTGGCTGCATTTAATGGGTACAGTGGCGGCAATTGATGATTTTTTTTTCAGTTTGTTTGCGCCCCCCCCCCCCAAAAAAATTTGGAGCACCAGCCGCCACTGGCTTCAACTCTTCTGGGAAGGTTGTCCACAAGGTTTAGCATGTGTCTTTAGGAATGTTTGACCATTCTTCCAGAAAAGCATTTGTGAGGTCAGGCACTGATGTTGTACAAGAAGGTCTGGCTCGCAGTCTTCGAGGTGTTTTATCGGGTTGAGGTCAGGACTCTGTGCAGGCCAGTCAAGTTCCTCCACCCCAAACTCGCTCATCGATGTCTCTATGGACCTTGCTTTGTGCACTGCTCCAAATCATTTGGTGGAGGGGGGATTATGGTGTTGGGTTGTTTCTCAGGGGTTGGGTTTGGCCCCTTAGTTCCAGTGAAGGGAACTCTTATGCCGCGTACACACAAGCGTTTTTCATAACGAGAAAAATTAAAAAATTTTATTTGGTCATTAAAAACGATCATGTGTGGGCTCCAGAGCATTTTTCACGACGTGAAAAAATGGGCATTAAAAATTTTTACTCTAATTTTTCTCGTCGTTTTTCATGTCGTTGTTTTTCTCGCCATGAAAAACGGCCGTGTGTACGCTTTACCGACGTGAAAAAAACACGCATGCTCAGAAGCAAGTGATGAGACGGGAGCGCTCGTTCTGGTAAAACTAGCGTTCGTAATGGAGATAGCACATTCGTCACGCTGTAACGGACTGAACAGCACGAGGCTGAAAAGTGCGAATCGTCTCTCAACAAACTTTACTAACACGAGGATCAGCAAAAGCAGCCCAAAGGGTGGCGCCAACCGAATGGAACTTCCCCTTTATAGTGCCGTCCTACATTTCATACGTCACCGCGCTTTGCTCGAGCATTTTTTTTCATGATAGTGTGTAGGCAAGGCAGGCTTGAGAAGAATCACGTCGAGAAAAACGTTGTTTTTTTTCAATGACATTAAAAGCGGTCGTGTGTACGCGGCATTAAGGTGTCGGCAAGACATTTTGCTGGAGAACAACTTTGTGGGAACAGTTTGGGGATGGCCCCTTCCTGTTCCAACATGACTGCGCACCAGTGCACAAAGCAAGGTCCAAAAAGACATGGATGAGCGAGTTTGGGGTGGAGGAACTTGACTGGCCTGCACAGAGTCCTGACTTCAACCCGATAGAATGCCTTTGGAATAAATTAGAGTGGAGACATTCTCGTCTAACATCAGTGCCTGACCTCACAAATGCGCTTCTGGAAGAATGGTCAAACATTCCCATAGACACATTCCTACACCTTGTGGACAGCCTTCCCAGAAGAGTTGAAGCTGTTATAGCTGCAAAGGGTGGGCCAACGCAATATTGAACCCTACAGACTAAGACTGGGATGCCATTAAAGTTCATGTGTGTGTAAAGGCAGGTGTCCCAATACTTTTGACAACATCATAGTGAGCTCCATCTAGTGGCCATAATGTCATATTTCCAGATTCACTTTCAATGAATGAATTGACCTGGAGAGAAAATAGCCTACTGACATCCGATTTTGCCCAAATGTTCACAGAATGAATGTATATGCAGTTTCATAGAAGAAATAGCTCTGCTAATTTTCATGTAAATACCCGCATTATACTGGGCCAGGGTCCTCAAATGATTAAGCCGGAGGGTCAGTATAACAGCCAACCACCTTGTATTTTGAGTTTATGATCAGCAATGACAGTATTAGGACAGGAAGTAAATGGAAATCTCCAAGAGGCACACACATCAATAAAATATAAGAAAACAATACAATAGAAATAAAACATCAATAAAAAAAAATATTTATTAGAAGACTAATGGAAGGTTGCTGAGTTCCCTCTAAAAATGTCTTCTGATTCTAATGGAATATGGAACAGGAAGTGAGACAAAATCTCCCAATGAGACCTCAGGCAGCAATAAAAGCCTGACAGAGGGATATTCCTTCCTTCTGTTTACTCCCACCCTCCATTCCTAATCTTTGGTCCATAAACCTTTCCCCACCCCTGTATTTCCCATACCACTCCCTACCCACTATCCACTTACGGTTTGAATTCTGTAATGCCTCCCTTATTGGTGAGTGAATGGCATCATTGGACAATGTTTTTGCTACTTATATTGTTTTTTTAATAAAGAACAGTATATAAAAAAAAAAAAAGCCTGACAGAGGTTCTGATGCTTTCCAATCCCTTATATGTTTTTAAAATGTTTGATGGCATTAGTGCATTTCAGTTAAGGCCAGTTCACACCACATGCAGTCCAGTGCGTTTTTTTTTCTGCATCAAAAAACGCATGGAAAGTAGGTTATATGGTTTCCAATGGCATAGTTCACACCAGTGCAGTCAGTTCCAGGACTTTCCAGTTCCAGAAATAAAAAAGTAGAACACGCTGCATTTTTCCTGCACTGGACTGTACTGGAACGCAGTAAAACACTTAAAAAACGCACTGGAACGCATTAAAAATGCATTAAAAACACACTTGACCCTAGTATAGTAAAAAAAAAAGAAGAAAAAAGCACCGGAACTGCATCAAAAACGCACCAAAAGGGCACTGGAACGCATCAAAAATGCATCAAAAACACACTGGACTCTAGTATAGTAAAAAAAAAAAGAAGAAAAAATAAGAAAAAAAGCACCTGGAATGCATCAAAAACGCACCAAAAAAGGAATTTCCAGTTCCAGAAATAAAAAAGTAGAACACGCTGCATGTTTCCTGCACTGGACTGTACTGGAACGCAGTAAAACACTTAAAAAACGCACCTGGAATGCATCAAAAACGTGTTAAAAATGCACATGCAGAAACGCATCCGCAACTGATCTGCAGGGCGTTTTTGTGGTGTAAACCAGTCCGGATGCGTTCCAGATGCTTTTCTGCATGTGCGTTTTTGACTTGTTTTTGATGCGTTCCAGTGCGTTTTTGATGAGCTTTTGGTGTGTTTTTAATGCAGTCCAGTGCACTTTTTCCCCCCTCTTTTTTCTTAACCTTAAATAAGGACATATGTGTTCCAGTGCGTTTTTGGTGCATTCCGGTGCATTCCAGTGCGTTTTACAGCGTTTCAGTACAGTCCAGTGTAGGAAAAATGCAGCATGTCCTAATTTTTTTCTGGAATTGCAAGCACTGGTAAAAACCATATAACCTACTTTCCGTGCGTTTTTGATGCAGAAAAAAAAAACGCGCTGGACTGCATGTGGTGTGAAATAACCCTTTAGTGTTAATGAAAATGTTAATGCAAGTAAAATTCAAAGGTGACAAAACAATCTGTCATCATTTTACACCATGCTATTATATTCTACTTTCCATACTAGAATGCAACACAGCATTCCATTGCATTTTCATCATAATCCTTTCCTCTTTGTATTGGACTGTCTTGGTGTGTACTGCCACCTGCTGGTAATTAGTGGTACAAACAAAAAGGTTTAGTATACAGCAGCTCTATTTGACTGTGCTCAAGAAGTTCCCCCCCTCCCAAAAAAAAATCATACAATACGGCTTTTAGCTTGTTCTGCGGTCCTGATTGTTCTCGTTGAGAACTATTTAATTTCTTTCCCACCATAACTGACATAGGGAAAGTTACATAACCGTCAAATGTGAAAACACAGTCTGTATTCTATAACAAGATGAGTTCAATCAGCAGATTAGTATTATCCACAGCACTCTCTATCAGAGTGTAGAATGTTCTGTTACAAATTCTGCTATAGCCAATGACGTGCAGCCTTGATCCAGCACCAGGGTGGCCACTTGCTGACATGGCAGAATCCATAGGCTGCTCAAAGCAAAACTCTGATCAAAGTGCTGTTTGTAATATTAATTTATAGAATGCCGTGTATACTGTACACCATCCATAAGCCCCATACACACAATCGGACTTCCATCTGACTTTTCCGTGGATTTTTGTCCGAACGGAGTTGGCCGGGCACACCCATAGCATACACACCACAGGACTTTTCTGCAAACTTTCCCAAAACTTTTTGCAACATCACGTGGTTTTTCTGCTCTTTACTGCATCCCCTTTGGTCAACTTCTGCTATTGTTGGTTGATTTTAACATTAGTTGTTTTGTCCATCGGACAAAAGTCCTATGGTTTTCTGTACGCACGGTCGGACTTTGCTCCATCGGACTTTTGTTGGCCAAAAGTTTGTCCGTTTGCAGTCCCAACTTTTGTCCAATGAAAACACAAAAAAATGGATGGAGCGTACACACGGTCGGATTGTTGGTCCAACTTGCTCAAAATGAAGTTTGTTGGCCAAAAGTCCGACCGTGTGTACGGGGCTTTAGAATGCATAAAGTACTGTGAATGGGCAACTTTTTGAGATGGGAATGAGGGACACCTATCAGCAAAAGTATGCAGGCATAGGACACGCCCCCTGCCACGCCCCCTTGAAAGAAAATTCTACAAAAATAAAAGATTGGTTCAACCCACAAGTGCTTTTTTTACCACTACTATTCCTTTATATTGGCTTTTGGAATTCACAAATGCAGAAATTTAGAAATCAGATGAAAGGTTTAGTGCTGGAAAACACTTTTTGATAGATAAAAAGTGCATTTTATATACAACTATAGAGATCAGACCAAAATGAGGGACAAATGAGGAGGAATGAGGGACAGAGGGACTTTGTGCCGAATCAGGGACAGTCCCTTGAAATCAGGGACAGTTGGGAGCTATGGCCAAGGGGGCAGAAAAATAACAATAGTGCTTAAAGCGGAGCTCCGCTGTAAAAAATTTTTTTTTTTAAAAGCCAGCAACTACAAATACTGCAGCTGCTGACTTTTAATAAATGGACACTTACCTGTCCTGGAGTCCAGCGATGTTGGCAGCAGAAGACGAGCAATCGCTCGTCTCTCGGCTGCCCCCGCCTCCATCATCGATGAGGGAATCAGGAAGTGAAACGTTGCAGCTTCACTGCCCGGTTCCCTACTGCGCATGCGCGAGTCGCGCTGCGCCGTCCTCACTGGTCCCCACTGTGTTCTGGGAGCCGAGTGTTTCCCAGAACACAACGGGGGGGTGGCGGTAAGTGACGAACTACCCGCAGTTTCCCGCAGAGTCTTTGCCCGGAAGTGGGTGCAAATACCTGTCTTAGACAGGTATCTGCACCCCCTAAAAGGTGCCAATGTGGCACCTGAGGGGGGGGAGGAATCCAATGAGCGGAAGTTCAAATTTAGGGTGGAGCTCCGCTTTAAGTGTAGGGCCGGGACAATGGGTGGGCAGAATGGACGGCTGCCCTGGGCACTGTGATATCATGTGAGGTGGGCGGGTGGCGCCACAAGAAGATTGGGGGGGTTGTGTTGGGAGGGGGAATTTTTTGCAGACTGCCCAACATACATTTACTGCAGGGTGGCAGCTCCTCTGCGCAAAATCACATACAGGTACATGATTTTGCACTTCTGGGTCTGCGGTGCGCATGCACACCACCAGCAACCCGCTCCCGCTGTGATTGGACACAGTGGGAGCCAATCTGACCCGATGTCTGATGGGACCCGCCGATCGTTCCCGACAGAGGCAGAACTGGGGTCTGCCTGTGTGAACAAGGCAGATCGCTGTTCTGTTCGTAAGAAAGACAGAGATCCTGTGTTTCTGCTAAGCAGGAACACGGATCTCTATCTTCCCCCAGTTAAAGCACCTCCCCCACACAGTTAGAAAGCACTCCCTAGGGACCCATTTAACTGTGATGTTAACCCCTTCCCTGCCAGTGTCATTAGTACAGTGACAGTGTATATTTTTTTAGCACTGATCACGGTATTAGCATCACTGGTCCCCCAAAAAAGTGTCAAAAGTGTCAGTTAGTGTAAGATTTGTCCGCCGCAATGTCGCAGTCCCGCTATAAGTCGCTGATCGCCGCCATTACTAGTGAAAAAAATTATTTAAAACATTCCATAAAAATATCCCATAGTTTGTAGACACGATAACTTTTGCGCAAACCAATCAATATACCGTATATACTCGAGTATAAGCCGACCCGAATATAAGCCGAGGCACCTAATTTTACCACAAAAAATGGGAAAACTTATTGACTCGAGTATAAGCCTAGGGTGTTCATCTGCATGCCTCACTGTGTCCATGTCCATGCCTCACTGTGCCCATGACTAGACTGACGTTTAACATGGGAGTCTATGGAAGGGGTACCCGGGTTTGAAAAATCGGTGCTCCCCGGCCGTAGGTCCTCCAGACAAAAAACTTTGCACACTTGTAGAGGAGAAATTGGACTATATATGTGTCAAGTTTTGGGTCCAGGGGACCTAAGACCGGCCAGTACTGTGTCCCCAAATTTGCTGGAGAAATTACCATTTAACATGGGAGTCTATGGAAGGGGTGCCCGGGTTTGAAAAATCGGTGCTCCCTGGCCGTAGGTCCCCCGGACAACAAACTTTGTACTCTTGTAGAAAAAGAGTGGGGCTACATGTGTGCCAAGTTTGAGGTCCAGGGGAGCTACGACCGACCGGTACTGGGTCCCCAAAATCCGGAAGATCAGGCGCAAAAAGGTGACTCGAGTATAAGCCGAGGGGGGCATTTTAAGCACAACTCGGCTTATACTCGAGTATATACGCACTTATTGGGATTTTTTTTAACAAAAATATGTAGCAGAATACATTTTGGCCTAAATTGATGAAGAAATTTGATTTTTTTAAATTTTTTATTGGAAACGATTTATAGCATAAAGTAAAAAAAATGCTGAATGTAGACAGGGGATTGCAGCGCTCTCACAAAGGAAGCCTCCTGGATGTAAAGTGAAGTCCACGATAGGGTGCTCTGTTGTGCTCTGGCTGCTGTGTTGTCCAAACAACACTTAGACAATAGTAGAAGAGAGAAGGGCCGGCAAGTCCATGTTCATATCAAATGTAAAAACTTTTATTGGCACATGTTAAAAAAGTAGAAAAAGCAGACGCGTTTCAGCACACCGCCTTGATCACTGCACACAATTAACATGAGAAACATACGGTATATAGAATACAAAGAGGGGAGGTAACGAGACCCCACCCACCGGATGGGCAATAATCCAATTAAAGTAAAGAGGAATGCAGATTAAATCAACTCCTATGTGCTTTCTGAGGGAAAGCAGATAACATAGAGCAGTGGTTCTCAACCTCAGTCCTCGAGTGCCCCCAACGGGCCATGTTTTGGGATCTTCCCTTGGATAAAATAGCTCTTATCAATACCATGTCATTAGTATTGAAATAAAGCAGCTGTGCAAAGTAAAGGAAAACCTGAAAACAGGGCCCGTTGGGGGTTCTTGAGGACTGAGGTTGAGAACCACTGGCATAGAGTATGTAGAAGGCTTTAGAAATCTATTTTTCCTTGTCAAAGTATTTTATTGGACATATATATTAGTCACATACAGATCATATGTAATACATGTTGTTGATATTTGTCCAATTATTACAAATATAGAAAAATAACAAATAATAGGGTCTATAGAATATATCCTAATCTAAATTATAAGGACTTAAATGAGATAGAAAGTAAATAAATCCTTGTACTAATATATTCAAGACTTTAGTTGAAAGAAATATTTAACATATTAATTATAAATTGATCTGTATCTTCGAAAAAAGTAATGTAGAGTAATACTGTAGCTTCAATAAGGTGCGTTATGAAGTAAGAATAATAGAGAAAAGAAAAGAGAAAAAGAAGTAAAGATATCAAAATAAAATAGGGTAAAATAAAATTAGATAGATAATATAAAATAAAATAGATGGGATAGAATAGTAGGAAACAGTAGGAAATTTTTCATACTGTTCTGTTTCAAATGCCTGTATATGCAATGGCATACCACCTAGACACAATCCATATGGACAAGGTAGCCGCTTGCTGAATTGGCAAAATCCACAGGAAAATGTAAAAATCAGAAATTTGGCCCCCAAACCAAAATTCTTAAAAGAGAGCGGGGCAATTGGACTATCTCGGTACAGGTTGAAAAGATAAATTCAATTATAGGAACACATATATAGATAAGTATAGAAGGAATTTTTATTTATACAAAATCAATAAAAAACAACACATAATCATGTACAATTTAAAAACATGGTGACAAACCATACATATCACCAGTATAATGGTCCCCAAGAGGGGAATATTACAGTGGGATTGTAGGTCACGAAAAATGTTTCGACTAGTTTCGCAGTCTATTGCCACTTCGTCAGGAGAAAAATCTGTAATTTAATTAGCAGATAATCAGTAACAATACAGTTGACCAAATGAATGGTACAATCTCATACAATAATAAACATAATTACATGGGGAAAATCCACACGCAGGTTAACTCTTCAGTAAGACACAGAAGTTATATCCAACAATTTAATTTAGTAAAATATAATACAAAGAATGTTTTTACAGTCTTTTTGAAATATAAAAAGACAATGACTTTCACAAGCCCAGTTTCGATGGTGTAAGGTTAAACTAACTGTACAACAGGGCGAGGTAGGGAATGTCTTGTCAAACGCTGGAAAAAATAAAATACGCTGCCGCAGAGGCACATAGAGCTAATTACAGGCAGCAGGCTGGCATGTCCTTCCACTGTATGGCATATACTCCTCCATCACGGACTCCAAGAATGCAGAGGATAACGGGGGTGCAGTCATATTGAAGTCAAGGCTCAAGACATTGCATGATGCAAAATATAAGCACTGGCATATAGCTTGAATGGTCTTGAATGTTGTCCCACACTTTATTCCACTGTACAGACTATGATATTACCCGAGGTCTTGGTATAGGCATCTAGCATAACAGAAATAGAATTAGGACCTCTACTTTAGAGCTTTGATTTATTTGTCAAGGTATTATATAAATCCTGAAGCAGGGTGCAGACATTTCATCACAGTGGTCAGCAGGGCTTTTTTTTTTCAGAAAATAGATACAGGTACTCAGTGGCGGCCCATCCATAACGGGCGCAGGGGCGCCGCCCCCCTAATCATAATGCGCCCGACCCCTAATCATAATGCAGAGCGCCAGACGCATGGATTCCAATGTTTTTTTTTTTTGTAAAGCGCATGATTAGAGCCTGAGGCTCTAATTGGCTTAAAAAAGGGTGGGCTCGGGGCACAGAGCACTGCACCCTGAGCCCACCCAGTTGTGTGACAATAGTGAATGAATATTTGCTATTGTCTTCCTGATTCTCCTCCAGGCCAATCAGGAAGCGGGTCCTGAGACCCGATTGGCCAGAAAGTCTTAGGACTTCCTGTTTGGCCAGGAGGAGAAGCAACGCCCGTTCGGTCAGGAGCCTGGAGCGAGGAGCAGCCTCCTAAGGTAAGGCCTGGACTGATCGCCGCCTTCCTGTCCCTCTCCCACAGAGGAGGGATGGCGGTGGCGGTGGTGCGAGTGAGGGTGGCAGGTTTGTTTGCTGCCCCACCAGAATTTTGAGAACCAGCCGCCACTGCAGGTACTCCTCTCTTCCAAGTCACCCCTTGTCTTCCAGGATTCATCCTTTGGTCCCACCCCCTACCCACCTCTTAGTACCGCCCCTTTGAGAGAAACAGTATCAAGTATAATTTTGTGGTGTTGTCATTTGTATGGAATTTGTTAATGATAATAAGAAATGCAGTAAAATAGATCCCCTGCAACCAGCAACAACAGCCCCCCCTCAAGCAACAATAGATACCCCCAGAAACAATAGACCCCCCCAGCAATTATAGCCCCCCTAGCAACAACAGATCCCCAAGCAAAAATAGACCCCCTGTGACAAAATATCCCCTAGCAACAACAGATCCATCCCATGAACAATAGACCCCTACCAGCCAGCATTGACTGCTGGGAGACCTGTTGTTGGCCAACCCCTACCAGCCAGTTAAATGTAGATCTCCCAGCAACCAGCATTAATAGACCCTCCAGCAGCCAGCAACAATAGACCCCTCCCTCAACAATAGATTCCTCCCAGCAACAACTGACCCCCCAGCAACATAAAACAACCCCAGCAATAATAGACCCCTCCTTCAACAATAGATCCCTCCCTAGTAACAATAGATTCCCCAGCAGCCAGCATCAATGGACCCTCCTGCATAGCACAGCACCCCTTGCCATTAAATACATTCAGTGCTGAAGTCTATTAGTCTACAAGAACCGTCACTCTAGTTTGCACAGTCTTCAATCTAGCAATCATTATAAATAATAGCTGGACAGATGTGCTGCTAGTCTGGTCTAGTCAGCCAAGTCCCATAAATACTCTAAAGCTGAACTTTACCTAGAAAAATTTCAAGCAGGTAGGCTTTTTATATCAGAAGGAACATAATCGGGCGGATTTACTAAAGGAAAATAAATTTTGCGATCACATGACCCCTGATGACGAAACACGTCGGGTTATTGCAATACATGATACGTCACTTCCGCCACCGTGTTGGAGCGAAGGTGGAACGCAGCTCGGCGTGCCGGCTCCATTTTATGTGCTTTTTTACTTGAATTCATTTTTACTAATAAATGGCTACAAGTTACGCTATGAGGAGTTCTTTCTTCCTTTACTTATGAATCCCATCAGGTTACATCGCTGGTGAAAGGCATCTGCATTGGTGGATACATCTTGGATTACCTTTCTGCTTAACTGACACCTGTCATGGGTCTCTGATCAATCTGGTGAGTAGGATGTTTGCCTAAAACTGGTGGAAGACGGCACTTTCTATTTCCTGCCACTGAATTTATTCATCACTGTGCACTTGATTGAAGAATCGTCGGTGGTGGCTTATGGACTTTATTATTGAAAAATTACATTCATATTTAAACACTATTTGATTGCATTATTATTTTTGGTTTTGTTTTTATTGTTTATGCACATTTGAGCGTGGTATGAAATTAATTATTAATTTTCCTTTCATTATTCTTGACCTTTGGTTATACTATGAGCTGCACTAGATTTATTTATTTTATTGGTTATATTTATAATGATTGTATCCAGGGTTTTACCTTTAATTTCACTTAAATAGCCTGTGCACTTTGCAACTGCAGTTGCACTTGTTTTAGTAAATGTGACAAAGCTCTGCTGATTTCCATCATCCAATCATGTCTTGCCCCTGATTGCATTTTACATCTACTAAGGGAAATTAGTGTAACAGCACTGGCAATGTGAACAGTTTATTTGCCTTTAGTAAATCAACCCCAATATGTCTCTTCTGTAATAAGCTTACCAAATTCCAACATGCACGGTAGTTACAGTGCCTTGCAAAAGTATTCACCCCCCTTGGCATTTTTCGTGTTTTGTTGCCTCACAACCTGGAATTAACATGGATTGTTTGAGGATTTGCATCTTTAATTTACAGAACATGCCCTCAACTTTGAAGATGTTTTTTTTTTGTTTGTTGTTTGCGAAGCAAACAACAAATAGGACAAAATAACAGAAAAAGTCAATGTGCATAACTATTCACCCCCCTAAAGTCAATACTTTGTAGAGCCACCTTTTGCGGCTATCACAGCTCCAAGTCATTTGGATAAGTCTCTATGAGCTTGCCACATAATACCACTAGGATTTTTGCCCATTCCTCCTTGCAAAACTGCTCCAGCTACTTCAAGTTGGATGGTTTGTGCTTGTGGGGGCTTACTTACCCCTGTTGGATGCCCAGGATCATCATGGTGGGGGGCCGGAGGGAGAGCAGTGGGAGATCGATGAACATTCATCCAGCATTGTCAAGCTGGCCGCTCTGGCCAGAAAAGAAGCTGATCAAGTGCAATCTGTGCTTAAAGAGCTTCAACAGAATGCAGAGGGGACATTGTTTGTCTAATACAGTGTTTTTCAACCAGGGTGCCGTTTGGGTTTCCCTGAGATGCCACATGCATGAGACCATGTTTGCCCTGGACCAACTAAAGATTAGTGATGAGCCGAACACCCCCGGGTTCGGTTCGCACCAGAACCCGCGAACGGACCGAAAGTTCGTACGAACATTAGAACCCTATTAAATACAATGGATGCGAACGTTCGAATTCTAAAGTGCTAATTATAACAACTATTATGCATGTTATTGTCCTAAAAAGGGTTTGGGAACCCGGGTTGTGCACCAGGGGACATGTATCAATGCAAAAAGAAGTTTTAAAAACGGTCGTTTTTCGGGAGCAGTCATTTTAATGATGCATAAAGTGAAAAAAAAAAGTCAAATATTCCTTTAAATATCGTACCTGGGGGGTGTCTAAAGTATGCCTGTGAAGTGCCACGTGTTTCCCGTGTTTAGAACTGTCCCTGCACAAAATGACACTTCTAAAGGAAAAAAAAGCCATTTAAAACTGCTTGCGGCTTTAATGTAATGTCTGGTCCCGGTAATATGGATGAAAATCTTTAAGAAAAATGGCATAGCTACCCCATGACCCCCCCACCCCAGCCCATTACCAGCCCCTTTGGGTCTTGTATGGATATTAAGGGGAACCCCGCACATAAAATAAAAAAGGCCCTATATACTCTGAACAGCCGTATACAGGCGGTGCATACAAGACAGGGACTGTAGGTTTGTTCTTATGTAGAATCTGTTTGTAATTTTGAACAGGTACATTGTTTAAGTGTAGCTCCAGCCCAAAAATCTATTTTTAAACTTTTTGGAAAACATAGGTAAGGGTTATCACCCCTGTAACATTTGTTTTGCTGTCTGTGCCCCTGTTCAGAACATTTCACCTCACTTTCCGTCCCAATGACAACTGTTTTTGAAATGTGGTGTTTTTCTTGAAAAAAGGATTGGTGATAAAGCATCAGTACAGAGGAGACACCTTTCTCCCATATTAATTCTTACAGGAGAGAATTTTCCTTCCTAGGGGTAGATTTCCTCTCACTTCCTGTTGTCTTCTTGCGTTTGCAAGTAGGAGTCGTTTGTAAGTTGGATGTTTGAAAGTAGGGACCTGCCGTATATACTCTGCAGAAATAGGCCCCTTAGTTGTTGGTGTTGGCACAACACTGTAAGCACTCACAGTTACTTTTGGTTGGTGCTGGAACGCCCTGCTGTCAACTATTATATCAGGAATTTTAATTACATATAATTGTTGAACAGTGGTAGTAAAAATTGGGCCTTTGATGGTGGTGCTGGTGCCACAACACTGTAAGCCCTGACAGTTACTCTTGGTGGGTGCAGCAATGGGCCCTGCTGTGAATTATTAGATCAAGAATTGTAATTGCATGCCCCTGTTGAACAGGGGCTGAAAAATTGTGCCTTTCGTGGTGGTGGTGGTGGTGGTGGTGTTGCCACAACACTGTAAGCCCTCAGAGTTACTCTTGGTGGGTGCAGGAATGGGCCCTGCTGTGAATTATTAGATCAAGAATTGTAATTACATGCCCCTTTTGAACAGGGGCTGAAAAATTGGGCCTTTCGTGGTGGTGGTGGTGGTGGCGTTGCCACAACACTGTAAGCCCTCAGAGTTACTCTTGGTGGGTGCAGGAATGGGCCCTGCTGTGAATTATTAGATCAAGAATTGTAATTACATGCCCCTTTTGAACAGGGGCTGAAAAATTGGGCCTTTCGTGGTGGTGGTGGTGGTGGCGTTGCCACAACACTGTAAGCCCTCAGAGTTACTCTTGGTGGGTGCAGCAATGGGCCCTGCTGTGAATTATTAGATCAAGAATTGTAATTACATGCCCCTTTTGAACAGGGGCTGAAAAATTGGGCCTTTCGTGGTGGTGGTGGTGGTGGCGTTGCCACAACACTGTAAGCCCTCAGAGTTACTCTTGGTGGGTGCAGCAATGGGCCCTGCTGTGAATTATTAGATCAAGAATTGTAATTGCATGCCCCTGTTGAACAGGGGCTGAAAAATTGGGCCTTAGGCACTGGTGGCACAACACTACAACCCCTCACAGATACTGTACTTGGAGCACAGCAATGAGCCCTGTTGCAAAGTATTGCTTCAAAAATTGTAATGACACGCCCCTGTTAAACAGGGGCTAAAAAATTGGGCCTTAGGCACTGGTGCCACAACACTCCAACCCCTCACAGATACTGTACTTGGAGCACAGCAATGAGCCCTATGGCAAATTATTGCTAAAAAAATTGTAATTACACGCCCCTGTAAAACAGGGGCTGAAAAATTGGGCCTTAGCCACTGGTGGCGGCACCCATAAACAAAAATGATCTTCCAAGCTATCATCATCAATCGTATCATTGAGGACTCGGAGGAGGAGGATAGCCAGTCAACATAACAGCACAGGCACTCAGCATCAGCATCAGTCTTGAAGGGATGTGACATGTTAAAATCAATTAGTCTGTTATATCAGCATCAGGTGTGTGGTAGCTGGTGGTGATCCAAGACTGGTTCATCTTGATGAAAGTCAGTCGATCAACCGAGTCGGTGGACAGGCGCACCCTGTGATCCGTGACAAATCCTCCAGCAGCACTGAATGTGCGTTCCGAAAGAACGCTGGATGCAGGACAGGCCAGTAGCTCAATTGCATACTGTGCAAGCTCTGGCCAGTGATCCATCCTCAAGACCCAGTAAGCCAGAGGATTTTCGGTGGGGAAGGTGTCCAAGTCTGACCTTGCCCCTAGATATTCCTGCACCATGTTTATCAGACGCTGGCGATGGTTGCTGGAACCGATCATACTTTGGGGCTGCGGACTAAAGAATTGTCTGAACGCATCGGTCAGACGGCCACCTTCCCCACCGCTCCTTCTTTGACTGGCCGAAGCCTCAGCAACTCGTTGTCCAGGACCAGGAGTTTGTAACCTCCCAGTCTCTGGGAACGCGTTGCACAGACCTTTCTGCAAGGCCTCCCGGAGTTGTCTCATCCTCTGCTCCCTCTGCGACGGTAACATAAGGTCCGCAACCTTACCCTTGTACCGTGGATCAAGGAGAGTGGCCAGCCAGTAATGGTCCCTCTCCTTGATCCGAAGAATACGAGGATCCTTCCGCAGACTTTGCAGGATCAGGGAGGCCATGCAGCGTAGGTTTGCTGAGGCATTCGCTCCGGAGTCCTCTGGGTCACTAAGGACGACATGATCCGCAGCCACCTCCTCCCAGCCACGTACAAGTCCACTGGTTTCTTGGGACTGTAAATCATCACTAAAAGTCTGCTGCTGATGATGCTGAGTGCCAGCCTCCACCTCCATGCTGACACAATCCTCCTCCTCCTCCTCCTCCTCCTCTTCCTGTGCGATGGGTGGGACAGAAGGAACACTGTCTGGGTAAAGGGGGCCTTGAGAGGCAAGGAAGTCCTCCTCTTCCTGCCTCTGTTCTGCCTCAAGTGCCCTGTCCATTATTCCACGCAGCGTGTGCTCCAACAGGTGGACAAGAGGTACAGTGTCACTGATGCATGCACTGTCACTGCTCACCATCCTCGTGGCCTCCTCAAATGGTGCCAGGACAGTGCATGCATCCCTGATCATGCCCCACTGGCGTGGAGAAAAAAAACCAAGCTCCCCTGACCCTGTCCTGGTGCCGTAGTCGCACAGGTACTCATTGATGGCCCTCTGCTGCGTGTGCAGCCGCTGCAGCATGGCCAACGTTGAGTTCCACCTGGTGGGCATGTCACATATAAGGCGGTTCTTGGGCAGGTTCAACTCCTTTTGCAGCTCAGCCAGGCGAGCACTGGCATTATAAGATCTGCGGAAATGCACACAGACTTTCCTGGCCTGCCTCAGGACATCCTGTAAGCCTGGGTACCTGCCCAAGAACCGCTGCACCACCAGGTTAAGGACGTGAGCCACACAGGGCACATGGGTCAGTTGTCCCTGTCGGAGGGCGGAGAGGAGGTTGGTGCCATTGTCGCAAACCACCATTCCTGGCTTAAGCTGGCGTGGCGTCAACCACCTCTCGGCCTGGCCCTGCAGAGCAGACAGGACCTCTGCCCCAGTGTGGCTTCTGTCCCCCAAACACACCAACGCAAGCACGGCATGGCATCTTTTTGCCTGCGTACTTGCGTAGCCCCTTGAACGGCTACGGAGCACCGCTGGTTCATAGGACAAACCACAGGAAGAGGCCATGGAGGAAGAAGAAGAGGAGGGGGTGGAGGAGAGAGGTGTGTCACAACCAGTAGTAGCATTTTGGAGGTGTGGCGGTGGAACAACCTCCAACACTACTGCACCTTGTCCTGCATCCTTCCCAGCTGCCAAAAGAGTGACCCAATGGGCCGTGAAAGAAAGGTAACGTCCCTGTCCATGCCTGCTGGACCATGAGTCAGCGGTAATATGCACCTTACCGCTGACCGCCCTGTCCAGCGAGGCCAAGACATTGCCTTCCACATGCCGGTAGAGAGCCGGAATAGCCTTCCGTGAGAAAAAGTGGCGTTTGGGAACCTGCCACTGAGGAACCGCACATTGCACAAACTCACGGAAGGGGGCCGAGTCTACCAACTGAAAAGGCAGCAGTTGAAGCGCTAGCAATTTAGCCAAGCTAGCATTCAACCGCTGGGCATGTGGATGGCTGGGAGTGAACTTCTTTCGACGGTCCAGCAGCTGGGGCAGGGAAATTTGCCTGCTAGAATCGGACGTCGGTGTACTGCTAGCAGAGTGGCCGCAAGTACTTGGCTGTGACACACCTAATTCTACACCTTCATTCCTCTCAGTGCATGTTTCAGAGAGGACTGAAGTTATAGTGGGGTTGGAGATCCCAGCTGATGCGGTGCAAGGAGAGGTCCGCTTTGTTCTTTGGTGTGGGTCTTTGAGGTAGGCTTGCCAACGAGCTGCATGGCAGGTCAACATATGTCTGGTCAGGCATGTGGTACCCAAGCGGCTGATGTTTTGGCCACGCGATATACGCTTGAGACATATGTTGCAAACAGCAGCTGTGCGATCTGATGCACTAGCCTCAAAAAAGGCCCACACCAAAGAACTTTTTGAATGACGGGCAGAGGCAGCGCCCTGCACAGGCGGAGCTCTGCGGTGTGATTCCGTCGGTGTACTGCCCTTACGCTGGCCACCAAAGGGCATCCTGCCTCGTTGGAGATGTGCCTCCTCCTCATCCTCCTCCTCCTCCTCTCTCCTATTAGGCACCCACGTGGAGTCAGTGACCTCATCATCCCCTCCCTCCTCATCACTGGAGCCAATCTGGCAGTATGCTGCAGCTGCTGGAACATGACTGCCAGATTGGTGTCCTTCTTGAGCATCCCCTCTGTCTGCTCTCACGCTACTGCCTTCCTGTAGCTGGGTTTCATCATCAGACCCTTCGAAACGCTGGGCATCCTCCTGGAGCATGTACCCAACACTGTGCTCAAACAGTTCGGGGGACTCCTCAGGAGGAGGACATGGTGGGTCTAGGGAAGGAGTGACTGATGATGAGTCTGACATTGATACCAGGGAAGAGGACGCTTTGGCAGCTGCTTTGCCAGTACCCTGAGCCTGGGTGAGAGAGGATGAGGAGGAGGAGGAGGGCTTGGTCATCCACTCTACCAAGTCTTCGGCATGATGTGGCTCAACATGTCCAGCTGCCGAAAAGAAGGACAAGCGTGTCCCATGGCCATGTGCTGATGACAATGCACCGCGTCCACGACCAGCACTGTTGCCCCCAGACACAGAGCCTGCTTGCCCTCTTTTATTGCCTCCTGACTGTCTGCCTCTCCTTGTTTGCCTTCCAGACATTCTAATAGATGGCCTGCAGGGAGATGGGAAAAAAGCAATAAGGGCTACCTTCAGGTGTCCTTCTCTGTCCCTTTACTTAAGGATTTCCAAATATGGTTGAGGATGATTGCTTTTGCACAGAATAGCACAACGACAATTTCCCTGACTGTCCAAAAAACAAGGATTTCAAAGATGGTTGATGAGGAATGCTTTAGCACACTATAGCACAAGGAGAATTTCCCTCACTGTCCTTCCCTGTCCCTAGAAACAAGGATTATCACAGTGAAAGAAACTGACACTCTTCCTACCTATAGTTTTCTGTCCCTAGAAAAAATGTTTTTTTAAAGCACACTATAGCACAAGGAGAATTTCCCTCACTGTCCTTCCCTGTCCCTAGAAACAAGGATTCGCACAGTAAAACACACTGACACTCTCCCTACCTATAGTTTTCTGTCCCTAGAAAAAATGTTTTTTTAAAGCACACTATAGCACAAGGAGAATTTCCCTCACTGTCCTTCCCTGTCCCTAGAAACAAGGATTATCACAGTGAAAGAAACTGACACTCTTCCTACCTATAGTTTTCTGTCCCTAGAAAAAATGTTTTTTTAAAGCACACTATAGCACAAGGAGAATTTCCCTCACTGTCCTTCCCTGTCCCTAGAAACAAGGATTCGCACAGTAAAACACACTGACACTCTCCCTACCTATAGTTTTCTGTCCCTAGAAAAAATGTTTTTTTAAAGCACACTATAGCACAAGGAGAATTTCCCTCACTGTCCTTCCCTGTCCCTAGAAACAAGGATTATCACAGTGAAAGAAACTGACACTCTTCCTACCTATAGTTTTCTGTCCCTAGAAAAAATGTTTTTTTAAAGCACACTATAGCACAAGGAGAATTTCCCTCACTGTCCTTCCCTGTCCCTAGAAACAAGGATTATCACAGTGAAAGAAACTGACACTCTTCCTACCTATAGTTTTCTGTCCCTAGAAAAAATGTTTTTTTAAAGCACACTATAGCACAAGGAGAATTTCCCTCACTTTCCTTCCCTGTCCCTAGAAACAAGGATTATCACAGTGAAAGAAACTGACACTCTTCCTACCTATAGTTTTCTGTCCCTAGAAAAAATGTTTTTTTAAAGCACACTATAGCACAAGGAGAATTTCCCTCACTGTCCTTCCCTGTCCCTAGAAACAAGGATTCGCACAGTAAAACACACTGACACTCTCCCTACCTATAGTTTTCTGTCCCTAGAAAAAATGTTTTTTTAAAGCACACTATAGCACAAGGAGAATTTCCCTCACTGTCCTTCCCTGTCCCTAGAAACAAGGATTCGCACAGTAAAACACACTGACACTCTCCCTACCTATAGTTTTCTGTCCCTAGAAAAAATGTTTTTTTAAAGCACACTATAGCACAAGGAGAATTTCCCTCACTGTCCTTCCCTGTCCCTAGAAACAAGGATTCGCACAGTAAAACACACTGACACTCTCCCTACCTATAGTTTTCTGTCCCTAGAAAAAATGTTTTTTTAAAGCACACTATAGCACAAGGAGAATTCCCTCACTGTCCTTCCCTGTCCCTAGAAACAAGGATTCGCACAGTAAAACACACTGACACTCTCCCTACCTATCCTTCTCTTTCCCTAAACTAAAGGAATCCAGGTTAAGCAAGAAAAAATAAATGTCACTGTCCCTGCCTATGCTTCTCTTTCCCTGCTCCGGAACACACTACACTAGGCCGCCGTGCTGGCGGCCTTTTATAGTGTGGGGTGTGTACTAAACACCCTCAGCAATAATTGGCCACAGGCATCCTGCCTGTGGCCAATCATTGCTCTCCTCGCTGCCGGCGCTGTGATTGGCCAAGCATGCGGGGTCACAGTGCATGCTTGGCCAATCACAGCACCTGGATGACACTGCGATGGCGTAGTGCATTGTGGGCCGTTCGCGTCACTCGAATTTGGCGCGAACGGCCCAAATCGTTCGATCTTCGTCGAACGATCGAACAGCCGATGTTTGAGTCGAACGTATGTTCGACTCGAACACGAAGCTCATCCCTACTAAAGATGTAAGAACTTTGTGATGGGGGGACCTTTATGTGATTGGGGGGGGGGGACTCTGTGGTGTTGGAGGGCCTGTGATTGGGGCCTCTTACATGATGGAGGGACCTCTGATGTGGTGGAGGAACCTCTGATGTCATGAGACACAGTAATGTGATGGGGGACCTCTGACATGATGGAGGCACCTCTGACGTAATGAGGGGGACCGCTGATGTCATGAGGGTACTTTGATGGGATGGGGGACTCTGACATGATGATGAGACCTCTGATGTCATGGGGGAACTATAATGTGATGGGGGACTCTAATGTGATAAGGGACTCTGATACGATGGGCGAACCTCTGATGGTAAAGAAGGCTTCTGATTTTAAATTTATTTAATCAAGGCAGTCAGGTTCATCACCCCAGGCTCAGGTTTCCCATTGAGATGTCGCATTTTAATTTTAGACTGAGATACCTCAGGTTTTTCATACTTTTAGGCTGGGTTCACACCTATGCGTATTGGATGTGAGTTTCTCTGCATCCAATTTGCATGGTAAGAGATTGTGACTAGCTCTCTATGGAGCCGGTTTACATTTCTCCGCTGCGGCTCTGGTGTGAATTTGCACAGGAGTCCTGTGCGTCTTTTGGTCTGTTTCAGGTCCGAATTCAGCCCAAAAATCTGGGCTGAAATCGGTCCTGAAATGGTGAATGAGGACGCACCGGACCCCTGCTATGAGCCGCATGCTGCAATAGCTGAAACCCAGCCTCAAAGGATGCCACAACTGGAAAAAAGGTTTAGAAACGCTTGTCTAACAGACCCTTGATGTCCCCTCAAAGAGAAACTGTCACCTGTACTATGCTATTACAGAGGGGTCTTGTCTGTTCCTATGGCTATGGCAATGGAGCTGCCGGGCCGCACCTATGTGTGTCCTTTTGGGGCCCAAGGCAGCTGGGCTGCTCCTTGAGCCCATGCCGCTGACCCGGTCTCTCTGCGGCTGGCCGCCAGTTCATTTTAGACGCCGGGCCGGGGGGGGGGGGGGAGAACTACAGGTCACCTGACTTGTGACCATGAAGAGAAAGGAGCTGGAGGAGACGCCGGACCAAAGGGAAAGTGAGTGCAACTTCCCATGCACCTGCATATAGAAAAATTAATCTCTGTATTTTCCTTCTGATACCTCTTAAAGAGGTTGTAAACCCTTACAAACCACTTTTTGCTACAGGTAAGCCTATAATAAGGCTTACCTGTAGCTACCCAGGATATCTCCTAAACCTGTACAGTTTAGGAGATATCCCCTGTATCTGCATGTGCCGAAGTCGGACCTGAAACAGACCAAAAGACGCACAGGACCCCTGTGTTCCCCCATGCTTTCTGCCCTCCCGTGCTCTCTGGCCCCTCTCCCCAGCTCCCCCCTGTGCTCTCCAGCCCCTTAGTGCTCTCCTGTTCCCCCCTGTGCTCTTCAGCCCCCCCCAGTGCTCTTCTGCACCCCCTGTGCTCTCAATCCCCCTCCCCTGTGCTCATATTCTCCCCCCAGTGCTCTATGGCCCCCCTGTACTCTCCATCCCCCCAGTGCTCTCCACCCCCCTTATTCTCCAGCCTCCCCTGTGCTCTTTGCCCCCCCCCCTCTGTGTTCTCTGCCCCCCCGTGCTTTCTCAGCCCCCCTCACCTTCATCAGGATGGAAAGTTGGAAAGGGACCAGTAAATATGTCATGGGCTGCTCATTCTGAAATGCCCAGGCCTATTTTTTATCCCAGTCCGGGCCTGATTGTGGAGTGTAGAGAGACTAGGTCTATCTGGTGCTTTTCTCTTACCTTTTGTTGTCGGTTCACTTTTACATTCACCTTCTCCTTTGTGGATTTGAAGGTTCCATTGGGACCTTGGGAGAGAGCATTATAGAAGAATGAGAATAAGTATTAATGTGTCAAAATGGAGTAGCACTCTGTGTAATTTAAAAAAAGAATGTCAATTTAGAATGAAATAACGTTAAAGTGATATTAAATACAAAAACAAAAAATGTCATACATTGCAGCTTACCAATAATTAAATGTGGTGGCTGCATTAGTCTTTTTTAGGAAGTTCTCCTTTATTTCCACCTGGTGATTTAGCCATGAACATACTTTCTGTCTTAAGCTGACCATACATTATACAATTTTCTTGTTCAATTTCCTTTAGATTTACCGTCAACTATGTAGTGGAAAGGCCTGCCTGACTGCATACAAATTGAAAGTGTTTAGGTTTGACCTCATATTATATAGTTTTGGTAAATCTAAAGGAAAATGTATGGCCAGTCTTAGGTCTGTGTCTAAACAAAATTGCGTGTTTGCAAAATGCTAGGTGTGAATGGCATTAAATGCACTAGCAGATTTCGTTGGATTTCACCGAGCTCCAGCTAACACTTTTTAAACAGTTTTTCCCTCATTTGGTATAAAAACTAAAGAGCTGAGCATTGTAAGCACCCCTGTCAGTGGTAAATGGTTTATCTCAACCCTCTAACTGCCATTTTTGCTGGACAGCTTGGTCTGTTAAAGGAAGTTGAAAAATAACAGATTTGCTGGCAGGATCACTAAGTGAAAATAAAGGAAAAAAGGTAAAAATAGGCTAAAAAAAGAAAACAAATGCAGCCACTAGACATGTGCGGTTTGTTTTGTTCCAAATTAATATTCGGACAAATTTTTGGTGTATTCGGAGATTCGGATGTATCCGAATACACGAATTACAATATAAACAAATTTTACCGAATGCTCAGAATAACGTAACAATATATATTTTGGAAATTCGGACTGAACTCCAGTCGAATTCTACATTGAACTCCAGTTCAGAAACTGTTTTGTTTACACTCCAGCTGTCAGCAATGGTATTAAGCATTGAAAAGTTATTTACCAATGAAGTAAGTATATATTGTTCACATTGTGTGCTTTTTTCAGCGTGAAACGTGTAAATATATGTTAACCGCTTGCTGACCGCCGCACACACACATTTACATCGGCAGAAGAGCTCGTACAGGCAAATGGGCATATCTGTACGTCCCTTTAAATTTGCCGCCGTGCCGCCCACGGGTCCCACAAACTCGATGTTCGCCGGCGGCCCGCGATCGTGAGACGGAGAGGCAGAGCGGGGAGATGCCTATGTAAACAAGACATTTCCCTGTTCTGCCTAGTGACATGACAGGGATCTACAGCTCCCTGTCATCGGGAGCAGTGATTGCTGTCACGTCAGTGGTAGCCCGCCCCCCATAGTTAGAATCACTCCCTAGGACACACTTAACCCCTTGATCGCCCCCTAGTGTTTAACCCCTTCCCTGCCAGTGTCATTTACACAGTAATCAGTGGCTATATAAAGCACTGTATAAATTACAATGGTCTCAAAATAGTGTCAAAAGTGTCCGATGTGTCCGCCGCAATGTCGTAGTCCCGATAAAAATCGCAGATCCAAGCCATTACTAGTAAAAAAATAATTAATAATAAAAATGCCAGAAATCTATCCCCTATTTTGTAGACGCTATAACTTTTGTGCAAACCAATCAATATACGCTTATTGCGATTTATTTATTTTTTACCAAAAATATGTAGAAGAATACATATCGCCCTAAACTGAGGAAAAAAATAATTTTATATATATTTTTGGGGGAAATTTATTATAGCAAAAAGTAAAAAATATTGCTTTTTTTTCAAAATTGTCGCTCTTTCTTTGTTTATAGCGCAAAAAATAAAAAACGCAGAGGTGATCAAATACCACCAAAAGAAAGCTATATTGCCGTGTACACACGACCGTTTTTAATGTCATTGAAAAAAACTGCATTTTTCTCGACGTGATTCTCCTTAAGCCTACCTTGCCTACACACTATCGTGAAAAAAAATGCTCGAGTAAAGCGCGGTGATGTACACCACGTACTACGGCACTATAAAGGGGAAGTTCCATTCAGATGGCGCCACACTTCATGTTAGAAAAGTTTGTTGAGAGACGATTCGCGCTTTTCAGCCTCGTGCTTTTCAGTCCGTTACAGCGTGACGAATGTGCTATCTCCATTACGAACGCTAGTTTTACCAGAACGAGCGCTCCCGTCTCATACTTGATTCTGAGCATGCGCATTTTTTTCATGTCGTTAAAGCCCACACACAGCCATTTTTCATGACGAGAAAAACGACGATGTAAAAAACAACGTGAAAAATTAGAGCATGTTCCAATTTTTTCATGGCCGTTTTTCACGTCATGAAAAATGCTCTGAAGCCCACACACGATCATTTTTAATGACCATTTTAAAAAATAAAATTTTTCTCGTCATTAAAAATGGTCGTGTGTACACGGCATATTTGTGGGAAAAAAAAGGACCTCAATTTTGTTTGGGTGAAATGTCGCACGACTGCGCAATTGTCAGATAAAGCGACGCAGTGCCGAATCGCAAAAAAATACTCCGTTCAGGAAGGGGTAAATTCTTCCGGGACTGAAGTGGTTAAAGGTGTAAACATATTAACGAACAAAGCAAACAAAAACAAAAATTACGTTTAAATTATTAATAGTTTAGTTTATAATTATTAATAGTTTTGTTTATAAAATAGATATAAGATGTGAACAAAAACAAAAATCAGCAGAAAAAATTATTAAATGGAGAAGGAGAATAAGGAGTTAATTAGGGCTGATTAGAGTAAACTAAGGGTCAATAAGGGGTTAAACAGAGGAACATTCAATTGAAAAACAAAAACAAAACTTTTTTTTACTTGACAAGTTGCTTTAAACTGACTTCATCTGCAGATCGAAGTTCATCCCTTTCAAATGTAGATGAATATAAACAGTAGGATACAAAATGAAACAATGTAGGAGATTTACTAAAACGGGAGCACTCAGAATCTGGTGCAGCTGTGCATGGTAGCCAATCAGCTTCTAACGACAGCTTGTTCCATTAAGCTTTGGCAATAAAAACTGGAAGCTGATTGGTTTCTGTGCAGAATTTCACCAGATTTTGCACTCTCTACCTTTAGTAAATAACCTCCAATGTTTCTTTTTATCCTTCTGTTTTGGCGGCTGGCTGCTTTTTTTTCCCAATTGCCGGGACTTTGTTCACACTTCAGCTGTCTAAGGAACCCCAATGACAGCTGAATAAGTCATTGTTTGTTAAGCAAGCGGCAGCCCCACTCCTTAACCATTTTTTTTTTACATTTCAGCTATCAGTGGGGGAATCCCGTTGGCAGTTGAAAGTTGAAAGTATCAGTTTCAGGTATGGAGCGTTTGCACAAGTACCAATACTCGTGCAAATTCTTCGTTTCGGCACGAATAATAACTTTTTATGTAATAAGACCATATGTTTATGTTTTTGCCCATCATGAGTTCAGAATTGCCAACCTAACCCTTTAACAATGCATGTCATTTACATGTGTTCTAAGCATTACTAAATTTAGGTCAAGCACTGACTGATAAAAAAATGTAACTTACAAAACTCAAGCTGCAATTATCTACATACAAATCAGTAATTCTAAGCAGTAACTCCTATTTCTTCCCTCTGCTCCCTGCTGCCTGGGCCCTATGAAGTTTTCATTAAAAGGAGAGAGAGTCTGAAGGCAAACAGCTCCAGCTCTGCTCTCTCTGTGCTTGTTTGCAAAACAAATATTTATTTTTATATATTTTTTTTATATTTATGTACACAGTACAAAGACGATATGAAATACAAAAAAGTATAATGATACAAAACAATAATATAGAGATTATTTAGTGTAAATGTAATGTTAATTGATGTTATATGATGTAGCGGTGTTCTACTCTAAACAATCCATCTTTGGAAAGACAGTGACGAACAAAGAATGCATTGCAAATCCTTGGAAGACAGAGGTTAATGTAGACATTGTGGATTTGCATATAAAAAAGTATAACAGATCAATGTTACAATAATGGCATTATATTCATTAGAAATTGGTATATCAAGTTATATTGGCAGCTTACCAAATATTTTACTGTCTGTTTTCGAGTTCCCGAATTTTCTTTGTATCTTTAGGTTCTTTGTCAAGCCAAACCCATACCAGTGCTTATTGCCATCATCTTCTAGTAGCCTTTATGTATTATGGTAAAGATAAGAGAGAATGGTGGAAAGGAGAGGAGAGGAGAAGAAAGGAAAGGAAAGGAAAGGAAAGGAAAGGAAAGGAAGATAGAGAGGTGACAAGGGAAGGGCATAGATGAGGTGAAAAAAGGTGGTAGGAAGGGAAAATAAGGTGAAGAAAGGGAAAGAGAAGAGAAGAAGAAAAGCGTACAGGAGAGAAAAAGAAAACAAAAGAAGAGGAGAAAGGAGAGTATGGAAAGAAGGTAATGACAAGAAAGGAGAGCAGAGGAGATAGAGAAGGGTAAGAGAAGAGAAGAGTAAGGGAGGGGAAGGATGGGAAAAAAGAGGAAGAGAGAAGGGAAAATTAGAGATGAGGAGAAAAGAGAATATAGGAGAGGAAGGGAGACAGGGCAGAAGAGAAAGCGGAAGGAAGAAAAGAGAGGAGAAAGAGAAATGAACAGAGGTAACAAGGAAAGAGAGGAGGGGAGAGGTGACAGAAGGGGAAGAATGGAGAAGTGATAAAATGGGGAGAGGAGAGAATGGAGAGAAGGGAAAAAAGGGTAAGAGAAGAGAAGAAGATGACCGAAGAGGAGAGAGAAAGGAAAAGGAAGAAGACAGGGGAAAGAAGGGGAAGGAGAGGAGGGAAAGAAGGTGAAAAGGGGTGTGGAGAGCAAACGAGAAGAGAGAAGGTAAGGGAAGAGTAGAGATGGTAGGAGAAAGGGAAAAAGAAGATAAAAGAGAAATGGAAAGAAAATTTGAGGATAATAGAGAAGTAAACATAGTACAGGAAAGTGGACGGGGAGAGAAGAGAGAGGAAGGAAGAGGGAGAAAAGAGAGGGAAAGGAAGAGTGGAGGAGTGAGACCATATCAGAGTGGAAGAGAGGAGAAGCAAGGGGAAGAAAGGAGAAGAAGACGGAGGGAAGATAGATGAGAGAGAGAAAAGGGGGGGGGGGAGAAGAGTCAAGAGGGAAGAAGAAGAGAGAAAAGCAGGGGAAGGAATTAAAGGGGAAAAGACAGGGGAAGGAAGGGGGAAGATAAAAAAGAGGAGAGGGGAGAAACCAGAGGAAAGTTAAGGAGAGGAGAAGGAAGTGGAAGGGGGGGAAAGATAAGGAAAAGAGAAGAAAGCGGAGGAGAACAGGGAAAGAAGGGAAAGAAAGGAGGAAGGAGAACAGGAGCGAAGAAAAGGGGAGTAAAGAGAGGATGGGGGGGTGAAAAATAGGAGAGAAGTGAGGGGATGGGGGAGAAGGTAAACACAGAAAATTCAATTATATATGTTTCTATAGTATACACTCGGAATCCCCACCACATACACAAGCAAACACACTAGGTCAATTTTATTCAGAAACCAGTCAGCCCGCAGTTACACACATAGTGGGCATTGGTTGATTTTGTTTTGTTTACAAGGGACCGGGTCTGATGGTGGGATCCAAATCAAAAAAACACATTCAAACAAATATATTAAATATACACACACATATATATATATATATATATATATATATATATATATATATATATTGTATAATCCTATGATGTTAAATGATGGGAGGGGACAGAAAGGGGGAGTACTTAACTGGCCTTACAATACAGAGAGAATGGAAGATGATCTTTGTCAATGTGAGAATGGTAACTAGTAGTCCAAGAGATGAAGTGGAGATTGTAGTCTCAAGTGTTGGCACTCTTCCTATGGTAACAGGACTAAATGCCTGAAAGCACATGCACTATTGTTTGGCAGTGCATCACAATACATGTTAATGCATTGACACACATTGCACTGGAGTGTTGGTTGCTATTCCAAATAACATCTCCCACACATTTTAACAAGTCCTTAAAAAAAGTCCTATGATGTAACTCTATCATCAATTACATCATCCAGCAATGCAGATTCTCATTATTCACGATGAAAAAACCTGCAAACTTGCAGACATATGTGATCCTGTTGCTTACTAGTTGCAAATGGCAGCTCCCTAGTTGACAGTCAATGTACAAACAACCACCCAGAACAGGAAGCTATCACGTTTACCAGTAGTAGTTATATCACAAATCTTAAACCCTCAGAATTCTCTTCAAATCCATGGTATTGACAAACCTGAATTTTATCCCTAACAGGTATCCGTAATTTAAAAAACTGACAATTATTTTCAGGTCAGTCCAAAGAGATTTTGCAAAAAATATAGTCACATGGCAGAAAACAAAGATCAACGTCCTTCAAAGCTTCATTTATTGAGCCTAATGGATTCCATGAAGTAGTAATGGCACTACATTTCCAGTCAGGTTATTGTAAAGTGGGCCAAAAAGACCTGTACCAAAAAAGTCATTGCTCCACTAGTCCTGTTTACAAAAAGACCTCGGTGCCCATATGTTTGTTATAGTATATGGCCAAAGTTTATAGATACCTGAGAATCAAACCTACTGCATGGCCAAAATAATGTGGAGAACTCTCCAAATGATTGTGTTCAGTTGTGTTAATGAAGGATACTGTTAATGTGTTAATGGTGCACCATACATTGACATTTTAAGCAATTGTGAAAACTATAATTGTAATAGTTTGTATGTACAGCATTAGGTTTAGTAAAAGCACAATAATACACTACAAAGGTTTAATTGCTTTGTTGCTTTTACCGCAAAGAACCGAAAAAGATGCAAAGCAAAAAAATTGGGGGCTCATCCGGGATTTGATCTACAGTTCAATTTAAGCAGACCTGTTTTCTGTAGTGTTTTCTGTTGCTTGTGCTATAAAAAATGTTACATAAGCTGTTTAGGAATAGCAAGGCTGCAGAGGTTTCTGGCGTCCAGGAGGAGGCATACAACCTGCTAGATGGGCCAGAGACACTGAGTGGGAGTCTGTTACAAGGGAGCTTGCTAGGTAAGGAGGGAGGGCAAAACTTCTGCTCAAAACACTGCTGCATTCTGACTGGAAGTGGGGGAGTGGTTACCTATCATAATCAGGTACCCGCTCCTCAAAAAAAGTTATGTGCAAAATGTAAAGGTATAGGGGGAGGAGGGGAAAGAGTGAAATTTCTGCTTTTGGGTGAAGTTTCGCTTTAAGGTGGAGGTCCCTAGCGAGAAAATAGAAGGTACTCCCATTCCAGCTTTGCTTAAAAGGAAGGAGCAAGTGGCTGGGAATTAAGGATTCAGTCACATTAGTTGTTTTTGTTGACTGGGGCACATTGCTAGTGAGTGCCATGCTGTGATGTCTGGACAACAGCCCGCCAGTGTTCCCAGGACCGCACAGAGGGAGATGCAGGTTTATTCTTTCTGCTGGAAAGCTATGCCTTTCTGAAGAATGTTACAAGGCAACAGTGGGCACCCTACAATAGTTTTGTGGCCAGAAATGAGCAGATAGAAAAATGTAAGCAGTGAGCTATGTGTTTTAACACAGCTGGAAGAAACCTATAATCTGCCTTTTCTTTTACTCTTTTAAGGTAAAGAACACTGAGAGGTAGAGCAGGCAGAGCAGGTGACAAAGCCAGATAAGATGAGGCAGACCAGAAGAAGAGATGAGAACAGGAAGAAGATGCAGATGATTTCCTGATGATGGCTGAATTGGAGTGGACTTGTATCTAAGCATTTCCTTATGATCTGAAGGAGAATGGACGTCTGAAATTTTCCTTCCATCTATGCTACACAGACTGGTAACACAATATTATTAGCCATGGTTTTAGAATGGGATTTACAACAAACTCATATGTGTTCACAAACTTTTGGTATATGCTGTATTTTTGAGCAAATATCAAGATTCTTTTTGCTGGCAGTTGGCACTTACATCTCAATGTCTGCAACACGGTGACGCCGATACAAAGCAATGACCAGAATCAAGATAACAATAACCAGAATGATGAGGCCAACAGTCACTCCTGCAATGACACCAGGCTTGCTGATTGGTGTCTCACAGTGACTTCCTGTGTACCAGTACTCATCTGAAACATCACAGCTGTGAAGAAATGAAGGGAAGAGTTAGTACCCACCTTACATTAAAGAACACTTGTACTGTGATAACATGGGGACTACCATTCCTGAACTATTGTTCTCAAAGCTAGATGCCTGGCTGTCATAGTGATCAAAGCCAACAATACTTTCTGAAGCACTAACCTGTATACAAACCAGGAGTTATGACTTTAATCTGGATTTACTGATCTACATGCTTGTTTGAGGTCAGTTATAGTGTTGGGTGAACAGTTCATCCTGAGCTTGAATTAAGGCCGAACATTGATTGTTCGCCAGTTTTCCAAACACCCTAATTGTTGGGGCATTCGACCGATTGTTGAGCCCGCCGAACACCCCACAATGTACTGCGCGCAGCACAGTGCATTGGAAGCGCTGATTTGGTGAACCAATGAAGGCTTTGACCAATCAGGGCACAGAACACAGCCATGTTTGGAGAAAGTAATGATGACTGTGCCCAATCATGGCTCATTGCTCATAGACCCACCCCACACTATAAAAGGTTTCTTCCCAGAGCAGTAATTTGCAGTGTGATATTGGAGTGGAGAGAGGTAGGACAGGGCTCTGTTCATTGCTACTAGCGAGTTATTGTGCTATAGTGATTCTATTGTCAGTGTAGAGTGTCAGTGTAGCTTTAACCACTTAAGCCCCGGACCATTTGGTAGCTAAAGGACCAGAGGTGAATTCAGAATTTTGCACTGCGCTGCTTTAACTGTAAATTGTGCGGACATGCAATGTTGTACCCAAACGAAATTTGCGTCCTTTTCTTCCCACAAATAGAGCTTTCTTTTAATGGTATTTGATTGCCTCTGCGATTTTTATTTTTTGCGATATAAACGGAAAAAGACCGAAAATTTTGAAAAAAAATGATATTTTCTACTTTTTGTTATAAGAAAAATCGAATAAACTCAATTGTAGTCATACATTTAGGCCAAAATGTATTCAGCCACATGTTTTTAGTAAAAAAAATGTCAATAAGCGTATATTTATTGGTTTGCGCAAAAGTTATAGAGTTTACAAACTAGGGTACATTTTCTGAAATTTACACAGCTTTAAATTTATGACTGCCTATCTCATTTCTTGAGGTGCTAAAATGACAGGGCAGTACAAACCCCCCCCCCCCAAATGACCCCATTTTGGAAAGTAGACACCCCAAGAAAATTGCTGAGAGGCATGTTGAGCCCATTGAATTTTTTATTTTTTTGTCCCAAGTGATTGAATAATGACTAAAAAAAATAAATAAATAAAAAATTACAAAAAGTTGTCACTAAATGATATATTGCTCACACATGCCATGGTTATATGTGGAATTTCACCCCAAAATACATTTTGCTGCTTCTCCTGAGTACGGGGATACCACATGTGTGGGACTTTTTGGGAGCCTAGCCGCGTACGGGACCCCGGAAACCAAGCACCGCCTTCAGGATTTCTAAGGGCGCAAATTTTTGATTTCACTCCTCACTACCTATCACAGTTTCGAAGGCCATAAAATGCCAAAATAGCACAAAACCCCCCCAAATGACCCCATTTTAGAAAGTAGACACCCCAAGGAAATTGCTGAGAGGCCTGTTGAGCCCATTGAATATATTTTTTTTTTGTCCCAAGTGATTGAATAATGACAAAAAAAAAAAAAATTACAAAAAGTTGTCACTAAATGATATATTGCTCACACATGCCATGGTTATATGTGGAATTACACCCCAAAATACATTTTTCTGCTTCTCCTGAGTACGGGGATACCACATGTGTGGGACTTTTTAGGAGCCTAGCGGCGTACGGGACCCCGAAAACCAAGCACCGCCTTCAGGATTTCTAGGCACAAATTTTTGATTTCACTCCTCACTACCTATCACAGTTTTGAAGGCCATAAAATGCCAAAATCGCACAAAACCCCCCCAAATGACCCCATTTTGGAATATAGACACCCCAAGCTATTTGCTGAGAGGAATGGCGAGTATTTTACAGCTCTCATTTGTTTTTGAAAATGAAGAAAGAAAATATATATATATATATATTTTTTTTTTTCAATTTTCAAAACTTTGTGACAAAAAGCGAGATCTGCAAAATACTCACAATACCTCTCAGCAAATAGCTTGGGGTGTCTACTTTCCAAAATGGGGTCATTTGGGGGGGTTTTGTGCTATCTGGGCATTCCATGGCCTCCGAAACTGTGATAGGCAGTGAGAAGTGAAATCAAAAATTTACACCCTTAGAAAGCCTGAAGGCGGTGCTTGGTTTTTGGGGTCCCGTACGTGGCTAGGCTCCCAAAAAGTCTCACACATGTGGTATCTCCGTACTCAGGAGAAGCAACAGAATGTATTTTGGGGTGTAATTCCACATATGCCCATGGCATGTTTGAGCAATATATCATTTAGTGACAACTTTGTGCAAAAAAATAAAAAATAAAAAAATGTTTTTGTTTTTCCGCAACTTGTGTCAACATATAAAATATTCCATGGACTCGACATGCCTCTCAGTATATAGCTTGGGGTGTCTACTTTCCAAAATGGGGTCATTTGGGGGGGTTTTGAACTGTTCTGGCATTTTATACACAACATTAGGAAGCTTACATCCACTCTTCTAACCACTTGAAGACAAAGCCCTTTTTGACACTTTTTGTTTACATGAAAAAAAATTTTTTTTGCAAGAAAATTATGTTGAACCCCCAAACATTATATATATTTTTAAAGCAAAGACCCTACAGATTAAAATGGTGGGTGTTGCATTTTTTTTTCTACACAGTATTTGCGCAGCGATTTTTCAAACGCATTTTTTGGGTTAAAAAATACACTTTTTTTAATTTTAATGCACTAAAACACACTATATTGCCCAAATGTTTGATGAAATAAAAAAGATGATCTTAGGCCGAGTACATAGATACCAAACACGACATGCTTTAAAATTTCGCACAAACGCGCATTGGCGACAAACTACATACATTTTTAAAAGCCTTTAAAAGCCTTTACAGGTTACCCCAGTAGATTTACAGAGGAGGTCTACTGCTAAAATGATTGCCCTCGATCTGACCTTTGCGGTGATACCTCACATGCATGGTGCAATTGCTGTTTACATATGACGCCAGACCGACGCTTGCGTTCGCCATTGGGCAAGAGCAGAGCAGGACAGGGGTGCATTTTTTTTTTTTTTTTTTTTTTTATTATTAATTTTGCTTTTTTATTTTATTTTTAAATTGTTCCTTCCAAGTATTTTTTTTTATCATTTTTATTGTTATCTCAGGGAATGTAAATATCCCCTATGATAGCAATAGGTAGTGACAGGTACTCTTTTTTTGAAAAAACTGGGGTCTTCTAGACCCTAGATTTTTCCTCTGCCCTCAAAGCATCTGACCACACCAAGATCGGTGTGATAAAATGCTTTCCCAATTTCCCAATGGCGCTTTTTATATCCGGGGGGGGCATTCCCTCCCACTGCTTGTAAAAGCAGTCCAGAGGCTAATTAGCCGCTAGGATTGCTTTTACATGAAAGCCGGCCGCAGGCTGAAAAGAATGATACCAAGATGATACCTAAACCCGCAGGCATCATTCTGGTATAAACATTCAAAGTCCAGCAACATACCAGTACGTTGCTGGTCCTTGTTGGACATGTATTGTAATCTTTTTATTTCAGCCAGTTGGCTGAACGAAAAAAGAGATTGATCGGTGGGTATGCCCACCATTAGAATACCGCCCTTCATCCACCCACTTCCAATGATGGGCATACACGCACCATTTATATATGCCGAAACATGGGGGCATCCTCCCGCAAAAAAGTTATGCCGCACACACATGGTCGGACTTTTCCACGGGCAAGCCTCCGTCGGAATTTCGACCGTATGTACGCGTCATTAGGAGCAAAATCGCTCCTCCGCCCCTGCTGCCCCAATGCTTCGGCATATTTGCTTTTTTTTTTTAACTGTGGTGGTGAAATCACCTCCTACAGCACTGGAGTCGCAGGGATCAGGCCTGTCTCTGCGAACGCTGCAGTTATGTGTGTTTTTGTTTTGTAAGTGACAGTGATCGATCGATACTGCACTTGGGTGGGCTGGGCTGGACGGAGGGGCAAAACGCAGGTGCCAGAAGGTATCTGGGCTGATCCCGCTAACACTGCGTTTTTGGGAACCCTAAACTGCTGGGGACGCTAGTATAGATCTGATCAGATCAGATATTGATCTGTTCAGATACTATACCACTAAGGGGGGTGTATGCTTCACGCGTGGGTGTTAGCGTTACTGGCACTAACCTGACGCTGCCTGGGGTGTGACTCAGACCCTCTCTGACGCTAAAACCTAATTGATATCACCCGCCGGGCGATCAGGGGGTTAAACCTTTATTGGGTTATATACACGGCGGGTGCCCTGACACTATAAAAAGCAAACTAACTAACCAGCGTCACCCGTAACACTTATATGGTGATCACTGGTGAAAGGGTTAACTAGGGGCAATCAGGGTGTTAAAACCTTTATTAGATAATATATGGGGGTACCTGACGCTATAAAAACCTGCGGCGAACCTAAAAAAAATTACCAGCTACCGATCTGCATCACCGACACTAAGACAGCGTTTAGAAAAACGATCGCTTAGCGACAGTGGTGATGGGGGTGAAAGGGTTACCTGGGGGGGCGATCAAGGGGGTTAAACCTTTATTAGATAATATATTGGGGTACCTGACGCTATAAAAACATGCGGCGAACCTAAAAAAAATTACTGGCTACGATCTGCATCACCGACACTAAGACAGCGTTTAGAAAAACAATTGCTTAGCGACAGTGGTGATAGGGGGTGAAAGGGTTACCTGGGGGGCGATCAAGGGGGTTAAACCTTTATTAGATAATATATTGGGGTACCTAACGCTATAAAAACCTGCGGCGAACCTAAAAAAAATTACTGGCTACCGATCTGCATCACAGACACTAAGACAGCGTTTAGAAAAACGATCGCTTAGTGACAGTGGTGATAGGGGGTGAAAGGGTTACCTGGGGGGGGATCAAGGGGGTTGAACCTTTATTAGATAATATATTGGTGTACCTGACGCTATAAAAACATGCGGCGAACCTAAAAAAAATTACTGGCTACGATCTGCAT
Source organism: Rana muscosa (assembly GCA_029206835.1). NCBI lineage: Eukaryota > Metazoa > Chordata > Amphibia > Anura > Ranidae > Rana > Rana muscosa. The sequence continues at coordinate 324,593,680 of CM055118.1, read as the reverse complement.
CACCGACACTAAGACAGCGTTTAGAAAAACAATTGCTTAGCGACAGTGGTGATAGGGGGTGAAAGGGTTACCTGGGGGGCGATCAAGGGGGTTAAACCTTTATTAGATAATATATTGGGGTACCTGACGCTATAAAAACCTGCGGCGAACCTAAAAAAAATTACCGGCTACTGATCTGCATCACAGACACTAAGACAGCGTTTAGAAAAACGATCGCTTAGTGACAGTGGTGATAGGGGGTGAAAGGGTTACCTGGGGGGCGATCAAGGGGGTTAAACCTTTATTAGATAATATATTGGGGTACCTGACGCTATAAAAACATGCGGCGAACCTAAAAAAAATTACTGGCTACGATCTGCATCACCGACACTAAGACAGCGTTTAGAAAAACAATTGCTTAGCAACAGTGGTGATAGGGGGTGAAAGGGTTACCTGGGGGGCGATCAAGGGGGTTAAACCTTTATTAGATAATATATTGGGGTACCTGACGCTATAAAAACCTGCGGCGAACCTAAAAAAAATTACCGGCTACCGATCTGCATCACAGACACTAAGACAGCGTTTAGAAAAACGATCGCTTAGTGACAGTGGTGATAGGGGGTGAAAGGGTTACCTGGGGGGCGATCAAGGGGGTTAAACCTTTATTAGATAATATATTGGGGTACCTGACGCTATAAAAACATGCGGCGAACCTAAAAAAAATTACTGGCTACGATCTGCATCACAGACACTAAGACAGCGTTTAGAAAAACGATCGCTTAGTGACAGTGGTGATTAGGGATGAGCTTCGTGTTCGAGTCGAACATACGTTCGACTCGAACATCGGCTGTTCGATCGTTCGACGAAGATCGAACGATTTGGGCCGTTCGCGCCAAATTCGAGTGACGCGAACGGCCCACAATGCACTACGCCATCGCAGTGTCATCCAGGCGCTGTAATTGGCCAAGCATGCACTGTGACCCCGCATGCTTGGCCAATCACAGCGCCGGCAGCGAGGAGAGCAATGATTGGCCACAGGCAGGATGCCTGTGGCCAATTATTGCTGAGGGTGTTTAGTACACGCCCCAAACTATAAAAGGCCGCCAGCACGGCGGCCTAGTGTAGTGTGTTCCGGAGCAGGGAAAGAGAAGCATAGGCAGGGACAGTGACATTTATTTCTTTCTTGCTTAACCTGGATTCCTTTAGTTTAGGGAAAGAGAAGGATAGGTAGGGAGAGTGTCAGTGTGTTTTACTGTGCGAATCCTTGTTTCTAGGGACAAAGAAGGAAAGTGAGGGGAATTCTCCTTGTGCTATAGTGTGCTTTAAAAAAACATTTTTTCTAGGGACAGAAAACTCTAGGTAGGGAGAGTGTCAGTTTCTTTCACTGTGCGAATCCTTGTTTCTAGGGACAGGGAAGGACAGTGAGTGAATTATCCTTGTGCTATAGTGTGCTTTAAAAAAACATTTTTTTCTAGGGACAGAAAACTCTAGGTAGGGAGAGTGTCAGTTTCTTTCACTGTGCGAATCCTTGTTTCTAGGGACAAAGAAGGAAAGTGAGGGGAATTCTCCTTGTGCTATAGTGTGCTTTAAAAAAACATTTTTTCTAGGGACAGAAAACTCTAGGTAGGGAGAGTGTCAGTTTCTTTCACTGTGCGAATCCTTGTTTCTAGGGACAGGGAAGGACAGTAAGTGAATTCTCCTTGTGCTATAGTGTGCTTTAAAAAAACATTTTTTCTAGGGACAGAAAACTCTAGGTAGGGAGAGTGTCAGTTTCTTTCACTGTGCGAATCCTTGTTTCTAGGGACAAAGAAGGAAAGTGAGGGGAATTCTCCTTGTGCTATAGTGTGCTTTAAAAAAACATTTTTTCTAGGGACAGAAAACTCTAGGTAGGGAGAGTGTCAGTTTCTTTCACTGTGCGAATCCTTGTTTCTAGGGACAAAGAAGGAAAGTGAGGGGAATTCTCCTTGTGCTATAGTGTGCTTTAAAAAAACATTTTTTCTAGGGACAGAAAACTCTAGGTAGGGAGAGTGTCAGTTTCTTTCACTGTGCGAATCCTTGTTTCTAGGGACAAAGAAGGAAAGTGAGGGGAATTCTCCTTGTGCTATAGTGTGCTTTAAAAAAACATTTTTTCTAGGGACAGAAAACTCTAGGTAGGGAGAGTGTCAGTTTCTTTCACTGTGCGAATCCTTGTTTCTAGGGACAAAGAAGGAAAGTGAGGGGAATTCTCCTTGTGCTATAGTGTGCTTTAAAAAAACATTTTTTCTAGGGACAGAAAACTCTAGGTAGGGAGAGTGTCAGTTTCTTTCACTGTGCGAATCCTTGTTTCTAGGGACAAAGAAGGAAAGTGAGGGGAATTCTCCTTGTGCTATAGTGTGCTTTAAAAAAACATTTTTTCTAGGGACAGAAAACTCTAGGTAGGGAGAGTGTCAGTTTCTTTCACTGTGCGAATCCTTGTTTCTAGGGACAAAGAAGGAAAGTGAGGGGAATTCTCCTTGTGCTATAGTGTGCTTTAAAAAAACATTTTTTCTAGGGACAGAAAACTCTAGGTAGGGAGAGTGTCAGTTTCTTTCACTGTGCGAATCCTTGTTTCTAGGGACAAAGAAGGAAAGTGAGGGGAATTCTCCTTGTGCTATAGTGTGCTATAGTGTGCTTTAAAAAAACATTTTTTCTAGGGACAGAAAACTCTAGGTAGGGAGAGTGTCAGTTTCTTTCACTGTGCGAATCCTTGTTTCTAGGGACAGGGAAGGACAGTGAGTGAATTCTCCTTGTGCTATAGTGTGCTTTAAAAAAACATTTTTTCTAGGGACAGAAAACTCTAGGTAGGGAGAGTGTCAGTTTCTTTCACTGTGCGAATCCTTGTTTCTAGGGACAAAGAAGGAAAGTGAGGGGAATTCTCCTTGTGCTATAGTGTGCTTTAAAAAAACATTTTTTCTAGGGACAGAAAACTCTAGGTAGGGAGAGTGTCAGTTTCTTTCACTGTGCGAATCCTTGTTTCTAGGGACAAAGAAGGAAAGTGAGGGGAATTCTCCTTGTGCTATAGTGTGCTTTAAAAAAACATTTTTTCTAGGGACAGAAAACTCTAGGTAGGGAGAGTGTCAGTTTCTTTCACTGTGCGAATCCTTGTTTCTAGGGACAAAGAAGGAAAGTGAGGGGAATTCTCCTTGTGCTATAGTGTGCTTTAAAAAAACATTTTTTCTAGGGACAGAAAACTCTAGGTAGGGAGAGTGTCAGTTTCTTTCACTGTGCGAATCCTTGTTTCTAGGGACAAAGAAGGAAAGTGAGGGGAATTCTCCTTGTGCTATAGTGTGCTTTAAAAAAACATTTTTTCTAGGGACAGAAAACTCTAGGTAGGGAGAGTGTCAGTTTCTTTCACTGTGCGAATCCTTGTTTCTAGGGACAAAGAAGGAAAGTGAGGGGAATTCTCCTTGTGCTATAGTGTGCTTTAAAAAAACATTTTTTCTAGGGACAGAAAACTCTAGGTAGGGAGAGTGTCAGTTTCTTTCACTGTGCGAATCCTTGTTTCTAGGGACAAAGAAGGAAAGTGAGGGGAATTCTCCTTGTGCTATAGTGTGCTTTAAAAAAACTTTTTTTCTAGGGACAGAAAACTCTAGGTAGGGAGAGTGTCAGTTTCTTTCACTGTGTGAATCCTTGTTTCTAGGGACAGGGAAGGACAGTGAGTGAATTCTCCTTGTGCTATAGTGTGCTTTAAAAAAACATTTTTTCTAGGGACAGAAAACTCTAGGTAGGGAGAGTGTCAGTTTCTTTCACTGTGCGAATCCTTGTTTCTAGGGACAAAGAAGGAAAGTGAGGGGAATTCTCCTTGTGCTATAGTGTGCTTTAAAAAAACATTTTTTCTAGGGACAGAAAACTCTAGGTAGGGAGAGTGTCAGTTTCTTTCACTGTGCGAATCCTTGTTTCTAGGGACAAAGAAGGAAAGTGAGGGGAATTCTCCTTGTGCTATAGTGTGCTTTAAAAAAACATTTTTTCTAGGGACAGAAAACTCTAGGTAGGGAGAGTGTCAGTTTCTTTCACTGTGCGAATCCTTGTTTCTAGGGACAAAGAAGGAAAGTGAGGGGAATTCTCCTTGTGCTATAGTGTGCTTTAAAAAAACATTTTTTCTAGGGACAGAAAACTCTAGGTAGGGAGAGTGTCAGTTTCTTTCACTGTGCGAATCCTTGTTTCTAGGGACAAAGAAGGAAAGTGAGGGGAATTCTCCTTGTGCTATAGTGTGCTTTAAAAAAACATTTTTTCTAGGGACAGAAAACTCTAGGTAGGGAGAGTGTCAGTTTCTTTCACTGTGCGAATCCTTGTTTCTAGGGACAAAGAAGGAAAGTGAGGGGAATTCTCCTTGTGCTATAGTGTGCTTTAAAAAAACATTTTTTCTAGGGACAGAAAACTCTAGGTAGGGAGAGTGTCAGTTTCTTTCACTGTGCGAATCCTTGTTTCTAGGGACAAAGAAGGAAAGTGAGGGGAATTCTCCTTGTGCTATAGTGTGCTTTAAAAAAACATTTTTTCTAGGGACAGAAAACTCTAGGTAGGGAGAGTGTCAGTTTCTTTCACTGTGCGAATCCTTGTTTCTAGGGACAAAGAAGGAAAGTGAGGGGAATTCTCCTTGTGCTATAGTGTGCTTTAAAAAAACATTTTTTCTAGGGACAGAAAACTCTAGGTAGGGAGAGTGTCAGTTTCTTTCACTGTGCGAATCCTTGTTTCTAGGGACAAAGAAGGAAAGTGAGGGGAATTCTCCTTGTGCTATAGTGTGCTTTAAAAAAACATTTTTTCTAGGGACAGAAAACTCTAGGTAGGGAGAGTGTCAGTTTCTTTCACTGTGCGAATCCTTGTTTCTAGGGACAGGGAAGGAAAGTGAGGGGAATTCTCCTTGTGCTATAGTGTGCTTTAAAAAAACTTTTTTTCTAGGGACAGAAAACTCTAGGTAGGGAGAGTGTCAGTTTCTTTCACTGTGTGAATCCTTGTTTCTAGGGACAGGGAAGGACAGTGAGTGAATTCTCCTTGTGCTATAGTGTGCTTTAAAAAAACATTTTTTCTAGGGACAGAAAACTCTAGGTAGGGAGAGTGTCAGTTTCTTTCACTGTGCGAATCCTTGTTTCTAGGGACAAAGAAGGAAAGTGAGGGGAATTCTCCTTGTGCTATAGTGTGCTTTAAAAAAACTTTTTTTCTAGGGACAGAAAACTCTAGGTAGGGAGAGTGTCAGTTTCTTTCACTGTGTGAATCCTTGTTTCTAGGGACAGGGAAGGACAGTGAGGGAAATTCTCCTTGTGCTATAGTGTGCTAAAGCATTCCTCATCAACCATCTTTGAAATCCTTGTTTTTTGGACAGACAGGGAAATTGTCGTTGTGCTATTCTGTGTAAAAGCAATCATCCTCAACCATATTTAGAAATCCTTAAGTAATGGGACAGAGAAGGACACCTGAAGGTAGCCCTTATTGCTTTTTTCCCATCTCCCTGCAGGCCATCTATTAGAATGTCTGGAAGGCAAACAAGGAGAGGCAGACAGTCAGGAGGCAATAAAAGAGGGCAAGCAGGCTCTGTGTCTGGGGGCAACAGTGCTGGTCGTGGACGCGGTGCATTGTCATCAGCACATGGCCATGGGACACGCTTGTCCTTCTTTTCGGCAGCTGGACATGTTGAGCCACATCATGCCGAAGACTTGGTAGAGTGGATGACCAAGCCCTCCTCCTCCTCCTCATCCTCTCTCACCCAGGCTCAGGGTACTGGCAAAGCAGCTGCCAAAGCGTCCTCTTCCCTGGTATCAATGTCAGACTCATCATCAGTCACTCCTTCCCTAGACCCACCATGTCCTCCTCCTGAGGAGTCCCCCGAACTGTTTGAGCACAGTGTTGGGTACATGCTCCAGGAGGATGCCCAGCGTTTCGAAGGGTCTGATGATGAAACCCAGCTACAGGAAGGCAGTAGCGTGAGAGAAGACAGAGGGGATGCTCAAGAAGGACACCAATCTGGCAGTCATGTTCCAGCAGCTGCAGCATACTGCCAGATTGGCTCCAGTGATGAGGAGGGAGGGGATGATGAGGTCACTGACTCCACGTGGGTGCCTAATAGTAGAGAGGAGGAGGAGGAGGATGAGGAGGAGGCACATCTCCAACGAGGCAGGATGCCCTTTGGTGGCCAGCGTAAGGGCAGTACACCGACGGAATCACACCGCAGAGCTCCGCCTGTGCAGGGCGCTGCCTCTGCCCGTCATTCAAAAAGTTCCTTGGTGTGGGCCTTTTTTGAGGCTAGTGCATCAGATCGCACAGCTGCTGTTTGCAACATATGTCTCAAGCGTATATCGCGTGGCCAAAACATCAGCCGCTTGGGTACCACATGCCTGACCAGACATATGTTGACCTGCCATGCAGCTCGTTGGCAAGCCTACCTCAAAGACCCACACCAAAGAACAAAGCGGACCTCTCCTTGCACCGCATCAGCTGGGATCTCCAACCCCACTATAACTTCAGTCCTCTCTAAAACATGCACTGAGAGGAATGAAGGTGTAGAATTAGGTGTGTCACAGCCAAGTACTTGCGGCCACTCTGCTAGCAGTACACCGACGTCCGATTCTAGCAGGCAAATTTCCCTGCCCCAGCTGCTGGACCATCGAAAGAAGTTCCCTCCCAGCCATCCACATGCCCAGCGGTTGAATGCTAGCTTGGCTAAATTGCTAGCGCTTCAACTGCTGCCTTTTCAGTTGGTAGACTCGGCCCCCTTCCGTGAGTTTGTGCAATGTGCGGTTCCTCAGTGGCAGGTTCCCAAACGCCACTTTTTCTCACGGAAGGCTATTCCGGCTCTCTACCGGCATGTGGAAGGCAATGTCTTGGCCTCGCTGGACAGGGCGGTCAGCGGTAAGGTGCATATTACCGCTGACTCATGGTCCAGCAGGCATGGACAGGGACGTTACCTTTCTTTCACGGCCCATTGGGTCACTCTTTTGGCAGCTGGGAAGGATGCAGGACAAGGTGCAGTAGTGTTGGAGGTTGTTCCACCGCCACGCCTCCAAAATGCTACTACTGGTTGTGACACACCTCTCTCCTCCACCCCCTCCTCTTCTTCTTCCTCCATGGCCTCTTCCTGTGGTTTGTCCTATGAACCAGCGGTGCTCCGTAGCCGTTCACGGGGCTACGCAAGTACGCAGGCAAAAAGATGCCATGCCGTGCTTGCGCTGGTGTGTTTGGGGGACAGAAGCCACACTGGGGCAGAGGTCCTGTCTGCTCTGCAGGGCCAGGCCGAGAGGTGGTTGACGCCACGCCAGCTTAAGCCAGGAATGGTGGTTTGCGACAATGGCACCAACCTCCTCTCCGCCCTCCGACAGGGACAACTGACCCATGTGCCCTGTGTGGCTCACGTCCTTAACCTGGTGGTGCAGCGGTTCTTGGGCAGGTACCCGGGCTTACAGGATGTCCTGAGGCAGGCCAGGAAAGTCTGTGTGCATTTCCGCAGATCTTATAATGCCAGTGCTCGCCTGGCTGAGCTGCAAAAGGAGTTGAACCTGCCCAAGAACCGCCTTATATGTGACCTGCCCACCAGGTGGAACTCAACGTTGGCCATGCTGCAGCAGCTGCACACGCAGCAGAGGGCCATCAATGAGTACCTGTGCGACTACGGCACCAGGACAGGGTCAGGGGACCTTGTTTTTTTTTCTCCACGCCAGTGGGGCATGATCAGGGATGCATGCACTGTACTGGCACCATTTGAGGAGGCCACGAGGATGGTGAGCAGTGACAGTGCATGCATCAGTGACACTGTACCTCTTGTCCACCTGTTGGAGCACACGCTGCGTGGAATAATGGACAGGGCACTTGAGGCAGAACAGAGGCAGGAAGAGGAGGACTTCCTTGCCTCTCAAGGCCCCCTTTACCCAGACAGTGTTCCTTCTGTCCCACCCATCGCACAGGAAGAGGAGGAGGAGGAGGAGGAGGAGGATTGTGTCAGCATGGAGGTGGAGGCTGGCGCTCAGCATCATCAGCAGCAGTCTTTTAGGGATGATTTACAGTCCCAAGAAACCAGTGGACTTGTACGTGGCTGGGAGGAGGTGGCTGCGGATCATGTCGTCCTTAGTGACCCAGAGGACTCCGGAGCGAATGCCTCAGCAAACCTACGCTGCATGGCCTCCCTGATCCTGCAAAGTCTGCGGAAGGATCCTCGTATTCTTCGGATCAAGGAGAGGGACCATTACTGGCTGGCCACTCTCCTTGATCCACGGTACAAGGGTAAGGTTGCGGACCTTATGTTACCGTCGCAGAGGGAGCAGAGGATGAGACAACTCCGGGAGGCCTTGCAGAAAGGTCTGTGCAACGCGTTCCCAGAGACTGGGAGGTTACAAACTCCTGGTCCTGGACAACGAGTTGCTGAGGCTTCGGCCAGTCAAAGAAGGAGCGGTGGGGAAGGTGGCCGTCTGACCGATGCGTTCAGACAATTCTTTAGTCCGCAGCCCCAAAGTATGATCGGTTCCAGCAACCATCGCCAGCGTCTGATAAACATGGTGCAGGAATATCTAGGGGCAAGGTCAGACTTGGACACCTTCCCCACCGAAAATCCTCTGGCTTACTGGGTCTTGAGGATGGATCACTGGCCAGAGCTTGCACAGTATGCAATTGAGCTACTGGCCTGTCCTGCATCCAGCGTTCTTTCGGAACGCACATTCAGTGCTGCTGGAGGATTTGTCACGGATCACAGGGTGCGCCTGTCCACCGACTCGGTTGATCGACTGACTTTCATCAAGATGAACCAGTCTTGGATCACCACCAGCTACCACACACCTGATGCTGATATAACAGACTAATTGATTTTAACATGTCACATCCCTTCAAGACTGATGCTGATGCTGAGTGCCTGTGCTGTTATGTTGACTGGCTATCCTCCTCCTCCGAGTCCTCAATGATACGATTGATGATGATAGCTTGGAAGATCATTTTTGTTTATGGGTGCCGCCACCAGTGGCTAAGGCCCAATTTTTCAGCCCCTGTTTTACAGGGGCGTGTAATTAAATTTTTTTTAGCAATAATTTGCCATAGGGCTCATTGCTGTGCTCCAAGTACAGTATCTGTGAGGGGTTGGAGTGTTGTGGCACCAGTGCCTAAGGCCCAATTTTTCAGCCCCTGTTTAACAGGGGCGTGTCATTACAATTTTTGAAGCAATACTTTGCAACAGGGCTCATTGCTGTGCTCCAAGTACAGTATCTGTGAGGGGTTGTAGTGTTGTGCCACCAGTGCCTAAGGCCCAATTTTTCAGCCCCTGTTCAACAGGGGCATGCAATTACAATTCTTGATCTAATAATTCACAGCAGGGCCCGTTGCTGCACCCACCAAGAGTAACTCTGAGGGCTTACAGTGTTGTGGCAACGCCACCACCACCACCACCACGAAAGGCCCAATTTTTCAGCCCCTGTTCAAAAGGGGCATGCAATTACAATTCTTGATCTAATAATTCACAGCAGGGCCCATTCCTGCACCCACCAAGAGTAACTCTGAGGGCTTACAGTGTTGTGGCAACGCCACCACCACCACGAAAGGCCCAATTTTTCAGCCCCTGTTCAAAAGGGGCATGTAATTACAATTCTTGATCTAATAATTCACAGCAGGGCCCATTCCTGCACCCACCAAGAGTAACTCTGAGGGCTTACAGTGTTGTGGCAACGCCACCACCACCACGAAAGGCCCAATTTTTCAGCCCCTGTTCAAAAGGGGCATGTAATTACAATTCTTGATCTAATAATTCACAGCAGGGCCCATTGCTGCACCCACCAAGAGTAACTCTGAGGGCTTACAGTGTTGTGGCAACGCCACCACCACCACCACCACGAAAGGCCCAATTTTTCAGCCCCTGTTCAAAAGGGGCATGTAATTACAATTCTTGATCTAATAATTCACAGCAGGGCCCATTCCTGCACCCACCAAGAGTAACTCTGAGGGCTTACAGTGTTGTGGCAACACCACCACCACCACCACCACCACGAAAGGCCCAATTTTTCAGCCCCTGTTCAACAGGGGCATGCAATTACAATTCTTGATCTAATAATTCACAGCAGGGCCCATTGCTGCACCCACCAAGAGTAACTGTCAGGGCTTACAGTGTTGTGGCACCAGCACCACCATCAAAGGCCCAATTTTTACTACCACTGTTCAACAATTATATGTAATTAAAATTCCTGATATAATAGTTGACAGCAGGGCGTTCCAGCACCAACCAAGAGTAACTGTGAGTGCTTACAGTGTTGTGCCAACACCAACAACTAAGGGGCCTATTTCTGCAGAGTATATACGGCAGGTCCCTACTTTCAAACATCCAACTTACAAACGACTCCTACTTGCAAACGCAAGAAGACAACAGGAAGTGAGAGGAAATCTACCACTAGGAAGGAAAATTCTCTCCTGTAAGAATAAATATGGGAGAAAGGTGTCTCCTCTGTACTGATGCTTTATCAGCAATCCTTGTTTCAAGAAAAACACCACATTTCAAAAACAGTTGTCATTGGGACGGAAAGTGAGGTGAAATGTTCTGAACAGGGGCACAGACAGCAAAACAAATGTTACAGGGGTGATAACCCTTACCTATGTTTTCCAAAAAGTTTAAAAATAGATTTTTGGGCTGGAGCTACACTTCAGCAATGTACCTGTTCAAAATTACAAACAGATTCTACATAAGAACAAACCTACAGTCCCTGTCTTGTATGCACCGCCTGTATACGGCTGTTCAGAGTATATAGGGCCTTTTTTATTTTATGTGCGGGGTTCCCCTTAATATCCATACAAGACCCAAAGGGGCTGGTAATGGGCTGGGGTAGGGGGGGGGGGGTCATGGGGTAGCTATGCCATTTTTCTTAAAGAATTTCATCCATATTACCGGGACCAGACATTACATTAAAGCCGCAAGCAGTTTTAAATGGCTTTTTTTTCCTTTAGAAGTGTCATTTTGTGCAGGGACAGTTCTAAACACGGGAAACACGTGGCACTTCACAGGCATACTTTAGACACCCCCCAGGTACGATATTTAAAGGAATATTTGACTTTTTTTTTTCACTTTATGCATCATTAAAATGACTGCTCCCGAAAAACGACCGTTTTTAAAACTTCTTTTTGCATTGATACATGTCCCCTGGTGCAGAACCCGGGTTCCCAAACCCTTTTTAGGACAATAACATGCATAATAGTTGTTATAATTAGCACTTTAGAATTCGAACGTTCGCATCCATTGTATTTAATAGGGTTCTATTGTTCGTAAGAACTTTCGGTCCGTTCGCGGGTTCTGGTGCGAACCGAACCCGGGGGTGTTCGGCTCATCACTAGTGGTGATAGGGGGTGAAAGGGTTACCTGGGGGCGATCAAGGGGGTTAAACCTTTATTAGATAATATATTGGGGTACCTGACGCTATAAAAACCTGCGGCAAACCTAAAAAAAATTACTGGCTGCCGATCGGCATCACTGACGCTAAGACAGCGATCAGAAAAATGATCGCTAAGCGACAGTGGTGATAGGCGGTGAAAGGGTTATCTGGGGGGTGATCAGGGGGTTAAACCTTTATTAGGGGGGGTTAGGGGGCTACACTGGACCTAAGACTAAACTTTGGTGACACTTTTACAGTCACAAATGTCACTGATTGCAGTGATCACTAAATAAATGGTCACTGCAATCAGTGACACTGTGACTGGGGGCTGGGGGGGTGATCTAGGGGGTGATCTGGGGTGTCTGGGGGGGCCTGGGGGGGCGATTTATGTCCCTATGTGTCCTGGTGTCAGTGTAGTGTTGTGTGCACTGACCTGATGTCTTCTCTTGTACGGCGCTCGGTATATGTGAGCGCCGCACCAGAGATGACATCACTTCCTCCTGCTCCCTCTGTCTGACACAGACAGAGGGGGCATTTCCATTCGCCGGGAGCGATCGCGAGGGGGTGGCCAGAAACAAATGGCTGCCCCCTCATCCCGGAACGCTCCCAGACACATAGCCACCGCTCACTGTACAGAAGGGGGGTCCGATTGGACCCCCCAACTATACAAAGGCAATCACGTACACTCTACGTGATTGTGCCTGTCGGTGCCATTCTGCCGACGTATATATACAGTGAGCGGTCGTTAAGTGGTTAATATAGTGATAGTGAGTGTAGTGCAACCTTCCTTTTTTACTTTAGTGTCAGTTTAGAGTGTCAGGGCATGTTTACTGCAGTATATTGAAAGGTATCAGTGTAGGGTGTCATGGTACTTTTACTGCAGTATATTGAATTGCGTTAGAGCACTTTTACTGCAGTATATTGAAGTGCATCAGGGCAATTTTACTACAATATATCAAAGTGCGTTAGTGCACTTTTACTGCAGTATATTGAAATGCGTTAGTGCACTTTTACTGCAGTATACTGAAGTGCGTCAGGGCACTTTTACTGCAGTATATTGAAGTGTGTCAGGGCACTTTTACTGCTGTATATTGAAGTGCATTAGTGAACTTTTGAATAAAAGAAGTGTAGATGTGCGCTGTTCTGTAATTCAATATATATATATAAAAAGTGCACCTGTGCATACGTAAAGGCTGTATTCCTATAAGCAAACAACAATAATATTGTGCAAATAATAAATAAATAAATAAATAATAATTCCTAAATTCCACAATGTGCAACTTTGGAATAAGTGCAAAGTGCAAGGTGCAAAAAGGCAAAAAATGCAAAAAAAATCCACTTATATTATTTAATTTAAGAATTATTACTTATTTATTTATTTATTTATTATTTGCACAATATTATTGTTGTTTGCTTATAGGAATACAGCCTTTACGTATGCACAGGTGCACTTTTTATATATATATTGAATTACAGAACAGCGCCAAATCTACACTTATTTTATTCATATTTCTTACTACACCTAGGTGGCAGTAATCTGTAGAGGCAGCAGTTCTTATGCCCTGTACACACGATCGGTTTTACTGATGAAAACAGTCCGATGGACTTTTGTTATGTCCCTTAGACACGGGGTGCTAGCAATGCTGCCAGTATCTGCTCAGCAAGTTACACACACAGGCTGGGTGAACTTCTTAACCATGGAGAGGGTTTATTACTCAGTCAGAAACATGATGACTTGTTACATGGAGGAGTCCTCATACAACAGGCTTCTGTCTTTACCAGATCTATGCATCCATGCTGCTGCTGCTTCCAGTCTCACACATACACCCTCTCTACTTCCTGGTACAGCCCCTCCCCCAGCATGCATAAGGAGAAAGGGTGAAGTGTCACAGTGTTCCAACACAAACATCACATCTCCTCTTTTTCCCATAAAAAAAACCAAAAAACAAAAATAAATAAAGAATAAACATAACAAGAGAACAAAATACTCAACGCATAAAATAACAAGGCAAGCAGGATCAGTTCAGCAAGTAGTATCTCCAACTTAGTTCTGTGGCTCCCGCATCACGTTATGAGCCCTTTGTCTCATTTTCCTGACCTCCAAAGTGTCCCGTAAGATTTCAGTGCTTTGCCAAAGAGGAGTTTGATGTCTTTGGCAGGCAGACATACGAAGTGGCACAGCACCAGGAGGGGTAGAGGCTGTCAAAGGTTCTGGAGATGTCAGTGGGTGTCCAACAGACAAACAGACAGTCTCTGCAACTCCAGGCACATGTCCAGGCTCCTCAGGAATATGGTCACCAACCGCTTCAGGGGTTGGTTATAAACTTGTGGGATCATGCCAGACACCATGCCATATGTCACCAGTAGAGCCCTGGGTAGACTACGGGGGTTGGGTAGAAAGAGAGGTTGGGTTTGTTTCTACTGGCAGGCAAATGCGCTTTCTCAATTGCGAAAGGTGTCTTCGAACACAAATGCAATTCTCCAGGCGAACAAGGTACATTCGTTGTCCAAGAGGTCCATCAATAATGTCAGGAAGCCAATGAGGCTAGGGTTGTCCCGATACCGATACTAGTATCGGTATCAGGACCGATACCAAGCATTTGCGCGAGTACTTGTACTCGCGCAAATGCTCCCGATGCTTCACCCGATACTTTTTTTTTGTGGCCGGAGAGGGCGGGAGGAGTCAGTGGCTGGGGAGGGCAGGAGAGAGGGCGGGGGAGTGCGGGCGGAGTCTGGCCGGAGAGGGCGGGAGGAGTCAGTGGCTGGGGAGGGCGGAAGAGGAAAGTGCGGGCGGAGTCTGGCTGAAGAGGGCGGGCACAGTCGGTGGACGGAGTCCGCGGGCGGAGAGCGAGTCCCTCACCTGCAGTTGAACCTGGTAAGCTGGCAGGGGTTCAGGGCGCAGCCGCATCAGGATCGGTGACCGGTGCTGTCACATTCGGTCGCCGTCAGCGGCTGAACGTCCCCACGCCCATCTTGGTACACTCTGCACTCGGCTGCAGTAAGCAGCAGCAGACATCTTGTTACACCCAGCCCGAGCTATATGGGCTGGGTGTAACAATATGTCTGCTGTTGCTTACTGCAGCCGAGTGCAGGGTGTACCAAGATGGGCGTTGCAGCAGTTTTTTTTTTCTTAAATCCTGTGTCATTTCCCCCCCACCCCCCACCGCATTTCAGTGCCAGCCACCTATCAGTACCCACAAGTGCTACCTATCAGTGGAATCAGTGCCATCTACCAGTGCCACCTATCAGGTGGCACTGGTAGATGCCACTGATTGCACTGATAGGTGGCACTTATGGGCACTGATTGCACTGATAGGTGGCACTTGATGGCACTGATTGCACTAATAGTGCAATCAGTGCCATCTATCAGTGCCCACAAGTGCCACCTATCAGTGCCCATAAGTGCCACCTATCAGTGCCCATAAGTGCCACCTATCAGTGCCCATAAGTGCCCACAAGTGCCACCTTTCTGTGCAATCAGTGCCACCTATCAGTGCCCACAAGTGCCACCTATCACTGCCCACAAGTGCCACCTATCACTGCCCACAAGTGCCATCTATCAGTGCCCCCAAGTGCCACCTATCAGTGCCACCTATCACTGCCCACAAGTGCCACCTATCAGTGCCCATAAGTGCCATCTATCCGTGCCCATAAGTGCCACCTATCAGTCCCCATCTTTCAAACTGTCACATGACATTGAAAAAAAGTATCGGTAATCGGTATCGGCGAGTACTTGAAAAAAAGTATCGGTACTTGTACTAGGTCTTAAAAAAGTGGTATCGGGACAACCCTAAATGAGGCAAAATTCTGTAATTCCGAAACCATACAAGATCACCGGCACGGAATCCAGGATGGCCTGGCGGATGAGGTGTTGGTGACTGTTCCTGTGGACGAACTAAATACAGTTTGGTGCGGAGATGCCTGCCAAACATAAGAAAAGCTGGGGACAGCCCAGTAGTAGCGTGTTTTGTGTTTCGGTACATGGTCAAGAACTCCAGCAGCTTCTCCTCTGACAGTCCGACCTGGTCCAGAGTGGACAGTAAGTGCTTCTTAAACGTCTGCACAAACCGTTCTGCCAGCCCATTTGAGGCTGGATGATAAGGAGCTGTTTTGTAGTGTTGGATGCCCAAGCCACTGAGGAAGGATTGAAACTCATGCAATGTAAATTGAGTCCCATTGTCCAAGACTATGGCTGTTGGCAAGCCATATTGAGCAAAGAGCTTCCTTAAGACTAGAATGGTAGCAGCTGAGGTAACAGAAGGCATTTGAAAAACCTCTGGCCATTTTGAATGTGCATCTACAACGATCAAATACATTTTACCCTGGATTGGGCCAGCAAAATCAAGATGGAGTCTTGACCACGGTTCTGTCAGCCATGGCCAAGGTACCAGGGTTCCTTTCTTTTGGGGTCGCTGAGCTTGACAGCATCCAGGACATTGAGCCACATAATCTTCAATTGCTGTGTCCATTTGTGGCCACCAAACATAACTCCGGGCTCGCTGCTTCATGCGCACCACGCCAGGATGGCCCTCATGCAGGCAGTATCCTTAGCATGGTTGGTTGCAAATAGTGAGGTATAATCACTCTGTTGCCCCACTGTAGGCAACCAGCATTAGTCACAAGCTCACATTTTCTGGCAAAGTACGGACGAAATTCACCTGGGACTTTCTCTGGCCATCCAACCTGAACATATGGGAATATCTGAGACAGGACAGGATCTGTGACTGTATGTCTTGCAATTAAGGAGGTGGACATGCAGGATTTCGGCCTGTGTATTTCCACTATGCGTACGTCTCTTGGTGAGTGGTCTCCAATTGGCAATCTGGAAAATGCATCTGCATTGCCATGGGCATCATGGGAGCGGTATCTGATAGAATAAGTATAAGCTCCCAAGAATAAAGCGTACCTTTGTAAGCGAGATGCGGTTGTTGTAGAAATTCCTTTCTGAGGGTTCAGTATTGACAACAGAATTTTGTGGTCAGTGATAAGTGTGAACTCCCGACCATAGATGTACATATGAAAAATTTTTGTGGCCCACACAATGGCCAAAGCTTCCTTGTCTATCTGGGAGTAGTTTTGCTCTGCTGAGGTTAAAGACCTGGAGGCAAAAGAAATGGGGCGCTCTGTGCCATCTGGCATGACATGGGAAAGCACAGCACCCAGTCCATAAGGCGAGGCGTCACAAGCCAAGGTGACGTGTTTCTTTAAATCATAGTGGACCAGAACTCGAGAAGACAGAAAAGCTTCTTCATATTTGGCTGTCCATATCCATTTAGCTCTTGCATCCAGTAAGCAATGTAATGGGTAAAGCTGGTGTGCTAGGTTCTGCAAGAAACGGTGGTAGTAATTTAGGAGGCCAAGGTAGGACCTGAGCTGTATGACATTCTGGGGAGTAGGGGCATGGGTAAGGGCTTTAACCTTTTCTTCAGTAGTGTGTAACCCATGTCGGTCCACAGTGTGGGCACAAAATTCCAGTTGAGACTTTAGAAATTCGCATTTTGAAAGATTGACACGTAAACCATACCTTTGGAGTCTCTCTAGCACAGTTTCAACATTCTTTCTGTGTTCTTCATCAGTGGGACCAGTGATGAACATGTCATCTAGTAGACATTGAGTGAAAGGTATGCCTGCCAGGACCTCATCCATGATTCGCTGCCAGATGGCTGGAGCTGGGGCTATGCCAAAAACCATGCGGTTATATTGGATTAATGCTTTATGGGTGTTAATGGTCAACAGATGGCGTGAATCTGGGTGTACTTGCAGTTGCAGGTAAGCTTGCTTTAAGTCTATTTTTGTAAACTTTTGCCCCCCAGCCAATGAGCTAAATAGATCTTCAAGTCGAGGCAATGGGTATTGATCCACAAGAAGTTGGTTGTTCAGGGCAACCCTGAAATCTCCACAAATTTGAATGTCTCCATTCTTTTTCTTGACAGGCACAATTGGCGATGCCCATTCACTTCTATCAACTTTAGTTATGATCTTTTCAGCCAATAGGTGGTCCAGCTCTGCTTCCACTTTCTTTCTCAAGGCAAAAGGTACTGATCTTGCCTTACAAAAACTAGGTGTAGCACCAGGCTTCAAGAGGAGGTGGGCCATTTTTCCTTTTACTGTGCCCAAAGAGTCCTCAAAAACCCCCTTAAAGCGTGACTTCAGGGATTCCACCCAATGGTCTACCTCAGAAAGCAATGTACATTGGGCAATGGCAAGAGGAGGCATGCCCAGGGCTTTGATCCAGTCCCTACCGTACAGCGGAGGACCTCCTTTATTGACAACATAAAGGCGTAGTGTTTGACTGCGGTTGCCTAATGTAACAAGGGGTTTCACATAACGCAAGGGCTGTAGTAGTTCCTTGCTGTAGGTTTGTAGTGTGAGATTTGTAGGTCGGAGCGGTAGGGACAGACCCGATGCCTTTAAATCAGTCCATGAAATGACAGACACAGCCGCCCCTGTATCAACATCCATGGAGACAGGACAGCCATTGAGTGTGACATCCACTTTTATCGCAGGAGTACTCCCAGCTACCCGAAACAGTCCAACATGCTGGACAGAGGTTTCCCCATCAGAGCTGGAGCCGTTATTGTCAGTATCCCTATGAAATGTCTGTTTACGTTTAAATTTTGTGGTAGTGTTCGGGGAGCATGAGCTGCGGCAAACACGCCCAATATGGCCAGTCTTTCCACAAAGAAAACAAATGACATCCTTGAACTTGCAAGCAGGTGCACTGTGAGTAGTGTTACCACAACGGTAGCAAGTTGGTGTCCTAGAGACAGAAGAATTAGGGTGGCGAGGTTTAGGCTGATTTGGAGACGGTCGTCTTGGGTGTCGGGTGATAGCAGAGTGGAATATTTCCTCTCCCTGGCTTGCAGGAGTTTCAGGTGGTGCCTTCAGTAGGGTGGCGTCCCGTGTAGCCAACTCCATGACCGTAGCAAGGTCAGTGGCTTTCGTCAGAGTCAAGTCAGGTTCTGTGAGTAAGCGTTTCTGTATGGCTGGGTCGCAGAGTCCCATAACAAACATGTCACGGAGAGCCGTCTGCAGGTAGTCTCCAAACTGACAAGTGGCAGCTAGTTTACGTAAAGCAATGATATGAGTCTTTATGTCCTCCCCAGCATGCTGCCTTCTACTGTAGAATTTAAACTGCTCTGCAATCTCTAATGGCTTTGGGTTGTAGTGCTCATGTAGCGTCTGAATTAACTCAGGCAGGGGCTTAGAGGCCGGCTTGAATGGAGAAATTAGGTCTCTGAGAGTGCCATATGCAGCTTGACCCAATATTGTGAGGAAAACAGCAACTTTCTTTTCTGCAGCCACACTATTTGCTTCCATATACTGCTCCAGCCTCTCCACCCAGGAGCTCCATGATTCAGCAGCAGGATCAAATGGTTGGATAAACCCTATGAAGGCCATGTGTGCTAAAATCCACAATCCTCGTCGCCACTGTTATGTCCCTTAGACACGGGGTGCTAGCAATGCTGCCAGTATCTGCTCAGCAAGTTACACACACAGGCTGGATGAACTTCTTAACCATGGAGAGGGTTTATTACTCACTCAGAAACATGATGACTTGTTACATGTGTAGCGGGGTCCTCAAATAGATGGGATACACCTGGGCAATAGTGTGACCCAGGTGTATAATTGTGTTAGGATTCAGACCCCTTTTTATCTCGTGGAGGATTGGAGGATGTAATATTCTCCTTTGCCTGTGGGTGGCGGGGTACCCACAGGCTTCAGGTAGAATCATCTTCGCAGTGCTCCCTGTTTTGTCCCTTGCCGGAGATGGTATGGCTGGGGCGGGGAACCCGCCGCGCCGTTGAAGGGAGGAGATAAAAGGGGGAGACGCCCTTACCACGCGGTCGTGGTCGTCGTCGTCGTCGTCGGGCGGAGAAGGAGGTCCTCGGAGGAGGAGGGCTGCGGTCCGCACCCAGGGCCCTTAGGCCTGGGTGCGGGAGATCCAGGAGTCTGGTCCAGGTGCCCATGGCCTGGTCCGGAGTCATGTTGGCGTCCATCCCAGGCACCTTTAGCCTGGGGTGAGGTACAATCGAGGAGGCCTGGGGCCCAGTACCTTCGACTGGGTCCCGCTAGGGTGGACTGTCCGAGGGTCCCTGAGCGGAGGGACTCGTACCTGAGGTGAGGAGGCCGGGGAGGTTACCCACTGAAGACCCGGAGCAGCACCAACCCGGTGACGGTGGGCCTCTGGGAACTCTCTTGGGAGGACACATCCCCTGATAGGGGCCACAGCGTATCGAAGAGGGCTCCATTGCTGTTCATAGGGGTTGCTAGAAGAGACCCTATCTTTAGAACTTAAACTTTAGGAAGTGCCTCGATCTGCTCATCCCACCGTTGGAAAGGTTATAGGTCCCAACCAGTCTGCTGCAATAAGAACTGTTTATCGTGCTTTGCTATTGGAGTGCCAAATAAACAAGTGTTGGACCTTTCTTCGGTGTGTGAACTCCAGTTACTGGAAGCAAAGGGGAGGCGGGTGAGCTTGTGGTTACAGACTCAGTGCATTCACAGAACACACCGGCCCGAGGAAACATCAGGAAGTGGCCTTCACCTCCCTACTACAATGGGGAGGACATGGGCCGTGGCGCATCTCACTCTCACAACCCCTAGACATGAGTTGGTGTGTAAAACCGATAAAGAAGAAGAGAGGGTGAGGCCGCTACACGTGGGGGCTCGTCAGTCCGGGATAGAGTGTGTTCTAAAGATGGACTTGAGAATGTCTACATTTGAACTTTGCTGCCCAGAGGAGTTCCGAGCAGATCGGCCATATTACTGGCCAAAGTGCGTCCCTGCTCGGAGTTGTGGAAATGACCCTAACACGGGAAAGGCCCATGCGGAGGAGCGGAAAAAGGGAGAGGTCCAGCCGTGTGACGTACTGCACGTGGGGACTGTTAACGCACTGCGCCACGAGGCACCCCATGGCGACATCGTTCGTGGGCGGAGTCAAGAGGAAGCCCGCGAAAATGTACAGCTCATGGGAGGAGTCTGGCCAAGTGTGGGGATACACGTGGAGACTCCGGCGCGGGGTCAGTGCATGATGGAGCAGCAGATAGTCGGGATGACCTCAAGTGCCCCGTGGGTTATGGTTCCTCACCCCACGAGAATGACTTCTTTTGCTGCCCCCATCACAGACACGGGGATAAGACTTAGGCCCCGAGGGCGGTTGGCTCTGTACACTTGCAGAGACACGGAGGCCCTCGGTGTGATCTGTCCCGGCTGCTCGGGACTGGTGGTCACCCTGAAGCCATTCGGGCGATGTGAGGAGTGCAGAGAATTCCTTTTTGAGGTCGAGTCGTCCACAGCAAGGCCCCGGGCCCTTCGCCTCAACCACCTCACGGGTACTGCTACTCCAGAAGGGGAGATCAAGGCCTTTGTCGAGGTTCCTGTGCGCGCTGACCAGGACGATGGACTGCCCAACAGAGAAAAATCCGAGGATGCTGCCTCGGTCGCCACAAGTTCTCTGCTCCCACCACCGAAGAGGAAAGTTGGCCTAGTACAGGCATCCTGTGGACGTGGTCGAGCTTCACCCCACTGCTTGCCTGGCCTGGATGGCGCCGGTCGAGAAGGAAGTCCCGGACATCCCAGTCTTCTACAAGGGTCAGGTGAGCCAGGGGCTGGGACTGTGGTGGTGGTTGGAGGTGTCGGGGGCCCATTGGAGGTGGAGACCCCCAGGGAGGTAGATTCTGTGTCCACCGGAAGATATCTGCCTGCGGAGATGTATGACACCTCCGACCTAGAGTCGCTGTCTGATTGCAAAGCTGAATGGAAATTGGGTGCCATATCCATGCTGACAAGATAGTCATTTGCAGAAGAGAAGGAGAAGATGTCGAGTATTCGATAGAGGCATTTGACAAACACCTGAAACCCCTGTACCTGCCGGATCCAAAGTTTTACTTATAGGAGAAAAGAACTCCTGTTTATTTCCTTTGTGCACTTGAACTTTCTGGAAGAGCCATTCCCAGACACCCAGGACTGTGCCCTGCTTTTGTTTTTGTTTGGGCTTTTCTTTTTCTCGTTGGAGACTTGGGGACTGTTGTGTTTTCGTGTTTCCCCTTTTCTTCATGTGCCAAAGGCAAGGACATTTGGGAATAGTGGCAGAGTAGGGAAAAGCTGGAAGAACGAAGATTCGTTGAGTGTCATGACCGCGGCGTTGTCACCAGGTGGCAGTGTTGCGCAACAAATGTTTGAAAATGTTTCACACACACATCACCTTGCTTGTTGGAGTGAGTGGGTCTCTCGGCTGACGGGCCCACTCATCCCAAATGACACGAAATTATGGTAGGATGTTGTTTTTTTCTTTCCCCTGCAGGAGAATCGTCAATCAAGATCATTAAGAGTGGGTGGTTCTTAGACAGTGTGGGAGAGGGGTTGTGACTATGCAAATGTTTAAAGTGTTTTATGACATAAGTTGTTTTGTATGTTCCCCATTCCCTGAGCAGGTCTTGGCACTTGGGAATTTTAGAGGAACTGCTTCAGGGGTTTCACTCCATGCCACCACTTATGGGAGGCATGGGTGTGCACCTGACGCTGGGGACCAGCGTCAAATTACAGGGGGGAGTGTGTAGCGGGGTCCTCAAATAGATGGGATACACCTGGGCAATAGTGTGACCCAGGTGTATAATTGTGTTAGGATTCAGACCCCTTTTTATCTCGTGGAGGATTGGAGGATGTAATATTCTCCTTTGCCTGTGGGTGGCGGGGTACCCACAGGCTTCAGGTAGAATCATCTTCACAGTGCTCCCTGTTTTGTCCCTTCCCGGAGATGGTATGGCTGGGGCGGGGAACCCGCCGCGCCGTTGAAGGGAGGAGATAAAAGGGGGAGACGCTCTTACCACGCGGTCGTGGTCGTCGTCGTCGTCGTCGGGCGGAGAAGGAGGTCCTCGGAGGAGGAGGGCTGCAGTCCGCACCCAGGGCCCTTAGGCCTGGGTGCGGGAGATCCAGGAGTCTGGTCCAGGTGCCCATGGCCTGGTCCGGAGTCATGTTGGCGTCCATCCCAGGCACCTTTAGCCTGGGGTGAGGTACTATCGAGGAGGCCTGGGGCCCAGTACCTTCGACTGGGTCCCGCTAGGGTGGACTGTCCGAGGGTCCCTGAGCGGAGGGACTCGTACCTGAGGTGAGGAGGCCGGGGAGGTTACCCACTGAAGACCCGGAGCAGCACCAACCCGGTGACGGTGGGCCTCTGGGAACTCTCTTGGGAGGACACATCCCCTGATAGGGGCCACAGCGTATCGAAGAGGGCTCCATTGCTGTTCATAGGGGTTGCTAGAAGAGACCCTATCTTTAGAACTTAAACTTTAGGAAGTGCCTCGATCTGCTCATCCCACCGTTGGAAAGGTTATAGGTCCCAACCAGTCTGCTGCAATAAGAACTGTTTATCGTGCTTTGCTATTGGAGTGCCAAATAAACAAGTGTTGGACCTTTCTTCGGTGTGTGAACTCCAGTTACTGGAAGCAAAGGGGAGGCGGGTGAGCTTGTGGTTACAGACTCAGTGCATTCACAGAACACACCGGCCCGAGGAAACATCAGGAAGTGGCCTTCACCTCCCTACTACAATGGGGAGGACATGGGCCGTGGCGCATCTCACTCTCACAACCCCTAGACATGAGTTGGTGTGTAAAACCGATAAAGAAGAAGAGAGGGTGAGGCCGCTACACATGGAGGAGTCTTAATACAACAGGCTTCTGTCTTTACCAGATATATGCATCCATGCTGCTGCAGCTTCCAGTCTCACACACACACCCTCTCTACTTCCTGGTACAGCCCCTCCCCCAGCATGCATAAGGAGAAAAGGTGAAGGGTCACAGTGTTCCAGCACAAACATCACAACTTTTTTCATCAGGCAAACCGATCGTGTATGGGCCCCATCGGTCTTTTTTCCCTCGGTGAGAAAAAATAGAACATGTTTTAAATTTATCCGATGGAAAAAAAAATAGCAAATTCCGATCATCTGTGTTGATCTCCATCGGAGAAAAAACCCACGCATGCTCAGAATCAAGTCGACGCATGCTCAGAAGCATTGAACTTAATTTTTCTTGGCTCGTCGGAGTGTTTTACGTCACAGCGTTTGGGACGGTCGGATTTTTGACTGATGGTGTGTAGGCAAGACTGATGAAAGTCAGCTTCATCAGAATTCCGATGGAAAAATCCATCGGATTTGAATCCATAGGAAATCTGATCGTGTGTACAGGGCTTTATAGTTTTTATATTTATATTTATTGTCTGCTGGTATTTAGTCCATTGCGCGGGTTCACACACACCTATTTCATTAGTGAACTTTTACTGCAGTATATTGTAGTGTGTCAGTGGAGTCTGTCTGTGTAGTGAGTTCTCAAGTTAAAGTGCAACAAACACCACTTTTTATTGATTAAAGTGCATCCACGTACACATTTCCCTGTCTCTATTACAAGCAACTAGGGATGAGCCGAACACCCCCCAGTTCGGTTCGCACCAGAACTTGCGAACAGGCAATAAATTTATTCGAACATCCAAACACCGGTAAAGTCTATGGGACTCGAACATGAAAAATCTAAAGTGCTCATTTTAAAGGCTTATATGCAAGTTATTGTCATAAAAAGTGTTTGGGGACCCGGGTCCTGCCCCAGGGGACATGTATCAATGCAAAAAAAGTTTTAAAAACTACAGTTTTTTCAGGAGCAGTGATTTTAATAATCCTTAAAGTGAAACAATAAAAGTGAAATATTAAAACAATAAAAGTGAAAAATTTCGTTCCTAGGGGGTGTGTATAGTATGGCTGTAAATAGCACTTGTTTCCCGTGCTTAGAACTGTCCCTGCACAAAGTGTAATTTCTGAAGGAAAAAAGTCATTTAAAAGCACTCGCGGCTATAATGAATTGTCGGCTCCCGACAATACAGAGAAAAGTCATTGATAAAAAAAAAAAAATGCGTGGGGGTCCCCCCAAATTCAATTACCAGGCCCTTCAGGTCTGGTATGGATATTAAGGGGAACCCTATGTCAAATTTAAAAATAAATTATGTGGGGTTCCCCGCAAATATCCATACCAGACCCTTCATGTCTGGTATGGATTTTAAGGGGAACTCCACGCCAAATAAAAAAAAATGGCATGGAGTTCCCCCCAAAAATCTATACCAGACCCTTTATCCGAGCACGCAACCTGGCAGGCCGCAGGAAAAGAGGGGGGGACGAGAGAGCGTCCCCCCCCCCTGAACCGTACCAGGCCACATGCCCTTAACATGGGGAGGATGATTTGGGGGTCTGTGACCCCTCAAAGCACTATGTCCCCATGTTGATGGGGACAAGGGCCTCATCCCCACAACCCTTGCCCGGTGGTTGTGGGGGTCTGCGGGCGGGGGGCTTATCGGAATCTGGAAGACCCCTTTAACAAAGGGGACCCCCAGATCCCCCCATGTGAATTGGTAAGGGGTACATTGTACCCCTACCATTTCACAAAGAAAGTGTAAAAAATTGTAAAAAAAAACACACAGACACCACTAAAAATAGAAAAAAATAAAAAAAAGATTCCAGCGGTGGTAATCGACTCTCGGTATCCTGCGATGGCTGATCTCCTCTCCGGGGTCCAGCGATGGACATCATCGTTGGAGCCTGGACCTGGAGAGGAGAGATCATCCATTGCTGGACCCCGGAGAGGAGAGATCATTCATCGCTGGACCCCGAAGAGGAGATCACCCATGGCAGGATACTAAGAGTGGATTACCACCGCTGGAATCTTTTTTTTTTTTTTAATAAAGGACTTTTCCCAACGGTGTCTGTGTGTTTTTCTACAATTTTTTACACCTTCTTTGTGAAATGGTAGGGGTACAATGTACCCCTTACCAATTCACATAGGGGGGGCCGGGATCTGGGGGTCCCCTTTGTTAAAGGGGTCCTACAGATTCCGATAAGACCCCCGCCCGCAGACCCCCACAATCACCGGGCAAAGGTTGTGGGGATGAGGCCCTTGTCCCCATCAACATGGGGACATGGTGCTTTGAGAGACCCCAAAGCATCCTCCCCATGTTGAGGGCATGTGGCCTGGTACGGTTCAGGAGGGGGGGCAGCTCTCTCGTCCCCCCTCTTTTCCTGCGGCCTGCCAGGTTGCGTGCTCAGATAAAGGGTCTGGTATGGACTTTTGGGGGGAACTCTGCGCCATTTTTTTAAAAAATTTGGCGTGGAGTTCCCCTTAAAATCCATACCAGACCTTAAGGGTCTGGTATGGATCTTTGGGGGGAACCCCACGTATTTAAAAAAAAAAATTGAGTAGGCGTGGTCTGCCAGCGCTGGTGATGGCTGCTTAGACTCAGTGCTCATCAGCTAAGGGAGAGACAAGAAGCGATTAAGGCCCAATCTCACAGTCAATCCACAGCCATCCTGCCTCCTGACACATGAGAGATTATAGCCAGCCATGTCTAGGAAGAGGATGACTGAACATCAGCCGAAAAAACTGACAGCCTTCTTCTCCAAATACTCCAGCAAGGTTAGTCAGCCCCAAAATGGCGCCGGCGCGGCTGCGATACCGGAGGCATACACGGATCTACCCAACGATATTCCGGGAGATCAAGACTCACCTCGCCCTCCCCAGTCCCCTACCCTCAGAGCAGGAGACAACCCTGTCACAGGCAGCCCAGCGAAAACGCGGTTGCGGTTAGAGTCACCGCCGCTGCCGCGGACATCTCAAATTGAGGCCCCGGCTTTCAACCACTTCCAGGCCAACCAGGCCCTACAATCATCCATGGCCTCATTCCCCACAACGGGCCAACCAGTGATGGATACTACATTAAAGGAAATGCTACTTTCTCTCCAGTCCTCACTGATGACTGACCTTTCATCACTGTTCACTAAAATATCTACAGATATGCATCTTATGGACAATAGAGTGACGCACTTAGAAAGCAGCATGGAGGAATGCACTGAAACGGTGAACGACTTAGTCGACTCATATGCTGACATTAGAGAAGAACAATCCTGGGTGAGGGCAAAGCTGGCAGACCTAGAGGACAGGTCCAGAAGAAATAA
The DNA here is from genome assembly GCA_029206835.1 of Rana muscosa. Classification (NCBI taxonomy): domain Eukaryota; kingdom Metazoa; phylum Chordata; class Amphibia; order Anura; family Ranidae; genus Rana; species Rana muscosa. The sequence goes on along the minus strand of CM055118.1, from coordinate 324,567,376 downwards.
TGTAAAAATCAGAGGAATCCCTGAAACCATCCTACCTCTGGACCTCCCTAGGTATGCCAAGGAGCTTGTGCACTTAATCCTGCCCGACGCTTCACCCAGAGACTTGATTGTGGATCGAATCCACAGAATTGCAAAACCCTCTCACCTAGCTGCATCAGTCCCTAGAGATGTCCTAATGAGGGTACATTTTTTCCCTGTAAAGGAGCGGCTGCTCATGACATTGAGAAATAACCCTTTATTGCCTGAACCATACGCAGGGGTGCAACTATTTCCTGACCTCTCAAAATACACCCTGCAAATGAGGAGACAGCTTAACCCGATCACCAAAAGCCTCCACAACCACAAGATCCAATTTAAATGGAGATACCCTGCAACCTTGATCATCACAAGGAATGACGATTCGCATGTGATCCACACCCTCCAAAAGGGAATGCATCTACTCCAGTCCTGGGGAATCATTCCAGACGCACTGCAGGATTCAACCCCTCCGAAGGAGCAACGCAACAACCGCACGACACGCCGCTCCTCACAGGGTCGCTGCACTTGATCAAATCAGCTTATTTTTTCTTTTCCTTCAACCAGCATTTGGGCCTGATTACATCTACAAGTATGATGCTCTCCCTGGCTTCCAGCCTTTCGATTTGTTAGTAAGTTGAACAGTGACAGTTGTTACCCCCTCTTAGTGGTTTAGCTGAATGCGTACATTCTCTACTCCACCTAACGTTCTATCCGGTGGTCACCCCATCGAAAAAGAATACTCTTCAAGTTCCAGTTTTTATCTGGTTTAGTTCTATAGTTAACCTTTATTGTTTTACAGCAGCATCGCCGCAGGTTTGGCAAATACAACACCCCTAGAGGGTCTATCAGAACGTATACTTATAGACAGATCTGTCCTCTGAACCCAGGGAACCAACAAATCCTCGACGTACCGTAAGTGCTTAAGCCATATCTGTTTTTCTGTGCCTACACACAACACCTGCAATGCCGACTACAGTACTATCCATAAATGCGAATGGACTCAACCACCCAGCAAAGAGGCATTCGCTATGGAAAACGGCTGTGGACCTAAGGTGCGACGTACTGTGTGTCCAGGAGACGCATTTTCTTTCCACAGCTCCACCTAAATGCACGAACAGACATTTTTCCCAGATTTTTTCCGCCCCCTTTACCTCTAAAAAAAGAGGGGTGATGATAGCGATACGTAACTCGGTATCATTCCAACTGCACAATGTTACCCTAGACCCAGAGGGCCGTTACATCATTCTTGTATGTACCATTAATAACAATAAGTATACTTTGGTGAATATTTACGCTCCTAATGTCAAACAAGCTCGCTTTCTTCGCAAAATTATGCATATTATACAACCTCTGAGACATGGCAACTTAATCTTGTGCGGTGATTTCAACCTAGTACCTGAAATCCATTAGGGATGAGCTTCGTGTTCGAGTCGAACATACGTTCGACTCGAACATCGGCTGTTCGATCGTTCGACGAAGATCGAACGATTTGGGCCGTTCGCGCCAAATTCGAGTGACACGAACGGCCCACAATGCACTACGCCATCGCAGTGTCATCCAGGCGCTGTGATTGGCCAAGCATGCACTGTGACCCCGCATGCTTGGCCAATCACAGCGCCGGCAGCGAGGAGAGCAATGATTGGCCACAGGCAGGATGCCTGTGGCCAATTATTGCTGAGGGTGTTTAGTACACGCCCCACACTATAAAAGGCCGCCAGCACGGCGGCCTAGTGTAGTGTGTTCCGGAGCAGGGATAGAGCAGCATAGGCAGGGACAGTGACTTTTATTTCTTTCTTGCTTAACCTGGATTCCTTTAGTTTAGGGAAAGAGAAGGATAGGTAGGGAGAGTGTCAGGCCTCGTACACACGACCGATTTTCTCGGCAAGAACCAGCAAGAAACTTGCTGGCAGAGAGGTCTTGCCGAGTAAATCGGTCGTGTGTACGCTGCTATCGGGTTTCTCGTCGAGAAAACCGACAAGAAACCTCGACGAGAAAATAGAGAACCTGCTCTCTATTTTCTCGTCGAGATTCTCCTCGGCATGTTTCTCGACGAGAAAAGTGAGTGTGTGTACACTTACCTGTCCTCCCGGAAGCCCGCGCATGTTCGAAATGAATTCGACGCATGCGCGGTAGCTTCCTAGGCATACGTAGGGTAGACCAAGATGGCGGCGACGGCATCGAATGTGACGAGCGCATGCTCGACGTAGTCGATGACGTCACCGCGTACACTCCTTTCAAAGAACCGCGGGTTCTTTGAAACGAGCGTGTGTACACTCGGCCGGGACAAGTTTCTTGTCCAAGAATCTCGTCGAAAAAAACGACATGTTTTTTTCAACGAGAATCTCGGCCGTGTGTACGAGGCCTCAGTGTGTTTTGTGCTTGTGCTATAGTGTGCTTAAAAAAAACATTTTTTCTAGGGACAGAAAACTGTAGGTAGGGAGAGTGTCAGTTTCTTTCACTGTGCAAGTCCTTGTTTCTAGGGACCTGGAAGGACAGTGAGTGAATTCTCCTTGTGCTATATTGTGCTTAAAAAAAACATTTTTTCTAGGGACAGAAAACTGTAGGTAGGGAGAGTGTCAGTTTCTTTCACTGTGCAAGTCCTTGTTTCCAGGGACCTGGAAGGACAGTGAGTGAATTCTCCTTGTGCTATATTGTGCTTAAAAAAAACATTTTTTCTAGGGACAGAAAACTGTAGGTAGGGAGAGTGTCAGTTTCTTTCACTGTGCAAGTCCTTGTTTCTAGGGACCTGGAAGGACAGTGAGTGAATTCTCCTTGTGCTATATTGTGCTTAAAAAAAACATTTTTTCTAGGGACAGAAAACTGTAGGTAGGGAGAGTGTCAGTTTCTTTCACTGTGCAAGTCCTTGTTTCCAGGGACCTGGAAGGACAGTGAGTGAATTCTCCTTGTGCTATATTGTGCTTAAAAAAAACATTTTTTCTAGGGACAGAAAACTGTAGGTAGGGAGAGTGTCAGTTTCTTTCACTGTGCAAGTCCTTGTTTCCAGGGACCTGGAAGGACAGTGAGTGAATTCTCCTTGTGCTATATTGTGCTTAAAAAAAACATTTTTTCTAGGGACAGAAAACTGTAGGTAGGGAGAGTGTCAGTTTCTTTCACTGTGCAAGTCCTTGTTTCCAGGGACCTGGAAGGACAGTGAGTGAATGCTCCTTGTGCTATAGTGTGCTTAAAAAAAACATTTTTTCTAGGGACAGAAAACTCTAGGTAGGGAGAGTGTCAGTTTCTTTCACTGTGCAAGTCCTTGTTTCCAGGGACCTGGAAGGACAGTGAGTGAATTCTCCTTGTGCTATAGTGTGCTTAAAAAAAACATTTTTTCTAGGGACAGAAAACTGTAGGTAGGGAGAGTGTCAGTTTCTTTCACTGTGCAAGTCCTTGTTTCCAGGGACCTGGAAGGACAGTGAGTGAATTCTCCTTGTGCTATATTGTGCTTAAAAAAAACATTTTTTCTAGGGACAGAAAACTGTAGGTAGGGAGAGTGTCAGTTTCTTTCACTGTGCAAGTCCTTGTTTCTAGGGACTGGGAAGGACAGTGAGTGAATTCTCCTTGTGCTATAGTGTGCTTAAAAAAAACATTTTTTCTAGGGACAGAAAACTGTAGGTAGGGAGAGTGTCAGTTTCTTTCACTGTGCAAGTCCTTGTTTCTAGGGACTGGGAAGGACAGTGAGTGAATTCTCCTTGTGCTATAGTGTGCTTAAAAAAAACATTTTTTCTAGGGACAGAAAACTGTAGGTAGGGAGAGTGTCAGTTTCTTTCACTGTGCAAGTCCTTGTTTCTAGGGACCTGGAAGGACAGTGAGTGAATTCTCCTTGTGCTATATTGTGCTTAAAAAAAACATTTTTTCTAGGGACAGAAAACTGTAGGTAGGGAGAGTGTCAGTTTCTTTCACTGTGCAAGTCCTTGTTTCCAGGGACCTGGAAGGACAGTGAGTGAATTCTCCTTGTGCTATATTGTGCTTAAAAAAAACATTTTTTCTAGGGACAGAAAACTGTAGGTAGGGAGAGTGTCAGTTTCTTTCACTGTGCAAGTCCTTGTTTCCAGGGACCTGGAAGGACAGTGAGTGAATGCTCCTTGTGCTATAGTGTGCTTAAAAAAAACATTTTTTCTAGGGACAGAAAACTCTAGGTAGGGAGAGTGTCAGTTTCTTTCACTGTGCAAGTCCTTGTTTCCAGGGACCTGGAAGGACAGTGAGTGAATTCTCCTTGTGCTATAGTGTGCTTAAAAAAAACATTTTTTCTAGGGACAGAAAACTGTAGGTAGGGAGAGTGTCAGTTTCTTTCACTGTGCAAGTCCTTGTTTCCAGGGACCTGGAAGGACAGTGAGTGAATTCTCCTTGTGCTATATTGTGCTTAAAAAAACATTTTTTCTAGGGACAGAAAACTGTAGGTAGGGAGAGTGTCAGTTTCTTTCACTGTGCAAGTCCTTGTTTCTAGGGACCTGGAAGGACAGTGAGTGAATTCTCCTTGTGCTATATTGTGCTTAAAAAAAACATTTTTTCTAGGGACAGAAAACTGTAGGTAGGGAGAGTGTCAGTTTCTTTCACTGTGCAAGTCCTTGTTTCCAGGGACCTGGAAGGACAGTGAGTGAATTCTCCTTGTGCTATATTGTGCTTAAAAAAAACATTTTTTCTAGGGACAGAAAACTGTAGGTAGGGAGAGTGTCAGTTTCTTTCACTGTGCAAGTCCTTGTTTCTAGGGACCTGGAAGGACAGTGAGTGAATTCTCCTTGTGCTATATTGTGCTTAAAAAAAAAACATTTTTTCTAGGGACAGAAAACTGTAGGTAGGGAGAGTGTCAGTTTCTTTCACTGTGCAAGTCCTTGTTTCTAGGGACCTGGAAGGACAGTGAGTGAATTCTCCTTGTGCTATATTGTGCTTAAAAAAAACATTTTTTCTAGGGACAGAAAACTGTAGGTAGGGAGAGTGTCAGTTTCTTTCACTGTGCAAGTCCTTGTTTCCAGGGACCTGGAAGGACAGTGAGTGAATTCTCCTTGTGCTATATTGTGCTTAAAAAAAACATTTTTTCTAGGGACAGAAAACTGTAGGTAGGGAGAGTGTCAGTTTCTTTCACTGTGCAAGTCCTTGTTTCTAGGGACCTGGAAGGACAGTGGGTGAATTCTCCTTGTGCTATATTGTGCTTAAAAAAAACATTTTTTCTAGGGACAGAAAACTGTAGGTAGGGAGAGTGTCAGTTTCTTTCACTGTGCAAGTCCTTGTTTCTAGGGACTGGGAAGGACAGTGAGTGAATTCTCCTTGTGCTATAGTGTGCTTAAAAAAAACATTTTTTCTAGGGACAGAAAACTGTAGGTAGGGAGAGTGTCAGTTTCTTTCACTGTGCAAGTCCTTGTTTCTAGGGACCTGGAAGGACAGTGAGTGAATTCTCCTTGTGCTATATTGTGCTTAAAAAAAACATTTTTTCTAGGGACAGAAAACTGTAGGTAGGGAGAGTGTCAGTTTCTTTCACTGTGCAAGTCCTTGTTTCTAGGGACCTGGAAGGACAGTGAGTGAACTCTCCTTGTGCTATATTGTGCTTAAAAAAAACATTTTTTCTAGGGACAGAAAACTGTAGGTAGGGAGAGTGTCAGTTTCTTTCACTGTGCAAGTCCTTGTTTCTAGGGACCTGGAAGGACAGTGAGTGAATTCTCCTTGTGCTATATTGTGCTTAAAAAAAACATTTTTTCTAGGGACAGAAAACTGTAGGTAGGGAGAGTGTCAGTTTCTTTCACTGTGCAAGTCCTTGTTTCTAGGGACCTGGAAGGACAGTGAGTGAATTCTCCTTGTGCTATATTGTGCTTAAAAAAAACATTTTTTCTAGGGACAGAAAACTGTAGGTAGGGAGAGTGTCAGTTTCTTTCACTGTGCAAGTCCTTGTTTCTAGGGACCTGGAAGGACAGTGAGTGAATTCTCCTTGTGCTATATTGTGCTTAAAAAAAACATTTTTTCTAGGGACAGAAAACTGTAGGTAGGGAGAGTGTCAGTTTCTTTCACTGTGCAAGTCCTTGTTTCAAGGGACAGAGAAGGACACCTGAAGGTAGCCCTTATTGCTTTTTTCCCATCTCCCTGCAGGCCATCTATTAGAATGTCTGGAAGGCAAACAAGGAGAGGCAGACAGTCAGGAGGCAATAAAAGAGGGCAAGCAGGCTCTGTGTCTGGGGGCAACAGTGCTGGTCGTGGACGCGGTGCATTGTCATCAGCACATGGCCATGGGACACGCTTGTCCTTCTTTTCCGCAGCTGGACATGTTGAGCCACATCATGCCGAAGACTTGGTAGAGTGGATGACCAAGCCCTCCTCCTCCTCCTCATCCTCTCTCACCCAGGCTCAGGGTACTGGCAAAGCAGCTGCCAAAGCGTCCTCTTCCCTGGTATCAATGTCAGACTCATCATCAGTCACTCCTTCCCTAGACCCACCATGTCCTCCTCCTGAGGAGTCCCCCGAACTGTTTGAGCACAGTGTTGGGTACATGCTCCAGGAGGATGCCCAGCGTTTCGAAGGGTCTGATGATGAAACCCAGCTACAGGAAGGCAGTAGGGTGAGAGCAGACAGAGGGGATGCTCAAGAAGGACACCAATCTGGCAGTCATGTTCCAGCAGCTGCAGCATACTGCCAGATTGGCTCCAGTGATGAGGAGGGAGGGGATGATGAGGTCACTGACTCCACGTGGGTGCCTAATAGGAGAGAGGAGGAGGAGGATGAGGAGGAGGCACATCTCCAACGAGACAGGATGCCCTTTGGTGGCCAGCGTAAGGGCAGTACACCGACGGAATCACACCGCAGAGCTCCGCCTGTGCAGGGCGCTGCCTCTGCCCGTCATTCAAAAAGTTCCTTGGTGTGGGCCTTTTTTGAGGCTAGTGCATCAGATCGCACAGCTGCTGTTTGCAACATATGTCTCAAGCGTATATCGCGTGGCCAAAACATCAGCCGCTTGGGTACCACATGCCTGACCAGACATATGTTGACCTGCCATGCAGCTCGTTGGCAAGCCTACCTCAAAGACCCACACCAAAGAACAAAGCGGACCTCTCCTTGCACCGCATCAGCTGGGCTCTCCAACCCCACTATAACTTCAGTCCTCTCTGAAACATGCACTGAGAGGAATGAAGGTGTAGAATTAGGTGTGTCACAGCCAAGTACTTGCGGCCACTCTGCTAGCAGTACACCGACGTCCGATTCTAGCAGGCAAATTTCCCTGCCCCAGCTGCTGGACCGTCGAAAGAAGTTCACTCCCAGCCATCCACATGCCCAGCGGTTGAATGCTAGCTTGGCTAAATTGCTAGCGCTTCAACTGCTGCCTTTTCAGTTGGTAGACTCGGCCCCCTTCCGTGAGTTTGTGCAATGTGCGGTTCCTCAGTGGCAGGTTCCCAAACGCCACTTTTTCTCACGGAAGGCTATTCCGGCTCTCTACCGGCATGTGGAAGGCAATGTCTTGGCCTCGCTGGACAGGGCGGTCAGCGGTAAGGTGCATATTACCGCTGACTCATGGTCCAGCAGGCATGGACAGGGACGTTACCTTTCTTTCACGGCCCATTGGGTCACTCTTTTGGCAGCTGGGAAGGATGCAGGACAAGGTGCAGTAGTGTTGGAGGTTGTTCCACCGCCACGCCTCCAAAATGCTACTACTGGTTGTGACACACCTCTCTCCTCCACCCCCTCCTCTTCTTCTTCCTCCATGGCCTCTTCCTGTGGTTTGTCCTATGAACCAGCGGTGCTCCGTAGCCGTTCACGGGGCTACGCAAGTACGCAGGCAAAAAGATGCCATGCCGTGCTTGCGCTGGTGTGTTTGGGGGGACAGAAGCCACACTGGGGCAGAGGTCCTGTCTGCTCTGCAGGGCCAGGCCGAGAGGTGGTTGACGCCACGCCAGCTTAAGCCAGGAATGGTGGTTTGCGACAATGGCACCAACCTCCTCTCCGCCCTCCGACAGGGACAACTGACCCATGTGCCCTGTGTGGCTCACGTCCTTAACCTGGTGGTGCAGCGGTTCTTGGGCAGGTACCCGGGCTTACAGGATGTCCTGAGGCAGGCCAGGAAAGTCTGTGTGCATTTCCGCAGATCTTATAATGCCAGTGCTCGCCTGGCTGAGCTGCAAAAGGAGTTGAACCTGCCCAAGAACCGCCTTATATGTGACATGCCCACCAGGTGGAACTCAACGTTGGCCATGCTGCAGCGGCTGCACACGCAGCAGAGGGCCATCAATGAGTACCTGTGCGACTACGGCACCAGGACAGGGTCAGGGGAGCTTGGTTTTTTTTCTCCACGCCAGTGGGGCATGATCAGGGATGCATGCACTGTCCTGGCACCATTTGAGGAGGCCACGAGGATGGTGAGCAGTGACAGTGCATGCATCAGTGACACTGTACCTCTTGTCCACCTGTTGGAGCACACGCTGCGTGGAATAATGGACAGGGCACTTGAGGCAGAACAGAGGCAGGAAGAGGAGGACTTCCTTGCCTCTCAAGGCCCCCTTTACCCAGACAGTGTTAATTCTGTCCCACCCATCGCACAGGAAGAGGAAGAGGAAGAGGAGGAGGAGGAGGAGGAGGATTGTGTCAGCATGGAGGTGGAGGCTGGCACTCAGCATCATCAGCAGCAGTCTTTTAGGGATGATTTACAGTCCCAAGAAACCAGTGGACTTGTACGTGGCTGGGAGGAGGTGACTGCGGATCATGTCGTCCTTAGTGACCCAGAGGACTCCGGAGCGAATGCCTCAGCAAACCTACGCTGCATGGCCTCCCTGATCCTGCAAAGTCTGCGGAAGGATCCTCGTATTCTTCGGATCAAGGAGAGGGACCATTACTGGCTGGCCACTCTCCTTGATCCACGGTACAAGGGTAAGGTTGCGGACCTTATGTTACCGTCGCAGAGGGAGCAGAGGATGAGACAACTCCGGGAGGCCTTGCAGAAAGGTCTGTGCAACGCGTTCCCAGAGACTGGGAGGTTACAAACTCCTGGTCCAGGACAACGAGTTGCTGAGGCTTCGGCCAGTCAAAGAAGGAGCGGTGGGGAAGGTGGCCGTCTGACCGATGCGTTCAGACAATTCTTTAGTCCGCAGCCCCAAAGTATGATTGGTTCCAGCAACCATCGCCAGCGTCTGATAAACATGGTGCAGGAATATCTAGGGGCAAGGTCAGACTTGGACACCTTCCCCACCGAAAATCCTCTGGCTTACTGGGTCTTGAGGATGGATCACTGGCCAGAGCTTGCACAGTATGCAATTGAGCTACTGGCCTGTCCTGCATCCAGCGTTCTTTCGGAACGCACATTCAGTGCTGCTGGAGGATTTGTCACGGATCACAGGATGCGCCTGTCCACCGACTCGGTTGATCGACTGACTTTCATCAAGATGAACCAGTCTTGGATCACCACCAGCTACCACACACCTGATGCTGATATAACAGACTAATTGATTTTAACATGTCACGTCCCTTCAAGACTGATGCTGATGCTGAGTGCCTGTGCTGTTATGTTGACTGGCTATCCTTCTCCTCCGAGTCCTCAATGATACGATTGATGATGATAGCTTGGAAGATCATTTTTGTTTATGGGTGCCGCCACCAGTGGCTAAGGCCCAATTTTTCAGCCCCTGTTTTACAGGGGCGTGTACTTACAATTTTTTTAGCAATAATTTGCCATAGGGCTCATTGCTGTGCTCCAAGTACAGTATCTGTGAGGGGTTGTAGTGTTGTGCCACCAGTGCCTAAGGCCCAATTTTTCAGCCCCTGTTTAACAGGGGCGTGTCATTACAATTTTTGAAGCAATACTTTGCAACAGGGCTCATTGCTGTGCTCCAAGTACAGTATCTGTGAGGGGTTGTAGTGTTGTGCCACCAGTGCCTAAGGCCCAATTTTTCAGCCCCTGTTCAACAGGGGCATGCAATTACAATTCTTGATGTAATAATTCACAGCAGGGCCCATTCCTGCACCCACCAAGAGTAAGTCTGAGGGCTTACAGTGTTGTGGCAACGCCACCACCACCACCACCACGAAAGGCCCAATTTTTCAGCCACTGTTCAAAAGGGGCATGTAATTACAATTCTTGATCTAATAATTCACAGCAGGGCCCATTCCTGCACCCACCAAGAGTAACTCTGAGGGCTTACAGTGTTGTGGCAACACCACCACCACCACCACCACCACGAAAAGCCCAATTTTTCAGCCCCTGTTCAACAGGGGCATGCAATTACAATTCTTGATCTAATAATTCACAGCAGGGCCCATTGCTGCACCCACCAAGAGTAACTGTCAGGGCTTACAGTGTTGTGGCACCAGCACCACCATCAAAGCCCCAATTTTTACTACCACTGTTCAACAATTATATGTAATTAAAATTCCTGATATAATAGTTGACAGCAGGGCGTTCCAACACCAACCAATGGTAACTGTGAGTGCTTACAGTGTTGTGCCAACACCAACAACTAAGGGGCCTATTTCTGCAGAGTATATACGGCAGGTCCCTACTTTCAAACATCCAACTTACAAACGACTCCTACTTGCAAACGAAAGAAGACAACAGGAAGTGAGAGGAAATCTACCCCTAGGAAGGAAAATTCTCTCCTGTAAGAATAAATATGGGAGAAAGGTGTCTCCTCTGTACTGATGCTTTATCAGCAATCCTTGTTTCAAGAAAAACACCACATTTCAAAAACAGTTGTCATTGGGACGGAAAGTGAGGTGAAATGTTCTGAACAGGGGCACAGACAGCAAAACAAATGTTACAGGGGTGATAACCCTTACCTATGTTTCCCAAAAAGTTTAAAAATAGATTTTTGGGCTGGAGCTACAGTTCAACAATGTACCTGTTCAAAATTACAAACACATTCTACATAAGAACAAACCTACAGTCCCTGTCTTGTATGCACCGCCTGTATACGGCTGTTCAGAGTATATAGGGCCTTTTTTATTTTATGTGCGGGGTTCCCCTTAATATCCATACAAGACCCAAAGGGGCTGGTAATGGGCTGGGGTAGGGGGGGGGTCATGGGGTAGCTATGCCATTTTTCTTAAAGATTTTCATCCATATTACCGGGACCAGACATTACATTAAAGCCGCAAGAAGATTTAAATGGCTTTTTTTTCCTTTTAGAAGTGTCATTTTGTGCAGGGACAGTTCTAAACACGGGAAACACGTGGCACTTCACAGGCATACTTTAGACACCCCCCAGGTACGATATTTAAAGGAATATTTGACTTTTTTTTTTCACTTTATGCATCATTAAAATGACTGCTCCCGAAAAACGACCGTTTTTAAAACTTCTTTTTGCATTGATACATGTCCCCTGGTGCAGAACCCGGGTTCCCAAACCCTTTTTAGGACAATAACATGCATAATAGTTGTTATAATTAGCACTTTAGAATTCGAACGTTCGCATCCATTGTATTTAATAGGGTTCTAATGTTCGTACGAACTTTCGGTCCGTTCGCGGGTTCTGGTGCGAACCGAACCCGGGGGTGTTCGGCTCATCACTAAAATCCACATGGATTCTACATCCGCTTTAAAACGCAGGGAATCTCCCTTGAAAAAATTAATTGTTGAGCACGACTTGTTTGACGTCTGGAGATGTTTGATTGGAGAGGAGAGAGATTATACATATTTCTCTCCTTTACATAAAACGTACTCCCGTATTGATAATTTTCTCACTGACAAATGGCTCCTCCAGAACATTAGCGCAGCTGTAATCCACACCACATCCTGGTCGGATCATGCCCCAATTACCATTACTGTGTCTGATTCATCGCAACAAAACAACACATTCATATGGAGGGCGAACAACTATATCTTGCAGCATCCAAATTACTCTCCAGAAATAACAGCCCAACTAAACGAATATTTCTAAATAAATTCAGGCTCTGTATCCGACCAGTGTGTGCTGTGGAACGCGCACAAAGCGTATATCAGAGGAATGTTAATCAAGCTTAGCTCCCGCCACAAAAATAATAGAACAATGCAGATAGACTCCCTTCTGACCCAAATTGAAAAATTAGAACAACAAAATAAATCCAAACCCAATCCAACATACTCAGCACAAATCCTAATATTTAAACGAGAACTACGTATCCTCCTCCTCCAATCGTACGAACGAATCCAGAGAAAACTAAAAGCCACTTCGTACTCCACATCCAACAAAGCAGGTAAAACCCTTGCACAACGTATAAAGGGCAGGCGTATAAAAAATAAAATAGACCACATATTCCATCCCCACACAAAGGAAAATCACAGAAACCCACAAGAGATAGCGGATGCTTTCAGCACGTACTACAGCGATCTATATAATCTACAGTGAGACCCCGACACACACCAACCCACCCTAGACGAAATCACAGACTTTCTCTCACATATCAGTCTTCCGTCGTTAACGTTAGAGCAACTCTCCCGCCTCAATGACCCTTTCACAGTACAAGAAATAGTAGAGACTATCAACACTCTCCCCTTAGGGAAATCACCAGGTCCCGACGGGCTAACGGGAGAATACTATAAACAATTTGCGCATCACCTAGCTCCGCACCTTGCGAACATGACAATGACGCGGCCTCCTCTGCTACATTTCCTCGGGAATCCTTACAAGCATTAATTATTACCCTCCCCAAGCCAGGGAAAGACTCAGTAACACCTCAGAACTTCCGTCCAATATCTCTATTAAACCTAGACTTAAAAATTTATGCCAAGTTGATCGCCACACGACTGAATCATATCATGCCCAACCTGATCCACAAGGATCAATCGGGCTTCACAGCGGGAAGACAAGCGTCAGATGCTACAAGGAGACTAATCAATATCATACATTATGCCGAGAATAGTGGAACGCCTTCCCTGCTCCTTTCTTTGGACGCGGAGAAGGCGTTCGACAGGATCAACTGGAAGTACTTACATCAAGTTCTCCAGAAGTTTGGTTTCACAGGTCAAATACTTAACGCTATCCTAGCACTATACACCTCCCCTTCGGCCCGGGTATTCTCTGCAGACATGATCTCCCAACCATTTAACATTACCAATGGCACTAGACAAGGCTGCCCATTGTCGCCACTGATCTTCAACCTACTAATGGAACCCCTGGCAGATCACATAAGACAGAACCCAAATATCTCTGGTCTCAAGATAGGACACCAAACACACAAGGTTAGTCTGTTCGCAGACTATGTCATTCTTATGACTACAAACCCGATATCATCCCTACCAGAAATACAAAATACCCTTCAGTGGTTCAGTAAAATTTCCTACTATAAGGTCAACGCTTCCAAGTCATACATATTAGACCTAGGAATAGATGCAACTTCCAGGAACCTACTCCAAACACAATTTCCCTTCACATGGGCGGAACACGACATAACATACCTAGGGATCCAACTGCCAAGATCGACAAAAAATCTCTTTAAGTGCAACTTTATCCCGTTTCTTACCAAACTTCAAACTGAGGCCCATAAATTAGCAAAACAGGAATTATCATGGTCGGGCAGACTCGCTGCATTCAAAATGTTACTTTTACCACAGCTGATATACTTATACAGGACCATCCCCATCCCTATCCCGTCGTCTTACTTTAAATCTCTCCAAACAACTCTGAACACATTTCTATGGAAAGGCAAACCACCTAGATGCGCAAAACATACACTTATAAAACATAAATTAGCGGGAGGAGCAGGTCTGATTGACTTTGAAGATTACTATTGGGCATCCCTACTGACACAAATACAGGAATGGTTTCACAACCCTCCTAGCAAACTCTGGAGCATTACCGAAGCTGCAATGATTAAACATCATACATTGCAAAACTGGTTGCTGAGTACCCCTCTTGGAGCCCCCATCTCCAATGCCCTTCCTCCTACGATAAGAGCCTCTGCACAAGCTTGGAAAAAACTAATAAACCTAACTCCAACAATGGCAAACTCATTCTCTCCTCCGTTACCGTTAGAAATACTCTATCATTTCACTACAGATCTATATCTAGCACACTGGACACGTAAAGGTATTAACCACATACAAGATCTACTCCAAGTGAACACAATAATGTCGTTCCAAACACTTCAACAGAAATTCGCCCTTCCCAATTCGGATCTATTTACATATCTACGAATCAAACATTGTCTATCTCACCTAGCTCAGCCACTCTATACACTCCCACCTAGAGCGTGGGCATACTTGACAAATCCCTCGAAGATAAAAGGAATTTCCCTTTTCTATAATATTCTACATCAGAAAATGGAAATTACTAAAACTAAACCACACATGCACTGGGACACAGACCTTGGAAAAACCTTTACTGAATCTCAATGGCAAACAGCACTACGCTCCATATACAAGGCAACCCTAAATTCAACATTCTGGGAAATCACTCAAAAAATTTCTCTGCGGTGGTATCTTACACCAACTAAATTAGCATCTTTTAACAACACCACCTCAGACGTATGTTGGAGATGCAACTCAGGGAGAGGAGACCTGTTTCACATCCTCTGGGCGTGCCCTTCAATACAAACATATTGGATAAACATCTTCCTCATCCTGTCGGATATCGCACAGGAACAAATGCCACCTTCTCCGGCATTGGCATTGCTCAATTTGACAATTGAGTCAGTGCCAGGCCCATTGAGATTGGTTTTAACCAACGTCCTTCTTGCTGCTCGGCTGAGTTTGACCAAATTATGGAAAAACACCCAACCTCCTACGACTGAAAATACCATTGATCTCGTTAACCTACACTTCACATATGAGATTACACTGGCCTCTAGTAGAGGTCAACTTAACAAAACAAAAAATGCATGGCTCCCCTGGACCAGGTGGTCCGGAGCAGAACGGTTCATACAACCCAAAGAAGCTGATAGTACCCCCGGACCGCGATAACTGAGTCATCTGTCTGGATATGATAGCTATGATAATGTCACGTTAATATGTTTTGAAGATACACTTTAGTGACGTATGTTTTTTGATTGCACTGTAAAGAACTATATGATATCTCCTGAAGCAAAAATTTGGAACGCAAATTGTTTGAACTTTTATGTACCACACTTGAAAAATTTAATAAAAAACTATTGAAGAAAAAAAAAAAATTGACGCAGGGTTCCCCTTAATAACCATACCAGACCTGAAGGGCCTGGTAATTGAATTTGGGGGGACCCCCACGCATTTTTTGTTTTTTATCAATGACTTTTCTCTGTATTGCCGGGAGCCGACAATTCATTATAGTGCTTTTGAATGACTTTTTTTCCTTCAGAAATTACACTTTGTGCAGGGACAGTTCTAAGCACGGGAAACAAGCGCTACTTTACAGGCATACTATACACACTCCCTAGGTACGAAATTTAAAGGAATATTTCACTTTTATTATTTCACTTTAAGCATTATTAAAATCACTGCTCCTGAAAAAAACTGCAGTTTTTAAAACTTTTTTTTGCATTGATACATGTCCCCTGGGGCAGGACCGGGTCCCCAAACACTTTTTATGACAATAACTTGCATATAAGCCTTTAAAATTAGCTCTTTAGATTTCTCCCATAGACTTTTACAGGGTCTTCCGCGGCTTTTCGAATTTGCCACAAACACCCCAAATTGTTCGCTGTTTGGCGAACAGGCGAACAGGCAATGTTCGAGTCGAACATGAGTTTGACTCAAACTCAAAGCTCATCCCTACAAGCAACAGACAGCATGGATTCATGAAAGACAGAAGTTGTCAGACAAATCTAATTTCTTTTTATGAGAAGGTAAGTAAAACCTTGGACAGAGGGTGGCTGTGTATATGGTATACTTGGATTTTGCAAAAGCATATGACACAGTTCCCCACACACGGCTAATGTGTAAGGCAGGGGTCGACAACCTACGGCCCGCGGGCTGCGTCTGGCCCGCCGCCGCTAAATGCCTGGCCCATCACTGAGGATCTGTCCCAGGTTCCGGGCACCTTCATTCCGGGACAATACTGTGTCCCGGAATGAAACTAACAGAGGAGCAAATTCCGCCATAGCGCTGGCGCTCGCTCCGCCTCCACTGCCACCTGAGAGACTCTTCTACTGGCCAGGCCACTGGTTGCTAGAACCGTCTAGCAACCAGTGACATCACGGCTGTGACTCCCTGCCCTGCATTCAAAGCAGAGGAGGAGTTAATGTCCTCCTCATCTGGGCTTAGTGCTCTCCATGAGTCGGCTCCGCCTCCACCACGGACGTCCGGCACCCACCTCCTCTATCTTCTCCGGACCGGCTCTGCCTGCACTATGAATGTCCACTTCACCCACCCCCTCCATCTTCTCCGGGCCGGCTCCGCCTGCACCACGGATGTCCACTCCACCCACCTCTTCTATTATCTCAAGGCTGGGCTCCATCCTCCAGTATGCTTTTAAGCAGGGGACTCCCTGAACCCTGTGCCACACTGCCACTGAAAGGAGCCACAGCGATTGGGGGGGGCGTTCACCTTCCCGGGGAGGCCGGGGCGCTGGTGTGTTAGACTGGTGGCAGGCTGCGGGTTCAAGTGGCACTGCACAGTGGGCAGGCTGCGGGTTCAAGGGACACTGCATATGGGCAGGCTGCAGGTAGCAAGTGACATGCTGCAACTGGTGGCAGGCTGCGGGTCACAAGTGACATGCTGCATCCAGTGGCAGGCGATGGTGGCAAGTTACAAGCTGCATCTGGTGGCAGGCGATGGTGGCAAGTGACAAGCTGCATCTGGTGGCAGGCAACGGTGGCAAGTGACACACTGCATCTAGTAGCAGGCGACAGTGGCAAGTGACAAGCTGTATCTGTTGGCAGGCGACAGTGGCAAGTGACAAGCTGCATCTGGTGGCAAGGGAAAATGGCAAGTGACACGCTGCATCTGGTAGCAAGGGACGGTGACAAGTGACATGCTGCATCTGATGGCAGGCGACGGTGGCAAGTGACAAGCTGCATCTGGTGGCAGATAACAATGGCAAGTGACATGCTGCATCTGGCGGCAGGCGACAGCGGCAAGTGACACGCTGCATCTGGTGGCAGGCGACGGTGGCAAGTGACACGCTGCATCTGGTGGTAAGGGCCAGTGGCAAGTGACACACTGCATCTGGTGGCAGGCGACGATGGCAAGTAACACACTGCATTTAGTGGCTGGCGACAGTAAGGTAAGGTGGCAACGACGATGGCAAGTAACACACTGCATCTAGTGGCTGGCGACAGTGCAAAGTGATAGGCTGTATCTGGTGGCAAGTGACGGTCGTAGGTGACATGCTGCATCTGGTGGCTGGCAACAGTGGCAAGTGACATGCTTTATCTGGTGGAAAGCAATGGTGGCAGGTAACATGCTGCATCTGGTGGTAGGTGACGGTGGCAAGTGACAAGCTGCATTTGTTGGCAAGCAACGGTGGCAAGTGACACACTGTAGCTGATGGCAGGGGACGGTGGCAAGTGACAAGCCGCATCTGGTGGCAAGCAACGGTGGCAAGTGACAAGCTGCATCTGGTGGCAGGCGACGGTGGCACGCTGCATCTGCTGGCAAGTGACAAACTCAGGGTTCCCACTGATTCTGCATTATGGTGAGTTGAACTATTTTATTATATATTACAATGTATTAATAGAAATAATGTGATTTGATCATCTTGACACCATATCAAGCATGGTGTCGGAATTATTTAAGTGCTAACACCAGCCATTCGTCAAATTACCTGTTGCGGAATTTTCGGTCAACCCCGAGGCTACATTCTTCCATCCCCCATCCTGGCTGTGCAATGTAAAGGGGTCCAGAGGTGCAGGGTGCTGTGTAATGTAAAGGGGTCCAGAGGTGCGGGGTCTGTGTAATGTAAAGGGGCCAGAGGTGCGGGGTCTGTGTAATGTAAAGGGGCCAGAGGTGCGGGGTCTGTGTAATGTAAAGGGGGCCAGAGGTGCGGGGGCTGTGTAATGTAAAGGGGGCCAGAGGTGCGGGGGCTGTGTAATGAAAAGGGGGCCAGAGGTGCGCCAGCTGTGTAATGTTATCCCAATTTATTAGCAGGTGAATGCAACCCTCCATGTATTCATAAACATTGAATCCGGCCCTTAAGCGGAAAAAGGCTGCTGGCCCCTGGTGTAAGGTAAAGTCTACAGGATTGGAAATATCAGTTTGTAAATGGATAGAAAACTGGCTAAAAGACAGAATTCAGAGAGTAGTGGTTAATGATTCTTACTCTGAATGGTCTAAGGTTATCAGTGGTGTACCCCAAGGTTCAGTGCTGGGACCCTTACTTTTGAATATCTTTATAAATGATATTGGGTCTGGGATTAAAACTTCCATTTCAGTCTTTGCAGATGACACTAAGCTATGTAGTGGAATAACGTCCTTACAGGATGTCGCCAATTTACAAGCCGACCTCAATGCACTGTTTAATTGGGTGACTATGTGGCAAATGAGGATTAATGTCGATAAATGTAAAGTTATGCACTCGGGGCTAAGATTATTTTCTAAAATCTTTGCAATGTAAAGTGTGTGCTTTACACTTTAATGGGTTTTCATATGCTACTGGGGCTCTTTTCAGTCACATGGGCTGCTATATTGGATATCTGACCCCCCTGTGGCTTCTTCCTCTAAGTGAAGACAGGGCACACTGTGGTATCAAAGATATCTGAACTCAGAGAACATAACAAAACATGTATATAACACTGGAGCACTATGGTTATAGTCATGTCCGTGGTGATTGATGTGTATATGAAATAATCAGTTAACGTCTTACTAGCAGTGAGGTCCTTCTTCACTAGTGGAGCAATGCCCCCAGTTACAATTGATTGGCGACACGTCATTTTCACTGCAATCTGTGATGCATAGAAGAAAAGTTGTTTCGTTTAAACCATGGAAATACATTTTCATTTCTTCTGGAATATCTTCATCCTCTGAACAGAGTTCTGCAAAATAAAAGGCATATTACTTGTTTACATCTCTTATAGTTTTTTTTTTTTTACTTTTTTTTTTATGATGTTGGATAACGAACTTCTGATACATCATTTCTCAAAGAGATTTGACAAGAGAGGATCAGGTTCTATAAAATGGAGGACATTAGGAATGTTACCGTTTGTGTTGACTCTCCAAATGTAGAGTTGCAAAGCTCCCAACTGTCCCTCTTTCCTCCTCATTTGTCCCTCATGATCTGATCCATATAGTTGTATATAAAATGCACTTTTTATCTCTCAAAAAGTCTTTCCCCAGTGCTAAATCTTTCATCCAGTTTAAAAATTCTGCATTTGTGAATTTTAAAAGCCAATATAAAGGAATAGAAGTGGTAAAAAAAGGCACTTGTGGGTTTAACTAATAATTTTTTTGTATAATTGTCCTTTAGGACCCTTTCACACGGGCGGACCGTATGTCCGTTTTTTCATCTATCCGTTTACGGGTCAAAAAGGGACATACATGTATCCCTATGGAATAGCGGGTGTCAGCGGATGAACATCCACTGACACCCGATATCATCCGTCTCCGCTATGGTCTGATTCTGCAGACGGAGGAAAATCCTATTTTTCCATCCGTCTGCAGAGCGGATCGGATGAACACGGACAGACGGTCCGTGTTCAATCGATCCCCCCATAGAGGAGAGCGGAGATCTGACAGAGCGGCCCCTGCGCAGTGTGCGGGGACCGCCCTGTCATCCGCCGGCTCAACAGAGCGATCCCCGCTGAGCAAGCGGATATTTAAGGGACGGATTCTCACGGGATATGCCCGTGTGAAAGGGCTCTAAACCACTTCAGCCCCGGAAGATTTTACCCCCTTCCTGACCAGAGCACTTTTTACAATTTGGCACTGCGTCGCTTTAACTAACAATTGCGCGGTCGTTCGACGTTGCACCCAAACAAAATTTATGTCATTTTTTTCCTACAAGTAAAAAAAGCTTTCTTTTGGTGGTATTTGATCACCTCTGCGGTTTTTATTTTTTGCGCTATAAACAAAAAAGAGCGACAATTTTGAAAAAAAAAATATATATTTTTTACGTTTTGCTATAATAGATATCCCATAAATAAAAAAAAAATAATTATAATTTCTTCATCAGTTTAGGCTAATATATATTCTACATATTTTTGGTAAAAAAAAAATCACAATAAGCATATATTGATTGGTTTGCACAAAAGTTATTAGTAATGGCAGTGACCTGCGATTTTTAGCGGTACTGCGACATTGCAACGGAAAGATCGGAGACTTTTGACACTCTCTTGGGACCATTAGCATTTATACAGCGATCAGTCCTATAAAAATGCACTGATTACTGTGTAAATGTCCCTGGCAGGGAAGGGGTTAACACTAGGGGGCGATCAAGGGGTTAACTGTGTGTTCCCTCGTGTGTGTGTGTGTGTTCTAACTGTATGGGGATAGGATTGACTAGGAGAGGAGACATATCGTTTTTCCTACTTAGTAGGAACAAACAACATGTCTCTTCTTCTCTGACAGCACAGGCATTTGTGTCTTTACACACACAAATCCCCATGCTGGCGCTCGCGCGTGGCCGGCGGCGATCGTACCCGTCGACCACGCACATCGGCCCCCCACAGTGTAGCACGCGCACACGTGCCCTCTGGTGGCCGCTAAAGGAATGGACGTAGCCATACAAGATTTTGCCCAGGGGAGCCATTCTGCCGCAGTATATCTGCGTGAGCCAGTCGGGAACCGGTTAAGGGGGCGTGGCAGGTGGTGTGACCTTTACCTAAATACTTTTGCTAATAGGTGTCCCTCGTCCCTATCGCAAAATGTTGGGAGGTATGGAGTTGTTTAAAAAGGACAGTAATGTTTGTCATCAATTAGCTGGATGAGATATTATTCTCATGTACAGGTCCCAATGGGAGATAACAGTATGTTCTGTTTTATCACCTTTTCCCATAGCCTCCATCAGTGTAAAGCAATACATTTTGCAATATATAAAATGACCACATGACACCACTAAACAATGTTCTGCTATAATTAGAATGGCCACATGATGTCACCAAACCATACAGAACAATGTTCTGCTATACATGGAATAGCCACATGAGGTCACCAAACCACACACAACAATGTTTTGCTATACATGGAATAGCCACATGAGGTCACCAAACCACACAGAACAATGTCTTTCTATAGCTAGTATAGCAACATGAGGCTACTAAACCTCACAGAACAATGGTCATTGACCAAATGTGAATGTGTCCATGCATGCCCGCCAAACTATCACAGTCCCACTGTAAGACGCTGATCACCGCCATTCCTAGTATAAAACAAATAAATAAATACCTAAAAATTCCAGTATATATACCCTAGTTTGTAGATGCTATAACTTTCACACAAACCAATTAATATACACTTATTGGGATTTATTTTATTTTTTTTACCAAAGAAATGTAGCAGAATACATGTAAAAAATTATATAAATGTTGTTTGTGTACAACATTGCATGACCATGCAATCGGCAATTAACATGCAGTTTCGAATAGCAAAAAATTACCTGGTCATGAAGGGGGTAATATCTTCCGGAGCTGAAGTGGTTAACAAATGTATTTATTTTTGTGACTTGACTTTAATGTCATTGTATGTGGTATTTACCATGTGTTTGTTGTTTTTGTGGTAAATACCGCATAGACTTATAGTGAACTCACTTTTTCAATATTGCATGCAATGTTTGGATCGAATGAGTGAATTGAGCCCGAGGTCACTAAACTTCAGAACAATTTTTGCTATACCTAGAATGGCCACCTGAGGTCACATGTTATGTTGCATGTTAACATGCGTTGGATTAAGGCACCCTAGTAAAAATAATGAGCTGCCAATGCACCACAATGCCCAAATAGCAGACATGTCACAAAATTAAGGTAACCCATTGCTTTATGGTGTGTTGCTGTGGGTTGTGTTGTGCTGCAATGTGTATGCATATAAATGGCAATGCAATACAGCAACACATGCAACATGGTTTGCCACACATGGAAATAAGGTTTATAAAATGAATATACATATGTGGGTGATTTGTATGCCAAAGCTACTTTACAGAGACGGTCTTACCCTGTCTTTACACTTATACACGAAATGTATTGTCAAAAATTTATTTAGACACTCTTAATGCAATATAGATTGAATTCTCAAAATGACTAACACCAAAATGAAGGTTCCATATTTTAAAATAAAAAAAACAATTTGCATAAATTGAAATACATAGTTTAAATCAGTACCGCTTGCAAAATTCACAGTAACCACTTGAGGTCACTATAACCCACAAAAGAGTGCTCTGCTATACCAAGAATGGCCACATGATGTCACTAGATGCACCAAAATCACTTTCAGCATTAGTCATTGGCTACCTCAGTTAAAGGTACTGACATGACACGTCACTGTGTAATACACCTTTGGCAGTCAAATGGTTAATAACAATTAACGGGTAACTCCAAGTAACGTGGGCAGTATTTATCTTCCCCACTGGGCATTATTGTTCCCCACTGGGTACTACTGTTCCTACCTACCTCCTCTGGATACTATTGTTCTCCTCGAATCCCCACTGGATATTATTGTTCTCCCTCACCGCCCCACTGGGCACTGTTGTCCCTCACCCCCCCAGGTCACTATTTATCCTCCTCACCCCCCACTGGGCACTAGCTGTCCTCCCCATCCCCAGATGAGTAATATAATCCCCACCCCCCACTGGGAACCAGCTATCCTCCCCACCCCCAGATAAGCAATATAATCCCCCAACCCCCACTGGGCACTATTTTTCCCCCCACTGGGCATCATTGTCCCCCTTGGGCACTATTGTTTTCCCCATCCCCTGCTGGGCACTATTGCTCCTCATCCCCCACAGGGCACTAATTATCCTCCCCAACTCCCCTGCTGGGCACTAGCTAATCTTCCCACCCTCAGATGAGAAATATAATCCCCCACCCCCTACCAGCACTATTGCCCCCACCTCCCACTGGCACCCTATGCCCCCACTGGGCACTATTGTCCTCCCCCAGCACTATTGTTCCTCCCCTCCACTGGGCACTATTGTGTCCACACCTGGTGGGCTCTACTGCTCCTCCCCACAACCCCTAAACCTGGGCACTATTTCCCCCTACTGGACACTATTGTTCCACCCCATCTGATCCAATGATACATACTCCTCACTGCTGTAAGACAATGTTGTACTGATGGCTACACTTTACTGTACATGCTGTGTAGTACCTACATAGACCTGTAATCTATACACTGTGTTAGGTGCCAAAGTTGAGAGGTATGCTGACATTGCGGTTTAAACAGTCCTTAGATGTGGTGGCTGCATTTGTTTATTTTTTCCTGGTGTTGCAGCCAGTAACACGCCTCCTATCCCTCCGCTGGGTGACAACGCTCATTCCTCCACTGTATCTATGGAGACCTGAACTCCTTTTCAGATCTCCACTCTCCACACACGTTTAAAGTCCAGTCTTTGTTCATCCCCCATTACATAGTGGATGTGGAGATTAGTAGTTTACAAAAGAATGACAACATTTTTGCCTTCATTTCAGCTCATAGGAAGTGATCAGCAAGTGTTTTCTGTCTTTGCTAAAAATGTTCCTAGTGTTGTGTTACACTATGTGATTATTCTTGCTCTGTGTCTTTAACCACTTAACGACCGCCCACCGCCGATTTACGTCGGCAGAATGGCACGGACAGGCAGAATCACGTAGATCTACGTGATCGCCTTTGTGCAGTTGGGGGGTCCATCCGGACCCCCCTTCACTGCAGTGAGCGGCCGTTAAGTGTTCGGGAGCGATCAGGCATGAGGGGGCGGCCGCTCGATTCCGCCCCCCCCTCGCGATCGCTCCCGGCCAATGAAAATGCTTCCTCCGCCATGTGATGTAAACACAGGCAGGAGGAAGTGATGTCATCTCCCTCGCCGCGGTCTTTTCGTTCCCGGCGCCGAGGACAGAAGAAGCAGGTTAGTGCACCAACAGTCCACTGACACTTAGGTACACATAGGCACACAAATCACCCCCCAGTCACCCCCAGATCACCCCCCAGGTCACCCCAAAGCCCCCAATCACAGTGTCACTGATTGCAGTGATCATTTATTTTACTGATCACTGCATTTAGTGTCATCTGTGATTGTAAAAAGTTGCAGGGCAGTTAGGATTAGGCCCCTTTAGGTCCAGGGTAGCCCCCTAACCCCCCCCCCTAATAAAGGTTTAACCCCTTGATCACCCCCCAGGTAACCCTTTCACCCCCTAACTTCAGCGTCACTAAGCGATTGTTTTTCCGATCGCTGTATTCGTGTCGCTGGTGTTTTAGATAGGCAGTTATTTTTTTTTAGGTTCGCCGCAGGTTTTTATTAGTGTCAGGTACCCCCATATATTATTTTAACCCCCTGATTGCCCCTAGAGTTAACCCTTTCACCAGTGATCGCCGTATAAGCGTCACTGGTGTCACTGGTTAGCCAGTAAGTTATTTAGTTATTTAGGTTACCCGTCAGGTTTTTATATAGTGTCAGGTACCCCCACATTTAACCTAATAAAGGTTTTAACCCCCTGATTGCCCCTAGTTAACCCTTTCACCAGTGATCACCATATAAAGGTTACGGGTGACGCTGGTTGATTAGTTTGCTTTTTATAGCATCAGGGCACCCGCCGTATATAACCCAATAAAGGTTTAACCCCCCTGATCGCCCGGCGGGTGAGATCAATTAGGTTTTAGCGCCAGAGAGGGTCTGCGTCGCCCCAGGCAGTGTTAGGTTAGTGCCAATAACGCTAACACCCACGCGCAAAGCATACACCCCCCTTAGTGGTATAGTATCTGATCAGATCTATACTAGCATCCCCAGCGGTTTAGGGTTCCCAAAAACGCAGTGTTAGCGGGATCAGCCCAGATACCTGCTAGCGCCTGCGTTTAGCCCCTCCGCCCAGCCCAGCCCAGCCCACCCAAGTGCAGTATCGATCGATCACTGTCACTTACCAAACACAACACACATAACTGCAGCGTTCGCAGTGCTTGGTTTTTGGGGCCCTGTACGCGGCTAGGCTCCCAAAAAGTCCCACACATGTGGTATCCCCGTACTCAGGAAAAGCAGCAGAATGTATTTTGGGGTGCAATTCCACATATAACCATGGCATGTGTGAGCAATATATCATTTAGTGACAACTTTGTGCAAAAAAAAAAAAGTTTGTCATATTCCCGCAACTTGTGGCAAAATATAAAATATTCCATGGACTGAACATGCCTCTCAGTAAATAGCTTGGGGTGTCTACTTTCCAAAATGGGGTCATTTGGGGGGGTTTTGTGCTATTTTGGCATTTTATGGCCTTCGAAACTGTGATAGGTAGTGAGGAGTGAAATCAAAAATTTGCGCCCTTAGAAATCCTGAAGGCGGTGCTTGGTTTCCGGGGTCCCGTACGTGGCTAGGCTCCTAAAAAGTCCAACACATGTGGTATCCCCGTACTCAGGAGAAGCAGCAGAATGTATTTTGGGGTGCAATTCCACATATAACCATGGCATGTGTGAGCAATATATCATTTAGTGACAACTTTTTGTAATTTTTTTTTTTTTTTTTGTCATTATTCAATCACTTGGGACAAAAAAAAAAAATATTCAATGGGCTCAACATGCCTCTCAGCAATTTCCTTGGGGTGTCTACTTTCCAAAATGGGGTCATTTGGGGGGGTTTTGTACTGCCCTGCCATTTTAGCACCTCAAGAAATGAGATAGGCAGTCATAAATTTAAAGCTGTGTAAATTTCAGAAAATGTACCCTAGTTTGTAAACGCTATAACTTTTGCGCAAACCAATAAATATACGCTTATTGACATTTTTTTTACTAAAGACATGTGGCTGAATACATTTTGGCCTAAATGTATGACTAAAATTGAGTTTATTCGATTTTTCTTATAACAAAAAGTAGAAAATATCATTTTTTTTCAAAATTTTCGGTCTTTTTCTGTTTATATCGCAAAAAATAAAAATCGCAGAGGCAATCAAATACCATTAAAAGAAAGCTCTATTTGTGGGAAGAAAAGGACGCAAATTTCATTTGGGTACAACATTGCATGTCCGCACAATTTACAGTTAAAGCAGCGCAGTGCCGAATCCCAAAAACAGGCCTGGTCCTAATGGCCCGAAATGGTCCGGGGCTTAAGTGGTTAAGATCCGTCCCCTTCTTTCTAGCTGAACTCTCTCTCTCACCGTAGTTCTTTATATATCTCCTCCACTTCCTGATTCTGGTCATTACTCCTGTATATCTTCCATGCTAAACATCTTACATGTGGCTTACAACTGCAACGTTTTTCTACCTATGAATATCCATCATTAAACGGAACATTCGAAAGGATTCATCGTCTGTCGTCCTAACTGTGAGTTTATTCATTGAGTTAAACTGCCTGTATCGATGCAAGGGATGAATATCAAACCAGCTTGAGTAAGGCCTACTTAAACCTGGAGATGAACTTTATCGCTTTGTAGTTGAGACAGAACAGTAGAAAAACGGAGTTTCACAGCCTAATTACAAGATTTCTGCATGTCAGTACTGAAACAAACAAGATTTACTGCCCTCATAGCAAGACAGAAGGGACAGAGCAGCACATGGCAGCCTTATAGCCTGAGACAATCTGCACAGTGTCATATTTCAGCACACAGATCCTGCCTGCTTTCACAGTCAGTCTGCTATCATGAGTGACCAAGCTTCTGCATGTGAACTCACATCTACCTCCCCACAAGTTCCTGAAGAAACTGAGTTACCCAAACGCTCAGTTAAACCCACTTGGAAAGTAATGGAGAATTATGAAGCTTCAAGGACTGAATTGTCAAATAGCTTGGAATTAGTCTGGGAGAAAATCCTTGCTGAAGCCAATACAGTGTCTGTTGAACGTGAACCACTGACACTAGAGGGCGCCATTAAACAACTTTCTGCCTCATATGAGCTTTATCAGCTTACCAGCAGCAAATTCACTAATGTCTTGCAAAACATGAATACAGAAAGTGCGATGACACAATTAAAGCGCGTCAATGCTCTCAATATTGAAAGAGACAGTTTTATCCAGCAAACCAGATTAAAGGCAGAAGCAAAAATAAAGCTGTTACAGGACACTGCATCTCACAGATCTGTTTCCACCAGACGTTCTAAAAACTCGTCAAGATCCCATAGTTCAAGATACTCAACACTCAGTGAGCGACTTATTAATGCCCGCGCTGAAGTGGAAGCCAGCAAAGTGCAGGTGGCATATGCAGAAAAAAGAGCAGAGTTGGAAGCGCAGTCAGCACAACAAAGAGCAACAATGGAAACCTTAAATGAACAGTGTAAACATGACGCAGCTATGGCAAAGCTAAGGGTCCTACAGCAAGCTATCAGTGCAGACGAAGGTGCAAGTGAGAAAGACAGCATTAACCTAAACATAGCAGATATGGAAGACCCCCTCAAACGCACTAAAGACTATGTCCTAAGCCACTGCAGTGCACACTCCATTGTCTCCAATGCTCCCGGCTACATAGAGACTCCTTCACAGCTTCAAGTTAAAGAGGTTCCAGCAACTTCCTGCACTCAAAATCACTCCACTGCATTTCCTACCTGCCTACCTTGCCTGCCTTCATACGTCACAGAGCATCAGCGCAAGCTTCAAGCAAGTCATCAATCTCCAGTCATCGGTACAGCCTTGAATCAACGTACCATTGGAACAACTGACTTCAAGCAAGCAACTCACCTGGATGCATCTGCTGCACCATATTTCCCTGTGTGCTTTAACAACAATGTCAAAGATAACGCAATTAGCACCATACAGCCAACAGCATCTCACATAAAGGCGGAGACAACTGGGACAGAAGAGTTTGTGAGGTACATGCTTCGCAGGGAGCTCACAAAGACTGGTCTTACAAGTTTTGATGACCAACCTGAGAACTACAGAAGTTGGAAATGTGCCTTCAGAACTACAATCAGCAATATTGGCATTACAGCTGATCAAGAATTTAATCTGCTGATCAAATGGCTTGGTCCTCTATCTGCTGCACGTGTTAAGCCATTAAGATCGGTTTTCATGGACAATCCTACTGCAGGCCTCACAGCTGCATGGGAGCGACTAGAGCAAAGTTATGGCAGTCCAGAAGCTATAGAAAATGCTTTGTTCATGCGTCTGGAAACTTTCCTAAAGATATCCGGTAAGGACAACAAGGAGTTCCAGAGACTGAGTGACCTTCTCCTTGAGCTTCAGCTAGCCAAGACAGACCCAAAACTACCTGGACTCAGTTACCTAGACACTCCAAGAGGGGTAAACCCAATTGTCTCCAAGCTCCCGTATGGTTTGCAAGAGAAATGGACTGCACTAGGGTCATCATACAAAAGAGAGAACAAGGTTTCCTTCCCTCCATTCTCTTTCTTCTGTGAATTCATCAGGGAAATTGCAGAGACCAAGAACGATCCAAGTTTTTCCTACGGTGAGTGCAGTCTCTTCTCACCCTTTCCTAAGAGTACCAGTCTTCAGGGCAACTACAGAAACCATAGAGGCCCAGTGTCCGTGAAAAAGACTGACATCCTTCCCACTCCTACCACAGTTCTGGCCACGAACAAACAGAGTAGGAAGATTGAAAACCCTAACAGAGAGTGTCCCATACACAAGAAGCCACACCCCCTCAATAAATGTATCGGCTTTAGGAAAAAGCCTCTGGAAGAGCGCAAGGAGCTTTTAAAGACATTTAGGGTATGTTTCAGGTGCTGTGCTTCTACAGAACATTTTGCAAGGGACTGTAATGTGTCCATCAAGTGCATAGAGTGTGGCTCTGAAGAACATGTGCAAGCCCTCCATCCTCTTGAGCCCAGCTCTGCACAACCTGCCAACACTCCTCCCAGGTTAACGCATGGCGGGGAGAATACAGACCAAGTGCCTAATTCTACCATCATTTCTTCATCCTGCACTGAAGTTTGTGGAGAAGACCGCTGTGGTAAGTCCTGTGCTAAGATATGCTTGGTGAACATATACCACAAGGATCAACCAGAAAAGTCTCTAAAGGCATATGCTATCTTAGACAATCAGAGCAATCGATCACTTGCAAAATCGGAATTGTTCAATCTATTTGAAATAAAAGGCGAAGCTCATCCTTACACCTTGGGTACCTGTAGTGGAACTATAGAGGTTTCTGGAAGAAGGGCTCATGGACTCATGGTATCTTCTCTCAAAGGTAACTTGCAAATACCCTTACCTACACTTGTTGAGTGCAATCAGATACCTGCTAACAGGGAAGAAATCCCTACTCCAGCTGCTGCTTTCCATCACCCTCACCTCAAGGTAATAGCAAATGAGATACCGCCGCTTGACAAAGATGCTCAGATCCTTCTTCTGTTAGGAAGAGACATTCTAAGAGTTCACAAGGTACACAGACAAGTCAGTGGACCCCCAGATGCCCCATTTGCCCAGCGCACGGATCTAGGGTGGGTCATCATAGGCAATGTCTGCATAGGCAAAATGAAAAGACCTACCAACATTTCGTCATTCAAGACAAATGTTCTGCCAAATGGCCGAAACACTTACTTTGAGCCATGCCCACATCACTACTGGGTGAAAGAGAAGATAGCCAGCCACGAATGGCAACATGGTATCTCAGGTGACACAAGCCCTTTCTCCTGCCATGATGGCGACTTCGGCTCTACAGTGTTTAATGCAACCAGTGAAGATGACATACTGGCTCCTTCAATGGAAGACAAAGAATTCATCAAGGTAATGGACAATGAGTTCTTTCAAGATGACCCCAATAACTGGGTAGCACCCCTACCCTTTCGTCTCCCAAGAGAGAGATTGCCCAACAACTTACAGCAGGCCATCAGTAGATTCTCCTCCTTAAAGCGAAACTTAAGCAGGAAACCAGAGATGCAAAAGCACTTTGTGGACTTTATGCAAAATGTATTTGACAGAGATCATGCAGAGCCTGCTCCCCCACTAAAGGAGGGAGAAGAATGCTGGTACTTCCATCCTTTGGCGTGTATCACCCGCGCAAACCAGACCAAATCAGAGTTGTCTTTGATTCCAGTGCTCAGCACGAAGGTGTTTCTCTTAACAACATGCTCCTTACTGGACCCAACTTGAACAACAGTCTAATAGGAGTCTTGATTTGTTTCAGACAAGAGCCTGTAGCAGTAATGGCCGGCATTCAACAGATGTTTCACTGCTTCATCGTCAGAGAAGACAACAGAAACTACCTCAGGTTTCTATGGCACAAGGACAATGACCTCAACAAGGAAGTTATAGATTATCGCATGAAGGTACATGTCTTCGGTAACAGTCCTTCCCCAGCAGTGGCAACTTATGGGCTAAGGAGAACAGCTCAGACTGGAGAAGTTGAATATGGATCTGATGCCCGTCAATTTGTTGAAAGAAACTTCTACATTGACGACGCACTGAAGTCCTTTCCAACTGCTAAAGAAGCAATTGATCTTCTCACCAGAACAAAGGAGATGCTGTCTGTAGCAAACCTTAGACTGCACAAGATTATATCCAACAGCCAGGAACTTATGAATGCCTTTCACTCTGAGGACTATGCCACTAGTCTAAAAAACCTTGACTAAGGTACAGATGTGCCTCCTGTACAGCGAAGTCTGGGTTTGTTGTGGAACATCAAGCAAGACAAATTCACCTTCCAAGTGTCAACTTGTGACAAACCCTTCACTAAGAGAGGAGTCCTGTCCGTGGTGAATAGCATCTATGACCCACTGGGTTTCCTTGCTCCAGTTACCATTCAAGGTAAGATTTTTCTAAGACAGTTGTCTACTGAGAACATAGACTGGGATACTCCCTTGCCTAGTGAGAATCAACACAAGTGGGAAAGGTGGAGATATTCTTTGAAGTCACTAGAAAAACTTCAGATTCCCCGTTGCTATGTTCCAGGATCCACTTCAACTGCTAACCAGAGAGAGATTCATATTTTCTCTGATGCATCAGTTGAAGCTATTGCTGCAGTAGCCTATTTGAAGACCTCTGAACTGAATGGAGAATCACACTGTAGTTTTGTCCTAGGCAAGGCAAAACTCACACCCAAGCCTGCACATACCATACCAAGACTTGAACTTTGTGCAGCCGTGCTAGCAGTAGAAATTGCCAAAGTCATACGAAGTGAAATGGACACTAGAATTGATTCTTTCACCTTCTATACAGACAGTAAGGTAGTACTTGGTTACATAAACAACCAAACAAAACAATTTTATGTGTACGTCAGCAACAGGGTTGAACGTATCAAGAGATTCTCTCTACCAAGTCAATGGCATCACGTTCCCACTGAACTCAACCCAGCTGACTGTGGGACCAGAGCCGTGTCACCTGCCGCTCTTCAGGACAGCTTATGGCTGTCACCTCCAAGGTTTCTGCGTGAGGACTCTTACTTACTCCCTATTGACACCACCTATGGGCTAGTAAACCCTGAAGATGATAAGAAAATAAGAACGTGAACACCTCACTCCACACTTCTTTAAGTACAAAACAGAAGCTGCGGTCACACCATTACAGGCATCAATGGAAGCAGGTGCAGCATCTAGCCAATGTGTTCTGGCATCGCTGGAAGAAAAAGTATCTTCATCACCTTCAAGGTCGTAACAAATGGCAAGCATCTAAGCCGAATCTTAAGGTTGGAGACCTCATCCTTCTAAAAGACAAGGAAGTTTGTCGGAATGAGTGGCCTATGGGTCTTATTACTAAAGTTATGCCCAGTGACGATAACAAAGTCCGGAAGGTAGAAGTCAAGGTAACCAAGGGAGGATCGACACGAACCTTTAGTCGACCAATTACAGAGTTAGTACTCCTTTTGCCAGGTGAGTGACTTGTGCAAGGACTAGCCATGCTGTTGGCACGGCGGGGAGTACATTGCTGCCATCTACAGGTTCTACTCAGAACTTTGGAATTATTTGAAGACATCATACTGTGACTTTATGTTCTTCATCCTGTTGAACTTACGTTTATTATTTGCTTGTTGCATGTTTTTCATTACAGGTTCCAGGACATTCGTCAGTATTGGACTTTTTGAAAATATATATTTTAGTTTAAGGTTATGAAATCTAAAGATTTCAGACGGGGAGTGTTGTGTTACACTATGTGATTATTCTTGCTCTGTGTCTTTAAGATCTGTCCCCTTCTTTCTAGCTGAACTCTCTCTCTCACCGTAGTTCTTTATATATCTCCTCCACTTCCTGATTCTGGTCATTACTCCTGTATATCTTCCATGCTAAACATCTTACATGTGGCTTACAACTGCAACGTTTTTCTATCTATGAATATCCATCATTAAACGGAACATTCGAAAGGATTCATCGTCTGTCGTCCTAACTGTGAGTTTATTCATTGAGTTAAACTGCCTGTATCGATGCAAGGGATGAATATCAAACCAGCTTGAGTAAGGCCTACTTAAACCTGGAGATGAACTTTATCGCTTTGTAGTTGAGACAGAACACCTAGCCTGAAAAATTAAATAAAAATAAAATGAATGCAGCCACCACATCTAAAGACTGGTAAATTGCAAAACAAATTATATTTGTTGTTCTTGGTTACTCTTAAGCCCTGTACACACGATCAGATATCCTATGGATTTTCGTCTGATGGATTTGTCCATCTGAAATCCGATGAAACTGTTTTCCATCAGTCTTGCCTACACACCATCAGTCAAAAAACCGACCGTTCCAAACGTGGTGACGTAAAACACTCTGATGAGCTGAGAAAAATGAAATTCAATGCTACTGAGCATGTGTCGACTTGATTCTGAGCATGCATGGGTTTTTTATCTGATGGATTTCCCCACAGACGATCGGAAATTGCCATCGGTTTTTTATCCATCAGAAACATGTTCTATTTTTTAAAACCGATGGAAAAAAGACTGATGGGTCCCATACACGATCGGTTTGTCTGATGAAAACAATCCATCGGACGGTTTTCATCAGTCAAACTGATCGTGTGTACAGGGCTTTAGTTACCTCTTACTGAACAATAAACCGCTATACCAAGCATGGCCACTGGGTGTCACAAGCTCACTTAGTACATACAGTACAGTATACAGTAATCTGCATATTGAATTACCTGCTAAGGAGACATCTTTTGCTGTGACGGTGGATGTGTTTACACGGAAGCACAACTTATCTGTAAAAGAGAATAAGAACATAGGAATAGATCGGTGTTGGTACTGGTCTTGTTTTTCTGCACCAGGTTACATCTTACTATACAGATATGGGGCACTGTTCATGTTATTTTCTCAATGAATGCAAAGCATTCTCTAAAGTGGACGAGGTGGAGAAGTATGGTGGTGATGTCACAATCCCCACCTTGTCCAAAGCATTTTCTGAATGGCGCCCATGCTGAGGATCCAACCTCCTGTGTTCACAATGCATCAGGGTAGCTGCTCAGTATTGGATCCAGAAGTGAGTGGAGATCATTGGAGTAGAGGTGTCTATTACAATGATTTCCAGCTTCCAGGGGTATCGGTCACAGTGTTGCCAACCGTCAGTATTTTT
This sequence comes from Rana muscosa, assembly GCA_029206835.1. Lineage (NCBI taxonomy): Eukaryota > Metazoa > Chordata > Amphibia > Anura > Ranidae > Rana > Rana muscosa. Next base: position 324,534,027 of record CM055118.1, on the reverse strand, counting down.
ACTGGCAGCCAGTAAAAAACTGGTAATTTTAAATGCCAGTGACAGGAAAAGGTTGCCAGTAAAAAAATATGGCTGTGACGCTCGGCTCAGAACTGCCCATGCAAAGTTCCAGTCTGGAGCTGGCCGAGATCATCCAAGTGCCTGCTACAGTGTGTTTAGGTGGCGCCGGTGGGGCGGGTGTGGTGGAGGCTTTTGAAGGTAGAAGAGAGATTTCTGGTCTTATAGACCCCAGATCTCTCCATACCTGTCATCCATTATTTCTATTACAAGTGATGTTTACATTCCTTGTATTTTTTTTTTTTTTTTAAAGGGATAGTGTAAAAATAAAAAATAAAATAAATAAGAAAAAAAGTAAAGTGCCCCATCCCTCCGTGCTCGCACGCAGAGGCGAACACATACTTAGGTCATGCACGCATATGTAAAGGGTGTTTGCAACACACGTATGATGTATCGCCGTGATCGTTAGAGCGAGAGCAATAATTCTAGTGCTAGAACTCCTTTGTATCTCTAAACAGGTAACCTGTAAAAACTTTTAAAGCGTCACCTATGGAGATTTTTATGTATGGTAGTTTGTCCCCGTTTTACGAGCGTGCGCAATTTTAAAGCATGACATGTTAGAGCCGGTTCACACAGGGGCAACGCGACTTCCAGCGCGACTTTGGCAGGCAACTTGGACACGACTTGAGCATGAATCACAGCGCAACTCCAGGCAACTTACAAGGCAACTTCCAGTGGCCAATCAAACAATAATCAGCTCAGTGGGAGGGAGGGGTTTGCCTGGAAAACTATTTTTACTTCCTGTAAAGTTGCTTCAGTTAAGACAGGGGATCCGACTTGGAGGCAACTTCCATTGAAATCAAAGGGTACAAGTCGCCTAGAAGTCGGATTGAAGTCGTACAGGAACCTTTTCTGAAGTCGGTGCGACTGAAGTAGTGTACATTAAGACGGCTCTATTCACTTCCATTACTTTTCTAAACTGCGCGACTTGGGGCGACTTGAAGTTAGATCCCAGGATGCCCCTGTGTGAACCGGCTCTTAGGTATCTATTTACTCGCAAAAGAAAACCCATACCTAATCCTACCAGGTCTGTATATATAAACTTTTGCCAGGTGGGGGATCCCTCCACAAAATGTAAAATTCTACAAACCCAAAGAAAAATGGATATGGGCTCTACCACTCCCCTAGTTTAGCAATATAAACATTCTCAAACAATTCTCCATTTTTGTTTGGGTTTGTAGAATATCTATTTACTCATTTTTTATATCTTACCATAAAATTTGGTTATATATTGTATTTTTTATTTTTTTTTGCATTCAAATTCATTAAAGTGTATATGAAAAACCACTGAGCAAATACTGTGTGACATAAAAAATTGCAGTGATCGTCATTTTATTTTCTAGGGTCTCTGCTAAAAAATATATATATATAATGGTTGGGGGTTTCCAAGTAATTCTCTAGCACAAAATATTGACTTAAACTTAAAGTGCCAGAAAAGGCCTGGTCAGCAAGTGGTTATATAGCAACATTTAAAAACCCCCAGTGGTGATTAAATACCACCAAAATAAAGCTTTAGCTTTCTAAAAAAAAAAAAAGAGAGATAAAAATTTGGGTACAGTGTTGCATGACTGAGTAATTGTCATTCAAAGTGTGACAGCACTGAAAGCTGAAAACTGGCCTGGGTAGGAAGGGGGTGAAAGTGTCCGGTATTGAGGTGGTTAAAGCTGCATTTACACCTGCACTTTCTGGGAACGCATGCAGAAACATGCATTTCCGCATGCGTTCGGGAAATGTAATTCCTAATGGTACAGCAAGCGCGACTCACATTTTTTGCGGATTCCCGGAACGCTCACGGAAACACACATTTCTGCATGTTTCCAGAAAGTGCAGTTGTGAGTCCAGCTTTAAGCTTCCAAAACAAGGCCGGCAGATACATATTTTTTTGGCATGTTTTTCCCACATAAGGCAGCCCATTTAAGTGAATGTGCTGCCCTATGCGCGTCGGGCAAAAACATGCGTTTCCGCTACACTAGGTGTGAATGGGGCCTTAAAGTATAACTAAAGGCAAAACTTTTTGGGTTTGGATAGAGTGGAGAGGGATTGGACCCCCTTTCAGTTGTTATTACTGTCTGTGCCTCCGTTAAGGAGATTGACCCCCTCTATTTGTCCTGTTTACCATTATCACTGAAAGTAAAGAAAATCCCCAAACTTTGGGTTGTGCCCAGAGAAGTAATAGAGGGCAAATCTTCCAATGGGGACACTAGTTTTGGTGACCTGGGGGTCCCCAAGGAATTCCCTTAACCACTTAAGGACCGGCTCACGTAGATAGACGTCGGCAAAATGGCACGGACAGGCAAATCAACGTATGCTTACGTCACTTTGAATTTGCTGCCGCGCACGCGCGCCTGCCGCGTGACCTGCGGACTCGATGTCTGCCGGTGTCCCGCGATCGTGTCACGGAGCTGAAGAACAGGGAGATGCCAGTGTAAACACAGCACCCCCCCCCCGTTCTGCCTAGTGACAGGAAACTGATTGTCTGCTCCCTGTAATCTGGAGCAGCAATCAGTGTTGTGTCACAGTAAGCCCCGCCCCCACACAGTAAAATCACTCCCTAGGACACACTTAACCCCTTCAGCGCCCCCTAGTGTTTAACCCCTTTACTGCCAGTGTCATTTACACAGTAATCAGTGCATTTTTATAGCACTGATCGCTGTATGAGTGACAATGGTCCCAAAATGGCGTCAAAAGTGTCCGATGTGTCTGCAATAATGTCGCAGTCACGATAAAAATTACTAGTAAAAAAAAAAGTATATCAATAAAAATGCCATAAAACTATCCCCTATTTTGGGGACCATTGTCATTTTTACAGCGATCATTGCTATAAAAATGCACTGATTACTGTGAAAATGACACTGGCAGTAAAGGGGTTAACCACTAGGTGGCGCTGTTGGGGATAAGTGTTCCCTATTGAGTGTTTCTTACTGTAGGGGGGATGGGCTGTGTGTCACATGACACTGATCTTCGCTCCGAGTACACGGAGCCAAGATCAGTGTCATTGTCACAAGTCAGAGCGGGGAGATGCTTGTTTACACAGGCATCTCCCCGCTCTATACCTCCGTGAGACGATCGCATGGACTCCCGCGGCGATCGAGTCCGCGGAACCCGCGGTCCGACTCACGGGGAAGGCGGCAGGGTTGCGAGCGTTCCGGCGGTGGCGCGTGCGCGACCACACGTCAGGCATTTAAAGGGCATCGTACAGGTACGTGATTATGCTTGTCCGTGCCATTCTGCCGACGTATAAGTACAGGAGGCGGTCGGCAAGTGGTTAAGGCAAAGCTTTCTTTTTTCTATCCATCTCTGAGCCACAGAGCCGCCCTGGTTACCTGGACTGTTGGATGTGCACATGGTCTCATTCAAATATCTCTGCAGGAGCTGCTCGGTTTGTTTTGTCTTTTCCATATAATTTCTGAAGTTCACCCGTAACAGAACCTCGTGATCCACAATGATACTGCCATTCCTAGAAGAGAAATATCAGAAAACAGAACTATTGTTATGTCCATTGACTGTACCAGAATAATGTCGCCCCACTGCTGCCATCGCCGGTACTGCCAACATTTTTTTCCAGCAATATTATGCCACAATTGCCACTCTTCATTTGTTCTCATCAGTGGGGAAAATTTGTGAGTGGGACAGCAGATCACCCATGGAGAACAAGTCCCATTATAACACAGTGCCTTGAAAAAGTATTCATACCCCTTGAAATTTTCCACATTTTGTCATGTTACAACCAAAAATGTAAATGTATTTTATTGGGATTTTATGTGATAGACCAACACAAAGTGGCACATAATTGTGAAGTGGAAGGAAAATGATAAATGGGTTTCAATATTTTTTTTACAAATAAATATGTGAAAAGTGTGACGTGCATTTGTATTCAGCCCCCCTGAGTCAATACTTTGTAGAACCACCTTTCCCTGCAATTACAGCTGCAAGTCTTTTTGGGGATGTCTCTACCAGCTTTGCACATCTAGAGAGTGACATTTTTGCCCATTTTTCTTTGCAAAATAGCTCAAGCTGTCAGCTTGGATGGAGAGCGTCTGTGAACAGCAATTTTCAAGTCTTGCCACAGATTTTCAATTGGATTTAGGTCTGGACTTTGACTGGGCCATTTTAACAAATGAATATGCTTTGATCTAAAACATTCCATTGCAGCTCTGGCTGTATGTTTAGGGTCGTTGTCCTGCTGGAAGGTGAACCTCCGCCCCAGTCTCAAGTCTTTTGCAGACTCTAACAGGTTTTCTTCTAAGATTCCCCTGTATTTGGCCCCATCCATCTTCTCATCAACTCTGACCAGCTTCCCTGTCCCTGCTGAAGAAAAGCATCCCCACAACATGATGCTGCTGCCACCACCATGTTTCACGGTGGGGATGGTGTGTTCAGGGGGATGTGCAGTGTTTTCTGCCACACATAGCATTTTGCTTTTAGGCCAAAAAGTTCTATTTTGGTCTCATCTGACCAGAGCACCTTCTTCCACATGTTTGCTGTGTCCCCCACATGGCTTCCAGAAAACTGCAAACGGGACTTCTTATGGCTTTCTTTCAACAATAACTTTCTTCTTGCCACTCTTCCATAAAAGGTCAGATTTGTGGAGCGCACGACTAATAGTTGTCCTGTGGACAAATTCTCCCACCTGAGCTGTGGATCTCTGCAGCTCCTCCAGAGTTACCATGGGCCTCAAGCTGCTTCTCTGATGAATGATCTTCTTGCCCAGCCTGTCAGTTTAGGTGGACGGCCATGTCTTGGTAGGTTTGCAGTTGTGCCATACTCTTTCCATGATTCATCGGATGATGGATTGAACAGTGCTCTGTGATATATTCAAAGCTTGGGATATTTATTTATAACCTAACTCTGCTTTAAACTTCTCCACAACTTTATCCCTGACCTGTCTGGTGTGTCCCTTGGCCTATATGATGCTGTCTGTTCCCTGAGGTTCTCTAACAAACCTCTGAGGGCTTCACAGAACAGCTGTATTTATACTGAGAATAAATTACACACAGGTGGACTCTATTTACTAATTAGGTGACTTCTGAATGCAATTGGTTCCACTAGATTTTAGTTAGGGATATCAGAGTAAAGTGGGTTGAATACAAAGGCAGGCCACACTTTTCATATATTTATTTGTAAAAAAATTGAAATTTATAATTTTCCTTCCACTTAACAATTATGTGCCACTTTGTGTTGGTCTATCACATAAAATCCCAATAAAATACATTTAGATTATTGGTTGTAACATGACAAAATGTGAAAAATGTCAAGGGGTATGAATACTTTTGCAAGGCACGGTACCCTGTACTGTTATTTCTGTAATCCAAAGAATATTACAAGTCTCACCTGGTTTTGTTGATTTTTATATCCTTAAAATTGGAAATCTTGCTGTTATAGAAAGCTTTTATCTGGAAAAGAACATAACAGCAATACATAAGATTTGGTGATAATCAACCAGTAGTGCCGGCCACACACCCTACAATCTGAGTATACAATTTCTGCATACCGAAATTCCCTTTAGATTTACAGTACCAATGACTGTGAGGTGTGAGGATTTACATCCAATCAGTTAGACCCTCACTCTGCTTAGCTGTTGGGACTGTAAATTGAAAGAAGATCGTACAATCAGATTGCAACATGTGTTGCCAGCTTTAGCTTGGATCATGTAGATCACATTTATCAAACAAATGGGCAACATTGTATACTGACAGAAAAAGGAGAGGAGGGGCTGGAGTAGGAAACAGGGAGAGAAGAGAAAAGAGAGATAAAGGTAGGGGAGATAAAAGAAGAGAGAGGAGGGTAAGGGGAAGTAAGCCCCTGTTCACACCGGTGCGGCTTTGAAATTGTGCTACTTCATCGCGATTTCAAAGCCACATATCGGTGCGATTTACACTGCCGATTTCATTGCGGCTTTCAATTTCATATAAGAGAAGTCTACGCAAGCCGCCATGAAATCGGTAAAAAAGTAGTGCAGGAACCTTTTTCATAATCACTGCGATAATAAATCGTGGCGATATAAACGGTTCCATTGCCGACAATAGGGTGCGACTTATCTTATTGGAAGTGTCAAATCGCATGACAAGCCGCACCGGTGTGATTAGGGGCTTAAGGGTAGGGGAGATAAAAAGGAGGCATGAAGGGAAAAAAGAAGAGCACAGAGGAGAGGAGGGAAAGACGAGGAGGAAAGAGAGGCGGTAAAGGCAGAGGAGGGAGAGAAGAGAAAAGAAAGATAAAGAGAGAGGAGATAAAAGGAGAGAAGAAGGAAAAGGAGGGAAGGGGAGATAATGGTAGAGAAGAAAAAAGAAGAAAACATGGGGAAAAAAGAAGAGCACAAGGGAGAGGAGGGAAACACGAAAGAGGTAAAGGAGACAAGGCAAAGGAGAAAAAATATGAGGAGAAAGGAGACGATGAGAAGGGTAGGGGGAGAATACAGAAGCGGAAGGTAGAGGAGGAACAAGAGGTGAGGAGGAAGGAGAGGAGAGGAGGAAGAAGAGAAGAGGATAAGAGGAAGAAAAGAAGAGGATGGGAAGAAGTAGAGGAGGGGAGGAAGAAGAGGAGGGGAGGAAGAAGAGGAGAGGAGGAAAGAGAGGAGAGAAGAGGAGGAAGAAGAGGAGAGGAGGAAGGAGAGGAGGGGAGGAAGAAGAGAAGAGGATAAGAGGAAGAATAGGAGAGGAAGAAGAGGATGGGAAGAAGTAGAGGAGGGGAGGAAGAAGGGGAGGGGAGGAAGAAGAGGAGAGGAGGAAAGACAGGAGAGAAGAGGAGTAAGAAGAGGAGAGGAGGAAGGAGAGGAGAGGAGGAAGACGAGAAGAGGAGGGGAAGAAGAGGAGGGGCGGAAGAAGAGGAGGGGAAGAAGAGGAGGGGCAGAAGAAGAGGAGGGGAGGAAGAAGAGGAGAGGAGGAAAGAGGGGAGAGAAGAGGAGGAAGACGAGGAGAGGAGGAAGAAGAGGAAGAAGAGGAGGAGAGGAAGAAGAGGAGGGGAGGAAGAAGAGGAGGGGAGGAAGAAGAGGAGGGGAGGAAGAAGAGGAGAGGAGGAAGGAGAGGAGAGAAGAGGAGGAAGAAGAGGAGAGGATGAAGGAGAGGAGAATAGGAAGAAGAGAAAAGAGACATATAAGGAGAGAAGTTGGGAAAGAAGGGAAGGGGAGATAAAGGTAGAGGAGATAAAAAGGAGAGAGAAAGGAAAACAAAGAAAAGCACATAGAAGAGTAGAGAGAGGAGGACAGACAGGATAGAAGAAGGGAGAGGATGAGGTTGGGAGAAGGGAGAGAATATGAAAGGGGAAGAGAAGGGAGAAGAGAAAAAAGAGATAAACGTAAAGGAGAGTAGAAGGGAGAGAGAAGGGAAGGGGGACATAAGAGTAGAGGAGATAAAATTAATAGAAAGAAGAAAAGAAGAGCACAGAAGAGAGGAGGGAAAGGGGAAGGAGAGGAGATAAAGGAGACAAGGCAGAAAAGATAAAAGAGAAAGGGGAAAATGAGGAGGGGGAGGAGGAGAATACAAAAGGGGAGGGGACAGGAGAGGAGAGGAGAGGAGAGGAGAGGAGAGAAGAGAAGAGGTGAAAATAGAGGATAGGAGGAAAACATAGGTAGAGAGAGATAAAGGCAGAGAAGATAAAAGGTGAGGTAAAGGTAAAGGTGAGAAACAAAGCAGAGAGGAGAGGATAGAAAGGGAAATAAGGGTAGGAGAGGAATGAAGGGGACATACAAGGAGAGGATGGGAGAGAGAGAGAGAGAGAGTGAACGAAGGAGAAGAAGGTAAGAAAGGAGAGGAGAGAAAGGAAGAGAATGAAAGGTAACAGTAGATGAGGGTAAGGAAAGAGAGGAGAGAAGGGAAGGAAGGAGAAGAAGAGAAAGAGAGGAAGCCGGAGCAGAAAAGACGAGAGAAGAGAAGGAAGGGAAAGAGAGAAGCGTGCAGAGGAAATGACAGAGGGGAGAAGAAAAGGAAGGGGAAGAGAGAAGGATGAACAGATAAAGACGAGAGAGGAGAGAAGAGAGAGAGCAGATAAAAGGGATTGAAAAGAAAGGCCAGAAGTGGGAAGGAGAAGAAGAAGGTAGGAGATGAGACCAGAGGAGAAGAAAGGAAAGGAGGAGAGAGGATGGGAATGAAAGGAAAATTCCTTCATAAGAAAACCTCTGTGAATCTTGTGTCATGACTGCACCATTATTACTACTATCCACAATCATACCTCTTCAATGAATCGTTTTTGGAAGGTATGGTATGCCTGGGATGTTGTATCCTCCAGTTCTGATGTAAAAATCCAATTTTCCACATGAACTGTAACTGCCAGTTTGGTATTGACCATATCTAGAGAGAGGGACGGAAAGCTGGTTTAGTGATGACCATCATGGTCTCTTTACATCGGTGTAATTCCCTCCCAGAAACAGTTTTCTAAGTGTATAGCCCTGTACACACAACCGGGAATCCCGTCAGGGAAAAAAACGTCGGTATTCCTGGCAAGCTTGCCTTGCAAAGCCGTGTATACAGACGGCCACTCAAAAGAACCGCCGTTCTTTTGAATGGCAAGAACGCGGTGACGTCATCGACTACGACGAGCCGGCGTCTCGTCAGATTCGATTCCATCGCCGCCATCTTGCTACACCCCACACTTACTTTGTATGCTACCGCGCATGCGTCGAAGTGTTATCAAGCATGCGCGGTTTCGTTACCCTTCAGGTAAGCATACAGATGACCGCTTTTCTCGGCAGGAAAACTCTGCCGGGAATCACGACGAGAAAATAGAGAGCAGGTTCCCTATTTTTCTCGCCGGGATTCCCGTCAGTTTTCACAACGAGAAAGCATACACACGAACGGTTTTCACGGCAAAAAGCTCTCCCAGCAGTTTTCTTGTCGAGAAAACCAGTCGTGTGTACGAGGCCTGTAGCTAACTTTACAGCCTGCAGCAAATAAAGAGCCAACATGAGTTGTTTTACCGCACTGCCAATGATGTGTTACCGTGGCGTAATGCATTAAAACATATTTAACTGCAATGCAAAGTTTGAAATTGGCTTTAAAGTACCGTATATACTTGAGTATAAGCCGAGTTTTCCAGCACATTTTTTTGTGCTGAAAATGCCCCCCTCGGCTTATACTCGAGTCACCTTTTTGCGCCTGATCTCCCGGAATTTGGGGACCCGATACTGGCCGGCCGTGGGTCCCCTGGACCCCAATCTTGGCACACATGTAGCCCCATTTCTCCTCTACAAGTGTGCAAAGTTTGTTGTCTAGGAGAGCTATGGTCGGGGAGCACCGATTTTTCAAAGCTGGGCATCCCTTCCTCAGACTCTCATGTTAAACGGTAATTTCTCTGGTGATTTTGAGGACCTGGTACTGGCCGGTCATAGGTCCCCTGGACCCCAATCTTGGCACACATGTAGCCCCATTCCTCCTCTACAAGTGTAGCAAAGTTTGTTGTCTTGGGGACCTACGGCGGGGGGAGCACATATTTTTCAAAGCCGGGCACCCCTTCCATTGACTCCCATGTTAAACGTCAGTCTAGTCATGGACACAGTGAGGCATGAGCACAGTGAGGCATGGGCACAGTGAGGCATGGGCACAGTGAGGTATGGCACATGGACACAGTGAGGCACAGTGAGGCATGCAGATGGACACCCTAGGCTTATACTCGAGTCAATACGTTTTCCCAGTTTTTTGTGGTAAAATTAGGTGCCTCGGCTTATATTTGGGTCGGCTTATACTCGAGTATATACGGTATATGTAGACCCAATCACTAAAGCCTCATATAACATTAAACATGTTAATATCTCTTCAAACTTATTTTTAATCATTTGAAATGTGCAGCTTTCAGTAAAATAATACCTTGGTAACTGTTACAGTGACAACTGTCTCACAGTTGTGCCACACTGTCATGTGGGCTTTTAAAGAAGAATGCAAGGGGCAATTTCAACACACATACAGTAAGTCTGATCCGAAATATCAGCAGCACCCTATGTTCAGATAAGCCCACTGGACACTCTAATGCAGGGATAGGCAACCTGGGGCCCTCCAGCTGTTGAAGAACTACAAGTGCCATTGTGCCACTGGGAGTAATTGTAACTGCCAGCCTTGCAATGCCTCATGGGAAATGTAGTTCCACAACAGCTGGAGGGCTACTGGTTGCCTACCACCATAGTTGCCAACAGTCACGGATTGGCCGGGACATTCCCGGGATTCAAACCCTTTTCCCGGATTTATTTTGTCCCGGCCAATGTCCCGGCCAATCCGATTTTTCCCGTTTTCCCCGAATTTGGACGCCGCAGGCCGCCGCCGCTAGAGGTCCACGGCTGGCGGAGACAATGTCTCCGCCGGCCGCCATGTTTAAGAAGACCAAAACACGGACGTAGTACAATAGAAAATAAAGCCGCTGCGGCGCCGCCCACACCCCGCACCTCCCCGGGGGTGGGCGGCGCCGCAGCAGCTTTATCTTCTATTGTACTACATCTGTGTTTTGGCTGGCCGGCAGGCCACCCCCCCGCCCCTGCTGGTCGGCACCCCCCCCGCCCCTGCTGGTCGGCAGCGCCACAGTTTAATTATTTTTTTTTTTCAGCCACACTGTCGGCTCCGCCTCTATTTTGTTCCCCTTCGGGGAAGGGGAAACAATAATGGCGGCCGAGACAGGAGACGCCTGTGGTTAAGGGGGGACTCCGCTGGGGATGCCTGTGGTAAGGAGGGACTCCGCTGGGAACGCCTGTGGTAAGGGAGGACTCCGCTGGGGACGCCTGAGGTAAGGGGGGACTCCGCTGGGGACGCCTAAGGTAAGGGGGGACTCCGCTGGGGACACTTGATGTAAGGGGGACTCCGCTGGGGACGCCTGATGTAAGGGGGGACTCCGCTGGGGACGCCTGATGTAAGGGGGGACTCCGATGGGGACGCCTGATGTAAGGGGGGACTCCGATGGGGACGCCTGATGTAAGGGGGGACTCCGATGGGGACGCCTGATGTAAGGGGGGACTCCGATGGGGACGCCTGATGTAAGGGGGACTCCGATGGGGACGCCTGATATAAGGGGGGACTCCGCTGGGGACGCCTGATGTAAGGGGGGACTCCGCTGGGGACGCCTGAGGTAAGGGGGGACTCCGCTGGGGACACTTGATGTAAGGGGGACTCCACTGGGGACGCCTGATGTAAGGGGGGACTCCGCTGGGGACGCCTGATGTAAGGGGGGACTCCGCTGGGGACGCCTGATGTAAGGGGGGACTCCGCTGGGGACGCCTGATGTAAGGGGGGACTCCGCTGGGGACGCCTGATGTAAGGGGGGACTCTGCTGGGGACGCCTGATGTAAGGGGGGACTCTGCTGGGTACACCTGATGTAAGGAAGGACTCCGCTGGGTACGCCTGAGGTAAGGAGGGACTCCGCTGGGGACGCCTGATGTAAGGAGGGACTCCGCTGGGGACGCCTGATGTAAGGAGGGACTCCTCTGGGGACACTTGATGTAAGGGGGGACTCCACTGGGGACGCCTGATGTAAGCGGGGACTCCACTGGGGACGCCTGCATAGTTACTAACAGTCCCGAATTTCCCAGGACAAGCACGATTTTTGGACCCTTGTCCACAAGTGTGGAGGGGGCTCTGCTGGGGAGGCACCTGATGCAAGGACGGACTGCTGGGGAGGCACCTGATGCAAGGACGGACTGCTGGGGAGGCACCTGATGCAAGGACGGACTGCTGGGGAGGCACCTGATGCAAGGACGGACTGCTGGGGAGGCACCTGATGCAAGGACGGACTGCTGGGGAGGCCATCTGGTGGCAGGCGACGTGGCAGGTAACACGCTCAGGGCTTCCACTGATTCGGCATTATGGTGAGTTGAATGATTTCATTTTATATTACAATGTAAAAATAGAAATAATGCACTTCAATCATCCTGACACCGTAACAACCATGGTGCCGGGATGATTGAAGCGCCAACAGGTGTTTTGGAGTATCCTTATCTGCCAATTTTGTTACACATTACTATTGTGGTGTAGGATCTGGCTTCTTTCTTTCTATTTCTTTCTCTCTCTTTCTCTCACCTCGGACTCTAGCCACACCCCTTTGAACCACGCCCATTTAAACCACACCCATTATTGTGCGTAAACCACGCCCATTTTTCGCTCCAGCATGACACGCCTACAAACGAATGCCCCGCCCCCTGATTATAGCAAGGCTCCGCCTCAATACAAAAAAAGTGTCCCCGATGTTTTTTTTGCAATGTTGGCAACTATGCCTACCACTGCTCTAATGTCACCTACAGAAAGCTTGAACATTGTGTGCTGGTGATGTTATGACTTGGGCATAGGCTTTAGCTGTGCCATCCACCATTTCACCATAGCACCCTCCTATGCCATGCTAAGGTGAAATGGTCCACTGATGTCACCATCAGGAATACCACCCTTAGAAATGCCATGCAAAAAAGCTGTACAGTAGGTGTCACCAGCTCTGAGATGAAACAAAGGATGAAAAAAAGGTGAGAACAAGTATATGTTTAAAAAATTTAATTTGTTGTGGGGGGGCAGGGCGGCGCCAGCGGAGACAGACATGCCCTGCTGAAGCTCCGTGACTCTCAGGACTCCACAGCCGAATAAAGCGCCCGTTCAGCTCGGTTCCCGGTGGAACCAGGTGTGGGAACAGCTGGTGAGACAAAATAGTCTATTTATGTTTAGAAGGGGTGCCCGCTTGAACAGGAAAACATCTAATTTCAAAGTCAGTCAGCCCAGAGCAGCATTGAAAATGGCACCTCCCCCTTCTCCTCACACAAGCACCTCACAAACTGCTAAACAAAGACAGCAGAAACAGCGGTTCCAGGCTGCTCTTGTGGAGAATGACACAGATAATGATAATGACTATGAATATACTCTGACCCAGTACAGGTCACCAACACAGATACCATTAACCCAAACATATTAAAGCAATTTGAAAAGATGCTTCAGAAGGCACTTAAGAAAACTTCAGACCACATCACAAGCAGTTTGTCAAAGGAAATTAGGGAATTAGGTCAGCGCACTTCTGACCTAGAAGATAGAGTAGATCACATGGAAATTGATGTACAGTCCCACCTGCATGAACTAGAGGATTTAAAAGCAGAAAATCTCATCCTAAACTCGCGTTTAGAAGACTTTGAGAATAGGGCCCGTCGTTCAAACTTGCGCATTCGTGGAATTCCTGAGGCAATTATTGATCTCCAGTCCACAGTAACTGCCCTATTTCAGGAGCTGCAGCCATCAATCACTATTGACCGCCTGGAGATAGACAGAATTCATAGGGCTCTGATTCCTCTCAAAGCTACAGGACCACCGCGCGACATTATAGTGAAACTTCACTATTTCCGTACAAAAGAACAGCTTCTTGCCGCAGCCCGTATAAAAGACTCTCTTATATTCCAAGGCAATCCATATCAAATTTTTACTGACTTGTCTCCAACTACGGTTGCTAAAAGACGGGCACTGAAACCCCTCCTTCAGATCCTACAGCAAAACCAAATATTATATCAATGGGGTTTTCCATTTTCCATACGGTTTACACATCTAAGTTCAAAATATAGATGTAAATCTGCTGACGAATTGCAAAAGGTACTACAGGACCTTCACCTATTGGACAGATCATTCTCCTTGTCAGATACTTTACACAAGCAAACTGCATCCTACAAAGCAAATGAAACTTCTAACTCCAAAAGCAATGGAAATCATCACAGTCCTACTAAACGCTTTCGCTTCAACTCGCCTGACAGGAATCCTGCAGACACTATGGACTGAGAAACAACTTTTTTCATGTTTTATTTTGGAACTTCTCTCCACGGGAGCTCTGAGATTGCTCAATTTTCCTTCTCCCCCCCCCCCCCTTTTTTTGTGAAGGCCTATCGGCCATTATCAGCACTATTACTTATAGTTCATCCCTATTTAAGCAAGTTCGTTGTTACATAATTGTTTTTTCCCTTGAATCTACCCTACACCACATATATAATTTTTTTTTATATATAGACGGGTGCTAAAAGTTTTTTCTTCATTTTTCTTTTTTTCAATAAATGATTAAGTGGCTGTTGCGGTCCTGAGAGCTAGTTACTGCTCTCCCCACTACTCTGCCCTGGGTTTCTCCTCCTATCTGTTTTTGGAGGGGCTTCCTTGGATAGATTTTTGGCCTCTGGGTTTGTATTTTCTACTCGCCCAGTACGCCGTATTTTTAATTATTCTCTACATACTTGATTTATCATTAAATGCTTATATGATTCTTCTTCCTATCTTTTCTTTTTCCATCTTTTCTTTTAGAACTCAGCTCCTCCCCGGGGTAAGTATATTTAAATATTTTGCATATATATTGTATGTTTATATTGATTTCTTGATATGTGAATGGCCCCCTTAAATGTCTTATCTTTGAATGTGCAAGGCCTCAACATACCTCAAAAGCGCACGAAAGCATTTCGCTCACTAGCTTCACGGCCTCAACATACCTCAAAAGCGCACGAAAGCATTTCGCTCACTAGCTTCAACAAAGGCACATGTAATTTGTCTCCAAGAGACCCACTTTACTAAAAATTCCGCTCCTAAATATTTTGGCTCTCTATACCCTCAGGTTTTTACAGCCTCGGCTGACACAAAGCAGCGTGGTGTACTGATAGCGTTTCATCGCACAACTCCCTTCTCACTTCAGACAGAGATCAAAGATCCTGAAGGGCGGTATCTCATACTTACTGGGCATATAACTGACTCTCCAGTTACTGTGGTGTCATACTACGCCCCAAATAAAACCCCTTCATCCTTCCTCTCTCACTTGTTACAGGTAGTTGAAACTCATAAAACTGGCACGCTACTAATTTGTGGAGATTCGAATCAAGTCCTTTATCCATTTTTAGACAAATCCCCTATTCCTAGCACACCTATCTCCCGTAAAAGCACATTTCAACAATTACTCCAGCAACATCACTTATTAGATACCTGGCGAGAAGCAAACCCAGCTAAGCGACAATTTACTTTCTACTCACATCCTCACAATTCACTCTCCCGAATAGACCACATACTTATAAGGCCTCATGCCCACGGGCGTTTTTTCAGCCGCGTTTTTGAGCGTTTTTTACAGCTTAAAAACGCCTGTCCATGTTAGTCTATAGCTTCATGCCCACCTAGGCGTTTTTGAGCTGTAAAGAGCATAGGCGTTTGTAAGCTGTAAAAAAAACCCAGGGCCAGTGCGTTCCTCAGCGTCAGAACTAGGCAGGAAAAAACGCGAGCGTCAAAAAACGCGCAAAAACGCGCACTAACGCGCACTAACGCGCAAAAAACGCGCACTAACGCGCGGTCGCGTTTTTAGCTCCGACGTTTTTTTTTTTTTTTGTTTGTTTTTTTCAAAAAAAAAAAATATTTACAATAACATGGACAGGCGTTTTTAAGCTGTAAAAAACGCTCAAAAACGCAGCTGTAAAAACGCCAGTGGGCATGAGGCCTAAATGTACCTATGGCCCCTGAACTTCTCTCTTCCTCCATTATACCCTTCACATGGACTGATCATAGTGCAGTGTTAACCTCATTCACCTCTGCAATTCCAAAAGCACAAGACCCCACTTGGCAGATAAATAACTTCATGCTATCCCACCCATCCCACTATGCAGATTTAGAGACAGCCTTAAAAGATTATATTTCTTTTAATAAAACCTCTGATATCTCTCCTCTGACATTGTGGGAGGCTCATAAATCAGTGCTCCGTGGAGCCTCATACCTCAAAAAGGAAAAACGGCTGCTCCAACATAAACTGGAGGCAGAATTTAACTCAACCCATGCACTCTTTCAGGCAAACCCTAATCCTACTACAAAATCACACCTGGATAGAGCACGTCTAGACCTTGACCTTTTTCTCTCAAACTCTGCTGTTAAAACGCTAAGTAAATATAGGCATTCATTCTATCTTAAAGCCAATAAACCTACGACACTCCTTGCCCGGGCCCTTAAAAAATCAATACACTCCTCCAAACCGATACGTCTAAAATTGTCCCACGACACCTACACCAGTAACCCAGTAAAAATTCTTCACACTTTCCAAAAACATCTTGCCACATTATACAATAAAGAAGAACCCCTAAATCAGGCCTCTGCAGATTCCTTTTTTTCCCACATCACACTTCCATCTATTCCCTTGGTCAACCGGGATAGCCTTGAAAGCCCTATAACCACTGATGAAATTAACATGGCAATAAAATCTCTTAAGCTAAATAAACGTCCAGGCCCAGATGGCTTTTCAGCCATGTATTATAAGAAATTTGCACATATATTAACCCCACTATTGACCGAAGCCTTCAATTCTATACTCTCTGGGCATTCCTTCCGACCTGAAACACTGACAGCTATTATTTCCATGATCCCTAAACCAAATTCAGATGAATCAGCTCCCTCCAATTACAGACCCATCTCTCTACTTAATTTGGACATAAAGCTTTTAGCGAAAGTTTTGGCAACACGTTTAAATAATATAATAGGATCTTTAATCCACAAGGACCAAGTAGGCTTTATCCCAAAACGCCAATCTGGTGATGCGGTACGTAGAGTGGCCTTACTTACCCATATTGTCCAAAAAAGACGGATACCTCTTTGCCTGTTATCCCTAGACATCAAAAAGGCTTTTGATACTGTATCATGGCCCTACCTCCAATTTGTCCTACAACGCTGGGGATTTGGCCCCCACTTCCTTAGTTGGATCTCGTCACTGTATAACCACCCCAAAGCCTATGTGAAATATGCAGGTTATAAATCCAACCTATTTAACATCCTTCGAGGAACCCGTCAAGGTTGTCCTCTTTCCCCAATTCTATTTGCCCTTCTCATTGAACCCTTAGCTCAATCTATCCGTTCTGATCCATCTATTAAAGGCCTTGAGATAGCTGGACATCAGCATAAAATTTGCTTATTTGCTGACGACATTTTACTTTTTATGTCCTCTCCCCATATCTCTGCTCCTAACTTAATACAGAAGTTAGACCAATTTGCCCGTATTTCTGGTTTGCACGTCAATCTGCAAAAATCCTCAGCACTCAATATCTCCTTATCTTCCTCAGAATTACAACAAGCACAGGTATCCCTTCCCTTTTCCTGGTCCACTACACGTCTACCCTACCTGGGAATCAACCTCACGTCTCATATTACAGGACTCTTCTCAGCCAATTACCCACCTATATTACGCCATATCACCTCTTTGTTAACACATTGGTCTTCTCTTCCTATATCGTGGATAGGTAAAATGAATATTATTAAAATGTCTATACTTCCCAAAATTCTGTACTTTTTTCGAGTTTTACCCATCTCTCTACCGGCATACTTCTTAAGAATACTACAAAGTAGAATAACAAAATATGTTTGGGGTACATCTAAACCCCGTTTACCTAAACATACTCTTTACCTCCCTAAATGTAAAGGTGATCTGGGATTTCCTAATTTATCTACCTACTACTACGCGGCCCAACTAGCACAATTAACCAAATACCATGCAACCTCGGAAATTCCTCTTTGGGTAACTCTAGAATCAATAGATTGCGATCCTTATTCTATCTCCAATCTTTTATGGCTGAGACCTTCTGATCATAAAAGAATCACTAACCCAGTTACCAAAAACTCATTAACTATTTGGAACAGATTTAAAATAACAAATGAGCTACAATCTCCTCACACTCCACTTTTATCATTTATTAAAAATCCCCTTTTTTATCCTGCCTGGAAATTCCCCAAATCTTTTAAAGCCTGGACTAACTCTAAATTAATCCATCTTCATGATCTGACGTCCCAGACTACCTTTATACCGTTCCCAGATTTATGTGAAAAACATGGTCTTCCAAACTCTGAGCTTTTTAGATATCTGCAGATTAAAAACTTTTTTACACCCTGTATCCAAAGCAGAACCAAACTTAATAAATTATCACACTTCGAAACCAAATGTAAAAATTATCCCCATGCAATTGGACTGATCTCTAACCTCTATGCTCAACTCATCACTAAACCTGTTTCTGACCCTCCTTCTTATGTAGCTAAATGGGAGGCAGATCTCAATCTTAATCTTGAAATATCCGATTGGGCTGCAATCTGGAATAATACAAAATCCTCCTCACAAAACATAACAGCTTTGGAAACTAATTACAAAGTACTCACCCGCTGGTATTTGGTCCCTTCCAGAGTTGCAAAATTTGCCCCCAATTACTCCTCATTATGTTTTCGTGGCTGTGGTGATCTTGGCTCCTATCTACACACTTGGTGGGATTGTCCGGTAGTTCAAAAGTTCTGGAGTGATATATTTCTCATACTCTCAGCCTTGTTTGCAATATCTATCCCTCCAGTACCTTCAATAGCACTCTTAAATCTCAAACCGGCAACACTCACCTATAAACAATTTAAACTTTTATTGCAGATCACAACAGCCGCGAAACAGACCATAGCTAAAGCCTGGAGAACTGACAATTTGGTATTAAATGAAACTAAGCATAGAATTAACCAAGCTATGGTCCATGCCAAAATGGAAGCCATAATTCAAGATAAAATAAATTCCTTTAAAGATATTTGGCAACCATGGATAACTCAGTTTTTGCCACCAAACTTTGATGACACCTTGTTGATGCCTTGATGTTTTACACTCTCTCGCAGTAACTATCTATAAGCAAATGGCTATTTATGCATTTATCCCCGGGGATTCTTCCTGTCACTTCCTCTTCTCCTTCTCTTCTTCTCTTCTTCCTGCTCTTCCCCTTCTTTTTTTCTCAACTTGTTTATATGGTCGTTTTTTTTTTGTGTTTTTATTTATTTTATTTTTTTTCATGTATATATAGGTTCAACAAGTATACCTACATATGCTCCTCTCAATTTTTTTAGGCACAGATTCTTGATTTTTAAGAGTTATATAGTAGCGATCATTCTGTCTCATACCTTTTGAGGCTTTAATACATTTCTTTATCCTCCTTAGGTGTTTACCTTTAAGGCTTTAATTGTATTTCTCATTCTGAGTCTACACTTTATTTAGACTAAGTGAAGTAACTCACTCTGATTATTGAGTGAAGCAATTGTCTCTTGATCCATGATATATATATGATTTCATATGCTAATTTTGAACCTATTGTAGTGATTACTGTGATTGTTGCTTTATTTATTTATTTATTTTTTTATTATTATTTCTCTGTAATTTGATAAAATTCAACAAACAAATTTGAACAAAAAATTTAATTTGTTTGATCATACCCAATACTTTAGCCTTTTAAAAAAATTTCCATCATGGTAACCTCTACTGTAAACCAAATTACTGTTGGTCACCATAGGGTGATTCCTCTTACGGAAAAAGTATTGGGTTACAACATCTGTTACAAGATTTGGTTCATTGAAATTCTGACCAAAATTATGGAATAATATTAGACAACAAATGCAGTTTACCTAATCTGATATCATCCTGAATGAACGTGCAGTTCTTTCCATACAGGTACTGGGGACAGGGACATCTCTTGCCCTCACAGGGTTCTGTGAATGGAGAACATGAGGATTAGGATAAGAAAATGAGATTTTTCAACAACAAATCGAAGGCTTGGTCTCTTACTGATTAACCTGTCTGGGGTAGAGCATCAACCTCCGAGGGATTGGTGTAGCCTTTTATCCCAAGTGCATAGCCTACCATCTACCTACCTACCTACCTACCACCTGGCTTGGTGTCACAGCTCCTACTCTTCCTGTTACCAACCTTTCACCAACTACAGGTGAGCATATCAGACTGAAGAAAGAGTTCCCGGCAGCCTGTACTGCCCCATATCAGTCTACCAGATTTAACCCTTCGCTCTGCCATTGTCAGTTTCCAGTGTAGTCACCTTTCTGCTGACTTGATTGGAAGAATAAAAGGCTAAAAGTATAACTAAAAGGTCAGTTTTTTAATGTTGTCTGTGTCCTCCATTAGGGAGATTCACCCTCTCCATTTGTCATGCTTACCGTTATCAATGAAAGTGAAAGAAAGTCCCAAAGTTTGGGTTATCCACAGAACAGGAATAGAGGAGAAATCTTCCAATGGGGACACCAGTTCTGGTTGCAACCAGGCATTCCCTCACTTTTGAGGAATTCCTTCTCACTTCCTGTTTCGGCTATGGGACAGGAAGTGAACAGAGATCTCCACAGAATCAACACCACCTTCTGGCACTTGGACAACAACGGAAGTAAGGTTCAAACAAATACACACTTTAACTGACACAACAACTGTAAACAGTGATACGTCAAAAATACCATTTAATAATACTATGGACATATCTGAAGCTACAACCATAAAACACAACATTTCAGGAACTGTAGCCACACAACCTCAAATAGCAAGGTAACAGAAGGGTCAGGGACCCCCACAAGTAATGTTACAACATAACAATGTACTGATACTCAAAGAACAATGGAAAGTACAGATACCTGGCCCAAAAGCTGCAGAAACATGGTTCAGCTAAGGTGACCAGATTTTTTAAATGAAATTCGGGGACATTTTTATTTTTTTACTAGTAATGGCGACAATTAGCGACAAATTGCACATTAAGTGACACCTGTGGGAACCAGTGACACTAATACAGTGATCAGTGCTAAAAATATGCAGCCCCACGATCGGATCCTCTTCCCCTCTGTTCTTGCTGCTGTACACCGTCAGCTGAGCTCAGCTGCCTCTCTCTGCCCGTCGCCACCGCTGCCCACCTCACAGCCTCTCAAGTCTCACTCACCGGGCCCCGGCTACTACTGGGTGGGGAGGGGAGGAAGATCACTCCGCAAGAGAAGGCAAGGAGATAAGCAGGCAGGCGGCTGGCCGGGACTTGAGCCAAGGCAGAAGAACATGCGAGTGGAGCTGAATGAGCATGCACCCGAAACTGAAGAAATATTCCCTCCGCTCCGACCAGCACATGATTATCAGAAAGGGGCACAGATAATGGAAAAAATAGGTGCGGTGGAGCAGGGGTGTGTAATTCAGATTTTTTTTTTTCAATTCTGCACTGACTGTCTTTGAAATTCCAATCCGGGGACAAACTTGGTCCGGGGACAGTGTCCTCAATCCGGGGACTGTCCCCTGAAACCGGGGATGTCTGGTCACCCTAAGTTAGGGTACACAACTATGCTACCTGGCGGCCTGAACTTTCTTCTTCCAATCTCTTCCAGCCCCTCCCAAACTCATCTAAGTCTGTACTAACTCCCCAAGTCCTAGTCCTTCCATTTTATTTTGCTTTACTGGAACATAACTGATAACCAGGGATGAGCCGAACACCCCCCTGTTCGGTTCGCACCAGAACCTGCGAACAGACAAAATGTTCGTGTAAACTTTAGAACCCTATTAAATACAATGGACTCGAACGTTCGAAATCTAAAGTGTTAATTATAAAGGCTTATATGCAAGTTATTGTCCTAAAAAGTGTTTGGGGACCTGGGTCCTGCCCCAGGGGACATGTATCAATGCAAAAAGAAGTTTTAAAAACAGCCGTTTTTTCGGGAGCAGTGATTTTAATAATGCTTAAAATGAAAAAATAAAAGTGAAATATTCCTTTAAATTTCGTACCTGGGGGGGGGTGTATGATATGCATGTGAAGTGGCGCATGTTTCCCGTGCTTAGAACTGTCCCTGCAAAAAATGTCATTTTTGAAAGAAAAAAATGCATTTAAAACTGACTCGCGGCTATTAATGAATTGTCGGCTCCCGGCAATACATACAAAAGTCATTGAGAAAAAAAAAAAAAAAAAGTGTGGGGGTTCCCCAGAATTCAATTACCAGGCCCTTCAGATCTGGCATGGATTTTAAGGGGAACTCCACCCCAAGTTTAAAAAAAAAATGGCGTGGAGTCCCCCTAAAAATCCATACCAGACCCCTTATCCGAGCACGCAACCTGGCCGGCCGCAGGGGAAAAGGGGGGGACGAGAGAGCGGCCCCCCCTCCCTCCTGAACCTTACCAAGCCACATGCCCTCAACATGGGGAGGATGTCCCCATGTTGATGGGGACAAGGGCCTCATCCCCACAACCCTTGCCCGGTGGTTGTGGGGGTCTGCGGGCGGGGGGCTTATCGGAATCTGGAAGACCCCTTTAACAAAGGGGACCCCCAGATCCCGCCCCCCCCCCTATGTGAATTGGTAACGGGTACATTGTACCCCTACCATTTCACGAAGAAAGCGTAAAAAAAATGTTTAAAAAAACACACAAACACCTTGAAAAAGTCCTTTATTTAAAAAAATAAATAAATAAACATTCCAGCGGTGAAATCCAGTGTCCCGCGGCGATCCCGATGTCCAGCGCTGTCCTTCATTGGTTGTGCCTGAGCGGACCTGATGGGGAACTCCCTCTCAGTATTTTAAATGTATAGACCCGCCCCTTCTAAAGTTCCCCATCAGGTCCGCTCAGCGGGCGAGATGCAGAACATGAGAAGGGGCGGGTCTATACATGTATTACCAAAGTGAGAGCAGTTCCCCATCAGGTCCACCCCCTCGGTATGTCGGACCCGCCTACGTCATTGGCTTGAGCGGGGAACTTCCTTCACTATGTAAATTTAAATTTACATAGTGAAGGAAGTTCCCCGCTCAAGCCAATGACGTAGGCGGGTCTGACATACCGAGGAGGCGGACCTGATGGGGAACTGCTCTCACTTTGGTAATACATGTATAGACCCGCCCCTTCTCATGTTCCGCATCTGGTCCGCTGAGCGGACCTGATGGGGAACTTTAGAAGGGGCGGGTCTATACATTTAAAATACTGAGAGGGAGTTCCCCATCAGGTCCGCTCAGGCACAACCAATGACGGACAGCGCTGGACATCGGGATCGCCGCGGGACACTGGATTTCACCGCTGGAATGTTTTGTTTTTTTTTTTTTAAATAAAGGACTTTTTCAAGGTGTTTGTGTGTTTTTTTAAACATTTTTTTACGCTTTCTTCGTGAAATGGTAGGGGTACAATGTACCCCTTACCAATTCACATAGGGGGGGGCCGGGATCTGGGGGTCCTCTTTGTTAAAGGGGTCTTCCAGATTCCGATAAGCCCCCCGCCCGCAGACCCCCACAACCACCGGGCAAGGGTTGTGGGGATGAGGCCCTTGTCCCCATCAACATGGGGACATCCTCCCCATGTTGAGGGCATGTGGCTTGGTACGGTTCAGGAGGGAGGGGGGGCCGCTCTCTCGTCCCCCCCTTTTCCCCTGCGGCCGGCCAGGTTGCATGCTCGGATAAGGGGTCTGGTATGGATTTTTAGGGGGACTCCACGCCATTTTTTTTTTAATTTGGGGTGGAGTTCCCCTTAAAATCCATGCCAGATCTGAAGGGCCTGGAATGGATATTTGGGGGAACCCCACGTCAATTTTTTTTTTATTTGCGGCGGGGTTCCCCTTAATATCCATTCCAGACCTGAAGGGCCTGGTAATTGAATTCTGGGGAACCCCCACGCTTTTTTTTTTTTTTTTTATCAATGACTTTTGTATGTATTGCCGGGAGCCGACAATTCATTAATAGCCGCGAGTGAGTTTTAAATGCATTTTTTTCTTTCAAAAATGACACTTTTTGCAGGGACAGTTCTAAGCACGGGAAACATGCGCCACTTTACATGCATATCATACACACCCCCCAGGTACGAAATTTAAAGGAATATTTCACTTTTATTTTTTCATTTTAAGCATTATTAAAATCACTGCTCCCGAAAAAACGGCCGTTTTTAAAACTTCTTTTTGCATTGATACATGTCCCCTGGGGCAGGACCCGGGTCCCCAAACCCTTTTTAGGACAATAACTTGCATATAAGCCTTTATAATTAGCACTTTAGATTTCTCCCATAGATTTTTCGAATTTGCCGCGAACACCCCAATTTGTTCGCTGTTCGGCGAACGGGCGAACAGGCAATGTTCGAGTCGAACATGAGTTCGACTCGAACTCGAAGCTCATCCCTACTGATAACACGACGGACTGTAAAGGCTCATACACACGATCGGACTTTTCGACAACAACGGTCCGACGGACGTGTTTAATCGGACAATCCGACCGTCTGCATGCTCCATCGGACAATTGTTGTCGAAATTTCCACGGACAAATGTTCGCTGTGCATGCTCTCAACTTTTCCGACAACAAATGTCCGATGGAGGATTATCCGATCGTGTGTACACAAGTCCATCGGAATAAAATCCAAAGTACAAACACGCATGCTCAGAACCAATGCTAAACATCAGACAACAAAAGCAGAAGTTGCCCAAAGGGTGGCGGTAAAGAGCTGAAAAACCACGTGATTTGGTGAATGTTGGCTGAAAATTTTCTGCCGGGTGTATGCAGAACAAGTTCACCGCCAACGCCCCCTTCGGACCAAAATACATGGAAAAGTTAGATGGAAGTCCGATCGTGTGTATGAGGCTTAAGTCACATGGCAACGTCTACTGCAAAAAAAACGATGTCCATCTTTTAGACACATAATGGGGTATCCTCCAACAGAATCCCTGCACTCCCTAAGTGTAGTCCACTTAGGGGAAACATTTTCACAGTGTTCCCTATCAAAATAAGGCAAATACACAGAGCTGTAAGATCTGGACATGGAAGGTCCCAAACCTTCCCACAAAGGCCCAGAACAGATAGATTGCACTCCCTTTTTGTGGTACGTCACTCACTACTCTAACCAACCCTCTGACCTCCATCCAGCTTCATATATATCCTACTCTAGAAGAAGAGGGACTACAACTCACCCAAAATAATAGGAAGAAGCAGCAAGGTGAACCTAGTTATTTCCTTACACAACACCCCTCTAAAATATGTTTCACTGTTCACTTTCCTAAGTCTGCTACTTTCTGCAGTAATTACAGTATCATTAGCCATTGGCGGATCCAGGGGGGGGGGGGGGGCAACAGGGCAATTGCCCCCCCCAGACCATCTGTCACACTCACTTGCTTGCTCTGTTATTTTTTTTTTTTTGCGCCTGATCTCCCGAACTTTGGGGACCCGGTACCGACCGTCCGTAGGACCCCTGGACCCCAAACTTGGCACACATGTAGCCCAATGTCTCTTCTCAAAGGGGGAAAGTTTGGTGTCTGGGGGACCTACGGCCGGGGAGCACTGATTTTTTAAATCCGGGCACCCCTTCCATAGACAACAATGTTAAACGGTCATTTTTCTGGTGATTTTGCGGACCCGGTACCAGCCGGTCGTAGGTCCTCTGGACCCCAAACTTGGCACACATGTAGCCCTATGTCTCCTCTATAAGTTTGAAAAGTTTGGTGTCTGGGGGACCTACAGCCGTTGAGCACTGATTTTTTAAAGCCGGGCACCCCTTCCATAGACTCCAATGTTAAACGGTCATTTCTCCAGTGATTTTGCGGACCCGGTACCGGCCGGTCGTAGGTCCTCTGGACCCCAAACTTGGCACACATGTAGCCCCATGTCTCCTCTATAAGTTTGAAAAGTTTGGTGTCTGGGAGAACCGATTTTTCAAAGCCGGGCACTCCTTCCATAGACTTCCATGTTAAACTTCAGTCTAGTCATGGGCACAGTGAGGCATGGGCACAGTGAGGCAAAGTGAGGCAAGTATAAGCCTAGGACACCCTAGGCTTATACTTGAGTCAATAAGTTTTCCCAGTTTTTTGGGGTAAAATTAGGTGCCTCGGCTTATATTCGGGTCGGCTTATACTCGCGTATATACAGTACTTGTTCTGCGGCTGCCGCTGCCTCTCTGAGTCTCTCTCTCAGTTTCTCACATCAGCCGATCAGCGGCGCTGAGAGAGAGACTCGTCTAATGTAGTTACGCGGCGCACTGACACGATACCAGGAGCCGAGGAGGAGGTGGGTGGAGCCTCTTCCCTGCACTTGCTGCTAACGCCTGGGCCGCTTGGCGTCTAGCAACGAGTGACGTCAGTGAGTCACGTCAGGCCGCTCTACGGGCAGGTGCAATAGCGTGCGGCTCCACAGACGGGTAAGAAAGCGGGCGGCTCCGCTTGCGGCGCGGTTTGTTGTCGGGGGCGGCGCGGTTCGTGGGCAGACCGTGCTTCTCAGTGTGTTGGCAGCGCAGGTGAGAGTGAGAGAGCAGGCTCAGTGTGGCAGCTGGCCAATCAGCTAGCCGGGAGCGGGGGAGCAGAGAGATGAGATCATCTCTCACCGCCCGTGCCTGCCCTGCATTCCTGCAGTGACTTCCGCCCTCACTGTGCAGGCAGCAGAGAGATTACATTATCTCTCTGCTGCCTGACTCTGGGAGTCTGGGACACAGCAAGAGACAACCAAAACTACACCTTAGCAGGCAAGTTAGTGACAATCCGCAAGGTGTGGCAGGCGACGTGGCAAGTGACAATCCGCAAATTGTGTCAGGTGATGTGGCAAATGACAATCTGCATCTGGTGGCAGCAGTGCCGATCCTGACCTCCCTGGGGCCCTAAGCAAAATTCTGCTAAGGGGCCCTTTACGGTGGCAAAAAATGGGTGTGGTTTACGTTGAATAGTGGGCGTGGCTTACATGGGCGTGGCTCGGAGGGGTGTGGTTAGAGTCGGAGATGAATGAGGGATGGAGGGAGAAAGAAAGAGAGAGGGAGAGAAAGAAAGAAAGAGGGGTGGAGGGACAGCAGGCCCAGATCCTACACCACAATAGAAATATGTGTATTCCAGAAAGTTTAACAAATCAGCAGATAAAGATACTCCAAACACCTGGTGTTAGCGCTTCAATCATCCCGGCACCACGGTTGTTATGGTGTCAGGATGACTGAAGCGCATTATTTCTATTATTACATTGTAATATAGAATGAAATTATTCAACTCACCATAATGATGAATCAGTGGAAGCCCCGAGTCCCTCCTTACACCAGGCATTCCCAGTAGAGTTCCTCCTTATATCAGGCATTCCCAGTAGAGTCCCTCCTTACACCAGGCATTCCCAGTAGAGTCCCTCCTTACACCAGGCATTCCCAGTAGAGTCCCCCCTTACACCAGGCATTCCCAGCGGAGGCCCCCCTTACACCAGGCATTCCCAGCGGAGGCCCCCCTTACACCAGGCATTCCCAGCGGAGGCCCCCCTTACACCAGGCATTCCCAGCGGAGGCCCCCCTTACACCAGGCCTTCCCAGCGGAGTCCCCCCTTACACCAGGCATTCCCAGCGGAGGCCCCCCTTACACCAGGCCTTCCCAGCGGAGGCCCCCCTTACACCAGGCATTCCCAGCGGAGGCCCCCCTTACACCAGGCCTTCCCAGCGGAGGCCCCCCTTACACCAGGCCTTCCCAGCGGAGTCCCTCCTTACACCAGGCATTCCCAGTAGAGTCCCCCCTTACACCAGGCCTTCCCAGCGGAGGCCCCCCTTACATCAGGCATTCCCAGTGGAGGCCCCCCTTACATCAGGCATTCCCAGTGGAGGCCCCCCTTACACCAGGTGTGATGCCCCTGCAGCAGAGACTCTCTCCGCCGCCATTACGCAGAGGGGACAGTGGAGGAGCCGGCCGGATGGCTGGCAATAGGAATTAAGCTGCGGCGCCGCCGCCCACCCCCGCCCCTTCCCAAATTTCACTCACACACAGACAGACATCAGCGGGGCGGGAGGTGGGCGGTGCCGCAGCTCAATTCCTATTGGCAGCCACCCTGACCCTCCTCTTGGTCTATAAGAAAATGGCGGCCGGCGGAGACATTGTCTCCGCCCGGCCCGCGGACCTCTAGCGGCGGCGGTTGCGGCGGCGGCAAAGATTCGGGGGCCCCTAGTAATTACTTGGGGCCCTACGCAGCTTGCGTAGCAAGCGTATAGGGCGGATCGGCCCTGGGTGGCAGGCAAGTGACAATCAGCAAGGTGTGGCAGGTGACGTGGCAAGTGACAATCCGCAAGGTGTGGCAGGTGATGTGGGAAGTGACAATCCACAAGGTGTGGCAAGTGACAATCCACAAGATGTGGCAGGTGATGTGGCAAGTGACAATCCACAACGTGTGGCAAGTGACACGCTCAAGGCTCCCACTAATTGCAGGCGACGGTGGCAAGTGACACACTCGGGGCTCCCACTGATTCTGCATTGAACTATTTAATTTCATATTACAATGTAATAATAGAAATAATGCACTTCAATCATCCTGACACCATAACAACCATGGTGCCGGGATGATTGAAGCACCGACACCAACCATTTCCCCGATAAATTTCCCACAAAAAAATCATTTTTTGGCAGTGCCCCTCCCGAAAAAAGACTCTGGATCCGCCCCTGTCACTAGCTCTATCTGGTACATCTTTTGTAATTGTATTTTGTATGGCTGTTGTTCTTGCTGTAAAAGCTTCCATACCATAACTGACCGATGACTGTGTGGAGTGATTAAAAGTAGTTTCTGTCCGTGTTGTTGTATTGCTTTCTGTGGATGTCCCATGGATACCAGTAACAGGTGTCTTAGTTTTCTGACTAGTTGCTGTACTTGGTGTTGGAGTTTCTTTGGTTGTGGTTGGTTTCAAAGAACTGGATTCTGTGACTGTAGTTTTTGATGTGGGCTTGCTATGAGTGATTGGTGAACCTGTTGAAGAACTCAGTGAAAGTACTGACACTGCTGTCATGTCACTCTTTGATGTTGCTGTTTTGGTTAAAGTGTTTATTTTTGTGAAAGTTGTTTCCATTGTTGACTGAGTGCCGCTGACTCGTGCTATTTGTGTGGAATCATGTGTGATTCCAATGTCGTCTGTCGTTATTTGATTATCGGTAAATAGTGATCTTGTAATATGATTTGTGGGAGCCTCTGACCCCATAGTTACCTTGCTATTTGAGGTTGTAGTACCTGTGGCTGCCGTTGCCAATGTGCTGTCTTGTATGGTTGTAGCTTCAGATGTCTCCAAAGTAATAAGAAATGGTGTTTGTGATTTATCACTCTTTGATGTTGCTGTTTCGTATAAAGTGATGATTTTTGTAATTGTTACTTCTGTTGTTGCCTGAGTACCACTGACCAGTGTTATTTCTGTGGAACCAAATGTGGTCCCTTTATGTTCCTTCGTTCTTCGGCTATCAGTAAATTGTGATCTTGTAGTATGACTTCTGGGGGTCTCTGATGGTGTTGTTACCTTGGTATTTGAGGTAGCTTCAGATGTCTCCATAGTCATAATAAATGGTGTTTGTGATGTATTACTCTTTGATGTTCTTGTTTGAGTTAAAGTGCTAATTTTTGGGAATGTTACTTCTGTTGTTGCCTCAGTGCCACTGCCTGGTGTTATTTCTGTGGAACCAAATGTGGTTCCTGTATGTTCCATTGTTCTTCGGCTATCAGTGAATTGTGATCTTGTAGTATGACTTCTGGGGGTCTCTGATGGTGTTACCTTGGAATTTGAGGTTGCACTACCTTTGGCTGCAGTTGAAAATGTGCTGTCTTTTATGGTTGTAGCTTCAGATGTCGCTACAGTATTAATAAATGGTGTTTGTGATGTATCACTCTTTGATGTTCTTGCTTCAGTTAAAGTGCTCATTTTAGTGTATGTTACTTCTGTTGTTGCCTGAGTGCCACTGCCTGGTGATATTTCTGTTGAACCAAATGTGGTTCCTATATTTTCCATTGTTCTTCGACTATCAGTAAATTGTGATCTTGTAGTATGACTTCTGGGGGTCTCTGATGGTGTTGTTACCTTGGAATTTAAGGTTGTACTACCTTTGGCTGCAGTTGAAAATGTGCTGTCTTTTATGGTTGTAGCTTCAGATGTCGCTACAGTATTAATAAATGGTGTTTGTGATGTATCACTCTTTGATGTTCTTGCTTCAGTTAAAGTGCTAATATTTGTGAATGTTACTTCTGTTGTTGCCTGAGTGCCACTGCCTGGTGTTATTTCTGTGGAACCAAATGTGGTTCCTGTATGTTCCATTGTTCTTCGGCTATCAGTAAATTGTGATCTTGTAGTATGACTTCTGGGGGTCTCTGATGGTGTTGTTACCTTGGTATTTGAGGTTGTACTACTTTTAACTGCAGTTGAAAATGTGCTGTCTTTTATGGTTGTAGCGTCAGATGTCGCTCTAGTATTAATAAATGGTGTTTGTGATGTACCACTCTTTGATGTTCTTGCTTCAGTTAAAGTGCTAATATTTGTGAATGTTACTTCTGTTGTTGCCTGAGTGCCACTGCCTGGTGTTATTTCTGTTGAACCAAATGTGGTTCCTGTATTTTCCATTGTTCTTCGACTATCAGTAAATTGTGATCTTGTAGTATGACTTCTGGGGGTCTCTGATGGTGTTGTTACCTTGGTATTTGAGGTTGTAGTACCTTTGGCTGCAGTTGAAATTGTGCTGTCTTTTATGGTTGTAGTTTCAGATGTCGCCACAGTATTAATAAATGGTGTTTGTGATGTATCACTCTTTGATGTTCTTGCTTCAGTTAAAGTGCTAATATTTGTGAATGTTACTTCTGTTGTTGCCTGAGTGCCACTGCCTGGTGTTATTTCTGTGAAACCAAGTGTGGTTCCTGTATGTTCCATTGTTCTTCGACTATCAGTAAATTGTGATCTTGTAGTATGACTTTTGGGGGTCTCTGATGGTGTTGTTACCTTGGAATTTGAGGTTGTACTACCTTTGGCTGCAGTTGAAAATGTGCTGTCTTTTATGGTTGTAGTTTCAGATGTTGCTCTAGTATTAATAAACGGTGTTTGTGATGTATCACTCTTTGATGTTTTTGCTTCAGTTAAAGTGCTCATTTTTGTGTATGTTACTTCTGTTGTTGCCTGAGTGCCACTGCCTGGTGATATTTCTGTTGAACCAAATGTGGTTCCTGTATTTTCCATTGTTCTTCGACTATCAGTAAATTGTGATCTTGTAGTATCACTTCTGGGGGTCTCTGATGGTGTTGTTACCTTGGAATTTAAGGTTGTACTACCTTTGGCTGCAGTTGAAAATGTGCTGTCTTTTATGGTTGTAGCTTCAGATGTCGCTACAGTATTAATAAATGGTGTTTGTAATGTATCACTCTTTGATGTTCTTGCTTCAGTTAAAGTGCTCATTTTTGTGTATGTTACTTCTGTTGTTGCCTGAGTGCCACTGCCTGGTGTTATTTCTGTAGAACCAAATGTGGTTCCTGTATGTTCCATTGTTCTTCGGCTATCAGTAAATTGTGATCTTGTAGTATGACTTCTGGGGGTCTCTGATGGTGTTGTTACCTTGGTATTTGAGGTTGTAGTACCTTTGGCTGCAGTTGAAATTGTGCTGTCTTTTATGGTTGTAGTTTCAGATGTCGCCACAGTATTAATAAATGGTGTTTGTGATGTATCACTCTTTGATGTTCTTGCTTCAGTTAAAGTGCTAATATTTGTGAATGTTACTTCTGTTGTTGCCTGAGTGCCACTGCCTGGTGTTATTTCTGTGAAACCAAGTGTGGTTCCTGTATGTTCCATTGTTCTTCGACTATCAGTAAATTGTGATCTTGTAGTATGACTTTTGGGGGTCTCTGATGGTGTTGTTACCTTGGAATTTGAGGTTGTACTACCTTTGGCTGCAGTTGAAAATGTGCTGTCTTTTATGGTTGTAGTTTCAGATGTTGCTCTAGTATTAATAAACGGTGTTTGTGATGTATCACTCTTTGATGTTTTTGCTTCAGTTAAAGTGCTCATTTTTGTGTATGTTACTTCTGTTGTTGCCTGAGTGCCACTGCCTGGTGATATTTCTGTTGAACCAAATGTGGTTCCTGTATTTTCCATTGTTCTTCGACTATCAGTAAATTGTGATCTTGTAGTATCACTTCTGGGGGTCTCTGATGGTGTTGTTACCTTGGAATTTAAGGTTGTACTACCTTTGGCTGCAGTTGAAAATGTGCTGTCTTTTATGGTTGTAGCTTCAGATGTCGCTACAGTATTAATAAATGGTGTTTGTAATGTATCACTCTTTGATGTTCTTGCTTCAGTTAAAGTGCTCATTTTTGTGTATGTTACTTCTGTTGTTGCCTGAGTGCCACTGCCTGGTGTTATTTCTGTAGAACCAAATGTGGTTCCTGTATGTTCCATTGTTCTTCGGCTATCAGTAAATTGTGATCTTGTAGTATGACTTCTGGGGGTCTCTGATGGTGTTGTTACCTTGGTATTTGAGGTTGTACTACTTTTAGCTGCAGTTGAAAATGTGCTGTCTTTTATGGTTGTAGCGTCAGATGTCGCTCTAGTATTAATAAATGGTGTTTGTGATGTACCACTCTTTGATGTTCTTGCTTCAGTTAAAGTGCTCATTTTTGTGTATGTTACTTCTGTTGTTGCCTGAGTGCCACTGCCTGGTGTTATTTCTGTTGAACCAAATGTGGTTCCTGTATTTTCCATTGTTCTTCGACTATCAGTAAATTGTGATCTTGTAGTATGACTTCTGGGGGTCTCTGATGGTGTTGTTACCTTGGTATTTGAGGTTGTAGTACCTTTGGCTGCAGTTGAAATTGTGCTGTCTTTTATGGTTGTAGTTTCAGATGTCGCCACAGTATTAATAAATGGTGTTTGTGATGTATCACTCTTTGATGTTCTTGCTTCAGTTAAAGTGCTAATATTTGTGAATGTTACTTCTGTTGTTGCCTGAGTGCCACTGCCTGGTGTTATTTCTGTGAAACCAAGTGTGGTTCCTGTATGTTCCATTGTTCTTCGACTATCAGTAAATTGTGATCTTGTAGTATGACTTTTGGGGGTCTCTGATGGTGTTGTTACCTTGGAATTTGAGGTTGTACTACCTTTGGCTGCAGTTGAAAATGTGCTGTCTTTTATGGTTGTAGTTTCAGATGTTGCTCTAGTATTAATAAACGGTGTTTGTGATGTATCACTCTTTGATGTTTTTGCTTCAGTTAAAGTGCTCATTTTTGTGTATGTTACTTCTGTTGTTGCCTGAGTGCCACTGCCTGGTGATATTTCTGTTGAACCAAATGTGGTTCCTGTATTTTCCATTGTTCTTCGACTATCAGTAAATTGTGATCTTGTAGTATGACTTCTGGGGGTCTCTGATGGTGTTGTTACCTTGGAATTTAAGGTTGTACTACCTTTGGCTGCAGTTGAAAATGTGCTGTCTTTTATGGTTGTAGCTTCAGATGTCGCTACAGTATTAATAAATGGTGTTTGTGATGTATCACTCTTTGATGTTCTTGCTTCAGTTAAAGTGCTCATTTTTGGGAATGTTACTTCTGTTGTTGCCTGAGTGCCACTGCCTGGTGTTATTTCTGTGGAACCAAATGTGGTTCCTGTATGTTCCATTGTTCTTCGGCTATCGGTAAATTGTGATCTTGTAGTATGATTTCTGGGGGTCTCTGATAGTGTTGTTGCCTTGCTATTTGAGGTTGTAGTACCTTTTGCTGCAGTTGTGGGCGTGCTGCCTTTTATGGTTGTAGCTTCAGATGTCTCCATAGTCATAATGAATGGTGTTTCTGATGTATCACTGCTTGAATTTGTGGTTTCCATTATAGTGTGTATTTTTGTGAATGTTACTTCAATTGTTGACGAAGTGCCACTAACTGGTGTTACTTCTGTAGAACCAAATGTGGTTGCTGTATGTTCTGTTGTTCTTTGACTATCAGTAAATTGTAATCCAGTAGCATGACTTGCAGAGGTCCCTGACCCTGGTGTTGCTTTGCTATTTGAGGTTGTACTATCTGTGGCTGTAGTTCCAGGTGTGCTGTCTCTTATGGTTGTAGCTTCAGATGTTTTCCCAGTATTATCAAATGGTGTTTCTGATGTATCACTCTTTGACGTTGTTGTTTCAGTTAAAGTATTTATTTTTGTGAACGTTACTTCCGTTGTTGACTGAGTGCCACTGCCTGGTGTTACTTCTGTGGAACCAACTGTGGTTGCTGTATCTTCTGTCCTTTGACTATCAGTGAACTGGCTTGTGGGAGTCTCTGACCCTGTTGTTGCCTTGCTCTTTGAGGTTGTACTACCTGTGGCTGCAGTTTCATGCGTGTTGTCTTTTATGGTTGTAGCTTTGGATGACTCCATAGTATTAATAAAAGTGTGTATTGTTTTGTCAGTTGTTGACTGAGTGCCACTGACTGGTGTTATTTGTGTGGAACCCAATGTGATTCCTGTATTTCCAGTTGTTTCTGTCACAATTGATCTATCGTTCTCCAAAGTTGTTCTCAAGGAGTTGACTGTTGGGTCTACAGTTTTACGTGTTGCCGTACTGTCAGTAGATGTTGGCTCTTTCGTACCAGTGACAATTTCTTCTGACATTGTCGGTGTGTGACTGACTTGTGTTATATTGGTCGTAAAATTGAAAGGTGAAAATTCAGTTGTTGGTTGGCTGTTGGTTGTTGAGTCACAATCTGTAGGTTCCTCAGTTATTGGCTCACAATCATTTGTAGTGTCCTGTCTGGTTGTAGAACAGCCTGTCACTACATAGATTATTTCACACTCTGGAGGTTCGATGCATTCAGGTATATTCTCGCAGACAATGCTTCCTGTTCGAATTTCCGAATAATGGTACATTGTACCTAAAATGACAATCAGTGATACTTTTTACTAAGAAAAATATTGACTTTCAAGAAATGCTACACTCAAATATAAACTGAAATACTTTTCTTTCCTGGTATATAAAAGGGTGATTTTATCCCCTTTCTAATCCCCATTCTCTCCTGCTCTTTATCAGCCACTTGTTTCCTAATATAAATATTGCTGTCAACAAATGATAAGGGAGAACAAGCGGTCAGGACTGGAAGGAACCAGGACTGTAATGGTCTCTTCCCCT
This sequence comes from Rana muscosa, assembly GCA_029206835.1. Taxonomy (NCBI): domain Eukaryota; kingdom Metazoa; phylum Chordata; class Amphibia; order Anura; family Ranidae; genus Rana; species Rana muscosa. Next base: position 324,499,447 of record CM055118.1, on the reverse strand, counting down.
TTATGCAATTATAGGATCATAATGACAAATGTAGCCCTACTCCCGAAGGAGCAACTTAGTAATTTGGGTTCTTTGTTCTGCACCTTAACTCCAAGAACAACCTAAACCCCTCTGTCACACCTGGCTGAATGAAAGTTACTGCAAGCACCTGTAAGTACACAAAATATATAGATACTTTTAACTTGGCTGTGGATTAGCACCAGGAAATATACGCAATGGGGCTTATTTACCAAAGATGGGGAGTGCAAAATCAGGCTCACTTCTTCATAGAAACAAATCAGCTTCCAGGTTTTATTGCTAAAGCTTAATTGAACAAGCAGAGTTTAGAATCTGATTGGTTTCTGTGCACAAGTGAGCCTGAGTTTGCACTCTCCAGCTTTAGTAAATAAACCCCAATTTAGTGGTAAATGAACTCAGCTACAGTCCGCTAGACAAAATAATCACTATGCCAAGGTAACGTAGAATAGAGTTCTGTACCACTAGACTGGGATTAACTCATGAATCATCAAAGTCAACAATAAACAGTGCATATAAGCATTAACTGCAACATAAATTATAATACTATAACTAGTCTAGAGTGCAGTCTATGAGAATGGTTAGAATATATGCAATGTACCCTGAGAGGTACCTCTTAGCATAATCAATAGGAGAAGGTTTCTTTTTAGCAGCTGTAAAGGGACTGTCTTTAGTCCTAACTCTTCAGCTGGCTAGTGTTGGGGCCTAGTTGTACTGTTTGTGCACATGAGAATAGGCCCAGTCAAGCCTGCAGACAGCAATAATGCTGCTAGGAATCTGTATGGTCAGTTTCTAAAGCCAGTCTCTCTAGAAGCTGATAGTAAATCCTCACAGCAGCAGCTCACCAGTCCCAGCAATTTTGCAGCTCACCATCCAGTCACACAGCAATAAGTCTACTCTCTGCCCTGCACCCAGGTGACTCTGTCTGTCAGTACCCCTGAACTCAGTGCTCCCAGTCCTACTCAGACTGCCGATATGCAGCAGTGATGGTGCACAGTAGAAAGCGATGTGCACTCTCCAGTCTCCCTCATGGCAAGAGGAAGCTGTGTGCTGTACAGATTGAGAAAATTCAGCTTTTTTCCCCTCTACTTGTCAATCTCCCTTTGGGAAATTCAGTTTCAAGGCTCTTAATTACAGTAGATTCTCTTTCCTCTGGACCAGAGTTCCTACAGTGCAGCGATACCTGACTCAGTCTATTAAACTCGATTAAACTCTCCCTGCTCAGCAGTTCCCTCCTCTTGCTTATACACTGTAGCGGTTAACCAGTTCAGCACAGCAGTGTAGCAGATACAGAGAGCAGCTGCAGCCAGTGTTTCTATCACTCTCCATTCTTAGGCAACCACTTGGCTACACATACGAAGAGGAAGGTGTGCAAAGCTTATGACCTCTGTGCAGCCAGAGGAGCTGAAACCAAGACGCCATTGAGAATCCCCAGTCCTGTTCTGTGTTTGCACAGCAGCTAGGAGACCTGCTGGAAAAGCCACAAGACTCATAGTTGTGCAGGCATTTATGCAGTAGCGTAGCGTGGGGGGTGCGAGGGGGGCCGTGGCCCCGGGCGCAACATTTTAGGGTGCGCAATCCTGGCTCTGTCCCCCAAACTTTTTATTTCCTGTGTCCCCGCGGCCTGCGCTCCAGCCGCCATGTTTAGTCTCTGACTGCACCTGTGATTAGGCAAATGGAGTCATGTGCCTGTGCGGCTTTCCTCTTCCACCTACCGCTCGGTGCTGATGTCATTTTAGTGCACCGGACACCTTCAGCTCGGCTCCCCTGAGACAAGGCTCTGTTTGGTAGACCGCGACACCCTGGGCCCGCTCGGACACCAGCTTGGCCTAGGCCGGCCACCGGGGCTTTTCTTGTCAGAACACCAGCTCCACTACCTCCCGCACCGCAGGTACCGTACCACGCACACATCATCTACTAGACACGGCCAAACAGCTTCTCTGCCCATAGCCTGGCTGCAGCCATCAGGTGCTACACCTTCAGACAGGGATTCCGTCCTTCTCCCCAGCACGGTCACTGGTGCACTTCCATGCTACACCAGCGAACCTTCTGGATGTTGCTGCCTTGCTGGTTACCTCTCCATGCCTGTAGGCTTCCAGTTGTCAGTGTAGTGTAGTCTGTGTTGCAGTGGTCAGTGTAGTGTGTGTGTTGAAGTGGTCAGTGCAGTGTAGTCTGTGTTGTGTAGTCTGTGTTGCAGTGGTCAGTGTAGTGTAGTCTGTGTTGCAGTGGTCAGTGTGGTGTAGTCTGTGTTGCAGTGGTCAGTGTAGTGTAGTCTGTGTTGCAGTGGTCCGTGTAGCGTAGTCTGTGTTGCAGTGGTCAGTGTAGTGTAGTCTGTGTTGCAGTGGTCAGTGTAGTGTAGTCTGTGTTGCAGTGGTCAGTGTAGTGTGTGTGTTGCAGTGGTCAGTGTAGTGAAGTCTGTGTTGTGTAGTCTGTGTAGTGTAGTCTGTGTTGCAGTGGTCTGTGTAGTCTGTGTTGCAGTGGTCAGTGTAGTGTAGTCTGTGTTGCAGTGGTCCGTGTAGTGTAGTCTTTGTTGCAGTGGTCAGTGTAGTGTAGTCTGTGTTGCAGTGGTCCGTGTAGTCTGTGTTGCAGTGGTCCGTGTAGTCTGTGTTGCAGTGGTCAGTGTAGTGTAGTCTGTGTTGTAGTGGTCAGTGTAGTGTAGTCTGTATTGCAGTGGTCAGTGTAGTGTGTGTTGTAGTGGTCAGTGTAGTGTGTGTTGTAGTGGTCAGTGTAGTGTGTGTTGCAGTGGTCAGTGTAGTGTGTGTGTTGCAGTGGTCAGTGTAGTGTGTGTTGTAGTGGTCAGTGTAGTGTGTGGTGTAGTGTGTATTGTAGTGGTCAGTGGACAGTGTAGCGATCAGTTTAGTGTAGTGGACAGTGTAGTGTAATGGTCAATGTAGTGGACAGGTAGGTCAGTGTAGTGGTCAGTATAGGAATCAGGTAGGTCAGTGCGGTGGACAGTTAGGTAAGTGTAGTGATCAGTCTTGGAATCATGTAGGTCAGTGTAGAGGTTAGTGTAGTGGTCAGTGTAGGAATCAGGTAGGTTAGTGTAGTGATCAGGTAGGTTAGTGTAGTGGTCAGGTAGGTCAGTGTAGGAATCAGGCAGGTTAGTGTAGTGGTCAGGTAGGTCAGTGTAGGAATCAGGTAGTTTAGTGTAGTGGTCAGGGTAGGAATCAGGTAGGTTAGTGTAGTGGTCAGGTAGGTCAGTGTAAGAATCAGGTAGGTTAGTGTAGTCGTCATTGTAGGAATTTGGCTGGTCAGTACTATTGTAGGAAGGGAAGGGACTCAGGGAGTGCTAAAAGTCCACATGTTAGGGGGCGCAAATTTCTTGCCTTGCCCCGGGCGCTGACAGCCCACGCTACGCCACTGCATTCATGTACTATTTTCAACTTGCAATTTTAGAGTGTTTGCATGTGTGTTTATATATGCATTTTAAGCTCCTTGAGGGCAGTCAGGGACTTGTGTGAATGTAAAGTATGTAAATCTTTGTGTAAATTGTCCGTGCTATATAAGAGTTCTTGCACACAATACTGATGCATGAATGCTGGATCTTCTCGTCAGAAGGATCCTACCCAAAAAAAAAATCTTTTAGCTCTCACAATGCTAAATAATATAGGAGAGTTGTGATTTCTGGACATATATGCGCCCAATCGTGTGTATTTGACCAGTGGCGTAGTGAAGTTTTTTTTTACTGATCTAAACTTGACGCTATATAGAAAAAAAGGCGGATAGTGGGACTTTGCATGAGGCATGTCTGTGGGTTTAATTATTGAGAGTGAATAGTATATATAATTTGATGAATATTAATATAATATTAATATAGATATAATGTAATGCAGCAATCTCGTATTGTATTATATGATTCCTGCACACAATTAATCAATTAATGAATATTATTTGATAGTAGTATAATCAAAGATGATAATAATAGTGATAATTAGGGATGAGCCGAACACCCCCCGGCTCGGTTCGCACCAGAACCTGCGAACGGACCAAAAGTTCGCGCAAACGTTAGAACCCTATTAAATACAATGAACGCGAACGTTCGAAATCTAAAGTGCTAATTATAACGACTATTATGCATGTTATTGTCCTAAAAGCGGTTTGGGGACCCGGGTTTTGCCCCAGGGGACATGTATCAATGCAAAACGAAGTTTTAAAAACGGCCGTTTTTCGGGAGCAGTCATTTTAATGATGCATAAAGTGGAAAAAAAAAGTGAAATATTCCTTTAAATATCGTACCTGGGGGGTGTCTAAAGTATGCCTGTGAAGTGCCACGTGTTTCCCGCGTTTAGAACTGTCCCTGCACAAAATGAAATTTCTAAAGGAAAAAAAGCCATTTAAAACTGCTTGCGGCTTTAATGTCATGTCTTGTCCTGGCAATATGGATGAAAATCTTTAAGAAAAATGGCATGGCTACCCCATCACCCCCCCCCTACCCCAGCCTATTACCAGCCCTTTTGGGTCTTGTATGGATATTAAGGGGAACCCCGCACCCAAAATAAAAAAGGTCCTATATACTCTGAACAGCAGTATACAGGCAGTGCAAACAAGACAGGGAACTGTAGGTTTGTTCTTAAGTAGAATCTGTTTGTAATTTTGAACAGGTAGATTGTTTAAGTGTAGCTCCAGCCAAAAAATCTATTTTTAAGCTTTTTGGAAAACATAGGGAGGGGTTATCACCCCTGTAACATTTGTTTTGCTGTCTGTGCCCCTGTTCAGAACATTTCACCTCACTTTCCGTCCCAATGACAAATGTTTTTGAAAAGTGGGGTTTTTATTGAAACAAGGATTGGTGATAAAGCATCAGTAGAGAGGAGACACCTTTTTCCCATATTAACTCTTACAGGAGAGAATTTCCCTTCCTAGGGGTAGATTTCCTCTCACTTCCTGTTGTCTCCTTCCGTTTGCAAGTAGGAGTCGTTTGTAAGTTGGATGTTTGAAAGTAGGGGCCTGCCGTATATACTCTGCTGAAATTTGCCCCTTACATGTTGGTGTTGCCACAACACTGTGAGCCCTCACAGTTACTCTTGGTGGGCGCTGGAACGCCCTGTTGTGAACTATTATATCAGGAATTGTAATTACATGAAATTGTTGAACAGTGGTAGGAAAAATTGGGCCTTTGGTGGTGGTGCTGGTGCTACAACACTGTCAGCCCTCACAGTTACTCTTGGTGGGCGCATGAATGGGCCCTACTGTAAATTATTAGATCAAGAATTGTAATTGCATGCCCCTGTTGAAGAGGGGCAGAAAAACTGGGCCTTTGGTGGTGGTGCTGGTGCTACAACACTGTCAGCCCTCACAGTTACTCTTGGTGGGCGCATGAATGGGCCCTACTGTAAATTATTAGATCAAGAATTGTAATTGCATGCCCCTGTTGAAGAGGGGCAGAAAAATTGGGCCTTTGGTGGTGGTGCTGGTGCTACAACACTGTCTGCCCTCACAGTTACTCTTGGTGGGCGCATGAATGGGCCCTACTGTAAATTATTAGATCAAGAATTGTAATTGCATAAACCCTGTTGAAGAGGGGCAGAAAAATGGGGCCTTTTGTGGTGGTGCTGGTGCTACAACACTGTCAGCCCTCACAGTTACTCTTGGTGGGCGCATGAATGGGCCCTGCTGTGATTTTTTTAGATCAAGAATTGTAATTACATGCCCCTGTTGAACAGGGGCAGAAAAATTGGGCCTTAGGCACTGGTGCCACAACACTGCAACCCCTCACAGATGCTGTACTTGGAGCACAGCAATAAGCCCTGTTGCAAAGTATTGCATCAAAAATTGTAATTACACGCCCCTGTTAAACAGGGGCTGAAAAATTGGGCCTTAGGCACTGGTGCTGGTGCCACGACACTGCAACCTCTCCCAGATACTCTAGTTGGAGTGCAGGAATGAGCCCTGCTGCAAAGCATTGCATAAAAAATTGTAATTACACGCCCCTGCTAAACAGGGGCTGAAAAATTGGGCCTTAGCCACTGGTGGCGGCACCCAGAAACAAAAATGTTCTTCCAAGCTATCATCATGAATCGGATCATTGAGGAGGAGGAGGATAGTCAGTCAACATAACAGGACAGTCACTCAGCATCAGCATAGGCAGTCTTGAAGGGATGTGACATTTCAAAATAAATGATTCTGTTACATCAGCTTCAGGTGCTTGGTAGCTGGTGGTGATCCAAGACTGGTTCATCTTTATGAAGGTCAGTCGATCAACCGAGTCGGTGGACAGGCGCACCCTGTGATCCGTGACAAAGCCTCCAGCAGCACTGAATGTGCGTTCCAAAAGAACGCTGGATGCAGGACAGGCCAGTAGCTCAATTGCATACTGTGCAAGCTCTGGCCAGTGATCCATCTTCAAGACCCAGTAAGCCAGAGGATTTTCGGTGGGAAAGGTGTCCAAGTCTGACCTTGCCCCTAGGTATTCCTGCACCATGTATATCAGACGCTGGCGATGGTTGCTGGAACCAATCATACCTTGGGGCTGCGGACTAAAAAATTGTCTTAACACATCGGTCAGACGGCCACCTTCCCCACCGCTCCTTCTGCTACTGACCGAAGCCTCAGCAACTCGTTGTCCAGGACCAGGAGTTTGTAACCTCCCAGTCTCTGGGAACGCATTGCACAGACCTTTCTGCAAGGCCTCCCGGAGATGTCTCATCCTCTGCTCCCTCTGCAAGGGTAAAATAAGGTCCGCAACCTTACCCTTGTACCGTGGATCAAGGAGAGTGGCCAGCCAGTAATGGGCGTTCTCCTTGATCCGAAGAATACGAGGATCCTTCCGCAGACTTTGCAGGATCAGGGAGGCCATGCAGCGTAGGTTAGCTGAGGCATTCGGTCTGGAGTCCTCTGGGTCACTAAGGACGACATGATTCGCAGCCACCTTTTCCCAGCCACGTACAAGTCCACGGGTTTCCTTGGACTGTAAATCATCCCTAAAAGACTGCTGCTGTTGATGCTGAGTGCCAGGCTCCACCTCCATGCTGACAGAATCCTCCTGCTTCTCCTCCTCCTCGTCCTCTTCCTGTGCGATGGGTGGGACAGAAGGAACACTGTCTGGGTAAAGAGGGCCTTGAGAGGCAAGGAAGTCCTCCTCTTCCTGCCTCTGTTCTGCCTAAAGTGCCCTGTCCATTTTTCCACGCAGCATATGCTCCAACAGGTGGACAAGAGGTACAGTGTCACTGATGCATGCACTGTCACTGCTCACCATCCTCGTGGCCTCCTCAAATGGTGCCAGGACAGTGCATGCATCCCTGATCATGCCCCACTGACGTGGTGAAAAAAACCCGAGCTCCCGACACTCTGTCCTGGTGCCGTAGTCGCACAGGTACTCATTGATGGCCCTCTGCTGCATGTGCAGCCGCTGCAGCATGGCCAACGTTGAGTTCCACCTGGTGGGCATGTCACATATAAGGCGGTTCTTGGGCAGGTTCAACTCCTTTTGCAGCTCAGCCAGCCGAGCACTGGCATTATATGATCTGCGGAAATGCACACAGACTTTCCTGGCCTGCCTCAGGACATCCGGTAAGCCCGGGTACCTGCCCAAGAACCGCTGCACCACCAGGTTAAGGACGTGAGCCACACAGGGCACATGGGTCAGTTGTCCCTGTCGGAGGGTGGAGAGGAGGTTGGTGCCATTGTCGCAAACCACCATTCCTGGCTTAAGCTGGCGTGGCGTCAACCACCTCTCGGCCTGCCCCTGCAGAGCTGACAGAACCTCTGCCCCAGTGTGGCTCCTGTCCCCCAAACACACCAGCGCAAGCACGGCATGGAATATTTTTGCCTGCGTACTTGCGTAGCCCCTTGAACGCCTACGGAGCACCGCTGGTTCCGAGGACAAAGCACAGGAAGAGGCCATGGAGGAAGAAGAAGAGGAGGGGGTGGAGGAGAGAGGTGTGTCACAACCAGTAGTAGCATTTTGGAGGCGTGGCGGCGGAACAACCTCCAACACTACTGCACCTTGTCCTGCATCCTTCCCAGCTGCCAAAAGAGTGACCCAAAGGGCCGTGAAAGAAAGGTAACGTCCCTGTCCATGCCTGCTGGACCATTAGTCAGCGGTAATATGCACCTTACCGCTGACCGCCCTGTCAAGCGAGGCATGGACATTGCCTTCCACATGCCGGTAGAGAGCCGGAATTGCCTTCCGTGAGAAAAAGTGGCGTTTGGGAACCTGCCACTGAGGAACCGCACATTGCACAAACTCACGGAAGGGGGCCGAGTCTACCAACTGAAAAGGCAGCAGTTGAAGTGCTAGCAATTTAGCCAAGCTAGCATTCAACTGCTGGGCATGTGGATGGCTGGGAGTGAACTTCTTTCGACGGTCCAGCAGCTGGGGCAGGGAAATTTGCCTGCTACAATCGGACGTCGGTGTACTGCTAGCAGAGTGCCCGCAAGTACTTGGCTGTGACACACCTAATTCTACACCTTCATTCCTCTCAGTGCAGGTTTCAGAGAGGACTGAAGGTATAGTGGGGTTGGAGATCCCAGCTGATGAGGAGCAAGCAGAGGTCCGCTTTGTTCTTTGGTGTGGGTCTTTAAGGTACGCTTGCCAACGAGCTGCATGGCAGGTCAACATATGTCTGGTCAAGCATGTGGTGCCCAAGCGGCTGATGTTTTGGCCACGCGAGATACGCTTGAGACATATGTTGGAAATAGCAGCAGTGCGATCTGATGCACTTGACTCAAAAAAGGCCCACACCAAAGAACTTTTGAAATAAAGGGCAGAGGCAGCGCCCTGCACAGGCGGAGCTCTGCGGTGTGATTCAGTCGGTGTGCTGCGATTACGCTGGCCCCGGGAGGGCATCCTGCCTCGTTGGAGATGTGCCTCCTCCTCATCCTGCTCCTCCCCCCCTTTCCTATCAGGCACCCACGTGGAGTCAGTGACCTCATCATCCCCTCCCTCCTCATCACTGGAGCCAATCTGGCAGTATGCTGCAGCTGCTGGAACATGACTGCCAGATTGCTGTCCTTCTTGAGCATCCCCTCTCTCTGCGCTCACGCTACTGCCTTCCTCTAGCTGGGTATCCTCATCAGACCCTTCAAAACACTGGGCATCCTCCTGGAGCATGTACCCAACACTGTGCTCAAACAGTTCGGGGGACTCCTCAGGAGGACATGGTGGGTCTAGGGAAGGAGTGACTGATGATGACATTGATACGAGGGAAGAGGACGCTTTGGCGGCTGCTTTGCCAGTACCCTGAGCCTGGGTGAGAGAGGATCAGGAGGATGAGGAGGGCTTGGTCATCCACTCTACCAAGTCTTCGGCATGATGCGGCTCAACACGTCCAGCTGCCGAAAATAAGGACAAGCGTGTCCCATGGCCACGTGCTGATGACAATGCACCGCGTCCACGACCAGCACTGTTGCCCCCAGACACAGAGCCTGCTTGCCCTCTTTTATTGGCTCGTGACTGTCTGCCTCTCTTTGTTGGCCTTCCAGACATTCTAATGGCCTGCAGGGAGATGGTAAAATCAGAAATACGGGGTAGCTTCAGGTGTATACTGTGCAGGAGGCACCTACACCCACTGTAACTGTTAGCAGATGCCTGTCTGTGTTACACAACAGAACATCTCCACAACGAGCAATAAGGGGTAGCGTATACTGTGCAGGAGGCACCTACACCCACTGTAACTGCTTGCAGATGCCTGTCTGTGTTACACAACAGAACAACACCACGAGCAATAAGGGGTTGCGTATACTGTGCAGGAGGCACCTACACCCACTGTAACTGCTTGCAGATGCCTGTCTGTGTTACACAACAGAACAACACCACGAGCAATAAGGGGTTGCGTATACTGTGCAGGAGGCACCTACACCCACTGTAACTGCTTGCAGATGCCTGTCTGTGTTACACAACAGAACAACACCACCACAAGCAATAAGAGGTAGCGTATACTGTGCAAGAGGCACCTACACCCACTGTAACTGTTAGCAGATGCCTGTCTGTGTTACACAACAGAACAACTCCACGAGCAATAAGGGGTAGCGTATACTGTGCAGGAGGCACCTACACCCACTGTAACTGCTTGCAGATGCCTGTCTGTGTTACACAACAGAACAACATCATGAGCAATAAGGGGTAGCGTATACTGTGCAGGAGGCACCTACACCCACTGTAACTGCTTGCAGATGCCTGTCTGTGTTACGCAACAGAACAACACCACGACGAGCAATAAGGGGTAGTGTATACTGTGCAGGAGGCACCTACACCCACTGTAACTGCTTGCAGATGCCTGTCTGTGTTACACAACAGAACAACACCACGAGCAATAAGGGGTAGCGTATACTGTGCAGGAGGCACCTACACCCACTGTAACTGCTTGCAGATGCCTGTCTGTGTTACACAACAGAACAACACCACCACAAGCAATAAGGGGTAGCGTATACTGTGCAAGAGGCACCTACACCCACTGTAACTGTTAGCAGATGCCTGTCTGTGTTACACAACAGAACAACTCCACGAGCAATAAGGGGTAGCGTATACTGTGCAGGAGGCACCTACACCCACTGTAACTGCTTGCAGATGCCTGTCTGTGTTACACAACAGAACAACATCATGAGCAATAAGGGGTAGCGTATACTGTGCAGGAGGCACCTACACCCACTGTAACTGCTTGCAGATGCCTGTCTGTGTTACGCAACAGAACAACACCACGACGAGCAATAAGGGGTAGCGTATACTGTGCAGGAGGCACCTACACCCACTGTAACTGCTTGCAGATGCCTGTCTGTGTTACACAACAGAACAACACCATGAGCAATAAGGGGTAGCGTATACTGTGCAGGAGGCACCTACACCCACTGTAACTGCTTGCAGATGCCTGTCTGTGTTACACAACAGAACAACACCACGACGAGCAATAAGGGGTAGCGTATACTGTGCAGGAGGCACCTACACCCACTGTAACTGTTAGCAGATGCCTGTCTGTGTTACACAGCAGAACAACTCCACGAGCAATAAGGGGTAGCGTATACTGTGCAGGAGGCACCTACACCCACTGTAACTGCTTGCAATAGCCTGTCTGTGTTACACAACAGAACAACACCACGGTGAGCAATAAGGGGTAGCGTATACTGTATAGGAGGCACCTACACCCACTGTAACTGCTTGCAGATGCCTGTCTGTGTTACACAACAGAACAACACCACGATGAGCAATAAGGGGTAGAGTATACTGTGCAGGAGGCACCTACACCCACTGTAACTGCTTGCAATAGCCTGTCTGTGTTACACAACAGAACAACACCACAACGAGCAATAAGGGGTAGCGTATACTGTGCAGGAGGCACCTACACCCACTGTAACTGCTTGCAGATGCCTGTCTGTGTTACACAACAGAACAACACCACGATGAGCAATAAGGGGTAGAGTATACTGTGCAGGAGGCACCTACACCCACTGTAACTGCTTGCAGATGCCTGTCTGTGTTACACAACAGAACAACACCACGACAAGCAATAAGGGGTAGCGTATACTGTACAGGAGGCACCTACACCCACTGTAACTACTTGCAGATGCCTGTCTGTGTTACACAACAGAATAACACCACGACGAGCAATAAGGGGTAGCTTCAGGTGTATACTGTGCAGGAGGTTTAGCGAAGAATATCACTGACACTCTCCCTGCCTATCCTTCTCTGTCCCTGCACGCCAACACACTGTAAATACACAAGGTTTCAAAGGATGTCACTGACACTCTCCCTGCCTATCCTTCTCTGTCCCTGCACGCCAACAGACTGTAAATGCACAAGGTTTCAAAGGATGTCACTGACACTCTCCCTGCCTATCCTTCTCTGTCCCTGCACGCCAACACACTGTAAATGCACAAGGTTTCAAAGGATGTCACTGACACTCTCTCTGCCTATCCTTCTCTGTCCCTGCACGCCAACAGACTGTAAATGCACAAGGTTTCAAAGGATGTCACTGACACTCTCCCTGCCTATCCTTCTCTGTCCCTGCACGCCAACACACTGTAAATGCACAAGGTTTCAAAGGATGTCACTGACACTCTCCCTGCCTATCCTTCTCTGTCCCTGCATGCCAACAGACTGTAAATGCACAAGGTTTCAAAGGATGTAAAAAACACTCTCCCTGCCTATCAAGCTCTTTCCCTGCACGCCGGAACACACTACACAAGGCCGCCGCGCTGGTGGCCTTTTATAGTGTGGGGCGTGTACTAAACCCCCCTGAGCTATGATTGGCCACAGGCATCCTGCCTGTGGCCAAATATGGCTCTCCTCGCTGCCGGCGCTGTGATTGGCCAAGCATGTGGGGTCATACTGCATGCTTGGCCAATCATCAGCCAGCAATGCACTGCGATGCCGCAGTGAATTATGGGCCGTGACGCGCCACTCGAATTTGGCGCGAACGGCCTATAATGTTCGTTCTTCGTCGAACGATCGAACAGCCGATGTTCGAGTCGAACGTGTGTTCGACTCGAACACGAAGCTCATCCCTAGTGATAATAATAACGATATAGTAATAATGATAGTATTAATAATAATAATAAAAATAATAACATTAACATTAGTATTAAAGCGGAGGTCTACTCTAAAAAAAAAAAAAAAAAAACACATGCTCCAAAAAAATGTAAATAAACAATAAAATAAATAAATATTTTTTTACTTACCAGAAATGGCGGTTGCTAGGCAGATCTTCCTAATCTACCTCTTCCTAGGCTGTGGCTGGTCTTTATTCTTGTCCTCCTCGCGTTGTCTTCTGGGGAATGGGGTGCGCTGTCTTCTGGGAACTGTGTATATCCCAGAGAACAGCCGCCCATTCATAAAGCGCCGCGCGACTTGCACATGCACAGTAGGAAACGGGAAGTAAAGCCGCAAGGGTGCACTGCCTGTTTCCCTTAGTGAGGATGGCGGCGCCAGGACCTTCCACGATCGAGGGATCGCCCTCAGGGGGCCGACATCGCGGGCGCCTAGGACAGGTAAGTGTCCTTAATAAAAGTCAGCAGCTACAGTGTTTGTAAAAAAAAAAAAATTGCTGCTGGAACACCGCTTTAATATGTTTTAATTGTAAATTAAATTTAAATTAAAACACATCAACTAGCAGTCATATGATAAGCATCATTGATACAGAAGTTAAAAGTTAATAATAATAATCATAAGTAATCACATAAGCATAATCAACAGAACAAATCCAAGATGACATAATACATCCAATGTACACCACAATGCATAATGTTAAAATGAGATATTATTAAGATCCATGATTAAGACAGGCTTGTCTTGGCACCCTTGTTGTAGACTCTACGCGTTTCATAGCCTGTAGCTACTCATCAGGAGTAGGGTGCAATAGTTGAACTAAAAATGAATAAATGAAGAGGTCTATTAACATATAATGTCCTCCAAGGGACACACATATGTAACAGAGGCCACAAATTAATCAATAACTTTTGAATCCGCTCATGAACTATGCCCAGCTTCAAGATGGAAAGGCAAAGGGCCTGGATGGGATGTCTATTATTTTTATATTTATCATTTTTATTATTACACTTCCATTCATTCACATATTTCGTTTTTGCTTATTCATTCATGTACCCATGCACGTTTCTACACATTTATATATATTGTAGGCTTGCCACTTGTAACTGCATGCACTTGACACACATGGTTTTGTGGTGTGGTGTGGTGGTCGAATACCCCATGGCTGTCTCCCCTGGACAACAACAAAACCCCTCTTTACTAGGGGGGGAGGAGGTTGGAAGCCTTCCGCCTCAACCCCCGAGTGAGACATCCCATCCAGGCCCTTTGCCTTTCCATCTTGAAGCTAGGCATAGTTCATGAGTGGATTCGTAAGTTATTGTTTACATATCTGTGTCCCTTGGAGGACATTATATGTAATACACCTATTAATTTATTCATGTTTAGTTCAGCTATTGCATCCTACTCCTGATGAGTAGCTATAGGCTACGGAACGCGTAGAGTCTACAACAAGGGTGCCAAGACAAGCCTGTCTTAATCATGGATCTTAATAATAATATCTAATTTTAACATTATGCATTGAGGTGCATAATGGTGCATTGCTCCTCATCAGCTGGGATCTCCAACCCCACTATACCTTCAGTCCTCTCTGAAACCTGCACCGAGAGGAATGAAGGTGTAGAAATAGGTGTGTCACAGCCAAGTACTTGCAGACAATCTGCTATCGGTACACCGACGTCTGATTTACCAGGCAAATTTCCCTGCCCCAGCTGCTGCACCGCCGAAAGAAGATCGCTCCCAGCCATCCACATGCCCAGCGGTTGATAGCTAGCTTGGCTAAATTGCTAGCACTTCAACTGATGCCTTTTCAGTTGGTAGACTCTGCCCCCTTCCGTGAGTTTGTGGAATGTGCGGTTCCTCAGTGGCAGGTTCCCAAACGCCACTTTTTCTCACGGAAGGCGATTCCGGCTCTCTACCGGCATGTGGAAGGCAATGTCTTGGCCTCCCTGGACAGGACGGTCAGCGGTAAGGTGCATATTACTGCTGACTCATGGTCCAGCAGGCATGGCTAGGGACGTTACCTATCTTTCACGGCCCTTTGGGTGACTCTGCTGGCAGCTGGGAAGGATGCAGGACAAGGTGCAGTAGTGTTGGAAGTTGTTCCGCCACCACGCCTCCAAAATGTTACTACTGGTGATTCTGCCACACCGCTCTCCTCCACCCCCTCCTCTTCTTCTTCCTCCATGGCCTCTACCTGTGCTTTGTCCTCGGAACCAGCGGTGCTCCGTAGGCTCAGAGGTGGTTGACGCCACGCCAGCTTAAGCCAGGATAGGTGGTTTCCGACAATGACACCAACCTCCTCTCCGCCCTCCGACAGGGACAACTGACCCATGTGCCCTTTTTGGCTCACGTCCATAACTTGGTGGTGCAGCGGTTCTTGGGCAGGTCCCCGGGCTTTCAGGAGGTCCTGAAGCAGGCCAGAAAACTCTGTGGGCATTTCCGCCGGTCATATAATGCCAGTGCTCGGCTGGCTGACCTGCAAAAGGATTACAACCTGCTCAAATCTGTGACATGGCCACCAGGTGGAACTCTACGTTGGCCATGCTGCAGCGGCTGCACACGCAGCAGAGGGCCATCAATGAGTATCTGTTGCAATATGGCACCAGGACAGGGTCAGGGGAGCTTGGATTTTTTTCCCCACGCCAGTGGGCCATGATCAGGGATGCATGCACTGACCTGGCACCATTCGAGGCGGCCAAGAAGATGGTGAGCAGTGATAGTGCATGCATCAGTGACACTGTCCCAATTGTCCACCTGTTGGAGCACACGCTGCGTGGAATAATGGACAGGGCACTTGAGGCAGCACAGAGGCAGGAAGAGGAGGACTTCCTTACCTCTCAAGGTCCCCTTTATCCAGACAGTGTACCTGCTGGCCCGGCTATCACACAGGAAGAGGACGAGGAGGAGGAGGAGGATTATTGTGTCAGTATGGAGGTGGAGCCTAGCACTCAGCATCAGCAGCAGCCTTCAAGGGATCAATTACAGTCCCAAGACACCCATGGACTTGTACGTGGCTGGGAGGAGGTGGCTGCGGATGATGTCGTCCTCAGTGACCCAGAGGACTCCGCACCAAATGCCTCCCGATCAAGTAGAGGGATCATTACTGGGTGGCAACCCTCCTTGATCCACGTTACAAGGCTAAGGTTGCGGACCTTATCTTGCCGTTGCAGAGGGAGCAGAGGATAAAGCATCTTCAGGAGGCCTTGCAGAAAGGTCTGTGCAACGCGTTTTCCAGAGACTGGGAGGTTACAAATTCCTGGTCCTGGACGGAGCGGTGGAGAAGGTGGCCATCTGACCGATGCGTTCAGACAATTTTTAGTACGCAGCCCCAAGGTATGATCGCTTTCAGCAACCATCGCCAGCGTCTGGTTTACATGGTGCAGGAATTCCTAGGGGCAAGATCAGACTTGGACACCTTTCCCACCGAAAATCCTCTGGGTTACTGGGTCTTGAGGATGGATCACTGGCCAGAGCTTGCACAGTATGCAATTGAGGTACTGGCCTGTCCTGCATCCAGCATTCTTTCGGAACGCACATTCAGTGCTGCTGGAGGCTTTGTAACCGATCACAGGGTGCGCCTGTCCACCGACTCGGTCGATCAACTGACCTTCATAAAAATGAATCAGTCTTGGATCACCACCAGCTACCAAGCACCTGATGCTGATGTAACCGAATAATTATTTTGGAAATGTCAGATCCCTTCAAGACTGCCTATGCTGATGCTGAGTGACTATCCTGTTATGCTGCGTGACTATCCTCTTCCTCCTCAATAATCATGCTGATAGCTTGAAAGAAAATTTTTGGTTCTGGGCACCGCCACCAGTGGCTAAGGCCCAATTTTTCAGCCCCTGTTTAACAGGGGTGTGTATTTACAATTTTTGATGCAATGCTTTGCAGCAGGGCTCATTGCTGTGCTCCAACTACAGTATCTGTGAGGGGTTGCAGTGTTGTGGCACCAGCACCAGTGCCTAAGGCCCAATTTTTCAGCCCCTGTTTAACAGGGGCGTGTAATTACAATTTTTGATGCAATACTTTTCAACAGGGCTCATTGCTGCGCTCCAACTACAGTATCTGTGAGGGGTTGCAGCACCAGTGCCTAAGGCACAATTTTTCTGCCCCTGTTCGACAGGAGCATGTAATTACAATTCTAGATCTAATAATTCACAGCAGGGCCCATTCCTGCGCCCACCAAGAGTAAATGTGAGGGCTTACAGTGTTGTGGCAGCACCACCACCACCAAAGGCCCAATTTTCCTGCCACTGTTCAACAGGGGCATGTGATTACAATTCTTGATCTAATATTTCACAGCTGGGCCCATTCTTGCACCCACCAAGAGTAACTGTGAGGACTTACAGTGTTGTGGCACCAGCACCACCACCACCACCAAAGGCCCAATTTTTCCTATCACTGTTCAACAATGGCATGTAATTACAATCCTTGATATAATAGTTCACAGCAGGGCGTTCCAGCGCCCACCAAGAGTAACTGTGAGGGCTTACAGTGTTGTGGCAAAACCAACACCTAAGGGCCAAATTTCTGCAGAGTATATACGGCAGGCCCCTACTTTCAAACATCCAACTTACAAACGACTCCTACTTGCAAACGTAAGGAGACAACAGGAAGTGAGAGGAAATCTACCCCTAGGAAGGGAAATTCTCTCTTGTAAGAGTTTAACCACTTAACGACCGCCCACTGTAAATATACGTCGGCAGAATGGCACCGACAGGCACAATCACGTATATGTACGTGATCGCCTTTGTATAGTTGGGGGGTCCGATCGGACCCCCCTTCTTTACAGTGAGCGGTGGTTAAGTGTTCGGGAGCGATCCAGGATGAGGGGACGGCCGTTCGATTCCGGCCACCCCCTTGCGATCGCTCCCGGCAAATGAAAACCTTCCTCTGCCTGTGTAATATAAACACAGGCAGAGGAAGTGATGACATCTCTCCTCGTGTCGGTCTTTTCGATCCGGCGCGAGGAGTGAAGACATCTCACTGTTAGTGCACCAACAGTCCACTGACACCAGTACATGTAGGCACACTTACACCCCCCAATCACCCCCAGATCACCCCCCAGATCACCCCCAGTACCCCCAGTCACAGTGCACCATTTGCAGTGGTCATTTTTTTACTGATCACTGCAATCAGTGTCATTTGTGACAGTAAAAAGTTGCAGGGCAGTTAGGTTTAGGCCCCTTTAGGTCCAGGGTAGCCCCCTAACCCCCCCTAATAAAGGTTTAACCCCCTTGATCGCCCCCCAGGTAACCCTTTCACCCCCTAACGCCAGCGTCACTAAGCGATCGTATTTCCGATCGCTGTATTTAGTGCCGGTGGTGCCCTAGATAACCAGTTATTTATTTTTAGTTTCGCCGCAGGTTTTTATAGCGTCAGGTACCCCCAAATATTATTTTAACCCCCTGATTGCCCCTAGAGTTAACCCTTTCACCAGTGATCACTGTATAAGTTTTACTGGTGACACTGGTTAGCCGGTTAGTTATTTAGTTATTTAGGTTACCCTTCAGGTTTTTATATAGCGTCGGGTACCCCCATATATAACCTAATAAATGTTTTAACCCCCTGATTGCCCCTAGTTAACCCTTTCACCAGTGATCACCTTATAAGTTTTACGGGTGACGCTGGTTGGTTAGTTTGCTTTTTATAGCATCAGGGCATCCGCCATATATAACCCAATAAAGGTTTAACCCCCTGATCGCCCAGCGGCTGATATCAATTAGGTTTTTGCGCCAGAGAGGGTCTGCGTCGCCCCAGGCAGCGTCAGGTTAGTGCCAGTAACGCTAACACCCAAGCGCAAAGCATACACCTCCCTTAGTGGTATAGTATCTGAACAGATCTATACTAGCGTCCCCAGCGGTTTAGGGTTTCCAAAAACGCAGTGTTAGCGGGATCAGCCCAGATACCTGCTAGCACCTGCTTTTAGCCCCTCCGCCCAGCCCAGCCCAGCCCACCCAAGTGCAGTATCGATCGATCACTGTCACTTACCAAACACAAACACACATAACTGCAGCATTCGCAGAGACAGTCCTGATCCCTGCGATCGCTAACAGTTTTTTTGGTAGTGTTTGATACATTTGCTGACAGTCAGGTGCTTTTTTTTCCTGTGAATCTTACTAGTGTACCCCTAAATTTAGAGCCCAAAATGGCAAGACGAAGGTACACTAGTAAAGAGGCCTACGAGATTCTGAGCATGACAGATAGTAAAGAGGAGGTCACGCATCTGTCAGATTCAGGCTCAGAATACCTTCCCGTAGAAGACAGTGAAGTCAGCGGCTCCTCGTCAGATAGCTCTGACGACGAAGTTGAGGTCCCTGCTAAGGTCAGGCGTACCCGATCCCGATCTTCTGAGGTTGTTGAGGAGCAAGAACCGCAGGGCTCTCGTATCATGGAGCAGAGTAGTACTAGCGCCGCTATTCCTTCTGGTGAATTGGCAAGCACCAGCGGCCTAGTACAGCCTGGGCGTACATCCAGCACTGCAGTATCACGTGGTGACGTGGCGAGTCCCATAAGTGCAGTTCAAGCTGGCGAGGTGGCAACTGGCAAGCACAAGTAGTGTCCCGCTGCCACCAAGAAGACAAAGGCAGGCCCGTCGTGCCCATAGTGCCCTTCCTGCAGAATTCGCCTCACCTGATTGGGTCCCCACCACTTCTGCAGAACCCGTACTTCCCCCATTCACTGCCCAACCCGGTATTCAGGTGGAAACAGCTGATTTTATGCCAATTGATTTTTATTTGCTGTTTTTCACGGAAGATCTCTATAGATCTATTGTGGACCAGAGTAATTTATATGCTGGTCAATTCATCGCCGCTAGTCCCCAGTTGCCTTCCATTGCTAAAGTTCGGAAACCAATTACGGTTTCCAAATTTAAGACCTTTCTGGGCCTTTCCCTCAACATGGGCACACATAAATTCCCGTCATTGCGTGCTTATTGGTCCACGCACCCAATTGACCACATGCCCGTGTTCTCTGCCTCCATGCCCAGGAAACGATACGAGCAGATTTTGCGGTTCATGCACTTCAACGACAATGAACTTTGTCGTCCACGTGGAGACCCTGAATACGACCGGCTCTATAAAATTCGGCCCCTCATAAACCACTTCAACGAACGTTTTGCAGCCTTTTTTATTCCCGATCAAGTTGTCTGCGTTGATGAGTCCCTGATTAAATTTTCTGGCCGCTTGTCTTTCAAGCAGTACCTTCCCAGCAAGCGTGCCAGATACGGGGTCAAGCTCTATAAGTTCTATGACAGGGCAACAGGCTATGTATGGAGCTTTACGGTTTATGAGGGAAAAGACAGTCAGGTTGAGCCGGTCAACTGCCCGGATTACATAGGGAGCGCTGGCAAGATAGTGTGGAACTTGGTGTCACCCTTATTCGGAAAGGGGTACCACTTGTATGTGGACAATTAATACATGAGCGTGCCACTGTTTAGTCACTTGTTTGATCATCAGATTGGAGCATGTGGCACCGTGCGACCTAATCGCCGGGGCTTTCCCCAGCGGCTTGTAGATGCCCGTCTTAGGCTGGGGGAGAGAGCCTGCTTGAAGTGTAATAACTTGCTCGCTATGAAGTGGAGGGACAATAAGAATGTTTTCCTTCTTACCTCCCTTCATGCACGACAGTCCAAATTCGTACGGCGACTGGTGTTGTGTTGTGGAGAAACCCCTCTGTGTCCACGAATATAACAAAAATATGGGAGGGGTGGACCTCAACGACCAGTTGTTGGCGCCGTATCTAATTGACCGTAAGGCGAGACGCTGGTACAAAAAAGTGTCTCTATCCTTATTCCAATTGGCTTTGCTGAACGCTCATGTGCTATACAGAGCTTCAGGCGAGACGTTATCTCTTCTAAAATTCCAGAATGAGATAGTCACAGAACTCCTGTATCCAGGCGGTTCTGCACCTCACCATCCCCTACCAAATGCAGTAAGCCGGCTGCATGAGAGGCATTATCCGTATGCCCTCGAGAGTACCCCTACCCAACGAACCCCCCAAAAAAGATGTCGTGTCTGTAGCAAGCGCGGATTTAGGCGTGACACCCGTGTTTTTTGTCCACTCTGTCCTGACAAACCTGGTCTTTGCCTTGGTGAATGTTTTGAACGCTACCACTCAAAAGTTAAGTTTTAGCGTAGGGAACAGCATTTTACAGACTAGGACACACTTACACAGGGTCTCCCAAGATGCCATTACATTTTGAGAGACCCGAACCATTACAGTTGTTAAAGTTACAAAAAAAAGTGTAAAAAAGAAAAAAAAAAAACGTAAAAAACAAAACACAAAAAAAATATAAAATAAAAAAAACAAAAATAGTTGTTGTTTTATTGTTCTCTCTCTCTCTCTATTTCTTTCTCGTACATCACGGGACACAGAGCGACATAGTCATTACTAATGGGTTATATAGATACCGTCAGGTGCTGGCACTGGCAACTTCCAAAACCGGAAGTACCCTCCCCTATATAAGCTCCTCCCATCCGGGAGCACCTCAGTTTTTTGCCAGTGTCTAAGGTGTTGGCCAAGAAGAAACATGTGTTTTTCACTGAGCTTGCGTACAGGTTCTTTTGGGCCTCAGTAAGCTATTCCGGATCCGACCAAAAAAGCTTCATAGCTAAACGGTCGGTACCCGGGCCTTGCAGAGAAGAGCAAGGTTTTGCCTGTAATGCTTCTCTTAGGAGAGCTGGACCCTGGGATCCAGAGCTCTGGTCATACCCACGACCAAGATGTTTTCTGTGCAGGGTGCTATACAGGTCCAGGGGAGTGGAATCCTTGGGAACCCGGTCCCTGAAGGTTTGATTACAATGCCTGCCGTGATAGGTGAAGTTTGGGCTTTTGTGGACCAAACAAAGTCCTGCGGCGGGGAACAGGTAAGTGGGGGCCCCCAGGAACTTGGTTCTATTGGGGGACCCCCAAGCCTAATTTGTCTTTCTGTCTGTTACCTAACGGTATTCCCGCTAATATTCTGTGTATGCCTGTTACTACTGAGAAAATGTAAAAATTTTAATAGTAGGCAAGAAAAAAAAAAAAAAAAAAAAATGTAAGACCGCGGTACCTGTGTTAGACACTAGAGGCCGCTATGGTTCTTTTTCTTGTAATGTGGATTTTTTTCTTCCAGAATCAAATCCAGGCAGTTGGTATGTTCTCTGCTGGGAAGCTGTCTCCTCTGCCCTGTTGCTGTGCTCATCCATCCCCGGGCCCTGCGGCAAAGGGACCCTGGCTCCCATCTAGCTCCTTGTTGTTTTCAAAAAAGGCGCCGAAGGCGCACGTGCCCGCGCACGTGCGTGCGCGTGCACGCGCCTCTATTCATAGAGGCGATCTGGAAAAAGGGGCGGAGCGGGTGGATGACGCTCAGGTGTGCGCCGCGGCGCTACTGCGCATGTGCGGGCGTCCAGCGTGTTTTGAAGCACATTATAGCTGGCTGTTGAAGTGCACAGACAGAGCTAGCAACAATATAAAGGCACATAGAGGCGGTTGATGCAGGCATCCCCTAGAAAGGCACTTTAGTAGACACCAACTGTGATATAGCAGCAATTGTGCTAGACTATTCTCAGTAAAAGTGGTGTATTACGGCTGGAATACCTCAGCTTTAGGCTTAGGAATATGCCGTCCAGAAGCTCCGGAACTGAATCTTCCAGGAAGCGAAGGGGGTCTCATCGGGCTCTGAGGATCTTGGGCATACTTCTGCTGCACCAGTCTCCCCTGAAGTTCAGAGGTAAGTGACCGTAGAGACCCCGCAGGGGTACTTGGTACTGTGGCTGTCCTCAGTTCACCTGCTCCTGTGTATGTAACAGAGGAGGTTTTTTCCTCAGCTCTGGGAGGATTAGAGAGAGATTGTCAACATTGATCGCTGCCTCCCTGTCAGGGAAAGCACGCCGATCTCCATCTCCTCCTTCAAAGTGCCTGTTAGCAGAGCAACAGTCCCATACAGGGATCGACCTGCCTGAAGGGGATCAGGATAAGGTTGATTCTGTTATAGAGGAGTCAACAGTGGGGGAACCTTTTCTCAGCATCTCAAGCTGAAAGATTATGGGTTCAGTCTCTGACTAACATGGTCCGATCAGCATTTAAAAATGCACCTTGTGGAACCATCAACCACTACTGTATCCTCGTTGGGGTCGCTAGAAGCCCCCAGACTGTCTGTTCTTTTTCCACTTCACCCTTTACTGAAAGGGCTTATTTACCAGGATTGGGAACGTCCTGAGAAAATATTTATTCCCCCAAGAGATTTCCGGTGGTCTATCCCATGGAGGATAAGTTCATCAAAAAAAAAAAAAAAAAAAATGGAAGGTCCCTACAGTGGACGCAGCCATCTCTTGTATGCATAAATCACTGACATGTCCAGTGGATAATGTCCAAATGTTCAAGAACCCAATAGATAAAAGATTGGAGTCCTTATGAAAGTCTGCTTCTTTCTACAGCAAGCTTGGTGACACAACCAGCAGTAGCAGCTATTGGGGTCTGCTAAGCAGTGAAGGATCAGTTGAAACAGGTCTTGAGGGACTTGACAGATCAGCAGGCTTTGCCCTAGCTGATCTACCTAGAGCCTTAGGCTTTGCGGTTGACGCCATAAAGGATTCAGTCCATCAGGCCTCCCGCCTTACGCTGTCTATAGTACATATGCGTAGGCTTCTATGGCTCAAAAACTGGTCTGCTGAAGCTCCCTGTAAAGAATGGCTGGTTAGCGTCCCATTTCATGGTGAACGCTTATTCAGGGAAAACCTGGACAAATATATCCAGAAAATTTCCAGCGGTAAAAACACGCTCTTGCCGGTTAAAAACAGAGTTAGAGGTCCCTCTTTAAGAGGCCTGCTTCTCCAGTCCCTGGGGCATCGGCTGTGTAACAGTTCCGACGGCCTCCTCGGTCAATTCCCGGGGGTAAAAAACAGGGACAATAGCAGGGTAATGAGAAACCCTGGGTCAAGGGAGGTACAAAACCTCCCCCAAAGTTAAATTCATTGAAGGGTTGTCCCCACTCAGTCGGGTGGGGGGAGGACTCCAGTTGTTCGCAAGAGACCTGGCGGGACACGATCAAGACAGATAGGTGCTCTCCGCAGTATGTTTGGGATACAGTTTGGAGTTAAAAGACTCTCCTCCTTCCCATTTTTGAGGTCAAACGTGCCAAGGGATCCCCGGAAGATAGAGTCCCTCTTGTTGGCACTAGAACAACTATTGCTCCAAGGAGTAATTATGGAGGTTCCCCTGTAAGAATGAGGGTTTGGGTTTTACTCAAACCTCTTTACTGTCCCGAAGCAAACGCGGACGGGAGGCCCATATTAATTCTAAAAAGGGCTATACAAATTCCTGTATATCAGGACTTTCCGATGGAGTCGATCCGATCGGTGGCCACTGCCCTACAAGGGGAGGATTGGTTAGCCGCGATCGACATCAAAGATGCTTATTTGCACATTCCCATCTTTCCAGTCCACCAAAAATTTCTACGCTTTGCAGTAGAAGGGCGCCATTTGCAGTTCAGAGCCTTACCCTTCGGTTTGGCCACAGCACCACGAGTGTTTACAAAAATTCTGGCCCTTTATTGGCCAATCTAAGAACACAAGGTGTAATGATAATGGCATATCTAGATGACTTGTTGCTGATAGACCACTCAGTGAAAAAAACTAGACGTGGTCGTTTCTCAAGACAATCAAGTATCTGGAATCTCACGGTTGGATTATCCACCGAGACAAGTCAGCCCTAAAAACCAGTCAAAAGTCTGGAATACTTGGGGCTAAGGTTGGATTCAGGCCAGAGAAAAATATTCTTGCCTCGAGGAAAGGTGTTGTCTTTGAAAGATTTGATCCACTTAGTGGGTACAAAAAAGACAGCCGTCCATACGCCTGTACATAAGGCTGCTGGGAAAAATGGTGGCATCATTCGAAGCAGTACCCTACGGTCAATTCCATTCAAGGAATTTGCAGGGGGCCATACTGTCAGCCTGGAACAAAAAAGTTCAGGCCCTAGACTTACAATGTCCTTGTCCCCTTCCGTTCGCAAGAGCCTCCGTTAGTGGTTGGTTCCCCAGAATCTGGAAAAAGGGAAATCCTTCAGTCTGATTTCTTGGAAGGTGGTCACTACAGATGCCAGCCTTATAGGCTGGGGAGCAGTACTGGAGCAATAGTCTCTCCAGGGCAGATGGTCGGATGCAGAAAAGGCCCTGCCCATCAATCTCTTAGAGATACGAGCAGCCCGGTATGCCCTAGTAGCATGGACATCCAAACTCCAAGGGTCCCCTGTCAGAATTCAATCAGACAATGCCACAGCAGTGGCATATATCAATCATCAGGGGGGCACCAGGAGTCGTGCAGCCCAGAGGGAAGTAAATTACATCCTGAAATGGGCAGAAAAATATGTCCCAGCCATATCTGCGGTATTCATTCCAGGAGCGGAGAATTGGAAGGCAGACTTTCTAAGTCGCCAGCAATTAGGCCCAGAGGAAGGGTCCCTTCACCCCGAGGTTTTCTGGACAATATGTCAGCGGTGGGGAACATCGGATGTAGATCTTCTAGCATCCAGATTCAACGCAAAGGGGGACAGGTTTGTCTCTCGGACAAGGGATCCCCTAGCTTGCGGCTCGGATGCCCTAGTGTTCCCTTGGGATCAGTTCAAGCTGATATATGCATTCACACCGCCACAATGGTTACCTCGATTACTCTGCAGAATCAGGGTAGAAAAGAAACCAGTGATTCCGGTGGCTCCAGCGTGGCCCCGAAGAGCGTGGTACGCGGAGATTGTAAAATTTCAGTGGGGAGTCCTTGGACTCTCCCACGTCGTCCAGACCTGCTTTCGCAAGGACCGATATACCACCCTTCCTTACCAGCCCTAGGTTTGACGGCCTGGCTATTGAAGCCCACATTCTAAAAAAGAGAGGGCTCTCTAATGCTGTGGTATCTACCATGATCAATGCCAGGAAGCCGGTATCCAGGCAGATCTACTATAGAATCTGGAAGGCGTACATCGCCTGGTGTGAGGCCAAGAAATGGCATCCACGTAAATACGTAATAGGTAGGATTCTGGACTTCCTACAATGGGCTGTAGATAGGAAGCTTGCCTTGAGTACTATCAAGGGTCAGATTTCGGCCTTGTCAATATTTTTTCAAAGGCCCTTGGCTTCGCAGTCACTAGTCAAAGCCTTTATACAAGGAGTGATGCGTATTAGTCCTCCGGTTAATATTCCCATATGTCCATGGGATCTAAACTTGGTTCTGTCGGTTCTACAGAAACAACCATTTGAACCATTACAGCATATTTCTTTGGTGCTTCTCACCAGGAAATTGATTTTTCTAGTAGCCATTTGTTCGGCTAAAAGAGTGTCGGAATTAGCAGCTATGTCCTGTAAGGAGCCATATCTGGTTATCCATAAGGATAGAGTAGTGTTACGTCCTCATCCAGCCTTTCTTCCTAGGGTGGTATCGAGGTTTCATTTGAACCAAGATGTGGTTCTTCCTTCTTTTTTCCCCAAACCTACTTCGGTAGAGGAAAAGTTATTGCATTCTTTGGATGTAGTAAGAGCAGTTAAAGCTTATCTAAAGGCCACTGCTCAGATTCGCAGAACGGATACTTTGGTTATTCTGCCGGAAGGCCCCAGAAAGGGTCAGGCAGCGTCAAAATCTACTTTAGCCAAGTGGATTCGACAGGTCATAATACAAGCCTATGGCTTGAGAAGGAGACCGCCTCCGTTCAAAGTTAGAGCGCACTCCACGAGAGCAGTTGGAACTTCATGGGCAGTGCATCACCAGGCCTCCCTGGCTCAAATCTGTAAGGCCGCAACATGGTCTTCAGTTCACACGTTTACTAGGTTCTACCAGGTGGACGTTAGAAGTCAGGAGGATGTCGCCTTTGGGCGAAGTGTGTTGCAGGCCGCAAAAGATCCTCATGTCTGATAGCGCTCAGCTTATATATGGTGTATCCCCCCCCTCATTGGGCATTGCTTTAGGACATCCCATTAGTAATGACTATGTCGCTCTGTGTCCTGTGATGTACGAGAAAGAAAATAGGATTTTTATAACAGCTTACCTGTAAAATCCTTTTCTTAGGAGTACATCACGGGACACAGAGCTCCCGCCCCTCTTTGGGGACACTTATTGCTTTGCTACAAAACTGAGGTGCTCCCGGATGGGAGGGGCTTATATAGGGGAGGGTACTTCCGGTTTTGGAAGTTGCCAGTGCCAGCACCTGACGGTATCTATATAACCCATTAGTAATGACTATGTCGCTCTGTGTCCCGTGATGTACTCCTAAGAAAAGGATTTTACAGGTAAGCTGTTATAAAAATCCTATTTTTCTCTCTATTGTTCTGCTCTTTTTTACTGTATTCTATTCTGCAATGTTTTATCATGCTTGCTTTTCAGGTATGTAATTTTTTGTTTTCAGGTGCGCCATTCAACTGCAGCGTGGAATTATTTATCTTGACAGCAACAGCGTTTGCTCCCACGATACATAAAGCCGTGACTCCAGTGCTGTATGAGGTGATTTCACCACCACAGTTAAAAAAAAAGAGCATATATGCCAAAGCATGGGGGCAGCAGGGGCGGAGGAGCGATTTTGCTCCTAATGCCGCGTACATACGGTCGAAATTCCGACGGAGGCTTGCCCGTGGAAAAGTCCGACCGTGTGTACGCGGCATAACTTTTTTGCGGGAGGATGCCCCCATGCTTCGGCATATATATATTTTAGGCACAGGTTGCGTTAAAAAAATGTTTTATTTTTTACTAAGTTTTGTTTTGGTATTTGCTTTGCAGGTATGGTATGGTCTTACTGTTATACTGTAATGTTACTTTGTTTTAATGTTAACCATCATTTGCTTAGCAGGTACGCCATTCAGTTGCAGCGCGGATCTATTTAACTTGACAGCAACAGCGTTTGCTCCCACGATACATAAAGCCGTGACTCCAACGCTGTAGGAGGTGATTTCACCACCACAGTTAAAAAAAAGAGCATATATGCCGAAGCATGGGGGCAGCAGGGGCGGAGGAGCGATTTTGCTCCTAATGGCGCGTATATACGGTCGAAATTCCGACGGAGGCTTTCCTGTGGAAAAGTCTGACCGTGTGTACGCGGCATAACCTTTTATGCTGCGTGCATACGGTCGAAATTACGACGAAGGCTTGCCCGTGGAAAAGTCCGACCGTGTGTATGCGGCATAACTTTTTTGCGGGAGGATGCCCCCATGTTTCGGCATATATATATTTTAGGCACAGGTTGCGTTAAAAAAATGTTTTATTTTTTACTAGGTTTTGTTTTGGTATTTGCTTTGCAGGTATGGTAAGGTCTTACTGTTGTACTGTAATGTTACTTTGTTTTAATGTTAACCATCATTTGCTTAGCAGGTACACCATTCAGTTGCAGAGCGGATCTATTTATCTTGACAGCAACAGCGTTTGCTCCCACGATACATAAAGCTGTGACTCCAACGCTGTAGGAGGTGATTTCACCACCACAATAAAAAAAAGAGCATATATGCCGAAGCATGGGGGAGGATGCCCCCATGCTTCGGCATATATAAATGGTGCATGTATGCCCATCATTAGAAGTGGGTGGATGAAGGGAGGTATTCTAATGGTGGGCATACCCACCGATCAATCTCTTTTTTTCGTTCAGCCAACAGGCTGCATGAAAAAAAAGATTACAATACATGTCCAACAAGGGCCAGCAACGTACTGGTATGTTGCTGGACTTTGAATGTTTATACCAGAATGATGCCTGCAGGTTTAGGTATCATCTTGGTATCATTCTTTTCAGCCAGTGGCCGGCTTTCATGTAAAAGCAATTCTAGCAGATAATTAGCCTCTAGACTGCTTTTACAAGCAGTGAGAGGGAATGCCCCCCCCCCCCGGATATAAACAGCGCCATTGGGAAATTGGGAAAGCATTTCATCACACCGATCTTGGTGTGGTCAGATGCTTTGAGGGCAGAGGAAAGATCTAGGGTCTAACCCCCCAATTTTTACCCCCAAGAGTACCTGTCACTACTTATTGCTATCATAGGGGGATATTTACATTCCCTGAGATAACAATAAAAATGGTAAAAAAAAAAATATGGAAGGAACAGTTTAAAAATAAAATAAAAAAGCAAAATAAATAATAGAAAAATAAAAAAAAGCACCGCTGTCCCCCGCGCTCTTGCGCAAAGGCGAACGCAAGCGTCGGTCTAGCGTCATATGTAAACAGCAATTGCATCATGCATGTGAGGTATCACCGCGAAGGTCAGATCGAGGGCAGTAATTTTAGCAGTAGACCTCCTCTGTAAATCTAACGTGGTAACCTGTAAAGGCTTTTAAATACTTTTAAAAATGAATGTAGTTTGTCGCCGCTGCGCGTTTGTGCGCAATTTTAAAGCATGTCGTGTTTGGTATCCATGTACTCAGCCTAAGATCATCTTTTTTATTTCATCAAACATTTGGGCAATATAGTGTTTTTTAGTGCATTAAAAATAAAAAAAGTGTGTTTTTCCCCCAAAATATGCGTTTGAAAAATCGCTGCGTAAATACTGTGTGGAAAAAAAAATGCAACACCCACTATTTTAATCTGTAGGGCCTTTGCTTTTAAAAAAATATATAATGTTTGGGGGTTCAACATAATTTTCTTGCAAAAAAAAAATGTTTTCATGTAAACAAAAAGTGTCAGAAAGGGCTTTGTCTTCAAGTGGTTAGAAGAGTGGATGATGTGTGACATAAGCTTCCTAATGTTGTGCATAAAATGTCAGGACAGTTCAAAACCCCCCCAAATGACCCCATTTTGGAAAGTAGACACCTCAAGCTATTTGCTGAGAGGCATGTTGAGCCCATTGAATATTTTTTTTTTGTCCCAAGTGATTGAATAATGACAAAAAGAAAAAAAAATGTACAAAAAGTTGTCACTAAATTATATATTGCTCAAACATGCCATGGTTATATGTGGAATTGCACCCCAAAATACATTCTGTTTCTTCTCCTGAGTACGGGGATACCACATGTGTGAGACATTTTGGGAGCCTAGTCGCGTACAGGACCCCGAAAACCAAGCACCGCCTTCAGGATTTCTATGGGTGTAAATTTTTGATTTCACTCCTCACTGCCTATCACAGTTTCGGAGGCCATGGAATGCCCAGATGGCACAAAACCCCCCCAAATGACCCCATTTTGGAAAGTAGACACCCCAAGCTATTTGCTGAGAGGTATGTTGAGTATTTTGCAGATCTCGCTTTTTGTCACAAAGTTTTGAAAATTAAAAAGAGAAAAAAAAAATGTCTTTCTTCATTTTCAAAAACAAATGAGAGCTGTAAAATACTCACCATGCCTCTCAGCAAATAGCTTGGGGTGTCTACTTTCCAAAATTGGGTCATTTGTGGGGGTTTTGGGCTATCTTGGCATTTTATGGCCTTCAAAACTGTGATAGGTAGTGAGGAGTAAAATCAAAAATTTGTGCCCTTAGAAATCCTGAAGGCGGTGCTTGGTTTTCAGGGCCCCGTACGCGGCTAGGCTCTCAAAAAGTCCCACACATGTGGTATCCCCGTACTCAGGAGAAGCAGCCAAATGTATTTTGGGGTGCAATTCCGCATATAACCATGGCATGTTTGAGCAATATATCATTTAGTGACAACTTTTTGTACATTTTTTTTTTCTTTTTGTCATTATTCAATCACTTGGGACAAAAAAAAAATATTCAATGGGCTCAACATGCCTCTCAGCAATTTCATTGGGGTGTCTACTTTCCAAAATGGGGTCATTTTGGGGGGTTTTGTGCTATCTTGGCATTTTATGGCCTTCAAAATTGTGATAGGTAATGAGGAGTGAAATCAAAAATTTGTGCCCTTAGAAATCCTGAAGGCGGTGCTTGGTTTTCAGGGCCCCGTACGCGGCTAGGCTCTCAAAAAGTCCCACACATGTGGTATCCCCGTACTCAGGAGAAGCAGCCAAATGTATTTTGGGGTGCAATTCCGCATATAACCATGGCATGTTTGAGCAATATATCATTTAGTGACAACTTTTTGTACATTTTTTTCTTTTTCTTTTTGTCATTATTCAATCACTTGGGACAAAAAAAAATATTCAATGGGCTCAACATGCCTCTCAGCAATTTCCTTGTGGTGTCTACTTTCCAAAATGGGGTCATTTGGGGGGGTTTTGTGCCATTTTGGCATTTTATGGCCTTCAAAACTGTGATAGGTAGTGAGGAGTGAAATCAAAAATTTACGCCCTTAGATATCCTGAAGGCGGTGCTTGGTTTTTGGGGCCCCGTACGCGGCTAGGCTCCCAAAAAGTCCCACACATGTGGTATCCCCGTACTCAGAAGAAGCAGCAGAATGTATTTTGGGGTGCAATTCCACATATAACCATGGCATGTGTGAGCAATATATCATTTAGTGACAACTTTTTGTACATTTTTTTTTTCTTTTTGTCATTATTCAATCATTTGGGACAAAAAAAAAAAATATTCAATGGGCTCAACATGCCTCTCAGAAAATAGCTTGGGGTGTCTACTTTCCAAAATGGGGTCATTTGGGGGGGTTTTGTGCCATCTTGGCATTTTATGGCCTTCAAAACTGTGATAGGTAGTGAGGAGTGAAATCCAAAATTTATGCCCTTAGAAACCTTGAAGGCGGTGCTTGGTTTTTGGGGTCCCGTGCGCGGCTAGGCTCCCAAAAAGTCCCACACATGTGGTATCCCCGTACTCAGGAGAAGCAGCAGAATGTATTTTGGGGTGTAATTTCACATATGCCCATGGCATGTGTGAGCAATATATCATTTAGTGACAACTTTGTGCAAAAAAAAAAAAAAAAGTTTGTCATATTCCCGCAACTTGTGGCAAAATATAAAATATTCCAT
The DNA here is from genome assembly GCA_029206835.1 of Rana muscosa. Lineage (NCBI taxonomy): Eukaryota > Metazoa > Chordata > Amphibia > Anura > Ranidae > Rana > Rana muscosa. The sequence goes on along the minus strand of CM055118.1, from coordinate 324,468,149 downwards.
GAACCCAACATGCCTCTCAGTAAATAGCTTGGGGTGTCTACTTTCCAAAATGGGGTCATTTGTGGGGGTTTTGTGCTATTTTGGCATTTTATGGCCTTCAAAACTGTGATAGGTAGTGAGGAGTGAAATCAAAAATTTACGCCCTTAGAAATCCTGAAGGCGGTGCTTGGTTTTCAGGGCCCCGTACGCGGCTAGGCTCTCAAAAAGTCCCACACTTGTGGTATCCCCGTACTCAGAAGAAGCAGCAGAATGTATTTTGGGGTGCAATTCCACATATAACCATGGCATGTGTGAGCAATATATCATTTAGTGACAACTTTTTGTACATTTTTTTTTTCTTTTTGTCATTATTCAATCATTTGGGACAAAAAGAAAAATATTCAATGGGCTCAACATGCCTCTCAGCAAATAGCTTGGGGTGTCTACTTTCCAAAATGGGGTCATTTGGGGGGGGTTTGTGCCATCTTGGCATTTTATGGCCTTCAAAACTGTGATAGGTAGTGAGGAGTGAAATCAAAAATTTATGCCCTTAAAAACCTTGAAGGCGGTGCTTGGTTTTTGGGGTCCCGTACGCGACTAGGCTCCCAAAAAGTCTCACACATGTGGTATCCCCGTACTCAGGAGAAGCAGCAGAATGTTTTTTGGGGTGTAATTTCACATATGCCCATGGCATGTGTGAGCAATATATCATTTAGTGACAACGTTGTGCAAAAAAAAAAAGTTTGTCATATTCCCGCAACTTGTGGCAAAATATAAAATATTCCATGGACTGAACATGCCTCTCAGTAAATAGCTTGGGGTGTCTACTTTCCAAAATGGGGTCATTTGGGGGGGTTTTGTGCTATTTTGGTATTTAATGGCCTTCGAAACTGTGATAGGTAGTGAGGAGTGAAATCAAAAATTTATGCCCTTAAAAACCTTGAAGGCGGTGCTTGGTTTTTGGGGTCCCGTACGCGGCTAGGCTCCTAAAAAGTCCCACACATGTGGTATCCCCGTACTCAGGAGAAGCAGCAGAATGTATTTTGAGGTGCAATTCCACATATAACCATGGCATGTGTGAGCAATATATCATTTAGTGACAACTTTTTGTAATTTTTATTTTTTTTGTCATTATTCAATCACTTGGGACAAAAAAAAATAAAAATTCAATGGGCTCAAAATGCCTCTCAGCAATTTCCTTGGGGTGTCTACTTTCCAAAATGGGGTCATTTGGGGGGGGGGGGGTTTGTACTGCCCTGCCATTTTAGCACCTCAAGAAATGAGATAGGCAGTCATAAATTTAAAGCTGTGTAAATTCCAGAAAATGTACCCTAGTTTGTAAACGCTATAACTTTTGCGCAAACCAATAAATATACGCTTATTGACATTTTTTTTACTAAAGACATGTGGCTGAATACATTTTGGCCTAAATGTATGACTAAAATTGAGTTTATTTGATTTTTCTTATAACAAAAAGTAGAAATATCATTGTTTTCAAAATTTTCGGTCTTTTTCCATTTATATCGCAAAAAATAAAAATCTCAGAGGCAATCAAATACCATTAAAAGAAAGCTCTATTTGTGGGAAGAAAAGGACGCAAATTTTGTTTGGGTACAACATTGCATGTCCGCATAATTTACAGTTAGAGCAGCGCTGTGCAAAATTCTGAAATCACCTCTGGTCCTATAGCTACCAAATGGTCCGGGGCTTAAGTGGTTAAATGGGAAAGAAGTGTCTCCTCTCCACTGATGCTTTATCACCAATCCTTGTTTCAATACAAACCCCAAATTTTCAAAAAACATTTGTCATTGGGACGGAAAGTGAGGTGAAATGTTCTGAACAGGTGCACAACAAATGCTACAGGGGTGATAACCCTTCCCTATGTTTTCCAAAAAGCTTAAAAATAGATTTTTTGGCTGGAGCTACACTTAAAAAATGTACCTGTTCCAAATTACAAACAGATTCTACTTAAGAACAAACCTACAGTCCCTGTCTTGTTTGCACCGCCTGTATACTGCTGCGGGGTTCGGGGTTCCCCTTAATTTCCATACAAGACGCAAAGGGGCTGGTAGTGGGCTGGGGGGGGTACCCATGCCATTTTTCTCGATGATTTTCATCCATATTGCTGGGACCAGACATTACATTAAAGCCGCAAGCAGTTTTAAATGACTTTTTTTCCTTTAGAAATGTCATTTTGTGCAGGGACAGTTCTAAACGTGCGCCACTTCACAGGCGTACTTTAGACACCCCCCAGGTACGATATTTAAAGGAATATTTCACTTTTTTTTTTTTCACTTTATTCATCATTAAAATCACTGCTCCCGAAAAAAAACGTCAGTTTTTAAAACTTCTTTTTGCATTGATACATGTCCCCCGGGGCAGGACCCGGGTCCCCAAACCCTTTTTAGGACAATAACTTGCATATTAGCCGTTATAATTAGCACTTTTGATTTCGAACGTTCGCGTCCATTGTATTTAATAGGGTTCTAAAGTTCGCGCAAACTTTTGGTCCGTTCGCAGGTTCTGGTGCGAACCGAACCGGGGGGTATTCGGCTCATCCCTATTAAAGTGGTTGTAAACCCACTAACTTTTTTTTTTTTTTTTTGCCAACCTGCAAGAGAAAGGCATAATGAGCTAGTATGACTAGCATACTAGCTCATTATGTACAACTTACCTTAGATCGGGGCCCACGAAGCAGTCCGCGTCCCTCTGTCCAGATGCAGACATCACTGCGACGATAGCCGGAATGTTACTTCCGGGTATCGCCGCACCAGCCAATCACAGCGCCGCTCCAGCGCTGTGATTGGTCGGAGCGGCGAAGACGTGACTCTGTGCATGCGCGCGGGAGCCGTCACATTCGGCTACGCCCAGCGATTGCTGGGAAGTAGCCGATTTTGTGAATGGGATTAACCCCATGAATGCGCCGTTGTCTACGGCGCACATGCGCCGTAGACAGCGGCGCCTGTCTTTTTAGTAAATATCTCCTAAACCGTGTAGATTTAGGAGATATTTCTTGCACCTACAGGTAAGCCTTAATCTAGGCTTACCTGTAGGTGCAAGTTGAAAAAGTGGGTTTACAACCACTTTAACTTTTAACTTCTGTACCAATCATGCTTATTATATGACTGCTAGTTGATGTGTTTATCGTTTATGATTAAAACATATTAATACTACTGTTTATGTTATTATTATTTGTGACAGTGGGGTCACTTTGGACACAGGGTGAATAAAAGAAACCCCCGATATGGTCTGTGATAGCCATATTCAAGGCTGTATATACATTGTATATAGATTGGATGTATACTGTGTGTGGGGGTTATGTAATCATTGCTGTGAGGAATTAAGGTGTTTTTCATTCTATTGTTCATTAAGTCTGTCCTTGTGTGTATTGTAAAGTGCCAGACAGACTGGCTGCCAACCCTTTGTGAGAAGATGTGTATTGTGTGGGATCTTTTGAAGCCTAGCAGACGTCAGGATGAGGTGTTGAGTGTTGGGATGTGTGGGTGGAGCTGGGCCCTTGTTCATGTTAAATCATGTGGATTGAATTGTGTATAAAGTTACAATGTTTCTCAATAATAAAGTGATTCCTATTACAGAAGAAGACAGAGTGCGTCTCGTTTTCTTCCAGAGGGATTGGTTCCTATGGGAAAGGGTCGTTTAGCTGTGGATATTGGTAGCGAGTGGATGTGTGTCTAGGAGAGGGAACATCGTAAACGGCGTTTTACTCCTTGATATTGGGGTGCTGTTACATTGGTTGGCAGCAGCGGGATTTTCCCTCCAGTTCCTGGGACACTCCAAGCCACCACAGTGAATGACCAGCTATGCAGCCTGCAGGAAAGTCACGCTGAAAGACTTACTTGAGAGCCGAGATGGACCAGAGAGATGGTGATGCAGGACCCCGGTCAGTTGAAGATTTGTTTCAGCAACGAGTGCGACAGCGGTTGGCATTATATGGTGCTAACCCATCAAAGACCGCCATTCAGGAAGCCATTAGAGGCATCCAGCTGCAGGATGCGCAACAAAAGAGAGAACTAGAGCGGCAACATGAGTGGAGAATGGCGGAAATACGACAATCGGAGATCGCCTACAGACAGCTGCTAGAATCTGCTCAGCAGCAGGGTGGGGCTCCCTTTGCCTGGGACTATCAGGAAATACCAGTTGACAATTATGAAATCCTGGCTGAAGAATCAGCAGTGAAAAAGCTGAAGATTGCCACCCCTAAAGCCGAAGTGGATGATACGGAGTCCCAGGGAGCTAGCCTGGCTGAAGAATCAGCAGTGAAAAAGCTGAAGATTGCCCTCCCTTAAGCCGAAGTGGATGATACGGAGTCCCAGGGAGCTAGTCTGGCTGAAGAATCAGCAGTGAAAAATCTGAAGATTGCCACCCCTAAAGCCGAAGTGGATGATATGGAGTTCCAGGGAGCTAGGGCAGTTGGCTCATCTCCCCAGCCACAGATTACAGAAGATATGGACTTAAGGGACTGTTCAGAGGATGTTATGGATTATGCATCGCCCGCTCAAGTACTGACAGCAGGACAAAGTACTGCAGACCCCTGCTCTACACCCGTGGCAGTTTTGGAGGCCCGAGTTGAGAAGGTGATGGTTCTTCTTTCCGAGTGGATTTCAGAGATGCAGGGAGGAGAAGCAGTCATTTTCCCTCCCCAACAGCTAGCCAGAGCAGATGGTGTGGAGTCCCCAGCAGAAGTGCTGGCAACAGGGCAGAGTGATAGCAACCTCTGCCCAGCACCGGAAACAACTGGGGAGTTTCAGGGAGCTGGGGCAGTTGGCCCCTCTCTCCAGCAACAAGCTGAGGTGGTAAAGCTTTCACCCCCAGCTGAATCACTGGCAGCAGGGCAGAATGCTACTGGCCGCTGCGCACAACTGCCACTTGATCGGATATCGGTGGATGGGACCGCGGTCTCCACTCACAGCAACCCAGCAGAAGAGCTGGCAACAGAGCAGATTTCCGCGGGCCTCTGCTCTCAACTAACAGAAGAGGGAGTTCCTGTGGGACTGGATGGGACTACGGTCTCCACTCACAGCAACCCAGCAGAAGAGCTGGCAACAGAGCAGATTGCCGCGGGCCTCTGCTCTCAACTAACAGAAGAGGGAGTTCCTGTGGTAGTAGATGGGACTTCAGTCCTCACTGACACAACCCCAGAAAATGGTGTGACACTGAGACAGGAGGATGTCAGCCTTGCTTTGCAAGCACTAGGGGACTTCCACCTACCACAAGTGGATGGGACTTCAGTCTCCACTTGTATACCCCAGGGATGCCGGGCAGTCGACCCAGATCCCCAACAGCATGACGGACTGAGCCCAGTCACCCTGTCTTCTCCCCAGCGGCGGGTATGTTCTCTGAGAGAGGCAGAGGTTGGCTGGGTAAGTAATGCTCTGCTTGGAGCAATTCATTTGTGGTACTGGGTGGATACAAGCATTGGAAGAATGGACCCATGGACTAACTTCGGAGTAGACCCGTCTGGGGTCCCCTCCTCTGTTAGTCCCCTGCCGAAAGGGGAGATGTGTGACAGTGGGGTCACTTTGGACACAGGGTGAATAAAAGAAACCCCTGATATGGTCTGTGATAGCCATATTCAAGGCTGTATATACATTGTATATAGATTGGATGTATACTGTGTGTGGGGGTTATGTAATCATTGCTGTGAGGAATTAAGGTGTTTTGCATTCTATTGTTCATTAAGTCTGTCCTTGTGTGTATTGTAAAGTGCCAGACAGACTGGCTGCCAACCCTTTGTGAGAAGATGTGTATTGTGTGGGATCTTTTGAAGCCTAGCAGACGTCAGGATGAGGTGTTGAGTCTTGGGATGTGTGGGTGGAGCTGGGCCCTTGTTCATGTTAAATCATGTGGATTGAATTGTGTATAAAGTTACAATGTTTCTCAATAATAAAGTGATTCCTATTACAGAAGAAGACAGAGTGCGTCTCGTTTTCTTCCAGAGGGATTGGTTCCTATGGGAAAGGGTCGTTTAGCTGTGGATATTGGTAGCGAGTGGATGTGTGTCTAGGAGAGGGAACATCGTAAACGGCGTTTTACTCCTTTATATTGGGGTGCCGTTACATTATTATTATTATTATTATTATAAATATTATCATTATATCGTTATTATCACTATTGTTATCATCTTTGATTATACTACTATCAAATATTATTCCTGAATTGATTACTTGTGTGCAGGAATCATGTAATACATTGCGAGATTGCTGCATTACATTATATTTATATTATATTAATGTAGCGGTCCTCCCCCAGCTTCTCCCCTCTCTTCACGGCTTGTTCTACTCGTCTACGGGTATCTGGGAGAAGGGGGAAAGATGCACACCACCAGCTCGGCTCTCTGATGTAGTATGCAGAGATATGAGCTAAACCATTATGCCGCGTACACACGACCGTTTTTCCCGTCGAGAAAAATTTAATTTTTTCCTTTGGATGAAAAAAACGATCGTCTGTGGGCTTTTTGTCGTTTTTCTTGACGGGAAAAACGGCATTAATCACGACGAGAAAAATTAGAACATGCTTTAATTTTTCTCGTCGTGATTCCCGTTGTTTTTTTCCGCGGCAGTTTTCCCATAGGGAAACACTGCCGCGGAGCCCACACACGGTCGTTTTTTTCGACCAAAAAAAAAAATGTCATTTAAAACGGCCGTGTGTGGGGGGAACAAGCTGTTCCTCGTTTTGCACGTCGATTTTCTCGACGGTGTTTTCACCGTCGAAAAAATCGATCGTGTGTAAGCGGCATTACACTTGGGTCTGTGTTTTAGGCCGGAGCCTCAGCTTCTCCTATGGAGGATGATTGTCACTGACACTGACAGGGACACTTAGCTGCCAGTAACACGAGTTCCACACCAAGAAAAGTCCAACACTGTTTTATTGACTTGAAACTGGTTGACTTTTAAAACAACAGACAAGGTGTAGGGAAGAGTAGGTCCAGGCACAACTGATGAATTTAAGTTCCTCCTGTTCCGTTTAGTGCAAACAGGCTTGGCGCACAGTCGCTGCCACCGACCGTGAATTTGGTCACTGCCACTGACCTGGGTGAACGTTGAGGCCCCTGCCACAGGCCTTGGATGAGGCCTGCCACTGACCTGAGAAAGTTGGGTCCCTACCACAGACCATAAGAACATGAAGTACCTCCTTTAGAACAAACGACCCCTGTCAGAGGAAGACATCCATCTGGACGGTCACCAGAGGCCTCCACCGGCACCAGCCTCTGGCTCTACAGGAAGGTCAAGTCTCCGGTCCCTTACGCCCAGGATTCAGGCACCCAATACCGGGGGCACCTTAGGAATGCTTCGCCCTCGCGGGACCCAGTCGAAGGTACTGGGCCCTAGGCCTCCTGGTGTAGTACCTCACCCCAGGCCGAAGGTGCCTGGGATGGAACTCGACTCCACGCGCCCAGGCCAAGGGCACCTGGGCACAGACGAACCGCAGCAGCCCCCAGGCTGAAGGTGCCTGGGGAATGGACCTTGTGCGCAAGATGTCTGCCCCTTTTATATCCTCTCCCAGCAGGCACAGCGGGACCCCCGCCCCGCCGTACTACTGCCGGGAGAGGACAAAAAGGGCATGGCTCTGGAATGGTAGTTCAACCCCGGTCCCAGGTGACAGCGCCACCCAGGGACCGCAGGGAACATGACACCATTCATACCTCCCACACTCCAAAAGGTCCATAAATCCCTGAAATCAATGTATCTGGGCCATCTATTGCCCAGATACACCCCACTAAATTTAACACCCGCTACATTAATTTTTATCAAATTATATGTAGCGGCCTCCTCACTCCCCTCTTTGCATCAGCTCGTCTTTCTCTTGTCTACGGGTACCTTAGAGGGGAGAGAGCGGGGTCACCACGCCAAGCCTTCACCACAGATGTCTGTGCGGTGTAAGCAAAGTTCCATCTCTACTTTCGGGTCAGTGTTGTGCACCGGGAGTTACCTTGAACAATGTCCACCAGGAAAGAGCCCCACACCATTAAAGTCCAACACTCCTTTAGTCTTCTCGAGTGAACAGCATAATCAGTTAGACTTCCTTAGAGAATAGAACAAACAAGGAGGTGTGGATGCGAGTAGGCCCAGACACAATGAACTCTCCACTTTCCTCCCTGAAAGTGGGCTGAGGTCTCCGAGCGAGGGGGGGGGTTTCCTTCCAGGCTCACCTGTCACTGGCAATCTGCTGCACCCGGTCTTCAAGTGAGTAGCTCCCCCCGGTCCATTACGCCTTCTGGATTCGGGTACCCAATCCCGGGGTTCCCTAGGATCTCCTTCCCTCGCGGAACTCAGTGTTGGGCACTGAGCTCCAGACCTCCATTCGAGTACCTCACCCCAGGCTAAAGGTGCCTGGGATGGAACACGACCTCCGGACGTCCTCTAGGCCTAGGCCGCCTAGAGGACCGACATGAACCACCGCTCTCAGGCTGAAGGTGCCTGGGACTCGACCCCGTGACAAAGATGGCCGGCCCCTTTATACCCTCTCCCAGCAAGCACGGCGGGTTCCCCGCCCCACCATACCGCTGCCGAGGGAGGACAAAAAGGAGGCACAGCACACAGCAATGGTTCAACCCCAGCCCAAGGCGACAGCGCCACCCGCTGGACCGCAAGGAACTGCACATCACTGGTGTCTCTGCCAGTTTGAATTACACCCGGGAAAGTACATACCCGCTACATATATATACTATTCACTCTCAATAATTAAACACACAGACATGCCTTATGCAAAGTCCCACTACCCCTCTTTTTTTTCTATATATCTATATATCAGGGATGGAGGCATGTAGGTGCTAATTGTGGCAGGTCACATTTGTCCTCATTTTGCTAAACTTGACGCTAGTTTATTAATATTGAAAGCAAAGGGCTATATTCAGATCAGTTAGACTCCTTTCACACTAGGGTGCTTTTCAGGCGTTTTAGTGCTAAAAATAGGGCCTGTAAAGCACCTGAAAAGCGCCTCTCAAGCCACCCCAGTGTGAAAGCCTGAGTGCTTTTACACTGGGCAGTGCACTTACAGGACAGGAAAAAAAGTCCTGCAAGCAGCATCTTTGAGGCAAGGCCCTCTGCATATTGAAATGAATAGGCAGCGCTGCCAAAGCGCCTGCAAATCACTTCGGCAGCGCTGCAACACGGGTGCTATTAACCCTTTCTTCGGTCACTAGCGGGGGTTAAAAGTGCAGCTATAACAGCAGTAAAGCACCGCTAGAACTAGAAGCGCTTTACCGCTAATGCCCGCACCGCCCCAGTGTGAAAGGGGTCTAAAAGAAAATGCTTAAATGGCTATAAACACTGTGTTTTTGGCATCTATTCAAAAGATCCCTAAATGCCTAAAATAAATAAATAATAATAGTGACGTTACCTGGTTGCCGACCACCCTATAGTAGTTAGCAGGGTCTGGAGGATATTAGTTATGAGGAAAGGTTGTGAGCACTGAACTTATTCTCTCTGGAGAAGAGATGCTTAAGAGGGGATATGATTTAAATTTACATATACCGTACTGGTGACCCCACAATAGGGATAAAACTTTTTTGTGGAAGGGAGTTTAACAAGACACGTAGCCATTCATTAAAATTTGAAGAAAAGCAGTTTAAACTTAAACTTTGTAGAGGGTTCTTTACTGTAAGAGCGGCAAGGATGTGGAATTTCCTTCCACAGGCAGTGGTATCAGCGGGGGGCATCAATAGTTTCAAAAAACTATTAGATAAGCACCTGAACGACCACAACATACAGGTATATGCAATGTAATACTGACATATAATCACACATATAGGTTGGACTTGATGGACTTTTTTCAACCTCACCAACTATGTAACTATGTAACTATGTAAGGGTGGCAGCTGTGTGCCGGATCATAGATATATATATATATATATATATATATATATATATATATATACACATATACATATATATATACAGTATATATGATGCCACACTTCTGGTTAGGGGGCACGAATGCACGCTGCCAGCGACTCACACACACCGGCAGCTGATCAGTGGGTACCGTGGACTTGATGTCCACTGGCACCTGCTGATCATCAGACAGAGTGACAGAACTGCAATCTGCCTATGTAAACAAGGCTGATTGCCATTCTGACAGGAGGGAAGGCATAAATTCTGTGTCTCTGCAAAGCAGGGACATGGATCCATGCCTTCCCCTAGTAAAAGCACCTCCCACAGGTGCCGGTGGTCATCGGTTGCTGATTGGCAAGGAGAACAAGGCAGAGCTCTGTCCTGTCAGAGAGCATGTGTTGGATTTTGTTTCCCTGCAAAGCAGGGAATAAAATCCGGCACATTCCTTAGCAAAAGCAACACATAGTAAACACAAAAACACAGGTTAGGCACACATTTAACTCTTTGATCGCTCCTGACGTTAACCCCTTTCCAGCCAGTGTTATTAGTACAGTGACAGTGCATATTTTTAGCACTGATCACTGTATTAGTGTCACTGGTCCCCAATAAAGTGTCAGTTAGTGTCTGAATGTCAGCCCCAATATCGCAGTCCTGCTGTAAGTTGCTGATCAACACCCTTACTAGTAAAAGATAATTAAAGCGGAGTTCCATCCAAAAAGGGAACTTCTGCTTTTCGGAATCCTCCCCCCCCCCTCAGGTGTCACATTTGGCAACTTTCAGGGGGGAGAAGGGAGCAGATACCTTCCTGATTCCCTTACCAAAGGTGGCGGCGCCTCCACCCGAGAGCCGAGGGACAAATCGGCTTTGGGTGCAGACATCGCTGGCACCCTGGACAGGTAAGTGTCCATATATTTAAAGTCAGCAGCTGCAGTATTTGTAGCTACTGACTAAAAAAATAAAAAAATTGGCGGAACTCCGCTTTAAATAAATAAAAATATCCCATAGTTTGTAGACGCTAGAACTTTTGCACAAACCAATCAATATACGCTTATTGGGATTTACCAAAAATATATAGCAGATTATGTCCCTGGTTCCCAAAAAAGTGTCAAAAATGTCCGTTAGGTGTCCGATCTATCTGCCGCAATGTCGCATTCCTGCTAAAAATCACTGATCGTTGCCATTACTAGTAAAAAAAAAAAATGCTAATAAAAATGCCATAAATCTATCCCCTATTTTGCAGCCGCAATAAATTTTGCGCAAACCAATCAATATACGCTTATATACGCTTATTGTTTTTTTTTTTTCTACCAAAAATATGCAGAAGAATACATATTGGCCTAAAATGGTGAAGAAATAAGATTCTTTTAAAAAAAATTATTGGATATGTTTTATAGCAGAAAGTAAAAAATAATTTATTGAATTTTTTTCAAAATTGTTGTTTTTTTGTTTATAGCACAAAAAATAAAAAATGATCAAATAGCACCAAAAGAAAGCTTAATTTGTCTGAAAAAAAGACACGTTTTATTTGACTACAGAGTTGCACGACCGTGCAATTGTCAGTTAAAGTACTGTATTTTAAGTTTAGGAGGGAATTTTAAGGAAAAAAACTTTTAGGAGGGAAATTCAAGGAAAAAAAACTTACATTTAAATGAAGCATGCAGCCTTGCCCAGTGTCCATCTGCAGCCTTGCCCAGTGTCCATCTGTCCATCTGCAGCCTTGCCCAGTGTCCATCTGTCCATCTGCAGCCTTACCCAGTGTCCATCTGTCCATCTGCAGCCTTGCCCAGTGTCCATCTGTCCATCTGCAGCCTTGCCCAGTGTCCATCTGTCCATCTGCAGCCTTGCCCAGTGTCCATCTGTCCATCTGCAGCCTTACCCAGTGTTCATCTGTCCATCTGCAGCCTTGCCCAGTGTCCATCTGTCCATCTGCAGCCTTGCCCAGTGTTCATCTGTCCATCTGCAGCCTTGCCCAGTGTCCATCTGTCCATCTGCAGCCTTGCCCAGTGTCCATCTGTCCATCTGCAGCCTTGCCCAGTACCTTTGCAGCCTTGTCAGTCTTGGCGATTTTAAAATTGGCGCCGATTTCTGTGTGGAGAGGAGCGAGCGGGGCCGGGTGTACTTCGACTAGACTCGGCTCCTCTCGCAGTCCCGCCCATCTCCACTGACTGCGCCGCTGACATAGAGAAAGCGGAGTGTACTTCGGCTAGACTCGGCTCTGCTCACAGTCAGGGGCAGGACTGCGAGAGGAGCCGAGACTAGCCGAAGTACACTCGGCTTTCTCTATGTCAGCGGCGCAGTCAGAGATGGGCTGGACTGCAAGAGGAGCCGAGTAAAGCCGAGTGTACTTCGGCTTCAACTCCGCTCGCTCCTCTCGCTCGTTTCAGCAGGGGAATCGGCGGAGTATCGGCGTATAACACGCACCCACGATTTTCCCCTGATTTTAAGGGGAAAAAAGTGCGTGTTATACGCCAATAAATACGGTAACGCAGTGCCGTATCGCAAAGAATGGTCTGATCACGAAGAAGGGTAAATCTTCTGGAGATTAAGCGGTTAATAGCTGTAATCTAAAGGCATACAAACAAAGATTGTGAGCTCAGTGTGTAAACCTAAAGTAAGGTGACAAGATTTTTTAAATGAAATCCGGGGACATATATTTTTTTTTTATTAGTAATGGTGGCAATCAGCGACTCTTTGCCCGTCGCCGCCTGCCTCACAGCCTGTCAAGTCTTACTCTCCGGGTCCCAGGTACTACTGGGTGGGGAGCGGAGGAAGATCACTCCGCCAGGGAAGGCAAGGAGATAAGCAGGCAGGTGGGTGGCCGGGACTTGAGCCAAGGCAGAAGAACATGCGAGCGGAGCTGAGTGGGCACCCGAAACGGAAGAAATATTCCATCCGTTCCGACCAGCACATGATCATCAGAAAGGGGCACCGATAATGGAAAAAAATACACCCCCCTAAGCTAGTAGGAGCGGCGGAGCGGGGGGGTGTAATTCAGAATTGTTATTTTTTATTCTGCACTGACTGTCCTTGAAATTGCCCCAGCCCCTGTTCAAATCCAATCCGGGGACAAAACCGGGGACAGACTTGGACCGGGGACAGTGTCCTCAATCTGGGGACTGTCCCCAGAAACCGGGGATGTCTGGTCACCCTAAACTAAAGAGGTCAAATTAATTCCATAGACAACACAAAAAAAAAAAAAACACAACCTATAATGTGTGGCTCTACCCAAGAATTTCTACACTATACTACAATATCAGTACCATGAAAAGAAGGAACCTATCATTTGTAATTACATTGATAACATTTAACATTTTATTACATCAATTAAAACATTAAAATCACAACAGGGAGCTAAACATAGAGCTTGCTCAACAATTAGAACAATACAGTATATACATAGTGTATGTAGCAAGAACCATCGACACCCCTCTACCAACCAGTATGACGTTTATGGGGGATAAAAAATCTGAAATATTGCAAAAATAGATTGTATGCCCATTCCAAATGGAAGCTGCATTTGTTCCACATTCCTAGATCCATGTCATCTCAATATATAACCATACATGCTACAGGGATTACCACGTAATGTATACTCCTTGACTACCATGCAATGTCCACAGATTCCTAGTCTATAATTATTTTAGTATAGACCGTCTGCAAGCTTTAAATTAGCAGACAATAACCACACAGAATCTCTATTTATAAAAGGCTTTCTAATATTAACTAACAGTAAATAAACTACGCATATGAGACTTGCGTCAGCGTTAAAGGTTAAAGTGTGGCTTGGCAAATATTTCATATGTTTTCTTTATTCAAGTGGAATTCCACCCAAAAATGGAACTTCCACTTTTTGGATTCCTGTCTTTGGATACCTGTCTATTTGCTCCCACTTCCTGACAGATCACCACGGTGATCGCAGTGACCTACGCCATGTCCGGCGCCTACACTGTTCTCCCCCGCTGTCTTCTGGGAAACACACAGGTCCCAGAAAATAGCAGGGACCAGTGAGGACGCGCAGCGCGACTTGCGCATGCACAGTAGGGAACCGGGAAATGAAGCTTCATTTCCTGATTCCCTCACTGAGGATGGCGAGCGATTGATCGGCTTCGGCTGCCGACATCGCGGCCACCCTGGACAGGTAAGTGTTTATTTATTAAAAGTCAGCAGCTGCAGTATTTGTAGCTGCTGGCTTTTAATATTTATTTTTTTTAGGCGGACCTCCGCTTTAAGTCATAGCGAAAAATAAAAATAAAAATCTGAAAAAAATAAGTATGGAAATACTGCCTATGAATATTATGTATTCTCATTTTCAGCCAGCAGTTGGAGCTGTTGGTCCCTTTTAATGCTTCCATTCCATCCTTATCCACTTATCCAAAAAAAAATGTTAGAGAGCTCAGTAGCTCAGTAGCTCAGTAGCTCAAGCTGACATTCATGCACTCTAGTGAATAAGGCAAAGTAGTTCCCTATTTAGCTTCCTCCTTGTCTGCTAAGATGCTATTCAGAGTTTGAATCAGAGAAAGAGCCAGCGGATGGAGCTCATCAGCCAGTAGTTGGAGCTGTAGGCTTCTTTCACGTAAGCATTTTTAGCCTTATCTGCTTTGCTGAAAAAAAAATGCGCTTTATAGAGCTTAGAAGCTCAAGCTACATAGTTACATAGTAGGCGAGGTTGAAAAAAGTACATCAAGTTCAACCTATGTGTGTGATTATATGTCAGTATTACCTTGTATATCCCTGTATGTTGTGGTTGTTCAGGTGCTTATCTAATAGTTTCTTGAAACCATCGATACTCCCCACTGAGACCACCGCCTGTGGAAGGGAATTCCACATCCTTGTCGCTCTTACAGTAAAGAACACTTATACACCCACGGATCCTAAAAGAATTGAGCTCTGTAATTTCAAAGCCATTGTATTTAATTTTTAGGGACTCATTAATGACAGGAACAGTACCACTGGATTGGCGCAGGGCCAATGTGGTGTCTATTTTTAAAAGGGGAATTAAGTCTTTACCAAGTAACTATAGACATGTTAGTTTAACTTCTATAGTTGGGAAGATACTGGAGAGATTAATAAAAGACCACATAGATGAGTTCTTGCTGGAAAAAAACTATTTAAGCAACAGACAGCATGGATTCATGAAAGACAGAAGTTGTCAGACAAACCTGATTTCTTTTTATGAAGAGGTAAGTAAAACCTTGGACAGAGGCGTGGCGGTGGACGTGGTATACTTGGATTTTGCAAAAGCGTTTGATACAGTTCCCCACACACGGGTCATGTGCAAGGTAAAGTCTACAGGATTGGAAATATCAGTTTGTAAATGGATAGAAAACTGGCTAAAAGACAGAATTCAGAGAGTCATGGTTAATGATTCTTACTCTGAATGGTCCAAGGTTATCAGTGGTGTACCCCAAGGTTCAGTGCTGGGACCCTTACTTTTTAATATGTTTATAAATGATATTGGGTCTGAGATCAAAAGTAACATTTCTGTCTTTGCAGATGACACTAAGCTATGCAGTGGAATAACGTCCTTACAGGATGTCGCCAATTTACAAGCCGACCTCAATGCTCTGTCTAATTGGGCGACTATGTGGCAGATGAGGTTTAATGTTGATAAATGTAAAGTTATGCACTTGGGGGCTAAGAATATGAATGCATCATACATACTAGGGGGAATACAACTGGGGGGATCCGTAGTGGAAAAGGATCTGGGGGTTTTGGTAGATCATAAGCTCAATAATGGCATGCAATGCCAAGCTGCGGTTTCCAAAGCGAGCAAAGTCCTTTCTTGTATTAAGAGAGGTATGGACTCCAGAGAGAGAGATATCATCCCCCCCCCCCCTGTTCAAATCATTAGTAAGACCTCATCTGGAATATGCAGTTCAGTTTTGGGCCCCAGTTCTCAAAAAGGATATTGGGGACTGGAGAAAGTGCAGAGAAGGGCAACCAAACTGATAAGAGGCATAGAGGAGCTCAGCTATGAGGAAAGATTAGAGGAACTGAATTTATTCACTCTTGTGAAGAGGAGATTAAGGGGGGATATGATCAACATGTACAAATATATATAAGGGGTCCATATAGTGAACTTGGTGTTTAATTATTCACTTTACGGTCAACACAAAGGACAAGGGGGCACTCTTTGCGTCTAAAGGAAAAGAGATTTCATCTCCAAATACGGAAAGGTTTCTTCACAGTAAGAGCTGTGAAAATGTGGAATAGACTCCCTGCAGAGGTGGTTCTGGCCAGCTCAGTAGATTGCTTTAAGAAGGGCCTGGATTCTTTCTTAAATGTACATAATATAACTGAGTACTGACATTTATAGGTAAAGTTGATCCAGGGAATATCCGATTGCCTCTCGGGGGATCAGGAAGGAATTTTTTCCCCTGCTGTAGCAAATTGGATCGTAGTCTGCTGGGGGTTTTTGCCTTCCTCTGGATCAACTGCGGGTATAGAATTGGGTATATGGGATTGTACGATATTTCTTTTTTTTTATGGTTGAACTGGATGGACTTGTGTCTTTTTTCAACCTGACTAACTATGTAACTATGTCGTTTAAGGTTCAACCTCTTTTCTTCTAATTTTAATGAGTGGCCACATGTCTTGTTAAACTCCCTTCCACAGAAAAGTTTTATTGGGGGGTCACCAGTACGGTATTTGTAAATTCAAATCATATCCCCTCTCAAGCGTCTCTTCTCCAGAGAGAATAAGTTCAGTGCTCACAACCTTTCCTCATAACTAATATCCTCCAGACCCTTTATTAGCTTTGTTGCCCTTCTTTGTACTCGCTCCATTTCCAGTACATCCTTCCTGAGGACTGGTGCCCAGAACTGGACAGCATACTCTAGGTGCGGCTGGACCAGAGTCTTGTAAAGCAGAAGAATTATTGTTTTATCTCTGGAAATAATCCCCTTTTTAATGCATGCCAATATTCTGTTTGCTTTGTTAGCAGCAACTTGGCATTGCATGTCATTGCTGAGCCTTTCATCTACTAGGACCCCCAGGTCCTTTTCCATCCTAGATTCCCGCAGAGGTTCTCCCTCTAGTGTATAAATTGCATTTGTATTTTTGCCACCCAAATGCATTATTTTACATTTTTCTACATTGAAGCTGACGTGCATACACTCAAGTGAATGAGTCAAAGGAATGCCTCATCCAGCTTCCTCCTCTTCGTCTGTGAAGATGGCATGCAAAGTTTGAATCAAAGAAAGAGCCAACAGGTGGAGTTTATTTTTAGCTAGCAGTTGGAGCTGTAGGTTTCTTTTCACATATGCATTTTTATCCTTATTTGCTTTACTGAAAAAAAAAAATGTTCTTTACAGACCTCAGTAGCTCAAGCTGACATTTATGCAATTAAATGAATGAGTCAAAGAAATGCTTCCTCACCCTTGTCTGCTAAGATAGCATGCAGAGTTTGAATCAGATAAAGAACCAGCGGGGTGAAGCTCATTTTCAGCCAGCAGTTAGAGCTGTAGGCTTCTTTTCACATGTTTGCATTTCTATCCTTATATGCTTTGCTGGGGGAAAAAATCATACAGAGATCAGCAGCTCAAGCTGACATTTATGAGCCTAAATGAATGAATCAAAGGAGTGCTTCGTCACCATTCCTTACCTGTTAAAATGGCATGCATAATCTGAAATCAGAGAAAGATCCAGCAGTTGAAGCTCATCAGCCAGCAGTGAGGCCTCGTACACACGACCGAGTTTCTCGGCAAGAACCAGCAAGAAACTTGCTGGCAGAGATGTCTTGCCGAGAAATTCGTTTGTGTGTATGGTTTCTCGTCAAGAAAACCGACAAGTAATCTCGACGAAAAAATAGAGAACCTGCTCTCTATTTTCTCGTCGAGATTCTCGTCGGCATGTTTCTCGACGAGAAAAGTGAGTGTGTGTACACTTACCTGTCCTCCGGGAAGCCCGCGCATGTTCGAAATGAATTCGACGCATGCGCGGTAGCTTTCTAGGCATAGGTAGGGTATACCAAGATGGCGGCGATGGCATCGAATGTGACGAGCGCATGCTTCTCGTAGTCGATGACGTCACCGCGTACGCTCCATTCAAAGAACCGCGGGTTCTTTGAATCGAGCGTGTGTACACTCGGCCGGGACAAGTTTCTTGTCCAAGAATCTCGTCGAAAAAAACGACATGTTTTTTCCGACGAGAATCTCGGCCGTGTGTACGAGGCTTCAGAGCTATGGGCTTCTTTTCACTTTTGCATATCTATCCTTATTTGCTTTGCTGGAGAAAAAAATCCTTTACAGAGCTCAGTAGCTCAAGCTGACATGTATGCACTCGAGTGAATGAGTTAAAGAAGTGCCCTCCTGCTTCTAGTCTGCTAGGATGGCATGAGGAGTTTGAATCAGAGAAAGATCAAACAGTTGAAGCTCATCAGCCAGCACTTGGAGCTGTGGGCTTCTTTTAACATGTTTGCATCTATCCTTATCTGCTTTGCTGGAAAAAAAAAAACTGTTCTTTGCAGAGCTCAGTAGCTTGAGCTGACATGTTTGCACTCAAGCGTATGAGTCAAAGGAGTGTGTGCCACATCCAGCTTCCTCCTCCACCTTGTCTGCTAAGATGGCATGCCAAGTTTTAATCAGAGAAAGAGAGAGTGGTCTAA
Source organism: Rana muscosa (assembly GCA_029206835.1). Classification (NCBI taxonomy): domain Eukaryota; kingdom Metazoa; phylum Chordata; class Amphibia; order Anura; family Ranidae; genus Rana; species Rana muscosa. Next base: position 324,449,711 of record CM055118.1, on the reverse strand, counting down.
AATCAAACAGCTTCTGCAGTGTATTGCTCTGTTGATAACCCCTAGTGCTCTGGGAATCCTGTAAAACACAACACAGTGCCACTTCTGGACTGAAAGCGCAAGTAACGATTCCCAGTTGCTGTTTGCTAAACTATAATATCTCCCCTCTCCTCTTCTCTACAACTTAGGGAGAAATTGTTGTCTAGTTTGAGGGGGGAGGGACTGATTAGAGAGAAAACACAGGAAGAGTGCACAGGACTGCTCTGAAATTCTGGATCAACTTCTGTTTTTTTAACAAACCAAAAATTAGCAAGTAAGAGAAGTACTTAATTAAATTTTCAAAAGTCATTTTTAGCATTTTTAAACTTGAAGCCAATATTAATGTAGCACTACCCCCGTAGGAATGTGAAATGTCAGGGTTCCCCACTGCTGCAAAGCCAGTCACTTAGCATTTTCAACATGCGTCTAGACACAGGAAAACAATCCTTTTTTTTTGTTTTGTTGTTTTATGGGGGAATGATAACCTGGATGAGGTTAGGGATTTATGGGATGCCCAACTTGGCAACAACAGAAAATCCAGGGACAACTTCCTCCTGTAGCTCCCATGGCGGGTTTTTGCACTTCCCTCTTTAGGGCTCTTTCACACGGGACGGATCCCCTCTCACGTCTCATCTCTCTCTCTCGCTCTCCTGACGTCAGCCCCGCACCGCCTCTCTTCTGATCTGATAGCTACAGCCGGTGGGCGGGGCTGAGAACTCCCACTGACGTCAGGAGACGAGCGAGAGAGAGAGATGAGACGTGAGAGGAGAGGGGCGGGCCACACCATGAGCAGAATATACAGTTATATACACACTGAGATATGAGGTATGAAATGCATATATTTTAAAAAGCACATACAGCGGTGGCCACTTAATGGATTATAAGGCGGCATTTATTGCCATAGCAGTATGTGACTGTGTACTCCTACACATGCTCTGTGCTGGCATTTCTCCGGCTCCCCGTTTGCACATTCCACTGTGTTAACTCCTAGTGTGCTGGAATGTGCAAAGCCCAGAGAAATTTCAGCACAGAGACAGTACAGTGAAATTCACAGGGCTGTTTGTCAGTTGTGGATTCTAATTCCTCCTTACCTCCCAGCAGCCGTGTGTGTGTGAATTCCTGTACCCTGTAGTGCACCGGATTAGTGCACTTTTTAAGGGGAGTTCCACCCTATTTTTAGTTTATAAAATATAACTATATTTAGTTTTTTAAGTCAGCAGCTACAAAAAAAGTGTATCTTCTGACCTTTAATAAAAAGACACTCACCTGTCCCACAATCCAGCGACGTGGCCACCCAAACACTCCATGCTCTCCCCCGCCTGTCCACGGCGCTGGCAATACTACTGTGGGCATCCGGCTGTGACAGCTTGCAGCTTCACAGCCGGGTGCACATGTCTCACTGAGCTGTCCTGCATAGCCGGGCAATCTTCTGGGACCTGTGATGTGTCCCAGAAGATTGCTTGGAGGAAGGGCCGCCTAGACGGCCCAATGCGGAAGTGGGAGCGCATCAGTAATCGTGATGCATCGCGGAATCGAATCGAATCGAAATGTTGACCAGATAATCTAATCTAATCGTGAGACCAGTGAAGATGCGCACCCCTACTAGGTACACCAGTGTATTCAGGAATAAGGCCAATGTCCACACACGAGTAAAACCTAATCAGCAAGGCTTTATTCTTTTTGTTACTTTTAAGTCAACTTGAAGAAAGCGAAGGCAGGAAAGTTGAAGATGTAGGGGAAGGTTCAGGCACGCAACACTTAGATCCCAAATATGTACACTCGTCGCCACTCAAGCCTGAGTGGGTATTGCTCACCCGGATAGTCCCTATAAGAGCAGTCCTAGCAGCCGGGATGGAGCACGGATGTCAGAGATGATGGATCCCCTTTTAGGCAGGCCTTCAGGCCTCTCCCCGAAACAGCAGTACCGTCGCTATCTCCGCCGGGACTGATCTTCCCCTGGAACTCCTTTCCTAAAGATGGGCCCCCTTACAAATGGGCAGCCTGGGGTCCTTCTCCAAAGCGTAGGCCCTTGTTAAGAGAGCTGGGCCTACGATGCAGTAGCAGAGCCTCGGGCTAAAGGTGCCCGAGGCCTAAACACACCCGCGCACCTCGTGCCATGTGGGCCACGAGGCACGCTCACTGGACCAGAGGTCCCCCTGATCGCCTTCTGGTCCTCCTGGAATCACCTCACACCAAAAGGCGTCTGCCGCTTTTGTACCCTCTCCCAGCATGCACAGCGGGTAGACCATGCCTACTGCACGGCTGCCGAGAGAGGACACCCAAGGTGCTGTGATACCCCCGTGATCCAGCCTGTGCCGGCGGTGACAGTGCCACCTGCAGGCAAAGGAGAATAACACAGCCGGGCAGTATCACACCCAGAGCAGAACAAACAGTTTGAACTATAATTGGTCTGAGCCCAACTACTGGCTCAGACTGCCCCTTTTCCATATAGCGCCCCAAAATATTGGGGGGGGCGCTACACTCCCTATTTACAGCTCCTCTTCTTCCTCATGCACAGCTTGCTAGCTTGCTCCTTGTACAGTTCTAATGGATTTACTCCTTTTTTAAACTAACAGTCTCTATGTTAGTTTTAGTAAAAGCCCCTTACAGGCTAGGAACTCCCAGTTCCTTTGAAAAATAGAACATGTGGACTGAACTGCGGCAACACCTTCTGCTTCCCTGTAGACACTGATCCCAGTTCTTCTGCTTGCAGAAATGCTAGACCACTTGGCTGCCACCAGCCCACCTGGCAGCTTCTTCTTCCCAGTCCTCCTGACTGACACTCTGCACCAGTCCTGCCCGACTGACACACTAAATATGCAAGACAGCCCCCCTAGCCTCCACCCACTAACTTCCAGAACATTCTCCAACAATAGAAACAGGGGGAGGCACCAGAGAGCTTGGATGAGTCATCAAGCCCTGGCCTCTAATAACCTTGATTCAGATTCAGTGGTTAATCCCTGGACCAGACTATGGTTTGCCTGTACTACCACTAGTAGCTCACTAAAAAGAACGGGAATCTGTCTAAGTAAACAAGGCAGATCTCCGTTCTGACAGGGGATTGCACTGCTATGCAGGAAGACACACTGAGGGAACACAGTTCGACCCTTGATCGCCCCTGAAGTTAACCCCTTCCCTGCCAGTGTCATTAGTAGAATGTCAGTGCATATTTTTAGCACTGATCACTGTAATAATGTCACTGGTTCCCAAAAAAGTGTCAAAAATGTCAGTTAGGTGTCCGATGTCCGCCGCAATGTCACAGTCCCACTAAAAATCACTGATCACCGCCATTACTAGTAAAAAAATAAATAAAAAAAATGCTAATAATAATATCTATCACCTATTTTGTAGACACTATAACTTTTGCACAAACCAATCAATATACGCTTATTGGGGATTTTTTTACCAAAAATATGTAGCAGAATACATATTGGCCTAAATTGATGAAGAAATTTGATTTTTTATTTTTTTTTATTGGACATGTTTTATAGCAGAAATAAACAATATAGTTTTGATGATGAGGTGATCAAATACATCAATTTTAATTGGGTACAATGTCGCACGTTTGCGCAATTGTCAGTTAAAGTAGCGCAGTGCTGTATTGCAAAAAATGGCCTGAAGGGGGTAAAACCTTCCAGAGCTGAAGTGGTTAAAGGAGTTGTAGAGGCAGAAGTTTTTTTTAGCTTAAAGCGGAGTTCCAGCCGCCCCCAAATTTTTTTTTACAAGTCATCAGCTACAAGTACTGTAGCTGCTGACTTTTAATAAGAACAGTTACCTGTCCAGGGAGTCCACGATGTCGGCCCCCCCAAAGCCGATTCGTCCACTGGTTCGGGTGCAGGCGACGCCATTCCAACTAAGGGAAACCAGCAGTGGAGCCTTCAGGCTTCACAGCTGGTTTCCTACCGCACATGCGCGAGCCGCTTTGTGAATGGCCCGCTCATCTTCTGGGACACACACACGGGGTCCCAGAAGCAGAAGGGGAGAAGGAGGAGGGCTCGCTGCAGAAGAGAACATGACCTACTACGCCGCGGCCGGGCAAGGGCAGAAATAAATGTATTCTTTCTAAAAAGGTAGGTAAGAAAAAAAAATAAGTAGATATCCAAAAACGAGGGGCGGACGGGTGGTCTTTAGTTTAAGACCACCTTGTAAAAGTGGGTGGAACTCTGCTTTAATGCATTCTATGCATTAAGATAAAAAGCCTTCTCTGTGTAGCAGCCTCCCCAGCACTCCCCTAATACATACATGAGCCCCATCTCTGTCCAGCGATGTCCACGAGTCCCTCGGCCGTCCGGGACTCTCCTCCTGGTTGGCTGAGACACAGCAGCGGCGCCATTGGCTCCGGCAGCTGTCAATAAAAGTCAGTTAGCCAATCAGGAGAGAGAGAGTGGGGGCGGAGCCCAACTGAAGCTCCGTGTCTGTATGGACACACGGAGCTGCGGCTCGGCTCAGGTGCCCCCATGCTTGCTGTGGGGGCACCCGACAGGAGGGAGAGGCCAGGAGCACCGAAGACGGACCCGAGAAGAGGAGGATCTGGGCTGCTCTGTGAAAATCCACTGCACAGAGGAGGTAAGTGTAACATTTTTTTTGGTTTTAAAAATTAGACTTTACAATCACTTTAAGGACCTTGTTGCGCTACTTCCTGTTATAGGGTGACAACGCTCTGTTCTTGTCTCCTAGTTGTGTTCCTGCATTGTCACCCTGTTACATGGACTTCTGATGGAGAGTACAAGTGGCCTTTTCAACCCACATTACACAGGCATGATCCACTATTGTCACCATCGGAAGACCTACCTTGTGAAATGCTATACATCACTGGAGTGCATGAAGTAGGTGCAACAAGGATTCAAGAGATTCGCAGCACTGAGCTGTAACAAGGGATACAAAAGATGAAAACTGTTTTTTATTTTTTAGAAATGTCAGTTGCTTGATATACAGTGCTTTAGCAAACAGACCCTAAACCATTGTGGTTTCCATTTTGGGCATTGCCCACTGCCAGCATGTAATGAAGGACTGGCTTGTGATAATAATTCAGATGAGTTTTCGGGTCCCTGATTGATATCACTGAGAACGAAGTAAAATCCCGGCTTTCAAAATAGAGAAGAGTATTCTGCTTGATGGGCTTAAGGGCTTTATCTCTAACAGACATAAAGGAAAATATTTATTTTAATAACCAAAATCCTTTTTATTGTTGGGATTACATTTTGACGTGCGTGTGCACATCCTTTCCTCTTTACAGATGATGTGCTTTGTACAGGAATTTTTAAAGCAGAATGTCAAACAAAACTTATTTTTTTTTCATGGATCAACGTTCATAAATAAAATGTTATTTTGTTGCTTTAAAGTGACCCTATTAGAACACAGAGAACAAAAGAATACTTACTAAAAGAAGAGTGTGAATATACTGTAGTTACCCTTCTGGAGACCCATGTCTGGAAACTGGCTCCCCAGCCACTGCAAATATTCCACAATTCCAGGTGTAGCACCCTCTACTTTAGGTAGGTGCTAGAAGTAGGATTTTTGTAGGGCAGGTAAATTTAATTAGGCCTAGCTGTAAGCTAGGCCTGTTTGTTTTGATCTGTATGGGCTGGGAGTGGCCTAGAGTAGCAGCAGGTGACTCACATGCAGCATCACTTCTTGGTTACCTCCCTCTGGCTTCTAGAGGATTCTAGAAAGGAGGAGGGTAACAGAGGTGGAGCTGCCTGGAGTGTTTTAAGGAGCCCTGACAAATCCCCAACTTGGATTTGCAGGGGGCAGGCCTCCTTAAAGCGGAGGTCTGCCCACCGCTGCAAAAATTAAAAACCAGCGGCTACACATACTGTAGCTGCTGGCTTTTAATAATAGGACACTTACCTGTCCTGGAGTCCAGCGATGCTGGCACCGCATCTGATGTTTCCATCAGCTGTCGGGTGCTGCCGCCGCCATTGTAGGTAAGGGAACCCGTCAGTGTAGCCTTACGGCTTCACGCCAGAAACCCTATTACGCATGCTCGAAGCACCGCTCCTCTCTCCTATTTGCCCGGCGACAGGGGGAGGAGGAGGGAGCCACGCAGTGAAGTCAATATCCGCAGCTGTGGCTCCCGGAAAGGGGAGCAGGACACCTGTCAAAGACAGGTATCCTTCCTGTCTTCCTCTTCCCACCCCTATCAACCCTACCTCTTCTATCCCCTCTTCTCTTTGACCACCCTCTGCTCTCCCCCCTGTTTTTTCTTCTTTCTCTCTTTCCCTTCTTTTTTTTTTCTTTTTCTTCTAATTAGTTGTTGCCACCGGAAGGTTCTGACGTTTGAAGGCCTGACGGCGGGCAACCCCTGTTGGTTTAAATAACTCATAGTGGATGCGGATGGAGCTATGCTCCCCACTGGGGGCCCCTGGGGGGCCTGGGTGCAGCCTGAGGCCGGGTGCAGCGCTGGAGGAGGTTAGCAGGAGGCCTTGGTTGCCCCCCTCTTCTGGTGTGGGGCCCAGACGGGGGTGTTCCCAGGCTAACCCTGGACCACTTTGTCTCCCAGTGGGAAGGTCTGCCTCAGCTTAGGAGACGGACCCTATAGATGGACAGTGGGCCTGTTTGGCCAATGCACTGTTGGTAGCCGAGACCTTCCGCCGGCTATAGCTAGAGGGCAGGGGCTCCCTATGTCCTGCGCCCGATATGTATGCCTAACCTTCAAAATGCCACAATCTAATATGTTTCCACATGTTTTTCCTTCTTTGTCCCTGTTGAATGAAAAACTGTTTGTCAATGTTAAACACATATCGTACCATGTTTGAGAAGCTGTGACTGACTTCAATAAACAACGTTTTCACAAAGACAGGTATCCTGTCCACCCCCCCCCCCCCTCCCCCCCTGAACAGTGTCAATTGTGGCACCGGAGTGGGGAGGAAACAAATGAGCTGAAGTTCCACTTTTGGGTGGAACTCCACTTTAACCACTTAACGACCGCCCACCGCCGATTTACGTCGGCAGAATGGCACCGACAGGCAGAATCACGTAGATCTACGTGATCGCCTTTGTGCAATTGGGGGGTCCATCCGGACCCCCCTTCACTGCAGTGAGCGGCCGTTAAGTGTTCGGGAGCGATCAGGCATGAGGGGGCGGCCGCTCGATTCCGCCCCCCCCCCTCGCGGTCGCTCCCGGCCAATGAAAATGCTTCCTCCGCCATGTGATGTAAACACAGGCTGGGGAAGTGATGTCATCTCCCTTGCCGCGGTCTTTTCGTTCCCGGTGCCGAGGAGAGAAGACAGAGGTTAGTGCTCCAACAGTCCACTGACACGTAGGTACACATAGGCACACAAATCACCCCCCAGTCACCCCCAGATCACCCCCCAGGTCACCCCAAAGCCCCCAATCACAGTGTCACTGATTGCAGTGATCATTTATTTTACTGATCACTGCATTTAGTGTCATCTGTGATTGTAAAAAGTTGCAGGGCAGTTAGGATTAGGCCCCTTTAGGTCCAGGGTAGCCCCCTAACCCCCCCCCTAATAAAGGTTTAACCCCTTGATCACCCCCCAGGTAACCCTTTCACCCCCTAACTTCAGCGTCACTAAGCGATTGTTTTTCCGATCGCTGTATTCGTGTCGCTGGTGTTTTAGATAGGCAGTTATTTTTTTTTAGGTTCGCCGCAGGTTTTTATTAGTGTCAGGTACCCCCATATATTATTTTAACCCCCTGATTGCCCCTAGAGTTAACCCTTTCACCAGTGATCGCCGTATAAGCGTCACTGGTGTCACTGGTTAGCCAGTAAGTTATTTAGTTATTTAGGTTACCCGTCAGGTTTTTATATAGCGTCGGGTACCCCCATATTTAACCTAATAAAGGTTTTAACCCCCTGACTGCCCCTAGTTAACCCTTTCACCAGTGATCACCATATAAAGGTTACGGGTGACGCTGGTTGATTAGTTTGCTTTTTATAGCATCAGGGCACCCGCCGTATATAACCCAATAAAGGTTTAACCCCCCAGATCGCCCGGCGGGTGAGATCAATTAGGTTTTAGCGCCAGAGAGGGTCTGCGTCGCCCCAGGCAGTGTTAGGTTAGTGCCAGTAACGCTAACACCCACGCGCAAAGCATACACCCCCCTTAGTGGTATAGTATCTGATCAGATCTATACTAGCATCCCCAGCGGTTTAGGGTTCCCAAAAACGCAGTGTTAGCGGGATCAGCCCAGATACCTGCTAGCGCCTGCGTTTAGCCCCTCCGCCCAGCCCAGCCCAGCCCACCCAAGTGCAGTATCGATCGATCACTGTCACTTACCAAACACAACACACATAACTGCAGCGTTCGCAGAGACAGGCCTGATCCCTGCGATCGCTAACAGTTTTTTTGTAGCGTTTGATATATTTGCTGACGACAGTCAGGTGCTTTTTTTCCTGTGAATCTTACTAGTGTACCCCTAAATTTAGAGCCCAAAATGGCAAGACGAAGGTACACTAGTAAAGAGGCCTACGAGATTCTGAGCATGACAGATAGTGAAGAGGAGGTCACGGATCTGTCAGATTCAGGCTCAGAATATCTTCCCGTAGAAGACAGTGACGTCAGCGGCCCCACGTCAGATAGCTCTGACGACGAAGTTGAGGTCCCTGCTAAGGTCAGGTGTACCCGATCCCGATCTTCTGAGGTTGTTGAGGAGCAAGAACCGCAGGTCTCTCGTATCATGGAGCAGAGTAGTACTAGCGCCGCTATTCCTTCTGGTGAACTGGCAAGCACCAGCGGCCTAGTACAGCCTGGACGTACATCCAGCACTGCAGTAACACTTGGTGACGTGGCGAGTCCCATAAGTGCAGTTCAAGCTGGCGAGGTGGCAAGCACAAGTAGTGTCCCGCTGCCACCAAGAAGACAAAGGCAGGCCCGTCGTGCCCATACTGCCCTTCCTGCAGAATTCGCCTATCCTGATTGGGTCCCCACCACTTCTGCAGAACCCGTACTTCCCCCATTCACTGCCCAACCCGGTATTCAGGTGGAAACAGCTGATTTTATTCCAATTGATTTTTATTCGCTGTTTTTCACTGAAGATCTCTATAGATCTATTGTGGACCAGAGTAATTTATATGCTGGTCAATTTATCGCCGCTAACCCCCAGTTGCCTAAAATTGCCAGAAATTGGAAACCAATTACGGTTTCCGAATTTAAGACCTTTCTGGGCCTTTCCCTCAACATGGGCACACATACATTTCCGTCATTGCGTGCTTATTGGTCCACGCACCCAATTGACCACATGCCCGTGTTCTCTGCCTCCATGTCCAGGGCACGATACGAGCAGATTTTGCGGTTCATGCACTTCAACGACAATGAACTTTGTCGTCCACGTGCGGACCCTGAATACGACCGGCTCTATAAAATTCGGCCCCTCATAAACCACTTCAACGAACGTTTTGCAGCCTTGTTTACTCCCGATCAAGTTGTCTGCGTTGATGAGTCCCTGATTAAATTTTCTGGCCGCTTGTCTTTCAAGCAGTACCTTCCCAGCAAGCGTGCCAGATACGGGGTCAAGCTCTACAAGTTCTGTGACAGGGCAACAGGCTATGTAGTGAACTTTACGGTTTATGAGGGAAAAGATAGTCAGATTGAGTCGGTCAACTGCCCGGATTACATAGGGAGCGCTGGCAAGATAGTGTGGAACTTGGTGTCACCCTTATTCGGAAAGGGGTACCACTTGTATGTGGACAATTATTACACGAGCGTGCCACTGTTTAGTCACTTGTTTGATCATCAGATTGGAGCATGTGGCACCGTGCGACCTAATTGCCGGGGCTTTCCCCAGCGGCTTGTAGATGCCCGTCTTAGGCTGGGGGAGAGAGCCTGCTTGAAGTGTAATAACTTGCTCGCTATGAAGTGGAGGGACAATAAGAATGTTTTCCTTCTTACCTCCCTTCATGCAGACACGACAGTCCAAATTCGTACGGCGACTGGTGTTGTGGAGAAACCCCTCTGTGTCCACGAATATAACCAAAATATGGGAGGGGTGGACCTCAACGACCAGTTGATGGCGCCGTATCTAATTGACCGTAAGGCGAGACGCTGGTACAAAAAAGTGTCTCTATCATTATTCCAATTGGCTTTGCTGAACGCTCATGTGCTATACAGAGCTTCAGGCGGGACGTTATCTCTTCTAAAATTCCAGAATGAGATAGTCACAGAACTCCTGTATCCAGGCGGTTCTGCACCTCACCATCCCCAACTAAATGCAGTAAGCCGGCTGCATGAGAGGCATTATTCGTATGTCCTCCCGAGTACCCCTACCCAAAGCCACCCCCAAAAAAGATGTCGTGTCTGTAGCAAGCGCGGATTTAGACGTGACACCCGTAGTTTTTGTCCACTCTGTCCTGACAAGCCTGGTCTTTGCCAAGGTGAATGTTTTGAACGCTACCACTCAAAAGTGAAGTTTTAGCGTAGGGTACAGCATTTCACAGACAAGGACACACTTACACAGGGTCTCCCAAGATGCCATTACATTTTGAGAGACCCGAACCATTACAGTTGTAAAGTTACAAAAAAAAGTGTAAAAAAGAAAAAAAAAAACGTAAAAAACAAAACACAAAAAAAATATAAAATAAAAAAAACAAAAATAGTTGTCGTTTTATTGTTCTCTCTCTCTCTATTTTCTCTCTATTGTTCTGCTCTTTTTTACTGCATTCTATTCTGCAATGTTTTATCATGCTTGCTTTTCAGGTATGTAATTTTTTGTTTTCAGGTGCGCCATTCAACTGCAGCTCGGAATTATTTATCTTGACAGCAACAGCGTTTGCTCCCACGATACATAAAGCCGTGACTCCAGTGCTGTAGGAGGTGATTTCACCACCACAGTTAAAAAAAAGAGCATATATGCCGAAGCATGGGGGCAGCAGGGGCGGAGGAGCGATTTTGCTCCTAATGCCGCGTACATACGGTCGAAATTCCGACGGAGGCCTGCCCGTGGAAAATTCCGACCGTGTGTACGCGGCATAACTTTTTTGCGGGAGGATGCCCCCATGCTTCGGCATATATATATTTTAGGCACAGGTTGCGTTAAAACATTTTTTTATTTTTTACTAGGTTTTGTTTTGGTATTTGCTTTGCAGGTATGGCATGGTAAGGTCTTACTGTTGTACTGTAATGTTACTTTGTTTTAATGTTAACCACCATTTGCTTAGCAGGTACGCCATTCAGTTGCAGCGCGGATCTATTTATCTTGACAGCAACAGCGTTTGCTCCCACGATACATAAAGCCGTGACTCCAACGCTGTAGGAGGTGATTTCACCACCACAGTTAAAAAAAAGAGCATATATGCCGAAGCATGGGGGCAGCAGGGGCGGAGGAGCGATTTTGCTCCTAATGCCGCGTATATACGGTCGAAATTCCAACGGAGGCTTGCCCGTGGAAAAGTCCAACCGTGTGTACGCGGCATAACCTTTTATGCCGCGTACATACGGTCGAAATTCCGACGAAGGCTTGACCGTGTGTACGCGGCATAACTTTTTTGCGGGAGGATGCCCCCATGCTTCGGCATATATGCCCATCATTAGAAGTGGGTGGATGAAGGGAGGTATTCTAATGGTGGGCATACCCACCAATCAATCTCTTTTTTTCGTTCAGCCAATAGGCTGTATGAAAAAAAAGATTACAATACATGTCCAACAAGGACCAGCAACGTACTGGTATGTTGCTGGACTTTGAATGTTTATACCAGAATGATGCCTGCGGGTTTAGGTATCATCTTGGTATCATTCTTTTCAGCCAGCAGCCGGCTTTCATGTAAAAGCAATTCTAGCAGATAATTAGCCTCTAGACTGCTTTTACAAGCAGTGGGAGGGAATGTCCCCCCCCCCCCCCGGATATAAAAAGCGCCATTGGGAAATTGGGAAAGCATTTTATCACACCGATCTTGGTGTGGTCAGATGCTTTGAGGGCAGAGGAAAGATCTAGGGTCTAACCCCCCAATTTTTTTCAAAAAAAGAGTACCTGTCACTACTTATTGCTATCATAGGGGATATTTACATTCCCTGAGATAACGATAAAAATGGTAAAAAAAGAAAATATGGAAGGCACAGTTTAAAAAAAAAAAAAAAAAAGCCAAATAAATAATAAAAAAAAAAAAAGCACCGCTGTCCCCCCCCTGCTCTTGCGCAAAGGCGAACGCAAGCGTCGGTCTAGCGTCATATGTAAACAGCAATTGCATCATGCATGTGAGGTATCACCGCGAAGGTCAGATTGAGGGCAGTCCTTTTAGCAGTAGACCTCCTCTGTAAATCTAACGTGGTAACCTGTAAAGGCTTTTAAATGCTTTTAAAAATGAATGTAGTTTGTCGCCGCTGCGCGTTTGTGCGCAATTTTAAAGCATGTCGTGTTTGGTATCCATGTACTCGGCCTATGATCATCTTTTTTATTTCATCAAACATTTGGGCAATATAGTGTTTTTTAGTGCATTAAAAATAAAAAAAGTGTGTTTTTCCCCCAAAAAATGCGTTTGAAAAATCGCTGCGCAAATACTGTGTGAAAAAAAAAATGCAACACCCACTATTTTAATCTGTAGGGCCTTTGCTTTAAAAAAAATATATAATGTTTGGGGGTTCAACATAATTTTCTTGCAAAAAAAAATTTTTTTTCATGTAAACAAAAAGTGTCAGAAAGGGCTTTGTCTTCAAGTGGTTAGAAGAGTGGATGATGTGTGACATAAGCTTCCTAATGTTGTGCATAAAATGCCAGGACAGTTCAAAACCCCCCCAAATGACCCCATTTTGTAAAGTAGACACCTCAAGCTATTTGCTGAGAGGCATGTTGAGCCCATTGAATATTTTTTTTTTTTGTCCCAAGTGATTGAATAATGACCAAAAAAAAAAAAAAATGTACAAAAAGTTGTCACTAAATTATATATTGCTCAAACATGCCATGGGCATATGTGGAATTACACCCCAAAATACATTCTGTTGCTTCTCCTGAGTACGGGGATACCACATGTGTGGGACTTTTTGGGAGCCTAGTCGCGTACGGGACCCCAAAAACCAAGCACCGCCTTCAGGATTTCTATGGGTGTAAATTTTTGATTTCACTCCTCACTGCCTATCACAGTTTCGGAGGCCATGGAATGCCCAGATGGCACAAAACCCCCCCAAATGACCCCATTTTGGAAAGTAGACACCCCAAGCTATTTGCTGAGAGGTATGTTGAGTATTTTGCAGATCTCGCTTTTTGTCACAAAGTTTTGAAAATGTAAAAAAAGAAAAAAAAAAGAAAAAAAAATGTCTTTCTTAATTTTCAAAAACAAATGAGAGCTGTAAAATACTCACCATGCCTCTCAGCAAATAGCTTGGGGTGTCTACTTTCCAAAATGGGGTCATTTGTGGGGGTTTTGGGCTATTTTGACATTTTATGGCCTTCAAAACTGTGATAGGTAGTGAGGAGTGAAATCAAAAATGTATGCCCTTAGAAACCTTGAAGGCGGTGCTTGGTTTTTGGGGTCCCGTACGCGGCTAGGCTCCCAAAAAGTCCCACACATGTGGTATCCCCGTACTCAGGAGAAGCAGCAGAATGTATTTTGGGGTGTAATTTCACATATAACCATGGCATGTGTGAGCAATATATCATTTAGTGACAACTTTTTGCACATTTTTTTTTTTTCTTTTTGTCATTATTCAATCATTTGGGACAAAAAAAAAAAAAATATTCAATGGGCTCAACATGCCTCTCAGCAAATAGCTTGGGGTGTCTACTTTCCAAAATGGGGTCATTTGGGGGGGTTTTGTGCCATCTTGGCATTTTATGGCCTTCAAAACTGTGATAGGTAGTGAGGAGCGAAATCAAAAATTTATGCCCTTAGAAACCTTGAAGGCGGTGCTTGGTTTTTGGGGTCCCGTACGCGGCTAGGCTCCCAAAAAGTCCCACACATGTGGTATCCCCGTACTCAGGAGAAGCAGCAGAATGTATTTTGGGGTGTAATTTCACATATGCCCATGGCATGTGTGAGCAATATATCATTTAGTGACAACTTTGTGCAAAAAAAAAAAAAGTTTGTCATATTCCCGCAACCTGTGGCAAAATATAAAATATTCCATGGACTCAACATGCCTCTCAGCAAATAGCTTGGGGTGTCTACTTTCCAAAATGGGGTAATTTGGGGGGGTTTTGTGCTATTTTGGCATTTTATGGCCTTCGAAACTGTGATAGGTAGTGAGGAGTGAAATCAAAAATTTACGCCCTTAGAAATCCTGAAGGCGGTGCTTGGTTTTTGGGGCCCTGTACGCGGCTAGGCTCCCAAAAAGTCCCACACATGTGGTATCCCCGTACTCAGAAAAAGCAGCAGAATGTATTTTGGGGTGCAATTCCACATATAACCATGGCATGTGTGAGCAATATATTATTTAGTGACAACTTTTTGTACATTTTTTTTTTCTTTTTGTCATTATTCAATCATTTGGGACAAAAAAAATATTCAATGGGGTCAACATGCCTCTCAGCAAATAGCTTGGGGTGTCTACTTTCCAAAATGGGGTCATTTGGGGGGGGTTTGTGCCATCTTGGCATTTTATGGCCTTCAAAACTGTGATAGGTAGTGAGGAGTGAAATCAAAAATTTATGCCCTTAGAAACCTTGAAGGCGGTGCTTGGTTTTTGGGGTCCCGTACGCGGCTAGGCTCCCAAAAAGTCCCACACATGTGGTATCCCCGTACTCAGGAGAAGCAGCAGAATGTATTTTGGGGTGTAATTTCACATATGCCCATGGCATGTGTGAGCAATATATCATTTAGTGACAACTTTGTGCAAAAAAAAAAAAGTTTGTCATATTCCCGCAACTTGTGGCAAAATATAAAATATTCCATGGACTGAACATGCCTCTCAGTAAATAGCTTGGGGTGTCTACTTTCCAAAATGGGGTCATTTGGGGGGGTTTTGTGCTATTTTGGCATTTTATGGCCTTCGAAACTGTGATAGGTAGTGAGGAGTGAAATCAAAAATTTGCGCCCTTAGAAATCCTGAAGGCGGTGCTTGGTTTCCGGGGTCCCGTACGTGGCTAGGCTCCTAAAAAGTCCCACACATGTGGTATCCCCGTACTCAGGAGAAGCAGCAGAATGTATTTTGGGGTGCAATTCCACATATAACCATGGCATGTGTGAGCAATATATCATTTAGTGACAACTTTTTGTAATTTTTTTTTTGTCATTATTCAATCACTTGGGACAAAAAAAAAAATATTCAATGGGCTCAACATGCCTCTCAGCAATTTCCTTGGGGTGTCTACTTTCCAAAATGGGGTCATTTGGGGGGTTTTGTACTGCCCTGCCATTTTAGCACCTCAAGAAATGAGATAGGCAGTCATAAATTTAAAGCTGTGTAAATTTCAGAAAATGTACCCTAGTTTGTAAACGCTATAACTTTTGCGCAAACCAATAAATATACGCTTATTGACATTTTTTTTACTAAAGACATGTGGCTGAATACATTTTGGCCTAAATGTATGACTAAAATTGAGTTCATTCAATTTTTCTTATAACAAAAAGTAGAAAATATCATTTTTTTTCAAAATTTTCAGTCTTTTTCTGTTTATATCGCAAAAAATAAAAATCGCAGAGGCAATCAAATACCATTAAAAGAAAGCTCTATTTGTGGGAAGAAAAGGACGCAAATTTCATTTGGGTACAACATTGCATGTCCGCACAATTTACAGTTAAAGCAGCGCAGTGCCGAATCCCAAAAACAGGCCTGGTCCTAATGGCCCGAAATGGTCCGGGGCTTAAGTGGTTAAATACCTAGAATCAGCCCTACTGGGAAGAAGTTGTCGGGTGGAAGAAGCTGGAGATGGAGCACTAGGTTGTCGGGGCCTTTGGGGCACTCCTCAGCCTGGGGGGGGGGGGCCTTGGGCCTGTGGAGTTTGGGTGCCTTTCTGAGAAACAAAGAAGGATCTGGACAGGAGGCACAGAGAGGGGCCGAGAAAGACAACGGGAGCTAGTGTTGCTGGGGAAGTCTCCAGGAGGGATCCACCGGAGTGCAGCCAGGAGGGCTGGCGAGTGACAGGCACAGTTGGGAGAGCTGGGGGAGGCTGCTGGAGTCTGCTTCTAATCCCCCTGTGGAGGCTGAAATTTGTGGATGGACATTTTATAGTTACACAACCTATCACATTGCTCTAAACTTTTTATTTGGACTATAAACTGAAGGATTTATGAATAACTGGCTGTGGAACTAATCATTTGAGTTTCCATTATTTCTTATGGGGAAATTCGCTTTGATATACAAGTGCTTTGGATTACGAATTATGCTCACAATCCAAGGTTTTACTGTACTCTGTTAGAGATAAATTGACACCGTTGCCTCTGGCAGGGCACTTTGTTGAGAAGAGACATACAGTATCACAATTAAAATTCATGGTCATAGATGGTGTAAAGAAAAACAGACGATGCGGGTGATTGTGAGTTGATTTAAAAAAGTGCAGGAAGTACAATGGATACACCGACTAGACACTTTAATCCCCAGGGGGATTTTAATTTGCATTTATTTTTGTAAATGAGAGATAGATATGTAGCGGCCTCACTCTCTCTCTCTCTTGTATCGGTTGTTTGTGGCTGTTGTCTAGGGGTACTCTGGAGGAGAGAGTGCAGGACACTACGCCAAGCTCTCACTCTCCGTGTATGTGAGGTTTGAGCAAAGTCTTTTCTGAATTTACCTTCGGGTCTGCATCCTGTATATGGAGCCTCCGCTTCTTCCGTGGAGGTGTATCTGCCAGTAATAGAGCCCCACACCACTAAAAGTTCAACACTCCTTTATTTCTTCAATGCCAGAATGAACATAATCAGTTGAACTTCCATAACAGACAGACAGGGGTGTGGATACGAGTAGGCCCAGGCACAATGAACTCTCCTATCCCTTTCTCGTGCGGATAGGCCTGGCGCACGGTCTCTGCCACCGACCGTGAAGTTGGTAGCTGACACCTACCGGGTGAACTGTTTGGGGTCGCTGCCACCGACCTTAGGATAACGGTCTCTGCCACCGACCTTAGAATAACGGTCTCTGTCACGGACCTTAGAATAACGGTCTCTGCCACCGAC
This sequence comes from Rana muscosa, assembly GCA_029206835.1. NCBI lineage: Eukaryota > Metazoa > Chordata > Amphibia > Anura > Ranidae > Rana > Rana muscosa. The sequence continues at coordinate 324,432,691 of CM055118.1, read as the reverse complement.
CTTAGAACATGGACCACCTTCTGTGTGAATATGGCCCCTGTTTGGCGAGGACATCCATCCCAACGGTCTCCGGAGGCCCTGTCCCGGCACTGGCAATCTACTGCACCAGATCTATGGGAAGGTCACCTGCGCGGTCCCTTACGCCTGGATTCAGACACCCGATCCGTTGGGTGCCTTAGGATGGTTCCTCCCGGGTGGATCCCAGTGGAAGAAGCTGGGCCCCATGCCTGAACGATGCATCTCACCCCAGACTGAGGGTGTCTGGGGTGACTCCCGAACTCCACGTGTCCAGGCCTAGTCCGCCTGGACACCGACTGCTGGACAGCAGCCCTCAGGCTAAAGGTGCCTGGGACTCGGACCTCATGGCGAAGATGTCCGCCCCCTTTATAGCCTCTCCCAGCTAGCACAGCGGGTTCCCCGCCCCGCCGTACAACCGCTGCGAGAGACCAAAAAGGGCACGGCACTCCAGTGATGGTTCAACCCCGGCCCAAAGTGACAGCGCCACCTGCTGGGCCGCAGGGAACTGGACATCACTGATGTCTCCACCCCGAATCAACATACTGAAAAGTACCTACCCGCTACAGATATGATAATATCTGTGCTAATATAAGGAGTCTTAAGATGACCTTTGAGTGATCTGCGATTATTGATAAGAACTATAGTAGAATAGGAAGGAATTTATTCATGATGTTTTATCAATAACAATATAAATTGTGTCTATATTTTTATACAATGTAATTTATTATGTTACTTTGTCCTAATTTTGTTTATTTTAAATTTTTGTAACAGGTTTTCTTACGGGTTAATTTTCTCCTCTTTGGAGTGAGGAATGAATGTCACTTGATAGCTACCTTATGTCATGTGTTTTTGATGTGTAATAATTAATCAATTGATTCCTGATTTTTGTTAGAGATATAGACATATATCTGTGCAATGTGTGTTTTATTCTGATTATGCTCCAGCCTGAAAAAAGGGATTATGTACTTTGCCCGAAATTGTTGCTTTTGGGAACATAACATGTGATGCCGTGTACACACGATCGATTTTCTCGACGGTGTAAACACCATCGAGAAAATCTATGGGAAAAACAAGGAACGGCTTGTTCCCCTACACACGGCCGTTTTTCCCGACTTTTTTTCTCTTGGTCGAGAAAAACGACCGCGTGTAGGCTCCCCGGCAGCGTTTCCCTATAGGAAAACTGGCGTGGAAAAAAATGCAGTGAATCACGACGAGAAAAATTAGAGCATGTTCTAACTTTTCTCGTCGTGATTAATGCCGTTTTTCTCGTCGGGAAAAATGATCAAAAGCCCACCCACGGTCGTTTTTCTCGTCAAAGAGAAAAAAAATTATTTTTCCCGACGAGAAAAATGGTCATGTGTACGCGGCATGACTTTTGTTTATTTTATGGACTTTCAATAAATTGTATTTAATAAGTGCAGAGATCACTGTTTGCATTTTTGCGATAGATAGATAGATAGATAGATAGATAGATAGATAGATAGATAGATAGATAGATAGATAGATAGCAGTGGCGGCTGGTGCTCTATTTTTTTTTGGGGGGGGGGCGGCAAACAAACCACACGACCCCCTCTATTCGTTCGGTCGGTTGATCGGTCAGTCAGTCAAACCCCACACCCCCACTGCTCGGTCGTTCGGTCAATCTCCCCCCCCCAGCGCTCGCCCGTCCATCCGCCCGCCCATCAGCCCCACACTTACCCCATCCTGGCCGTGGGCAGCTTTGGCGACTTCCCCCTGTGTCTCCTCCTCGACGCCTCCTCCCCTGCTCCCAGCCAATACGATCGCTTCTCCCCTCTGCCAATCAGGTTTTAAGACCCTCTTTCTGATTTGCTGGGAGGAGAAGCAGGATGACAATAGTGAATATTAATTCGCTACTGTCGCACAACTGGGTGGGCTCAGGGCACAGTGCTCTGCGCCCCAAGCCCACCCTTTTTTGAAAGCCAATTAGAGCCTCTGTGCCCCTAATGTAGCGGCTGCCACAGATAGATAGATAGATAGATAGATAGATAGATAGATAGATAGATAGATAGATAGATAGATAGATAGATAGATAGATAGATAGATAGATAGATAGATAATATTTCTTTATTCATAAACCCATAACATACAATAATATGAACCTATAAACATCTACCAATGGTAAGGACATTTGGTTCTAAAATATCAAATAACTATTAAAAAAAAAATACAGCGCTCTATGTAAAGCCAGCACTGAGTAAACAAATATCAATCATATATATAGTATATCTATGTGTGAAGATGATTTAGCTCTGTTTCTCTTTGCTCTGCTTTTCATGAATGACCTGTATGATCTTTTAATACCCAGCCGAGGAACACTTCAAACATAACCCCTGGAAAGTATCCCAAGCTTTGTCATCCAAGGCCGACTATTAATGAAGGAGGTATCCATGGAATGTCCACGCTTAGTACATAACAGTTCCATCTGCTGCTACTGTAACACCACTGCAAACCCTAATCCAGGACCAGAAGTATGGCTGTGTTTAGAGTGAGCCCTGTCATCGGACGTCTGTCTTCAGAAGATATCAATGACGCGGCTATCCCGGTCATCTGCTACCGCCACTCTCACTGTGCGTAGATAGATTCTAGAACAACTTTCCTTGTCCTGGGCTCACCAAAACAAAAACCAAAAAAAAAAAGTTTTGTTCTATACTTTTTTGATCTGAGCCAACAATGTATTTTTCAGGGCATGCTTTAAGGATCTATATTACGTTACGGGGGAAAAAAGCTTACAGCTGCAATAAATGAACATCATAGTGTGTGTCACTAAACATCAAATAGAAAGTGTACCAGATTTGTGTGATATCTTCAATAAAACTTTATGGAATAATAATATATTGTATTTTCAAAGGTTCTTGGCAACACACAATCCATCCAAGGTGATATTTGCTCTGGATGCTATGATTAGGAGGGTCAGCCAATGAAACGTGTCAGTCAGGGATCAATATTGGAGTATGTTACACATATATTGCCAGCATACCAAGGTCCTTCAAATTAACATCCAAACCAGTCTTTCTCAGCCTTTTTAGCCCAGAGGAATCCTTGAAGTAATTTTCAGGTCTAAAGGAACCCCTGGTAAAATTAGCCTGTAAAATGCAATGTTTGGGGGCCACATATGTGGCACGGAGGCGAGTCCTGCGTAGTTCCTGAAACATTGCACTTTACCGCTGTTATGTGATCATCTGAATAAACATTTGGTCCAGCCATTCTCAACCATGGTTCCATGGAACTCTAGGGTTCCTCTAGGGGTGGCTAGGGGTTCCTTGAGCTATGGTTAACTGACCATGCATCTGATGGTTCCTGCATAGTTGTAGGTCCAACTTCCCTTGGCAGAGCCAGTGGCATGACTTTAAGGCAGTCATTCTGGCCACCACCAGGGCTGGATTAACATAGGGGCTATTGGAGCTGCAGCTCCAGGCCCCTTCCTCAAGATAGGCCCATTTGCTAAAAAAATAAAATAAATCACAAATAAAAAAAAAATAAAAAAAAAGGATTGACTTTGAGGGTTGTAGCTTGACGACCAGGGGCCAGTGGGACTCCAAATTGGGGGGGGGGGGGGGTAGGTAGCTGAAGACCTACCCCACAACTGGTCAAAATGTGGTGTTCCTATCATTTATGGCTCCGGAGATATGGGGCCTGTCAGAAGCTACATACAGAGCGGCCAGTTTAAATACAAGTTGACACACTCTGCAGCAGACTGAGAGGATGAGCTCACAGTGCTTATAATAATTATTTGTATATTACTTATGGTAATTGACCCCTTACCACCCAGGCCAATTCTGACGCTTCTCTCCTACATGTAAAAATCATCATTTTTTTTTGCTAGAAAATTACTCGGAACCCTCAAACATTATATATATTGTTTTAGCAGACACCCTATGGAATAAAGTGGTGGTCTTTGCAACTTTTTATGTTACATGGTATTTGCGTAGCAATTCTTCAAACATTTTTTTTTTTTTGGAAAGAAACCTTTTCATTCATAAAAAAAACAAAAAACACAAAAGTTAGCACGATTTTTTTTGTATACTAGAGCGATGCTTTACATTTTTTTTCAGGTTACATGTTTAGAGTTACAGAGGAGGTCTAGTGCTAGAATTATTGCTCTCGCTCTAACGATCGTGGCGTATGTAACCTGTGTGTATATGGCTCTGATACTAGTCAGTGCCTACCCAGCCACTGACTAGTATCTCTGCCCAGACTGTCCCCACACACCCTCTCACCTGCTGACCTGTGGATGGGGGAATCACTCCTGCAGTGTTATTGTGTTCTGCCAGTAAATACAATAATTAGTGTTGCTAACTAGAGCTGGCAGCACTAATTGTTTTGGGAAAAACCTGACAGGCTGGTTGTACTCAAGTCGATTGATAGATTGACTTGTGTAAAACCAGCTAGCCCATACATAGATCGACTATGGCTGGTCTCTGCTTAATTGGCTTAATTTCAATCCATGTATGGCCCGCTTAACCACTACACAGTCCCTAAGCATCCTACCACAAACCTTTACATTTTTCCTTCCCAGATTCCTTCATCCTCCTCACCTGTACATAGTGCCTACTGTTATACTCTCCACACTTCTCTCCTGTACATACTGCTCACTGTCATAACCTCCACACTTCTCTCCTATACATAGTGCTCACTGTCATACCCTACACACTCCTCTCCTGTACATAGGTGCCCGCTGTCATACACTTCTCTCCTGTACATAGTGCCCACTGTCATACCCTCCACACTTCTCTCCTATACATAGTGCCCACTTTCATACCCTCCACACTCCTCTCCTGTACATACTGCCCACTGTCATATCCTCCCCACTCTTCTCCTGTACATACTGCTAACTGTCTTACCCTCCACAATCCTCTCCTGTACAAACTGCCCACTTTCATAAACTCCTCTATTGTACATAGTGCCGGCTGTCATACCCTCCACACACCTCATCTGTACATACTGCTCGCTGTCATACCCTCCACACTCCTCTCCTGTACATACTGCCCACTGTCATACTCTCCACACTCCTCTTCTGTACATACTGCCCACTATCATACCATCCACACTCCTCTCCTGTACATACTGCCCACTGTGATACCCTCCACACTCCTCTCCGGTACATACTGCCCACTGTCATACCCTCCACACTCCTCTCCTGTACATACGGAATCCAACCTTACCCTCCACACTCCTCTCCTGTACATACTGTAACCCAACCTTACCCTCCACACTCCTCTCCTGTGCATACTGATCACTATCATACCGTCCACACTCCTCTCCTGTACATACTGCCCACTGTCATACCCTCCACACTCCTCTCCTATACATAGTGCCCACTGTCATACCCTCCACACTTCTCTCCTATACATAGTGCCCACTTTCATACCCTCCACACTCCTCTCCTGTACATACTGCCCACTGTCATATCCTCCCCACTCTTCTCCTGTACATACTGCTAACTGTCTTACCCTCCACAATCCTCTCCTGTACATACTGCCCACTTTCATAAACTCCTCTATTGTACATAGTGCCGGCTGTCATACCCTCCACACACCTCTCCTGTACATACTGCTCGCGGTCATACCCTCCAAATTCCTCTCCTGTACATACTGCCCATTGTCATACCCTCCACACTCCTCTCCTGTACATACTGCCCACTGTCATACCCTCCACACTCCTCTATTGTACATAGTGCCGGCTGTCATACCCTCCACACTCCTCTCCTGTGCATACTGCCCACTATCATACCGTCCACACTCCTCTCCTGTACATACCGCCCACTGTCATACCCTCCACACTCCTCTCCTGTACATACTGCTCCCATCATACCCTCCACACTCCTCTACTGTACATACTGCCCACTATCATACCATCCACACTCCTCTCCTGTACATACCGCCCACTGTGATACCCTCCACACTCCTCTCCTGTACATACTGCCCACTGTCATACCCTCCACACTCCTCTCCTGTACATACGGTAATCCAACCTTACCCTCCACACTCCTCTCCTGTACATACTGTAACCCAACCTTACCCTCCACACTCCTCTCCTGTGCATACTGCCCACTATCATACCATCCACACTCCTCTCCTGTACATACTGCCCACTGTCATACCCTCCACACTCCTCTCCTGTACATACTGCTCCCATCATACCCTCCACACTCCTCTCCTGTACATACTGCCCACTATCATACCATTCACACGCCTCTCCTGTACATACTGCCCACTGTGATACCCTCCACACTCCTCTCCTGTACATACTGCCCACTGTCATACCCTCCACACTCCTCTCCTGTACATAGTGCCCGCTGTCATACACTTCTCTCCTGTACATAGTGCCCACTGTCATACACTCCACACTTCTCTCCTATACATAGTGCCCACTTTTATACCCTCCACACTCCTCTCCTGTACATACTGCCCACTGTCATATCCTCTCCACTCTTCTCCTGTACATACTGCTAACTGTCTTACCCTCCACAATCCTCTCCTGTACATACTGCCCACTTTCATAAACTCCTCTATTGTACATAGTGCCGGCTGTCATACCCTCCACACACCTCTCCTGTACATACTGCTCGCTGTCATACCCTCCACACTCCTCTCCTGTACATACTGCCCACTGTCATACTCTCCACACTCCTCTTCTGTACATACTGCCCACTGTCATACCCTCCACACTCCTCTCCTATACATAGTGCCCACTGTCATACCCTCCACACTTCTCTTCTATACATACTGCCCACTGTGATACCCTCCACACTCCTCTCCGGTACATACTGCCCACTGTCATACCCTCCACACTCCTCTCCTGTACATACGGAATCCAACCTTACCCTCCACACTCCTCTCCTGTACATACTGTAACCCAACCTTACCCTCCACACTCCTCTCCTGTGCATACTGATCACTATCATACCGTCCACACTCCTCTCCTGTACATACTGCCCACTGTCATACCCTCCACACTCCTCTCCTATACATAGTGCCCACTGTCATACCCTCCACACTTCTCTCCTATACATAGTGCCCACTTTCATACCCTCCACACTCCTCTCCTGTACATACTGCCCACTGTCATATCCTCCCCACTCTTCTCCTGTACATACTGCTAACTGTCTTACCCTCCACAATCCTCTCCTGTACATACTGCCCACTTTCATAAACTCCTCTATTGTACATAGTGCCGGCTGTCATACCCTCCACACACCTCTCCTGTACATACTGCTCACTGTCATACCCTCCAAATTCCTCTCCTGTACATACTGCCCATTGTCATACCCTCCACACTCCTCTCCTGTACATACTGCCCACTGTCATACCCTCCACACTCCTCTATTGTACATAGTGCCGGCTGTCATACCCTCCACACTCCTCTCCTGTGCATACTGCCCACTATCATACCGTCCACACTCCTCTCCTGTACATACCGCCCACTGTCATACCCTCCACACTCCTCTCCTGTACATACTGCTCCCATCATACCCTCCACACTCCTCTACTGTACATACTGCCCACTATCATACCATCCACACTCCTCTCCTGTACATACCGCCCACTGTGATACCCTCCACACTCCTCTCCTGTACATACTGCCCACTGTCATACCCTCCACACTCCTCTCCTGTACATACGGTAATCCAACCTTACCCTCCACACTCCTCTCCTGTACATACTGTAACCCAACCTTACCCTCCACACTCCTCTCCTGTGCATACTGCCCACTATCATACCATCCACACTCCTCTCCTGTACATACTGCCCACTGCCATACCCTCCACACTCCTCTCCTGTACATACTGCTCCCATCATACCCTCCACACTCCTCTCCTGTACATACTGCCCACTATCATACCATTCACACGCCTCTCCTGTACATACCGCCCACTGTGATACCCTCCACACTCCTCTCCTGTACATACTGCCCACTGTCATACCCTCCACACTCCTCTCCTGTACATAGTGCCCGCTGTCATACACTTCTCTCCTGTACATAGTGCCCACTGTCATACACTCCACACTTCTCTCCTATACATAGTGCCCACTTTTATACCCTCCACACTCCTCTCCTGTACATACTGCCCACTGTCATATCCTCCCCACTCTTCTCCTGTACATACTGCTAACTGTCTTACCCTCCACAATCCTCTCCTGTACATACTGCCCACTTTCATAAACTCCTCTATTGTACATAGTGCCGGCTGTCATACCCTCCACACACCTCTCCTGTACATACTGCTCGCTGTCATACCCTCCACACTCCTCTCCTGTACATACTGCCCACTGTCATACTCTCCACACTCCTCTTCTGTACATACTGCCCACTATCATACCATCCACACTCCTCTCCTGTACATACTGCCCACTGTGATACCCTCCACACTCCTCTCCGGTACATACTGCCCACTGTCATACCCTCCACACTCCTCTCCTGTATATACGGTAATCCAACCTTACCCTCCACACTCCTCTCCTGTGCATACTGCCCACTATCATACCGTCCACACTCCTCTCCTGTACATACTGCCCACTGTCATACCCTCCACACTCCTCTCCTATACATAGTGCCCACTGTCATACCCTCCACACTTCTCTTCTATACATAGTGCCCACTTTCATACCCTCCACACTCCTCTCCTGTACATACTGCCCACTGTCATATCCTCCCCACTCTTCTCCTGTACATACTGCTAACTGTCTTACCCTCCACAATCCTCTCCTGTACATACTGCTCCCATCATACCCTCCACACTCCTCTACTGTACATACTGCCCACTATCATACCATCCACACTCCTCTCCTGTACATACCGCCCACTGTGATACCCTCCATACTCCTCTCCTGTACATACTGCCCACTGTCATACCCTCCACACTCCTCTCCTGTACATACTGCCCACTGTCATACCCCCTACACTCCTCTCTGGTACATACTACCCTCTGTCATACCCCCCCACACTTCTCTCCTGTACATACTGCCCACTGACATACCCCCCACACTCCTCTCCTGTACATACTGCCCATTGACATACCCGTCACACTCCTCTCCTGTACATAGTGCCTTCTGCCATACCCTCCGCACTCCTCTCCTGTACATAGTGCCCACTGTTAGACCCTCCACATTCCTCTCCCTCACCTGCACTTACTTCCCACTTTTATATAGGGATGCACCAATACCGATACTGGTATCTGTATCGGCGCCGATACTAGTCATTTTCGCGAGTATCATACCAATCGTGCCATCCCCACCTCCTCCTCCTCCTCCCAGTGGCATCGCTTGGTGCAGGCCCACCCAGTCTAACAGCCCACAAGCCCCGTCTCCTCGCTGTACACGCTGAGCCCTCTAGTGCTGTGATCAATTTGGCGGGGCCCGGGCGCTTCCATCTTCACCGGTCTTCCTTCTGGGTTCTGTGCCTTCGGTCACTTGCCTTGGCGGGGCTGCGTTGATGTCATTCCCACGCATGCTCATGCGTATCCTCTCTCTCTCATCCCCCCTTTCTCTCTCATCCTCCCTCCCTTACCCCTCACCCCTCTCTCATCCCCATCTCTTTCTCTATTTCATCCTCCCTCTCTCTCTTTAATTTAATTTGTTATAAAAAAAAAATTGTTTGCATTTTTATTTATTATTTATAAAAGGCCCCACCAAAATCCTCAGCACCAGGCCCATGACGTTCTTAATCTGGCCCTGGCCACCACTGTAAGGGGGGCATTCTTCCCACTTACAACCAACAATGTGAAAAATGTTTCAATTTACCAGACTCCAGATGGTAGTTACTACAGTCCCCACCTACCCCTTGTCTACTCCAGGAACGTATGTAATAGGAATATTGCTTGTTGTTCAACATTAAAGTATATCCCACATCCTGAGGGTGGAGTAGGTCTCACCTTGAGTGGATTTTATGTCATCTGCTATGTTGCCATTAACCTTTGTAAATATGATATATTATGTAGCGGGGTGCCGATTTGTTGTGTGTTATAAAGACTATTGTTATCTTTAGAATAACTCCAGCTCCCTCTGGGATCCCCTTATAATATTACAGTGACTAAGGTTTAATAACATGGAGCGATGCATTGTGGAACTTATGGTACGGGGAGAAAGGGACTCCATTGCCATGGGTATCTAATAGACTATGTTACCCACAGTGCAGCTGTACTCCCAAAGTGCATTGCATTCTCGTACATGCTTTCTGGGGGAGGTTACTTAAAGGAAGGGAGGGGCTACGTTCGGTCTCTTTGGACTTCGCCCTCAACCAAGCAGGAAGTCTGAGTGAGGCCTGCTGCCGGAGTATCTAGGCCCGAGGTCTGGGCCTACAGCTAGTGCGGGGGATACCTCTGTGTAGAAGACCGATCTCCTTCAGCGTGATCAGCTCTCGCCTCCAGATACCGGAACCATCGGCAAACCGACATCCAGTGCGGTGGTGAGAGGAACCGGAGACTGTGAGGAGCAGAAAGAGAATCGGGATCGGAACATTGTCAGCGGAGCATCCAGAGAGCTGAGGCCTGTTTGGTGAGAGGGCACCTCTCATACCAAGTAAAGTGTATCCTTGGTTAAGTGCAAAGCCTTGTGAAGTATCTTTGTTAGCCTGAAGGTCTTCAAGCCAAAGAAAGGTGATAATATATATGCAATTTACTGTGGTGATATATGCAGAATTGTGTTTCCCATAAGTCAGTGGGTCTCACAATTCCTATCCATACCAGTTGTGTCAAGGGAGGGTTCGAGTCAGTTCAGGGGTTGAGAACCAGAGTACAGACCCAAACAAAACCAGCAGCTCCTTCAGGGGTAGCGCTACACGTGGGGGCTCATCCGGGATCCTGTTACTCTGCAATCAACCTTCCCCAGGAAGGACCTTTGTCCCTACCAAGATGGACCCTTTTGTTGTAGCCCAATGGTGTGAAAGAGAGGGCGCCCGCTCAAGCGCAAGTGTAGCCATTGAGCTTCCTGGTGGACATTGGGACAAGAAGGAGGTGGATGACATCATGAAGATATTGTTCCCACATAGGAAAGCACGGGTGGTTGCTCTCAGGCCAGATCAAGAAGCTTATAGCACTCGTGCCTTGCTGGAGTGGAAGGATGGAGTGCCTGAGAGCTTCAAGAAGAGGAGTTTCCCCTTAGGAGACAAGTCAAAACTCCACATAGTACACCCAAAAGTTCCAGGGGTAGACCACCCCACGCCTTCTCAGGAAGATCAAGTCAGAGGACCAGAAGCCTCCTCGCCACCCCTGACCATGATTGGGCCAGAACTTCTTACTGTCCTGGGAGACTTCGTGTCAAAGTGCCAGAAAAGCAACACAGTGTGTGTGGAAGCTGGGTACAGGAAGCTGAGGATCTTCTCGGGGAAACAGCCTGTACCAGTCGGTGAAGAAGAGTTTGACGTCTGGATAGAGCAAGCCATGCAGGCTCTGGAAGGATGGGAACTACCGGAGGCCCAAAAGAAGCAGCGTATCAGTGAGAGTCTGTGAGGAGCCGCTGCAGAATCTGTCAGGAATATGAGGTTCAGTAGAGCCACATGTACAGCCTACTTGGTTATGCTGCAAGAAGAGTTCGGGCAACTGGAGAAGGCAGTTGATCTGATATACCAATTTGAACACACCCTCCAACAGCCAGGGGAACGCCTTTCTGAGTACATCAGGAGATTGAACAAGTTGTTATGTCAGATTGTGCTTAAAAAAGGAATGGAACCCTCTGCCATAGATCAAGCCAGGATGCAACAAATCTTGAGAGGGGGCCTGCGCTCTGATCCAGTCTGGCTCCATTTGAAGACCTCTGGGGGTGTCATGTCACTAAGCTACCCTGACCTCATTAGAGTGGTAAGAGACGAAGAAGCACTGCTGAATGATCAACAGTCAACTACCCCACTGAACGCTACCCCTGTTGCTGGAGTTAGGTCGGCAATGACTCGTGAACAGGACTCTGAGGTAGCTACCATAAAGTCTCAAATGGCACAAGTTTTGGAGATGTTGACTTCACTGATGGCCAAGGTTTCGGAGACCGGCAAAGGAGAAGGAACTGAGACCAAGGTGTCTCAAAGCGTATCTACTCCCCCACCTAGGAGCACAACGGATGAAGATATCTGCTTCAATTGTGGAGGAACTGGGCACCATCGACAGATGTGTCCCAGCCCGAGGAAAGCTGCCACGCCATCCCGCAAGCCGGCGGAAAACTTCAGAGGGCCCCGGTGAAGGAGTCAATCGGGGTCCCATCAGTGACAGCCAACTCCAAAAACAACAGAGAAAAGAGACAGTATCAGGGGCTCAAACCTCCGCTAAACACCCCTGTTGCCACCTCTGGACAGTTTGGTACTTCCCGCTCCAAATTCCAAAATGCTCAAAGACGGGAGGTCAATGCACACCAGGCTCCACAAGGGTCGAAACCCCGGAAAAGCCGGAGAAAAAAAAAGAAGTAAAGATACAAATTACGGAACCTGCCAAGAAGACCTCTCCACGGAAGCTTCCAGACAAACTAGTAAGGCCCTCCCCAATGATCTCAATCCAAGTAGAAGGAATCTGCAAAAAGGCCCTTCTCGATACAGGAGCCCAAGTGACTCTCCTGTATCACAACTTCTACAATAGGCACCTCAGGCATTTACCACTACAGAAGCTGGAAGACCTGGAGATATGGGGCATTGGAACGCAGAGTTTCCCCTATGATGGGTACATCCCAATAAGACTCACCTTTGATCCCTCAGTGGCAGGAGAAACGGAGACATTTGACACTCTGGCTGTTGTCTGCCCTCGGCCACCCGGGGCCAACAAGAGCACTCTGATTATAGGGACCAATACTGACTTAGTGAGGAGACTGTTGACTCCTCGAGTTGAAGAGCAAGATACCTTGACAACAAGGGTCCACCCCTTGTTGCGGCAAGTTTACCAGCGCCTAATGATGGAGAAAAAGGCCCTAGAAGAGGGGATTGGGAAGATATGGAAGCTGGATAAAACAGAGAAGGTGTTGCAGCCAGGAGAGGTGACTTGTCTGAAAGCTTATGTAAAGCTCACCTGGAAACAACCTGGCCCCTTCATCATGCTCGAACCTGGTCCTCGAGAGAAGGAAAGGGGAATATAAGTAATTCCTGAAGTTGTCCCACTGAAGGCCCTAAAGAGGAGTCATGGGAGAGTTTCAGTGACCGTCAGAAACACTTCCGCCACCCCAGTGAGGTTACCAGCCAGAATGCTGTTGGGTCAAGTGAACCAAGCCACCCTAGTGGGTCCATCTGACTTGGAGAAGCCACACAGGGAAGAGGACATAGTGGGGAGACTATGTTCTGAGGACACAAACCTCCCACCAGCCTGGAAGTAGAGGGCCAGGGCCCAACTTGCTTGATGCCAGAAAATCTTCTCAAAGGATGAATTCGATGTGGGTTGTGCAAAGAGTGCCACCCACAAGATTCACTTGCAAGAGGATAAGCCGTTCAGGGAGAGAGTCCGACAGGTTCCCCTAGGAGATCTGGAAGATCTGCGTGAACAACTGTCCGAATTAAAGAGGACAGGCATAATCCAGGAGTCTCTGAGCCCCTATGCCTCCCCGATAGTGGTAGTCCGAAAGAAGAATGGCTCTCTGAGGCTGTGTATAGACTACTGAACACTAAACGGAAGGACTATACCGGATCAGTACACCACCCCCCGGATAGAGGATGCGCTGCAAAGTCTGTCTGGAGCCAAGTGGTTCAGTGTGATGGATTTGAAGGGTGGCTATTATCAGATCCCCATGCATCCTGAAGATCAGGATAAGACAGTCTTCATCACCCCCGTGGGGTTCTTTGAGTTCAACCGGATGCCTCAAGGGTTGTCAGGAGCCCCTGCCACTTTCCAAAGGCTGATGGAGAGAACCATGGGAGACATGAATTTAATAGAGGTACTGGTGTATTTGGACGACGTCATCGTGTTCGGGAAAACCCTAGAGGAACATGAAGAGAGGCTGGAAAAGGTTCTGAAGAGGCTCCCTGAAGAAGGTCTGAAACTTTCTCCAGAGAAGTGCCAATTTTACCTGTCCTCAGTCCATTACTTGGGCCACATTGTGTCTGCAGAAGGGGTAGCCACAGACCCGGAGAAGCTGGACGCTGTCACTTCTTGGCCGAGGCCTACAAACGTGACCGAGCTCCGGTCATTCCTGGGGTTCTGCTCCTATTATAGGAGATTCGTGGAGGGGTTTTCCAAGATAGCCAGACCCCTCAATGAATTACTAAAGAATGAAGGAGAGGACGACAGAATAGAGTAAGACCAGCCAGTGAAGTCTCCCATGGAGCCCAGGAAATCCAAAGAGTCTATCCAGGACCAGTGGACCCCCAAGTGCGAAGAGGCCTTCGACCAGTTAAAGGAAGGTCTGACCACAGCCCCTGTATTGGCCTATGCAGATACCACAAAACCCTACGAACTGCATGTGGACACCAGCCAAGACGGGCTTGGTGGGGTGCTATACCAGGAACATGATGGTTACCTATGACCCGTTGCTTATGTGAGTTGGAGTCTGAAGCCCCGTACACACGATCGGTTTGACTGATGAAAACCGTCCGATGGATGGTTTTCATCAGACCAACCGATCGTGTATGGTACCCATCGGTCTTTTTTCCATCGGTTTTAAAAAATAGAACTTGTTTTAAAATTTTCCGATGGATAAAAAACCGATCGAAAACTCCGATCGTCTATGGGCAAGTCCATCGGATAAAAAACCCACGCATGCTCAGAATCAAGTCAACGCATGCTCAGAAGCATTGAACTTCATTTTTCTCGGCTCATCGGAGTGTTTTACGTCACCGCGTTTGGAACGGTCGGTTTTTTGACTGATGGTGTGTGGGCAAGACTGATGGAAAACAGTTTCATCGGATATCCGATGGACAAATCCATCGGACGAAAATCCATAGGATATCCGATCGTGTGTACGGGGCTTGACACTTGCTGAGAAGACTTACCCCACACGCAAGCTGGAATTCCTGGCCTTGAAGTGGGCTGTGGTGGACAAATTTAAAGATTACTTATACGGGGCTGAATTTGTAGTCAAGACGGATAATAATCCACTTACCTACCTTCTAACCACTGCCAAACTAGATGCTGGCTGCCCTCTCAAGCTTCACATTCAGTTTAAAGTACCGACCAGAAGTTGGGGACAGAGATGCAGATGCCCTGTCCAGGAGATCTCATGCCCCCACCGATGCTACCGAAGAGTGGGCCCAGTTGACCCCAGAGGGAGTGCGAGCCCTATATCAGGGGACAGAACTTCAAGCCAGGGGAGGGTCAAGGGCCGAAGAGATTGGGGTCTCAGCTGTTGGAGTGCCCAGGTGTTACTGCAATATGACCCAAGTCGGAGAAGAGGGCTTGCCCAAACTGTCTAAGAAGGACTTGAGAAAGAGCCAATTAGAAGACCCGTTGGGGAAGCCAATACTGAAGGCCTTGGAGAACCAGCACCCTGAGTTGCTCCTAACGAACCCTTCCAGAGAGGCCCGCTTATTACACAGGAAGTGGGACCGGCTACAGATACATCAAGGGGTGGTCTACCGAAGGGGCCCCTCCGATGATCTAGAAGAGAAGTGGCAGTTGTTCCTACCTGCCAAGTACTGGGAGACGGTCCTAACTGCACTCCATGACAATCATGGCCATTTGAGACCGGAGATGACCTTTCACTTAGTGAGAGACAGGTTCTACTGGCCCTGTATTGCGGGCTGAAGTCGAGGGATACTGCCATTCTTGTGTCCGGTGCATACAAAGAAAGATTTGGCCACGTCAAGCAGCACCAATGGGCCATCTGGAGAGTCAAGGACCCATGGAACTGGTGTGCATTGACTTCCTTTGTCTAGATCCTGATCTGAATGGAAAAGGGAATGTCCTGGTAATGACAGACCATTTCACCAGATATGCTCAAGCATTCCCTACCAAGGATCAGAAGGCCTCAACAGTAGCCAAAGTTCTAATGGAAAGGTTCTTTGTGCACTATGGTCTGCCCCAATGCCTGGATTCAGATCAGGGAAGAGACTTTGAAAGCAGACTGATAAAGAAGCTGTTAGATCTGTTGGGCATACAAAAGACTAGAACAACCCCATACCACCCACAAAGGGATGCTCAGCCTGAACGGTTTAACCGGTCCCTTTTGGATATGTTGGTGACATTGAAGAAACAACACTGGAGTAAGCATGTGGCTGCCAAAGTACATGCTTACAACAGTACTACCAGCGATTTTACTGGATACTCCCCATATCGGCTGATGTTTGGAAGGGAAGCTCTGTTACCAGTGGATTTAGCCTTCGGCACATCTCTGGATCATACCTCGGCAACATCCCACAAGGGGTATATGGATCGACTGCAAAAGAGTCTGAAGATGGCATATGAACAAGCCCAAGCCTCATCTAACCAAAGGGGATTGAGGAGTATCCTGAGTATCCAGACCAGTCACTAGGTCTCAGTCGACTCTTACAGAAGTGGAAGACAGAGACCAAGAAGGGGAAGACTCTGAGGATGAAGAGATGGAATCTGACTGGTTGTAGCCCTCTCAAGTGCCAGAACCCATAACCACTTCACTGTCACTCCCTGAAGTAGCAAATAGTGAGATTCTTCGCCCAGATGCTCCTAAATTTGTGCTCACCGAGGAACTCGGGGATGATCTGGACTCTTTGCCAATGGAAGACTCTGAGCAAAATCCATTGCTTCCTGAATGCAAGCTAAACCCTTCTGAAGTAACGGAGACCAGCATGTCTGAACAAGAAGGGGAAGCAACTGAAGAGTCCAGAAAGACAGCAGAGTCTATTGCCCTAGATGTGCCAACACCTCGGGAACAGAGAGAGAAAAGAGTCATTCACCCTCCAAAGAGACTGACTTACAATCAAATGGGTGAATGCTCTGAAGAAGCTGTTTTCACTGGCAGAAGGACAGTGAATATGCCTGATCCTTCCACTGTAAATTTGGTGGAAGGCAACCCTAGCCCACCCCCTAGCACAGCTGGTCAAGCCATTCCAGTTGAGGTGGCCTGTTGGCAGGACAGCTCCCCATCACATGAAAATTGGTGGGAGGCTCCCCTGTTTGTTTTTTTGCAACCACCTAGAGGCAAAAATGTGTTGTAGAACCAAAATTTTGAATATCTTTGGGGACCAAAGAGTTAAATTGGGGGGAGTGTGTAGCGGGGTGCCGATTTGTTGTGTGTTATAAAGACTATTGTTATCTTTAGAATAACTCCAGCTCCCTCTGGGATCCCCTTATAATATTACAGTGACTAAGGTTTAATAACATGGAGCGATGTATTGTGGAACTTATGGTACGAGGAGAAAGGGACTCCATTGCCATGGGTATCTAATAGACTATGGTACCCACAGTGCAGCTGTACTCCCAAAGTGCATTGCATTCTCGCACAGCTTTCTGGGGGAGTTTACTTAACCACTTCCCGCCCAGTCAATAGCAAATTGACGTCCGGGAAGTGGTTCTGTTATCCACACTGGACGTCATATGACGTCCTGCGGGATAACAGCCGCCGCACGCCCGGGGGGGCGCGCATCGCGGCGATCGGTGGAGCGGTGGGTCAGTCTGACCCACCGCTACACTGATCTCGGTAAAAAGCCTCCGTCGGAGGCTTTTTACCATGTGATCAGCCGTGTCGAATCACGGCTGATCAGGAAGTAAACAGGAAGAGCCGTTGATCGGCTCTTCCTCACTCGCGTCTGACAGACGCGAGTAGAGGAGAGCCGATCGGCGGCTCTCCTGACAGGGGGGGTTCGCGCTGATTGTTTATCAGCGCAGCCCCCCCTCGGATACCCACACTGGACCACCAGGGAAGCCCCCAAGGACCACCAGGGAAGCCCTAAGCATGTGGATGGCCCCCATGGCCATCCACATGTAGTAAAACTAAAAAAAATATTAAAAAACATAAAAAAATATGCCAATCAGTGCCCACACATGGGCACTGACTGGCACGATCATGCCAAGAAAATAATGTGTGGTGGCTGGCATTGCTAGGCAGCAGTGTCATCAGTGCCACCTACTAGTGTCCATCAGTGCCACCTATCAGTGCCCATCCGTGCCCATCTGTGCCCATAAGTGCCCACCTATCAGTGCCCGTCCGTGCCACCTATCAGTGCCACCCATAAGTGCCCATCAGTGCCGCCTAAAAGTGCCCATTAGTGCCGCCGATGAGTGCCCATCAGTGCCGCCTATGAGTGCCAATCAGTGCCGCCTATGAGTGCCAATCAGTGCCACCTATGAGTGCCCATCAGTGCCGCATACCAGTGCCACATATCAGTGCCCATCAGTGCCGCCAATCAGTGCCCATCATCAGTGCCCATCAGTGCCACCTCATTGGTGCCACCTCATCGGTGCCCATCAGTGTCGCCTTATCAGTGCCCTTCAGTGCCGCCTTATCAGTGCCCGTCATTGAAGTAGAAAAGGTACTTATTTACAAAAAAAATTAACAGAAACAAAGAAAAACATAGTTTTTTTTTAAATTTTCGCTCTTTTTTTATTTGTTGCGCAAAAAATAAAAATCGCAGAGGCGATCAAATACCACCGAAAGAGAGCTCTATTTGTGGGAACAAAATGATAAAAAATTTGTTTGGGTACAGTGCAGCATGACCGCGCAATTGTCATTCAAATTGTGACAGCGCTGAAAGCTCAAAATTGGCTTGGGCAGGAAGCTGTATAAGTGCATGGTATTGAAGTGGTTAAAGGAAGGGAGGGGCTACGTTCGGTCTCTTTGGACTTCGCCCTCAACCAAGCAGGAAGTCTGAGTGAGGCCTGCTGCCGGAGTATCTAGGCCCGAGCATAGGCGTGCGCACAGGGTGTGCCAGGTGTGTCCAGGCACACCCTAATCACCCTATCCAGCTCAGTACCCCCTCCTGCAGCGCTACCGGCTTCCCTCCTCTCCCGCCATCTGCTGCTACGGGCACACACAGATGATGTTTCAGGATGAGTGGGTGAAGTGGTAATGTCATTTACCAGCCCCTTACCTTTCTGAATGAAAACAGTGATTGGTACCATGTGTTTGAGCTTTGGGGTGCACACCGTAATACAATAGGCTGCGCACACCTATGGGCCCGAGGCTGGAATGGGCTACAAGACCATCAGCAATACAAGGTTTTGCCTCATGGGGTAAGGATAGTTATTAGAAAAGTGAGGGATCAGCCCAGAACTACACGGCAGGAGCTTGTGAACAGGGATGAGCTGAACACCCCCCTGTTCGGTTCGCACCAGAACCTGCGAACAGACAGAATGTTCGCGTGAACTTTAGAACCCTATTAAATACAATGGACTCGAACGTTCGAAATCTAAAGTGCTAATTATAAAGGCTTATATGCAAGTTATTGTCCTAAAAAGTGTTTGGGGACCCGGGTCCTGCCCCAGGGGACATGTATCAATGCAAAAAAAAGTTTTAAAAACAGCCGTTTTTTCGGGAGCAGTGATTTTAATAATGCGTAAAATGAAAAAATAAAAGTGAAATATTCCTTTAAATTTCGTACCGGGGGGGGGGGGGTGTGTATGATATGCATGTAAAGTGGCGCATGTTTCCCCTGCTTAGAACTGTCCCTGCATAAAATGTAATTTTTGAAGGAAAAAAAGTCATTTAAAACTCACTCGCGGCTATTAATGAATTGTCGGCTCCCGGCAATACATACAAAAGTCATTGATAAAAATAAAAAATAAAGCGTGGGGGTCCCCCAGAATTCAATTACCAGGCCCTTCAGGTCTGGAATGGATATTAAGGGGAACCCCGCCGCAAATTAAAAAAAAAATGCGTGCGGTTCCCCCAAATTTTAATACCAGGCCCTTCAGATCTGGCATGGATTTTAAGGGGAACTCCACCCCAAATTTAAAAAAAAATGGCGTGGAGTCCCCCCAAAAATCCATACCAGACCCTTATCCGAGCACGCAACCTGGCAGGCCGCAGGAAAAGAGGGGGGGACGAGAGAGTGCCCCCCCTCCTGAACCGTACCAGGCCACATGCCCTCAACATGGGGAGTATGTCCCCATGTTGATGGGGACAAGGGCCTCATCCCCACAACCCTTGCCCGGTGGTTGTGGGGGTCTGCGGGCGGGGGGCTTATCGGAATCTGGAAGACCCCTTTAACAAAGGGGAGCCCCAGATCCCGGCCCCCCCTCTATGTGAATTGGTAAGGCGGTACATTGTACCCCTACCATTTCACGAAGAAAGTGTCAAAAAATGTAGAAAAAAACACACAAACACCTTGGAAAAGTCCTTTATTAAAAAAAAATAAAAACATTCCAGCGGTGAAATCCAGTGTCCCGCGGCGATCCGATGTCCAGCGCTGTCCGTCATTGGCTGAGCCTGAGCAGACCTGATGGGGAACTTCCTCCGCAGTCTATTACATGTATAGACCCGCCCCTTCTAAAGTTCCCCATCAGGTCCGCTCAGCCAATGACTAGGTGTAAGGCTGAGGACCTGATGTGGAACATGAGAAGGGGCGGGTCTATACATGTATTACACAGTGAAGGAAGTTCCCCATCAGGTCCGCCCCCTCGGTATGTCAGACCCCGCCTACGTCATTGGCCTGAGCGGGGAACTTCCTTCACTGTGTAATTTAAATTTACACAGTGAAGGAAGTTCCCCATCAATTCCGCTCAGGCCAATGACGTACCGAGGGGGTGGACCTGATGGGGAACTTCCTTCACTGTGTAATACATGTATAGACCCGCCCCTTCTCATGTTCCGCATCAGGTCCTCAGCCTTACACCTAGTCATTGGCTGAGCGGACCTGATGGGGAACTTTAGAAGGGGCGGGTCTATACATGTAATAGACTGCGGAGGAAGTTCCCCATCAGGTCCGCTCAGGGTCAGCCAATGACAGACAGCGCTGGACATCGGATCACCGCGGGACACTGGATTTCACCGCTGGAATGTTTTTTTTTTTTTTTTTTTTTTTTTTTAATAAAGGACTTTTCCAAGGTGTTTGTGTGTTTTTTTTTTTACATTTTTTGACACTTTCTTCGTGAAATGGTAAGGGTACAATGTACCCCTTACCAATTCACATAGGGGGGGGCCGGGATCTGGGGGTCCCCTTTGTTAAAGGGGTCTTCCAGATTCCGATAAGCCCCCCGCCCGCAGACCCCCACAACCACAGGGCAAGGGTTGTGGGGATGAGGCCCTTGTCCCCATCAACATGTGTGAGTGAGTTTTAAATGACTTTTTTTCCTTCAAAAATGACACTTTGTGCAGGGACAGTTCTAAGCACGGGAAACATGCGCAACTTCACATGCATATCATACACACCCCCCAGGTACAAAATTTAAAGGAATATTTCACTTTTATTGTTTCACTTTAAGCATTATTAAAATGACTGCTCCCGAAAAAACTGCTGTTTTTAAAACTTTTTTTGCATTGATACATGTCCCCTGGGGCAGGACCCGGGTCCCCAATCACTTTTTAGGACAATAACTTGCATATAAGCCTTTATAATTAGCACTTTAGATTTCTCCCATAGACTTTTCAAATTTGCCGCGAACACCCCAATTTGTTCGCTGTTCAGCGAACAGGCGAACAGGCAATGTTCGAGTCGAACATGAGTTTGACTCGAACTCGAAGCTCATCACTACTTGTGAATGACCTCAAGGCAGTTGGTACCACAGTCACCAAACAACCATTGGTAACACAATACAAAGCCACGGATTGAAATCCTGCAGTGCCTGCAAGGTCCCCCTCCTCTAGAAGGCACATGTACGGGCCCATCTGAAGTTTGCCAATGAACATCTAAATGATTCAGAGAAGAATTGGGAGAAAGTGCTGTGGTCAGATGAGACCAAAATTGAGCTCTTTGGCATTAATTTGACTCGCCATGTTTGGAGGAAGAAAAATGCTGACTATGACCCTAAGAACACCATCTCTACAGTCAAGCACTGAGGTGGAACATGATGCTTTGGGGCTGTTTCTGTAAAGGTACAGGCCAACTTTGCTGCATAGAGGGACCAATGGACAGGGCCATGTATTGTAAACTCTTGAATGAGAACCTTCTTCCCTCAGCCAGAACACTGACGATGGGCCATGGATGGGTCTTTCAGCATGACAATGACCCAAAACATACCATTAAGGCAACAAGGGAGTGGCTCAAGAAGAAGCACATTCAAGTCATGGAGTGGCCTAGCCAGTCTCCATACCTTAATCCTATAGAAAATGTATGGAGGGAGCTGAGACTTTGAGTTGCCAAGCGACAGCCAAGAAACCTTAAAGCGGAGTTCCACTCAAAAGTGAAACTTATGCTTTAAGCACTCGTCGCCCCCTTACAAGCCACATTTGGCATGTAATTTTTTTTTGGTGGGGGAGTGGTAACCTGGGTTTTGGGTGGGGAGAAGATTAAGTCCTGGAAGAGGGATTTGTTTTGGGCCATTGAGCCATTGGCTCCTGCTGCAGTCAATCAAATTCTGTGACGAGGGAGTCGGGGGCTGGGCCGAGCCACTTGTGTAAATAGAAGCAGACAGGGCGGCTCAGGAGCAAGCATGCATGGGTGCTCCAATGGCAAGCAGGTTTCTGTGGTGGCACTTGCTGAAGAGGAGGGGCCTGGAGCGCCGGCGGGGGACCCCAGAAGAAGAGGATCGGGGTTGCTCTGTGCAAAAGCATTGCACAGGGCAGGTAAGCATTACATGTTTGTTATTTTAATAAAATAAAAAAGAAAGTTTAATATCACTTTAATTAAAGGCAAACTTTAGTGGTTTTCTTTTATTTTTTGTTTAATTATGTATGTTTTTAACAACTTCAATACCGCACACTTTTACCCCCTTCCTGCCCAGGTCAATTTTCAGCTTTCAGCACTGCTGCATTTTGAATGAAAATTGTGCGGTCATGCAATGATGTACCCAAACCAAATTTTTGTCTTTTTTTTTTAGACATAGAGCTTTTTTTGGTGGTATTTAATCACCACTGGGTTTTTTATTTTTTTGCTAAACAAATTAAAGAAGACTGAAAATTTTGAATTTTTTTTCTTTGTTTCTGTTAGAACCATTTGTAAATAAGTAATTTTTCTCCTTGACTGATGTGCGCTGATGACCCAGCACTGATGGGCACTGATGAGGCTGCACTGATGAGGTGGCTCTAATGGGCACTGATAGGCAGCACTGATAGGTGATATTGATGGGCAATCTTTATGGGCACTGATAGACCGCAATGATGGACACTGATAAGCAGCACTGATGTGCACTGATAGGTGGTACTGATAGATGGCACTGATAGGTGGCAGTGATAAGGAGGCACTGAAAGGAATCACTGATGGACACTAAAAGGCAGCACTGTTGGGCGCTGGTGGGCATCACTGGTGGGCACTGGCAGGCATCGCAGATGGGGCTGCACTGATAATCATTGCACTGATAATCAGCACAGATCCCCCCGTCATAAAAACCGCTTACTACTCATGTGCTGTCAGCACGAGGAGAGGCATGCTGATAAATGGCACGTCCTATTTACACTGTGAGCAGCTGTGATTGGACACACCTGATCACATGGTAAAGAGCCTACATCATAGGATCTTTACCGTGATTGTAGATGCTGTGTCTGAGCAAGATACCGCACCGCCAATCGTCGCTCTGAGCGCCCCCGAGCGGCAGGTTGTGAAGGATGTCATATGACGTCATATAGAGCTTAAGGATATACTGTATCTTCCAAAGGATCTCAGCATATGAAGTCTCCCATTGTTTAATCATCTGGGTCTGTATTTCTCACACAAGAGTGAAGATGGAGCATGGCTAATTAAGAGTACCTGTAATCACACAGACTTTTCTCTTTGGTGTTTGGTTTCTCCTTTTTTTTGGAGGACTTTTTTTGTATAATACATTTTTGTGTGGTCAGTTACTATGCATTAATATGTTCAAGTTATATGCTTATTTGAGTTAGCGCCTACCTTTTATATACAGTTGTGCTCATAAGTTTACATACCCTGGCAGAATTGATGATTTCTTGGCCATTTTTCAGAAAATATGAATGATAACACAAAAACTTTTCTTTTGCTCATGGTTAGTGTTTGGCTGAAGCCATTTATTATCAATCAACTGTGTTTACTCTTTTTAAATCATAATCACAACAGACACTACCCAAATGACCCTGATCAAAAGTTTACATACCCCAGTTCTTAATACTGTGTATTGCCACCTTTAACATCAATGACAGCTTGAAGGTTTTTTGTGGTATTTGTGGATGAGGTTCTTTATCTTCTCAGATGGTAAAGCTGCCCATTGCTCTTGGCAGAAAGCCTCCAGTTCCTGTAAATTCTTGGGCTGTCTTGCATGAACGGCACGTTTGAGATCTCCCCAGAGTGGCTCAAAAATATTGAGGTCAGGAGACTGAGATGGCCACTCCAGAACCTTCACTTTATTCTGCTGTAGCCAATGACAGGTCGACTTGGCCTTGTGTTTTGGATCATTGTCATGTTGGAATGTCCAAGTACGTCCCATGTGCAGCTTCCTGGCTGATAAATGCAAATGTTCCTCCAATATTTTTTGATAACATACTGCATTCATCTTGCCATCAATTTTGACCAGATTTCCTGTGCCTTTGTAGCTCACACATCCCCAAAACATCAGCGATCCACCTCCGTGTTTCACAGTAGGGATGGTGTACCTTTCATCATAGGCCTTGTTGACTCCTCTCCAAATGTAGTGTTTATGGTTGTGGTCTAAAAGCTCAATTTTGGTCTCATCACTCCAAATGACTTTGTGCCACAAGGTTTGATGTTTGTCTCTGTGCTGTTTGGCGTATTGTTAGCGGGATACTTTGTGGCATTTGCATAGTAATGGCTTTCTTCTGGCGACTCGACCATGCAGCCCATCTTCCTTCAAGTGCCTCTTTTTTGTGCATCTTGAAACAGCCACACCACATGTTTTCAGAGAGTCCTGTATTTCACCTGAAGTTATTTGTGGGTTTTTCTTTGCATCCAAAATAATCTTCCTGGCAGTTGTGGCTGAAATTCTAGTTGGTTGACCTAGTTTCAACAGAACCCCTAATTTTCCACTTCTTGATTAGCATACATAGTTACATAGTAGGTGAGGTTGAAAAAAGACACAAGTCCATCAAGTCCAACCTATGTGTTTGATTATATGTCAGTATTACATTGTATATCCCTGTATGTTGCGGTCGTTCAGGTGCTTATCTAATAGTTTTTTGAAACTATTGATGCCCCCCGCTGAGACCACCGCCTGTGGAAGGGAATTCCACATCCTTGCCGCACTTACAGTAAAGAACCCTCTACGTAGTTTAAGGTTAAACCTCTTTTCTTCTAATTTTAATGAGTGGCCACTTGTCTTGTTAAACTCCCTTCCGTGAAAAAGTTTTATCACTTTTGTGGGGTCACCAGTATGGTATTTGTAAATTGAAATCACTGGTGGGCACTGAAATCATCCCCTCATATTATATCATATCCCCTCTCAAGCGTCTCTTCTCCAGAGAGAATAAGTTCAGTGCTCGCAACCTTTCTTCATAACTAATATCCTCCAGACCCTTTATTAGCTTTGTTGCCCTTCTTTGTACTCTCTCCATTTCCAGTACATCCTTCCTGAGGACTGGTGCCCAGAACTGGACAGCATACTCCAGGTGAGGCCGGACCAGAGACTTGAACACTGCTGATTGACATTCTCAATTCACTGGATATCTTTTTATATCGCTTTTCTGTTTTATACAGTTCAACTACCTTTTCCTTCAGATCCTTTTAATAAGGGGGCCCCCAGATGCCGCCCCCCCCCCGGGGCATTATGGGACTGTGATGTCATAAGGGGGCGGGGTCTCCGGGTGACATCACCCGGTGACCACGCCCCATGCCTATATAAGTCGTTGTGCACTGCGCACACAACATTACAGCGGGAGAAAGCGGCATGTCAACATCGGGACAAGAGAAGAGGGAATAAGACGACGGGGAAGACCAGGCCACCGCTAGCAAAAGAGCTGGCAGAAGATAGCGGAGGTGCCCAGCAGAAGGCAGAAAGCACCGGAGAGCGGGAGAAGAACCGGAGAGTGCGGAGAAGGCACCTGGAGAGCGGGAGAAGAGCCCGGAGAGTCGAAAAAGACCCCCAAAGTCGGAAGAAGACCCCGAAGCCGGAAGAAGACCCCCGGAGCTGCCTAATAAATGACTTTTAAAACCTGTCTTGTGTGGGGTTTTTTCTTGACATTTTTTCCCCCCAGGTAAATGGGTAGGGGTACGATGTACCCCATACTCATTCACATAGGGTGGGGGGCTGGGATCTGGGGGCCCACGCCCGCAGACCCCGACAACCAACGGCCAGGGTTGTCAGGAAGAGGCCCTTGTCCTCATCAACATGGGGACAGGGTGCTTTGGGGTGGGGGGACCGCAGGGCGCCCCCCATGTTGAGGGCATGCGGCCTGGTATGGTTCAGGAGGGGGGGCGCTCGCTCGTCCCCACCCCATTTCCTGACCGGATGGGCTGCGTGCTCGGATAAGGGTCTGGTATGGATTTTGGGGGAACCCCCATGCTGTTCTTTCGGCGTAGGGGGTTCCCCTTAAAATCCATACCAGACCCAAGGGCCTGGTATGCTCTTGGAGGGGGAACCCATGCCGTTTTTTTATTTAAAATTTGGTGTGGAGTTCCCCCTCAAGATCATCAGAGCACGTCGCATGCCAAAGTCGGATCATGCAAGACGACATTCCGACTTTGATCCGACTTCAATGATAGTCAGTGGGCTGAAGTCGGATCAAAGTTGGAGTTGGACCAAAGTAGTACAGGGAGCATTTTCAAAGTCGGACCGACATGTGTCGGGCCAGTTAAGACGGCTCCCATAGGGAAACATTGATTTTCACACGCCATGCGACATAAGCTCCCAATGTCGGAGCGTTTGTCACACCAGTGTGAACCCGGCCTTATACACACACACTAATTACAAGCAAACAGATTACAGGTGAGGATGGTTACCTTTAATAGCAATTCAAACCCCTTTGTGTCAACTTGTGTGCATGTTATCAGGGCAAAATCACCTGGATATGTAAACTTTTGATCAGGGTCATTTGGGTAGTTTCTATTGTGATTATGATTTAAAAAGAGTAAACACAGTTGTTTGACAATAAATGACTTCAGCCAAACACTAACCCTGAATGAAAAAAACGATTTTGTGTTATCATTCATATTAAAGAAAATGCTACCGGCGCAAAAAAACAAATAGATCTCTATTGATTCAGTCTGCTACAATCAGATGTATACCACCCTAGAGTGGAATAAATGTAATATAACCAGTTGTGGATTGCGCTGATATTTTATCATCCCAAAAAACGTATATAAATGTGTGGGTATATTTACCCACACATTTATATACGTTTTTTGGCATGATAAAATATTATCTACGGTAATTGGGCATAGTAGTCAGCGCAATCCACAACTGGTTGTATATCATTCATATTTTCGAAAAAATGGCCAAGAAATCATAAATTCTGCCAGGGTATGTAAACTTATGAGCACAACTGTAGTTCCAAATGATTTGTTAGGTGATCTATTCACTTGTGAAAGGGGCGGCTCTACTCATTATTCACTTCACTTTGTGATTGTTTGGTGCCATTCCTTGTTTAAAATTCCACAACATCAGTATAGGAGCCCTATACTATTATGCCCAGTGTATTGCTTCACACTGACCTGAAGGTCTCTTCTTTCCTGCTGCTGGCACCTCTCTGGAGACCTCTAGCCAGGGTAAGAGGTGGCGTGTAGTTGGTATCACTCGGCATGGGACAGGAGTCAACACTACAGAGGAGACATCAGCTTATGTGGCTCTTGCTCCCTACTACAGATTTAACAACCTTACAAGTAGTCCCTCTGCATTACACTCTGTTTAATGCTCTGGGATGGCGGGTCAGCAAGCCCAGACCGCGATCTACTGGTGATGATCTACGGGTTGCTGACCCCCAATCTAAAGCTACTGACACAATGACCCCCTGGGACCCTTCCTCCTCCTTTTCTTACCTCCATCTTTCTTTTCCACCCCTCTTTTTAGCCCTCCTAAACCTCTCTCACCCTTTCCCCACTCTAACGGTTCTACCTCAGGGTATTCGATTCTGCCAAGGCAGGTTCCAGTCTGTTTCACTACCACCGTACTGGCACTTTCAACCACACTTAACCGTCAGTGGAAGAGTTCAATGAGACCAGTATTATTGTCATAATTTTTTTCTATACGCGATATTCTGTATCCCTTTTTATTATACATTCTTTTGATGTTAATGCTCTGCCATATATATGTGCCTAACTGTGACAATGATTTATCAGTTCTTCAGCAATCCACTTTAATTATACAATTTCTTCTATTACACACCTAGTACTTTTTTGAATTGCTCCTTATCACTGTATTATGTGAAAACTACCAATCAAACTAAAATAATTGTTGCATGATTTGTTTTTAATATTCACCATCAGTGGTGCCTTGGTATAATAATTATTGGTGCAAACCCCCTAATTAATAAAGTTTTTCTGTTTTTGTAATTATTTATACATGGTTTAGTTTGCAAACTCACAACTTTTTTTTCTAAATTCTCATATCAAATTTATTTATTATTAATATATTATTATAAATTATTATTATTATTACCGTATTTTTCCGTCTATAAGACGCCCCCATGTACAAGACGCTCCCCACTTTTCCAACCCAAAATTAAGAAATCAATATTTTACACATAGGTAAAACAGAACACATTTTTATTTAGTAATTACCGCAGGTAACGTTTAAATACTAGTATATTATGCAGGGGTTGTTCTTCCTGTTTTCTCCACTGTCTATCATACACTCTGCGGAGGCAAGTCCAAACTGTATCTCTGCAGCTCTATTCCCATGCTCTTTTTTTGCATAGCTGGCTACATTTGGTTTGATTTGGCAGAGTAAGACAATCACTTACTTTTATTATTTTCTGACATCTTGGTCCCAGAACACTCCGGTGCCTGTTGCATCTGTGCACTCTCCACTTCCAACATGATCGCATCTGCTCACTCTTCACCTCCACCCCCACTTCCAGCTCTAGCTGATGTCCGTAACATACGGCTTGTGATTGGAGGAAGCCGCTTGACAAGCTATGGGCCGCGATGCACCTGCGCGGCTGTCTCCCAGGCTGACTGACCGTGTATAAGACGCTGCTCAATTTACAGGCTATTATTTTAGGAAAAAATAGCGTCTTATACACGGAAAAATACGGTATACAGGATTTATATAGTGCCGACATGAAAGCCAAATACCTCCAATTTTGCACTGTATTTTAAAAGATGACAGAATATTTAAAAAAATAGGTTACTCACCAATTGTCTGGCATGGAATAAAGAGTACCAGAAGTGACCACAGCAGGGTCCATGTTGTCCAAAAGAGGACTAGGGGTTTCTGTTCTTTATTTGCCATTTTGCTTCTTGAGGATTAGAGTACACTTAGTCTACCTAGCTGCTTTAAGACCACCGATCTTGCCTCTTCTCTTGTTTTTTTCTAACTGACCAGTATATGACCACATAAAAGAGTTTATAAGTATAATATACAGGGGCAGGGTATGTGATATAATTCTACAAAGCCATAAACATCCTACGACACACAAAAGTCCCTCACAGCATGCAAAGGTCATGCTATTTTTTCCAAAAAAAGGAGCAAGTTTAAAAGTATTTTTAAAAACCAGTGTATGACGCAAAACAAATAGCAACACCCAAAATGGCATGCTTCAGTGGTGGGAGGAATTTTTACTGGTATTCAGGGCCAGATTAAGAGCATCATGGGCCCGGTGCTGAGGATTTTGGTGGGTCTTTTTTATGAAAATAAATAAAATGAAAATGCAAACAATTTTGTTATTTTTTTTTTAACATTTTAACAAATTGAATTAACTATAGAGGGCGGTGAGACAGAGAGGGTGAGGGGGTGAGAGAGAGAGAGGAGAGTGAGAGAGAGAAGGAGACAGAGAGCGAAAGGGGGGTGGGAGAGAAAGAGAGGGGGGTGATGGAGGGGTGAGAAATAGAGAGGGGGAGAGAGAGGGAAAGGGGGAGATGGAGAGAGAGGGGGTGAGAGTGAGGGGAGTGAGAGAGAGGGGAGGGTGGGAGAGAGAAAGAGACAGAGAGAAAGAGAGAGGGGTGATGAGGGAGGGGTAAAGAGACAGGGAGGTGAGAAAGAGAGATGGGGATGAGGGAGGGGTTGAGAGAGACAGGGTTGAGAAAGAGAGGGGGTGGGAGAGTGAGAGAGGGGGGATGAGGTGAAATAACTAGAGGGGGGTGAGACAGAGAGGGGGATGGGGGTAAAAGATAGGGGGTGAGAGAGAGAGGAGGATGAGGGGGGTGAAAGGGAGAAAAAGACAGAGACAGAGAGAAAGAGAGAGAGTGGGGGTGAGGGAGGAGGTGAGAGAGACAGAGGTTAGAAAGAGAGAGGGGGTGAGAGAGGAAGGGTGAGTGAGAGAGAGCGGGGGTGATAGAGAGGAGGGTGAGGGGGGTGAGAGATAGAGGGGAGGGTGAGAGAGAGAAAAAGACAGAGAGAGTGAGGGGGATAAGGGGGGTGAGAGAGACAGGGGTGAGAAAGAGAGGGGGGTGAGAGAGAGAGAGGAAGAGTGAGATTGAGAGAGAGGGGGTGAGGGAGTGGGTGAGAGAGACGGGGGGTGAGAAAGAGAGAGGGGGTGAGAGAGAAAGAGGAAGGGTGAGAGTGAGAGATAGGGGGATGAGGAAGGGATTGAGAGAGAGAGGGTGGTGGGGGAGAGACAAAAAAGAGGGGGGTGAGAGGGAGGGTGAAGAAGAAAAAGGTAGTGTAAAAGAGAGGAAATGAGAGAGAGAGGGAGGGGTGAGAGAGAGGGAGCCTTTGGGAAGTTTTAGTAGGGTAGTAATGTGGCCCAAAATTTTGTGAACTGTGGGTGGAGCCAAATTGTGGTAAGAGTGGGAGGGGCTCTCCTAAATGCGATGTATGGGAATGTGCGTACTCTGTCACATCTGCATGAATCAGCCCTGGGTGTGGCGGTGATTAGGGATATTGACTGGCTGAAATGGTGTGGTGACATACCTTATTTTCCGGCGTATAAGACAACCTTTTACTCTCAGGCCTCGTACACACGACCGATTTTCTCGTCCAAAACAGTCAAGAAAAGTGCCGCAAGAGTTTTTTTGTCTAGAAAAACGTTCGTGTGTATGGTTTTACGACGAGAAACTTGACGAGAATCTCGACGAGAAAATAGAGAACCTGCTCTCTATTTTCTCGTCAGGATTCCAGATTTCCTTGTCGTGTTTCTCGTCGGCCTGTTTTGTGACGAGAAAATGGTTCGTGTGTATGCTTTTACGACTCTTCCAAAAGCGCGCATGCTCACAAGCAACTATGAGACGGGAGCGCATCTTCTGGTAAAACAAGCCTTCATAATGGAGAGAGCACATTCGTCACGCTCATAAATATTTCATAGTTTAAATGTTCTGCATTGAATTCTTCGTTAGAATGTTACATTAATCAAAACCAGTGACCTTCTTTTGCTGCTGATATTCACACAGAGTTCTGCCTTATTTTTAACCTTTTTCATGCTGCTCTTTATAAGATTTATGTGTATTATATCGTGCAAGTTTTTAGGAATAATTTAAATGGTTAGATTTTTCAAAATGATGTTAATTATAATTTCTCAATGTTTTGATAGCGATCTCCCATTTAATTTTCGAATCTATATTTTTAAAATTTCACACCATGTTTTTGAGCTAATCAGATTTAGTTATTCTTTTGGGGGGGTGATATCTGTGCCTTTTATTGTCAGTCAAATGTATCTGCTTACTCCAAAGCTTGTTTTTTTTTATTTAAAAATACACATAGTCAAGTATGAACTTAAACAAAAAACACATTTATTCATGTTTATAAATTAAATAAAGAGAAGGCAGCGCTGGAGAAGCTGCTGCCATTTGTGCATCCCAGGGACCCCAGAGCACACAGCAACCATAGCAACCCTGTGTGGACACTAAAATTGGGAGCTTGAGAAGGCCAACATTTCTGAACACAATCTGATGCTGGCCTCCCAGAGGTCAGGAACAGCAGCAGGTGAGATATATGTCCCAAGTGTGTGGTACTACAACAGGCTGCCTTCTGTCCGACCACAATGAAGCAAGGCCATCACTTCCTCTTCTTCCTGGCAACCTTCCCTGCAGCCTTTCCTGAAGCCTTTCCTGAAGCCTTTCCTGAAGCCTTTCCTGCAGCCTTCCTTCTTCGTTTGGCTGGAGGCTGGCCCACTGGAGGGGTACTCCTGTCAGGAGGAGGAGGTGGAGGTGTAGCAGAAGAGGGTGGGGCAGAAGAAGAAGGTGGAGGTGTAGCAGAAGGGGGTGGGGCAGAAGGTGGAGGTGTAGCAGAAGGGGGTGGGGCAGAAGGTGGAGGTGTAGCAGAAGAGGGTGGGGCAGAAGGTGGAGGTGTAGCAGAAGAGGGTGGGGCAGAAGGTGGAGGTGTAGCAGAAGGGGGTGGGGCAGAAGGTGGAGGTGTAGCAGAAGAGGGTGGGGCAGAAGGTGGAGGTGTAGCAGAAGGGGGTGGGGCAGAAGAGGAAGGTGGAGGTGGAGGTTGAGGTTGGGTCAGTTGGGCCACCTCACATATGGCGGTATTGGGGGTAATTTGCTCCATCACCCCCTTGTTGAGCAAGGTGATGAGCAGGGGCTTGCATAGGAGACGTTGCTCCATGCTCATCACCTTGAACTTAGCCTCCACTAGGCCGGCAATGGCCTCTTCAGGGGATGTGGGCTCCTTGAGGGTGGCATGGGCCTCTTTAATAAGGGCCATTGCTGCCTCACTGGTGGTCCTGTCCCTCCTGCCTCTTTTGTGAAGCCGGATGGGAGGCACCTGGGATCTGGTGCTTCTCCTTTGCCCTGCCACCTCCTGTCTGCCACTGGGCCCTGCCACCTCCTGTCTGCCACTGGGCCCTGCCACCTCCTGGCTGCCACTGGGCCCTGCCACCTCCTGGCTGCCACTGGGCCCTTCCTCCTCCTGCCTGACAGTTTCCAGACCCTCCTCCTGGCTGATTTCATCCTGTGTATGAAAAAGGAACATAGTTTAATATGTTGGTTTAATCTTTGCATCAAACTTTGTAATCCTGATGGAAGCAATTAGAATGTAAATGCATAAATACTTGCTTTAAATTTACCACTACATCAGCTTGACTATTTACCACACAATTAAGTGCAGAATAATGTCTACAGATCATGATTTCACTTGTGGAATACAAAATAATGTATGTTTCTCATCCTGACATATTTGGGAAACATTAATTTTATCCCATTACATTTTCAGTTAATACTATACCTGGCTCCAGATGGACAAATCAGGATCATCCAGGATGGCTGCCTCCTCTTGCTCCAGAGAAGGCTCAGGTTGGCTGCAGGGAAGTCTGGGGGGAAGAGTGGAGAGTGATGGCCTTGGCTCAATGTGGTCATCCAGGAAGGACATCCTGCTGTAGTACCACAAAATCGGGACATAAACATCATCTGCTGCTGCTCCTGACCTCTGAGAAGCCAGCACCTTAGAGCGTTCAGTCCTGTAGGTACCTCTCAAGCTCCCAATTTTAGTGTCCACTTGTTTTGCTGTGGCTGTGGGCACCTTGGTATGCACAAATGGGAGCAGCTTCTCCAGCGCTGCTTTTCTCACCCCTTTTTTTTTATGGATGGGGTTTTTGGTCTCCCACAGAGCCGGCAGCTCCCTTACCCGGTCAATAAATTCCGCCAGGAACTCTTTGTCGCTAATAAAGACATTCATATTGTATCTGCAAGTAAAATAAATTATATTTAAATAATGTGAGGCAAACAGTCTAACCTCCTTCACATCCTAGTCACCATATATATCCTCCACCAATCTCAAGACAGTATAGGCCAACAATTTTTACAAGTCTCACAAAATCACATACCTTCGTTCGCACGTCCGTCACGTGAACTCCTCTCTCCGCACACCGAACGTACTATAGTCACATGTGTGTTTGCTATATACACACCACGCATGCGTCCAAATTCGAACACGTCGCTCCGCACACGTCGCCCGCCCATGACGTTCTAACTAACATCTTTTCCCCGCCCCTTCTCTTTCGGCGCGCAGACAGATATGGCGGAGTTACAGCAGGTGTCTGATAATTCCGCAACTAGCGAGGAGACAAGCCCGGAGACCGAGGACACGTCACGATCAAGGAGGAGATTCAAGGCATCGAATATGTCTTTGGCGGAGATGGCGGAGATGGTGGACATCTTGGTCAAGGCTGATTATGATGCCAAGCATGGGCCGTATAGCAAACCAAATAGAAGGAAGGCCAAAATCCTCACTAAAGTTGTGAAGAGTCTGAGGGCGAAGTTCGGGGTGAAACGCTCAAATGAGCAGCTCAGAAAGAGGTGGTCAGACCTCAAACTGAGGGAGCCAGACCAGTTGAGGATCATAAAGAGGATGCTCGCTAAAAGTAAGTAAAATGACGACCTTTCTGCTATTAATCTTTTTAGAAACTGACATTTTTTTTTTTTTTATCATATTGCACTCCCTTCCAAAATGTAATATTTTGAACTAGGTTGGGCACAGTAATCGTTCGTTACGTTACCGACACTTCGTTCGGCCACTATCAGCGGTTTTGGCTTATTTAAGAGCCACAAAAGTAATTAGACATCTGCCATTTTTGATCAAGTATTGTGGATAATTTTTAAGTCTAGATGATGTGTTTGTAAGGAGAATGAAATGCAAACTTTAATCAGTGTAAAGGAGAGGACACTCAGCAGCTGCTTCCACATCTGTACTTTGGAGCACTATAGTGTGGGCCACCAGACCCGCCTTTTTTGGGTGTCCCACACAGGTGCATCAGAGTTTATTTGTGGTGCCTCCATGTCCAAAAAATTACATCCAAATGTGAATACTAAACATATTTGGGGTCATAAATAATGCATTTTTCTTTAAATTCCGCACAAACACACACTTGTACCCCACTTCCAAACAATTTAGCCTGTTTTTAGTTTAACAATGAGATTTTTACAGTGTGATAAATAGACCTTTGGTTTTATTCTCATAGGGGAGAGAAGACTGGGAGGAGGACACTCCAGGGAGCACATGCACCCCACAACTTCCAAGCAACCCCAAACTCCCAAAGATCCACAACCGAAAGATGTGCAGGAAGTTGAGGTGGAGGAAGGAGAAGTGCAGGAAGGAGAGGTGGATGACGTTGTGGATCTGGTCACCACAACAGGTCAGTATCTGACACCACAGCTTAAGGTAAGCGAGGTAGGCCTGCAGAGTTTTATTAATTTTTTTTTATGGTTTTTAGGGGATGGAAATGTTGTGAAGGATAGCACACGGTTCTCTGCTGACAGTGCCCTCCGCCTCATCCAGCAAGTGATGGAATGTAGCACGGAACTGGACCTAATTAAACAAAGAATCCATGTGATGGAACAAACATTTAAAGACATTCTCGATGTTTTGGGGAGAATTCAATAAGCCATCCAAACACATTTGTTTTTACATGTTTGTTTTTATATTTTTTCTAATTTTTTGAGTAAAAAAGCAGCCAAAAATTGAATATGCACACAGTGTGTGAACATGTGCTATCTGCCATCAGGGGATATCCATGTACGTCTTTTGTGGGTGCAACCCCTTCCTCGTTTCAAAAGTCGGTGAACTGAGGAAGGGGATGCACCCCCAAAACACGTCCATTGATCACCCCTGATGGCAGATAGCACATGTTGACAATAGGGATCAGGATTGTAAACTTCCTATTTGCAAAAAAGTAAAAATGTGTGCATATTGAATTTTTGGCTGGGCAAGGGGTGGCAGGACCCCATATTAGGACGGGCACATAGAGACATAGTTTGTGTAACTGAATGTCTCAGATTGCTCAGAGGTATCCAATGTTGTCATTTTAGAAATGCAAGTGGTATTTTTGTATTTTCATAAGCCAAAATTTGCCGGGTTGTGGCCAGGCCAACCCCAAAGTAAAACAAAAAAAAATGTGCAGAGAGTAAAATATTTGACCACAAACAACGTGTAGCTTCTTTTTATAATACTCTCTAAGCTTATTTGGTTCTTTTGTAAGGTAACATAGTGAAATTGGTTGTTATTTACTAAAGTAAAATACACTTGCCACTACAAATGCACAAAGACAAACTAGGAGACAGGAAAGAACAAATAATTAAAGGTTTAAACAAGATTTTTATTGGGATACTTAGACATAGGCTGGCATAGGAATTGCCCCCCTACCCGTGAAATACTCCATGTATTTGTCCCGAACCACACGGGCATTTTGGGGGGGCAAGCCAAGACGGGCAGATTCCAGGCCCGGAAGGGGATTTGCAGGGGAAAGTCCAGCCTCTGGCAAAACTGAGGCAATATACGAATTAGATTTTTGGCTCAGAAAATTGTGTAGCACACAGCAGCATAAAACTACATAGTTTATTTTGTAGTCCGCCAAGTGGATGGAAGTCATAAAAAGGCGGAACCGGCTGGCCATTATGCCGAAGGCATTTTCAACGACTCTTCGGGCCCTGGCCAGCCGGTAATTGAACACACTCTTCTCTGGGGTCAGGGTCCTCTGTGGAAATGGCCTCATAAGATGCCGTCCGAGTCCGAAGGCTTCATCAGCCAAGAAAACAAAGGGGAGTCCTTCAATATTCCCTGCATCCGGTGGCAATGCAAGGTCGTCACTCTGGAGACGGAGGGCAAACTCCGTCTGGATGAAGGATCCCCCATCGGACATCCGGCCATTCTTCCCTACATCAACATAGAGGAATTCATACCGTGCTGACACCACCGCCATCAGCACAATGCTATGAAACCCCTTGTAATTGTAGTAGTAGGATCCAGAACGGGGTGGCGGCACGATGCGGACGTGCTTCCCGTCTATGGCACCACCGCAGTTGGGGAAGTCCCACCGCGTGGCAAACTCCGATGCCACAGTCTGCCATTCCTGTGGCGTGGAAGGAAGCTGTGGAGTGAAACAAGATGAAATAATATTAGAAAAACAAAGGCATACATTACAAGGAAATTCTATCCCAAAAAATTAGAGACCAACATCAATCTAATTATACGTTTATTAAGGTGTGTAAAAAAAGTATAATGGAAGGCTCATTTATCATATTCATCACCCCCTCTGATGGGCCATTACTAAATTATTTTGGGGGGGGGGGAGATGTGTTTGGCCACAGGATAGCATTGCAGTGGCGGTGCGTCCAGAGTGGGCACTGGAGCACTGTCCCCTCTCTCCTGTGCCCATCACTCAGAACAATACATAGGTTCATGCGTTGCATGAACCTATGTATTGTCTATGCCGCACACTATTCAGGTGGATGGCCTCTTGTAAAGCGACCGACATATGAATAATTGCGGCATTTAGGGGGTTAAAATTGCAGAGCAGAAACAGGTATTAAAATAGTCTTGCAAATTACAACCTGAGGGATGTAATTGGCTTCCTCAAAGAAAAATCGGGGACGCAAGGAGGGGGGCATTCCTTGTGTAAACACTGACAGGCTGCTCTGCCAATCATGTTCACCAAGTCTGTTTAATGGTAACATGATTGGCTGATGCAACATGAAGGGAAGGAGAAGACATCAAGGACAGAAGAAGGATGGCGCTGACCACAAGAAGGTAAGTGCAGGGCTGGGGGGAAACTGGCTGCATTTGAGGGAACAAAATGGCTGCATTGGAGGGGACAACTGGGGGCGTTTATTAGGCAACAGAGCAAAAAAGGAGGAAGTTTATTTCCGAAATTGGGGTTGGAACCCCCAACATTTGGAGCAACAGGCGCCCCTGCTGGAAAAGTTAGTGAGGGGAAATATTTAGGGAGGATAAAAAAGGGGCAATCTAAAGCTTCCAACATGCATGGGGACAAAGGGGACATTCTCAGCATATTACAATCATGGTAATTAGGGAAGGATGAAAGAAATACAATACATTAGCATACATGTAATACATAAAATGTGATGTTAAGGGAGAAAACTTACCCTAATATAGTCCTCCTGCAGGACTTGTATAATAGCAGAACAGGTGTCTGGGATTATGAGGCCCAGAGCCTGGGGGGAGATGCCTGTGGTGAACTTCAAGTCCTGAAGACTTCTCCCTGTCGCCAGGTAACGCAACGTGGCGATGAGCCTCTGCTCAGCACTGATGGCTTCCCGCATAACGGTGTCCTTCCTGGTAATATAGGGGGACACCAAAGCCAACAGTTCCTGAAAAACGGGGTCAGACATCCTCAGAAAATTCCTGTAGTCCTCAGGATTATTCTCGACGATCTCCCGCAGCAGAGGCATGTGGCAGAATTGGTCCCGCTGGAGCAACTAATTCTTGGTCCATGAACTCCTCCTCACACCATTCATGGACTGGTCTTGGTCCAAAACAAGCAGACCAACACCAAGCGCACGCACAGCACGAACTCGACGACGAGAACGTCCAGGCGACATGGCTAGGAAACGGTCGTCTAATCAGAACGTACAGAACAGAACGCACTTTAGAACAGCAAGGCCTATGAATAACGAACTGAAATTCAGAAACGAACAGGCAAGAACGCACTGTAAAACAGATACGACCGGCCTAGACGCCCTGGAAGTCAAGATACGAACCCACAAGCACAAATTGAACGGCAGAAAACGATCTGAAAAGTACGAAGACTGAAAAGCGCGAATCGTCTCTTCCCAAACTTTTACTTCACACGCGGTAACACGAGATCAGCAAAAGCAGCCCAAGGGGTGGCGCCAAGAAAAAAGATCTTCCCCTTTATAGTGCCGTCGTACGTGCTGGACGTTAGCGCAGAGAACCACGAGGAAATTGGAAAATGACAGTGTGTACGCATAGAAAGCTTGACGAGAAAATCGACAAGCTTAACAAGAATCTCGTCGAAAAAAACGACGTGTTTTTTACGACGAGAAAATCGGTCGTGTGTACGAGGCCTTACAAAAAGAGGCTAAAAAGCCGTCTTATACGCCGGTATCAAATGCAGCCGGCTGTATGTCAGCCCGCCGGATTTGCGGTAATACTGTATGTAGCTTCAGGTACATACAGTGTACACCGCTGAGCCAATCCCGACGAGCGATGTATTCTATTAATGAATACAGAGCCTGCTCAGATTGGAGTAACAACCTCTGCCAATCCGAGCAGGCTACATACAGTAGCCTGCTCGGATTGGCTTTGAGAGTCAGAGAGGCGCGGGCTGATGATGTTACAGCCTCTGCCGATCTGAGCAGGCTTTGTATTCATTAATAGAATACAATCGCTCGCTGTGATTGGCTCAGTGCGGTATGGCTCCAACTTTCATTAGGAAGAAGGAAATATAGGCAATATGAAGCCTCAGAAGGGGGGTCGTTCTATACAGTGAGTATCGGTAAAAACTGTAGAAATACAGTAGAATTAGGGGGTCGTCTTATACGCCTGGTCGCCTTATACACCAGAAAATACGGTAGAATTGCTGTGGTGATAATCAGAGACAATGATCACTGCCACAGCAATACAATGTCACCACTTGCTCTGGTGACAGTATGTAAAAAATTATTTGTTCTATATTTTTATTTTTTTAAATCTTTCTTTACATACTGGGCTCCATTCACAAAAGCAGATTTCCATGTGGTATTAGGTGTCCGGACACATTTTCCCTAAATACCGCATGCAATATGGAACCTTCCCTGCCTCTCTGCTAATCTCTGCACCTTTATCTACCTCCTCCCAGTACACCTGTGCATTCTAAATCCCCCTGCTCACCTCTGCACCCCAAACTGTCCCCTGCACCCCCAACCCCCTCATCTCTGCTTAACTCCACATGCCTCTGCTCATCTTTGCACCCTAGCCCCCCCTCCTGCACTTTAGTCACATTAGCCCTCCAAACTGTAATCCCTTCTCGGTTTACCTCTGGACTACTCCCCTCCATCATCCTTCTGCTCACCTTCGCAATACAGGCTGATGGCATGCTCAGTGATAATGGCAGGCAGGGCTTGTTGTACATGCCCAATGTCGGCAGCATTCAGCAAAGGTGATGGTGGACCAGGGCTCAGGAAGTTTGACATACCTATGAATGCTCTAACAATTTACATATCAATGCTGCCGCGATTTACATATCAATCATGTGTACACTGCACACAGAGCAAGGCTGGGTAACATTAAGCCTAGTACACACGGGCCAAATGTCGGGCAGCATCGACCGGTTCAATAGAATCTGGTCAACATTTGGCCCGTGTGTACTGCAGCAGGTTGGAAAGAAGTCGGCCGGCTTCTGTTAAGGGGGCATGACCGAAAAAGGGCCCATTTAGAGTTCTCAGCCAATAACTGAGAGAGCTGACTGAAATGTTCTGGTGGGGGGGAGGGGCCTCCCCCCTTCAGAAGCAGGGGATATTGCTGTATTGCATGGTTAGTACAGCAGCTCTTCTGGAGCTGTCAGGTTTTTTTTTCTTTCAGTCCTGCTGGGTTGAACAAAAAAAACTAGTAGTGTGTACTAGGCTTTAGGCTAACTCACACCACTGGGCTGGGTCTATTTTAAGGAAGGAGCCTGGAGCTGCAGCTCCAATAATACCTGCGTTAATCCAGCCCTGCTTGTATTATGTGATTGGTACATGGGAATGTCAGACTGGTCATCCAGGATTTTTTTGCCTGTGCCCACCTTCCTGCATGATCTCATAGGCATGTTGTATGGTTGGAAACCTTGTGGCATGCCAAATAGTGGCACCATGGGTTGCCATGTTAGTCAACACATAGATTACAAAGACACCGGGAAGGAATGGTTTGCCTGAATCTTCAACAACTGCCATATGCCAAACCAACACTCATAGGAGAGGAAGAAAAGATGTCTTTACTGAAAATAGCTTGAATGTAAACACATTCTACAACAGTGTCAATGCAATAACAAGGCATCACATTTTTTAACAAAGCAATGGAGGTAAACAAACAAGGTAGATGACAGCTAGAACTGGTTACCTTTGGATGTGTGCCACTCAGGCTCGATAGACAGGAGATATACAAACAGGTGCCTCTGCATCTGCTACTAGGAGTGCCAGCAGGGGATGGAGCCCGTCCAGGCTCCTGTAATGGTTTAAAGGGAAGATTGGGTGTCCCCTGATGCCGCACATCCAGAAGATCCTAGGAAGGTGAATGGAGTGGCAACCTCAGCCTGGACTCCCACCAGGCCACATCCCCAGCGTGTTTTGCTCTGCCCTCCGGAGCTTAGTCATGGATTAGTTGACTGCTAGAGGTGGCATGGAAACAGCTGACAGGGCAGCACCAAAGTAATTTTCACTTTTTTTTTTGGGGGGGGGGGGGGTTGCACTTTTTGGATGTATTTTGCCATTTTTAGTTTTTTTCTTTTTTTGAACAATTAGAAAGTAGCTGCTTGAACAATTTAAGGAGAAAGTACACAATTCCTTTTGCATTTTATGTTTTCTTTAATGCATTTTACTGTTATTTTTGGTAACATTAAATAGCAGTCCAACTAGACCAGAAAAATCTAGTGTATGGTCGCTTTACATTTTTTACACCTGTTGACTTTAAAAAGACGTGTAACTTGAAATTACATACAAAAAAATTAACGCTCATGACATAAACAAAAGACACACAAGAGCAATTCAAATCCCTTAAAAGCCAACTTAAGCTGGCTTTATATTGGTTGGACTTAATTAAAAAAAGTTTATTTTTGAAACATTTTCTCGATTTTTCCATTGGTTAGGCTGGCCGTACATGGTCGAATTTCGAAAGAATTTTCTTTTGAAAATCAGAAAATGTGTGCGTTTTTTGATCCGATGGTGCCACCAATGATTTAAAAATTTAACCAACCAAGCCTTGAAATTCACCTCCTGTTGCTACAGAAAATAATTTTCGTGGCTGGGAATCTTCTTTTCTTTCCAGGAATTTTCTTTTCTTGCACATGCGCATTTCTTTTTCGGTTACATTTCTCACACGATTCTCCCATCAGTGATTAGAAAATCATTTGTTTTTCAAAAAATTTCCAACATGTCCGATGGCCGCACGAAAATCGGCTGTTGTTGCAGCCTACTAATGGTGCGAAATACGAACGAAAATTCTTGGATACGGTTTTCAAAAGAAAATTCTTTTGAAATCCAATGTATGGCCTTGCCTTAATGTGTACAAAAAG
Source organism: Rana muscosa (assembly GCA_029206835.1). Classification (NCBI taxonomy): domain Eukaryota; kingdom Metazoa; phylum Chordata; class Amphibia; order Anura; family Ranidae; genus Rana; species Rana muscosa. The sequence goes on along the minus strand of CM055118.1, from coordinate 324,390,749 downwards.
ACATTAATTTTCAACCAAATGAATGAGAAAATTTGCAGAAAGTAAGAAATTGTTCTTATCTGAACAAACAAATTTCAAACTGTTACCTGCCTATGAAATGGTGAGCACTTTTGCGGCGCTTTTCAAACGATTTTTAGGTGCTTTTGAGGAGTTAGCGGTGTGCTTTTTTGGAGGTCACGTGACTCAAAAAACTGCTGCAAGAACCATTTTGAGACGCTTTTAAAGAGCTTTTGAAGAGCTTCCCATTCATTTCAATGGAGAGGGGCACTTTTGAGGTGCTTTTTTTAGCTCCCCAAATATGCTCCAAAGATGCTGCTTGCAGGAGCTTTTTCACCTCCCTGCCAGCACACCGCCATATTGATTTTAATTGGAAGCAGTTTTCATGAGCTTTTCAGGTGCTTTTTTTAACGCAAAGGCGCTTGAAAAACTCCTCAGTGTGAAAGGGGTCTTAATGTGGTCCTCAGTCAGGAACAAAAATTGATTATTTTTGTAAGCTATTGTAAAAGACTGAAATTAAATTGTATACATTGGTATGACAATTGAATGAAATTTGCAGTCCAAAAAAATTATTTGGGTCAATAATGGGTACATCAAATGCTTTGTCTTACAATCTTTTCAAGAACAGTTCACATTTCTAATAGTGTATGCCCAGCTTTAACTACCTCATTCCACCTTAATTTTGCCTTTCCCATTGACTCCAATGCATTTCATTAAAATTGCAACAACTGCTATTTTTTTGCCTAAATTTTGCAGTGCAACCCCACTTTCACAGGGATAAAAACAACCTTACTTAATACCCTTATTCACTTACATTAAGCCATGGTCATGTAATCATCCAGTCCTTCCTCTCTCTGTTAAAAGACAAGTATGGCTTACCAAAAAAACAAACATTTATACTCACCTAGCCCAATGCAGCATTAATTCGACACTGCATCTGTCCCCTCCCTGCTCTGTAGTGATTTAACAAGGGGGCTCCCAGATCCTGCCCCCCCCTATGTGAATGAGTATGGGGTACATTGTACCCCTACCCATTTACCCCCCCCCCCAAAAAAAATGTAGTGCTACAAAAAACAAAGGGACAGTTTTTGGCAAGTCCTTTATTAAAAATGAAGAATGTACCTGACGTAGCTCCAACGTGTCTTTTCCTCCAGTGATGTCTTCTTCCTCCAATGATGTCTTCTTCCTCCGGGAAAATAACTCAGGGGGATGAAGGCAAGTAAAGAAACAATGGTAAATAACAATTCTCGTACATATGAAAGAAAAAGCCAAGGATTTGCATAGAAGTAAATACATCTCCAAGTAGACATGAGTTAGAGGTAATGGGGGCATTAATTATTGTATCTGTTTTTTGTAATCCAACAATCCCAGTCTTTCTGAAATTTTTGGGCTAAGTTATGCATATGAGAAAACATTTTCTCGAAAGCTACATTGTATTGAGGATGTTTCTGACTAAAGGCAATGTTGGAGCTTCATTTTGTTTCCATGGGTAGTGCACTTCCATAGGAGCCATTAGTATGATAAGCCCTCTGAAACTGGTTTCCTTCTCCTCTCAACTGGTCTCCTGCCTTTTCTACTATAAACAACACCAGCTTAGGTTGACACTGTATTTATAAAGAAATAGGTTGGTCAAATTAAGCAAGATCATACAGAACCGTGACAAAAATGCTATAATATCTGTTTCTTTACAGAGTACTACTATATCAACATTTTCTGCAGAGAACAATGCCAAACAGTAACAGGGTCATCAAGAGCGCTATAAGGGCAGCTTGAGGAAGTATTGTACAAACCCCTGGAGGCCACGCTGCCATTAGACCCTGGAGTGACCCTGCTAGGTCCGAGTCTGGCTGCATGAGTTTACTATACAAAAGATTAAGCAGTACTTAATGTAGCGGGTCCCTAAATTTGGGGTCGCTATGCCTGAAATTTAGAGGGTAGCCTGAGCGATAGTTTGGCTCAGGCGATTTAATTTCCTTAAATTGGACTCTGCTCTGCTGTGGTGTTGCCTGGGTGTATAGTTCCCCTTTGACCTGTAGGTGGCAATGTTGCCCAGGTCTCGGGTCGAACCACAGGTGGCATTGCGGCGTGATTGGGTGTCCTCTCTTGGCAGCTGTGCAGTGGGCGTGGTCTACCTGATGTGCATGCAGGGAGGGGGTACATAAGGGGCAGACACCATGCGTTAGGGAGTTCGGAGTCGCGCTCTTTGGCCCTGCTGGCCAGGAGTGCGTGAGTTGGTTCAGTCCCGGGCACCTTTAGCTCGAGGCTGCATCGTTCCAGGTAGGCCCGGTATCTTCAACCGAGGCCTACAAACCAAACCACAGGAATCCCAGGGTGCCCGTGGGAGGGTTACTCGCTCTGAAGAAGAGGAAACCAGGGGAGGACCTGTCCGGAGGATCGGTGAAGGAAGTCACTGTCTCAGGAGAGGCCTGGTTACCTGTTGGAGGGAAGGATTCTGTGATCTGTGAAACAGCCCTGTAAAGTGCCCCATTGGCACCTACGGTCTCTAAAATTGCAGGTGCTAAGGAGTTCTGGATTTAAGAACCGAAAGATTCTGTGGCAGAGGATCTTCTGAAAAGTAAATGTCCGTGTTTCACTCCGGCTGCTAGAACCGTGAGAGGGATCTATCCGGGTGAGCAAAACCCACTCAGGCTTGAGTGGCGACGAGGGTAAATAAGTGCGGCGTGCCTGAACCTACTTCCCTATCCAATTCTATCTCTATCTTCAACTTTTCCTACTAAGTTACAAGCAAGAAAAATAAACTTGTCTGTTGGAGTTTAACACTGTCTGGACATTGGCCTTCTTTAAGAGAGAGAATAGACTTTTCCCTACACTCTAGGGATGAGAACCAACGGAAGGAGGTAACTCGCTGCAGGACCCAAAACTGTTAACACCGCTCACCCTCCACAACATGGAGAATGCTGGGCATGTGGCATGGTGTGTCCTATCCTGCCAGTGAAGGTAAGTAGGACAGGGATCTGTGTGCTACATTAATAAAGAAGTGAGGAGTGGTGGATAATAAAATCTTTGTAAAGGGCAGTGGGACAGCATGGGATAGTGTAATTTTTTTTTTTTTTCTGCCATCTTTATTGGGGCCCTTGTTGTGGTGCACAAGTGGTGATGCTTGGTGGCTTCCGTCTGCTTTTAGGTCAAGAGAAGAGGACAGAAGATTGAAGAGGTGTTTGGAGAGATTAACTTGAAGAAGCAAAAAAAAAAAAAGAAGCCACAATGTGAGGGAGCCATAGGGTGGTTCTGAATTAGTGGAGTAATCCTAGGTGGATGGGATGGGCAATGTTCAGTGGTAGATTGAGCGGGCAAGGAAAAGTCTAGGGAGCAGGAAAATAAGCCTGTGATGGGCTAAAGTTTCAATTCCTGCTATACAGTGTGTGTAATGGGTTGACAACCCTCTCACCAATCCTGTGCTTCAGCCATGCATGCTGACAATGGAGGGGCCCCTCGTGGATCGATGGCTCGAGCTCCAGTGAACCCGCTCTGTACAGCTGTAGTTGCAGGCGAACCCCTTCTGAATTAGATGTTGCTGCTTAGGCCACACTGGGAGGCGAGTGTCTTAAGGGCTCAGCACTCTAGCCTGGGCATCTGCTTCCATCTCTGGTTTGGCCCCAAGTGCTCAGAACCTCCCAGAGCAGTTCATTCAGCTCTTCTCCCTTCCTCTCCCCAGGCTGCAAAGTCCCCTGGGAACTGTAGTTTCCTTGTCACCGTAAAGCAGTGCCGCCTGTACATGGTGAACTACACCTCCCACAACGCTTTTCTTAAAGCGTTAGTAAGCTGCTTTAAAAAAAAAACTGGTCTCCCCACAAACTACCTGTAAGTACAAGATAAAAAGCAGAGTTTACTACCACTTTAACAGCAGTACCTCCAGTCTGATGGCAACCAATAAGGGAGAAAGACAAACAATCAATAGGGAAATAGTGGGCAGGCATGCAAGGACTTGTTGTCCCACAATAGGAATTCTGTGAAGATTATTTTTGTCTTACTTCATAGCTCCCAACTGTCTCTGATTTTGAGGAACTGTCCCTGATTTGGAGCAATGTCCCTCTGTCCCTCATTCCTGCTCATTTATCCCTCATTTTGGTCTGATTTATATCGTTGTATATAAAATGCACTTTTTATCTGTCAAAAAGTGCTTTCCAGCGCTAAACCTTTCATCTGATTTCCAAATTGCTGCATTTGTAAGTTCTTGTTTTTTTGTACAATTCTCCTTTCGGGGGGCATGGCAGGGGGTGTGTCCTATGCCTGCATACTTTTGCTGATAGGTGTCCCTCATTCCCATCTCAAAAAGTAGGGAGGTATGTTACTTTCCTTAAAGGGCCCTTGGGCCAGTCCCTAGCTACACTGGCTCTTGATAGAGAAAGCCTAGCTGCTATTAAAACTTGTGTGTTACAGTCCCTTGTGGGTTAGGCGGGTTTATCAATGCCTTTTCCTATAAGAGCCAGTTAATAGGTAGATTTGAACTTTCATAGGCAATAACAACTATCACATGCCACATAAAATATCTTATTTTATCTTTTTATGATATAGCAAATTATACTGACTGTGTGCACCTAGTTTGATTTGAGTGTTTGCAGCTGTAGGCAGCCTGGGCTTTGTTTATGCTATTTGGATTCACTAGGTTTCTCCTAAGGCCAAAGACATTATTGGCTTCTGCTTGCTACTGTTGAGTGTTCTCTAGTAAGTAGAGTGAGATGATACACTGTATTGGGTTAGGAAGGGACCAGAAGCAAATGCAGATGGCAAAGCAGGAGCTGCCATGAGGGAGACGAACAGAACAAAGTGGCAGAAGTTTGAGGAGTTTGAGGCTGGAGTGGTGTGACAGTGGGTGAGGAGATGGCTGGAGTGGTGTGACAGTGGGTGAGGAGATGGCTGGAGTGGTGTGACAGTGGGTGAGGAGATGGCTGGAGAGATGAAGAGATCACTGAAGTGGTGAGGAGGCCACTGGAGTGGTGTGACAGTGGGTGAGGAGGTGGCCGGAGTGGTGTGACAGTGGATGAGGAGATGGCTGGAGTGGTGTGATAGTGGGTGAGGAGATGACTGGAGTGGTGTGACAGTGGGTGAGGAGATGGCTGGAGTGGTGTGACAGTGGGTGAGGAGGTGGCCGGAGTGGTGTGACAGTGGGTGAGGAGATGGCTGGAGTGGTGTGACAGTGGGTGAGGAGATGGCGGGAGTGGTGTGACAGTGGGTGAGGAGGTGGCCAGAGTGGTGTGACAGTGGGTGAGGCGATGGCTGGTGCAGTGTGACAGTAGGTGAGAAGATGGTTGGAGAGATGAAGAGATCACTGAAGTGGTGTGACCGGGTGGGGAGGCCACTGGAGTGAAAAAATGAGACATATCGCTAAAGCTGAGAAGAATAAAGCGGCGGGACTGCAGTGTAAGTATTGAATTGGGAGAAACTGTAAAGGTCTACTGGATACTGTGAGTATTGAGAACACTGGGTACTGGGGACACTGTGATTACTGAGGGGCACCATGAGTACTGATTGACACTATATGTACGGAGGGGTGCTGTAAGTACTGACAGGGATTGGAAGTACTGAGGGCATGGGGACTATTGATAACACCATAACACCGGGAGTATTGATAACACTGTGAGTACTGAGAGCGCCGTGAGTACCAAGAGCGCTGTGAGTGCTGATAAACTGTGTAGTACTGAGGGCATTGTGAAATAAACACACACACACACGCTTTGTGTGAACTGGATAGACTGGTGTCTTTATTCTGTCTTACCAACGATGTAATATTTATTCTGCCTGTCCACTTACTAGGTGTTTATGCCAGTGATGTGAGCTGAAGTCTCTCTAAATATTTAGAGAGACCTTCCCGAAAGGTCCTTTACCTCCCAGGCTTTGCCTAGAGAGGATGTAGTGGTTAAAGGTCCTTGCCTCCCAGGTTGGTGCCTGCAGAGGGTGTATTTGCAGAGAGGTCCAGTTTTTTTCCTCCCAGGCCCCCCTTGCCTGCAAGAGGGAACCAGAGATGTTCTTCTAGCTGCTTATCTGGGATTATAGTGTCCCAAACTGCCCTGTGGCAGAGGCCTAAAGACTCTTAACCTGGCCTGTGGCAGAGGCCTAAAGCAGGGGTCCTCAAACTTTTTAAACAGGGGGCCAGTTCACGGTCCCTCAGACTATTGGCGGGCCGGACCATAGTTTTAAAAAAATATGAACCTATGCACACATCTTATTTGAAGTGCAAAAAAACTGGAAAAAACAATACAATATTTAAAATAAAGAACAATTTTAATCAACATAAACTTATTAGTATTTCACAGACTCCCCTCATGACAGAACCCCTCCCCATCACAGATCCCCCCATCACAGATCCCCTCCCTATCACAGACCCCCCTCATCACAGAACCCCCCATCACCGATTCCTCTCCATTACAGATCCCCCCATCAAAGATTCCCCCCGTATTAGATCCCACCATCACAAAGCCCCCCCCCCAACACAAACTTCTCTCCATTACAAAGCCCCCAATAACAGACCCCCCCATCATACAGACCCCCAACACAAAGGGAGGGGAGAGGACAGAGAAGGAGCAGTCAGGTGGAGGGTAGGACAGAGTGGGAGCAGCCAGATGAAGGGGAGGACAGGGTGGATGGAGCCAGGTGGAGAGGAGGACAGAGTAGGAGCAGCCAGGTAGAGGGGAGGACAGAGTGGGAGCAGCCATGTGGAGGGGAGAACAGAGTGGGAGCAGCCAGATGGAGGGGAGGACAGGGTGGTAGCAGCCAGATGGAGGGTAGAACAGAGTGGGAGCAGCCAGGTGGAGGGGAGGACAGAGTGGGAGCAGCCAGGTGGAGGGTAGAACAGAGTGGTAGCAGCCAGGTGGAGGGTAGAACAGAGTGGGAGCAGCCAAGTGGAGGGGAGGACAGAGTGGGAGCAGCCAGGTGGAGGGTAGAATAGAGTTGGAGCAGCCAGGTGGAGGGTAGAACAGAGTGGGAGCAGCCAGGTGGAGGGTAGAACAGAGTAGTAGCAGCCAGATAGATGGGAGGTAAGTTCTTACCTTGGAGGGTAATAAAAGAATTACTGGCTCCCTCCACTTGACATCCTCATGGTATTTCTTCTCCTCTCTTCCTATTCCCCCTCCCGCTCGGCATTTTGGGGGCTGAACTCCTCTCAGGGAATCATCATGGGGCCTGCTGGTATCCAGGACTACAATTCCCATAATGATCTAGTTTCCTAGCTATTGGCTCTGAATGTAGCCAATAGGAGCAGGCATTTCCAGGTGAATGCTCTGCTCAAGGAGAGGGAGGGGTGGAATTCCCCCACAGCTGCGGCTCTGCCTGTGTTCCTTCACAGAGCCTGTCAGTTTCGGCGCCGATGCCCTGTCCTGATGGGGGGTCGGTATCAGCACAGCCTGCTCACTATTTTCAGTCCACAGGCCGGGTAAATCACACTGGCGGGCCGGATCCTGCCCGCGGACCGTAGTCTGAGGACCCCTGGCCTAAAGCATACATCCGAACATTTTAAGATGGGAATGAGGGACACCTACTAACAAATGTCTGTAGGAATAGGACACGTCCCCCTGCCACACCCCCTTAACCACTTCAGCCCTGGAAGAATTTACCCCCTTCCTGACCAGAGCACTTCTTGCTATACAGCACTGCGTCACTTTAACTGACAATTGCGCGGTCGTGCGACGTTGCACCCAAACAAAATTAACGTCCTTTTTTCCCACAAATAGAGCTTTCTTTTGGTGGTATTTGACCACCTCTGCGTTTTTTATTTTTTGCGCTGTAAACAAAAAAATAGCGATAATTTTGAAAAAAAGCAATATTTTTTACTTTTTTATAAAAAGTATACACAAAAAGAGCGACAATTTAAATATATATATATATATATATATATACATATATATTTTTTTTTTTTTTTTTTACTTTTTGCTATAATAAATATCCCCTAATTAAAAAAATAAAATAAAAATTCTTCATCAGTTTAGGCCAATATATATTTTTCTACATATTTTTTTGTAAAAAAAATCGCAATAAGCTTATATTGATTGGTTTGCACAAAAGTTATAGCGTCTGCAAACTATGGGAAAGATTTAAGGCATTTTTATGGCATTTTTATAATTTATTTAGTTTTTACTAGTAATGGCGGTGATCTGCGATTTTTAGCGGTACTGTGACATTGTGACGGACAGATCAGAGGCTTTTGACACTTTTTTGGGACTATTGGCATTTATACAGCGATCAGTGCTATAAAAATGCACTGATTACTGTGTAAATGTCACTTGTAGGGAAGGGGTTAACACTAGGGGGCGATCAAGGGGTTAAGTGTGTGTTCCCTCAGTGTGTTCTAACTGTACGGGGATAGGATTGACTAGGAGAGGAGACTTATAATTTTTTCTACTTAGTAGGAACGAACGATATGGCTCCTCTCCTCTGATAGCACAGGGATTTGTGTGTATACACACACACAAATCACCCTGCTGGCACTCGTGCACGCGATCGAGCGTGGCCGGCGGCAATCATGCTCGCCGGCCACTCGCATCGGGTTCCCCGCCGTGCAGCGGGCGGTGCCCGAAAAAAGGGTAGGACGTACCCATACAGGATTTTGCCATTGGGAGCCATTCTGCAGCAGTATATCTGCGTGACATGGTCGGGAACCGGTAAAGCCCCATTGGAGGGTTTTCAGGCACGAACCACCTGTTTAAAGTCATGCCACAGCATCTCAATTGGATTTAAAGGGTAACTCCATTTCTTTTGAGAAAAAACACATTACCCTCTGGGTGATCTGTGTACATTAGAAGGATTTGAACAAACTTTGTTGCAGATTCCTTCCTTTTGTTGTTCTGAAGAAATCACTGTGTGTTTGTCTGTGTCCATGTGGGAAAGGGAATCTAATGGGAGTGGGTTTATAATTATCAACCAGCTGCTCCACCTGCAGAACACTAACGAGGAAAGCTGCTGGGCCTGCATCCCTATTGGGAGTATCTCACCAAAATGTACATTACAGGGGATGCCTGAAATCTGACTTGTATCTTAGGGCAGACTTCTGGGAAAATCAGTGAGCCAATCACACAAGCAGGAAATTATGCTTCTAGGGGGCATTCTGTAAACATTCTGTGTACAGAACACCTCCAGGTAGCCATATTGCATTTTACAGAAAATTAGAGAGCTGCAGATTGAAAAGGGAAGTTCATTTTTAATAACATTCAACTACAATATGACTTGTGTCTCAATTTTATACGCTATATTCGTTTTTCTTTAGTTGCTATTTTTTTTCCCCATGAAAGTGGAGTTGCCCTTTAGGTCTAGACTTTAACTAGGCGACTCCAAAACCTTTTTTTTTAACCAATTCAGCGATGGACTTGCTGGTGTGTTTCACATCATTGTCCTGCTGTATAACCCAACTGTACTTGAGCTTGAGGACCGGAACTGATGGCCGGACGTTCTTCTTCAGGATTTTTTGATAGAGCGCAGAATTCATGGTTCAATCAATTATGGTAAGTCATCCAGGTCCTGAAGCTGCAAAAGCAGCCCCAAACCATCACACTACCACCACCATGTGTGACTGTTGGTATGATGTTCTTTTTATGCAATGTTGTGCTAGTTTTACGTCACATGTAACGGGACGTTACCTTCCAACAAGGTCAACTTTTGTCTCATCAGTCCACAGAATATTTGCCCAAAAGTCTTTCTTGAGGATAGTCAAGATTAGTGATGAGCCGAACACCCCCGGGTTCGGTTCGCACCAGAACCCGCGAACGGACCGAAAGTTCGAACGAACATTAGAACCCTATTAAATACAATGGATGCGAACGTTCGAATTCTAAAGTGCTAATTATAAAAACTATTATGCATGTTATTGTCCTAAAAAGGGTTTGGGAACCCGGGTTCTGCACCAGGGGACATGTATCAATGCAAAAATAAGTTTTAAAAACGGTCGTTTTCCGGGAGCAGTCATTTTAATGATGCATAAAGTGAAAAAAAAAAGTCAAATATTCCTTTAAATATCGTACCTGGGGGGTGTCTAAAGTATGCCTGTGAAGTGCCACGTGTTTCCCGTGTTTAGAACTGTCCCTGCACAAAATGACACTTCTAAAGGAAAAAAAAGCCATTTAAAACTGCTTGCGGCTTTAATGTAATGTCTGGTCCCGGTAATATGGATGAAAATCTTTAAGAAAAATGGCATAGCTACCCCATGACCCCCCCCCTACCCCAGCCCATTACCAGCCCCTTTGGGTCTTGTATGGATATTAAGGGGAACCCCGCACATAAAATAAAAAAGGCCCTATATACTCTGAACAGCCGTATACAGGCGGTGCATACAAGACAGGGACTGTAGGTTTGTTCTTATGTAGAATCTGTTTGTAATTTTGAACAGGTACATTGTTGAAGTGTAGCTCCAGACCAAAAATCTATTTTTAAACTTTTTGGAAAACATAGGTAAGGGTTATCACCCCTGTAACATTTGTTTTGCTGTCTGTGCCCCTGTTCAGAACATTTCACCTCACTTTCCGTCCTAATGACAACTGTTTTTGAAATGTGGTGTTTTTCTTGAAACAAGGATTGCTGATAAAGCATCAGTACAGAGGAGACACCTTTCTCCCATATTTATTCTTACAGGAGAGAATTTTCCTTCCTAGTGGTAGATTTCCTCTCACTTCCTGTTGTCTTCTTGCGTTTGCAAGTAGGAGTCGTTTGTAAGTTGGATGTTTGAAAGTAGGGACCTGCCGTATATACTCTGCAGAAATAGGCCCCTTAGTTGTTGGTGTTGGCACAACACTGTAAGCACTCACAGTTACTCTTGGTTGGTGCTGGAACGCCCTGCTGTCAACTATTATATCAGGAATTTTAATTACATATAATTGTTGAACAGTGGTAGTAAAAATTGGGCCTTTGATGGTGGTGCTGGTGCCACAACACTGTAAGCCCTGACAGTTACTCTTGGTGGGTGCAGCAATGGGCCCTGCTGTGAATTATTAGATCAAGAATTGTAATTACATGCCCCTGTTGAACAGGGGCTGAAAAATTGGGCCTTAGGCACTGGTGGCACAACACTGCAACCCTTCACAGATACTGTACTTGGAGCACAGCAATGAGCCCTGTTGCAAAGTATTGCTTCAAAAATTGTAATGACACGCCCCTGTTAAACAGGGGCTGAAAAATTGGGCCTTAGGCACTGGTGGCACAACACTGCAACTCCTCACAGATACTGTACTTGGAGCACAGCAATGAGCCCTGTTGCAAAGTATTGCTTCAAAAATTGTAATTACACGCCCCTGTTAAACAGGGGCTGAAAAATTGGGCGTTAGGCACTGGTGGCGGCACCCATAAACAAAAATGATCTTCCAAGCTATCATCATCAATCGTATCATTGAGGACTCGGAGGAGGAGGATAGCCAGTCAACATAACAGCACAGGCACTCAGCATCAGCATCAGTCTTGAAGGGATGTGACATTTTAAAATCAATTAGTCTGTTATATCAGCATCAGGTGTGTGGTAGCTGGTGGTGATCCAAGACTGGTTCATCTTGATGAAAGTCAGTCGATCAACCGAGTCGGTGGACAGGCGCACCCTGTGATCCGTGACAAATCCTCCAGCAGCACTGAATGTGCGTTCCGAAAGAACGCTGGATGCAGGACAGGCCAGTAGCTCAATTGCATACTGTGCAAGCTCTGGCCAGTGATCCATCCTCAAGACCCAGTAAGCCAGAGGATTTTCGGTGGGGAAGGTGTCCAAGTCTGACCTTGCCCCTAGATATTCCTGCACCATGTTTATCAGACGCTGGCGATGGTTGCTGGAACCGATCATACTTTGGGGCTGCGGACTAAAGAATTGTCTGAACGCATCGGTCAGACGGCCACCTTCCCCACCGCTCCTTCTTTGACTGGCCGAAGCCTCAGCAACTCGTTGTCCAGGACCAGGAGTTTGCAACCTCCCAGTCTCTGGGAACGCGTTGCACAGACCTTTCTGCAAGGCCTCCCGGAGTTGTCTCATCCTCTGCTCCCTCTGCGACGGTAACATAAGGTCCGCAACCTTACCCTTGTACCGTGGATCAAGGAGAGTGGCCAGCCAGTAATGGTCCCTCTCCTTGATCCGAAGAATACGAGGATCCTTCCGCAGACTTTGCAGGATCAGGGAGGCCATGCAGCGTAGGTTTGCTGAGGCATTCGCTCCGGAGTCCTCTGGGTCACTAAGGACGACATGATCCGCAGCCACCTCCTCCCAGCCACGTACAAGTCCACTGGTTTCTTGGGACTGTAAATCATCCCTAAAAGACTGCTGCTGATGATGCTGAGTGCCAGCCTCCACCTCCATGCTGACACAATCCTCCTCCTCCTCCTCCTCCTCCTCCTCCTCTTCCTGTGCGATGGGTGGGACAGAAGGAACACTGTCTGGGTAAAGGGGGCCTTGAGAGGCAAGGAAGTCCTCCTCTTCCTGCCTCTGTTCTGCCTCAAGTGCCCTGTCCATTATTCCACGCAGCGTGTGCTCCAACAGGTGGACAAGAGGTACAGTGTCACTGATGCATGCACTGTCACTGCTCACCATCCTCGTGGCCTCCTCAAATGGTGCCAGGACAGTGCATGCATCCCTGATCATGCCCCACTGGCGTGGAGAAAAAAAACCAAGCTCCCCTGACCCTGTCCTGGTGCCGTAGTCGCACAGGTACTCATTGATGGCCCTCTGCTGCGTGTGCAGCCGCTGCAGCATGGCCAACGTTGAGTTCCACCTGGTGGGCATGTCACATATAAGGCGGTTCTTGGGCAGGTTCAACTCCTTTTGCAGCTCAGCCAGGCGAGCACTGGCATTATAAGATCTTCGGAAATGCACACAGACTTTCCTGGCCTGCCTCAGGACATCCTGTAAGCCCGGGTACCTGCCCAAGAAGCGCTGCACCACCAGGTTAAGGACGTGAGCCACACAGGGCACATGGGTCAGTTGTCCCTGTCGGAGGGCGGAGAGGAGGTTGGTGCCATTGTCGCAAACCACCATTCCTGGCTTAAGCTGGCGTGGCGTCAACCACCTCTCGGCCTGGCCCTGCAGAGCAGACAGGACCTCTGCCCCAGTGTGGCTTCTGTCCCCCAAACACACCAGCGCAAGCACGGCATGGCATCTTTTTGCCTGCGTACTTGCGTAGCCCCGTGAACGGCTACGGAGCACCGCTGGTTCATAGGACAAACCACAGGAAGAGGCCATGGAGGAAGAAGAAGAGGAGGGGGTGGAGGAGAGAGGTGTGTCACAACCAGTAGTAGCATTTTGGAGGCGTGGCGGTGGGACAACCTCCAACACTACTGCACCTTGTCCTGAATCCTTCCCAGCTGCCAAAAGAGTGACCCAATGGGCCGTGAAAGAAAGGTAACGTCCCTGTCCATGCCTGCTGGACCATGAGTCAGCGGTAATATGCACCTTACCGCTGACCGCCCTGTCCAGCGAGGCCAAGACATTGCCTTCCACATGCCGGTAGAGAGCCGGAATAGCCTTCCGTGAGAAAAAGTGGCGTTTGGGAACCTGCCACTGAGGAACCGCACATTGCACAAACTCACGGAAGGGGGCCGAGTCTACCAACTGAAAAGGCAGCAGTTGAAGCGCTAGCAATTTAGCCAAGCTAGCATTCAACCGCTGGGCATGTGGATGGCTGGGAGTGAACTTCTTTCGACGGTCCAGCAGCTGGGGCAGGGAAATTTGCCTGCTAGAATCGGACGTCGGTGTACTGCTAGCAGAGTGGGCGCAAGTACTTGGCTGTGACACACCTAATTCTACACCTTCATTCCTCTCAGTGCATGTTTCAGAGAGGACTGAAGTTATAGTGGGGTTGGAGATCCCAGCTGATGCGGTGCAAGGAGAGGTCCGCTTTGTTCTTTGGTGTGGGTCTTTGAGGTAGGCTTGCCAACGAGCTGCATGGCAGGTCAACATATGTCTGGTCAGGCATGTGGTACCCAAGCGGCTGATGTTTTGGCCACGCGATATACGCTTGAGACATATGTTGCAAACAGCAGCTGTGCGATCTGATGCACTAGCCTCAAAAAAGGCCCACACCAAAGAACTTTTTGAATGACGGGCAGAGGCAGCGCCCTGCACAGGCGGAGCTCTGCGGTGTGATTCCGTCGGTGTACTGCCCTTACGCTGGCCACCAAAGGGCATCCTGCCTCGTTGGAGATGTGCCTCCTCCTCATCCTCCTCCTCCTCCTCTCTCCTATTAGGCACCCACGTGGAGTCATTGACCTCATCATCCCCTCCCTCCTCATCACTGGAGCCAATCTGGCAGTATGCTGCAGCTGCTGGAACATGACTGCCAGATTGGTGTCCTTCTTGAGCATCCCCTCTGTCTGCTCTCACGCTACTGCCTTCCTCTAGCTGGGTTTCATCATCAGACCCTTCGAAACGCTGGGCATCCTCCTGGAGCATGTACCCAACACTGTGCTGAAACAGTTCGGGGGACTCCTCAGGAGGAGGACATGGTGGGTCTAGGGAAGGAGTGACTGATGATTTGTCTGACATTGATACCAGGGAAGACGACGCTTTGGCAGCTGCTTTTCCAGTACCCTGAGCCTGGGTGAGAGAGGATGAGGAGGAGGAGGAGGGCTTGGTCATCCACTCTACCAAGTCTTCGGCATGATGTGGCTCAACATGTCCAGCTGCCGAAAAGAAGGACAAGCGTGTCCCATGGCCATGTGCTGATGACAATGCACCGCGTCCACGACCAGCACTGTTGCCCCCAGACACAGAGCCTGCTTGCCCTCTTTTATTGCCTCCTGACTGTCTGCCTCTCCTTGTTTGCCTTCCAGACATTCTAATAGATGGCCTGCAGGGAGATGGGAAAAAAGCAATAAGGGCTACCTTGAGGTGTCCTTCTCTGTCCCTTGAAACAAGGACTTTCACAGTGAAAGAAACTGACACTGTCCCTACCTAGAGTTTTCTGTCCCTAGAATAAATGTTTTTTTAATCACAATATAGCACAAGGACAATTCACTCAATGTCTCTCCAGGTCCCTGGAAACAAGGACTTGCAGAGTGAAAGAAAAAAAACACTCTCCCTACCTACAGTTTTCTGTCCCTAGAAAAAATGTTTTTTTTAATCACAATATAGCACAAGGAAAATTAACTCACTGTCCTTACAGGTCCCTGGAAACAAGGACTTGCAGAGTGAAAGAAACTGACACTGTCCCTACCTAGAGTTTTCTGTCCCTAGAATAAATGTTTTTTTTAATCACAATATAGCACAAGGAAAATTAACTCACTGTCCTTACAGGTCCCTGGAAACAAGGACTTGCAGAGTGAAAGAAACTGACACTGTCCCTACCTAGAGTTTTCTGTCCCTAGAATAAATGTTTTTTTTAATCACAATATAGCACAAGGACAATTAACTCACTGTCCTTACAGGTCCCTGGAAACAAGGACTTGCAGAGTGAAAGAAACTGACACTGTCCCTACCTAGAGTTTTCTGTCCCTAGAATAAATGTTTTTTTTAAGCACAATATAGCACAAGGACAATTAACTCACTGTCCTTACAGGTCCCTGGAAACAAGGACTTGCAGAGTGAAAGAAACTGACACTGTCCCTACCTAGAGTTTTCTGTCCCTAGAATAAATGTTTTTTTTAAGCACAATATAGCACAAGGACAATTAACTCACTGTCCTTACAGGTCCCTGGAAACAAGGACTTGCAGAGTGAAAGAAAAAAAACACTCTCCCTACCTACAGTTTTCTGTCCCTAGAAAAAATGTTTTTTTTAAGCACAATATAGCACAAGTAAAATTAACTCACTGTCCTTACAGGTCCCTGGAAACAAGGACTTGCAGAGTGAAAGAAAAAAAACACTCTCCCTACCTACAGTTTTCTGTCCCTAGAAAAAATGTTTTTTTTAATCACAATATAGCACAAGGAAAATTAACTCACTGTCCTTACAGGTCCCTGGAAACAAGGACTTGCAGAGTGAAAGAAACTGACACTGTCCCTACCTAGAGTTTTCTGTCCCTAGAATAAATGTTTTTTTTAATCACAATATAGCACAAGGACAATTAACTCACTGTCCTTACAGGTCCCTGGAAACAAGGACTTGCAGAGTGAAAGAAACTGACACTGTCCCTACCTAGAGTTTTCTGTCCCTAGAATAAATGTTTTTTTTAAGCACAATATAGCACAAGGACAATTAACTCACTGTCCTTACAGGTCCCTGGAAACAAGGACTTGCAGAGTGAAAGAAAAAAAACACTCTCCCTACCTACAGTTTTCTGTCCCTAGAAAAAATGTTTTTTTTAATCACAATATAGCACAAGGAAAATTAACTCACTGTCCTTACAGGTCCCTGGAAACAAGGACTTGCAGAGTGAAAGAAACTGACACTGTCCCTACCTAGAGTTTTCTGTCCCTAGAATAAATGTTTTTTTTAATCACAATATAGCACAAGGAAAATTAACTCACTGTCCTTACAGGTCCCTGGAAACAAGGACTTGCAGAGTGAAAGAAACTGACACTGTCCCTACCTAGAGTTTTCTGTCCCTAGAATAAATGTTTTTTTTAATCACAATATAGCACAAGGACAATTAACTCACTGTCCTTACAGGTCCCTGGAAACAAGGACTTGCAGAGTGAAAGAAACTGACACTGTCCCTACCTAGAGTTTTCTGTCCCTAGAATAAATGTTTTTTTTAAGCACAATATAGCACAAGGACAATTAACTCACTGTCCTTACAGGTCCCTGGAAACAAGGACTTGCAGAGTGAAAGAAAAAAAACACTCTCCCTACCTACAGTTTTCTGTCCCTAGAAAAAATGTTTTTTTTAAGCACAATATAGCACAAGTAAAATTAACTCACTGTCCTTACAGGTCCCTGGAAACAAGGACTTGCAGAGTGAAAGAAAAAAAACACTCTCCCTACCTACAGTTTTCTGTCCCTAGAAAAAATGTTTTTTTTAATCACAATATAGCACAAGGAAAATTAACTCACTGTCCTTACAGGTCCCTGGAAACAAGGACTTGCAGAGTGAAAGAAACTGACACTGTCCCTACCTAGAGTTTTCTGTCCCTAGAATAAATGTTTTTTTTAATCACAATATAGCACAAGGACAATTAACTCACTGTCCTTACAGGTCCCTGGAAACAAGGACTTGCAGAGTGAAAGAAACTGACACTGTCCCTACCTAGAGTTTTCTGTCCCTAGAATAAATGTTTTTTTTAAGCACAATATAGCACAAGGACAATTAACTCACTGTCCTTACAGGTCCCTGGAAACAAGGACTTGCAGAGTGA
This sequence comes from Rana muscosa, assembly GCA_029206835.1. Classification (NCBI taxonomy): domain Eukaryota; kingdom Metazoa; phylum Chordata; class Amphibia; order Anura; family Ranidae; genus Rana; species Rana muscosa. The sequence goes on along the minus strand of CM055118.1, from coordinate 324,373,551 downwards.
AAGAAACTGACACTGTCCCTACCTAGAGTTTTCTGTCCCTAGAATAAATGTTTTTTTAAGCACACTATAGCAGAAGCACAAAACACACTGACACTCTCCCTACCTATCCTTCTCTTTCCCTAAACTAAAGGAATCCAGGTTAAGCAAGAAAGAAATAACAGTCACTGTCCCTGCCTATGCTACTCTATCCCTGCTCCGGAACACACTACACTAGGCCGCCGTGCTGGCGGCCTTTTATAGTGTGGGGCGTGTACTAAACACCCTCAGCAATAATTGGCCACAGGCATCCTGCCTGTGGCCAATCATTGCTCTCCTCGCTGCCGGCGCTGTGATTGGCCAAGCATGCGGGGTCACAGTGCATGCTTGGCCAATCACAGCGCCTGGATGACACTGCGATGGCGTAGTGCATTGTGGGCCGTTCGCGTCACTCGAATTTGGCGCGAACGGCCCAAATCGTTCGATCTTCGTCGAACGATCGAACAGCCAATGTTCGAGTCGAACGTATGTTCGACTCGAACACGAAGCTCATCCCTAGTCAAGATGTATTTTGGCAAATGTGAGACAAGCCTTTGTGTTCTTTTTGATCAACAGTGGCTTTCGCCTTGAAACTCTCCCATGGATGCCGTTTTTGCCTAGTCTCTTTCTTATGCCTCGTACACACGACCAGTTTTCCCGGCAGGAAAACTGCCATGACAGTATTTCGCCAGGAAAAACGGCCGTGTGTATGCTCAATCGCAGTTTTCCCGACAGGAAAACTGTGGGGCAAAAAAGAGAGAACTTGTTCTCTATTTTCCCGTCAGGAAAAAATCCTGCCGAGAAAACCCGGTCGTCTGTATGGTTTCCCGAGGGGGGAAAAAACGCGAATGCTCGTAAACAATTTGATGCATGTGCGGAAGCCTAGTACATCATTTTGTTGGCTCGTCGTAGTCTTTGACGTCACCGCGTTCTCGACATTCAAAAGTTCAGCGGTCTTTTGTGTGACCATGTGTATGCAAGGCAGGCTTGACAGGAATCTCGTCAGGAAAAACGTAGTTTTTTTTCCTGCCGGGAAAAATGGTTGTGTGTACGAGGCATAACTGATGAATCATGAACACTGATCTTACCTGAGGCAAGTTAGACCTGCAATTCTTTAGATGTTGTTCTGGGGTTTTTTTTATGACCACCTAGATGAGTCGTTGTTGTGCTCTTGGAGTAAATTGGGCCACTACTTTGGAAGGATTCTCACTTTGGTTCGCTGAAGTCCCAAAGCCTTAGAATTTTTTTAACCCTTTCCAGACTGATACATGTCAATTATTTTGACAAAAAAAGGGAATGAACAAAGAGCGGGACTTTTCATGAAGCACACGGGCACAATATAAGATTTAACCACTTGTTTACTGGGCTCTTAAACCCCCTTCCTGCCCAGGCCAATTTTCAGCTTTCAGCACTGTCACGCTTTGAATGACAATTGCGCGGTCGTGCGACGTGTCTCCCAAACAAAATGTACGTCTTTTTTTTCCCACAAATAGAGCTTTCTTTTGGTGGTATTTGATCATCTTTGCGGTTTTTATTTTTTGCGCTATACAGAAAAAAAGAGCGACAATTTTGAAAAAAAAACACTTTTTTACTTTTTGCTATTATAAATATCCCCATTTTAAAAAAAAAATAAAAAAATTTTTCCTCAGTTTAGGCTGATACGTATTCTTCTACATATTTTTGGTAAAAAAAAAAATCGCAATAGGCGTTTATTGATTGGTTTGCGCAAAAGTTATAGTGTCTACAAAATAGGGGATAGTTTTATAGCATTTTTATTAATATTTTTTTTTTTTACTAGTAATGGCAGCGATCAGCAATTTTTATTGTGACTGCGACATTATGGCGGACACATAGGACACTTTTGACACCATTTTGGGACCATTGTCATTTTTACAGCGATCAGTGCTATAAAAAATGCACTGGTTACTGTAAAAATTACACTGGCAGTGAAGGGATTAACCAGTAGGGGCGCTGAAGGGGTTAAGTGTGCCTAAGAGAGTGATTCTTACTGTGGGGGGAGGGGACTGACTGGGGGAGGTGACTGATGGTTGTCCCTATGTACAAGGGACACACCATCGGTCTCCTCTCCATGACAGGACGTGGATCTCTGTGTTTACACACAGAGATCCACGTCCCTGGCTTTGTAAATGCCGATCGCGGGTACCTGGTAGACATCGCGGCCGCCAGGCCCGCGCATCGGCACCCGCGTGACGCGGCGGGCACGGAAGTTCCCCAATACGCGCTCGGGAGCGTGCGCCAGGGACGAGGAAAGGGGCAGACGTCAATTGACGTCCTCCCGGCATTCTAGGTCCGCGCTGTAGCTGTCATTCAGCTATAGCGCGGACCCCTAGTGGTTAAATAGGGGATAGTTTTTATTGGTTAGAATAATGGTGTAAGTTACATTATCTTTACATATCTGAATTTTATGCTTTTTGCTATAAATCAGATTAAATTTAGTACACGATATAAAAAAACAGCTATCACATAATACAAATATATTCCAACAAGGAATCAGCATACATAATGGTAAATAACAATAACCATTATGTATGCTGATTCCTTGTTGGAATATATTTGTATTATGTGATAGCTGTTTTTTATATTGTGTACTAAATTTAATCTGATTTATAGCAAAAAGCATAAAATTCAGATATGTAAAGATAATGTAACTTACACCATTATTCTAACCAATAAAAACTATCCCCTATTTAAATCCTATATTGTGCCCGTGTGCTTCATGAAAAGTCCCGCTCTTTTTTGTCATTTATTAACCGGGATGGAGGTGGGGACAGAACAGCCCCACTTTCCTCATATAAAGTCCCATCCATTTGTTTTCCCCCCCCCCCCCCCATTTCATGTCAATTACTTTGTTTCTTATCTGTTCTTGAATTTCTTTGGATCGCGGCACGATTTGCTGCTTTTTTGAGATCTTTTAGCGGGCTTCACTTTGTCAGATAGCTTCTATTTCAGTGATTTATTGATTCAAGAGGTCTGGCAGTAATCAGGCCAGGGTGAGGCAAGTCAAATTTAACTCCGCTTTCCAAAAAGTTTAGTTAATCACAGTTCATTCATAAACTTTTTCCATTGATACATGAAATCAATTTAAAATTTGCATTTTGTATTTACTTGGGCTATCTTTGTGTAATATTAATATTTGTTTGATGATCTGAATCATTTAAGTGTGACAAATATGCAAAAAATATAAATAAAATCAGGAAGGGGGCAAATAACTTTACACAGCACTGTATATATATAATATACAGTATATATATATATATATATATATATATACATACACACACTGTATATACACAAACACAGTGTGTCTGTATAATATATATATATATAATTTTTTTATTTTTTTTTTATGGATGGAAGATCCCTCATGGGGTTTTTTAGCAGCATAGAGCAAGTGACAGTGATTTTCTTAAAAAATGATTAAAGGGGTTGTAAAGGTAGATGTTTTTTCCCCTTAATGCATCCTACATCCGACAGTACCGACAGTACCCGCCCCCCCGAGCCCCCGTTTTACTTACCTTACCCCTCGAAAGTCCCGCGCTTGTCCCCATCATCCTCCTCCGTTTTCAGCCTGGCTGTCGATTGGCTGCACTGGATGGATTGAAAGCAGCGCAAGCCATTGGCTGGCGCTGCTGTCAATCACATCCAATGACGCGGCGCGCCGGGCCTGAGTGATACAGTCGGCGGCTATGGCCACCGCTGTATCACGGGAGACCGCCCGCAATAACTCCACACCATGCGAGCTCGCTCGCATGAAGGTGTGGAGTCCTTGCGGGAAGGAGCCGAGACAGCTGCCGAGGGACCCCAGAAGACGTGGATCAGGGCCACTGTGTGCAAAATGAGCTGCACAGTGAAGGTAAGTATGACATGTTTGTTATTTTAAAAAAAATAAAAAATTTCCTTTACTGATCCTTTAAGCTTTATTTTAACATGGTATCAAAGGTCATAAAAAATATAAAAAATTGTATTAGTCTGGCCGTAACATAAAACATATCTCGTAAACAGCAAAAACAACTACACATGTACTTGGATATATTATAAAACCATGAAGATTTATTGGGGTTTTGCATTTGTCCCTACACGTTTCGACCTGTTTAGGGTCAAGGTTTTCTTCAGGGGAGCGAAATACATATTCTAAGCGAAAAAATAAAAAGGTAAAAGGTTTATGAATTACATTGTTTACGGGTATATCAATCGGTTACATGTTCGTTATATTTTCTATTTTTAAGATATGGTATAATTATTTGTGTTTTGCCGGTTTCACAACGAGAAAGTCAAACCTCATGGCCAGACGGTTCACTGCTCATCTAAAACCACTCCATGCTCCGGTGATCTCATGGCATCCTCACACTGGTCCCGGATACTCCACAGCGGAAGCCCCACCCCCGCACGACTTACAAGGAGTCACCCCCTGATGGGACCAGAATGGGAGGGGGAGGAAAAAAGGGGGACCGAAGGAGGAGGGGGAATCCCCAAAGCACCTGTGATTGTCTGGATAACAAGATTTAAAAGGATTTTATTTAGTTTATGCTAACCCCATGGTTGGACACAGACAGATCATGAAGGGCCTAATGGTGCATGTATAACATTATAGTATAAATTTTAGTATGATTATTTTAATAGAGATATAACCAGTGTGTGTTATATGCACGCACGCACCTGGCCCGACAGCAGTATTTTATTTTTTATTTTATTTGTATATTTTAGAATTATTAATTTATCGACATGGGATATGGTCACAAAGCGATATCTAGTATCCTGGGTCAGCTTAAGGCCAGGGCGTGCATACAAAAATTCACACTTTTGGTATTTCCTAACAATCAACTAATTGTTAGAAGGTCTAATAAAATTATTAATATACTGGAAGGTTGAATGGAATGAAAAATATTTGTATTAATATTATTGTATTTGTTTATGTTATGTTTGTTTTAGATATTAATAATAATTCATTTAACATTAGTATGAAATAAAAATTCAATATGATGAATGAGTGATCGGTGTTAGAGAATAAAGTGAATGGGATAAGTGAAAAGGATAAATGTGCGTGGTGAACAAAATTAATATGGTTAGAAAATTTTGAATGACACTAAAATAATAATATATAATAAATAATGATGAAGTGATTATGTGTGAAAAAATGAGTATAAAATAATATTGAAAAGAAATGAGAGAATTAATGAATTAAAACAACATAATTTGTTGAGTGGAGTAATGGAGTGCTATTGTCCATGTGAAGGCTTAAAAAAGCAAACTCAAAAAGGAGTGGTGTGTATGTGAATGAAATGAGAAGTGATGATAAACTCATTTGGTGAAAAAGGTTTTTACCTTGAATTGATCGGGAGGTCAGAATAGCTCCACAATAAATGGTATCTATTTGGGCAGTTGAAGCCTGAACAACTTTGATGTCTATAGGGCTTGAAAATAAAAGATAAAAAGTTCCAAATTAGTCCTAATCCATGTTTAATTAGAGCAACAAGCAAATAGGCCTACACCATGATCCGTTTTAGCTGCTTATCTTGGGGAGAGACTTTTGTTGGTGTGTCAGTGTATTGAGACGCCATCCAGAGATCACACACTGATCAGCTGGAGGCTGGGTGTTTTTTTTATCTTGCAGTATTGGATGACATAATTGTCATCAGCTGCTGAGATCCCCGTCTCCTCCCATTCCTCCTTCAATCCCCCCCTACCACACACACACATCAGCCCCAGCCGCTGATGAACAGCGCCTAAGGGGTAACAAGGGAAAATGTACCTCAAAGTAATGGGATTTTAAGGGCAATGAAAATTATATATAGAAATTGGAAAAATTGTGAAAAAAATATATGGAAAAATATAAAAATAATTTATTAATATACATAAGCAACATCAATCACCAGGAGGTGATAACCACTTAAAAACAATTTACATGAATATACATAAATAGCCATATAGTGAACAAAGAATGATGACTGTATAGAACCCAAAGGAAATGGAGTCCTAACAATGATAGAACTGCTGAACCCGACGCGTTTCGAAATGTGTGAGTAAATGAAAATCTTCTTCAGGGATGGCAGTATCTCTAAAATTGTAGAATACATCATGAGTACAGTACATGGCATAACAGATCATAACTCCACATTAATTATACATAGTGAATGACCAAAAACAAAAAACAAAGGAAGAAAAGCAAAAACTTACATATATGTGCATCCTTGTACGGGACAAATCACAGAATGGTCCACCGATCCTACTACATCATGAAGGAGCCCATAAACCGAAAGGTTAACTTGCACTGTCAAACATAAAGACTCCAATAAAACTCCTCAACCAAAAAAGGGGGAGGGAAAAAGGGACAAAACCTATAGAGGAAGGAAAGGACGGACCATGAAAATCTTCATATTAAAAGCCCCCCCTCCCCAAAGGCTCCAAAAAAGGAACCAAAAGTTTTTGACAGTGCAAGTTAACCTTTCGGTTTATGAGGTTTATGGCCTCTGCCGTCATCGCCGTGGCAACAGCGAGACACTCCGACCCCCCCACGCACGCGCGCGTGGCGGCGCGAAAGCATCACGCGCATGCGGGCGGGCAACGCAGGCGCGTGGGGCCCCGAAGTGTCCAGCGATGATCCCGGTACGCCGCCGACACACAGGAGCTCCTTGAAGCGGCGCTGGTGGTATAGCGCACCACTCGGAGCTGTTTTGGAGAACCACTGAGGCAGTATCTCCCCCACGTGACGGGAAGAGGGGAGGGGGCGGAAAAACCTACCCCCGAGAGGAAACAAAGGGGTGCAGGAGCGGCGGACCACCAGGAGGTGGAGGGCACAGAAAAAACAGCAATCTGAGAATTGTTCCCTACGTTTTGTGTCAATACTATAATAAATTAAACAAAAACCATATTAAGTTATAAATGTATTCATTCCACTTTGGTGTGGCAGTCACTAATTAGACAATGATTGATTTAATATGGGCTAGAGGACAAACATCATAATGAGATTACTGGGCCAATAGCCTGCTCTTTACAACGCTTATGTGTTAGAGGGAGGGAAAGGGGGAGCGGGTGTTTAACCACCCAATTTTATATAGGATAGGTAACACATATATACGGGTTGTGGGTGCTGCGCACCCCGGTATGTAAATTTTGGATGGAAGATCCCTCATGGGTTTTTTTTAGCAGCATAGAGCAAGTGACAGTGATTTTCTTAAAAAATTATTAAGCTTTATTTTAACATGATATCAAAGATCAAATGAACATGGATACATACAGGACATAAAAAAAATATATAAAAAATTGTATTAGTCTGGCTGTAACATATCTCGTAAACAGCAAAACAACTACACATGTACTTGGATATATTATAAAACCATAAAGATTTATTGGGGTTTCGCATTTGTTCCTACGCGTTTCGACCTGTTTGGGGTCAAGGTCTTCTTCAGGGGAGCGAAATACATATTCTAAGCGAAAAAAGAAAAAGGTAAAAGGTTTATGAATTACATTGTTTACAGGTATAACAATCGGTTACATGTTCGTTATATTTTCAATTTTTAAGTTATGGTAAAATTATTTGCGTTTATTTACCGGTTTCACAATGAGAAAGTCAAACCTCATGGCCAGACGGATTACTGCTCATCTAAAACCACTCCATGCTCCGGTGATCTCATGGCATCCTCACACTGGTCCCAGATCCTCCATAGCGAAAGCCCCACCCCCGCACAACTTACAAGGGGTCACCCCCTGATGGGACCAGAATGGGAGGGGGAGGAAAGAAGGGGGGCCGAAGGAGGAGGGGATCCCCGGCCTCTGCCGCCATCGGCATGGCAACAGCGAGACATTCCGACCCCCCACGCGCGCGCGGCGGCACCACCGGCGCCTGCGACGTGAAGGCATCACGCGCAGGCGCGCGGGGTCCTGAAGTGTCCAGCGATGATCTCGGTGCTTGCGTGCATATAACACACACTGGTTATATCTCTATTAAAATAATCATACTAAAATTGATACTATAATGTTATACATGCACCACTAGGCCCTTCATGATCTGTCTGCATCCAACCATGGGGTTAGCATGAACTAAATAAAATCCTTTTTAAATCTTGTTATCCAGACAATCACAGGTGCTTTGGGGATTCCCCCTCCTCCTTCGGCCCCCATTCTTACCTCCCCCTCCCTCATTCTGGTCCCATCAGGGGGTGACTCCTTGTAAGTTGTGCGGGGGTTGGGCTTCCGCTGTGGAGGATCTAGGACCAGTGTGAGGATTTCATGAGATCACCAGAGCACCCACAACCCGTATATATGTGTTACCTATTCTATTTATATATATATATATATATATATATATATATATATATACACACACACACACACACACACACACACACACACACACACAGTATCTCACAAAAGTAAGTACACCCTTAATATTTTTGTAAATATTTTGTTATATCTTTTCATGTGACAACACTGAAGAAATTACACTTTGCTACAATGTAAAGTAGTGAGTGTACAGCTTGTATAACAGTGTAAATTTGCTGTCAAAATAACTCAACACACAGCCATTAATGTCTATACAGCTGGCAACAAAAGTGAGTACACCCCTAAGTAAAAATGTCCAACTTGGGCCTAAAGTGTCAATATTTTGTGTGGCCACCATTTTTTTCCAGCACTGCCTTAACCCTCTTGGGCATGGAGTTCACCAGAGCTTCACAGGTTGCCACTGGAGTCCTCTTCCACTCCTCCATCACGACATCACGGAGCTGGTTGATGTTAGAGACCTTGCGCTCCTCCACCTTCCATTTGAGGATGCCCCACAGATGCTCAATAAGGTTTAGGTCTGGAGACATGCTTGGTCAGTCCATCACCTTTACCCTCAGCTTCTTTAGCAAGGCAGTGGTCGTCTTGGAGATGTGTTTGGGGTCGTTATCAATGTTGGAATACTGCCCTGCGGCCCAGTCTCCGAAGGGGGGGGGGATCATGCTCTCTTCAGTATGTCACAGTACATGTTGGCATTCATGGTTCCCTCAATGAGCTCTAGCTCCCCAGTGCTGGCAGCACTTGTGCAGCCCCAGACCATGACACTGCCACCACCATGCTTGACTGTAGGCAAGACACACTTGTCTTTGTACTCCTCACCTGGTTGCCGCCACACATGCTTGACACCATCTGAACCAAATAAGTTTATCTTGGTCTCATCAGACCACAGACAGGGTTCCAGTAATCCATGTCCTTAGTCTGCTTGTCTTCAGTAAACTGTCTGTGGGCTTTCTTGTGCATCATCTTCAGAGGAGTCTTCCTTCTGGGACAACAGCCATGCAGATCAATTTGATGCAGTGTGCGGCGTATGGTCTGAGTACTGACAGGCTGACCCCCCCCCCCCACTCCTTCAACCTCTGCAGCAATGCTGGCAGCACTCATACGTCCATTTCCCACAGATAATTTCTGGATATGATGCTGAGCATGTGCACTCAACTTCTTTGGTTGACCATGGCGAGGCCTGTTCTGAGTGGAACCTGTCCTGTTAAACCGCAGTATGGTCTTGGCCACCATGCTGCAGCTCAGTTTTAGGGTCTTGGCAATATTCATATAGCCTAGGCCATTTTTTTTTATGAAAAATCTTTTTCTCTTATCGTCCATGGACTGACACAGCCTCTCTTACACTTTACCTGTGGGTTATGTCCCTGCTTGCAGGAGAAGACCTAGGCAGAATGTGAAATGTTATACATACATTCTAAAAAGCCAGAGCTGAACAGCCCCGCCCAGGGGGGCGTTTCCTCCACTCATAACCCTCCCACTGCAGTCAGCAGACCTCAGTTTTTTTCTGCCTAGCAGAAGGAGAAGACGTGGCTCTCTCAGGAGCCAGTCTCCTGGAAGATTTTATTTTTGAGACCTTCAATCAACTGTCGGCTGGGCAACAGGTTGGGTACACTGGTATCCTTGTAGTCTTCCCTGTCCGACCATCGAGCATGCTGATCCTCGCCTTGTGTGCGTGAGACTCAGTTCACGACATGCCCCATGACTCCAGGGGTGGCCGGGTTTCTTTTATGCTCCCGCGGTCCTCTCAAGATTAAATAGTACCTGTCTGTATCTTTCGCGGTGGCCCGGGCTGACAGCTACTCAGTACTACTCTGTGATAGGTCTGTCTGAAACAAGCCAGTGGGTTCCTCTGGGACGGGTAAGTAGTCTCTCCTGCTGCAGGTGAGTACATGCTGGCTGTGTTTCTTTATATGGGTTTTTTTCCCTGTCTCCCCCTTATTATGCTGCTCTCTGCACCCTGTACTGGTGCTGTGCTGTGTGGGGGTACTTGGGGGTCGCTCTGGCCTGGCGGGGGGCGCTCATGTCTGTGTAGTGGGTGGACTTTGGGAGAGGAGCAGTGTTCTGGTGTGTGAGTGTTTGGAGACTTCATTGCGTGCGCCACTGTGTGGTGATTTTAAAATATGCGCTAGGCGGCCATCTTGCCGTGGATTAATGGCGCAGTAATACTGCGGCCGGCGGCCATTTTCTTGAAGCCGCGGCGCTTTCACTTTCAGTTTCGGCCTCTATCGGAGCTGCTGCGGCGCGAATCTCCTCACGATCTCCTCACAATATCCTCACACTCTCCTCAGGCTTCACTCGCGCTGCAGCGCAGTTTCATACAGCGGAACTGATCGGTCCTTAAGGGTTAGTGAGTCCTCTGGGTATCCCCTCCTCAGCCTCAGCGCAGCCAGTGGGTGGACTATATTATTCACTGTAATAGTGTATAAGGTCTCAGAGGGTGGCAGTATGGATTCTGGTTCACCTGCTTCTCCACACTTGTCAGAGGCAACTGGCAGTGCTCCTGCACCTGCGGCCCCTATGGACCAGTTGTCGGCAGTCCTGGAATCATTCCTTGTCAGGATGGAAGCGGTGTCTGAGCGCAAGGGAGCTGTAAAGCGCCCCCTCCCCACACATTCTCCTGTAGGGGAGTGCTCTGTCACAGATATGGGCCTAGCTACTGCTGCTCAGGACCCTAGCTCTGAGGATTTTCATGTTTTTGAACAGGACATTCCTTGTGAGGAAGACTCCAGTTCTGAACCAATAACTGACAGGGCGCTTGTAAGTGAACTCATTGATGCTGTGAGGGACACTCTCAAGCTGAATGTTGAGGCTGAGGAACCTCAGGTGTAAGCTGTCTCCTTTGGTTCCTTTAACCACTTAACGACCGCTCACTGTACATATACGTCGGCAGAATGGCACCTGGAGGCACAATCACGTACCTGTACGTGCCTGCCTTCCAATCGGACCCCCCTTCGGTACAGTGAGCGGTTGGGATTGCTCATCCGTGATGAGGGGGCGACCATTGGTTTCTGGCCACCCCCTCCCGATCGCTCCCGGCGAATCAAATGCTACCTTTGCCTGTGTAATGTAGACACAGGCAGAGAGGAAGCAGCAGGAAGTGATGTAATCTCTCCTGCGGCGCCCACATATACCGGAGCGCCGTGGAGAGAAGACATCAGGTTAGTGCACAAGCAGTACACTGACACCAGGACACATAGGCACACGATCGCCCCCCCCAGATCACCCCCCAGCCCCCAGTCACAGTGTCACCGATTGCAGTGATCATTTATTTACTGATCACTGCAATCAGTGACATTTGTAACTGTAAAAGTGTCAGGGCAGTTAGTGTTAGGTCCCTTAGGTCCAGGGTAGCCCCCCAACCCCCCCCCCAATAAAGGTTTAACCCCTTGATCACCCCCCAGGTAACCCTTTCAGCCCCTAGCACCACTGTCACTAAGCGATCGTTATTCTGATCAGTGTATTAGTGTCGGTGATGCCGCTAGGTAGTCAGTTATTTTTTTATGTTCGCCGCCAGGTTTTTATAGCGTTGAAACTGTGATAGGTAGTGAGGAGTGAAATCAAACATTTTCGCCCTTAGAAATCCTGAAGGCGGTGCTTGGTTTTCGGGGTCCCGTACGCGGCTAGGCTCCTAAAAAGTCCCACACATTTGGTATCCCCGTACTCAGGAGAAGCAGCAGAATGGATTTTGGGGTGCAATTCCACATATAACCATGGCATGTGTGAGAAATATATCATTTAGTGACAACTTTTTGTAATTTTTTATTTATTTTTTTTGTCATTATTCAATCACTTGGGACAAAAAAAAAATATTCAATGGGCTCAACATGCCTCTCAGCAATTTCCTTGGGGTGTCTACTTTACAAAATGGGGTCATTTGGGGGGGTTTTGTACTGCCCTGCCATTTTAGCACCTGAGATAGGCAGTCATAAATTAAAAGCTGTGTAAATTCCAGAAAATGTACCCTAGTTTGTAGACCCTATAACTTTTGCGCAAACCAATAAATATACGCTTATTGACATTTTTTTTTACTAAAGACATGTGGCTGAATACATTTTGGCCTAAATGTATGACTAAAATTGAGTTTATTAGATTTTTCTTATAACAAAAAGTAGAAAATATCATTTTTTCTGTTTATATTGCAAAAAAAAAAAAAATCGCAGAGGCAATCAAATACCATTAAAAGAAAGCTCTATTTGTGCGAAGAAAAGGACGCAAATTTCGTTTGGGTACAACATTGCATGTCCGCACAATTTCCAGTTAAAGCAGCGCAGTGCCAAATCACCTCTGGTCATTATGGTCCGTATTGGTCCGGTCCTTAAGTGGTTAAAGCCGTTTTTTCAAAAAAGGTCTTTCCATATGTGCCTTTTTTTTTTTGATACATTCATTGACCAAGTCTGGGATAAGCCTCAGAAGACTTTGACGGTCCCGCGGCACCTAGCCATAAGGTACCCCTTTGAGGAGGACCTGGTTAAGAAGTGGGCTCTACCCCCAGTGGTCGACCCCCCGGTTGCCCGTTTGAATAAGGCTACCGTGCTCCCAATGGAAGGGACTCCTGCATTTATGGATCCCACTGACAGGAGGTCAGAGGTGGTGAGTAGAACTATGTTTACCTTGTTGGGGTCTGCCTTACGCCCTATAGTGGCGCCGACACTTGTGTCTCAGACACTCACAGGATGGGCAAAGATTTTGCACCAGACGGTACAGGAGCATAATCTCCCTCCTGAGACCATTGCCCTGGCTCACCAACTTGCGCAGGGTTTAGTTTCTGTGTGCGATGCCACTTTGGATGCGGCCCCTTTAATATCTGGGGCCTCTATCTCTGCTGTGGTGCTGCGTCGCCTTATCTGGCTGAAATGCTGGTCGGCCGACCTAGCTTTCGAAAAGCTCCTGGCTGACTTGCCCTTTAAGGGCGGTAGACTGTTTGGGGCTGCCCTGGATGACATTATTAAGGATGTCAAGGGGGGTAAGAGCTCCTTCCTTCCTCAGTCTGTTAAGGGAAAGGAGCCCCACAGCAGGCCAGGCCCTTCCTTTCCGGCGAAGAAGACGTTTTTTCGTCAGTCAGAATCCACGGGTAAGCCCGCCCAGACTGAAAAAAGTGCGGCTGGGGGACATAAGCGTCCCTGGGTGCGTAAGCCTACCAAGCAAGCTCCCAAGCCCGCCACCGCATGAAGTCTTGCCCCTGTCCGACTCTGGGGTGGGGGGACGTCTTCGCAGGTTCACGGGTTCGGTGGACCTCCCGGATCTCCGACCGGTGGGTGTGCGAGGTGGTCACCTCAGGATACAGGATAGAGTTCCGTTACTGGCCCCCAGACAGATTTTTTCCCTCAAATCTCCCTCTCCTTCCTGCCTTTCGGGTGGCCCTCTTAGAGGCCATACAGGATTGATCAGGTACGGAGTGAATGTGCCAGTTCCGTCACAGGAGAGGTTTCAGGGGTTCTACTCGAATCTGTTTGTAGTCCTAAAAAAGGACGGGGTTCGGCCAATCCTGGACCTCAAGGCCCTGAATTCCTTTGTGAAGGTGCAAAAGTTCTGCATGGAATCCATTCGCACGGTGATCGCTACACTCCATCAAGGGGATTTTCTGGCGTCCTTCGACATCAAGGATGCCTACTTCCATATTCCGATCTGCGCAAGTCACCAGATGTTTCTGCGCTTGCGATCGGCGAAGTCCACTATCAATTTGTGGCTCTTCCCTTCGGCCTAGCCTCGGCACCAAAGGTGTTTACCAAGGTGCTTGCTCCAGTTCTAGCTTTGCTGAGACAGCGAGGCATTGCTATCATGGACTATCTGGACGATCTTCTTCTAAGAGCAGACAATGGCTCAGAATTAGAAGAAAGTGGGACTATCGTCAGTCAGACCCTCAGGGACTTCGGGTGGCTCCTGAACATTCAGAAGTCGGTCCTGGTCCCAACTCAGCATTTGGAGTATCTAGGTCTGATCCTGGACTCCTTGGAGGCAAAGGTATTCCTACCCCTGGTGAAGTTCCCACCAGTGCGGGTCCTGACGTCCCGAAAATGGTCGTCAATCCGTTTTTGCATGAGAGTCCTGGGACTCATGGTCGCCTCGGTCGAGGCCGTTCCGTATGCCCAATCACACACGGGCATTACAGACAGAGGTTCTGTCCACTTGGGACAAATCCCCGTTGTCCTTGAATCTTCAGATCCAGGTGAGTCACCCAGTCAGCGTGTCCCTGGCGTGGTGGTTGAGGTCCCCGGCTCTTCGGGCCGGGAAGTCATTCCTCCCTATCCAGTGGACGGTGATCACGGCGGACGCCAGCCTGACGGGCTGGGGTAGAGTCCGGGGAGTCCTGTCAACCCAAGGGCTTTGGACTCCGAAATACGGGCAATCAGACTGTGCCTCTCCTCGTGGTCGGAGAGACCACAGGATAGCTCCCTCAGGAACCAGTCGGACAACGCCACGGCGGTGGCGTATAACAACCATCAAGGGGGGACTCGGAGCTCAACTGCGGCTTCTGAGGTCGCCCACATCCTAAGGTGGGCCGAAAGAAGTGTGCTGGCTCTGTCGGCCGTCTACATTCCGGGCGTAGACAATTGGCAGGCGGACTATCTGAGTCGCCAGACGCTGGACACGCTGGATGTGGACCTGATGGCCTCTCGACTCAATCGCAAGGTGTTGAGGTATGTGGCCAGGTCCAGGGATCCTTGGGCGGATGCCTCGGATGTGTTGGTGGCCCCATGGGGTCATTATCACCTGATATATGTTTATCCTCCGCTGCAGCTGCTTCCTCGTCTGCTGCGCAGGGTGGCGACCAAGGGGATTCCGGTGATCCTCATTGCTCCGGATTGGCCTTGGCGTCCTTGGTACGCCGATCTGGTACGTCTCGTCGCGGACGTTCCTTGGCGGTTGCCAAAGAGGGAGGACCTTCTGTCTCAAGGTCCTATATTTCATCCTGCTTTACAGTCTCTGGCTTTAACGGCATGGCTATTGAAAGCCAGGTGCTGAGGGACCGAGGTCTCTTGGATTCGGTCATTTCGACGATGTTAAGGGCAAGGAAGTCTTCCTCCAGAAAGATATATCACCGTACCTGGAAAGCTTACATCGCTATGTGCGAAGAGCTGGACTGGCGTCCACGGACGTATTCCGTCCCCAGAATCCTGCGGTTCTTGCAGCGTGGCGTGACCCAAAAGCTTGCTTTGAGTACCATCAAGGGTCAGATTTCGGCCTTGGCCGTCTTCTTTCAGCGACCGCTAGTGGGTCATTCCTTGGTTAGCACCTTTGTGCAGGAGGTTCGCCATGTGCTCCCTCCTGTTAAACCTCCTCTCCTTCCTGGGGATCTGAAATTGGTGCTCTCGGTTCTCCAGGAACCTCCCTTTGAAAATATCAGAGATATTACCCTCTTGTCTCAGAAGGTGGCCTTCTTAGTGGCCATTACTTCTGTTAGACGGGTGTCTGAGTAGCCGGCCTTGTCCTGCAAGTCGCCCTATTTGGTCATCCATAAGGATAAGGCAGTGTTGCGTCCGCGACCTTCTTTTTTGCCAAAGGTGGTCTCGGCCTTTCACCAAAATGAGGACATTGTCCTCCCGTCCTTGTGTCCTCACCCATCGCATCCGAGACAGTTTGCGCTTCACACATTGGATGTGGTACGTGCCTTGCGGGTGTACCTGTCTGCTACTGCTTCTATTCGGAAGTATGACTCACTGTTTGTCTGTTTTTGGTCCAAAACAGGGCCAAGCGGTTTCGTCTGCCACCATTTCTAGGTGGATCAGACAGACCGTTATACAGGCCTATACCCTCAAGGGGCGGGCGCCTCCCTTTCCGGTTACGGCGCATTCCACCAGGGCAATTGGTGCTTCCTGGGCTGTCCAACATCAAGCGTCGGTTGCACAAGTGTGCAAGGCGGCAACCTGGTCATCCGTTCATACCTTTTCTAAGTTCTATAAGGTTGATGTGGCTGCATCTTTGGATGCTTCCTTCGGCCGCAAGGTGTTGCAGGCCGCTGTTTAATGTTGCAACTCCTCCGTTGAGGAGCTCTGCCTTGTTTGGAATTAAGTTTTTGGTTTTTCATTTATACTGCTCCCATCCCTCTTGACACTGCTTTGGGACATCCCACGGGTAAAGTGTAAGAGAGGCTGTGTCAGTCCATAGACGATAAAAGAAAAAATAAGATTTTTGTACTCACCGTAAAATCCGTTTCTCTGACGTCCATGGACTGACACAGCACCCACCCTTCTTTTCAAGGTTTGTACTGCTTTGTTACGAACTGAGGTCTGCTGACTGCAGTGGGAGGGTTATGTCCGGAGGAACCGCTCCCCTGGGCGGGTCTGTTCAGCTCTGGCTTTTTAGAATGTATGTATAACATCTCACATTCTGCCTAGGTCTTCTCCTGCAAACAGGGACATAACCCACGGGTAAAGTGTAAGAGAGGCTGTGTCAGTCCATGGACGTCAGAGAAACTGATTTTACAGTGAGTACAAAAATCCTATTTTTATTTGAATTTTAGATACACAAAATTAGCCCACGCAGGAGCCATTCTCCTGCTGCGGGAACAGGTTGCAGCAGGGCACAACCATAAACATTAAACATCCTACTTAAACTACAACCCCAATGTGGGGAGAGGGTCAGTTCAGGGTGAACAGTGCTCAACATAATGTCAGGAGGATGTTGCATCCTGAGAAAAAAAATTGGGTCATTACATTAACAAACTAGTATTAATCCTTTAAACTAGTTAGTGGTTACTGCATCATTTGCCGTGGAAGCATCCTCTAACCAACAAGTCCATACCTTCTCAAATTTTTGTGGACAGCCCCTACCCGAGTAGGTGGCCTTATAGAGGGGTAAACTGGCTTTTCCAGAATCCGACAGAGGGGGAGATGTTTTTTTCCAATGCATAGTAATAGCCTTACGGGCATAGTACAGAAGCAGGGAGATGAGTACTTTCCTGGGTTGAAGCACTGACATTTGTTCCACCAGCCCCAGCAGACAATATTTAGGGTCATAAGGGACACGAGTGTTAGTGACCTTAGCAATTACCCGGAGTATTGCCATCCAATAATGTGCTATCGCTGGGCAATCCCAGAAAATGTGAAAAAAGTCACCCAGTTGATGCGAGCAACGCCAGCACGCCGAAGAATGTGCCGGCGACACCTGGTGCAGCCTTTGGGGCGTATAGTGAGCTCTATGTACAATTTTGTATTGAACTAGTTTGTCCCGTGTGAGACCAGAGGGGAGAAGGGAAAGTCCCAAATCTCCCTCCAGTCGTCCTCGTCCAGCCCCGGTATGTCCCCCACCCATTTCCTGTGGAGGGAGGACAGCTCAGGGGCGGCAGCAACCAACAGGGACCCATAGAGTTCTGACGTGGGTTTCCCCAATTCCTTCACCCGAAGGGTGGATTCGAGCTCAGAATACTCCAAGACAACTGGTTGGCCCAAGAACTGATACCTAAAGGCATGAGCCATTTGAAGGTACCTAAAATGGATCTGTGCAGGAACATGAAATTTGGCACGTGGAAGGGGGAAAGCTTTCCGTTAGTGATCACATGTTTAAGGGTGAGAATTTTGTATTTGGCCCAGGCCTGCAGATCCGGGATGGTATTAAACTGCAAGAGTTTAGGGTTCAGTCACAGGGGGGTGTGAGGAGACCAGGAGTTAAGCTGGGGTGTCTTCAGCGCCTCACCCACCTTCCATGCCCGCATAGTGATTTGCATAGAAGGGGTGAGATGGTGGGGCGTCTTAGGTCCCCTAAATAGCAGCCCCCAACATTGCTCCCCATCGATTCATTTAAAATGGATAGGCTTTGGGAATCTTGGAAGACAGATATACTGTGTCAGGAATCAGGTATGACCAGAACTGTGTGGACTGCAACAGAGGAAATTGCAAACAGAAATAGATAAAGTAAAATGGTTTATTAATATATAAATGTGAACACACCACCAGAATAAATGAACAATCAAATAGTCAAACAGAGATGATAACTAACTAGCATAAGTAGTAAAAGGGGGAACCAGAAACATAGTCAAGCCAGGCCAGAATCATTAACGGGGGGGGGGGGGGTCAGCAGATGGGGGGCCAGGAGTGGACAGACAGGGAGCAGAGCAAGGATCCAAGGATCCAGGAATGAGGAGCAGAACAACAGGATCAGGGATCAGGGCTCAGGTATTAGGAATCAGGAAACAGGTATCAGGAATGAGGAAACAGGTATCAGGAATGAGGAAACAGGTATCAGGTATGGGGTATCAGGTATCAGGCAACAGGTCAGAGCACGAGGACAATACCAGGGCGGTGTGTGTATGCACCTGCCGGGTATTTATACCTGCTAACTGGCTCAGGTGATTCCTAATTGCAGGAGGAGATACCTGCTCCATCCTGCCAGGATCCACCCGCTGGTGGACGCCAGTACTGCGGCCCAAGGATCACATAACACCAGCAGGGAAAGGCTCTCCTGACAGTTCCAAACTGCCAGGAGACACCTGCTGGTGGACATCAGTACTGCACGCCAAATATTAGATGGTATTACCAGCGAGTGGAACCTTTCCTGACATACCGGTACTGGAGAGGGAAGACTGGGAGGATTGTCTGGAGCGGGGGCCCCAAATTGGTTGTCTCTGCGGGAGACAGGCTCATACAAACCAAATTTCTTCACAGAGTTTATTTTACCCCGGTATGCCTGTCCAGAATATATTCTGATAGAGACCCGCAATGCCCACGGTGTCAGATGAATCAGGGCACCTATCTTCATATGTTGTGGACGTGCCCTGCTCTGTCGTTCTTCTGGTCAGGGATATTTGACCACTTAAATGTCCGCCTTGAGCTTTCTGTTCCCATGAAACCTGAACTGGCCTTGCTGGGTGTCTTTGATGATGAACAAAGGTCTCATCATAGTAAGTTGTTGATTTTGTATCTTCTGTTCTATGCTAAAAAGGAAATATTATGTAAGTGGACCTCCTCTGCTCCCCCCTCGGTGTCCTCCTGGGAAAACAAAATCAATGCAGCCCTACCTCTCTACAAATTGACGTACATTAGTCGTGGATGTCCCTGGAAGTATGACAAAGTATGGTTGCCATGGACAGCATTCTGATTTCCTGGCTATGACTGGCTGTGGTCCCTTCTCTCCATCCCCATCCTCTCTCCCCCCCCTCTACCCTCGCTCTCTTACCCCCCTTTTTCTCCCCCCCTCCTTCCCTATCTCCCCTTCCTCCTCTTACTCGGACCGGAGTTTTTGAGATCCTTCATCCCTTTCCCTTTCTCTCCTTGTATCTCTGCTTGTGTTGATATGCTGACTGTACTGCTGATCAATCGTAGTGTGTGTACCATGTGTTGTATCACGTTAATGTAATATACCCTATTTACTTGACTAGATGTCTGTATTGTTGATATATTGTACTGTATGTTATTCTTCAATAAAGCACTCCTGATTGTTAAAAAATAAATAAAATAGCAGCCCCCGCAGGGCCTCCAGAGACCCTACGATAGCCGCCTCCAGCACCACCGCAGAGTTGGTCAAGTCCGGCTGCAACCACCAATGGGCGGTTACGAGCTGAGTGGCCAAGTAGTACTTATGGCAATCAGGGAGAGCCAAGCTCCCACTATCCACAGGCATGGTCAAAGTGGTGTATTTAAATCTAGGTGGCTTGGGCCCCCGAATAAACGAGTGGAAGAGCTGTTTAAGAGACTTAAAGAATGTTTTAGTCAGCCATTGTGGGGAATTTCGAAAAATATATGTAAATTTAGGGAGGACTTTCATTTTTAGAAGGTTAATACGGCCAATAAGGGAAAGGGGAAGATTGCTCCATGCCTTCAGTTTGGCCCTAACTGCCTCCAGGACAGGGTCAAGATTGAGCCGCACAAAGTCTCCACTCTCTCTCAAGATGACAATTCACAGGTAGGTAAACTGGTCAACCCACTGAAGTGGAAGGGAGGGGGGTGAGGAGGACCTTGCCCCCCTGTCCACCGGGAACAACTAAGACTTGTGCCAGTTCACTTTCAACCCCGTGAAGGCGGAGAAAGCCTCCATGATCCCAAGAGTGCCCTGCAGAGAGTCACCAACATCATTTAAAAAAAAGCAGGAGGTCGTCCGTGTAGAGAGCCACTCTCTCCTCCAGCCAGCCCACCCTAAGACCACAGACCTCGGCTGAACTCCAAAGGGCTTCTGCAATAGGTTCCATGGCCAGGGCGAAGAGGGCCGGGGAGAGAGGGCATCCCTGTCTGGTGCCCCTTTGCAGGGGGAACAGGGGAGACAAGGAGCCATTCAGTTTAATGCACGAAAGGGACCAGTATAGATTGTGCGTATCCAGTCAATAAATTTCAGAGGAAGGCTAGGCCATCTTTTTGTAGAGCAACAATTCTTTCTTTTTTTTCAGATGCTCAGAGAGTTCTTTGCCATGAGGTGCCATGTTAAACTTCCAGTGACCAGTATGAGAGAGTGAGAGGGATAACACCAAATTTAACACACCTGCTCCCCATTCACACCTGAGACCTTGTAACACCAATGAGTCACATGACACCGGGGAGAGAAAATGGCTAATTGGGCTCAATTTGGACATTTTCACTTAGGGGTGTACTCACTTTTGTTGCCAGTGGTTTAGACATTAATGGCTGTGTGTTGCCCAAAAAACGTGTGCGTTTTCTAGGCAGTGCGTTCCAACTCAGGTGCGAATATAGGCCCATTATCTTCTATGGGCACGCATCTGATTCACAGATGTGTTCCGTTGTGAACAGGATAAAATCCTGACCTCATCCTGGCCAAAAACTGACGTGAAACCCTGAACAACTGATTTTTCTCTTCGCAGGGAAAATGGAGCTGGAATTCCAACCAGACTGGTGTGAACCCAGCCTAAATCATATATCTACAGTATAGCATGAAACAGCCATCAAAAATGCATATGATGTGATAAAATGCAAACCTTTGTTCAACATAAATGTTTAACTACAATTAAAAGCAGATTAGAATGGCACGGAACAAACATGCAATCTAAATGAAGGTTAACAACTTTGTTTGATTAGAAAAACTTTAAAGCATCTTTAACATTTGAAACAATATAATGATATATTTCATATACCTGTGTATGCATAAGTATAATAGATACAAAATATACAACGTGCAACCTGGCCATATATCTAAAAAATTTACTGTGTTCCATAAATGGAGGAATGTGGCAAAAAAGGATGTGCAAAGTTAGGAGTTTTCGATTCAATGAAATTAGAAATGTTTTGCTGAGTCAATGGAAGAGAGGAAATTAAGGTTCTTTTTGGTGGAGGCCCTGTGGTCTACTGGAATGTGGAACTTTGCCAGATATTTACGGTGTGTACCGTGTCTCATAAAGGGGTAATGAGGCAAAAAAAAAGTATGAGCAAAGTCAGGAGTTTTCGCCTTAATAAAATTCAGGATAATTTACAGAGTCAGTGGAAAAGGAGAAATTACGTTTTTTTTTTTTTGGCGGTTTTGTCGGTAAAAGAGCAATAGGGTTTTTGTGACTTCTGGTGGTTAGGTAAGCTCTTTTCAACTATTCTGAAAACTATTTTGAAAAAAAACACTAACCATAACCCTAGTGGTAATAATACCAATAACCCTAGTGGCTACCCTAGCTTTAACAATAACCCTGAAAGTAATCCTACCCCTTTGTTGGTGAACAAAGCCATGTGTAGCGGGGACTCCTTTAAGGCCCCGGGACTACGTTACCCAGAGCCCCAGTTGGCCATCGCAGAGACTCATGGGAGGGGTTATTTAAGGAGGAGGGGAGGCGGAGCTCGCTCTCTTTGGACACCGCGCTGCAAGCAAGAGTTTCTTCCTGTGCGGATCTGCTGCAGTGCAAGGCCTGAAGCCTGGGCCTTGCGCAACTTCCAAAGAGCCTTCCACCCCACTGCAGAGCCTGGGTGGCACCAGACTGGTGGAGTGAGGACATCAGTTGGATCAGGGACCCGATCGTTGCAGACGCTGTGTGCGGAGACACAGCAGGTGGAAGTCCCGGGCTGGGATCGCGCCCGGAGTGGTGAGCGAGCACTTGCTCAATCAAATAGACTTTACAGATTCTAGGCCTATAGACTGCAGTGGCTCACCGATCGTTTGCTTGTTGTTCCACTGGGGGACCGGTAGCAGGACAGAGGTGAAGTGTCCCCCCCCCCAGCATAGTGTTCTTAGTGATTGCCAGTTTGTGGATTACAAATACTATTCATCAAGTGCACCACCGAAAGTTTGCATGCAAAGAAATCCCTATAGGAAGGACAGATTTATTCCGGGTCAGGCCTGGCCAGGGTGGGGGGATAGGATATTGTTTAGTGCGCCACAGGGCGTGTATACCATAATAGCTACGTATGGTGGATTACCGCGCAGCGCCATTATTGTGTGCTATATTGATTGCTGCAGGGCTCTGCAAGCCGGTTGTATGTATTATATTCTGCTTAAGCCTTTTTACAACCAAAGTAAAACTGTTCTACTTGATCTTTAACATTTGTGTGTTGTCTTACTGTAAGGAGGGTGCCTTTACAATACCAATTGATTAAGATAAAAATATAACCCCTAGACTAGCTGTGCCAGGGTGGGTCGAGCAGATTGCCGGGGGTTGGTGGTGCTGTACACAGGGCCCGAAAACAAATCCAGCGGCTCTCTTAAGTGGGGGTAGCGCTACACATGTGATCAGCATGATAGTACTGACATGCCTATCTCATGACCTTGGCGTTTTCCAACTGTGCAGAATCACGTATATATTACACAGGATCCTGCTTTTCCAGGTAGGGGCGTGCGCGATTAGTCACAGCACAAGCCGATCAGCGGGTGCCGGCCAATTGATGACCGCCTATACGCGCTGATCGGTGAGGAGGATGACAGGGCAGAGCTCTGTTTTATCAGTGGGGATGCACTGGTTTTGTTTCCCTGCAAAGCAGGGAATAAAAACGGACACATCCCTTAGTGAAAGCATCTCACAAAACACACAAACACTGGTTAGGCACGCATTTAACCCTATGATCACCCTAGATGTTTAACCCTTTCCCAGCCAGTGTCATTAGTACAGTGACAGTGTAGATTTTTAGCACTGATCACTGTATTAGCATCTGTGGTTCCCACAAAGTGTCAAAAGTGTCAGATAGTGAGGGGCACATGCGCGCAGCTCAAGAACGAGGATGTGTAAAATTTCGGCTCCGCTCCCTGCCAGCCTTATTCTCCCTGCCCAGATAGACAGCCATCCCGCTTGCCGCTTCTAACTGCCCAGCTTGACTCCCACTGCCTCTAGGACTCAGCCTATGACCAGACTTTGACCTTAGCCAGGGAAACATGGAGGACAGCCCTCCTCCTAATGTCCAGGCTGCATCACTGCCATTGGAGTATTCGGGGGACCCTATCCTCCTGGCGACAGTTTCAACACTACTAGACCAGGGCCTAGAAAAGTCAAGTAAACTTATAACTTCAGAACTGAAACACGAGTTCCAGGAACTAGGTTCTCGTATAGGGCCCCTTAAAACTAGGCTTGATGAAACCAACCAAAACACAGATTGTATTGAGGATATACATAGGCGACTGGATGAAGCTTTATACAAGACTGACAATCTGGAAAATCGGCCCATCGTTATAACCTCAGGGTCGATGGGACCTTTTACAGATTCCGAAGCTATAGTTAAGGAACATATCTCACATCTTATTCTAGATATACCTTCCCACAGGCTGGAACTGGATAGAGCCCACAGGGCCCTGATGACTCCCTGGGCTGATGGATTGCCACAAGACATTACAGTGAAACCTCACTACTATGCAGGAACGAGTGATGGCCAGAGCAAGGGAAACTGCTGATTTACAGCTTTGCAGATATCTCGCTTGCTACTGTCCAAAAGCAAAGGAGATTGAAACCCCTGCTGCAAACTCGAATTTTTCCTTATAAGAATATAAAATACTACTGGGTTTTTCCTTTTCGACTTAACTTTACCTTTCTAACAAAAAGCATTCCTTTCCTACATTCCAGAGATACTGCTGAAAAAACTGGACCTTTTTTTTAACTGAACAAGAGGGATCCCCCCAAACCCCACAGCTCAAATCTCCTGCTAACAGGCTACTACAGAGCCCTCTGTCTCCGGTGTAGCACTCCACCAGAAGTAAAGCCAAGCTCAAGGCCAGGCCCCCATGAAGTCGACAGTTGCCACACAGTCCTATCGGGACATTGCAAGTTGTTCTTCTTGTTACCATTTTCCCCAGTTGATCCTAGGGTGGGTATCACAGTTTGAGCATCTATGATGATTCCATCTATGATGATTCCTGACTTTTCGCTATACATGTGTAGCGCCCTACTCCTGTTGAGTAGACGCTATATGTTAAATTTAGTTGACTGAGCTGTAGCCCAGCTCAGAAAGAATTATGTAAATTACTGGCTCTGTTTCAGTCTAGCTGGGCTGCACGTTTTCCACCTGACAGTAGGGGTCACTGTCACCACGGGTCAGAGTTGGAAATGCAGCAGGCTAGGTGTATTGGGTATTCCTTTCCCAGAAATGGCTCAGGGGGCATGGTCAACCCGCTGTGCATTCTGGGAGTGGGTACTTAAGAGGCAGAGACCGCTCTTTCGGGTTTCGTTGCCGGGTTCGTTGCCAGATCCTGACCTGAGGGCCCTCCTGGCCTCAGGGATGTCTGAGCCATTTTCGGCCTCTGGGCCTGCTGGCCCGAGGCCCTGCAACTGAGAAGTAGGCCCAGGAGTTGCTGGGGCCTACTAGTCCAGGAATGGTCCTACGCGGTCTTGCCTGCGGGAAGAAGCGGAACAATTGGGGACTCAATTGAAGGACGCATCCTGGCCAGTTTGCCTCATGGTGCTGACGGAATGGCTGAAAGATTCTGGCACCGTGAGCTGTGTACTTCTGAAGGAAATTTTTGCAAAGTGTCAGTGTGGTTACACGATCTTGTGGCGGAAGGTTGTGGAACAACGCGACGGCACTCACCAAGTCTGTGGCAGAGTCTTTGAGCGAGCTTCGCACCGGTTGCTAGGCCAGTCAGAATAGGCTATCCGGTGGTTGCTGAAACCAGCGTGGAACTGTTTGTCCTCTGGATCTGAGATTGTGCCCGTGATCCGCAAAGTAAAGTACTTGAAACTCCCCTCTCCCTCTATCCCTCTGGTAAAATAAAGCCTTGAAGAAAACGTATCCAAGTGTTGGTGTGAACATTTATAAAAGCTCTTCAAGAAGGATCTCTGACACGAGTCCGGTGAACAGAAAAGGTAACAGTAGGCCCAAAACTTTAAACCAGCAGCTCCTGCGGGGGTAGTGCTACACTTAGTAAGACCCTGTTGGTTAGAAATTAACCTCTTTGTGTCTAGCTATGATTAAATGGGACTTCCTTTTCTCACCGTTCTTGGACACATTGCTGTAGATCAGGGGTCTCAAAGTACCGGCCCGCGGGCCATTTACGGCCCGCGGAGCGGTTACAATTGGCCCGCAGGTCTGATTGATATTGATACATTTACTGGTAAGCAATGGCCGCCTGCTTACGATTTTTTTTTTTCTCTTCCTGGTTTACTCGAAAGGAAGTCGGGCTAGCTGACGTCTGTGACATCACGTGACGTCCGCCGCTGTTGCTTCTGGTAATTGTAGTCTACGGCTGTGCGCTCAAGCTCCCTGCACCCGGCGGGTGGAGTCTGGAGAGCAGCGAGCGCCGCCAGCCTAACTACAGCCATTGGCATTGCTATAGGGATGCGGGAGGGACTGGGGATGTGGCTGCCTTCTCCACTCCTCCCACAGACTCAATCCTCTCAACCAATAGGAAGCTGCACTGTGAGAAGCTGAGCCTCCCATCCATTAGGCTGTCGTGCTGTGAGTGGCCGAGCCTCCCATGCAATAGGCTGCGGTGCTATCAGTTGCGGAGTCTCCCACTCAATTGGTTGCTGTGCTATGAGTGGCTGTGCCGCCCTCCCCCAACACGCTGCTGTGCAGTGAGTGGCTGAACCTCCCACCCAGTAGGCTACTGTGTTGTATCTGCAGATTTCATTGGCTGCTTCTGATGACACGAGCAGCTGTCATCCCCATTGATGCTGCAGCTGAAGCAGATCGAGGCAAGGACAGACACAGCAGCCCCGCCCACCCGCCCGGGTCTTCATCTGCAGGCATGAGGCATACTATGCAAGTTACTCTGCACACTGTCACTACATAGAGTTCTAAGATGCTCTCTACCACCCCAACCTGCCCTGTGCCACCCCAACCTTCCCAGTACCACCCCAACCTACCCTGTGCCACCCCAATCTACCCTGTGCCACCCCAATCTACCCTGTGCCACCTCAGCCTGCCCTGTACCATCCCAACCTACCCTGTGCCACCCCAGCCTGCCCTGTGCCACCCCAACCTACCCTGTACCACCCCAACTTGCCCTGTACCACCCCAACCTACCCTGTGCCACCCCAATCTACCCTGTGCCACCTCAGCCTGCCCTGTACCATCCCAACCTACCATGTGCCACCCCAGCCTGCCCTGTGCCACCCCAACCTACCCTGTACCACCCCAACCTGCCCTGTTTCACCCCAGCCTATCCTGTGTCACCCTAGCCTGCCCTTTACCACCCTAGCCTGCCCTGTACCCCCTAGCCTGCCCTGTGCCACCCCAACCTGCCCTATGCCACCCTAACTTTCCCCATACCACCCCAACCTGCCCTATGCCACCCTAACTTGCCTTAAACCACCATAACCTATGACCTGTGGGGTCCTGCTGGCCATTGACCTGTGGGGTCCTGCTGGCCGCTGACCTGTGGCGTCCTGCTGGCCGCTGACCTGTGGCGTCCTGCTGGCCGCTGACCTGTGGCGTCCTGCTGGCCGCTGACCTGTGGCGTCCTGCTGGCCGCTGACCTGTGGCGTCCTGCTGGCCGCTGACCTGTGGCGTCCTGCTGGCCGCTGACCTGTGGCGTCCTGCTGGCCGCTGACCTGTGGCGTCCTGCTGGCCGCTGACCTGTGGCGTCCTGCTGGCCGCTGACCTGTGGCGTCCTGCTGGCCGCTGACCTGTGGCGTCCTGCTGGCCTCTGGCCATGGCCTATGGGTCCTGCTGACCTGCGGTTCCTGCTGGCTATGGTATACAGGCCAGAAGGACCCACAGGTCCACAGCCAGCTCCCAGCAAGACCCACAAGCTGTAGGTCCTGCTGGGAGCTGGCTGCAGAACTGTGGGTCCTGCTGTCTGCTGACCTGTGGGGTCCTGCTAGCCGCTGACCTGTGAGGTCACGATGGCCTCTGGCCATGGCCTATGGGACCTGTGGGTCCTTCTGGCCATGGCCTACAGGCCAGCAGCCAGCAGGACCCATAGGCCATGGCCAGCAGGATCCACAGGCGGATCCCGATAGGAGCTGGCTGCGAACCTGTGGGTCCTGCTGGTCGCTGACCTGTGGGGTCCTGCTGGATGCTGACCTGTGGGGTCCTGCTGGATGCTGACCTGTGGGGTCCTGCTGGACGCTGACCTGTGGGGTCCCATAGGTCAGTGGCCAACAGTACCCACAGGTCCACAGCCAGCTCCCAGCAGTACCCACAGGTCCACAGCCAGCTCCCAGCAGTACCCACAGGTCCACAGCCAGCTCCCAGCAGGACCCACAAGCTGTGGGTCCTGCTGGGAGCTGGCTACAGAACTGTGGGTCCTGTTAGACGCTGCAGAGCAAAGACTGCCAAGCATCTAGCAGTAAGCAGTGACTGGTAGCAAGCAGTAACTACCTCTATATATGCTAGTTTAATGTTCTTTTTGAAGCTTGAAAATTTGCATGCGGCCCCCTTGGGATATGAAAACTCATCCTGTGGCCCTCAGGTAACTTGAGTTTGAGACCCCTGCTGTAGATGATTAAAGGGTGTGTTAGAGGCTGGTGGTGGTGGTCACCTGCCCTGTTTGTTTTTGCTTCCCTCCCTCGTTGAAAGGATCAAAATCAAACCTGGCCCTGGGCTCGACCCAGTGCTGACAACTGAAGGTGACAAGGGGTTTATCCTCTTATTTGTTAAATATGTTTAGCTATTGACATTGCAATAAGTAACCTGTTATAATTTCTTGTTCTTTTAGGGCAGCGCTTACCTTGCTTATATTTTGATTTCTTTCTTTCATTATGCTCTTCTTTCCTCCTTTTTCTGAACTTCTTACTATTTTGGCAACCCTCGGGCCTGGGCTCTGGCCTCTTGGAACACTCCACTAGCCTGAGGATTTTGCCTGCCACCATCTGGGGAGTTGATAAGTGAGCTTTTCCTTCCCTCTAATGCACCATGGTGAATTAATATTAGGCTTTCCTTTAAATTTGTCACCCACAATGTTCAGGGACTGAACTCCCCAGTTAAACACTTGAGGACCGCCGCACGCCGATGTACGTCGGCAAAATGGCACGGCTGGGCACATGGGTGTACAGGTACACCCCCTTTAAGAGCCCAGCCGTGGGTCGCGAGTGCGCCACCGGCGGCGCCCTCACGACCCGGTCCTCTTCTCCGTGACCGTCCCCACGGGAACAGCGGATCCGATCGCCGCTGGTATCCCGCGATCAGGTCACAGAGAGGAAGAACAGGGAGAGGTGAGTGTAAACAAACCTCTCCCCGTGCTTCCTAGTGTGCCTGTCACTGATCGTCTGTTCCCTGTAATAGGGAACGACGATCAGTGACGTCACACGCTAAGCCACACCCCCACAGTAAGAAACACAAATCAGGGTACACTTAAACCCTACAGAGCCCCCTCCTGGTTAACCCCTTCACTGCCAGTGTCATTTTTACAGTAACCAGTGCATTTTTTATAGCACTGGTCGCTGTAAAAATGACAATGGTCCCAAAATAGTGTCAAAAGTGTCCAATGTGTCCGCCATGTCACAGTCACGAAAAAAAAAAAAAAAAAAAAATCGCTGATTGCCGCCATTACTAGTAAAAAAAAAAAAAAATTATAAAAATGCCATAAAACTTTCCCCTATTTTGTAACGCTATAAAACTTTTGCGCAAACCAATCAATAAACGCTGATTGCGATTTTTTTTACCAAAAATATGTAGAAGAATACGTATCGGCCTAAACTGAGGAAAAAAACGTTTTTTTCTATATTTTTGGGGGATATTTATTATAGCAAAAAGTAAAAAATATTGCATTTTTTTCAAAATTGTCGCTCTATTTTTGTTTATAGCGCAAAAAATATAAACCGCAGAGGTGATCAAATACCACCAAAAGAAAGCTCTATTTGTGGGAAAAAAAGGACATCGATTTTGTTTGGGAGCCACATCGCATGACCGCACAATTGTCAGGTAAAGCGACGCAGTGCCAAATCACAAAAAGGGGCCTGGTCCTTATGCTGTGTATTGGTCCGGGTCTTAAGTAGTTAAATGAAGGATGGCATTTCAACATTACAAATCCCTACATGCAGATGTACTTCTCCTCAGGGAATGCACTTTCCACCAAATTACAACCTCAAATTCCTACAACACTACTACCCTCACTTCTATTTGTAAATTTTTTAGTTCAGACTGGGGGGGGTAGCGATATGCTTCTCCAAGAAGGTTTCCTTTTCATTGGAGAAGCAGGTTAGTGATCCACATGACCATTATCTGGTTTTAGTAGGACACCTGGAGATTCTTTGGTCACCTTAATTTACTACTATGCCCCTAACACGGGTCAATTACCCTTTTTTTAAAACAATGTTGCATACCGTGACCCCTGATTTGGAGGGTGTTATGCTCTTTGGAAGTGACCTAACGTGGTCCTGGACTCTATCTTTGATAAAACTAGAAGGCCTTCAACCGCTCCTAGAGATTGCCCAAAAATAGGGTCTAAGCTGGCTAAAACGCTACATTACCACAATCTGATTGATACCTGGCAAAAGCTTAACCCATCCAGGAAGGACTACACATTCTTTCCCATTTACATAAAACCTATTCTAGAATAGATCACTTACTTCTTCACGACTTCTACTGCAATATCCATTTTTCAGGCTAGAAAAATAGTATATGTGACTTGGTCAGACCATTCACTGCTCTGTACTACGTGTGACACCTTGATATGTCAAAGGGGTCCAGCCCCATGGAGACTAAATGATTCCCTACTGACTAAGCCCTCGGTCTGTTTCGATATATAACACCTTAAGGAGTTTTTCACTTTGAACAACTCCGAGGACACTTCCCCTGTGACCAATTGGGCGGCCCATGGGGCCACAATCAGGGGTTAGATTATTCAAATTGCGTCCCCCCTTAGAAAAAAATACTGATTCTCTTACCTCAACATAAACAGAACCCTGACCTGGACCTTAGGGATAAAATAGATTCTGTCCGGCTGAAACGAAGGTGGAAAAGAGTCTTAGATGGACCCAGGCCTCTTTTTATAAGCTGAAGGATAAGCCAGGTACAATGTTGGCTCGCAAGCTAACGTCCCGACTTTGTCGAACTGTGCTTCCTAAGCTTAGACAATCAAATGAAGCCCCGACCCAAAATCCGCAGACAATAATGGACCTCTTTCTTTCCTATTACACTGCCTTATATGGGGGACAGGAGGACCCAACACCCGTTGTCCTGGACAATTTCCTAAAGACCTAACTTTCCCTTCTCTCTCTGCCTCTCACCGAGAAATCCTGGAGAAGGAAATTACCATGGAGGAGATACTAGCCGTTATTAAACAGGCTAATGGGTCCAGGACCCTGGGTCCAGATGGCTTATCTGCCTCCTGCAAGAAATTTGCCCCACTGCTGGCACCCCACCTGCTCAGTTTCTTTACAGCTATACGGGATGGCATTGCCCTCGATGCAGACAAAAAGAAAATAAGAAGTGCAGTTTAATTATGCCCTCAAAATGGGCTACTCACAAGATATAGGTAGTAAACAGGCTCATCAATGTGGGTACACATGGGGTGTTCTGTCCGTCTGTGTCTGGAGTGCTGAACAGCGGAGTTTGTCATGGTGTGACAGAGGCAGGTGCTGTGGTCGGAAGGAAGCCAGCGGGATGCTGGAGAGACTCCGGGATCCAAGGTGGAACACAGCGTGGAGCGCAGCATGGCGCGAGCAATTTTAGAGAGTGTAGACATCACAGGTCCCAGGATGCTTTGCTATGCATTTCAGAGCATGCGCCATGCTCTCGATGCAGACTCTAAGAGAGCCGACATATTCTTAATACCTAAACCGGACAAGGACTATAGTGATGTGGAAAACTACAGCCCAATAAACATGAGTCAGAATATGCTTTTACCTACTCTGACACTAGTAGCACTAGAGGGTGCTACACTAGTACACTGTGGTCCCCAGGGATGTGACTAAAAGCTATCAGATGATGCGAGCAATGATTTCCCACTCATTTCAAGAATGGTCGCCAGGGTATGAGACGGCAAAGTGTTCCTACCACTAAGAATCGTTTACCTGAACTCCGTTCTCACTTAGTCTACATGGGAATCCTAGTCATAACAATGCACAAGTGCTAGTTGCATCTACTGACAATAAGCCATTCATGGACTGGAAGGAGTCCATTAGGCACAAATATCACCTGTGTAGTCCTGACAATTGGATTACCATGTAGACAAAACCAGACAGGGCTTGGTATTTACTTTTTGCATTTGGCGAGGGAGGAGTTGGCAGGTTAATTACATTTTTATTAATTTTAGTTTCACTTTAAAGCGGTAAAGTCTGCTATAATTTTTTTTTTTTTTTTTAGGGCCCCCCAGATGGGATATGCCATATGTACTAGTACGCACAGCATATTAGTACATTATGGAAGACTTACCTGTCATATGGTTACCTCCAGCGCAGCACTGGGACAGATCCGGCGGGCCACCGGCGCTTCCATCTTCGCCTGGTCTTTCTTCCAGGTCCTGTGCCTTCGGCCACTTGATAGGCCAGGTTGCATGCACGTGTGAGTCACATCACGGCGGCTCGGATCGGGCGCCGGTCGGGGCCATAAATGTTCGCTGAGCTGCGCATACCCCTTCACTATTCTATAATAAGCATGCACATTAACTCTTCGACTAAGTTCACACTTGTGTGGCATGCTGAGTTTGCGCGGGCACAGTAGCCCATTCATTCATTTTGAGCACCTGAAAACACCCCGTTTCCCTATGTTTGGGGGGTTATATTAAGAATTAATGGCACCCACTGTGTCTGAAAAGCACATTTTGCCTGCGGGTCGGGTGCATGTCCAATTATGCTCAGGTTTCCCACCCGCACTGATGTAAACCTAGCTGGCCCACTGAAAACGGTTGAGATAAGGGTATGTCTTTTGCACAAATATTTTTCTTTCCTATCTCAGAACTCTTTAGGTATGAAACTATGCAGAAAGAACACATAATAGAAAACTTTGGGCCATATATCCATTTGCAGGTGAAATTGACATTGTCCTATAAAAGTTGGTTTCACCGTTACCAGGATACAGCACTCTTGTGTTTTGGACATCTCCATGCATAGACCTTTTATATCGGTACATACTGTAAAAACATTTCTAGACAATGGCTATAACACGGAGACTTGTGGTAATACACAGTGCAGTAAATTCCAACCAAGCAGGTCATTGCAACTTTTATGACCCTCAACTCACCTCTGCAATTGTAATGATCTGTAGCTTTGGCTCGGTATGCTTTTGAAGGAATGAGAAGAGCGATTTGGTTGAAATTTGCCACCAAATTTTCCATGCTATCAAAGAAATTTTGTTGAAGTGGAAACCGTTGATTTAATTAATCGAGTTGCTTAGACTACATTTGAAAAAAGATCTACACTTTTTATTTATTTAGAGGGTGCAAGCTTCACACCTTCAGTGTACAGCAGTCCCCCTATATGAGCCCCATCTCAATCCAGTGATGTTGCGCGAGAGACTCGGCTGTGCAGGACTCTCCCTCCTGATTGGCTGAGACACAGAGCGGGTGCCATTGGCTCCCGCTGCTGTCAATCAAATTCAGTGAGCCAATAAGGAAAGGGGGGGGCGAGCTATCTGAATGGACACACAGAGCAGTGGCTCGGCTCAGGTGCCCCCAGAGCAGGTAAGTATAATATGTTTGTCATTTTTTTAACCACTTCAACACCGGGCTTTTTTTACCACTTCCATACCGGGCCTACATGTAGAAATCATCATTCTTTTGCTAGAAAATTACTCAGAACCCCCAAACGATTTAGATTTTTTTTAGCAGACACCCTAGAGAATAAAATGACGGTCATTGCAACTTTTTTTCTTGCCCGGTATTTGCGCAATAATTTTTCAAACGCCTTTTTTGGGGAAAAAAAATGGCTTCATGAATTAAAAAAAATAACAAAACAGTAAACTTAGCCCAATTTTTTGTGAAAATATGAAAGATGATGTTACGCCAAGTAAATAGATACCCAACATGTCACGCTTTAAAATTACGCACACTCATGGAATGGCGCCAAACTTCGGTACTTAAAAATCTCCATAGGCGACGCTTTAATTTTTTTTACAGGTTACCAGGTTAGAGTTACAGAGGAGGTCTAGCGCTAGAATTGTTGCACGCGCTCTAACGCACGCGGCGATACCTCACATATGTGGTTTGAACAGCGTTTACATATGTGGGCGGGACTTATATGTGCGTTCGCTACTGATTGCGAGCTACCGGGGACAGGGGCGTTTTAATTTTTTTTTTTATTATTATTTTTTTTTTTACTTCTTTTATTTATTTTTTACACTTATTTTCCTTTTTTTTTTTTGATCACTTTTATTCCTATTACAAGGAATGTAAACATCCCTTGTATTATGAGTGTGTGTGACAGGTCCTCTTTATTGAGAGATGCAGGGTCAATAAGACCCCACATCTCTCCTCCAGGCTGGAAAGCATGAGATCAGTGACATTTTTTTCACTGATCTCATACTTACTAGTCGCAATGGCGGCTTTGTTTACATATGAGGACCCGGGCGTGACGTCATCACATCGCGCCCGGGCCTCCGACGATCATAGAGATGACTGGTGACCATCTGGTCACCAGTCATCTCTATGCTTGTCACGTGACCCACCACCGGCGCCGGACGATTCTCTCCGGGCCCCCGATGGCACGGGAGAGCCCGGAGAAGCACCGGATGGCGGTGGGAGGGGGGGGGTGTCCCCTCCCGCCGCCTATAAGCAGACATGGGAGTAAGCCACACATGTGCAAGTCACAAGCAAGTCTCAAGTCTTAACCTTCAAGTCTCAAGCAAGTCCCAAGTTACTGTGACGAAAAGCAAGCAAGTCAAGTCGAGTCCCTGCTAGAAGTCAAGCAAGTCAAGTCAAGTCATTTATTTTGATCAAGTCAAAATACTGATCTACCCCATACTGTAAAAAAATAATAGGAGGGATAACAATAAATAATATTGGTTATGTGCCCGTGCCTCACTGTGCCCGTGCCTCACTGTGCCCGTCAACCGTGTACCTGTTTGGCGGCATCCCGGCGGCCATTCCAGTATTCAAAAGCCACGTCTCCTCCTCGTCTGATAGGCGGAACACTCAATTTCCCAGCATTCAGTGTTCCGCCTATCACGGACATCCGCTCATCCTCATAACACAGACGAGGATAAAGCCCTGTACACACGATAGGTTTAACCAATGAAAACAGTCCGATGGACTTTTTTCATCGGACAAACCGATCGTGTGTGGGCCCCATTGGTCTTTTTTCCATCGGTGTTTAAAAATAGAACAAGTTTTAAATGTATCCGATGGTTAAAAAACCGATAGCAAAATACTATTGTCTGTGGGGAACTCCATCGGATAAAAAACCCACGCATGCTCAGAATCAAGTCGACGCATGCTCAGAAGCATTGAACTTCATTTTTCTCAGCTCATCGGAGTGTTTTACGTCACAGTGTTTGGAACGGTCGGTTTTTTGACTGATGGTGTGTAGGCAAGACTGATGAAAGTCAGCTTCATCGGTTTTCCGATGGAAAAATCCATTGGTTAAAAAAACCATAGGAAATCCGATCGTGTGTACAGGGCTTTAGAGGATGTCCGTAATAGGCTGAACACTGCCTGCTGTAAAATTGAGTGCTCCGCCTATCACAGACGAGGAGGCGCGGCTTTTGAACACTGCAATGGCCGCCGTCTGTCTGCATGACATGCTGATCGAGTAGACAGACGGCGGCTTGCGGTTAGTGTTAGTGGTGCCAAGTCATTGCAAGTCATATAGCCCAAGTCAAAGTCAAGTCGCAAGTCATTAGTGACAAGTCAAAGTCAAGTCAAGTCATTTATTGAATTCTGTCAAGCAAGTCGCAAGTCCTCAAACAGGTGACTCAAGTCTGACTTAAGTCAAGTCATGTGACTCAAGTCCCCCACCTCTGCCTATAAGAACAATCAAGCGGCGGAACCGCCGCTATGATCGTTCTTATGGTGCGCTGGATCGCCGGCTCTAAACAAGGATATCTGAATGATGCCTCTAGCTGCAGGCATCATTCGGATATCCCCCTACAAAGCCGAGGATGTCATATGACGTCCACCCAGGATGGGAGATCCCATCTGTGGACGTCATTTGACTATGGCTGGGTAGGGAAGTGGGTAGGAAAGTGGTTAAACAAAAAAAGCAAGACTTTAGTATTACTTTAATTGAACTACCTGAAGTTTGAAGCTGATTGCCTATTATGCACAGCTACACCAGATTTTGCACTCTCCAGTTTTAGTAAATCATCCCCAGAGGCTCCAATTATTTTTGTCAAAATGGAAGAATTTCACAAAAAAAATTCAATATTTACGTAACTTCTTATCTCTAGTTATTTCTATGTGATCTTTTCTATGGCACCAGTACAGCTGAGCCATCACCTCCTGTCATATGTACATGGGTGGAGGGAGCTCAGCTTCTCAAAAATCCTGCTTTTCTGGAAGAGATGGAAGTGGATGACTCTTCCTCAAGCTTCTATAATGGAGAGAAATGGTCCCCATTCACTGGGAAACAGGTCCAGAGAAGAAATGAGCTTTGGGTTTGGGTCATTGAGTCTGACCTAAACTCTAGTTTTTCAAGGTTCAACTAAATGACCATATTTGTCCTGTCCACCCACCTGAACCTCTGGCTGATGCTGCAGCTGAAAGTGCATTCATTTAGTAGCAATATTATTATGGCCGGATCACTGGCATGGTAAACAAGCTTCAGGGTATCCCAGGTGACGTCATTGATAAAAAAATGGTCAAGACCTCTTACTCTCCACAGTGGGTGCCTGATATCTTGGGTGCCCTTATTCTAAAGGGGATTTCCAATAAGTTCAAGTCCAATAAGGATAAGGGTCTGGCTTGAATTTTGAGGTGGACCCTACATAATTTTTCTGTTTATTTGACTGGAGTCCCTGTTTAAAATCCATATCAGAGATCTATCTAGGATAAGGGTCTAGTGGGGCCCCCACATGGGTTATTTCATTTGTTGCCTTTTGCAGGGCATGTGGCTTAATATGTTTCAGGAGAGAGAGAAACACCGTCTCTGCCCCCATCTTTCCTGGCCTCACAGGTTGCATGTCTGGATTAGGGATGAGCTTCGAGTGCGAGTCGAACATGAGTTCGACTCGAACATCGGCTGTTCGCTCGTTCGCCGAATTTCGAACATTATGGGCCGTTCATCGCAGTGCATTGCTGGCTGATGATTGGCCAAGCATGCACTATGACCCGCATGCTTTGGCCAATCACAGCGCTGTCAGCACAGAGAACCATAATTGGCCAAAGGCAGGGTGCCTTTGGCGAATCATGGCTCAGGGGGACTAAGTACACGCCCCACACTATATAAGGCCACCTGCGCGTCAGCCTTGTGTCGCGATTCCGGCTCTCTACTGGCATGTGGAAGGCAATGTCTTGGCCTCGCTGGACAGGGCGGTCAGCGGTAAGGTGCATATTACTGCTGACTCATGGTCCAGCAGGCATGGACAGGGATGTTACCCATCTTTCACGGCGCACTGGATGACTCTACTGGCAGCTGGGAAGGATGCAGGACAGGGTGCAGTAGTGTTGGAGGTTGTTCCGCCACCACGCCTCCAAAATGCTATTAGTGGTGATTCTGCCACACCTCTCTCCTCCACCCCCTCCTCTTCGTCTTCCTCCATGGCCTCTTCCTCTGCTGATTTGTCCTCGGAACCAGCGGTGCTCCGTAGGCGTTCAAGGGGCTACGGAAGCACTCAGGCAAAGAGATGCCATGCGGTGCTTGAGCTGGTGTGCTTGGGGGACAGGAGCGACACTGGGGCAGAGATTCTGTCAGCTCTACAGGGGCAGGCTCAGAGGTGGTTGACGCCACGTCAGCTTCAGCCAGGAATGGTGGTTTGCAACAATGGCACCAACCTCCTCTCCGCCCTCCGACAGGGACAACTGACCCATGTGCCCTGTTTGGCTCACGTCCTTAACTTGGTGGTGTAGCGGTTCTTGGGCAGGTACCCGGGCTTACAGGATCTCCTGAGGCAGGCCAGGAAAGTCTGTGTGCATTTCCACCGGTCATATAATGCCAGTGCTCGGCTGGCTGACCTCCAAAAGGAATTTAACCTGCCCAAGAACCGCCTAATCTGTGACATGCCCACCAGATGTAACTCAATTTTGGCCATGCTGCAGCGGCTGCACACGCAGCAGAGGGCCATCAATGAGTACCTGTGTGACTATGGCACCAGGACAGGGTCAGGGGAGCTTGTTTTTTTTTGCCACGCCAGTGGATCATGATCAGGGATGCATGCACTGTCCTGTCACCATTTGAGGAGGCCACGAGGATGGTGAGCAGTGACAGTGCATGCATTGTGCAAAGTGTTCCCAGAGCCTGGGAGGTTACAAGTTCCTGGTCCTGGACAACGTGTTGCTGAGGCTTCGGTCAGTCACAGAAGGAGCAGTGAAGAAGGTGGCTGTCTGACCGATGTGTTCAGACAATTTTTTAGTCCGCAGCCCCAAGGTATGATCGGTTCCAGCAACCATCGCCAGCGTCAGATTTACATGGTGCAGGAATACCTTGATGCAAGATCAGACTTGGACACCTTTCCCACCGAAAATCCTCTGGGTTACTGGGTCTTGAGGATGAATCACTAGCCAGGGCTTGCACAGTATGCAATTGAGCTACTGGCCTGCCCTGCATCCAGCGTTCTTTCGGAACGCACATTCAGTGCTGCTGGAGACTTTGTAACCGATCACAGGGTGCGCCTGTCCACCGACTTGGTCGATCGGCTGACCTTCATAAAAATGAATCAGTCTTGGATCACCAGCTACCAAGCACCTGATGCTGATGTAACCGAATAATTTTTGAATGTGAGATCCCTTTAAGACTGCCTATTGTGATGCTGAGTGACTATCCTGTTATGCTGAGTGACTATCCTCTTCCTCCTCAATGTTCATGTTGATTGCTTGTAAGAACATTTTTGGTTCTGGGCACCGCCACCAGTGGCTAAGGCCCAATTTTTCTGCCCCTGTTTAACAGGGGCATGTAATTACAATTCTTGATCTAATATTTCACAGCAGGGCCCGTTCCTGCGCCCACCAAGAGTAACTTTGAGGGCTTACAGTGTTGTGGCAACACCACCACACCGTCCACCACCAAAGGCCCAATTTTTCTGACCCTTTTCAACAGGGGCATGTAATTACACTTCTTGATCTAATATTTCACAGCAGGGCCCGTTCCTGCACCCACCAAGAGTAACTGTGAGGGCTTACAGTGTTGTGGCAACACCAACACCTTAGGCCCAAATTTCTGCAGAGTATATACGGCAGGCCCCTACTTTCAAACATCCGACTTACAAACGACTCCTACTTACAAACGGAGGGAGACAACAGGAAGTCAGAGGAAATCTAATGCGGCGTACACACGATCGCTTTTCATGCCATTTTTTAAACCGACGTTTTTCTCGTCGTTTTTTTTCATGTTTCCTCTCAAGCCTGTCTTGCGTACACACGATCATTTAAAAAAACGTTCAAGCAAAGCGCAGTGACGTACAACACGTACGACGGCACTATAAAGAGGAAGTTCCGTTCGGATGGTGCCACCCTTCATGTTAGTAAAGTTTGTTGAGCGACGATTCGCGCTTTTCAGCCTCCTGCTTTTCAGTCCGTTACAGCGTGACGAATGTGCTATCTCCATTACAAATGCTAGTTTTACCAGAACGTGCGCTCCCGTCTCATACTTGATTCTGAGCATGCGCGTTTTTTTTCACCTCGTCAAAGCATACACACCATCGTTTTTCACGTCGTTAAAAAAAACGACATGAAAAACGACGTGAAAAAAGAGAGCATGTTCGAAATTTTTAATGCCCGTTTTTCACGTCGTTAAAAATGCTCTGGAGCATACACACGATCGGTTTTAATGCCCATTTTAAAAAATTGCATTTTTAACGGCATGAAAAACGATCGTGTGTATGGGGCATTAGCCTAGGAATGGAAATTCTCTCCTGGAAAGCCTAGTACGCATGGCCAGGATTCTCGTCAGGAAAAAACCCGTCGGTTTTCCTGACGAGATTCCTGGCAAGCTTTCTTGCTGGCCGAGTGTACACACGTACGATTCAAAAGAACTGCCGTTCTTTTGAATGGCACGAACGCGGTGACGTCATCGACTACGACATTTGATGCCGTCGCCGCCATCTTGCTTCACCCTACCAATGCCTTGGAAGCTACCGCGCATGCGTCAAAGTCATTTTGAGCATGCGCGGGTTTCCATGGAGGCAGGTAAGTATACACACGCTCGGGTTTCTCATCGGGAAACAGGTCGACAAGAATCCTGACGAGAAAATAGAGAGCAGCATCTCTATTTTTCTCGTCGAGATTCTGGGCAGATTTCCCGACAAGAAACCTCAAAGACTCATACACACGCACGGTTTTCTCGGCAAGAAAGCTCTCCCAGCAGTTTTCTCATTGTTTCTTGCCGAGAAAACCGGTCGTGTGTACAAGGCCGAAGAGTTAATATGGGAAAAACGTGTCTCCTCTCCACTGATGCTTTATCACCAATCCTTGTTTCCCTAAAAACCCCAATTTTTCTAAATCCAATTGTCATTGGGACAGAAAGTGAGGTAAAATCTTCTGAACAGGTCCACAGACAGCAAAACAAATGTTACAGGGGTGATAACCCTTCCCTATGTTTTCCAAAAAGCTTAAAAATTGATTTTTTGGCTGGAGCTACACTTAAACAATGTAACTGTTCCAAATTACAAACAGATTCTACGTAAGAACAAACCTACAGCCCCTGTCTTGTTTGCACCGCCTGTATACTGCTGTTCAGAGTATATAGGGCCTGGGGGCCCCACGCCTTTTCTTTTTTTTTAATTTGGGTGCGGGGTTCCCCTTAATATCCATACAAGACCCAAAGGGCCTGGTAATGGGCTGGGGGGGAGGGGGGGTACCCATGCCATTTTTCTCAATGATTTTCATCCATATTGCCGGGACCAGACATTACATTAAAGCTGCAAGCAGTTTTAAATGGCTTTTTTTCCTTTAGAAATGTCATTTTGTGCAGGGACAGTTCTAAACACGGGAAACACGTGCCACTTTACAGGCATACTATAGACACCCCCCAGGCACGATATTTAACCACTTCCTGCCCGGCGTATTGTAATATGACTTCCGCAGGAACCTCTCGTCCCTCCGGGCAGATGTCATATGATGTCTGGGCACTCCCGGCCGTCTAGGGGGCGTGCGCGACGCATTGCTCTGGACCCGGTGCGCGTGCCCGGCGCCCGCGATGTCCGTCGGGCACCCGCGATTGCCCGCAATCAAGGCAGGACCGTCGATCTGTGTGTGTAAACACACAGATCCATGTCCTGTCAGCAGGGCCGGTGCTAGACTTTTTTGCACCCTAGGCAAGACCAGCTACTTGCGCCCCCCCCCCCCCCAAAAAAACGAAAAAAATATGGAATGGCTTTGTGCAGTGTCATTAAATAATAGCACAATACACTCTTTGATCACAGATCCCAGTGTGTATTGTGATCAAATGTTTTTTTTTTTATAATGCCACTTTTTATTTATTTCACTGTGTGCCATTATAAAAAAATATATTAGTGGTGGAAGTTGCGGAACACCAGGGCCTGATTGCAACTGCGACCTTTGCGGCCTGGTCATTCGGCCTGCATTAGGAGCATCATAGGCCTGGTGCTGAGGATTTTGGTGGGCCCTGGATTATGATGCCCCTTGCCCTGTATGCTACATTAAAATTTTCTCTACAGCCTTGCCTTTATTAACCACCACTTGTGCCTAGGCATTCTTTTCATCACCAACCACTGCACCTGGAACCCCTTTCCTCATTATCTACTATGCCTGCAGCCTCCCTTGCCTTACCACCCACTGCACCTACAGCCCTCTTCCCTCACCACCCAACATGCCTGGGCCCCCCACCCCTCACTATCCACCATGCCTAGGTACACCTTCCCTCACCACCTACTGTGCCTGTAGCCCCCTTTATTGCAGAAATACTACAGGAGATAGTTACAGACTGCAAAACATACTACAGGAGAGGGTCAGAGACTGCAGACATACTACAGGAGATGGTCAGAGACTTCAGACATGGTACAGGAGATGGTCAGAGACTTCAGACATGGTACAGGAGATGGTCAGAGACTGCGGACATGGTACAGGAGATGGTCAGAGACTGGGGACACGGTACAGGAGATGGTCAGAGACTGGGGACACGGTACAGGAGATGGTCAGAGACTGGGGACACGGTACAGGAGATGGTCAGAGACTGGGGACACGGTACAAGAGATGGTCAGAGACTGGGGACACGGTACAGGAGATGGTCAGAGACTTCAGACATGGTACAGGAGATGGTCAGAGACTTCAGACATGGTACAGGAGATGGTCAGAGACTTCAGACATGGTACAGGAGATGGTCAGAGACTTCAGACATGGTACAGGAGATGGTCAGAGACTTCAGACATGGTACAGGAGATGGTCAGAGACTTCAGACATGGTACAGGAGATGGTCAGAGACTTCAGACATGGTACAGGAGATGGTCAGAGACTTCAGACATGGTACAGGAGATGGTCAGAGACTGCGGACACGGTACAGGAGATGGTCAGAGACTGGGGACACGGTACAGGAGATGGTCAGAGACTGGGGACACGGTACAGGAGATGTCAGAGACTGCGGACATGGTACAGGAGATGGTCAGAGACTTCAGACATGGTACAGGAGATGGTCAGAGACTTCAGACATGGTACAGGAGATGGTCAGAGACTTCAGACATGGTACAGGAGATGGTCAGAGACTTCAGACATGGTACAGGAGATGGTCAGAGACTTCAGACATGGTACAGGAGATGGTCAGAGACTTCAGACATGGTACAGGAGATGGTCAGAGACTTCAGACATGGTACAGGAGATGGTCAGAGACTTCAGACATGGTACAGGAGATGGTCAGAGACTTCAGACATGGTACAGGAGATGGTCAGAGACTTCAGACATGGTACAGGAGATGGTCAGAGACTGCGGACATGGTACAGGAGATGGTCAGAGACTGCAGACATAGTACAAGTGTGTCTTAGCAGTGACCAGTGTGGAAAAACATTGATTACTGCAAACAGGAGTTTACAAGCTATAACTTTAAGTGGCAAAAAAAACAACGTATTTTCTAACAGGCATTTCTCAAGCACAGGAGGACAGTAAATGGTTAACAGGTCTGTGAAGCTCCCAGCATGACCAGCTAATTCCTTCAGATAACAAGGAAAGTTGGATAAATCAGGGATGGCGGACACCAACTCGGGCACAAATAGCTATAGAAACAGCTTAAGTTTGAAGCGTCTTGCAGAAGTCTAATCATCAGTCACCATGCAGTGTGCAATGTAAATAAAAACACAGATAGGAAGCAGTGTGAGGAGAACTGAAGGGAAATCATCATTGTCTAATCTACACACAGGACAGGAGAACACACCGATTATTAAACTTCTGCATTAGCAGTGAGTGTGACCTGATCAGACCTTCTTCATTCTCAGGTATGTCGGATCTTCTCCACCCCGCCCTGCTCTGGTCACTAGTATCTTCTGATCAAATGTAGCGGGCTGGGCAATCTGATTGGCTAAGGAGGTGGTGATAGGCGGAGCAATTTAGCAGTCACGCCCTCCCACTTAGAAGAGCAGCGCTATTGGCTGCCTGACACACTGGTCTGTCCCTCTCCCTCCAGCATGTGAAAGCCGTGGGAGGGAGAGGGGGGAAAGCTGCACACCGCTCTGCACTTAATTACACCCGCCCGCCGCACTGAGCGCCTTGCTGTCCGGGGCCCCTCTATCCTCTGCCGGGAGCGACAATGATGATAAAGTG
Organism: Rana muscosa; assembly: GCA_029206835.1. Classification (NCBI taxonomy): domain Eukaryota; kingdom Metazoa; phylum Chordata; class Amphibia; order Anura; family Ranidae; genus Rana; species Rana muscosa. The sequence continues at coordinate 324,330,219 of CM055118.1, read as the reverse complement.
GTGAGGCAAGAGTCAGCAGCGCCCCTAGGTGGCAGTGCGCCCTAGGCGGCTGCCTAATCCGCCTAGTGGAAGCACCGGCCCTGCCTGTCAGCGGTGAGGAGACTGATGGTGTGTTCCTAGTACAGAGGAACACAAATCGGTCTCCACCCGTTGTGAGTCCCCTCCCCCTACAGTTAGAATCACTCACTAGGGAACATATTTAACCCCTTCAGCGCCCCCTGGTGTTAACCCCTTCCCTGCCAGTCACATTTACACAGTAATCAGTGCAGTTTTATAGCACTAATCGCTGTATAAATGTGAATGGTCCCAAAAACGTGTCAAAAGTGTCCGATATGTCAGTCGCAATGTCACGGTCACAATAAAAATTGCAGATCACCGCCATTACTAGTTAAAAAATAAAAATAAATAAAAATGCCATAAATCTATCCCCTATATTGTAGATGCTAGAACTTTTGCGCAAACCGATCAAATACGCTTATTGGGATTTTTTTTTCCCATGAATACGTATCGGCCTAAACTGAGGAAAAAATATATATATTTTTTTTTTAAATTGTGATATTTATTAAATCAAAAAGTAAAAGATAGTGTTTTTTTCAAAATTGTCGCTCTTCTTTTGTTTATAGCGCAAAAAATAAAAACCACAGAGGTGATCAAATACCACCAAACGAAAGCTCTATTTGTGCGGAATTTTTATTTTATTTGGGTACAGTGTTGCATGACCGCGCAAATTTCATTCAAAGTGCGATAGCGCTGAAAGCTAAAAATTGGTCTGGGCAGGAATGGGGTGAAAATGCCCTGTATTGAAGTGGTTAAAGGAATATTTCACTTTTATTTTTCCACTTTAAGCATCATTAAAATCACTGCTCCCGAAAAAACGACCGTTTTTAAAACTTTTTTTTGCATTGATACATGTCCCCTGGGGCAGGACCCGGGTCCCCAAACACTTTTTAGGACAATAACTTGTATATTAGGCTTTAAAATTTGCACTTTTGATTTCTTGGTGTTCGAAAGTTTGCGCAAACTTTCGGTCCGTTCGCATGTTCTGGATGCGAACCGGGGGGGTGTTTGGCTCATCCCTAGTCTGGATAAGGGTATGCATATGGAGGTGGACCCCAGGCAAAAAAAGGCATGGGGTCCCCCAAAAGTTTTTCCAGACCCTTACCCTTTGTAAGGGTCTGGTATGGATTTGGAGGACACCCTAGGCAAAAAAAATAGCGTTGGGCGTGGGATTCCTGCAAAATCCATACCATACCCTTATCAAAGCATGCAGCCTGGCTGGCAAGGAAAGGACGGGGCATGGAGTGGCAGAATCTGAATGTAAATAACAGGGCTGGAGATGCCGACCGACACTGTCCAAATATGGCCATGACCATATTTGGTCAATGATAGCACCTAGGCAGTTTTCTGACATTCAGCTGCCAGCGTGGCAATTGTCATTGGTGACAAGAGTCCAACGGGAGAGAATCATAGTTCTTGTCTTGGCCAGTCATTGACCGTGGTTATAGTGATAAATCTACCCTGGATAATGTTATTGACGTGAAACATGTCTTGTTTTTTTTGTTTTTTTTACTAAAATACTTTTTCACAGTACCTTCCAACTTTTTTTGTGAATGAGTAAGAAGGGGTACTATGTACTCCTCACTTATTCACTTGGGGGAAGGTGCAGATATCTGAGCGTCCCTGTCTTGAATGGGTACAGAGAGGGAGGCCAAACAATTTGTGATACATTTCTCACAGCTTGCAATACAGAACCACTGGCACCCCCAAATTTAGTTGGCTGGAGACACACTGGAAAATAGAAATCTTGAATACAATCTGGCACACTCTGACAGTCTTTCTCAACCTTTTAACCCCAGAGCAACCCTGGAAATAATTTTCATGTCACAGGAAACCCTGGTAAGATTACAGGTGATACTCGAAAAATTAGAATATTGTGCAAAAGTTCATTTATTTCACTAATGCAACTTAAAAGGTGAAACTAATATATGATTATGGCTTACGGCTCATGAAAACCCCAAATCCACAATCTCAGAAAATTAGAATATTACATGTAATCAATAAAACAAGGATTGTACATAGAACAATATCGGACCTCTGAAAAGTATAAGCATGCATATGTACTCAGTACTTGGTTTGGGCCCCTCGATGCGGCGTGGCATGGAAGCTATCAGCCTGTGGCACTGCGGAGGTGTTATCGAAGACCAGGATTTTTCAATAGCGGCCTTCAGCTCTTCTGCATAGGGTTAGGGTCGGGGTTAGGGTTGGGGTTGGGATTAGGGTTAGGGTTTTCCCTTTAAGAACAAGGCCAGGACTCAGGATTTGGAACAGGGACCCCCAGAGGTCAAAGGTCAGAAGGCGGGTTCCCAGAGGTCAAAGGTCACTGGGCGTGGCTGAACCACCCCCACCAAAGTGTTCCGCCTACCCCAACTAAGTCGGGGAATGAACAAGTCAGGGGAAAGCTTCTAGCACAATAAGGACCCTTAAAGCGGTATTAAACCCCAAACCAAAAATGTTATATATTGCAGCTTACCAATCATTACATGTGGTGGCTGCATTCGTTTTATTATTAGTTACCATTTGTCGCTCTTTCAGAGGATTTTTATTTGTTTTTTGAAAAAAACAATGAATGATACATACCTGTATGTGTGTAAATACAGGGCAGAGGCTACATAGCAGTGATTGTCCACTATGCCGCTAGCAGGGGAACAGCCAAGCTACCCTAATGCCGCGTACACACGACCGTTTTTCACGACGTTAAAAATGCAATTTTTTAAATTGGGCATTAAAAACGATCGTGTGTAGGCTCCTGAGCATTTTTAACTACGTGAAAAATGAGCTAAAAAAAATGAAAACCTGCTCTATTTTTTCACGTCGTTTTTCACGTCGTTCTTTTTAACGTCGTGAAAAACGGTAGTGTGTATGCTTTTACGAGGGGAAAAAAAACGTGCATGCTCAGAATCAAGTATGAGACGGGAGCGCTCGTTCTGGTAAAACTAGTGTTCGTAATGGAGATAGCACATTCATCACGCTGTAACGGACTGAAAAGCACGAGGCTGAAAAGCGCGAATCACCCCTCAACAAACTTAACTAACATGAAGGGTGGCGCCATTCGAACGGAACTTCCCCTTTATAGTGCCGTCGTACGTGTTGTACGTCACTGCGCTTTGCTCAAGCGTTTTTTTTTTCATGAACGTGTGTATGCAAGACAGGCTTGAGAGGAAACAAGAAAAATCACGTTGAGAAAAACGTTGTTTTTTAAAATGACATTAAAAACGCGTGTGTGTACGCGGCATGAGTCTACAGACTCTGACGAGCTCTTGGGGTACTGGGGGATGTAGTCAAAGGCAATAGCCATGTTACTGGGTGAAAGCTATTCTAAACTACAAATCCCAATGGTCTGTGAAGCAGGAAGAGCCAGGGGAAGCCTTTTATATTCTCTGCCCAGGAAAAGCCCATACTCCTGGAGCTGCGGGAGTCGAGCAGTGCAGACCCATTGAAATGAGCAGATCCATGTGGAGGCCAAAACTAACTGGGTTCAGAACGTTCTTGTGCAACCCACTGATCGAGTTGGTTAATGTGAAGTTGCTGCATTCACCACATTTACTGTTCCACCTGCCGTCTAAAGACCTATTAATCCTCCAGACCAGCTGAACTGCCAAGCAAGTCACCACTAATAAGAACATCATCTCGGAGACTGCCTGCGAAGGGGGCCCTCTTTTCATCGCAAGACTACAGCATCTCTTGAGGAGTTGGTGAACGGCCCACCGGCCCACCTGAACTTAACATTTTATGGACCGCTGAGAGACAAACATTGACTACTTCCCCACTCTCTTGTATAATAAGATCATACTACCTGACTTCGCTTTACACAGTTCTAATAAAGTTCAATAAAAATTCTCCTGGCTAATAAGACCACCGGTTAACTGACTTTGATTGTATTTGTTCCAAAAACCCATCTTCCCATTACATAGACGTGAACATGTTAACTCCTTTTATGTCTCTTGCTTTTTAGACCAACTGAGTATAGAGTGTTAACTACTTCAATACCGGGCACTCTCACACTTTGAATGACATGTGCGCGGTCATGCAACGCTGTATCCAAACAAAATGTTACAATTTTTTTAGACAGATAGAGCTTTCTTTTGATGCCATTTAATCACCACTGTTTTTTATTTGTTGCTAAACAAATAAAAAAAGCCCAAACGTTTTGGAGAAAAAAAAAGGTTTTCTTTGTTTCTGTTATAAAATTGAGTAAATAAGTATGTTTTCTCCTTCACTGATGGGCAATGATGAGGCTGCACTATTGCGCACTGATGAGGCAGCACTGATGGGCACTTATGAGGTGGCACTGATGAGGAGACACTAATATGCAGCACTGATGGGCACTGATAGACGACACTGATATGCAGCACTGATAGGCGGTATTGATATGCAGCACTGATGGGCACTGATAGGTGGTACTGATGGGCAGCCTTTATGGGCACTGAAAGGTGGAAATGATGGGCACTGAAAGGCGGCAATGATGATCACTGATAGAAGGCACTGATGAGGGGCACTGACAGACTCTCACTGATGGGCATCACTGGTGAGCACTAGTGGGCATCGCTGATGGGGCTGCACTGATAATTACTGCACTGATTATCAGTGCAGATTCCCCCTGTCAGGAGAGCCGCTTATCAGCTCTCCTCTACTCGTGCCCTGTCAGTGTTTGGACACAGCTGTCCCGCGCTGTTCTGAGGTCTGAACAGTGTACTGTATTTGTACATGGACATATGCTGGGGGCGTTATGGGAGGGGGGACTACTAGCACAAGTGGAGAGAGGGGTCTGCACTTAGGGGGTCTATGCTGATGGAGGGGAGTCTGCACTTAGGGGGGTCTATGCTGAGGGAGGGGGGTCTATATACTGATGGAGAGGGGTGTATATGCTGAGGGGGTCTATGCTGATGGAGGGGGGTCTGCACTTAGGGGGGTCTATGTTGATGGAGGGGGGTTGCACTGGGGTGTCTATACTAAAGTAAGGTCTGTTATGAGGGAGGGGGGTCTGCACTGGGGGGTCTATACTGATGGAGGGGGGGTGTCTATACTGAGGGGGAGTTGTCTATACCGCAGGATGGGGTCTGCACTGATGGAGGGGGTTGTCTATACTGAGGAGGGGTCTGTACTGAGGGGGAGGTGTCTATACCGCGGGAGGGGCGTCTGTACCGCGGGAGGGGCGTCTGTACTGCGGGAGGGGCGTCTGTACCGCGGGAGGGGCGTCTGTACCGCGGGAGGGGCGTCTGTACCGCGGGAGGGGCGTCTGTACCGCGGGAGGGGCGTCTGTACTGCGGGAGAGGCGTCTGCACTGCGGGAGAGGCGTCTGCACTGCGGGAGAGGCGTCTGCACTGCGGGAGAGGCGTCTGCACTGCGGGAGAGGGGTCTGCACTGCGGGAGGGGGGTCTGTACTGAATTTGTTGACTGGGATGCCTCACCAGCCCCATTGCAGTTAGACCCCAGGACCAGCAGCCAGACCCTTGGCCCCAGCAGCCAGACCCCAGGACCACCAGCCCAGCCCCTGTGTGATCAGGCTGCATTGATTTCATGGGCATGGTAAGGCTGCATTTAATGGGCACTGATCAGGCTGCATTTAATTGGCATTGGTAAGGCTGCATTTTATTGGAAGGGGGAGGTCGGCACGGCGCGAAGCATCACCTCCCTGAAATGAGTTTGAAACCTCCCTGAAATTCGTTTTTGCAGGTTGGGATGTCTGTTATCATCATCGGCAAGCAGCAGCGGCTTGTTCTGAAGGACGTCATATGAAGTTCAGTCAGAACGGGAGAGCCACCGCCCGGCCATCATTTTGCTATAGGCTAAGCGGGAAGTGGTTAAAGGATAAATTTACCTTTGGGAACATGTTCCACCCATTTTTAGGGTTCCCATACTGGAAAAGTTCCTCCTACTAGCTGTCATTTTTTTTAATCAACGGGGCTCCACCGATATTTGCGGCTGTCGGCTTGTAGTTCTCAATTAACTACCACAGCGATGTGGAGCACCGTGGTAGGTCACCGATTCTTCCAGTCAGTATATCTGCTTTCATGTACGGGCACAAAGATACACTGACAGATCTGCAGGAGACCTGCATGGCATCAGCAATCTGCTGATTCGCTGGTGCAATGCTTACCAGGCTGCTGCAAAAAAAAAATGCACATTTTTCTTACCTGCAAAAAATGTGCATTTATTTATTTATTTTTCAAAAAGTCAACTTATCTTTTAACCGGTTAAGGACCGGCTCCTGTACATTTACGTTGGCAGAATGGCACGGCTGGGCAGAGTAACATATATTTACGTCACTTTGAAATTCCCGCCGTGAGCTCCGTGTCCGTGCCCGCGGGACACCGGCGGACATCGATGTCCGCCGGTGTCCCGCGATCGGGTCACAGAGCTGCAGAACAGGGAGAGGCAAGTGTAAACAAGCTTCTCCCCGTTCTGCCTAGTGACACTGCCACTGATCGTCTGCTCCCTCTCATCGGTAGCAGCGATCAGTGACGTGTCACTCGTAGCCATGCCCCCTGACAGTTAGAATCACTCCCTAGGACACACTTAACCCCTTCAGCGCCACCTCGTGGTTAACCCCTTCACTGCAAGTGTCACTTTCACAGTAATCAGTGCATATTTATAGCACTGATCGCTGTAAAAATAACAATGGTCCCAAAAATGTGTCAAAAGTGTCCGATGTGCCCGCCATAAAGTCGCAGTCACGATAAAAAAATCGCAGATCGCCGCCATTACTAGTAAAAAAAAAAAAAAATGCCATAAAACTATCCTCTATTTTGTAGCCACAATAACTTTTGCGCAAACCAATCAATATACGCTTATTGCGATTTTTTTTTTACCAAAAATATGTAGAAGAATACGTATCGGCCTAAAGTGAGGAAAAAAAATGTTTTTTTATATATTTTTTGGGGATATTTATTATAGCAAAAAGTAAAAAATATTGCATTTTTTTCAAAATTGTGGCTCTATTTTTGTTTATAGCGCAAAAAATAAAAACCGATGAGGTGATCAAATCCCACCAAAAGAAAGCTCTATTTGTGGGGAAAAAAGGACGTCAATTTTGTTTGGGAGCCACGTAGCATGACCGCGCAATTGTCAGTTAAAGCGACACAGTGCCGAATCGCAAAAAGTGCTTTGGTCTTTGGCCAGCGAAGTGGTCCGGGGCTTAAGTGGTTAAGGAGTTAAGCCTCATACACACGATCTGATTTTTGGCCAACCGAGCGTCAGACTTCTGTCAAAAGGGCGTGTGCCTGGATTTTGTCTTGCATACTAACGGCACACAATTGTCAGCCAACAAACACGAACGTACTGACGTACTACGTGGAATTTCAGCTCTTGAGCACCACCCTTTGGGCACCTTCTGCTAATTTTGTGTTTGGTGAGAATTGATTCCGAGCATGCGTGTTTGAACTTTGGACTTTTTTGTGACAGACTTTTGTATAGACGATACGAAAATCAGGCAACAGACCGTTATCCGCCGAAAATTTACTAGCCTGCCATCCAACATTTGTTGGCCGAAAGTTTGACAACAATTGTCTGAAGGAGCGTATTAACGGTCGAATTTTAGGCCAACAGTCTGTCAACAGACAATCCCCTGCCAAAAATCAGATCGTGTGTACGAGGCTTTCGTGCCGGTTCACACTTGTGCGAGTTGATACCGAATGACATGCGTTAAACACAAACTAGATTTGCATGTCATCCAAAAAGTAATTGTTTTCAATGATGGTGGTTCACATCTATGCGTTGCTATTCCTCTCCGAATGCGATGCGATGAAAAAAAGGGTCTTGTGCGAGTTTAGAGCGTTGCGTCGCGAATTTAGGCCCCTTTCACACATCCGTTTACGGATGAAAAAGTGACATACATTGGTCCCTATGAGATTGCGGGTGTCAGCGGATGAAACATCCGCTGACACCCGATCTCATCCGTGTCCACAATGCTCCGTTTTTCTGGATAGAAAAATTCCTATTTTTCTATCCGTCTGCAGAGCAGATCGGATGAACACGGACAGACGGTCCATGTTCATCCGATCCCGTCATAGAGGAGAGCGGAGATCTGACAGAGTGGTCCCTGCACAGTGTGCGGGGACCGCCCTGTCATCCGCCGGCTCAGCGGGGATCAACGGAGCGATCCCCGCTGAGCAAGCAGAGGTTCACGGGGCGGATCATCACGGATTCGTCCCGTGTGAAAGGGGCCTTAGTCTCCATAGACATCAATGTAAATCGTTCTGGAATTGCATTTGATGGTTCACATATGTGCGAATTCCACCACACTACTCTCCACAAAAGCCAGGAAGTTAACACCTTTTTTTTTTTTTACATTATGATTCCATTGGCTAGAACATTAATCGCAGCTATGCCCAAATCCTGAAATTTGCATTCAAACTGCGGTAAAAACGGGGTAAATTTGCACCTCAGAATGGACTGAAAAAACGGAACAAATTCACAGTGCAGCAGTGTGAACTGGCACTTAGCCCAGGTTCACACTGGGCTGCGAGAGTGAAGTCGTGCAAGTTCAGCTGAACTCGTATGATTTCACTCCCGCTGGTCAGTCCCGATATTGGCCGCGATTCCAGAGACATCTGTGCAGGTTTCTGCACAGATGTCAATGTAAATCGTGGGCCAAAATGGCAAAAAGTAGTACAGAAACGACTTTTTGAAATCGGTGCAGCGCCGCAGATGCGGCGTCGCACTGATTAGGACGGTGTCATTTCCGGCAATTTGCGGCAAATACCGCCGTTTTGACATGCGATTTGACATGCCAATTTACATGTCAAAATGCACCAGTGTGAACCAGGGCTTAGTGTGTATTTATCCTGCTATAAAGAGAAAAAAAACAGTGTGTCAGTAGGGTTGAGGCCTGTGAAGCCCCGTACACACGATCGGATAACCTATGGATTTTCGTCCGATGGATTTGTCCATCGAAAATCCGATGAAACTGTTTTTCATCAGTCTTGGCCACACACCATCAGTCAAAAAACCGACCGTTCCAAACGCGGTGACGTAAAACACTCCGATGAGGCGAGAAAAATGAAGTTTAATGCTTCTGAGCATGCGTCAACTTGATTCTAAGCATGCGTGGGTTTTTTAACCGATGGACTTGCCCATAGACGATCGGAAATTCCCATCGGTTTTTATCCATCGGAAAATTTTAAAACAAGTTCTATTTTTTACAACCGATGGAAAAAAGACCGATGGGTACCATACACGATCGGTTGGTCTGATGAAAACCATCCATCGGACGGTTTTCATCAGTCAAACCGATCGTGTGTACGGGGCTTAAAAGTCAGTGGCAAAGAACAGAAAACCAATCTTTTCCAGCGGCTCCTTCGAGGTAGCACTACGCTGCTTTTTCTAAGAACACTATAATTACCTGAACAAATCACCGTTATATGATATTGACATTTCATGCCAATATAAACTTTTATGTTTATGACAGCTGTGAACCGCAAAAGGTGTTCTGTGTTGTGACAGAATGGCAAATCACATTTCACATCACATGTCTGAGTCTCTGCATGCTCCATCCTTGCCAACTCTCTTGGTATATTGGGGCCCTCATTTCAAGGAACCACACAACAGACACAGAGGGCGCCAGCAGAATTGGCAGATTGGCTGGTTTTTATTGGTGTATTGGCATCCAGCCTTGCTTCTCCATGCTTATATGGTTTTGGAAAAGCTACCATTATTACTACAAACAACGTGCAAAACCATCTCTTACTCAGGTATCTGCTGACAGTTCCGATACTGACGTGACCTCTGGCACATATGAGAATAAAGTGACCAACCACAGATTGACTGGACTGGTACTATTCAGGATAAAGCTAGGGTGACCAGACATCCCCGGTTTCAGGGGATGGGTCCCCGGATTGAGGACACTGTCCCCGGACCAAGTCTGTCCCCGGTTTTGTCCCCGGATTGGATTTGAACAGGGGCTGGGGCAATTTCAAAGACAGTCAGTGCAGAATTAAAAAAAAAACAATCTGAACTACACACCCCCGCTCTGCCGCTCCTACTAGCTTGGGGGGGGGGGGGGTTTCCATTATCTGTGCCCCTTTCTGATGATAATGTGCTGGTTAGAGAGGAGTGAATATTTCTTCAGTTTCGGGTGCCCATCCAGCTCCGCTCGCATGTTCTTCTGCCTTGGCTCAAGTCCCGGCCAGCCGCCTGCCCGCTTATCTCCTTGCCTTCCCTGGCGGAGTGATCTTCCTCCGCACCCCACTCAGTAGTAGCCGGGACCCAGAGAGTAAGACTTGACAGGCTGTGTGGCGGGCGGCGGCGGGCGGCGGCGGTGGCGGCGATGGGCAAGAGAGTCGCTGATTGCTGCCATTACTAGTAAAAAAAAAAATATGTCCCCGGATTTCATTTAAAAAATCTGGTCACCTTAATAAAGCCCAACTCCAGTCCAAACTGTTATGCTAACTTTTTCTCTTATTCTCTGTCCTGCTTTCACAAGCACAGGATCTAAAATAAAATGACCCAATGGGGTCACAGACAGTGATAAAAACTTCACAGATAAATATACAGACCCAAAAAAAAAAAGTATTTTTGTCTGGGGCTGGCAATTTACTCTCTTCTTTTTCAGAGTGAGATAATCTTTGGAGGAAATACAGTATAAAAAAAAGAACCCAGAGTTGTCCTTTAAAGCTTAACTCGAGGAATGATCTTTTCGCTCAATTGATTTTTATTATTTTTGAAAGTACGGAGCCATATATAGACATGTAGCGCCCCTCCCACAATTTGGGGTCGCTATGTACAAATTTAGGGGTAGTCTAAGCCAGTAGTTAGGCTCAGACCAATTACATTTTTAATTATTTGCTTCTGCTCTGGGTGTGATGCTGCCTGGCAGTACAGTTCCCTGTTGCCTGTAGGTGTCACTGTCACCGCTGGCTCAGGTTGAACCACAGGGGGTATCACAGCACCATTGGGTGTCCTTTCTCGGCAGCCATATAGTGGGAGTGGTCGACCCGCTGTGCATGCTGGGAGAAGGTACATAAGGAGCAGGCGCCATTAGGCGTGAGGTATTCCAGGGGACTCCTTGGTCCTGGAGGACGTTCGGCACATACCCCACCTCTTGTGGCCCTCATGGCCAGGGGTACGTGCGTGTGTTTCAGTCCCGGGCACCTTTAGCCCGAGGCTGCATCGCTGCTTGGTAGGCCCAGCTCGGCTGGCTAGGGCCTACACCTCACGGAAGGATCCCAGGCTGCCCATTGGAAGGGGGCCCAACTTTATGCAGCGCCCACGCCACCCTCCTTCTCCACTCTTTGGCTCGTTCACTGGAGAGGAAAGCACGCGTGGTCTCTTCCATGCCCGTACCCCCTGGGTTACAGAGGTTAAGCACACTTAGTTTCCTTACGGGTCTTTGCAGCGAGTCCCTCAGTGTTGGTTTCTGTCCCTATAATGTAAGGACAAAAGTCTCTATGCCACAAGTAACTCCAAGGTCCACACCAGTATATCACTCCAACGTAGAGCTTTATTTTTCTTATGCATGAAGGGAGAAAGGTGTTGGGAAGACAGATGGAATTCAGGCACTCCTGGCTTGGTCGCCACTCGGTCCCGAGTGGGTATAGTTCACCCGGATAGTCACCCGAAGGCACTAGCAGCCGGCGTGTAACTCGAACAGTCTATTTGATTCCCTAATGGATGCGTTCAGGAGATCCTCTGCCACAGGATCTATAGTGTCCCAAACCTCCTGATGGTCCAGATGTTAGGCCCCTGGTTTCCGGATGGATGACATCCCTCCGGAGAGTTACTGGGCCCCTTCCTTCACTGTGATTCTTTCACCAGTCCTTCGGAACGGTCCTCCCCCAGCCTCCTCTTCCAAAAACAGGTCCCTTCGCAAGGTGGCACCTTGGGATTCTTCCTCCCGAAGTGGGCTCCACCTAAAGGGGCTGGGCCCAGGGCTGAAGTTGCAGTCCCAGGACTAAAGGTGCCTCGGACTGAGGCACACGTGGCCCCATGGCCTGGAGGGCCATGCACTCGAAACTGGACTCCACACAATACCTTCCACCGGGTACAGGTCCCCGGGGTGGCAACTCTCTCCAACACCAACAACAGCAACCTCTATGGCGTCTGCCCCTTTTATATCGCCTCCCGGCATGCACAGCAGGTCCACCACACCCACTGTACGGCCGCCAAGAGAAGACACCAAATCGCTGCCCTATCACCTGTGGTTCAACCCCGAGTATAGATGACAGCGCCACCCATACTTCTTAGGGGAACTGCACACCAGGCGAAATAGCAACAAGACAGAGTCCAGCAATTGAAAGATTTGAGTCATCTACCACTCAAATCACCCCTAAATTTGGTATAGCAGTCCCTAAATTTGGAACCCCCGCTACATTTAGGAAAGGAGTTCCAGGGGAAGATCAGTCCCGGCGGAGATAGCGACGGTACTGCTGTCTCGGGGAGAGGCCGGGAGGCCTACCTAAATCCATTATCATTGATACAAGCCCTGCAATATCCTAAAGGTTTTCTCTCATTGTTGCTTGGCTGGGAGGTTTGGGACTGGATAATCCTGTGGCAGAGGATTCCCAATCGCATCCCCATTTCATAAAGGACAGATTAATTTGTGCTCTACTCCAGCTGCTAGGACCTCAAAAGGGACTATCCGGGTGAGCAAAACCCACTCAGGCTTGAGTGGCGACGGTACTGAGTCTTAAGTGTTGAACCTTTTCCCTACTTCGTCTATTCTCTTTCTCTCAAAGTTTTACCTCAAGATAAAATAATAAAACCTTTCTGCTTAGGTTTTACACCTGTGTGGACATTGGCTTTATTACAAAGGGACTTCCGCCTAGCCCTAGACAACGGAGACCAGGAATCCACTCGTGAGAGGTATTTTGCTGCAGACCCAAAGGTAACTAAACAGTGGATTTTCACACTTAACAAAGTGTGGGTCCGGCGTAGCCGCAGGGGTGAAGGAGTGGAGAGAAGCCCAGTCTTCCCCCCGAAGAGAAACCAACCTCCAGGGGAGCTACAGACAATATAGAGGTACCATGGAAGCAATTGAGGGGGGCTGATTCTCATAAGTCTAAGAAGCGGTAGTCGAAATCTGATAGCATAAATTTTGAGACCCATGGATCCCAGGTTTTGTGGAAATTGCAAGTTTTCCAGTTAACTTGTCATTCGTTTAGCATCCAATTAACTTTTTGTATTTCACAGCCAATAAAGAAAGAGCATCTCACAGCTAAGCTTTAGCTATGATTTGTTTAGTAAAAATGTAAAAATGTGAGTTGTTAATTTAAATTAGCTTTTGAAGAGCCTATCTGTATTCAAGCTGAGCAGCGCCTCTCTAGGAAGCATTGGGATATCAACTCCAAAAAGAACTTATCGTAGACCCAGGTCGAAAAAGCACAAACAGTTGGAAAGGTCTACCATATGTGGACATAAGTGCCTGGGTTCTGAGTAGTCATGGAAGCAGGTCCCTACATGTTCTGGAGTATAACGTGCGACTCAAGTCGGGACTAGATATCAATGGTACAATAACTTATAGTTAGTTTCAATTGCAAGTACGTTCTGGGAGCACAATTTAGTGGTTTCCCAGATTTTCTGCCATTGCTGTGACTTTTAGGAATGATCTTTATTGCATACTTTTGTAGCGCCCCCCCCCACCACCACCAAAAAAAAATTTGGGGCGCTATGTGGAAATTTAAGGGTGGTCTGAGCCAGTAGTTGGGCTCAGACCAATTATGTTCAATTGTTGTTCTGCTCTGGGTGTGATACTGCCCGGCAGTTTTGTTCTCTTTTGCCTGCAGGTGGCGCTGTCACCGCCGGCACGGGCTGGATTACGGGGGTATCACAGCACCTTGGGTGTCCTCTCTCGACAGCCGTGCAGTGGGCATGGTCTACCCGCTGTACATGCTGGAAGAGGGTACAAAAGGGGCAGACGCCATTTTAGAGGGGGATTCGGAGGCGATTCTAGGGGGATCCCAAGGCGTTCAGGGGGACCTCTGGTCCAGTGAGTGTGCCTCGTGGCCCACATGGCACGAGGTGCGCTGGAGTGCTTAGGCCTTGGGCACCTTCAGCCCAAGGCCCTGTTGCTGCATTGTAGGCCCAGCTCTGCTGACTAGGGCCTACACTTTAGAGAAGGATCCCAGGCTGCCCATTGTTAGGGGGCCCATCTTTAGGAAAGGAGTTCCAGGAGAACAGTCCCGGCGGAGACTAGCGACGGTACTGCTGTCTCGGGGAGAGGCCTGGAGACCTGGCTAGAGGGGGATCCATCATCTCTGACATCCGTGCTCCATCCCGGCTGCTAGGACCGCTCTCACAGGGACTATCCAGGTGGGCAATACCCACTCAGGCTTGAGTGGCGACGAGTGTATATACTGGATTTAAGTGTTGCATACCTCCCAACTGTCTCGGATTCTGCGGGTTTTACCCGCATAGGCTCCTCCTTCCCGCAGTCCTGCGAGAGTTACCTGTTTCCCGCACAGCAGGAAGAAGAGAAGGCACAGCAGGAATCATGAAGAGGAGGATCCACCAGCAGGTAAGCCCCCCCCCCCAGATTTGAGCTCAAAACAGTGCTCACCCCCCCCCCTCCCCCGTGATCAGTGGCCCTCCCCCCGCTCAACAACTTTAAATTTTGGCCACGAAATTCTTTTCATATGCCCCGCGGCACCCCCCCCCCCAATCCCCTCCGCTCAACAACTTTGACTAGCAGGGGAGAGGGGAAATCTGAATGTCCCGCGCTGGGACTTTTGAAAGTTGGGAGGTATGGTGTTGCGTGCCTGAACCTTCCCCTACGTCTTTCAACTTTTCTGATCTTACTTTCTTCAAGTTAATTCAAAGCGGAAAAGAATAAAGCCTTGCTGATTAGGTTTTACTTGTGTGGACATTGGCCTGATTCCTGGATGATATTGGTGTACCTAGACAACGGAGCTGAAGGATACACTCGTGGGAGGTAATTGCTGCAGACCCAAAGTAACAAAACCAGTAGATTCCATTAACACAAAAAGGGGTCTACGGGTGTGTGGCGTACCGGGGGAGGTGGCTACACTTTCATTGGTCCAGCTTGAGGAAGCTGACATTCATTGTAGTACTCTGTGCTACTACAGTGATATCAGCTATCTTCTGGGTCCTGTGCAAGCAGCATCCCATCTGCACATTGACCACAGGGGGATACTTGTTTGGCACTGCCACCATTCATACAAGGCCTTGTAATGTTTTCTTTCAATATAAGGCATTCTATGACTGGGCAAGGTGGAGATGATGTCACACCTCTTCTCCACCTCCACAATCAAAGAATACCTTGTATTCTTTGAAAAATACTCTAGGAATGGTGGCAATGTCAAGAGAGCAGCCCCCTGTGGTCAGTATGCAGAGGGAAAGTCGCTTGCACAGAACACCAGCCTGACCTGGAAGATCGCCAACTAACACAGTGATAATCTAGGTTCTCCAGTGGTCCGTCATGTATAAGATATACATACTAAGTTTTCGTAGCTCTCTTTTGGGGGGTAGGAGAAATGACCCTCCCCAAACAGGATATTGCACTAAACCTGTATGTAAATAAGAGGACCAGAATCCTTGTGTAGAGATACCCCCAAACTAAGGGAGCCGCTGGTTTGCTTTTGGGCCCTGTACACAGCACAGCCAACCCCCGGCAATCTACTCAGCCCGTCTCTGGCACAGCTAGTCTAGGGGTGGTATTTCTATACAACTCTATACCAGATATACATATAGACTCCAATACCAGATTGATAAAATGTAAAAGGTTTACTTGTAGATAAAAAGGGTTAACAATCAATATCACATATAACACTTGTATGCAGAGCCCTGCAGTAATATTAGCACTAGTTAACTATAGTGCGCAATTAGTTCTAACACACACTAACATATAGCTTGAGTCCCCATTAGCAATATGGCGCCCAACAATACTATCAACTCCCAGTCAGGCCTGACTCAGTTAAAGCTCAGTCTCTAGAGAAGGAATCTTCGCATGCCAGATGATCGGTGGTGCACATACAGGAACAATATTTGTAATCCAACAAGGTCTAAGGTAATGGAAGCAACTCCCCGGAGACTATGTAACTCAGTTCTCCAACTAGTCTCCTGACAGGAAAAGGGAAATATAACCCGATGGGCCAAGGCAGTCTATAGGCCTAATAAAGTACTCGATTATAGTTGTGAGCAGGTGCTCTCTCACCCCTCCGGACTCAATCCCAGTCCGGGACTCCCACCGCTGTGTCTACACACACACAGGATCTGCCACCGCCTGATCTTCGGTCCACTGACGTCCCTGAAGCAGGTAGATGTCTGTAGCCGCACAGGCTCCGCAGCGAGGTGGAAGGCTCTCTGGAAGTGCGCAAGGCCCAGGCCTCGGGCACTACACTTGCAGCAGGTCTGCACAGAAAGTCCTCTTGCCAGCCGCGCGGTGTCCAAAGAGGCCGGGCTAAGCCTCGCCCTCCCCTTTTATACCCCACCCATGAGTCTCTGCAGCAGCCCAATGCACCCTAGGTGCCAAACGGGATTATGGGTAACATAGTCCATGGGGCCTCAACGGAGTCTCCGCTACACTTGCTAAGTGGAAGAGTGGGTTTAATAAGAAAGTTGGCAGTGCCTCCACCCAGGGCAGGGCCTCTGAACAGAGAAGATTCCCTTCCTAGGAAATTAACTGGAAATTGAATCAAAGTAATTGGGAGCAGAGGAACTACTGCAACCAGCATATAACATTATTTAGAAGTAGATACAGTTCCTTGAAGAAGTATTCATACCCCCCCTGAAATTTTATACAGTGTAAAAAGGAACATAAATACATAACATTGTAAACAAAAAAAATAAATAATCTAAAGGGCCTGTCCCCAGCAAATGTGAAAAACAAGTGTAGCAACCACGCCACCCTCCTACTCCACTCTTTGGCTCGTTCACTGGAGAGGAAGGCACGCACAGTCTCCACCATGCCCATACCCCCTGGGTTGCAGAGGTTAAGCACACTTAGTTACACTTACGGGTCCTTGCAGTGACTCCCCTCAGAGTTGGTTTCTGTCCCTAGAATGTAAGGACAAAAGTCTCTATGCCCCAAGTAACTCCAAGGTCCACACCAGCATCAACTCCAACATAGAGTTTATTTCTTTATGCACGAACATCCACAAATGAGAAGAAGAGAAAGGTGTTAGGAAGACAAATCAGTTCAGGCACTCTTGTTTCTTCGCCACTCGATCCCGAGTGGGTATAGCTCACCCGGATTGTCACCCAATGGCACTAGCAGCCGGCGTGTAACTCGAACAGTCTATTTGATTCCCTAATGGATGCGTTCAGGAGATCCTCTGCCACAGGATCTATGGTGCCCCAAACCTCCTACTGGTCCTTTTGGTTAGATCCCTTTTTAAGGATGGATAACATCCCTCCAGAGAGTTACTGGGCCCCTTCCTTCACTGTGATCTCTCACCAGTCCTTCAGAACGGTCCTCCCCCAGCCTCCTCTTCCAGAAACGGGTCCCCTCGCAAGGCGGCACCCTGGGATACCTCCTCCCGAAATGGGCTCCAGCTAAAGGTGCTGGGCTCAGGGCTGAAGTTGCAGTCCCAGGACTAAAGGTGCCTGGGACTGAAGTGCACGTGGCCCCATGGCCTGGAGGGCCACGCGCCATGCACCAGGACTCCGGCTCTGGAACCAGGCACGAACAGAAGACACAAGAAGAACAACCCCCTCCCAGGCGGCGTCTGCCCCTTATGTATCCTCTCCTAGCATGCCCAGCAGGTCCACCACACCCACTGTACGACTGCCGAGAGGAGACACCAAATCATTTCCCTATCACCTGTGGTTCAACCCCAAGTAAAGGTGACAGCGCCACCCATACTTCTAAGGGGAACTGCACACCAGGCAAAACAACAGCAAGGCAGAGTCCAGCAAATTGAAAAGATTCGAGCCAACTACCATTCGAATCACCCTTAAATTTGGTATAGCAGTCCCTAAATTTGGTACCCCCACTACACAAGGGACAGGGCAGGTCCCTTTAATGCAACAGATGTTGTATATAATCTTTATTTATAAATGTTTCATTTTACACAAAACAATACGAATATTACTACATCTAACATAACCCATCACCCATCCATTCCATATTATGGTATATGTATAGATCTAGTCTCTTCTAATTATTTAAATATAATTTAAAAAATGTCTCTTGTATTTATCCCACCTATACAACAACTGTCCTACACTCATATTTCTCTGTTACCTTACATAGTGTCTACATAACAACATAACACCACTAGTGATGAGCCGAACACCCCCGGGTTCGGTTCGCACCAGAACCCGCGAACGGACCGAAAGTTCGCACGAACATTAGAACCCTATTAAATACAATGGATGCAAACGTTCGGATTCTAAAGTGCTAATTATAACGACTATTATCCATGTTATTGTCCGAAACAGAGTTTGGGAACCCGGCTTCTGCACCAGGGGACATGTATCAATGCAAAAAGAAGTTTTAAAAACGGACGTTTTCCGGGAGCAGTCATTTTAATGATGCATAAAGTGAAAAAAAAAAAAGTCTAATATTACTTTAAATATTGTACCTGGGGGGTGTCTAAAGTATGCCTGTGAAGTGCCACGTGTTTCCCGTGTTTAGAACTGTCCCTGCACAAAATAACATTTCTAAAGGGAAAAAAGTCATTTAAAACTGCTTGCGGCTTTAATGCAATGTGTGGTCCCGGTAATATGGATGAAAATCTTTAGGAAAAATGGCATAGCTACCCCATCAACCCCCCCCCCCCCCCTACCCCAGCCCATTACCAGCCCCTTTGGGTCTTGTATGGATATTAAGGGGAACCCCGCACACAAAATAAAAAAGGACCTATATACTCTGAACAGCCGTATACAGGCGGTGCATACAAGACAGGGACTGTAGGTTTGTTCTTATGTAGAATCTGTTTATAATTTTGAACAGCTGCATTGTTTAAGTGGAGCTCCATGGCAAATTCCTTTTTTTTAGTTTTTTGTAAAACATAGGGAACGGTTATCACCCCTGTCACATTTTTTTTGCTGTCTGTGCCCCTGTTCAGAACATTTCACCTCACTTTGCGTCCCAATGACAACTGTTTTTGAAATGTGGTGTTTTTATTGAAACAAGGATTGGTGATAAAGCATCAGTAGAGAGGAGTCACCTTTCTCCCATATTAATTCTTACAGGAGAGAATTTTCCTTCCAAGGGGTAGATTTCCTCTCACTTCCTGTTGTCTTCTTCCGTTTGCAAGTAGTAGTTGTTTGTAAGTTGGATGTTTGAAAGTAGGGACCTGCCGTATATACTCTGCAGAAATTGGCCCCTTAGGTGTTGGTGTTGGCACAACACTGTAAGCACTCACAGTTACTCTTGGTGGGTGCTGGAACGCCCTGCTGTCAACTATTATATCAGGAATTGTAATAACATATAATTGTTGATCAGTGGTAGTAAAAATTGGGCCTTTGATGGTGGTGCTGGTGCCACAACACTGTAAGGCCTGACAGTTACTCTTGGTGGGCGCAGCAATGGGCCCTGCTGTGAATTATTAGATCAAGAATTGTAATTGCATGCCCCTGTTGAACAGGGGCTGAAAAATTAGGCCTTTGGTGGTGGTGGTGGTGGTGATGGTGGTGCTGGTGCCACAACACTGTAAGGCCTGACAGTTACTCTTGGTGGGCGCAGCAATGGTCCCTGCTGTGAATTATTAGATCAATAATTATAATTGCATGCCCCTGTTGAACAAGGGCTTAAAAATTGGGCCTTTGGTGGTGGTGGTGGTGGTGATGGTGGTGCTGGTGCCACAACACTGTAAGGCCTGACAGTTACTCTTGGTGGGCGCAGCAATGGGCCCTGCTGTGAATTATTAGATCAATAATTATAATTGCATGCCCCTGTTGAACAGGGGCTGAAAAATTGGGCCTTAGGCACTGGTGGCACAACACTGCAACCCCTCACAGATACTGTACTTGGAGCACAGCAATGAGGCCTGTTGCAAAGTATTGCATCAAAAATTTTAATTACACGCCCCTGTTAAACAGGGGCTGAAAAATTGGGCCTTAGCCACTGGTGGCGTCACCCATAAACCAAAATGATCTTCCAAGCTATCATCGTTAATCGTATCATTGAGGAGGAGGAGGATAGCCAGTCAACATAACAGCACAGGCACTCAGCATCAGCATCAGTCTTGAAGGGATGTGACATTTTAAAATCAATTAGTCTGTTATATCAGCATCTGGTGTGTGGTAGCTGGTGGTGATCCAAGACTGGTTCATCTTGATGAAAGTCAGTCGATCAACCGAGTCGGTGGACAGGCGCACCCTGTGATCCGTGACAAATCCTCCAGCAGCACTGAATGTGCGTTCTGAAAGAACGCTGGATGCAGGACAGGCCAGTAGCTCAATTGCATACTGTGCAAGCTCTGGCCAGTGATCCATCCTCAAGACCCAGTAAGCCAGAGGATTTTCGGTGGGGAAGGTGTCCAAGTCTGACCTTGCCCCTAGGTATTCCTGCACCATGTATATCAGACGCTGGCGATGGTTGCTGGAACCGATCATACTTTGGGGCTGCGGACTAAAGAATTGTCTGAACGCATCGGTCAGACGGCCACCTTCCCCACTGCTCCTTCTTTGACTGCCCGAAGCCTCAGCAACTCGTTGTCCAGGACCAGGAGTTTGTAACCTCCCAGTCTCTGGGAACGCGTTGCACAGACCTTTCTGCAAGGCCTCCCGGAGTTGTCTCATCCTCTGCTCCCTCTGCGACGGTACGATAAGGTCCGCAACCTTACCCTTGTACCGTGGATAAAGGAGAGTGGCCAGCCAGTAATGGTCCCTCTCCTTGATCCGAAGAATACGAGGATCCTTCCGCAGACTTTGCAGGATCAGGGAGGCCATGCAGCGTAGGTTAGCTGAGGCATTCAGTCCGGAGTCCTCTGGGTCACTAAGGACGACATGATCCGCAGCCACCTCCTCCCAGCCACGTACAAGTCCACTGGTTTCTTGGGACTGTAAATCATCCCTAAAAGACTGCTGCTGATGATGCTGAGTGCCAGCCTCCACCTCCATGCTGACACAATCCTCCTCCTCCTCCTCTTCCTGTGCGATGGGTGGGACAGAAGGAACACTGTCTGGGTAAAGGGGGCTTAGAGAGGCAAGGAAGTCCTCCTCTTCCTGCCTCAAGTGCCCTGTCCATTATTCCACGCAGCGTGTGCTCCAACAGGTGGACAAGAGGTACAGTGTCACTGATGCATGCACTGTCACTGCTCACCATCCTCGTGGCCTCCTCAAATGGTGCCAGGACAGTGCATGCATCCCTGATCATGCCCCACTGGCGTGGTGAAAAAAACCTGAGCTCCCCTGACCCTGTCCTGGTGCCGTAGTCGCACAGGTACTCATTGATGGCCCTCTGCTGCGTGTGCAGCTGCTGCAGCATGGCCAACGTTGAGTTCCACCTGGTGGGCATGTCACATATAAGGCGGTTCTTGGGCAGGTTCAACTCCTTTTGAAGCTCAGCCAGGCGAGCACTGGCATTATAAGATCTGCGGAAATGCACACAGACTTTCCTGGCCTGCCTCAGGACTAGTGATGAGCCGAACACCCCCGGGTTCGGTTCGCACCAGAACCCGCGAACGGACCGAAAGTTCGTACGAACATTAGAACCCTATTAAATACAATGGATGCGAACGTTCGAATTCTAAAGTGCTAATTATAACGACTATTATGCATGTTATTGTCCTAAAAAGGGTTTGGGAACCCGGGTTCTGCACCAGGGGACATGTACCAATGCAAAAAGAAGTTTTAAAAACGGTCGTTTTTCGGGAGCAGTCATTTTAATGATGCATAAAGTGAAAAAAAAAAGTCAAATATTCCTTTAAATATCGTACCTGGGGGGTGTCTAAAGTATGCCTGTGAAGTGCCACGTGTTTCCCGTGTTTAGAACTGTCCCTGCACAAAATGACACTTCTAAAGGAAAAAAAAGCCATTTAAAACTGCTTGCGGCTTTAATGTAATGTCTGGTCCTGGTAATATGGATGAAAATCTTTAAGAAAAATGGCATAGCTACCCCATCACCCCCTACCCCAGCCCATTACCAGCCCCTTTGGGTCTTGTATGGATATTAAGGGGAACCCCGCACATAAAATAAAAAAGGCCCTATATACTCTGAACAGCCGTATACAGGCGGTGCATACAAGACAGGGACTGTAGGTTTGTTCTTATGTAGAATCTGTTTGTAATTTTGAACAGGTACATTGTTTAAGTGTAGCTCCAGCCCAAAAATCTATTTTTAAACTTTTTGGAAAACATAGGTAAGGGTTATCACCCCTGTAACATTTGTTTTGCTGTCTGTGCCCCTGTTCTGAACATTTCACCTCACTTTCCGTCCCAATGACAACTGTTTTTGAAATGTGGTGTTTTTCTTGAAACAAGGATTGGTGATAAAGCATCAGTACAGAGGAGACACCTTTCTCCCATATTAATTCTTACAGGAGAGAATTTTCCTTCCAAGGGGTAGATTTCCTCTCACTTCCTGTTGTCTTCTTGCGTTTGCAAGTAGGAGTCGTTTGTAAGTTGGATGTTTGAAAGTAGGGACCTGCCGTATATACTCTGCAGAAATAGGCCCCTTAGTTGTTGGTGTTGGCACAACACTGTAAGCACTCACAGTTACTCTTGGTTGGTGCTGGAACGCCCTGCTGTCAACTATTATATCAGCAATTGTAATTACATATAATTGTTGAACAGTGGTAGTAAAAATTGGGCCTTTGATGGTGGTGCTGGTGCCACAACGCTGTAAGCCCTGACAGTTACTCTTGGTGGGTGCAGCAATGGGCCCTGCTGTGAATTATTAGATCAAGAATTGTAATTGCATGCCCCTGTTGAACAGGGGCTGAAAAATTGGGCCTTTCGTGGTGGTGGTGGTGGTGGTGTTGCCACAACACTGTAAGCCCTCAGAGTTACTCTTGGTGGGTGCAGGAATGGGCCCTGCTGTGAATTATTAGATCAAGAATTGTAATTACATGCCCCTTTTGAACAGGGGCTGAAAAATTGGGCCTTTCGTGGTGGTGGTGGTGGTGGCGTTGCCACAACACTGTAAGCCCTCAGAGTTACTCTTGGTGGGTGCAGCAATGGGCCCTGCTGTGAATTATTAGATCAAGAATTGTAATTGCATGCCCCTGTTGAACAGGGGCTGAAAAATTGGGCCTTTCGTGGTGGTGGTGGTGGTGGTGTTGCCACAACACTGTAAGCCCTCAGAGTTACTCTTGGTGGGTGCAGGAATGGGCCCTGCTGTGAATTATTAGATCAAGAATTGTAATTACATGCCCCTTTTGAACAGGGGCTGAAAAATTGGGCCTTTCGTGGTGGTGGTGGTGGTGGCGTTGCCACAACACTGTAAGCCCTCAGAGTTACTCTTGGTGGGTGCAGCAATGGGCCCTGCTGTGAATTATTAGATCAAGAATTGTAATTACATGCCCCTGTTGAACAGGGGCTGAAAAATTGGGCCTTAGGCACTGGTGGCACAACACTGCAACCCCTCACAGATACTGTACTTGGAGCACAGCAATGAGCCCTGTTGCAAAGTATTGCTTCAAAAATTGTAATTACACGCCCCTGTTAAACAGGGGCTGAAAAATTGGGCCTTAGGCACTGGTGGCACAACACTGCAACCCCTCACAGATACTGTACTTGGAGCACAGCAATGAGCCCTGTTGCAAAGTATTGCTTCAAAAATTGTAATTACACGCCCCTGTTAAACAGGGGCTGAAAAATTGGGCCTTAGGCACTGGTGGCACAACACTGCAACCCCTCACAGATACTGTACTTGGAGCACAGCAATGAGCCCTGTTGCAAAGTATTGGTTCAAAAATTGTAATTACACGCCCCTGTTAAACAGGGGCTGAAAAATTGGGCCTTAGGCACTGGTGCCACAACACTCCAACCCCTCACAGATACTGTACTTGGAGCACAGCAATGAGCCCTGTTGCAAAGTATTGCTTCAAAAATTGTAATTACACGCCCCTGTTAAACAGGGGCTGAAAAATTGGGCGTTAGGCACTGGTGGCGGCACCCATAAACAAAAATGATCTTCCAAGCTATCATCATCAATCGTATCATTGAGGACTCGGAGGAGGAGGATAGCCAGTCAACATAACAGCACAGGCACTCAGCATCAGCATCAGTCTTGAAGGGATGTGACATGTTAAAATCAATTAGTCTGTTATATCAGCATCAGGTGTGTGGTAGCTGGTGGTGATCCAAGACTGGTTCATCTTGATGAAAGTCAGTCGATCAACCGAGTCGGTGGACAGGCGCACCCTGTGATCCGTGACAAATCCTCCAGCAGCACTGAATGTGCGTTCCGAAAGAACGCTGGATGCAGGACAGGCCAGTAGCTCAATTGCATACTGTGCAAGCTCTGGCCAGTGATCCATCCTCAAGACCCAGTAAGCCAGAGGATTTTCGGTGGGGAAGGTGTCCAAGTCTGACCTTGCCCCTAGATATTCCTGCACCATGTTTATCAGACGCTGGCGATGGTTGCTGGAACCGATCATACTTTGGGGCTGCGGACTAAAGAATTGTCTGAACGCATCGGTCAGACGGCCACCTTCCCCACCGCTCCTTCTTTGACTGGCCGAAGCCTCAGCAACTCGTTGTCCAGGACCAGGAGTTTGTAACCTCCCAGTCTCTGGGAACGCGTTGCACAGACCTTTCTGCAAGGCCTCCCGGAGTTGTCTCATCCTCTGCTCCCTCTGCGACGGTAACATAAGGTCCGCAACCTTACCCTTGTACCGTGGATCAAGGAGAGTGGCCAGCCAGTAATGGTCCCTCTCCTTGATCCGAAGAATACGAGGATCCTTCCGCAGACTTTGCAGGATCAGGGAGGCCATGCAGCGTAGGTTAGCTGAGGCATTCGGTACGGAGTCCTCTGGGTCACTAAGGACGACATGATCCGCAGCCACCTCCTCCCAGCCACGTACAAGTCCACTGGTTTCTTGGGACTGTAAATCATCCCTAAAAGACTGCTGCTGATGATGCTGAG
The DNA here is from genome assembly GCA_029206835.1 of Rana muscosa. Classification (NCBI taxonomy): domain Eukaryota; kingdom Metazoa; phylum Chordata; class Amphibia; order Anura; family Ranidae; genus Rana; species Rana muscosa. The sequence goes on along the minus strand of CM055118.1, from coordinate 324,305,228 downwards.
TGCCAGCCTCCACCTCCATGCTGACACAATCCTCCTCCTCCTCCTCCTCTTCCTGTGCGATGGGTGGGACAGAAGGAACACTGTCTGGGTAAAGGGGGCCTTGAGAGGCAAGGAAGTCCTCCTCTTCCTGCCTCTGTTCTGCCTCAAGTGCCCTGTCCATTATTCCACGCAGCGTGTGCTCCAACAGGTGGACAAGAGGTACAGTGTCACTGATGCATGCACTGTCACTGCTCACCATCCTTGTGGCCTCCTCAAATGGTGCCAGGACAGTGCATGCATCCCTGATCATGCCCCACTGGCGTGGAGAAAAAAAAACAAGCTCCTCTGACCCTGTCCTGGTGCCGTAGTCGCACAGGTACTCATTGATGGCCCTCTGCTGCGTGTGCAGCCGCTGCAGCATGGCCAACGTTGAGTTCCACCTGGTGGGCATGTCACATATAAGGCGGTTCTTGGGCAGGTTCAACTCCTTTTGCAGCTCAGCCAGGCGAGCACTGGCATTATAAGATCTGCGGAAATGCACACAGACTTTCCTGGCCTGCCTCAGGACATCCTGTAAGCCCGGGTACCTGCCCAAGAACCGCTGCACCACCAGGTTAAGGACGTGAGCCACACAGGGCACATGGGTCAGTTGTCCCTGTCGGAGGGCGGAGAGGAGGTTGGTGCCATTGTCGCAAACCACCATTCCTGGCTTAAGCTGGCGTGGCGTCAACCACCTCTCGGCCTGGCCCTGCAGAGCAGACAGGACCTCTGCCCCAGTGTGGCTTCTGTCCCCCAAACACACCAGCGCAAGCACGGCATGGCATCTTTTTGCCTGCGTACTTGCGTAGCCCCTTGAACGGCTACGGAGCACCGCTGGTTCAGAGGACAAAGCACAGGAAGAGGCCATGGAGGAAGAAGAAGAGGAGGGGGTGGAGGAGAGAGGTGTGTCACAACCAGTAGTAGCATTTTGGAGGCGTGGCGGTGGAACAACCTCCAACACTACTGCACCTTGTCCTGCATCCTTCCCAGCTGCCAAAAGAGTGACCCAATGGGCCGTGAAAGAAAGGTAACGTCCCTGTCCATGCCTGCTGGACCATGAGTCAGCGGTAATATGCACCTTACCGCTGACCGCCCTGTCCAGCGAGGCCAAGACATTGCCTTCCACATGCCGGTAGAGAGCCGGAATAGCCTTCCGTGAGAAAAAGTGGCGTTTGGGAACCTGCCACTGAGGAACCGCACATTGCACAAACTCACGGAAGGGGGCCGAGTCTACCAACTGAAAAGGCAGCATTTGAAGCGCTAGCAATTTAGCCAAGCTAGCATTCAACCGCTGGGCATGTGGATGGCTGGGAGTGAACTTCTTTCGACGGTCCAGCAGCTGGGGCAGGGAAATTTGCCTGCTAGAATCGGACGTTGGTGTACTGCTAGCAGAGTGGCCGCAAGTACTTGGCTGTGACACACCTAATTCTACACCTTCATTCCTCTCAGTGCATGTTTCAGAGAGGACTGAAGTTATAGTGGGGTTGGAGATCCCAGCTGATGCGGTGCAAGGAGAGGTCCGCTTTGTTCTTTGGTGTGGGTCTTTGAGGTAGGCTTGCCAACGAGCTGCATGGCAGGTCAACATATGTCTGGTCAGGCATGTGGTACCCAAGCGGCTGATGTTTTGGCCACGCGATATACGCTTGAAACATATGTTGCAAACAGCAGCTGTGCGATCTGATGCACTAGCCTCAAAAAAGGCCCACACCAAAGAACTTTTTGAATGACGGGCAGAGGCAGCGCCCTGCACAGGCGGAGCTCTGCGGTGTGATTCCGTCGGTGTACTGCCCTTACGCTGGCCACCAAAGGGCATCCTGCCTCGTTGGAGATGTGCCTCCTCCTCATCCTCCTCCTCCTCCTCTCTATTAGGCACCCACGTGGAGTCAGTGACCTCATCATCCCCTCCCTCCTCATCACTGGAGCCAATCTGGCAGTATGCTGCAGCTGCTGGAACATGACTGCCAGATTGGTGTCCTTCTTGAGCATCCCCTCTCTGTCTGCTCTCACGCTACTGCCTTCCTCTAGCTGGGTTTCATCATCAGACCCTTCGAAACGCTGGGCATCCTCCTGGAGCATGTACCCAACACTGTGCTCAAACAGTTCGGGGGACTCCTCAGGAGGAGGACATGGTGGGTCTAGGGAAGGAGTGACTGATGATGAGTCTGACATTGATACCAGGGAAGAGGACGCTTTGGCAGCTGCTTTGCCAGTACCCTGAGCCTGGGTGAGAGAGGATGAGGAGGAGGAGGAGGGCTTGGTCATCCACTCTACCAAGTCTTCGGCATGATGTGGCTCAACATGTCCAGCTGCCGAAAAGAAGGACAAGCGTGTCCCATGGCCATGTGCTGATGACAATGCACCGCGTCCACGACCAGCACTGTTGCCCCCAGACACAGAGCCTGCTTGCCCTCTTTTATTGCCTCCTGACTGTCTGCCTCTCCTTGTTTGCCTTCCAGACATTCTAATGGATGGCCTGCAGGGAGATGGGAAAAAAGCAATAAGGGCTACCTTCAGGTGTCCTTCTCTGTCCCTTTACTTAAGGATTTTTAAATATGGTTGAGGATGATTGCTTTCGCACAGAATAGCACAATGACAATTTCCCTGACTGTCCAAAAAACAAGGATTTCAAAGATGGTTGATGATGAATGCTTTAGCACAGTATAGCACAATGAGAATTTCCCTCACTGGCCTTCCCTGTCCCTACAAACAAGGTTTAGCACAGTAAAACACACTGACACTCTCCCTACCTATAGTTTTCTGTCCCTATAATTTTTTTTTTTTAAAGATGGTTGATGATGAATGCTTTTAGCACAGTATAGCACAATGAGAATTTCCCTCACTGTCCTTCCCTGTCCCTACAAACAAGGTTTAGCAGAGTAAAACACACTGACACTCTCCCTACCTATAGTTTTCTGTCCCTATAAAAAATGTTTTTTTAAAGATGGTTGATGATGAATGCTTTAGCACAGTATAGCACAATGAGAATTTCCCTCACTGTCCTTCCCTGTCCCTACAAACAAGGTTTAGCACAGTAAAACACACTGACACTCTCCCTACCTATAGTTTTCTGTCCCTATAAAAAATGTTTTTTTTAAAGATGGTTGATGATGAATGCTTTAGCACAGTATAGCACAATGAGAATTTCCCTCACTGGCCTTCCCTGTCCCTACAAACAAGGTTTAGCACAGTAAAACACACTGACACTCTCCCTACCTATAGTTTTCTGAGCCAATAATTTTTTTTTTTTAAAGATGGTTGATGATGAATGCTTTAGCACAGTATAGCACAATGAGAATTTCCCTCACTGTCCTTCCCTGTCCCTACAAACAAGGTTTAGCACAGTAAAACACACTGACACTCTCCCTACCTATAGTTTTCTGTCCCTATAAATTTTTTTTTTTAAAGATGGTTGATGATGAATGCTTTAGCACAGTATAGCACAATGAGAATTTCCCTCACTGGCCTTCCCTGTCCCTACAAACAAGGTTTAGCACAGTAAAACACACTGACACTCTCCCTACCTATAGTTTTCTGTCCCTATAATTTTTTTTTTTTAAAGATGGTTGATGATGAATGCTTTAGCACAGTATAGCACAATGAGAATTTCCCTCACTGGCCTTCCCTGTCCCTACAAACAAGGTTTAGCACAGTAAAACACACTGACACTCTCCCTACCTATAGTTTTCTGTCCCTATAAAAAAATTTTTTTTAAAGATGGTTGATGATGAATGCTTTAGCACAGTATAGCACAATGAGAATTTCCCTCACTGTCCTTCCCTGTCCCTACAAACAAGGTTTAGCACAGTAAAACACACTGACACTCTCCCTACCTATAGTTTTCTGTCCCTATAAAAAATGTTTTTTTTAAAGATGGTTGATGATGAATGCTTTAGCACAGTATAGCACAATGAGAATTTCCCTCACTGGCCTTCCCTGTCCCTACAAACAAGGTTTAGCACAGTAAAACACACTGACACTCTCCCTACCTATAGTTTTCTGTCCCTATAAAAATTTTTTTTTAAAGATGGTTGATGATGAATGCTTTAGCACAGTATAGCACAATGAGAATTTCCCTCACTGGCCTTCCCTGTCCCTACAAACAAGGTTTAGCACAGTAAAACACACTGACACTCTCCCTACCTATAGTTTTCTGTCCCTATAATTTTTTTTTTTTAAAGATGGTTGATGATGAATGCTTTAGCACAGTATAGCACAATGAGAATTTCCCTCACTGGCCTTCCCTGTCCCTACAAACAAGGTTTAGCACAGTAAAACACACTGACACTCTCCCTACCTATAGTTTTCTGTCCCTATAAAAAATGTTTTTTTAAAGATGGTTGATGATGAATGCTTTAGCACAGTATAGCACAATGAGAATTTCCCTCACTGTCCTTCCCTGTCCCTACAAACAAGGTTTAGCACAGTAAAACACACTGACACTCTCCCTACCTATAGTTTTCTGTCCCTATAAAAAATGTTTTTTTTAAAGATGGTTGATGATGAATGCTTTAGCACAGTATAGCACAATGAGAATTTCCCTCACTGGCCTTCCCTGTCCCTACAAACAAGGTTTAGCACAGTAAAACACACTGACACTCTCCCTACCTATAGTTTTCTGTCCCTATAAAAATTTTTTTTAAAGATGGTTGATGATGAATGCTTTAGCACAGTATAGCACAATGAGAATTTCCCTCACTGTCCTTCCCTGTCCCTACAAACAAGGTTTAGCACAGTAAAACACACTGACACTCTCCCTACCTATAGTTTTCTGTCCCTATAAAAAATGTTTTTTTAAAGATGGTTGATGATGAATGCTTTAGCACAGTATAGCACAATGAGAATTTCCCTCACTGTCCTTCCCTGTCCCTACAAACAAGGTTTAGCACAGTAAAACACACTGACACTCTCCCTACCTATAGTTTTCTGTCCCTATAAAAAATGTTTTTTTAAAGATGGTTGATGATGAATGCTTTAGCACAGTATAGCACAATGAGAATTTCCCTCACTGTCCTTCCCTGTCCCTACAAACAAGGTTTAGCACAGTAAAACACACTGACACTCTCCCTACCTATAGTTTTCTGTCCCTATAAAAAATGTTTTTTTAAAGATGGTTGATGATGAATGCTTTAGCACAGTATAGCACAATGAGAATTTCCCTCACTGGCCTTCCCTGTCCCTACAAACAAGGTTTAGCACAGTAAAACACACTGACACTCTCCCTACCTATAGTTTTCTGTCCCTATAAAATTTTTTTTTAAAGATGGTTGATGATGAATGCTTTAGCACAGTATAGCACAATGAGAATTTCCCTCACTGTCCTTCCCTGTCCCTACAAACAAGGTTTAGCACAGTAAAACACACTGACACTCTCCCTACCTATAGTTTTCTGTCCCTATAAAAAATGTTTTTTTAAAGATGGTTGATGATGAATGCTTTAGCACAGTATAGCACAATGAGAATTTCCCTCACTGTCCTTCCCTGTCCCTACAAACAAGGTTTAGCACAGTAAAACACACTGACACTCTCCCTACCTATAGTTTTCTGTCCCTATAAAAAATGTTTTTTTAAAGATGGTTGATGATGAATGCTTTAGCACAGTATAGCACAATGAGAATTTCCCTCACTGTCCTTCCCTGTCCCTACAAACAAGGTTTAGCACAGTAAAACACACTGACACTCTCCCTACCTATAGTTTTCTGTCCCTATAAAAAATTTTTTTTTAAAGATGGTTGATGATGAATGCTTTAGCACAGTATAGCACAATGAGAATTTCCCTCACTGTCCTTCCCTGTCCCTACAAACAAGGTTTAGCACAGTAAAACACACTGACACTCTCCCTACCTATAGTTTTCTGTCCCTATAAATTTTTTTTTTTAAAGATGGTTGATGATGAATGCTTTAGCACAGTATAGCACAATGAGAATTTCCCTCACTGTCCTTCCCTGTCCCTACAAACAAGGTTTAGCACAGTAAAACACACTGACACTCTCCCTATCTATAGTTTTCTGTCCCTGTAAAAAATGTTTTTTTAAAGATGGTTGATGATGAATGCTTTAGCACAGTATAGCACAATGAGAATTTCCCTCACTGTCCTTCCCTGTCTCTACAAACAAGGTTTAGCACAGTAAAACACACTGACACTCTCCCTATCTATAGTTTTCTGTCCCTGTAAAAAATGTTTTTTTAAAGATGGTTGATGATGAATGCTTTAGCACAGTATAGCACAATGAGAATTTCCCTCACTGTCCTTCCCTGTCCCTACAAACAAGGTTTAGCACAGTAAAACACACTGACACTCTCCCTACCTATAGTTTTCTGTCCCTATAATTTTTTTTTTTTTAAAGATGGTTGATGATGAATGCTTTAGCACAGTATAGCACAATGAGAATTTCCCTCACTGTCCTTCCCTGTCCCTACAAACAAGGTTTAGCACAGTAAAACACACTGACACTCTCCCTACCTATAGTTTTCTGTCCCTATAATTTTTTTTTTTTAAAGATGGTTGATGATGAATGCTTTAGCACAGTATAGCACAATGAGAATTTCCCTCACTGTCCTTCCCTGTCCCTACAAACAAGGTTTAGCACAGTAAAACACACTGACACTCTCCCTACCTATAGTTTTCTGTCCCTACAAAAAATGTTTTTTTAAAGATGGTTGATGATGAATGCTTTAGCACAGTATAGCACAATGAGAATTCCCCTCACTGTCCTTCCCTGTCCCTACAAACAAGGTTTAGCACAGTAAAACAGACTGACACTCTCCCTACCTATCCTTCTCTTTCCCTAAACTAAAGGAATCCAGGTTAAGCAAGAAAAAAAATGTCACTGTCCCTGCCTATGCTTCTCTTTCCCTGCTCCGGAACACACTACACTAGGCCGCCGTGCTGGCGGCCTTTTATAGTGTGGGGCGTGTACTAAACACCCTCAGCAATAATTGGCCACAGGCATCCTGCCTGTGGCCAATCATTGCTCTCCTCGCTGCCGGCGCTGTGATTGGCCAAGCATGCGGGGTCACAGTGCATGCTTGGCCAATCACAGCGCCTGGATGACACTGCGATGGCGTAGTGCATTGTGGGCCGCGAATTAGGCGCGAACGGCCCAAATCGTTCGTTGTTCGGCGAACGATCAAACAGCCGATGTTCGAGTCGAACGTATGTTCGACTCGAACACCGAGCTCATCCCTACTCAGGACATCCTGTAAGCCCGGGTACCTGCCCAAGAACCGCTGCACCACCAGGTTAAGGACGTGAGCCATACAGGGCACATGGGTCAGTTGTCCCTGTCGGAGGGCGGAGAGGAGGTTGGTGCCATTGTCGCAAACCACCATTCCTGGCTTAAGCTGGCGTGGCGTCAACCACCTCTCGGCCTGCCCCTGCAGAGCAGACAGGACCTCTGCCCCAGTGTGGCTCCTGTCCCCCAAACACACCAGCGCAAGCACGGCATGGCATCTTTTTGCCTGCGTACTTGCGTAGCCCCTTGAACGCCTACGGAGCACCGCTGGTTCCAAGGACAAACCACAGGAAGAGGCCATGGAGGAAGAAGAAGAGGAGGGGGTGGAGGAGAGAGGTGTGTCACAATCAGTAGTAGCATTTTGGAGGCGTGGCGGTGGAACAACCTCCAACACTACTGCACCTTGTCCTGCATCCTTCCCAGCTGCCAAAAGAGTGACCCAATGGGCCGTGAAAGAAAGGTAACGTCCCTGTCCATGCCTGCTGGACCATGAGTCAGCGGTAATATGCACCTTACCGCTGACCGCCCTGTCCAGCGAGGCCAAGACATTGCCTTCCACATGCCTGTAGAGAGCCGGAATAGCCTTCCGTGCGAAAAAGTGTCGTTTGGGAACCTGCCACTGAGGAACCGCACATTGCACAAACTCACGGAAGGGGGCCGAGTCTACCAACTGAAAAGGCAGCAGTTGAAGCGCTGGCAATTTAGCCAAGCTAGCATTCAACCGCTGGGCATGTGGATGGCTGGGAGTGAACTTCTTTCGACGGTCCAGCAGCTGGGGCAGGGAAATTTGCCTGCTAGAATCGGACGTTGGTGTACTGCTAGCAGAGTGCCCGCAAGTACTTGCCTGTGACACACCTAATTCTACACCTTCATTCCTCTCAGAGCAGGTTTCAGAGAGGAGTGAAGGTATAGTGGGGTTGGAGATCCCAGCTGATGCGGTGCAAGAAGAGGTCAGCTTTGTTCTTTGGTGTGGGTCTTTAAGGTAGGCTTGCCAACGAGCTGCATGGCAGGTCAACATATGTCTGATCAAGCATGTGGTGCCCAAGCGGCTGATGTTTTGGCCACGCGAAATACGCTTGAGACATATGTTGCAAACAGCAGCTGTGCGATCTGATGCACTCGCCTCAAAAAAGGCCCACACCAAAGAACTTTTTGCATGACGGGCAGAGGCAGCGCCCTGCACAGGCGGAGCTCTGCGGTGTGATTCTGTCGGTGTGCTGCCCATACGCTGGCCACTCAAGGGCATCCTGCCTCGTTGGAGATGTGCCTCCTCCTCATCCTCCTCCTCTCTCCTATTAGGCACCCACGTGGAGTCAGTGACCTCATCATCCCCTCCCTCCTCATCACTGGAGCCAATCTGGCAATATGCTGCAGCTGCTGGAGCATGACTGCCAGATTGGTGTCCTTCTTGAGCATCCCCTCTCTCTGCTCTCACGCTGCTGCCTTCCTCTAGCTGGGTATCATCATCAGATCCTTCCAAACGCTGGGCATCCTCCTGGAGCATGTACCCAACACTGTGCTCAAACAGTTCGGGGGACTCCTCAGGAGGAGGACATGGTGGGTCTAGGGAAGGAGTGACTGATGATGAGTCTGACATTGATACCAGGGAAGAGGACGCTTTGGCAGCTGCTTTGCCAGTACCCTGAGCCTGGGTGAGAGAGGATGAGGGGGAGGAGGAGGGCTTGGTCATCCACTCTACCAAGTCTTCGGCATGATGTGGCTCAACATGTCCAGCTGCCGAAAAGAAGGACAAGCGTGTCCCATGGCCATGTGCTGATGACAATGCACCGCGTCCACGACCAGCACTGTTGCCCCCAGACACAGAGCCTGCTTGCCCTCTTTTATTGCCTCCTGACTGTCTGCCTCTCCTTGTTTGCCTTCCAGACATTCTAATGGATGGCCTGCAGGGAGATGGGAAAAAAGCAATAAGGGCTACCTTCAGGTGTCCTTCTCTGTCCCTTTACTTAAGGATTTTTAAATATGGTTGAGGATGATTGCTTTCGCACAGAATAGCACAATGACAATTTCCCTGACTGTCCAAAAAACAAGGATTTCAAAGATGGTTGATGATGAATGCTTTAGCACAGTATAGCACAATGAGAATTTCCCTCACTGGCCTTCCCTGTCCCTACAAACAAGGTTTAGCACAGTAAAACACACTAACACTCTCCCTACCTATAGTTTTCTGTCCCTATAAATTTTTTTTTTTAAAGATGGTTGATGATGAATGCTTTAGCACAGTATAGCACAATGAGAATTTCCCTCACTGTCCTTCCCTGTCCCTACAAACAAGGTTTAGCACAGTAAAACACACTGACACTCTCCCTACCTATAGTTTTCTGTCCCTATAAAAAATGTTTTTTTAAAGATGGTTGATGATGAATGCTTTAGCACAGTATAGCACAATGAGAATTTCCCTCACTGTCCTTCCCTGTCCCTACAAACAAGGTTTAGCACAGTAAAACACACTGACACTCTCCCTACCTATAGTTTTCTGAGCCAATAATTTTTTTTTTTTAAAGATGGTTGATGATGAATGCTTTAGCACAGTATAGCACAATGAGAATTTCCCTCACTGTCCTTCCCTGTCCCTACAAACAAGGTTTAGCATAGTAAAACACACTGACACTCTCCCTACCTATAGTTTTCTGTCCCTATAAATTTTTTTTTTTTAAAGATGGTTGATGATGAATGCTTTAGCACAGTATAGCACAATGAGAATTTCCCTCACTGGCCTTCCCTGTCCCTACAAACAAGGTTTAGCACAGTAAAACACACTGACACTCTCCCTACCTATAGTTTTCTGTCCCTATAATTTTTTTTTTTAAAGATGGTTGATGATGAATGCTTTAGCACAGTATAGCACAATGAGAATTTCCCTCACTGGCCTTCCCTGTCCCTACAAACAAGGTTTAGCACAGTAAAACACACTGACACTCTCCCTACCTATAGTTTTCTGTCCCTATAAAAATTTTTTTTTAAAGATGGTTGATGATGAATGCTTTAGCACAGTATAGCACAATGAGAATTTCCCTCACTGTCCTTCCCTGTCCCTACAAACAAGGTTTAGCACAGTAAAACACACTGACACTCTCCCTACCTATAGTTTTCTGTCCCTATAAAAAATGTTTTTTTAAAGATGGTTGATGATGAATGCTTTAGCACAGTATAGCACAATGAGAATTTCCCTCACTGTCCTTCCCTGTCCCTACAAACAAGGTTTAGCACAGTAAAACACACTGACACTCGACCTACCTATAGTTTTCTGTCCCTATAAAAAATGTTTTTTTAAAGATGGTTGATGATGAATGCTTTAGCACAGTATAGCACAATGAGAATTTCCCTCACTGTCCTTCCCTGTCCCTACAAACAAGGTTTAGCACAGTAAAACACACTGACACTCTCCCTACCTATAGTTTTCTGTCCCTATAAAAAATGTTTTTTTAAAGATGGTTGATGATGAATGCTTTAGCACAGTATAGCACAATGAGAATTTCCCTCACTGTCCTTCCCTGTCCCTACAAACAAGGTTTAGCACAGTAAAACACACTGACACTCTCCCTACCTATAGTTTTCTGTCCCTATAAAAATTTTTTTTTAAAGATGGTTGATGATGAATGCTTTAGCACAGTATAGCACAATGATAATTTCCCTCACTGTCCTTCCCTGTCCCTACAAACAAGGTTTAGCACAGTAAAACACACTGACACTCTCCCTACCTATAGTTTTCTGTCCCTATAAAAAATGTTTTTTTAAAGATGGTTGATGATGAATGCTTTAGCACAGTATAGCACAATGAGAATTTCCCTCACTGTCCTTCCCTGTCCCTACAAACAAGGTTTAGCACAGTAAAACACACTGACACTCTCCCTACCTATAGTTTTCTGTCCCTATAAAAAATGTTTTTTTAAAGATGGTTGATGATGAATGCTTTAGCACAGTATAGTACAATGAGAATTTCCCTCACTGTCCTTCCCTGTCCCTACAAACAAGGTTTAGCACAGTAAAACACACTGACACTCTCCCTACCTATAGTTTTCTGTCCCTATAAAAAATGTTTTTTTAAAGATGGTTGATGATGAATGCTTTAGCACAGTATAGCACAATGAGAATTTCCCTCACTGTCCTTCCCTGTCCCTACAAACAAGGTTTAGCACAGTAAAACACACTGACACTCTCCCTACCTATAGTTTTCTGTCCCTATAAATTATTTTTTTTAAAGATGGTTGATGATGAATGCTTTAGCACAGTATAGCACAATGAGAATTTCCCTCACTGTCCTTCCCTGTCCCTACAAACAAGGTTTAGCACAGTAAAACACACTGACACTCTCCCTACCTATAGTTTTCTGTCCCTACAAAAAATGTTTTTTTAAAGATGGTTGATGATGAATGCTTTAGCACAGTATAGCACAATGAGAATTTCCCTCACTGTCCTTCCCTGTCCCTACAAACAAGGTTTAGCACAGTAAAACACACTGACACTCTCCCTACCTATAGTTTTCTGTCCCTATAAATTTTTTTTTTAAAGATGGTTGATGATGAATGCTTTAGCACAGTATAGCACAATGAGAATTTCCCTCACTGTCCTTCCCTGTCCCTACAAACAAGGTTTAGCACAGTAAAACACACTGACACTCTCCCTACCTATAGTTTTCTGTCCCTACAAAAAATGTTTTTTTAAAGATGGTTGATGATGAATGCTTTAGCACAGTATAGCACAATGAGAATTCCCCTCACTGTCCTTCCCTGTCCCTAGAAACAAGGATTCGCACAGTAAAACACACTGACACTCTCCCTACCTATCCTTCTCTTTCCCTAAACTAAAGGAATCCAGGTTAAGCAAGAAAAAAAAATGTCACTGTCCCTGCCTATGCTTCTATTTCCCTGCTCCGGAACACACTACACTAGGCCGCCGTGCTGGCGGCCTTTTATAGTGTGGGGCGTGTACTAAACACCCTCAGCAATAATTGGCCACAGGCATCCTGCCTGTGGCCAATCATTGCTCTCCTCGCTGCCGGCGCTGTGATTGGCCAAGCATGCGGGGTCACAGTGCATGCTTGGCCAATCACAGCGCCTGGATGACACTGCGATGGCGTAGTGCATTGTGGGCCGCGAATTAGGCGCGAACGGCCCAAATCGTTCGTTGTTCGGCGAACGATCGAACAGCCGATGTTCGAGTCGAACGTATGTTCGACTCGAACACCGAGCTCATCCCTACTCAGGACATCCTGTAAGCCCGGGTACCTGCCCAAGAACCGCTGCACCACCAGGTTAAGGACGTGAGCCATACAGGGCACATGGGTCAGTTGTCCCTGTCGGAGGGCGGAGAGGAGGTTGGTGCCATTGTCGCAAACCACCATTCCTGGCTTAAGCTGGCGTGGCGTCAACCACCTCTCGGCCTGCCCCTGCAGAGCAGACAGGACCTCTGCCCCAGTGTGGCTCCTGTCCCCCAAACACACCAGCGCAAGCACGGCATGGCATCTTTTTGCCTGCGTACTTGCGTAGCCCCTTGAACGCCTACGGAGCACCGCTGGTTCCAAGGACAAACCACAGGAAGAGGCCATGGAGGAAGAAGAAGAGGAGGGGGTGGAGGAGAGAGGTGTGTCACAACCAGTAGTAGCATTTTGGAGGCGTGGCGGTGGAACAACCTCCAACACTACTGCACCTTGTCCTCCATCCTTCCCAGCTGCCAAAAGAGTGACCCAATGGGCCGTGAAAGAAAGGTAACGTCCCTGTCCATGCCTGCTGGACCATGAGTCAGCGGTAATATGCACCTTACCGCTGACCGCCCTGTCCAGCGAGGCCAAGACATTGCCTTCCACATGCCTGTAGAGAGCCGGAATAGCCTTCCGTGCGAAAAAGTGTCGTTTGGGAACCTGCCACTGAGGAACCGCACATTGCACAAACTCACGGAAGGGGGCCGAGTCTACCAACTGAAAAGGCAGCAGTTGAAGCGCTAGCAATTTAGCCAAGCTAGCATTCAACCGCTGGGCATGTGGATGGCTGGGAGTGAACTTCTTTCGACGGTCCAGCAGCTGGGGCAGGGAAATTTGCCTGCTAGAATCGGACGTTGGTGTACTGCTAGCAGAGTGCCCGCAAGTACTTGCCTGTGACACACCTAATTCTACACCTTCATTCCTCTCAGAGCAGGTTTCAGAGAGGAGTGAAGGTATAGTGGGGTTGGAGATCCCAGCTGATGCGGTGCAAGAAGAGGTCAGCTTTGTTCTTTGGTGTGGGTCTTTAAGGTAGGCTTGCCAACGAGCTGCATGGCAGGTCAACATATGTCTGATCAAGCATGTGGTGCCCAAGCGGCTGATGTTTTGGCCACGCGAAATACGCTTGAGACATATGTTGCAAACAGCAGCTGTGCGATCTGATGCACTCGCCTCAAAAAAGGCCCACACCAAAGAACTTTTTGCATGACGGGCAGAGGCAGCGCCCTGCACAGGCGGAGCTCTGCGGTGTGATTCTGTCGGTGTGCTGCCCATACGCTGGCCACTCAAGGGCATCCTGCCTCGTTGGAGATGTGCCTCCTCCTCATCCTCCTCCTCTCTCCTATTAGGCACCCACGTGGAGTCAGTGACCTCATCATCCCCTCCCTCCTCATCACTGGAGCCAATCTGGCAATATGCTGCAGCTGCTGGAGCATGACTGCCAGATTGGTGTCCTTCTTGAGCATCCCCTCTCTCTGCTCTCACGCTGCTGCCTTCCTCTAGCTGGGTATCATCATCAGATCCTTCCAAACGCTGGGCATCCTCCTGGAGCATGTACCCAACACTGTGCTCAAACAGTTCGGGGGACTCCTCAGGAGGAGGGCATGGTGGGTCTAGGGAAGGATTGACTAATGAAGATAATGATACCAGAGAAGAGGACGCTTTGGCAGCTGCTTTGCCAGTACCCTGAGCCTGGGTGAGAGAGGATGAGGAGGATGAGGTGGGCTTGGTCATCCACTCTACCAAGTCTTCGGCATGATGTGGCTCAACATGTCCAGCTGCCGAAAACAAGGACAAGCGTGTCCCATGGCCATGTGCTGATGACAATGCACCGCGTACACGACCAGCACTGTTGCCCCCAGACACAGAGCCTGCTTGCCCTCTTTTTTTGCCTCCTGACTGTCTGCCTCTCCTTGGTTGCCTTCCAGACATTTTAATGGATGGCCTGCAGGGAGATGGGAAAAACAGCAATAAGGGCTACCTTCAGGTGTATACTGTGCAGGAGGCTTAGCAACAATGACACTGACACTGTCCCCTGCCTATCCTTCTCTGTCCCTTAACACAAGGATTGAAAATATGGTTCAGCAAAATAGTTTTAGAACAGAATAGCACACTGACACTTTCCCTCACTGTCCTACTCTGTCCCTCCCTACAAACAAGATTTAGCACAGAATAGCACACTGATAATTTCTACGAGTGTCCTTCTCTGTCCCTAAACTCAAGGATTGAAAATATGGAACAGCAAATTTGGTTTAGAACAGAACAGCACACTGTCAGTTTCACTCACTGTACCTCTCTGTCCCTCAACTCAAGGATTGAAAATATGGAACAGCAAATTTGGTTTAGAACAGAACAGCACACTGTCAGTTTCACTCACTTTACCTCTCTGTCCCTCAACTCAAGGATTGAAAATATGGTTCAGCAAAATAGTTTTAGAACAGAATAGCACACTGACACTTTCCCTCACTGTACCTCTCTGTCCCTCAACTCAAGGATTGAAAATATGGAACAGCAAATTTGGTTTAGAACAGAACAGCACACTGTCAGTTTCACTCACTGTACCTCTCTGTCCCTCAACTCAAGGATTGAAAATATGGTTCAGCAAAATAGTTTTAGAACAGAATAGCACATTGACACTTTCCCTCACTGTACCTCTCTGTCCCTCAACTCAAGGATTGAAAATATGGAACAGCAAATTTGGTTTAGAACAGAACAGCACACTGTCAGTTTCACTCACTGTACCTCTCTGTCCCTCAACTCAAGGATTGAAAATATGGTTCAGCAAAATATTTTTAGAACAGAATAGCACACTGACACTTTCCCTCACTGTACCTCTCTGTCCCTCAACTCAAGGATTGAAAATATGGTTCAGCAAAATAGTTTTAGAACAGAATAGCACACTGACACTTTCCCTCACTGTCCTACTCTGTCCCTCCCTACAAACAAGATTTAGCACAGAATAGCACACTGATAATTTCTACGAGTGTCCTTCTCTGTCCCTAAACTCAAGGATTGAAAATATGGAACAGCAAAATTGGTTTCGAACAGAATAGCACACTGACACTTTCCCTCACTGTACCTCTCTGTCCCTACAAACAAGATTTAGCACAAAATAGCACACTGACACTTTCCCTCACTGTACCTCTCTGTCCCTAAACTCAAGGATTGAAAATATGGTTCAGCAAGATTGGTTTAGAACAGAATAGCACACTGACACTTTCCCTCATTGTACCTCTCTGTCCCTACAAACAAGGATTAGCACAGAATACACACTGTCACTGACACTCTCCCTACCTATCCTTATCTGTCCCTAAACACAAGGAATCCAGGATTATGTAAAGGAAAAATAATGACACTGTCCCTGTCTATGCTTCTCTTTCCCTACTCCGGTCCGGAACACACTACACAAGGCCGCCGCGCTGGCGGCCTTTTATAGTGTGGGGCGTGTACTAAACCCCCTCAGCAATAATTGGCCACAGGCATCCTGCCTGTGGCCAATCATTGCTCTCCTCGCTGCCGGCGCTGTGATTGGCCAAGCATGCGGGGTCACAGTGCATGCTTGGCCAATCACAGCGCCTGGATGACACTGCGATGGCGTAGTGCATTGTGGGCCATTCGCGTCACTCGAATTTGGCGCGAACGGCCCAAATCGTTCCATCTTCATCGAACAGCCGATGTTCGAGTCGAACGTATGTTCGACTCGAACACGAAGCTCATCCCTAAACACCACCACAAAAAAAGGAAGAAAAAAAAAAAAAAAAAAGGGGGGAAAGGGGGAAAAGAAAGGGGGGGGGATTCCCTGACATGAAACACTACAAGTATGTTGATATCAATGTGGAGGCTCTAAACTCTGCCCATTGCTGCCATGTCCTTAAAGTTTGTTCTTTAAAGTGGAGGTCCACCCTGAAAAAATCTTCACACTAAAAATTCTAAAAAAAAAAAAAAAAAAAATTTATAGAAAAAAAATAAAAAAATTTATACTCACCCTAAATGCCTGTTGCTATGCGGAAGTCCCCTAATCTGCCGCTAATGTTCCTCTTCTCCGTCCGCGGTGGCTCTCCTTCCGCTTCCTCTTCTTGTGAATGGGCCAGGAGGCAAGCCGCCCATTCACAAAGCGCCGTGCGAGTGGCGCATGCGCAGTAGGAAACGGGCAGTGAAGCCTTACGGCTTCACAGCCTGTTTCCCCTACTCAGAATGGAGGAGCCGGGAGCCTGCCAGCAGCGATCGATCACCGCGGCAGGACCGACATCGCAGGAGAGTAGGACAGGTAAGTGTCCTTATTAAAAGTCAGCAGCTACACTGTTAGTAGCTGCTGACTTCTTTTTTTTTTCCTGCACCACCGCTTTAAGGCCCGCTTCTATTTCTATCATCGTCTCCAGAGTATGCATATAGCCCATTTCGCACATCCATTCTCCAATTGAGAGCGTCCCCTCTTTCTTCCAATTCCGGGCTATAGTTGTACGCGCTGCCACCAGCATATGTCTTAGAATACCCCTCTTTATAGTTTTTATAGACCCAGGGATCATAGACAAAAGAGAAGCTTATACATCTGGTTGAATATTGATCCCCGTGATTTTATAGTGTATATTATAAATCTTAGTCCAGATTATCAGCGCTTCCGGGCAGTAGTACCATATATGAGACATTGTGTTCTGACATCTCCAGCATGTCTCGTCATATTCACTATTTATTTTTATGCATATCCACTGGGCATCTATACCATCTAGTTACAATTCTGTAGTTTCTTTCCTGATATCTACTGGATATTGATAGCTTATGTGTCATTAGGAAAGCTCTTTCCCAATCCGATCTGGGAATGGTCCTTCCCAATTCTTCCTCCCATCTATTTATATATGTTAATTCTTCTTCTGGCCGTGAGGGGGAATCAGAGCCCTCTGTTCTCCTGATATTTTTTGGGAGGAGGTATTGGTATATTACAGATAATACATGTGCTGGTCTTTCCTCCTGTATTAGTAACTGCTCGAAAACCGTAGCCGGTCTATTTAATATCCCATTTTTAAATTAGCAATTGAGTGTATGTTTGCAATTGTTGGTATTGTATCCACATTTTCCTGTATTCCAAACCAAAAAGGAGTCTATCGAGGGAATATTACCCTCAATCAGGATCTGTAACACTCTTGTATCCCCATTTATATGCCATTTCAGAAAAGTCAATGCTGGTGGAATCTCATGGTTTCAGAACAGAGGTGCATTGGCCCGATCTGTGTGGACTACTTCTCGTTTTTTAACATTGCATCCTATGCCTTTAATGTGGAGGATACCAACATCGGCATTTCTCTCATGAAGGGTCTTAAATTAGGATTTTATATATATAAGTTTTATTTCAGTGATATCTTCCTCTAGTTTCACCCATTGTTTCGTTTTTACACTATGAAATCAGTCCACTATTCTCCCCATGAATTCCGCCCGTAAATATAATGAGAGGTCTGGAAGTGCTAGACCTCCATTTTTTTTTGGCCCTAACCAGTATATTTCTTCTGATTCTAGGTGTTTTATGAGCCCATATAAATGCCCCTATCGCTCTTCAGAGTTGATGTATTAAGTTAGTTGGAAAGTATATTGGTATTGTTTGAAATATATATAAGAGTTTCGGAAGTATGTCCATTTTTATAATATTAATCCTTCCGGTCCAGGAAAAAAAACGCTCTATCACATTTTTGAAGTGAACAGATGTTAATGCCAAAAAAAAAAAAATACGCTTGTTGACGCATGCGTGATAATGCAATGTACCACACCGGAGAAGTGTGAACCCAGCAAAAAAAATTAAAATGGAAATGGAAAAAATGGAAAAGACAATAAAAATGTTTTCCCTATAGATGCACTTAAAATGTATCTAAAGTCAACTTTTTTCTTCTTTTGGATAAAGCAGTGAATAGAGTTTGCCTATATTCCATGTAGCACTACCCCCGTAGGAGCTGCTGGTTTTGTTTGGGCCTGCCCTCAGATTCTCAACCCCTTAACTGGCTAGAACCCTCCTTTGGCACAACTGGTAGTGAAAAGAATTGTAAAACCCACTGGCTATAGGGGAAGACAATTCTGCATATATACATTATATATATATATATATATATATATATATATATATATATATACACACACACATGTATATATTACCTTTCTCCGTTGGGGTCCTTCAGGCTAATAAAAGTACTTCACACAGGTATACACTTAAACAAAGATAAAGTTTATATTATCAAAAGATAGTAAACAGGTTTATAGATTATATATATATATATATCTCTTTTATAGCTTTGAATGACTCTGCAGGGCCCTACAAGAGTCAATAATGTGTATAATATACAGGTTCTTCAATAGGCTAATGTCTACTTCCTATGGATAAACAATCTCAAGCTCACAAGCTCCCCCTAGTGGGCAATATCACCCTGTGTCCCGTCAATGTTAGTTCCAGTCAGGCCTGACTAAGATTTCTGTACGAGTTCCTCAATGGTGGGAGTCTTCGCTAGCAAAACTTTGGTGTACTTTATAATTATAATCCAAAGGAGATTAAAGATGTAAGCTAAACTCCCGCAATGCTTTTGGGAGTTAAACTCTCAGTCAGTATAATGCCAAATTTAACTACGCAGCTACCATACGCTACACTATGTCCCAGTGTAGGTGCGGCTCACTATTCGGATGATGGTGGGCCTTAAAAAGTCATAGGCCTAACAACCAGTTGTAAATTCTGGGCAGGGCTCACCTAAACAGAGACAATCCGTAGTCGGTACCCCGATCCGCGACCTCTCCGCAACGCACAGTCTCCGGTCCCTCTCACAGCCGCCGTGGATGTCGGTTGGTGGATGACCCCGGTATCTGAGAAGCGCAAGCTGGTCACACAAAAAGAGATCCCCCTCTGGCTTGATGATCCTCCGCGAAACTACAGGCCCAGGCTTTGGGCCTAGTCGCTCCAGCAGCAGGCCTCACACAGACTTCCTGCTTGGTTGAGAGCGAAGTCCAGAGAGACCGAGCATGGCCCCTCCCTTCCTTTATGTAACCTCCCCCAGCAGGCTGTGCGGTGGTTGTAATGCATTCTGGGAGTACAGCTGCACTGTGTGTACCATAGTCTATTAGGTATCCATGGCAACGGAGTCTCTCTCTCTCTCTCTCTCTCTCTCTCTCCCTGTACCATAAGTTCCACACGCAATACTGAACATAAGTAAACAATAGTCTATAAAGTTGTAACTGGAACATAGGAGGAAGTTTGGGGTGTACACACATAACAATAGTCCATACCAGTAGAACCCCGCTACATCCGTATACACTTAGTTACCAGTGATTACCAGGTGACACTTATCTTCTTCTCTACGTCTGGGTAGTCAATAAGCAGTGTCTTCCCCTTTGCGCACAGTACTGATAACCAATTTTGGTACGGCTATTAAATTGAATAAAATACATTGGGTCATGATCAGGTAAGATTCGTACGTTTTATTAATATCAGAAAGTCCATGCTGAAGACAAGTCTCCCTTAGCGGTCTCAATATGGTGCTGTGTGTCTCCCAGGCTGAGCCCAATACGGGTTATCGTCAGTGAGGTTATGCCATACCTGGTCCTCCTTGTGGAGGAATGTGCACGATGGGTGGAGGAAGATGTGTGTGATTACACTGCATTACCCCTAGCTCACCACTAGGGGGAGTGCAATGTTCTGATTTTGTTACCAGTTTTTATACGCCGATTAGCCATAACACATTGGGATTGCTGACAAGTAATGTGAATAATATTGATCATCTCCTGAGGGCTGGTTCACACCTATGCATTTTTCAGTTTTGTAGGAACGCTCTACAATTTATTTAACGTGGTCTCCTATGGATCACGTTTACATCTCTGCGTTTTCCACCGGTGCTTTTTTTGGAAAGGGTCAGGGACTTTTTTTTTTCCACAGCAAGTTGGGTTTTGGTTAAATAGACTTAAAAAAATGCAATGGAAACGCATTGAAATGCATTTCTGCTGCGTTTTTTCTGGTTTCTCCCACACATACAAAAAACGTGCCACTGCCCTCACCTATAACTGGCCTTTGCAGAAGGTAGCATTGGAAGGCAACGCATATCAAACAAAAGCCAAGAAAAAAATATTGGAAAAATTCCAAGCTCTACTTACCAACCAGCCTGCGACCAACCAGATTAACCTGTCTAACAGTATGCGTTTAAAAACAGGGGTGGGCTTTAAGGAGGGGTGGGCTCCCTCCAATCCAGCTTCCTTCATCTATCTCATCAGAATGCATGTGCTTCCACTGTGGTGCCTCTAAAGCCTCGTACACTTGATCGGATTTTCTGACAACAATTGTGTGATGGCAGGGTTTTGTCGGATAATCCGACCGTCTGTATGCTCCATCGTACAATTGTTGTCGGAATTTCCAACAACAAATGTTGGCTGTGCGCGCTTTCAAATTTTCCGACAACAAATGTGTGCCGTCGGATTATCCGATCGTGTGTACACAAGTCCGTCGGACTAAAATCCAAAGTACAAACACGCATGCTCCGAATTAATGCTAACCATAAGACAACATTAGCAGAAGTTGCCCAAGGGGTGGCGCTAAAGAGCAGAAATACCACATAGTTTTGTGTATGTTGGCTGAAAAAGTTTTGCCGTCTGTATGCAGAACAAGTTCACGGCCAATGCCCTTCGCACAAAATTCCACGGCTTTGTCCAATGGAAATCCGATCGTGTGTACGAGGCTTTAAAAGTTAGGGTCTACAGATACCAGGGTTGCCTTGCCGGGGCCTGTAGCTTACGCATGTATTTGCAAATTTGTGCAACTAATCCCATTTTGAAACGTATACTGTAAAGCCCCATACACACGGTCGGACTTCCATCGGACTTTTCCGTGGATTTTTGTCCGAACGGAGTTGGCCGGGCACACCCATAGCATACACACCACAGGACTTTTCTGCAAACTTTCCCAAAACTTTTTCCAACATCACGTGATTTTTCTGTTTTTTTCTGCTCTTTACAGCCACCCTTTGGTCAACTTCTGCTATTGTTGGTTGATTTTAACATTATTTGTTTCGTCCATCGGACAAAAGTCCGATGGATTTCTGTACACACGGTCGGACTTTGCTCCATCGGACTTTTGTTGGCGAAAAGTTTGTCCGTTTGCAGACCCAACATATGTCCGATGAAAACCAAAAAAGTTTGTCCGATGGAGCGTACACACGGTCGGATTTTTTGTCAAACTTGCTCAAAATGAAGATTGTTGGCAAAAAGTCTGACCGTGTGTATGGGGCTTTAGACAGGTTAGTCTGGTTGGTCGCAGGCTGGTTGGTAAGTAGAGCTTGGAATTTTTCCAAGGATTTTTCCTTGGCTTTTGAGATTTTTCCCACACAACAGACACTGTCCAAAAATGCAAAACGCATTAAAAGCCTGTCAGATTTGCATGTGAAAAAAAAACGCAAAACACATTGGGAAGACACACCAACCTCAACCTGCATAGGTATGAACCAGGCCTGACAATAGCACATGAAAGTGGGTGGGATATATTAGTCAGAAAGTGAACATGTTGTCCCTGAAGTTATCTAACAACTATAGGTGCTCTTTCTGGAGGAGTGCAGCACGGTGACAATAATTCATACAAACGGGTGCAATAAAGGACTTGTATTGTAGTTTGCAGAAACAGTACACAATAGAACTTGGAGGAAAGACCCCACCCGGGTACACTCATGTCAATGGAGCAATGCTCAGCCAGAATGACAGCACCTGTACAGAGGGCGGAATGTGGCCTGGCCGTCTAGTGCTCTATTGGTAAGATGTCTATAGGAGTCGCAGGTACCCTTTCCAAAACGTCCCACTTGCTAAACAAGTGCTGTTTTTACTTACACATATTCTTTTTCATCTCTCTCAGGGCTCACCGAGGGAAGAATCGTCCAGATCCTGTGTCTTTGTTTACAAACATGACACAGGACCGTGCTCTGATTTGCTACAGCCTATCACAGTTTGGAATGGCGGCAAGGATGGGAAGCGGAACTGCGCATTCAGCTAAGGCTCGCCATTTCCTAAATGTGTTCCACTACAATTTCATGGGTCAGATGGTAAATGCACCAACAAGGAACAATGCATTACTAGACCTACATATTACTAACCAGTGGCGTAACTAGAACCTTCAGGGCCCCGATGCAAGAAACCATGAAGGGCCCCCCTGACCCCCCGGACAGGGCTTTTTTCTCCGAGCCCGGTGGCGGAACAACAGGGCCCGGTCGCAAGTGGGTGGCTGCATAAAAAGGAACCGATTTCTCCATTTACCCCTGCTTCTCCTCCTCTCCCTCTCCCTCCCGCAGGCATTCAGCGGCTGCAGGAGGAAAATGGAGAGATTGGTTCCTCTATGCCAGTGTTTCTCAATATTTTTCCAGCCAGGGCACCCTTGAAGTATACCCCTAGGTGAATGGGGCTGCACTGCAACCACCCTGAAACTGTGTGCATTGCATGCAGTTGCAGCATAGTGATGATGCATTTAAGGGGTTAAAACAGGCGGTCAGGAGGCAACATATTGCCTCTTTACCGGCTGTCAAATGCCTCTGAAAAGCGATGTGAGCATGGATCGCTTTTCAGTGGAACAGCGTTTTTTTTGCTGGTACTTTCGAACAAGCAAAAAAAAAAAAAAAAATCGGTTCTGATTGTACACATATAGGGGGTCATGTAAACACACATACATACACATACACTGTATATATACACACACACATATGTATAAATGCACACACATATAAACCAATGGCAGCTGGTGCTCAAAATTTTTGGGGGGGCGCAAGCAAAATGAAAAAAAAAACAATTGCAGCCTCACTGTGCCCATCAAAAGCAGCCACTGCGCCCTCAAACGCAGACACTGTGCCATCAAACGCAGCCACTGTGCCATCAAACACAGCCAGTGTGACCCTGCCCATGCGCAGTCTGCCCGACACTTACCCTGTCTCGGTGGGGCAGCGGGTGACAGCGACGAGCGGTGTCCTCCCATCCTGTCCTCCTGATAGGCGTCCAATAGCGGCGCCTGTCTTTTCAGCCAATAAGGTGACAGGTAACAGACCCGAGCACCTGATTGGTGGAGAGACGGTTCAGTGTTAGAAAAGTGAATATTCATTCGCTTTTCTATCACACCTGGGTGGACTGCGAGCACCCAGCATGGTGCTTGCAGTTCACCTATTTTAAAGCCTATTAGTGCTTAAAAAACACCCCCCCCCCGCCGCTGTAATTCAGGCGCCCGGCACCCGAAAAGGGGCTGGGCGCCTGAATAGGGGGTGGTAGTGGCGGCCATGGATAGATTCATGCTATGAATGAATCTATCTTGTGGTGATAGAGGGGGTGGCTGGAGAGAGGGGGCGGCGCCCATGCGCCCTTATGGACGCACCGCCACTGATATAAACACATACATGCACACTCACGTACATACATATGCACATGCGCACACACATGCACATGAGCACCCAAACATGCATACATACATACATGCACATGAGCACACACATATGCAAACACACACGCATGCACACCAGGGGTGGATCCAGGGGAGGGGGGCAACAGGGCAATTGCCCCCCCCCCCGAGACCATCTGTCACACTCACTTGCTTGCTCTGGTTTTTTTTTATGCCTGATCTCCCGGACTTTGGGGACCCGGTACCGGTCGGCCACAGGTCCCCTGGACCCCAAACTCCATGTCTCCTCTACAGGTGTGCAAAGTTTGGTGTCTGGGAGACCTATGGTCGAGGAGAACCGATTTTTCAAACCCGGGCACTCCTTCCATAGACTCCAATGTTAAATGGTAATTTCTCCGGTACTGGCCGGCAATAGGTCCCCTGGACTCCAAACTTAGCACACATGTAGCCCCATGTCTCCTCTACAAGTGTGCAAAGTTTGGTGTCTGGGAGACCTACGGCCAGGGAGAACCGATTTTTCAAAGCTGGGCATTCCTTCTATAGACTCCCATGGTAAACATCAGTCTAGTCATGGGCACAGTGAAGCATGGGCACAGTGAGGCAAAGTGAGGCACAGTGAGGCATGCAGATGGACACCCTAGGCTCATACTCAAGTCAATACATTTTCCCAGTTTTTTGGGGTAAAATTAGGTGCCTCGGCTTATATTCGGGTCGGCTTATACTCAAGTATATACAGTTCTTGTTCTGCGGATGCCGCTGCCTCTCTGAGTCTCTCTCAGTTTCTCACATCAGCCGATCCGCGGCGCCGAGAGAGAGACTCATCTAATGTAGTTACGCGGCGCACTGACACGATACCAGGAGCGGAGGAGGAGGTGAGTGGAGCCTCTTCCCTGCACTCGTTGTTAACGCCTGGGCCGCTTGGCGTCTAGCAACGAGTGACGTCAGTGAGTCACGTCGGGCCGCTCTGCAGGCAGGTGCGATAGTGTGCGGCTCCACAGACGGGTAAGAAAGCGAGCGGCTCTGCTTGCGGCGCGGTTCGTGGGCAGACCGTGCTGCTCAGTGTGTTGGCAGCGCAGGTGAGAGAGCAGGCTCATCTCTCACCGCCCGTGCCTGCCCTGCATTCCTGCAGTGACTTCCGCCCTCACTGTGCAGGCAGCAGAGAGATTACATTATCTCTCTGCTGCCTGACTCTGGGAGTCTGGGACACAGCAAGAGACAACCAAAACTACACCTTAGCAGGCAAGTTAGTGACAATCCGCAAATTGTGTCAGGTGACGTGGCAAATGACAATCTGCATCTGTCGGCAGGCAGGTGACAATCAGCAAGGTGAGTGGCAAGTGACAATCCGCAAGGTGTGGCTAGTGACAATCCGCAACGTGTGGCAAGTGAAACGCTCAGGGCTCCCACTAATTGCAGGCGACGGTGGCAAGTGACACACTCGGGGCTCCCACTGATTCTGCATAGAACTATTTAATTTTATATTACAATGTAATAATAGAAATAATGCACTTCAATCATCCTGACACCATAACAACCATGGTGCCGGGATAGGGTTGCCACCTCATCCCTTTTAACCCGAACACATATGAATTACACAGGTTCTGAGGCTAATTTAATGCAGATAAGGCACCTGGTGAGTTTAATTACCACCTTAATCAGCCACAGAACCTGCGTCATTCATATGTGTTCAGGTTTAAAGGGATGAGGTGGCAACCCTATGCCGGGATGATTGAAACGCCGACACCAGCCATTTCCCCGATAAATTTCCCACAAAAAAAAACATATTATTTGGCAGTGCCCCTCCCGAGAAAAGACTCTGGATCCGCCCCTGATGAACACACAAACAGTAGATAAAAAATGGCAGTGCTTTACCTTTCTGCTCTTCCTGCCGGGTACTGCACTGTAGGGGGAGACAAAGAGCACAGCACACACTGTGCTTTTTGTAATCAATGTGATGAGCTCCCCGTACACAGTGCCGATTACAGTTCGGCTTAGGATCGGGGAGCTCGTCTCCGCTCCTCCTATCGAAGTACTGTATACAGGGGGCCCTTGAGGGCCCCCTGCAGCAAGGGGTCCGGTTGCCATGGCGACCTCAGCGACCCCTATAATTCCGCCACTGTTACTAAGCAATGAATGTCACCCATGGTTCAACCCTGACCTGATATGGCAGTGCCACCTACAGGCCACAGGGAACTGTGTGTCAGGCTACACCACATAGGCATAAGCGGGTACTAACAAATCCAAGTGGTCTGAGCCTGGCTACTAGCTCAGACCAACCCCTAAATTTAAGTACATAGCACCCCTGAAAAGTAAAGGAGCGCTATATGTGTAAAAGGTCAATGAGTCTCTGGACTCCCGACAGACCCTTGCATCTTTCATCCAGTGCTGCACTGACATTTCTGGCTTCTGAGTCATGGGGAAAGCAAAAGAATTGTCAAAGGATCTGCAGGAAAAGGTAGTTGAACTGTATAAAACAGGAAAGGGATATAAAAAGATATCCAAGGAATTGGGAAAGCCAATCAGCAGTGTTCAAACTCTAATCAAGAAGTGGAAAATGAGGGGTTCTGGTGAAACCAAACCACGGTTAGGTAGACCAACTAAAATTTCAGCCACAACTGCCAGGAAAATTGTTCGTGATGCAAAGAAATACCCACAAATAACTTCAGGTGAAATACAGAACTCTCTGAAAACATGTGGCGTAGCTGTTTCAAGATGCACAATAAGGAGGCACTTGAAGAAAGATGGACTGCATGGTCGAGTCGCCAGAAGAAAGCCATTACTACACAAATGCCACAAAGTATCCCGCTTACAATACGCCAAACAGCACAGAGACAAACCTCAAACCTTCTGGCACAAAGTCATTTGGAGTGATGAGACCAAAATTTAGCTTTTTGGCCACAACCATAAACACTACATTTGGAGAGGAGTCAACAAGACCTATGATGAAAGGTACACCATTCCTACTGTGAAACACGGAGGTGGATCGCTGATGTTTTGGGGATGTGTGAGCTACAAAGGCACAGGAAATTTGGTGAAAATTGATGGCAAGATGAATGCAGTATGTTATCAAAAAATATTGGAGGAACATTTGCATTCATCAGCCAGAAAGCTGCGCATGGGACGTACTTGGACATTCCAACATGACAATGATCCAAAACACAAGGCCAAGTCGACCTGTCATTGGCTACAGCAGAATAAAGTGAAGGTTCTGGAGTGACCATCTCAGTCTCCTGATCTCAATATCAATGAGCCACTCTGGGGAGAT
Organism: Rana muscosa; assembly: GCA_029206835.1. Lineage (NCBI taxonomy): Eukaryota > Metazoa > Chordata > Amphibia > Anura > Ranidae > Rana > Rana muscosa. The sequence goes on along the minus strand of CM055118.1, from coordinate 324,278,124 downwards.
CTCAAACGTGCAGTTCATGCAAGACAGCCCAAGAATTTACAGGAACTGGAGGCTTTTTGCCAAGAGGAATGGGCAGCTTTACCATCTGAGAAGATAAAGAGCCTCATCCACAAATACCACAAAATAATTCAAGCTGTCATTGATTTCAAAGGGGGCAATACAGGGTATTAAGAACTGGGGTATGTAAACTTATGATCAGGGTCATTTGGGTAGTTTCTGTTGTCATTATGATTTAAAAAGAGTAAACACAGTTGATTGATAATAAATGGCTTCAGCCAAACACTAACCATGAGCGAAAGAAAAGTTTTTGTGTTTTCATTCATATTCTCTGAAAAATGGCCACGAAATCATAAATTCTGCCAGGGTATGTAAACTTATGAGCACAACTGTATATATACACACCTCCTGCAATCAGTCTCAGGTGACGCCTAATTGCAGGAGATGATGTTGTCTCCAGACTTCTTAGGAGACACCCGCTGGTGAACACCAGTACTGTGGCCCAAAGATCTGACAGCGCCACCAGCAGGTGAAACCTTTCCTGACAGAGGGGATCATGCTCTGCTTCAGTATGTCACAGTACACGTTGGCGCTCATGGTTCCCTCAATGAACTGTAGCTCCCCAGTGCCGGCAGCACTCATGCAGCCCCAGACCATGACACTCCCACCACCATGCTTGACTGTAGGCAAGACACACTTGTCTTTGTACTCCTCATCTGGTTGCTGCCACACAAGCTTGACATCATCTGAACCAAATAAGTTTATCTTGGTCTCATCAGACCACAGGACATGGTTCCAGTAATCCATGTCCTTAGTCTGCTTGTCTTCAGCAAACTGTTTGCGGCCTTTCTTGTGCATCATCTTTAGAAGAGGCTTCCTTCTGGGATGACAGCCATGCAGACCAATTTGATGCAGCGTGTGGCGTATGGTCTGAGCACTGACAGGCTGACCCCCCCACCCCTTCAACCTGCAGCAATGCTGGCAGCACTCATACGTCTATTTCCCAAATATAACCTCTGGATATGACGCTGAGCACGTGCACTCAATTTCTTTGGTCACCCATGACGAGGCCTGTTCTGAGTGGAACCTGTCCTGTTAAACTGCTGTGTGGTCTTGGCTAGGGATGTGCCAAACACCCCCGGGTTCGGTTCGCACCAGAACCCGCGAATGGACAAAAAGTTTGCACGAACGTTAGAACCCTATTAAATACAATGGATGCGAACGTTCGAAATCTAAAGTGCTAATTATAACGACTAATATGCATGTTATTGTCCTAAAAAGGGTTTGGGAACCCGGGTTCTGCACCAGGGGACATGCATCAATGCAAAACGAAGTTTTAAAAACGGCCGTTTTTCTGGAGCAGTCATTTTAATGATGCATAAAGTGAAAAAAAAAAGTCAAATATTCCTTTAAATATCGTACCTGGGGGTGTCTAAAGTATGCCTGTGAAGTGGCACGTGTTTCCCGTGTTTAGAACTATCCCTGCACAAAATTAAATATTCTAAAGGAAAAAAAGGCATTTAAAACTGCTTGTGGCTTTAATGTAATGTCTGGTCCCGGAAATATGGATGAAAATCTTTGAGAAAACTGGCATCACCCCATCACCCCACCCCAGCCCATTACCAGCCCCTTTGGGTCTTGTATGGATATTAAGGGGAACCCTGCACACAAAATAAAAAAGGCCCTATATACTCTGAACAGCAGTATACAGGCGGTGCATACAAGACAGGGACTGTAGGTTTGTTCTTAAGTAGAATCTGTTTGTAATTTTGAACAGGTACATTGTTTAAGTGTAGCTCCAGCCAAAAAATCTATTTTTAAGCTTTTTGGAAAACATTGGGAAGAGTTATCACCCCTGTAACATTTGTTTTGCTGTCTGTGCCCCTGTTCAGAACATTTCACCTCACTTTCCGTCCCATATGACAAATGTTTTTGAAAAGTGGGGTTTTTATTGAAACAAGGATTGGTGATAAAGCATCAGTAGAGAGGAGACACCTTTTTCCCATATTAACTCTAAAGCCTCGTACACACGAACGAGTTTCTCGGCAAAAACCAGCAAGAAACTTGCTGGCAGAGATTTTTTGCTGAGAAATTCGTTCGTGTGTATGGTTTCTCGTCAAGAAAAGCGACAAGAATCTCGATGAGAAAATAGAGATCCTGCTCTCTATTTTCTCGTTGAGATTCTCGTCAGCCTGTTTCTCGACGAGAAAATTGTGTGTGTGTACACTTACCTTTTCGCCGGGAAGCCCGCGCATGCTCGAAATGACTTTGACGCATGCGCGGTAGCTTCCTAGGCATAGGTAGGGTGAACCAAGATGGCGGAGACGGCATCGAATGTGACGAGCGCATGCTCGTCGTATTCGTTGACGTCACCGCGTTCGCTCCATTCAAAGAACCGCGGGTTCTTTGAATCGAGCGTGTGTACACTCGGCCGGGACAAGTTTCTTGTCCAAGAATCTCGTCGAAAAAAACGACATGTTTTTTTCGACGAGAATCTCGGCCGTGTGTACGAGGCTTTACAGGAGAGAATTTCCCTTCCTAGGGGTAGATTTCCTCTCACTTCCTGTTGTCTCCTTCCCTTTGCAAGTAGGACTCGTTTGTAAATTGGATGTTTGAAAGTAGGGGCCTGCCGTATATACTCTGCAGAAATTTGCCCCTTAGGTGTCACAGTTACTCTTGGTGGGCACTGGAACGCCCTGCTGTGAACTATTATATCAGGAATTGTATTTACATGCCATTGTTGAGCAGTGGTAGGAAAAATTGGGCCTTTGGTGGTAGTGCTGGTACCACAACACTGTAAGCCCTCACAGTTACTCTTGGTGGGCACATGAATGGGCCCTGCTGTGAATTATTAGATCAAGAGTTGTAATTGTATGCCCCTGTTGAACAGGGGCTGAAAAATTGGGCCTATGGTGGTGGTGGTGGTGGCGTTGCCACAACACTGTAAGGCCTCACAGTTACTCTTGGTGAGCGCAGGAATGGGTCCTGCTGTGAATTATTAGATCAAGAATTGTAATTACATGCCCCTGTTGAACAGGGGCAGAAAAATTGGGCCTTAGGCACTGGTGCCACAACACTGCAACCCCTCACAGATACTGTACTTGGAGCACAGCAATGAGCCCTGTTGCAAAGTATTGCATCAAAAATTGTAATTACACGCCCCTGTTGAACAGGGGCAGAAAAATTGGGCCTTAGGCACTGGTGCCACAACACTGCAACCCCTCACAGATACTGTACTTGGAGCACAGCAATGAGCCCTGTTGCAAAGTATTGCATCAAAAATTGTAATTACACGCCCCTGTTGAACAGGGGCAGAAAAATTGGGCCTTAGGCACTGGTGCCACAACACTGCAACCCCTCACAGATACTGTACTTGGAGCACAGCAATGAGCCCTGTTGCAAAGTATTGGTTCAAAAATTGTAATTACACGCCCCTGTTAAACAGGGGCTGAAAAATTGGGCCTTAGGCACTGGTGCTGGTGCCACGACACTGCAACCTCTCCCAGATACTCTAGTTGGAGTGCAAGAATGAGCCCTGCTGCAAAGCATTGCATAAAAAATTGTAATTACATGCCCCTGTTAAACAGGGGCTGAAAAATGGGGCCTTAGCCACTGGTGGCGGCACCCAGAAACAAAAATGTTCTTCCAAGCTATCATCAGGAATCGGATCATTGAGGAGGAGGAGGATAGTCAGTCAACATAACAGGACAGTCACTCAGCATCAGCATCAGGGATATGACATTTGAAAATAAATTATTCTGTTATATCAGCTTCAGGTGCTTGGTAGCTGGTGGTGATCCAAGACTGGTTCATCTTTATGAAGGTCAGTCGATCAACCGAGTCGGTGGACAGGCGCACCCTGTGATCCGTGACAAATCCTCCAGCAGCACTGAATGTGCGTTCTGAAAGAACGCTGGATGCAGGACAGGCCAGTAGCTCAATTGCATACTGTGCAAGCTCTGGCCAGTGATCCATCCTCAAGACCCAGTAAGCCAGAGGATTTTCGGTGGGGAAGGTGTCCAAGTCTGACCTTGCCCCTAGGTATTCCTGCACCATGTATATCAGACGCTGGCGATGGTTGCTGGAACCGATCATACCTTGGGGCTGCGGACTAAAGAATTGTCTGAACGCATCAGTCAGACGGCCACCTTCCCCACCGCTCCTTCTTTGACTGACCGAAGCCTCAGCAACTCGTTGTCCAGGACCAGGAGTTTGTAACCTCCCAGTCTCTGGGAACGTGTTGCACAGACCTTTCTGCAAGGCCTCCCGGAGTTGTCTCATACTCTGCTCCCTCTGCGACGGTAAGATAAGGTCCGCAACCTTACCCTTGTACCGTGGATCAAGGAGAGTGGCCAGCCAGTAATGGTCCCTCTCCTTGATCCGAAGAATACGAGGATCCTTCCGCAGACATTGCAGGATCAGGGAGGCCATGCAGCGTAGGTTAGCTGAGGCATTCGGTCCGGAGTCCTCTGGGTCACTAAGGACGACATGATCCGCAGCCACCTCCTCCCAGCCACGTACAAGTCCACGGGTTTCTTGAGACTGTAAATCATCCCTAAAAGACTGCTGCTGATGATGCTGAGTGCCAGGCTCCACCACCATGCTGACACAATCCTCCTCCTCCTCCTCCTTCTCCTCTTCCTGTGCGATAGGTGGGACAGAAGGAACACTGTCTGGGTAAAGGGGGCCTTGAGAGGCAAGGAAGTCCTCCTCTTCCTGCCTCTGTTCTGCCTCAAATACCCTGTCCATTATTCCACGCAGCATATGTTCCAACAGGTGGACAAGAGGTACAGTGTCACTGATGCATGCACTGTCACTGCTCACCATCCTCGTGGCCTCCTCAAATGGTGCCAGGACAGTGCATGCATCCCTGATCATGCCCCACTGGCGTGGTGAAAAAAAACCAAGCTCCCTTGACGCTGTCCTGGTGCCGTAGTCGCACAGGTACTCATTGATGGCACTCTGCTGCATGTGCAGCCGCTGCAGCATGGCCAATGTTGAGTTCCACCTGGTGGGCATGTCACATATAAGGCGGTTCTTGGGCAGGTTCAACTCCTTTTGCAGCTCAGCCAGCCGAGCACTGGCATTATATGATCTGCGGAAATGCACACAGACTTTCTTGGCCTGCCTCAGGACATCCTGTAAGCCCGGGTACCTGCCCAAGAACCGCTGCACCACCAGGTTAAGGACGTGAGCCACACAGGGCACATGGGTCAGTTGTCCCTGTCGGAGGGCGGAGAGGAGGTTGGTGCCATTGTCGCAAACCACCATTCCTGGCTTAAGCTGGCGTGGCGTCAACCACCTCTCGGTCTGCCCCTGCAGAGCTGACAGAACCTCTGCCCCAGTGTGGCTCCTGTCCCCCAAACACACCAGCGCAAGCACGGCATGGCATCTTTTTGCCTGCGTACTTGCGTAGCCCCTTGAACGCCTACGGAGCACCGCTGGTTCCGAGGACAAAGCACAGGAAGAGGCCATGGAGGAAGAAGAAGAGGAGGGGGTGGAGGAGAGAGGTGTGTCACAACCAGTAGTAGCATTTTGGAGGCGTGGCGGCGGAACAACCTCCAAAACTACAGCACCATGTCCAGCATCCTTCCCAGCTGCCAAAAGAGTGACCCAATGGGCCGTGAAAGAAAGGTAACTTCCCTGTCCATGCCTGCTGGTCCATGAGTCAGCGGTAATTAGACATGTGCAATTCGTTTAGTTACAAATTCGTTATCCGTCAAAATTCGTTATATTCGTTGATTCGTAAACATACGAATGAACGAACGGTTCGATAACATTACAAACGAACAACGAATAATCTAAACGAACGAATATGGAAAACAAATAAAATACGAATTTAGTAAATTTGAAACAAACAAAAAACGAAAAAGTGAAAAACGAAAACATAAAAACAACGAAAACACAGAAAAAAGATAAAAAATAACGAAAATAAAAATGAACGAAAACGAGATATTACGAATATTCGAAAAACAAAACAACGAATAACGAACAAAGATCCATATTAACGAATATCAAAATGAATGGAAAAAAAATTACGAATCTTCGGAAAACGGAAATGAAAACAACGACAATTCGTAAAAACTTAAATTCTATTTTGTTAGTTCTGAATTAGTTCTGGACTTTGGCCAATGGCCAATAAGCTTGTCCCTTCCCCTGAAGAGGTTGTCTCTTCCCCCAATGAGCTTGTTTCTTATAGACATGTGCTATAATGTGTGTGTATGTGTGTTTTTCTGTGTTAGACTGCAGTGCATTCCATCCAGAGTCCAGATAGGGTGTGGTTGGGTAGGTTGCACTGTTCTGTTGGATTTTGTGAGTACATTTTTTACTTGGGAGAGAGAAATTCTTTGTTTCTTAAGGATATTAGATTGAGATTCTAGAGTCTACATTCTAATTTATAATTTTATTTATGTAATATCTCTGACATATTGTATTTTTCTTCTTTGTCAGACTACATTCTAGACAGGGTGTGGGTGGTGTTTGATTTGTGAGTCATTCAAAGAGATTGATATAGAAATTATAAATTTCTTACTATTTCTATTACTCCTAGGATTTTCTAAAGTTAGTTTTTTTTCCCTTTTCTGGGACTGTGTTTTATTATATTGCTGTCTGTCTGCCCCTACCTATTTTTTTTGTTGTGTTAGCCAGTGCCACTACTAGGCCAGCCCAGGCAGCATATACTACGTATTCCATGGTAGGAGAAGTAGATTAGTATATATTTTTTTTTGCATGGACCGGTAAAATAAGAATACTCCAGTCCTCAATCCCTGCACTCTCAGTCACACCAACACCAACTCTCATACCAACACACTCACTAACACCAACATTCTCACTTACAAGACTCACACGTCCATTCTCACTCCCAGACATTCTAATTGCAATAAAACCACCAAACCACACAAAAACAACTACAAAAAACACAATATCACTCTCTCATAGTTGCCAACAGTCACGGATTGGCCGGGACGTTCCCGGGATTCAAACCCTTTTCCCGGATTTATTTTGTCCCGGCCAATGTCCCGGCCAATCCGATTTTTCCCGTTTTCCCCGAATTTGGATGCCGCAGGCCGCCGCCGCTAGAGGTCCATGGCTGGCGGAGACAATGTCTCGGCCGGCCGCCATGTTCAAGAAGTCCAAAACACGGATGTAGTACAATAGAAAATAAAGCCGCTGCGGCGCCGCCCACACCCCGCACCTCCCCAGGGGTGGGCGGCGCCGCAGCAGCTTTATCTTCTATTGTACTACATCTGTGTTTTGGCTGGCCGGCCGTCCACCCCCCCCCCGCCCCGCCCCGCCCCGCTGCAGGTCTGTCTGTAATGGAAAGGGGCGGGGGTCGGCAGCGCCACAGCTTAATTTTTTATTTTTTTGCAGCCACACTGTCGGCTCCGCCTCTATTTTGTTCCCCTTCGGGGAAGGGGAAACAATAATGGCGACCGAGACAGGAGACGCCTGTGGTTAAGGGGGGACTCCGCTGGTGATGCCTGTGGTAAGGGGGGACTCCGCTGGGAACGCCTGTGGTAAGGGAGGACTCCGCTGGGGACGGCTGAGGTAAGGGGGGACACCGCTGGGGACGCCTGATGTAAGGGGGGACTCCGATGGGGACGGCTGAGGTAAGGGGGGACACCGCTGGGGACGCCTGATGTAAGGGGGGACTCCGATGGGGACGCCTGATGTAAGGGGGGACTCCGATGGGGACGCCTGATGTAAGGGGGGACTCCGCTGGGGACGCCTGATGTAAGGGGGGACTCCGCTGGGGATGCCTGATGTAAGGGGGGACTCCGCTGGGGACGCCTGAGGTAAGGGGGGACTCCGCTGGGGACACTTGATGTAAGGGGGACTCCACTGGGGACGCCTGATGTAAGGGGGGACTCCGCTGGGGACGCCTGATGTAAGGAGGGACTCCTCTGGGGACACTTGATGTAAGGGGGGACTCCACTGGGGATGCCTGATGTAAGAGGGGACTCCGCTGGGGACGCCTGATGTAAGGGGGGACTCCGCTGGGGACGCCTGATGTAAGGGGGGACTCCTCTGGGTACACCTGATGTAAGGAAGGACTCCGCTGGGTACGCCTGATGTAAGGAGGGACTCCTCTGGGGACGCCTGATGTAAGGAGGGACTCCTCTGGGGACGCCTGATGTAAGGAGGGACTCCCCTGGGGACACCTGATGGCATCTGGTGGCAGGCGACGTGGCAGGTGACACACTCGGGGCTAACACTGATTCGGCATTTTGGTGAGTTGAATGATTTCATTTTATATTAAAATGTAATAAGAGAAATAATGCACTTCAGTCATCCTGACACCCTAACAACCATGGTGCCGGGATGATTAAAGAGCTAACACCAGATGTTTGGATTATCTTTATCTGTTGATTGTTAAACACTGGAATACACATATTTCTATTATGGTGTAGGATCTGGGCCTGCTGTCCTTCCATCCTTCCTTCTCTTTCCTTCCCTCCCTCTTTCTTTCTCCCTTCATCCCTCATTCATCTCAGACTTTAACCACACCCCCTTTGAGCCACGCTCATTTAAGCCACTCCCACTACCCGTGTAAACCACGCCCACGCTTCGTGCGCCACTTTTTTCTCCTAAAGTATAACACACCTTCAAATGAATGCCCCACCCCCTACTTATACCAAGGCTCCGCCTACATGCGAAAAAGTGTCACAGATTTTTTTTTTGCAATGTTGGCAACTATGCTCTCTGCACTGCTCTCTGCTCCTCCCTCACCACACCACTTACACCCTCTCAAAATGGCGTACAGGGGCGGAGGCTATAGCCGCTTGTTGAAAACGAAACTAAAATACGAGATTGCGAATGGCCGCGATGTATTTACGGGAGTACGAATGCATTCGAAGCACGTGGACGTATTTTAGTTTCATTTTCAACACGCGGCTATAGCTGCGTGTTGAAAATAAAAATAACTAGTAACGCGAGATTGCGAATGACCGCGCCGAGATGTATTTACGAAAGTATAAAAAAATTACGAATCCATTCGAAGCACGGTAGTAGACACGAATCAAGGAAAACAAAACAATGTTACGAATCAACAGAAACGGCAGAGTAGTGTACAGAAAAACGAAAATTATTATCTAACAAAATTACGAATTACGAATCGTTCAGTATCAACGAAAATCAAACTGTTACGAAAGTACGAAAATAACTTAAACAGAAATACGAATCATTCAATATCAACAAAATTACGAATTTCAAATCAACGAAAATAACTTAGACAGAACTACGAATCATTCAGTATCAACGAAAATTAAACTGTTACGAACATACGAACGAGTCCGAATAGGAAAACTCGTGTCTTACGAAATTACGAATCTTTACGAACATACGGAACGAGACGAAACGAAACGATAGGAAACTAATTTTTTGGTTGTGCACATGTCTAGCGGTAATATGCACCTTACCGCTGACCGCCCTGTCCAGCGAGGCATGGACATTGCCTTCCACATGCCGGTAGAGAGCCGGAATCGCCTTCCGTGAGAAAAAGTGGCGTTTGAGAACCTGCCACTGAGGAACCGCACATTGCACAAACTCACGGAAGGGGGCAGAGTCTACCAACTGAAAAGGCAGCAGTTGAAGTGCTAGCAATTTAGCCAAGCTAGCATTCAACCGCTGGGCATGTGGATGGCTGGGAGTGAACTTCTTTCGATGGTCCAGCAGCTGGGGCAGGGAAATTTGCCTGCTAGAATTGGACGTCGGTGTACTGCTAGCAGATTGCCCGCAAGTACTTGGCTGTGACACACCTAATTCTACACCTTCATTCCTCTCAGAGCAGGTTTCAGAGAGGACTGAAGGTATAGTGGGGTTGGAAATCCCAGCTGATGCAGAGCAAGGAGAGGTCCGCTTTGTTCTTTGGTGTGGGTCTTTAAGATAGGCTTGCCGACGAGCTGCATGGCAGGTCAACATATGTCTGGTCAAGCATGTGGTGCCCAAGCGGCTGATGTTTTGGCCACGCGAGATACGCTTGAGACATATGTTGCAAATAGTGATGAGCCGAACACCCCCGGGTTCGGTTCGCACCAGAACCCGCGAACGGACCGAAAGTTCGTACGAACATTAGAACCCTATTAAATACAATGGATGCGAATGTTCGAATTCTAAAGTGCTAATTATAAAAAATGATAACAACTATTATGCATGTTATTGTCCTAAAAAGGGTTTGGGAACCCGGGTTGTGCACCAGGGGACATGTATCAATGCAAAAAGAAGTTTTAAAAGCGGTCGTTTTTCGGGAGCAGTCATTTTAATGATGCATAAAGTGAAAAAAAAAAGTCAAATATTCCTTTAAATATCGTACCTGGGGGGTGTCTAAAGTATGCCTGTGAAGTGCCACGTGTTTCTCGTGTTTAGAACTGTCCCTGCACAAAATGACACTTCTAAAGGAAAAAAAAGCCTTTTAAAACTGCTTGCGGCTTTAATGTAATGTCTGGTCCCGGTAATATGGATGAAAATCTTTAAGAAAAATGGCATAGCTACCCCATGACCCCCCCCCCCCCTACCCCAGCCCATTACCAGCCCCTTTGGGTCTTGTATGGATATTAAGGGGAACCCCGCACATAAAATAAAAAAGGCCCTATATACTCTGAACAGCTGTATACAGGCGGTGCATACAAGACGGGGACTGTAGGTTTGTTCTTATGTAGAATCTGTTTGTAATTTTGAACAGGTACATTGTTTAAGTGTAGCTCCAGCCCAAAAATCTATTTTTAAACTTTTTGGAAAACATAGGTAAGGGTTATCACCCCTGTAACATTTGTTTTGCTGTCTGTGCCCCTGTTCAGAACATTTCACCTCACTTTCCGTCCCAATGACAACTGTTTTTGAAATGTGGTGTTTTTCTTGAAACAAGGATTGCTGATAAAGCATCAGTACAGAGGAGACACCTTTCTCCCATATTAATTCTTACAGGAGAGAATTTTCCTTCCTAGGGGTAGATTTCCTCTCACTTCCTGTTGTCTTCTTGCGTTTGCAAGTAGGAGTCGTTTGTAAGTTGGATGTTTGAAAGTAGGGACCTGCCGTATATACTCTGCAGAAATAGGCCCCTTAGTTGTTGGTGTTGGCACAACACTGTAAGCACTCACAGTGACTCTTGGTTGGTGCTGGAACGCCCTGCTGTCAACTATTATATCAGGAATTGTAATTACATATAATTGTTGAACAGTGGTAGTAAAAATTGGGCCTTTGATGGTGGTGCTGGTGCCACAACACTGTAAGCCCTGACAGTTACTCTTGGTGGGTGCAGCAATGGGCCCTGCTGTGAATTATTAGATCAAGAATTGTAATTGCATGCCCCTGTTGAACAGGGGCTGAAAAATTGGGCCTTTCGTGGTGGTGGCGTTGCCACAACACTGTAAGCCCTCAGAGTTACTCTTGGTGGGTGCAGGAATGGGCCCTGCTGTGAATTATTAGATCAAGAATTGTAATTACATGCCCCTTTTGAACAGGGGCTGAAAAATTGGGCCTTTCGTGGTGGTGGTGGTGGCGTTGCCACAACACTGTAAGCCCTCAGAGTTACTCTTGGTGGGTGCAGGAATGGGCCCTGCTGTGAATTATTAGATCAAGAATTGTAATTACATGCCCCTTTTGAACAGGGGCTGAAAAATTGGGCCTTTCGTGGTGGTGGTGGTGGTGGCGTTGCCACAACACTGTAAGCCCTCAGAGTTACTCTTGGTGGGTGCAGCAATGGGCCCTGCTGTGAATTATTAGATCAAGAATTGTAATTACATGCCCCTGTTGAACAGGGGCTGAAAAATTGGGCCTTAGGCACTGGTGGCACAACACTACAACCCCTCACAGATACTGTACTTGGAGCACAGCAATGAGCCCTGTTGCAAAGTATTGCTTCAAAAATTGTAATGACACGCCCCTGTTAAACAGGGGCTGAAAAATTGGGCCTTAGGCACTGGTGGCACAACACTGCAACCCCTCACAGATACTGTACTTGGAGCACAGCAATGAGCCCTATGGCAAATTATTGCTAAAAAAATTGTAATTACACGCCCCTGTAAAACAGGGGCTGAAAAATTGGGCCTTAGCCACTGGTGGCGGCACCCATAAACAAAAATGATCTTCCAAGCTATCATCATCAATCGTATCATTGAGGACTCGGAGGAGGAGGATAGCCAGTCAACATAACAGCACAGGCACTCAGCATCAGCATCAGTCTTGAAGGGATGTGACATGTTAAAATCAATTAGTCTGTTATATCAGCATCAGGTGTGTGGTAGCTGGTGGTGATCCAAGACTGGTTCATCTTGATGAAAGTCAGTCGATCAACCGAGTCGGTGGACAGGCGCACCCTGTGATCCGTGACAAATCCTCCAGCAGCACTGAATGTGCGTTCCGAAAGAACGCTGGATGCAGGACAGGCCAGTAGCTCAATTGCATACTGTGTAAGCTCTGGCCAGTGATCCATCCTCAAGACCCAGTAAGCCAGAGGATTTTCGGTGGGGAAGGTGTCCAAGTCTGACCTTGCCCCTAGATATTCCTGCACCATGTTTATCAGACGCTGGCGATGGTTGCTGGAACCGATCATACTTTGGGGCTGCGGACTAAAGAATTGTCTGAACGCATCGGTCAGACGGCCACCTTCCCCACCGCTCCTTCTTTGACTGGCCGAAGCCTCAGCAACTCGTTGTCCAGGACCAGGAGTTTGTAACCTCCCAGTCTCTGGGAACGCGTTGCACAGACCTTTCTGCAAGGCCTCCCGGAGTTGTCTCATCCTCTGCTCCCTCTGCGACGGTAACATAAGGTCCGCAACCTTACCCTTGTACCGTGGATCAAGGAGAGTGGCCAGCCAGTAATGGTCCCTCTCCTTGATCCGAAGAATACGAGGATCCTTCCGCAGACTTTGCAGGATCAGGGAGGCCATGCAGCGTAGGTTTGCTGAGGCATTCGGTCCGGAGTCCTCTGGGTCACTAAGGACGACATGATCCGCAGCCACCTCCTCCCAGCCACGTACAAGTCCACTGGTTTCTTGGGACTGTAAATCATCCCTAAAAGACTGCTGCTGATGATGCTGAGTGCCAGCCTCCACCTCCATGCTGACACAATCCTCCTCCTCCTCCTCCTCTTCCTGTGCGATGGGTGGGACAGAAGGAACACTGTCTGGGTAAAGGGGGCCTTGAGAGGCAAGGAAGTCCTCCTCTTCCTGCCTCTGTTCTGCCTCAAGTGCCCTGTCCATTATTCCACGCAGCGTGTGCTCCAACAGGTGGACAAGAGGTACAGTGTCACTGATGCATGCACTGTCACTGCTCACCATCCTCGTGGCCTCCTCAAATGGTGCCAGGACAGTGCATGCATCCCTGATCATGCCCCACTGGCGTGGAGAAAAAAAACCAAGCTCCCCTGACCCTGTCCTGGTGCCGTAGTCGCACAGGTACTCATTGATGGCCCTCTGCTGCATGTGCAGCCGCTGCAGCATGGCCAACGTTGAGTTCCACCTGGTGGGCATGTCACATATAAGGCGGTTCTTGGGCAGGTTCAACTCCTTTTGCAGCTCAGCCAGGCGAGCACTGGCATTATAAGATCTGCGGAAATGCACACAGACTTTCCTGGCCTGCCTCAGGACATCCTGTAAGCCCGGGTACCTGCCCAAGAACCGCTGCACCACCAGGTTAAGGACGTGAGCCACACAGGGCACATGGGTCAGTTGTCCCTGTCGGAGGGCGGAGAGGAGGTTGGTGCCATTGTCGCAAACCACCATTCCTGGCTTAAGCTGGCGTGGCGTCAACCACCTCTCGGCCTGGCCCTGCAGAGCAGACAGGACCTCTGCCCCAGTGTGGCTTCTGTCCCCCAAACACACCAGCGCAAGCACGGCATGGCATCTTTTTGCCTGCGTACTTGCGTAGCCCCTTGAACGGCTACAGAGCACCGCTGGTTCAGAGGACAAACCACAGGAAGAGGCCATGGAGGAAGAAGAAGAGGAGGGGGTGGAGGAGAGAGGTGTGTCAAAACCAGTAGTAGCATTTTGGAGGCGTGGCGGTGGAACAACCTCCAACACTACTGCACCTTGTCCTTCCCAGCTGCCAAAAGAGTGATCCAATGGGACGTGAAAGAAAGGTAACGTCCCTGTCCATGCCTGCTGGACCATGAGTCAGCGGTAATATGCACCTTACCGCTGACCGCCCTGTCCAGCGAGGCCAAGACATTGCCTTCCACATGCCGGTAGAGAGCCGGAATAGCCTTCCGTGAGAAAAAGTGGCGTTTGGGAACCTGCCACTGAGGAACCGCACATTGCACAAACTCACGGAAGGGGGCCGAGTCTACCAACTGAAAAGGCAGCAGTTGAAGCGCTAGCAATTTAGCCAAGCTAGCATTCAACCGCTGGGCATGTGGATGGCTGGGAGTGAACTTCTTTCGACGGTCCAGCAGCTGGGGCAGGGAAATTTGCCTGCTAGAATCGGACGTCGGTGTACTGCTAGCAGAGTGGCCGCAAGTACTTGGCTGTGACACACCTAATTCTACACCTTCATTCCTCTCAGTGCATGTTTCAGAGAGGACTGAAGTTATAGTGAGGTTGGAGATCCCAGCTGATGCGGTGCAAGGAGAGGTCCGCTTTGTTCTTTGGTGTGGGTCTTTGAGGTAGGCTTGCCAACGAGCTGCATGGCAGGTCAACATATGTCTGGTCAGGCATGTGGTACCCAAGCGGCTGATGTTTTGGCCACGCGATATACGCTTGAGACATATGTTGCAAACAGCAGCTGTGCGATCTGATGCACTAGCCTCAAAAAAGGCCCACACCAAAGAACTTTTTGAATGACGGGCAGAGGCAGCGCCCTGCACAGGCGGAGCTCTGCGGTGTGATTCCGTCGGTGTACTGCCCTTACGCTGGCCACCAAAGGGCATCCTGCCTCGTTGGAGATGTGCCTCCTCCTCATCCTCCTCCTCCTCCTCCTCTCTCCTATTAGGCACCCACGTGGAGTCAGTGACCTCATCATCCCCTCCCTCCTCATCACTGGAGCCAATCTGGCAGTATGCTGCAGCTGCTGGAACATGACTGCCAGATTGGTGTCCTTCTTGAGCATCCCCTCTGTCTGCTCTCACGCTACTGCCTTCCTGTAGCTGGGTTTCATCATCAGACCCTTCGAAACGCTGGCCATCCTCCTGGAGCATGTACCCAACACTGTGCTCAAACAGTTCGGGGGACTCCTCAGGAGGAGGACATGGTGGGTCTAGGGAAGGAGTGACTGATGATGAGTCTGACATTGATACCAGGGAAGAGGACGCTTTGGCAGCTGCTTTGCCAGTACCCTGAGCCTGGGTGAGAGAGGATGAGGAGGAGGAGGAGGGCTTGGTCATCCACTCTACCAAGTCTTCGGCATGATGTGGCTCAACATGTCCAGCTGCCGAAAAGAAGGACAAGCGTGTCCCATGGCCATGTGCTGATGACAATGCACCGCGTCCACGACCAGCACTGTTGTCCCCAGACACAGAGCCTGCTTGCCCTCTTTTATTGCCTCCTGACTGTCTGCCTCTCCTTGTTTGCCTTCCAGACATTCTAATAGATGGCCTGCAGGGAGATGGGAAAAAAGCAATAAGGGCTACCTTCAGGTGTCCTTCTCTGTCCCTTTACTTAAGGATTTCTAAATATGGTTGAGGATGATTGCTTTTGCACAGAATAGCACAATGACAATTTCCCTGACTGTCCAAAAAACAAGGATTTCAAAGATGGTTGATGAGGAATGCTTTAGCACCCTATAGCACAAGGAGAATTTCCCTCACTGTCCTTCCCTGTCCCTAGAAACAAGGATTATCACAGTGAAAGAAACTGACACTCTTCCTACCTATAGTTTTCTGTCCCTAGAAAAAATGTTTTTTTAAAGCACACTATAGCACAAGGAGAATTTCCCTCACTGTCCTTCCCTGTCCCTAGAAACAAGGATTATCACAGTGAAAGAAACTGACACTCTTCCTACCTATAGTTTTCTGTCCCTAGAAAAAATGTTTTTTTAAAGCACACTATAGCACAAGGAGAATTTCCCTCACTGTCCTTCCCTGTCCCTAGAAACAAGGATTATCACAGTGAAAGAAACTGACACTCTTCCTACCTATAGTTTTCTGTCCCTAGAAAAAATGTTTTTTTAAAGCACACTATAGCACAAGGAGAATTTCCCTCACTGTCCTTCCCTGTCCCTAGAAACAAGGATTATCACAGTGAAAGAAACTGACACTCTTCCTACCTATAGTTTTCTGTCCCTAGAAAAAATGTTTTTTTAAAGCACACTATAGCACAAGGAGAATTTCCCTCACTGTCCTTCCCTGTCCCTAGAAACAAGGATTATCACAGTGAAAGAAACTGACACTCTTCCTACCTATAGTTTTCTGTCCCTAGAAAAAATGTTTTTTTAAAGCACACTATAGCACAAGGAGAATTTCCCTCACTGTCCTTCCCTGTCCCTAGAAACAAGGATTATCACAGTGAAAGAAACTGACACTCTTCCTACCTATAGTTTTCTGTCCCTAGAAAAAATGTTTTTTTAAAGCACACTATAGCACAAGGAGAATTTCCCTCACTGTCCTTCCCTGTCCCTAGAAACAAGGATTATCACAGTGAAAGAAACTGACACTCTTCCTACCTATAGTTTTCTGTCCCTAGAAAAAATGTTTTTTTAAAGCACACTATAGCACAAGGAGAATTTCCCTCACTGTCCTTCCCTGTCCCTAGAAACAAGGATTATCACAGTGAAAGAAACTGACACTCTTCCTACCTATAGTTTTCTGTCCCTAGAAAAAATGTTTTTTTAAAGCACACTATAGCACAAGGAGAATTTCCCTCACTGTCCTTCCCTGTCCCTAGAAACAAGGATTATCACAGTGAAAGAAACTGACACTCTTCCTACCTATAGTTTTCTGTCCCTAGAAAAAATGTTTTTTTAAAGCACACTATAGCACAAGGAGAATTTCCCTCACTGTCCTTCCCTGTCCCTAGAAACAAGGATTATCACAGTGAAAGAAACTGACACTCTTCCTACTGTGACAGCAGGAAGGTAAAGTCACCTGGTTGCATCCAGGGGGGTAGATATATTTCGCCCAGATTCAGGCTTTACGCCGACTTATACAACTAGGTGGAGAGTTGTATAAGACTAGTGGGCTCATGGATGACTCATACCTCTAGGGAGAGGGCTGGGCGTCGTACAGACAGGGAGTTGATGAGGCCAGCTGAAGCTTGTCAGCTCATTTAGGCCTCTATAAGAACTCCCAGCTTCATTAGATGTTAGCTCATGCCTGGAACCAGACCTGTGTGGACTGTCTAGGGAGAGTGAACCCCTGTGCGGTGAGGCAAAGCCTGTGTGGCTATTTGTTTGGACTTTTACTAAACCAGGGACTTAGGGACTAGGACAGCACTAGGCTGATCCCAGTTGTTAGTTAGGAAACCTGTATGTTTAGTCAGAGGTCAACTTGACCAGGATTTATTTTGGTTATGTTTCTTTTGCTTTGCTGTGTTTTGTCACTGTAAATAGAAAATAAACCGCACCTTTTTTTTGATTTTGAAAACCACAACCTCCGTTTGCTGGGCCTGTTTTGTGTGGGGAGCCCATCCCGGGGGTCACACACACCCGCTGCCGAGCTAACCCCCTCACAGTTGGTGGAGAACCAGTGGCAGTTTTTTTTAAGCCAGCATGGAGGAGATACTGAAGCAGCTGGCTCTAGCAAATGCCAATCAACAGCAGACAAATGCAGGTTTGCAAAGGAGCCTTGCAGCCCAGCAGCAGACAAACGCAACTTTGCAACAGAGTCTGGAGGCTCAGCAACGAGCCCAGCAGCAATCTGAGGCCCGCTTCATAGACCTGTTGCAGAAGCAAGAGCAGAGACTACAACAACAGATGGAAGCAGTAATGCAGCAACGTCCGCAGACCAGTGAGGAAAGCCGTCCCACTAATACCGCGTCCTTTGGGGTGAGTCGTTTATTGACAAAAATGACTGGAGAGGATGATCCAGAGGTATTTTTGACCACATTTGAAAGGACCGCTGAAAGAGAAAAGTGGCCTGAGGAGCAGTGGGCTGGACTGGTGGCTCCTCTGTTAACTGGTGAATCGCAGAAAGCTTACTATGACCTAGAGCCTAACCAAGCAAAAGACTATGTGATGCTAAAAGCTGAAATATTGGCAAGGCTGGGTGTCACCCAGGCTGTCCGGGCTCAGCGTGTGCATAACTGGACTTTCCAGCTTGGAAAACCCCCCAGGTCTCAAATGTATGATCTCATTCACCTGAGCAGAAAGTGGCTACAGCCAGAGACTTTGTCCGCACCAAAGATTGTGGAACGTGTTGTAATGGATCGGTTTTTGAGAGCTCTTCCTACTGCCATCCAAAAGTGGGTAAGCCATGGAGACCCAGAGACGGCCGATGGTCTTGTGGATCGTGTGGAGAAATACTTGGCTACAGAGAACCTGACGGCCTCTTCCAGAGACACTCGGACTTTCCACCCTAAGACCAGACCATCCCCAGGGGCGGATAAGAGGATTCCAAGGGGTGAGGGTGGAGAGAGTGAGAGGGTGGGAGCTCTACCCCAAGTTTGGCGAGAACAGCCTGGGAAATCAGCGGCTCAAGAGGCGGCAAGAAGGATCGTTTGCTACCGCTGCCGGCAAGCGGGACATATTGCAGCCAATTGCCCGGTTGTGGAGGAACCCATGCAGTGTGACTTTCTGACGGGCAGACGTCAGTCGCTGTGTGCGACAGTCGCATGCACTGCCATTCGAGGAACTGAGAAACATTTATGCAAAATGTGTGTTAATGGTAGAAATGTTGTGGTATTGCTGGATTCAGGTAGCCTTGTGACCCTGATAAAGGCTGAGTTAGTTAAAACAGAGGTCTCTGGGAATAGCAAGGTAGCTGTTATTTGTGTGCATGGGGACACCCGAGAGTATCCAGTGACTACAGTGTGTTTCGAGACCCCCAAAGGTACCCTCTCTCATCCAGTGGGCTTAGTATCTCAGTTACCGCATGACGCCATTGTGGGAAGGGATTTTCCGAAGTTCTGGGAACTGTGGGATGATCCTGAGCCCCTCACTGGTGCCCCTATGTACCAGGAATGTGATAGCCAGAACTCCCCTGAGAGTGGTGAGGACTCTCCGGAATTTCCCTTATCAGTATTGGCAGGGGAGACTCAAGAAACTGGAGAGGAGCCCACCTCCTCAGACGAAAACCTACCGTCTGTGGAGTTTTCTGATCTTGAGGTTCACAGGGAAAACTTTGCCACAGAACAGTTGAAAGACCCCGCCCTAATAAAGGCACGGGAAAACGTAGTGAAAATAGATGGTGAGTTAGTGAACCCAGATAATACCTGCACTTACCCATACTTCAGCGTAGAGAAGGACCTACTGTATCGGGTGGCAAAAAGGGCAGAAGAAACCGTTGAGCAGCTTGTGGTGCCCAAACCTTACAGGAAGTTGGTGTTGGAGTTGGCCCATGGGCACATTCTTGGAGGTCATCTGGGGACAGAGAAAACCCGAGAGAGGGTATTACAGAGATTCTATTGGCCGGGGGTGATGAAGGACGTAGAAAATTATTGTTCCTCCTGCCCTGTGTGTCAGAGGTTGGCCCCGATGCCACATTTCCGTAGCCCGCTGGTCCCTCTACCCATCATTGAGGTCCCGTTTGAGAGGATCGCCATGGATTTGGTAGGTCCTATAATCAAGTCCGCTAGGGGGCACCAGTACATATTAGTTATAATGGACTATGCCACCCGTTATCCAGAAGCGATCCCTCTCCGAAATACCTCGGCCAAAACCATAGCCAAAGAGCTATCTCTTGTTTTTAGCCGGGTGGGTATTTGTAAAGAACTGCTTACGGACCAAGGTACACCCTTTATGTCCCGGGTTATGAAAGAGCTGTGTAAATTGTTCAAAGTGACGCAATTGTGTACGTCTGTGTATCACCCCCAAACCGATGGGCTGGTTGAAAGATTCAACAAAACCCTAAAACAAATGTTGAAGAAAGTGGTGGATAGAGATGGAAAGGATTGGGACTGTTTACTTCCTTATTTGATGTTTGCTATTAGGGAGGTGCCCCAATCCTCTACGGGATTCTCCCCCTTTGAGTTACTGTATGGGAGACACCCAAGAGGGCTGTTGGATATTGCCAAGGAAACTTGGGAAAGTGAGAGTTCTCCCCACAGGAGTGTGATTGAGCATGTCGCCCTGATGCAAGATCGAATTGCACAGGTAATGCCCATCGTGAAGGAACATTTGCGCAGTTGGCACAGCAGAGAGTGTACAACCGTGGAGCCAAGACCCGTACCTTTTCCCCGGGGGATAGGATATTGGTACTTGTCCCTACGGTTGAAAGTAAATTCCTTGCCAAATGGCAAGGCCCCTACGAGATAATGGAAAAAGTGAGCGAAGTGAATTACAAGGTCAGACAACCAGGAAGGCGAAAGCCCGAACAGATCTATCACGTTAATCTGTTGAAAGCCTGGAGGGATAGAGAGTCCCTAGTCGCAGACACTTGGTCACCAGCTCAAACTGGTTGCGTGATTCCTGAGGTTGGAATAGCAGCCACCTTGTCACAACCCCAACAACAGGAGGTTAAGGAGTTTGTGCTTCGCAACAAGGAGGTATTCTCTGAGCTGCCGGGACAAACATCTGGGGTAGAGCATGACATCATTACCCCGCCCGGTGAAAGGGTGAAGTTAAAACCCTATCGGATCCCAGAGGCTCGACGGGAGGCAATACGGGAGGAAGTACAGAAAATGCTGAACTTAGGGGTGATAGAGGAGTCCCAAAGTGATTGGTCTAGTCCCATCGTGTTGGTGCCTAAACCGGATGGGAGCTGGCGATTTTGTAACGATTTTCGTCAGTTGAACAAAGTTACAAAATTTGACACCTACCCCATGCCACGTATAGATGAGTTGATCGACCGGCTGGGAACAGCCCGATACATGACGACTCTTGACCTCACAAAAGGGTATTGGCAAATCCCCCTGGCCAAGTCGGCCAAAGAGAAAACCGCATTTGTAACCCCAGACGGGGCGTTCCAATATAAAAGAATGCCGTTCGGGTTACAGAATGCGCCGGCCACATTCCAGCGGAAAATGGACCAGATGCTGAGGCCCCATCGGAAGTATGCTGCGGCTTACCTGGATGACGTAATTGTCCATAGCACAGATTGGGCCTCACATCTGCCAAAAGTGCAAGCAGTCCTGGACTCTGTTCGGGAAGCGGGGTTTACGGCTAACCCCAAGAAGTGTACCATTGGGCAGGAGGAGGCCAAATATCTTGGGTACACCATTGGGAGGGGAGTAATAAAACCCCAACTCAACAAAGTCGAGGCCATCCAGAGTTGGCCACGTCCCAACAGCAAGAAGCAGGTACGAGCCTTTCTGGGAATCGCTGGGTATTATCGGCGATTCATTCCCCACTTTGCTTCTAAGGCTGTGCCCCTAACCAACCTGACGAAGGGGAAAGGGTCGGTCATGATTAAATGGACCCCCGAGGCTGAGGCAGCATTCCAATTCTTGAAACAAGCCTTATGTAGCCAGCCAGTGTTGTACTCACCCGACTTCTCTAAAGACTTTGTCGTACAAAGTGATGCGTCAGATGTGGGGTTAGGAGCAGTATTGTCCCAGGTCTGGAACGGGGAAGAGCACCCAGTCATTTACCTCAGCAGGAAGTTGAAGTCCCATGAGGTAAATTACGCCACCGTTGAAAAGGAGTGTTTAGCGGTGAAGTGGGCTCTAGATTCCCTTCGGTACTACCTGCTAGGTAGGCACTTTGACATGGTTACGGATCACGCTCCGTTAAAGTGGATGGCTCAAAACAAGGAAACAAATAGAAGAGTGAATAGGTGGTTCCTGGCCCTCCAGGAATTCAACTTCACAGTAAAGCATCGCCCTGGCGTTCAAATGGGGAATGTGGATGCTTTGTCTCGAGTACATGAATGCCTGATTGCTGGTGTTCCAACCCCGAGGTTAAAACAAGAGGGGGGGGTATGTGACAGCAGGAAGGTAAAGTCACCTGGTTGCATCCAGGGGGGTAGATATATTTCGCCCAGATTCAGGCTTTACGCCGACTTATACAACTAGGTGGAGAGTTGTATAAGACTAGTGGGCTCATGGATGACTCATACCTCTAGGGAGAGGGCTGGGCGTCGTACAGACAGGGAGTTGATGAGGCCAGCTGAAGCTTGTCAGCTCATTTAGGCCTCTATAAGAACTCCCAGCTTCATTAGATGTTAGCTCATGCCTGGAACCAGACCTGTGTGGACTGTCTAGGGAGAGTGAACCCCTGTGCGGTGAGGCAAAGCCTGTGTGGCTATTTGTTTGGACTTTTACTAAACCAGGGACTTAGGGACTAGGATAGCACTAGGCTGATCCCAGTTGTTAGTTAGGAAACCTGTATGTTTAGTCAGAGGTCAACTTGACCAGGATTTATTTTGGTTATGTTTCTTTTGCTTTGCTGTGTTTTGTCACTGTAAATAGAAAATAAACCGCACCTTTTTTTTGATTTTGAAAACCACAACCTCCGTTTGCTGGGCCTGTTTTGTGTGGGGAGCCCATCCCGGGGGTCACACACACCCGCTGCCGAGCTAACCCCCTCACACTACCTATAGTTTTCTGTCCCTAGAAAAAATGTTTTTTAAAGCACACTATAGCACAAGGAGAATTTCCCCCACTGTCCTTCCCTGTCCCTAGAAACAAGGATTATCACAGTGAAAGAAACTGACACTCTTCCTACCTATAGTTTTCTGTCCCTAGAAAAAATGTTTTTTTAAAGCACACTATAGCACAAGGAGAATTTCCCTCACTGTCCTTCCCTGTCCCTAGAAACAAGGATTATCACAGTGAAAGAAACTGACACTCTTCCTACCTATAGTTTTCTGTCCCTAGAAAAAATGTTTTTTTAAAGCACACTATAGCACAAGGAGAATTTCCCTCACTGTCCTTCCCTGTCCCTAGAAACAAGGATTATCACAGTGAAAGAAACTGACACTCTTCCTACCTATAGTTTTCTGTCCCTAGAAAAAATGTTTTTTTAAAGCACACTATAGCACAAGGAGAATTTCCCTCACTGTCCTTCCCTGTCCCTAGAAACAAGGATTATCACAGTGAAAGAAACTGACACTCTTCCTACCTATAGTTTTCTGTCCCTAGAAAAAATGTTTTTTTAAAGCACACTATAGCACAAGGAGAATTTCCCTCACTGTCCTTCCCTGTCCCTAGAAACAAGGATTATCACAGTGAAAGAAACTGACACTCTTCCTACCTATAGTTTTCTGTCCCTAGAAAAAATGTTTTTTTAAAGCACACTATAGCACAAGGAGAATTTCCCTCACTGTCCTTCCCTGTCCCTAGAAACAAGGATTATCACAGTGAAAGAAACTGACACTCTTCCTACCTATAGTTTTCTGTCCCTAGAAAAAATGTTTTTTTTAAAGCACACTATAGCACAAGGAGAATTTCCCTCACTGTCCTTCCCTGTCCCTAGAAACAAGGATTATCACAGTGAAAGAAACTGACACTCTTCCTACCTATAGTTTTCTGTCCCTAGAAAAAATGTTTTTTTAAAGCACACTATAGCACAAGGAGAATTTCCCTCACTGTCCTTCCCTGTCCCTAGAAACAAGGATTATCACAGTGAAAGAAACTGACACTCTTCCTACCTATAGTTTTCTGTCCCTAGAAAAAAAGTTTTTTTAAAGCACACTATAGCACAAGGAGAATTTCCCTCACTGTCCTTCCCTGTCCCTAGAAACAAGGATTATCACAGTGAAAGAAACTGACACTCTTCCTACCTATAGTTTTCTGTCCCTAGAAAAAATGTTTTTTTAAAGCACACTATAGCACAAGGAGAATTTCCCTCACTGTCCTTCCCTGTCCCTAGAAACAAGGATTATCACAGTGAAAGAAACTGACACTCTTCCTACCTATAGTTTTCTGTCCCTAGAAAAAATGTTTTTTTAAAGCACACTATAGCACAAGGAGAATTTCCCTCACTGTCCTTCCCTGTCCCTAGAAACAAGGATTATCACAGTGAAAGAAACTGACACTCTTCCTACCTATAGTTTTCTGTCCCTAGAAAAAATGTTTTTTTAAAGCACACTATAGCACAAGGAGAATTTCCCTCACTGTCCTTCCCTGTCCCTAGAAACAAGGATGCGCACAGTAAAACACACTGACACTCTCCCTACCTATAGTTTTCTGTCCCTAGAAAAAATGTTTTTTTAAAGCACACTATAGCACAAGGAGAATTTCCCTCACTGTCCTTCCCTGTCCCTAGAAACAAGGATTCGCACAGTAAAACACACTGACACTCTCCCTACCTATAGTTTTCTCTCCCTAGAAAAAATGTTTTTTTAAAGCACACTATAGCACAAGGAGAATTTCCCTCACTGTCCTTCCCCGTCCCTAGAAACAAGGATTCGCACAGTAAAACACACTGACACTCTCCCTACCTATAGTTTTCTGTCCCTAGAAAAAATGTTTTTTTAAAGCACACTATAGCACAAGGAGAATTTCCCTCACTGTCCTTCCCTGTCCCTAGAAACAAGGATTCGCACAGTAAAACACACTGACACTCTCCCTACCTATAGTTTTCTGTCCCTAGAAAAAATGATTTTTTAAAGCACACTATAGCACAAGGAGAATTTCCCTCACTGTCCTTCCCTGTCCCTAGAAACAAGGATTCGCACAGTAAAACACACTGACACTCTCCCTACCTATAGTTTTCTGTCCCTAGAAAAAATGTTTTTTTAAAGCACACTATAGCACAAGGAGAATTTCCCTCACTGTCCTTCCCTGTCCCTAGAAACAAGGATTCGCACAGTAAAACACACTGACACTCTCCCTACCTATAGTTTTCTGTCCCTAGAAAAAATGTTTTTTTAAAGCACACTATAGCACAAGGAGAATTTCCCTCACTGTCCTTCCCTGTCCCTAGAAACAAGGATTCGCACAGTAAAACACACTGACACTCTCCCTACCTATAGTTTTCTGTCCCTAGAAAAAATGTTTTTTTAAAGCACACTATAGCACAAGGAGAATTTCCCTCACTGTCCTTCCCTGTCCCTAGAAACAAGGATTCGCACAGTAAAACACACTGACACTCTCCCTACCTATAGTTTTCTGTCCCTAGAAAAAAATAGGATTTTTTGTACTCACCGTAAAATCCTTTTCTCTGACATCCATGGACTGACACGGTGTCTCTTTACACTTTACACGTGGGTTATGTCCCTGCTTGCAGGAGAAGACCTAGGCAGAATGTGAGATGTTATACATACATTCTAAAAGCCAGAGCTGAACAGCCCCACCCAGGGGGCGGTCCCTCCGGACATAACCCTCCCACTACAGTCAGCAGACTTCAGTTCGTAACAAAGCAGTACAAACTTAAAAAGGAAGGGTGGGTGCCGTGTCAGTCCATGGATGTCAGAGAAAAGGATTTTACGGTGAGTACAAAAAATCCTATTTTCTCTTACCATCCATGGACGGACACGGTGTCTCTTTACACTTTACACGTGGGATGTCCCAAAGCAGTGTCAAGAGGGATGGGAGCAGTATAAATGGAAAAACCAAAAACTTCACTCCAAGAAGGCAGAGCTCCTCAACGGAGGAGTCGCAACTTTAAACAGCGGCCTGCAGCACCCTGCGGCCGAAGGAAGCATCCGGAGATGCAGCCACATTAACCTTATAAAACTAAAAAAGGCATGAACAGACGACCAGGTCGCCGCCTTGCACACTTGTGCAACCGACGCTTGATGTCGGAAAACCCAGGAAGCACCAATTGCCCTGGTGGAATGCGCCGTAACCGGAAAGGGAGGCGCCCGCCCTTTGAGAGCATAGGCTTGAATGACGGTTTGTCTGATTCCCCTAGAAATGATGGCAGACGAAACCGCTTGGCCCTGTTATGGACCAGAGACAGTCACAAACAGTGAGTCGGACTTTCGATTAGAAGCAGTAGCAGACAGGTACACCCGTAAGGCTTGTACCACATCCAATATGTGCAGCGCAAACTCTCTGGGATGCGATGGGTGAGGACACAAGGACGGGAGGACAATGTCCTCATGTAGGTGAAAGGTCGACACCACCTTTGGCAAAAAGGAAGGTCACGGATGCAACACCGCCTTATCCTTATGGATGACTAAATATGGCGACTTGCAGGACAAAGCCGCCAACTCAGACACCCGTCAAACAGAAGTGATTGCCACTAAAAGGCCACCTTCTGAGACAAGACAAGAGGGGAATATCCCGGATATTCCCAAAAGGAGGTTCCTGGAGGACCGAGAGCACCAAATTCAGATCCCACGGTGGGAGAGGAGGCTTGACAGGAGGGAGCACATGGCGAACCCCCAACACAAGGTGCTAACCAAGAAATGACCCGCTAGAGGTCGCTGAAAGAAGACGGCCAAGGCCGAAATCTGATCCTTGATGGTACTCAAAGCAAGCTTTTGGGTCACTCCACACTGCAGAGGACGCAGGATTCTGGGGACGGAATACGTCCGAGGACGCCAGTCCAGCGCTTCGCATATGGCGATATAAGCTTTCCAGGCACAGTGATAGATCTGCTTGGAGGAAGACTTCCGTGTCCTTAACATGGTCAAAATGACCGAGTCCGAGAGACCTTCGGACCCTCAACACCTGGCTTTCAACAGCCCTGCCATTAAAGCCAGAGACTGTAAGCCGGATGAAACATAGGACCTTGAGACTGAAGGTCCTCCCTCATCGGCAACTGCCAGGGAACGTCCGCAACGAGACGTACCAGATCAGCGTACCAGTGATGCTGAGGCCAATCAGGAACAATTAGGATCACCAGAGTTTATATCAGGCGATAAGGACCCTATGGGGCCACCAACGCAT
This sequence comes from Rana muscosa, assembly GCA_029206835.1. Taxonomy (NCBI): domain Eukaryota; kingdom Metazoa; phylum Chordata; class Amphibia; order Anura; family Ranidae; genus Rana; species Rana muscosa. The sequence continues at coordinate 324,251,324 of CM055118.1, read as the reverse complement.
CCGAGGCATCGCCCAAGGATCCCTGGATCTGGCCACAACCTCGACCCTTGCGATTGAGTCGAGAGGCCATCAGGTCCACATCCGGCGTGCCCCACCATCGGCAAAGGAGTTGAAATATGCAAGGGCCACTCTTCTTGGTCCGGCGATTGGCGACTCAGATAGTCCGCCTGCCCATTGTCTATGCCCAGAATGTAAATGGCCTACAGAGCCGGCACGTTTCTTCCGGCCCACTTCAGGATACGGACTACCTCGGAAGCCGCAGCTGAACTCCGAGTCCCCCCTTGATGGTTTACATACGCCACCGCCGTGGCGTTGTCCGACTGGCTCCTGATAGAGCGACCCCGTACTCTCTCCGACCTGAGGAGAGACACAGTCCGATGGCCCGTATTTCCAGAACAGTGATTGGTAAACGGGCTTGCCTGGAGTCCAAGGCCTTGAGCCGACAGGACTCCCCAGACTCCACCCCAGCCCGTCAGGCTGGTGTCCGTCGTGAGTACCGTCCATTGGATGGGAGGGGAACGACTTTCCGGACCGAAGAGCCGAGGATCTCAACCACCATGTCAGGGGCGCCCTGACCAGGTGAATCACCTGGATCTGAAGATCCAAGGACAACGGGGATTTGTCCCAGGTGGACAAGATCTCCTTCTGCAATGCCCTGGTGTGTGATTGGGCATACGGAACGGCCACGAAGGAGGCCACCACGAGTCCCGGGACTCTCATGCAAAAAAACGGATTGACAACCATTTTCGGGATGTCAGCACCCGCACCGCAGACTGAAGTGTCAGCAACTTCTCCAGAGGTAGGATACCTTTGCCTCCAAGGAGTCTAGAATCAGAAGTAGATACTCCAGACACTGAGTCGGGACCAGGACTGACTCCTGAATGTTCAGGAACCACCCGAAGTCCCTGAGGGTCTAATTGACGATAGTCACCTTTCCTCTAAGTCTGAGCCACTTTCTGCTCTTAGCAGAAGATCGTCCAGATAGCCCACGACAGCAATACCTCACTGTAACAGAAGGCTAGAACCGGAGCAAGCACCTTGGTGAACACTCTTGGTGCCAAGGCTAGGCCGAAAGGAAGAGCCACAATCGATAGTGGACTTCGCTGATCGCAAGCGCAGAAACTTCTGGTGACTTGCGCAGATCGGAACATGCAAGTAGGCGTCCTTGAAGTCCAAGGACGCCAGAAGAAAATCCCTTTGGTGGAGTGTAGCGATCACCGTGCGAATGGATTCTATGCGGAATTTCTGCACCTTCTCGAAGGCATTCAGGGCCTTGAGGTCCAGGATAGGTCGAACCACGTCCTATTTTTGGGACGACAAACAGATTCGAGTAGAATCCCTGAAAACTCTCCTGTGACGGAACCGGCACAATCACTCCGGACCTGATCAAATCCTGTACAGCCCCCAAGAGGGCTGCCCGACAGGTAGGAAGGAGAGGAAGATTCGAGGGAAAGAATCTGTCTGGGGGCCAGGATCGGAATACTATCCTGTATCCTGAGGTGACCACCTCGCACACCCACCAGTCGGAGATTCGGGAGGACCACCGATTCGTGACCTGCGAAGTCGTCCCCCCACCCCAGAGTCGGGCGGAGGCAAGACTTCACGCGGAGGCGGGCTTGGGAGCCGCTTGTTCGGCTTACGCACCCAGGGGCACTTGTGCCCACCAGCCACACTGCCGTCAGTCTGAGAGGACCTACCCGTGGACTCTGACTGACAAAAAAACCCTGTTTTGCTGGAAAGGAAGGCCCCTGTTTTCGGCGGGCCTCCTCACTCTTGCTAGTCTAAGGAAGAAGAGTGCTTTTACCTCCCATGACATCCATGACGATGTCATCCAGAGCAGCACCGAAAGGTCTACCACCTTAAATGGTAGATCTGTCAGGAGCTTCCTAAGGCTAGGTCAGCAGACCAGCACTTCAACCAGATAAGACGACGCAATACCACCGCCGAGACAGAGGCCCTGGATATTAAAGGGGCCGCGTCCAACGTGGCGTCGCACACATAAACCAGGCCCTGAACCAGTTGGTGGGCCAGAGCAACTGTGTCTGGAGGAAGATTATGCTCCTGTACAGCTAGGTGCAACATTTTTGCCCAACCTGTAAGTGTTTAAGACACAAGGGTCGCCGCTACCACAGGCCGTAGGGCGGATCCCAACAAGGCAAACATGGCTCTGCTCACCACTTCTGACCTCCTGTCAGTGGGGTCCTCAATTGCAGGAGTCCCCTCCATCGGGAGAGTGATGGCCTTGTTCAACCGGGCGACTGGAGGGTCGACCCTGGGGGAGAAGCCCACTTTTTAAGTAGGGCATCTTCAAGGGGTATCTGATAGACAAACGCCGCGGGACCATAAAAAAATTCTTCTGCGGCTTTTCCCAGACCTTATCAATGAGCTGGTCAAAGAAAGTACATATGGAAAAACCTCTTTAGAAGGCCTGGCCTTAAAAGAACCAAAGGAGACTGTATCCACCTGAGGTTCTGCATCCGCAGCATTTTTGCCTGAGAGTGTCCCTCACCGCAGTCATGAGTACACTAACAAGCGCCCTGTCATTTACTGACTCAGAACTGGAGTTTTCCTCATAAGGAATGTCCTGTTCAAAACCATCCAATACATTCAGAACTAGGGTCCTGAGCGATAGTGGCTAGGCCCATATCTGAATCAGCGCACTGCCCTCATGAAGTAAAGTGGGGGGAGGGCGCTTTTTTGCTCCCTTGCGCTTGCACACAGCTCCCATCCTGGTCAGAAATGATTCCAGGACTGCCCACAACTGGTCCCTAGGGACCGCAGGTGCTGAAGCACTGCCTGTTGTCCACTGACATTTAGGGGAAGCTGGTGACAGAGACTCCATATTGTCCCCCTCTGAGACTCCTCAGATAAAAAGTCCACCCACAGGCTGTGCTGACTGAGGAGGGGGCGCCCAGGGGACTCACCAAACTGGACCAGGGACCGCTCAGTTCCGCTGTCTGTACCGCGCTGTGTCAGCGCTGGTGAGCTGTGAGGAGATTGTGAGGAGATTCGCGCTGTTACAGCAGCGCTAGAGGCCAAAACTAGTGCTGAAGAGCGCGCGGGCTACAAGGAAATGGCCGCCGCACTTCACTGAGGCGATCCGCGGCAAGATGGCCGCCATGACTCAGCAAAAGTGAAAAAAACAGCACACACACAGCGCCACTCGGCGCTCAGGCCCCAAAACACACAAAAAAAGGCCCCAAGCATATCTGCAGACCAGCATTAGCCCCTCCAATAACAGTGTGACCCCCAGGCACCCCACACAGCACAGCGCCAGCAATGGTGACAGAGAGTGACAATGAAATACAGGGGGAGACAGGGAAAATCCCCCACAGAGAAACACACAGCTTTTTGTACTCACCTGCAGGCAGGAGAGACTACTTACCCGTTCCCTGAGGGACCCACTGGTGTGTTTCTGACAGGACTATCACAGTGCAGTACTGAGTAGCTGTCGGCCCGGTCCACTGCGAAAGATACAGTCAGTCAGGAACTGTTCAGTCTTGAGAGGACCGTGGGAGCATGAAAGCAAACCCGGCCACCCCTGGAGTCATGGGGCCTGTCGTGAACTGAGTCTCACGCACACAAGGCGAGGATCAGCACGCTCGATGGTCGGACAGGGAAGACTACGAGGATATCTTGTACCCAACCTGTTGCCCAGCCGACAGTTGATAGAAGATTCTCAAAAATAAAATAAAAAAGAATTCCAGAAAAGGAATAAAAATAGGTCAGGAGACTGGCTCCTGAGAGAGCCACGTCTTCTCCTTCTGCTAGGCAGAAAAAAAACTGAAGTCTGCTGACTGTAGTGGGAGGGTTATGTCCGGAGGGACCGCCCCCTGGGTGGGGCTGTTCAGCTCTGGCTTTTAGAATGTATGTATAACATCTCACATTCTGCCTAGGTCTTCTCCTGCAAGCAGGGACATAACCCACGTGTAAAGTGTAAAGAGACACCGTGTCAGTCCATGGATGGTAAGAGAAATGTTTTTTTAAAGCACACTATAGCACAAGGAGAATTTCCCTCACTGTCCTTCCCTGTCCCTAGAAACAAGGATTCGCACAGTAAAACACACTGACACTCTCCCTACCTATAGTTTTCTGTCCCTAGAAAAAATGTTTTTTTAAAGCACACTATAGCACAATGAGAATTTCCCTCACTGTCCTTCCCTGTCCCTAGAAACAAGGATTCGTACAGTAAAACACACTGACACTCTCCCTACCTATAGTTTTCTGTCCCTAGAAAAAATGTTTTTTTAAAGCACACTATAGCACAAGGAGAATTTCCCTCACTGTCCTTCCCTGTCCCTAGAAACAAGGATTCGCACAGTAAAACACACTGACACTCTCCCTACCTATCCTTCTCTTTCCCTAAACTAAAGGAATCCAGGTTAAGCAAGAAAAAATAAATGTCACTGTCCCTGCCTATGCTTCTCTTTCCCTGCTCCGGAACACACTACACTAGGCCGCCGTGCTGGCGGCCTTTTATAGTGTGGGGCGTGTACTAAACACCCTCAGCAATAATTGGCCACAGGCATCCTGCCTGTGGCCAATCATTGCTCTCCTCGCTGCCGGCGCTGTGATTGGCCAAGCATGCGGGGTCACAGTGCATGCTTGGCCAATCACAGCGCCTGGATGACACTGCGATGGCGTAGTGCATTGTGGGCCGTTCGCGTCACTCGAATTTGGCGCGAACGGCCCAAATCGTTCGATCTTCATTGAACGATCGAACAGCCGATGTTCGAGTCGAACGTATGTTCGACTCGAACACCGAGCTCATCCCTAGTTGCAAACAGCAGCGGTGCGATCTGATGCACTCGACTCAAAAAAGGCCCACACCAAAGAACTTTTGGAATAACGGGCAGAGGCAGCGCCCTACACAGGCGGAGCTCTGCGGTGTGATTCAGTCGTTGTGCTGCCCTTACGCTGGCCCCACGAGGGCATCCTGCCTCGTTGGAGATGCGCCTCCTCCTCATCCTCCTCCTTTCTCCTATCAGGCACCCACGTGGAGTCAGTGACCTCATCATCCCCTCCCTCCTCATCACTGGAGCCAATCTGGCAGTATGCTGCAGCTGCTGGAACATGACTGCCATATTTATGTCCTTCTTGAGCATCCCCACTCTCTGCTCTCACGCTACTGCCTTCCTCTAGCTGGGTATCATCATCAGACCCTTCGAAACGCTGGGCATCCTCCTGGAGCTTGTACCCAACACTGTGCTCAAACAGTTCGGGGGACTCCTCAGGAGGACACGGTGGGTCTAGGGAAGGAGTGACTGATGATGACATAGATACGAGGGAAGAGGACGCTTTGGCAGCTGATTTGCCAGTACCCTGAGCCTGGGTGAGAGAGGATGAGGAGGGCTTGGTCATCCACTCTACCAAGTCTTCAGCATGATGCGGCTCAACACGTTCAGCTGCCGAAAATAAGGACAAGCGTGTCCCGTGGCCATGTGCTGATGACGATGCACCGTGTCCACGACCAGCACTGTTGTCTCTAGAAACAGAGCCTGCTTGCCCTCTTTTATTGGCTCCTGACTGTCTGCCTCTCCTTGTTTGCCTTCCAGACATTCTAAAGGCCTGCAGGGAGATGGGAAAACCAGCAATAAGGGGTAGCTTCAGGTGTATAATGTGCAGGAGGCACACTACGCCCGCTGTAAGTGCTGCAGATGCCTGCCTGTGTTACTCAACAGGAAATCGCAGCAATAAGGGCTAGCTTCAGGTGTATAGTTTGCAAGAAGCACAATACGCCTGCTGTAAGTGCTGCAGATGCCTGTTAGTGTAACACAAAAGAAAAAAAACTACGAGCAATAAGGGGTAGCTTCACGTGTATAATGTGCAGGAGGCACACTACGCCTGCTGTAAGTGCTGCAGATGCCTGCCTGTGTTACTCAAACAGGAAATCGCAGCAATAAGGGCTAGCTTCAGGTGTATAGTTTGCAAGAAGCACAATACGCCTGCTGTAAGTGCTGCAGATGCCTGTTAGTGTAACACAAAAGAAAAAAAACTACGAGCAATAAGGGGTAGCTTCACGTGTATAATGTGCAGGAGGCACACTACGCCTGCTGTAAGTGCTGCAGATGCCTGCCTGTGTTACTCAACAGGAAATCACAGCAATAAGGGCTAGCTTCAGGTGTATATTTTGCAAGAAGCACAATACGCCCGCTGTAAGTGCTGCAGATGCCTGCCTATGTTACTCAAACAGGAAATCACAGCAATAAGGGCTAGCTTCAGGTGTATATTTTGCAAGAAGCACAATACGCCTGCTGTAAGTGCTGCAGATGCCTGTTAGTGTAACACAAAATAAAAAAAACTACGAGCAATAAGGGGTAGCTTCAGGTGTATAATGTGCAGGAGGCACACATTACACCTGCTGTAAGTGCTGCAGATGCCTGCCTGTGTTACTCTAACAGGAAATCACAGAAATAAGGGCTAGCTTCAGGTGTATATTTTGCAAGAAGCACAATACGCCTGCTGTAAGTGCTGCAGATGCCTGCCTGTGTTACTCAAACAGGAAATCACAGCAATAAGGGCTAGCTTCAGGTGTATATTTTGCAAGAAGCACAATACGCCTGCTGTAAGTGCTGCAGATGCCTGTTAGTGTAACACAAAACAAAAAAAACTATGAGCAATAAGGGGTAGCTTCAGGTGTATAATGTGCAGGAGGCACACTACGCATGCTGTAAGTGCTGCAGATGCCTGCCTGTGTTGCTCAAACAGGAAATCACAGCAATAAGGACTAGCTTCAGGAGTATATTTTGCAAGAAGCACAATACGCCCGCTGTAAGTGCTGCAGATGCCTGCCTGTGTTACTCAAACAGGAAATTACAGCAATAAGGGCTAGCTTTAGGTGTATATTTTGCAAGAAGCACAATACGCCTGCTGTAATTGCTGCAGATGCCTGCCTGTGTTACTCAAACAGGAAATCACAGCAATAAGGGCTAGCTTCAGGTGTATAGTTTGCAAGAAGCACAATACGCCTGCTGTAAGTGCTGCAGATGCCTGTTAGTGTAACACAAAAGAAAAAAAACTACGAGCAATAAGGGGTAGCTTCAGGTGTATAATGTGCAGGAGGCACACTACGCCTGCTGTAAGTGCTGCAGATGCCTGCCTGTGTTACTCAAACAGGAAATCACAGCAAAAAGTGCTAGCTTTAGGTGTATATTTTGCAAGAAGCACAATACGCCTGCTGTAAGTGCTGCAGATGCCTGCCTATGTTACTCAAACAGGAAATCACAGCAATAAGGGCTAGCTTCAGGTGTATATTTTGCAAGAAGCACAATACGCCTGCTGTAAGTGCTGCAGATGCCTGCCTGTGTTACTCAAACAGGAAATCACAGCAATAAGGGCTAGCTTCAGGTGTAAATTTTGCAAGAAGCACAATACGCCTGCTGTAAGTGCTGCAGATGCCTGCCTGTGTTACTCAAACAAGAAATCAAAGCAATAAGGGCTAGCTTCAGGTGTATATTTTGCAAGAGGCACAATACGCCCCCTGTAAGTGCTGCAGATGCCTGTCTGTGTTACTCAAACAGGAAACCACAGCAATAAGGGCTAGCTTCAGGTGTATATTTTGCAAGAGGCACAATACGCCCCCTGTAAGTGCTGCAGATGCCTGTCTGTGTTACTCAAACAGGAAATCACAGCAATAAGGGCTAGCTTCAGGTGTATATTTTGCAAGAAGCACAATACGCCTGCTGTAAGTGCTGCAGATGCCTGTTAGTGTAACACAAAATAAAAAAAACTACGAGCAATAAGGGGGAGCTTCAGGTGTATAATGTGCAGGAGGCACACATTACACCTGCTGTAAGTGCTGCAGATGCCTGCCTGTGTTACTCTAACAGGAAATCACAGAAATAAGGGCTAGCTTCAGGTGTATATTTTGCAAGAAGCACAATACGCCTGCTGTAAGTGCTGCAGATGCCTGTTAGTGTAACACAAAAGAAAAAAAACTACGAGCAATAAGGGGTAGCTTCAGGTGTATAATGTGCAGGAGGCACACTACGCCTGCTGTAAGTACTGCAGATGCCTGCCTGTGTTACTCAACAGGAAATCACAGCAATAAGGGCTAGCTTCAGGTGTATATTTTGCAAGAAGCACAATACGCCTGCTGTAAGTGCTGCAGATGCCTGCCTATGTTACTCAAACAGGAAATCACAGCAATAAGGGCTAGCTTCAGGTGTATATTTTGCAAGAAGCACAATACGCCTGCTGTAAGTGCTGCAGATGCCTGCCTGTGTTACTCAAACAGGAGATCACAGCAATAAGGGCTAGCTTCAGGTGTATATTTTGCAAGAAGCACAATACGCCTGCTGTAAGTGCTGCAGATGCCTGTTAGTGTAACACAAAAGAAAAAAACTACGAGCAATAAGGGGTAGCTTCAGGTGTATAATGTGCAGGAGGCACACTACGCCTGCTGTAAGTGCTGCAGATGCCTGCCTGTGTTACTCAACAGGAAATCACAGCAATAAGGGCTAGCTTCAGGTGTATATTTTGCAAGAAGCACAATACGCCTGCTGTAAGTGCTGCAGATGCCTGCCTGTGTTACTCAAACAGGAAATCACAGCAATAAGGGCTAGCTTCAGGTGTATATTTTGCAAGAAGCACAATACGCCCGCTGTAAGTGCTGCAGATGCCTGCCTGTGTTACTCAAACAGGAAATCACAGCAATAAGGGCTAGCTTCAGGTGTATATTTTGCAAGAAGCACAATACGCCTGCTGTAAGTGCTGCTGATGCCTGTTAGTGTAACACAAAAGAAAAAAAACTACGAGCAATAAGGGGTAGCTTCAGGTGTATAATGTGCAGGAGGCACACTACGCCTGCTTTAAGTGCTGCAGACGCCTTCCTGTGTTACTCAACAGGAAGTCACAGCAATAAGGGCTAGCTTCAGGTGTATATTTTGCAAGAAGCACAATACGCCCGCTGTAAGTGCTGCAGATGCCTGCCTGTGTTAAACAGGAAATCACAGCAATAAGGGCTAGCTTCAGGTGTATATTTTGCAAGAAGCACAATACGCCTGCTGTAAGTGCTGCAGATGCCTGCCTGTGTTACTCAACCAGGAAATCACAGCAATAAGGGCTAGCTTCAGGTGTATATTTTGCAAGAAGCACAATACGCCTGCTGTAAGTGCTGCAGATGCCTGCCTGTGTTACTCAAACAGGAAATCACAGCAATAAGGGCTAGCTTCAGGTGTATATCCACCTCCCTACTGTGCACGAAAACCCCCTTCCTGCCCAAGCCATTTTTCAGCTTTCAGCGCTGTCACACTTTGAATGACAATTGCGCGGTCGTGCGACGTGACTCTCAAACAAAATTTGTGTCCTTTTTTTCCCACAAATAGAGCTTTCTTTTGGTGGTATTTGATCACCTCTGCGGTTTTTATTTTTTGCGCTATAAACAAAAGAAGAGCGTCCAGTTTGGAAAAAAAACACTATTTTTTACTTTTTGCTATAATAAATACCCATTTTTTTTTTTTAAAATAAAATTTTCCTCAGTTTAGGCCGATACGTATTCTTCTACATATTTTTGGTAAAAAAAAAAAAAATCTCAATAAGCGCGTAATGATTGGTTTGCGCAAAAGTTATAGCGTGTACAAAATTGGGGATAGATTTATAGCATTTTTTTTTTTTTTTTTTTATTAGTAATGGCGGCAATCTGCGATTTTTTTATTGTGACTGCGATATTGCGGCGGACACATCGGACACTTTTGACACATTTTTGGGACCATTCACATTTATACAGCGATCCCTGCTATAAAAATGCATTGATTACTGTATAAATGTGATTGGCAGGGAAGGGGTTAACCACTAGGGGGCGGGAAGGGGTTAAATATGTTCCCTCAATGTGTTCTTACTGTGGGGGGAGGGGACTTACTGGGGGAGGTGACCGATGGTTGTCCCTACGTACAAGGGACACACCATCGGTCCCCTCTCCCTCACAGGACGTGGATCTCTGTGTTTACACACAGAGACCCACTTTCCTGCTCGTTTCCCGGGCAATCGCGGGTGCCCGGCGGCAATCGTGGCCGCCGGGCACGCGCACCGGGGCCTTGTGAACGCGGCGGGCGCGCGCGCGCCGCTGGCGGCGAGCGCGCGCCTTCTAGCTCGTTTTAAAGGGAGGACGTCATATGACGTCCTCCCAGAACGAGAGTGTCCTCTGTCCGCCGTCAATTGACAGTGGGCGGTGGACAAGTGGATATTTTGCAAGAAGCACAATACGCCTGCTGTAAGTGCTGCAGATGCCTGCCTGTGTTACTCAAACAGGAAATAACAGCAATAAGGGCTAGCTTCAGGTGTATATTTTGCAAGAAGCACAATACGCCCACTGTAAGTGCTGCAGATGCCTGTCTATGTTACTCAAACAGGAAATCACAGCAAAAAGGGCTAGCTTCAGGTGTATATTTTGCAAGAAGCACAATACGCCTGCTGTAAGTGCTGCAGATGCCTGCCTGTGTTACTCAAACAGGAAATAACAGCAATAAGGGCTAGCTTCAGGTGTATATTTTGCAAGAAGCACAATACGCCCACTGTAAGTGCTGCAGATGCCTGTCTATGTTACTCAAACAGGAAATCACAGCAAAAAGGGCTAGCTTCAGGTGTATATTTTGCAAGAAGCACAATACGCCTGCTGTAAGTGCTGCAGATGCCTGCCTGTGTTACTCAAACAGGAAATCACAGCAATAAGGGCTAGCTTCAGGTGTATATTTGCAAGAAGCACAATACGCCTGCTGTAAGTGCTGCAGATGCCTGCCTGTGTTACTCAAACAGGAAATCACAGCAATAAGGGCTGGGTTCAGGTGTATATTTTGCAAGAAGCACAATACGCCCACTGTAAGTGCTGCAGATGCCTGTCTGTGTTACTCAAACAGGAAATCACAGCAATAAGGGCTAGCTTCAGGTGTATATTTTGCAAGAAGCACAATACGCCTGCTGTAAGTGCTGCAGATGCCTGTTAGTGTAACACAAAAAAAAAAAACTACGAGCAATAAGGGGTAGCTTCAGGTGTATAAAGTGCAGGAGGCACACATTACACCTGCTGTAAGTGCTGCAGATGCCTGCCTGTGTTACTCAAACAGGAAATCACAGCAATAAGGGCTAGCTTCAGGTGTATATTTTGCAAGAAGCACAATATGCCTGCTGTAAGTGCTGCAGATGCCTGTTAGTGTAACACAAAAGAAAAAAAACTACGAGCAATAAGGGGTAGCTTCAGCTGTATAATGTGCAGGAGGCATACTACGCCTGCTGTAAGTACTGCAGATGCCTGCCTGTGTTACTCAACAGGAAATCACAGCAATAAGGGCTAGCTTCAGGTGTATATTTTGCAAGAAGCACAATACGCCCGCTGTAAGTGCTGCAGATGCCTGCCTGGGTTACTCAAACAGGAAATCACAGCAATAAGGGCTAGGTTCAGGTGTATATTTTGCAAGAAGCACAATACGCCTGCTGTAAGTGCTGCAGATGCCTGCCTGTGTTACTCAAACAGAAAATCACAGCAAGAAGGGCTAGCTTCAGGTATATATTTTGCAAGAAGCACAATACGCCTGCTGTAAGTGCTGCAGATGCCTGCCTGTGTTACTTAAACAGGAAATCACAGCAATAAGAGCTAGCTTCAGGTGTATATTTTGCAAGAAGCACAATACGCCTGCTGTAAGTGCTGCAGATGCCTGTTAGTGTAACACAAAAGAAAAAAAACTACGAGCAATAAGGGCTAGTTTCAGGTGTATAATGTGCAGGAGGCACACTACGCCTGCTTTAAGTGCTGGAGATGCCAGCCTGTGTTACTCAACAGGAAGTCACAGCAATAAGGGCTAGCTTCAGGTGTATATTTTGCAAGAAGCACAATACGCCCGCTGTAAGTGCTGCAGATGCCTGCCTGTGTTAAACAGGAAATCACAGCAATAAGGGCTAGCTTCAGGTGTATATTTTGCAAGAAGCACAATACGCCTGCTGTAAGTGCTGCAGATGCTTGTTAGTGTAACACAAAAGAAAAAAACTACGAGCAATAAGGGGTAGCTTCAGGTGTATAATGTGCAGGAGGCACACTACGCCTGCTATAACTGCTACAGATGCCTGCCTGTGTTACTCAACAGGAAATCACAGCAATAAGGACTAGCTTCAGGTGTATATTTTGCAAGAAGCACAATACGCCCGCTGTAAGTGCTGCAGATGCCTGCCTGTGTTACTCAAACAGGAAATCACAGCAATAAGGGCTAGCTTCAGGTGTATATTTTGCAAGAAGCACAATACGCCTGCTGTAAGTGCTGCAGATGCCTGCCTGTGTTACTCAAACAGGAAATCACAGCAATAAGGGCTAGCTTCAGGTGTATATTTGCAAGAAGCACAATACGCCTGCTGTAAGTGCTGCAGATGCCTGCCTGTGTTACTCAAACAGGAAATCACAGCAATAAGGGCTGGGTTCAGGTGTATATTTTGCAAGAAGCACAATACGCCCACTGTAAGTGCTGCAGATGCCTGTCTGTGTTACTCAAACAGGAAATCACAGCAATAAGGGCTAGCTTCAGGTGTATATTTTGCAAGAAGCACAATACGCCTGCTGTAAGTGCTGCAGATGCCTGCCTGTGTTACTCAAACAGGAAATCACAGCAATAAGGGCTAGCTTCAGGTGTATATTTGCAAGAAGCACAATACGCCTGCTGTAAGTGCTGCAGATGCCTGTCTGTGTTACTCAAACAGAAAATAACAGCAATAAGGGCTAGCTTCAGGTGTATATTTTGCAAGAAGCACAATACGCCCGCTGTAAGTGCTGCAGATGCCTGTTAGTGTAACACAAAAGAAAAAAAACTACGAGCAATAAGGGCTAGCTTCAGGTGTATAATGTGCAGGAGGCACACTATGCCTGCTTTAAGTGCTGGAGATGCCAGCCTGTGTTACTCAACAGGAAGTCACAGCAATAAGGGCTAGCTTCAGGTGTATATTTTGCAAGAAGCACAATACGCCCGCTGTAAGTGCTGCAGATGCCTGCCTGTGTTAAACAGGAAATCACAGCAATAAGGGCTAGCTTCAGGTGTATATTTTGCAAGAAGCACAATACGCCTGCTGTAAGTGCTGCAGATGCTTGTTAGTGTAACACAAAAGAAAAAAACTACGAGCAATAAGGGGTAGCTTCAGGTGTATAATGTGCAGGAGGCACACTACGCCTGCTGTCACTGCTACAGATGCCTGCCTGTGTTACTCAACAGGAAATCACAGCAATAAGGACTAGCTTCAGGTGTATATTTTGCAAGAAGCACAATACGCCCGCTGTAAGTGCTGCAGATGCCTGCCTGTGTTACTCAAACAGGAAATCACAGCAATAAGGGCTAGCTTCAGGTGTATATTTTGCAAGAAGCACAATACGCCTGCTGTAAGTGCTGCAGATGCCTGCCTGTGTTACTCAAACAGGAAATCACAGCAATAAGGGCTAGCTTCAGGTGTATATTTGCAAGAAGCACAATACGCCTGCTGTAAGTGCTGCAGATGCCTGCCTGTGTTACTCAAACAGGAAATCACAGCAATAAGGGCTGGGTTCAGGTGTATATTTTGCAAGAAGCACAATACGCCCACTGTAAGTGCTGCAGATGCCTGTCTGTGTTACTCAAACAGGAAATCACAGCAATAAGGGCTAGCTTCAGGTGTATATTTTGCAAGAAGCACAATACGCCTGCTGTAAGTGCTGCAGATGCCTGTTAGTGTAACACAAAATAAAAAAAAACTACGAGCAATAAGGGGTAGCTTCAGGTGTATAATGTGCAGGAGGCACACATTACACCTGCTGTAAGTGCTGCAGATGCCTGCCTGTGTTACTCAAACAGGAAATCACAGCAATAAGGGCTAGCTTCAGGTGTATATTTTGCAAGAAGCACAATACGCCCGCTGTAAGTGCTGCAGATGCCTGCCTGGGTTACTCAAACAGGAAATCACAGCAATAAGGGCTAGGTTCAGGTGTATATTTTGCAAGAAGCACAATACGCCTGCTGTAAGTGCTGCAGATGCCTGCCTGTGTTACTCAAACAGAAAATCACAGCAATAAGGGCTAGCTTCAGGTATATATTTTGCAAGAAGCACAATACGCCTGCTGTAAGTGCTGCAGATGCCTGCCTGTGTTACTCAAACAGGAAATCACAGCAATAAGGGCTAGCTTCAGGTGTATATTTTGCAAGAAGCACAATACGCCTGCTGTAAGTGCTGCAGATGCCTGTTAGTGTAACACAAAAGAAAAAAAACTACGAGCAATAAGGGCTAGCTTCAGGTGTATAATGTGCAGGAGGCACACTATGCCTGCTTTAAGTGCTGGAGATGCCTTCCTGTGTTACTCAACAGGAAGTCACAGCAATAAGGGCTAGCTTCAGGTGTATATTTTGCAAGAAGCACAATACGCCCGCTGTAAGTGCTGCAGATGCCTGCCTGGGTTACTCAAACAGGAAATCACAGCAATAAGGGCTAGGTTCAGGTGTATATTTTGCAAGAAGCACAATACGCCTGCTGTAAGTGCTGCAGATGCCTGCCTGTGTTACTCAAACAGAAAATCACAGCAAGAAGGGCTAGCTTCAGGTATATATTTTGCAAGAAGCACAATACGCCTGCTGTAAGTGCTGCAGATGCCTGCCTGTGTTACTTAAACAGGAAATCACAGCAATAAGAGCTAGCTTCAGGTGTATATTTTGCAAGAAGCACAATACGCCTGCTGTAAGTGCTGCAGATGCCTGTTAGTGTAACACAAAAGAAAAAAAACTACGAGCAATAAGGGCTAGCTTCAGGTGTATAATGTGCAGGAGGCACACTACGCCTGCTTTAAGTGCTGGAGATGCCAGCCTGTGTTACTCAACAGGAAGTCACAGCAATAAGGGCTAGCTTCAGGTGTATATTTTGCAAGAAGCACAATACGCCCGCTGTAAGTGCTGCAGATGCCTGCCTGTGTTAAACAGGAAATCACAGCAATAAGGGCTAGCTTCAGGTGTATATTTTGCAAGAAGCACAATACGCCTGCTGTAAGTGCTGCAGATGCTTGTTAGTGTAACACAAAAGAAAAAAACTACGAGCAATAAGGGGTAGCTTCAGGTGTATAATGTGCAGGAGGCACACTACGCCTGCTATAACTGCTACAGATGCCTGCCTGTGTTACTCAACAGGAAATCACAGCAATAAGGACTAGCTTCAGGTGTATATTTTGCAAGAAGCACAATACGCCCGCTGTAAGTGCTGCAGATGCCTGCCTGTGTTACTCAAACAGGAAATCACAGCAATAAGGGCTAGCTTCAGGTGTATATTTTGCAAGAAGCACAATACGCCTGCTGTAAGTGCTGCAGATGCCTGCCTGTGTTACTCAAACAGGAAATCACAGCAATAAGGGCTAGCTTCAGGTGTATATTTGCAAGAAGCACAATACGCCTGCTGTAAGTGCTGCAGATGCCTGCCTGTGTTACTCAAACAGGAAATCACAGCAATAAGGGCTGGGTTCAGGTGTATATTTTGCAAGAAGCACAATACGCCCACTGTAAGTGCTGCAGATGCCTGTCTGTGTTACTCAAACAGGAAATCACAGCAATAAGGGCTAGCTTCAGGTGTATATTTTGCAAGAAGCACAATACGCCTGCTGTAAGTGCTGCAGATGCCTGCCTGTGTTACTCAAACAGGAAATCACAGCAATAAGGGCTAGCTTCAGGTGTATATTTGCAAGAAGCACAATACGCCTGCTGTAAGTGCTGCAGATGCCTGTCTGTGTTACTCAAACAGAAAATAACAGCAATAAGGGCTAGCTTCAGGTGTATATTTTGCAAGAAGCACAATACGCCCGCTGTAAGTGCTGCAGATGCCTGTTAGTGTAACACAAAAGAAAAAAAACTACGAGCAATAAGGGCTAGCTTCAGGTGTATAATGTGCAGGAGGCACACTATGCCTGCTTTAAGTGCTGGAGATGCCAGCCTGTGTTACTCAACAGGAAGTCACAGCAATAAGGGCTAGCTTCAGGTGTATATTTTGCAAGAAGCACAATACGCCCGCTGTAAGTGCTGCAGATGCCTGCCTGTGTTAAACAGGAAATCACAGCAATAAGGGCTAGCTTCAGGTGTATATTTTGCAAGAAGCACAATACGCCTGCTGTAAGTGCTGCAGATGCTTGTTAGTGTAACACAAAAGAAAAAAACTACGAGCAATAAGGGGTAGCTTCAGGTGTATAATGTGCAGGAGGCACACTACGCCTGCTGTCACTGCTACAGATGCCTGCCTGTGTTACTCAACAGGAAATCACAGCAATAAGGACTAGCTTCAGGTGTATATTTTGCAAGAAGCACAATACGCCCGCTGTAAGTGCTGCAGATGCCTGCCTGTGTTACTCAAACAGGAAATCACAGCAATAAGGGCTAGCTTCAGGTGTATATTTTGCAAGAAGCACAATACGCCTGCTGTAAGTGCTGCAGATGCCTGCCTGTGTTACTCAAACAGGAAATCACAGCAATAAGGGCTAGCTTCAGGTGTATATTTGCAAGAAGCACAATACGCCTGCTGTAAGTGCTGCAGATGCCTGCCTGTGTTACTCAAACAGGAAATCACAGCAATAAGGGCTGGGTTCAGGTGTATATTTTGCAAGAAGCACAATACGCCCACTGTAAGTGCTGCAGATGCCTGTCTGTGTTACTCAAACAGGAAATCACAGCAATAAGGGCTAGCTTCAGGTGTATATTTTGCAAGAAGCACAATACGCCTGCTGTAAGTGCTGCAGATGCCTGTTAGTGTAACACAAAATAAAAAAAAACTACGAGCAATAAGGGGTAGCTTCAGGTGTATAATGTGCAGGAGGCACACATTACACCTGCTGTAAGTGCTGCAGATGCCTGCCTGTGTTACTCAAACAGGAAATCACAGCAATAAGGGCTAGCTTCAGGTGTATATTTTGCAAGAAGCACAATACGCCCGCTGTAAGTGCTGCAGATGCCTGCCTGGGTTACTCAAACAGGAAATCACAGCAATAAGGGCTAGGTTCAGGTGTATATTTTGCAAGAAGCACAATACGCCTGCTGTAAGTGCTGCAGATGCCTGCCTGTGTTACTCAAACAGAAAATCACAGCAATAAGGGCTAGCTTCAGGTATATATTTTGCAAGAAGCACAATACGCCTGCTGTAAGTGCTGCAGATGCCTGCCTGTGTTACTCAAACAGGAAATCACAGCAATAAGGGCTAGCTTCAGGTGTATATTTTGCAAGAAGCACAATACGCCTGCTGTAAGTGCTGCAGATGCCTGTTAGTGTAACACAAAAGAAAAAAAACTACGAGCAATAAGGGCTAGCTTCAGGTGTATAATGTGCAGGAGGCACACTATGCCTGCTTTAAGTGCTGGAGATGCCTTCCTGTGTTACTCAACAGGAAGTCACAGCAATAAGGGCTAGCTTCAGGTGTATATTTTGCAAGAAGCACAATACGCCCGCTGTAAGTGCTGCAGATGCCTGCCTGTGTTAAACAGGAAATCACAGCAATAAGGGCTAGCTTCAGGTGTATATTTTGCAAGAAGCACAATACGCCTGCTGTAAGTGCTGCAGATGCTTGTTAGTGTAACACAAAAGAAAAAAACTACGAGCAATAAGGGGTAGCTTCAGGTGTATAATGTGCAGGAGGCACACTACGCCTGCTGTAAGTGCTACAGATGCCTGCCTGTGTTACTCAAACAGGAAATTACAGCAATAAGGGCTAGCTTCAGGTGTATATTTTGCAAGAAGCACAATACGCCTGCTGTAAGTGCTGCAGATGCCTGCCTGTGTTACTCAAACAGGAAATCACAGCAATAAGGGCTAGCTTCAGGTGTATATTTTGCAAGAAGCACAATACGCCTGCTGTAAGTGCTGCAGATGCCTGCCTGTGTTACTCAAACAGGAAATCACAGCAATAAGGGCTAGCTTCAGGTGTATATTTTGCAAGAAGCACAATACGCCTGCTGTAAGTGCTGCAGATGCCTGCCTGTGTTACTCAAACAGGAAATCACAGCAATAAGGGCTAGCTTCAGGTGTATATTATGGAAGAAGCACAATACGCCTGCTGTAAGTGCTACAGATGCCTGCCTGTGTTACTCAAACAGGAAATAACAGCAATAAGGGCTAGCTTCAGGTGTATATTTTGCAAGAAGCACAATATGCCCACTGTAAGTGCTGCAGATGCCTGCCTATGTTACTCAAACAGGAAATCACAGCAATAAGGGCTAGCTTCAGGTGTATATTTTGCAAGAAGCACAATACGCCCGCTGTAAGTGCTGCAGATGCCTGCCTGTGTTACTCAAACAGGAAATCACAGCAATAAGGGCTAGCTTCAGGTGTATATTTTGCAAGAAGCGCAATACGCCTGCTGTAAGTGCTGCAGATGCCTGTTAGTGTAACACAAAAGAAAAAAAACTACGAGCAATAAGGGGTAGCTTCAGGTGTATAATGTGCAGGAGGCACACATTACGCCTGCTGTAAGTGCTGCAGATGCCTGCCTGTGTTACTCAAACAGGAAATCACAGCAATAAGGGCTAGCTTCAGGTGTATATTTTGCAAGAAGCACAATACACCCGCTGTAAGTGCTGCAGATGCCTGCCTGTGTTACTCAAACAGGAAATCACAGCAATAAGGGCTAGCTTCAGGTGTATATTTTGCAGGAAGCACACTACGCCTGCTGTAAGTGCTGCAGATGCCTGTTAGTGTGACACACACGGAAAACACAGCAATAAGGGCTAGCTTCAGGTGTATGCTGTGCAGGAGGCTTAGCAAAAATATCACTGACACTGTCCCTGCCTATCCTTCTCTCTCCCTACACACAAGGTTTAGCAGAATTCACTGACACTGTCCCTACCTATCCTTCTCTCTCCCTACACACAATTTCACTAACACTGTCCCTGCCTATCCTTCTCTCTCCCTGCGCGCCGGAACACACTACACAAGGCCGCCGCGCTGTATAAGAAATGTGTAGGCAGCACTAACTTCCACGTGGCCGGTTAGCTCAGTTGGTTAGAGCGTGGTGCTAATAACGCCAAGGTCGCGGGTTCGATCCCCGTACGGGCCACACTTACCTTTTCTTTTTTAATATATAAATATGTTCACAATCATGACATCAAGCATTTATTTTAAATAATGCTTTCACTGCTAAAGATGAATGACCAAATGAAGAATAGATTTGGATTTGCTACAGAAAACAGCAAGCCAGATATGTGACGTATAACAGACACATCATTGCAGTTACACATACTGACCAGCAGAGGGGTTGGTGTGCTCTCTTGTTCCAGCACTTGTATTGAACGGCTTTCTTATCCTTATTGAATCTGTAAAATCTCCCCATACACATGACAATCTGATTGTACAATCTTCTTTAGATCTACCATCAACTATGTAGCACAAGAGCCGGCCTGATTGCATTATTTTAAAAGAAAATGACTAGTAAATATTTCAAGATATCATTTCCAGAAATGCAACTCACTGCAATTTAATACATAACTTATTAGGCAAGGTTCACATGTGTGCTTTTCTTATATTGTTTTAATGCATTTTTCATGCACCCCTATTGAAGTCTATGGTGCTAAATATGCGTCTTCGCACCAAGAGAAGCACCCGCTTCATTTTTTTACAGAGGGGGGAGGGGCTCACATCTGTGGATCTTGTATTTTATTGTAAGGTCTGCTTTAAAGCTAAACTCCAGATCTGTGTTGTACAGATCGTATGTAAGTATGCACAGCTCATGCCTGAAGGGCCACTGAGAAGCTGTAGTAGTTGGCGTTACTACATTGATCACTGTAATCTTCCAGGCAGTGGGGGCTGTTGTTTTTTTCGGGGGGGCGGCAAACAACCCCCCTGCCCACTCTAGGTAGGTCATTTGGTCAGGGCACCCACACCCCTCCCCAAAGTCAGTCATCAAGCCCTGCACTTACCCCTATCTAGGTTGCGGGCTCCTACGGGCGGCGGCTCCTGTGTCCTCTACTCCTCTTCTGCAGCACGTGCGTCTTCTCCCTCCTCCTCGGCGTCCAATAGGATCACCTGTCCTTTCAGCCAATCGGGTGATGGGTCTCAAGACCCGCTTCCTGATTGGCCGGGAGGAGGATGAATGTGGTGATAGTGAATATTCATTCGCTATTGTCACACAACTGGGTGGACTCGGGGCGCAGTGCTCTGCACCCTGAGCCCAACCTTTTTTGAAGTCTATTAGAGCCTCTGGCTCTAATCACATGCTTCAAACCTCCTCCACCCCCCCATTGGAATCCATGATCCCTGCCCTGCATGGATGGGGGGCAGCGCCCCTAATGGATGGACCGGTGCTGCTTCCGGGTTATGTGTCGAGCTTTCATTCTGCATAGTGACCACAGGGGGTTGATACTCGGCATTGACACCGTTCATAGAACACCTTGCCTTTTTTTAATGAATGAACGAGGTAGAGATCTTTACGTCCCCACCCCTCGTCTCCTCATCATCCAATCAGAGAATGGCTTGTATTCACTGAATAAAATACTAGGCATTCTGTGAATGGTAGCTGTGCTGAATAAGTGGAGGGAAATGCTAAATGCAGATACTGAGATCTACACCCGGCATACAGGACAAGAGAAGTAGTACTGTGCAGAGTCCATACATACAGAATAAGAAAAGATACTGAGAATTACACCCAACATACAGGACAAGAGAAGTGGTACTGTGCAGAGTCCATACATACAGAATAAGAACAGATACTATGAATTACACCCAACATACAGGACAAGAGAAGTGGTACTATGCAGAGTCCATACATACAGAATAAGAACAGATACTGAGAATTACACCCGACATACAGGACAAGAGAAGTGGTACTGTGCAGAGTCCATACATACAGAATAAGAACAGATACTGAGAATTACACCCGACATACAGGACAAGAGAAGTAGTACTGTGCAGAGTCCATACATACAGAATAAGAACAGATACTGAGAATTACACCCGACATACAGGACAAGAGAAGTGGTACTATGCAGAGTCCATACATACAGAATAAGAACAGATACTGAGAATTACACCCGACATACAGGACAAGAGAAGTAGTACTGTGCAGAGTCCATACATACAGAATAAGAACAGATACTATGAATTACACCCAACATACAGGAAGGTCTTCTTTTTTGGCAGGGATTTGTTTAATAAGAAGAGCCCGATGGAGGGATTTGTTTATAACAGAAAATTCTATTTTCTGCCCTGTGGGAACCGAGTGTATTGTTACTAAAAGTAGAAGAGATTATCAGACTTACTGCGACCTCCCCACCCCCTCCATGTGTGTATATAGAGGGGATCCGCATGCCGCACAGAGCACGTACCATCCCGCCATAAAACCGCAGGAATAGAAAGCTTTCATTAAATGTGTGATGATAAAATAAGCTGTACGGTTTTCATTATCCGCTTCAAGTGATGAGTTTTCGTCATACAACGCTAATCTGAGTCTATTTGTGTCTGGGGGCCGCCTTTAAAAGATCAGCTTTTATTATTATGGGATCAGAATGGAGGGTGGGGGGGGGGGCGTATAGAGGAGGCTTGTTATAGATCATCTCATCTGCGTGGAGTGTGTAGCGGGTCATATAATGGACCTATGACCTGATCAGTGTTTCTCAACTCCAGTCCTCAAGGCGCCCCAACAGGTCATGTTTTCAGGCTTTCCATTATTTTGCACAGGTGATTTGATCAGTTTCACTGCCTTAGTAATTACCACAGTCGATTCATCTAAGGGAAATCCTGAAAACAGGACCTGTTGGGGCGCCTTGAGGACTGGAGTTGAGAAACACTGCACTAGATAACCATCACAGGGCCTATCTCTAAATACACAGTTGTGATATGTACATTGGGTCTTTTTTATCTGCCAAACGATTTGTAATTCTGTCCATCCAGTCCTGAGATTTATACAGCCCTGCCAGACAGTTTAGCAAGGTTGCCTCACTATTCTATGCTGTGGTTAAGCAATAAAAATTGGTCACCTTCCCACCTCCAGTCTGTGAATGGCGCCGCACTTACTTTGCTGTCATCTCCCGCCAGCATACCTGATTAGCTCCTAGTGTGGCCACTCCCTCTCACAGTCTGATCTCTGCTGTACAGGGGATTTTTAGAGGCTAGAGGTAAATTATTTATATTAATTCCTTCCACTGACACCAATGACGGGACACTATTCCTCCCACTGACACCAGTGACGGGACACTGTTCCTCCCACTGACACCAGTGACGGGACACTGTTCCTCCCACTGACACCAGTGATGGGCACTATTCCTCCCACTGACACCAATGATGGGACACTATTCCTCCCAATGATACCAGTGACAGGACACTATTCCTCCCAATGATACCAGTGACAGGACACTATTCCTCCCACTGACACCAATGATGGGACACTATTCCTCCCAATGATACCAGTGACGGGATACTATTCCTCCCAAAGATACCAGTGATAGGACACTATTCCTCCCAATGATACCAGTGACTGGACACTATTCCTCCTAATGATACCAGTGACGGGACACTATTCCTCCCAATGATACCAGTGACGGGACACGATTCCTCCCAATGATACCAGTGACAGGACACTATTCCTCCTAATGATACCAGTGACGGGACACTATTCCTCCCAATGATACCAGTGACGGGACACTATTCCTCCCAATGATACCAGTGACAGGACACTATTCCTCCCAATGATACCAGTGACGGGACACTATTCCTCCCAATGATACCAGTGACGGGACACTATTCCTCCCAATGATACCAGTGACAGGACACTATTCCTCCCAATGATACCAGTGACGGGACACTATTCCTCCCACTGACACCAGTGATGGGACACTATTCCTCCCACTGACACCAGTGATGGGACACTATTCCTCCCACTGACACCAGTGACGGGACACTATTCCTCCCACTGACACCAGTGATGGGACACTATGCCTCCTCCTACTGACCACAGCTGCTGTCTAAGTTTTCTACTGCCATTGGCCACAGTCCGGCTCCCCTAAAGTCTGAAGGACAGTAAACTGGCCCTTTGTTAAGAGAGTTTGAGGATCCCTGCTCTAAATGAACCAAAAACTCAGGGAGTGAGATATTCTGACACCAATAACTGGCGATCAATATATTCTATTTACAGCTGAACTCCAGGAACATATTCATATAAAAGACTGACTGTGTGCCAGGCTGGTTGGATCCAATACATCACATACCATCATGGTCTGCCGCTGGAGACGCCACAATGAACAATGTGTTGTGTTTTCTTCTGGAGGGGTGGGAGCAACTTCCCTCTGCTGCCAGAAACAATAGAGCATCTGCAGGCTCTGATTGGCCAAGGTAGAGAGGTGGGGTGGATGACATCATGATCTCCACATTGCCCAATCAGAGCCTTCTTAGTATTCATTGACAGAAATGCAAGGCAGTTCCTTAGAGGCAGAGGGATGGGAGCACAGATACTCCATTGTTTACCCCTGTAGTGGGAGGGGGGGGGGCACTGAAAGGGTATTTTTTTTAGTTCTGGACATCAGATTTAAATGTATAAAAGCAAAGATTTGTGTAGTTAGTAAAATTAATACAATGTGTAGCGGGGTGCCAATTTGTAGTTTGTTATAAAGGACTATGGTTATCTTGAGAATGTCCTCAGCTCCCTCCAGAGTCACTTTAAGATATTGCAGCAACTGTTGTTTTACCTTATTCAACAATGCATTGTGGAACTTATGGTACAGGGAGAAAGGGACTCCATTGCCATGGGTATCTAATAGACTATGGTACCCACAGTGTAGCTGTACTCCCAAAGTGCATTGCATTCTCGCACACCTTTCTGGGGGAGGTTACTTAAAGGAAGGGAGGGGCTACGCTAGCTCTCTCTGGACTTCGCACTCAATCAAGCAAGAAGTCTGTGTGAGACCTGCTGCCGGAGCGACTAGGCCCAAAGCCTGGGCCTACAGCTTTTGCGGAGGATCACTCAGCTAAAAGAGGGATCCTTTTCCGTGTGACCAGCTCCCGCTTCTCAGAGACCGGAGTCATCCATCAACCGACATCCACTGCGGCTGTGAGAGGAACCGGAGACTGCAAGTTGCGGAGAGGTCGCGGATCGAGGTACCGACAGCGGGACGTACCGTAAGGACGAGGTCTACTTTGGTGAGAGGGCACCTGCCCGAGCTTCATTAACTGTTTGTGTAGGCCTGTGACTTTGCTAAGGCCCACCATTATTAGTAGTGCGCTACCCGCCAGGACATAGCGTATCTCACGGAGGCCGCATGGCTTAAAGTTGGCATTTGCACCGCTATAGAGTTTCATTCACAAACATTGTGGAAGTTTAGTTTGCTTTCTTCTAATACACCTGTGGATTACAAATGTTATGTGCACCAACGTTTGCTAGCGAAGACTCCTACCACTGAAGGAACTGGACATTGAATGTAGTCAGGCCTGACTAGGATTGATAGTGACGGGACACGGGCACAGTATTGCTCATTAGGGGGAGCTTGCGAGCATAGGCCTTTTTACTTATTTAGAAAGTGCGCATTTAGATTGTGTTATATTATTGTCATATATTACCATTGACGTTGCAGGGCCCTGCACAAGTCTACTGTACTGCTGTCTAACTCTGCTATTTTTATCACTAAGTAAACATGCTTTTTGGCTAAGCAGAATACTGTGTGGAGTTCTCTATATTATCCTGCCGGACCAGTGGCTATACAAGGTAACAATTTTATGTACCATTTAACTGTTGTGAAGTATTATTGTGTACCCCATTGGCATAGGGTTCCACAAACTCTTGCAGACCAGTTGCGCCAAGGGAGGGTTCGAGCCAGATTCTTGGGGTTGATAGCTAGGGTATAGACACAAAACAAACCAGCAGCTCTCTTAACTGGGGGTAGTGCTACACGTGGGGGCTTGTCCGGGATTTTGTACTCTACAATCAAGCCCCATCCCATTGGTACCAGCATGGACCCTTTCATTGTGGACCAGTGGTACGAATCGGTAGGCGCCCGTTCGGACGTGAGTATGGCAATTGAACTCCCTGGTGAGGATTGGAGAAAGGATGAAGTTGTCCGAATTATAGAGCCATTATCCCTACATAGAAAACAAATGGGGGAAAGGCGAACCTGGGACTTTAAATGGGACGCGAGGAAGGTTCACGCCCCCCATCCTAAATATAATTGAAACGAAGGGGGAAGGTCGGGACTTTAAATGAGGTGTGTGTGGTGGGACCAATCAACTTCACAAAAGTCCAAACATATGTATGTTTATTGCGACAAATGATCGACAAGGCATAAAAACGATTTTGCATATAAATTATGACAGGTGAAATGAAGGTATACAACAGGTAGCATATATAACAACATGGCATGACACCAATATGAGAGTGATAAAGTACATCCCGCTTGGTCCATATGTTGGGGTACGCCATTGCACAAGGGGAAAGGGAGGCGGTAAAACCATCTAAAACCGGTCAGTGTATATTGGATGCATCCAGGAGGGCTCGACGCTTTTCATGGAGTCATATCCATTCATCAGGAGCCAGATGCATCTATGTTCTATGAACAAAAAATATTACCCAAGTGGTCAAATTAGTATACCCTTATGGACACAGAGAAAATAATATATATAGTAGGTATGAAGTGATTGGCCACGCCAATGTTGTACTCACATAACAACCCAGGGTGAACCATACAGGACTGCAGATCGGAGGCCCCTCAATTGGGCCTGGCCCGGGAACTGAGGGGGGGAAAGGAAATTACAGCAGATCCGGGACACGCACGCCATCCACCAAGGGAAAACTGAGACCTCTAAAGTATACAAAGTTAAAACGATATATGAGTCACTAGACATAGTCAGTCAAAAAAAGTAATCAAATATAGGTCAGTAACCCGGGTGAAGATGGGTACTATAGGGTTACCTTGGTAAGTCAAATTAAGATAAAAGCCCTGTAAAAATAAAAACAGGAGTCTGGATGTACAGCCGCTACACTGGCTTGCCAAGGGAAGACTGGGACCTCTAGAGTATACAAAGTAAAAATGGTATAGGGGTCTCTATGATATAATAGGTCAAGGGAGTAAACAAATATAGGTCAGTAACCCAAACGGAGATGGGTACTAAGGGGTCACCTTGGTTAGTATACAAAATTAGCAGTGGTGTATAAGTCTCTGTGACATTATAAGTCGAGGGCGTAATCAAATATAAGTCAGTAACCCGGATAGAGAGGGATACTAAGAGAAGGATGGGAACTGCCAGAGGCCCAAAAGAAGCAGAGCATAAATGAGAGCTTGAAAGGAGCCGCTGCGGAAGCTGTCAGGAACTCAAGGTTTTGTAAATTTGCTTGTACAGCCTACGACTCTTTGGTCATGCTGCAAGAGGAGTTCGGACAATTAGAAAAAGCTGTTGACCTCACCGGCGGAAAACTTCAGAGGGCCTCGTTGAAGGAGTCAACCGGGTGCCCATCAGTCCCAGCCAACTCCAAAAAGTTCAACAACACAGGGAGACAGAAGAAGGGAAATAGTTCCTTACCAAGCACCCCTGTTGTTACATCTGAACGACCTGATGCTTCCCGCTCCATGTTCAAAAATTCTCAATGGCAGGAGATCAGTGCATACCAGGCTCAACCAGGGTTGAGATCCAGGAAAAGGCTCAAGAAAAGAGGGAAGAAGATCCGGGTTACCGAATCAAACAAGAGGGTTTCTCCACGGAAACTCCCTGCCAAATTAGTGGGGCCCTCCCCAGTGGTCTCCATTCAGGTAGAAGGAATCTATACCAAGGCCCTTTTGGATACTGGAGCCCAAGTAACTCTGTTATACAGAGACTTCTACGATAAGCACCTCAGACATCTACCGCTACAAAAGCTTGAAGACCTGGAGATATGGGGCATAGGAACCCAGAGTTTCCCTTATGATGGACACCTTCCCATCAAGTTGACCTTTGACCCCTCAGTGGCGGGAGAAGCCGAGACCTTCGACACCCTGGCTGTAGTTTGTCCCCGACCACCAGGAGCCAGCAAGAGTTCCCTCATCATAGGAACCAACACTGACCTGGTCAGGAGGCTGTTGACACCTGTGGCCCAAGAACAGGAGACCTCAACAACAAAGGTCCATCCTATGCTACAGCGAGTATACCAGCGGCTGGTGTTGGAGCAAAATGCCCTGACAGAAGGGGTTGGGAAGATCTGGAAGCTGGATAAGACAGACAAGGTATTACAACCCGGAGAGATGACTTGTTTGAGGGCCTCTGTGAAGCTTACCTGGGAGCAGCCAGGCCCCTTTGTTATTCTTGAAGTGGTACCATTGAAGGCCCTTAGGAAAAGTCATGGGAAAATCTCAGTGAGCAGTAGGAATACTGCTACCACACCATTGAGGGTACCAGCCAGAATGCTATTGGGCCAAGTGAACCCAGCCACCCCAATTGCCCTATCTGACTTGGAGAAGGAAGAAAGGGGTGAAGTTACTGTGGAGAAGCTCTGCTCTGAAGATACGACCCTCCCACCAGTATGGAAAGAAAGGGCTAAGGCCCAACTTGCTCGATGGCAGAAGATCTTCTTCAAGAACGAATTTGATGTGGGATGTGCCAAAAGCGCCACCCACAAGATTCGCCTACAGGAAGATAAGCCGTCCAGGGAAAGAGTCCGGCGGGTTCCCTTGGCTGACTTAGAAGATCTGCGCGAGCAACTAGCAGAGCTTAAGAGGACGGGCATTGTCCGAGAGTCCCGAAGCCCTTACGCCTCCCCAATAGTGGTAGTCAGGAAGAAAAATGGGTCCCTGAGGCTGTGCATTGACTACCAGGCACTGAACAGAAGGACTATACCTGATCAGTACACCACCCCTCGAATAGAAGAAGCTTTATAGAGTTTGTCAGGGGCTAAGTGGTTCAGTGTGATGGACTTGAAGAGTGGGTACTATCAAATCCCCATGCACCCAGAAGATCAGGAGAAAACAGCTTTCATCACCCCAGTGGGTTTCTTTGAGTTCAACCACATGCCCCAGGGTTTGTCAGGAGCCCCAGCCACCTTCCAAAGACTGATGGAGAAAACAGTGGGAGACATGAACCTCATTGAAGTGCTGGTGTACCTAGACGACATCATTGTGTTCGGTAAAACTCTAGAAGAACACGAAGAGCGGTTGAAAAAGGTCTTGAAGAGGCTCCATGAAGAAGGTCTGAAGCTCTCCTTAGAGAAGTGCCAGTTCTACCAGTACTCAGTCCATTACCTGGGCCATATCGTGTCTGCTGAAGGGGTAGCTACAGACCCTGAGAAGCTGGATGCTGTCACCTCCTGGCCAAGACCCACCAACGTGACCGAGCTTAGGTCATTCCTGGGGTTCTGCTCCTATTATAGAAGATTCGTGGAGGGGTTTGCCAAGATTGCCCGGCCTCTTAATGAACTACTGAAGAATGAAGGGGAAGATGAAGCCCAAGAACTGGTCAACCAAGTGAAACCTACTACAGGACCCAGGAAACCTAAAGAGTCTATCCAGGACCAGTGGACCACCCAGTGTGAAGAGGCCTTCACCCAGTTGAAGGAAAGCCTAACCACTGCCCCTGTTTTTGGCTTATGCAGATACCACTAAACCCTATGAGTTACATGTTGTTGCCAGTAGAGATGGGCTAGGCGGAGTGCTCTACCAAGAGCATGGTGGCCACTTGCGGCCTGTTGCATATGTAAGCAGAAGTCTGGCAGCGGCTGAGAAGAATTACCCCACGTACAAGCTCGAATTCCTGGCCTTAAAGTGGGCAGTAGTGGACAAGTTGAAAGACTATTTGTACGTTGCTGATTTTGTGGTAAAGATGGATAATAATCCTCTCACCTACCTTCTGACCACCGCCAAACTGGATTCCACAGGACACAGATGGTTGGCTGCCCTCTCGGGTTTTACCTTTAGTTTGAAGTACAGACCTGGAATTGGAAATAGGGATGCAGATGCCCTTTCCAGAAGATCCCATGCCCCCAGTGACCCTACTGAAGAATGGACTCAGTTGACCCCAGAAGGAGTGAGAGCCCTATACCAGGGAGAGGAACTTCAGGCCAGAAGAGGATCAAGAGCCGAAGAGATCAGAGTTTCGGCTGTATGAGTACCTGGGTGTTACTGTAATGTGACTCAAGTCGGAGAAGAGGGGCTACCTAAACTGTCCAAGAGAGACTTAAGAAGGGATCAATTGGAAGACCCCCTTGGGAAGCTCCTATTGAAGGCCTTGGAGAACCAGTGCCCTGAGATGCTTCTAAAAGATTCTACTAAAGAAGCCAGACTGTTACACAGAGAGTGGGACCGGCTGCAGATACATCAAGGTGTGGTCTACCGAAGGGGCTCCTCTTATGATCTGGAGGAAAAATGGCAGCTATTCCTACCTGCTAAACACAGGAAGGGGGTCCTGACTGCTCTTCATGACGAACATGGTCATCTGGGACCTGAAAGAACTTTCCACCTTGTAAGAGACAGGTTCTATTGGCCCTGTATGCGGGCCGAAGTTGAAGGGTACTGTCATTCTTGTGCCCGGTGCATCCAGAGGAAGACTCTGCCCCATCAAGCTGCCCCAATGGGCCACCTACAAAGTCAGGGACCCATGGAACTGGTGTGCATTGATTTCCTTTGCCTAGAGCCTGATCTGAGCGGACAAGGGAATGTTTTAGTGGTAACAGACCATTTCACCAGGTATGCTCAAGCATTTCCAACAAAGGATCAGAAGGCCTCGACAGTAGCAAAAGTACTTGTGGAGAAGTTCTTCGTGCATTATGGCCTGCCCCAACGCCTTCATTCAGATCAAGGGAGAGACTTTGAAAGCAGGCTGATAAGGAAGCTGTTGGACTTATTAGGCATTAAGAAGACTAGAACAACCCCATACCACCCACAAGGGGATGCTCAGCCTGAACGGTTTAACCAGACTCTCTTAGACATGCTGGGAACCCTGAGCTCAGAAAAGAAACAACACTGGAGAAAGCATGTGGCTGCCATTGTACATGCCTACAACAGCACAAACAGTGATGTAACTGGATACTCCCCGTCTTGATTGATGTTTGGGCGAGAGGCTCGGCTAACAGTGGACTTGGCCTTTGGCACCTCACTGGATCACACCTCAGCAACATCCCACAAGGGGTATGTGGATCGGTTACGGAAGAGTCTGGAAATGGCCTACGGAAAGGCTCAAGCTACATCTGACCAAAGGGGATTGAGGAACAAGAGAAACTTCGACCTCAAAGTCAGAATACAGGACTTGCAGCCAGGGAATAGGGTACTATTGAGGAATCTGGGTATCCCCGGGAATAGGGATGAGCTTCGTGTTCGAGTCGAACATACGTTCGACTCGAACATTGGCTGTTCGATCGTTCGACGAAGATCGAACGATTTGGGCCGTTCGCGCCAAATTCGAGTGACGCGAACGGCCCACAATGCACTACGCCATCGCAGTGTCATCCAGGCGCTGTGATTGGCCAAGCATGCACTGTGACCCCGCATGCTTGGCCAATCACAGCGCCGGCAGCGAGGAGAGCAATGATTGGCCACAGGCAGGATGCCTGTGGCCAATTATTGCTGAGGGTGTTTAGTACACGCCCCACACTATAAAAGGCCGCCAGCACGGCGGCCTAGTGTAGTGTGTTCCGGAGCAGGGATAGAGTAGCATAGGCAGGGACAGTGACTGTTATTTCTTTCTTGCTTAACCTGGATTCCTTTAGTTTAGGGAAAGAGAAGGATAGGTAGGGAGAGTGTCAGTGTGTTTTGTGCTTCTGCTATAGTGTGCTTAAAAAAAAACATTTATTCTAGGGACAGAAAACTCTAGGTAGGGACAGTGTCAGTTTCTTTCACTCTGCAAGTCCTTGTTTCCAGGGACCTGGAAGGACAGTGAGTGAATTGTCCTTTTGCTATATTGTGATTAAAAAAAACATTTATTATAGGGACAGAAAACTCTAGGTAGGGACAGTGTCAGTTTCTTTCACTCTGCAAGTCCTTGTTTCCAGGGACCTGGAAGGACAGTGAGTGAATTGTCCTTTTGCTATATTGTGATTAAAAAAAACATTTATTCTAGGGACAGAAAACTCTAGGTAGGGACAGTGTCAGTTTCTTTCACTCTGCAAGTCCTTGTTTCCAGGGACCTGGAAGGACAGTGAGTGAATTGTCCTTTTGCTATATTGTGATTAAAAAAAACATTTATTCTAGGGACAGAAAACTCTAGGTAGGGACAGTGTCAGTTTCTTTCACTCTGCAAGTCCTTGTTTCCAGGGACCTGGAAGGACAGTGAGTGAATTGTCCTTTTGCTATATTGTGATTAAAAAAAACATTTTTTTCTAGGGACAGAAAACTGTAGGTAGGGAGAGTATTTTTTTTCTTTCACTCTGCAAGTCCTTGTTTCCAGGGACCTGTAAGGACAGTGAGTTAATTGTCCTTGTGCTATATTGTGCTGAAAAAAACATTTATTCCAGGGACAGAAAACTCTAGGTAGGGACAGTGTCAGTTTCTTTCACTCTGCAAGTCCTTGTTTCCAGGGACCTGGAAGGACAGTGAGTGAATTGTCCTTTTGCTATATTGTGATTAAAAAAAACATTTTTTTCTAGGGACAGAAAACTGTAGGTAGGGAGAGTGTTTTTTTTCTTTCACTCTGCAAGTCCTTGTTTCCAGGGACCTGTAAGGACAGTGAGTTAATTTTCCTTGTGCTATATTGTGATTAAAAAAAACATTTATTCTAGGGACAGAAAACTCTAGGTAGGGACAGTGTCAGTTTCTTTCACTCTGCAAGTCCTTGTTTCCAGGGACCTGGAAGGACAGTGAGTGAATTGTCCTTTTGCTATAT
Source organism: Rana muscosa (assembly GCA_029206835.1). Taxonomy (NCBI): domain Eukaryota; kingdom Metazoa; phylum Chordata; class Amphibia; order Anura; family Ranidae; genus Rana; species Rana muscosa. The sequence goes on along the minus strand of CM055118.1, from coordinate 324,219,618 downwards.
TGTGATTAAAAAAAACATTTATTCTAGGGACAGAAAACTCTAGGTAGGGACAGTGTCAGTTTCTTTCACTCTGCAAGTCCTTGTTTCCAGGGACCTGGAAGGACAGTGAGTGAATTGTCCTTTTGCTATATTGTGATTAAAAAAAACATTTATTCTAGGGACAGAAAACTCTAGGTAGGGACAGTGTCAGTTTCTTTCACTCTGCAAGTCCTTGTTTCCAGGGACCTGGAAGGACAGTGAGTGAATTGTCCTTTTGCTATATTGTGATTAAAAAAAACATTTATTCTAGGGACAGAAAACTCTAGGTAGGGACAGTGTCAGTTTCTTTCACTCTGCAAGTCCTTGTTTCCAGGGACCTGGAAGGACAGTGAGTGAATTGTCCTTTTGCTATATTGTGATTAAAAAAAACATTTATTCTAGGGACAGAAAACTCTAGGTAGGGACAGTGTCAGTTTCTTTCACTCTGCAAGTCCTTGTTTCCAGGGACCTGGAAGGACAGTGAGTGAATTGTCCTTTTGCTATATTGTGATTAAAAAAAACATTTTTTTCTAGGGACAGAAAACTGTAGGTAGGGAGAGTATTTTTTTTCTTTCACTCTGCAAGTCCTTGTTTCCAGGGACCTGTAAGGACAGTGAGTTAATTGTCCTTGTGCTATATTGTGCTGAAAAAAACATTTATTCCAGGGACAGAAAACTCTAGGTAGGGACAGTGTCAGTTTCTTTCACTCTGCAAGTCCTTGTTTCCAGGGACCTGGAAGGACAGTGAGTGAATTGTCCTTTTGCTATATTGTGATTAAAAAAAACATTTTTTTCTAGGGACAGAAAACTGTAGGTAGGGAGAGTATTTTTTTTCTTTCACTCTGCAAGTCCTTGTTTCCAGGGACCTGTAAGGACAGTGAGTTAATTGTCCTTGTGCTATATTGTGCTGAAAAAAACATTTATTCCAGGGACAGAAAACTCTAGGTAGGGACAGTGTCAGTTTCTTTCACTCTGCAAGTCCTTGTTTCCAGGGACCTGGAAGGACAGTGAGTGAATTGTCCTTTTGCTATATTGTGATTAAAAAAAACATTTTTTTCTAGGGACAGAAAACTGTAGGTAGGGAGAGTGTTTTTTTTCTTTCACTCTGCAAGTCCTTGTTTCCAGGGACCTGTAAGGACAGTGAGTTAATTTTCCTTGTGCTATATTGTGATTAAAAAAAACATTTATTCTAGGGACAGAAAACTCTAGGTAGGGACAGTGTCAGTTTCTTTCACTCTGCAAGTCCTTGTTTCCAGGGACCTGGAAGGACAGTGAGTGAATTGTCCTTTTGCTATATTGTGATTAAAAAAAACATTTTTTTCTAGGGACAGAAAACTGTAGGTAGGGAGAGTGTTTTTTTTCTTTCACTCTGCAAGTCCTTGTTTCCAGGGACCTGTAAGGACAGTGAGTTAATTTTCCTTGTGCTATATTGTGATTAAAAAAAACATTTATTCTAGGGACAGAAAACTCTAGGTAGGGACAGTGTCAGTTTCTTTCACTCTGCAAGTCCTTGTTTCCAGGGACCTGGAAGGACAGTGAGTGAATTGTCCTTTTGCTATATTGTGATTAAAAAAAACATTTATTCTAGGGACAGAAAACTCTAGGTAGGGACAGTGTCAGTTTCTTTCACTCTGCAAGTCCTTGTTTCCAGGGACCTGGAAGGACAGTGAGTGAATTGTCCTTTTGCTATATTGTGATTAAAAAAAACATTTTTTTCTAGGGACAGAAAACTGTAGGTAGGGAGAGTATTTTTTTTCTTTCACTCTGCAAGTCCTTGTTTCCAGGGACCTGTAAGGACAGTGAGTTAATTGTCCTTGTGCTATATTGTGCTGAAAAAAACATTTATTCCAGGGACAGAAAACTCTAGGTAGGGACAGTGTCAGTTTCTTTCACTCTGCAAGTCCTTGTTTCCAGGGACCTGGAAGGACAGTGAGTGAATTGTCCTTTTGCTATATTGTGATTAAAAAAAACATTTTTTTCTAGGGACAGAAAACTGTAGGTAGGGAGAGTATTTTTTTTCTTTCACTCTGCAAGTCCTTGTTTCCAGGGACCTGTAAGGACAGTGAGTTAATTGTCCTTGTGCTATATTGTGCTGAAAAAAACATTTATTCCAGGGACAGAAAACTCTAGGTAGGGACAGTGTCAGTTTCTTTCACTCTGCAAGTCCTTGTTTCCAGGGACCTGGAAGGACAGTGAGTGAATTGTCCTTTTGCTATATTGTGATTAAAAAAAACATTTTTTTCTAGGGACAGAAAACTGTAGGTAGGGAGAGTGTTTTTTTTCTTTCACTCTGCAAGTCCTTGTTTCCAGGGACCTGTAAGGACAGTGAGTTAATTTTCCTTGTGCTATATTGTGATTAAAAAAAACATTTTTTCTAGGGACAGAAAACTGTAGGTAGGGAGAGTGTTTTTTTTCTTTCACTCTGCAAGTCCTTGTTTCCAGGGACAGAGAAGGACACCTGAAGGTAGCCCTTATTGCTTTTTTCCCATCTCCCTGCAGGCCATCTATTAGAATGTCTGGAAGGCAAACAAGGAGAGGCAGACAGTCAGGAGGCAATAAAAGAGGGCAAGCAGGCTCTGTGTCTGGGGGCAACAGTGCTGGTCGTGGACGCGGTGCATTGTCATCAGCACATGGCCATGGGACACGCTTGTCCTTCTTTTCGGCAGCTGGACATGTTGAGCCACATCATGCCGAAGACTTGGTAGAGTGGATGACCAAGCCCTCCTCCTCCTCCTCATCCTCTCTCACCCAGGCTCAGGGTACTGGAAAAGCAGCTGCCAAAGCGTCGTCTTCCCTGGTATCAATGTCAGACAAATCATCAGTCACTCCTTCCCTAGACCCACCATGTCCTCCTCCTGAGGAGTCCCCCGAACTGTTTCAGCACAGTGTTGGGTACATGCTCCAGGAGGATGCCCAGCGTTTCGAAGGGTCTGATGATGAAACCCAGCTAGAGGAAGGCAGTAGCGTGAGAGCAGACAGAGGGGATGCTCAAGAAGGACACCAATCTGGCAGTCATGTTCCAGCAGCTGCAGCATACTGCCAGATTGGCTCCAGTGATGAGGAGGGAGGGGATGATGAGGTCAATGACTCCACGTGGGTGCCTAATAGGAGAGAGGAGGAGGAGGAGGATGAGGAGGAGGCACATCTCCAACGAGGCAGGATGCCCTTTGGTGGCCAGCGTAAGGGCAGTACACCGACGGAATCACACCGCAGAGCTCCGCCTGTGCAGGGCGCTGCCTCTGCCCGTCATTCAAAAAGTTCTTTGGTGTGGGCCTTTTTTGAGGCTAGTGCATCAGATCGCACAGCTGCTGTTTGCAACATATGTCTCAAGCGTATATCGCGTGGCCAAAACATCAGCCGCTTGGGTACCACATGCCTGACCAGACATATGTTGACCTGCCATGCAGCTCGTTGGCAAGCCTACCTCAAAGACCCACACCAAAGAACAAAGCGGACCTCTCCTTGCACCGCATCAGCTGGGATCTCCAACCCCACTATAACTTCAGTCCTCTCTGAAACATGCACTGAGAGGAATGAAGGTGTAGAATTAGGTGTGTCACAGCCAAGTACTTGCGCCCACTCTGCTAGCAGTACACCGACGTCCGATTCTAGCAGGCAAATTTCCCTGCCCCAGCTGCTGGACCGTCGAAAGAAGTTCACTCCCAGCCATCCACATGCCCAGCGGTTGAATGCTAGCTTGGCTAAATTGCTAGCGCTTCAACTGCTGCCTTTTCAGTTGGTAGACTCGGCCCCCTTCCGTGAGTTTGTGCAATGTGCGGTTCCTCAGTGGCAGGTTCCCAAACGCCACTTTTTCTCACGGAAGGCTATTCCGGCTCTCTACCGGCATGTGGAAGGCAATGTCTTGGCCTCGCTGGACAGGGCGGTCAGCGGTAAGGTGCATATTACCGCTGACTCATGGTCCAGCAGGCATGGACAGGGACGTTACCTTTCTTTCACGGCCCATTGGGTCACTCTTTTGGCAGCTGGGAAGGATTCAGGACAAGGTGCAGTAGTGTTGGAGGTTGTCCCACCGCCACGCCTCCAAAATGCTACTACTGGTTGTGACACACCTCTCTCCTCCACCCCCTCCTCTTCTTCTTCCTCCATGGCCTCTTCCTGTGGTTTGTCCTATGAACTAGCGGTGCTCCGTAGCCGTTCACGGGGCTACGCAAGTACGCAGGCAAAAAGATGCCATGCCGTGCTTGCGCTGGTGTGTTTGGGGGACAGAAGCCACACTGGGGCAGAGGTCCTGTCTGCTCTGCAGGGCCAGGCCGAGAGGTGGTTGACGCCACGCCAGCTTAAGCCAGGAATGGTGGTTTGCGACAATGGCACCAACCTCCTCTCCGCCCTCCGACAGGGACAACTGACCCATGTGCCCTGTGTGGCTCACGTCCTTAACCTGGTGGTGCAGCGGTTCTTGGGCAGGTACCCGGGCTTACAGGATGTCCTGAGGCAGGCCAGGAAAGTCTGTGTGCATTTCCGCAGATCTTATAATGCCAGTGCTCGCCTGGCTGAGCTGCAAAAGGAGTTGAACCTGCCCAAGAACCGCCTTATATGTGACATGCCCACCAGGTGGAACTCAACGTTGGCCATGCTGCAGCGGCTGAACACGCAGCAGAGGGCCATCAATGAGTACCTGTGCGACTACGGCACCAGGACAGGGTCAGGGGAGCTTGGTTTTTTTTCTCCACGCCAGTGGGGCATGATCAGGGATGCATGCACTGTCCTGGCACCATTTGAGGAGGCCACGAGGATGGTGAGCAGTGACAGTGCATGCATCAGTGACACTGTACCTCTTGTCCACCTGTTGGAGCACACGCTGCGTGGAATAATGGACAGGGCACTTGAGGCAGAACAGAGGCAGGAAGAGGAGGACTTCCTTGCCTCTCAAGGCCCCCTTTACCCAGACAGTGTTCCTTCTGTCCCACCCATCGCACAGGAAGAGGAGGAGGAGGAGGAGGAGGAGGAGGATTGTGTCAGCATGGAGGTGGAGGCTGGCACTCAGCATCATCAGCAGCAGTCTTTTAGGGATGATTTACAGTCCCAAGAAACCAGTGGACTTGTACGTGGCTGGGAGGAGGTGGCTGCGGATCATGTCGTCCTTAGTGACCCAGAGGACTCCGGAGCGAATGCCTCAGCAAACCTACGCTGCATGGCCTCCCTGATCCTGCAAAGTCTGCGGAAGGATCCTCGTATTCTTCGGATCAAGGAGAGGGACCATTACTGGCTGGCCACTCTCCTTGATCCACGGTACAAGGGTAAGGTTGCGGACCTTATGTTACCGTCGCAGAGGGAGCAGAGGATGAGACAACTCCGGGAGGCCTTGCAGAAAGGTCTGTGCAACGCGTTCCCAGAGACTGGGAGGTTGCAAACTCCTGGTCCTGGACAACGAGTTGCTGAGGCTTCGGCCAGTCAAAGAAGGAGCGGTGGGGAAGGTGGCCGTCTGACCGATGCGTTCAGACAATTCTTTAGTCCGCAGCCCCAAAGTATGATTGGTTCCAGCAACCATCGCCAGCGTCTGATAAACATGGTGCAGGAATATCTAGGGGCAAGGTCAGACTTGGACACCTTCCCCACCGAAAATCCTCTGGCTTACTGGGTCTTGAGGATGGATCACTGGCCAGAGCTTGCACAGTATGCAATTGAGCTACTGGCCTGTCCTGCATCCAGCGTTCTTTCGGAACGCACATTCAGTGCTGCTGGAGGATTTGTCACGGATCACAGGGTGCGCCTGTCCACCGACTCGGTTGATCGACTGACTTTCATCAAGATGAACCAGTCTTGGATCACCACCAGCTACCACACACCTGATGCTGATATAACAGACTAATTGATTTTAAAATGTCACATCCCTTCAAGACTGATGCTGATGCTGAGTGCCTGTGCTGTTATGTTGACTGGCTATCCTCCTCCTCCGAGTCCTCAATGATACGATTGATGATGATAGCTTGGAAGATCATTTTTGTTTATGGGTGCCGCCACCAGTGCCTAACGCCCAATTTTTCAGCCCCTGTTTAACAGGGGCGTGTAATTACAATTTTTGAAGCAATACTTTGCAACAGGGCTCATTGCTGTGCTCCAAGTACAGTATCTGTGAGGAGTTGCAGTGTTGTGCCACCAGTGCCTAAGGCCCAATTTTTCAGCCCCTGTTTAACAGGGGCGTGTCATTACAATTTTTGAAGCAATACTTTGCAACAGGGCTCATTGCTGTGCTCCAAGTACAGTATCTGTGAGGGGTTGCAGTGTTGTGCCACCAGTGCCTAAGGCCCAATTTTTCAGCCCCTGTTCAACAGGGGCATGTAATTACAATTCTTGATCTAATAATTCACAGCAGGGCCCATTGCTGCACCCACCAAGAGTAACTGTCAGGGCTTACAGTGTTGTGGCACCAGCACCACCATCAAAGGCCCAATTTTTACTACCACTGTTCAACAATTATATGTAATTAAAATTCCTGATATAATAGTTGACAGCAGGGCGTTCCAGCACCAACCAAGAGTAACTGTGAGTGCTTACAGTGTTGTGCCAACACCAACAACTAAGGGGCCTATTTCTGCAGAGTATATACGGCAGGTCCCTACTTTCAAACATCCAACTTACAAACGACTCCTACTTGCAAACGCAAGAAGACAACAGGAAGTGAGAGGAAATCTACCACTAGGAAGGAAAATTCTCTCCTGTAAGAATAAATATGGGAGAAAGGTGTCTCCTCTGTACTGATGCTTTATCAGCAATCCTTGTTTCAAGAAAAACACCACATTTCAAAAACAGTTGTCATTGGGACGGAAAGTGAGGTGAAATGTTCTGAACAGGGGCACAGACAGCAAAACAAATGTTACAGGGGTGATAACCCTTACCTATGTTTTCCAAAAAGTTTAAAAATAGATTTTTGGGCTGGAGCTACACTTCAACAATGTACCTGTTCAAAATTACAAACAGATTCTACATAAGAACAAACCTACAGTCCCTGTCTTGTATGCACCGCCTGTATACGGCTGTTCAGAGTATATAGGGCCTTTTTTATTTTATGTGCGGGGTTCCCCTTAATATCCATACAAGACCCAAAGGGGCTGGTAATGGGCTGGGGTAGGGGGGGGGGGGGGGTCATGGGGTAGCTATGCCATTTTTCTTAAAGAATTTCATCCATATTACCGGGACCAGACATTACATTAAAGCCGCAAGCAGTTTTAAATGGCTTTTTTTTCCTTTAGAAGTGTCATTTTGTGCAGGGACAGTTCTAAACACGGGAAACACGTGGCACTTCACAGGCATACTTTAGACACCCCCCAGGTACGATATTTAAAGGAATATTTGACTTTTTTTTTTTCACTTTATGCATCATTAAAATGACTGCTCCCGAAAAACGACCGTTTTTAAAACTTCTTTTTGCATTGATACATGTCCCCTGGTGCAGAACCCGGGTTCCCAAACCCTTTTTAGGACAATAACATGCATAATAGTTGTTATAATTAGCACTTTAGAATTCGAACGTTCGCATCCATTGTATTTAATAGGGTTCTAATGTTCGTTCGAACTTCCGGTCCGTTCGCGGGTTCTGGTGCGAACCGAACCCGGGGGTGTTCGGCTCATCACTACCCGGGAAACACAAGTTGGCTGACCGATGGAGATCCCCGCTGTACATCATCTGCAAGCAGCTGCCCGGCGTTCAAGTATATCAAAAAAGGCCAGAGGGGAGTGTAGGCCCATTAAAGACTTGGCACAGGAATCATCTGTTTCCCCTTTTCTGAAGCAGTCCGCGTACCCTCCTCTTCAGACTCACAAGAGCCCCCTTCAACCTCTCAAGGATCCAGACCCATTACCAGATCTCAGTCAACACATCCAGATGTGGAAAATCAAGACCAGAAAGAAAGGGATTCTGAGGATGAGGAGATGTAACTTGATTGGTTGTGGTCATCTCAAGTGCCAGAACCCATGACCACTTCCCTGTCACCATCTGATGTAGCTGACAGTGAAGTTCTTCGCCCAGAGGCTCTGAGTTTGTGCCGCACAGCATGCTCACTGAAGACTTGTACAACGACCCGGGTCCTTTGCTAATAGAAGACCCTGATGAGACTTTATTGCCCCTTGAAAATGAACCAAACGCTTCCGAAATAGTGGAGCTCAGCATGCCCGAACCAGAAGGGAGGGCACTTGATGAACCAGCAGAATCTATTGCCCTTGATATGCCAACACCTCGGGAGCAAAGAGAGAGGAGGGTCATTCACCCTCCAAAGAGACTGACTTACAATCAAATGGGTGAATGCTTTGAAGAAGCTGCTTTCACTGCAAGAAGGACAGTTGATATGCCTGGTCCTTCCACTGTAAATTTGGTGGAGGGCAACCCTAGCTCACCCCCTGGCACAGCTGGTCAGGCCATTCCTGTTGAGGTGGCCAGTAGGCAGGACAGCTCCCCATCATATGATAATTGGTGGGAGGCTCCTCTGTCAGTCTTATGCAGCCATTTAGAGGCAAAATAGTGTTATAGAACCAAGATTTTGAATATCTTTGGGGACCAAAGAGTTAAAGTGGGGGGAGTGTGTAGCGGGGTGCCGATTTGTAGTGTTATAAAGGACTATAGTTATCTTGAGTATATCCTCAGCTCCCTCCAGAGTCGCTTTAAGATATTGCAGCAACTGTTGTTTTACCTTATTTAACAATGCATTGTGGAACCTATGGTACAGGGAGAAAGGGACTCCATTGCCATAGGTATCTAATAGACTATGGTACCCACAGTGCAGCTGTACTCGCAAAGGGCATTGCATTCTCGCACAGCTTTCTGGGGGAGGTTTCTTAAAGGAAGGGAGGGGCTACGCTAGCTCTCTCTGGACTTCGCACTCAATCAAGCAGGAAGTCTGTGTGAGGCCTGCTGCCAGAGCGACTAGGCCAAAAGCCTGGGCCTACAGCTTTTGCGGAGGATCACTCAGCTAAAAGAGGGATCCTTTTCAGTGTGACCAGCTTGCGCTTCTCAGAGACCGGAGTCATCCATCAACCGACATCCACTGCGGCTGTGAGAGGAACCGGAAGCTACAAGTTGTGGGGAGGTCGCGGATCGAGGCACCGACAGCGGGACGAGGCCTACTTTGGTAAGAGGGCACCTGCCCGGACTTCATTAACTGTTTGTGTAGGCCTGTGACTTTGCTAAGGCCCACCATTATTAGTAGTGCGCCAACCGCCAGGACATAGCGTATCTCACGGAGGCCGCATGGCTTAAAGTTGGCGTTTGCACCGCTATAGAGTTTCATTCACAAACATTGTGGAAGTTTAGTTTGCTTACTTCTAATACACCTGTGGATTACAAATGTTATGTGCACCAACGTTTGCTAGCGAAGACTCCTACCACTGAAGGAACTGGACATTGAATGTAGTCAGGCCTGACTAGGATTGATAGTGACGGGACACGGGCACAGTATTGCCCATTAGGGGGAGCTTGCGAGCATAGGCCTTTTTAATTATTTAGAAAGTGTGCATTTAGATTGTGTTATATTATTGTCATATATTACCATTGACGTTGCAGGGCCCTGCACAAGTCTACTGTACAGCTGTCTAACTCTGCTATTTTTATCACTAAGTAAACGTGCTTTTTGGTTAAGCAGAATACTGTGTGGAGTTCTCTATATTATCTTGCCGGACCAGTGGCTATACAAGGTAACAATTTTATGTACCATTTAACTGTTGTGTAGTATTATTGTGTACCCCATTGCCATAGGCGTGCGCAGCCTATTGCATTAGGGTGTGCACCTCAAACCAAAGCTCAAACACACGTGCATCTGTGTGTGTGTGTGTGTGTGTGTGTATATATATTGTGAGGGGGTTAGCTCGGCAGCGGGTGTGTGTGACCCCCGGGATGGGCTCCCCACACAAAAACAGGCCCAGCAAACGGAGGTTGTGGTTTTCAAAATAAAAAAAAGGTGCGGTTTATTTTCTATTTACAGTGACAAAACACAGCAAAGCCAAAAGAAACATATAAACAAAATAAATCCTGGTCAACTTGACCTCTGACTAAACATACAGGTTTCCTAACTAACAACTGGGATCAGCCTAGTGCTGTCCTAGTCCCTAAGTCCCTGGTTTTAAATGTCCAAGCAAATAGCCACACAGGCTTTTTCTCACCGCACAGGGGTTCACTCTCCCTAGACAGTCCACACAGGTCTGGTTCCAGGCATGAGCTAACATCTAATGAAGCTGGGAGTTCTTATAGAGGCCTAAATGAGCTGACAAGCTTCAGCTGGCCTCATCAACTCCCTGCCTGCACGACGCCCAGCCCTCTCCCTAGAGGTATGAGTCATCCATGAGCCCACTAGCCTTATACAACTCTCCACCTAGTTGTATAAGTCGGCGTAAAGCCTGAATCTGGGCGAAATATATCTACCCCCCTGGATGCAACCAGGTGACTTTACCTTCCTGCTGTCACATACCCCCCCCCCCTCTTGTTTTAACCTCGGGGTTGGAACACCAGCAATCAGGCATTCATGTACTCGAGACAAAGCATCCACATTCCCCATTTGAACACCAGGGCGATGCTTTACTGTGAAGTTGAATTCCTGGAGGGCCAGGAACCACCTATTCACTCTTCTATTTGTTTCCTTGTTTTGAGCCATCCACTTTAACGGCGCGTGATCCGTAACCATGTCAAAGTGCCTACCTAGCAGGTAGTACCGAAGGGAATCTAGAGCCCACTTCACCGCTAAACACTCCTTTTCAACGGTGGCGTAATTTACCTCATGGGACTTCAACTTCCTGCTGAGGTAAATGACTGGGTGCTCTTCCCCGTTCCAGACCTGGGACAATACTGCTCCTAACCCCACATCTGACGCATCACTTTGTACGACAAAGTCTTTAGAGAAGTCGGGTGAGTACAACACTGGCTGGCTACATAAGGCTTGTTTCAAGAATTGGAATGCTGCCTCAGCCTCGGGGGTCCATTTAATCATGACCGACCCTTTCCCCTTCGTTAGGTTGGTTAGGGGCACAGCCTTAGAAGCAAAGTGGGGAATGAATCGCCGATAATACCCAGCGATTCCCAGAAAGGCTCGTACCTGCTTCTTGCTGTTGGGACGTGGCCAACTCTGGATGGCCTCGACTTTGTTGAGTTGGGGTTTTATTACTCCCCTCCCAATGGTGTACCCAAGATATTTGGCCTCCTCCTGCCCAATGGTACACTTCTTGGGGTTAGCCGTAAACCCCGCTTCCCGAACAGAGTCCAGGACTGCTTGCACTTTTGGCAGATGTGAGGCCCAATCTGTGCTATGGACAATTACGTCATCCAGGTAAGCCGCAGCATACTTCCGATGGGGCCTCAGCATCTGGTCCATTTTCCGCTGGAATGTGGCCGGCGCATTCTGTAACCCGAACGGCATTCTTTTATATTGGAACGCCCCGTCTGGGGTTACAAATGCGGTTTTCTCTTTGGCCAATTTGGCCAGGGGGATTTGCCAATACCCTTTTGTGAGGTCAAGAGTCGTCATGTATCGGGCTGTTCCCAGCCGGTCGATCAACTCATCTATACGTGGCATGGGGTAGGTGTCAAATTTTGTAACTTTGTTCAACTGACGAAAATCGTTACAAAATCGCCAGCTCCCATCCGGTTTAGGCACCAACACAATGGGACTAGACCAATCACTTTGGGACTCCTCTATCACCCCTAAGTTCAGCATTTTCTGTACTTCCTCCCGTATTGCCTCCCGTCGGGCCTCTGGGATCCGATAGGGTTTTAACTTCACCCTTTCACCGGGCGGGGTAATGATGTCATGCTCTACCCCAAATGTTTGTCCCGGCAGCTCAGAGAATACCTCCTTGTTGCGAAGCACAAACTCCTTAACCTCCTGTTGTTGGGGTTGTGACAAGGTGGCTGCTATTCCAACCTCAGGAATCACGCAACCAGTTTGAGCTGGTGACCAAGTGTCTGCGACTAGGGACTCTCTATCCCTCCAGGCTTTCAACAGATTAACGTGATAGATCTGTTCGGGCTTTCGCCTTCCTGGTTGTCTGACCTTGTAATTCACTTCACTCACTTTTTCCATTATCTCGTAGGGGCCTTGCCATTTGGCAAGGAATTTACTTTCAACCGTAGGGACAAGTACCAGTATCCTATCCCCCGGGGAAAAGGTACGGGTCTTGGCTCCATGGTTGTACACTCTCTGCTGTGCTAACTGCGCTTGGGCCAAATGTTCCTTCACGATGGGCATTACCTGTGCAATTCGGTCTTGCATCAGGGCGACATGCTCAATCACACTCCTGTGGGGAGAACTCTCACTTTCCCAAGTTTCCTTGGCAATATCCAACAGCCCTCTTGGGTGTCTCCCATACAGTAACTCAAAGGGGGAGAATCCCGTAGAGGATTGGGGCACCTCCCTAATAGCAAACATCAGATAAGGAAGTAGACAGTCCCAATCCTTTCCATCTCTATCCACCACTTTCTTCAACATTTGTTTTAGGGTTTTGTTGAATCTTTCAACCAGCCCATCGGTTTGGGGGTGATACACAGATGTACGTAATTAGGTCACTTTGAACAATTTACACAGCTCCTTCATAACCCGGGACATAAAGGGTGTACCTTGGTCCGTAAGCAGTTCTTTACAAATACCCACCCGGCTAAACACAAGAGATAGCTCTTTGGCTATGGTTTTGGCCGAGGTATTTCGGAGAGGGATCGCTTCTGGATAACGGGTGGCATAGTCCATTATAACTAATATGTACTGGTGCCCCCTAGCGGACTTGATTATAGGACCTACCAAATCCATGGCGATCCTCTCAAACGGGACCTCAATGATGGGTAGAGGGACCAGCGGGCTACGGAAATGTGGCATCGGGGCCGACCTCTGACACACAGGGCAGGAGGAACAATAATTTTCTATGTCCTTCATCACCCCCGGCCAATAGAATCTCTGTAATACCCTCTCTCGGGTTTTCTCTGTCCCCAGATGACCTCCAAGAATGTGCCCATGGGCCAACTCCAACACCAACTTCCTGTAAGGTTTGGGCACCACAAGCTGCTCAACGGTTTCTTCTGCCCTTTTTGCCACCCGATACAGTAGGTCCTTCTCTACGCTGAAGTATGGGTAAGTGCAGGTATTATCTGGGTTCACTAACTCGCCATCTATTTTCACTACGTTTTCGCGTGCCTTTATTAGGGCGGGGTCTTTCAACTGTTCTGTGATAAAGTTTTCCCTGTGAACCTCAAGATCAGAAAACTCCACAGACGGTAGGTTTTCGTCTGAGGAGGTGGGCTCCTCTCCAGTTTCTTGAGTCTCCCCTGCCAATACTGATAAGGGAAATTCCGGAGAGTCCTCACCACTCTCAGGGGAGTTCTGGCTATCACATTCCTGGTACATAGGGGCACCAGTGGGGGGCTCAGGATCATCCCACAGTTCCCAGAACTTCGGAAAATCCCTTCCCACAATGGCGTCATACGGTAACTGAGATACTAAGCCCACTGGATGAGAGAGGGTACCTTTGGGGGTCTCGAAACACACTGTAGTCACTGGATACTCTCGGGTGTCCCCATGCACACAAATAACAGCTACCTTGCTATTCCCAGAGACCTCTGTTTTAACTAACTCAGCCTTTATCAGGGTCACAAGGCTACCTGAATCCAGCAATACCACAACATTTCTACCATTAACACACATTTTGCATAAATGTTTCTCAATTCCTCGAATGGCAGTGCATGCGACTGTCGCACACAGCGACTGACGTCTGCCCGTCAGAAAGTCACACTGCATGGGTTCCTCCACAACCGGGCAATTGGCTGCAATATGTCCCGCTTGCCGGCAGCGGTAGCAAACGATCCTTCTTGCCGCCTCTTGAGCCGCTGATTTCCCAGGCTGTTCTCGCCAAACTTGGGGTAGAGCTCCCACCCTCTCACTCTCTCCACCCTTACCCCTTGGAATCCTCTTATCCGCCCCTGGGGATGGTCTGGTCTTAGGGTGGAAAGTCCGAGTGTCTCTGGAAGAGGCCGTCAGGTTCTCTGTAGCCAAGTATTTCTCCACACGATCCACAAGACCATCGGCCGTCTCTGGGTCTCCATGGCTTACCCACTTTTGGATGGCAGTAGGAAGAGCTCTCAAAAACCGATCCATTACAACACGTTCCACAATCTTTGGTGCGGACAAAGTCTCTGGCTGTAGCCACTTTCTGCTCAGGTGAATGAGATCATACATTTGAGACCTGGGGGGTTTTCCAAGCTGGAAAGTCCAGTTATGCACACGCTGAGCCCGGACAGCCTGGGTGACACCCAGCCTTGCCAATATCTCAGCTTTTAGCATCACATAGTCTTTTGCTTGGTCAGGCTCTAGGTCATAGTAAGCCTTCTGCGATTCACCAGTTAACAGAGGAGCCACCAGTCCAGCCCACTGCTCCTCAGGCCACTTTTCTCTTTCAGCAGTCCTTTCAAATGTGGTCAAAAATACCTCTGGATCATCCTCTCCAGTCATTTTTGTCAATAAACGACTCACCCCAAAGGACGCGGTATTAGTGGGACGGCTTTCCTCACTGGTCTGCGGACGTTGCTGCATTACTGCTTCCATTTGTTGTAGTCTCTGCTCTTGCTTCTGTAACAGGTCTATGAAGCGGGCCTCAGATTGCTGCTGGGCTTGTTGCTGAGCTTCCAGACTCTGTTGGTGAGCTTGCTGCTGGGCTGCGAAGTTCTGTTGTTGAGCTGCAAGGCTCTTTTGCAAACCTGCATTTGTCTGCTGTTGATTGGCATTTGCTAGAGCCAGCTGCTTCAGTATCTCCTCCATGCTGGCTTAAAAAAACTGCCACTGGTTCTCCACCAACTGTGAGGGGGTTAGCTCGGCAGCGGGTGTGTGTGACCCCCGGGATGGGCTCCCCACACAAAAACAGGCCCAGCAAACGGAGGTTGTGGTTTTCAAAATCAAAAAAAAGGTGCGGTTTATTTTCTATTTACAGTGACAAAACACAGCAAAGCCAAAAGAAACATATAAACAAAATAAATCCTGGTCAACTTGACCTCTGACTAAACATACAGGTTTCCTAACTAACAACTGGGATCAGCCTAGTGCTGTCCTAGTCCCTAAGTCCCTGGTTTTAAATGTCCAAGCAAATAGCCACACAGGCTTTTTCTCACCGCACAGGGGTTCACTCTCCCTAGACAGTCCACACAGGTCTGGTTCCAGGCATGAGCTAACATCTAATGAAGCTGGGAGTTCTTATAGAGGCCTAAATGAGCTGACAAGCTTCAGCTGGCCTCATCAACTCCCTGCCTGCACGACGCCCAGCCCTCTTCCTAGAGGTATGAGTCATCCATGAGCCCACTAGCCTTATACAACTCTCCACCTAGTTGTATAAGTCGGCGTAAAGCCTGAATCTGGGCGAAATATATCTACCCCCCTGGATGCAACCAGGTGACTTTACCTTCCTGCTGTCACAATATATATATATATATATATATATATTTATATATATATATATATATATATATATATATATATATAAATAAATAGGCACTTTTATTGCTGACAAGCCAGGGTTCATATCGATTTGAATTGTGTGTGTGTGTGTGTGTGTGTGTATATATATATTGTGTAAAAATAAATATATATGTATTACATATGCAATTCAAAAGTTTATGAACCCTGGCCTGTCAGCAAAAAAGTGTGTATTTTTAAATAAATATATATATATATATATATATATATATATATATATATATATATATATACACACATACACACTTTTTTGCTGACAGTGACAAGGCAGGGTAGGGTGCATCAGTGACAAACAAGGTTTTTTGGTCCATCATTAGCCCACTGCCTGCCCTGTTCAGTGCTGTCTCACTTAGTGGCGTCACTAGGGTTGGTGTCACCTGGTGCGGCAAAACATGGTGTCACCCCCGACACCACGCTGTATGTTATATATACACTGGTCTGTATATAATGTACAGTATAGTGCCAGGGTACAGTCTGTACATTATATGTACACCATACGGTACATTATATACACTGGTCTGTATATAACAAGAGAGATACGGGAGAGAGAGAGAGAAAGGGGGAAAAAAGAGTTGGCGGAGGGAGAGGGAGGCAAAGATAGAGAAAGTGGGGTGAGAAAAAAATGGGGGGGGAGAGAGAGAGAGGTGGGGGAGAAAGAGAGAGGGAGAGAGAGAGGGGAGAAAGAGAGAGAGAGAGAGAGATAGGGGAGAAAGAAAGAGGAGAGAGAGGGGAGAAAGAGAGAGGAGGGGGAGAAAGAGAGAGGGGAGAAAGAGAGAGAGGGGAGAGAGAGGGGGGAGAAAGAGAGAGAGGGGGAGAAAGAGAGAGAGAGAGATTGGGGAGAAAGAGAGAGAGGGAGGGGGGAGAACGAGAGAGAGAGGGGGAGAACGAGAGAGAGAGGGGGGAGAACGAGAGAGAGAGAGGGGGAGAACGAGAGAGAGAGGGGGGAGAACGAGAGAGAGAGGGGGAGAACGAGAGAGAGAGGGGGAAAACGAGAGACAGAGAGGGGGAAAACGAGAGAGAGGGGGGAGAACGAGAGAGAGAGGGGGGAGAACGAGAGAGAGAGGGGGAGAACGAGAGAGAGAGGGAGAGAACGAGAGAGAGAGGGGGGAGAACAAGAGAGAGAGAGAGGGGGGGAGAACGAGAGAGAGAGAGGGGGAGAACGAGAGAGAGAGGGGGAGAACGAGAGAGAGAGGGGGGAGAACGAGAGAGAAGGGGGGGAGAACGAGAGAGAGAGGGGGAGAACGAGAGAGAGAGAGGGGGAGAACGAGAGAGAGAGGGGGAGAACGAGAGAGAGAGGGGGGAGAACGAGAGAGAGAGGGGGAGAACGAGAGAGAGAGGGGGAGAACGAGAGAGAGAGAGAGGGGGAGAACGAGAGAGAGAGAGAGGGGGAGAACGAGAGAGAGAGAGGGGGAGAACGAGAGAGAGGGGGGAGAACGAGAGAGAGAGAGAGGGGAGAACGAGAGAGAGAGAGGGGGAGAACGAGAGAGAGAGGGGGAGAACGAGAGAGAGAGAGAGGGGGAGAACGAGAGAGAGAGAGAGGGGGAGAATGAGAGAGAGAGGGGGAGAACGAGAGAGAGAGGGGGGAGAACGAGAGAGAGAGGGGGAGAACGAGAGAGAGAGAGGGGGAGAACGAGAGAGAGAGGGGGAGAATGAGAGAGAGAGGGGGAGAACGAGAGAGAGAGGGGGGAGAACAAGAGAGAGGGGGAGAATGAGAGAGAGGGGGAGAACGAGAGAGAGAGGGGGAGAATGAGAGAGAGAGAGGGGGAGAACGAGAGAGAGAGAGGGGGAGAACGAGAGAGAGAGAGGGGGAGAACGAGAGAGAGGGGGGAGAACGAGAGAGAGAGAGGGGGAGAACGAGAGAGAGAGGGGGAGAACGAGAGAGAGAGGGGGAGAACGAGAGAGAGAGAGGGGGAGAACGAGAGAGAGAGAGGGGGAGAACGAGAGAGAGAGGGGGAGAACGAGAGAGAGAGGGGGGAGAACGAGAGAGAGAGGGGGAGAACGAGAGAGAGAGAGGGGGAGAACGAGAGAGAGAGGGGGAGAACGAGAGAGAGAGGGGGGAGAACGAGAGAGAGGGGGGAGAACGAGAGAGAGGGGGAGAATGAGAGAGAGAGAGAGGGGGAGAACGAGAGAGAGAGGGGGAGAACGAGAGAGAGAGAGGGGGAGAACGAGAGAGAGAGGGGGAGAATGAGAGAGAGAGAGAGGGGGAGAACGAGAGAGAGAGGGGGGAGAACGAGAGAGAGAGGGGGAGAACGAGAGAGAGAGGGGGAGAACGAGAGAGAGAGGGGGGAGAACGAGAGAGAGGGGGAGAATGAGAGAGAGAGAGAGGGGGGGTGAGAGAACGAGAGAGGGGGGAGAATGAGAGAACGAGAGAGAGAGAGAGCGGGTAGAGGAGGAAGTGAGAAGTGGAGAGAGAGGAGAGAGATGGAGGCAGGAGGGGGGGGGGGCAGTGCAAAAGGTGGTGGGGGGAGGCCGGGGTTTTGTTCTTTGTGCAAAAGTTTCACTTACCAATTATGCCTCCCTCCTCTCAGGATGGTTCCCCTTTAGGTGGCTGATTCAGCAATAGCAGCCATTGCTTCATATCTCCCGCCCAGCTTCTCACAAAACCCGAATCACTGCTCATTGCAGGCAGGGGGTTGGACTGTGGGTGGGGTTTGGCGGACACAAATGGGAGGCGGAGTGTGGCATTGGACAGTTAGTGGAGTGAGGGAGGGGCTGGGAGAACGGACAGGACCGAGCGGACGCTGAGAACTTGCAACCTGACTCCCGAGCTAGATGGCTCTTCAAGTCAGGCAGAGTCCCGTTATCTGCCCTTGGTTTTTCCTGCAAGGCAAGGTAGAGCAGAGATAGGGCACCGGCTCTCACTGCAGTGCTCACCTCGATCTAGCAGGCTGCAGCCACTCGCCTGCCGCTATACATGCTCCACTAGTCCGCTGCTTCAAAGGGGGAAAATAGAGGATGGAGGGGGCGGAGTGCAGATGTGGATCACTCCGCCGGCGCCTGCGGGACCTGCAGCCGGAACTATAGAAGCTGCATCGGGAAATGCGGCTTGATTACTCCGCGGATGTGGTCCCTAGTTCCCTGCTCAATCACCTCCCACTCGCAGCACAGCTGTTTTTGCTGGCCCGGACCCGACCCCAGTGGTGGTGACTGTGAGCTACACAGGGAAAGACATGTTGCAGGCAGTCAGCACTAGCAAAAGGTGTTAAAGCACAGACAGAGCACAGGGATGATTAGGGTGTGCCTGGGCACACCCGGCACACCCCGTGGGCACGCCTATGCCCATTGCCATTGGGTTCCACAAACTCTTGCAGACCAGTTGCGCCAAGGGAGGGTTCGAGCCAGATTCTTGGGGTTGATAGTAGGGTTGTCCCGATACCGATACTAGTATCGGTATCGGGACCGATACCAAGCATTTGCGCGAGTACTTGTACTCGCGCAAATGCTCCCGATGCCCAGTCCGATACTTTTTTTTTTTTCAGAGCGGACGCAGTGAGGGGGTGGAGAGCGGGGGCGGAGAGCAGGACGGAGAGCGTGGCGGGGGGGCGGAGACCAGGGCGGAGAGTGGGGCGGGGGGCGGAGAACAAGGCGGAGAGTGGGGCGGGGGGCAGAGACCAAGGCGGAGAGCGGGACGGAGAGTGCGGCAGGGGTCGGAGACCAGGGCGGCGAGCGAGTCCCTCACCTGCAGTTGAAACTGGTAAGCTGGCAGGGGTGCAGGGCGCAGCCGCATCAGGATCGGTGACCGGTGCTGTCGCATTCGGTCGCCGTCAGCGGCTGAACGTCCCCACGCCCATCTTGGTACACCTTGCACTCGGCTGCAGTAAGCAGCAGCAGACATCTTGTTACACCCAGCCTGAGCTATATGGGCTGGGTGTAACAAGATGTCTGCTGCTGCTTACTTCAGCCGAGTGCAGGGTGTACCAAGATGGGCGTTGCACTATTTTTTTTTTATTTTAAATCCTGTGTCATTTTTTTTTTCCCGCAGCATTTCAGTGCCAGCCACCTATCAGTACCCACAAGTGCTACCTATCAGTGCAATCAGTGCCATCTACCAGTGCCACCTATCAGGTGGCACTGGTAGATGGCACTGATTGCACTGATAGGTAGCACTTGTGGGCACTGATAGGTAGCACTTGGTGGCACTGATTGCACTATCAGTGCTGTCAGTGCCCACAAGTGCCATCTATCAGTGCCACCTTTCAGTGCCACATATCAGTGCCCACAAGTGCCACATATCAGTGTCCACAAGTGCCACCTTTCAGTGCTATCAGTGCCCACAATTGCCACATATCAGTGCCCACAAGTGCCACATATCAGTGCCCACAAGTGCCACATATCAGTGTCCACAAGTGCCACCTTTCAGTGCTATCAGTGCCCACAATTGCCACATATCAGTGCCCACAAGTGCCACCTATCAGTGCCCACAAGTGCCACCTATCAGTGCCCACAAGTGCCACCTTTCAGTGCAATCAGTGCCATCTATCAGTGCCCATAAGTGCCATCTATCAGTGCCCATAAGTGCCACCTATCAGTGCAATCAGTGCCATCTATCAGTGCCAGCCACCTATTAGTGCCCATCAGAGCCAGTCACCAGTCAGTCAGTGCCCATAAGTGCCACCTGTCAGTGCCACCTATCAGTCCCCATCTTTCAAACTGTCACATGACATTGAAAAAAAAGTATCGGTAATCGGTATCGGCGAGTACTTGGAAAAAAGTATCGGTACTTGTACTCGGTCCTAAAAAAGTGGTATCGGGACAACCCTAGTTGATAGCTAGGGTACAGACCCAAAACAAACCAGCAGCTCTCTTAACTGGGGGTAGTGCTACAAATACATTAATGAAGTAATATTAATACAAACAATAAATTTTTTTAAATAATGTGTAGCGGCCTCACCCCTCTCTCCCCTTTCTTATTCTCAGCTTGGCTTTCTTTGTCTAGGGGTGTTAGTGCTGGGGAGAGGGATGAGATACACCACGGCCCATGTCCTCCATAGTGACGAGGTGAAGGCCAGAAAGATCGGGCTTTGTGTAGGTGTCCTAGAGTCAAGTCCTGTACTTCGTCCCTGGCTCATTTGCTCCTAGTAACCAGAGTTCCACACAGTGAATAGGTCCAACACAGTTTTATTCTTCTCAGCGAATAAACACACAGCACGGTTAAGTTGGATTCTTTTGCAACAACTTAGTCTTAAAGCGGAGGTTCACCCTAAATACTGACATTATCTTATACTGATCTTGCTAGCAGATACATATACATATGCCTATTGATTTTTTTCTTGCGATTGTACTTACCGAGAATCAGTAGTTTTAATGTGGACTTCCGGGGTATTCCTCCCGCGGGAGTGGGCGTATCTTTCTTTCCTCGGAGCCCCGTTGATTTCTGGGAGGTGTTCGTAATGTCTCCTGGGAGCCGTCGCTGATGTTTGCATTGTTGTGAAGCCAGTCACAACGGGGCGTGTACGCTGAATGACGACACCCGTTGTCATGGCAACCTGGAACTGCTCGCCGTCAACACTGATGATACAGCGGTGAATGCTGGGATGCATTCACCGCATCCCGGAAGTCTCTGCTTGTGGGATTCACAGTGCCCACAAGCAAAATGGCAAAGAACAAGATCTATTTATAAAAGTTATTATTTAGAACGGAAATAGACGGGGGATGTCTCTAATCGCAGGACAAGTGAGTACTAACATGTTAACTGTATCCCCATTACTACACCTAGAAAAAAAAAAAACGAGGGACCGCGGAACCTCCGCTTTAATGGGAATAGGTCGAGGCACAATCCTTTCCCTTCTCTTGCCAACCACTGTGGTATCACCAGTGGTGAATAGTCACTGCCACTGACTATGTGAAGAAGAACGTTAATTACCTTTGCCAGCAAGGCCCCTATCAGGGGAAGGATATCCGTCCAAGGGAGATACCGGAGGCCTCTCTGTCACCAGCGATGCTGCGCCGGACTCTCCAGAGAAGTTCTGCTCACCAGACCTCACAAACTCAGACACGGGCACCCAAGGAGTTAGGGCCCCCTCGGATTCCTCCACCCTCGCGGAACTCAGCCGAAGGTACTGAGCCCCAGGCATCCGCCATAGTACCTCACCCCAGGCTAAAGGTGCCTAAGATGGACTCCATCTCCGCTCCGGCCAGGTCAAGGGCACCTGGGCCCGGAGCACCGGAACGCCAGCACCCAAGCTGAAGGTGCCTGGGTGCGGCCGCATCCTCCGACTTCAACTCTGAACCCCGTGGTCAGGGCGTCCGCCCCTTTTATCCCCTCTCCCTTCGCGCCACAGCGGGTTCCCCGCCCCGCTGTACCAGCTCCAGGGGAGGACAAAAAGGCACAGTCTTGCGATGTGAGTTCAACTCCGGCCCAGGGCAACAACGCCAGCTGTAGGCCGCAGGGAACCTCACATCACCAGAGTCCTCCAAGAACCATAAAAGGGTCTCAGATTCCCTAGCAATCAGTGCATCTGGGTTACACTACCACTCAGATGCTTCCCCTAAATTCAAATACCCGCTACACTCTCCCCCCGGTGATTTGACACTGGTCCCCTCCCCAGTGTCTGGTGCAAACCCATGTCTCCCAAGAAGTGGCAACATAAGTTTGACCCAGAGACCAACTACACAATTTAACCCTGAATTGTGCCAAGACCTAAAATGGGAAAAGGGAAAATAGAAATGTAAAACAATGAAACTTTCAATAAAATACTCTTTAACATTTACACATGTACAATTCCCCCCCCCCCCCTGCTATCTAAGGTCCACCCCATTCTCAGCAGCCTTGACAGACGAGTCTCCTGCAGAGGGGAAAACAAACAACACACATCCTAACATCATATTTGTGTTTGCTTGGAATGAATGGGTCTGTCCGAGAAGAAACCCATTCACTCCAATGAGTGCTGCATAGTGTTAAAGAAAAAAAAAACAATCATTGCGCAACACTGCCACCTGGTGACAATGCCGCAGTAAAGACACTTATCACTTCCAGATGAACTTTTCTCTCTTGATCTTTTCTCTGTGACCCTACACTGACTAAAAACCCGAAAGTCAATGATTTCTCTGAAGAGCAAGGAGAAGGAGGGAGAACAAACAGTAACAGCTCCCATTTCTCCAAAGAGTAGAACGCCCAAATACAAAAAAAAACTAGGGCACAGTCCTTGTGCTCCGGCAAAGGCACTCCAGAAAGTTCAGCAATGAGCAGCCCGAAAGAACACACAGGAGTCTTTTTCTCCTAAAGATAAAACTTTGGGTGCGGCAGGAACACAGGCTTCAAATGCTTGTCAAACGCCTCCATGTTATACTCAACATTTCCTCCATCCTTGCGACAAATCACCACTCTGTCCGCATGGATATGCCCTCCCAGCATCCACTTAGCTTTACAGTCCTGAAACTTCTTGGTGACCGTTGGTGAACAAGAAAAGTATTGGCGTGCTTGAGGTACTTTGAGTTTGTCCCAAACAAAGGTATTGTACCACCTCTGGCGAAAAACTTCCACCTTGTAGAGCAATTCTCAAAGCAGGTATGGGTACTCCCACCCATACTCTTGGGCAACCTTCTGGCCAAAGAGACGCTGCAGCCTTGACAAAGGTGGCATCGTGACACGGTCTCCTTCTCCAGGTAACACAATGGCTTCTGGATGGCGAGGTGCGTTCACCACCTCGATAGATCTGGGCACAGGGGCCCGCAGTGACTGACGTTGCACTCCCGCAACAGGAACAGGTGAAATAGAAGTTGAATCCAGAAGAGGGATTTCAGACAGTGGACCAGATTCTTCCCTCAGCGCCGAGGCCTCCACCCGGGGTGTACTATCCCCAGTAGACATAGGTGGGTCCCTTGTGAGACGGGATGAGGGTAACTTCATCTTGTCCCATCCCTTTCAGTGGAAGATTTCGTCTATCTCCCCATCATCGCCATTGTCAGACAATGAATCCAGGTCGGAGGTTTCATAACACTCAGCGGGCAGATAATTCCCAGTCACAGAATCACCCCCCTTGATGGCCTCCACCGACTGTGGGCTTCCGCCACCTTTAACCACACAGACAGTCCCAACCCCTGGTTCACCTGGGCCTTCAGAAGAACAGGGATGTCCAGGGCTCTTCCCTCCGGATCCATCCAGGCCAGGCAAGCAGCGGGGCGAAGCTCTTCCACGACCACACAAGGCGGTCACTAGGCCGACTTTCCTCTTCGGTGGTAGAAGCAGGGAGCTGCTGGTGACCGAAGCAGCATCTTCGGATTTTTCTCTTTTAACTTCTGTTTGGGCAGTCACTTCGCCCTGGTCAGCGCGCACAGGAATACCCGCCATGGCATCGATCTCTCCCTCCGGAGTGGCAGTACCTGTGAGGTAGTTGAGGTGGAAGGCGCGAGGCCTTTCTGTGGATGGTTCCACCTCGAAGAGAAACTCCTTGCAGACCTCACATCGCCCGAATGGCTTCAACTGAACCACCAGTCCTGAGCAGCCGGGACAGATCACACCGAGGGCCTCTATGTCTCTGCAGGTGTACAGAGCCAATCGCCCCCGGGGCCTTAGTCTGATTCCTGTATCCATAACGGGAGCAGCAAATGAAGTCATGTGCGTGAAAGAAGAAGCTGAAATCCACAGAGTATTTGAAGTCATCTTTCCTGTTCGCTGCTCCAATGCGCACTGACCCACCCGGGCCGGCATCTCCACGTGCGTACGTCCACATGGCCAGACTCCTCCCACACTCTGCACCTGTTCGCGGGCTTTCCCTTTTCCCCGCCTACGAACTACGCATCTGTGGTTTGCCTCGTGGCGCGTTGGCCAATATGGCCGACCTACTCGGAACTCCTCCGGGCAGCAAAGTTCAGTTTCAGACACCATACACATCCTGGACGAGCCCCCACGTGTAGCGGCCTCACCCCTCTCTCCCCTTCTTATTCTCAGCTTGGCTTTCTTTGTCTAGGGGTGTTAGTGCTGGGGAGAGGGATGAGATACACTACGGCCCATGTCCTCCATAGTGACGAGGTGAAGGCCAGAAAGATCGGACTTTGTGTAGGTGTTCTAGAGTCAAGTCCTGTACTTCGTCCCTGAATCCTTTGCTCCTAGTAACCAGAGTTCCACACAGTGAATATTATTATTATTATTATACAGGGTTTATATAGCGCCAACAGTTTGCGCAGCGCTTTACAAAATAAAGGCAGACATTACAGTTACATTACAATTTGGTACAAGAGGAATCAGAGGGCCCTGCTCATTATAGCTTACAATCTAAAAAGGGAGGGTCAATTGATACAAAAGGTAATAGCTGTGGGGGATGAGCTGATGGAGGAAGTACAAGTTAGTTAGAAGCAGGATAGGCTTCTTTAAAGAGTACAGTTTTCAGGGATCGTCTAAATATGGATAGATTAGGGGACAGTCGGACAGATTGGGGTAGGGAGTTCCAAAGGATGGGAGAAGCTCTGGAGAAATCCTGGAGGCGAGCATGGGAGGAGGTGACAAGGGAGCTAGAAAGCAGAAGGTCTTGGGAGGACCGAAGAGAGCGTCTTGGTTGGTATTTTGGGACTAGGTTAGTGATGTAGCTGGCGGCCAAGTTGTGGGTGGCTTTGTAAATTATTGTTAGTACTTTGAATTTTATTAGTTGGGTGAGTGGGAGCCAGTGGAGGGATTGGCAGAGAGGGGTGGAGGACACTGAATGGTTGGTAAGGTGTATGAGTCTTGCAGCAGCATTCATGATGGACTGAAGGGGGGATAGTCTATGTAAAGGTAATCCAATGAGGAGGGAGTTGCAGTAGTCAAGGCGAGAGATGACCAGGGAGTGAATTAGAAGCTTAGTGGTGTCATTAGTTAAAAAAAGGGGTGTATTCTGGAAATGTTGCGGAGGCCAAGGCGGCATGATTTGGACAGGGATTTAATGTGGGCGTGAAAGGACAGTTCAGAGTCTAAGGTTACCCCTAGTACCCTGGCATGTGGGGACGGACTGATAGATGTTCCATTGATCTTGATAGAGAAGTCAGGGGAAGGGGAACGTGGGGGAGGAAATATTAAGAGCTCAGTTTTAGATAGATTCAGTTTGAGGAAGTGGTTTGACATCCAGGCTGATATGTCTGTTAGTAAATCCGTGATGTGTGAGGAGATTGATGGGGTGAGCTGGGGGGCAGAGAGATAGATTTGGGTGTCGTCAGCATATAAATGGTAGTGGAAGCCATGGGAGGCTATCAGCTGACCCTGGGAGGATGTGTAGATTGAGAATAGCAGAGGTCCAAGGACAGAACCTTGGGGGACCCAGTGGCGGATCCAGGGGGGGGCAACAGGGCAATTGCCCCCCCGAGACCATCTGTCACACTCACTTGCTTGCTGTTTTTTTTTTTTTTTGCGCCTGATCTCCCGAAATTTGCGGACCCGGTACCGACCGGCCGTAGGACCCCTGGACCCCAAACTTGGCACACATATAGCCCAATGTCTCCTCTACAAGTGTGCAAAGTTTGGTGTCTGGGGGACCTACGGCCGTGGAGCACTGATTTTTTAAATCCGGGCACCCCTTCCATAGACTCCAATGTTAAACGGTAATTTCTCCGGTGATTTTGCGGACCCGGTATCGGCCGGTCGTAGGTCCCCTGGACCCCAAACTTGGCACACATGTAGCCCCATGTCTTCTCTACATGTGTGCAAAGTTTGGTGTCTGGGGGACTTACGGCTGTGGAGTACTGATTTTTTAAAACCGGGCACCCCTTCCATAGACTCCAATGTTAAACGTTCATTTCTCCAGTAATTTTGCGGACCCGGTACCGGCCGGTCGTAGGTCCTCTGCACCCCAAACTTGGCACACATGTAGCCCCATGTCTCCTCTATAAGTTTGAAAAGTTTGGTGTCTGGGAGAACCGATTTTTCAAAGCCGGGCACTCCTTCCATAGACTTCCATGTTAAACATCAGTCTAGTCATGGGCACAGTGAGGCATGGGCACAGTGAGGCAAAGTGAGGCAAGTATAAGCCTAGGACACCCTAGGCTTATACTTTAGTCAATACGTTTTCCCAGTTTTTTGGGGAAAAATTAGGTGCCTCGGCTTATATTCGGGTCGGCTTATACTCGAGTATATACAGTAC
This sequence comes from Rana muscosa, assembly GCA_029206835.1. Lineage (NCBI taxonomy): Eukaryota > Metazoa > Chordata > Amphibia > Anura > Ranidae > Rana > Rana muscosa. Next base: position 324,193,107 of record CM055118.1, on the reverse strand, counting down.
TTGTTCTGCGGCTGCCGCTGCCTCTCTGAGTCTCTCTCTCAGTTTCTCACATCAGCCGATCAGCGGCGCTGAGAGAGAGACTCGTCTAATGTAGTTACGTGGCGCACTGACACGATACCAGGAGTGGAGGAGGTGGGTGGAGCCTCTTCCCTGCACTCGCTGCTAACGCCTGGGCCGCTTGGCGTCTAGCAACGAGTGACATCAGTGAGTCACGTCAGGCCGCTCTGTGGGCAGGTGCAATAGCGTGCGGCTCCACAGACGGGTAAGAAAGCGGGCGGCTCCACTTGCGGCGTGGTTTGTTGTCGGGGGGCGGCGCGGTTCGTGGGCAGACCGTGCTGCTCAGTGTGTTGGCAGCGCAGGTGAGAGTGAGAGAGCAGGCTCAGTGTGGCAGCTGGCCAATCAGCTAGCCGGGAGCGGGGGAGCAGAGAGATGAGATCATCTCTCACCGCCCGTGCCTGCCCTACATTCCTGCAGTGACTTCCGCCCTCACTGTGCAGACAGCAGAGAAATTACATTATCTCTCTGCTGCCTGACTCTGGGAGTCTGGGACACAGCAAGAGACAACCAAAACTACACCTTAGCAGGCAAGTTAGTGACAATCCGCAAGGTGTGGCAGGCGACGTGGCAAGTGACAATCCGCAAATTGTGTCAGGTGACGTGGCAAATGACAATCTGCATCTGGTGGCAGGCAAGTGACAATCAGCAAGGTGTGGCAGGTGACGTGGCAAGTGACAATCCGCAAATTGTGTCAGGTGACGTGGCAAATGACAATCTGCATCTGGTGGCAGGCAAGTGACAATCAGCAAGGTGTGGCAGGTGACGTGGCAAGTGACAATCCGCAAGGTGTGGCAAGTGATGTGGGAAGTGACAATCCACAAGGTGTGGCAAGTGACAATCCACAAGATGTGGCAGGTGACGTGGCAAGTGACAATCCACAACGTGTGGCAAGTGACACGCTCAGGGCTCCCACTAATTGCAGGCGACGGTGGCAAGTGACACACTCGGGGCTCCCACTGATTCTGCATTGAACTATTTAATTTCATATTACAATGTAATAATAGAAATAATGCGCTTCAATCATCCTGACACCATAACAACCATGGTGCCGGGATGATTGAAGCGCCGACACCAGCCATTTCCCCGATAAATTTCCCACAAAAAAATCATTTTTTGGCAGTGCCCCTCCCGAGAAAAGACTCTGGATCCGCCCCTGGGGGGACCCCAACGGTAAAATGAGTTGGAGAGGAGGAAGTGGAGTTGTAAGTGACACTGAAGGTGCGGCGAGATAGGTAAGATTCGAAACAACGGAGAGTGCAGCCATGGAGACCAAGCAAATTCAGTTTTTTGAGGAGGAGGGGGTGGTCAACTGTATCAAAGGCAGCGGAAAGGTCCAAGAGTAAGAGTATGGAATAATGACCGTTGCTTTTCGCTGTTAGCAAGTCGTTTGTGAGTTTTAGGAGGGCAGTTTCTGTGGAGTGCTGTGGGCAAAATCCAGACTGAAGGGGATCAAAAAGGTTATTCTCAAGGAGGTGGTTGCTCAGTCGGTTGTAGACTAAACGTTCAAGGAGTTTGGAGGCAAAAGGAAGTAAAGAGATGGGTCTTAGGTTGTTAAGATTTGTGGGGTCTAGTGAGGCCTTTTTTGGTATGGGAGTGACTAGCGCATGTTTTAGAGGGTTGGGGAAGATGCCAGTAGCGAGTGAGAGGTTGAAGATATGAGTTAAAGCGTGTAGGATAGAGTCAGATGGTGATCGTAGTATTTGAGAAGGAACAGGGTCCAGGGGGCAGGAGGTTAGGTGGGCGTTAGAAAAAAGTTTAAGGACTTCCGCTATAGTAGCAGGGTTAAAAGAGGGAAGTATTGATAATGCAGGAGGACAAGGAGTGAAGAGTAAGGGAGATATCTGTAGAGCCGAGATCTCGAGACGAATTGTCTGAATCTTATTTTTGAAGTGATTAGCAATCTCCTGGGCAGTGAGTAAGTTAGTGGGTGTGAATAGGTCCAACACAGTTTTATTCTTCTCAGCGAATAAACACACAGCACGGTTAAGTTGGATTCTTTTTGCAACAACTTAGTCTCAATGGGAATAGGTCGAGGCACAATCCTTTCCCTTGCCAACCACTGTGGCATCACCAGTGGCGAATAGTCACTGCCACTGACTATGTGAAGTAGAACGTGAATTACCTTCGCTAGCAAGGCCCCTATCAGGGGAAGGATATCCGTCCAAGGGAGATACCGGAGGCCTCTCTGTCACCAGCGATACTGCGCCGGACTCTCCAGAGAAGTTCTGCTCACCAGACCTCACAAACTCAGACACGGGCACCCAAGGAGTTAGGGCCCCCTCGGATTCCTCCACCCTCGCGGAACTCAGTCGAAGGTACTGAGCCCCAGGCATCCGCCATAGTACCTCACCCCAGGCTAAAGGTGCCTGAGATGGACTCCATCTCCGCTCCAGCCAGGTCAAGGGCACCTGGGCCCAGAGCACCGGAAAGCCAGCACCCAAGCTGAAGGTGCCTGGGTGTGGCCACGTCCTCCGACTTCAACTCTGAACCCTGTGGTCAGGGCGTTCGCCCCTTTTATCCCCTCTCCCTTCGCGCCACAGCGGTTTCCCCGCCCCACTGTACCAGCTCCAGGGAAGGTCAAAAAGGCACAGTCTTGCGATGTGAGTTCAACTCCGGCCCAGGGCAACAACGCCACCTGTGGGCCGCAGGGAACCTCACATCACCAGAGTCCTCCAAGAACCATAAAAGGGTCTCAGATTCCCTAGCAATCAGTGCATCTGGGTTACACTACCACCCAGATGCTTCCCCTAAATTCAAATACCCGCTACAAATGTTTTTAAAGCATGACTGTAGTCAAACTGAGTAAAGATGTCACACGATCAAAGTCTCAGCTGACGTTATAGTGCATTGTAATGAGATGAACAAATCTACTTTGATTTGATTAGTCTTGGGAATCTCAAATATAGGAATCTTTGTATAAAATATTCACATATTCAGAGGCAAAATTGCCGTATTTTCTCTGATGCACAATGTTCCTATATCATCAGTGCCATCTAGTGGCCATAGTGTTTTTTTTCCCCCAGAAATTAGGCAAACAGTAGAAAAACACATTAAGGCCACTAGATGGTGCTGATGATTTATTTATTTGAAAAGCCAGTGGCGTGTAAAACACACCCAAAAACTCCACCCGGTGCCAAAAAAAAGTGCTCACACATAAAGAGTGACACAAAACATGCAACTGGTGTTACACGATCCTCCAAAGGAAGGACCTTACCCTGATCCCCCAGGGCGTTAGGCTCCAGATGGGGACTGAGCAGGGCGGACTGACAACTCATGGGGCCCCCAGGCAATAGATTATGGTGCCAGACAGTACTGTATACCAGTGTTTCTCAACTTCAGTCCTCAAGGCGCCCCAACAGGTCATGTTTTCAGGCTCTCTATTATTTTGCACAGGTGATATGATCAGTTTCACTGCCTTAGTAATCCCCACAGACGTTTCATCTGAGGCTAAACCTGAAAACATGACCTGTTGGGGCGCCTCGAGGACTGGAGTTGAGAAACACTGCTGTATACACACAGACGCACAATATACACACACAGTATACATGCACACAGAATACACATGCAGACACACAGTACACATACACACACTTAGAAGGTACTGGAGAGGCGGGGCAGCTATAATCTTGGGATTTTTAGACCAAAAGGATGTCGGTAAGGGACATTTCAGGGACAGATGTAAAAAAACACAGATCTTTACATACTGTCCCTGGTTTTACTGAGGCTGGCAACCCTGATGGGGCCCCCTAGTGGCATTGGGCCCTCGGACAGTGCCCGAATGGTCAGTCCACCCCTGCGACTGGGGTATTCACTAGGTCCGTCTGGCCAAAACCAGACGGACCCCTTTCTCTGGAGTGTCTGCCGAAACAGACCCATCCAAGTACTCGTAGGGCTCCCCCGAAGGGAGATCCCATGAGAGAGGGCGAACCAAGCCAGAAGGCCATGTCCACCCCCTCCCAAGACTTTCAGGGACAAAACGTGTAACATCAAACAAAAAAATACATAAAAGTGATGAACACAGGGGTAAATAAAAAGAAAGTGGGGTGAAGGAAGGTGGGAGAAGTGATGGTGCTGGTGATATTGGAGATAATCATATTAGGGAACATACAGCAAATTTTCATACTCACTGTGTGGAGTTTTTATACATAGAATCCTTAAGGCCCGTACACACGATCGGATATTCCAACGACAATTGTCCGACGGACGTGTTTTGTCGGATATTCCGACCGTCTGTACGCTCCATTGGACAATTGTTGTCAGAATTTCCGACAACAAATGTTGGATGGTCATGCTCTCAAATTGTCCGACAACAAATGTGTTACGTCGGATCATCCTATCGTGTGTACACCATCGGACTAAAATCCAAAGTACAAACACGCATGCTCCGAACCAATGCTAAACATCAGACAACATTAGCAGAAGTTGCTCAAAGGGTGGCACTAAAGAGCAGAAAAACCACGTAGTTTCGTGAATGTTGGCTGAAAAAGTTCTGCCGTCTGTATGCAGAACAAGTTCACGGACAACGCCCTTCGGACAAAAATCCACGGATTTGTCCGATGGAAATCCGATCGTGTGTATGAGGCTTGTGTGTCAAATTTAATTGGGGGGAGGTAAATTTTGGCCATTTTTAATGGTGAAAGTGATATAACTTAAGCCTCGTACACACAATCGGACATTCATCAGACAAATCTATGGAATTTTGACCGATGGGCGTTGGCTGTGAACTTTTTCTGCATACAGATGGCAGACCTTTTTTAGCCAACATTCACAAAACTACGTGTTTTTTCTGCTCTTTAGCGCCTCCCTTTGGGCAACTTCTGCTAATGTAGTCTTATGGTTAACATTGGTTCAGAGCATGCGTGTTTGTTCTTTGGATTTTAGTCCGACGAATTTGTGTACACACGATCGGATAATCCGACGGAACACATTTGTTGTCGGACAATTTGAGAGCATGCACAGCCAACATTTGTTGTCGGAAATTCCGACAACAATTGTCCGATGGAGCCTACAGACGGTTGGATTATCCGACAAAACACGTCCGTCAGACAATTGTTGTCGAAATATCCGATCGTGTCACGGCCTTTAGTTTCAAATTTAATTGGGGGGGAGGTAAATTATGGCCATTTTTTTATGGTGAAAGTGATATAACTAAAGCCTCGTACACACAATATAAGTGATATAACGATATAAGTGATATAACTAACAATTTCTCTGCATCCTCTTGCATGTCACTATCTGTATGCAAATATCACACAGGAATTATGGGAAAGGAATCCTGTGCCATTTATATTAGATCAGTTTGAATTGTATTAAAAGGAATAGACTCATTAAAGTGTAAAAAGGGGAAATTTTTAATTTTGAAAAATAAAATAAATAATAGAGCCTATCAGTAATAATGTCTCACTGAGCTGAGTGATGATGTCATAATATTGGGTGTTATGTGAGAGTGTTACATTGTATTGTCAGTGAGGGCAATCCTTACCTGTTCCTCTGTATGGAGAAACAGAAATGATGAATGGAGGAGGATGAATGCTGATTACATGATCTCCCCCACTGCCCTGACTGACAACTCAGAGTGGTGCGATTCTGATACCAATCACTGACAATCACAATTTTTATTGGTTTAACAGCAGAACAATTCTATTGATTATTAAAAACAATAAGGCTGAGTTCATGCTGGTGTGATGTGGGAACTACAGCAATTCCTGTGTGGGGTACCCGAATTACAAGCAGTTCATTGCAAACTGCTGCGGGTGTTAATTGAAAGCTAATGACACCTCCAAATCGGTTTGCAGAACGTAGCGCGAACAGTGAAATCGGATAGAATTGAGTTGCGTGAATGTGAAAATCCGATTCCAGCATTCGCACCATTTTTGTGCGTATGCGATGCAAATTCAGCCCTACAGTTTCAACGGCTGAAATCGCATCGCATGTGATGTGCTCAGCAATGTGGTGCAAACAACGTGCGATGTCTGGCAACTAGGGATGAGCTCGGTGTTCGAGTCGAACATACGTTCGACTCGAACATCGGCTGTTCGATCGTTCGACGAAGATCGAACGATTTGGGCCGTTCGCGCCTAATTCGAGTGACGCGAACGGCCCACAATGCACTACGCCATCGCAGTGTCATCCAGGCGCTGTGATTGGCCAAGCATGCACTGTGACCCCGCATGCTTGGCCAATCACAGCGCCGGCAGCGAGGAGAGCAATGATTGGCCACAGGCAGGATGCCTGTGGCCAATTATTGCTGAGGGTGTTTAGTACACGCCCCACACTATAAAAGGCCGCCAGCACGGCGGCCTAGTGTAGTGTGTTCCGGAGCAGGGAAAGAGAAGCATAGGCAGGGACAGTGACATTTTTTTTTTCTTGCTTAACCTGGATTCCTTTAGTTTAGGGAAAGAGAAGGATAGGTAGGGAGAGTGTCAGTGTGTTTTACTGTGCTAATCCTTGTTTCTAGGGACAGGGAAGGACAGTGAGGGAAATTCTCCTTGTGCTATAGTGTGCTAAAGCATTGATCATCAACCATCTTTAAAAAAACATTTTTTCTAGGGACAGAAAACTATAGGTAGGGAGAGTGTCAGTGTGTTTTACTGTGCTAATCCTTGTTTCTAGGGACAGGGAAGGACAGTGAGGGAAATTCTCCTTGTGCTATAGTGTGCTAAAGCATTGATCATCAACCATCTTTAAAAAAAAATTTTTCTAGGGACAGAAAACTATAGGTAGGGAGAGTGTCAGTGTGTTTTACTGTGCTAATCCTTGTTTCTAGGGACAGGGAAGGACAGTGAGGGAAATTCTCCTTGTGCTATAGTGTGCTAAAGCATTGATCATCAACCATCTTTAAAAAAACATTTTTTCTAGGGACAGAAAACTATAGGTAGGGAGAGTGTCAGTTTCTTTCACTGTGCTAATCCTTGTTTCTAGGGACAGTGAAGGACAGTGAGGGAAATTCTCCTTGTGCTATACTGTGCTAAAGCATTGATCATCAACCATCTTTAAAAAAACATTTTTTCTAGGGACAGAAAACTATAGGTAGGGAGAGTGTCAGTGTGTTTTACTGTGCTAATCCTTGTTTCTAGGGACAGGGAAGGACAGTGAGGGAAATTCTCCTTGTGCTATAGTGTGCTAATCCATTGATCATCAACCATCTTTAAAAAAAAATTTTTTCTAGGGACAGAAAACTATAGGTAGGGAGAGTGTCAGTTTCTTTCACTGTGCTAATCCTTGTTTCTAGGGACAGGGAAGGACAGTGAGGGAAATTCTCATTGTGCTATACTGTGCTAAAGCATTGATCATCAACCATCTTTAAAAAAAAAAATTTCTAGGGACAGAAAACTATAGGTAGGGAGAGTGTCAGTGTGTTTCACTGTGCTAATCCTTGTTTCTAGGGACAGGGAAGGACAGTGAGGGAAATTCTCCTTGTGCTATACTGTGCTAAAGCATTGATCATCAACCATCTTTAAAAAAACATTTTTTCTAGGGACAGAAAACTATAGGTAGGGAGAGTGTCAGTTTCTTTCACTGTGCTAATCCTTGTTTCTAGGGACAGGGAAGGACAGTGAGGGAAATTCTCCTTGTGCTATACTGTGCTAAAGCATTGATCATCAACCATCTTTAAAAAAACATTTTTTCTAGGGACAGAAAACTATAGGTAGGGAGAGTGTCAGTGTGTTTTACTGTGCTAATCCTTGTTTCTAGGGACAGGGAAGGACAGTGAGGGAAATTCTCCTTGTGCTATAGTGTGCTAAAGCATTGATCATCAACCATCTTTAAAAAAACATTTTTTCTAGGGACAGAAAACTATAGGTAGGGAGAGTGTCAGTGTGTTTTACTGTGCTAATCCTTGTTTCTAGGGACAGGGAAGGACAGTGAGGGAAATTCTCCTTGTGCTATAGTGTGCTAAAGCATTGATCATCAACCATCTTTAAAAAAACATTTTTTCTAGGGACAGAAAACTATAGGTAGGGAGAGTGTCAGTTTCTTTCACTGTGCTAATCCTTGTTTGTAGGGACAGGGAAGGACAGTGAGGGAAATTCTCCTTGTGCTATACTGTGCTAAAGCATTCCTCATCAACCATCTTTGAAATCCTTGTTTTTTGGACAGTCAGGGAAATTGTCGTTGTGCTATTCTGTGCGAAAGCAATCATCCTCAACCATATTTAGAAATCCTTAAGTAAAGGGACAGAGAAGGACACCTGAAGGTAGCCCTTATTGCTTTTTTCCCATCTCCCTGCAGGCCATCTATTAGAATGTCTGGAAGGCAAACAAGGAGAGGCAGACAGTCAGTAGGCAATAAAAGAGGGCAAGCAGGCTCTGTGTCTGGGGGCAACAGTGCTGGTCGTGGACGCGGTGCATTGTCATCAGCACATGGCCATGGGACACGCTTGTCCTTCTTTTCGGCAGCTGGACATGTTGAGCCACATCATGCCGAAGACTTGGTAGAGTGGATGACCAAGCCCTCCTCCTCCTCATCATCCTCTCTCACCCAGGCTCAGGGTACTGGCAAAGCAGCTGCCAAAGCGTCCTCTTCCCTGGTATCAATGTCAGACTCATCATCAGTCACTCCTTCCCTAGACCCACCATGTCCTCCTCCTGAGGAGTCCCCCGAACTGTTTGAGCACAGTGTTGGGTACATGCTCCAGGAGGATGCCCAGCGTTTCGAAGGGTCTGATGATGAAACCCAGCTACAGGAAGGCAGTAGCGTGAGAGCAGACAGAGGGGATGCTCAAGAAGGACACCAATCTGGCAGTCATGTTCCAGCAGCTGCAGCATACTGCCAGATTGGCTCCAGTGATGAGGAGGGAGGGGATGATGAGGTCACTGACTCCACGTGGGTGCCTAATAGGAGAGAGGAGGAGGAGGAGGATGAGGAGGAGGCACATCTCCAACGAGGCAGGATGCCCTTTGGTGGCCAGCGTAAGGGCAGTACACCGACGGAATCACACCGCAGAGCTCCGCCTGTGCAGGGCGCTGCCTCTGCCCGTCATTCAAAAAGTTCTTTGGTGTGGGCCTTTTTTGAGGCTAGTGCATCAGATCGCACAGCTGCTGTTTGCAACATATGTCTCAAGCGTATATCGCGTGGCCAAAACATCAGCCGCTTGGGTACCACATGCCTGACCAGACATATGTTGACCTGCCATGCAGCTCGTTGGCAAGCCTACCTCAAAGACCCACACCAAAGAACAAAGCGGACCTCTCCTTGCACCGCATCAGCTGGGATTTCCAACCCCACTATAACTTCAGTCCTCTCTGAAACATGCACTGAGAGGAATGAAGGTGTAGAATTAGGTGTGTCACAGCCAAGTACTTGCGGCCACTCTGCTAGCAGTACACCGACGTCCGATTCTAGCAGGCAAATTTCCCTGCCCCAGCTGCTGGACCGTCTAAAGAAGTTCACTCCCAGCCATCCACATGCCCAGCGGTTGAATGCTAGCTTGGCTAAATTGCTAGCGCTTCAACTGCTGCCTTTTCAGTTGGTAGACTCGGCCCCCTTCCGTGAGTTTGTGCAATGTGCGGTTCCTCAGTGGCAGGTTCCCAAACGCTACTTTTTCTCACGGAAGGCTATTCCGGCTCTCTACCGGCATGTGGAAGGCAATGTCTTGGCCTCGCTGGACAGGGCGGTCAGCGGTAAGGTGCATATTACCGCTGACTCATGGTCCAGCAGGCATGGACAGGGACGTTACCTTTCTTTCACGGCCCATTGGGTCACTCTTTTGGCAGCTGGGAAGGATGCAGGACAAGGTGCAGTAGTGTTGGAGGTTGTTCCACCGCCACGCCTCCAAAATGCTACTACTGGTTGTGACACACCTCTCTCCTCCACCCCCTCCTCTTCTTCTTCCTCCATGGCCTCTTCCTGTGCTTTGTCCTCTGAACCAGCGGTGCTCCGTAGCCGTTCAAGGGGCTACGCAAGTACGCAGGCAAAAAGATGCCATGCCGTGCTTGCGCTGGTGTGTTTGGGGGACAGAAGCCACACTGGGGCAGAGGTCCTGTCTGCTCTGCAGGGCCAGGCCGAGAGGTGGTTGACGCCACGCCAGCTTAAGCCAGGAATGGTGGTTTGCGACAATGGCACCAACCTCCTCTCCGCCCTCCGACAGGGACAACTGACCCATGTGCCCTGTGTGGCTCATGTCCTTAACCTGGTGGTGCAGCGGTTCTTGGGCAGGTACCCGGGCTTACAGGATGTCCTGAGGCAGGTCAGGAAAGTCTGTGTGCATTTCCGCAGATCTTATAATGCCAGTGCTCGCCTGGCTGAGCTGCAAAAGGAGTTCAACCTTCCCAAGAACCGCCTTATATGTGACATGCCCACCAGGTGGAACTCAACGTTGGCCATGCTGCAGCGGCTGCACACGCAGCAGAGGGCCATCAATGAGTACCTGTGCGACTACGGCACCAGGACAGGGTCAGGGGAGCTTGGTTTTTTTTCTCCACGCCAGTGGGGCATGATCAGGGATGCATGCACTGTCCTGGCACCATTTGAGGAGGCCACGAGGATGGTGAGCAGTGACAGTGCATGCATCAGTGACACTGTACCTCTTGTCCACCTGTTGGAGCACACGCTGCGTGGAATAATGGACAGGGCACTTGAGGCAGAACAGAGGCAGGAAGAGGAGGACTTCCTTGCCTCTCAAGGCCCCCTTTACCCAGACAGTGTTCCTTCTGTCCCACCCATCGCACAGGAAGAGGAGGAGGAGGAGGAGGAGGAGGAGGATTGTGTCAGCATGGAGGTGGAGGCTGGCACTCAGCATCATCAGCAGCAGTCTTTTAGGGATGATTTACAGTCCCAAGAAACCAGTGGACTTGTACGTGGCTGGGAGGAGGTGGCTGCGGATCATGTCGTCCTTAGTGACCCAGAGGACTCCGGACCGAATGCCTCAGCAAACCTACGCTGCATGGCCTCCCTGATCCTGCAAAGTCTGCGGAAGGATCCTCGTATTCTTCGGATCAAGGAGAGGGACCATTACTGGCTGGCCACTCTCCTTGATCCACGGTACAAGGGTAAGGTTGCGGACCTTATGTTACCGTCGCAGAGGGAGCAGAGGATGAGACAACTCCGGGAGGCCTTGCAGAAAGGTCTGTGCAACGTGTTCCCAGAGACTGGGAGGTTACAAACTCCTGGTCCTGGACAACGAGTTGCTGAGGCTTCGGCCAGTCAAAGAAGGAGCGGTGGGGAAGGTGGCCGTCTGACCGATGCGTTCAGACAATTCTTTAGTCCGCAGCCCCAAAGTATGATCGGTTCCAGCAACCATCGCCAGCGCCTGATAAACATGGTGCAGGAATATCTAGGGGCAAGGTCAGACTTGGACACCTTCCCCACCGAAAATCCTCTGGCTTACTGGGTCTTGAGGATGGATCACTGGCCAGAGCTTGCACAGTATGCAATTGAGCTACTGGCCTGTCCTGCATCCAGCGTTCTTTCGGAACGCACATTCAGTGCTGCTGGAGGATTTGTCACGGATCACAGGGTGCGCCTGTCCACCGACTCGGTTGATCGACTGACTTTCATCAAGATGAACCAGTCTTGGATCACCACCAGCTACCACACACCTGATGCTGATATAACAGACTAATTGATTTTAACATGTCACATCCCTTCAAGACTGATGCTGATGCTGAGTGCCTGTGCTGTTATGTTGACTGGCTATCCGAGTCCTCCGAGTCCTCAATGATACGATTGATGATGATAGCTTGGAAGATCATTTTTGTTTATGGGTGCTGCCACCAGTGGCTAAGGCCCAATTTTTCAGCCCCTGTTTAACAGGGGCGTGTAATTACAATTTTTGAAGCAATACTTTGCAACAGGGCTCATTGCTGTGCTCGAAGTACAGTATCTGTGAGGGGTTGGAGTGTTGTGCCACCAGTGCCTAAGGCCCAATTTTTCAGCCCCTGTTTAACAGGGGCGTGTCATTACAATTTTTGAAGCAATACTTTGCAACAGGGCTCATTGCTGTGCTCCAAGTACAGTATCTGTGAGGGGTTGGAGTGTTGTGCCACCAGTGCCTAAGGCCCAATTTTTCAGCCCCTGTTTAACAGGGGCGTGTCATTACAATTTTTGAAGCAATACTTTGCAACAGGGCTCATTGCTGTGCTCCAAGTACAGTATCTGTGAGGGGTTGTAGTGTTGTGCCACCAGTGCCTAAGGCCCAATTTTTCAGCCCCTGTTCAACAGGGGCATGTAATTACAATTCTTGATCTAATAATTCACAGCAGGGCCCATTGCTGCACCCACCAAGAGTAACTCTGAGGGCTTACAGTGTTGTGGCAACGCCACCACCACCACCACCACAAAAGGCCCAATTTTTCAGCCCCTGTTCAAAAGGGGCATGTAATTACAATTCTTGATCTAATAATTCACAGCAGGGCCCATTCCTGCACCCACCAAGAGTAACTCTGAGGGCTTACAGTGTTGTGGCAACACCACCACCACCACCACCACCACGAAAGGCCCAATTTTTCAGCCCCTGTTCAACAGGGGCATGCAATTACAATTCTTGATCTAATAATTCACAGCAGGGCCCATTGCTGCACCCACCAAGAGTAACTGTCAGGGCTTACAGTGTTGTGGCACCAGCACCACCATCAAAGGCCCAATTTTTACTACCACTGTTCAACAATTATATGTAATTACAATTCCTGATATAATAGTTGACAACAGGGCGTTCCAGCACCAACCAAGAGTAACTGTGAGTGCTTACAGTGTTGTGCCAACACCAACAACTAAGGGGCCTATTTCTGCAGAGTATATACGGCAGGTCCCTACTTTCAAACATCCAACTTACAAACGACTCCTACTTGCAAACGCAAGAAGACAACAGGAAGTGAGAGGAAATCTACCCCTAGGAAGGAAAATTCTCTCCTGTAAGAATTAATATGGGAGAAAGGTGTCTCCTCTGTACTGATGCTTTATCAGCAATCCTTGTTTCAAGAAAAACACCACATTTCAAAAACAGTTGTCATTGGGACGGAAAGTGAGGTGAAATGTTCTGAACAGGGGCACAGACAGCAAAACAAATGTTACAGGGGTGATAACCCTTACCTATGTTTTCCAAAAAGTTTAAAAATAGATTTTTGGTCTGGAGCTACACTTAAACAATGTACCTGTTCAAAATTACAAACAGATTCTACATAAGAACAAACCTACAGCCCCTGTCTTGTATGCACCGCCTGTATACGGCTGTTCAGAGTATATAGGGCCTTTTTTATTTTATGTGCGGGGTTTCCCTTAATATCCATACAAGACCCAAAGGGGCTGGTAATGGGCTGGGGTAGGGGGGGGGGGGGTCATGGGGTAGCTATGCCATTTTTCTTAAAGATTTTCATCCATATTACCGGGACCAGACATTACATTAAAGCCGCAAGCAGTTTTAAATGGCTTTTTTTTCCTTTAGAAGTGTCATTTTGTGCAGGGACAGTTCTAAACACGGGAAACACGTGGCACTTCACAGGCATACTTTAGACACCCCCCAGGTACGATATTTAAAGGAATATTTGACTTTTTTTTTCACTTTATGCATCATTAAAATGACTGCTCCCGAAAAACGACCGTTTTTAAAACTTCTTTTTGCATGTCCCCTGGTGCAGAACCCGGGTTCCCAAACCCTTTTTAGGACAATAACATGCATAATAGTCGTTATAATTAGCACTTTAGAATTCGAACGTTCGCATCCATTGTATTTAATAGGGTTCTAATGTTCGTACGAACTTTCGGTCCGTTCGCGGGTTCTGGTGCGAACCGAACCCGGGGGTGTTCGGCTCATCACTACTGGCAACACGTAAGTGTTGAACCGGCCAGGTAAAAGGGTTATTTCATTTTTTTTGCCTGTGTCATTTATATTAGATCACTTTGAATTGTATTAAAAGGAATAGACTCAAAAAAGTGTAAGGCTCCATGTACACTGAAGCTGATAAACTGCAGTTTATTGGCGTTTTTAGAAAAAGCTCATTAACTGCACTCTATGTTAGCCTATGTGTTCATGTACACGTAGCATTTTTTAGCGTTAATGAGCAGTGCAGTTAATGGGCGTTTTTCTGAACAGCATAAATTTGCGTTCAAATTGCAGTTTTTTGGGCGGTAAAAAATGGAAGAAAACGACTAACGCTCATAAACGCGCATAAACGCGCATAAACGGCCGATAATTAGCGTTTGGCGTTTTTATGAAATATGTAAAAAAAAATGCATTCTGGGATTTTTGGAGTGTCCTTGGTGTTAAGGCTCCATGTACACTGAAGCTGATAAACTGCAGTTTATTGGCGTTTTTTTTTTTAAAGCCCATTATCTGCACTCTATGTTAGCCTATGTGTTCATGTACACATGGTCGGTTTTTAGCGTTAATGAGAAGTGGAGTTAATGGGCTTTTTTTCTGAATGCAAGAAATTTGCGTTCAAAGTGCCGTTTTTCGGTGGTAAAAAACACTAAAAAACGCTAAACGCCCAAAAACGCTAATAAACACTAATAAACGCTTATGGACGCTCAAAAACGCAGCTCGACATTTTTTTTTTGCGTTTTTTGATCCATTGAAAAAAAAAAAAAAAAAGCTAAGAAAACGCAACACTGAAAAACGCTAATAAACGCTATTGCAAAAACGCTAAAAAACGTTGAAAGGCTCCCTGCAAAGCTACTGGCGTTTTTTATAGCTTTTTTTTAGCGTCCAGTGTACATGGAGCCTTATACAATAAAAACGCTCATTAACGCTGATGCTGAAAAACGCTTATAAACGCTAATAAACGCTAGTACAAACTGCTGATAGAAGCTATATTTAAAAGCAGCTTTTTCTGCCAGAAATCTGGCGTTCAAAACGGACGTTTTTGAGCTTCAGTGTACATGGAGCCTTAAAAGGGGGAATTTTTAATTTTGGAAAATAAAATAAATAATAAAGCCTAACAGTAAATATTGTCTCCCTGAGCTGAGTGATGATGTCATAATATTGGGTGTTATGTGAGATTGTTACATTGTAATGTCAGTGAGGTCAATCCTTACCTGTTCCTCCTTATGGAGAAACAGAAATGATGAATGGAGGAGGATGAGTGCTGATTACACGATCTCCTCCACTGCCTTGAATGACAACTCAGGGTGGTGCGATTCTGATACCAATCACTGACAATCAGTCTCTTAATTGGTTAAAGAACAGAATATTTATATTAAATGATAAGATAAAAGCATAAAAAAAAATGTGCTTGTTTGGGGAGATTTCCCTTCTCTTCCTGCTCCATAGCCAATATATTTATATATATAAAAAAGAACTACCCCCATAAAAAAAAAGAACTCCCCATACTTTATATATAAAAAAAATACCTCCCCCTCCTATATATTAAAAAAATAACAACTTCCCGCTACAAAAAAAAGCATATACCGTATTTTCTGGCGTATAAGGCGACTGGGCCTATAAGACGACCCCCTAATTTTGTAGCTAAAATTTTGGATTTGAGATATACTTGCCGTATAAGACGACCCCCTTCAGGTGCTTCAGATGGAGGGTCCGGTGCCAAATGGAGGGTCCGGTGCCAGATAGAGGGTCCGGTGCCAGATAGAGGGTCCGGTGTCAGATGGAGGGTCCAGTGCTTCAAACCAGTGCTTTGGACCAGGGTCCGGTGATGGATGGCGAGGTGGCCGTGAAAGGAAGAGGAGCCAAGGGGTAGCCGCATTCGGTAACATTACTGTACGGTATACGGTATTTTCAGTATACCGCGCTGAGCCAATCACGGCGAGCGATGTATTCTATTAATGAATACAAAGCCTGCTCGGATTGGCTTTGAGATTCAGAGAGGCGCGGGCTGATGATATTACAACCTCTGCCAATCCGAGCAGGCTTTGTATTCATTAATAGAATACATCGCTTGCCGTGATTGGCAGAGGTTGCAACATCATCAGCCCGCGCCTCTCTGAATCTCAAAGCCAATCAGAGCAGGCTTTGTATTCATTAATAGAATACATCGCTCGCCGTGATTGGGTCAGCGGACATTAATGCTGACAAGCCTGACATCCATATACCGGCGTATAAGACGACCCCCGATTTTTAGCCGTGTAATTTCGGGGTAAAAAGTCGTCTTATACGCCGGAAAATACAGTAAAAAAAAGACTAACTATATATATATATATATATATATATATATATATGTATATATATATATATTTTTTTTTTTTTATTTTTTTTATTTTTTATTTTTTTTTTTAATTTATGTAGCGGGTTGTTACATTTAGGGGGAGCATCTGAGTGGTAACTAGGCTCAGATGCACTAATTGTTAGGTTTCATGGACTATTTCTGTCCCTGGGAGATGGTACTGGTGTGTAGTTTCCTGGGGCCTATAGGTGGCGCTGTTGCCATGGGCCCGGGTTGAACCGCAGTACAAGGTTGTGCTTTTTTTGTCCCCTCTTGGCAGCAGTACGGGGAGGCGGGGAACCTGCTGTGCCTGTCAGGAGAGGATATAAAAGGGGGCGGCCATCTTCCAGCAGGGTCGGTTCCGCACTCAGGCACCTTAGACCTGGGTGCGTGTGTTTCGCCTCCGGGTTCCCTGGGTTCGGAGGCCTGGTCGGGTTGTCTCCGGGTGCCCTAGGCCCAAAGACGGAGCTGCTGTTCCATCCCAGATACCTTTAGTCTGGGGTGAGGTACTTTGGAGAACAGCCCGGAGCACAGAAGCCTTCGGCTGAGATCCGCCAGGGACCGAGACTCCCAGGGATCTGCCCTGGAAGGAGACCCGTATCCAGGACGAGGAGGCCAGGGAGGTGACCCTTTCTGAAGACCCAGCGCAGAGTCGTGGTGACAGATGGGGCCTCTGGTAACTCTCTGGAGGGATGTTCTTATCCTAAAAAAAGGGGCCAGTTTACTAACGGAAGGAAGTGCGGGTTCTTTAAGTCACAGTGGCAGTGACACTACGCACACAAGGTCAGTGGCAGTGGCTTTCATCTTTTTTTCACCCGGTCAGTGGCAGTGACCAACTTCATGGTCTGTGGCAGAGGCCGTGCGCCAAGCCTGTTTGTGCTGATCAGAGCAGGAGAAAACCCAATTCAAGTTTGTGCCTGAACCTCCTCCCACCTTATCTGACCTGTGTCTTGTCCCAACCTGTCTGCTCTCAAATAGACTGTTTATTGTGCTGAGAAAATAAATAAGAGTTGGACCTTTCAGTTGGTGTGGACAGTTGCTTACTGGGGAGAACTAAAGGCTTGTTTCTGACTACCACAGAAATGAGGTCAGCACTGGAGGTTTTTAAACACTGGCTGCAGGCAGGCCCGAGAAACTAACACCGCTCAACCTCCCTATTTAGGAGGGTACGGGCTTGTGGTGCGGTGTGCCTCATTCTTTCCTGCGGAGGAGCCAAGCAGAAGAAAAGCAGGTAAAGTTTGGGGTTGGTGCGCTACATTTAAAACAAACTCCCCCCACATCTAAATAATAGTGGCAAGTTGTAATCCCCCTCTCCATGCTCCAGCACCATCCCCAACTTCCTATTTGGTCGAGTGCTGGAGGTCCTATTCAGCATGTCATTCTTCCCATTTCCCCTAGGGGGCGTGTTATCATGCAGGCTGGGCTCACAGTACTTGGGCACTTACACACCATTACGAGAGCACTGCTCAGTCCTTGAAGAATGCCCTCCACCTTCACAGGAAAAAAATAATCTGCAGTCACATCACCAGGCCAGCAAGGGGACTTCTCTAGAAACAGAATGTATAGGGGTTTAAAAAATAATAAATGAGGGGCTTTAGGGATAGGGGGAAAAGTGAGTGGGCGGGGTGGTCTAAAATTCCTGGAGTCCCCTTTTTTATTTATTTTTGTACATGCAAACAGTGTAAGTGCCTGGTATCAGTTTTTAGCAATCCCTGTACTGCAGAGCACAGACTGGGAGAGGGAGAGGCAGCATATTGAGCCACTCAGTTGTGTTGCAGTGTTTATTTGTTTACAAGGAACATGTGGGTGTCACTCAGGCCACTTGGCTCCGCCCACAAGTGAAACACTTGGAAAAAGAAAGATTGCGCTCTATCGCAAAATTACCGGGAGAACTGGAAACAGGTGCTCTAGTGCAGGGATGTATAAAAACTTTATAAGCCAAGGGACAGTTTACTGACCTTCAGACTTGTCATTGGGAGAAATCGTGTCCCATTGTTGGTGTTATTGGGTGGAATTGTGCCCCTTCGTTGGTGTCATTAGGAGGAATTGTGCCCCATCGTTGGTGTCATTGGTAGGAATTGTGCCCCTTCATTGGTGTCATTGGGAGGAATTGTGCACCTTCGTTGGTGTTATTGGGTGGAACTGTGCCCCTTCGTTGGTGTCATTGGGAGGAATTGTGCCCCATAATTGGTGTCATTGGTAGGAATTGTCTCCCTTTGTTGGTGTCATTGGGAGGAATTGTGCCCCATAATTGGTGTCATTGGGAGGAATTGTGCCCCATAATTGGTGTCATTGGTAGGAATTGTCTCCCTTTGTTGGTGTCATTGGGAGGAATTGTGTCCCTTCGTTGGTGTTATTGGGTGGAACTGTGCCCCTTCGTTGGTGTCATTGGGAGGAATTGTGCCCCATAATTGGTGTCATTGGTAGGAATTGTCTCCCTTTGTTGATGTCATTGGTAGGAATTGTGTCCCTTCGTTAGTGTCATTGGGAGTAATTGTGCCCCTTCGTTGGTGTCATTGGTAGGAATTGTGTCCCTTCGTTGGTGTCATTGGCAGGAATTGTGCCCCTTCGTTAGTGTCGTTGGGAGTAATTGTGCCCCTTCGTTGGTGTCATTGGGAGAAATTGTGTCCCTTCGTTGATGTCATTGGTAGGAATTGTGTCCCTTCGTTAGTGTCATTGGGAGTAATTGTGCCCCTTCGTTGGTGTCATTGGGAGAAATTGTGTCCCTTCGTTGGTGTCATTGGTAGGAATTGTGTCCCTTCGTTGGTGTCATTGGTAGGAATTGTGCCCCTTCGTTGGTGTCATTGGGAGGAATTGTGTCCCTTCGTTGGTGTCATTGGGAGAAATTGTGTCCCTTCGTTGGTGTCATTGGGTGGAATTGTGTCCCTTCGTTGGTGTTATTGGGTGGAACTGTGCCCCTTTCTTTGGTGTCATTGGGAGGAATTGTGCCCCATAATTGGTGTCATTGGTAGGAATTGTCTCCCTTTGTTGGTGTCATTGGGAGGAATTGTGTCCCTTCGTTGGTGTCATTGGTAGGAATTGTGTCCCTTCGTTAGTGTCATTGGGAGTAATTGTGCCCCTTCGTTGGTGTCATTGGGAGAAATTGTGTCCCTTCGTTGATGTCATTGGTAGGAATTGTGTCCCTTCGTTAGTGTCATTGGGAGTAATTGTGCCCCTTCGTTGGTGTCATTGGGAGAAATTGTGTCCCTTCGTTGGTGTCATTGGGTGGAATTGTGTCCCTTCGTTGGTGTCATTGGGAGGAATTGTGTCCCTTTGTTGGTGTCATTGGGAGGAATTGTGTCCCTTCGTTGGTGTCATTGGTAGGAATTGTGCCCCTTCGTTAGTGTCGTTGGGAGTAATTGTGCCCCTTCGTTGGTGTCATTGGGAGAAATTGTGTCCCTTCGTTGATGTCATTGGTAGGAATTGTGTCCCTTCGTTAGTGTCATTGGGAGTAATTGTGCCCCTTCGTTGGTGTCATTGGGAGAAATTGTGTCCCTTCGTTGGTGTCATTGGTAGGAATTGTGTCCCTTCATTGGTGTCATTGGTAGGAATTGTGCCCCTTCGTTGGTGTCATTGGGAGGAATTGTGTCCCTTCGTTGGTGTCATTGGGAGGAATTGTGTCCCTTCGTTGGTGTCATTGGGTGGAATTGTGTCCCTTCGTTGGTGTCATTGGGAGGAATTGTGTCCCTTCGTTGGTGTCATTGGGAGGAATTGTGTCCCTTCGTTGGTGTCATTGGTAGGAATTGTGTCCCTTCGTTGGTGTCATTGGTAGGAATTGTGTCCCTTCGTTGGTGTCATTGGGAGGAATTGTGTCCCTTCGTTGGTGTCATTGGGAGGAATTGTGCCCCTTCGTTGGTGTCATTGGGAGGAATTGTGTCCCTTCGTTGGTGTCATTGGTAGTAATTGTGTCCCTTCGTTGGTGTCATTGGTAGGAATTGTGTCCCTTCATTGATGTCATTGGTAGGAATTGTGTCCCTTCGTTGGTGTCATTGGGAGGAATTGTGCCCCTTCGTTGGTGTCATTGGGAGGAATTGTGCCCCTTCGTTGGTGTCATTGGGAGGAATTGTGTCCCTTCGTTGGTGTCATTGGGAGGAATTGTGTCCCTTCGTTGGTGTCATTGGGAGGAATTGTGTCCCTTCGTTGGTGTCATTGGTAGGAATTGTGTCCCTTCGTTGGTGTCATTGGTAGGAATTGTGTCCCTTCGTTGGTGTCATTGAGAGGAATTGTGCCCCTTCGTTGGTGTCATTGTGAGGAATTGTGCCCCTTCGTTGGTGTCATTGTGAGGAATTGTGTCCCATCGTTGGTGTCATTAAGAGGAATTGTGTCCCATCGTTGGTGTCATTGGGAGTAATTGTGCCCCTTCGTTGGTGTCATTGGGAGAAATTGTGTCCCTTCGTTGGTGTCATTGGGTGGAATTGTGTCCCTTCGTTGGTGTCATTGGGAGGAATTGTGTCCCTTCGTTGGTGTCATTGGGAGGAATTGTGTCCCTTCGTTGGTGTCATTGGTAGGAATTGTGCCCCTTCGTTAGTGTCGTTGGGAGTAATTGTGCCCCTTCGTTGGTGTCATTGGGAGAAATTGTGTCCCTTCGTTGATGTCATTGGTAGGAATTGTGTCCCTTCGTTAGTGTCATTGGGAGTAATTGTGCCCCTTCGTTGGTGTCATTGGGAGAAATTGTGTCCCTTCGTTGGTGTCATTGGTAGGAATTGTGTCCCTTCATTGGTGTCATTGGTAGGAATTGTGCCCCTTCGTTGGTGTCATTGGGAGGAATTGTGTCCCTTCGTTGGTGTCATTGGGAGGAATTGTGTCCCTTCGTTGGTGTCATTGGGTGGAATTGTGTCCCTTCGTTGGTGTCATTGGGAGGAATTGTGTCCCTTCGTTGGTGTCATTGGGAGGAATTGTGTCCCTTCGTTGGTGTCATTGGTAGGAATTGTGTCCCTTCGTTGGTGTCATTGGTAGGAATTGTGTCCCTTCGTTGGTGTCATTGGGAGGAATTGTGTCCCTTCGTTGGTGTCATTGGGAGGAATTGTGCCCCTTCGTTGGTGTCATTGGGAGGAATTGTGTCCCTTCGTTGGTGTCATTGGTAGTAATTGTGTCCCTTCGTTGGTGTCATTGGTAGGAATTGTGTCCCTTCATTGATGTCATTGGTAGGAATTGTGTCCCTTCGTTGGTGTCATTGGGAGGAATTGTGCCCCTTCGTTGGTGTCATTGGGAGGAATTGTGCCCCTTCGTTGGTGTCATTGGGAGGAATTGTGTCCCTTCGTTGGTGTCATTGGGAGGAATTGTGTCCCTTCGTTGGTGTCATTGGGAGGAATTGTGTCCCTTCGTTGGTGTCATTGGTAGGAATTGTGTCCCTTCGTTGGTGTCATTGGTAGGAATTGTGTCCCTTCGTTGGTGTCATTGAGAGGAATTGTGCCCCTTCGTTGGTGTCATTGTGAGGAATTGTGCCCCTTCGTTGGTGTCATTGTGAGGAATTGTGTCCCATCGTTGGTGTCATTAAGAGGAATTGTGTCCCATCGTTGGTGTCATTGGAAGGAATTGTGCCCCTTCGTTGGTGTCATTGTGAGGAATTGTGCCCCATCGTTGGTGTCATTGGTAGGAATTGTGCCCCTTCATTGGTGTCATTGGGAGGAATTGTGCACCTTTGTTGGTGTTATTGGGTGGAACTGTGCCCCTTCGTTGGTGTCATTGGGAGGAATTGTGCCCCATAATTGGTGTCATTGGTAGGAATTGTGTCCCTTCGTTGGTGTCATTGGTAGGAATTGTATCCCTTCTTCCGGATTCATTGGTAGGAATTTTATCCCTTCCATTGGTGTCATTGGGAGGAATTGTGCACCTTCGTTGGTGTTATTGGGTGGAACTGTGCCCCTTCGTTGGTGTCATTGGGAGGAATTGTGCCCCATAATTGGTGTCATTGGTAGGAATTGTCTCCCTTTGTTGGTGTCATTGGGAGGAATTGTGTCCCTTCGTTGGTGTCATTGGTAGGAATTGTGTCCCTTCGTTGGTGTTATTGGGTGGAACTGTGCCCCTTTCTTTGGTGTCATTGGGAGGAATTGTGCCCCATAATTGGTGTCATTGGTAGGAATTGTCTCCCTTTGTTGGTGTCATTGGGAGGAATTGTGTCCCTTCGTTGGTGTCATTGGTAGGAATTGTGTCCCTTCGTTGGTGTCATTGGCAGGAATTGTGCCCCTTCGTTAGTGTCATTGGGAGTAATTGTGCCCCTTCGTTGGTGTCATTGGGAGAAATTGTGTCCCTTCGTTGATGTCATTGGTAGGAATTGTGTCCCTTCGTTAGTGTCATTGGGAGTAATTGTGCCCCTTCGTTGGTGTCATTGGGAGAAATTGTGTCCCTTCGTTGGTGTCATTGGTAGGAATTGTGTCCCTTCGTTGGTGTCATTGGTAGGAATTGTGCCCCTTCGTTGGTGTCATTGGGAGGAATTGTGTCCCTTCGTTGGTGTCATTGGGAGGAATTGTGTCCCTTCGTTGGTGTCATTGGGTGGAATTGTGTCCCTTCGTTGGTGTCATTGGGAGGAATTGTGTCCCTTCGTTGGTGTCATTGGTAGGAATTGTGTCCCTTCGTTGGTGTCATTGGTAGGAATTGTGTCCCTTCGTTGGTGTCATTGGTAGGAATTGTGTCCCTTCGTTGGTGTCATTGGGAGGAATTGTGTCCCTTCGTTGGTGTCATTGGGAGGAATTGTGTCCCTTCGTTGGTGTCATTGGTAGTAATTGTGTCCCTTCGTTGGTGTCATTGGTAGGAATTGTGTCCCTTCATTGATGTCATTGGTAGGAATTGTGTCCCTTCGTTGGTGTCATTGGGAGGAATTGTGCCCCTTCGTTGGTGTCATTGGGAGGAATTGTGCCCCTTCGTTGGTGTCATTGGGAGGAATTGTGTCCCTTCGTTGGTGTCATTGGGAGGAATTGTGTCCCTTCGTTGGTGTCATTGGGAGGAATTGTGTCCCTTCGTTGGTGTCATTGGTAGGAATTGTGTCCCTTCGTTGGTGTCATTGGTAGGAATTGTGTCCCTTCGTTGGTGTCATTAAGAGGAATTGTGTCCCATCGTTGGTGTCATTGGAAGGAATTGTGCCCCTTCGTTGGTGTCATTGTGAGGAATTGTGCCCCATCGCTGGTGTCATTAGGAGGAATTATGTCCCTTCATTGGTGTCATTGGGAGGAATTGTGTCCCTTCATTGGTGTCATTGGGAGGAATTGTGTCCCTTCATTGGTGTCATTGGGCGGAATTGTGCCCCTTCGTTGGTGTCATTAAGAGGAATTTTATCCCTTCATAGGTGTCTTTGGGAGAAATTGTGCCCCTTCGTTGGTGTCATTGTGAGGAATTGTGCCCCAATGATACCAGTGACAGGACACTATTCCTCCCAATGATACCGGTGACAGGACACTATTCTTCCCACTGACACCAGTGATGGGACACTATGCCTCGTCCTACTGACCACAGCTGCTGTCTAAGTTTTCTACTGCCATTGGCCACAGTCCGGCTCCCCTAATGTCGAATTGTGTCCCATCGTTGGTGTCATTGAGAGGAATTTTATCCCTTCATAGGTGTCATTGGGAGAAATTGTGCCCCTTCGTTGGTGTCATTGTGAGGAATTGTGCCCCAATGATACCAGTGATGGGACACTATTCCTCCCAATAATACCAGTGACAGGACACTGTTCCTCCCAATGATACCAGTGACAGGACACTGTTCCTCCCAATGATACCAGTGACAGGACACTATTCCTCCCACTGACACCAATGATGGGACACTATTCCTCCCCATGATACCAGTGATGGGACACTATTCCTCCCCATGATACCAGTGAAGGGAAACTATTCCTCCCACTGACACCAGTGATGGCACATCATGCCTTGTCCTACTGACCACAGCTGCTGTCTAAGTTTTCTTTTCTACTGCCATTGGCCACAGTCCGGCTCCCCTAATGTCTGAAGGACAGTAAACTGGCCCTTTGTTAAGAGAGTTTGAAGATCCTTACTCTAAATGAATCAAAAACTCAGGGAGTGAGATATTCTGACACCAATAACTGGCAATCAATATATTCTATTTAAAGCTGAACTCCAGGAACATATTCATATAACAGTCTGACTCAGGGCCAGGCTGGTTGGATCCAATATATCACATACCATCATGGTCTGCCGCTGGAGAAGCCACAATGGACAATGTGTTGTGTATTTTTCTGGAGGGGTGGGAGCAACTTCCCTCTGCTGCCAGAAACAATAGAGCATCTGCAGGCTCTAATTGGCCAAGGTGGAGAGGCGGGGTGGATGACATCATGATCTCCACATTGCCCAATCAGAGCCTGTTTAGTATTCAGACAGAAATACAAGGCAGTTCCTTAGAGGCAGAGGGATGGGAGCACAGATACTCCATTGTTTACCCCTGTAGTGGGAGGGGGGGGGGCACTGAAAGGGTATTTTTTTTAGTTCTGGACATCAGATTTAAATGTATAAAAGCAGAGATTTGTGTAGTTAGTAAAATTAATACAATACATTAATGAAGTAATATTAATACAAACAATTACATTTTTAAATAATGTTTTTAGTAAAGATGTCACACGATCAAAGTCTCAGCTGACGTTTTATTGCATTGTAATGAGATGAACAAATCTACTTTTATTTGATTAGTCTTGGGAATCTCAAATGTAGGAATCTTTGTATAAAATATTCACATATTCAGAGCAAAAATTGCTGTATTTCCTCTGATGCACAATGTTCCTATATCATCAGTGCCATCTAGTGGCCATAGTGCTTTTTTCCCCCCAGAAATTAGGCAAACAGTAGAAGAAAAAAATAGGGCCACTAGATGGCACTGGTGATTTTTTTAATTCTAAAGCCAGTGGTGTGTGAAACACACCCAAAAACTCCACCCGGTGCCAAAAAAAAGTTCCCACACATAGAGAGTGACACAAAATGTGCAACGGGTGTTACACGATCCTCCCAAGGAAGGCCCTTACCCTGATCCCCCGGGGCGTTAGGCTCCAGATGGGGACTGAGCAGGGCGGACTGACAACTCATGGGGCCCTCGGGCAATAGGAGATTATGGGGCCCCCGGGAAATAGGAGATTATGGGGCCCCCAGGCAATAGATTATGGTGCCACACAGTACTGTATACACACACATACAGTATACATACACAGTATGCACACAGACACACAATATACACACACAGTATACATACACACATGTAGCGGGTATGTACTTTCCCAGGTGTAAATTTAACTGGCAGAGACACCAGTGATGTGTAATTCCCTGCAGCCCAGCAGGTGGCGCTGTCGCCATGGGCTGGGGGTTGATCCATTGCTGTGTGCCGGGCCTCCTTTTTGTCCTCCCTCGGCAGCAGTATGGTGGGGCGGGGAACCCGCCGTGCTTGCTGGGAGAGGGTATAAAGGGGCCGGCCATCTTTGTCACGGGGTCGAGTCCCAGGCACCTTCAGCCTGTGGGCGGTGGTTCGTGTCGGTCCTCTAGGCGGCCTAGGCCTAGAGGACAGCCGGAGGTCGTGTTCCATCTCAGGCACCTTTAGCCTGGGGTGAGGTACTCGAGAGGATGGTCTGGAGCTCAGTGCCCAACACTGAGTTCCGCGAGGGAAGGAGGTCCTAGGGAACCCAGGGATTGGGTACCCGAATCCGGAAGGCGTAATGGACCGGGGGGAGCTCCTCACTTGAAGACCGGGTGCAGCAGACTGCCAGTGACAGGTGAGCCTCCCACCGGAGACCGCCTGAAAGGAAATTCCCCCTCTCTCGGAAACCGCAACCCACTTTCAGGAAAGAAAGTGGAGAGTTCATTGTGTCTGGGCCTACTCACATCCACACCTCCTTTTCTGTTCTGTTTTCTAAGGGAGTCTAACTGATTATGCTGTTCACTCGAGAAGAATAAAGGAGTGTTGGACTTTAATGGTGTGGGGCTTTTTTCTGGTGGACATTGTTCAAGTTAATCCCACGTGGAGGTCTTAGGTGCACAACACTGACCCGAAGGTATAGAAAGAACTTTGCTTACACCACACTGACACCTGTGGTGAAGGTCAGGCGTGGTGTCCCCGCTCTCTCCCCTCTGAGGTACCCCTAGACAAGAAGAGAAACGAGCTGATGCGAAGAGGGGAGTGAGGAGGGCGCTACACGTGGGGGCTCAGGTCCGGTATAGTGTTTGTGCACCACGGAATTTAATGTGTCTGCTGGAGGAGTTACGCGAGTAGGCAGGCCTTCATTGGCCAAAGTGCATCCCTGTGCTCGAAGTCGTGGACATGACCCATTGAAGGGAAAGGCCCGCGCAGAAGAGCGAGGAGAGGGGGAAGCTCAGCCGTGTGAGGGACTACACGTGGGGGCTTCTATTTGCACTGCGCCACCAGGCACACCCCCATCGCTTAGTTCGTGGGCGTGACTCAGAAACAGAAAAGAAGAAAAGCCTGCGAACTGGAGCAAAAGGGGAGGAGTCCAATACGTGTGAAGGACTACACGTGGGACGTTGGCGCAAAAACTTTGCAGTGTGCGATGGATCAGCAACAGGTCGCCATGTTCGGACATACATCGTGGATTCCAGTTCACCCTTCCACCACGACATTGACTGCTGCTGCTCCGGTAACAGATACGAGGATCCGGCTAAAGCCAAGGGGTCGATTCGCCCTGTATTCGTGCATGGACGTTGAGGCCCTGGGTGTGATTTGTCCCGGCTGTTCGGGACTGGTGTGCCAACTGAAGCCATTCGGGCGATGCAAGGCCTGTGGGGAGTTCCTGTTTGAAGTGGATCCAGCAGTGGAGAAACCGAGAACCATTTATCCCGGCCGTGCTGCAGGCAACACCACTCAGAGAGGAGGAATCACTGCTTTGACAGCCATCCCTGCGCACACTGCAGCGACCGCGGAGGAGGTCATGAAAGCTCAACGGGAGAAATCCGAGGATGCTGACTCGGTCACCACTGTCTCGCAGCATCCACCACCGAAGAGAAAGACTGGCATGGTAGCCCCGACCAGCGTTTGTGGTGGACCGTCTCGCCCGCTTACGCCCGGCAGGATGGATCCGTCGACAAGAGTTCCGGACGTCCCGATTCAAGCAAAGACCGAGGTAAGCCTGGCGGAGAGATTTGGTGTGTGGGAAGAGGTGAAAGCTCAGTCTCCACTACAGGGTACCTACCCGCGGAGGAGTGTGACACCTCTGACCTGGAGTCGCTCTCGGACATGGGAGACGACGTTGCTATAGATGAACTGTTTGCGGAAAAGGGCTGGGACAAAGTACCTCTCGCTTCTTCCCGGAGAACCAGGGATCCACCCATGTCTACAGGGGAAAGTACACCCCGGGTGAAGGCACCATCGCCTGAAGAGGGGTCCCGTCCCCGGCCTGCCTCTACATCCCCAGTACCATCTGTACCGAAGACCGGGGAAAAGAGACTGTTACTGCGGGCACCAATGCCCCGACCAGATGTGGTCAAGGTCCCTCGCCACCCGGACTCAATATTTTTGCCTGGCAAAGGGGACAGAGCTACTATGCCTCCTTTGGCCAGACTACAACGCCTATTTGGTCAGAAGGTTGCTGCGGAGTACGGATGGGAGTATCCATACTTGTCCAAGGAACTGCTCTATGAGGTGGAAGTGTGCCGGGAGCGCTGGTACAATGACTTTGTGTGGACTCACCTTCAGATTCCACACGCACGCAGGTACCTGGCATGCTCTCCCAAGGCCTCTCAACGTTTTAAGGACTGCAAGGCAGAGTGGATGTTGGGACGGCACATCCATGCAGACAAGGTGCTGATCCGGCGCAAGGAAGGAGAAGATGTAGAGTATCATCTGGAGACCATGGACCAGCACTTGAAGCCGCTTGTTCTGCCGCATCCTCGTTTCTACCTGTAGGAGAGAAAAGACTCCGTTCTTGTTATGCTGCTGAACTTTCTGGGGCCTGTTGCTTTCATTGCCCAGAGGAATTAAGAACTGTTCCTGGTTTGTTCTTTACTTTTCCAGCAAGAGATCATGGACTCTGGGGTAGATAGGGCCAAAGAGAAGAGGAAAAGTTCCACAAGTGCAGTTACCGCGACGCTGTCACCAGGTGGCAGTGTTGCGCAACGTTAAACACTTTACACACACTCACTCCTTGGAGGAAAGGGATTTCTTTACGGAGAAGTTTATTTTCTCTCACACGAAGACATGTGTCAGGGTTTATGTGTGGTAAATTCGTTTTTTCCCTCTGCAGGAGAGCATCCCATCAAGATCACTGAGAATGGGGTGGACCTTAGTCAGGATGGGTGGGAAAAGTATAATGTGAATATGTGATTCAAAGTTATGGTTAACTGTTGTTGTTCCCTTTCCCTTTTATATAGGGCTCAGACACAATTGCTTTAGTTGATCAAGTTTTTCAAAAGTTTTATATTTTTGTACAACTGTTAGTTGGTCTCTGGATTGGATTATGCCAGCCCTTGAGGGTATGATTTGTTCCAGACACTGGGGACCAGTGTCAAATCACCAGGGGGAGAGTGTAGCGGGTATGTACTTTCCCAGGTGTAAATTTAACTGGCAGAGACACCAGTGATGTGTAATTCCCTGCAGCCCAGCAGGTGGCGCTGTCGCCATGGGCTGGGGGTTGATCCATTGCTGTGTGGCGGGCCTCCTTTTTGTCCTCCCTCGGCAGCGGTATGGTGGGGCGGGGAACCCACCGTGCTTGCTGGGAGAGGGTATAAAGGGGCCGGCCATCTTTGTCACGGGGTCAAGTCCCAGGCACCTTCATCCTGTGGGCGGGGGTTCATGTCGGTCCTCTAGGCGGCCTAGGCCTAGAGGACAGCTGGAGGTCGTGTTCCATCTCAGGCACCTTTAGCCTGGGGTGAGGTACTCGAGAGGATGGTCTGGAGCTCAGTGCCCAACACTGAGTTCCGCAAAGGGAAGGAGGTCCTAGGGAACCCAGGGATTGGGTACCCGAATCCGGAAGGCGCAATGGACCGGGGGGAGCTCCTCACTTGAAGACCGGGTGCAGCAGATTGCCAGTGACAGGTGAGCCTCCCACCGGAGACCGCCTGGAAGGAAATTCCCCCTCACTCGGAGACCGCAACCCACTTTCAGGAAAGAAAGTGGAGAGTTCATTGTGTCTGGGCCTACTCGCATCCACACCTCCTTTTCTGTTCTGTTTTCTAAGGGAGTCTAACTGATTATGCTGTTCACTCGAGAAGAATAAAGGAGTGTTGGACTTTAATGGTGTGGGGCTTTTTTCTGGTGGACATTGTTCAAGTTAATCCCACGTGTAGGTCTTAGGTGCACAACACTGACCCGAAGGTATAGAAAGAACTTTGCTTATACCACACTGACACCTGTGGTGAAGGTCAGGCGTGGTGTCCCCGCTCTCTCCCCTCTGAGGTCCCCTTAGACAAGAAGAGAAACAAGCTGATGCAAAGAGGGGAGTGAGGAGGGCGCTACACACAGAATACACATACAGACACACAGTACACATACACACACTTAGAAGGTACTGGAGAGGCGGGGCAGCTATAATCTTGGGATTTTTAGACCAAAAGGATGTCGGTAAGGGACATTTCAGGGACAGATGTAAAAAAAACACAGATCTTTACATACTGTCCCTGGTTTTACTGAGGCTGGCAACCCTGATGGGGCCCCCTAGTGGCATGGGGCCCTCGGGCAGTGCCCGAGTGCCCAAATGGTCAGTCCACCCCTGGGACTGGGGTATTCACTAGGTCCATCTGGCCAAAACCAGAAGGACCCCTCTCTCTGGAGGGTCTGCCGAAACAGACCCATCCAAGTACTCGGTGGGGCTCCCCCGAAGAGAGATCCCATGAGAGAGGGCGAACCAAGCCAGAAGGCCATGTCCACCCCCTCCCAAGACTTTCAGGGTAGGCCTGAGGACCCACACCCTACTAATCACACAGTGACAAAACGTGTAACATCAAACAAAAAAATACATAAAAGTGATGAACACAGGGGATAAATAAATAGAAAGTGGGGTGAAGGAAGGTGGGAGAAGTGATGGTGCTGATGATATTGGAGATAATCATATTAGGGAAAATACAGCAAATTTTCATACTCACTGCGTGGAGTTTTTATACATAGAATCCTTAAAGGAGTAGTAAAGTTACATGTTTTTTCACCTTAATGCATCCTATGCATTAAGGTGAAAAAACATTTGACAATACCGCCCCCCCCCCCCCGAGCCCCCGTTTTTCTTACCTGGCCCCTCGAAAGTCCCATGCTCGTCCCCGTCATCCGCTTCGTTTTTCAGCCTGGCCGCCGTTTGGCTACACTGGATGGATTGAAAGCAGCGCAGCCATTGGCTGGCGCTGCTGTCAATCACATCCAATGACGCGGCGCGCGGGGGGCGGGGCCGAGTGATACAGTCGGCGGCTATGGCCGCCGCTGTATCACGGGAGCGCGCCCGCAATCACTCCACACCATGCGAGCTCACTCGCATTAAGGTGTGGAGTCCTTGCGGGGAGGAGCCAAGACAGCCGCCGAGGGACCCCAGAAGACCAGGATCGGGGCCACTGTGTGCAAAACGAGCTGCACAGTGGAGGTAAGTATAAACTGTTTGTTATTTTTAGGCAAAAAAAAGGGAAGCTTTAGTGCTCCTTTAAGGCCCGTACACACGATCGGATTTTCCAACGACAATTGTCCGACGGGCGTGTTTTGTCGGATATTCCGACCGTCTGTATGCTCCATTGGACAATTGTTGTCAGAATTTCCGACAACATATGTTGGATGGTCCTGCTCTCAAATTGTCCGACAACAAATGTGTTACGTCGGATCATCCTATCGTGTATACACCATCGGACTAAAATCCAAAGTACAAACACGCATGCTCCGAAGCAATGCTAAACATCAGACAACATTAGCAGAAGTTGCCCAAAGGGTGGCACTAAAGAGCAGAAAAAACACGTAGTTTCGTGAATGTTGGCTAAAAAGGTTCTGCCGTCTGTATGCAGGACAAGTTCACGGACAACGCCCTTCGGACAAAAATCCACGGATTTGTCCGATGGAAATCCGATCGTGTGTATGAGGCTTGTGTGTCAAATTTAATTGGGGGGAGGTAAATTTTGGCAATTTTTAATGGTGAAAGTGATATAACTTAAGCCTCGTACACACAATCGGACATTCATCAGACAAATCCATGGAATTTTGTCCGAAGGGCGTTGGCTGTGAACTTGTTCTGCATACAGACGGCAGAACTTTTTCAGCCAACATACACAAAACTACGTGTTTTTTCTGCTCTTTAGCGCCTCCCTTTGGGCAACTTCTGCTAATGTAGTCTTATGGTTAACATTGGTTCGGAGCATGCGTGTTTGTACTTTGGATTTTAGTCCGACGAATTTGTGTACACACGATCGGATAATCCGACGGAACACATTTGTTGTCGGACAATTTGAGAGCATGCACAGCCAACATTTGTTGTCGGAAATTCCGACAACAATTGTCCGATGGAGCCTACAGACGGTTGGATTATCCGACAAAACACGTCCATCGGACAATTGTTGTCGGAATAACCGATTGTGTCACGGCCTTTAGTTTCAAATTTAATTTGGGGGGGGGAGGTAAAATATGGCCATTTTTTATGGTGAAAGTGATATAACTAAAGCCTCATACACACAATATAACTGATATAACGATATAAGTGATATAACTAACAATATCTCTGCATCCTCTTGCGTGTCACTACCGGTATGCAAATATCACACAGGAATTATGGGAAAGGAATCCTGTGCCATTTATATTAGATCAGTTTGAATTGTATTAAAAGGAATAGACTCATTAAAGTGTAAAAAGGGGGAATTTTTAATTTTGAAAAATAAAATAAATAATAGAGCCTAGCAGTAATAATGTCTCCCTTTTTTCTTTGAAAAGCCCATGGCGTGTGAAACACACCCAAAAACTCCACCCGGTGCCAAAAAAAGTGCACACACATAAAGAGTGAAACACAAAACGTGCAACGGGTGTAACACTTGTCCTCCACATGGAAGGACCAACCCTGATCCCCCGGGGCGTTAGGCTCCAGACGGGGACTGAGGTACTTATGGTCTGACTGGCCGAAACCAGACAGACCCCATTCGTCGGTGAGTCTGCCGAAACAGACCCATCCAAGTACTAGGTGGGGCTCCCCCGAAGGGAGACCCCCATGAGAGCAGGCGAACCAGGCCAGAAGACCATGTCCACCTACTCCCAAGTCGTTCAGGGCAGGCCCGAGGACCTACACCCTACTAAACACAGTGACAAACGTGCTACATCAAACAAAAAAATACAAAAAAGTGACACACACAAGGGTAAATAAAAAGAAAGTGGGGAGAAGGAAGGTGGGAGAGTGAAAAGGGCCATTGTGCAATACAATGGCCGGCCCTCCGGCCAGGAATAAAAAATTCCTCTGGTCCTAGCCAAAAGGCTCGGCCCTAGAGGCAGGTGCTAAAAAAGTGTGTATGGTGAAGTGACCGTGGTGCCAAAAAACCCAAAAGTGCTGTGAGACAACACTTGTGCAGTTATGGCACCCCTGAACTGCCACTCCAGGAGCACATTCACCATAGGCTTTTCGGTTCTGATCCGACCCCCCCGACCAGGTCAGTGCGGCCTTCCGCTCCCACTGGATTGAGAGCCCTTCTGGGTTTTCTCGGGGAGAGCCACCGACAGCAAAAGCGGCCCCCCGGTACTAACCCTTCCAGACTCCCACAATCTGGCAGATTTGCAAGACCCATCCCCGACCCCGAAACAGGGCCGGGCATGCTCCTCCACCGGACGCCAATAGGAGCAGCGCCTACACCAACACCGGCCAGAAGGCCAGAATAAAAACCCCCGGCCCTCCGCCTTGACCAAGTGATTCTCCATCCCCATCAGAAGGCTTTCACCTCCACACCAGCAGGTTTTGCATATGCCACCGCCATCCCTTTCCACCTCGCCGTGTACTGGGGACGGTTAGCACAGCGCCACCTCCTGGCAACTGATAAGAACAGATACTACACTTGATCTTAGCCAAAAGGCCGAGAAGCGATGGGAGAATAGCCAATTTTTTGGTTGAAAATGTATACTTTATTTTGCAAAGAAAATATACAAAAAACAAATACATCAACAGGGTACATTCCACTCTATATTGCGACGCAGCCTCGTACACACAATATAAGTGATATAACGATATAAGTGATATAACTAACAATTTCTCTGCATCCTCTTGCATGTCACTATCTGTATGCAAATATCACACAGGAATTATGGGAAAGGAATCCTGTGCCATTTATATTAGATCAGTTTGAATTGTATTAAAAGGAATAGACTCATTAAAGTGTAAAAAGGGGAAATTTTTAATTTTGAAAAATAAAATAAATAATAGAGCCTATCAGTAATAATGTCTCACTGAGCTGAGTGATGATGTCATAATATTTGGTGTTATGTGAGAGTGTTACATTGTAATGTCAGTGAGGTCAATCCTTATCTGTTCCTCCTTATGGAGAAACAGAAATGATGAATGGAGGAGGATGAGTGCTGATTACACGATTTCCCCCACTGCCCTGAATGACAACTCAGAGTGGTGCGATTCTGATACCAATCACTGACAACCACAATTTTTATTGGTTTAACAGCAGAACTAATGCTACTGATTAATAAATAGAATAAGGCTGGGTTCATGCTGGTGTGATGTGGGAACTACAGCAATTCCTGTGTGGGGTACCCGAATTACAAGCAGTTCATTGCAAACTGCTGCGGGTGTTAATTGAAAGCTAATGACACCTCCAAATCGGTTTGCAGAACGCAGCGCGAACAGTGAAATCGGATAGAATTGAGTTGCGTGAATGTGAAAATCCGATTCCAGCATTCGCACCATTTTTGTGCGTATGCGATGCAAATTCAGCCCTACAGTTTCAACGGCTGAAATCGCATCGCATGTGATGTGCTCAGCAATGTGGTGCAAACAACATGCGATGTCTGGCAACACGTAAGTGTTGAACCGGCCAGGAAAAAGGATTATTTTTTTTTTTTTTAGCCTGTGTCATTTATATTAGATCAGTTTGAATTGTATTAAAAGGAATAGTCTCAAATAAGTGTAAAAAGGGGGAATTTTTAATTTTGGAAAAAATAAATAATAATAATGCCTAACAGTAAATATTGTCTCCCTGAGCTGAGTGATGATGTCATAATATTTGGTGTTATGTGAGATTGTTACATTGTATTGTCAGTGAGGGCAATCCTTACCTGTTCCTCCTCAGGGAGAAACAGAAATGATGAATGGAGGAGGATGAGTGCTGATTACACAATCTCCCCCACTGCCCTGAATGACAACTCAGGGTGGTGCAATTCTGATGCCAATCACTGACAATCAGTCTCTTAATCGGTTAAAGTGGCAGTAAACCCTCCTATCATTTTCAGGCAAGGAAGCTGCCATCTTGGCCTCTGTTTAATCTTCAACTGCCATGATGCTGCACATGTGATCAGTTATGACACCAGCCATTGGATGGTTTGACAGTTTGGTTGAGAGCACAACCAATGTGACAGTTGGCATTCCCGGCATGCCGGGAATGTAACTGCTTTTTGAAACTGTTAAATCGATGGGTTTACTTCCGCTTTAAAGAACAGAATAATTATATTACGATAAGGTAAAAGCAAGGGAATTTTTGTGCTCATTTGGGGAGATTTCCCTTCTCTTCCTGCTCCATAGCCAATATATATAAAAAATAACTACCCCCATATAAAAAAAAGAACTCCTCCTATATATAAAAAAGAACTCCCCATACTTTACATATAAAAAAAAATACCTCCCCTCCTATATATAAAAAAAATAACAACTTCCCGCTACAAATAAAAACATATATAAAAAAGACTAAATATATATATATATATATATATATATATATATATATATATATATATATATTTTTTTTATTACTATTATTTTTTTTAATTTAAAACGAACTCCCCCCACATCTAAATAATAGTGGCACGGAGCATAGTGCTGGAGGTCCTATTTAGCATGTCATGCTTTCCATTTCCCCTAGGGGGCGTGTTATCATGCAGGCTGGGCTCACAGTACTTGGGCACTTACACACCATTACGAGAGCACTGCTCAGTCCTTGAAGAATGCCCTCCACCTTCACAGGAAAAAAATTATCTGCAGTGACATCACCAGACCAGCAAGGGGACTTCTCTAGAAAGAGAATGTATAGGGGTTTAAAAAATAATAAATGAGGGGCTTTAGGGATAGGGGGAAAAGTGGGTGGGCAGGGTGGTTTAAAATTCCTGGAGTCCCCTTTTTAATTTATTTTTGTACAAGCAAACAGTGTAAGTGCCTGGTATCAGTTTTTAGTGTAGCGGGGGTTTAGGTTTGGAAGGTCTTGGTGGTGTATTATTCTCCTTGACCTGTGGGTGGCGATGTTCCCACGGGTCAAGGTAGAATCACTGCCGTAGTGCTGTTCTTTTTGTCCCGTTCCGGCGATGGTACAGCGGGGCCGGAGAATCTGCTGTGACGTCGCGGAGGAGATAAAGGGGAGAGACGCCCTCGCCACAAGGTCTTCTGCATTCGGCACCCAGGCACCTTAGGCCTGGGTGCGGCGGTCCGGAGTCCGTACCAGGCGCCCTAGGCCTGGTCGGGGCGGAGTTGGCGTCCATCCCAGGCACCTTAAGCCTGGGGTGAGGTACTACACCGGAGGCCTGGGGCCCAGTGACTTCGACTGGGCTCCGCAAGGGCGGATGAGTCCGAGGGACCCTGAGGTGGATAGGGCCCATGTCTGAGGTGAGGAGGCCGGAGAGGTTACCCGTCTGAAGAGTCCGGAGCAGCATCAACCCGGTGACGGAGGGGCCTCTGGTAACTCCCTTGGAGGGACATCTTCCCCCTGACAGGGGCCACAACGCAGCGAAGGTACTCCAATTCATGTTCTTCAGAGTCGCTGGTAGAGACTCACAGGGACAGAGAAGGACACTTGTGGAAACTATCAGTGTGCTATTCTGTGCTAAATCTTGTTTGTAGGGACAGAGAGGTACAGTGAGTGAAACTGACAGTGTGCTATTCTGTTCTAAACCAATCTTGCTGAACCATATTTGAAATCCTTGAGTTTAGGGACAGAGAGGTACAGTGACGGAAAGTGTCAGTGTGCTATTCTGTTCTAAACCAATCTTGCTGAACCATATTTGAAATCCTTGAGTTTAGGGACAGAGAAGGACACTCGTGGAAACTATCAGTGTGCTATTCTGTGCTAAATCTTGTTTGTAGGGACAGAGAGGTACAGTGAGTGAAACTGACAGTGTGCTATTCTGTTCTAAACCAATCTTGCTGAACCATATTTGAAATCCTTGAGTTTAGGGACAGAGAAGGACACTCGTGGAAACTATCAGTGTGCTATTCTGTGCTAAATCTTGTTTGTAGAGACAGAGAGGTACAGTGAGTGAAACTGACAGTGTGCTATTCTGTTCTAAACCAATCTTGCTGAACCATATTTGAAATCCTTGAGTTTAGGGACAGAGAGGTACAGTGAGGGAAAGTGTCAGTGTGCTATTCTGTTCTAAACCAATCTTGCTGAACCATATTTGAAATCCTTGAGTTTAGGGACAGAGAAGGACACTTGTGGAAACTATCAGTGTGCTATTCTGTGCTAAATCTTGTTTGTAGGGACAGAGAGGTACAGTGAGTGAAACTGACAGTGTGCTATTCTGTTCTAAACCAATCTTGCTGAACCATATTTGAAATCCTTGAGTTTAGGGACAGAGAGGTTCAGTGAGGGAAAGTGTCAGTGTGCTATTCTGTTCTAAACCAATCTTGCTGAACCATATTTGAAATCCTTGAGTTTAGGGACAGAGAAGGACACTTGTGGAAACTATCAGTGTGCTATTCTGTGCTAAATCTTGTTTGTAGGGACAGAGAAGGACAGTGAGGGAAACTGTCAGTGTGCTATTCTGTGCTAAACCAATCTTGCTGAAGCATATTGCAAATCCTTGTGTTTAGGGACAGAGAAGGATAGGCAGGGGACAGTGTCATTGTTGCTAAGCCTCCTGCACAGTATACACCTGAAGGTAGCCCTTATTGCTGTTTTTTCCCATCTCCCTGCAGGCCATCCATTAAAATGTCTGGAAGGCAAACAAGGAGAGGCAGACAGTCAGGAGGCAAAAAAAGAGGGCAAGCAGGCTCTGTGTCTGGGGGCAACAGTGCTGGTCGTGGACGCGGTGCATTGTCATCAGCACATGGCCATGGGACACGCTTGTCCTTCTTTTCGGCAGCTGGACATGTTGAGCCACATCATGCCGAAGACTTGGTAGAGTGGATGACCAAGCCCACCTCATCCTCCTCATCCTCTCTCACCCAGGCTCAGGGTACTGGCAAAGCAGCTGCCAAAGCGTCCTCTTCTCTGGTATCATTATCTTCATTAGTCAATCCTTCCCTAGACCCACCATGTCCTCCTCCTGAGGAGTCCCCCGAACTGTTTGAGCACAGTGTTGGGTACATGCTCCAGGAGGATGCCCAGCGTTTCGAAGGATTTGATGATGATACCCAGATAGAGGAAGGCAGTAGCGTGAGAGCAGAGAGAGGGGATGCTTAAGAAGGACACCAATCTGGCAGTCATGCTCCAGCAGCTGCAGCATACTGCCAGATTGGCTCCAGTGATGAGGAGGGAGGGGATGATGAGGTCACTGACTCCACGTGGGTGCCTAATAGGAGAGAGGAGGAGGAGGAGGATGAGGAGGAGGCACATCTCCAACGAGGCAGGATGCCCTTGAGTGGCCAGCGTATGGGCAGCACACCGACGGAATCACACCGCAGAGCTCCGCCTGTGCAGGGCGCTGCCTCTGCCCGTCATTCAAAAAGTTCTTTGGTGTGGGCCTTTTTTGAGGCGAGTGCATCAGATCGCACAGCTGCTGTTTGCAACATATGTCTCAAGCGTATATCGCGTGGCCAAAACATCAGCCGCTTGGGCACCACATGCTTGATCAGACATATGTTGACCTGCCATGCAGCTCGTTGGCAAGCCTACCTTAAAGACCCACACCAAAGAACAAAGCGGACCTCTCCTTGCACCGCATCAGCTGGGATCTCAAAACCCACTATACCTTCAGTCCTCTCTGAAACCTGCACTGAGAGGAATGAAGGTGTAGAATTAGGTGTGTCACAGCCCAGTACTTGCGGCCACTCTGCTAGCAGTACACCGACGTCCGATTCTAGCAGGCAAATTTCCCTGCCCCAGCTGCTGGACCGTCGAAAGAAGTTCACTCCCAGCCATCCACATGCCCAGCGGTTGAATGCTAGCTTGGCTAAATTGCTAGCGCTTCAACTGCTGCCTTTTCAGTTGGTAGACTCGGCCCCCTTCCGTGAGTTTGTGCAATGTGCGGTTCCTCAGTGGCAGGTTCCCAAACGCCACTTTTTCTCACGGAAGGCGATTCCGTCTCTCTACAGGCATGTGGAAGGCAATGTCTTGGCCTCGCTGGACAGGGCGGTCAGCGGTAAGGTGCATATTACCGCTGACTCATGGTCCAGCAGGCATGGACAGGGACGTTACCTTTCTTTCACGGCCCATTGGGTCACTCTTTTGGCAGCTGGGAAGGATGCAGGACAAGGTGTAGTAGTGTTGGAGGTTGTTCCACCGCCACGCCTCCAAAATGCTACTACTGGTTGTGACACACCTCTCTCCACCACCCCCTCCTCTTCTTCTTCCTCCATGGCCTCTTCCTGTGGTTTGTCCTCGGAACCAGCGGTGCTCCGTAGGCGTTCAAGGGGCTAAGCAAGTACGCAGGCAAAAAGATGCCATGCCGTGCTTGCGCTGGTGTGTTTGGGGGACAGGAGCCACACTGGGGCAGAGGTCCTGTCTGCTCTGCAGGGGCAGGCCGAGAGGTGGTTGACGCCACGCCAGCTTAAGCCAGGAATGGTGGTTTGCGACAATGGCACCAACCTCCTCTCCGCCCTCCGACAGGGACAACTGACCCATGTGCCCTGTATGGCTCACGTCCTTAACCTGGTGGTGCAGCGGTTCTTGGGCAGGTACCCGGGCTTACAGGATGTCCTGAGGCAGGCCAGGAAAGTCTGTGTGCATTTCCGCAGATCTTATAATGCCAGTGCTCGCCTGGCTGAGCTGCAAAAGGAGTTGAACCTGCTCAAGAACCGCCTTATATGTGACATGCCCACCAGGTGGAACTCAACGTTGGCCATGCTGCAGCGGCTGCACACGCAGCAGAGGGCCATCAATGAGTACCTGTGCGACTACGGCACCAGGACAGGGTCAGGGGAGCTCGGGTTTTTTTCACCACGCCAGTGGGGCATGATCAGGGATGCATGCACTGTCCTGGCACCATTTGAGGAGGCCACGAGGATGGTGAGCAGTGACAGTGCATGCATCAGTGACACTGTACCTCTTGTCCACCTGTTGGAGCACACGCTGCGTGGAATAATGGACAGGGCACTTGAGGCAGAACAGAGGCAGGAAGAGGAGGACTTCCTTGCCTCTCAAGGCCCCCTTTACCCAGACAGTGTTCCTTCTGTCCCACCCATCGCACAGGAAGAGGAGGAGGAGGAGGAGGAGGAGGAGGAGGATTGTGTCAGCATGGAGGTGGAGGCTGGCACTCAGCATCATCAGCAGCAGTCTTTTATGGATGATTTACAGTCCCAAGAAACCAGTGGACTTGTACGTGGCTGGGAGGAGGTGGCTGCGGATCATGTCGTCCTTAGTGACCCAGAGGACTCCGGACTGAATGCCTCAGCTAACCTACGCTGCATGGCCTCCCTGATCCTGCAAAGTCTGCGGAAGGATCCTCGTATTCTTCGGATCAAGGAGAGGGACCATTACTGGCTGGCCACTCTCCTTGATCCACGGTACAAGGGTAAGGTTGCGGACCTTATCTTACTGTCGCAGAGGGAGCAGAGGATGAGACAACTCCGGGAGGCCTTGCAGAAAGATCTGTGCAAGCGTTCCCAGAGACTGGGAGGTTACAAACTCCTGGTCCTGGACAACGAGTTGCTGAGGCTTCGGGCAGTCAAAGAAGGAGCGGTGGGGAAGGTGGCCGTCTGACCGATGCGTTCAGACAATTCTTTAGTCCGCAGCCCCAAAGTATGATCGGTTCCAGCAACCATCGCCAGCGTCTGATATACATGGTGCAGGAATACCTAGGGGCAAGGTCAGACTTGGACACCTTCCCCACCGAAAATTCTCTGGCTTACTGGGTCTTGAGGATGGATCACTGGCCAGAGCTTGCACAGTATGCAATTGAGCTACTGGCCTGTCCTGCATCCAGCGTTCTTTCGGAACGCACATTCAGTGCTGCTGGAGGATTTGTCACGGATCACAGGGTGCGCCTGTCCACCGACTCGGTTGATCGACTGACTTTCATCAAGATGAACCAGTCTTGGATCACCACCAGCTACCACACACCTGATGCTGATATAACAGACTAATTAATTTTAAAATGTCACATCCCTTCAAGACTGATGCTGATGCTGAGTTCCTGTGCTGTTATGTTGACTAGCTATCCTCCTCCTCCTCCTCAATGATCCGATTAATGATGATAGCTTGGAAGATCATTTTGGTTTATGGGTGCCGCCACCAGTGGCTAAGGCCCAATTTTTCAGCCCCTGTTTAACAGGGGCGTGTAATTACAATTTTTGATGCAATACTTTGCAACAGGCCTCATTGCTGTGCTCCAAGTACAGTATCTGTGAGGGGTTGCAGTGTTGTGCCACCAGTGCCTAAGGCCCAATTTTTCAGCCCCTGTTCAACAGGGGCATGCAATTATAATTATTGATTTAATAATTCACAGCAGGGCCCATTGCTGCGCCCACCAAGAGTAACTGTCAGGCCTTACAGTGTTGTGTCAACAACACCACCACCACCACCAAAGGCCCAATTTTTCAGCCCCTGTTCAACAGGGGCATGCAATTATAATTATTGATCTAATAATTCACAGCAGGGCCCATTGCTGCGCCCACCAAGAGTAACTGTCA
Organism: Rana muscosa; assembly: GCA_029206835.1. Classification (NCBI taxonomy): domain Eukaryota; kingdom Metazoa; phylum Chordata; class Amphibia; order Anura; family Ranidae; genus Rana; species Rana muscosa. Next base: position 324,152,085 of record CM055118.1, on the reverse strand, counting down.
GGCCTTACAGTGTTGTGTCAACACCACCACCACCACCACCACCAAAGGCCAAATTTTTCAGCCCCTGTTCAACAGGGGCATGCAATTATAATTATTGATCTAATAATTCACAGCAGGGCCCATTGCTGCGCCCACCAAGAGTAACTGTCAGGCCTTACAGTGTTGTGTCAACACCACCACCACCACCACCACCAAAGGCTAAATTTTACAGCCCCTGTTCAACAGGGGCATGCAATTATAATTATTGATCTAATAATTCACAGCAGGGCCCATTGCTGCGCCCACCAAGAGTAACTGTCAGGCCTTACAGTGTTGTGGCACCAGCACCACCATCAAATGCCCAATTTTTACTACCACAGTTCAACAATTATATGTTATTACAATTCCTGATATAATAGTTGACAGCAGGGCGTTCCAGCACCCACCAAGAGTAACTGTGAGTGCTTTCAGTGTTGTGCCAACACCAACACCTAAGGGGCCAATTTCTGCAGAGTATATACGGCAGGTCCCTACTTTCAAACATCCAACTTACAAACGACTACTACTTGCAAACGGAAGAAGACAACAGGAAGTGAGAGGAAATCTACCCCTTGGAAGGAAAATTCTCTCCTGTAAGAATTAATATGGGAGAAAGGTGTCTCCTCTCTACTGATGCTTTATCACCAATCCTTGTTTCAATAAAAACACCACATTTCAAAATCAGTTGTCATTGGGACGCAAAGTGAGGTGAAATGTTCTGAACAGGGGCACAGACAGCAAAACAAATGTTACAGGGGTGATAACCCTTCCCTATGTTTTCCAAAAAGCTTAAAAATAGGTATTTGGGCTGGAGCTACACTTAAACAATGTAGCTGTTCAAAATTACAAACAGATTCTACATAAGAACAAACCTACAGTCCCTGTCTTGTATGCACCGCCTGTATACGGCTGTTCAGAGTATATAGGGCCTTTTTTATTTTGTGTGCGGGGTTCCCCTTAATATCCATACAAGACCCAAAGGGGCTGCTAATGGGCTGGGGTAGGGGGGGGGGTTTGATGGGGTAGCTATGCCATTTTTCCTAAAGATTTTCATCCATATTACCGGGACCAGACATTGCATTAAAGCCGCAAGCAGTTTTAAATGGCTTTTTTTTCCTTTAGAAATGTAATTTTGTGCAGGGACAGTTCTAAACACGGGAAACACGTGGCACTTCACAGGCATACTTTAGACACCCCCCAGGTACAATATTTAAAGGAATATTTGACTTTTTTTTTTTCACTTTATGCATCATTAAAATGACTGCTCCCGGAAAACGTCCATTTTTAAAACTTCTTTTTGCATTGATACATGTCCCCTGGTGCAGAAGCCGGGTTCCCAAACTCTGTTTCGGACAATAACATGGATAATAGTCATTATAATTAGCACTTTAGAATCCGAACGTTCGCATCCATTGTATTTAATAGGGTTCTAATGTTCGTGCGAACTTTCGGTCCGTTCGCGGGGTCTGGTGCGAACCGAACCCGGGGGTGTTCGGCTCATCACTATTGGCTGGCAAAGAACTGTTTAATTGTGAGTGTGACAATAAAACAAGTGTTGGACCCTTATCGGTGTGTGGGACTCTGGTTAATGGGAGCAAAGGGGAGTGTCAGCACAGCAAGACTTGGTCATTAACCAAAACGCACAGGCCCGAGGAAAATAACTGGTACTGGCTTTCACCTCACCCACTGCCATGGGGAGGACATGGGCCGTAGCGCATCTTACTCTCACATACAGCATACCCCTAGACGAGAAGGAAAGAGTGAGGGCGCTACATTAGCAATCCCTGTACTGCAGAGCACAGACTGGGAGAGGGAGAGGCAGCATATCAAGCCACTCAGTTGTGCTGCAGTGTTTATTTGTTTACAAGGAACATGTGGGTGTCACTCAGGCCACTTGGCTCCGCCCAAAAGTGAAACACTTGGAAAGAGAAAGATTGCGCTCTATCGCAAATTACCGGGAGAACTGGAAACAGGTGCTCTAGTGCAGGGATGTATAAAAACTTTATAAGCCAAGGGACAGTTTACTGACCTTCAGACTTTAGGGGGCCAAACAGTGGCCAGTGCAAGTAGAAAATGTCCCAGCATCAATGAGAGTAAACAATGACCTGTCTTTGGTGTCAGTGAGAGGAATTGTGCTCCATCCTTTGTGTCATTGGGAGAAATTGTGTCCCATTGTTGGTGTCATTGGGAGGAATTCTGCCCCATCGTTGGTGTCATTGTGAGGAATTTTGCCCCTTCGTTGGTGTCATTGGGAGAAATTGTGCGCCATCATTGGTAGGAATTGTGTCCCTTCGTTGGTGTCATTGGGAGAAATTGTGCCCCATCATTGGTGTCATTGGTAGTGTAGCGGCACCCCCTTTACCCGCTTCTCCCTCTTTCTCTCTTTGCGGCTGGCTGACTCGTCTAGGGGTACCAGGGAGATGAATGGGGAGGGGGCACACCACCAGCTCGCGCCCTCTGATGTGTGTTATGCAGAGGTGTGAGCTAAACCTTTTTTTACCTTCGGGTCTGTGTTCACAACCGGAGCTTCAGCTTCTCTTGCGGAGGATGATTGCCACTGTCACAGGCAGGGCACTTAGCTCCCAGTAACTTGAGTTCCACACCAAATAAAGTCCAACACTTATTTATTCTGTTAGAGCAACAAATAGTCCTAGAAGAGTAGACAGTTTGAACTGTAAGAACAGACAGGTGTGGGAAGGAGAAGGTCCAGGCACAATCAAAGAATTAAAGTTCTCTCCTGTTCCGTATAGCGCAAACAGGCTTGGCGCACAGTCGCTGCCACCGACTGTGAATTTGGTTTCTGCCACAAACCTTGGTGAAAGTAGAGGCCTCTGCCACAGACCTTGATGATAGGTCTCTGCCACCGACCCGGTTCAGTTGGATCCCCGCCACTGACCATAAGAACATAGAATACCTCCATTAGGATAAATGGCCCCTGTCAGGGAAAGACATCCATTCGGACGGTCTCCAGAGGCCCACACCGTCACCGGCATTTTGCTGTACCAGCTCTTCGGGAGGGTCACATCTCTGGTCCCTTACGCCCTGGATTCGGGCAACCAATTCCGGGGGCACCCTAGGAATACTTCATCCCTCGCGGGACCCAGTGGAAGGTACTGAGTAGACATGTGCAAAAGGAAAAAATTTGTTTCGTTTAGTTTCGTTTTAATTCGTTAATTAATTAATTTCGTTTAGTTAGATTCGTTAAATTTGTTAAATTCGTTTTCGGATTTCGTTTTGTTTTCGACCGAATTCGAAAATCGGTCGCATTCGAAAATATTTCAACCGAATTCGAAAATATTTCTACCGGATTCGAAATTATTTCAACATGATTCGAAATTATTTCAACCGCATTTGAAACTATTTCAACCGGATTCGAAAATATTTTGCGACCCGACTTTGGGTCCACGTATCTCAGGGTCACTTAGTAATAGAAACCCCAAATTTGGAGATGTTATAGTGCTAGTTCTACTGTGTTTGCATACCAAATTTGGGGTTTCTAGCTACAAGTGGCCCCGAGATATGTGGCCCAAAATTCGGGTTGCAAAATGTCATTCTCTGCTGCAGAAAAGTGTTTGACATTTTGCGACCCGATTTTGGGTCCACGTATCTCGGGGTCACTTAGTGATAGAAACCCCAAATTTGGTATGCAAACACAGGAGAACTAGCACTACAACATCCCCAAATTTCTGGGGGTTTCTATCGCCAACTAACCCCGAGATACGTGGACCCAAATTCGGGTCGCAAAATATTTTTGAATCCGGTTGAAATAGTTTCAAATGCGGTTGAAATAGTTTTAAATGCGGTTGAAATAATTTCGAATCATGTTGATACTATTTAAAGCAGATTCGAAAATATTTTGCGACCCGACTTTGAAAAAAAAATGAAATTGATTCTAACAGTCTGCAGGAGATCTGCAAAAAAAAAAGAAGTGAAATGGCTGTTAATAGTCTACAGGAGATCTGCTAAAAAAATAAAATAAATGCTAATAGTCTGCAGGAGATCTTATGTAAAAAATAGTAATCTGCAAAAAAAATTAAACATGAAATAGATAGTATCTATATTCTATTCTATTCTATTGTTTTTCTAGTGTATTCTCTATTTCTATTCTAATCTATTCTATCCAAAGTTAAAATTAATTAATTACATTTTTTTAATTCCTACTGTTCGAAATTAAAATGTATTCTATTCGAAATTCGAATTTCATAAGATGGTTGCATATTCTTTCTATTTTATTCTATTAAATTATATTTTTTTCTATTCTGTTCTAATCTTTTCTATTTGAATTATACATTTTGAAAGATGGTTAGTTACTTACTTATATACATCTGTCACATAAAAAAAGATGTGAAATGGCTGTCATGGATGTCGATCGCAAGGCAAGTACATATGCTGTATGTCATTGTCCGAGTGCCACGTGACCGGCCACGAGTGCCACGTGACCAAGTTGTGGATTGTCCACTTGCCACGTCACCTGCCACAAGTTATGGGGTTCCTAGCACCAAGTGACCCCCAGATATGGGCGATCTGTCAAGTGCTTTTCTGCAGCAGAGAATTAAATTTTGTGACCCGACTTTGAGGCCACGTATCTCGGGGCCACTTATAGCTAGAAATCCCAAAATATTTGGTATGCAAACACATTACAACTGGCACTACAATAACCCAAAATTTGGGGTTTCTATCACCAAGTAACCCCATTGTAATGCTAGTTCTACTGTGTTTGCATACCAAATTTGGGGTTTCTAGCTATAAGTGGCCCCGAGATACATGGCCCCAAAGTCGAGTCACAAAATGTCATTCTCTGCTGCAGAAAAGTACTTGACATATCGCCCATATCTGGGGGTCACTTGGTGCTAGGAACCCCATAACTTGTGGCAGGTGACGTGGCAAGTGGACAATCCACAACTTGGTCACGTGGCAGGTCACGTGACACTAGTGGCCGTTCACGTGGCACTCGTGGCCGGTCACGTGGCACTCGTGGCCATTCACGTTGCACTCGTGGCAGGTGTTGTGGCAAGTGGACAATGACATACAGCATATGTACTTGCCTTGCGATCGACATCCGTGACAGCCATTTCACATCTTTTTTTTTATGTGACAGATGTATATAAGTAAGTAAATAACCTTCTTCCAAAATTTATAATTCAAATAGAAAAGATTAGAACAGAATAGAAAAAAAATATAATTTAGAAGAATAAAATAGAAAGAATATACAACCATCTTCTGAAATTCGAATTTCGAATAGAATAAATTTGAATTTCGATTATTGTATGAATTCAAATTTTTTAATTAATTAATTTTAACTTTGGATAGAAAAGATTATAATAAAATAGAAAATAGACTAGAAAAACAATAACCCTAAATTTGGGGTTTCTATCACCAAGTAACCCCGAGATACATGGACCCAAATTCGGGTCACAAAATATTTTCGAATCCGGTTGAAATAGTTTCAAATGCAGTTGAAATAATTTCGAATCATGTTGATACTATTTCAACCGGATTCGAAAATATTTTGCGACCAGACTTTGGGTCCATGTATTTTGGGGTTACTTGGAGATAGAAACCCAAAATTTGGAGATGTTGTAGTGCTAGTTCTACTGTGTTTGCATACCAAATTTGGGGTTTCTAGCTACAAGTGGCCCCGAGATATGTAGCTCCAAAATCGGGTCTCAAAATGTCATTCTCTGCTCCAGTAAAGTGCTTGACATTTTGCGACCCGATTTTGGGTCCACGTATCTCGGGGTCACTTAGTGATAGAAACCCCAAATTTGGTATGCAAACACAGGAGAACTAGCACTACAACATCCCCAAATTTGGGGTTTCTATCGCCAACTAACCCCGAGATACAAAAGTCGGGTCGCAAAATATTTTTGAATCCGGTTGAAATAGTTTCAAATGCGGTTGAAATAGTTTTAAATGCAGTTGAAATAATTTCGAATCATGTTGATACTATTTAAAGCGTATTCGAAAATATTTTGCGACCCGACTTTGAAAAAAAAATGAAATTGATTCTAACAGTCTGCAGGAGATCTGCAAAAAAAAAAAGAAGTGAAATGGCTGTTAATAGTCTACAGGAGATCTGCTAAAAAAAGAAATAGATGCTAATAGTCTGCAGGAGACCTGGTGAGAAAACTAAATAGATAATAATAGTCTGCAGGAGATCTGCAAAAAAAATATAATAAATGCTAATAGTCTGCAGGAGATCTTATGTAAAAAATAGTAATCTGCAAAAAAAATTAAACATGAAATAGATAGTATCTATATTCTATTCTATTCTATTGTTTTTCTAGTGTATTCTCTATTTCTTTTCTAATCTATTCTATCCAAAGTTAAAATTAATTAATTACATTTTTTTTTAATTCCTACTATTCGAAATTCAAATTTATTCTATTCGAAATTCGAATTTCATAAGATGGTTGCATATTCTTTCTATTTTATTCTATTAAATTATATTTTTTTCTATTCTGTTCTAATCTTTTCTATTTGAATTATAAATTTTGAAAGATGGTTAGTTACTTACATCTGTCACATAAAAAAAAAAGATGTGAAATGGCTGTCATGGATGTCGATCACAAGGCAAGTACATATGCTGTATGTCATTGTCCGAGTGCCACGTGACCGGCCACGTGACCAAGTTGTGGATTGTCCACTTGCCACATCACCTGCCACAAGTTATGGGGTTCCTAGCACCAAGTGACCCCCAGATAGGGGCGATCTGTCAAGTGCTTTTCTGCAGCAGAGAATTAAATTTTGTGACCCGACTTTGAGGCCACGTATCTCGGGGCCACTTATAGCTAGAAATCCCAAAATATTTGGTATGTAAACACATTACAACTGGCACTACAATAACCCCAAATTTGGGGTTTCTATCACCAAGTAACCCCGTTGTAATGCTAGTTCTACTGTGTTTGCATACCAAATTTGGGGTTTCTAGCTATAAGTGGCCCCGAGATACGTGGCCCCAAATTTCGAGTCACAAAATGTCATTCTCTGCTGCAGAAAAGTACTTGAAATATCACCCATATCTGGGGGTCACTTGGTGCTAGGAGCCCCATAACTTGTGGCAGGTGACGTGGCAAGTAGACAATCCACAACTAGGTCACGTGGCAGGTCACGTGGCACTCGTGGCCGTTCACGTGTCAGGTCACGTGGCACTCGTGGCCGGTGTCGTGGCACTCGTGGCAGGTGTTGTGGTAAGTGGACAATGACATACAGCATATGTACTTGCCTTGCGATCGACATCCGTGACAGCCATTTCACATCTTTTTTTTTATGTGACAGATGTATATAAGTAAGTAAATAACCTTCTTCCAAAATGTATAATTCAAATAGAAAAGATTAGAACAGAATAGAAAAAAAATATAATTTAGAAGAATAAAATAGAAAGAATATACAACCATCTTCTGAAATTCGAATTTCGAATAGAATAAATTTGAATTTCGAATAGTATGAATTCAAATTTTTTAATTAATTAATTAATTTTAACTTTGGATAGAAAAGATTATAATAAAATAGAAAATAGACTAGAAAAACAATACCCCAAATTTGGGGTTTCTATCACCAAGTAACCCCGAGATACATGGACCCAAATTCGGGTCACAAAATATTTTCGAATCCGGTTGAAATAGTTTCAAATGCAGTTGAAATAATTTCGAATCATGTTGATACTATTTCAACCGGATTCGAAAATATTTTGCGACCCGACTTTGGGTCCATGTATTTTGGGGTTACTTGGTGATAGAAACCCAAAATTTGGAGATGTTGTAGTGCTAGTTCTACTGTGTTTGCATACCAAATTTGGGGTTTCTAGCTACAAGTGCCCCCGAGATATGTGGCCCCAAAATCGGGTCGCAAAATGTCATTCTCTGCTCCAGTAAAGTGCTTGACATTTTGCGACCCGACTTTGGGTCCACGTATCTCGGGGTCACTTAGTTATAGAAACCCCATATTTGGTATGCAAACACAGAAAAACTAGCACTACAACAATTTCAAATTTGGGGTTTCTATCACCAAGTAACCCCAAGATACATGGACCCAAAGTCGGGTCAAAAATATTTTTAGATTCGAAAAAATTCGGATTCGGTTAAATTCGTTAGTATTGTAATTCGGTAATTCGGATGCATCCGAATGTCCGAATAATGAAAAATTCGTCCGAATTTCGATTCGGAATGAAACGAAATGCACATGTCTAGTACTGAGCCCCAGGCCTTCTTGCAAAGTACCTCACCCCAGGCTTAATGTGCCTGGGATGGAACTCGACTCCACGTGCCCAGGCCAAAGGCACCTGGACACGGACGAACGGGCAGCAGCCCCCAGGCTGAAGGTGCCTGGTGCTCGGACCTCGTGCACAAGATGTCCGCCCCCTTTATACCCTCTCCCAGCAGGCACAGCGGGTTCCCCGCCCGCTGTACTACTGCCGCGAGAGGACAAAACGGGTACGGCCCTACAATGGTGGTTCAACCCCAGCCCAAGGCGACAGTGCCACCCAGGGGCCGCAGGGAACTGGACACCATTGATATCTTCCACGAACTGAAACGACCATAAAACCCTAGTAATTAGTGCATCTGGGCCATGCTACCACCCAGACACTTCCCCTAAATATTGATACCCGCTACAGTAGGAATTGTGTTCCTTCATTGGGGTCATTGGTAGGAATTGCATCCCTTCTTTCGGATTCATTGGTAGGAATTTTGTCCCCTCCATTGGTGTCATTGGGAGGAATTGTCTCCCTTCATTGGTGTCATTGGGAAGAATTGTGTCCCTTCATTGGTGTCATTGGGAGGAATTGTGTCCCTTCGTTGGTGCCATTGGGAGGAATTGTCTCCCTTTGTTGGTGTCATTGGGAGGAATTGTGTCCCTTCGTTGGGGTCATTGGGAGGAAATGTATCCCTTCTTTCGGATTCATTGTTAGGAATTTTGTCCCTTCATTGGTGTCATTGGGAGGAATTGTCTCCCTTCGTTGGTGTCATTGGTAGGAATTGTGCCCCTTCATTGGTGTCATTGGGAGGAATTGTGCCCCTTCGTTGGTTTCATTGGGAGGAATTGTGCCCCTTCGTTGGTGTCATTGGGAGGAATTGTGCCCCTTCGTTGGTGTCATTGGGAGGAATTGTGCCCCATCATTGGTGTCATTAAGAGGAATTGTGTCCCTTTATTGGTGTCATTGGGAGGAATTGTGCCCCTTTGTGGGTGTCATTGTGAGGAATTGTGTCCCTTCGTTGGTGTCATTAAGAGGAATTGTGTCCCATCATTGGTGTCATTAAGAGGAATTGTGTCTCTTCATTGGTGTCATTGGAAGTGTAGCGGGGTGTTCCCCTTTAACGAAGAGAGACTACATTACCCAGAACCCTGTTCGGCAATGTTTCCACCGCAGAGACTCATGGGAGGGGTTATAAGAGGAGGAGGCGAGGCTGGGCTCGGCCTCTTTGGGACACAAGACTTCAGAGACTGATCCTCCTGTGCGGATGTGTCGGAGTGCAAGGCCTGAAGCCTGAGGCCCTGCGCAACACCAAAGAGCCTTCCACCCCTCTGCGAGCCGGGGTGGCATCTGACTTCGCTTAACTACAGCATTCGTTGGATTGGTTCTTCCACGCTGGAGACAGTGTGTGTGTGTGTGTGTGTGTGTGTGTGTGTGTGTGTGTGTGTGTGTGTGTGTGTGTGTGTGTGTGTGTGTGTGTGTGTGTGTGTGTGTGTGTGTGTGTGTGTGTGTGTGTGTGTGTGTGTGTGTGTGTGTGTGACACAGTTGGTGGAAGTTCCCGGACTGGGACCGCAGTCCGGGCGGGTGAGAGGGCGTATGCCCAAACCATATACTGTTACTGCTGATAGGCCTATAGACTGCCGTGGCCCACAAGTTGTTCCTGATACTTTCACTGAAGAACCTTATCAGAGCTGAACTCAATTCGCATAGCAAAGTGTTTACCCCATCTTTACCTTTCCCATTGGATTACAAATCATACTCTGTTAATGTGCACCACCGTTAAAGACCTGCCGGTGAAGAAAAGAACATCATCCCCTATAGACTAAGTTGTGGATATCAGAACCAGGCCTGGTCAGTTTTTCTAATTTGTTTAGTTACTGCGCCACAGGACGCCTAGCTAACGGTCGCCCACGTGGCGCACTTGTTGCTGTTAACTCCATATTCATAGTGTGTTAGTGTTGCAGGGCTCTGCATTATATATATATTTTGTGAACTGTGATAAATGTTAACCCCCTTTCTTATCAAAAGCTTAAGTAAATCTTATACCCATTTTATACTATTATTGTCTTGATGTTTAATTACTCATACAGTATAAGACATACATATTGCTGTCAGAACTAGCTGTGCCAGTAGGGGGTCGAGTATATTGCCGGGGGTTGGCGGAGCTGTCTTCAGGGCCCAAACTAAATCTGCGGCCTTCTTAAGTGAGGGTAACGCTACACGTGGGGGTTCTCGTCCGGGATCCTGATGCAGCAGGTGAACGCCAGAAGTGCCGGCATGGAACCACAAACAGTAGAAGCATGGTGCAAAGCCTCTAACGCAGAGCCAAACCAGTCGATAGTCATCAGCCTCCCTGGGGAGGAATGGTCGACTGAGACGGTAGAGGAGTTAATGAAGTCAGTGTCCCCAGATCACACACCGTGGGTGACGGAGATAAAGTCAGACCCAGACATCTCATATCAGTATGCATTAGTGGAGTACTGGGACGGGATGCCAGAGGCCTGTAAGCGCAAGTGTGTGCGGACGCCAGACAACAGAACCTATAGGTTGGCGCACGCAGTAACTGAAAAAAAAGGAACCATTACCAACGGGATTACTGCAGGCTGCGGCCCGTACCCCACCAGAAAAAGGAGACAGGGCGACGCCTCCGGTGGCGCCTGCACCTGTCACTGCTATGTCACCAGAACTGATAGGTGCGATAGGGGATCTGCTAACCAAGTGTCAAAAGGCAAGCACGGTGCATGTAGAGACTAGCTACCGGGGACTAAAGACATTCTCAGGGAAGCTCCCTGTCCCCGCAGGGGAAGAAGATTTTGACACCTGGGTGGAGCAGGCATTGCAGGCAGTAGAGGCATGGGAGGTGCCTGAAGCACAGAAGAGGCAACGAGTGATGGAAAGCCTTAAAGGCGCAGCAGCAGAAGCAGTGAAAAGTTTTCGGTTTGGGAATGCAGATTGCACGGCTCAAGACTGTCTAGCCATGCTGCAAGAAGAGTTTGGTCAATTGGAAAAGGTGACAGAGATGGTCTACCAATTTGAATATACTTTCCAACAACCAGAGGAGAAACTTTCCGAGTATGTTAGAAGACTGAACAGGTTGTTGTGCAAGATTGTGTTGAAGAAGGGGATGAAGCCCCAAGATACAGATGCGGCAAGAATAAAGCAAGTCTTAAAGGGAGCGCTACGCTCGGATCCAGTCTGGCTGCACCTGAAAACCTCAGGAGGAGGAATGTTGCTGACTTATGCTGACTTGATAAAAATCATCAGAGATGAGGAGGCGCTGCAACAGGACCAGCAGATGATTAAGACAAATGTTGTATACCCGCACAGGTGCTAGTCAATCCAGTGATGACCCCTGAAAGAGATTCGGAGATAGACACCCTAAAAGCTCAAATGTCCAAGGTGTTAGAGATATTGACCTCTCTGATGGAAAAAGAGACAGAGGATCCCAAGAGAGAAGTACCAAGGAAGGAATTATTCCCAACTGCCTCAGCACCCGCATCTTTACAAGAATGGGGAGATATAGTCTGCTTTAACTGTGGAGGAACTGGACATATTGCGGCTACATGCTCCAGTCCCAAGAAGAAGAAAATAGACAACCGCAAGCCAGCGGGAAACTTCAGAGGGCCCCGGTGAAGGAGTCAACCGGGTGCCCATCACCTTCAGTGAGCTCCAAGCTGAAAGCAAGGCAGAAAATAACAGGAGATAAAACGCCTCGGGGGAAACACAACATTCCTAAACAGAGATACACCCCAGAGAAAGGGGGCAAGACCCCTCAGAAGAGGCACAGCACTCCCCAGAGGGGGTGCACACCTAAGAAAAATAATAGTATCCCTCAGCGGGTCCCTACACCCAGTAAAAGGAGGGAAGTCAATGCATACCAGACTCAAGAAAGACTGAAGTCCAAAGGGGATTGGACGAGAGAAGGTTCAAAGAGAAAAAGTCTGAAGAAGGCGACCCCTGCCGGGCCATATCCAGAGAAACTGGTAGGCCCATCTCCTATAGTATCCATTCAAGTGGAGGGAGTTTACACCAGAGCAATCTTGGATACTGGGGCGCAAGTGACCCTGCTATACAGAGATTTCTACGATAAGCACTTGAGTCACCTACCCATCCGGAAGATAGAGGGACTAGAGATATGTGGGATTGGAACCCAGAACTTCCCCTACGATGGCTATCTGCCTGTCAGGATGATCTTTGACCCATCTGTGGCTGGAAAAGCCGAAGTGTTTGACACCCTGGCGGTTGTGTGCCCTCGGCCACTGGGAGCCAACACGAGTTCCCTTATAATAGGGACGAACACGGATCTGGTCCGAAGACTTCTGACCTCTATAGAGAAAAGAAGAAGGGGAAGCGGCCACCAAGATCCACCCCATGCTGAAGACGGCTTACCAACGGTTGGTCTTAGAGCAGAAGACCCCAGGAGAGGGGATAGGGAAGGTGTGGAGACTTGGAAGAGGAGGGATAGTGTTGCAGCCCGGTGAAGTAACCTGTCTCAGAGCCACTGTGAAGCTTACTTGGGAGCAGCCCGGACCCTTTGTCATGTTGGAATCTGACCCAAGGGAAGGGTCCCACGGTCTGGAAGTGATACCAGAAGTGATTCCGCTGAAGGCCCTAAAGAAGGCCCATTGTAGAGTCCCAGTGAGTGTTAGGAACAATACAGATGGCCCCATGGAAATCCCAGCCAGGATGCTGCTGGGCCAGGTGAGCCCTGCTGCCCCTGTCAACCTGTCAGAGGTGGGCGAAGGAGGAGATGCTTGGGAGAAGATATCCATGGAAAACCCGAATCTGCCCAGGGCTTGGAAAGAGAGAGCCAAGGCCCAGTTGAACAGATGGGAGAAGATCTTCTCTAAAGATGAGTTCGATGTGGGGTGTGCAAGGAGTGCCACCCATCGGATCCGCCTCCAGGAAGATAAGCCCTTCAGAGAGAGGGTCAGGCGGGTCCCACTAGCAGATCTGGAGGATCTAAGGGAACAACTTGCAGAACTCAAGAGGACTGGTGTGATACGGGAGTCTAGAAGCCCCTATGCCTCTCCGATAGTGGTGGTCAGGAAGAAGAATGGGTCATTGAGGCTCTGTATCGACTACAGGACTCTAAACAGGAGAACCATACCCGACCAGTATACCACTCCAAGGATAGAGGATGCCCTACAGAGTTTGTCTGGAGCCAAGTGGTTCAGTGTTATGGATCTCAAGAACGGGTACTATCAGATCCCTATGCACCCAGAAGACAAGAAGAAGACAGCTTTCATAACCCCAGTGGGGTTCTTTGAATTCGACCGGATGCCTCAAGGTCTGTCTGGAGCCCCAGCTACCTTCCAACGTCTCATGGAGAAGACTGTAGGAGACATGAACCTTATTGAAGTCCTTGTATACCTGGGCAATGTCATTGTCTTTGGAAGAACCCTGGAGGAGCACGAGGAGAGGCTGGAAAAAGTCTTGAGGAGACTCAGTGAGGAGGGACTCAAACTTTCGCCTGAGAAGTGTCGGTTCTACCAGTCTTCTGTGAACTACCTGGGGCACATAGTGTCTGAAGAAGGGGTGGCCACAGACCCCGAGAAATTGGAGGCAGTTACCTCCTGGCCATGACCCACCACAGTAACAGAACTCAGATCCTTCTTGGGGTTCTGCTCCTATTACAGGAGGTTTGTGGAGGGATTCGCCCGAATTGCTAGACCATTGAATGAACTGCTCAAGACTGAGGGAGAAGAGGATGACTCAGGGCCCAGGAACCTGGGAGAGTCCATCAGAGATCAGTGGAATCAGAAGTGTGAAGAGGCCTTCCAGGCGTTAATGAAGAGCCTGACCACTGCTCCAGTCTTGGCCTACGCAGACCCAACCAAGCCCTATGAACTACACGTAGATGCTAGTCATGACGGTCTGGGAGGAGTGCTTTATCAGGAGCACGAGGGACAACTGCGGCCTGTTGCCTACGTGAGTAGGAGCCTGACCCCCTCTGAGAAGAACTACCCACCCACAAGCTGGAGTTCCTGGCCCTCAAGTGGGCGGTAGTAGACAAGCTCAAGGACTACCTGTATGGGGCAGAGTTCACTGTGAAGACTGACAACAACCCCCTTACCTACCTTTTCACCACGGCCAAACTGGATGCCACTGGACACAGGTGGCTGGCCGCACTGTCTGGGTTCAACTTCAGCCTAAAGTACAGGCCAGGGGCTGGGAATCGAGATGCAGACGCTCTGTCCAGGAGGTCTCATGCCCCCACCAGTGACGTAGAAGATTGGACCCAAGTGGCACCGAACGGGGTGCGGGCCCTTTGTCAAGGAGCTGAATTCCAAGCCAGAGGAGGCTCCAGAGCAGAGGAAATAAGAGTTACCATGGTGGGAGTCCCCAAACAGTACTGTGGAGTGACTCAACTGGAAGAAGACAACCTGCCGAGACTGTCCAAGAAGGAGCTGAGGTGTGACCAATTGGAAGACCCCATGGGGAGATTGGTCCCGGAGGCCCTGGAGAATCAGGATCCAAACAGACTCCTGCGTCATCCCTCAAAGGAAGCTCGCCTGTTGAGGAAAGAATGGGACAGGTTGCAGGTACATCAGGGAGTGGTCTACCGAAGGGGCCCCTCTGATGACTCAGAAGATAAGTGGCAACTGTTCCTCCCAGAGAAGCATCAAGAGACTGTTCTGGTTGCCCTGCGTGACAATCATGGCCACCTAGGGGCTGAAAGGACCTTTCAACTTGTCAGAAGTCAGTTCTATTGGCCCTGCATGAGGGCAGAGGTAGAAGAGTACTGCCACTCATGTGCACGATGCATCCAGAGGAAGACTTTACCCCATCAAGCTGCCCCAATGGGCCATCTACAAAGTCAAGGCCCAATGGATCTGGTATGCATTGATTTTCTCTGCCTCGAACCCGACCTGAGTGGACTAGGAAATGTTCTGGTGATAACCGACCATTTCACCCAAGCTTTCCCAACCAAAGATCAGAAGGCCTCCACCGTAGCCAAGTTACTTATGGAGAAGTACTTTGTCCATTATGGGCTGCCCCAGCGACTTCATTCAGATCAAGGAAGGGACTTTGAGAGTAAACTGATCCGGAAACTTCTGGATTCGTTGGGAATCAAGAAGACTCAAACTACACCTTACCACCCACAGGGAGATGCTCAGCCGGAAGGTTTAACCGAACCTTGCTTAACATGTTGGGGACTCTGGAAAGTGAGAAAAAGCAACATTGGAGCAAACACATAGCAGCCCTAGTACATGCTTACAACTGCACCATTAGTGATGCGACAGGCTACTCCCCATATCGACTCATGTTTGGGAGAGAAGCGAGACTACCTGTAGACTTGGCCTTTGGCACCTCTCTGGACCATTCCTCAGCCACATCTCACAAAGGATATGTGGACAGGCTCAGACACAGCCTGAAAGTAGCCTATGAACAAGCTCAAGCGGCCTCAGACCAAAGGGGAGCTCGAAACAAAAGAAACTTTGACTTGAAGGTCCGGGTGCAGGACTTACAGCCCGGGGACCGAGTACTGCTACGCAACCTGGGGGTCCCTGGAAAACACAAACTTGCAGACAGATGGAGATCTGAACCCTATGTCATCTGCAGGAAGCTGCCGGGCCTACCTGTCTACAAGTTGAAGCCAGAAGGAAAGGTAGGACCACTGAAGACGTGGCATCGAAACCACCTGCTCCCACTTGCTGAGGCAGTCAGGATACCTCCCGTGAGAGACTCCCCTGAACCGGTCTCTATCCTGGATACTCCTAGGCTGAACACTCGGTCGCAGACCTCCTGAACCGAAGATGGAGAGGCCTCTCAACTTAGTGAAGGTGAAGAAAGAGAACTTGATTGGCTGTGGTCTTCCCCAACTCCGGGAACTTCTACTATAGATCTTCCAACCACTGAAGACACTCCAGATGGAACACTGAACCCAGAAGCCACAGAGTTCATCCCATCTAGTCCTTCAACAGATTACTGGGAAGATGCCCATGATAGTTGCTCAGAGGAAGAGGAGCCTGTGGCACCAGAGCCAGAAATCCCAAGAGAGCAAAGGGCTTGAAGAATCATCCGGCCTCCTAGGAAGCTGACCTACCCACAAATGGGGAATAGCTCAGAGGACTCTGTAGTTACCGCTAGGAGGAATGCTGAAAATCCAGATCTGTCCACTATCCATTTAGTGGAGGGCAACCCCAACTCACTCTCTGGCACAGTTAGGCAGGCCACCCATGATAATGTGACCTGTGGGCAAGGGAATTCTACCCCTCAGTTTTGGTGGGAATTCCCTATGCCAACATCGTTTGCAGAATTAACTAGAGTTGTACATAGTCTTTGTTAAGGTTTATCTTTGGAAACCAAAGAGTTTAAGTGGGGGAGTGTGTAGCGGGGTGTTCCCCTTTAACGCAGAGAGACTACATTACCCAGAACCCCGTTCGGCAATGTTTCCACCGCAGAGACTCATGGGAGGGGTTATAAGAGGAGGAGGCGAGGCTGGGCTCGGCCTCTTTGGGACACGAGACTTCAGAGACTGATCCTCCTGTGCGGATGTGTCGGAGTGCAAGGACTGAAGCCTGAGGCCCTGTGCAACACCAAAGAGCCTTCCACCCCTCTGCGAGCTGGGGTGGCATCTGACTTCGCTTAACTACAGCATTCGTTGGATCGGGGGCCCGATCGCTGGAGACACTGTGTGTGTGTGTGACACAGTTGGTGGAAGTTCCCAGACTGGGACCGCAGTCCGGGCGGGTGAGAGGGCGTATGCCCAAACCATGTACTGTTACTGCTGATAGGCCTATAGACTGCCGTGGCCCACAAGTTGTTCCTGATCCTTTCACTGAAGAACCTTATCAGAGCTGAACTCAGTTCGCATAGCAAAGTGTTTACCCCATCTTTACCTTTCCCATTGGATTACAAATCATACTCTGTTAATGTGCACCACCGTTAAAGACCTGCCGGTGAAGAAAAGAACATCCTCCCCTATAGACTAAGTTGTGGATATCAGAACCAGGCCTGGTCAGTTTTTCTAATTTGTTTGGTTACTGCGCCACAGGACGCCTAGCTAACGGTCGCCCACGTGGCGCACTTGTTGCTGTTAACTCCATATTCATAGTGTGTTAGTGTTGCAGGGCTCTGCATTATATATACAGTATATTTTGTGAACTGTGATAAATGTTAACCCCCTTTCTTATCAAAAGCTTAAGTAAATCTTATACCCATTTTATACTATTATTGTCTTGATGTTTAATTACTCATACAGTATAAGACATACATATTGCTGTCAGAACTAGCTGTGCCAGTAGGGGGTCGAGTATATTGCCGGGGGTTGGCGGAGCTGTCTTCAGGGCCCAAACTAAATCTGCGGCCTTCTTAAGTGAGGGTAACGCTACAGAAGGAATTGTGTCCCTTCGTTGGTGTCATTGGGAGGAATTGTGTCCCTTCGTTGGTGTCATTGGGAGGAATTGTGCAACATCATTGGTGTCATTAAGAGGAATTGTGTCCCTTCATTGGTGTCATTGGGAGGAATTGTGCCCCTTTGTTGGTGTCATTGTGAGGAATTGTGTCCCTTCGTTGGTGTCATTAAGAGGAATTGTGTCCCTTCGTTGGTGTCATTGTGAGGAATTGTGTCCCATCGTTGGTGTCATTAAGAGGAATTGTGTCCCTTCATTGGTGTCATTGGGAGGAATTGTGCCCCTTCGTTGGTGTCATTAGGAGGAATTGTGTCTCTTCATTGGTGTCATTGGGAGAAATTGTGCCCCTTCGTTGGTGTCTGTAACGGCACCCCAAGAATGAAAGGGGTTAACGCCGTTTAGGATATTCCCTTTCCGAACACACATCAGCTACCGTCACTCCACAGTCAGGCGACCGAGACCCATAGGAATAATTCTCCCCCAGATATGAGACAAATGCTCTGTATGAGGTTCAAACAGGGAATGAATCTTTATTGCAAGCACATGGTAACACACTTCTCTTCAAAACACTTTCCTCCCATCATTGGGAAACAGGGCGGGTTTAACTGTCCAATGACAATGGTGATACAGGTCAGGTGTGTTTAAACTTCTCTTTCAGTAAACAGTCTTAGCAGTAGGGGTTGCTGGAGTGATTCCCCCCCCCCCTTTTTCGCACAGCAAGACACTTAAACATCCCATATTAGGCATCCAGACTGTCTACCAAGCTCCAATCCACATCACCACAAACAACAATGAAAAGGTCTTTAGAAGCTAGTCTGGATTCATTAACATTACAACAGGCATCCAGGTGGGTGGGGGTGATGACATTAACATCTTTGAACTAACATGTTGAATTCAGAATCAAACACACAGTAAATAGTTCTTTACAGATACCCTGGGGAATATTGTGGATTAATATTACAGACCCATTTTAAAGCAATCCAAGACATATTCTCAATGTCCATTATTTTCTGGCTCATACTTTCTAAGAACTTCTGGGCTCCACGGGCCCACCAGTTAAATCTCTCCCCTTTTGGCAAGAGACTAACACAGGAGGAGACCCCAGACGGGTTGACTCCGAAGTTAGTCCATTGTTCCATTTCTCTAATGCCTGGACAACCCATCAGCATTGCCACTTTGCTTACCGGGTCAGCAGCTGATGGTGAAGTTGTAAGGTTGCAGGGCGAATAATGGAATTCAGTTCTGGAACAGTCACTTGCTTTGCTCTCTCAATGGCTCCCAAAACTTGGTGCTGATGCTCTTGGGAGAGGTAAGGCAAAACCTGGGCACAAATCCCATTTAACCTTTTGACAATTTCAGCCTGGTTGTGCATTTCAATGTTCAAGCCATGGGACATCTCATAATACATGACGTAGTGTCGTTGCATATCCGATTTCTCACTGGCCAACTTGTCACATTCCAATTTTAGACTGTGATATTGTGCCTGATCTAAGGTACATGTCGGGGAAGTTAGTCTTACCCGGGTCTCGGCAGCATGCGGGTCGGTTCCAGCAGCACGGGTCTGGGCACAGGTAGTCACTTGGTTGGCTTCAGCGGGGCCCATAGGGGCGTAAGCAGAAACGAGGGGGGCCAAATCATTCCCCAGTAGTACATTCGTTGGCAAATCCTTCATCACCCACACATTAATGTGTCCCGAACCAACCCCCCAATCCAGGTGAACACGGGCAACTGGTAGCCGGAAGACGGTGCCTCCTGCTACTCTTATGGCTACAGTGTCTCCGGTATGTTGGCTCTCTGGGATGAGGTTCTTCTGTAGTAGGGTCATGGTGGTGCCAGTATCACGTAGGCCATTGGCTACCTTTCCATTGACCCAGACAGTCTGCCTGTGTTGCTGCCGGTTGTCCCGGTTAGCTGCTTGTATTGGATCAGCCTCGTGCAGGACGCCCCAAAGTTCTTCCTCCTCAACGCAGTGGGTCACAGGCATGGATGTGTGGGGGTTCCCCCTTGCTGGCTGTCTCCATGACTGGGACTGCCTGGCTGGATTCAACGGACAGTATGGCTTTTTGTGCGCTAGCTGTTTATACCCGAAACACCTGATGGGTTGTGAGTAGCCCTGGGAGTTGGACCTGGGCTGCTGAGAATAAGTGGTCATTGGAGGTGGTGCTGTAGGGTGGCACGACTGGGGCTGGTGGGCGATAGCTGGAGGGGGTGCAGCTGATTGATAATCCACCCGAGCTGTTGTCTTGACCACAGGGTTGTACAGTTTGCGGGCGTCTGTGTTTTCGTCCGCCAGGCGAGCTGCTTCAGGCAAGGTGAAAGGTTTTCGGTCCTGGACCCACTCTCTGACTTTCAGGGACAGTTTGTCAAAGAAGTGCTCCAGCAGGAACCCCTGCAGCACCTCTTCCCCGGATTCTGCTTGGCATCCAGCGACCCAGTGGGATACCGTGCGGTGTAGGTGGCATGCTCACTCGGTATACGAGTCTCCGGTCTGCTTGCTCATCTCTCGGAACCGAGTCCAGTATGCCTCCGGTGTGACGGCATACCTGGCCAAAAGTGCTTCTTTTACCAGTCCATAGTTCATAATATCCTCGTCTGGGATGGCCCTGAACGCTTCACTGGCCCGGCGGGACAGTTTCCCAGACAAAATGGTAACCCATTCCTCTGTGGGCACCCGGTGTAGGGCACATTGCCATTCAAAATCAGCAAGGTACCCATCAATCTCTCCTTCAGTTTCAATGAAATTTTTAAAAGCAGTAAAATGTATCTTTCTCCTTTCAATTGGTGCTGCTCTGACTTCTGCTACTGCAGCACCTCTTTGCAGTAGCAAATTTACGTCCACAGCCACTATAACTCGGTCTATGATCTCGGCTGTAGGGTTAGGACCATAATGTGCCAGTCTTATGTTAACAGCCCAATCAAAACTTGCCTCTTCGGGTGTCCTGTCTGTTACGCTGGGTCTTTCGATTCCATCCATTTCGACTAGTTCTCTGATAATGTCCCTCTTCTTATGGTTGTTGGCCGGTCTTCCTCGGTTCTCCAGTAAGTCCTTGAGGGTAGAGTGCTTTAGCCGTTCATACTGTGCCTCCATTGGCCTGTGTCCTCTTGTAGCTGTCCTTCCGGCTGTGGGAATCAATCAGCTGCTTGCCACCAATTGTAACGGCACCCCAAGTATGAAAGGGGTTAACGCCGTTTAGGATATTCCCTTTCCAAACACATATCAGCTACCGACACTCCACAGTCAGGCGACCAAGACCCATAGGAATAATTCTCCCCCAGATACGAGACAAACGCTCTGTATGAGGTTTAAACAGGGAATGAATCTTTATTGCAAGCACATGGTAACACACTTCTCTTCAAAACACTTCCCTCCCATCATTGGGAAACAGGGCGGGTCAAACTGTCCAATGACAATGGTGATACAGGTCAGGTGTGTTCAAACTTCTCCTTCAGTAAACAGTCTTAGCAGGAAGGGTTGCTGGAGTGATTCCCCCTCCCCCCCTTTTCCTCACAGCAAGACACTTAAAGTGGAGCTCCACCCTAAATAGCAACTTTTGCTATTTGGAACCCTCCCCCCCTCCGGTGTCACAATTGACACCTTTCAGGGGGGAGGGGGGTGAAGATACCTGTCTAAGACAGGTATTTACACCCACATCCGGGAATCCTCTCTCCGGGAATCTGCGGGAGTTACGTCACTTCCCGCAGACTTCCCTTGGTGTTCTGGGAGACACTCGGCTCCCAGAACACAGGAGCACCAATCAGAACGGCGCAGCGCGACTCGCGCATGCGCCGTAGGGAACCGGGCATGAAGCCGCAGGGCTTCACTTCCTGGTTCCCTCAGCGAGGATGGCGGAGGGAGCAGCAGAGCGACGAGCGGTCGCTCGTCCTCTGCTGCGGACGTCGCTGGACTCCAGGACAGGTAAGTGTCCAAATATTAAAAGCCAGCAGCTGCTGTAGCTGTAGCTGCTGGCTTTTAATTTTTTTTTTTCCGGCGGAGCAACCCCTTTAAACATCCCATAATAGGCATCCAGACTGTCTACCAAGCTCCAATCCACATCACCACAAACAACAATGAAAAGGTCTTTAGAAGCTAGTCTGGATTCATTAACATTACAACAGGCATCCAGGTGTTTGGAGGTGATGACATTAACATCTTTCAACTAACATGTTGAATTCAGAATCAACACACAGTAAATAGTTCTTTACAGATATCCTGGGGAATATTGTGGATTAATATTACAGACCCATTTTTAAAGCAATCCAAGACATATTCTCAATGTCCATTATTTTCTGGCTCATACTTTCTAAGAACTTCTGGGTTCCACGGGCCCAC
Source organism: Rana muscosa (assembly GCA_029206835.1). Taxonomy (NCBI): domain Eukaryota; kingdom Metazoa; phylum Chordata; class Amphibia; order Anura; family Ranidae; genus Rana; species Rana muscosa. The sequence continues at coordinate 324,130,187 of CM055118.1, read as the reverse complement.
CCGTTACCGTGTCATTGTGAGAAATTGTGCACAAATGATACCAGTGACAGGACACTATTCCTCCCAATGACACCAGTGGCAGGACACTATTCCTCCCACTGACACCAGTGACGGGACACTATTCCTCCCACTGACACCAGTGACGGGACACTATTCCTCCCACTGACACCAGTGACGGGACACTATTCCTCCCAATTATACCAGTGAAGGGGCACTATTCCTCCCAATGATACCAGTGACAGGACACTATTCCTCCCAATGATACCACTGACAGGACACTATTCCTCCCAATGATACCACTGACAGAACACTATTCCTCCCACTGACACCAGTGATGGGACACTATGCCTTGTCCTACTGACCACAGCTGCTGTCTACGTTTTCTACTGCCATTGGCCACAGTCCGGCTCCCCTAAAGTCTGCAGGACAGTAAACTGGCACTTTGTTTAGAGAATTTGAAAATCCTTACTCTAAATGAACCAAAAATTCATGGAGTGAGATAGTCTGACACCAATAACTGGCAATCAATATATTCTATTTAAAGCTGAACTCCAGGAACATATTCATATAACAGTCTGACTCAGGGCCAGGCTGGTTGGATCCAATATATCACATACCATCATGGTCTGCCGCTGGAGACGCCACAATGGACAATGTGTTGTGTCTTTTTCTGGAGGGGTGGGAGCAACTTCCCTCTGCTGCCAGAAACAATAGAGCATCTGCAGGCTCTGATTGGCCAAGGTGGAGAGGCGGGGTGGATGACATCATGATCTCCACATTGCCCAATCAGAGCCTGTTTAGTATTCATTGACAGAAATACAAGGCAGTTCCTTAGAAGCAGAGGGATGGGAGCACAGATACTCCATTGTTTACCCCTGTAGTAGGAGGGGGGGGGCACTGAAAGAGTATTTTTTTTTAGTTCTGGACATCAGATTTAAATGTATAAAAGCAGAGATTTGTGTAGTTAGTAAAATTAATAAAATACATTAATGAAGTAATATTAATACAAACAATTACATTTTTAAATAATGTTTTTAAAGCAAACTGAGTAAAGATGTCACACGATCAAAGTCTCAGCTGACGTTATATTGCATTGTAATGAGATGAACAAACATACTTTGATTTGATTAGTTTTGGGAATCTCAAATATAGGAATCTTTGTATAAAATATTCACATATTCAGAGCAAAAATTGCCGTATTTCCTCTGATGCACAATGTTCCTATATCATCAGTGCCATCTAGTGGCCATAGTGCTTTTTTTCCCCCAGAAATTAGGCAAACAGTAGAAGAACAAAATAAGGCCACTAGATGGCACTGGTGATTTTTTTTAATTCTAAAGCCAGGGGCGTGTGAAACACACCCAAAAACTCCACCCGGTGCCAAAAAAAGTTCCCACACATAGAGAGTGACACAAAATGTGCAACGGGTGTTACACGATCTTCCCAAGGAAGGACCTTACCCTGATCCCCCGGGGCGTTAGTCTCCAGACGGGGACTGAGGTATTCACTAGGTCCGTCTGGCCGAAACCAGATGGACCCCTCTCTCTGGAGGGTCTGCTGAAACAGACCCACCCAAGTACTCGGTAGGGCTCCCCCGAAGGGAGACCCCATGAGAGAGGGCGAACTAAGCCAGAAGGCCATGTCCACCCACTCCCAAGTTTTTCAGGGTAGGCCCGAGGACCCACACCCTACTAATCACACAGTGACAAAACGTGTAACATCAAACAAAAAAATACATAAAAGTGATGAACACAGGGGATAAATAAATAGAAAGTGGGGTGAAGGAAGGTGGGAGAAGTGATGGCGCTGATGATATTGGAGATAATCATATTAGGGAAAATACAGCAAATTTTCATTCTCACTGTGTGGAGTTTTTATACATAGAATCCTAAAGTCTTGTACACACGATCGGACTTCCATCAGACAAATCCATGGAATTTTTTCCGACGGGCGTCGGCCGTGAACTTGTTCTGCATACAGACGGCAGAACTTTTTCAGCCAACATTCACAATACTACGTTGTTTTTCTGCTCTTTAGCGCCTCCCTTTGGGCAACTTCTGCTAATGTTGTGTTATGGTGAGCATTGCTTCCGAGCATGCGTGTTTGTACTTTGGATCTTAGCCCGACGAATTTGTGTACACATGATCGGATAATCCGACGGAACACATTTGTTGTCGGACAATTTGAGAGCATGCACAGCCAACATTTGTTGTCAGAAATGCCGACAACAATTGTCCGATGGAGCCTACAGACGGTCAGATTATCCGACAAAACACGTTCATCGGACAATTGTTGTCGGAATATCCGATCGTGTCACGGCCTTTAGTTTCAAATTTAATTGGGGGGGAGGTAAATTATGGCCATTTTTTATGGTGAAAGTGATATAACTAAAGCCTCGTACACACAATATAAGTGATATAACGATATAAGTGATATAACTAACAATTTCTCTGCATCCTCTTGCGTGTCACTATCTGTATGCAAATATCACACAGGAATTATGGGAAAGGAATCCTGTGCCATTTATATTAGATCAGTTTGAATTGTATTAAAAGGAATAGACTCATTAAAGTGTAAAAAGGGGGAATTTTTAATTTTGAAAAATAAAATAAATAATAGAGCCTATCAGTAATAATGTCTCACTGAGCTGAGTGATGATGTCATAATATTGGGTGTTATGTGAGATTGTTACATTGTATTGTCAGTGAGGTCAATCCTTACCTGTTCCTCTGTATGGAGAAACAGAAATGATGAATGGAGGAGGATGAGTGCTGATTACACGATCTCCCCCACTGCCCTGAATGACAACTCAGGGTAGTGCGATTCTGATACCAATCACTGACAATCACAATTCTATTGATTAATAAATAGCAATGTGATGCGATTTCAGCCGTTCAAACTATAGGGCTGAATTTGCATCGCATGTGATGTGCTCAGCAATGTGGTGCAAACAACATGCGATGTCTGGCAACACGTAAGTTTCGAACCGGCCAGGTAAAAGGGTTATATCCCTTCATTGGTGTCATTGGGAGAAATTGTGTCCCTTCATTGGTGTCATTGGGAGAAATTGTGTCCCTTCATTGGTGTCATTGGGAGGAATTGTTCCCCTTTATTGGTATCATTGGGAGGAATTGTGCCCTTTCGTTGGTGTCATTGTGAGGAATTGTGTCCCATCGTTGGTGTCATTAGGAGGAATTGTGTCCCTTCATTGGTGTCATTGGTAGGAATTGTGTCCCTTCATTGGTGTCATTGGGAGGAATTGTTCCCCTTTATTGGTATCATTGGGAGGAATTGTGCCCTTTCGTTGGTGTCATTGTGAGGAATTGTGTCCCATCGTTGGTGTCATTGTGAGGAATTGTGTCCCATCGTTGGTGTCATTGTGAGGAATTGTGTCCCATCGTTGGTGTCATTAGGAGGAATTGTGTCCCTTCATTGGTGTCATTGGTAGGAATTGTGTCCCTTCATTGGTGTCATTGGGAGGAATTGTTCCCCTTTATTGGTATCATTGGGAGGAATTGTGCCCTTTCGTTGGTGTCATTGTGAGGAATTGTGTCCCATTGTTGGTGTCATTAGGAGGAATTGTGTCCCTTCATTGGTGTCATTGGTAGGAATTGTGTCCCTTCATTGGTGTCATTGGTAGGAATTGTGTCCCTTCATTGGTGTCATTGGGAGGAATTGTTCCCCTTTATTGGTATCATTGGGAGGAATTGTGCCCTTTCGTTGGTGTCATTGTGAGGAATTGTGTCCCATCGTTGGTGTCATTAGGAGGAATTGTGTCCCTTCATTGGTGTCATTGGTAGGAATTGTGTCCCTTCATTGGTGTCATTGGGAGGAATTGTTCCCCTTTATTGGTATCATTGGGAGGAATTGTGCCCTTTCGTTGGTGTCATTGTGAGGAATTGTGTCCCATCGTTGGTGTCATTGTGAGGAATTGTGCCCTTTCGTTGGTGTCATTGTGAGGAATTGTGTCCCATCGTTGGTGTCATTAGGAGGAATTGTGTCCCTTCATTGGTGTCATTGGTAGGAATTGTGTCCCTTCATTGGTGTCATTGGGAGGAATTGTTCCCCTTTATTGGTATCATTGGGAGGAATTGTGCCCTTTCGTTGGTGTCATTGTGAGGAATTGTGTCCCATCGTTGGTGTCATTGTGAGGAATTGTGTCCCTTCGTTGGTGTCATTAGGAGGAATTGTGTCCCTTCATTGGTGTCATTGGTAGGAATTGTGTCCCTTCATTGGTATCATTGGGAGGAATTGTGCCCCTTCGTTGGTGTCATTGTGAGGAATTGTGTCCCTTCGTTGGTGTCATTGTGAGGAATTGTGTCCCATTGTTGGTGTCATTAGGAGGAATTGTGTCCCTTCATTGGTGTCATTGGGAGAAATTGTGTCCCTTCATTGGTGTCATTGGTAGGAATTGTGTCCCTTCATTGGTGTCATTGGTAGGAATTGTGTCCCTTCATTGGTGTCATTGGGAGGAATTGTGCCCCTTTGTTGGTGTCAGTAAATGAAATATTGCCCCAAGGGCCAGATAAAAGCAAGCAAAGGGCCACATGTGGCCAACGGGCCAAAATTCAGAGACCACTGCTCTAGTTCAAGTGCCTTAAAGGAATAGCAACAATCCACAGTACAATAAAGCCGGCTACGCAGTATCAACCATTGTAATACTTCTCTACTGGCTACATGACAGGGTACACATATTACCGCATTTCAGCCAAAGCCTTACACATGTAAGGCTTAAAATAAAACGCGTTAGCGTGTTACTGCTGTACCCTGTCATGTAGCCAATAAGGAAGCATTATAATGACAGGATAAAAAAAAAAAGAAAGGGAAAATAAGAGAAAAAAAGAAAAATAAAAAATAGAAAAAAAGAGAGAGATATGTTACTGCTGTACCTTTGTCATGAAGCGAATAAAAAAGCATTACAATGAATGATACCATGTAGCCAGCTCTATTATACTGAGCACAAGTGTAATACTGCCACTAGTGGTGAGGAGCCGTAATTGCCGCAGTAATGCGTCACAACTGGTTGCAGGGTGTTTTGCAGTGATTCCCTATTCTTTTAAATAGGTCACATTCACCAGGCCTACTGACAGCCAAATGCGCACACATCCTATTTAGGGCAGCCCATTCATTTGAATAGGCTACCCTATGCGTTTTAAAAAAATTGCACTGCACTGAAACGCACAATACCATTTGTGGTGGTGTGCACAAAACGCGCTCGTGTTAGAAAGATGTTTTTTGTGCGTTGCGGGACGACACACAGTTTTAGGCATGTTGGCGCAACGCAACAAGCAGAAGCGAAGCCTAAGACGGACCAGCTTGTAACTTTTTGGGGAAAATCCTTCACAACCCAACCTGGTCCACCTCACTTATGCCTTTTCTGCACCCAAAAATTCAGAATACAGGAATACAGAATGTCCTTAAAGGACACCTCCAATTTCCACCCCCCCCCCCTTTCCAGCTCTTAATTTTTATTTTTTTTTATTCTTTTTTTATTCTTAAATACAGCCTTGTGACATTATTGGTCTTTATTGCTCTTGCTCGGTGTCACGCGTGGGCGGCCTGTACGATGACACGCCCCTAGGAGGTGTGTCCATGACAACCTAGGCCAGTGATAGCCAAACTTGGCACCCCAGATATTTACATACATTTGTTTGGTTAAATTTGTTTAATTCGCTTTCAAAATTGTATTCAAATTCAAATCAATTTGAATTTTCCCAAATGCGGTTGAATTAGACTCAATTCTATCGCATCCGAAAAATTTGAATTCAAATTCCATTAAAAATCTAATTTATTATATTTGAACTTTGAATTTAAGAAAATGGTTATATTCTTTCTATTTTATTGTTTTTATTATTCTATTCTATTCTATTCTTTTATTTTCTATTATATTCAATTTTTTTCAATTTTATTCAAATTTATTCTATTCTAAAATTGAATTTTTTATTCTATTCTTTCTATCCTATTGTTTTTCTTATTCTATTCTATTCAAATTCAGATTTATTCTATTCGAAATTCGAATTCCGGAAGATCGTTATATTCTATTTTATTATACTCTATTCTATTATAATCTATTCTATTCTAATCTATTATTTTCTATTCTATTCTAATTAAATTGTATTCTATTTGAAATTCGAATTTTGGAAGAAGGATATATTCTATTCTATTGTTTTTTTCCATTCTATTCTTTTTTTCTGTGTTTTTTTTTCTCTTCTAGTTAAATTCAAATGTATTCTATTTGAAATTTGAATATATGAAGATGGTTATATTTTTTTCTATTTTATTCTATTACTTTCTTTTCTATTCTATGCTTTTATTTTCTACCCTATTTTGTTCTGTTTTACTCAATTATTTTCTATTCTAGCCCTTTATTTTCAATTCTATCCCTTTATTTTGTATTGCAATTTTTTTCTATTCTGTTCTGTTCTGTTTTACTCTATTATATTCTATTCTTTTATTTTATTTTCTATTCTTTTCTTTTCTATTCCATTCCTTTATTTCCTATTCTATTTTATTCTCTTCTGATATTCAAATTAGATTCGAAAACTATTCAAAAATCAAAATTCGTCCAAAGATTTTGTTTCGTTATTTTGTATTCGTTTACATTTGTTACTATTGTAATTCAGAAGTTTGGATACATCCGAATTTCCGAATAACAAAAAAATTGTCTGAATTTCGATTTGGAACAAAACAAACTGCACATGTCTACAAGACGGGGTTCTGCTTTAATCTCCCCATTGTTTCCTATGTGAGTCATATCTAATAAGAAGACTATAAAACTGGAGTGGCTCATCGACTCATCTCCGGCAATAAAACTTTCTACATAAACATTTTCCTCCTCGTTTATTTTGCAAATGTGTTTTGTATATCTCAGGACATTGATGGGACTCTAAAAATATATTACAAAAAAATTAAATGAATATCAGTGACATAGAAGTTGTTGGTAACCCATGCAAGGCGAAGAAATAGGTTCACTTAAAACCAAATTCCAGCATAAAAACTCTCATAAGGCCACATAAGGATATACAGTATCTCACAAAAGTAAGTACACCCCTCACATTTTTGTAAATATTTTATTCTATCTTTTCATGTGACAACACTGAAGAAATGACACTTTGCTACAATGTAAAGTAGTGAGTGTACAGCTTGTATAACAGTGTAAGTTTGCTGTCCCCTCAAAATAACTCAACACACAGCCATTAATGTCTAAACCGCTGACAGCAAAAGTGAGTATACCCCTAAGTGAAAATGTCCAAATTGGGCACAATTAGCCATTTTCCCTCCTCGGTGTCATGTGACTCGTTAGTGTTACAAGGTCTCAGGTGTGAATGGGGAGCAGATGTTTTAAATTTGGTGTTATCGCTCTCACTCTCTTATACTGGTCACTGGAAGTTCAACATGCCACCTCATGGCAAAGAACTCTCTGAGGATCTGAAAAAAATAATGTTGCTTAACGTAAAGATGGCCTAGGCTAAAAAAAGACTGCCAAGGCCCTGAAACTGAGCTACAGAACGGTGGCCAAGACCCTACAGCGGTTTACCAGGACAGGTTCCACTCAGAATAGGCCTCGCTATGGTCAACCAAAGAAGTTGAGTGCAAGTGCTCGGTGTCATATCCAGAGGTTGTCTTATGGAAATAGATGTACGAGTGCTGCCAGCATTGCTGCAGAGGTTGAAGGGGTGGGGGTCAGCCTGTCAGTGCTCAGACCATACGCCGCACACTGCATCAAATTGGTCTGCATGGCTGTCATCCCAGAAGGAAGCCTCTTCTAAAGATGATGCACAAGAAAACCCGCAAACAGTTTGCTGAAGACAAGCAGACTAAGGACATGGATTACTGTAACATGTCCTGTGGTCTGATGAGATCAAGATAAACTTATTTTGTTCAGATGGTGACAAGCGTGTGTGGCGGCAACCAGATGAGGAGTATAAAGACAAGTGTGTCTTGCCTACAGTCAAGCATGGTGGTGGGAGTGTCATGGTCTGGGGCTGCATGAGTGCTGCCGGCACTGGGGAGCTACAGTTCATTGAGGGAACCATGAATGCCAACATGTACTGTGCCATACTGAAGCAGAGCATGATCCCCTCCCTTCGGAGACTGGGCCCCTCCAAGAGGACCACTGCCCGCTAAAGAAGCTGAGGGTAAATGTGATGGACTGGCCAAGCATGTTTCCAGACCTAAACCCTATTGAGCATCTGTGGGGCATCCTCAAACAGAAGGTGGAGGAGCGCAAGGTCTCTAACACCCACCAGCTCTGTGATGTCATCATGGAGGAGTGGAAGAGGACTCCAGTGACAACCTGTGAAGCTCTGGTGAACTCCATGCCCAAGAGGGTTAAGGCAGTGCTGGAAAATAATGGTGGCCACACAAAATATTGACACTTTGGGCCCAATTTGGACATTTTCACTTAGGGGTGTACTCAATTTTGTTGCCAGCGGTTTAGACATTAATGGCTGTGTGTTGAGATATTTTTATGGGGCAGAAAATTTACACTGTTTTACAAGCTGTACACTCACTACTTTACATTGTAGCAAAGTGTCATTTCTTCAGTGTTGTCACATGAAAAGACAGAATAAAATATTTACAAAAATGTGAGAGGTGTGAGATACCTTTGTGAGATACTGTAAATCCACTTTGTATACCAAATACCTCCACAAACCCAGATAATACCTTGTAAAAGTAGCTATGACATCACTACTATGCTGTACATTAACTTTGTCCAAGATCAGAGCTGTGGAGGGACTGAGCAGGCTCCACCCACTACATAAACTTCCAGGAGTGGGCGGAGATAAAACCAGCCACCCTGCACATGGAGAGAGAGTAGCAATGACTGGTCTTTATTACAGGAAGCTCCTCCGCAGAGGTAAAGTCTCACCGGGGGTGTCACTTGTGTTGGGCACCCAGGGCATGTGCCCTGCATCTCCTGCAGGGTGCCCCGGGTGCATGACGCCATGATCCCCCAATACTGTTTCAGCCAGCATTGTTCTCCGCCAGCTACAGCTGCCTGTCACAGACTTCAGGGCCAAAGGAAAGCTCCTCCATGGCTCCTCCATGGCTCCTCCGTGTCACATGACACACACACAGGGGGGAGCCTGGAAGGAAGGAAATCTCCCATTCTGCACTGTATCTGAGGTATGTAGATTCATGGGGGGGGGGGATTATACTGGGGGACAGACTGACCTGGGGAAGATTTGTGTTAGGTGGGTGAAGGTGGGGTGGATTTGTGCTAAGAGAGGATTGGAGGGGTGATTTATACTGAGAGGGGGGATTTCAGAGGAGAGGAATTGTACTAGGAATGGGGATTTGGAAGAAAGAGAATGAGTGCTGAAAGAGGGGATTGGGGGAGAACTTTTGTGTTGAGGGGGATTGTGCTGGAGGGGTGAGAAAGGATTAGTGCTAGGAGATAGACTGGGGGGGGGGGTGCTTGGGGGGTGAAAGGATTTGTGCGAGGGGGAGAAATTTGGAGGGAAGGGGGGAGAGTTGTGCTAAGGGGGATTTGGGGGAGATTATTTGTTCTGGGGATGTGGAATTCGAGGGGGAGGAGAGGTTTTGTGCTACGAGGGTGAAGTTGGGGGGCAGATTTGTGCTATAAATATTATATACAATATTTGGAGGGTTGATCATTAATGCTGGCAGAGGGGATTTGGGGGGAGAGATGATTTGTGTTGGGGAGGAGAGGATTTCTGTTAGGAGGGGGAATTTGGGGGGGGGGAGAAGGATTTCCCCAAAAAGTGCCAAAAGTGCCCGATAGTGTCCGATTTGCTCGCCACAATGTCGCAGTCCCACTATAAGTCGCTGATCGCCGCCATTACTAGTAAAAAAATAAATAAAAATTCTATAAATCTAGCAGACACTATGGCTCTTTCCTGAGTGGCTCGGTCACGAGTGATGCGCAGTTTCACCGCCGCAGTTTAACGAAAGCAGGATAAATAAAGCTGGATGAAGATACAACAAGAACTCTGCTCCACTCTGAGACTACAAGCAAGCCAGCATTTGACATTTTATACGAAGTCAGATTTCCACTCTCTATCCACTATCGTGCTCCTTTTCTTCCTTCTCACATCGGTGTCTTCTATCCTCAAATTATCTTCACTCTACCCCTCCTCTCTACCCTGCAGTATGCACATATCACCCTCACTCCTACCCTCTCCCTACTACTGCACCCATCATCTCCTGCATTTGCTGCACCCACATGCTGACATAAACACCAGGGCCATTAGACACGTGCGCTTATGCACATCCCACTCTCATCGTGCCTTCCTCACCCTCCTCCTTCTCCTAGTCTCAGGTGACATTTCTCCTAATCCTGGCCCGCCATTTTCTAACTGCAAGCCACATGTCCAATACCCCTCCTCTGGCAACCACCCCAATCCACTCAGTTTAATTTCTATCCCCCTGCTTCCTCAAAGCATCCCACCAATCTCATGCTCCCTTTGGAACGCCCGTTCCATCTGTAACAAGCTAACATCGGTACATGACCTCTTCATCTCTCATGGCTTTAACATACTCGCCATAACCGAAACCTGGCTTCAAAATTTGGACTCCGCTTCTCCTGTTGCCCTATCCCATGGTGGCCTCCATTGGACTCACTCCCAGAGACCTAACGGACAGAAAGGAGGTGGAGTTGGATTCTGTCTATCCCCACAAAGCACCTTCCAAGTCCTTCCTATCCCTCCCTCTCTATCCCTCTCTTCTTTCGAGGTGCACTGTATCCATCTGTTTTCTCCCATTTCTCTGAGGATTGCAGCCATTTATCGGCCTCCCGGACCAGTATCGCGCTTTCTTGATGACTTCACTGCTGGGCTACCCTACTTTCTCTCCTCTGAAATACCCACTATCATTCTTGGGGACTTCAACATTCCTGTCAATGTTAACAGCCCAACTACAGCTAAACTTCTCAACTTAACCTCTTCTATTGACCTTACCCAATGGACACATACTTCCACTCACTCCAATGGTAATACCCTTGACCTTGTATTCTCCCATCTCTGCAATCCTGGCAACCTCACCAACACCCCCTTTCCTTTCTCTGATCACAACCTCATCAGTTTCACTGTATCCTTGCCTCCAACCAACCATCCCTCCAAGCAGCAAACAATTACTTGTAGGAACCTTCGCAACTTTAACCCTTCTCTTCTCTATTCTGCTACTGACCACCTACAGTAGGTGCCACCGATTTTGTGTTTCCAGCGCGATGGGATCGCGCTGGAAATCACTGCTGCAAGCTGTGCTTCTCGCGCTCGCCGCCCGCCCAAGATGCCGTGCATCCATAGGAATTCATTGGGGGCGGCGAGCAGGAGGAGCGACATAGCTCAGCGCTGGCTCCCGCGACGGGGCTCGCGAGTGTCAATCTCGCCCCTAGCAGAGGCGAGATTGACACAATATCGGCGGCAGGTACTGTATATGACATAATCTCTCCCCTGTCCTGTCCTGACCTGGCCACCTCTGTCTACAACAGTTCACTCTCATTATCACTAAATACACTTGCTCCTCTAACCACACGCAGAATCAGGCCCCGACCGTTACAACCCTGGCAAACTGACAACACTAGAAATCTCAAGAGACATTGCCGTGCTCTTGGACGACTGTGGCGTAAAACCAAATGCCTGCAAGACTTCTCCCTATATAAATCTGCCCTTCTAAAATACAATTCCTCCCTCCATGCTGCCAAACAAGCCTACTTTGTCTCTCTTATTAATACCTTGTCATCCAGTCCCCGTCGGCTCTTCTCAACCTTTAACTCTCGGATTCATCCCCCACCCCCTCTACCCACTAAATCACTCACTGCCCAAGAGATTGCCAATCACTTCAAAGACAAGATTGATGCCATTCGTGAGGACACCTCCACTGTGCGTACATCTTCACCACCCAACATAACTTGCCTAACAGCACTTTCAACACTCTCCTCCTTTGAATTGGCTACTATTGAAGAGGTTACAAAACTTTTCTCAGATGCCCACCTAACCAAATGTCCCTTGGACCCTGTTCCCTCACAACTACTACGGTCACCCTCTTCTTCTATCCCGTGCTCCCTCACTCACATCTTCAATCTCTCCCTCTCTAGTGGCACCTTCCCCTCCCCTCTAAAACATGCACAGATCACTCCCATACTTAAAAAGCCCTCACTGGACTCCATCAACCTGAACAACTTAAGGCTCATCTCATTGCTCCCATTCACCTCTAAACTTCTAGAATGCCTAGTCTACAACCGTCTTGGCTCCTACCTCAGTGAAAATAACCTTCTTGACCCCTTACAGTCTGGCTTTCGCTCTCAGCACTCCATGGAAACTGCCTTACTAAAAATCACTAACGATTTACTAACTGCTAAAAGCAACAGTCAGTACTCCATACTCCTTCTACTCGACCTCTCTGCAGCCTTTGATACCATTGACCACCCGTTCCTTCTCAATAAACTCCATTCCCTTGGCCTCGAAGATTCTGCTCTATCCTGGTTCTCTGCTTATCTATCACAGCGCTCCTTCAGTGTTACCTACAACTCTGTCTCCTCCTCTCCATTGTCCCTTTCTGTGGGGGTCCCCCAAGGCTCTGTTCTTGGACCACTTCTCTTCTCTATCTACACCTCCTCCCTTGGTCACTTGATAACCGCCCACGGCTTCCAATACCACTTAAGCCCTGTACACACGATCGGTTTTACCGATGAAAACAGTCCGATGAACTGTTTTCATCGGACAAACCAATCGTGTATGGGCCCCATCAGTCTTTTTTCCATCGGTGTGAAAAAATAGAACAGGTTTTAAATTTTTCCGATGGATAAAAAACCGATAGCAAATTTCCGATCGTCTATGGGCAAGTCCATCGGTTAAAAAACCCACGCATGCTCAGACTAAATTATGAGATGGGAGCGCTCGTTCTGGTAAAACTAGCGTTCGTAATGGAGATAGCACATTCGTCACACTGTAACGGACTGAAAAGGCCGGAGACTGAAAAGCGCGAATCGGCAATCACCAAAATTTTACTAACACGCAGTAACACGAAATCAGCAAAAGCAGCCCAAAGGGTGGCGCCATTAGATTTGAACTTCCCCTTTATAGTGCAGTTGTACGTGTTGTACATCACGTCGTTTTGGTGCGGTCGGTTTTTTGACTGATGGTGTGTGGGCAAGACTGATGGAAAACAGTTTCATCAGATTTCCGATGGAAAAATCCACCGGATTAGAATCCATAGGATATCCGATTGTGTGTACAGGGCTTTATACGCCGACGACACCCAAATCTATCTGTCTACTCCTCACCTCACTCCTTCAGTCTCCTCTCGCATTACTAACTGACATCTCAGCATGGATGTCGCACCACTTCCTTAAACTAAATCTCTCTAAAACTGAGTTACTAATATCCCCCCCCTGCCCGTGCCCCCTTCCATGACTTTTCCATCAAAAAACAATGCAACCATCAGTCCCTCCCCTCATGCCAGGGTACTCAGTGTAATCCTAGACTCTGACTTGTCATTTCAGCCTCAAGTCCAATCGTTGTCAAAAGTTTGTAGAATTCACCTCCGTAACATCTCTAAAAATCGCCCCTTTTTAACAAATAAAAACCACCAAACTCCTCATTCACTCCCTCGTTATCTCTCGCCTTGACTATTGCAACTCCCTTCTCATTGGCCTGCCTCTCCATAGGCTATCCCCTCTTCAGTCTATCATGAATGCTGCTGCCAGACTTATCCACCTCACCAACCGCTCAGTGTCTGCCAACCCTCTCCTCCAATCCCTACACTGGCTCCCGATCACCCAGCGAATTCAATTCAAAATACTAACCACAACCTACAAAGTCATCCACAACTCTGCCCCGAGCTACATCACCAATCTTGTCTCCAAACATATCCCAAACCGTCCTCTCCACTCTTCTCAAGACCTCCTATTGTCAAGCTCTCTCGTCTCCTCCTCCCATGCTCGTCTCCAGGATTTCTCCAGAGCATCTCCCATCCTCTGGAACTCACTACCTCAACCTGTCCGGCTATCCCCTACTCTTGCTACCTTCAGGCGATCCCTGAGAACTCACCTCTTCAGGGAAGCCTATCGCGTCTCCAACTAATCTTTTACCACTTCTATCAGCTCATTCCCCACATTTACAACCTTTTGTACCACCTGCCCCACCCTATTAGATTGTAAGCTCTTGTGTTTGTGTTTGTGCTTGCTTGTATTTTATTGTATTATAACTGTATTGTCTCCCTTTTATGTTGTAAAGCGCTGCATAAACTGTTGGTGCCATATAAATCCTGTATAATAATAATAATAATAAATCTATCCCATAGTTTGTAATGTAGACGCTATAGCTTTTGCGTAAACCAATCAATAAACGCTTATTGGGATTTTCTTTTTACCAATAATATGTAGCAGAATATATATTGGCCTAAACTGATGAAGAATTTCGATTTTTTTTTATTGGATATGTTTTATAGCAAAAGGTGAAAAATATAATTTTTTCATTTATTTTTTTCAAAATTGCCGGCCTTTTTTTGTATATGGCGCAAAAAATAAAAACCGCAGAGGTGATCAAATACCACCAAAAGAAAGCTCTATTTGTGGGAAAAGGGCACATCAATTTTACTTGGGTACAGCGTCGCACGACCGCGTAATTGTCAGTTAAAGTAACGCAGTGCTGCATCGCAAAAAATGGCCTGGTCATGAAGGGGGGTAAATCTTCCGGAGGGCAAGTGGATAAACTGTATATTTATAAACAAAAACAAAAAATGTTGTAAAAATAAATAAAAAAAAACAACAAAAAACAAAACAAAACAAAACAAAAAGAATCCAAAATATAAATAACAATGTAGCACAATAATCTATATTTGTGTGGCACAGGTGTCATAAGAAGAAGAGCTGAGGACTGCCATCATCTGGGGAGGGGGGGGGGGAGTCATTTCTCTTTTAGTTTTCTCTTCCTTCTTTCTGCACATCCCGCAGAACACACCATTATTCTTCACTTCTTATAAAAACAACTTTGTTCTTCCAGAATAGATTGGAAGTGGAACGTTGCCACAAAAAGTCTCCCCTCTCCTTGTCTGCAATGGTGCAGCCCAAAAAGTTTCTGATTGGCCAGAAAAGTTTCAGACACTTGCTAAGTTTCAGGAAAATGGAAGTGCAGATCAGCTGGCTGTGATTCCTGTACTTACAGTGACATGGGGGGAGGTGAGGATTGGAGAAGAAGGTGGGTGATCCTTGGGGGAGAATTACCTGCTGGTGTCTTCAGGTAAGTCCAGAGTTACTGCAAGTTTTAGAGAGATCACTGAATCTGCTTATATATGTAATGATAGGATTGGTCAGAAGTAGCAGTGAATCGAAGGTGTGGTAAAATGACTTCTATAAAATGAAACTAAATATAAGTATATAATAAGTCTAACTAAAGGAAATCATTGTAATAGTAGTAATAATAATAATATTTATATAGTGTATATGTGTGTGTGTATATATATATATATATATATATATATATATATATATATATATAATTGTTATATATATATATATAATTGTAGCGGGTATGTACTTTTTAAACTGGTGATGCATAGTTCCCTGCGGCCCAGCAGGTGGCGGTGTCACTTTGGGCCGGGGTTGAACCATCGCTGCAGTGCCGTACCCTTTGTGACCTCTCGCAGCGGTTGTACGGCGGGGCGGGGAACCTGCCGTGCTTGCTGGGAGGGGGTATAAAGGGGACGGACATCTTCGCCACGAGGTTCGAGTCCTGGGCACCTTCAGCCTGAGGGCTGTGGTTGCGGTCGGTGTCCAGGCGGCGGCCTAGGCCTGGACACTTGGAGTTCGTGTTCCATCCCAGACACCTTCAGTCTGGGGTGAGGTACTCAGCCGGAGGCCTGGGGCCAGTACCTTCCGCTGGGTCCCGGGAGGGAAGGATTGTCCTAGGGGGCCCCGGGAGTGGGGCACCCGAATCCAGAGGTGTAAGAGACCGGAGTAGGGACTCACCCGAAGACCTGGTGCAGCAGATTGCCAGTGCCGGGTGAACCTCTGGAGACCGCCTGGAGGGATATCTTTCCCGAACAGGGGCCAAGTTCAAAGAGGAAGTTCAGTCCACGTTCAATGACCGGTGGCAGTGGTCCAACTATTTCAATCAGGTCAGTGGCAGAGACCTGCTATTAGGCCCGTGGCAGAGACCTCAATGGTTCATCCGGTCGGTGGCAGCGACCAAAACTTACGGTCGGTGGCAGAGACCGTGCGCCAGGCCTATTCGCTAGAAAGGAATAGGAGAGTCTAGTTGTGCCTGGGCCTACTCGTCCCCACACCCCCATGTTCGTCTGTTATTGGAAGTTCAACTGATTGTGTTCACCGTACTGTATGAGAAATAAAGGAGTGTTGGACTTTTGATTGGTGTGGGGCTCTATTATTGGCAGACACGTTTCCAGGGAACAACTGAGGTTTCGTATGCAGTGGACAGACCCGGGAGGTAAATCAACTAACTTTGCTCCACCCTCTTATACACACGAGGGGAGAGCTTGGCGTAGTGTTCCTGCACTCTCCTCTCCCAGGTACCCCTAGACACAAGCCATCCACAATAGGCAAGATGGAGAGAGAGGTTCCGCTACATATGTATGTATGTATATTATTATTATTATTATTATTATTAATAATAATACTTTCTTTTGATAGAGTGGAGGTGGGTTAGGCCCCCTGTCCCTGATACATGGGGGGTTCACCCTCCTCTATTCTGGTGATTGTTAACACTGAAAGTGAAGGAAAATCCCACATTTTGGGTTGTCACCAGAACAGGAATAGAGGGGAAATGTTCCAATGGGGACACTCAGGGGTTTTCCTCACTTCCTGTTGCAGCTATGGGACAGGAAGTGAAGAGAAATCTCCCCAAGGGGATGCAGGTGGCGTAAAAAATAACTGGCAGGGGTTATAACCAGGGCTTTTTTTTCAGCGGGAATGCGGGGGAACGCAGTTATGGCACCTCACGCACTGAATGTATGTACTGGAAAGTAGGGATGAGCTCCGGCGTGTTCGCATTGAACACGTGCAGAGCCCGCCAGGATGTCGGCACCGTGCTGCGCTAATGACAGGCAGGGAGACATTTCTCGATGCTCGGCTGCAGAGATCGGGAAATGTCTCCCTGGCTGTGATTAGCGCAGTGCGGTGCCGACTTCCTTGGAGGGCTCTGCACGTGTTCAGTGCGAACGCGCCGGAGCTCATCCTTACTAGAAAGGGGTGCTGGAGGGTCTATTGATGCTGGCTGCTGGGGTATCTATTGTCCCTGGTGGGGATCTGTTTTTGTGTGGGGGTCTATTGTTTCTGTGTAAGTCTACTGTTGTTGGGGGGGGGGGTCTTATCTTGCTGGGTGGGATCTACTGTTGTTTCAATATTTTTTATTAAAGTTTTGTCATACACAAAAGTATAAAATTCACACCATGGCATTGTACAGTCACAATACAGCACTTGGGGTTCAAACCGTTAGGGACTCAGCGCCCAGGGGTCTATGTTTTATAGTATCCAACAAAAAAAAAACTAAGAAGAAACTCAAGCATGGACAGGAACATAATAACACTTCTTGATATCCCGCAGTAGACCACAGCCCCCCCCCCCCCAACATCCCAGGTCTCGGCTAGTGAACCACCCACCTAGAAGAGCCGTTCCCCCATCTGCTTGTCGGGGGGGGGGGGGGGGCTTAACTCCTCAGACCGTGCGGGCAACTCTCAGATAATTTCAGACTGACAACGGTCCTATTAGGAACGTACAAACCAAAGAAAACAGGGAGTCGTACAAACCTCTAAGGTCTGGAACCGACTCCAAATATAAACAAACAAAAAGAAAATAGAGGCAAAGAAATAGTGGGGGCAGGAAACAGAGCAAGAAAAGAATAGTAGAGAAGGGGGGAAGGAGCCCCAATTCAGCACCCGGACACCCCTAAATAAAGCCAATGCTAAGCTGCAGGCATCCTGGGGTCATTCGTAAGGTAATGAAGCCATGGGTCCCACATTTTATGAAAGGGTTTCGGGATCTACTGTTGAGGGAGAGGTCTATTGTTGCTGGCTGCTGGAGAGTCTATTGATGCTGGCTGCTGAGAAGTGTTATTTTTGCTAGGGGTCTTTTGTTACTGGGGTGGTATTTTGTTGTGGGGGGTCCATTGTTGCTGGGGGGGGGGGAAGTCTTTTGTTGTGGGGGGTCTATTGTTGCTGGGGAGGGGTCTATTGTTGCTGGGGTGGGGTCTATTGTTGCTCATTGCAAGGGATCTGTTTTACTACCTTTTGCTTGTTTTCATTTCCAAATTTCATAGAAAGCACAAAATACTTGGTTCTGTGTTCTCTGAAAGGTGCTGTACTGGGAGGTGGGTAGGGGGTGGAACCAAGGGATGGTGCTCAGAGACGGGTAGGGGGCATAGATGAAGGGTGGAGTTCCTGCACCTATTCCCTGAGGAAAAAAAGCCCTGGTTATACCCTTCCATTACTCTATTCAAAATGGGGGGGCCTTTAGTTTTGCTTTGGACCCCTTTTACACTATACTGAGCAACATTAGCATATGTTCACTTTTTTTTTTCCTGTTGCTGTGCATCACGCATTTCGTTTAATGGCCTCTCCTATGCACAACAAATGCATCAAAGTAGCTCATGCATCTTTTTGAGCTTTGCCACATTGCCTGCCGCTTTTTTGTTTTTTTTACCATGTGAAAAAATGCATGCTTGCGTGCTTGCTGTATTTTGGGCGGGCTCTTGAGGAGTACTGGAGCAGGGTGCAGTGATGTACACAGCTGCCTAAGAATGGCACCCTGCTGGCCCCTCCCACCAACCATGATCTGCCTGCATTGCATAGTCCAGTGTTTCTGAACTCCAGTCCTCAAGGCACCCCAACAGCAGTGGCGGTGCCGCCCCCTCTCTCCAGCCACCCCCTCTATGACCAATAGATAGATTCATGCATTGCATGAATCTATCCATGGTCGCCACTGCCACCCCCTATTCAGGCGCCTGGCCCCTTTTGGGCGCCGGACACCTGAATTACAGCGGCAGGGGGTGTTTGTGAAGCACCTGATTAGAGCCATAGGCTCTGATGGGCTTCAAAATAGGTGAACTGCAGGCCCCATGCTTGGCGCTCGCAGTTCACTCAGGTGTGTTAGTAAAGTGAATATTCATACGCTTTTCTAACACTGAACCGACAATCAGGAGCTCGAGTCTATTACCCGTTACCTGATAGGCATCCAATAGTGGCGCCTGTCATTTCAGCCAATCAGAAGGAGAGGACGGCAGTAGCCGCATGAATGACCCCGCTCGTCGCCGTCACCCGCTGCCCCACCGAGACAGGGTAAGTGCCGGGCAGACGGCGGGCGGGGGGTCACACTAGCGGCATTTGATGGGCACAGTGGCTGCGTTTGATGGCACAGTGAGGCTGCAATTGATGGGGTGGGGGGGGGGGGTTGAGAATTTTTCAGCTTGATTGCACCCCCCTAAAATTTTTGAGCACCAGCCGCCTCTGCCCAACAGGTCCATGTTTTCAGGATTTACCTCAGATGAAACGACTGTGGTAACTACTAAGGCAGCGAAATTGATCAAATCGCCTGTGCAAAATAATGGAAGGCCTGAAAACATGACCTGTTGGGGAACCTTGAGGACTGTAGTTGAGAAACACTGGCATAGAGAGCCACTGAGACCCAGTGATGATGTCACAGGGTGTAAAATAAGGTATGTCATGTAATAAAACAGGGCTCGACAAACCCCAGGTGCCAGATAACTTTTGTCCTGGTGCCTCTACCCACGCACACCCCCGGTATAGCGGGTACCACTGGGTAGAGGGGAGGGAGGAGAGCGAACACACGTTTCCGCTCTCCTCCCCTTCTAGTTCTTGACCCGGAAGTGACGTGTGATGTCACTTCCGGGTCGATGTTCAGTTTCCCCCAGTCATCAGGGCCAGGAAAGAATGTAATGCAGTGTAATGTGCATTCCATTCAGTGGAGCTAAGGGGAGACATGCAGTCTTTTAGACCCCGGATGTCTCATTAACCTCTTAGACCCCTTTCACACTGAGGCAGTTTTCAGGCATTTACGCGCTAGAAATAGTGCCTGTAAAGCGCTTCCCATTCCTTGCAATGAGCGCTTTCACACTGGGGCGGTGCGCTTGCGGGACGTTCAGGAAAAGTCCTGCAAGCAGCATCTTTGGGACGGTTTGGGAGCGCTGTATTTTTAGTTCTCCCAAAACGCCCTGCCCAAAAATGCTTCGGAAACGCCCCTTTTTGGGGTTAAAAGCGCCCACGAGCGGCCGAAAAGCGGCGCTTAAGCAGCTGTAAAGCTTTACTGCTGAAACGAGCAGCGATTTACTGCTAACGCACAGGCAGCCCCAGTGTAAAAGGGGTCTTATAAACCGCCCCACACAGATATACTGCGGCAGGGCGGCCCTCCTGCACAAAATCATGTATGCGATTTTGTGCACTGGGTCTGGGGCTCGCGTGCACGCCGCCAGCGACCCGCTCCCGCTGTGTCAAGTCAGCGGGACCCGCCGCTGATTCTTCCAGAAATGGTCAAACCCCCCCCCCCCCCCCCCCCTTCTAGCAAAAAATACTGATTTTAACTTGTAAGCAACAAAAAAGGCTTGGGCATGAAGGGGTTAAAACTAGACAGTAACAAGTTTTGTTAACGCAATGCATAGTATGAGGACGGGGTCTCCATACGTTTGCTTGATTTGTCTTGACTCCCTTAAAGCATTTGTTACCCAAACAGTTCATATTCCTGATATGTGGCTGCTGTACCATGTACTTGTATGAGAAAGTCTCCTGTTCTCTGTATTGTTTTCCTTTGTGTGAAATCACTGGTGTTCCTGCCAGTCCCTCTGCTTTCCTATTAAAAACTGACCACACTAAGCGGTTCTCTAGCTGTGCTGGAAGCTCTGCCTGCTCACCTCCATTGATCAGACTTGTCCTGACACCCTGCACAGCTTCACTGGGAAGCTCAGTGTACTGCTGTTTCTCCTACCCCAAGATATTATGCAGCTGAAAATAGAGGGAATGTGGTAACTTATAAAAAGGGGATGGGGGGGGGGGGGGGTATTTTATAATTTTTTTATTTTTTTTTTATATCTATACACAAATGTTTTGCCTTTTCATTTCTGTTTTAAACTGAATGGTTTGTTTTACAAGGTGATCATTTACTATACATGGATGTTCAGCAAAACATGACTTATCACACTAAAGACTGCTGGCAGGATGGGACTACTTACCGTATATACTCGAGTATAAGCTGAAAATGCCCCCCTCGGCTTATACTCAAGTCACTTTTTTGCGCCTGATCTCCCGGAATTTGGGGACCCGGTACTGGCCGGTCTTAGGTCCCCTGGACCCAAAACTTGGCACACATGTAGCCCCATTTCTCCTCTACAAGTGTCCAAAGTTTGTCTGGGGGACCTACGGCCAGGGAGCACCCTTTTTTTTTTTTTTTTTTTAAGCCGGGCACCTCTTCCATAGACTCCCATGTAAAACTTCAGTCTTGGCATGGGCACAGTGAGGCATGGGCACAGTGAGGCATGCACATGGGCACAGTGAGGCACGCAGATGGACACCCTTTGTTTATACTCGAGTCAATAAGTGTTCCTAGTTTTTTGTGGTAAAATTAGGTGCCTCGGCTTATATTCGGGTCGGCTTATACTCGAGTATATACGGTATGTTGTTTGGTAACTTTGCTGCGCTGGATACCTGGATTCAATTACCACCAGGGACTCCTATCTGCTTGAAGCTTTTCTTGGGGTTTTCTGTTCCTCCAAATCTCTGCTGAATGGGAGGGTGAAGGGAAAATTCCGGTCCCCACCACAGATTGGAGCGAGTCTTATGTTGGACATTTTGATAAATAAGGAGCAGGATTACCCAGCTTGCAGTAGTCACACCTGATGTAATTCTGCTGTCTGTAGCACAAAGCTGCTCCTGTCACTGTGATCTATGGGGAGAGATTTTCCTCCCCTGTGATGGGTACAGACTGATCTCCAGACTGTCATCTTTCCTATTCCTGGGATTATCCTGCCCCATCCTCATCTCATTCCTTTTTTTTTTTTTTTTTTTTGGCCATTAACTAGAATGGCATCTAAAATTCGTGTTGTGCGATTTGTCGTTTTTTTACAAGAGCATTTTGGAAACGCAGCAATTCTTCAATTCAAAATGCCCAGATGTGAATGCAGCCTCTGGATTAAGACAAATACATGCTATATAGAGGGATATGCTTTGTTCAAATGGAACATCTGAGGTTTACAACCACTTTAAAGGTAACCCATTCAAAATGAATCGGCTGCCAATGCACTTTGACATGCCTTTTTGCCTTGTTCGCATGATTGGGGGCAGTAAAAACAGGCAGTCAATCCACGATTTAACTGTCCGGCAGCAAATTAAGATTGCCAGTTGACATTTATAAACTGCCATGGTCACAGTGTGAATTATTTATAAAAAAAAAATAAAATAAAATTTGCTGTGCCGCTTTTGCCAGGGAGTACTGCCACCAAACACACCCAAATCAAGCAAATGGGACCATGCCACCAACATGTCTATTGCACGCACTGTGGCAGGATTTCCTGAAAAGGAAAAAGGGCATCCAGAAGGCAGCATATCCCTCTCTGAGCCGCCAATCAACCGACTCTGAAAATTGATCCACCATGGACTCCCTATTCAGAGGGGTTGAAGGGACTGCTGTTCACATGGACGAGGTCTTTTTTTTTGGTTACATGCTATTGATACCAAGGAATAGGAGCCGCACACCAGTCCACTCTTCCAAAAGCAAGCCATCGGTGCAGCTGGATTCATACTGTCCCCTAATCAGTGTAGAAAGGAAAACGTCCTGGACTGCCACACTCTGTTTAAGGCGTCTTTATTTCTTTATTTCAAAGTTCAAAGATTGAAATCCAAAGTGCAGTCAATAACAGAACAGTGGACATGCAGGGCTGATAGCTAAATCAGTGACTGCCTTTCACCCTCGACAGGCTTGAGAGCAAGAATCCAAATTATTGGTGTCCTTTGTTGGGGCGGGGAGATGGGCTCTCTGGGGAAGCACCCTTGGAACCCACAACGAGCGGGAGAAGTGCAGTGTTGATGCACTACAATGCAGGTGTGTTTCCTTATTCCTTTGGGGTGCCTGCTGTGCATGCCGGGAGGGGGTACATAAGGGGCAGATGCCATTAGGAGAAAAAAGATTCCAGGGGGGCCCCTAGTGGTGAAGTCACGCCTTTGGTCCTGCTGGCCACAGGTGCGTGTGTTGATCGAGAAGTCTCAGGCACCTTTGGCCTGAGGCTGCAGCGTTCCAGGTAGGCCCAGTACCTTCAACTGGGTCTACAATCAGACCATCGGAATCCCAGGGTGCCTGTGGGAGGGTGGCCCGCTCTGAGAGAGAGGAAACCAGGGGAGGACTGTCCAGAGGACCGGTGAAGGAAGTCACTGTTCCGGGAGAGGCCTGGTTGCCATTCAAAGGGAAGGATTCTGTAAGTCACAAGATAGCTCCTGTAATGTGCCCCATTGGCACTTATGGTCTCCAAAAGTTACAGGTGCTAAAGAGTTTTGGATTCAGGAACTAAAGGATTCTGTGGCAGAGGATCTCCTGAACCTGTCCTTGGAGGGGACGAATCTAAAGTGATTGTTCGTGTTTCATTCTGGCTGCTAGAACCGTGAGAGGGGTCTATGCGGGTGAGCAAAACCCACTCGGGCTTGAGTGGCGACGAGGGCAATTAAGTGCTGCGTGCCTGAACCAACCTCCCTACTCAACTTTATCTTTATCTTTATCTTCAACTTTCCTTACCAAGTTATGAGCAGAGAAAAAATAAACTCGTCTGTTGGAGTTTAACACGGTCTGGACATTGGAATTCTTATTAGAGAAAATAGACTTTTCCCTATACTCTAGGGACAAGAACCAACGGAAGGAGGTAACTCGCTGCAGGACCCAAAAACTGTTAACACCGCTCACCCTCTATACAACATGGAGGACATTGGGCATGTGGCATGGTGTGTCCCATCCTGCAAGTGGAGGTAAGCAGGATAGGGATTGTGTGTGTGTCTGTGTGTGTCTGTGTGTGTGTCTGTGTGTGTGTCTGTGTGTGTGTCTGTATATATACAGACACACACACACACACACACACACACTTACAGTGGGTATGGAAAGTCTTCAGACCCCCTTTAAAATTTTCACTCTTTGTTATATTGTCATTTGCTAAAATCATTTTAAGTTCATTTTTCTCCTCAATGTACACACAGCACCCCATATTGACAGAAAAACACAGAATTTTTGCAGATTTATTAAAAAAGAAAAACTGAAATATCACATGGTCCTAAGTATTCAGACCCTTTGCTCAGTATTTAGTAGAAGCACCTGTAGCGCTACCCCCAGTTAAGAGAGCCGCTGGTTTGATTTCGGGCCCTGCACACAGTACCGCTGTCAACCCCTGGCAATCGGCTCTAACCTCCCGTGGCACAGCTAGTAAGGGGAGATAGGACCGCGTGACCACAACTCTAGGTGACGCAGTCCTATGGCAAACACACACACAGTGATATACTTTAAAACTTCTATTAAAGTAAGTGAAACTGACACCAATGTACTTGACCCAGATATTTTACTGAGGCTAATGGGCAAATAATAAACAGTATAACAAGTTGCAGATCCCTGCAATAAACAGTAATAAAGATAAACAGAGTAATCAGAATAGTAAAGTATTGCTATGCAACTCTAGCGCTGCCCTTTTACAGCTACTTCCCCTCATGGGCAGACTAACACCCAGCAATGTCTAGCTATGCAGTCAGGCCTGACTGATCTAAATGGAAGTTCAGTGAAACAATATTCGCTAGCAATCTTTCGGTGGTGCACTTGAAGAACAACTTTGTAATCCAAACGAATAGTAAAGATAAAAGTATTTGTCTTTAAACAGCTCTCACCACCCGGACAAGTCCAAGTCCGTTTCCTCCGCCGATTTGTCTGGGAACAGGAATCCACCGACATCCAAGTCTTTAGTCCTCCTGGTGTACTGCAGCAAGGATGAGAAGATGTCTCTAAGGTTCAGCTAGGCTGGCAGAGGGGCTCTTTGGAAAAGAGCACAAGGCCCAGGCTTCAGGCCTTGTGCACACAGCAGTTCCGCACGGAGATCCTCTTGCTAGGAGAGGGGTGTCCAAAGAGACCGAACAAACTCCCCCTCCCCTTTATAAAGTCTGCCCCAGCAGTCTCTGTTCCGGAGCAATGTACCCTGGGTGCTGCAAGATGTACTGGGAGATGTAGTCTCTCTCTCCTCTGCTTTCACTTCCAGTAATGTCCTTTCTCTACTTCCTCCCGACTCACCTCTCACCTGGAACTGTCTCTCTGCATTAAAGGGGAACACCCCGCTACACACCCTTTTGATCTAATACAGCCATGAGTCTTTTTGGGAAAGATGCAACAAGTTTTTCACACCTGGATTTGGGGCTCCTCTGCCATTCCTCCTTGCAGATCCTCTCCAGTTCTGTCAGGTTGGATTGTAAATGTTGGTGGACGGACATTTTTAGGTCTCTCCAGAGATGCTCAATTGGGTTTAAGTCAGGGCTCTGGCTGGGCCATTCAAGAACAGTGACAGAGTTGTTGTGAAGCCACTCCTTCGTTATTTTAGCTGTGTGCTTAGGGTCATTGTCTTGTTGGAAGGTAAACCTTCGGCCCAGTCTGAGGTCCTGAGCACTCTGGAGAAGGTTTTTGTCCAGGATATCCCTGTACTTGGCCGCATTAATCTTTCCCTCGATTGCAACCAGTTGTCCTGTCCCTTCAGCTGAAAAACACCCCCACAGCATGATGCTGCCACCACCATGCTTCACTGTTGGGACTGTATTGGAGAGGTGATGAGCAGTGCCTGGTTTTCTTCACACATACCGCTTAGAATTAAGGCCAAAAAGTTCTATCTTGGTCTCATCAGACCAGAGAATCTTATTTCTCACCATCTTGGAGTCCTTCAGGTGTTTTCATGTGTCTTGCACTGAGGAGAGGCTTCCGTCGGGCCCTTTCTGCCATAAAGCCCCGACTGGTGGAGGGCTGCAGTGATGGATGACTTTCTACAACTTTCTCCTATCTCCCGACTGCATCTCTGGAGCTCAGCCACAGTGATCTTTGGGTTCTTCTTTACCTTTCTCACCAAGGCTCTTCTCCCCTGATAGCTCAGTTTGGCCGGACGGCCAGCTCTAGGAAGGGTTCTGGTCGTCCCAAACGTCTTCCATTTAAGGATTATGGGGGCCACTGTGCTCTTAGGAACCTTAAGTGCAGCAGAATTTTTTATTTTTTTTGTAACCTTCGCCAGATCTGTGCCTTGCCACAGTTCTGTCTCTGAGCTCTTCAGGCAGTTCCTTTGACCTCATGATTCTCATTTGCTCTGACATGCACTGTGAGCTGTAAGGTTCTTATATAGACTGGTGTGTGGTATTCCTAATCAAGTCCAATCAGTATAATCAAACACAGCTGGACCCAAATGAAGGTGTAGAACCATCTCAAGGATGATCAGAAGAAATGGACAGCACCTGAGTTAAATATGAGTGTCACAGCAAAGGGTCTGAATACTTAGGACAATGTGATATTTCAGTTTTTATTTTTTTATAAATCTGCTAAAATGTCAACAATTCTGTGTTTTTCTGTCAATATGGGGTGCTGTGTGTACATTAATGAGGGAAAAAATGAACTTAAATGATTTTAGCAAATGGCTGCAATATAACAAAGAGTGAAAAATTTAAGGGGGTCTGAATACTTTCCGGACCCACTGTATGTGTGTATGTGTGTGTGTGTGTGTGTGTGTGTGTGTGTGTGTGTATATATATATATATATATATATATATATATATATATATATATATATATTTATTTTTTTGGTGGCGGCTGGGCTGGTGCTCCATTTTCTTGGGGGCTCGCTAGGCTGACCGCCAGCCCCGCAGTTACTCCATCCAGGTCTAGGGCGGCTTCTTTTCCCAGCCAATCCAGTCTTAAGACCTGCTTCCTGATTGGCTGGGAGGAGAAGCAGGAAGAACATAGCGAATGTTGATTTGCTAATGTCACAAGTGGGTGGGCTCACTGCACCCCAAGCTCAACCTTTATGAAGCCAATTAAAGCCTCTGGCTCTTATGCTCTAAAAAAAAAAAAAAAAAAAAGAAAACCATGTGTTCCGGTGCCCCACATGGAGATTAGGGTGTGTAAGGGGGAATATCTTGTTACAATGGCATCTAAAAACTGGTGGGATATATTAGGCAGCAAGTGAACATGTTGTCCATGAAGTTGATTTGGTGAAAGCAGAAAAAAAAAAATGGGCAGCGCAGTTTGTTGTGTATGGGGCTGTGAAGACCATGATGACCCATGTCCACAGCCAAAAGCTTCTACAATGGTCCCATGAACATCAGAAGTGGACTATAGAGCAATGGAAGAAGGTGACCTGGTCTGCTGAATCGTGTTTTCTTTTCCATCATGTGGGTGGCCGGGTGTGGGGGGTGCGTCACTTACCTGGGAAAGAGATGGCACAAGGATGCTTGTTGGCAGGGGCAGTGTAATGCTTTGGGTAATGTTCTGCTGGAAAACCTTGGGTCCTGTCATTCATGTGGATGTTACTTTTGGTGTCCATGCCTCAATGGGTCAGGGCTGTTTTAGCAAAAGGGTGCTATACCATAGTTGCCAACATTGCAAAAAAAACATCTGGGACACTTTTTTTGTATTGAGGCGGAGCCTTGCTATAATTAGGGGGCGGGGCATTCGTTTGTAGGCGTGTCATGCTGAAATGAAAAATGCGACGCGCGAAGCGTGCCGCGGCGAAACATGGGCGTGGTTTACGCACGATAGTGGGTGTGGCTTAAATGGGCATGGTTCAAAGGGGTGTGGCTACAGTCCGAGGTGAGAGAAAGAGAGAGAAAGAAATAGAAAGAAAGAAGCCAGATCCTACACCACAATAGTAATGTGTAACAAAATTGGCAGATAAGGATACTCCAAAACACCTGTTGGCGCTTCAATCATCCCGACACCATGTTTGTTATGGTGTCAGGATGATTGAAGTGCATTATTTCTATTATTACATTGTAATATAAAATTAAATCATTCAACTCACCATAATGCCGAATCAGTGGAAGCGTGTCACCTGTCACGTCGCCTGTCACCAGATGCCTCCCCAGCAGTCCGTCCTTGCATCAGGTGCCTCCCCAGCAGTCCGTCCTTACATCAGGTGCCCCCAGAAGCAGAGCCCCTCTTTACAGATCTGTGTCCCCCAGCAACAGAGCCCTCCTTACTTCAGTGTCCCCAGCAGCTGGCAGCAGCGGAGCCCTCCTTTACATTCGGTGTCCCCGGCAGCAGAGCTCTCATTTACATCTGGTGTCCCCAGCAGCGGAGCCCTCCTTTACATCTGGTGTCCCCCCAGCAGCGGAGCCCTCCTTTACATCTGGTGTCCCCCAGCAGCGGAGCCCTCCTTACAGGTCTGTGTCCCCCAGCAGCGGAGCCCTCCTTACAGGTCTGTGTCCCCCAGCAGCGGAGCCCTCCTTACAGGCCTGACTGTGTCCCCTAGCAGCGGCAGCCACTGGGCAGGAGTAGAGAGCGACACGAGAACAGCGGAGTTCAGGGGGATATCTATGCTGAGTGCCATATTTACACAGAATTTTTTACTGGCCCCGGGGAGCAGATGCTCTCACCTACCGGCGTCTTCGTGTGTGTGTGTGCTAGAGGCAGAGGCAGCGGCAGCTCCACGGTCCATGATCATTTCCCGTTGTCATGCCGAGAATGGTTCCCCCGCCGGATTCTGTTCCCCCTGGCTCTCGGCTCCTATCGAAACTCCGCCTCCCCAGCCCTGTACATTGCCGCTCCCTCACGATGCTCCTAATACCGCCCCGCCTCGCTTTCTCATGTGTGAACACAGAGAGGGGAGAAGCTGATTGGCTGCTCCTCCCCTTGCCACTGAACACAAGAGGAAATAATCCTTGTGTCTGCAGCGGCGGCCATCTTTTTATAGCCCGCCGTTTTACCCAAACATTCACGATTTTCCCGGCGGCCGGGACGAAGGCAAAAATCCGGGAAAATAGGCGGGACAAAATAAATACGGGACGAGGGTCCCAAATCCGTGATTGTCCCGGGAAAAACGGGACTGTTGGCAACTATGCTATAATATAAGGTGGGTGGTCCTAGTGTTATGGCTGGGGTATGTGTGTGTGTGTTTGTGTGTGTGTGTGTTTCACACAAAATGCCACTGGTCTACAATTTTTGGGAAACTATCGACCCCTTAGATAAAATATGCAAATTAGATGAATTAGAAAACAGGTGATAAAGGTGCTGGTTAGCTAAAGATTAATAGACAGTTGAGTATATTTACCTACAAGGGAGGGAGGTGTCTGATTATGATGATGCCTCGTGACTTTGACAAAGTACAGTAAAACAATAAAAACGGGAACCACATAGAAGTGTGTAAATTTTATCTTCACTTTGAGACTAAAGATTACCTAACTCTAATGTATTGTTCTATTGCAAGGTACAGTGCCTTGAAAAAGTATTCATACCTCCCTTGAATTTTCCGCATTGTGTCACGTTACAACCAAAAACGTAAATGTATTTTATTGGGATTTTATGTGATAGACCAACACCAGGTGGCACATAATTGTGAAGTGGAAGGAAAAATAATAAATGGTTTTCAAAAAACGAAAATCTAGTGGAACCAATTGCCTTCAGAAGTGACCTAATAATTATTAAATAGAGCCCACCTGTGTGTAATTTAATCTCAGTATAAATACAGCTGTTCTGTGAAGTCCTCAGAGGTTTGTTAGAGAACCTTTAGAGAGCAAACAGCATCATGAAGGCCAAGGAACACACCCAGGGCCCCTTACACAGCTTCAGGCATGGGCACCCTGGAGCGGAGGAGAACCGGGGGGCGGGGGTGCTGGCGCCGCTAATTGAGAAGCGGGGGGGGTGCCACGAATTAGAATTAAGAAGCGGGGGGACCTCCGGGCATCTGGGCCCCTTACAAAAAAATAATAATAATTTTTATAAAAAAAAGGGCGGTTGCCATCCGGGGCCCCTTACAAAAAATTTTAAAAAAATAAATAAATAACATAAATTTTAAAAAAATTTATAAAAAAAAAAAAAACATTATAAAAAAATTAATAAAAAAATAATAATTTTTATAAAAATAAAAAAAAGGGGAGGTTGCCTTCGGGGCCCTGGGGACCTCTGGGCCCCTTACAAAAAAATAAAATAAAAAAATTAATAAAAATAAATAACATAAATAAA
Organism: Rana muscosa; assembly: GCA_029206835.1. Taxonomy (NCBI): domain Eukaryota; kingdom Metazoa; phylum Chordata; class Amphibia; order Anura; family Ranidae; genus Rana; species Rana muscosa. The sequence continues at coordinate 324,100,036 of CM055118.1, read as the reverse complement.
AAAAAAAAAAAAAAGAGGGGCCCCTTACAGGTGTACTGCCGTGCCTGTACCCCCCCCCCCCCCCTAATGGTGGCCCTGAACACACCAGACAGGTCAGGGATAAAGTTGAGATGTTTAAAGCAGGGTTAGGTTATTAAAAAAAAAAAAAAAATATCCCAAACTTTGAACATCTCACAGAGCACCGTTCAATCCATCATCAGAAAATGGAAAGAGTATGGCACAACTGCAAACCTACCAAGACATGGCCGTCCACCTAAACTGACAGGCCGGGCAAGGAGAACATTAATCAGAGAAGCAGCCAAGAGGCCCATGGTAACTCTGGAGGAGCTGCAGAGATCCACAGCTCAGGTGGGACAATCTGTCCACAGGACAACTATTAGTCGTGCTTCTCCACAAATCTGGCCTATATGGAAAAGTGGCAAGAAGAAAAACATTGATGAAAGAGCTATAAGAAGTGCCATTTGCAGTTTGCGAGAAGCCATGTGGGGGATACAGCAAACATGTGGAAGAAGGTGCTCTGGTCAGATGAGACCAAAATTTTACTTTGTGGCCTAAAAGCAAAACGCTGTGTGTGGGGGAAAACTAACGCTGCACATCACCCTGAACACACCATCCCCACCGTGAAACATGGTGGTGGCATCATCATGTTGTGGGGATGCTTTTCTTCAGCAGGGACAGGGAAGCTGGTCAGAGTTGATGGGAAGATGGATGGAGCCAAATAAAGGGCAATCTAAAGCCTCATACACACGATCCGATTGTTGGCAGGGGATTGTCTATTGACAGACTGTTGTCCTAAAATCTGACCGTTAATACGCTCCTTTTGACAATTGTAGTCCAACTTTCGACCAACAAATGTTGGATGGCAGGCTAGTAAATTTCCGGGGGACAACAGTCTGTAAGTCAGATGTTTGTATGATCAGTACACAAGTCCGTCACACAAGTCGAAACTACAAACGCGCATGATTGGAAGCAAGGAACGAGCCGGAAGCTGTCGGTCTTGTAAACTAGCATTCGTAATGGAGAATTAACAGTCACAAATTATGAAATGTCGAAATGCAGCGCACATTCTCTTCTTCTTTAATGGGATAATAATGAAGCTGGTGATACTGATGGAGTTATGGCCAACCTATTTTAAAAGGCTTTTGTTTTCTAGTGATATCAAGAATAATATTATGCTTGTTGTTTTTGTTTTTTTTGGTCAAGTTACCACAACACCATTATCCCTGAGTTTTTAAGATCAAAGATACACATATATGTTGCTGTCCCATGTTCATTTTACATTGTATTTTTTTAAAAGTAACTGCCTACTCCCAAATTGTCATTTTGAAGTAAAACACATAGGCAAGTATTATTCTACACAATTTTTTTTTATTGTGCAGAAAAAATAATATTAAATTAGACATGCTATTTGCCATCCAAATACAAAGAACTTAACCAAAAAGTGCATTTTATGCATACAAAACTATAGAACAAATAAAATCATTATTAAAATTAAAAAAATAAATACAAATATAGTAAGTGGTGAAGGGGGTTAAATCCCCAGACCAGCGTGCTTGTTGGGGTCTTATGGCTGGTATTGCCACTGACCGAAATTTGGCCCCTCGCCCCCTTGTTGAGGAGCTGCAGGATGAGTTCCTCACACCTGCTCCTTTGCTCACTGGCCATCTGCCTTTATTGGCCATCACACACCCAAATGCCTCAGCCTCATCTGGGTCTGTATGGAGCACAGTAGTGGCCTGGCTGAGGAAGGAAGCTGTGGCCTCCTCCCAGATTCCTGCTCTTCCTGGCCCTTATTAGCAGGAGGGCATAGCGGAGGGATCTGCGACTCTGTCTGGCTGCTGGCCGCTGTCTCCTCCAGACTGACACTTTCCTTTGTATGAAAATGGGACATAATTTGAATATTTTTTTTTTTTAAGGGTTTGGTCATCAATCACACACAATTTTTTATCTCCTCACTGTTGCAAATTGAATGTGGAGAAATAGAAAAGACCATCATTCTGACCCCAGAATTTTTCATTTTTGGTCACTACTGTCTATTGATCTGGAAACCACTTTGTTAAGGCAGACATATTTTAGCAATAATGTCTAGTTATCATCATTGTGATTTTAGATACAAATATGTTCAACAATGCTATACCTGGGCAAGCTGGGCTCCTCCACATCTTCATCCTGTGCGGACCTCAGGAGCTGTGGCCTCAGCAGACATCAAAGGGAGCGTAGACAGCGATAGCCTGGGTTCTGTCAGGTCTGTCCAAAACCGCAAGCCGTGGTAATACCACAGCCTGCGGACTTATAGGTCATCCGCTGCTGCTCCAGATCTGAGTCTAGGACCTTGTTCAGCTCCCTTTTTTAAATGTAGTCCTCAGGTTTGAAATCTTTTGCTTTATGTAGCTGGTGTCTGACTTTTTGGGGTACACAGGTTTCGCCAACTCGAGCAGTTTCTCCAAAGCTGCCTTCCTCAATATTTCTCTACTCCTCACCTTCCAGAGATGGGGCAGCTCCCAGTACAGGTCAATGAATTGGGGTAGAAAATCGGGCAAAGTAAAATTATCCAACATGATAAATGATATGATGCCTGCAAGACAGAACCTAAGACAAGCCATAATGTCTGGCTTAACCCATAAGCTGGTTCCAACATAGGCCTCAATCTAAGCAATATAGGCCACTACCCACCTATGCCCCAATTTCCAATTGTACCTTTTGTTTTATGGCTCCTTTGTTTTGCGTTGGCGATCGTTTCTTCCACCCCGAGAAAATCCTTTTACGGCCGTTCCATCGACAGTGCGTTCTTGCTTTTATACACACTGCACATGCGTCAAACTCCGCTCTCAGTACGTCATGACGCTGGGGCGTGACCATCTCTCTTCTGCATGTGACACACACGGCGGAACATTCGGAAGGGACAACATGGCGGATTAAAGGCAGCCCCGTGGTGGTGGAGCTCATAGGAGGCACAAAGCAACCCCCATGAGCAAGGGTGAGATGGTGGAGATGGTGCGCATCCTAGAGAAGCACGATTACGACTGCAAGCTGCGCAATTGCGAAAGGCCCAACAGCCGAAAGGACCTCATTTTGGAGAAGGTCATCGCCATTTTGCAGTGCGAATTTTCGGTGCAACGATCAAAGGACCAAATCCAAAAATGATGGTCATACATCAGATCATAAAAAAAAATATAAAAAGTAAGCAATATTTGGGTATAAACAATATATATGTGTAAATTAGCTGTCTGTATATGTTCTTTATCCAAGTAGCTCTAGAAAATTTTATATATACTCGAGTATAAGCCGAGTTTTTCAGCACATTTTTTTTTTTTTGTGCTGAAAATGCCCCCCTCGGCTTATACTTGAGTCACCTTTTTACGCCTGATCTCCCAGACTTTGGGGAACCGGTACCGGCCGGCCGTAGGTCCCCTGGACCCCAACCTTGGCACACGTAGCCCCCCCCCCTTTTCCACTATAATTGTGCAAAGTTTGTTTCCCGGGGAGCACCGATTTTTCAAAGCCGGGCACCCCTTCCATAGACTCCCATGTTAAACGTCAGTCTAGTCATGGGCACAGTGAAGCATGGGCACAGTGAGGCATGCAGATGGACAACCTAGGCTTATACTCGAGTCAAGTTTTTCCCAGTTTTTTGTGGTAAAATTAGGTGCCTCGGCTTATACTCGAGTATATATGGTAAGCTTTTTGAAAATATTTGTATGACTTGGTATTCCAAAGATGAAGGTAAATATAAAGCATATATGAACATTCTTATTTGTTTTTGGACATTTCTTTATTTTTGGAACTTTATCATTTTTTTTTCTTCTTTCAACAGGGAGGGAAAAAAAAAGGAGGCTCCAGCCAAGCCACCACAAGGGATGGAGGGAAGCTACACTCACTTGGGCCCCAACAGGGGAGGCAACAAGGCCACCCCCCCCCCCCAAAAAAAAATTTAAGTGCCAACTTCAAACACACTCATTTAGCCACCGACAGGGGTGTTTCTAGGTGGGCCAAAGGCCAAAGGCCATGGGCTAGGGCAGAACTTAAGGGGTAAAGAATAATTTCTGGTTACTGCCTGGCTCATCAGTTCCCTCTAATGCAGCCTTGCCAGTACATATATGGGTAGAGGAGAGGCCCCCGGGGCTCTCAGTCACACAGGGTCACGCCTGCTAGGATGGTCATCATATATCCCGTATACCATCGAAGACAAGAAGGGTGGGGGGCAACTGCAGGACTGCAAGTGTTTGCTTGCTGGAAAATGACATCACCTTCCCTTTTTTCTATGCATTTTTCACAGAAAAAAACCCTGAGTGCAGCATGGTGGAGTCCACTAGTCAGGAGCAAACATTGACATCAGACCACGTGCAAGGTTGGTCAACTAATGTAGCAAAAGGGATGCTAGAAACAGATGTGACTTTGGGTGGCTTAATGAATGGTGTATTTTTATTTATTTTTTGATTTTTAGAGGAAAGTGAGTGTGGTCAGCTCACCCAGGATGTTTCTTTGGAGCCATGAGATCTGACTCCTGGACCCAGCACAGACATTGCCATTGTGGACGTCAAATCCCCTGACGCGAGTCACGGTGAGGGCCAAAGCGACCCAGAAAAGGAAAAGATTTCGGGAGCCTCTTGTTTGCGCAAGTAAGTTTTCTTGAATCTTGCTTCAAATGTGTATACTTTTTAAGTGTTTAGATGTCACCCACCCCACACATTAGCAAAGTATGTAGCTCCTTAACATTAGCATGGAGAAGGAAAAGGTGGAGGGAGCGGGCAGTGTTGCTAGGTACCTGAGTTTTGGGAGACCCAGGCACCAGGTCCAAGATTACAGAGTAGTTGCAGTGTGTACATTCCTAGTAGTGTAGGTGTCTGAAGGACAAGCAGGTTGCAAGCAACAATAGACTGGGTAGGTAAGTATTTCCTGAAATTGACTAGAAACTTGACCATAACTCACTATGTAGGGCCTCAGCCACTTGACCATCGTTCCCTTAATAATTTTTACTCTTCTTACTAGGTCATGATCTTCCACAATGCACTATTGGCAGATATGTTTGAAGGAACTGGAGCAAATCAAGGAGGCTGCCACTGCTTTACAGTGAAGAATAAGAGATTTTGTGGACATGCTTGCCAAATTTGAATTTCCTCTTGCCTGGTCTGAAGTTTATTGTTCCACTTGTTGGCTCCTTTTTTGCCCTTTTACTAATTACCATCTATTATGACTTTGAAATGTGAAAGTTTAGGGACAGAACTTGGTGTTTCTCCACTCCTCTAGGTGCACCACCAGGTCCTTAAAAAAACAAATTACTAACAGTGAAAATGATCACATCACCTGTGCCAAAATCAAGAAATTAGATTCTAAAACCCAAAATTTGAAGGTGTCCCCAAATTGGGGCCTTAACATTCTTATTTGCCCCATGATCCCATGCCTAAAATGTGTGTAGTTCCATACACTGTGTTTTTGGGTTTAGGCAAAATAGATGTATCAACATGTGCTATCTCCCATCACAAGGTATCAAAGTTCCTCATAACTAAAGTTGCTCAGACGAAGGGATTGCATCCTCAAAACGTGTCCATTGATACCCCATGATGGGAGATAGCACATGTTGACACACTGTGTGTTTTATGGGTTTCGAAAAATAGATGTTTGCAACTACACCCATTTTAGGTATGGGATCATAAGGGACATTTAATCGTTATGCCTCTACGTGTACGTGGCTTAAAATTATGTCTTTTAGAGGGGTGAGATCACCCCATCTGAGGAAGGCAACATCCACACAGTCTTAGGATACTAATGTCTCGTTTGGCCTTCACTTTACCAAACTCAAACGTTGTAAGTTCCTGAGTTTGGGATGTTTATCTAATGTTTTAGAACATGCCTGTTTAGCCACAAAAAAGGAGAAATAATGCAAAACATACATGTGTAGCGGAACCTCACTCTCCCTCTTGCCTATTTTGATTGGCTTGTGTCTAGGGGTACCTGGGAGAGGAGAGTGCAGGGACACTACGCCAAGCTCTCCCCTCGTGTGTATAAGAGGGTTGAGCAAAGTTAGTTGATTTACCTCCCGGGCCTGTCGACTGCATACGAAGCCTTGTTGTTCCATGGAAATGTGCCTGCCAATAATAGAGCCCCACACCAATCAAAAGTCCACCACTCCTTTGTGTTCACCGTATTGTACGAGAAATAATCAGTTGAACTTCCAATAACAGACGAACATGGGGGTGTGGGTACGAGTAGGCCCAGGCACAACTGAACTCCCCTATTCCTTTTTTCTAGCGAATAGGCCTGGCGCACGGTCTCTGCCACCGACCGTGAGTTTTGGTTGCTGCCACCGACCGGATGAACTGTTGAGGCCTCTGCCACTGACCTGATTGAAATAGCTGGACCGCTGCCACCGGTCATAGAACGTGGACTGAACTTCCTCTTTGAACTTGGCCCCTGTTCGGGAAAGATATCCCTCCGGGTGGTCTCCAGAGGTTCACCCGGCACTGGCAATCTGCTGCACTAGGTCTTCGGGTGAGTCCCTCCTCCGGTCCCTTAAGCCTCTGGATTCGGGTGCCCCACTCCCGGGGCCCCCTAGGATGACCCCTCCCTCGTGGGACCCAGCGGAAGGTACTGGGCCCCAGGCCTCCGGCTGAGTACCTCACCCCAGACTGAAGGTGTCTGGGATGGAACACGAACTCCAAATGTCTAGGCCTAGGCCGCCTGGACACCGACCGCAACCTCAGGCTGAAGGTGCCCGGGACTCGAACCTCCTGGCGAAGATGTCCACCCCCTTTATACCCCCTCCCAGCAAGCACGGCGGGTTGCCCGCCGTACAACCGCTGCGAGAGGTCACAAAGGGTACGGCACTGCAGCGATGGTTCAACCCCGGCCCAAAGTGACAGCGCCACCTGCTGGGCTGCAGGGAACTATGCATCACTGGTGTCCTCACCAGTTTAAAAGTACATACCTGCTACACATGTTATACACCAAGATGTTTTAAAAAAAATAAAATAAAATTAAAACGCACATGTGAATGTGCTTTGAGTAAAATGTTTTTTACTAAACAATGTGTGGCTTATTATTTCATTGCTCAATACCAGTGTATTTCGAAAGTTGTTGTTGTTACAGTGACAATGTGGACAACTCCTGCAATTTTTAGGCCTCCAAAAAATTTAAGGAGTTGTAAAGGCATAATGTTTTTGAACTTCATGCATTAGATCCATTAAGAACAAAAACCTTGTGTCTGAATGTAGCAGACCCACAGCACACTATAATAGTTATCTGAAGAAGATATTGTCACCTCATGTAGCAATTAAGGTACATTTGCACTATTGGAGCAAGTGGCCAAAATAAAGCCCATTTGGGAACAGATTAGACATATAAGAAACAGACAACAGTAGTTCAAATGAAATGGAAGTTTATGATCTACATAAAAATTTAGAAATGATCATCTACAATTTGCTACCAAGCCACTGCCCCTCTACCCACAAAATAGTCCAGGTATTCAATTTGTGAGGGCAATCCAGCACATGCATTTTCAATAGCCATCAGCACGCCCACAGATGGCCGAGCTGCAGCCTCTTCAGCTGGGCCTGCCACTGCAGGGTCCACCTAGAGTGATGGAAAGCCTCATACATGTGTCCTGCTTCTTAATATAGGGGGGCACCAATGCCAAGAGTTGGTGAAAGCAGGGGTCCGTTATCCGGAGAGAATTCCGGATTATTCTCCTGGAGCTCCCATAGCAATGGCCTATGACATAATTGATCACGATTAAGCATCCAATTTTTGGTCCAAGAACTGCTCCTCCTGTTCCTGGACTGGACTTGGGTCAAAGCAATAACTCCTATCCCAATAATCACATGTTCTCTCCTCCGATTACGCAACATGGCTGGTCGATGAACGGCAGTTCAGAAACTAACTGAAAAGCGCAAATCAACACTCACCAAACTTCTACTAATAAGAAATAAGCAGAAGGAGCCAAAAGGGCGGTGCTTGAGAAATTAACTTCCTCTTTATAGTGGAAAAAAAAGCCCCATTGCGGCATGAAGCAGATTTTACCCGGTCATGGCCTCACTCAAAGTCCCACCTTCCCTTTTAATCCCCCCCCTCTTGTTTTGTTCCTCTTTATAGTCTCGTAGTATGTCACTACGTTTGTGTTTGTTGCACGACAATTGTGTACCGTTAGTATGCAATACAAGATCCAGGCACACGCCCTTGAGACAAAAATCAGACGTTCGGTTGGCCAACAATCGGATCGTGTGTACGAGGCTTTAGAAGAAAACCTGTTAGAGTCTGCAAAAGACTTGAGACTGGGGCAGAGGTTCACCTTCCAGCAGGTCCATGACCCTAAACATACAGCCAGAGCTACAATGAAATGGTTTAGATCAAAGTATATTCATGTGTTAGAATGGCCCAGTCAAAGTCCAGACCTAAATCCAATCGCGAATCTGTGGCAAGACTTGAAAATTGCTGTTCACAGACGCTCTCCATCTAATCTGACAGAGCTTGAACTATTTTGCAAAGAAGAATGGGCAAAAATGTCACAACTGCAAACCTATCAAGACATGGCCGTCCACCTAAACTGACAGGCCGGGCAAGGAGATCATTAATCAGAGAAGCAGCCAAGAGGCCCATGGTACCTCTGGAGGAGCTGCAGAGATCCACAGCTCAGGTGGGAGAATCTGTCCACAGGACAACTATTAGTCATGCACTCCACAAATCTGCCCTTTATGGAAGAGTGTCAAGAAGAAAGACATTGTTGAAAGAAAGGCAAAAATGTCACTCTCTAGATGTGCAAAGCTGGTAGAGACATCCCCAAAAAGACTCGCAGCTGTAATTGCAGAGAAAGGGGGTTCTACAAAGTATTGACTCAGGGGGGCGCCATACAAATGCACGCCACACTTTTGACATATTTATTTGTAAAAAAAATTGAAAACCATTTATCATTTTCCTTCCACTTCACACTTATGTGCCACTTTGTGTTGGTCTATCACATAAAATCCCAATAAAATACATTAACTTTTTTGGTTGTAACATGACAAAATGTGGAAAATTTTAAGGGGTATGAATACGTTTTTAAGGCACTGTACATTTGTCTTGGTCAGATCTACGTATCATACAGTTACATCTGGTTGCTTGTGAAAGTATCATTGCCTAAAGCCCCATACACACGGTCAGACTTCAAACAAACTTTTCTGTGGATTTTTGTCCGAAGGGAGTTGGCCGGGCACACCCTTAGCATACACACGCTCGGACTTTTCTGCAAACTTTCCCAAAACTTTTCCAACATCACGTGGTTTTTCTGCTCTTTACCGCCACCCTTTGGTCAACTTCTGCTATTGTTGGTTGATTTTAACATTGGTTCTGGGCATGCTTATTTGTCTATCGGACAAAAGTCAGATGGATTTCTGTACACACGGTCGGACTTTGCTCCTTCGGACTTTTGGCGAAAAGTTTGTCCGTTTGCAGACCGAACATTTGTCCGATGAAAACCAAAAAAGTTTGTCCGATGGAGCGTACACAGAGTCAGATTTTTTGTAAAACTTGCTCAAAATGAAGTTTGTTGGCAAATAGTCAGACCGTGTGTACGAGGCTTTACATTTTCAAGGAAGAGTTGCGTGGTATTTTCCCTCAGAAGCCAAGATGTCTCGAAACTGTGAAACAATGCAGATAACTTCTGCTACGTTTGTGGCGAGGTTATATTTTGTATCTCAAAAGTGCATTATGATGGCAGTAGTAAAAAGACATACCATACTTTGAATGCAAAATCGGGGATCAGGACAAGAGTTTGGCCCTCATTATTGTTACATTACATGTGCAACTTCTCTGCGTCATTGGTTAAACAAGAAGACAAAGTCCATGCCTTTCGCAGTCCCAATGGTGTGGAGGGAGCATGAAAATGTTACATGAAAAACCAATAAATTCATGGAAAGTTACTGCATATTACTGGTATCCAAGGCTTTTTTTTTTTTGAGGTGGAACTTGGTGGAACTCGGTTCCACCACCTCTGGCTCAGACCCTGTGGTGCCTGCTCACCACAATCACTTGTAAACACAGAAGTCTGGTTTCTGTATTTACAAGTGACAGCTGGTATTTAATGCCCCTTTAAGACCCTCCTACTATTTGTGAAATCTGACCACACCCACTATTTGATGTGATTTGGAGGGTGTGTGTGGGGGAGGGGTTTTCGGGGGGGGGGGTCGTAGTTGAGTTCCAGCCAGTGTTGCCAACCTACCAGATTGAAATTTACTGGCACGACACCCGAAATTTACTGGCACAGCCACGTTTTTACTGGCATTTCACAAAAGTTACTGAATTTTATTTTTAGGTGCAAATTGCAGTATTTAGGCTACAAACAAGTACGCTAGGCAAATAGCAATGTGATTTAAGGTAGATATTAAGGTAAAAAAACATATTTTTGTTATTTTCGATATAATAACTATTTAGTCGCATCACCCCCTGCCTCCATCCCCCTCTGCCACCAACACCCCCTGCCTTCACCCCCCTCTGCGGTGCCACAATCTCCCCCTGCCTCCAATCTCCCCCTGTCTCCAATCTCCCCCAGGCCCCCTGCCTCCATCCCCCTCTGCGGTTCCACCAACAACCCCTGTCTCTATCCCCCACCCTCTGCGGTGCCACCATCACCCCCTGCCTCCAATCACCCCCTGCCACCAACACCCCCTGCCTCCAATCACCCCCTGCCACTAACACCCCCTGCCTCCATCCCCCTCTGCAGTGCCACCATCACCCCCTGCCTCCAATCTCCCCCTGCCTCCATCGTCCCCCTCTGCGGTGCCACCATCACCCCCTGCCTCCATCGTCCCCCTCTGCGGTGCCACCATCACCCCCTGCCTCCATCGGATCCCCCTCTGCGGTGCCACCATCACCCCCTGCCTCCATCGGTTCCCCCTCTGCCACCATCACCTGATGTCACTGTCGGCTGGGCTGTCTGTCACTCTGTCCGTCCCTGACTCCCCTGTGAACTTTGTATTGCCTGAATGCAGCAGGCTCCTCCGTTCCGCCACCGCCGCGTGCTGCTCAGCCTCCGGGTCCTGACTCCTGCTCCAGTGCTGTGCTCCTCTGACCTCCTGGTTAGTTACAGATTTAAAATTCTGGCGCGCGCACGCCCGGCGGGGTGTCCTAATACATCACTCGCTGGCGCCACGCGGCACAGCCTCTGTGAAATCCGCCCCCCACCTGTCGAATACAACATATGCTCGGCTCGGCAAGCTCCGGAACTGCGCATGCGCAGTTCCAAGCTGAACCGATCTCGGCTATTTTTACTGGCACGTTCCCGCAACTACGGACATTTACGGGCGGGGGCAGAAGTGCCCGCTTTTTACGGACTGTCCGTAAAAATACGGACGGTTGGCAACACTGGTTCCAGCACCTATTGTTTGAGGAAAAAAGCCCTGTATCAATAATAAGATACATTTCCAATGATTGGTGTGGCACCATTCTCATTGCTATATCACATTTTGCAGAAAAGTTATGGAGCATAATCGCACATCACCCTTGTAATTTTGATGTAATTTTGACCTGAAGCTGAGTCTACTCAGGAATTAATTCCCCTTTTTTATTAGTGATCCAATTCTGGTAAAATGTAGCTACTTTCATTTCCGAGGCTTTCTCCTTGTTAGACCAGTGTTCTCCGTGTTTATCTAGGATTCACACAATTCTCCAGTGTAATGCAATAAGAAAATGTGTGAATCTTGGGGAAAGTTGTTATCTTGGGTGAAAACCTTTTTGTAAATGGACTCCTGGGTTTTTATAATAATATATATATATTCAGGGCCCCACTCAACTGACGCCTATCTTTGACCTGCAGGTGGCACACTGGTCTATAGCACCGGCTCCATTAGTAACAGATGTTTATACAGAAAAGTGAAAACAGATGATAGCGCAACCCAATATAAGCAAACATTCCAGAACGCCAACTTTGGAATGCTGCATTGCACCTTTGTTATATTAAACAGATGTCCTCGGCATTTAAGTGGGTAGTGTTCCTACAGATAAACACCAGATGTACTGCGCCGCACTACCTGGATTGTAATATTGGTCTGCAACGATGTAACTGGTAGGATGGGCAGATGTCTTTGGCATGGGGCAGACAGGGGAGCAAAATTATATAGAGCAGAGGTCAGCCGCAATATCCATATAAAGTGTCATGTTCACAACCATTGGACAACCAGCATGCCAGTGAACAATCGTGCATTGTAGTATTAGCTTGTTTTCCGTTTTTGCACTCGGCACTGGTAATGGCAAGTTCAATCTATTGCATAAGAATTAATTTAGTTTGCAAAAATGCATGATGGTGCATGTGTTGGGCCCCAATGCATGCACTGCAGACATCAGATCAGCCCCAATGCATGCATCGTCACACATCGGCTATGCCCCAATGCATGGACCTTCACACATCGAATATGCTTCAGTGCATGCACCTTTTACACCTCTAGATCTGCTCCAATGCATGCACCTTCACACATTGGCTCTGCTCCAGTGCATGCACCCTCACACATCGGATCTGCTTTAGTGCATGCACCTTTTACACCTCCAGATCTGCTCCAGTGCATGCACCTTTTACACATTGGCTCTGCTCCAGTGCATGCACCTTTTACACATTGGCTCTGCTCCAGTGCATGCACCTTTTACACATTGGCTCTGCTCCAGTGCATGCACCTTTTACACATCGGATCTGCTCCAGTGCATGCACCTTCACACATCGGATCTGCTCCAGTGCATGCACCTTCACACATCGGATCTACTCCAGTGCATGCACCTTTTTAAGCCTCGTACACACGGTCAGACTTCCATCGGACTTTTCCGTGGTTTTTTGTTCGAATGGAGTTGGTTGGGAACACCCATAGCATACAGACACTCGGACTTTTCTGCAAACTTTCTTAAAACTTCTTACAACATTGCGTGTTTTTTCTGCTCTTTACTGCCACCCTTTGGTCAACTTCTGCTATTGTTGGTTGATTTTAACATTAGTTGTTTTGTCCATCGGACTAAAGTCCGATGGACATCTGTACACACGGTAGGACTTTGCTCCATCGGACTTTTGTTGGGCAAAAGTTTGTCCGTTTGCAGACCCAACTTTTGTCCGATGAAATCCAAAACCAAACGAAAAAAGTTTGTCCGATGGAGCGTACACACGGTCGGATTGTTGGTCCAACTTGCTTAAAACGAAGTTTGTTGGGCAAAGGTCCGACCGTGTGTACGGGGCTTTACACATCGGACTTGCTCCAGTGCATGCACCTTCCCACATCAGATCTGCTCCAGTGCATGTACCTTTTATACATCGGATTTGCTCCAGTGCATACACCTTCACACGTCGGATCTGCTCAAGTGCATGGTACTGGTAATAGCAAGTTCAATTTATTGCATTAGAATTAGTTTAGTTTGCAAAAATGCATGCTGGTGCACATGTTGGACCCCAATGCATGCACTGCAGACTTCAGATCAGCCCCAATGCATGCACAGTCACACATTGGCTCTGCTCCAGTGCATGCACCTTTTACACATCGGATCTGATCCAGGGCATGCACCTTTTACACATCGGATCTGCTCCAGTGCATGCACCATCACACATCAGATCTACTCCAGTGCATGCACCTTTTACACATTGAATTTTCTCCAGTGCATGCACCTTCACACATCAGATCAGCCCCAATGCATGCACCGTCACACATAGGCTCTGCTCCAGTGCATGCACCTTCACACGTCGGATCTGCTCCAGTGCATGCACCTTTTACACCTCCAGATCTGCTCCAGTCCATGCACCTTCACACATCGGCTCTGCTCCAGTGCATGCACCTTCACATATCGGATCTGCTCCAGTGCATGCACCTTTTACACCTCCAGATCTGCTCCAGTGCATGCACCTTCACACATCGGCTCTGCTCCAATGCATGTACCCTCACGCATCGGATCTGCTTTAGTGCATGCACCTTCACATATCGGATCGGCTCCAGTGCATGCACCTTCACACATCGGATCTGCTCCAGTGCATGCACCTTCACACATCGGATCTGCTCCAGTGCATGCACCTTCACACCTCGGACTTGCTCCAGTGCATGCACCTTCCCACATCAGATCTGCTCCAGTGCATGTACCTTTTATACATCGGATTTGCTCCAGTGCATACACCTTCACACGACGGATCTGCTTCAGTGCATGCACCTTCACACGTCGGATCTGCTCAAGTGCATGGTACTGGTAATAGCAAGTTTAATTTATTGCATTAGAATTAGTTTAGTTTGCAAAAATGCATGCTGGTGCACATGTTGGGCCCCAATGCATGCACTGCAGACTTTAGATCAGCCCCAATGCATGCACAGTCACACATTGGCTCTGCTCCAGTGCATGCACCTTTTACACATCGGATCTGATCCAGGGCATGCACCTTTTACACATCGGATCTGCTCCAGTGCATGCACCATCACACATCAGATCTACTCCAGTGCATGCACCTTTTACACATTGAATTTTCTCCAGTGCATGCACCTTCACACATCAGATCAGCCCCAATGCATGCACCGTCACACATAGGCTCTGCTCCAGTGCATGCACCTTCACACGTCGGATCTGCTCCAGTGCATGCACCTTTTACACCTCCAGGTCTGCTCCAGTCCATGCACCTTCACACATCGGCTCTGCTCCAGTGCATGCACCTTCACATATCGGATCTGCTCCAGTGCATGCACCTTTTACACCTCCAGATCTGCTCCAGTGCATGCACCTTCACACATCGGCTCTGCTCCAATGCATGTACCCTCACACATCGGATCTGCTTTAGTGCATGCACCTTCACATATCGGATCGGCTCCAGTGCATGCACCTTCACACATCGGATCTGCTCCAGTGCATGCACCTTCACACAGCGGATCTGCTCCAGTGCATGCACCTTCACACATCGGATCTGCTCCAGTGCATGCACCTTCGCACATCGGCTCTGCTCCAATGCATGTACCCTCACACATCGGATCTGCTTTAGTGCATGCACCTTCACATATCGGATCGGCTCCAGTGCATGCACCTTCACACATCGGATCTGCTCCAGTGCATGCACCTTCACACATAGGATCTGCTCCAGTGCATGCACCTTCATACATCGGCTCTGCTCCAATGCATGTACCCTCACACATCGGATCTGCTTTAGTGCATGCACCTTCACATATCGGATCGGCTCCAGTGCATGCACCTTCACACATCGGATCTGCTCCAGTGCATGCACCTTCACACATCGGATCTGCTCCAGTGCATGCACCTTCGCACATCGGCTCTGCTCCAATGCATGCACCCTCACACATCGGATCAGCTCCAGTGCATGCACCTTCCTGAATTCGGCTCCCAGCCCCTGACTTCAGTGTAAGGGAGGGACAGCCGACAACAGCTGTCCCATAGTAAGCCTATAGGTGAGGTCATCGCCCAGGCTCTGTAGCAATTGATGGCAATCTCTCATCTCCCTTGAAGCTGTCAGCTGGAGAGATCATGTGATCAGACAGGGTTGCCCCAAGAATGGGGTCTCCAAACTTTTTAAACAAAGGGCCAATTTACTGTTCTTCAGAATCAATGGTGGGCCAGATTGCTGCCATTAAGAGTATAAAAGATCCTGATGTCAGTGAATAAACAATGCCCCATCTTTTTGTGTGAGAGGAATTGAGCCCCATCATTGATGTCATTCAGCCCCATTTTTGGTGTCATTGGGAGGAATTCTGCCCCTTCATTGGTGTCAGTGGGGGGAATTATGCCCCATTGTTAACAGTGGATAAAAATGGTGCCATGAGGCCAGATAAGAGCAAGCAAAGGGCCGTATCCGGTTTTGTCTCTACCCTATCAGCGTGCTCCTTGCAGAGCACAACTGGCTAGCTGCTTGTGCTGCCCTCTCCTTATCCCAGTCTCAGTTCTGTTGTACTGGCACTGAAAGAGACTTATGCTGATTCAACTCCAGGTACTTGCACTGCTTGCATATAAAAAGAAAATGTATGTATTCAAGAATACAGAGTTCTATTAGCTTGTCTTTACATCTGCCTGGAGTTCAGTTTTAGGACATGGTAGAGTTGCCTCCTAACACATACTATAAGTTTATCTTGCATTTAACATTATTCTTCAAACCTTAAAGTGAGCCCTTGTATTTTACCTTGGGTTCACTTTAATCCTGCCCTTCCCTGCTGCACCTTGCCTTCACTCCCCTGCCTCCCTGTTCAGCTGCCAATATAAATATGTACATTGTAAGCTACTCTTAAGTTGTAGTTTACACAGGTCTTTGGACTTCCTCCGGTGGTGCTTGTTGATGTTTGGGCCAGTGTTGTCAGTAACAATTTCACGAGCAGATCTTACAAAGAGGTGACCGGAGAGATTTCCCCCACCCTGCAGAACAGTGGTCCCCAAACTACAGTTTGTGGGATGGATGTGGCTCTTTGAATACCTTTTTATTTGGCTCTTGGCTCATTTCTACGAGGGACTATTCCTGACATGAGCAACAGGGCACTATCCCTATCATTGATACCAACGATGGGGCACTATTCCGCCAACTAACACCAATTACAGGGCATTTTGTTTCCAGCTAAAATCGATGATGGGGCACTATTCCTTCAACTAATATTAATGGTGGGGCACAATTCCTTCAACTAATATCAATGGTGGGGCACTATTCCTCCAACTAATATTAATGGTGGGGCACTATTCCTCCAACTAATACCAATGATGGGGCACTATTCCTCCAACTAATATCAATGGTGGGGCACTATTCCTCCAACTAATATTAATGGTGGGGCACTATTCCTGCAACTAATACCATTGATGGGGCACTATTCTTCCAACTAATATCAATGGTGGGGCACTATTCCTCCAACTAATATTAATGGTGGGGCACTATTCCTCCAACTAATATCAATGGTGGGGCACTATTCCTCCAACTAATATTAATGGTGGGGCACTATTCCTCCAACTAATATCAATGGTGGGGCACTATTCCTGCAACTAATATTAATGGTGGGGCACTATTCCTCCAACTAATACCAATGATGGGGCACTATTCCTCCAACTAATATCAATGGTGGGGCACTATTCCTCCAACTAATATTAATGGTGGGGCACTATTCCTGCAACTAATACCATTGATGGGGCACTATTCTTCCAACTAATATCAATGGTGGGGCACTATTCCTCCAACTAATATCAATGATGGGGCACTATTCCTCCAACTAATACCAATGGTTGGGCACTATTTCCTTCAACTAATATCAATGGTTGGGCTCTATTCCTCCAACTAATATCAATGGTGGGGCACTATTCCTCCAACTAATACCAATGATGGGGCACTATTCCTCCAACTAATATCAATGGTGGGGCACTATTCCTCCAACTAATATTAATGGTGGGGCACTATTCCTGCAACTAATACCATTGATGGGGCACTATTCTTCCAACTAATATCAATGGTGGGGCACTATTCCTCCAACTAATATTAATGGTGGGGCACTATTCCTCCAACTAATATTAATGGTGGGGCACTATTCCTCCAACTAATACCATTGGTGGGGCACTATTCCTTCAACCAATATCAATGGTGGGGCACTATTCCTCCAACTAATATTAATGGTGGAGCACTATTCCTCCAACTAATACCAATGATGGGGCACTATTCCTCCAACTAATACCAATGATGGGGCACTATTCCTCCAACTAATATCAATGATGGGGCACTATTCCTCCAACTAATACCAATGGTTGGGCACTATTTCCTTCAACTAATATCAATGGTTGGGCACTATTCCTCCAACTAATATCAATGGTGGGGCACTATTCCTCCAACTAATATTAATGGTGGAGCACTATTCCTCCAACTAATACCAATGATGGGTCACTACTCTTCCAACTAATATCAATGATGGGGCACTATTCCTCCAACTAATATCAATGATGGGGCACTATTCCTCCAACTAATACCAATGGTGGGGCACTATTTCCTTCAACTAATATCAATGGTTGGGCTCTATTCCTCAAACTAATACCAATGGTGGGGCACTATTCCTCCAACTAATATCAATGGTTGGGCTCTATTCCTCCAACTAATATCAATGGTGGGGCACTATTCCTCCAACTAATATTAATGGTGGGGCACTATTCCTCCAACTAATATTAATGGTGGAGCACTATTCCTCCAACTAATACCAATGATGGGGCACTATTCCTCCAACTAATACCAATGATGGGGCACTATTCCTCCAACTAATATCAATGGTGAGGCACTATTCCTCAACTAATATCAATGGTTGGGCTCTATTCCTCCAACTAATATCAATGGTGGGGCTCTATTCCTCCAACTAATATCAATGGTGGGGCACTATTCCTCCAACTAATATCAATGGTTGGGCTCTATTCCTCCAACTAATATCAATGGTGGGGCACTATTCCTCCAACTAATACCAATGATGGGGCACTATTCCTCCAACTAATACCAATGATGGGGCACTATTCCTCCAACTAATATCAATGGTTGGGCTCTATTCCTCCAACTAATATCAATGGTGGGGCACTATTCCTCCAACTAATACCAATGATGGGGCACTATTCCTCCAACTAATACCAATGATGGGGCACTATTCCTCCAACTAATATCAATGATGGGGCACTATTCCTCCAACTAATACCAATGGTGGGGCTCTATTCCTCCAACTAATATCAATGGTGGGGCACTATTCCTCCAACTAATATCAATGGTGGGGCACTATTCCTCCAACTAATATCAATGGTGGGGCACTATTCCTCCAACTAATACCATTGATGGGGCACTATCCTTCCAACTAATATCAATGGTTGGGCTCTATTCCTCCAACTAATACCATTGATGGGGCACTATTCCTCCAACTAATATCAATGGTTGGGCTCTATTCCTCCAACTAATATCAATGGTGGGGCACTATTCCTCCAACTAATACCAATGATGGGGCACTATTCCTCCAACTAATACCAATGATGGGGCACTATTCCTCCAACTAATACCAATGATGGGGCACTATTCCTCCAACTAATATCAATGATGGGGCACTATTCCTCCAACTAATACCAATGGTGGGGCTCTATTCCTCCAACTAATATCAATGGTGGGGCACTATTCCTCCAACTAATATCAATGGTGGGGCACTATTCCTCCAACTAATATCAATGGTGGGGCACTATTCCTCCAACTAATACCATTGATGGGGCACTATTCCTCCAACTAGTACCAATGGTTGGGCTCTATTCCTCCAACTAATACCATTGATGGGGCACTATTCCTCCAACTAACACCCATCAGTGGGCACTAGTCATCCGCCTAAAAGCACTTTGTTAATGTTTTACTCCCACTGATTGCCGAACTCGAGGGCATTGTTTACGCCCATTGATGAAGTACATTTTCTACTCCCACTAGCCACCATCTGGCCCACTAAAGTCTGAAGAACAATATACTGGCCCTTTGTTTAGAAAGTTTGGAGACCCCCGCTCTAGAAAGACGCTGAATTGCCTGGGCGCTTTGATGTTTTTTCACGTTGTAGACAACCAATAAACAGACCCATATTGCTGTGATCAAGATTTTACCAATACATGTTGGACATGATGAATAGCAGGACTTCAAAAAACTGCTATGAGAACAGAGTAATAGAGTAGGTAAGGAATTCTATTTTATAAAGTTAATAATTTATCAGTTCAACCTTTAAAAGCTACCTTAGAACCTCAAATATGAGTGAAGTACATTATAAATCATTATTATCGCTTGGGGTGTCACCTCTGCATTACTAGAAGGCAATTTCAGCCTCCTTGGGTGACACCTTTTGCTTTGCATAGCAATAAAAAGGGGAAATAAAAACATGAGGGTCGCTCCCATCTCGTTAGGTAACCCTTTTAAATCAGGGGTCCCCAAACTTTTTAAACAAGATGCCAGTTTAGAGTAACATACTGTGGTCAGTGGGAGAAGAAACTGGTCCGGCATCAGTGTGAAGACCATGTCTCAGGCTTGGTGGTCCTTCGTGATGTGGAGGGTGTTACTGTTAGCATTGCGGCTTCACTTCCCGGGTTCCCTACTGCGCATGCGCGAGTCACGCTGCGCAATCCCACTGGTCCCCGCTATCTTCTGGGACCTGTGTGTTTCCCAGAAGACAGTGGGGGAGGGGCGGGAAGCGGGACTGTATTACAGGTATCTGCACCCCCCCTCCCCCCTGAAAGGTGCCAAATGTGACACCGGAGGGGGGAAGGGTTCCGAAAAGCGGAGGTTACATTTTTGTGTGGACCTCCGCTTTAAGTAATTCTCCCCCAGTGAGTGCAGCTTGTTATCTTTCAAGAGCTGATATATGCAATGACATACCTTTCTAGATCTAGTCTGTGCAGACATTATGACCACTTGCTTACTTGGCAGAATCTACAGGCAGCTTTATTCTTCTTATTCTAAGACACAGAAGTTGAATCCAGATTAGTTTCACCTCTGATAAGTATGTAGCACCCTGGGGTTTAATTCCCCCACCAAATACCTTGTCAGGAGTAGCTACTGTAGTTACTGTATATACTCGAGTAAAAGCCGACCCGAATATAAGCCGAGGCACCTAATTTTACCACAAAAAACTGGGAAAACGTATTGATTTGAGTATAAGCCTAGGGTGTCTGCATGCCTTACTGTGTCTCACTTTGCCTTACTGTGTCCATGTGCATTCCTCACTGTGCCCATGCCTCACTGTGTCCATGACTAGACTGACGTTTAACATGGGAGTCTATGGAAGGGGTGCCCGGATTTGAAAAATCTGTGCTCCCCGGCCGTAGGTCCCCCAAACAAAAAACTTTGCACACTTGTAGAGGAGAAATGTGGCTATATGTGTGACAAGTTTCGGGTCCAGGGGACCTACGACTGGCCGGTTCCTGGTCCCCAAAATCACCGGAGAAATGACCGTTTAACATGGGAGTCTATAGAAGGGGTGCCCGGCTTTGAAAAATCGGTGCTCCCCGGCTGTAGGTCACCCGGACAACAAACTTTGCACACTTGTAGAGAGAGTGGAGCTACGTGTGTGCCAAGTTTGGGGTCCAGGGGACCTACGGCTGGCCGGTACCGGGTCCCCAAATTTCGGGAGATCAGGCGCAAAAAGGTGAGTCTAGTAAGAGCCGAGGGGGGCATTTTCAGCACAAAAAAATGTGCTGAAAAACTCGGCTTATACTCGAGTATATACAGTAATTACAAGGGATCCGTTGACTTCTCCCTAAGTTTGGCCTGGTTATACCTTCCTCTTCTACCACCAGGTGGCCGGGCACTTGGAGGTATTAGATTGAGAAGGACAACTCAAGGTCAGGTTATGGGTATATGGGGTATCTCAGCCAATAGGCAGGGATTTTGTTTAATCCCTTGGCCTGCTGGAAGAGCCTATATATTCGAATGAGGTCAGGTGATCCAGGTTCTTGTGTGCCACCCAGACCGCCGTCTAGGTGGACGTGTGTCGTCTGCCCCGGGCTGCTAGCCCGGAGATTGGGCCTATCCCATGGGCATCAAGCTGCCAGGCTATGTGAGGGCCCATCCAGAAGTAAGAGAGCAGCGGAGGGTTGGGACTGCGGCTTGCAGTCCAACCAAAAGTGACGGTTCTGCGGAGAACCTGTCAGTGGTCAGAGGTAGAAGAGAAGCTGTTGCTACGAAGGGACTAATCGCCTTTATCAGGGACCACAGTGAGTAACTAAAGCAAGTACCGGAGCAGTATTCTCACTGAACGGGCATGGTGGAGAATCGGGAAACTTCAGGCGGTGATCAAGGTAGGGACCCAACCAGCGGAGGTGACGCTTGCAGAGCAGCCTTGTGTGTCAAGCCAGGGACCGAGCCGATCAGCAGGGGTGAAGCTTGAAGATATCCGAAGTGCCAAGATAGGAACCCAGCAGGGAATCGTGAGTGACGCTTGAGGGGATACCACCGCAAAAGCCTTAAAGGGGTTGTAAAGGTAAAAGTTTTTTTCACCTTAATGCATTCTATGCATTAAGGTGAAAAAACATCTGCAGATTAGCGGCCCCCCCAGCCCCCCGTTTACTTACCTGACCCCTCGAAAGTCCCGCGCCGTAAACGCGCTTGCTTCTCGGCCAGGCTTCTCGGCGCATTCATTGGTTGATTGAAAGCAGCACAGCCATTGGCTCGCGCTTCTGTCAATCACATCCAATGACGCGGCGCGCCGGGGGGCGGGGGCCAAGTGATACAGTGAGCGGCTATGGCCATAGGCTGTATCACGGGAGCGTGCCCGCAAGAACTCCTCACCATGCAAGCTCGGTGATTGCAAGTGGTCCCCCCCTTTCAATGGTGATTGCAAGTGGTCCCCCCCCCTTTCTCATCCAGCTTTATATGAACGGTCCTAGCATACAAGATACTTTCCTGTCTTCATTCCAAGGGAATATCTTCACCATTGATGATCATTGTATGTTCCACCCAGCATGTCCATGTTTTATAATGTAGCACCCTCCAGTGTGCTAGATGTAGATAGGTTTTGTTGTTAGTGTAGGAAAATTTTTGCTTGGCTGAGGGCCAAGCCTGGGCTGTGAATCTGGGTCAGGGTTTAGTGACTCAGGGGCATGGTGACTCACCTGGCAGCTCTCTGGCATTTCCCCTTGGTCTGGAAGTTTGTAGAAACTTTCAGAGCTGGAGGGTGGGAGTAAGGAGGGGCTGAGCCAATCCCCAGCTTGGCAGGGGGCAGAGCTTACCACATAAATAGACATGAGTCATGCCAGCAAGAGGACCAGGGTGGAAGATGGAGATAGTGTTTAGGTGGCTGTCGAGTCCCTTTAGGGTGCCCCCTAGTTTGGGCAGAGTGTTGACCTCGGGCCTGGGGCTCAGGTGCTGGAGGAATTCCCCTAAAACACATGGGAGAGGACCCTTCCTGGGGTCACAGGAGCAACAAAGAGAGGACAGCAGGAGCAGGTCAGCATGTCTGGGGGATCTCCTGAGAGTCAGCCGGGTGGGCTGGTGAGTGTCAGTCTGGAGGATTGTGGGGAGAAAATAGCTCGGAGGGATAGTGTAAGGGGCAGCTCCAGCCAGGTGGGTTGGCAGTGCACGAAGAGGTGGTGCTGGGATCAGTAGCCACAGGAGAGATGCAAGCTGGACACTGAAAATTTTCTACACAACAAGGGGCCTCGGTTCCTGCCTGTAATGGGCTATTACTTCATCTGATAAGTGACTGCCAGGTACTCGCTGTTCCAGCTGGGTTCTATAAGCAAATGAGTGTTGGAGGAAGAAGAGGAGCTGTATATAGAAATTGTGTATAGGAAGAGTTGTCCCAGAAGTCCCAGAAGTTCCTGAAGTTAAGTGGGCATCCCATAATCTCCCATCCCTATCCAAGTTATTCCTTCAATAAAACAAAACAAAGGCACGGACTGTTTTCTGGCTCAAGTGTGCCTGTGAAGATGTGGTGTGCAGGGTGGGGGATCCCAGTGTTCTTGCGGCTCCTTAGGGGGCGCTACAATAATGAAAAAAATAAATAATAATAAAATGTTTTTATGGTACTTTTACACTGGTGTTTAAAACCCCTTCCCGCCGACCGTACGCACATATGCGGCCTCGGCTTTAAGGGATCATACTGGTACCGTTTTTTAGAGCGGGCAGTCGGCTCTTCAGGAATAACAACTGATGCAGCTAAAAGTCGCTCGGCTGTTATCTTGAAGGAGCGAGAGGGGACCCCCTTCCGCCGCCTTCCACCGCTCTCTCTGGGCCTCCCATCCCATTGGGAGACCCGATCCACGATCCGGCACTTCTGCCGGCTAGCGTAAGACATTCCAGTCTTCTTTCTGTAAACACGGAAGCAACGTCACTTCCGGTTTACTAAACTGCCAATGGCGCAGTTTTAAAAAAAAATTACTGTATTCAGAATCGTCGTTTTTGGCGATCTGAATACTTTGAAGTGCTAAGGAGAGAATTGGGGTCTTTTAGACCCCAGATCCCTCCATAAAGAGTACCTGTCACCACCTATTACTGTCACAAGGGATGTTTACATTCCTTGTGACAGCAATAAAAGTGATACATTTTTTTTTCTAAAGTGACAATGTAAAAATTAAAATAAGAATTTTTAATTTTTTTTTAAAAGCGCCCCCGTCCCCGCGAGCTCACGCAGCAAAGAAAACGCATACATAAGTCCCGCCTGCATATGTAAACGGTGTTCAAATCCCACATGTGAGGTTTTGCCGTGATCGTCAGAGTGGGAGCAATAATTCTAGCACTAGAACTCCTCTGTAACTCTAACCTGGTAACCGTTACATTTTTTTAAAGCGCCGCCTGTGGAGATTTTTAGGTACCGTAGCTTGTCGCCATTCCACAAGTGTGCACAATTTCAAAGCATGACATGTTAGGTATCTATTTACTCAGTGTAACATCATCTTTCACATTATATAAAAAAATTGAGCTAACTTTACTGTTTAGTTTTTTTTTTTAATTCATGAAAGTGTATTTTTCTCCCCAAAAAATTGCGTTTGAAAGATTGCTGCGCAAATACAGTGTGACATAAAATATTGCAACAATCACCATTTTATTCCCTAGGGTCTTTGCAAATATATATATATATATATATATATATAATGTTTGGGGATTCTAAAGCCCTGTACACACGATCGGATTTCCTATGGTTTTTAAACCAATGGATTTTTCCATCGGAAAACCGATGAAGCTGACTGCCATCAGTCTTGCCTACACACCAGCAGTCAAAAAACCGACCGTTCCAAGCGCGGTGACGTAAAACACTCTGATGAGCCGAGAAAAATGAAGTATAATGCTTCTGAGCATGCGTCGACTTGATTCTGAGCATGCGTGGGTTTTTTAACCGATGGACTTGCCCATAGACAATCGGAATTTGCTATCGGTTTTTTATCCATCGGAAAAATTTTAGACATGTTCTATTTTTAGACACCGATGGGGAAAAAAGACCGATGGGGCCCACACACGATCGGTTTGTCCGATGAAAAAAAAATCCATCGGACTGTTTTCATTGGTAAAACCGATCGGGTGTACGCGGCTTAAGTAATTTTCTAGCAAAACATACAGATTTTAACTTTTAAGCAGCAAATGTCAGAAATAGGCTTATGCCGCGTACACACGATAATTTTTCCCGTCGAGAAAAATGAAATTTTTTTCTTTGGATGAGAAAAACGATCGTCTGTGGGCTTTTTGTCGTTTTTCTCGACGGGAAAAACGGCATTAATCACGACGAGAAAAATTAGAACATGCTCTAATTTTTCTCGTCATGATTCCCGTCGGTTTTTTCCGCGGCAGTTTTCCCATAGGGAAACACTGCCGGGGAGCCCACACACGGTCGTTTTTTTCAACCAAAAAAAAAATGTCATTTAAAACGGCCGTGTGTGGGGGGAACAAGCTGTTCCTCGTTTTTCACGCTGATTTTCTCGACGGTGTTTTCACCGTCGAAAAAATCGATCGTGTGTACGCGGCATTAGGCATGAAAGGGTTAAAGGCAAATGAATCACTTTTCTAAGCACAATAATGAAAGCGGATATTGGAGAGTCCATAGTTTGTGGTCTGGAGAACCTGGCACACTGTGATTAGCTGATAATTAGAGGTTATTTGCAATTGACTGAGATTTTAGTGACCCGCTGCTAAAGTATCTATTGCCAGTGATGTATGTGGTTTAGAAATAACAACATGGTATAACTTGGATTTCCCCTTTAAATTTTTCAGTTGATATTTGACAATGGTGCAAGACCTGTAACGTTGGACAGCTACCCAATAATATTTATTTTCCCTTTATGTAAGTAAGGCAGTACTGTATGTACACACAGGATGCGGTTCACAAATAACTTTGTGGACATTGCTGTAAGTAGTTGGAGTGCTAGGAGACCTAAAGTGATGGCAAAGTTCATACAACAAGAATATTGGGTGTACTCAAAGGTGAGCAGGGCAGAAAAACTGGTTCTGTTCGTAAACTCTCTCTGTAAAAATACATTTTCTGTATGTTAACTCACTGAAGCAATCTTTTTATTAATAGACCACCAACATTTTATGAGCATACCAGTTCTTGTTTGCTCCAGTTGTGATCAGTTGTGAGCAATTGGGTTCTGCAATAGTGGACCCAGCTGGGTCCTCCTCTGTGTAGAAGGACTTCTAATCGTTTACCGTGTGAACAAAGTCTGCAAACACTGCTTGCAGGTTTCATTCAAAAATACATTAACCGCCTGCTGCGTGACCACAGTACATTAACAGTGGCAGGGCAGCACGGTCAGGCAGAATCACGTACATGGTACTTCATCCTGCTTCTTCTGGGTTAGTGGTGTACAGGCTCCCGATACTTGCCCGCTTTGAGCGGCCAGGGGATCATGTGATCGCTATGCAATCAGATAGTCACAACGTCCACAAAGCTGTTATGAATTATATTTTTACAGCTGTGTTTCCCATGGTGATCTTGTGATTGGCCTACAGCTATCACATGGTACCTGGGCCAACGACAGCACCTTGTACCATGTGATAGCTGTGGGCCAATCACCACAAACAACAGTAAATCACAGCTGTTATGAATGTAATCCAGTTTAAAAAATTGCTGTGAGGCTGGGTTCACACTGGTACGACAAATGCTCCGACATTGTAAGCTCATGTCGCATGACGTGTGAAAATCAATGTTTCCCTATGGGAGTCGTCTTAACTGGTCCGAAACATGTCGGTACGACTTTGAAAATGCTCCCTGTACTACTTTGTAGACTTGTGCACAACGGAAAAATTCGGTTAGTTTCGGTTCGTTTCTTTTCGGTCCTGTTGATTCGTAATCATTCGTAATTTTGCTAGACGGGATTTTTCGTGTTCGGATTATTTCGTATTTTCGCAAGCGTCATTTTTCGTTAAATTTTTAGTTGATTTATAATTCGTACTTTCGGTAGGGTACGTTGTTTTTCGTTGATTCTGGACACAACTCCTACTTTAGTAACTTTTTTTGGGTTCGTTGATTCGTAATTTTCTGTGTCTCTCTCACAACGACGCTGCCTATTATGCCTAATGTGCTTCGAATGGATTTGTACTTTTCTAAATACATAGCGGTTATTTGTAACGATTCGAAATCTCGTATTTTACTTTTGTTTTTTACATGCGGCTATAGCCTCCGCCCCTGTACACCATTTTGAGAGGGTTCAGCACGGTGAGGGAGAAGCAGAGAGCAGAGCAGAGTGTTATTGTGCTTCGAATGGATTAGAAATCTCGTATTTTACTTCGTTTTTTACATGCGGCTATAGCCTCCGCCCCTGTACACCATTTTGAGAGGGAGTTCAGCACGGTGAGGGAGAAGCAGAGAGCAGAGCAGAGTGAGTGTTATTGTGCTTCGTATGGATTCGTACATTCGTAACTTTTTTCATAACAAATTATGCCGAAGACATTGGGGCATTCGCTATTTGCGGTATAATTTATTTCGGATTCGGTTTTATTCGTAATTGCTTTGTTCGGAAATTCGAATGCTTCCGAATGTCCGAAAGTTGCTAAATTCGGACGAATTTCGATTCGTTACGAAACGAATTGCACAAGCCTACTACTTTGGTCCGACTTTTGATCCTATCATTGAAGTCGGATCAAAGTAGGATCCTTGTCATAACCATCCTACTTTTGACATCCGACATGTGATTACAGCAGCAGTAAAAGGAATTTATCTCACACTGGGATTGTTTCGATTGGTCAAAAGACAAATCGGACTATCACAAAGTTGGATCAAAGTCGTATCCTGTTCATTCAAGTCGGATGGATGTAGGACAAATGTAGGACCCATGTAGGACTGATGTCACAGAGCAAAGTAGGATGAAAGTCGTATGACTGTTGTGTAGTATCAGTGTGAACCCAGCCTCAAAGTGATCATCATCACTGTAACAGCAATATAAGTGTAAAAAAAAATTTGCCTGATCACCCTGTTTAAGAAAATGGAATACTACTATTTAAAAAAATATATATTAAATACTGTCAGCATCCTTGACCACCACCACACCAGTCATATGATGTATTGCACTAGTGAAAGTATGTTAAAAAAATAAAAATAAAAAAAAGTTGAATTTATTTTAATTTCTTTACTTAAAGCGGAGTTCCACCCAATTTTTTTATATTTTTTTATTCCACTCCTCACCCCCTTACATGCCACATTTGGCATGTAATTTTTTTTGGGGGGGAGTGGGGGCTTCAGTAGGAGTGGGACTTCCTGTCCCACTTCCTCCTTCCGCCCTGGAGCCGCCTAGGTGATACGTCATATCGCCTTGTGGCGGCTCCTCCCTGTAGGCGATCACCTGGGACGTGACAGGTCCCAGGCGATCGCCTGTCCACTCACAGAGCGCTGCGCCGTTCGCGCATGCGCAGTGAGTGCCCGGCCGTGAAGCCGAAAGCTGTCACGGCCGGGTGCCCACACTGTGAATGGACGCGCCGGCGGAGGAGGGGGGAGAGGAGCGGAGCTCCAGGCGGCGCGGCGCTGGACAGTGGAACAGGTAAGTGTATGTTTATTAAAAGCCAGCAGCTACACTTTTTGTAGCTGCTGACTTTTAACCACTTAACGACCGCTCACTGTATATATACATCGGCACAATGGCACCAACAGGCACAATCACGTAGAGTGTACGTGATTGCCTTTGTACAGTTGGGGGGTCCAATCGGACCCCCCTTCTGTACAGTGAGCGGTCGGAATTCGTTGGGGAGCGATCCGACATGAGGGGACGGCCGTTCGATTCCGGCCACCCCCCCCGCGATCGCTCCCGGCGAATGGAAATGCCCCCTCTGTCTGTCACAGGCAGAGGAAGCAGGAGGAAGTGATGTCATCTCTTGTGCAGCGCTCACATATACCGAGCGCCGTACAAGAGAAGACATCAAGGTTAGTGCACAAACACTACACTAACACCAGCACACATAGGCACATAAATCGCCCCCCCAGATCACCCCCCAGCCCCCAGTCACAGTGTCACTGATTGCAGTGCCCATTTATTTACTGATCACTGCAATCAGTGACATTTGTGACTGTAAAAGTGTCACTACATTTAGTTTTAGGTCCAGTGTAGCCCCCTAACCCCCCCTAATAAAGGTTTAACCCCTTGATCACCCCCCAGATAACCCTTTCACCCCCTAGCACCGCTGTTGTGTTACACTATGTGATTATTCTTGCTCTGTGTCTTTAAGATCTGTCCCCTTCTTTCTAGCTGAACTCTCTCTCTCACCGTAGTTCTTTATATATCTCCTCCACTTCCTGATTCTGGTCATTACTCCTGTATATCTTCCATGCTAACATCTTACATGTGGCTTACAACTGCAACGTTTTTTTACCTATGAATATCCATCATTAAACGGAACATTCGAAAGGATTCATCGTCTGTCGTCCTAACTGTGAGTTTATTCATTGAGTTAAACTGCCTGTATTGATGCAAGGGATGAATATCAAACCAGCTTGAGTAAGGCCTACTTAAACCTGGAGATGAACTTTATCGCTTTGTAGTTGAGACAGAACAGTAGAAAAACGGAGTTTCACAGCCTAATTACAAGATTTCTGCATGTCAGTACTGATACAGACAAGATTTACTGCCCTCATAGCAAGACAGAAGGGACAGAGCAGGACATGGCAGCCTTATAGCCTGAGACAATCTGCACAGTGTCATATTTCAGCACACAGATACTGCCTGCTTTGACAGTCAGTCTGCTATCATGAGTGACCAAGCTTCTGCATGTGAACTCACATCTACCTCCCCACAAGTTCCTAAAGAAACTGAGTGACCCAAACGCTCAGTTAAACCCACTTGGAAAGTAATGGAGAATTATGAAGCTTCAAGGACTGAATTGTCAAATAGCTTGGAATTAGTCTGGGAGAAAATCCTTGCTGAAGCCAATACAGTGTCTGTTGAACGTGAACTGCTGACACTAGAGGGCGCCATTAAACAACTTTCTGCCTCATATGAGCTTTATCAGCTTACCAGCATCAAATTCACTAATGTCTTACAAAACATGAAGTCAGAAAATGCGATGAGGCAGTTAAAGCGTGTCAATGCTCTCAATATTGAAAGAGACAGTTTTATCCAGCAAACCAGATTAAAGGCAGAAGCAAAAATGAAGCTGTTACAGGACACTGCATCTCACAGATCTGTTTCCACCAGACATTCTAAAAACTCGTCAAGATCCCATAGTTCAAGATACTCAACACTCAGTGAGCGACTTATTAATGCCCGCGCTGAAGTGGAAGCCAGCAAGGTGCAGGTGGCATATGCAGAAAAAAGAGCAGAGTTGGAAGCGCTGTCAGCACGTCAAAGAGCAGAGTTGGAAGCTCAGAGAGCAGAGTCGGAAGCTCAGTCAGCCTGTCAAAGAGCAACAATGGAAACCTTAAATGAACAGTGTAAACATGACGCAGCTATGGCAAAGCTAAGGGTCCTACAGCAAGCTATCAGTGCAGACGAAGGTGCAAGTGAGAAAGACAGCATTAACCTAAACATAGCAGATATGGAAGACCCCCTCAAACGCACTAAAGACTATGTCCTAAGCCACTGCAGTGCACACTCCATTGTCTCCAATGCTCCCGACTACATAGAGACTCCTTCACAGCTTCAAGTTAAAGAGGTTCCAGCAACTTCCTGCACTCAAAATCACTCCACTGCATTTCCTACCTGCCTACCTTGCCTGCCTTCATACGTCACAGAGCATCAGCGCAAGCTTCAAGCAAGTCATCAATCTCCAGTCATCGGTACAGCCTTGAATCAACGTACCATTGGAACAACTGACTTCAAGCAAGCAACTCACATGGATGCATCTGCTGCACCATATTTCCCTGTGTCCTTTAACAACAATGTCAAAGATAACGCAATCAGCACCATACAGCCAACAGCATCTCACATAAAGGCGGAGACAACTGAGACAGAAGAGTTTGTGAGGTACATGCTTCGCAGAGAGCTCACAAAGACTGGTCTTACAAGTTTTGATGACCAACCTGAGAACTACAGAAGTTGGAAATGTGCCTTCAGAACTACAATCAGCAATATTGGCATTACAGCTGATCAAGAATTTAATCTGCTGATCAAATGGCTTGGTCCTCTATCTGCTGCACGTGTTAAGCCATTAAGATCGGTTTTCATGGACAATCCTACTGCAGGCCTCACAGCTGCATGGGAGTGACTAGAGCAAAGTTATGGCAGTCCAGAAGCTATAGAAAATGCTTTGTTCATGCGTCTGGAAACTTTCCCAAAGATATCCGGTAAGGACAACAAGGAGTTCCAGAGACTGAGTGACCTTCTCCTTGAGCTTCAGCTAGCCAAGACAGACCCAAAACTACCTGGACTCAGTTACCTTGACACTCCAAGAGGGGTAAACCCAATTGTCTCCAAGCTCCCGTATGGTTTGCAAGAGAAATGGACTGCACTAGGGTCATCATACAAAAGAGAGAACAAGGTTTCCTTCCCTCCATTCTCTTTCTTCTGTGAATTCATCAGGGAAATTGCAGAGACCAAGAACGATCCAAGTTTTTCCTACGGTGAGTACAGCCTCTTCTCACCCTTTCCTAAGAGTACCAGTCTTCAGGGCAACTATAGAAACCATAGAGGCCCAGTGTCCGTGAAAAAGACTGACATCCTTCCCACTCCTACCACAGTTCTGGCCACGAACAAACAGAGTAGGAAGATTGAAAACCCTAACAGAGAGTGTCCCATACACAAGAAGCCACACCCCCTCAAAAAATGTATCGGCTTTAGGAAAAAGCCTCTGGAAGAGCGCAAGGAGCTTTTAAAGACATTTAGGGTATGTTTCAGGTGCTGTGCTTCTACAGAACATTTTGCAAGGGACTGTAATGTGTCCATCAAGTGCATAGAGTGTGGCTCTGAAGAACATGTGCAAGCCCTCCATCCTCTTGAGCCCAGCTCTGCACAACCTGCCAACACTCCTCCCAGGTTAACGCACGGCGGGGAGAATACAGACCAAGTGCCTAATTCTACCATCATTTCTTCATCCTGCACTGAAGTTTGTGGAGAAGACCGCTGTGGTAAGTCCTGTGCTAAGATATGCTTGGTGAACATATACCACAAGGATCAACCAGAAAAGTCTCTAAAGGCATATGCTATCTTAGACGATCAGAGCAATCGATCACTTGCAAAATCGGAATTGTTCAATCTATTTGAAATAAAAGGCGAAGCTCATCCTTACACCTTGGGTACCTGTAGTGGAACTATAGAGGTTTCTGGAAGAAGGGCTCATGGACTCATGGTATCTTCTCTCAAAGGTAACTTGCAATTACCCTTACCTACACTTGTTGAGTGCAATCAGATACCTGCTAACAGGGAAGAAATCCCTACTCCAGCTGCTGCTTTCCATCACCCTCACCTCAAGGTAATAGCAAATGAGATACCGCCGCTTGACAAAGATGCTCAGATCCTTCTTCTGTTAGGAAGAGACATTCTAAGAGTTCACAAGGTACACAGACAAGTCAGTGGACCCCCAGATACCCCATTTGCCCAGCGCACGGATCTAGGGTGGGTCATCATAGGCAATGTCTGCATAGGCAAAATGAAAAGACCTACCAACATTTCGTCATTCAAGACAAATGTTCTGCCAAATGGCCAAAACACTTACTTTGAGCCATGCCCACATCACTACTGGGTGAAAGAGAAGATAGCCAGCCACGAATGGCAACATGGTATCTCAGGTGACACAAGCCCTTTCTCCTGCCATGATGGCGACTTCGGCTCTACAGTGTTTAGTGCAACCAGTGAAGATGACATACTGGCTCCTTCAATGGAAGACAAAGAATTCATCAAGATAATGGACAAGGAGTTCTTTCAAGATGACTCCAAAAACTGGGTAGCACCCCTACCCTTTCGTCTCCCAAGAGAGAGATTGCCCAACAACTTACAGCAGGCCATCAGTAGATTCTCCTCCTTAAAGCGAAACTTAATCAGGAAACCAGAGATGCAAAAGCACTTTGTGGACTTTATGCAAAATGTATTTGACAGAGATCATGCAGAGCCTGCTCCCCCACTAAAGGAGGGAGAAGAATGCTGGTACCTTCCATCCTTTGGCGTGTATCACCCACGCAAACCAGACCAAATCAGAGTTGTCTTTGATTCCAGTGCTCAGCACGAAGGTGTTTCTCTTAACAACATGCTCCTTACTGGACCCAACTTGAACAACAGTCTAATAGGAGTTTTGATTCGTTTCAGACAAGAGCCTGTAGCAGTAATGGCCGACATTCAACAGATGTTTCACTGCTTCATCGTCAGAGAAGACAACAGAAACTACCTCAGGTTTCTATGGCACAAGGACAATGACCTCAACAAGGAAGTTATAGATTATCGCATGAAGGTACATGTCTTCGGTAACAGTCCTTCCCCAGCAGTGGCAACTTATGGGCTAAGGAGAACAGCTCAGACTGGAGAAGTTGAATATGGATCTGATGCCCGTCAATTTGTTGAAAGAAACTTCTACGTTGACGACGCACTTAAGTCCTTTCCAACTGCTAAAGAAGCAATTGATCTTCTCACCAGAACAAAGGAGATGCTGTCTGTAGCAAACCTTAGACTGCACAAGATTATATCCAACAGCCAGGAACTTATGAATGCCTTTCACTCTGAGGACTATGCCACTAGTCTAAAAAACCTTGACTTAGGTACAGATGTGCCTCCTGTACAGCGAAGTCTGGGTTTGTTGTGGAACATCAAGCAAGACAAATTCACCTTCCAAGTGTCAACTTGTGACAAACCCTTCACTAAGAGAGGAGTCCTGTCCGTGGTGAATAGCATCTATGACCCACTGGGTTTCCTTGCTCCAGTTACCATTCAAGGTAAGATTTTACTAAGACAGTTGTCTACTGAGAACATAGACTGGGATACTCCCTTGCCTAGTGAGAATCAACACAAGTGGGAAAGGTGGAGATATTCTTTGAAGTTACTAGAAAAACTTCAGATTCCCCGTTGCTATGTTCCAGGATCCACTTCAACTGCTAACCGGAGAGAGATTCATATTTTCTCTGATGCATCAGTTGAAGCTATTGCTGCAGTAGCCTATTTGAAGACCTCTGAACTGAATGGAGAATCACACTGTAGTTTTGTCCTAGGCAAGGCAAAACTCACTCCCAAGCCTGAACATACCATACCAAGACTTGAACTTTGTGCAGCCGTGCTAGCAATAGAAATTGCAGAGGTCATACGAAGTGAAATGGACACTACAATTGATTCTTTCACCTTCTATACAGACAGTAAGGTAGTACTTGGTTACATAAACAACCAAACAAAACAATTTTATGTGTACGTCAGCAACAGGGTTGAACGTATCAAGAGATTCTCTCTACCAAGTCAATGGCATCACGTTCCCACTGAATTCAACCCAGCTGACTGTGGGACCAGAGCCATGTCACCTGCCGCTCCTCAGGACAGCTTATGGCCGTCACCTCCAAGGTTTCTATGTGAGGACTCTTACTTACTCCATATTGACACCACCTATGGGCTAATAAACCCTGAAGATGATGAGGAAATAAGAACTGTGAACACCTCACTCCACACTTCTGTAAGTACAAAACAGAAGCTGCGGTCACACCGTTATGAGCATCAATGGAAGCAGGTGCAGCATCTAGCCAATGTGTTCTGGCATCGCTGGAAGAAAAAGTATCTTCACCACCTTCAAGGTCGTTACAAATGGCAAGCATCTAAGCCGAATCTTAAGGTTGGAGACCTCATCCTTCTAAAAGACAAGGAAGTTTGTCCGAATGAGTGGCCTATGGGTCTTATTACTAAAGTTATGCCCAGCGACGATAACAAAGTCCGGAAGGTAGAAGTCAAGGTAACCAAGGGAGGATCGACACAAACCTTTAGTCGACCAATTACAGAGTTAGTACTCCTTTTGCCAGGTGAGTGACTTGTGCAAGGACTAGCCATGCTGTTGGCACGGCGGGGAGTACATTGCTGCCATCTACAGGTTCTACTCAGAACTTTGGAATTCTTGAAGACATCATACTGTGACTTTATGTTCTTCATCCTGTTGAACTTATGTTTATTATTTGCTTGTTGCATGTTTTTCATTACAGGTTCCAGGACATTTACCAGTATTGGACTTATTGAAAATATATATATTAGTTTGCGGTTATGAAATCTAAAGATTTCAGACGGGGAGTGTTGTGTTACACTATGTGATTATTCTTGCTCTGTGTCTTTAAGATCTGTCCCCTTCTTTCTAGCTGAACTCTCTCTCTCACCGTAGTTCTTTATATATCTCCTCCACTTCCTGATTCTGGTCATTACTCCTGTATATCTTCCATGCTAAACATCTTACATGTGGCTTACAACTGCAACGTTTTTCTACCTATGAATATCCATCATTAAACGGAACATTCGAAAGGATTCATCGTCTGTCGTTCTAACTGTGAGTTTATTCATTGAGTTAAACTGCCTGTATCGATGCAAGGGATGAATATCAAACCAGCTTGAGTAAGGCCTACTTAAACCTGGAGATGAACTTTATCGCTTTGTAGTTGAGACAGAACAACCGCCGTCGCTAAGCGATCATTTTTCTGATTGCTGTCTTAGCGTCGGTGATGCAGATCGGTAGCCAGTAATTTTTTTTAGGTTCGCCGCAGGTTTTTATAGCCTCAGGTACCCCCATAAATTATCTAATAAAGGTTTAACCCCCTTGATCGCCCCCCAGGTAACCCTTTCACCCCCTATCACCACTGTCGCTAAGCGATCATTTTTCTGATCGATGTCTTAGCGTCGGTGATGCAGATCGGTAGCCAGTATTTTTTTTTTAGGTTCGCCGCAGGTTTTTATAGCGTCAGGTACCCCCATAAATGATCTAATAAAGGTTTAACCCCCTTGATCGCCCCCCAGGTAACCCTTTCACCCCCTATCACCACTGTCGCTAAGCAATCATTTTTCTGATCGATGTCTTAGCGTCGGTGATGCAGATCGGTAGCCAGTATTTTTTTTTTAGGTTCGCCGCAGGTTTTTATAGCGTCAGGTACCCCCATAAATGATCTAATAAAGGTTTAACCCCCTTGATCGCCCCCCAGGTAACCCTTTCACCCCCTATCACCACTGTCGCTAAGCGATCATTTTTCTGATCGCTGTCTTAGCGTCGGTGATGCAGATCGGTAGCCAGTCATTTTTTTTAGGTTCGCCGCAGGTTTTTATAGCGTCAGGTACCCCCATATATTATCTAATAAATGTTTTAACCCCCTAATTGCCCCTAGTTAACCCTTTCACCAGTGATCATCATATAAGTGTTACGGGTGACGCTGGTTAGTTAGTTTGCTTTTTATAGTGTCAGGGCACCCGCCGTATATAACCCAATAAAGGTTTAACCCCCTGATCACCCGGCGGGTAATATCAATTAGGTTTTAGCGTCAGAGAGGGTCTGCGTCACACCCTAGGCAGCGTCAGGTTAGTGCCAGTAACGCTAACACCCACGCGTGAAGCATACACCTCCCTTAGTGGTATAGTATCTGAACAGATCAATATCTGATCTGATCAGATCTATACTAGCGTCCCCAGCAGTTTAGGGTTCCCAAAAACGCAGTGTTAGCGGGATCAGCCCAGATACCTGCTAGCACCTGCGTTTTGCCCCTCCGTCCAGCCCAGGCCACCCAAGTGCAGTATCGATCGATCACTGTCACTTACAAAACACAACACACATAACTGCAGCGTTCGCAGAGACAGGCCTGATCCCTGCGACTCCAGTGCTGTAGAAGGTGATTTCACCACCACAGTTTAAAAAAAAAGCATATATGCCGAAGCATTGGGGCAGCAGGGGCGGAGGAGGGGAGGAGCGATTTTGCTCCTAATGCCGCGTACATACGGTCGAATTTCCGACGGAGGCTTGCCCGTGGAAAAGTCCGACCATGTGTGTGCGGCATAACTTTTTTGCGGGAGGATGCCCCCATGCTTCGGCATATATAAATGGTGCATGTATACCCATCATTAGAAGTGGGTGGATGAAGGGCGGTATTCTAATGATGGGCATACCCACCCGATCAATCTCTTTTTTCGTTCAGCCACCTGGCTGCATGAAAAAAAAAGATTACAATACATGTCCAACAAGGACCAGCAACGTACTGGTATGTTGCTGGACTTTGAATGGTTATACCAGATTGATGCCTGCGGGTTTAGGTATCATCTTGGTATCATTCTTTTCAGCCAGCGGCCGGCTTTCATGTAAAAGCAATCCTACTGGCTAATTAGCCTCTGGACTGCTTTTACAAGCAGTGGGAGGGAATGTCCCCCCCCCCGGATATAAAAAGCGCCATTGGGAAAGCATTTTATCACACCG
The DNA here is from genome assembly GCA_029206835.1 of Rana muscosa. Taxonomy (NCBI): domain Eukaryota; kingdom Metazoa; phylum Chordata; class Amphibia; order Anura; family Ranidae; genus Rana; species Rana muscosa. The sequence continues at coordinate 324,062,859 of CM055118.1, read as the reverse complement.
ATCTTGGTGTGGTCAGATGCTTTGAGGGCAGAGGAAAGATCTAGGGTCCAATAGACCCCAGTTTTTTCAAAAAAAGAGTACCTGTCACTACCTATTGCTATCATAGGGGATATTTACATTCCCTGAGATAACAATAAAAATGATAAAAATAAATAAATATGGAAGGAACAATTTAAAAATAAAATAAAAAAGCAAAATTAATAATAAAAAAAAAAAAAAAAAAGCACCCCTGTCCTGCCCTGCTCTTGCCCAATGGCGAACGCAAGTGTTGGTCTGGCGTCATATGTAAACAGCAATTGCACCATGCATGTGAGGTATCACCGCGAAGGTCAGATCGAGGGCAGTAATTTTAGCAGTAGACCTCCTCTGTAAATCTAACGGGGTAACCTGTAAAGGCTTTTAAAAATGTATGTAGTTTGTCGCCAATGCGCGTTTGTGCGAAATTTTAAAGCATGTCGTGTTTGGTATCTATGTACTCGGCCTAAGATCATCTTTTTTATTTCATCAAACATTTGGGCAATATAGTGTGTTTTAGTGCAATAAAATTAAAAAAGTGTATTTTTTCCCCAAAAAATGCGTTTGAAAAATCGCTGCGCAAATACTGTGTAGAAAAAAAAATGCAACACCCACCATTTTATTCTGTAGGGCCTTTGCTTTAAAAATATATATAATGTTTGGGGGTTCAACATAATTTTCTTGCAAAAAAAAATATGTTTTCATGTAAACAAAAAGTGTCAAAAAGGGCTTTGTCTTCAAGTGGTTAGAAGAGTGGATGTAAGCTTCCTAATGTTGTGTATAAAATGCCAGAACAGTTCAAAACCCCCCCAAATGACCCCATTTTGGAAAGTAGACACCCCAAGCTATATACTGAGAGGCATGTCGAGTCCATGGAATATTTTATATGTTGACACAAGTTGCGGAAAAAAGACAATTTTTTTTTTTTTTTTTTGCACAAAGTTGTAACTAAATGATATTACTCTTTCGTCCATGGACCGACACAGCTTCTCTATTGACAAAGTGGGTATTATCCGTTAATTAGGAGTGACTAGGCAGAAAAACTTGTAAAAAGTGTTGCATCACACCTTCTACTGTACCGCCCAGGGGGCGGACCCTCTGGGTATACCCTCTCAGTCTGCACATCGCAGATCAGTTTTTTTCTGTCTAGCAAGGAGTAGGACATGGCTCCCTTCGGGCCCATTGGTCCGGGGAAAAAAGATATATATATATATATTTTTTATTTTTATTTTTTTTGCTACATTTGTTGTTTCCTGCGATCTTCGATCAACTGCCGACTGGGTGACAGGCTGGATCCTCGATCCTTGTAGTCTCCCCAGTTTCGGCCATCGAGCGTGTGCCGACCCTAGCTACGCGCTGGGTTTTCCACGACATGCCCGTCGCTCCACGGGTGGCCGGTGAGCCTACGCTCCGGGGCCTGCATCGGACCGCTCAGCTTCGGCTGACCTTACGGCCGAGTCGCAGCAGCCTGGCCGGTGAGCTTATGCTCCAAGGCTTGCATCGGACCGCTCAGCTTCGGCTGACCTTACGGCCGAGTCGCAGCAGCCTGTCCGGTGAGCGTCATGCTCCAGGGCATACATATGATCGTGCCTTCTGGGTCCAATCACAGCATGCCTGGCCAACAGTCACCTTCCGTGCGCGGACGATGATCTGTTTGGAATGTCTTCCAGCAGAATACATGCAGGATAGGTAAGTAAAACTCCCCTGCCTCGGCTGGGTGATTTAGCTGGACATTCCTGGAGAGATCAAGTAAGTGGTTGTGGCCCCTTTCTTCCCTCTCTCCCTGCCTTTCCCTCCTCCCTGGGCTTCTAGCTAAAGGTTGCTGGGTGCTGGGGGTCACCTAGGGTTTCCCACTGGAGCGGGGCTGGCTGTAACTAACATTTAAAAGAAATGTCATTTTTTGCTTACCTGTGTTTCTGTGTCTCCATGCTGTCGGCGGCCATTTTGAGGTGGTCCATGCCAAGTTTGGCCTCTTGTAACTGCCTGGCGGCCATCTTCCTGTGGTTCGACCACACCCACTGGTCCCTATCAGGTGATCGGCGGCCATGTTTGTCCACCCTGTATGCAGATATTGCCGTTCGGTGGCCATCTTTTTGTGGGCTATGGCTGCCTGACCTCTATCTTCTGTCGGCGGCCATTTTCTTAGAGCCCACATTATCTTCCATACAGACGTTTTTGGCAACCATTTTGTGAGAGCCTCCGGCCTCTAGGGTGCATTACACTGGCGCGAAAATTCACACAGGAAGTGCTGATAAAAGAAGCAGACTGACACAGCAGCAAGGGGACAGCATCACAGGCGCAGCATAGCAGTACCTATCCAGGGTGGTGAGTCCTCTGGGTAACCCAGCATCTCTGCAGCACAGGAGGGTGGCCTATTGATATCTTGCCTGGAGCCCTGTGAGTGTCAGCGTGTGGTCAGCATGGCATCTGAGCCAGAGGTCTTCTCCCCTGAAACACCAGATTTAGCAGCTGGTGTCCCTGAGGTGTCTATGGACGCTATGTCGGCAATCCTAGAGGCGTTTGCTGCCAGGGTGGAAGCAGCACACGGGAATACAGGGGGTAATAAACGCCCCCGTCCCCTGCAATCTTCTGGGGATATTTCTGATGCAGAACCAGGTCCAGCTACGGCTCATGGCCCAGATTCTGATGCATCAGAGACTGCAGACCGTGACCGATCGGACAGTGAGGAGGACTCCAAGTCCAGGTCAGTACGCGAGACGGCTTTGGTATCTGACCTTATTACTGCAGTGCGGGATACACTAAAGTTGGAAAGGACTGAAGAAGTAGCAGATACTCCAGTCCCCTTTGGGTTTCGTAAACCTGCCCGCACTGCTAAGGTGTTCCCTTGTGTGTCTTATTTTGACAAACTCTTATACAAGGAATGGGAGAACCCACTGAGGGTCTTTACAGCCCCAAAGAGGTTTGCAGTACGGTACCCCTTTGAGGAGAGTTTTCTGAAGATATGGACCTCTCCCCCTATAGTGGACCCTTCGGTGTCCAGACTTAATAGAGCCACCACTATTCCAGTAGAAGGGGCTCCTGTTTTCAAGGACCCTGTGGATAAGAAGGCTGAAGCACTCGCTCGCTACCTATACTCAGTGGTAGGCTCGGCAGTACGCCCGGCATTGGCGGGGGCCCTAGTGTCTCAGACACTTACTGAATGGGCAAAATTGCTACTCCAGGGGTTAAAGGAGCGAGATGCTCCTCCTAATGAGATAACTTTGGCCGACCAGTTGGTCCAGGGCCTTAAGTTTGTCTGCGAGTCAGACATGGATACTATTCCCCTGCTGTCAAGAGCTTCGGTTTATGCAGTAGCAATACGCCGCCTGATCTGGCTAAAGGGCTGGTCTGCGGACCAGACTTCCAAGAAAGCCCTATTGGATCTGCCTTTTAAGGGCGACAGACTTTTTGGGGCTTCTCTGGATGACATCATCAAGGATGCCACAGGAGGTAAAAGCACTTTGCTTCCCCAAACTAGCAAGGGTAAGGGACCACGCCAAGGGCAAGGGCCCTCCTTTACTGCACGTAAGCGGTTTTTTTGCCCCCTTAAGGCGACAGGGAAAAGACCCCAGGCCGATAAAGCGCCTGCCCAAGGACAAAAGCGTCCTTGGTCCCGCAGACCCAACAAGCCTGCGGACAAATCTGCGTCCACATGAAGGTCCGCCCCCACCCAGCTCTCGGGTGGGGGGACGTCTTCGCAAATTCGCGACTCAGTGGACTGCTCTAGTCTCCGACAGGTGGGTTTGCGAAGTAATCTCCTCAGGCTACAAGATAGAATTTCTCTCTTGTCCACCAGACAGATTCATCACCTCCAATCTCCAGCTACTACCGACCCGTCGGGAGGCCCTGTATGGGGCGGTCCAGGGTCTACTGGAACGCGGGGTAGTTATTCCAGTTCCAGAACAGGAACGGGGTCAGGGTTTTTACTCAAATCTGTTCATTGTGCCAAAGAAGGAGGGGGTTCGTCCAATCTTGGATCTCAGAGCCCTCAATTGCTTTGTGAAGGTACAAAGATTTCGGATGGAGTCGGTTCGATCCGTAGTCACGGCTCTCCATCCGGGGGACTTTCTGGCCTCCTTGGACATCAAGGACGCATACCTGCATGTCCCCATATACTCCAGACACCAGAGGTTTCTGCGATTTGCTATCGGGAAGAACCACTACCAGTTTGTGGCCCTCCCGTTTGGCCTTGCCTCAGCACCCAGGACGTTCACCAAGGTGCTCGCTCCGATTCTGGCACTTCTAAGACAGCGGGGTATCGCTATCACAGGTTACTTGGACGACCTTCTGCTGAAGGCCCCTTCAAGCTCAGAATTAGAGGTAAGCGTGTCCATTACCTGTCAGACTCTTCGAGACTGTGGTTGGATACTAAACACGCAAAAGTCAGTATTGGTGCCCACTCAACGCCTAGTGTACCTGGGGTTGATTCTGGATTCCTCAGAGGCAAAGGTATTCCTCCCAGTGGAGAAGTTGCAGACCCTCTGGGCTGCAGTACGGCAGCTGACTTCCAGGAATTGGTTGTCACTCCGTTTTTGCATGCGAGTGTTGGGCCTCATGGTAGCCTCCTTCGAGGCGGTCCCATATGCTCAATACCACACTCGAGTGTTACAGAAGGAAGTTCTGTCCAGATGGAACAGATGCCCTTCATCTCTGGATTACCAAATCCGAGTGAGCCACCTAGTCAGGAGATCCCTGGTATGGTGGCTGACAGCACCGGCTCTAATGGCCGGGAAGTAATTTCTTCCGGTTTACTGGATAGTGATCACGACGGACGCCAGCCTTACAGGTTGGGGGGGAGTCTGGGGTGTCCAGTCGGCGCAAGGTCGCTGGACCCCAGAGGAAGCCCTCCTGCCGATCAATGTCCTGGAGATCCGGGCGATCAAGCTGTGCCTCTTCAAATGGTCTCAGAGACTGCAAGGACGTCCAGTCAGGATCCAGTCAGACAACGCCACAGCAGTGGCATATGTCAATCATCAAGGAGGAACAAGAAGCTCAGCTGCAGCATCGGAGATCGCTCGCATCCTGAAGTGGGCAGAGAGGAGCATACCGGCACTGTCGGCCGTGTACATTCCGGGTGTGGAAAACTGGCAGGCGGACTACCTGAGCCGCCAGATGCTGGACCAGGGAGAATGGTCCTTACACCCGGAGGTGTTCCAACTCCTCTGCCAAAGATGGGGCACACCAGACGTAGATCTTCTGGCTTCCCGACTCAATCGGAAGGTATTGAGGTTTGTGGCCCGGTCAAGAGACCCATGGGCAGACGCAACGGACGCGTTGGTAGCATCGTGGGGTCAGTATCGGCTAATCTATGCCTTCCCTCCCTTAAGGCTTCTTCCTCTTCTGCTCCGCAGAGTGGAGGCAGAGGGAATTCCAATGATCCTAATCGCTCCAGATTGGCCTCAGCGTCCTTGGTACGCCGATCTAGTACGTCTGGTAGCAGACGTCCCCTGGCGCCTACCACTACGGAAGGACCTGCTATCGCAAGGTCCCATATTCCATCCCGCTTTACAGTCATTGGCTTTAACGGCATGGCTGTTGAGAACCAGGTACTGAGAGATCGGGGCCTGTCAGACTCAGTAATCTCTACTATGAGAAGTGCTCGGAAACCGTCCTCTAGGAAGGTCTATCACCGCACTTGGAGGGCCTACATCTCCATGTGTGAGGAAATGAAATGGCATCCACGTACCTATTTGGTTTCCAGAATCCTGCTGTTTTTACAGCATGGGGTAGACCAAAGGCTTGCCCTAAGTACGATTAAGGGACAGATATCTGCCCTGGCTGTCTTTTTTCAGCGACCCCTGGCGACTCACTCTCTCGTGAGTACATTTGTGCAGGGGGTTCGACATGTGGCCCCTCCGGTCCGGCCCCCGTTACCTCCGTGGGACTTGAACCTGGTCCTCTCGGTGCTTCAGAAGGCACCGTTTGAGAATATTAGAGATATTCCCCTGTTGACACTTTCTCAGAAGGTGGTCTTTTTGGTGGCTGTTACGTCAGTTAGACGAGTCTCTGAGCTGGCAGCCCTGTCCTGCAAGGCTCCCTATTTGATTTTCCACAAGGATAAGGTGGTGCTGCGGCCGCAGCCTTCCTTTCTTCCGAAAGTCGTTTCGGCTTTTCATCTCAACGAAGACATTGTACTTCCATCCTTGTGTCCTCAGCCGTCGAATCCTAAGGAGTCGGCGTTGCATTCCTTGGACGTTGTCCGAGCTTTGAGAGTATACATATCTGCTACTTCCCTGTTCCGGAAGTCAGACTCACTGTTTGTTTCGGTGGCTGGTCCCAAGAAGGGCCAAGCAGTCTCATCGGCCACCATCTCTAGGTGGATCCGACAGATAGTAATCCAGGCTTACGCCTTAAAGTGTCAGGCGCCCCCCTTTCCTGTCACGGCGCATTCGACCAGGGCAATAGGTGCCTCTTGGGCTTTCCGACATCAAGCGTCTGTTTCCCAACTATGTAAAGCGGCGACTTGGTCGTCCGCTCACACTTTCACAAAATTCTACAAAGTTGATGTAGGTGCATCTTCGGATGCCTCTTTCGGCCGCAAGGTTTTGCAGGCGGCTGTTTAGAGTTGCAACTCCTCCGTTGGAGGAGTGCTGTTTTGTGTTTTGGGGTGAAGTTTGTTTTTATGCTGTTACCACCCCTCGTTTTTTCTCTGACACTGCTTTGGGACGTCCCACTTTGTCAATAGAGAAGCTGTGTCGGTCCATGGACGAAAGAGTAAATAGGATTTTTTACTCACCGTAAAATCCTTTTCTCTGAGTCCATGGACCGACACAGCACCCACCCCTCCTTTTAAGTTTGTACTGCTTTTTGACGAACTGATCTGCGATGTGCAGACTGAGAGGGTATACCCAGAGGGTCCGCCCCCTGGGCGGTACTGTAGAAGGTGTGATGCAACACTTTTTACAAGTTTTTCTGCCTAGTCACTCCTAATTAACGGATAATACCCACTTTGTCAATAGAGAAGCTGTGTCGGTCCATGGACTCAGAGAAAAGGATTTTACGGTGAGTAAAAAATCCTATTATTGCTCAAACATGCCATGGGCATATGTGGAATTACACCCCAAAATACATTCTGTTGCTTCTCCTGAGTACGGGGATACCACATGTGTGAGACTTTTTGGGAGCCTAGCCGCGTACGGGACCCCAAAAACCAATCACCGCCTTCAGGCTTTCTAAGGGTGTAAATTTTTGATTTCACTTCTCACTGCCTATCACAGTTTCGGAGGCCATGGAATGCCCAGATGGCACAAACCCCCCCAAATGACCCCATTTTGGAAAGTAGACACCCCAAGCTATTTGCTGAGAGGTATTGTGAGTATTTTGCAGATCTCGCTTTTTGTCACAAAGTTTTGAAAATTGAAAAAAAAAAGAAAAAATTTTTTTTTTCTTTCTTCATTTTCAAAAACAAATGAGAGCTGTAAAATACTCACCATACCTCTCAGCAAACAGCTTGGGGTGTCTACTTTCCAAAATGGGGTCATTTAGGGAGGGTTTTGTGCTATTTTGGCATTTTATGGCCTTCGAAACTGTGATAGGTAGTGAGGAGTGAAATCAAAAATTTGTGCCTAGAAATCCTGAAGGCGGTGCTTGGTTTTCGGGGTCCCGTACGCGGCTAGGCTCCTAAAAAGTCCCACACATGTGGTATCCCCGTACTCAGGAGAAGCAGAAAAATGTATTTTGGGGTGCAATTCCACATATAACCATGGCATGTGTGAGCAATATATCATTTAGTGACAACTTTTTGTAATTTTTTTTTTTTTGTCATTATTCAATCACTTGGGACAAAAAAAAAATATGGGCTATTCAATGGGCTCAACAGGCCTCTCAGCAATTTCCTTGGGGTGTCTACTTTCTAAAATGGGGTCATTTGGGGGGGTTTTGTGCTATTTTGGCATTTTATGGCCTTCAAAACTGTGATAGGTAGTGAGGAGTGAAATCAAAAATTTGCGCCCTTAGAAATCCTGAAGGCGGTGCTTGGATTCCGGGGTCCCGTACGTGGCTAGGCTCCTAAAAAGTCCCACACATGTGGTATCCCCATACTCAGGAGAAGCAGCAGAATGTATTTTGGGGTGCAATTCCACATATAACCATGGCATGTGTGAGCAATATATCATTTAGTGACAACTTTTTGTATTTTTATTTTTTTTTGTCATTATTCAATCACTTGGGACAAAAAAAAAAATATTCAATGGGCTCAACATGCCTCTCAGCAATTTCCTTGGGGTGTCTACTTTCCAAAATGGGGTCATTTGGGGGGGGGGGTTTGTACTGTCCTGCCATTTTAGCACCTCAAGTAATGAGATAGGCAGTCATAAATTTAAAGCTGTGTAAATTCCAGAAAATGTACCCTAGTTTGTAAACGCTATAACTTTTGCGCAAACCAATAAATATACGCTTATTGACATTTTTTTTACTAAAGACATGTGGCTAAATACATTTTGGCCTAAATGTATGACTAAAATTGAGTTTATTCGATTTTACTTATAACAAAAAGTAGAAAATATCATTTTTTTTCAAAATTTTCGGTCTTTTTCCGTTTATATCGCAAAAAATTTAAATCGCAGAGGCAATCAAATACCATTAAAAGAAAGCTCTATTTGTGGGAAGAAAAGGACGCAAATTTCGTTTGGATACAACATTGCATGTCCGCACAATTTACAGTTAAAGCAGCGCAGTGCAAAATTCTGAATTCACCTCTGGTCCTTTAGCTACCAAATGGTCCGGGGCTTAAGTGGTTAATAAACATAAAAAAAGGGTGGAACTCCGCTTTAAATGTAAAAAAAAATGTGACAAAAAAATTGCAAGTTCATAAAACTCTTCATAGCTCTTACGAAATACCACACACTGTCTACTTTGCGAAAATGGGTAATTTTGGGGGGTATCGGTACTGTCCTTGCATTTTGAGGGACCTCAAGAAATGAGATAGGCCATCAATACATCAGGGTTAATACGTTTTCAAATATAAATATATATAATATAAAAAAATATATATATAACTTTTATATATAATGCTATAACTTTCACGTTTCAAAGCAATTTCTAAATAAAAAAGATATATAAAGAATAAATATATATCTATATAAATATATCTATAGATAAATAACCCAGCGGTGTTCAAATACAACCAAAAGAATGCTCTATTTGGGTACAGCGTTCCATGACCGCGCAATTGCCAGTTAAAGTAGCACAGTGCTGAATAGCAAAAAATGGCCTGGTTATGAAAGGGGTAAAAAATTTCTGGAGGTCTTATGGTAATGTTATGTGCAGGCTTACGCCTTTTGAGCTGAACACTTTCTTAGTTTCCCGGAGAGTGTGTTAAAAAAAAAAAAAAAATAGCAGATTAGAATATACTAATAAAAATAATAATTTATAGACCTGTATATTTTTAGGGGAGGAGTTGGCCAGTCTTCACCAGAGAATGTTGCTTTATGTCCAATCCAATTATATTGGCTAAATCAAGCAGGCATTGCCTTGCAGCTATAGTAACATTTTACTTTGCAGATTAGGTTTTTGGGCAATACAGAAGATTGCAGTGCTTACTGTACGCTGTCTAGCAGAAATTGCACTTGGTATTGTAATAGTAAGTAATTTGAGAAGCATTATGCAATTCGCTCTGACCCTGTGCTTTTTGTTTTGCAATCCTGAATTATATACTGTATGTACATGGATTCTGATGCATTCTTTTCATGTGTTACATTATGCAATCCCACACAGCAGACATATGATCCCTTCTCTTGTGCTATGTTGTACGGTCATCAGAATAGGACTTGTGTAGAATCCTATTTTTTATTTATTTTTTCTCTATTAGGTAGCGTCAATATCTTTCTTACCCAATACAAGATTTACTTGATGAACAGATTTTTAATTGTTTGTTTTTAGCTTTTTTTTTTTAATGGACCACTCACAGTTGGGATAGGTTTTAATACACACAATTCCCATTCATTCTTACATGGCTAGTTGCACCTATGTGCTTGCCTTGTTTTATACAAAAAGAAGTCCAGTTAATGTGACCAACCTCTACTAGGTATACCATGACCTGGATGAATGAGAACCTTCACATACCCATTGTAAATTCACAGTTCTCTAGGTTTATTTATTTTATTATTTTGTATAAAACAAGGCAAGCACATAGGTGCAACTAGCTATGTAAGAATGAATGGGAATTGTGTGTGTAGCGGGTATGTACTTTCCTGGGTGTAATTTGAACTTGGCAGAGACATCAGTGATGTGTAATTCCCTGCGGCCCAGTGGGTGGCGCTGTCGCCCTGGGTTGGGGTTGAATCATTGCTGTGTGCCGGGCCTCCTTTTTGTCCTCTCTCGGCAGCAGTATGGTGGGGCGGGGAACCCGCCGTGCTTGCTGGGAGAGGGTATAAAGGGGCCGGCCATCTTTGTCACGGGGTCGGAGTCCCAGGCACCTTCAGCCTGAGGGCGGTGGTTCGTGTCGGTCCTCTAGGCGGCCTAGGCCTAGAGGACAGCCGGAGGTCATGTTCCATCTCAGGCACCTTTAGCCTGGGGTGAGGTACTCGGATGGAGGTCTGGAGCTCAGTGCCCAACACTGAGTTCTGTGAGGGAAGGAGGTCCTTGGGAACCCAGGGATTGGGTACCCGAATCCGGAAGGCGTAATGGACCGGGGGGAGCTCCTCACTTGAAGACCCGGTGCAGCATATTGCCAGTGACGGGTGAGCCTCTCGTCGGAGACCGCCTGGAGGGAAATCCCCCCTCGCTCGGAGACCGCAGCCCACTTTCAGGAAGGAAAGTGGAGAAAACATTGTGTCTGGGCCTACTCGCATCCACACCTCCTTTCCTGTTCTATTCCTCAAGGGAGTTCAACTGATTGTGTTCATTCGAGAGGAATAAAGGAGTGTTGAACTTTAATGGTGTGGGGCTCATTTCCTGACAGACCTTGTTCAAGGTAACTCTATGATGGAGGATCCAGGTGCACAGCACTGACCCGAAGGTAAAACAAGAACGTTGCTTATACCACACTGACACATGTGGTGGAAGCCAGGCGTGGTGTCCCCGCTCCCTCCCCTCTAAGGTACCCCTAGACAAGAGAAAGACGAGCTGAAGACGAGAGCGGAGTGAGGGGGGGCGCTACATGTGTATTAAAACCTATCCCAACTGTGAGTGGTCCATTAAAAAAAAAAAAAAAAGCTAAAAACAATTAAAAATCTGTTCATGAGCAGATTTTTAATTGTTTTTAGCTTTTTTTTTTTTTTAATGGACCACTCACAGTTGGGATAGGTTTTAATACACACAATTCCCATTCATTCTTACATGGCTAGTTGCACCTATGTGCTTGCCTTGTGTTATGCAAAAATTCTAATAAAAAAAATAAACCTAGAGAACTGTGAATTTACAATGGGTATGTGAAGGTTCTCATTCATCCAGGTCATGGTATACCTAGTAGAGGTTGGTCACATTAACTAGACTTCTTCTCTAATGGTGAAGAACTTCACCACTCATCCAGATTACTCAGCTTTGAGTGTTAGGTACATACTCCCCGGTATTTTTAGTGACACGGGTAATTCGGTCACCTTGGCTCTGCAGTCTTCTTACACCTGTAGCGCACCCCTGAAAGAGCCGCCAATGACAGAGTGATTCCTTTTCCCAAATTTAGTGCCGATGCGTCTTTGTGTTTCCGTCTGGATTCAATTTTGATGGGGTGAGGGGGAACATGGGATACCCCAAAAATACTGAACGAAGACAACTCCCAAGAGAATCACCACTGGCTGATATCTAGTGTCCTTTTCCTGTGACCAGAGAACTGCACACAGTCACTAGGGCTCTGAATTAAAGTCAGTACAATGCCACAGGATCATCGGCGGAGAGAAACAAAACTCACATAACCACAGGACAGCTGGACACCCTCCTCCGACTTCCACCGGGTACTCTTCAGCGAGCTCTTCTGACCAGAATCCCAGACCAGACTTTGAAGTAGGCCCCCCAGCTATGCTACAGCTGGGACCTCGATGATTCTCAAGCAGAGTACCAGCAGACTGCAGCCTGGGGACTCCTCCTCTTGCAGGACTGGACCCAGGACACTCTAGAAATTCTGAATGAACCCTCTGCTTTCTAGCAAAAGTTGCGCAAAAAAAAACATATTTTTAGTTCCTCTATGGCCAGTCCTACTCTGCTCTGCAAATGTGGTCACGACCCTTTAGCACCTGATAGATTATATACATGTACAAGCTATTGGGAATTGAGCACAAGTACTGTATATCTTGTTTCTGTTGCACTGCAGGTCAGTGACCAGACCTGAACCCAGTAGCTCTCCCCAACTTCATGTCTGTTTGCCCCATGTTGGCCACAGTAGCATTTGCAGAGCAGAGTAGAACTGGCCATAGAGGGATTCCTTGGACACAGTTGGCCAGCTTCAACATCTATTGCAAAATGTGTGAACTAAAAAATCCCTGTTTTTTTTTTATTTTTAGAAAGGGTATATAGCAGTGAGCAGAGGGTTCATCCAAGTTTTCTAGTGTTAACATGTGGTCACACCCCTTTAGCACCTGATAGATTTTATACCTGTACAAGCTACTGGGATTTGAGCACAAGTATGTAGCACCCTGGAGTTATGTCAGGGAGCTCCTCACAAATTTACTTGCCAAGAGTAGTTATCTTGGGCCTATCCTGGGGGCATCTGGCTGCTAGGCTGTGTGAGGGCCTATCCAGAAGTAAGAGAGCAACGCAGGGTTGGGATTGCGGCTTGCAGTCCAATCAGAAGTGACGATTCTGTCAGCCGGAGAACCTGTCAATGGTCGGAGGTAGAAGGGAAGCTGTCGCTACGAAGGGACCAATCACCCTTACCAGGGACCACAGTGAGTAACTGAAGCAAGTACCGGAACCATATTCTCACCGAAAAGGCGCGGTGGAGAATCGGGAAACTTCAGGCGGTGATCAAGTCAGGGACCCAACCAGCGGAGGAGACGCTTGCAGAGCAGTCTTGTGTGTCAAGCCAGGGACCGAGCCGGTCAGCAGGGGTGAAGCTTGAGAAGTATCTGAAAGGCCAAGCTAGGGACCCAGCAGAGAAGCAGTGGTGATGCTTGAGGGGATACCACCGCAAACCTTGGAGGAGCTCAAGGATTCAGAGTCAGTGAATCAGTGGGTCTAGTGAGAGACCGGGAGCTACCGGTAGTATTGAAGAACTACAAGGAGCAGTTTTAGTGAAGCTGAAAGAACTGTTACATTTTGAGTTGGGAACTGTTAAAGGACTGTTACCATAGGAGACAGCATTCCTGCAAGTGCAGATGTGGCTTCTTGATGGGGCCTTTCTCTGCATGTCTGTCCTATTGAAGTCTCAGAGTCTGCCAATTGAATCTTTAACTACTTAAGGGTGTGCTGGCCCTAACCCTATTTCCCTTGCAAAAATATAAAAAGGGCTGTTAAAAGAAATAAAACCTCTTTTGCATCTAAGAAGTGTCTGGCGCCCAATGACTTTCACCATCTTTGCACCCGCTATGCCTCACAACCCACTACATATTGAAGGATGTCAGCTATTTTGGCCTTGGAGGTCCGCATTAGACTGAAAGAGGTAAAAGACTTTACTACAGGCATATCAGGTATACCAGTCACTCCTGCTCCAGGCCTCAGACTATTTATGGAGCCACCGACTGGGCACACCTTCCCAGAGATTGGCTGGGTCACCATAAATATTCAGGCTGACCTTCTGTCTTTCCTCCCACAGTGATTCTACATCCTGTGAAACACTGAGCAGACTAAAGTAATCAACAGCTGCTCCACTGACTACAGAGGGGCTAAACGAAATTGACTTGGCATCCTAAACATTAAAGCAGAGTTCCACCCAAAAGTGGAAGTTCCACTTTAAGCACTCCTCACCCCCTTCTATGCCACGTTTGGAATGTCATTTTTTTTTTTTTTTTTTGGTGGGGAGGGAGCAGATACCTAGTTTTGACAGGTACCTGCTCCCACTTCCACTCAGATCGCCTACTCAAGTGGAATTCTCCCCCTTTCTCTCTGAAATCTTCTGGGACACATCACAGGTCCCAAAAGATTGCCCGGCCATTAAGGAGGCGCAGCGCGACTCGCGCATGCGGCGGTAACAGCCAGGTGCCCACACTTGTAATGCCAGGGAGAGAACCAAGGGTTCGGGTGGCCGCCTCGCTGGTAGGTGTGTGTTTATTAAAAGTCAGTAGCTACACTTTTTGTAGCTGCTGACTCTTAATAAACACAAAAACCACTAGATCCCCACTTTAACTAGGAGGTGCCACATACCTTTTAAAGGGACGGTGTCAATAAGACAAAATCTAAAGACGCCATCCCCAAAAAATAGAACTTGACTACCCACCTCTCCTGCTGCCCATGCCTCTGATCTTTTCTATGGTGAAGAGAAATTGCTAGAATATTTAGAAATCTGCACTTCTTGGTGTGTTGGATTCCTGGTCTCCAACTGAGCTGTGTGGTTCCGTCTGCTGGCCCCGATGTGGATTTTGTATGAGCCAAAAACTGGACATTTACAAGGCGCCCTCAAGTACAAGAGACTATTACTGCTATTTTGATTATTTTACTAAAGACTCCATCTTCTCTCCTTCTCATTTAGCAAACATGAACTTCTCCTATACAGTTGCGATAACCTTCAGGCTTTTGTAATATCCCTATCTGATCATTTATATGTTCATATCTGTTGCTCAAGCAGAACAGTTGGGGAACAGGATTGTTGAACTTCTAGAAAAAAATTCAATTTTTCAAGGGTAAATCCATCTTGGACAGCCCCTACATCACTACTGTATCCTGTAGGGACTGGTGAGAGGATCCACAGTGCGCATCAAGGGACCGTTCAGGTTTGTTCCTGAAAGTTCTTTAGCCAGAAATCCTTCCTTCCGATACTGCCCGGAGCAGCAATCTTCCAGGATTTCATGGATAAGTGGCAGCAACTATGCTTTTGAAGGCCCTGCCCCTTCCTGTAGCCTCCACTATTCACAGTACTCCTGGGGAACCAACCGCTAATGAGGGAGTCAAGTGAAGAGGAACATGTTTCACTGGGGAAGCTATCCAATTGGATGCTGCCACCCCATGGGACTCTGGCAATCATCTTGGCTCAGGCAGAGCCTATTTAGGACCCTGGCTCCCAGGCTTGGCATGCATTTTGCATGTGCATAGTGTAGGGACAGGTCACCCATCTCACAGGGACAGTGATTAGTGTCAAGGAGAGGTTCCAGACGAGCAGGGCAAGGATGGGCACCTCCTCATTTAGGCATGGACCAACCAGGCTGAATTCCACCCCTAAAGACAGTCCCTGTCAGCACATCTGAGACCTGCTCTGCTACACACTGCTATTGCATTCTGTGAATGTTCCCGGTTGGGTGCCTTCCGTCTGACTTGTTCTGAATTGCTGAACTTTAAAATTAACGCTAGTTCTGTTTCTGCAACTGGACTCTTTGAGTGTTTACTGATGCCGCACAACACTGCACCTCCCCACACTTAGACAAATTATTTTAATAGAAAATTCTCCCCAAAAACACTGAACTATGTCCCTTGATGTAAATTCAACATCAATCACATTAGACAGTAAATCAGGGCTGTCTTATCGCATGGGCACCCCTCGGCACTGCCAAGTACACATGGGGGCCCCATCAGGCCTAGTTGGATCTAGGGGGGTGCAGCTGGCAGTGCTGGGGTGACTGTAAGTTTATTAGCAATGGCTTGGCGCGCATCTACTTCCTACCTTAATTTCCTTGTCATCATTGCCAGTCTTGGCCTGCCTTCTGGGAGTCAATGGAGTTTGTGGCTGGGAGCGGGTGCAGAGAATTGGTTGCCCGTCTCGACCCAGGAGATTGTGGCTGGGAGCTGGGAGAGGGGGTGCAATGTCACTGTGCTGTGTGCCGATCCTGCAGCATGTGTACATCTCCCGGTCACTGCCCTAGGTTAATTCAATGGATCAGACAGGGCTCTGCCAAGCATCTCAGATGGTGCAGCAAGGAGAGACATCGCCAGACACAGCAGAGGTTGCAGATTCAGCCCTGGGCACCTGCTGCAGTGCCCATAGCACGCTGAAGGTCACCATCTCCCTAGTAGGGACCCCGGGGCATTACTTTGCCCAGGGACCCATGATGCTATTAAGATGTCACTGCAGTAAATCCTTGTAAGCCATGATGACTTGCCACCGCAATACCATCACAAAATGACCAATTCTCTGCCAGCTTCTGCTTTGCCACTAAATGATGGATCAAACATCAGCTGGGGATTTGCGGCACTGAACTAGACAAATATGGCCCTTTTTTTTTTTTTTTTCTTAACTGTATATAGCCCAGGTTAAGATCGCACTTACTCTTGAAACTCATCCCTAACCTCTAACAATGTCTACTGATTTGAACCTCAATTTTGTTTGTTGCTGACCTTGTCCGAAAAAAATGTAACACCACTCAGACTGTGGATAAGAAAATCCCCACGGGTGCTGGCCTTGGCTCACCATTGTCAATGATAATTGAAGAAAATGAAAATTGGGCGCACACCACGAAGGGAAAACTTCTGTAGAATATATTCTTTATTGTCAGCATGGCAAAGGATGTTACAGGAACATAGGTTGACAAGTTTCACACGGGTAACTCATGCTTGATTACAACAAGTTACCTGTGTGAAACGCGTCAACCTATGTTCCTGTAACGTCCTATGACAATAAAGAATATATTCTTCAGAGGTTTTCCCTTCATGGTGTGCTGCCAATTTTCTTTTTCTTCAATGTTGCTGACCTTGGTCTGAACCTCTTGACAACCAATCTGTCTGCTGCCTGCCTGTTGTTGACCCGTGCATACACGGCTTCCTGACACTAGGTTGTCATTGATACTGTCTACACCTGGGCTCTCAAGTTCCAGCAAGTCAATTTCACCATGGGCTCTTATAGCACTCCATGACCTCATGCCACGCGTCTTCTCTAACAGAGGCCTCAGGCTGGAGATGGAAGAGGCCATCTTTCTTACTGCAAGCTGCTTTCCAGGTAGATGACCACAAAGCATCACAGAAGTTCCTGAAGGCCGAACTGTGTTGAAATTGCTGCTGGGCCTAAAGCCTGTCTACATAAGGCCTTAAGAAGACTATCAACGGAGCAGCAGACAAAATCCCTTGTGTGCAAACCCCTTCTATTATTCCTGTATTTGTAGACATTTTAGACTGTAGGGTTTTGCAGACGTCTGGCGTTCTACTTGCTGACCGCAATGCATTGTGGCCTGGTGCTGTGCCTTGCAGTTTTCGGTCAGCTTGGATCTATGGCCTGCAGTGCAGCTATTTGCATTTTTTTCCACCCCAGCTCGGTGCAGCTGTCTGGTTGGCATTGCACGGCACTCTTGTGTGCTGCAAGGCTTGTTAGTCCTGATGACCCCTGCATTGCAGCGTCGGTAATAAATCCTGCAGATGGAGGTGAGCTCATTTGAAGAGCACTTTATTAAATTACTGCAGCAGAGCGAAGACTTGCTGTGTGTGAGGAAGGGGGAGGAGGAGGAGGGATGCAGGAACATATATTGAACGCTTAGATGCACACAGATAAATGAGGATGGAGAGGGCCGGGCGCTGTTTGTCATAGGTGCTGGGCTGTCATCTTACAAACCCATCATGTAGAGGAAAAGGATGCTGGACCAGCTTGGCCTACTGCTATCTGAAGGTTACGCAGGACCGGTCTGTCCTCTAGGCATGCTGGGATTTATAGTGCATTGCCAGGTCTCATATTGCAAAAACCTGATGACTGTGTTAAAAAAAGATGGAGATTGTGTTAGTCAACCAGACTCATTTTGGTTGTGTATTTTTGAGGGGGGGGGTCATCTTGGTTGGCAGGGGCAGCATATCCTCTTTACATTTTGATGCAACTGATGAGACTGTCATGCATGCAAAAAAGATTGTGTAGTTGATTAAGCTGTACAAGTATTGTTGCTGCAATCACTATTTACACATACAGCCATAAGTCTATCAAAAGGTTCAATTCACTTACCTAAATGTTGCATTTGTATGCAGTTGTTTGATAAAAGCAGTGGTCTCTCTGCAGAAGTCTCAACAAGCCCCCTGCTTGGTCAGAGAGCATGAACTCTGCTAATTACAGAGCTCTTGGCCTAACTCAGAAAGAAGGGTTCCAGAACTGTGCAGAGAGACCACTGCTTCCACAAGGAAAGCAAGAGCTTTTCTCTACAGCTGCTGGCAGGAGACTGACTTTTCTATGCAGGCTGTGGTTGTTATCTAAAGAGGGAAAAGGGCTGAACCACAAATGAACAGATTCATCCATCCACACATACAAGGTAGCTGGAGGAATCCCCTTCTTCCAGAACATTGTGCTGTAACAGCAGAACCTTTTGTTGCCAGAATACTCTGATCAGAGGTTGCAGCTGCTGAAGGTAAAAGTTTTCCAGCCTGTCCCTTCTACAGAAGTCGATCAAACGATCAACTTCTGTCAAGTGGGGATGGCCACATACTGATCAGAATTTGGCTGGTCCCTACTGAACTTTTGGAATTTCGATTAGCCTGTACCGTACCAGGTGTGGGGGGATTGGGCTCAATGCAGGGACAAACTCACAGTTTCTTTAGGAAAACATCACGTTTGTTCCACAGGATATTCCCAAACAGAAGAAAAACATCTTCCCATCAATCAAACAATAAACTTCTCCTCTACCGAGCCTTACTGTGTCCATAGACTGACCAGTCCTTGGTCTTGTAGTAAGTGTCCTTACAAACGTAAATCCTTTGTATCCAATAATCAGGGGTACGCAGCCACGCTCCTGGATGCCTCCTCACATGGAGAAACACTCTCTCTTCACATGGAGACACTCTCTCTCCCAGAGCTGAGACCAGCTGCCTTAATCAAGGTCTGGAAGGAAACCAACAAACTGCGGCTCCACGGACCTGGGAGCCTGTCCCACCCAGAGCTCTATCAGACTCCCAATAAAACCAGCCCCGGAATGAACTTTACCAACACAGGATAAAGAACTATCTTTCTTTATCCTAAAGTCTTTGCTGGTATTATCTTAGATTGCAAATCTAAGAATCCGTGGAGGAACATATATCACTTTTCCTGTAAATTTTAATCTGTTTTACAGGCACCCTGCTACACAGGATATAGCCAGACACCTTGGCATCAGTAATTTGGGCTTGGGTCTCTGCTAAACTCCAGAAATAACATCATAGACCTTTGCTCAGAGAAAAGATTGAGGGTTATTTTATTTGTTTACCTTATTGAATTGTCCTAAAATTACATGACATTTCATCCTTCTCTATATACCCAACTCTTTCTTGCGAGGTGCAAAAAAAATGCAGCTCGCCTGCATTTTTACGCAATGCCCCTTAACAGTGTTGTGAACAAGGCACCAAGAAAACAATTTGTGTTTTGTGCAAATTTAAAGCAGTCCTTTACATTAGTTGGGAATGAACCCGGTGAATATACTTGGAGGAACTTATGACTGTAGGATTTCACTAGGGGTAGACCTCCCATTTTTTCCCTCTCTGTAAACCCTTTGTTGCCAGTGAATTGTGTAGACCCAAGGTTGTGGCCAGGCTGCATAGGCCTTCCATTCCATCAACTGTTGACCCACACAACTTTTTTCGTGCCTCTTCTGCCCTCAGCTTCACCGGCCTTGCTAGCTCTCTCTGGACCAACGGGGCGTGATATGTGAGTAATGCAGTAGTAATTCCTTGCTGGGACTTATTTTTGCCCCTGTGATTCTGCTGAATGGTCCCTGCTGTACAGTATTGCTGCCAATGGGAGTCTACTGGTTTGCACCTGCTGCACTATATTGCTACCAATTATTCTACTGGCCTACCCCTGCTGCACCAAATTGCTTTTGCTGGGATTCTGCTGGACTGTCCCTACTCTGCCCTAATGCTACCACTGGAATTCTGCTGGAGTACCACTGCTGCACCATATTGCTACCACAGGGATCCTGCTGGACTGCTGCTGCTACACTGAATTGTTACCACTGATTTCTACTGGATTGCCCTGCTGCAGCCTAATGCTGCCACTTGGTTTCTGCTTGACTGCCCCAGGTGCACCATATTGCTACCACTGGGATTCTATTGGACTGCTTCTGCTGCAACCATAGGCATGCGCACATGGTGCTTGGGCACACCCTAATCACCCTGTGCTGCACAGATTCCCCTGCTGCCCGGGCCCCTCATGCAACCCCATCCCCTGCAGTGTTGACAGCTTCCCTCCTCTCCTCTCCTGCTGGCTTGCTGCTGCAGGCACAGAGGGGGATGTTTCAGAATGGTAAGCGGGGAAGTGGGTGGTAAATATGGAGTTTGCCGGCCCCTTCCTTTTCTTTACTCTGTTTTACTATGCTTCCATTTGTGAATGAACAGCAAGCTGCTCAGCACAGAACACTTCTCATTCATTCACTGTCCAATGCAACTGAGGCTGCAGAGAGAGGGACTAGGGAATCTATGTCCTCAGCCACTGTCTCTGTCTCAAAAGTGAGACATCAGGGGTCTGTTTAGACACCTGACACCAACCTCTGTCCTACTGACACATCCACTGTTCTGATAACACCGCCCACTGCTCTATAGGGTGACCACGTGTCCCGGATTGCCCGGGACAGTCCCGGGCACCTTCATTCCAGGACAATACAGTGTCCCGGAATGAAACTGACACAGCCACCCCCAGGCCAATCTGATGCCCCCAAAAAAGGCCGCCACATCACCGCTTTACGCACTGACAGTACTTGTCCTGGCCGGGAATGCCTGGAGGAGCACAATCCCCGCCCCCTGCTTGTGATTGGAGAAATCATAAATCCCACCTCTTGTGTCCAATCACTGTGCTGTGATACGGTACAGTACAAGCTGATTTTTAGGAAGGGAGGGTGTCCCTGAATGGTAGTTTGGAAATGTGGTCACCCTACTGCTCTACTGACACCGCCAATGTTTGTTTTATTACATTTTAAAATGTTTAGTGTGTGTGTGTGTGTGTGTGTGTGTGTGTTTTGAGCTTTTGGGGCGCACGCCAGATTGCTACTGATGTTCTGCACCTTCCCAGACCTAACCTTGGCTCCACTGTATTGCTTCATTGTATCCTGTGTGGATTTAACCTTTTATGTGATTGAACCCCTAGCCCTAGGGTCCTGAGCAATCCCCTTGATTTCCAAGTGTATTCTGTTCTGCCCACACCTCCCAACACACCCCTCCTACCACAGGATGGAAGAAATCCACCAGGAATCCTAATATTAGCTCAGTAGCGGAAGGAAACCACGGGGAGATTCCAGGGGGAGACGGTATGAGGTGTGTGTATATATAGACCAAGTGACTGGAGAGAGATGATGGACAGGGAGACGTCAAAAGCCAGAGCGTAGCATCGGGGGAAAATAAATATGGATCTCTCCCAGCTCCTTTGGGCTATAAATACCAAATGGAAAAACTGAACTAAATAAATGTTCTCTCGGCAGAATGAGAAGATTGTAAGTGCTTTAGGTTTTTGTTTTTTTTTCTCAGAGGGCTGATCTGATGCGATATCGCAGGGGGCCTGTTGTATAATCAGGTTTGTACGTTTGAAGAATCATGTGCAACTATGAAAACTGGGGCAAGTCGCACATAGAAGTCAATCAAGGAACCTGTCAGGCAGAAGTATGGAAGCCACCTTTTGCCCACTTGTAATTTTTTTATTTATTTTTGACCCCAAGAGTAACTATCTTGAATTCTAATGTATTAGAAATTAAAAAAACGCCCTGTATACATGAAAATGATAGCCAGGGATATAAAAGAAGGAATGATTGGATCCAGCTTGCAGGAAAACTTTCTAAGAAGTTTGAACCTTCTGGAAAGATGCAGTCCTCTATTTGTACTGGTGACCACTGTCATGCCGCGTACACACGATCATTTTTCCCGTCGGGAAAAATTAAATTTTTTCCTTTGGATGAGAAAAACGATCGTCTGTGGGCTTTTTGTAATTTTTCCAGACGGGAAAAACGGCATTAATCACGATGAGAAAAATTAGAACATGTTCTAATTTTTCTCGTTGTGATTCCCGTCATTTTTTTCCGCTGCAGTTTTCCCATAGGGAAACACTGCCGGGGAGCCCACACACGGTCATTTTTTTCGACCAAAAAAAAAATGTCATTTAAAACGGCCGTGTGTGGGGGGAACAAGCTGTTCCTCATCTTTCACGTTGATTTTCTCGACTGTGTTTTCACCGTCGAAAAAATCGATCGTGTGTACGCGGCATCAGAGACAGAAAGTGAGGGGAAATCCAAAATTTTAGAGTTGTTCCAGAAACACGGCTAGAGTATAATTCTTCCAATGGGGACAAATGTTCAGCTGTCTCATGCCGCCTACACATGATCGGAATTTCCGTCTGAAAAACCTTGGATGGTTTTTCAGACGGAATTCCGCTCAAGTTTGGCTTGCACACGCGGTCACACAAAAGTTCTCTGAACTTTCAACCGTCAAGAACGCGGTGACATACAACACTACGACGAGCCGAGAAAATTAAGTTCAATGCTTCCGAGCATGCGTCAAATTGTTTTTGAACATGCATTGGAATTTTGCGCGTCAGAATTGCTTCAGATGATCAGAATTTCCAATAGGATTTTTTTCCGTCGAAAAATTTGAGAACCAGCTCTCAATCTTTTGTTGGCGGGAATTCCGACAGCAAAAGTCCTATGGAGCATACACACGGTTGGAATTTCCGTCCAAAAGCTCACATCGGACTTTTCTTGTCAGAAAAGCCGACCGTGTGTACGGGGCATTATTCTTCCAATGGGGACAGATGTTCAGCTGTCTAAGGGGGGATTTCTGCAAACTCTGAAATCTCCAGGATAGGACTCCCCAGTGGTAGACGTGACAAAAACAATCACTTGTCAGGCTTGTTAACTCTTCCCTACTCAATCGATGAAAAAAGTTTTGGCTTTATATGCCATTTATGGATAAGTTCACACACTTTGGACTCTTTTGCTGAAAACTTCGATGAGTTCCTGCTGCCTGCTGTGACACTGCTCACCTCCAGACATCCAAACCTCACTTGCCACCAGCTTTCCTGGTTGCATGCGAACTTGAGGTCTTACATCTTCGCTATAGGTTGCCTTACTACAATTTGGTCATGACATGTCTGGTTCTAGACCCAGTAAGGGTTTTTTTTTTTTTTTTTAACTGCTTTTATTTTTATGACCCTTGGGGGGTTTATTTACTAAAGCAGTGCAAAATCAGGCTCACTTCTGCATAGAAACCAATCAGCTTCCAGGTTTTATTGCCGAAGCTTAAATGAACAAGCTGAAGTTAGAAGTTGATTAGTTTCTATGCAGAAGTGAGCCTGATTTTGCATTATGCTTTAGTAAATCAACCCCTTGGTGGCAGTGCCGGCCGAAGACATTGTGCTGCCTGGTACCAAGAATGAAATGCTGCCCCCCCCCCAAAAAAAAAAAAAAAAATCACGCCCACCAAAATGCCCCCACATCCATCATTTTATATCATGATAACTAAAGTGGACCTGTCATGGCTCTATAAAAAAGGACCTGTTATGGCTCTATTCATGTATATAGGAGTATAAAGAGGACCTGCGATGGCTCTATACATGTATATAGAAGTATAATGAGGACCTGTCATGGCTCTATACATGTACCGTATTTTCCCCGTCTATAAGACGCCCCCATGTACAAGACGCCCCCCACTTTTCCAACCCAAAATTAAGAAATCAATATTTTACACATAGGTAAAACAGAACACATTTTTATTTAGTAATTACCGCAGGTAACGTTTAAATACTAGTATATTATGCAGGGGTTGTTCTTCCTGTTTTCTCCACTGTCTATCATACACTCTGCGGAGGCAAGTCCAAACTGTTTCTCTGCAGCTCTATTCCCACGCTCTTTTTTGCATAGCTGGCTACATTTGGTTTAATTTGGTAGAGTAAGACAATCACTTACTTTTATTATTTTCTGACATCTTGGTCCCAGAACACTCCGGTCCCTGTTGCATCTGTGCATCTCCACTTCCAACAGGATCGCATCTGCTCACTCTCCACCTCCACCCCCAGCTTTAGCTGACGTCAGTAACATACGGCTCGTGATTGGAGAAAGCCACTTGACAAGCTATGGGCCGCGACGCACCTTCGCGGATGTCTCCCAGGCTGACCAACCGTGTATAAGACGCTGTTCGATTTACAGGCTATTATTTTAGGAAAAAATAGCGTCTTATCCACGGAAAAATACGGTTTATAGAAATATAAAGAGGACCTGTCATGGCTCTATACATGTATGTAGGAGTATAAAGAGGACCTGTCATGGCTCTATACATGTATGTAGGAGTATAAAGAGGACCTGTCATGGCTCTATACATGTATGTAGGAGTATAAAGAGGACCTGTCATGGCTCTATACATGTATGTAGGAGTATAAAGAGGACCTGTCATGGCTATATACATGTATATAGAAGTATAAAGAGGACCTGCCATGGCTCTATACATGTATGTAGGAGTATAAAGAGGACCTGTCATGGCTCTATACATGTATGTAGGAGTATAAAGAGGACCTGTCATGGCTATATACATGTATATAGAAGTATAAAGAGGACCTGCCATGGCTCTATACATGTATGTAGGAGTATAAAGAGGACCTGTCATGGCTCTATACATGTATATAGGAGTATAAAAGGACCTGTGCGTAGCCGGCGGCCGCGATGTCACCGGCCACACATAGTGGATTGTCACTTGTCACAACGTCACCTGCCACACGTTGCAGATTGTCACTTGCCACAACGTCACCTGCCACACATTGCGGATTGTCACTTGCCACAACGTCACCTGCCACACGTTGCAGATTGTCACTTGCTGTGTCCCAGAGTAAAGGCAGGCAGCAGAGAGCTAATGTAATCTCTCTGCTGCCCGCACAGTGGGGGCGGAACTGCAGTGATGCAGGGCGGGCAGTGAGAGATGATGTCATCTCTCTGCTCCCCCCGCCCGCTGTTTGGCCAGCAAGCCCGCTCACTTGCTGACTGTCCCGCCCGCTGACTGTTCCTCTGTTCTGCCCGCATGCTCCATTCACCTGGGCCCAACGCCCAGGTGAATGGAGCGCGCGGGGAGCGGAGCGGGCTGGCTGGCGGGCGGGCGTCAATTTGCCTCACAGCGGAGCGGGCGGAACGGGTTAGCGACAATTTGCCTCACAGTGCAGAGTAGGGTTGCCACCTTTTCGTCAAGCCAAACCCGAACACATTAGCAGCACACGCCAATATATATATTTTTTTGTAGTACATTAAATTCATTACCTCTGTACAAAGCAATGCACAGCTATTTTTTTTTTTATTTAGTATACCCTGTACATATATTTTTGTGATTAAATAAAATTTCTAATCATATGGAGTTAATCACAAGAGTCCCCCTTTATATCAGAGTCAACAGAGTTCTCCTTTAGATCTGAATCTGCAGAGTTCCCCTTTACATCTGAATGCACAGGGTTCTGCAGAAGAGGAGTGCAGAGGGTAAGATGGGGGCAGTATGTACAGGAGAGGAGTGCAGAGGGTATAATGGGGGCAGTATGCATAAGAGAGAAGTGTGGAGGGTATGATGGAGCAGTATGTATAGAAGAGGAGTTGAGAGGGTATGAGGGGGGTGGTTTGTACAGGAGAGGAGTGTGGAGGGTATGATGGGGCGGTATGTACAGGAGAGGAGTTTGGAGGGTATGAGGGGGGCAGTATGTACAGGAGAGGAGTGTGAAGGGTATGATAGGTGCAGTTAGTACAGGAGAGGAGTTCGGAGGGCATGATGGGTGCAGTTAGTACAGTACAGGAGAGGAGTTCGGAGGGTATGATGGGTGCAGTTAGTACAGTACAGGAGAGGAGTTCGGAGGGTATGATGGGTGCAGTTAGTACAGGGGAGGAGTTCGGAGGGTATGATGGGTGCAGTTAGTACAGGGGAGGAGTTCGGAGGGTATGATGGGTGCAGTTAGTACAGGGGAGGAGTTCAGAGGGTATGATGGGTGCAGTTAGTACAGGAGAGGAGTTCGGAGGGTATGATGGGTGCAGTTGGTACAGGGGAGGAGTTCGGAGGGTATGATGGGTGCGGTTAGTACAGGGGAGGAGTTCGGAGGGTATGATGGGTGCAGTTGGTACAGGAGAGGAGTTCGGAGGGTATGATGGGTGCAGTTAGTACAGGGGAGGAGTTCGGAGGGTATGATGGGTGCAGTTAGTACAGGAGAGGAGTTCGGAGGGTATGATGGGTGCAGTTGGTACAGGAGAGGACTTCGGAGGGTATGATGGGTGCAGTTAGTACAGGGGAGGAGTTCGGAGGGTATGATGGGTGCAGTTAGTACAGGAGAGGAGTTCGGAGGGTATGATGGGTGCAGTTGGTACAGGAGAGGACTTCGGAGGGTATGATGGGTGCAGTTAGTACAGGGGAGGAGTTCGGAGGGTATGATGGGTGCAGTTAGTACAGGAGAGGAGTTCGGAGGGTATGATGGGTGCAGTTGGTACAGGAGAGGACTTCGGAGGGTATGATGGGTGCAGTTAGTACAGGAGAGGAGTTCGGAGGGTATGATGGGTGCAGTTGGTACAGGAGAGGACTTCGGAGGGTATGGCGGTGGCAGAATGGGGAGGGATTTCTTGCTGTGTCTGTGGGGTGACCAGGGAGTGTTGTTGGGAAGATAGGGGAAGGAAAGTGACCATGAA
Source organism: Rana muscosa (assembly GCA_029206835.1). Taxonomy (NCBI): domain Eukaryota; kingdom Metazoa; phylum Chordata; class Amphibia; order Anura; family Ranidae; genus Rana; species Rana muscosa. Next base: position 324,036,274 of record CM055118.1, on the reverse strand, counting down.
ATGATGGGGGGGGGGGGGGTAGGAAGCAGCTCTGAGTGACGTCTGTATGAAGAGGTCGGGGGGGGTGATGCAAGCTGGGGGGAGTTGGGGGCTGAGAAGTGGTCAGATAGCGATGTATATAATAAAAAAAAAACTCATCCACTAAAAACATACAACAATAAATCATACAACAGTACTACAGATCTATGTAATGGAGCTCCCAGCACTCTGTATACCCAGATAATGTGAAGGTAATGTATGACCATTCATATAACCCTGTGGTATCCAGGCTCTGAGTCTGTACAATCAGAGGGGTGAACTCACCACATATATACAGGTTACATGAATGGTTATAAATGACTTCACATTATCTAGTCTGAACAATTGGATTGGAGGATGTTTGCACAGACTTTTCATGCTTAGAAGTGATCTGTCAAATGTGATCGGGCTGCTGCAGACCCCCCTCCCCCCCCCCCCCCCACACTCAAACTCACTATCTCCTCCGATTCTTCTGTCAACTTCTGTTAACCCTTCACTGCATCTCCTGAAGAAAAAACCACCTTGAAAGCAACTACTATCCACCCTAGAAAACTTCTCCCAGAAAAAATCAGCTCACCTCCTCCCTTCCTCTGGCCAGCCTGACAGGAGACAGTGAGCTCCGCCCCCCAGTTCTCACAACACTCCGCACTGGTGATTGGGGGGGGGGAGGTTGAGTCAGAGATAACAGGGACCCCGCACTGCACGAGACTGGAGGGAGGGGGAAGAGACAGAAAGGAGTTTTTTAAATCCAGAACACACACCGCAGCCGCAGGCACAGTGTATTCTTTACAATGCCGCTGCTGCTGTTTCACAGTGAAAGGTGGAGTGGGGGAGAGGAACGGGCGGAATAGGATGGCGGGCAGGCGGCAATTTGCCGCCCCCCTAAAAGTGCCGCCTGGTACAATGGTACCATCTGGTCCCATGGTAGGGCCGGCCCTGCTTGGTGGCTTATGAGCCACCAGCTATAAAGACTCTAATTCTGAGCTGCTTCAATCCTTAACTGATTAGCTTGCCCCTAAGCAGTTGCAGTCTATTGCATTCACTCCCAGATTAAGTGTTGGGTCCCTGGACTGTCATGTTTTTGGGTGGGCCCCCAGTGGAGTGTTGAGTGCTTGTAATGTCTGGGAGCCTGACCACACCCTTGGGGGGCGGGGGGGGTTAGGAGGGAAGTGTTTGATCTGCATGGTCTTCAGGGGACTGCATCTCTTTGGGCCTGCTCTTGAAAGCATGTTCAAGGAGGCTCCTGATTACTAGAGCCTACAAGCCGTTAACCTCATGCTGCCCAAGAGGCAACAGAGGGGTGGGCTTTAACTCCCACACACATGTCCATGGGTGGCAGAGGTAGCTGTCAAAGATCATCTCTTGATCTCTAGTAATGATTGGAAGCCAGTGGGACTGGCTCCTGATAATGTAACAGCCAGTCAGTGGTCACGTGATCAGGCAGACCTTCCTACATTCCAATTCCTATGCATTTCTTTGGGGATTCTGCACTACAAGTTCATGGCCCTGCCATTCAACCTCTCATCTGCACCTCAGGAATTTGCTGAGGTTGCTGGCCCTGCTGTGTTGTCGTGGCATTGCCGATACGAGATGCTTAAATGACCACCTCTTGAGGGAATTGTTGGCACAGGTGCTGCTGGGCAATGCAACATTGACTATTTAAATGCGGATGGATCCTGAACCTTCAGACATTGTTGCTGCAAATGACTATGAGTAAGCACTATAATAGTGTGAAACGCGTCAGCTAGATGTGACCAGTTTGCCGTGTCGTGCAGTGTGTTTTTTGTTTCCTGAACCTTTTGGAATAAAGGCTTTTTAATCGGAGTGCTGCTTCCAGAAGTGATTTTCTTTTCTTTTTGATGCAAATGACTCAATGTATGCAGTATCTGGGTCTAGTCCTGGATGTAGCTCATGCCAGAGTGTCCCTTCTACAGTAGAAACTTCTGACGCCCCTGGTCTCAGATTCAAACTCCTGAGTTCTGCTTTTGCATGAGTCCTACGTCTAACGGTAGCACTTTTTTAGAGAAAGACCCGTATGCCTAATGTGACTCCAAACCTTTACAATGCAACATTTTGGTCAGATCAATCTATCATGGAGAACCAAGTTTCCCTGTCCTGATGGCTCAGGATCCAACTCTGAAGTCAGAAACCTTTCCTTCCCGTCTCTAAGAAGATACTCATGACTGATAAAAGGAGGCCACCTAAACACAATGTAAGTGCAGGGGACTTTGCAGGGGAGGTTGTCGAAAGTATTGTCACCCGATCAACATCCCAGACCTTCAGGTGACTTGGCTGTATCTACATTGTTGGACCATCCTACTGGAGGATCGCCCAATCCAGATCCAGTCGGACAGCAGTAGAGGCTGTGCTGACTTCATGGGATCAGTACACCCCGATCTTTCCCTATAAATTTCCTCCATGTCTGCCTGTTTACAGAACACATTCTTTGTACCCTGGCATTGAGCCAGCACTGATCTGTGCAGAAGTGGAGTGACCGAGACCTTCCACGATAAGGTGATCACCAGGAGAAGTGTAATCTACGTGCTTAAATTGTTTTCCGGGGGGGTTTAAATTAATGTAAAAAAGGTAGGTAGGCTATTCAGAAAGGCCATATAGTGTTGCTAGTGTGTGTATAGGAAAATGTTCACCTGCATTACTTATTTTCTCCCCATTTGCACAAGTTGGCCATTTTGATTAATCAGCTCAAATGGATGTTTAAAAGCATAAGATGTGGCTGTTGACAATGGAGCATTTGTAGACACTTTCTTCTCCAGAGTTCTCTATGAAGAAAGTAGCCTAATATCGAAACCTGTTCAAATATGATATAGTGACTGTTTAAATGTATTGCATAAGCCTAATGCCTAGTACACACGATTGGGTTTTCCGACGGGAAAAGATCAGTCGGAAAACCCAGAGGGGAAAGCTGAGAACCTCCTTGGTAACTTTTCCCCCATACACACGGCTGGTTTTCCCTTCAGTAAAACTCAGATGAGAGCTTTGGCCGGGAATCCCGGTCGTGTGTATGCTCCATCGCAGTTTTTCCCATAGGAAAACTGCCAGAAACTGCCGGGAAAAAGTCAGCCGGGAATCTCGGTGGGAAAAAAGAGAGCAGGATCTCTTTTTTTGTCTGGCGGTTTTTGGCAGTTTTCCCATCTGAAAAACTGTGAGGGAGCATACACACGGCCGGGATTCCCAACCAAAAGCTCTCCTCGCAGTTTTCCAGTCGGGAAAACCGGCCGTGTGTGAGTTATAAGTCTTTAACCACTTCCCGCCCAGTCAATAGTGAATTGACGTCCGGGAAGTGGTTGCAATATCGATACTGGACGTCATATGACGTCCTGCAGGATAATGCCTTGCGCGCGCCCGCGGGGGCGCGCAGCGCGGTGATCGGGGACGGCATGTGTCCCTCGGACACAGCGCTTCCCCGATCACGGTAAACAGCCAATTTCATTGGCTGTTTACCATGTGATCGGCTGTGTCAAAGTCACAGCCGATCACCTGTCAAAACAAACTCGGCGGTGCGCTCCGTGCGCGCCGCCACAGGCTTGCAGAGCGGGGATCGGGGAAGGCGAGTGTCCCTTGGACACAGCGTGTCCCCGATCAGAGTAAACAGCCAATGAATTGGCTGTTTACCACGTGACCGGCTGTGTCCAATCACAGCCGGTCACAAATGTAAACAAACTCCACAGGAGTTACTACCTGATCCCTGCTCTCTCCTCACACACCGATCTGTGAGGAGAGAGAAGAGATCAGTAAGTTAGCTCAGTGTAGTTTGTCTACATAAGTTTACAGTGCACAACACGCCCCCCCCTCCATAAAGAGGACCTGTCACACAGCCCAGCACATCAATCAGCCCAGCCAATCAGCCCATCTGTCAATCAGCCCATCTGTCAATCAGCCCATCTGTCAATCAATCAGCCCATCTGTCAATCAATCAGCCCATCTGTCAATCAATCAGCCGATCTGTCAATCAATCACCCCACCTGTCAATCAATCAACCCATCTGTCAATCAATCAATCAGCCCATCTGTCAATCAATCAGCCCATCTGTCAATCATCTGTCACAGGCCCACCTCCATCGGTACCGCCATTGGCACCGCCACACAGGCTACCAGTACCGCCATCGGTGCCAGTACCACCACCAGTACCGCCACCAGGCCCAGCATCTATACTGCCACACAGGCCCGCTACCAGTATCACCACTAGTGCCGCCATCGGTACCACCACCCGTACCACCGTCGGTAGTGCCACCACCACCTGTACCACCACCTGTACCGCCATCGGTACCATCACCACCCGTACCGCCATTGGTACCACCACCACCTGTACCGCCATCGGTACCACCACCACCTGTACCGCCATCTGTACCACCACCACCCATACCGCCATCGCTACCACCACCACCCGTACCGCCACCTGTACCGCCATCGGTACCGCCGCCACCACCACCACCCGTACCGCCATCGGTACCACCACCACCTGTACCGCCATTGGTACCACCACCACCCATACCGCCATCGGTACCACCACACAGGCCCACCACTAATACCTCCATCGGTACTACCACACAGACCGCCACCACTACCACCAGCAGTACCATTACACAGGCCCACCAATAAGCACTGCCATAATGTCCCAAAGGGTTTACACACCTGAGGAGGCATATGCCATTCTTGCCATGTCGGATGATGAGAGCAGCGGGGAGCTCCCATTATCCGATTCTGGTTCGGAATACGAGCCAGTGGAGGATAGTGGCTCAGAGTCCGAGTCCCCAGAGGAAACCGTCCCTCCCAAAAGAATGCGATCAGCACCAAGATCAGCACCAAGATCAGGAGAACTGCCCACCACCAGCAGCGCCATACCCCAGGAAGAGGAGCCCAGTACAAGCAATGGAAATGCACGCCCAACCCGAAGAATCCAGCCCCAATCCTACCTTCCCGATGCCCTGGCAAACCCCTTATGGTTGCCTGCCAACTCAGGATCCGCTATCATCCCCCCTTTCACCGCACAGCCAGGTGTGCAGCCCGACACTACAAAGTTTTCTAAATTTGATTATTTTTGTTTATTTTTCCCACAAGATTTGCTGCAGAATATAGTGGATCAAACGAATCTGTATGCATCCCAATTTATTGCTGCCAACCCCGATTCTTCCTACGCCCGCATGTCCCAGTGGCGGCGTCTAACATTGGAGGAATTTAAATTATTTTTGGGCCTTATGTTCAATATGGGGCTTACAAAAAAGAATGAAGTCCATTCATATTGGTCCAAACGCCCCATCCAACACATGCCCATATATTCCGCTGTCATGTCCAGGAAAAGATACGACATGATTATGCGCTTTCTCCACTTCAATGACAATTCACAGTGCCCTCCCCGAGATCATCCCAACTACGACAAATTGTACAAGATACGCCCCCTAATCAATGCCTTTTCCCAGCGATTTGAAGAAGTTTTCATCCCAGACCAAAAAATTTGTGTGGACGAGTCCCTCGTACATTTCACCGGCCGACTGCAGTTCAAGCAGTACATACCAAGCAAGAGAGCCAGGTATGGGTTAAAATTAAATAAATTATGTGATCGAGCCACTGGATACGTCTGCAAATTCAGGATCTACGAAGGCAAAGACTCCCAGCTCCAGCCCCGTGATTGCCCCACATATATTGGAACCAGTGGGAAAATTGTCTGGGAGTTGGCATACCCCCTGTTCGGAAAAGGTTACCATTTATATGTTGATAATTATTATACCAGCCTGCCCCTTTTTCGCCACCTTTACAGTAAACAAACCCCGGCCTGCGGTACCTTAAAAAAAAACCGGAAGGGATTCCCACAAAATTTATTGACAAAAAAATTGCGACCTGGAGAATCGGCATCCATGAGGAACGAGGAGGTGTTGGCCATGAAGTGGAGGGACAAGAAAGATGTCCACATCCTCTCTACGATCCACAATGACACCATGGTGGAGATCCCAAGAAGACGCGGCTCCATTGTAAAGCCTGAATGTGTCCACGACTACAATTTGTACATGGGGGGGGGGTGGATTTAAACGACCAGATGCTACAGCCCTACTTATCAACCAGAAAGTCCCATTATTGGCACAAAAAAGTTGCGTTTCACCTGTTTCACATGGCCCTTTTTAATTCGTTTGTCTGCTACCAAAAAGCAACTCAAAATCACTGACTCCACTACCTCCAATATATCGAAGATATCATCGATGCCCTCATTTACCAACAAGATCCCGCCCCAGGAAGCATTCGCTCTGATAGTGTGAGTCGGCTTCACGAGCGACACTATCCCTTTAGCATCCCCCCCACAGAATCTGGAAGAAGACGCCAAAAGAAATGCCGTGTATGCAGCAGAGGAGGAGTAAGAAGAGACACCAGCTATTATTGTCCCGATTGTCCCTCCCAACCTGGCCTGTGCATCGGAAATTGCTTCAAAAATTATCATACATCCATTAGTTCCCCTTATTATTAACAGACTGCCATTTCCCTATTTGCCTGCTACCATGTTACTAACTACCTTCCATGTTAATTAACTGACCCTGGCCTGTTTACCGACGATGTCTTTGCTTGCCAATTTAAACCACGTTTCTGACCTCCACGTGCACCAACCTCAGCCTGTTTACCGACGATGCCTCTGCCTGCCGATTTAAACCACGTTTCTGACTTCCACGTGTACCGACCTTGGCCTGTTAATCGACCATGTTTTTGCCTGCCACTTGGACTGATCTTTTGGCCATCTACTTTTAGTACACAGGGGTCTCACATATGTGAGGGGCTTCAGAATAGCGTTCTGAGTAGAGAAAACCAGTTTTTCGTTTTCTGTGCTCCAAGAACAGGGTCTGGTTGCCCGGAGGCTTCAAAGCGATTTGGGTGGGAGAAGCCTCTACCCCTGTCCCCCTGGCCCTAAGCTTGATGGTCCTTCCTGCTGCCTGGACCAATAATTTGGCTGTGCTGACCATATTACTCCCTGTAATGACCCATGACATTATGGACCATGTTTCTTCCTGCTGCTTGGACCAATACTTTGGCTGTGTTGACCATATATCTGCCTGCTGCCTCTACTGACTTTGGACAGCATTTCTGCCGGGACACCTCTGCCTGCTACCTGGACCTGTGCTTTGGCTGTGCTCTGGCTATGCTGACAGTATCTCTGCCTGTGCGAACTATGGACAGTATTCCTGCCTGCTGCCTGGATGATTGCTTTTGCTGTCGCTGACCTCATCCCTGCCTGCTGCCTGGACCGATGCTCTCCTCTGTGGACCACTGCACTTCTAAAACCACAGGTAATCTTTTGTTATTTGGTATGTACCTGCTATGTGTTAGATATATGAAGGGCCTTCAAAAATGTGATCGGTAGTCAGAAAATGATATGTGCAATTAATGCTGCTAGAATGCCTGGAGGTGCTACTTGGATGTTGGGCCTCTGTATGTGGCCAGGCTGTGTAAAAGTCTCAAACATGTGGTATCGCCATACTCAGGAGGAGTAGCAGAATGCATTTTGGGGTGTAATTTTTGCTATGTACATATTATGTGTTAGAAATATCTTATAAATTGACAACTTTGTGTAAAAAAAATGCATTTTAATTTTTTCTCCACATTTTCCAAAACCTTCTGGAAAAAAATGAACCGTTCAAAAGACTCATAATGCCTCATAGATTATACGTTGGGGTGTGTGCTTTCCAAAATGGGGTCATTTTGTGGAAAATTCTATTGTCCTGGTGCTCCAGGGCCTTCAAAATTGTAATAGGTGGTTGAGAAAGGATATGTGCGATTTATGCTTGTAGAACGCCTGAAAGTGCTACTTCAATGTTGGGCCTCTGTATATGGCCAGGCTGTGTAAAAGTCTCACACATGTGGTATCGCTATACTCAGGAGGAGTAGCAGAATGCATTTTGGGGTGTCATTTTTGCTATGTATATGCTATGCGTTAGAAATATCTTATAAATGGACAACTTTGTGTAAAAAAAATGCATTTTCATTTTTTCTCCACATTTTCCAAAACCTTCTGGAAAAAAATGAACCGTTCAAAAGACTCATAATGCTTCATAGATTATACGTTGGGGTGTGTGCTTTCCAAAATGGGGTCATTTTGTGGAAAATTCCATTGTCCTGGTGCTCCAGGGCCTTCAAAAGTGTAATAGGTGGTTGAGAAAGGATATGTGCGATTTATGCTTGTAGAACGCCTGAAAGTGCTACTTCAATGTTGGGCCTCTGTATATGGCCATGCTGTGTAAAAGTCTCACACATGTGGTATCGCTATACTCAGGAGGAGTAGCAGAATGTATTTTGGGGTGTAGTTGCAATTATGCATATGCTGTGTGAGAGAAAAAAACTGTTAATATGACCAGTTTGTGTAAACAAAAAACAAAAAAAAAAAAAAAATTAAATTTTCCCAAGAATTGTGGGAAAAAAATACAACTTCAAAAAACTCACCACGCCTCTTAGTAAATACCTTGGACTGTCTACTTTCCAAAAAGGGGTAATTTTGGGGTATTTGTACTTTCCTCGCTTGCTAGTGTCTCAAGAAATGAGATATCCCTTCAGTACATCAGGCGTGATCAGATGTGATAAATTTTCAGTGATTGCCACCATAGTTTGTAGACTCTATAACTTTCACAAAGACCAAATAATATACACTAATTTGGGTTCATTTTACCAAAGATATGTAGCAGTATACATTGTGGCACAAATTTATGAAGAAAAATTACTTATTTGCAAAATTTCACAATAGAAACTAAAAAAAAGTGTTTTTTTTTTTTAAAAATTGCTGTTTTTTTGCTTATATCGCAAAAAATAAAAAACCCAGTGGCGATTAAATACCACCAAAAGAAAGCTCTATTTGTGAGAAGAAAATGATAAAAATTTTGTTTGGATACAGTGTAGCATGACTAAGTAATTGTCATTCAAAGTGTGAGAGTACTGAAAGCTGAAAATTGGTCTGGGCGGGAAGGTGCATAAGTGCATGGTATTGAAGTGGTTAAGGAGATATGAAAGTGTTTAAAAATCCAATCAAGCATTATTTTCCCTCTGTAGTTGGCTCGTGACCTCTCATTGTCCTGTGTGCTATACTGCTGAAGTTGCAGTTGACTTATTTTGTGTGTTCCCTGCCCCACCTTCTGACATCCTGAACTCTGCATGTTACATTGCCTTAAAAAAGTATTCATGCCCCTTGAAATTTTTCACATTTTGTCATGTTACAGCCAAAAACTTAACTGTAGTTTATTGGGATTTTATGTGATAGATCAACACAAAGTGGCACATAATTGTGAAGTGGAAGAAAAATTATAAATTGTTTTCGATTTTTTTTTTTTTTTACAAATGAATATGTGAAAAGTGTGGCGTGCATTTGTCTTCAGCCCCCGAGTCAATACTTTGTAGAACCACCTTTCGCTGCAATTATAGCTGCAAGTCTTTTTGGGGATGTCTCTACCAGCTTTGCACATCTAGAGTGAAATTTTTGCCCATTCTTCTTTGCAAAATAATTCAAGTTCTGTCAGATTAGATGGAGAGTGTCTGTGAATAACAATTTTCAAGTCTTGCCACAGATCCTTAATAGGATTTAGGTCTGGACTTTGACTGGGCCATTCTAACACATGTGTATGTGGAAAATCCGCGCTATCTCCCTAGGCGGTATCAATACCCAAGTGTTAACACACTACGCCAAAAAAAATTATAATATAATTGTGCAATGAAGTAAAAAAGTGATGGTGCTGCAAATGCAAAAAAAGCTGGAATATGCAGCTAGAAAAATGTGCAAAAATAAATAATAAATGCGCAACCGTATAAGTGGCAACCAACGTGCCAAAAAGTGGTATATGTATGAACTAACACACAAAAAAATATTTTATATATAAAAATATTAAGCAAAAAAATTTATTAAACAAAAAATTTTTCACTACTGAGTGAGTATATAAACACACAAAGAAAGTCCATAAGCTTCAACTGCCTGACTCTCACGGCAGTAGGAGAAGCAATAAAACCATAAAAAAACAAACAAAGGAAAAGTCCATAGATGATGCAGAGCCAGCCAGCATGTATCAAAGTGATGACAGATCTTCAAAAGTTGGAATATACTTCAATCAAGATGTATAGACAGGAGGCTTACCAGACCAGGTGGGTCCCTATTACAGGGACCAAAAGGGCTCAGCAACTACACCGAATAAGATGTCAGCGATGCAGTCCTCTGTGTCCTCACTCCACTCGTCGAAACTCCGACTCCTGGTTTGCCTTGAGACTACAGGCACGCTCATACGATGTAAAGGATACCAATTTAGAAGAAAAAATAAGAAGACTTCATGGTGCAGCATGTAAAAACGAAGTACCCTTTATTCTTAAAACGGGTAAACTGACATCCATATGGAGAAAAAACAAAATTTTCAAAAGAGCACTGAAACCCCGCTGTGGTGGCAGCCAATCAGCTGGGGGCGTGGTGACGTCAGGGTCCTGAGCTCCACCCTACGCGGCGTTTCCCCGTAAGAGGCGTCGTCTGGGAAAGGAGGCTCTAACACATGAATATGCTTTGATATAAAACATTCCATTGTAGCTCTGGCTGTCTGTTTAGGGTCGTTGTCCTGCTAGAAGGTGAACCTCCACCCCAGTCTCAAGTCTTTTGCAGACTCGAACTGGTTTTCTTCTAAGATTACCCTGTATTTGGCTCCATCCATCTTCCCATCAACTCTGACCATATTCCCTGTCCCTGCTGAAGAAAAGCATCCCCACAACATGATGCTGCCACCACCATGTTTTACAGTGGGGATGGTGTGTTCAGGGTGATGTGCATTGTTAGTTTTCCGCCACACATCGCATTTGCTTTTAGGCCAAAAAGTTCAAATTTGGTCTCATCTGACCAGAGCACCTTCTTTCACATGTTTGCTTCTTCCACATAGCTTCTCGCAAACTGCAAACAGGACTTCTTATGGTTTTCTTTCAACAATGGCTTTCTTCTTGTTACTCTTCCATAAAGGGCAGATTTGTGGAGTGCACGACTAATAGTTGTCCTGTGGACAGATTCTCCCACCTGAGCTGTGGATCTCTGCAGCTCCTCCAGAGTTACCATGGGCCTCTTGGCTGCTTCTCTGATTAATGCTCTCCTTGCCCGGCCTGTCAGTTTAGGTGGACGGCCATGTCTTAGTAGGTTTACAGTTGTGCCATACTCTTTCCATTTTTGGATAATGGATTGAACAGTGCTTCGTTAAATGTTCAAAGCTTTGGATCTTTTTTTTATAACCTAACCCTGCTTTAGACTTCTCCACAACTTTATCCCTGACCTGTCTGGTGTGTTCCTTGGCCTTCATGAGGTTGTTTGTTCACTAAGGTTCTCTAACAAACCTCAGAGGGCTTCACAGAACAGCTGTATGTATACTGAGCTTAAACTACACACAGGTGGACCCTATTTTACTAATTAGGTGACTTCTGAAGGCAATGGGTTTCACTAGATTTTAGTTAGAGGCATTGGGGTGAAGGCGGCTGTAAACAAATGCATGTTACACTTTTTAGATATTTATTTGTAAAAATTTTGAAAACCATTTATCATTTTCCTTCCACTTCACAATTATGTGCCATGTTGTGTTGGTCTATCACATAAAATACATTTACGTTTTTAGTTGTAACATGACAATGTGCAAAATTTCAAGGGGTATAAATACTTTTTCAAGGCACTGTAACTAAGCAGCTTCCCCACTCCCAACCAGTACATGAAATGGGACTTAACGATTGCGTATGATACACCCAAGGACTCTGCAAACTTACTTCTACTGTGTCAGTAAAGGGATGTTGGACATTCCTTATATGTAAGCTGTATATTGCTGTTAGTATAAAGTGAGGTGCTGTCTGACTGATGTCCGGGGGGCACACAAAATTGGCCCTGACTGGTTACATTTATGTATGCATATATCCTTTTGAAGAGGTGTCCTTCTGCCTGATCAGCCAATCTGAGTCTCAGGACCCACCCATGAGGAGGCAGTGGTCAGTAAGGCAGGCCAAACATTATCTTTCGAAAATCTTCTCTAAGAATTTTCGTTCAAATTTCACACCATTAGTGGGCTACAGCAACAGCCAATTTTCGTGCGGCAATCGAATTTGCGTAATCGGACATTTTGTGAAAAACAAACAATTTTCTAATCAATGATGGGAGAATCATGCCAGAAATGTAATCGAAAAAAAAATATGCATGTACAAGAAAAGAAAATTCCCCCGGAAAGAAAAGATTCCCAGTCACGAAAATTCTTTTCTGGAGCAACAGGAGATGAAATTGAAGACTTAGTTGGTCCAATATCGAAATCAATGGTGGCACCATCAAATCACAAAACGCACAAAGTTTCTGAATTTTCAAAAGAAAATTATTTCGCATTTTGACCATGTATGGCCAGCCTTAGAGTCTACATGACTTCACTATAGGAAAGCAGTATACAGTATCTAGCCACTGGTATGTATTTGAGGAGTTGTATGTTTGAACAGAAAAGAGGACCAACAGATGTCAAGTCAGTGTGACTACCAAACTCATCTCACACAAATGTGTGTGGACACAGGTCCCTAATTTGATTTAAATGGATCTTGTGAGATGTCTAAAGACCAGTTTCTGTTTCTACACAGAAAGACCATAGTGCAGGTTTATGAAAAGTGGAGCAAGCACAGGGCAGTTGCTCAATACCACCAATATAATTTCTGCTGTATTTTTTTGCCGCCCGGGTCGGGTTTCTTACCTTATGCCCACGGGTCCTGGGGCCATATAATGTGATTTCTTTATTTTTTTTCCTGACCGGAAGCCACAGGTACTGTGTGCAGCAACGCCTAGAAATTAAAGGCCGTATGCAAGTATACCATGGTACTTGCATGAACACACGCATCTGTACCTATGTCCCTGGACACACAGTTCATACTCCCTTTTAGATTTTCCCACTGCTAGAGTTGTGTTGGCTCTTTGAAGCCCAGATGTACTTGGCAGAACTACTGAGCCTGATAAAACTACCAGTAGTGCGCTGTTAAAATAGTGCAGGTTATGACACCTTCCAGTATTCTAGTGTGCCAAATAATCAATGAATCCACAATGCATATTTATTTTCGATTAAATGAATTGGTAATAGTACGTATCTGCATCCTCATTTTGCTATTCCACTGACACCTGGCTATTCTTCTTAACCAACTTTTAACTGCTGGCTTTTCATCTTTTCATAAATTCCTCAAATTTCAACATGGTCTGTGGTGTGGTGTGGTGTGTGTTTTTTTTTTTTTTTTTTATATATAATGTTTAATATTTGACTCCAGTGTACTGTCAAATTCCGTAGTGTGGGTGATAGAATTGCAGCATAGATTACCGCTGTGTACATGGAACATCCTGGGGAAATATAAATGGAGCTAGGAAGGCTTCATTACTGTACAGAGTGATGTCCAGGAGGAAGGAATCGATATTTCGGAAAGCGCACTTAATTGTTCTAGTGTAAATAACAGACAGTATAGGCAGCTTTTAATCTACACAATGTCAGGCCGTATAGTAGTTTTGTTGAGTAGACATCTCTGCTCCATTATGTTATTAGCTTTTAACTCCTTTGGCCCTTAGAATGGAAGGAACGCGAGGAGACGGGCCTTCAAAGACGACCTTCCTTTATTAAATAATAACCATCCTCCAAACCAAGAAAACACATCATGGGGACTATCTTCATGGCACAAAGTTCGATTTCTATGTCAGCTTTTAAGGAAAGCTGAGAAATATGTAGGCTGACGTAGCCATACTCCTACTGATGATGCTAGTCATTTGGCTGTCATTTGGAACTTACTGATTTGGAACAAGTAAACAGTAAGTGAAGACATGACTCCTTATCTGCATACCTGCTCTGGATCAGCAACAAAGGAAGATCTAAGGACAGAAGATAAAACTGGCATTGTTGGAAGAAAGTTGGCAGTAGCCACCTATTTTAACCAGTTTTACTTTGGCGTATGAGGAGATTGTAACCGTATTAGTGCACTTGCGACAGAAACCATTTGATTTTGGAATGAATGGACTTTTCTGAATGAAAGCCACATACAATGTTAGAAATTAGTTTGAGTAAAAAAAAAATTCATCAAACTCCTTCAAAGTTTTCCTAAAACTTTGGAAGGTCACACCTCTAACCATTACAAAATACAGAAAAAGTTCTTAATTTATAACAAAATTCTACTATGGCCAGCATTGGGTTGCTTGTGGTTTCAGCAAATGGTGGAGTATGCAGGCAGTGCACAAGTGCTCATCAGTGCTCCATCCATTAATTGGACAGTCAGCTCCAATTAATGGATGGGAGGGGGAATCGCTTCAGGAATCAACCTGGAGCATCTCACCTGTGCTTTGTAGGTTTGTTCTGATGATGCAATACTGGAGGTGGGGCACTCACAGTGGCCCACTGCGGTCCAAAATGATTTGACCCCATTGAACATTAGAAAATCGAACAAAAGCTGTTGAAATTAACATTTGCTGAACAAAAGTCTACTAGTGTATCCCCACTTTTATTTTTTTCGGCAAAACTGTAAATCCTCATTGGAAGAACAGATCTTTGGTGCCCAACCTGCAGACTGAGGGCCACATTCAAAAGAGAACTTGTTAGTAGTTTTAGTTTAGCCTAAACGTATATAAATCTTAGTGAAGATAAATCCATTCTGTTGTACAGCTTTAGAACCAGCATGGGGCTGACTGTCATGGAAGTCGTTCTCATTTGGTTAAAGGCACCTGGGACTTTAATATCTACATTGTGATGTGTACTCATCAGGTTACTACACTGCTGGCTAGTTCATAACCAGTTTTCCATTACCAATAAGATTTAGCAGGGTTTTCAGAGTGCTTGATAGGCCTGCTGCCTCTTGTCTTTTTCCTACACAAGTTCCTTTATCCACTGTCCAACAGAAAATTGGTCAGCTTTGCCTCTGAATGAGTAAAGGCCACTCAACCTTCTTCTATCCTAGGTTAATGGGTGGGACTGCGGCCTCATGTCACATGGGTCTGTTGCTTGCTTCTGTATTAGAGGCAACAAGGAGCTTACAGTAAGTGGCATTTAGAATATTGTCCCAGCACCTTTTACAGACTTACAGCTAATGTTCCCATAACACTCCATTATCCTCATGCTTAAAACCTCCCTGTAGACAGAGTTTTGCACTAGAGCTATAACAATAAAGTATATAGGCTGCCCCTGCTGACTGTTTGAGTCTTAGCTTTCCAGTATGTTAGCCAACTGATCTCTGCTACATTCGTGGCTTTTTGTCCCCACATTGCAGCTTTTGGAGCTCTGGTGTAGTATGAGATGCAGGTTGCACATTTAGGTAAACCTAAGCGGATGCAATCCGTGACCAGATTCCACATCACTAATTTTTAAAGGGCGCCCAGAAGCGACTACAAAATTGAACTGCCATCAGGGGGCACACTTGGTTGACCATAACACATAGATGACGGCTCATTTTAAGGGTCAAGTATGTTGCTATGGGGTAGCCAATTGGTGCTGCTGGTTGCTGCCATGGCCATTATCACAGGGAGGAACAATGGGAATCTTGGCCGGTATGCTTGTTGTCATGCAACGGTTGTGTGGTTGTACCAAAGCATAGATGTGAGAGTGTAAAAAAAAAAAAAAAAAAAAACACCACCACAATCCACCAGCAGTGGAAGAAGAGGGAGGCAATAAGGCAAGTGGCTCTGTCTGGGGTTTCCATCTCCCCATACCTCAGGGTAAATGGTGATTTGCGTTTTCAGGTTTTCTGAGCCAATCAAGGGGATCTAGGACCGTACATGCAATGATCAATTAAGACCACCATCATCATATGTATAAAAAAATCTTTATAATCTAAACAACATTTATCTTTATTTTATTTATTTCAGGTACTTATATAGCGCCGTCAATTTACACAGCGCTTTACACATACATTGTACATTCACATCAGTCCCTACCCTCAAGGAGCTTACAACCTAAGGTCCCTAACGCACATTCTTACATATACTAGGGCCAATTTAGACAGGAACCTACCATCATGTCTTTAGAGTGTTTTTATTTTATTTTATTTTGGCTTTGTCACATTGGCAGTGCATTAGCGGTTCACGGAATCCTTTTACCTGTTGCGTGGAGGAGTTGCTTTAGGGGAGAGGCTAATAACATGGATGACATTCTCTGTCAGAGCTATAATCAGCCTGCAAGTGGTTAACCTCTGTAATCCATCACCCCCACCTCCTCTATATTTCTCTGGCATTCTCACATGAGTGATTCTTGTATTCTCTTTCTCCGCATTGTGCCTGAACCAATTCTTGCATCCCAGGCAGCTCTCCTTCCATTACTGTAATTAGTTTCAGTGCAGGCTTGCAGGATGAATTTGCAGCAGTGGCGGGGCAGGGGGTGGGCGCGTCCTTCTAAATCACATGACTGACATCACTGGACTCATAAATAAACTAATAGATGTGACATGAGGCATACTCCCTGTATTGATTCCCACCTCTGCCCATCCAGACAGCTCACTGATACAGGCCTTTGGGAGGAGGAGGGGGGTTCAATGGGAGAGCTGGATTTATAATAAATCGGCTGTCTTAATTAAAGAGTACCTGTGCTGTAGTGATATTGCTGTGAAGGATACCAGGGGAAAAATTATATAGTTGATATGTCTTCAGCTATGAGGGTTTTTGTGTATTTTAGCAGTGTTTGGCCATACTATAGCTCCGCACATTGCTACCTTGTTACCATGGCTGGTCTAAGACATCAGATTATTAGGTTCCCATAGTTGCTAATGGTCCTGCAGATGGGTTTTAGCAGCCCTCTTTGAATTGCTTGAGGAAGCTCCCCAAACTTGCAAGATTGGCTTTGCAGAACTACCATATTGGTGGTGTCAGCCTGAGGTAAAGAAGGGCTCTTTTTTTTTTTTCATATTTCCTCTTGAGCATCTGGATGTCCATCATGTCCAAGCCCAACTCGCAGTTTTGCCACAAGACCTAAAAAATCTAAGTCTGGGAACAATTCTTTTTTACAATGAAGAGGTGCTCCTACTTGTCAGAGTGGCCAACCGGACTCAGGATATTTTAAACACTTGGATTGAGAACCTTGCCTCTTGGGGCTACAAGATGGAGTTCTGGTCTTTGCCTCCACCCAACATAATGGTAGTAAACCTGCCATTGTCCCACAAAAGAGGGCAGATCTTAATGCTGCGCCAGCAACCCCAGTTCCATAGGCTAAAAGATTTATACTTTAATCCTTTTACCTTTTACTGTTCCCAGAGCAAAAAAAAAAGGGGGGGGGGTCATCCTATTCTGGATATGAAAATACTCAACACATTCCTTGGGTTTAAAAATTCCACTTGGAATCTGCCTGCTCCGTCATTACTTCACTTAAGTCTGCTGACCTCTGTGGACATCAAGGATGGTTACTTACAAATCCCAATTTATTTTCTCCACATCCATGCTACTTGTGTTTTGCTGTACATGAAGATGAAGGTAAAACACCTTGAGCCTTTACAACCAGCTTAATGGGGACAAATCAAAGTTTATAATCAAAGTTTATCAAACATATGGACAATACAATTCAAAGGCTCAGGATGGAAAATTGGTTGCTTCTTTTTTTTAAACAAAATTCTTCCGGAATATGGGTTGGTATGGCAGTCCAACAAAAATTCTCTTAATGAGTTAATGATGAGCACAATAAATAATCTGTCAAACAATCATTCATTATTTTCATTGAAAAATCTAACTGTGTATTGCAAGCTTTAGATCAGGGATCCTCAAACTACAGCCCTCCAGCTGTTGCGGAACTACAAATCCCATTAGGCATTGCAAAACTCTGACATTCACAGACATGACTAGGCATGATGGGAATTGTAGTTCCTAAACACCTGGAGGGCCATAGTTTGAAGACCCCTGCTTTATATTCGGTATCCTGTAATGTTCTTTCACTGTATCAGGAGATAAGGGGACATTCTCCACAATGGGGACAGAGATCACAAATTTTTCCCACTCTTTTCCAAGCTAAAAACAGGAGAATAGTCTTGAATTTCACTTTCAGGTCAGTCTAGGACACAGCTCAGTGTGTCGCCCTTTCATTCTTCCAGTGCAGATTGCTGTGCCAACAATTAAAGCTCAACAGCAGCCGGTATAAGAACTTGTTAAAGCTGAAGTTTGATCTGCCTTTATTATGCCTACCTTGGTTCCTCCCTTCCCCCTCAACAAGGTCATGACCTTTTTCAAATAAAACCTTTTTCTCTTTTATTGCCCACCTTTTTTTAGTCCCAGTGATCTCATCCCTGGATCTTTGTATTTCACTATACAATGCAGGCAGAATGTGGCTGGTGGGATGGGCTGGCACTGGTAGGGTGCTCCATGAAAACATCACAGCACCCTGCACCAGTACTCCTATCAAGAGTCCATGGCCCTGGTGCAAGCAGTGGGCTGGTTCTTGGGAGGAGTTATACAAATATCACAATGCCTTGATAGGTGGATGTCAGTCTGGAGGAGTGGGCATTCCTAGGCAGGCCTTATTTGCATGCAGACCGCTTTAGGTATCGCCCATATGTGATGCTGAGCCTCCATGTTTGAAAGAACTAAAACCCAATGAATGGAAGGGGAAGACCAGGGGCAGTCAGGAAAAGAGGCAGATTCTAATGCACATTGTGGGATGTTCACAGTGTTCAGTGAAATCAGAGTGAGCAATTTCAGTAGAGAAGAGGAGAGAAGCCTGTACAACTGTGTAAGGCTGGAGTTTGCTGTCAGAGCCGTTTTTGTGGTGTGTTTTTGCACACGTGAACCACTTCAGCTCCCCCTCCCCCCCCCCCCCCTCATAACCAGGACATTTTTAACGATACGGCACTGCGTCGCTTTAATTGACAATTGCTCGGTCATGCTGCACTGTACCCAAATAAAATTAATGTCCGTTTTTTACCACATATAGAGCTTCCTTTTGGTGGTATTTGATCACATCAGATCACATGGGATAGATTTATGGAATTTGTATTTTTTTTTTTTTTACTAGTAATGGCAATTTTTAGCGAGACTGCGACATTGCGGCGGACAAATCTGACACTAATGCCGTGTACACACGGTCCGACTTTCCAACGGGAAAGCCTCCGTCGGAATTTCCGACGAAAAAATAAAGAACCTGCTCTCTATCTAAGTCCGTTGGAAATTCAGACAGAAACAGTCCGATGGAGCATACACACGGTCGGAATATCCGACCAAAAGCTCCCATCTGACTTTTTCTGATGGAAATTCTGACCGTGTGTACGCGGCATTAGTGACACTTTTTGAGGACTAGTGACACCAATGCTAAAAATATGAACTGTTTTATTGTACTAATGACACTGGCAGGGAAGTGGTTAACATCAGGGGCGATCAAAGGGATAAATGTGTTCCCTAGGGGGTGCTTGCTAACTGTGGGGGAGGTGCTTTGACTCTCGGAAGCGATCATCAGGTGCCAGCGAACATTGGGGCTGCTGGGCCCGCTGATTGGCTCCCGCTGTGTCCAATCACAGCGGGAGCGGGTCACTGGCGGCACGTATGCGCACCCCAGACCCAAAGGAAAAAAAAATGCTGATTTGGGAGCGGTCCTGAAGTGGGTAAATGCACATTTTAGGCCTGAAGATTTTAAAATCCCCACACATTATATATTTTCAGGAAGTGTGTAGACCAAAAAGCAGAGAACAAAATGATAGTAGTTCTAATTTTTTACCACATTATATTGGTGCAACGGTTTATGAAGCCCATATTTTCAGTGAAAAATACAATAAAGTTCATTTTAGGCCAATCAAATGCAATATATTGCATGCTGAGCTCTAAAATTGTACATGTCTGTGAATTGGTGACAAATTTTGGTACGCTATTAAAGCTATTCTTTAAAAGCAGTAGGTGATCCGTTTTAGAGTTAACCATGAATGATGGCATATGGAGTGATACCCAATATGTGTACCGCAAATGGAGACACCCTTGATGCATGTGTGTGTGTATTCATTTGTACATCATAGGGCAAGAACAGGGGCGTATCTACCGCGAGGTAAGCAAGGCATTTGCCTTGGGTGGCACCACTTCCACTTCCCATCTTTTCGGTGTTTGTACCAGGATGATGCCTCATCGCAGTATTGTTTTTGAGTCGGCGTTCAGCTCCCTTGTAATACCAATTGATGTGGCTTACTAGACACCCCCCATCCCTCCCCTATCGTCGCCTTCCGTGGCTTTCTTAGGCTGTCCCGTCCCACTGGGAGACCTGAGCAAGCACCCAGGATGTCCGCAATCTGTCCGCACAGCTGGGATTGGCTTTGATCTGCTGTTCACAACAGTAAACCAGAAGCAATGACATGATATCACTTCCGGTTTACTCTGAAACCATCGACGCCATTTTTAAAAAATCTAAGATTGGTGTTTTGAATGCTTTTAAGGACAGAGGAGGGATTTGGGATCTTATAGACCCCAGGTTGATCCATAAAGAGTACCTGTCACATGCCTATTGCTGTCACAAGGATTTTGACATTTAATGTTTCAGGGTCTGATGAGGAAGCCGCAGCTGTTCACTATGAACCGTATGGGACATATTTAGATGGGGGGGGCCCAAAATTTAGTCTTGCCTAGGGCAGCACAAAACCAAAACACACCACTGGACAAGAGTGTTTTTGAAACTTTTTTTTTGTGCCCCCCATCACTACTGCCAATTAAGATCCTACACCAGGGCCTACTGTAAAATTTGCAGCAAGGAAAGTGAGAAACCTCTCCCATTCTTCTGGCTCCACTCCACTTGGTCTGTCTGAAAACTGACACCTTTTTTTTACCATGGAGCTGTAGTTGTGAGGGGTACAGATTCTCTGGTTGCAGGCCAGGTCCATCAGGGTCACTCAACACACCAGGCCCAAAAAACCTAAGGGGACAAGGTGAGTGGTCCTGGCGAGGAACTCTCTGCCACCACCAAACTAGCCAACCCTCCTTCTGCTGGCCACCATCAGTTTATCAACCAAGGAAGTCTCTGAGGTTACTTCCCAGGTATAGGCTACTCTGCAATCCACCAGAATAAAGCAAATCAGCCCATGTCCTTCCAGAGCTCTTCTTTACTGAATAAAGAGTTGTAACATAAGTCCATTTGGAGTGTGATTCCATCTTCCATGGCTGGTAAAGTTCAGTGTTCTTGCCCACCAACTGAGTTCTCCCTCAAAAGTTTTCCAGTATTAAGGTTGCACCCATAAAGGAATGTGCAGATGCCATCCCCCTGAAGGGGAAAACTGATTTAGAAAAGATCTACTTAATCTTGTCTGAGGCCCTAATTCATATCAGAGTGTCAGGTAACCACCTCTACTTTTCCCGTGCAGACCTACTCTTCCTCTTGTGGACTAACTCTTCTCCACCTTGACTCCACTCTTCCTGCCTATTTATACCCTAAGCTGACAAAGGAAATGGGGGATCCCTAAAAGAAACTAAGTAGACTTATACCCAATATGGAACTGTGACAGGGTTCTACATGGTTCTAGCTGTCTCCAACTGCTTCTATAGCATATTTGCTGGTTCTTGTAGCAAGCCTATAGTTTTAACCATATCCTGCTGAATGTCTGCCGCCTGACAGCTTCTTATAGCCAAACATGAACACAAAGTCTTTAATGCCGTATGTCGTAGCCTTCAACAAGCGTTATTGATTAATGCAGTACATCCAGAGTACTACCACCTCAAGACTGGGCATTTCACAAGTTTCATCCTCTTGCGATTATTTGTACAGATCGGTAAGATGGTAAAATGCATTAGGTAAGTCTTAAGGAGGTAGCACTCAGGATATACTACATTGATTAGTAAAGTTTGTTCAAGATGGTGACCTACCGGAGTGCCTCTTGTGTTCATGTTCAGCATTCAGTTGATGATGGAGCGAGCTCCAGGGACAAGCACTTGGTGTGCCTACAGTGGAAGAAACTTGGTTGGAACTTGGATGTATTGAGAATCTGGATGCTCGTCTGAGCTTTCTATAGTATTGCATTTCCTGAATACAACATGGGGCCACTTGATGTTGGCCAAGACTGCACTTGAAGTTCCATATAAAGTTGACCACCAATGTGCTAGAGGCTGCAGCCTCACCCAGATGGTGCAATAAATATCCTGATGAATAGGCTGCAGAGGGTTATACGATACTCACATTAAAGCCAAACTAAGGAATATTTGGCAGGTCACTGAATGATTTAATTTGTTGGACATTCTTTAATGCAGACCTCCTTTCAACGTATGGCTCTGCAGAGTAATCAAGTGTTTTAGATAATGGATAGTCAATGACCAGTGTGGCTTTATTCATTCTTTAAAGATGTCCTCCCCATGTGATGGTTCAGTGGAGGCTCTCTCTGTCTCTTTGTTTATGTAGGGGATCTCTATGAGGAGCTTCTTGCAGTCTGGGGGGGAGAATGCTCTTTTATGGCTTCTAGGAGCTGTCCCTAGTTGTCTGTCATTGAGCCAGCTTACACTGCTGTGTCTGTCTTGACTATAAATCAAACAGCTGTCTCTACTGCTCAGTGAATTGTAGAGTCCCTGTCTCTGACTAGCAATTAGATGTCTTTGGGGCTGTCACTGGCTCTGATACAGTTTATCTTTATGAGTTTTCTAATGCCCCATACACACGATCGGGATTTCCGACGGGAAAAAGTCTGTCAGAAATCACGACAGGAAAAAAGAGAACCAGCTCTCTATCTTTTGTTGGCCGTATTTGGCCATTTTCCTGTTGGAAAAAATCCGATGGAGCATACACACGGTCGGGATTCCCAACCAAAAGGTCTCATCTGACTTTTTCCGACAGGAAAACCAATCGTGTGTACGGGGCATTATACTGTGTTTTGCAGCTATCAGGTCTTGAGCTGTCTCTTATTCTCAAAGAGCAGTTCTAGTTCCAGCACTTAGACTGCCTAGAGAAAAAAAAAATTCTGGCCTGTCTGCCAATGGATAAATTGTCTTACCTCTCTCTGGTACTGTATCTCTAACATAGACACACCCTCAAGATTTTCAAAAGCAGTGAATGCATGCTTCCCAATATTGTGGTCCCAGATCCTGAGACACTGTTACTCCAAAATTAGCAGTCTGTCCACTTTTCGGGTGGGTGTGGCCAAATCACCCCCTTTTATGGGCTTGTCATGTCCAGACACAGCCTCTAAATATGTTGGGACTGCCCATCATGCCAACTTTTATGGGGTTGGTCCTACCAAAGCATAAATATGCGAGGATCATCCATTTGTGTATTTCAATACCCATCTTATCTTGTCTGTCTATGACCAGTTTCATGATCCTTGTATCCATTGCAACCTTACTGAGCTGTCTCTATTGCCCTATAGTTGTCTCATCCTGTCTATTGAAAACCTTTTCATTGTATCCTGTGTCCATCTCTTAAAAGAAAGTGTCTGTTTTTCTTTACTCATCTTGTCTATCGCCGAGGTTGCCTACCTCTGATCTAGAACTTGTCTGTGGCTAATCTGTTACTCTTGTGCTGTTTTTGGGGAACCTGTCTTTGTTGCTGTATAGTTGTCTCATCCTGTTTATCATTTATCTAGAACCTGTCTCTCTGGTTCCCCATTGTCATCTTTTTCTGTCTTTGAGGGAGTTGTCCTTGTTTTTCAATATCCATCTCATCTTGCCTGTCTAGGACCTGTCTCTTGATTTTTGTAACTTTCACAACCTTAGTAGGCAGTCTTGGTGGCCACTAGTTGTTTCATTCTGTCTATCTAGAACCTACATCTGGCTCGCTGTGTCTGTCTCCTGCCGTCTATGAGGGAGCGGTCTGTTTTTCTATTCCCACCTCATTTTGTCTGACTGGTCTCTGGTTCCCTATATCTGTGTCATGCTATCTTTGAGGAAGCTATCTCTTGTCCTATATTCATATCATCTTGCCAATCTTCTAGAACCTGTCTCTGGTTCATCATTTCTGTTTTTAATAACAGTTTATGAGAGAGCTGTCTGTTGCCCTATAAACATATTTTTCTGTCTGTCTGGGACCTCTCTTGATAACCATCACAAGAACCTAGAACCGGTCTCTGGTTCCCTGTGTCCATCTCTTGCTGTCTGTGTTTTTCAAAATCTATCTCATCTGGTCTGTCTAGGACCTGTCTCTTCATCCTGGCAACCATCACAACCATAGTAAGCTGTCTGAGCCTATAGATGTCTCATCCTATCTATCTAGAAACACGGCATTGCTGCACACAGCTTGCATAGGCAACCTGTTGAACCTATCTTTGGTTTGCTGTGTCCATCTCTTGCTGTTTGTTCTTTTCAGCATCCGTGTTATCTGGTCCATCTAGGACTTGTCTATAGTTCCCCACATCTGTCTAAAGCTGTTGTTAGGTATAGGGCAAGGAGACTGATCCCTTATCTAAAACCTGTCTACGGTTTTCCATATTGGTCACATACTGTAGGTCTTGGAGAGAGCGGTCTCTGATGCCCTATACCCATCAACTTCTGTCTGTCCCGGACCTGTCTTGATTCTTGTAAGCTTCGCAAACTTAGTGAGCTTGTCTGTTGACTTATAGTTGTCTCATCTGGTCTATAGTTGTTTCATCCTATCTATCTAGAACCTGTCTCTGGATCCCTGTGTCTATCTCTTGCATTCTATAAGGAGTTGACTGTGTTTTTTCAATATTTATCTCGCCTGGTCTGTCTAGGACCTCTCTCTTGACACTTGCAACCATAGAGTCCTAGTTTCCCTATAGTTGTCTCATACTGTCTATGTAGAACCCATCTCTGCTTCCATGTCAATCTCCTGCTGTCTTGAAGGAGTTGACTGTGTTTCTCAATGTCTATCTCGCCTGGTCTGTCTAGGACCTGTCTTTTGGCCCTTGCAACAATCTTTGAGAGAGCTGTCTGTCTGGGAGCTGTCTCTTGATACCCATCACAACCTTCGTGAGCTGTTTCTATTAGCCTATAGTTGTCTCATCCTGGCTATGTAGAACCTGTCTCTGGTTCCCTGTTTCCATCCCTTTTGCGGTCTGTGTTTTTAAAAATCTTTCTCATCTGGTCTGTATAGGTCCTGGTTGCCCTATAGTTGTCTCATATTATCTATCTAGAACCCGTCTCTTGTGCATTTTGAGGGAGCTGTCTGTTGTTCTATACCCATCTCATCTTGCCGGTCTCGGACTTGTCTCTGGTTCTCCATACGTCTCATGCTGTTTTTGAAGGAGCTGTCTGTCTTTTATACCCATCTCATATGGTCTCTCTAGGACTTTTCTCTGGTTCCCCCGTATCTGTCTCATACTGTCTTTGAGGGGGAGGTCTCTTGCTCTATACTCAGTCATCTTGTCTATCTAGGTCTTGTCTTTAAATCCCCCCCCCCATCTATTTCTATCTTCAAGGGAGCAGTCCCTCCTGCCCTATGCCCTTCTCATCCTGTCCTATCTAGGACCTGTCTCTGGTTCCCTGTGTCAATATCATGCTGTCTTTAGGAGAGCTTTTTTTTTCTTATATCCATTTCCTCTGGTCTATCTAGGACTCCTCTCTGGTTCCCCAGATCTGTTTTGTACTCTTCTCAAGGGAGTGGCCTCTCTTGCTTTATACCCATCTCATCTCATCTTGTCTGTCTAGGACTTGTCTCTATTTCCCCATATCTGTCTTATGGTTTCTTCAAGGGAGTGGTCTCTTTTGCTCTATACCCATCTCATCCTGTCCAATCTAGGACCTGTCTCTGGTTCTCTCTGTCCATCTCATACTATCTTTAAGGGAGTTGTTTTCTATACCCATTTCATCCTGTCTGTCTAGGACTTGTCCCTGGTTCCCCATATCTATTTCATACTGTTCTCAAGGCAGCGGTCTCTCTTGCTTTATACCCAACTCATCTTGTCTGTCTAGGACTTGTCTTTGGTTCTCCCAATTCTGTCCCAGATTGTCTTGAAGTGAGCGGTCTCTCTTGCTGTATACTCATCTTGTCTAACCAGGATTTATCTTCGCTTCCCCTTATCTGTCTCATGCTGTCTTTTTTCTTTTTACCAATCTCATATGGTCTGTCTAGGACACCTCTATGGTTCCTCATATCTGTTTTGTACTGTTCTCAAGGGTGCGGTCATCCTTGCTTTTTAGGACTTGTCTCTGGTTTCCCATATCTGTCATATTGTATCTTCAAGGGAGTGGTCTCTTTTGCCCTATACCCATCTCATTTTGTCCTATCTAGGACCTGTCTCTGGTTCCCTGTGTCCATCTCATGCTGTCTTTAACGGAGTTGCTTTCTATACCCATTTCATCCTGTCTGTCTAGGACTTGTCTCTGGTTCCCCATAGCGGTCTCATACTGTCTTCGAGGGAGCGGTCTCTCTTGCTCTATACTCATCTCATCTTGGCTGTTCAGGACTTGTCTCTGATCCCCCTACCTATCTCTAGCTTTCTTCAAGGGAGTGTCTCCTCTTGCCCTATACCCATCTCATCATGTCTATCTAGGACCTGTCTCTGGTTTCCCCCTATCCATCTCATGCTGTCATTAAAGGAGCTGTCTCTGGTCCTGTCTTCTGCTCTGCAGCTGGGAGGGAGATCCTGTGGCTGGGAGAGGAGGAGAAGGAGTGGCCACTGGCTGGAGAGAGTGAGAGACATTGAGATAAGCAGAGGGAGGGACAGGCAGACAGAGAGAGAGAGTGAATGCAGAGGTAGAGGATCTCACACAGGCAAGATCTGTTCAGATTGTCTCAGGTAAGGGCTGCTGTGACCCTTCCAGGGCATTGCATGTCTATGTGCAGAGTGTAGTGTGGTGTGTAAGTGTCTGAGTGCTGCATGCATTTTCTGAATTGCAAGCATTCTGGGTGATTGACAGCTCCCTCTGTCATGATTTTCCTCTTTCTGTATACACAACAAAATGTTTGCATCTATGGGCATTGCAGATTGGGTTGCCATCTGTCTGTGCGCAAGCCCAGATTGCACTGGGGTGCCTTGTGTTTGTGTGGGAATGTGTAGGTGTGTGCACAGCTGGGCATGGGGTGGGGGGTGGTAGTTGCTGGAAACATAAGAGGAGAGGATAGAAGCTGTATGCATAGCCAAGGAAAATCCGAAGACAAACACAGAGCTATGAGTTGGATAGGAGCTGACAGTGCTGAAGAAAGTAACCGTCATTAGATAATTGAGATGACAGAGATTGCTTAGGTTGAAAATTGTAGCCGTATGTTTAAAGGTTAGATCGTTGAATGCTAATGAGTAAAAGTGCAATTCTGGGTTGTCACTGCTCTGATATGCAATACTTAATGACTACTCTGGGTTGCAATTTTTAGGCTTGACATGTTTAACCCACTTGCAATTTTTCAGTATGGAATTAGGAGGTGATCCCTCAAGCTTTAAACTGGGGTTATGGTTTCCATCAATGCGTCAACTTCACATTGTATGACCATCAACAGGACAAGATACAAATTGTTTGTTTATTTTTTTTACCCTATTAGAAGTATTTTTCAATGATTTCAATACCTATAATTATTGGGAACTTTTATAAACTGTAAAATAGCAACAAAAAGGTTATTTCTAATTGGGTAAAAGGTCCCCGTGGATGGTCAAGGAATTAAGAGAATTTGAGTTTTTCTGTTGCTTTGATACGCAACGTTTTTTAGAACACAGTTCTAGGATTGATGTGGCCGTAATATGCAGTGCAACCATGAGGAATGAGGCTGAATTATGTTGGTATTGCTGAAGGCCCTTGAGAGATGCCATTATTTTGGGAATACTTTGTGTTGATCTACAAAATTTTAATTGATGTGTTATCGGTAAACCGTGTCTTGGCATAATCTACTTTTGCTGTTTAAGGTATACAATGTCTTGATAGGTAGACAGTGTCTTGATAGGTAGACAGTGTCTTGATAGGTAGACAGTGTCTTGGTAGGTAGACAGTGTCTTGGTAGGTAGACAGTGTCTTGGTAGGTAGACAGTGTCTTGATTTAGAAGATCTAATATTTTTAGATGAGGTGGCATTCATGAGCCGTGCTTTAGTAAAAAAAAAAAAAAGTTGCAGTTTTTGGTTTGTTGTGATAAATAATCTAGATGGTTTTAGTTTTAAAATACAAATCATCTGCTAAATTGAGTTAATGTGGTATTGTACTGTGCCATATCAACCAAAACCTTACATCTTAAGGGACTCGACGCCGAATCTCGTATCAACGCAGCTTCACCCAGCTGTTAACACTGTATTAAACCAAACTTGGTGTATCTTTTGACATTTCATACAAAATCGGTATGGAATTTTACTTCCATCTGATTTGCACTGAATTTTTTATTTATTTTTGAAAGAGCTGGCCATGCTTTTTTTTTTTTTTGAGAATGTGTCAGTGTACATGCTTGTGTGTTTTGGGTAGAAGTCAGTGACTTGCAAAATTTAATTTGATGCTACATTTTGGTACAGTGCTTTGGTTTAGGATGAGGATCTACACAATGGGGTTTATTTACTAAAGCAGGAGAGTGCAAAATCAGTCTCACTTCTGCAGAGAAACCAATCGGCTACTAGCCTCAGCTTGTTGAATTAAAGCGGAGGTCCACACAAAAATGGAACCTCCGCTTTTTTCGGAACCCTCCCCCCCTCTGGTGTCACATTTGGCATCTTTCGGGGGGGGAGGGTGGTGCAGATACCTGTATCATACAGGTATATGCACCCACTTCTGGGCATAGACTCCCGCGAGTCACGCCCTCCCCCCCCCCCGCTGTCTTCTGGGAAACACACAGGTCCCAGAAGATCGCGGGGATCAGTTAGGACGCACAGTGCGACTCGCGCATGCGCAGTAGGGAACCGGGAAGTTAAGCCGCAACGCTTCACTTCCTGATTCCCTCACCGAGGATGGCGGCTCTATTGATCGGCTTCGGCTGCCAACATCGCGGGCACCCGGGACAGGTAAGTGTCCATTTATTAAAAGTCAGCAGCTGCAGTATTTGTAGCTGCTGGCTTTTAATATTTTTTTTTTAGGTGGACCTCCGCTTTAAGCTTTGGCAATAAAACCATGAAGCTCATTGGTTTCTATGCAGACGTGAGTATATGATTTTGCACTCTCCAGCTTTAGTAAATAACCAACAATGTCCTGCATCTAATGGCACTGATCTGCATGGTTTGGGCACAAATATATTTAGTTACAGCGTTTTGGTTTGTGGCAAATGTGTTTTGTGTAGAGTACACAGAGCTGCAATGCTTGGAATGGCTTGACCTTTATATATAGTTTTGGCACTCTGTAGGGTGCATTGCTGTCTTTGAATGGATGTAGAATTGCTATGCAATGGATTTGATTTACTAAAACTGGAGAGTGCAAAATCTGGTGCAGCTGTGCATGGTAGCCAATCAGCTTCTAACTTCAGCTTGTTCATTTAAGCTTTAACGACAAAAAACCTGGAAGCTGATTGGTCTCTACGCAGCGCTGCACAAGATTTTGCACACTCCAGTTTTAGTAAATCAACCACCAATGTGTTGGTGCAAAATATAGGATATCTAATTTATTGAGATTTAAATTGAGTAGCAATGGTTGGGTGGACACGACATTGACGTGCAGTGTACTGGTAGGGAGTATGTTGATGTGCAATGTTTTGATTTGAAGCACTGATAGGGTGTGTGGGTACAGTGTGAGGTGCAGTGTTTTAGATTGATGTGGCACTAAAATACAATTTGTTGCTGAGACGTAAGTTAAGGAGCAATAGTTGGGTGGATACAACATTAATATGCAGTGTGCTGGCATAGCGTATGTTGATGTGCAATGTTTGACTTAAAGCATTTGATACGGTGTGTTAGCAGAGTGCAGTGTTTTTAGATTGATGTGGCACTAGAATACAATTTGTTGCTGAGTCGTAAGTTGAGTAGCAGTGGTTGGGTGGATGTGACATTGATCTACAGTCTGCTGGAGTAGGTTGACGTGCAATGTTTGACTTGAGACATTGATACAGTGGGTACATTGAATTTGAGGGCATTGCTTAAGGAGCTGAAGATTTTTACTCCAAATATGTAGACGTGTTCACCCAATTGCGTGCGTAGATGAAATCCACTTAAATTTTGCTTTTCATGATTGCATAATTCCATTTGAGCGGGGATCTGTTATCTCTTCCGGCTCTTCCAGACCCAATATGTGTCTTGATATGGCATTAATATAGGTTGTGTTGCTATGACGTATATAATACAAAGATTTCCTGGTGCACCCTCCAGATAGTGAACAGAAAAAGGGTGATCTAAACAGTTTTTGAGGTTTTGATTAAAAATAGGTTTTGGTTACATACTTGGTACAACAATGTGGCTTCACTTGTATTTGCACAAGTCCCTAACTGTAAATTTATCTGAGCTTCCAGTAGAGCTGGGCAATTTTTTCCTCTAAATAAATTTGCGTTTTTTTTATAAAAAACTCGATTTACGATTCAAATCGATTCCCCCCCCCCCCCCATTTAAAACAAAATAACTGGAGGGTGTGTTGAAATGTCTGCACCCTGAAAATGATGGACACCGCGCCGGTCCTGAGGAGCTGCGGGCAGGAGTTTTTAGGCGAGGCTGCGGCTTCGGCCTTGTCCGGTGCCTTTTCCTAGGATCGCGGCAGATTGACTTCTCCCCTGCACACCCCGGAGAGGCCACCAAGGCAGGAGGGACACAGGAGGGTCAGTTATGAGGGTCCGCACCCGGTAGCAGGAGGACTCTAGCGCCGGTCCTGAGGAGCTGCGGGCAGGATTTTTTTAGGCGAGGCCGCGGCTTCGGCCTAGTCCGCGGCTACGGCCAGCCTCGCGGCCCTTTCCCGGGATCGCGGCTGACTGACTGCAAAATGTATTGTACGCTTACGCTATACTGAAGAGGGGGAGAGAAAAAAATCTAAAAAATCGATTTTTTTGAAAATATGAATCGATTTGACCTACCAACTCGATTTTTAAATTGTATCGATTTTTTTCCCAGCCCTAGCTTCCAGCATAGGGCATAGATATAGCCAGGGGGCATTGCTAGGATTGTGAAAGACTTGGGGCACCTGCAGCTACAGCGTAGCAGAAAATAGGGGAAGGTCTTTCCTCCCAGGCTTCTCCTATATTACACATTAGAGCCGTGGAGGAGCCTAGTAGAGCTTCCCTTGGTCGCTTGATCCTAGACATGCAATCAATCTTAGCTCTGTATGTGAGCTGCAGGGAACACAAAATTGCATTTCAGCATCAAGAATCTGGGCACCCAGCAGGAGATGAGGGACGTGTGACCCACGCTAGCAATGCCCATGGATAAAGTAACAAGTTGGAGGTAACCCAGTCCTCTTCATGGGTGCAGCAACACCCCAGAAGCTGACACTCCTTCAATGTACCCCCAGTCCTAATCGAACAGCAAAAAATCTAAAACTGCATTTGGTGTATATGTATGTAAAGTATGTGTGTGTGTATATATGTGTGTATGTGTGTGTGTATATATATATATATATATATATATATATATATATACATACACACACACACACACACGCCACTTTATTAGGTACACCTGTTCAATTTCTGGGTAACACAAATTGGTAATCAGCCAATCACATGGCAGCAACTCAATGCATTTGGGCATCTAGATGCGGTGAAGACAACTTTCTAAATTTCAAACCGAGCATCAAAATGAGGAAGAAAGAGGGGATTTAAGTGACTTTGAACGTGGCATGGTTGTTGGTGCCAGAGGGGCTGGTGTGAGTATTTTTTTTAAACGGCTGATCTGCTACAGAGAATGATCTGCATACAGAGAATGGCCCGAAAAAGTGAAAATATCCAGTGAGCGGCAGTTGTGTGGAGGAAAATGCCTTGTTGATGTCAGAGGAGAATGGGCAGACTGGTTTGAGATGATAGAAAGGCAACAGTAACTCAAATAACCACTCGTTACAACCAAGGTATGCAGAGTACCATCTCTGAATGCACAAAACACATTGAACCTTGAAGCAGATGGGCTACAGCAGCAGAAGACCACGTGCCACTCCTGTCAGCTGAGAACAGGAAACAGAGGCTACAATTCACACAGGCTCACCAAAATTGGACAATAGAAGATTGGAAAAATGTTGCCTGGTCTGATGAGTCTTGCTTTCGGCTGCGACATTCAGATGGTAGGGTCAGAATTTGGCGTAAACAACATGAAAGCATAGATCTATCCTGCCTTGTATCAATAGTTCAGGCTGGTGGTAGTGGTGCAATGGTGTGGGGGAAAATTTATTGGCACGCTTTGGGCCCCTTAGTACCAATTGAGCATAGTTTAAATGATACGGCCTACCAGAGTATTGTTGCTGACCATGTCCATCCCTTTATGACTACAGTGTTCCCAT
Source organism: Rana muscosa (assembly GCA_029206835.1). Taxonomy (NCBI): domain Eukaryota; kingdom Metazoa; phylum Chordata; class Amphibia; order Anura; family Ranidae; genus Rana; species Rana muscosa. The sequence continues at coordinate 324,004,107 of CM055118.1, read as the reverse complement.
CTTCTGATGGCTCCTTCCAGCAGGATAATGCACCATCTCACAAAGCTCCAATCATCTCACCACTGCTTTCTAGAACATGACAATGAGGTCACTGTACTCCAATGGCCACCAGAGTCACCAGATTTCCATCCAATAGAGCATCTTTGAGATGTGGTGGAACGGGAGATTCGCATCATGGATGTGATGCTATCATGTCAATATCGACCAAAACCTCTTAGGAATGTTTCCAACACCTTGTTGAATCTATACTATGAATTAAGGCCGTTCTGAAGGCAAAAGGGTGTCCAACCCTGTACTAGCAAGATGCACCTGATAGTGTGTGTGTGTGTGTGTATGTATGTGTGTGTGTATTGTGACAGCAGGAAGGTAAAGTCACCTGGTTGCATCCAGGGGGGTAGATATATTTCGCCCAGATTCAGGCTTTACGCCGACTTATACAACTAGGTGGAGAGTTGTATAAGCCCAGCTGAGGCTAGTGGGCTCATGGATGACTCATACCTCTAGGGAGAGTGTGGGGCGTCGTGCAGACAGGGAGTTGATGAGACCAGCTGAAGCTTGTCAGCTCATTTAGGCCTCTATAAGAACTCCCAGATTCATTAGGTGTTTGCTCATGCCTGGAACCAGACCTGTGTGGACTTCCTGGAGAGAGTGAACCCCTGTGCGGTGAGACAAAGCCTGTGTGGCTATTTGCTTGGACATTTAAAACCAGGGACTTAGGGACTAGGACAGCACTAGGCTGATCCCAGTTGTTAGTTAGGAAACCTGTATGTTTAGTCAGAGGTCAGGTTGACCAGGATTTATTTTATTTATGTTTCTTTTGCTTTGCTGTGTTTTGTCACTGTAAATAGAAAATAAACCGCACCTTTTTGATTTTGAAAACCACAACCTCCGTTTGCTGGGCCTGTTTTTGTGTGGGGAGCCCATCCCGGGGGTCACACACACCCGCTGCCGAGCTAACCCCCTCACAGTTGGTGGAGAACCAGTGGCAGTTTTTTGTTAAGCCAGCATGGAGGAGATACTGAAGCAGCTGGCTCTAGCAAATGCCAATCAACAGCAGACAAATGCAGGCTTGCAAAAGAGCCTTGCAGCTCAACAACAGAACTTCGCAGCCCAGCAGCAAGCTCATCAACAGAGCCTTGCAGCTCAACAACAGAGCTTCGCAGCCCAGCAGCAAGCTCATCAACAGAGCCTTGCAGCCCAGCAGCAAGCTCACCAACAGAGTCTGGAAGCTCAGCAACAAGCCCAGCAGCAATCTGAGGCCCGCTTCATAGACCTGTTACAGAAGCAAGAGCAGAGACTACAACAAATGGAAGCAGTAATGCAGCAACGTCCGCAGACCAGTGAGGAAAGCCGTCCCACTAATACCGCGTCCTTTGGGGTGAGTCGTTTATTGACAAAAATGACTGGAGAGGATGATCCAGAGGTATTTTTGACCACATTTGAAAGGACTGCTGAAAGAGAAAAGTGGCCTGAGGAGCAGTGGGCTGGACTGGTGGCTCCTCTGTTAACTGGTGAATCGCAGAAGGCTTACTATGACCTAGAGCCTGACCAAGCAAAAGACTATGTGATGCTAAAAGCTGAAATATTGGCAAGGCTGGGTGTCACCCTGGCTGTCCGGGCTCAGCGTGTGCATAACTGGACTTTCCAGCTTGGAAAACCCCCCAGGTCTCAAATGTATGATCTCATTCACCTGAGCAGAAAGTGGCTACAGCCAGAGACTTTGTCCGCACCAAAGATTGTGGAACGTGTTGTAATGGATCGGTTTTTGAGAGCTCTTCCTACTGCCATCCAAAAGTGGGTAAGCCATGGAGACCCAGAGACGGCCGATGGTCTTGTGGATCGTGTGGATAAATACTTGGCTACAGAGAACCTGACGGCCTCTTCCAGAGACACTCGGACTTTCCACCCTAAGACCAGACCATCCCCAGGGGCGGATAAGAGGATTCCAAGGGGTGAGGGTGGAGAGAGTGAGAGGGTGGGAGCTCTACCCCAAGTTTGGCGAGAACAGCCTGGGAAATCAGCGGCTCAAGAGGCGGCAAGAAGGATCGTTTGCTACCGCTGCCGGCAAGCGGGACATATTGCAGCCAATTGCCCGGTTGTGGAGGAACCCATGCAGTGTGACTTTCTGACGGGCAGACGTCAGTCGCTGTGTGCGACAGTCGCATGCACTGCCATTCGAGGAACTGAGAAACATTTATGCAAAATGTGTGTTAATGGTAGAAATGTTGTGGTATTGCTGGATTCAGGTAGCCTTGTGACCCTGATAAAGGCTGAGTTAGTTAAAACAGAGGTCTTTGGGAATAGCAAGGTAGCTGTTATTTGTGTGCATGGGGACACCCGAGAGTATCCAGTGACTACAGTGTGTTTCGAGACCCCCAAAGGTACCCTCTCTCATCCAGTGGGCTTAGTATCTCAGTTACCGCATGACGCCATTGTGGGAAGGGATTTTCCGAAGTTCTGGGAACTGTGGGATGATCCTGAGCCCCCCACTGGTGCCCCTATGTACCAGGAATGTGATAGCCAGAACTCCCCTGAGAGTGGTGAGGACTCTCCGGAATTTCCCTTATCAGTATTGGCAGGGGAGACTCAAGAAACTGGAGAGGAGCCCACCTCCTCAGACGAAAACCTACCGTCTGTGGAGTTTTCTGATCTTGAGGTTCACAGGGAAAACTTTGCCACAGAACAGTTGAAAGACCCCGCCCTAATAAAGGCACGGGAAAACGTAGTGAAAATAGATGGCGAGTTAGTGAACCCAGATAATACCTGCACTTACCCATACTTCAGCGTAGAGAAGGACCTACTGTATCGGGTGGCAAAAAGGGCAGAAGAAACCGTTGAGCAGCTTGTGGTGCCCAAACCTTACAGGAAGTTGGTGTTGGAGTTGGCCCATGGGCACATTCTTGGAGGTCATCTGGGGACAGAGAAAACCCGAGAGAGGATATTACAGAGATTCTATTGGCCGGGGGTGATGAAGGACATAGAAAATTATTGTTCCTCCTGCCCTGTGTGTCAGAGGTCGGCCCCGATGCCACATTTCCGTAGCCCGCTGGTCCCTCTACCCATCATTGAGGTCCCGTTTGAGAGGATCGCCATGGATTTGGTAGGGCCTATAATCAAGTCCGCTAGGGGGCACCAGTACATATTAGTTATAATGGACTATGCCACCCGTTATCCAGAAGCGATCCCTCTCCGAAATACCTCGGCCAAAACCATAGCCAAAGAGCTATCTCTTGTGTTTAGCCGGGTGGGTATTTGTAAAGAACTGCTTACGGACCAAGGTACACCCTTTATGTCCCGGGTTATGAAGGAGCTGTGTAAATTGTTCAAAGTGACGCAATTACGTACATCTGTGTATCACCCCCAAACCGATGGGCTGGTTGAAAGATTCAACAAAACCCTAAAACAAATGTTGAAGAAAGTGGTGGATAGAGATGGAAAGGATTGGGACTGTCTACTTCCTTATCTGATGTTTGCTATTAGGGAGGTGCCCCAATCCTCTACGGGATTCTCCCCCTTTGAGTTACTGTATGGGAGACACCCAAGAGGGCTGTTGGATATTGCCAAGGAAACTTGGGAAAGTGAGAGTTCTCCCCACAGGAGTGTGATTGAGCATGTCGCCCTGATGCAAGACCGAATTGCACAGGTAATGCCCATCGTGAAGGAACATTTGGCCCAAGCGCAGTTAGCACAGCAGAGAGTGTACAACCGTGGAGCCAAGACCCGTACCTTTTCCCCGGGGAATAGGATACTGGTACTTGTCCCTACGGTTGAAAGTAAATTCCTTGCCAAGTGGCAAGGCCCCTATGAGATAATGGAAAAAGTGAGCGAAGTGAATTACAAGGTCAGACAACCAGGAAGGCGAAAGCCCGAACAGATCTATCACGTTAATCTGTTGAAAGCCTGGAGGGATAGAGAGTCCCTAGTCGCAGACACTTGGTCACCAGCTCAAACTGGTTGCGTGATTCCTGAGGTTGGAATAGCAGCCACCTTGTCACAACCCCAACAACAGGAGGTTAAGGAGTTTGTGCTTCGCAACAAGGAGGTATTCTCTGAGCTGCCGGGACAAACATCTGGGGTAGAGCATGACATCATTACCCCGCCCGGTGAAAGGGTGAAGTTAAAACCCTATCGGATCCCAGAGGCCCGACGGGAGGCAATACGGGAGGAAGTACAGAAAATGCTGAACTTAGGGGTGATAGAGGAGTCCCAAAGTGATTGGTCTAGTCCCATTGTGTTGGTGCCTAAACCGGATGGGAGCTGGCGATTTTGTAACGATTTTCGTCAGTTGAACAAAGTTACAAAATTTGACACCTACCCCATGCCACGTATAGATGAGTTGATCGACCGGCTGGGAACAGCCCGATACATGACGACTCTTGACCTCACAAAAGGGTATTGGCAAATCCCCCTGGCCAAGTCGGCCAAAGAGAAAACCGCATTTGTAACCCCAGACGGGGCGTTCCAATATAAAAGAATGCCGTTCGGGTTACAGAATGCGCCGGCCACATTCCAGCGGAAAATGGACCAGATGCTGAGGCCCCATCGGAAGTATGCTGCGGCTTACCTGGATGACGTAATTGTCCATAGCACAGATTGGGCCTCACATCTGCCAAAAGTGCAAGCAGTCCTGGACTCTGTTCGGGAAGCGGGGTTTACGGCTAACCCCAAGAAGTGTACCATTGGGCAGGAGGAGGCCAAATATCTTGGGTACACCATTGGGAGGGGAGTAATAAAACCCCAACTCAACAAAGTCGAGGCCATCCAGGGTTGGCCACGTCCCAACAGCAAGAAGCAGGTACGAGCCTTTCTGGGAATCGCTGGGTATTATCGGCGATTCATTCCCCACTTTGCTTCTAAGGCTGTGCCCCTAACCAACCTGACGAAGGGGAAAGGGCCGGTCATGATTAAATGGACCCCCGAGGCTGAGGCAGCATTCCAATTCTTGAAACAAGCCTTATGTAGCCAGCCAGTGTTGTACTCACCCGACTTCTCTAAAGACTTTGTCGTACAAAGTGATGCGTCAGATGTGGGGTTAGGAGCAGTATTGTCCCAGGTCTGGAACGGGGAAGAGCACCCAGTCATTTACCTCAGCAGGAAGTTGAAGTCCCATGAGGTAAATTACGCCACCGTTGAAAAGGAGTGTTTAGCGGTGAAGTGGGCTCTAGATTCCCTTCGGTACTACCTGCTAGGTAGGCACTTTGACATGGTTACGGATCACGCTCCGTTAAAGTGGATGGCTCAAAACAAGGAAACAAATAGAAGAGTGAATAGGTGGTTCCTGGCCCTCCAGGAATTCAACTTCACAGTAAAGCATCGCCCTGGCGTTCAAATGGGGAATGTGGATGCTTTGTCTCGAGTACATGAATGCCTGATTGCTGGTGTTCCAACCCCGAGGTTAAAACAAGAGGGGGGGGTATGTGACAGCAGGAAGGTAAAGTCACCTGGTTGCATCCAGGGGGGTAGATATATTTCGCCCAGATTCAGGCTTTACGCCGACTTATACAACTAGGTGGAGAGTTGTATAAGCCCAGCTGAGGCTAGTGGGCTCATGGATGACTCATACCTCTAGGGAGAGTGTGGGGCGTCGTGCAGACAGGGAGTTGATGAGACCAGCTGAAGCTTGTCAGCTCATTTAGGCCTCTATAAGAACTCCCAGATTCATTAGGTGTTTGCTCATGCCTGGAACCAGACCTGTGTGGACTGTCTAGGGAGAGTGAACCCCTGTGCGGTGAGACAAAGCCTGTGTGGCTATTTGCTTGGACATTTAAAACCAGGGACTTAGGGACTAGGACAGCACTAGGCTGATCCCAGTTGTTAGTTAGGAAACCTGTATGTTTAGTCAGAGGTCAAGTTGACCAGGATTTATTTTATTTATGTTTCTTTTGCTTTGCTGTGTTTTGTCACTGTAAATAGAAAATAAACCGCACCTTTTTGATTTTGAAAACCACAACCTCCGTTTGCTGGGCCTGTTTTTGTGTGGGGAGCCCATCCCGGGGGTCACACACACCCGCTGCCGAGCTAACCCCCTCACAGTATATATATATATATATATATATAATCAAATGTGCTAGTATGGGTTCTATTTAGTTAGTGTTTGGGTTGATATTGTATGGAATCATTGTACCTTGAGCTACAAAGTTTAGATTGATGGGCCATTGATAAAATGTGTTGGGTCTCCAAACTTTCTAAACAAAGAGCAAGTTTACTGTCCTTTAAACTTTAGGAGGGCCGGACTGTGGCCAGCGAGAGAAGAAAAAATTTCCTGGCGTCGAACGGAGTAAACAGCATTCCCTTTTTGGGATTAGGGGGAGGAATAGTGCCCACCATCATTGGTGTCAGTGGGAGGAATAGTGCCCACCATCACTGGTGTCAGTGGGAGGAATAGTGCCCACCATCATTGGTGTCAGTGGGAGGAATAGTGCCCACCGTCATTGGTGTCAGTTGGAGGAATAGTGCCCACCATCATTGGTGTCAGTTGGAGGAATAGTGCCCACCATCATTGGTGTCAGTGGGAGGAATAGTGCCCACCATCGTTGGTGTCAGTTGGAGGAATAGTGCCCACCATCATTGGTGTCAGTTGGAGGAATAGTGCCCACTATCATTGGTGTCAGTGGGAGGAATAGTGCCCACCATCATTGGTGTCAGTGGGAGGAACAGTGCCCACCATCATTGGTGTCAGTGGGAGGAATAGTGCCCACCGTCATTGGTGTCAGTGGGAGGAATAGTGCTCACCATCATTGGTGTCAGTTGGAGGAATAGTGCCCACCATCATTGGTGTCGGTTGGAGGAATAGTGCCCACCATCATTGGTGTCGGTTGGAGGAATAGTGCCCACCATCATTGGTGTCAGTTGGAGGAATAGTGCCCGCCATCATTGGTGTCAGTTGGAGGAATAGTGCCAACCATCATTGGTGTCAGTGGGAGGAATAGTGCCCACCATCATTGGTGTTAGTTGAAGGAATAGTGCCCACCATCATTGGTGTCAGTGGGAGAAATAGTGCCCCATTGTCGGTGTCAGTGGCAGGAACTATGCCCCACTGTTGCTGACAGTGCAGGGAATAATGCCCCAGGGACTGGATAAAAGCAAGCAAAGTGCCACATCCAGCCCCTGGGCCGCAGTTTGGAGACCACTGGAAAAGAGCAGCGATTCCCAATTTTATTGAGACCAGGGCCTGGTAGTTTCTACCAAAACCTTTCATGCCCCAACACTAAAGTTTTTATACTCAACACAATAAAAGTATGCAAATGCAAACTATGTTTTGAAAGGCTGGTGTGCTGTACTGGGGCAGGGACACTTGGGGGATGGAGGTTCTGCAGGGGGTTACGAGATTATGCAGTAGACTAGGTGGCCCTGTCAGTAATGAGGATTCTGGAGGGGCCAGGAACCTTGGGGCTTTGCAGAGGAATTGTGGGAGAGGGGAGGGCACTGAGGGGGCTAGGAGGCATGCTGGGACACTATTGGAGGCACAAGGGGGGGGGGGAGTTGAAGGCTCTGCAGCAGGCTGGGAGGCACTGTGTGGGCTGAAGACACTCTAGGGGCCATTGTGGGCAATAATGGGAGGTTAGGGAATAGTGGGAGCTGGGGGGCATTGTGGTAGGTTAGGGTATTAGCTTGCTGGAGGCCTGGGAGGAAGGTGGCCGCTGCCCAGTGGTGGGTCATGGCCATGTGGTTGAGAACTAATGTGTCATTAATGTATTGGTTGAGAAGCTGAGGACCCCAATATGAGGTTCTCACAAATTATTTGGACTCTCCAGATTATCTGACATTGTGGGTCTCAAATTTTATTAGTTCTTGGAATAGATGACGAACAAACCATCCCGAAAATATGGCCCAGTATGAATGGGGTCCGGCATGACGAGGGAAGAGCACCACCTGGTAGTAGAATGCACAGCAAGACGTGGTCTGATACAACATTGATATGAAGTTATATTTCTTAGAGTTTACAGAAGCACAAAATCTAAAATCTCATACGGTTTAATCAACATGTTGTCATTTTGTAGTCCCTTTTTAATTATTAAGGTCGTTGTTCAGACATTTCCTGTTATGGGGTGACAACACTTTGTCCTTGTCTCCCAATTGTGCTTCTGTGTTGTCACCCTGTCAATCACATGGCAGTGGCCCTTTCAACATACATTAAGCAGGCATGGTCCACTATTGTCATGATCGGATATATTGCCGGAGCGCATGAAGATGGAGTGCTGCAAAGAGGTCGCAGGAGGTCAGCAGCACGGAGTTGTAATTATTTTTATTTTTTTATCTGTGTGTATGTGTATAATATATACTGTATAATATATATGTATATGTAGCGGGTATTTAAATTTGGGGGGAAGCATCTGGGTTATTTAACCCAGATGTACTAATTGTTAGGGAATCTGAGAATCCCTTTTGTGGTTCTTGGAGGACTCTAGTGGTGCAAGATTCCCTGTGGCCTGCAGGTGGCGTTGTCGCCCTGGGTCGGAGTTGAACCTGCACCGCAAGACTGCTTCCCTTTTTGTCCTTTCCTGGCGCTGGTACAGCGGGGCGGGGAACCTGCTGTGACGCAAAGGGAGAGGAGATAAAAGGGGCGGACGCCCTGACCTTGGGGTTCAGAGTCGGAGGACGCGGCCGCGCCCAGGCACCTTCAGCCTGGGTGCTGACGTTCCGGAGTTCCGGACCCAGGTGCCCTTGACCTGGCCGGAGCGAGGGATGGAGTCCATCCCAGGCACCTTAAGCCTGGGGTGAGGTACTACGGCCAAGGCCTGGGACCCAGTAGCTTCGACTGGGTTCCGCGAAGATGCAGGAGTCCGAGGGGCCCTAAGGTGTTGGGACGAGGAGGCCGGGGAGTGTAACCCTTCCGAATAGCCCGGTACAGCATTAATCCGGTGACGGCGGGGCCTCTGGTAACTCCCTTGGAGGGATGTCTTCCCCCTGACAGGGGCTGCAACGCAGCGAAGGTAACTCCAGTTCCTGTTCACTAGAGTCGCTGGAAGAGACTCTGTACCAAAAGTCCATTTAACAGCCACTGTGCTTAGCAACCGTTGGTGAAACCTCAACGGTTTAGTTTTCTTTGAGGATTGTGCCTTGACCTACTCCCCACCAAGACTGAACTGTTCTATGGGTCTCAAACTGTCTGCTCGCAAAGGACTATTTGTTTGCCGTTATGGAATAAATACGTGTTGGACCTTTTCAGTGTGTGGTACTCCAATTACTGGGAGCAAAGGGGGTTATCAGCAGAACAGACTTGGCTCTGAGCGTATACACAGCCCGAAGGTAATCTGGTGCTGGCCTTCACCTCTACATGCAGTAATCTAGAGGACATGGGCCGTGGCGCACCTCGCTCTCCCCTTCAAGGTACCCCTAGACCAGAGCCAAAGTAACCGCTAAAGAAGAGAGAGAGAGTGAGGCCGCTACTTATATATTATTATTATTATTTTATATATATATATATATATATATATATATATATACAGTCAGGCCCATAAATATTGGGACATCGACACAATTCTAATCTTTTTAGCTCTATACACCACCACAATGGATTTCAAATAAAACAAACACAATGTGCTTTAACTGCAGACTTTCAGCTCTAATTTGAGGGTATTTACATCCAAATCAGGTGAACGGTGTAGGAATTACAACAGTTTGTATATGTGCCTCCCACTAAAAGTAAAGGGACATTTGGCTGCTCAGCTGTTCCATGGCCAGGTGTGTGTTATTCCCTCATTATCCCATTTACAAGGAGCAGATAAAAGGTCCAGAGTTCATTTCTAGTGTGCTATTTGCATTTATAATCTGTTGCTGTCCACTCTCAATATGAGATCCAAAGAGCTGTCACTATCAGTGAAGCAAGCCATCATTAGGCTGAAAAAACAAAACAAACCCATCAGAGAGATAGCAAAAACATTAGGTGTGCCCAAATCAACTGTTTGGAACATCCTTAAAAAGAAAGAACGCACCGGTGAGCTCAGCAACACCAAAAGACCTGGAAGACCACGGAAAACAACTGTGGTGGATGACCGAAGAATTCTTTCCCTGGTGAGGAAAACACCCTTCACAACAGTTGGCCAGATGAAGAACACTCTCCAGGAGGTAGTTGGATGTGTGTCAGGTGAAGAACACTCTCCAGGAGGTAGGTGTATGTGTGTCAGATGAAGAACACTCTCCAGGAGGTAGGTGTATGTGTGTCAAAGTCAACAATCAAGAGAAGACTTCACCAGAGTGAATACAGAGGGTTCACCACAAGATGTAAACCATTGGTGAGCCTCAAAAACAGGAAGGCCAGATTAGAGTTTGCCAAACAACATCTAAAAAAGCCTTCACAGTTTTGGAACAACATCCTATGGACAGATGAGACCAAGATCAACTTGTACCAGAGTGATGGGAAGAGAAGAGTATGGAGAAGGAAAGGAACTGCTCATGATCCAAAGCATACCACCTCATTAGTGAAGCATGGTGGTGGCAGTGTCATGGCGTGGGCATGTATGGCTGCCAATGGAACTGATTCTCTTGTATTTATTGATGATGTGACTGCTGACAAAAGCAGCAGGATGAATTCTGAAGTGTTTCGGGCAATATTATCTGCTCATATTCAGCCAAATGCTTCAGAACTCATTGGACGGCGCTTCACAGTGCAGATGGACAATGACCTGAAGCATACTGCAAAAGCAACCAAAGAGTTTTTTAACCACTTGTCCCCCGCCCACTGTCAATTGACGGCGGGCGGAGGATACTCTCGTTCTGGGAGGACGTCATATGACGTCCTCCCTTTAAAACGAGCTAGGAGGCGCGCGCGCGCCCGCCGCGTTCACAAGGCCCCGGTGCGCGTGCCCGGTGGCCGCGATTGCCGCCGGGCACCCGCGATTGCCCGGGAAACGAGCAGGAAAGTGGGTCTCTGTGTGTAAACACAGAGATCCATGTCCTGTGAGGGAGAGGAGGCTGATGGTGTGTCCCTTGTACATAGGGACAACCATCGGTCACCTCCCCCAGTCAGTCCCCTCCCCCCCACAGTAAGAACACATAGAGGGAACATATTTAACCCCTTCCCGCCCCCTAGTGGTTAACCCCTTCCCTGCCAATCACATTTATACAGTAATCCATGCATTTTTATAGCAGGGATCGCTGTATAAATGTGAATGGTCCCAAAAATGTGTCAAAAGTGTCCGATGTGTCCGCCGCAATATCGCAGTCACAATAAAAATATCGCAGATCGCAGCCATTACTAATAAAAAAATAAAAAAATAAAAATGCTATAAATCTATCCCCTATTTTGTAGACGCTATAACTTTTGCGCAAACCAATCAATACGCGCTTATTGCGATTTTTTTTTTTACCAAAAATATGTAGAAGAATACGTATCGGCCTAAACTGAGGAAAATTTTATAAAAAAAAAAAAAAATGGGTATTTATTATAGCAAAAAGTAAAAAATTGTGGTTTTTTTCCAAACTGGACGCTCTTCTTTTGTTTATAGCGCAAAAAATAAAAACCGCAGAGGTGATCAAATACCACCAAAAGAAAGCTCTATTTGTGGGGAAAAAAGGACGCAAATTTCGTTTGGGAGCCACGTTGCACGACCGCGCAATTGTCATTCAAAGTGTGACAGCGCTGAAAGCTGAAAAATGCTTGGGCAGGAAGGGGGTTTTCGTGCACAGTAGGGAGGTGGTTAAGGGAAAGAAGTGGAATGTTAGGCAATGGCCAAGTCAATCACCTGACCTGAATCCGATTTAGCATGCATTTCACTTGCTGAAGACAAAACTGAAGGGAAAATGCCCCAAGAACAAGCAGGAACTGAAGACAGTTGCAGTAGAGGCCTGGCAGAGCATCACCAGGGATGAAATCCAGCGTCTGGTGATGTCATCGCGTTCCAGACTTCAGGCTCTAATTGACTGCAAAGGATTTGCAACCAAGTATTAAAAAGTGAAAGTTTGAATGGGGGGCAGGGCGGCGCCAGCGGAGACAGACATGCCCTGCTGAAGCTCCGTGACTCTCAGGACTCCACAGCCGAATAAAGCGCCCGTTCAGCTCGGTTCCCGGTGGAACCAGGTGTGGGAACAGCTGGTGAGACAAAATAGTCTATTTATGTTTAGAAGGGGTGCCCGCTTGAACAGGAAAACATCTAATTTCAAAGTCAGTCAGCCCAGAGCAGCATTGAAAATGGCACCTCCCCCTTCTCCTCACACAAGCACCTCACAAACTGCTAAACAAAGACAGCAGAAACAGCGGTTCCAGGCTGCTCTTGTGGAGAATGACACAGATAATGATAATGACTATGAATATACTGACCCAGTACAGGTCACCAACACAGATACCATTAACCCAAACATATTAAAGCAATTTGAAAAGATGCTTCAGAAGGCACTTAAGAAAACTTCAGACCACATCACAAGCAGTTTGTCAAAGGAAATTAGGGAATTAGGTCAGCGCACTTCTGACCTAGAAGATAGAGTAGATCACATGGAAATTGATGTACAGTCCCACCTGCATGAACTAGAGGATTTAAAAGCAGAAAATCTCATCCTAAACTCGCGTTTAGAAGACTTTGAGAATAGGGCCCGTCGTTCAAACTTGCGCATTCGTGGAATTCCTGAGGCAATTATTGATCTCCAGTCCACAGTAACTGCGCTATTTCAGGAGCTGCAGCCATCAATCACTATTGACCGCCTGGAGATAGACAGAATTCATAGGGCTCTGATTCCTCTCAAAGCTACAGGACCACCGCGCGACATTATAGTGAAACTTCACTATTTCCGTACAAAAGAACAGCTTCTTGCCGCAGCCCGTATAAAAGACTCTCTTATATTCCAAGGCAATCCATATCAAATTTTTACTGACTTGTCTCCAACTACGGTTGCTAAAAGACGGGCACTGAAACCCCTCCTTCAGATCCTACAGCAAAACCAAATATTATATCAATGGGGTTTTCCATTTTCCATACGGTTTACACATCTAAGTTCAAAATATAGATGTAAATCTGCTGACGAATTGCAAAAGGTACTACAGGACCTTCACCTATTGGACAGATCATTCTCCTTGTCAGATACTTTACACAAGCAAACTGCATCCTACAAAGCAAATGAAACTTCTAACTCCAAAAGCAATGGAAATCATCACAGTCCTACTAAACGCTTTCGCTTCAACTCGCCTGACAGGAATCCTGCAGACACTATGGACTGAGAAACAACTTTTTTCATGTTTTATTTTGGAACTTCTCTCCACGGGAGCTCTGAGATTGCTCAATTTTCCTTCCCCCCCCCTTTTTTTTTGTGAAGGCCTATCGGCCATTATCAGCACTATTACTTATAGTTCATCCCTATTTAAGCAAGTTCGCTGTTACATAATTTTTTTTTCCCTTGAATCTACCCTACACCACATATATCATTTTTTTTTATATATAGACGGGTGCTAAAAGTTTTTTCTTCATTTTTCTTTTTTTCAATAAATGATTAAGTGGCTGTTGCGGTCCTGAGAGCTAGTTACTGCTCTCCCCACTACTCTGCCCTGGGTTTCTCCTCCTATCTGTTTTTGGAGGGGCTTCCTTGGATAGATTTTTGGCCTCTGGGTTTGTATTTTCTACTCGCCCAGTACGCCGTATTTTTAATTATTCTCTGCATACTTGATTTATCATTAAATGCTTATATGATTCTTCTTCCTATCTTTTCTTTTTCCATCTTTTCTATCTTTTCTTTTAGAACTCAGCTCCTCCCCGGGGTAAGTATATTTAAATATTTTGCATATATATTGTATGTTTATATTGATTTCTTGATATGTGAATGGCCCCCTTAAATGTCTTATCTTTGAATGTGCAAGGCCTCAACATACCTCAAAAGCGCACGAAAGCATTTCGCTCACTAGCTTCAACAAAGGCACATGTAATTTGTCTCCAAGAGACCCACTTTACTAAAAATTCCGCGCCTAAATATTTTGGCTCTCTATACCCTCAGGTTTTTACAGCCTCGGCTGACACAAAGCAGCGTGGTGTACTGATAGCGTTTCATCGCACAACTCCCTTCTCACTTCAGACAGAGATCAAAGATCCTGAAGGGCGGTATCTCATACTTACTGGGCATATAACTGACTCTCCAGTTACTGTGGTGTCATACTACGCCCCAAATAAAACCCCTTCATCCTTCCTCTCTCACTTGTTACAGGTAGTTGAAACTCATAAAACTGGCACGCTACTAATTTGTGGAGATTCGAATCAAGTCCTTTATCCATTTTTAGACAAATCCCCTATTCCTAGCACACCTATCTCCCGTAAAAGCACATTTCAACAATTACTCCAGCAACATCACTTATTAGATACCTGGCGAGAAGCAAACCCAGCTAAGCGACAATTTACTTTCTACTCACATCCTCACAATTCACTCTCCCGAATAGACCACATACTTATAAATGTACCTATGGCCCCTGAACTTCTCTCTTCCTCCATTATACCCTTCACATGGACTGATCATAGTGCAGTGTTAACCTCATTCACCTCTGCAATTCCAAAAGCACAAGACCCCACTTGGCAGATAAATAACTTCATGCTATCCCACCCATCCCACTATGCAGATTTAGAGACAGCCTTAAAAGATTATATTTCTTTTAATAAAACCTCTGATATCTCTCCTCTGACATTGTGGGAGGCTCATAAATCAGTGCTCCGTGGAGCATGTATTCAAAAAGCCTCATACCTCAAAAAGGAAAAACGGCTGCTCCAACATAAACTGGAGGCAGAATTTAACTCAACCCATGCACTCTTTCAGGCAAACCCTAATCCTACTACGAAATCACACCTGGATAGAGCACGTCTAGACCTTGACCTTTTTCTCTCAAACTCTGCTGTTAAAACGCTAAGTAAATATAGGCATTCATTCTATCTTAAAGCCAATAAACCTACGACACTCCTTGCCCGGGCCCTTAAAAAATCAATACACTCCTCCAAACCGATACGTCTAAAATTGTCCCACGACACCTACACCAGTAACCCAGTAAAAATTCTTCACACTTTCCAAAAACATCTTGCCACATTATACAATAAAGAAGAACCCCTAAATCAGGCCTCTGCAGATTCCTTTTTTTCCCACATCACACTTCCATCTATTCCCTTGGTCAACCGAGATAGCCTTGAAAGCCCTATAACCACTGATGAAATTAACATGGCAATAAAATCTCTTAAGCTAAATAAACGTCCAGGCCCAGACGGCTTTTCAGCCATGTATTATAAGAAATTTGCACATATATTAACCCCACTATTGACCGAAGCCTTCAATTCTATACTCTCTGGGCATTCCTTCCGACCTGAAACACTGACAGCTATTATTTCCATGATCCCTAAACCAAATTCAGATGAATCAGCTCCCTCCAATTACAGACCCATCTCTCTACTTAATTTGGACATAAAGCTTTTAGTGAAAGTTTTGGCAACACGTTTAAATAATATAATAGGATCTTTAATCCACAAGGACCAAGTAGGCTTTATCCCAAAACGCCAATCTGGTGATGCGGTACGTAGAGTGGCCTTACTTACCCATATTGCCCAAAAAAGACGGATACCTCTTTGCCTGTTATCCCTAGACATCAAAAAGGCTTTTGATACTGTATCATGGCCCTACCTCCAATTTGTCCTACAACGCTGGGGATTTGGCCCCCACTTCCTTAGTTGGATCTCGTCACTGTATAACCACCCCAAAGCCTATGTGAAATATGCAGGTTATAAATCCAACCTATTTAACATCCTTCGAGGAACCCGTCAAGGTTGTCCTCTTTCCCCAATTCTATTTGCCCTTCTCATTGAACCCTTAGCTCAATCTATCCGTTCTGATCCATCTATTAAAGGCCTTGAGATAGCTGGACATCAGCATAAAATTTGCTTATTTGCTGACGACATTTTACTTTTTATGTCCTCTCCCCATATCTCTGCTCCTAACTTAATACAGAAGTTAGACCAATTTGCCCGTATTTCTGGTTTGCACGTCAATCTGCAAAAATCCTCAGCACTCAATATCTCCTTATCTTCCTCAGAATTACAACAAGCACAGGTATCCCTTCCCTTTTCCTGGTCCACTACACGTCTACCCTACCTGGGAATCAACCTCACGTCTCATATTACAGGACTCTTCTCAGCCAATTACCCACCTATATTACGCCATATCACCTCTTTGTTAACACATTGGTCTTCTCTTCCTATATCGTGGATAGGTAAAATGAATATTATTAAAATGTCTATACTTCCCAAAATTCTGTACTTTTTTCGAGTTTTACCCATCTCTCTACCGGCATACTTCTTAAGAATACTACAAAGTAGAATAACAAAATATGTTTGGGGTACATCTAAACCCCGTTTACCTAAACATACTCTTTACCTCCCTAAATGTAAAGGTGGTCTGGGATTTCCTAATTTATCTACCTACTACTACGCGGCCCAACTAGCACAATTAACCAAATACCATGCAACCTCGGAAATTCCTCTTTGGGTAACTCTAGAATCAATAGATTGCGATCCTTATTCTATCTCCAATCTTTTATGGCTGAGACCTTCTGATCATAAAAGAATCACTAACCCAGTTACCAAAAACTCATTAACTATTTGGAACAGATTTAAAATAACAAATGAGCTACAATCTCCTCACACTCCACTGTTATCATTTATTAAAAATCCCCTTTTTTATCCTGCCTGGAAATTCCCCAAATCTTTTAAAGCCTGGACTAACTCTAAATTAATCCATCTTCATGATCTGACGTCCCAGACTACCTTTATACCATTCCCAGATTTATGTGAAAAACATGGTCTTCCAAACTCTGAGCTTTTTAGATATCTGCAGATTAAAAACTTTTTTACACCCTGTATCCAAAGCAGAACCAAACTTAATAAATTATCACACTTCGAAACCAAATGTAAAAATGATCCCCATGCAATTGGACTGATCTCTAACCTCTATGCTCAACTCATCACTAAACCTGTTTCTGACCCTCCTTCTTATGTAGCTAAATGGGAGGCAGATCTCAATCTTAATCTTGAAATATCTGATTGGGCTGCAATCTGGAATAATACAAAATCCTCCTCACAAAACATAACAGCTTTGGAAACTAATTACAAAGTACTCACCCGCTGGTATTTGGTCCCTTCCAGAGTTGCAAAATTTGCCCCCAATTACTCCTCATTATGTTTTCGTGGCTGTGGTGACCTTGGCTCCTATCTACACACTTGGTGGGATTGTCCGGTAGTTCAAAAGTTCTGGAGTGATATATTTCTCATACTCTCAGCCTTGTTTGCAATATCTATCCCTCCAGTACCTTCAATAGCACTCTTAAATCTCAAACCGGCAACACTCACCTATAAACAATTTAAACTTTTATTGCAGATCACAACAGCCGCGAAACAGACCATAGCTAAAGCCTGGAGAACTGACAATTTGGTATTAAATGAAACTAAGCATAGAATTAACCAAGCTATGGTCCATGCCAAAATGGAAGCCATGATTCAAGATAAAATAAATTCCTTTAAAGATATTTGGCAACCATGGATAACTCAGTTTTTGCCACCAAACTTTGATGACACCTTGTTGATGCCTTGATGTTTTACACTCTCTCGCAGTAACTATCTATAAGCAAATGGCTATTGATGCATTTATCCCCGGGGATTCTTCCTGTCACTTCCTCTTCTCCTTCTCTTCTTCTCTTCTTCCTGCTCTTCCCCTTCTTTTTTTCTCAACTTGTTTATATGGTCGTTTTTTTTTTTTTTGTGTTTTTTTTTTTTTTTTCATGTATATATAGGTTCAACAAGTATACCTACATATGCTCCTCTCAATTTTTTTAGCCACAGATTCTTGATTTTTAAGAGTTATATAGTAGCGATCATTCTGTCTCATACCTTTTGAGGCTTTAATACATTTCTTTATCCTCCTTAGGTGTTTACCTTTAAGGCTTCAATTGTATTTCTCATTCTGAGTCTACACTTTATTTAGACTAAGTGAAGTAACTCACTCTGATTATTGAGTGAAGCAATTGTCTCTTGATCCATGATATATATATGATTTCATATGCTAATTTTGAACCTATTGTAGTGATTACTGTGATTGTTGCTTTATTTATTTATTTATTTTTTTATTATTATTATTTCTCTGTAATTTGATAAAATTCAATAAACAAATTTGAACAAGTAAAAAGTGAAAGTTTGATTTATGATTGTTAATCTGTCCCATTACTTTTGGTCCCTTAAAAAGTGGGAGACACATACAGGTCCTTCTCAAAAAATTAGCATATTGTGATAAAGTTCATTATTTTCTGTAATGTACTGATAAACATTAGACTTTCATATATTTTAGATTCATTACACACAACTGAAGTAGTTCAAGCCTTTTCTTGTTTTAATATTGATGATTTTGGCATACAGCTCATGACAACCCAAAATTCCTATCTCAAAAAATTAGCATATCATGAAAAGGTTCTCTAAACAAGCTATTAACCTAATCATCTGAATCAACTAATTAACTCTAAACACCTGCAAAAGATTCCTGAGGCTTTTAAAAACTCCCAGCCTGGTTCATTACTCAAAACCGCAATCATGGGTAAGACTGCCGACCTGACTGTTGTCCAGAAGGCCATCATTGACACCCTCAAGCAAGAGGGTAAGACACAGAAAGAAATTTCTGAACGAATAGGCTGTTCCCAGAGTGCTGTATCAAGGCACCTCAGTGGGAAGTCTGTGGGAAGGAAAAAGTGTGGCAGAAAACGCTGCACAACGAGAAGAGGTGACCGGACCCTGAAGAAGATTGTGGAGAAGGACCGATTCCAGACCTTGGAGGACCTGCGGAAGCAGTGGACTGAGTCTGGAGTAGAAACATCCAGAGCCACCGTGAACAGGCGTGTGCAGGAAATGGGCTACAGGTGCCGCATTCCCCAGGTCAAGCCACTTTTGAACCAGAAACAGCGGCAGAAGCGCCTGACCTGGGCTACAGAGAAGCAGCACTGGACTGTTGCTCAGTGGTCCAAAGTACTTTTTTCGGATGAAAGCAAATTTTGCATGTCATTCGGAAATCAAGGTGCCAGAGTCTGGAGGAAGACTGGGGAGAGGGAAATGCCAAAATGCCTGAAGTCCAGTGTCAAGTACCCACAGTCAGTGATGGTCTGGGGTGCCATGTCAGCTGCTGGTGTTGGTCCACTGTGTTTTATCAAGGGCAGGGTCAATGCAGCTAGCTATCAGGAGATTTTGGAGCACTTCATGCTTCCATCTGCTGAAAAGCTTTATGGAGATGAAGATTTCATTTTTCAGCACGACCTGGCACCTGCTCACAGTGCCAAAACCACTGGTAAATGGTTTACTGACCATGGTATTACTGTGCTCAATTGGCCTGCCAACTCTCCTGACCTGAACCCCATAGAGAATCTGTGGGATATTGGGAAGAGAAAGTTGAGAGACGCAAGACCCAACACTCTGGATGAGCTTAAGGCTGCTATCGAAGCATCCTGGGCCTCCATAACACCTCAGCAGTGCCACAGGCTGGTTGCCTCCATGCCACGCCGCATTGAAGCAGTCATTTCTGCAAAAGGATTCCCGACCAAGTATTGAGTGCATAACTGAACATAATTATTTGAAGGTTGACTTTTTTTGTATTAAAAACACTTTTCTTTTATTGGTCGGATGAAATATGCTAATTTTTTGAGATAGGAATTTTGGGTTGTCATGAGCTGTATGCCAAAATCATCAATATTAAAACAAGAAAAGGCTTGAACTACTTCAGTTGTGTGTAATGAATCTAAAATATATGAAAGTCTAATGTTTATCAGTACATTACAGAAAATAATGAACTTTATCACAATATGCTAATTTTTTGAGAAGGACCTGTATACAAACTGTTGTAATTCCTACACCGTTCACCTGATTTGGATGTAAATACCCTCAAATTAAAGCTGAAAGTCTGCAGTTAAAGCACATCTTGTTTGTTTTATTTCAAATCCATTGTGGTGGTGTATATAGCCAAAAAGATTAGAATTGTGTCAATGTCCCAATATTTATGGACCTGACTGTATATATACAGGGTTTTGGCAGACTATACGCCCTTCAGTTCACATTTACTTTAAAGCAGGGGTAGGCAATTTGGGGCCCTCCAGCTGTTGCAGAACTACAAGTCCCATCATGCTTCTGGGAGTAATTGTAACTGCCAGCCTTGCAATGCCTCATGGGAAATGTAGTTCCACAACAGCTGGAGGGCCCCATGTTGCCTACCCCTGCTTTAAAGGGTCAGTTTTGTTGATGACAAGGGTAGCCTATGTCTTTTCGCTCCCTAAAGTGTTATTACACCAAAAATGAATACTTAAGGAGTTTGTTACCCCAAAACTTCATATTCTTGATATGTGGCTGCTGTACCATGTACTTGTATGGAAAAGTATCCTGTTCTCTTTGTATTGCTTCCTATTAAAAACTGACCACACTAAGCAAGGGAGCACACCCGTGGTCAGTTCTCTAGATGTGCTGGGAAATCAGTATGCTCTCCTCTAATAATCACACTTGTCCTGACATGCCCCCCGCTGCACAGCCATTCACTGGGAAGCTCAGTGTACTGCTGCTTCTCCTCCCCCAGCTCTTATGCAGCTGAGAACAGAGGGAATTTGATCACCTATAAAAAAGAGAGAAAATTTATTTTATAATGTTTTTTTTGTTTTTTTAAATCTATACACAAATGATTTGCCTTTCATTCCTATTTTAAGCGGAGTGGGTTATCTTACAAGGTGATCGTTTACAATCACTTTAAAGAATTGGGTGGGTGGTGGCCAATCAAAGGCACCAACAGATTTATTTTATTTTATTACTTGGGGATTCCAATTATGAGATGTTCCATCCACCTTTTCAAGCTTTGCCCACTTAAAGCCTCTGTTATGGATTGCATCACGGACAAAGCAGTCTCCCTCCTCTTGCTGTAGTCTCCGTAATATAGAATAAACCATTGATGGGAACAAAATCCCGCCATCATGGCCGTGATACGTGAAAAGGCGAGAAATCTCACTCGGTCCTTCGGGCTTGTATGCAATTCAGCCAGGAAGCATCATGATTCCCCTCCCCCAACGCGGCGTACCACAAGGCACTAATGCTGCACATTGCGGTGCATTACTATGCGGATGTGTTGCCTTAATGTGTTGGGTTGCTATTCACAATGAAAGGCACCAAATAGCCATAAACAGTTACATGTATTTCCACAACACGGAAGTCCAAAGGGGTCCTTAGAGCACTTTTAGTTGATAATGGAAGTTTCCTGGCTCTAGGAGTGTCCACTGAAATGGACTTAAAGGAGCACTATACCTTTTTTTTTTTTTGCTTTAAAATAACAAACATGTTATACTTACCTCCACTGTGCAGCTCGTTTTGCACACAGTGGCCCCGATCCTGGTCTTCTGGGGTCCCTCGGCGGCTGTCTTGGCTCCCCCCCGCAAGGACTCCACACCTTAATGCGAGTGAGCTCGCATGGTGTGGAGTGATTGCGGGCGCGCTCCCGTGATACAGCGGCGGCCATAGCCGCCGACTGTATCACTCGGCCCCGCCCCCCGGCGTGCCGCGTCATTGGATGTGATTGACAGCAGCGCCAGCCAATGGCTGCGCTGCTTTCAATCTATCCAGTGTAGCCAATCGGCGGCCAGGCAGAAAAACGAAGAGGATGACGGGGACGAACATGGGACTTTCGAGGGGCCAGGTAAGAAAAACGGGGGCTCGGGGGGGGGGCGGTATTGTCGAATGTTTTTTCACCTTAATGCATAGGATGCATTAAGGTGAAAAAACATGTAACTTTACTACTCCTTTAATGGCTATTAAAGTGGC
The DNA here is from genome assembly GCA_029206835.1 of Rana muscosa. NCBI lineage: Eukaryota > Metazoa > Chordata > Amphibia > Anura > Ranidae > Rana > Rana muscosa. The sequence continues at coordinate 323,982,337 of CM055118.1, read as the reverse complement.
TGTAAAGGCAGAAGGCTTTTCTATGCATTATGCACATTCTATGCATTAAGATAAGTGTGCAGCAGCCCCCCTAATACTTACCTGAGCTCCCTCCGATCCAGCGATGTGCACGAGTGCCTCAGCCATCCGGGACTCTCCCTCCTGATTTGGCTGAGACACAGCAGTGGCGCCATTGGCTCCTGTTACTGTCAATCAAAGTCAGTTAGCCAATGAGGAGAGGGGGCGGGGCCAAACTGCGGCTCCGTGTCTGAATGGGGACACACAGCCTCTCGGCTCGGGTGCCTTTATGGCAAGCTGCTTGCCGTGGGGGCACTCGGCGGGAGGGAGGGGCCAGGAGCGCCAACGAGGGACTCGAGAAGAGGTGGATCTGGGCTGCTCTGTGAAAATCCACTGTACAGAGGAGGAAAGTGTAACATGTTTGACATTTTTAGGGAAAAAAGAGTACCCCTTAAAATTTTCGTATCTTTAGTATCACTTAAAATTTTCCTAGCATCCAGAAAATAGTTTTTTTTTTTTTTTTTTTTTTTTGTTAAAAGTAGTTGTAACCCCTCACATATACCCAGTGAAGTGACTGGCCTCAGGAGATGAAACAAATCCTCCTACAGGAGTTGGACCGGTTTATCTGCTGTATTCTCTGCTCTACAGCCCTTCAAAGTGGAGAATTTTAGAAAGCTTGTCTGAGCTGTCAGAAAACGGGGGAGAGCTCAGTGAGGAGAGGACTGAGAGCTTATTGGAGGGACACATCCTCTTTCACACAGCACACAGGAACAGAGCTGAGGCTGTCAATCACAGGCTGTGTGCTGGCATTCCCTCCTCTGTCACGTTTTTATATCTGGATGTCAGGAAAACTTGCAGATAGGAAGCAGCAGACAGAAATGATACTACAGTGAAACCTTGGATTGCGAGTAACGCGGTTAATGAGCGTTTCGCAATACAAGATATTATTTAAAAAAAAATCCTGACTCGGTTTGCGAGTGTTGTCTCACAAAACTATCAGGATTCAAGCCTCTGCGGTGTGCAGTACTGCATTTGGCCAGAGGTGGGGGGGGGGGGGGCACCGGTGACACTCAGAGCCGTTCGGAAATACTCGGAAACACTTGGAAACACTCAGTTCCGAAGTGTTTCCGAATGCAGCCGAACGATCTCCGAGAATTGGAGTCTCTCCAGTGCCCCCCCCACCTCTGGCCACATGCGGTATTGCATGCCATAGAAGTCAATGCGGAACGAATTATCTTTGTTTCCATTGACTTCTATGGGGAAACTCGCTTTGATATGCAAGTGCTTTTGATTACAAGGATTCTCCTGGAACGGATTCTGCTCGTGATCCAAGGTTCCACTGTAATTCTCTGGATTGAGACAAGTACACACTATAGAGGGATACGCTTTGTTCATATTTCATGTCTGAGGTTTACAACCACTTGCATACATAAAAATGCTTCCTCCTGTCTGCAGTAGACTGATGCCTCAGACAAAGTCACTACTGGAGCTCAGGGGTATTGTGTTATTTTAATTTTGACCAGAATTCATTAATGCAGACTTGTAAATTGACAGCTTCTAATACCCATCCCCCAAAACAGATTAAAGCGGAACTTGAGTCATTTTCTCAACTTTCCATCTATTAATCTTCTGCCCTTGTTGTTGTTTTAACTTTGGATAGTAAAACATTTTATTTTTTGCCTTATACAGCCAACTTCTTGTTTCTTGTCTGGTCATTAGCCTCTGCTTATAACATGTACAACTCTCTCTCTATCTCTTTAGAGAGTTTGCCAGGAAGAAGGGAGGGGGGATGGGTCATAAAAGGGCCAAAGAGAGCTGCAGAGCTGGAGGTGTCTGTGTAAAACCAGGAAGTGAACAGGCAGCAGCTTCAGCTGCCCACAGTTACAATGGTTGCAGCCAGACTCAGTGTAGGGAGATTTCTGCAGCATATTTGGCAAGAACAGAATCGCAGTATATATAAAATAATATGCAAAGTGATTGGAGGGAAGCTTCAGAATGGCAAAGATGTTGTTTTTATTACAAATTAGGGTTGTCCCAATACCACTTTTTTAGGACCGAGTACAAGTACTCTTTTTCATGTACTCGCCGATACCGATTATCGATACTTTTTTTTTAATGCCATGTGACAGTTTGACTGATGGGGACTGACTGATGGCACTGATAGGTGGCACCTATAGGCACTGGCACTGACAGGTGGCTGGCACTGATGGGCGGCACTGACAGGTGGCACTGATAGGCGGCAGTTATGGGCACTGATGGCACTGATTGGCGGCAGTTATGGGCACTGATGGCACTGACAGGTGGCTGGCACTGATAGGCGGCAGTTTTGGGCACTGATATGTGGCTGGCACGGTTAGATGGCACTGATAGGCGGCACTTATGGGCACGGATAGGTTGCTGGCACGGTTAGATGGCACTGATAGGCGGCACTTATGGGGACTGATGGCACTGACAGGTGGCTGGCACTGATAGGTGGCAGTTATGGGCACTGATAGGTGGCTGGCACGGTTAGATGGCACTGACAGGTGGCTGGCACTGATAGGCGGCAGTTATGGGCACTGATAGGTGGCTGGGACTGTTAGATGGCACTGATAGGCGGCACTTATGGGCACTGATGGCACTGACAGGTGGCTGGCACTGATATGCAGAAATTAACGACAGGAGGAAATGCTATGCTGCAGTGCCCATCTTGGTAGACCCTGCACTCGGCATCAGTAAATATCAGCAGACATCTTGTTTCACCCAGCCCGAACAATATGGGCTGGGTGTAACAAGATGTCAGCTGCTGGCTTACTGTGGCCAAGTGCAGGGTGTGCCAAGATGGGCATCGGGATGTCCAAGCTGACGGCGACCGCTCCGCCCACTGAGGCCAACCCACCCACTCCGTCTACTGACGCCAGCCCTCTCCGCCCACTGAATTCGCTCATCCTCTCTCCTGCTCCGCCCACCGAGGCGGCCCTCCCTGACCTACTGACTCCGCCCGCCCTCCCCGCCCACTGACGCCAGCCGCCCTCCCCGCCCACTGAATCCGCTCATCCTCTCTCCTGCTCCACCCACCGAGGCGGCCCGATCCGCCTACTGACCCCGCCTGCCCTCCCCGCCCACTGAGTCCGCTCGCTGCCCACCAAGTATCGGGTCAGGCATCGGGAGCATTTGTGCGAGTACAAGTACTTGCACAAATGTTCGGTATCGGGACAGCCCTATTACAAATTATGTGAGCAGACTGCAGTTCCTCTTTAAATTGTTAAAATCTAACTTTAGGTTAGGGTTGCCACCTGTTCGGGATTCACCCGGACAGTCCGGGTTTTGAAACTTGTGTCTGGGTTTCAGGCGGACTGAAACCCAGACACATTATTCGGACCGGGCTGTGGCTCCCCAAGTAACCAAGATAGTCAGACACAAATCTGTTGCCACCCAGGATCTGCGGGCGGCTGTCTGGAGGCAGATTCGGCACCACTGGGATGCAGGGTGATAATGTCAGCAAGAGCAATTTTGCCACACCCACTGTTCACTGCGGCACGCTATGCGCACCCCATTAATATTCTCCTTGGGGCACACCCAAAGTGTCCCAGGCTGCTAAAGTGGTCGGGTTTGGCTTGAAGAGAAGGTGGCAACTAGGGTGACCACGTGTCCCGTATTTCCCGGGACAGTCCTGCATTTTGCAGATCTGTCCCGGGCACATTCATTCCAGGACAATGCAGTGTCCCGGAATGAAACTGACACAGCCACCCCCCAGGCCAATCTGATGCCCACAAAAAAGGCCGCCTCACTACTGCTTTACTCACTGACAGTACTTGTCCTGGACGGGAATGTCTGGAGGAGCACAATCCCACCCCCTGCCTGTGATTGGAGAAATCATAAATCCCGCCTCTTGTGTCCAATCACTGTGCTGTGATTCGTTACAGCACAAGCTGATTTTTGGGAAGGGGGGTGTCCCTGAATGGTAGATTAAAAATGTGGTCACCCTAGTGGCAACCCTACTTTAGGAGTTTGTGTTTCTCTATGCAATGCAGGCAGATCATGGCTGGTGGGAGGAGCAAAGAAGATATTGTTCATGGCTTCCTGAAAAAAAAACTAAAGCTTTGGTGATGCCCGCTTTTGTCAAGGAGCCTCCATGATTGAAAGAACAGAAATTAACTGAATAAAAGGGGCAGACCAGGGACAGTCGGGCTGGGGAGGAAAGAGCCCCGATGATGCTGGATGTCCTCCGGCCAGGCAATGAGGCGGTGGTCTTAGCTGACTTGCTGCAGCTTTTATAGAGGAAGTAAACCCTCTTTTTTTAAAAAAAAACCCTGCAAGAGAAAGACATAATGAGCTAGTATGCATAGCATATTAGCTCATTATGAATGACTTACCTGAGAGAGAAGCCCCCGAAGCGCTCCTCGTTCCCCTCCGCCGCCATCTTGCCTTCGAGTCCCTTCCGTGTATCGCCGCTCCGGCGCTGTGACTGGCCGGAGCGGCGATGACATCAGTCCCGCGCATGTGCGGCGGGACCGGCATGATCCCGTGTATGCGTGAGGGACTGGCATAATCCCGGCATGTCCCATTCATAAAACCGGGACGCTCAGTGCGCCTGCGCCGTAGACATTGGTGCGGTGTTTTCTGCAAATATCTCCTTAACCGTGTAGGTTAAAGCGGAGCTCCGCCGAAAATAAAATATTAAAAGCCAGCAGCTACAAATACTGCAGCTGCTGACTTTTAATATTAGGACACTTACCTGTCCTGGAGTCCAGCGACGTCCGCAGCAGAGGACGAGCAATCGCGTGTCACTCTGCTGCCCCTGCCGCCATCCTCGGTAAGGGAACCAGGAAGTGAAGCCTTGCAGCTTCACTGCCCGGTTCCCTACGGCGCTAGGGTGACCACATTTCCAAACTACCATTCTGGGACACCCTCCCTTCCCAAAAATCAGCTTGTGCTGTAACGAATCACAGCCCAGTGATTGGATACAAGAGGCGGGATTTATGATTTCTCCAATCACAAGCAGGGGGCGGGATTAAGCTCCTCCAGGCATTCCCGGCCAGGACAAGTACTGTAAGTGAGTAAAGCGGTGATGTGGCGGCCTTTTTTGGGGGCATCAGTTCGGCTTGGGGAGGGTGTCTGTGTCAGTTTCATTCCGGGACACTGTATTGTCCTGGAATGAAGGTGCCGGGGACAGACCTGCAAAATGCGGGACTGTCCCGGGCAATCCGTGACACGTGGTCACCCTATACGGCGCATGCGCGAGTCGCGCTGCGCCGTTCTGACTGGTCCTCGTGTGTTCTGGGAGCCGAGTGTCTCCCAGAACACAACGGGTATTCTGCGGGAAGTGACGTACTTCCCGCAGATTTTCCACAGAGAGGACTCCCGGAAGTGGGTGCAAATACCTGTCTTAGACAGGTATCTGCACCCCCCTCCCCCCTGAAAGGTGTCAATTGTGACACCGGAGGGGGGGAGGGTTCCGATGAGCGAAAGTTCCACTTTAGGGTGAAGCTCCGCTTTAAGGAGATATTTCTTGCACCTACAGGTAATCTAGGCTTACCTGTAGGTGCAGAGTAGGTTTACAACCACTTTAATGCACACTGTGGGAGGCTTACAGTGTGCAGTGAAATCTTGAGTAAGCAGTTTCAGTCCAGGAGAGGAGCCGGTACAACTGTGCAAGGCAGAAGACGAGGCTGGAGACGAGGCTGGAGACGAGGCTGGAGACGAGGCAGAAGACGAGGCAGGAGACGAGGCAGAAGACGAGGCAGAAGATGAGGCAGAAGACGAGGCAGAAGACGAGGCAGAAGACAAGGCAGAAGACGAGGCAGAAGACGAGGCAGAAGACGAGGCAGAAGACGAGGCAGAAGACGAGGCAGAAGGCAGAAGACAAGGCTGAAGACGAGGCTGAAGACGAGGCAGAAGACGAGGCAGAAGACAAGGCAGAAGACGAGGCAGAAGACGAGGCAGAAGACGAGGCAGAAGACGAGGCAGAAGACGAGGCAGAAGGCAGAAGACGAGGCAGAAGACGAGGCTGAAGACGAGGCAGAAGACGAGGCAGAAGACAAGGCAGAAGACGAGGCAGAAGACGAGGCAGAAGACGAGGCAGAAGACGAGGCAGAAGACGAGGCAGAAGGCAGAAGACGAGGCAGAAGATGAGGCTGAAGACGAGGCAGAAGACGAGGCAGAAGACAAGGCAGAAGGCAGAAGACAAGGCTGAAGACGAGGCTGAAGGCAGAAGACAAGGCTGAAGACGAGGCTGAAGGCAGAAGACAAGGCTGAAGACAAGGCTGGAGACAAGGCTGAAGGCGAGGCAGAAGACGAGGCAGAAGACGAGGCAGAAGACGAGGCAGAAGACGAGGCTGAAGACGAGGCTGAAGACGAGGCTGAAGGCAGAAGACAAGGCTGAAGACGAGGCTGAAGGCAGAAGACAAGGCTGAAGACGAGGCTGAAGGCAGAAGACAAGGCTGAAGACAAGGCTGGAGACAAGGCTGGCACATCCAGGACCTGGTTTGCAGCAAAGCAGATGCAGAAGGGTGGCAGGGATTGCAGTGTTTTGGGTGGAGGTGGCTGTACTGTTTGTCAGGGTGACGCAGGATGTGGTTTTGAGCTCTGAATGGCGTGTGGATTAGAAGGGAGTTGGGTGCTGGGACGAGTGACAAGTGTATTGTGGATGTGGTGACAGCGGCGGGCTGTAAACAGATTGTTGGTTTTGGGTGGCATTACCTTGGCAGGTGTGGGTGATTTATAGAGGGTGGACAGAAAGGACAGCGCTGGGCAACGTTGGAACTCCTCCAATCCGTTGTGCTGTTCTGTGCATGACAAGTACTCACATTATAGTGAGAGGGTTCCTATGGGACCTTATACAGAAGCTTGGAAGGACCAAAGGACTTTAAGGAAGTCCACCAAAGACTCATATCTCTTGTTTGGTAGATGCTGGAAAATGATACCTGACAGTGTCTGATGTCGTGTACAGACGATCGATTTTCTCGACGGTGAAAACACCGCCGAGAACATCGACATGAAAAACGAGGACCGGCTTGGTCCCCTCCACACAGCCGGTTTTCATGACATTTTTTCTCTTTGTCGAGAAAACCGGCCGTGTGTGGGCTCCCTGGCAGTGTTTCCCTATGGGAAAACTGCCACGGAAAAAAATGCCGTGAATCACGACAAGAAAAATTAGAGCATGTTCTAATTTTTCTCGTCGTGATTAATGCCGTTTTTCTCGTCGGGAAAAATGCTGGAAAGCCCACACACGGGCGTTTTTCTCGTCAAAGAGAAAAAAATGACATTTTTCCTGACAAGAAAAATGGTTGTATGTACGCGGCATGAGGTTTGTGTAGTGCAGACTCTATACTGGTCCAGCTGTTCAACCCAGGCTCTGATCCCAATTTGGTGCAAACAGCCAGTCGCAGGGTATTTTTAGCCAGGTGCAAAAAGTGTCCTTCACACAGTGATCAGGCAGATGGTGTCTTTTTTTTTTTTTGATTTGTAGAACTGGGATGGGTGTTGAGAATAGTGTTGCTACTTTTATTTTTTTGTATTATACCCTTTACATTATTATTATTATACAGGATTTATATGGCGCCAACAGTTTGCGCAGCGCTTTACAACATCAGGGAAGACAGTACAATCACAATACAATTCAATACAGAGGGATCAGAGGGCCCTGCTCGATAGAGCTTACAGTCTAGAAGGGAGTCTTTACATGTATTTTGAGATTTAAATCGTATGGAGTTAATCACAAGAGTCCCCCCCTTACATCTGAATCCACAGAGCTCCCCTTTAGAGCCGACGCCACAGTACTCCTTAGATCTGATGGGTGCGCAGTCATGTGGGAACAGGAAGGGGCCATCCCCAAACTGTTCCCATAAAGTTGGGAGCACGAAATTGTCCAAAATGTGGTATTGCTGACGCCTTAAGAGTTCCCTTCACTGGAACTAAGGGGCCAAGCCCAACCCCTGAAAAACAACCCCACACCATAATCCCCCCTCCACCAAATGATTTGAAAGAATGCGCAAAGCAAGGTCCATAAAGACATGGATGAGCGAGTTTTGGGGCGTAGGAACTTGACTGGCCTGCACAGAGTCCTGACCTCAACCCAATAGAACACCTTTGGGATGAATTCAGAATGGAGACTGCGAGCCAGGCCTTCTCGTCCATTATCAGCACCTGACCTCACATATGCTCTTCTAGAAGAATGGTCAAACAATCCCATAGACCAGGGGTCTCCAAACTATGGCCCTCCAGTTGTTCAGTTACTACAATTCCCATCATGCCTAGTCATGTCTGTGAATGTCAGAGATTTACAATGCCTCATGGGACGTGTAGTTCCGCAACAGCTGGAGGGCCGTAGTTTGGAGAGCCCTGCCATAGACAAACTCCTAAACCTTGTGGACAGCCAGTATGAGAGAGTGAGAGCGATAACACCAAATTTAACACACCTGCTCTCCATTCACACCTGAGACCTTGTAACACTAACGAGTCACATGGCACCGGGGAGGGAAAATGGCTAATTGGGCCCAATTTGGACATTTTCACTTAGAGGTGTACTCACTTTTGTTGCCAGTGGTTTAGACCGTGTTGTGTTGTGCGTTGCGTTACTTTGAGGGGACAGAAAATTTACACTGTTGGGCCCCTTTCACAAATGTGAACCGTTCAGGTCCGCCTGTCAGTTTTTTCAGGCAGTCCTGATTGGACGCTCCATGTATCTCTATGGCGTGATGGATGTTAGTGGTGACATGTCCACTGACATCCGCTCTGCTAAATCCAGATAGATGAAGACCCTATTTTCCATCCAACTGGCGGATCGGATGAAAATGGACAGGCGGTCTGTTTTCATCCGATCTCCCTATAGAGGAAAGAGGAGATCTGACAGGTCCATCTCTCCACAGTGAGCAGAGACGGACCTGTCATCCGCCGGCTCAGCGGGGATCAGTGGATCGTGAAAACGGATCCGCATGTGTGAAAGGGGCCTTTATACAAGCTGTACACTCACTATTTCACATTGTAGCAAAGTGTCCTTTATTCAGTGTTGTCACATGAAAAGATAAAATAAAATATTTACAATAATGTGAGGGGTGTACTCAATTTTGTGAGATACTGTATATGTGTATATAAATTATATATATACACACATACAGGGCTTTTTTTCTCAGAGAATAGGTGCAGGAACTCCCCCCTTCTAAGTCACCTCTTGTCTCCGCCCCCTACCCACCTCCGAGCACCGTCCCTTGGTTCCACCCCCTACCCACCTCCCAGTACCGCCCCTTTTAGAGAATATAGAACCAGGTATCATTCTGTGGTGCTAAGTAATTTGTGTAGAATTTGTTAATGATAACAAGAAAAGCAGCAAAATAGATCCCCTGCAGTCAGCAACATCAGATTCCCCAACAACAATAGTTCCCTCACACAACGATGCACCTCCCCACAACAAAAATCCACCCCAGCAACAATAGACTCTCCGCAGCAACAACAGATCTCCCAGCAGCCAGCATCACTAGACCCTCCAGCAACAATATACCTCTCTCTCAACAGTAGATCCCTCTCATCAACAACAGACCCCCCGGGAATATAAGACCCTTTCTAGCAACAATAGATCCTTCACTAGCAACAATAGACCCCCACGCAAAAATAGAACCCCATCAGCGACAATAGTTCCCCCAGCAGCAATCATCAATAGACCCTCTAGTACACCCCAGCACCCCTTGCTATTACATAGATTTAGTGATGGAGGTGCCGGAACTGCTTTCCCATTGAACACGCACTTTTTTCCTCTTAAAATCAGGGGAAGATCGTGGGTGCGTGTTATACGCTGATCCCTGCTGTCTCTGAGGAATTACATAGAGTGATCTCCTGTGTACCCGGCGCTCCATCACGCACGGCCACACCTCCTGGCCCCCGCATTGGGCCACTGTTCTGTCTATCATATGAGCAGGGCCAGGAGGCATGGCTGTGAGTGACGGAGCGCCAGGTACACAGGAGATCGCGGCTCTGTGAAATTCAGCGGCGCTCACTTCTACTCTTCCCTCAGAGACAGCAGGGATTATCCAACACTGGTGAGGCTGCAATGATGGGAAAGGTGAGGCTGCAGATGGGCACTGGACAGGCTGCATTGTTGGGCATTGGACAGGCTGCATTGTTGGGCACTGAACAGGCTGCATTGTTGGGCACTGGACAGGCTGCATTGTTGGGCAATGGACAGGCTGCATTGTTGGGCAATGGACAGGCTGCATTGTTGGGCACTGGACAGGCTGCATTGTTGGGCACTGGACAGGCTGCATTGTTGGGCACTGGACAGGCTGCATTGTTGGGCACTGGACAGGCTGCATTGTTGGGCACTGGACAGGCTGCATTGTTGGGCAATGGACAGGCTGCATTGTTGGGCACTGGACAGGCTGCATTGTTGGGCACTGGACAGGCTGCATTGTTGGGCACTGGACAGGCTGCATTGTTGGGCAATGGACAGGCTGCATTGTTGGGCAATGGACAGGCTGCATTGTTGGGCACTGGACAGGCTGCATTGTTGGGCAATTTAATGGCTGCAGATGGGCACTGAGCAGGGTGCATTGATGAGCTGTGACCCTAATTTTGCTTCAAAGTTCTTTATTTATAATGTACGTTTTTTTCCTCCCAATAAATACGGTATATAATCTCATAGTTTGTAGATTCTATAAACTTTCACACAGACTAAATAGTATACATTGTTTTGGGTCCTTTTTACCATTTTTTTTTTTTTTATATATATATTTTATTTGCAAAGTTTTATAACAAAAACTAAGGAAAACCTGTGGTTTTTGTTTTGTTTTTTCAAATTGTTGGTATTTGTTTGCTTTATGTAGCAAAAAAAAACAAACCCTGTGGTGATTAAATACCACCAAAAATGTCTAAAAAATTATAACAATTTCATTTTGGTACAGTGTTGCATGACTGAGTAATTGTCATTCAAAGTGTGAGAGCAATGAAAGCTGAAAATTGGCCTGGACTGGAAGGGGGTGAAAGTGTCCGGCCTTATAGTGGTTAAAGTATTAATATAAATATTAAATATACAGAGTATTTGTATTCTATTTTAATCTATATTACAGTGTATATATTTTAATATTTATATATATTCTATTAATTATTTGTGGTCCGGAGTGATGGTGTAGCCGTGTCCCAGTATGACCTTGTTCCAGGATATCAGGTGTTGGTGTACATTCCTCTGACATTCCGTTGTGCCATTGTTTTGGGGTTCGGAATATCAGTAATATGAGCGCCGATATCCTCGCTCCATTGTTCTGAGACTCACCGCTTTCATTGTGCTTCGATGTGGAACATCATCATGAGGGTCCGGGGGCCTTACTGGAGTTAGAATGAACAGGATTTGAAAAGAAGGTTTGGTATTGTGTGACCTCATCGCTCAGAGCCGGGGATTTGGTGATTGGAGGAGATATGAATGTTTATTATGCACAAATTAATCCAGCTCTAAAAAATGGCATCATTTTAAGGCCGCATGCCCACTGACGTTTTTACAGCTGCGTTTTTTATAGCTGAAAAACGCCTGTCCATGTTATTGTAAATTTTTATTTATTTATTTTTTTGAGAAAAAAAAAAAACAAAAAAAAAACGTCAGAGCTAAAAAACGCGACCGCGCGTTAGTGCGCGTTTTTGAGCGTTTTTTGACGCTCGCATTTTTTTCTGCCTAATTCCAACGCTGAGGAACGCACTGGTCCTGGGTTTTTTTACAGCTTAAAAACGTCTATGCTATTTGCAGCTCAAAAACGTCTAGGTGGGCATGAAGCTATAGACTAACATGGACAGGCGTTTTTAAGCTGTAAAAAACGCGGCTGTAAAAACGTCCGTGGGCATGAGGCCTTAATGTGTTTTTATAAATCCAAGCAGTGTAAAGTACCTGAATGTGATCTGGTATCGGCCTCTTGCAGTCCCTGTACAGAAGGGCTGGGTGTGAGAGGAAGAAGCAGCACAAGGAGCCAATTAGTTCATGGACTGTCAAGAAGCATGCTGATAGGAGAGAAAATAGTGACCGAGAAATGAGCAGATTACTGGGCTACTTCTCTTTTCACTGTCCAATCACAGACAGGAGGTGGGTTCAGGAGGATCTGGGCTCAGAGGAAGTGGGTTTGATTGATGCTGGTCACCAGGCTGAAGACATCTAGTGCCAGAAAAAAAGTACAGCAGAAATCTCTGAAATGAAGGTGGATATTGCAGCAAAAAACTTGTAGTAGTAGTAGTAGTAGTATTTAATTATTGTTGCTATTATTATTATTATTATTATTATTATTATTATTATTTATTATTATATCTTTTAATGGGCTAATACATTTTATATTGCGTATTGCGTTTTTGGCTGAAGTTCTGCTTCAATATAATTTTCAAAAATTGTTGTTTTACCGCTTGCCAACCTGCTGCAGGACATTTACTGCTGCAGGTCGTCTCTCAGGCACAATGATGTACCTGTACGTCGCGGCTTCCGGGTCCAAGCGCAAGACTGTCCTGCCATTCGCTGCAGCACAAGCCGATCAACAGGTCCCGGCCAATGATTTATGGCCGCCACCATCGGCTCAGAGAATGATGAGAGAGCTCTGTGTCGGTAGACCACACAGGACTCTCTTCATACAGCAGTGATGTGCTTCTTTTTTTTTCTCCCTGCAAAGCAGGGAGCAAAAACCAGCACATTGCTTAGAAAAACACCACTCAACACCACACTGAACATTGGTATGCACACATTTAACCCTTTGATCATCCTAGATGTTAACCCCCTACCCAGCCAGCGTCATTGGTACAGTGACAGTGTGTATATTTTTAGCACTGATCACTGTATTGGTGTCACTGGAGATGTTTTTTTCCCACAATTTTCTGTTTTCCGTAGGGTGTGTTTTTTTTATTCTTTTTTTTATTTACATCGCAAAAAATAACCCAGTGGTGTTCATATACCACCAAACGAAAGCTCTATTTTGTGTGAAAAAAATTATATAAATTTCATTTGCGTACAGTGTTGCATGATCGAGCAATCGGCAGTTAAAGTAGCGCAGTGCTGAACTTCAAAAAAATGGCCTGGTCATGAAGAGGGTAAAATCTTCCAAAGCTCAAGTGGTTAATCTACAGTTTCATTGAAAGAACCCGTGGTGATCTTGCGAATAAAAGTTTGTGATCTGGCACTTCCTGTTATAGGGTGACAATGAGTTCCCAAATGTTCTCCTGCGTTGTCCCCCTAATGTTCTCCTGCGTTGTCCCCCAATGTTCTCCTGCGTTGTCCCCCTAATGTTCTCCTGCATTGTCCCCCAATGTTCTCCTGTGTTGTCCCCCTAATGTTCTCCTGTGTTGTCCCCCTAATGTTCTCCTGTGTTGTCCCCCTAATGTTCTCCTGCCTTGTCCCCCTAATGTTCTCCTGCCTTGTCCCCCTAATGTTCTCCTGCGTTGTCCCCCTAATGTTCTCCTGTGTTGTCCCCCTAATGTTCTCCTGCGTTGTCCCCCAATGTTCTCCTGCGTTGTCCCCCAATGTTCTCCTGTGTTGTCCCCCTAATGTTCTCCTGCCTTGTCCCCCTAATGTTCTCCTGCCTTGTCCCCCTAATGTTCTCCTGCCTTGTCCAACTAATGTTCTTCTGCGTTGTCCCCCTAATGTTCTTCTGCGTTATCCCCCTAATGTTCTCCTGCGTTGTCCCCCTAATGTTCTCCTGCGTTGTCCCCCTAATGTTCTCCTGCCTTGTCCCCCTAATGTTCTCCTGCCTTGTCCCCCTAATGTTCTCCTGCCTTGACCCCCTAATGTTCTCCTCCGTTGTCCCCCTAATGTTCTCCTGCGTTGTCCCCCTAATGTTCTCCTGCATTGTCCCCCAATGTTCTCCTGCCTTGTCCCCCTAATGTTCTCCTGCCTTGTCCCCCTAATGTTCTCCTGTGTTGTCCCCCAGTGTTCTCCTGCGTTGTTCCCCAAATGTTCTCCTGCGTTGTCCCCCTAATGCTCTCCTGTGTTGTCCCCTAATGCTCTCCTGCGTTGTCCCCCTAATGTTCTCCTGCGTTGTCCCCCTAATGCTCTCCTGCGTTGTCCCCCTAATGTTCTCCTGCGTTGTCCCCCTAATGCTCTCCTGTGTTGTCCCCCTAATGCTCTCCTGTGTTGTCCCCCTAATGCTCTCCTGCGTTGTCCCCCTAATGTTCTCCTGCGTTGTCCCCCTAATGCTCTCCTGCGTTGTTCCCCAAATGTTCTCCTGCGTTGTCCCCCTAATGCTCTCCTGCGTTGTTCCCCAAATGTTCTCCTGCGTTGTCCCCCTGGTAAGTGCTACAAGAGGCTGTGCTGACACACATTGTACAGGCATGGTCCACCTTATTTTTGGCTCAGAGCAATAATGTGCAGCTGACAGTGAAGTGAATGCATGTAGACCAGAAATACCCGAAAGCAGCTCTGAGATGCAAAAAGGATAGAAACCATATTTAAAACACGATTTTCTATATATTAGAAAAGATTATATAAGAGTGGTTTATAATACACATTGCTTTAGCAAGTAAAATTCCCCATTTAAGGTTTACAAGAGCAGCATTTTTTGCAGAAGGATGCTTCTCGTATATTGGATGGTCCAGAATAGGTATTGGAAAGGTGTATGGAACACCAATAATAAGTGGTGTGTTATTGCAGGATGTCCAACCAATTCCTGAGGCTCAGTGGCCCTGTTGAGGCTGCTGTTGTCAGACTAGGTGACCCTAACTGGGGTACTCAAAATCCAGAAACAACCTCACAGCTAGCCTTAGACAACACTTTTGCCACGTACACACGGTCAAAATTTCCATCGGAAAAACCTTGGATGGTTTTTCGGATGGAATTCGGCTCAAGCTTGGCTTGTACACACACGGTCACACAAAAGTTCTCTGAACTTTCGACTGTCAAGAACGCAGTGACGTACAACACTACGACAAGCCGAGAAAATTAAGTTCAATGCTTCCAAGCATGCGTCAAATTGTTTCCGAGCATGCATGTTTTTTTTGTGCGTCGGAATTGCATACAGATAAACGGAATTTCCGATAGGAACTTTTTCCCTCGGAAAGATAGAGAACCAGCTCTGGCGAAAATTCCGACCGCAAAAGTCCGATGGAGCATACACACGGTCGGAATTTCTGACCAAAAGCTCACATCTGACTTTTTCTGTCGGAAATTCCGACCGCGTGTACGCGGCATTAGACAACACTTAGGAAGATGGAACACGGTATTACATGTACAGTCATGGCCAAAAATAATGGCACCCCTGAATTTCTGTTGGATAATGCACCACTTCGCCCAGAAAATTGTTGCAATTACAAATGTTTAGGCATTCTATGGTTATTTATTTTGTTTGAATTGGTATGACGCATAAAAGTGGAGAAACAAAAAGCCAAATCTGACACATTGCATGCAAAACTCCAAAAATGGACTGGACAATATTATTGGCACCCTCCAATTTAATATTTGGAAAAAAATAACTAAAATCAATTGCTTCCTGTAACCATCAATGAGTTTCTTGCACCTCTCTACTGGGAATTTGGGCCACTCTTCTTTCCCCAGCTGCTCCAGGTCTCTCAGATTGGAAGGGTTCCTTTTCCCAACTGCTGTTTTGAGATCTCTCCACAGACGGTCTATGGAATTTAGATCTGGACTCATTGCTGGCCACTTCAGTACTCCCCAGCCCTTTGTCTTAAACCATTTCTGGGTGATTTTTGATGTGTGCTTTAGGTCATTGTCCTGCTGTAAGCAGGGCCGCCATCAGGAATTTTGGTGCCCCCTACACAGCTTCAGGCATGGGCCCCCTGGAGCACCATGAGAGGAGAACCGGGGGGGTGCTGCCGCCGCAAATTGAGAAGCAGGGGGGGTTCTGCCGCGAATTGAGAAGCGGGAGGGTGCTGTCGCTGCAAATTGTTGAGGTCGGGGGGGCTTTGGGTGCTGACGAACAAATAAGAAAACAAAAGAACAAAAAAAAAAGGGGGGTTGCCATCTGGGGCCCTGGGGACCTCCGGGCCTCTGGAGACATCTGGGTCCCTTGCAAAAAATAAAAAATAAAATTCTAAAGAAAAAAATTAAAAACATTTTTATAAAAAAAGGGGGGTTGCCCCTTACAAAAAAAAATGAAAAAAAAAAGAAATTTTTATAATAAAAAAAAAAAAGAGGGGGGGGTTTGCCATCCCGGCCCCTGGGGATGTTTGGGTCCCTTACAATTAAAAAGAAAAAAAAATTAAATAAAAAAAAAGGGGGTTGCCCATCCGGGCCCCTGGGGACCTCTGGGCCCCTTACAGGTGTACTGCCTGTACCCCCCTGATGGCGGCCCTGGCTGTAAGACCCATGACCTCTGACAGAGACCCAACTTTCTGACACTGGGCCCTACATTGCACCCCAGAATTATCTGGTAGTCTTCAGATTTCCTAATGCCATGCACAAGGTCAAGGCATCCAATGCCTGAAGCAGCAAAGCAACCCCAAAGCATCGGTGAACCTCTACCATGTTTGACTATGGGGACTGTATTTTATTTAAAGGCCTCATTTCTTTTTCTGAAAACAGTAGGATGATGGCCAAAAAGCTGTAATTTTTGTTTCGTCTGTCCACACCACATTCTCTCAAAAAGAGTTTGGCTTCCTCAGGCAAGTTTTGGCACACTCCAATCTGGCTTTTTTTTTATGTTTGTGTCAGCAGTGGGGTCCTCCTGGGTCTCCTACCATAGAGTCTCTTTTCATTCAGACGGCGACGTATAGTGCGAGCTGACACAGTTGTACCCTGTGCCTGTGCTTTCCACAGTTTTTGTTCTCAAATACTCAGACAATTCTTTGCTACTCTTTCCATTCTCCATGTGGCACACAACAGAAAGGTTGAGTCAAGTTTTTACTATTTTACTTGGTTGCCGGGGTGATTTCTATATTGTCAGCATTTGTTAAAGAGGAAGTGAACCCTGATGAGTTTTTCTTCCTCTTTATTTCCCTGCAAAGGTAAAGCATAATGGGCTACTATGCGTCGCATAGTAGTCCATTATGTGTCACTTACCTGAAACCCAAGGCTGCGATGTCACCACTGTCCCCACTGGCAGAGAGCGTCCATCTTCACCCCTCTTCCTTTCGGGGCCGCGAACTCTGGGTCTCTGAGTGGCCGGAGTCGCGTGCCGTCACTCCCACGCATGCGCGTTGGAGCCGCCAGTCACGGCATGACCCCTTTAGGAACAGCACGATCTGCCCTTTCTAAAGTGCGCATGTGCCATAGACATCGGTGCATGCGCCGTAGACATCGGCACACGGCTTTCTTGTAAATATCTCCTCAACCATGGAGGTTTAGGAGATCATTCCAGCACCTACAGGTAAGCCTTAATCTAGGCTTCCCTGTAGGTAAAAGTGCTTGTACAGGGTGTACAACCACTTTAATTGATACAGGTGAGTTTAAATACAAATTACAGGAGCATCACAAACCTGGAACGCAATTATTTCCTTACAATTTTGAGAAGGTGCCAATCATTTTTTGTCCAGTCCGTTTTTGGAGTTTTGCGTGGAATGTGTCAGGTTTGGTTTTTTGTTTCTCCACTTTTTTGTGTCCTACCAATACAAACAAAAGTTATAAACAGGAGAATGCCTAAATCTTTAGAACTGCAACAATTTTCTGGGCAAAGTGGTGCATTATCTGACAGAAATGCCGGGGTGCCAATATTTTTGCCTATGACTGTACATTGTCTCCTGGGGAACAGGTGCCATTCAGTGTAGCATTACTCTGCACTAAGCCGCTGCCCCGAGGGGCAGGTCCATGACACCTGAGTTCCCATGGAATTGGGTTGAATGCCTATGGCTGTCATGCAAAGACCAAGGACATCTAGTGGCAAAAAAGAATCACTGCGCGGGACGGCTCTGGAATTTTGCAGAAAAAGCTGCTTTTTAAAGGAGTAGTAAAGTTACATTTTTTTCACCTTAATGCATCCTATGCATTAAGGTGAAAAAACATTCGACAATACCGCCCCCCCCCCCCCCCGAGCCCCCGTTTTTCTTACCTGGCCCCTCGAAAGTCCCATGCTCGTCCCCGTCATCCTCTTTGTTTTTCTGCCTGGCCGCCGATTGGCTACACTGGATAGATTGAAAGCAGCGCAGCCATTGGCTGGCACTGCTGTCAATCACATCCAATGACGTGGCACGCCGGGGGGCGGGGCCGAGTGATACAGTCGGCGGCTATGGCCGCCGCTGTATCACGGGAGCGCGCCCGCAATCACTCCACACCATGCGAGCTCACTCGCATTAAGGTGTGGAGTCCTTGCGGGGAGGAGCCAAGACAGCCGCCGAGGGACCCCAGAAGACCAGGATCGGGGCCACTGTGTGCAAAACGAGCTGCACAGTGGAGGTAAGTATAACATGTTTGTTATTTTTAAGCAAAAAAAAAAAAAGCTTTAGTGCTCCTTTAAGTTCATCTTTTAAGAAGTTATTCATTTTATTTTAGCTTTTAAAGTTCATGCTGTCCTAAGCAAGTCCTGTGAAGCGGCCAATCTGCGTGCATGGCCAGATAATCTTTCCGTCGAGTTTCTCACCTTCTCTTCTTTTGCTTTCGCCTCTCCCCCTCCACCAGCTATTTCATTCATTACCCGGGCCAAATTAAGGACCTACTCAAGTTCCCAACACTTCCTGTATTCTTGATGTATTTCCAGATGCATGTACGAGACAGCTTATTCCAGATACGCATAACTCTGCCGTGTCATATATCATACAGACATATTCAATAACCCAGGCGCGGGCTTCTGCGCGTAATGCTCATTGCTCCGGCCCTCGCTGTTATCATGCCATAATTTCCTGTTGTTCTTTAACGAGCTGTATGTTTTCTATCATCCTGCTAATTACTGTACGTCTGCTGCAGCCAAAACTCTGCAGGATCGAATCATTAACTATTCGCAGTATGTACAGAAATACAAACGTGTCTCCTCCTCTCCCCTCCAACGTATGATTGGCAGGGAGATTGACAGACCTGGAGTGCCAAAACCGGGCAAGTAATTTCGCCGCCTTGGCATGGAAATGTTTTGTTGTTGTCATTTTGCCGCCCAACAAAACGTCTGTTGCGGTTAATTGGCATTCTGCGGATAATCCCATAATCGACTGCCAAGGTTTGTACAATATGCACAGAAGCAAAGGGGAGCCTCATTAATGCTTTTATCAACTGCTACCTTCAGCAGTCACATTGGGCTGGAATAATAAAGAGATGGCCAGACATGGGTAGATTCGATCCTTTTGTGGTGAAGTTCTGAAAAGTTGTTGGTATATGCTTAAATACAGTATTTGGAAATCCGACGGACTGTTTAGATGTTAAATTTTAAAAGCAGCAGCAAACCTGCTGACCTTACATGGTTGCTAATGTGACAGAACACCTCCTGATTTTTACATTTAAACAGTCTGTCGGATTTCCAAATACTGTTGTAGCGGGTATGTACTTTCCCGGGTGTAAATTTGAACTTGGCAGAGACATTAGTGATGTGTAATTCCCTGCAGCCCAGTGGGTGGCGCTGTTGCCCTGGGCTGGGGTTGAATCATTGCTGTGTGCTGCGCCTCCTTTTTGTCCTCCCTCGGCAGCGGTATGGTGGGGCGGGGAGCCCGCCGTGCTTGCTAGGAGAGGGTATAAAGGGGCCGGCCATCTTTGTCACGAGGTGGAAGTCCCAGGCACCTTCAGCTTGCGGACAGTGGTTCGTGTCAGTCCTCTGGGTGGCCTAGGCCTAGAGGACAACCGGAGGTCATGTTCCATCCCAGGCAACTTTAGCCTGGGGTGAGGTACTTGGATGGAGGTCCGGAGCTCAGTGCCCAACACTGAGTTCCGCGAGGGAAGGAGATCCTAGGGAACCCAGGGATTGGGTACCCGAATCCGGAAGGCGTAATGGACCGGGGGGAGCTCCTCACTTGAACACCCGGTGCAGCATATTGCCGGTGACAGGTGAGCCTCTCGTCGGAGACCGCCTGGAAGGAAATTCCCTTCGTGCGGAGACCATAACCCACTTTCACATTGTGTCTGGGCCTATTCGCATCCACACCTCCTTTTCTGTTCTGTTCCTATCAAGGGAGTTCAACTGATTGTGTTCATTCGCAGAAGAATAAAGGAGTGTTGAACTTTTATGGTGTGGGGCTCATTTCCTAGCAGACATTGTTCAAGGTGACTCTTGGAGGGAGGATCCAGGTGCACAGCACTGACCCGAAGGTAATACAAGAACGTTGCTTATACCGCACTGACACATGTGGTGGAAGCCAGGCGTGGTGTCCCCGCTCCCTCCCCTCTAAGATACCCCTAGACAAGAGACAAGACGAGAGAAAGAGGGGAGTGAGGAGGCCGCTACACGGTATTTAAGTATGTAAGCTCCGTTTTGTGTTGAAAATAACTGTGAAATCTAAAACTCCGGTGGGTGTAACAAGATGTCCGCTTGCCCCCTTCTCACTCTATCATTACTGTGCAGGAGTGCGGGGTGTAGCAAGATGGTGGCGACGGAACGTCACTTCCGGAGCAATCTGTGATGGGGAGCTGAATGTGACAAGACACCTGGAGTTTGGGCTGTTTTTGGCAGAAGTTGTGCTTTAAAGCCAACCCCTTTTTTAGTTGTCCCCACTGGAAGATTCCCCTTCTCTTCCTGTTCTGGTGACAACTCAAAACTTTCCATTTTTGTTTTTGGTCCCTCACTGCTTTTGCCAACAATAAAACCTAACGGCAGTTCTAGCCCTTCCCAACCCTATTAAAAGCTAGAGGAAAACCATTTTGGCTAAATGTATTTTAAGGGGGTTCCACCCATAAAAATAGAAATTCTTGAAAAGCTGTAATAACACATAGTTACATAGTTAGTCAGGTTGAAAAAAGACGCATATTGATACAAAAACTAAAACCCGCGCTAAAGGAATGTGCAGTGATAATTCTAAAAAATATTGTTGTGAAAAATAAATAAATCCGCAGCTGCCGCAACAAAAGGTCCTAACACCTCAACAAAATATAAAAAAACAAATATTTGCAGCGCTGGCAAGGATATGTGAAAACAAACAATTAGACCATTAACCACTTCAATACCAGGCACTTATACAGCTTCCTGCCCAAGCCAATTTTGAGCTTTCAGCGCTGTCGCAATTTGAATGACAATTGCGCGGTCATGCAACACTGTACCCAAACAATTTTTTATCATTTTGTTCCCACAAATAGAGCTTTCTTTCGGTGGTATTTGATCGCCTGTGCGATTTTTATTTTTTGCACAACAAATAAAAAAAGAGCGAAAATTTTGAAAAAAACTAAGTTTTTCTTTGTTTCTGTTAATTTTTTTTGTAAATAAGTACCTTTTCTACTTCAATGACGGGCACTGATAAGGCGGCACTGAAGGGCACTGATAAGGCGACACTGATGGGCACCAATGAGGTGGCACCGATGAGGTGGCACTGATGGGCACTGATGATGGGCACTGATAGGCGGCACTGATGGGCACTGATATGTGGCACTGGTATGCGGCACTGATTGGCACTCATAGGCGGCACTGATTGGCACTTATAGGTGGCACTGATTGGCACTTAAAGGCGGCACTGATGGGCACTTATAGGCGGCACTGATAGGTGGCACGGACGGGCACTGATAGGTGGGCACTTATGGGGACAGATGGGCACGGATGGGCACTGATAGGTGGCGCTGATGGACACTAGTAGGTGGCACTGATGGACACTGATGCCCAGCAATGCCAGCCACCACACATTGTGGTTGTGCCATCATAGTGCCAGTCAGTGCCCATTTGTGGGCGCTGATTGGCATATTTTTTATTTTTTATTTATTTTACTACATGTGGATGGCCATGGCCATCCACATGCTTGGGGCTTCCCTGTGGTCCTGGGGGGCTTCCCTGGTGGTCCAGTGTGGTTATCCGAGGGGTGGCTGCGCTGATAAACAATCAGCGCAAACCCCCCCTGTCAGGAGAGCCGCCGAGAGCTCGCGTCTGTCAGACGCGAGTGAGGAAGAGCCGATCAACGGCTCTTCCTGTTTACATCGTGATCAGCCGTGATTGGACACGGCTGATCACGTGGTAAAAAGCCTCCGCCGGAGGCTTTTTACCGAGATCAGTGTAGCGGTGTGTCAGACTGACACACCGCTCCACCGATCGCCGCGATGCGCGCCCCCCCGGGCGCGCGGCGGCTGTTATCCTGCAGGACGTCATATGACGTCCAGTGTGGATAACTGAACCACTTCCCGGACGTCAATATGCTATAGACTGGGCGGGAAGTGGTTAAGGAAGTGACTCATAAACACTTATATGAAATTAGCTTACAATCTTTATTGACACATAACGTATTAATACACCTGGTTATCCATTAGTGTTGCCACTGTGCTCATTAATGAAAAATAAATTGTAAACAAATAAGTGAAAAATTAATAAATTGGAAATGTCAACTGTGTCAATTTTAGAAAACTGAGTGTTTCCACAGCAGAGACCAAATAGTTAATTCCTTTAGACAATTCCCCTCTTGTGGCCCCACTCACCAGAAAGAGGGTGAGAAATAATATGCAAGATCACACCAACTTGGATTCAAAAAGTTCATCACATAGACTCCATAATATCAGCAGAGGCAGAAAGGGGATGAGAAACAACATGCAAGATCATACCAATTTGGATTCAATAAGTTCATCACATAGACTCCATAATATCGGCAGAGGCATTGGTAAACATATGGGAAAAAGAAAAAAAGAAAAAAAAAAAAAAGAAAAAAACATCATGTGAAGTACCGCTTATGAACATCCAGCATGGCGCTGCTAGCAAAGAGACTCACGAGACTGCGATGTTAAACGAGCGTCAGTGTTGTTCCGGGTACACAGCGTGCGTTCCACGGAAACCAGAAGTAGCGTCACTGGTTCTGGGTTGGCTGGAAATTGCGTCAACGCGTTTCGCCCCTCCTCCAGGGCATCATCAAGGACATCACTTCCGGCCAAAGAAGTGAAAATTTATATGCGCCGAGGTCCCCGCCTCTTTGCAAACTAACCAATTGAAAATAGTACCAGAACCTCCTTAAGGCGTAATAGAGCGCCCACTTCCTGATCACATCATTGCCCATCAATTGTCAAGAAGATACAACTTTATTACAACATGACAATGACAGGAATAGAGACGATATAATGGAAGTTCATATTAAAGGAGTAGTAAAGTTACATGTTTTTTCACCTTAATGCATCCTATGCATTAAGGTGAAAAAACATTCGACAATACCGCCCCCCCGAGCCCCCGTTTTTCTTACCTGGCCCCTCGAAAGTCCCATGCTCGTCCCCGTCATCCTCTTCGTTTTTCAGCCTGGCCGCCGATTGGCTACACTGGATGGATTGAAAGCAGCGCAGCCATTGGCTGGCGCTGCTGTCAATCACATCCAATGATGCGGCGCGCGGGGGGCGGGGCCGAGTGATACAGTCGGCGGCTATGGCCGCCGCTGTATCACGGGAGCGCGCCCGCAATCACTCCACACCATGCGAGCTCACTCGCATTAAGGTGTGGAGTCCTTGCGGGGAGGAGCCAAGACAGCCGCCGAGGGACCCCAGAAGACCAGGATCGGGGCCACTGTGTGCAAAACGAGCTGCACAGTGGAGGTAAGTATAACATGTTTGTTATTTTTAGGCAAAAAAAAGGGAAGCTTTAGTGCTCCTTTAAACCATAAAATACAATTTAAATCGCAGTTCATTGTAAATATTCATTAAAAATTTTTAAGAATGATTAAAAATAATGACTAATTTGAAAAACATAAAAAAAATAGAAAGATTATGATAAACTTTATATTTAGAAAGACAATATTTTGTTGGTGGACATACACAGAACAACCAAAAAAACTAAAATGAAAAAATGAAAATAAAAATAAAAATAAAAAATAAAATATAAAAATAAAAATAAATATAAAATAAATATAAAAATAAATATGAAAATAAATATAAAAATAAAATAAATTTAAATAAAAAAAATATAAAAAATAAATAAAATAAAAATAAATAAAAATAAAAAGCTCTTACTGTGAAGAAACCTTTCCGTATTTGGAGGTGAAATCTCTTTTCCTTTAGACGCAAAGAGTGCCCCCTTGTCCTTTGTGTTGACCGTAAAGTGAATAACTTAACACCAAGTTCACTATATGGACCCCTTATATATTTGTACATGTTGATCATATCCCCCCCTTATTCTCCTCTTCTCAAGAGTGAATAAATTCAGTTCCTCTAATCTTTCCTCATAGCTGAGCTCCTCCATGCCTCTTATCAGTTTGGTTGCCCTTCTCTGCACTTTCTCCAGTTCCCTGATATCCTTTTTGAGAACTGGTGCCCAAAACTGAACTGCATATTCCAGATGAGGTCTTACTAATGATTTGTACAGAGGCAAATTTATATCTCTCTCTCTGGAGTCCATACCTCTCTTAATACAAGAAAGGACTTTGCTCGCTTTGGAAACCGCAGCTTGGCATTGCATGCCATTATTGAGCTTATGATCTACCAAAACCCCCAGATCCTTCTCCACTACGGATCCCCCCAGTTGTACTCCCCTGGTATGTATGATGCATTCATATTCTTAGCCCCCAAGTGCATAACTTTACATTTATCAACATTAAACCTCATCTGCCACATAGTCGCCCAATTAGACAGAGCATTGAGGTCGGCTTGTAAATTGGCGACATCCTGCAAGGACGTTATTCCACTGCATAGCTTGGTGTCATCTGCAAAGACAGAAATGTTACTTTTGATCTCAGACCCAATATCATTTATAAAGATGTTAAAAAGTAAGGGTCCCAGCACTGAACCCTTGGGGTACACCACTGAGAACCTTGGACCATTCAGAGTAATGCCGCGTACACACGATCATTTTTCACGTTGTGAAAAATGAAATTTTTTGTTTTCAACAAGAAAAACGACCGTGTGTGGTCTTTTTGTCATTTTTCACGACGTGAAAAACGGCATTAAAAACGACGAGAAAAATTAGAACATGTTCTAATTTTTCCCGTCGTTCTTCCTGACATTTCTTCCGCAGCAGTGTTTCCCATAGGGAAATACTGCCACGGAGCCCATAGACGATCGTTTTTCTCGTCATTTTAAAAAATGACGAGAAAAATGACCGTGTGTGGGGAACAAGCTGTTCCCTCGTTTAAAATGTCATTATTCACGGCGGTTTTTTAACCGCCGTGAATAATGATCGTGTGTACGCGGCATTAGAATCATTAACCACGACTCTCTGAATTCTGTCTTTTAGCCAGTTTTCTATCCATTTACAAACTGATATTTCCAATCCTGTAGACTTTACCTTACACATGAGCCGTGTGTGGGGAACTGTATCAAACGCTTTTGCAAAATCCAAGTATACCACGTCCACAGCCACACCTCTGTCCAAGGTCTTACTTACCTCTTCATAAAAAGAAATCAGGTTTGTCTGACAATTTCTGTCTTTCATGAATCCATGCTGTCTGTTGCTTAAATAGTTTTTTTCCAGCAAGAACTCATCTATGTGGTCTTTTATTAATCTCTCCAGTATCTTCCCAACTATGGAAGTTAAACTAACAGGTCTATAGTTACTTGGTAAAGACTTAATTCCCTTTTTAAATATAGGCCCACGTTGGCCATGCGCCAATCCAGTGGTACTATTCCTGTCATTAATGAGTCCCTAAAAAATAAATACAATAGCTTTAAAATTACAGAGCTCAATTCTTTTAGGATCCGTGGGTGAACACCAATGCGTGTGTTTTTTTTGTTTTTTTTAAACCAATGGAAGCACATCAAAGTGCATGTCAATGCGTTGAGGTGCATTGTGATAGGTTTTATGTGCGTCATGGCAGTTCTTGACAAATTCGAAGGAAAGCACATCATGCCAAATCCAAAGGTGTCCAGCCTAAGATGACACCCTAAAGCCCTGTACACACGATCGGATTTCCTATGGATTCAAATCCGATGGATTTTTCCATCGGAATTCCGATGAAGCTGACTTCCATCAGTCTTGCCTACACACCATCAGTCAAAAATCCGACTGTCCCAAACGCCGTGACGTAAAACACTCCGACAAACCGAGAAAAATGAAGTTCAATGCTTCTGAGCATGCGTCGACTTGATTCTGAGCATGCGTGGGTTTTTTGTCAGATGGAGTTCCACACAGACGATTGGAATTTGCTATGGTTTTTTTTGCCGTCGGAAAAATTTAAAACATGTTCTATTTTTTCTCACCGATGGAAAAAAGACCGATGGGGCCCATACACGATCGGTTTGTCTGATGAGAAAAGTCCATCGGACTGTTTTCATCAGTAAAACCGATCGTGTGTACAGGGCATAAGGGTTAGTGCTAAAAAAAAATATATATATATATATATATATATATATATATATATATTACAGTGTATGTGTGTGTGTGTGTAATATAAATATATAATATTATTTTTTTCTTTACAATTTTTTTTTTTATAGTAGAAGTCTTACCGTGTTCATATCATTTCAAAACGAATTTCCAGTCTGCACCTTTCTTTTTCGTACATCACGGGACACAGAGCGACTTAGTCATTACTAATGGGTTATATAGATTACCTTCAGGTGTTGGCACTGGCAACTTCCAAAACCGGAAGTACCCTCCCCTATATAAGCCCCTCCCACCCGGGAGCACCTCAGTTTTTTGCCAGTGTCTAAGGTGTTGGCCAAAGAGTAACATGTGTTTTCACTGGGCTTGCGTACAGGTTCTTTTGGGCCTTAGTAAGCTGTTCCGGATCCCACCAAAAAAGCTTCATAGCTAAACGGTCGGTACCCGGGCCTTGCAGCAGAAGAGCAAGGTTTTGCCTGTAATGCTTCTCTTAGGAGGGCTGGACCCTGGGATCCAGAGCTCTGGTCATACCCACGACCAAGATGTTGTCTGTGCAGGGTGCTATACAGGTCCAGGGGAGTGGAATCCTTGGGAACCCGGTCCCTGAAGGTTTAATTACAATGCCTGCCGTGATAGGTGAAGTTTGGACTTCTGTGGACCAAACAAAGTCCTGCGGCGGGGATCAGGTAAGTGGGGGCCCCCAGGAACTTGGTTCTATTGGGGGACCCCCAAGCCTAATTTGTCTTTCTGTCTGTTACCTAACGGTATTCCCGCTAAATATCTGTGTTTGCCTGTAACTACTGAAAATGTAAAATTTTAATAGTAGTCAAGAAAAAAAAAAAAAAAAAAGGGACCGCGGTACCTGTGTTAAACCACTAGAGGCCGCTGTAGTCCATTTTTCTTGTCATGTGGATCTTTGGTTTTCTCAAGCCAAAAGATCCAGGCAGCTGGTAAGTTTCTCTGTGGGAATCCACTTCCTCTGCCCTGTTGCTGCGCTCATCCACCGCACAGGCCCTCCGGCAAAAAGGGCCCTGGCTCCTAGTCCCCTGTTGATTTCGAAAAGGGCGCCAATGGCGCACGGGCGCGCGCGCGGGCGCGTGCACGCGCCTCCTATGAAAAAAAGGGGCGGGGCGGGTGGATGACGCTCGATGCGCGCCGCGGCGCTTCTGCGCATGTGCGGGCGTCCCAGCATGGTTAAAAGTCACAGTACAAGTGTCAGCTGGATGCAAACAGAGCTAGCAACAAACAGTGGCACACAGAGGCGGTTGATGCAGGCATCCCCATAGAAAGGCACTTTAGTGGACACCAGCTGGTATATAGCAGCAACTTTGTTAGACTATTACCAGCAAAATTGGTGTATGACGACGGGAATACCTCAGCTTTGTGCTTAAAGGATATGTCGTCCAGACGCTCCGGAAATAGATCTTCCAGGAAGCCAAAGGGGTCTCCATCGGGCTCTGAGGATATTGGGCATGCTTGTACTGCACCAATCTCCCCTGAGAATTCAGAGGTCAGTAGCCGTAGAAACCCCGCAGGAATGCCTGGTGCTGCGGCTGTCCCCAGTCCACCTGCTCCTGTATATATAACAGAGGAGGTTTTATCCTCAACTCTGGGAGGATTGGAAGAGAGATTAACAGCATTGATCGCTGCTTCCCTGTCACAGGGAAAGCGCGTCCGATCTCCGTCTCCTCCTTCAGAGTGCCTGTTAGTGGAGGAACAGCCCCACACAGAGATCGACCTACCTGAAGGGGATCAGGATGAGGTTGATTCAATTATGGAGGAATCAACAGTGGAAGAACCTTTCTCAGCATCTCAGGCTGAAAGATTATGGGTTCAGTCTCTGACTAATATGGTCCGATCAGCATTTAAAATGCCTCTGGCGGAACCACCATCCACTACGGTTTCCTCGCTGGGGTCGCTAAAAGCTCCCCAGGCTGTCTGTTCCTTCCCAATCCACCCTTTATTAGAAGGGCTTATTTACCAGGATTGGGAGCATCCTGATAAAATATTTGCTCCCCCCAAGAGATTTCCGGTGATCTATCCCATGGAGGATAAGTTCATAAAAAAATGGAGGGTCCCTACAGTGGACGCAGCCATCTCTTCTGTGAACAAATCACTGACATGTCCAGTAGATAATGTTCCAATGTCAAAGACCCAATAGATAAAAAATTGGAGTCTTTACTAAAATCTGCTTTCTCTACAGCAAGCATGGTGACACAACCTGCGGTAGCAGTGATTGGAGTCTGCCAAGCAGTGAAAGATCAGTTGAAACAAGTCTTAAGGGACTTACCAGATCAGCAGGCTCTTGCCCTAGCTGACCTGCCTAGAGCCTTGTGTTTTGCGGTGGACGCCATAAAGGATACAATCCAACAGGCCTCCCGCTTTACGCTGTCTATATTACATATGCGTAGGCTGCTGTGGCTCAAAAACTGGTCTGCTGAAGCTCCCTGTAAAAAACTGCTGGTTAGCTTCCCATTTCATGGAGAACGCTTATTTGGAGAAGATCTGGACAAATATATCCAGAAAATTTCTGCCGGTAAAAGTTCACTCTTACCGGTTAAGAACAAAGGTAGAAGTCCTTCTTTTAAGAGGCCTACTTCTCCAGTCCCTGGCACATCGGCTGTGAAACAGTTCCGACGGCCTCCGCGGTCAAATCCAGGGGGCAGAAATCAGGGACAATCACAGGGTAACAAGAAACCCTGGGTCAAGAGAGGTACAAAACCTCCCCCTAAGTCATGAAGGGTTGCCCCCACTCAGTCGGGTGAGGGGAAGACTTCAGTTGTTCACAGAGACCTGGCGGGACACCATCAGAGATGGGTGATCTCCGCAGTAAGTCTGGGATACAGGCTGGAGTTAAAAGACATTCCTCCTGCCCATTTTATAAGGTCAAACGTGCCAAGCGATCCCCAGAAGAGTGGATCCCTCCTTCTGGCACTAGAGCAACTATTGCCCCAAGGGTAATCATGAAGGTTCCCTTGAAAGAAAACGGGTTCGGGTTTTACTCGAACCTTGTCACAGTCCCCAAACCAAATGGGGACATGAGGCCCATATTGAATATAAAAGGGCTAAACAAGTTCCTACATATCAGGACTTTTTTCGGATGGAGTCGATCCGATCGGTGGCCACCGCCCTACAAGGGCAGGAATGGTTAGCCTCGATCGACATAAGGGATGCTTATTTGCATATTCCCATCTGTCCGGCCCACCAGAAATTTCTACGCCTTGCAGTAGAAGGGCGCAATTTTCAGTTCAGAGCCTTACCTTTCGGTCTGGCCACGGCACCACGAGTGTTCACAAAAATTCTGGCCCTACGATTGGCCAAACTAGGAACACAAGGTGTAACGATAATGGCATATCTAGACGACTTGTTGCTGATAGACCACTCAGTGAAAAAAACTAGAAGTGGTCGTTCACAAGATAATCAAGTATCTGGAATCTCACGGTTGCATTATCAACCGAGACAAGTCAGCCCTAAAACCAGTCAAAAGCCTGGAATACTTGGGGGCTAAGACTGGATTCAAATCAAAAAAAGATTTTCTTACCTCCAGAGAGAGGTGTCGTCTTTGAAAGATTTGACCCACTTAGTGGGTACAAAAAAGAAAAACCATCCATACGCCTGTGTATAAGGCTGCTGGGAAAAATGGTGGCTTCATTCGAAGCGGTACCCTACGGTCAATTCCATTCAAGGAACTTGCAGAGGGCCATACTGTCAGCCTGGAACAAAAAAGTTCAGGCTTTAGACTTACCAATGTCCCTGTCCCCTTCCGTTCGCAAGAGCCTCCATTGGTGGTTGGTGCCCCAGAATCTGGGAAGGGAAACCCTTCAGTCCGGTTTCTTGGAAGGTGGTCACTACAGTTGCCAGCCTCATAGGCTGGGGGGCAGTACTGGAGCAATGGTCTCTCCAGGGCAAGTGGTCAGAAGCAGAGAAGGCCCTGCCCACCAATCTCTTAGAGATACGAGCAGCCCGGTATGCCCTAGTAGCATGGACATCCAAACTCCAAGGGTCACCTGTCAGAATTCAATCAGACAATGCCACAGCAGTGGCATATATCAATCTCCAGGGTGGCACCAGGAGTCGTGCAGCCCAGAGGGAAGCGAAATGCATCCTGGAATGGGCAGAAAGGTATGTCACAGCCATATCCGCGGTTTTCATCCCAGGGGTGGAAAATTGGAGAGCGGACTTTTTTTTTAAGTCGCCAGCAATTATGCCCGGGGGAATGGTCTCTTCACCCCGAGGTTTTCCAGGCAATATGCCAGCGGTGGGGAACACCGGATGTAGATCTGCTAGCATCCAGATTCAACGCAAAGGTGGACAGATTTGTGTCTCGCACAAAGGATCCCCTAGCTTGCGGTTCGGATGCCCTAGTGTTCCCTTGGGATCAGTTCAAGCTGATATATGCATTCCCACCGCGATTAATCCGCAGAATCAGGGTAGAAAAGAAACCAGTGATTCTGGTGGCTCCAGCGTGGCCCCGAAGGGCATGGTACGCGGAGATTGTAAAAATGTCAGTGGGAAGTCCTTGGACCCTCCCACATCGTCCGGACCTGCTTTCGCAAGGCCCGATATACTACCCTTCCTTACCAGCCCTAGGTTTGACGGCCTGGCTATAGAAGCCCACATTCTAAAAAAGAGAGGGCTCTCTAATCCTGTGGTATCTACCATGATCAATGCCAGGAAGACGGTATCCAGGCAGATCTATTATAGGATCTAGAAGGCGTACATCACGTGGGGTGAGGCCAGGAAATGGCATCCACGTAAGTACGTAATAGGTAGGATTCTGGACTTCCTACAGTGGGCTGTACATAGGAAGCTTGCCTTGAGTACTATCAAGGGTCAGACGGCCTTGTCAATATTTTTTTTTCAAAGGCCCTTGGCTTTGCATTCATTAATCAAAGCTTTCATACAAGGAGTGATGCGTATTAGCCCTCCGGTTAGTATTCCCATATGTCCATGGGACTTAAACCTGGTTCGGTCGGTTCTACAGAAACAACCATTTGAACCATTGCGGCACATTTTCTTGGTTCTTTTCACCAGGAAATTGATTTTCTTAGTAGCCATTTGTTCGGCTAAAAGAGTATCGGAATTAGCCGCCTTGTCCTGTAAGGAGCCATATCTGGTTATCCATAAAGACAGAGTAGTGTTACGTCCTCATCCAGCCTTCTTCCTAAGGTGGTATCGAGGTTCCATTTGAACCAAGATGTGGTTCTTCCTTCTTTTTTCCCCAAACCTAGCTCGGTAGAGGAAAAGTTATTACATTCTTTGGATGTAGTAAGAGCAGTCAAAGCTTATCTTAAAGCCACTGCTCAGATTCGTAGAACGGATACTTTGTTTGTTCTGCCGGAAGGCCCCAGAAAGGGTCAGGCAGCATCAAAAATCTACTTTAGCCAAGTGGATTCGACAGGTCATAATACAAGCCTATGGCTTGAAAAGGAGACCGCCTCCGTTCAAAGTTAGGGCGCACTCCACGAGAGCAGTTGGAACTTCATGGGCAGTGCATCACCAGGCCTCCCTGGCTCAAGTACTGTAAGGCCACAACATGGTCCTTAGTACACACGTTTACTAGATTCTACCAGGTAGACGTCAGAAGTCAGGAGGATGTCGCCTTTGGGCGCAGTGTGTTGCAGGCCGCAAAAGAGCCTCATGCCTGATGGCGCCCAGCTTATGTATCCCTCCCCTCATTTGGCATTGCTTTGGGACGTCCCATTAGTAATGACTAAGTCGCTCTGTGTCCCGTGATGTACGAAAAAGAAAAAGGGATTTTTATAACAGCTTACCTGTAAAATCCTTTTCTTGGAGTACATCACGGGACACAGAGCTCCCACCCCTCTTTTTGGGACACTTATTGCTTGGCTACAAAACTGAGGTGCTCCCGGGTGGGAGGGGCTTATATAGGGGAGGGTACTTCCGGTTTGGAATTGGCCAGTGCCAACACCTGAAGGTAATCTATATAACCCATTAGTAATGACTAAGTCGCTCTGTGTCCCGTGATGTACTCCAAGAAAAGGATTTTACAGGTAAGCTGTTATAAAAATCCCTTTTTTTAAAATATGTTTTGATCCTTCCATGAAGCTCCTTCCTTAGGCACATCCTTTAATAGGGTGACCACTGTCTCCCAGTTGTGCTCCTGCGTTGTCACCCTCACTTGCACCCCCGGTGGAGACCAGTGGCAGCGCTGGCACACATTGCTCAGACATGGTCCACTGTCATCACTGTCATCACTAGCCAGTGCAGAGCCATGATGGGCAGCCAACACAGGAGTGCGTGTAGACAGGAAGTGGCTGAAAGAGGCTTGAGGAAATCCGCAATAAAAAGTGATGAAAATGGTGACAGTATTTATATGTTTAAAAAAAAGAAAAAAGGTAGATGTTTGTGGTGCTTTACTAAACGAAATGCCATCCATTTAGGTAACGAACGCACAGCAGCAGTGGCGGGTAAATTAGTAAATAACGACGAGGAAAATCTGAAACATTTGTCTTTAAATGTGAAGCATTTTTCCTCCTCCCCTGACACACGCATGTAAATGACAAAAACACAACGACAAGGTCCGCACCCCCCCGGGCAGCCAGGCGTATACGGCAGCGCCAGTGTATATATATGCATGTTTATTGAAATGTTATCTGTGAAGGCTGCCAGAAATAGACAGGAGAGACAGCTGCAGGATGTGCCTTCCTCCCAGACCTCTCTCCATTTATCACCCCCCTGGCCAGAGCTGTCAGAGAGAGCCGGAGCAGCCGAGGGGGGTAACCTGGGTCAGAGGCTGGCAAAGCCGAGAGGGAATCACACACCGTAAAATGACAAATGTGCGTGGCTCGATGACTGGGCATTGGGCAAGGCGCCTGGGCCTGGTTTATTCGATACGAGAGAAAGTCTGGGGGGGGGGGGGAAGAGTTCTGGTGTCCATTCCAAAACCCTTTCATTTTTTTTTAGTTAAAGGGTATTGAAACGGACACCAGAACATTATATACATTATTTACTATATATATGTGTGTGTGTGTGTGTGTGTGTATATATATATATATGACAGCCAGTGGTTCCAGCACTATACTGACAACAGCAGAAATAACTGAGACCAAAAGGGTACTGGGGTGGTTCTGGGAAGAAAAGCTGATATCTCTTCAAAACGCCACTCCACTGGCTCCGCCTATTCTCTCCACAGTCCACCGTCTTTTATAGCTCCGCCTATTCTCTCCACAGTCCACGGTCTTCAATAGCTCCACCTATTCTCTCCACAGTCCACTGTCTACCCCTGCTCTGTAAGGTCCACAGTTTACCCCTGCTTTGCCTCTTCTCTTCCTCTTCTCTTCATGGCCTACTGTCTACCCCTGCTCTGCCTCTTCTCTCCACAGTCCACTGTTTACCTTTGCTTTCCAAGGTCCACTGTCTACCCCTGCTCTGCCTCTTCTCTCCACAGTCCACTGTTTACCTTTGCTTTCCAAGGTCCACTGTCTACCCCTGCTAGGGTTGCCACCTCATCCCTTTAAAGCCGAACACGCATTCATTTACGCAGGTTCTGAGGCTAATTTATTGCAGATAAGGCACCAAGTGAATATAATTACCACCTTAAACAGCCACAGAACATGTGTAATTAAGAACATGTTTAGGTTTAAAGGGATGAGGTGGCAACCCTAACCCCTGCTCTGCCTCTTCTCTCCGTGGTCCACAGTCTCCCCTGGCTCTGCCTCTTCTCTCCGTGGTCCACAGTCTCCTTTGGCTCTGCCTCTTCTCTCCGTGGTCCACAGTCTCCCCTGGCTCTGCCTCTTCTCTCCGTGGTCCACAGTCTCCCCTGGCTCTGCCTCTTCTCTCCGTGGTCCACAGTCTCCTTTGGCTCTGCCTCTTCTCTCCGTGATCCACAGTCTCCCCTGGCTCTGCCTCTTCTCTCCGTGGTCCACAGTCTCCTTTGGCTTTGCCTCTTCTCTCCATGGTCCACAGTCTTCTTTGGCTCTGCCTCTTCTCTCCGTGGCCCACAGTCTCCCCTGGCTCTGACTCTTCTCTTCGTGGTCCACAGTCTCATTTGGCTCTGCCTCTTCCCTCCGTGGTCCACAGTTTTCCCTGGCTCTGCCTCTTCTCTCCGTGGTCCACAATCTCCCCTTGCTCTGCCTTTTCTCTCCATGGTCCACAGTCTCCTTTGGCTCTGCCTCTTCTCTCTGTGGTCCACAGTCTCCCCTGGCTCTGCCTCTTCTCTCCGTGGTCCACAGTCACCTTTGGCTCTGCCTCTTCTCTCCGTGGTCCACAGTCTCCTTTGGCTCTGCCTCTTCTCTCCGTGGTCCACAGTCTCCCCTGGCTCTGCCTCTTCTCTTCATGGTCCACAGTCTCCCCTGGCTCTGCCTCTTCTCTCTGTGGTCCACAGTCTTCTTTGGCTCTGACTCTTCTCTCCGTGGTCCACAGTCTCCCCTGGCTCTGCCGCTTCTCTCCATGGTCCACTGTCTCCCCTGGCTCTGCCTCTTCTCTCCGTGGTCCACAGTCTCCCCTGGCTCTGCCTCTTCTCTCCATGGTCCACTGTCTCCCCTGGCTTTGTCTTTTCCCTCCCATGGTCTATGATCAGAAGCCAATTCCACCCTCCTGTCGGGATCTGCTATCCCTCCTTAAATTTCACTCATCCAACCCTATTTTGTCATCAGCTTGTCTCATCCCATAATCAGTCCTTATTATTCTCACTAACAAGATCATGCACTTCCCTGAACACTGAGCATCAACTATAAGTCAGATGGCACACGTGGCCAAATAATAAGGGCTGCCACGTCACTGTTCCGCCAACAATTTTCAACCTATCTCAGACGATTTTTAAGTAAAATTTTGTTGAGCTAGGTGGTCCTTCAAGGCCACCCACGACTTGAATTTTGGCTGATTACACAAGGCCCATACACACGGTTGGACTTTTTGACAACAAACTTCAAAATGAGCAAGTTTTCCAAAAAATCCGACCGTGTGTACGCTCCATTGGACAAACTTTTTCGGTTTTCATCGGACAAAAGTTCGCTCTGCAAACGGACAAACTTTTCGGCAACAAAAGTCCTACAGGGCAAAATCCTATCGTGTGTACAAAAGTCCATCGGACTTTAGTCCAAAGTACAAACACGTATGCTCAAAACCAATGTTAAAATCAACCAACAATAGCAGAAGTTGACCAAAGGGTGGTGGTAAAGAGCAGAAAAAAAGCAGAAAAAATACGTGATTTTGGGAAAGTTTGCTGAAAAAGTCCTGCCGTGTGTATGTATACCAAGTTCACGGCCAACGCCCTTCAAACAAAAATCCACGGAAAAGTTTGTTTGAAGTCCAAACGTGTGTATGAGGCTTTACAGGGCTTGTTTAACCACTTAAGCCCCGGACCAATATGCAGCATAAAGACCAGGCCCCTTTTTGCGATTCGGCACTGCGTCGTTTAACTGACAATTGCACGGTCATCCGACGTAACTCCCAAACAAAATTGACGTCCTTTTTTTCCCACAAATAGAGCTTTCTTTTGGTGGTATTTGATCACCTCTGCGGTTTTTATTTTTTGCGCTATAAACAAAAATAGAGCGACAATTTTGAAAAAAAATGCAATATTTTTAACTTTTTGCTATAATAAATATACCCAAAAAATATATAAAAAAAACATTTTTTTTCCTCGGTTTAGGCCGATATGTATTCTTCTACATATTTTTGGTAAAAAAAAAATCGCAATCGGCGTTTATTGATTGGTTTGCGCAAAAGTTATACCGTTTACAAAATAGGGGATAGTTTTATGGCATTTCTATAATTTTTTTTTTTTTTTTTACTAGTAATGGTGGCGATCAGCGATTTTTTTTTTTTTTTTCCGTGACTGCTACATTATGGTGGACACATCGGACACCTTTGACACATTTTTGGGATCATTGTCATTTTTACAGCGATCAGTGCTATAAAAATGCTCTGATTACTGTGAAAATGACACTGGCAGTGAAGGGGTTAACCGCTAGGGGCGCTGAAGGGGTTAAGTGTGCCCAAGGGAGTGATTACTACTGTTAGGGGGCGTGGCTACGAGTGACACGTCACCGATCTCCGCTCTGATTACACAGAGCGGAGATCGGTGACAGTGTCAGTAGGCGAGTGGGGAGATGTTGTGTTTTACACCAACATCTCCCCGCTCCGTCCCTCCGTGAGACGATCGCGGGGATCCCCGCGGTGATCGAGTCCGCGGGACCCGCGGTCCGACTCACGGGGAAGGTAGCGCGGTTGCGAGCGCGCCGCCTGGGGCGCGGGCGCGCCCCTTACATCGGGCAGTTAAAGGGGACGTACAGGTACGTTGATGTGCCTGTCTGTGACATTCTGCCGACGTATATCTACTGGAGGCGGTCGTTACGTGGTTAATGGATAAACAAATATTGATGCGCTAAACACCAACCTAATTAATGTGCACTAGTGAAGTGTTCAAACAACTCTCCATGCTGAGAGCAAATAAACCTGCAGTGAAAATAATAATTATTGTGTAACCATACAATTTTCCCAAACCCCACAGTGCTGTGTATAATGTCCAGAAACAGCATGGATTACAATGTGGGCTGTAGTACACTTTATGTTCCCAGTCTGTATAAATCACTGATCAATGTAATGCAAAAGCCATCTGTACCATAGAGATTTAAACAGTACTTGCTCCTAGACCAGATTCCTCCTTAGACGCTCCGATTCCCAGGATAATTCCATATGCATAAAAAGGAAAAGGAAACAGATCATTGCGCAATAGCCTATACACGACACAACCTGTACAGCTGTGGCCTGCACTCACATAACCTCCGGGATAATCAGCGTGTGCTCAGCTCAGTAGTTCGTGTGTTCCTCACTCAGACTGCCGATGCGAGTGTCACTTAGGCTCCTCCCCCCTACGCGTTACGTCACTGACACGTGACTTAATCATGGGTCAAAATTTTTTTCATTAGCGCATTAGTAATTCACCCATATATATATGTGGTTAATGGAGTGTCAGAGCAACCCGGTCCTGGATCAATATAGGGCCAGACTGCATAATAAAGCACCTTGGGGGGAGCGTGCAAGTGACGGGCCGGACTCCTGGGAAATGGGACACACTTTGGTTCTACCCTAAGGCCCGGTTCACACAGGGGCGGCACGACTTTGGGGGCGACTCGGCGGCGCGATTTTAAGACGACTTGAGACGCCCGCCTGAGGCGATTTGCATAATGACTTCTGTATAGAAGTCAATGCAAGTCGCCCCCAAAAGAAGTACAGGAACCTTTTTCTAAGTCGGAGCGACCCGAGTCGCTCCTATTAGAACGGTTCCATTGTACATGTGAACCGGGCCTCAAGGTGACCTCCACAACTGGGCAGAGGAAGAAGTCAGGGACAGAGTGTAGAGAGAGGGTAAGTAGAGCTTGGACTTTATTTTTTGAGGGAGGGGGGCGACTGAAGGACATAGGAAAAGAAATTCGGTGGAGTTCTGCTTTAGATAAAAAAACATCAACACCTTCTGCATTGACTCCAAAGACCAAAACGTCTTCACTCATTCATATTGTGGAGAGTCCAGAAGATAACGAGAGTTCCCCTTTAATTCACAATAATAGCAAGTCATTTTCCAGGGAAAACAAACAATCCTCCTCTTGGATAATAGTGTTTCAGTTTGTTCCAGCAAGTAAACTATCCGCACGTGGGTTAATTTTCCAGGAAAAACGGATCTGTACACAATAATAAAATAATGACTTCAAGGGAAAAGAAAACTGCGCTGTTTACATGAACATTTCTGAGGACTTTTTACTAGAATAATATAACGTGATTTATGATGTTTACTAAACTTATGCCTTGTACACACGATCGGAATTTCCGATGAAAAAAGTCAGACGGAATTTTTTTCATCGGATATTCCGACCTTTTGTATGCCCCATCGGACTTTTTCCATCGGAAATTCCAACGGATTTAGACAGAGAACATGTTTTCTTTTTCTCCGATGAATAAAAAATCCTGATCAGAAATTCCGATCGTCTGTATGGAACTCCGACAGAGAAAAAAACACGCATGTTTAGAATCAAGTCAACGCATGCTCGGCAGCATTGAACTTCATTTTTCTCGGCTCGTCGTAGTGTTGTACGTCACCGCGTTCTTGAAGATCGGAATTTGGTCTGACAGTGTGTATGTAAGACAGCTTGAACGGAATTCCGTCGGAAACTCCGTCGGACTTTATTTCGATGGACAGTCCGATCGTGTGTACAAGGCATAAGAGTTGAAACAACTGATGGAATAAACTCACCCAATAGGGCTAGATCCGATTCAGAGGAACCTGGGAACCCATTGCATTAGCCTGACCCCCCATACACCCCTCCCCCTTTTTTTTTTTTCTCCTCCTCTTTTATGCCCCGTACACACGATCTGAAAATCGTACGACAGATCGTCCGACTTTTTTCATTTACTAGTCGCAAGTAGAAATAGAATAGGTTACTAAAGTCATAAAAATTCTCATAAGACAGAAAAATCGCTGATCACCGCCATAACTAGTAAAAAAAAAATATTAATGAAAATGCCATAAAACTATCCCCTATTTTGTAAACGCTATAACTTTTGCGCAAACCAATCAATAAACGCTTTATTGCATTTTTTTTTTTTTACCAAAAATATGTAGAAGAATACGTATCGGCCTAAACTGAGGAAAAAAAAAAGTTTTTTTATATATTTTTTGGAGATATTTATTATAGCAAAAAGTAAAAAATATTGAATTTTTTTCAAAATTGTTGCTCTATTTTTGTTTATAGCGCAAAAAATAAAAACCACAGAGGTGATCAAATACCACCAAAAGAAATCTCTATTTGTGGGAAAAAGGGACATTCATTTTGCTTGGGAGCCACGTCGCACGACTGCGCAATTTTCAGTTAAAGCGACACAGTGCCGAATCGCAAAAAGTGGCCTGGTCTTTGACCACCAAAATGGTCCGGGGCTGAAGTGGTTAAAGAGGAACTGCAGTCTGCTCATATAATATGTAATAAAAACATCTTTGCCATTCTGAAGCTTCCCTCCAACCACTTTGCATATTTTTTTATATATACTGTGATTCTGTACTTGCCAAATATGCTGCAGAAATCTCCCTCCACTGAGTCTGGCTGCAACCATTTTAACTGCGGGCAGCTGAAACTGCTGCCTGTTCACTTCCTGGATTTACACAGACACACACCTCCAGCTCGGCAGCTCTCATTGGCCCTTTTATGACCCCTTCTCCCTTCCTGGCAAACTCTCACGAGAGTGAGAGAGAGCTGTGCATGGTGTCATAATCCTAGGCTTTTTACCAGACAAGAAACTGGCAGAAAAAAAATGTTTTAGGGCCCTTTCACACATGTGGACCGTATGTCCGTTTTTTCATCCATCCGTTTACGATGAACATGGATGAACATCTGCTGACAACTGATCTCATCGGTCGCCGCTATGCTCCGTTTCTGCAGACGGAGGAAAATCCTATTTTTCCATCCGTCTGCAGAGCGGATCGGATGAACACGGACAGGCGGTCCGTGTTCATCCGATCCCCCCATAAAGGAGAGTGGAGATCTGACAGGGCGGTCCCTGCACAGTGTGCAGGGACTGCTTTGTCATCTGCTAGCTCAGCGAGGATCAAAGGAGCGATCCTTGCTGAGCAAGCGGATATTTAAGGAACGGGTCATCACGGGATCCGCCCGTGTGAAAGGGCGCTTACTATTGTAGTGGGGGTTACAAATTTAGGGACTGCTATAACAAATTTAAGGGTAATTTGAGTGGTAGTTGGCTCGAATCTTTTCAATTTGTTGGACTCTGTCTTGTTGCTATTTCACCTGGTGTGCAGTTCCCCTAAGAAGTGTGGGTGGCGCTGTCATCTATACTCGGGGTTGGACCACAGGTGATAGGGCAGCGATTTGGTGTCTCCTCTCGGCAGCCGTACAGTGGGTGTGGCGGACCTACTGGGCATGCCGGGAGGGGGTACAAAAGGGGCAGACATGGTGGAGCGAGTTGTAGTTGCCACCCCGGGGACCTGTACCCGGGGGAAGGTATTGCGTGGAGTCCAGTTTTGAGTGCATGGCCCTCCAGGCCATGGGGCCACGTGCACTTCAGTCCCAGGCACCTTTATTCCTGAGACTGCAACTCCAGCCCTGGGCCCAGCACCTTTAGCTGGAGCCCACTTCAGGAGGAAGAATCCCAGGGTGCCACCTTGCGAAGGGACCTGTTTTTGGAAGAGGAGGCTGGGGGAGGACCGTTCCGAAGGACTGGTGAAAGAATCACAGTGAAGGAAGGGGCCCAGTAACTCTCCGGAGGGATGTCATCCATCCAGAACCCAGGGGCCTAACATCTGGACCATCAGGAGGTTTGGGACACTATAGATTCTGTGGCAGAGGATCTCCTGAACGCATCCATTAGGGAACTAAATGACTGTTCGAGTTACACGCCGGCTGCTAGTGCCATTGGGTGACTATCCGGGTGAGCTGTACCCACTTGGGATCGGGTGGCGACCAAGCCAGGAGTGCCTGAATTCCATCTGTCTTCCTAACACCTTTCTCCTTTCATGCATAAGAAAATAAAGCTCTATGTTGGAGTGATATACTGGTGGGGACCTTGGAGTTACTTGGGGCATAGAGACTTTTGTCCTTACACACTAGGGACAGAAACCAACACTGAGGGACTCGCTGCAAAGACCCGTAAGGAAACTAAGTGTGCTTAAAGGAACACTACAGGTTCCCGTTTTGTTTTTTTAAAATAACAAACATATTATACTTACCTCCACTGTGCAGCTCGTTTTGCACACAGTGGCCCCGATCCTCTGCTTCTGGGGTCCCTTGGCGGCTGTTTCAGCTCCTCCCCGCAAGGACTCCACACCATAATGCGAGCGAGCTCGCATGGTGTGGAGTTACTGCGGGCGCGCTCCCGTGATACAGCGGCGGCCATAGCCGCCGACTGTATCACTCGGCCCCGCCCCCCGACGTGCCGCGTCATTGGATGTGATTGACAGCAGCGCCAGCCAATGGCTGCGCTGCTTTCAATCCATCCACAGTAGCCAATCAACGGCCAGGCACAGGAACTCGGAGGATGACGGGAGCGAGCGCGGGACTTTCGAGGGGCCAGGTAAGTAAAACGGGGGGGCTGGGAGCGGCGGTATTGTCAAATGTTTTTTCACCTTAATGTAAGGTGACCAGATTTTTAAAATGAAATCCGGGGACATATTATTTTTTTTTACGAGTAATGGCGGCAATCAGCGACTCTCTGCCCGTCGCCGCCCGCCTCACAGCCTGTCAACTCTCGGGGCCCTGGCTACTACTGGGTGGGGAGTGGAGGAAGATCACTCCGCCAGGGAAGGCAAAGGGATAAGCAGGCAGGCGGCTGGCCGGGACAAGGCAGAAGAACATGCGAGCTGAATGGGCATGCACCCGAAACTTAAGAAATATTCCCTCCACTCCGACCAGCACATGATCATCAGAAAGGGGCACAGATAATGGAAAAAAATACACCCCCCTAAGCTAGTAGGAACGGTGGAGCGGGAGTGTGTAATTCAGAATTTTTATTTTTTAATTCTGCACTGACTGTCTTTGAAATTGACCCAGTCCCTGTTCAAATTCAATCCGGGGACAAAACTGGGGACAGACTTGGTCCGGGGACAGTGTCCTCAGTCTGGGGACTGTCCCCTGAAA
The DNA here is from genome assembly GCA_029206835.1 of Rana muscosa. Classification (NCBI taxonomy): domain Eukaryota; kingdom Metazoa; phylum Chordata; class Amphibia; order Anura; family Ranidae; genus Rana; species Rana muscosa. The sequence goes on along the minus strand of CM055118.1, from coordinate 323,940,528 downwards.
CCGGGGATGTCTGGTCACCCTACCTTAATGCATAGGATGCATTAAGGTGAAAAAACATTTTACCTTTACTACTCCTTTAACCTCTGTAACCCAGGGGGTACGGGCATGGAGGAGACCACGCGTGCTTTCCTCTCCAGTGAACGAGCCAAAGAGTAGAGAAGGAGGGTGGCGTGGGCGCTTCGCTATAAAAAGTTAAAATCACAAGGGCAGAAGATTTATTAGATGGAAAGATGAAAAAATGACTGAAGGTCCGCTTTAATAAAAAGGAACTAAGAAAAGTTATTCTTTCCTGTCTTGGAAATTTTGGAGGACACAAAACTGTCCAAATTTTGGTCATAGTGATAGTTGGAGTTTTTCTATGGATAATTGGGGGATTTGGCTTTTTAAAATGTTTTTGGCTAATTTTAGTTTTTCTTTCTGTACAGTGATAAAGGGAGCCCCTCTCGCCTTGTCAGCTGTGATAAGACAGGGCCCCCACCTCTCCTCCTCTACTCCCCCCCCCCCTACCCTCCTAGAGCTGTGTGTCTCCCTGTCTGTGCATGGCGAGGGAGGTCACAGCTGTTGTGTGGGCTTCTGGGGGCGAGAAGAGACACAGGGTGGAAGACACGACAAAGGCGTGCAGAGAGGAGGACAAGGTGAGAGAGGCTTGTGGTGGGACATAAGGGACCTGATCTCACTCCTTCCAGTCTATAGACTCTTCCCCTCATCTTTATTCTCACTCTTTTTGCCTTGCGTCTTCCCCGGCTGTCACTGGAGTCTTGTTTGTGGTCTTTGACTGTCCCCATGGCCAAACGTAGTCACCAAGTAGATTTTCTTACAGGAACAACCCATCAAAGCTTTTCTCTAGAGCGCTAGTCCTTTACAAGTAATGTGTACCCTGAGGAAGGGGACTTCTATGGAATGTATTAAGTTGTACACAAAGCGGGTGTCCGTCAGAATTTTGTAGTATAAAAAAGTAATAATAATGGATCTGGCGAAAACTGTACTGAATTCAGAAGTTCTCGAAATAAACACAGGTTGAGATATTTCGGATCGGGTGACCCCCTCACTCTCTTCTGGTGAGTAGCAATAATTGTTGGCTGTCCTTTCTTGGAGGCAATTCAATCTGTCGGTCTTTCCTCTTTAAATATCTTTTTTTATCACCAAAAGCTTTCACATTGCGTTAAAATCTTACATTTGCTCCCAACCTGTTCATTTTAGTTCTACGGCTCAATTGCTAGGAAAAGTAGTGCCATTGGTCACGACAGTTACTTGTTTTTTTGCTTTTTTTTTCTGAGGGTTGCAACTTTTTTATATATTTTTTTTTTATTGGAATAAGATTGCACCCCTTCCATAGACTCCCATGTTAAACGGTAATTTCTCGGGTAAATTTGGGGACCCGGTACTGGCCGGTCGTAGGTCCCCTGGACCTAAAACATGACACACATATAGTCCCATTTCTCCTCTACAAGTGTGCAAAGTTTGTTGTCTGGGGGACCTACGGCCAGGGAGCACCAATTTTTCAAACCCGGGCACCCCTTCCATAAACTCCCATGTTAAACGTCAGTCGAGGCATGGGCACAGTGAGGCATGGGCACAGTGAGGCATGGGCACAGTGAGGCATGGACACAGTGAGGCATGGACATGGACACACTCGAGTCAATACGTTTTCCCAGTTTTTTGTGGTAAAATTAGGTGCTTCGGCTTATATTCGGGTCGGCTTATACTCGAGTATATACGGTATATTATATATATGGTGTTTCTGCTGTTTGTACCATGTTGGATTGCTTAAAAAAAGAAAGAAAAATTAAGGTGCTCCTGCACAACTATTTCTGAGAGAACGCTGGCCATACACAAGTAAAATTTAGTTGGGGGGGAAAAAAATTAGATTTTGGAACATTTGTTCAATTTTCTGATTGTTAAGCCCTGTACACACGGGCGGGAATCCCGTCGGGAAAAAAATACGGTTTTCTCTACGGGATTCCTGGCAAGCTTGTCTTGCCAAGCCCTGTGTACTGACGGCCATTCAACAGAACGGCCGTTCTTTTGAATGGCAAGAACGCGGTGACGTCATCGACTACGACGAGCCGGCGCTCGTCACATTCGATGCCGTCGCCGCCATCTTGCTACACCCTACACTACCCTTGTATGCTACCGCGCATGCGTCAAAGTCTAATCGAGCATGCGCGGGTTTACCTCGGACAGGTAAGCATACAGACGACCCGTTTTCTCGGCAGGAAACACTCTGCCAAGAATCCCGACGAGATAAATAGAGAGCAGGTTCTCTATTTTTCTCGTTGAGATTCCCGGCAGTTTTCCCGATGAGAAACCACACACACGACCGTTTTTTTCGCCAAAAAGCTCTCCCAGCAGTTTTCTTGCCGAGAAAACCGGTCGTGTGTACGAGGTCTAAGTTGGCAATCTTCTTCTTCCTTCTTTCTTCTTTTTTTTCTTTTTTTTCTGTAGTGATGAAAAGGAAGAGGCTGGGAATATTTTCATGAATGAAATTCTAACCATGAATGTGGTGTTTGTTCGAAGAAGCTCCATACGTTACAAAATCTGATGTTAAAAGCAAACTAGATTTTGACTTGCTTTCAAACATCATTAAGCTGGCCATACATTATACAATTTTCTTATTCAATTTCCTTTAGATTTAAAGCTTGCTTGCACCCCTGTGCTGGCAGTCCGATTGTTGTCTATTGGGACACGGTGGCTGCTCCCAATGTGACATCCGTGCAGGTGCATGGTCCCGAATTCCCCCTGGGTGCAACAAGGCCTTATAGAGATCACTGCTATTACCGCGTTTCCCCGAAAATAAGACCTAGCGTTATTTTCTAGGAGGGCTGCAATATAAGTCCTACCCCGAAAATAAGCCCTAGTTTAAAATGCTTGTAAAATCCTATAATCCACTCTATTACAGTTGTATATAATGTACAATGTGTGTGTTTCTCTAATATAATTCCGGGGAAGAGAGCTCCAGCGGGTCACAGAAGCGCATAACGGTACAATAACGAAGGTATTTGGCACAATTATATTACAGAAACACACACATTGTACATTATATACTACTGTAATAGAGTCAATTTTAGGATTTTACAAGCATTTTAACTCAGTTCCCACTGGGAATTCCTGTCAGGAAGGGAGGGGGGGGGCATGGTAAGACCTACCCCTAAAATTTTCGGGGAAACGCGATATCTCTGTGCAAATCAATGCTCCCACTCCAAATAGACTACTTGGTCCAAGGGTCCTACATCAAGTACCAAAGGGGTGCCTGTGGCCCTAGGGCTGAAGGTTTGGGACCTATGGCATTAGGTTGTGTATGTGTCCTTCAGAATAGCAATGGAACTTTGTTGGTATGTGTTATAAAAGTGTGGTTCTAAAATGGATCTACAGCCATTTATTTTTTCCCCCCAAAATTTTGGATAGAGTGAGAAATGTTTTAGACCCCCTTTCAGGTTATTAGTGCTTTGTGTGTTCCCATTTAGGATTTGTCATCTTTTTGTCATGGCGACTACTGTCACCCGGCCAGAAAGTGATGAGAAATCCAAGTTAGGGGAAGTCTTCCAGTGGAAACGGCTAGTTCCGGTGGCAACCAAAAGAGATTTCTTTAACTTCCAAGAAAACAAAGTTGTCCAAGCCCAAATATAACAAAAAGTTGTCTGAGCCTAGAGTCCAGCGGTGCAGCATGGCCAAAAAATTATAGGGTTTTTGGTGCAATAGGTGTAATTTGTCTATCAAGACTTGGCCTGAATATGTGCTCTCCGGTAAACTCAAAAAAATATTAAAAAATCCACCACAATGGAAAATATCTGCTGTGAAAAGTGGGTATTGAAAGTTGTGGTTTGGGTTCAAGTTGAATTGAGGTACTGAAGTTGGATGAGTTGGGAATGGAATGCCGAAAGGCAGACTTCCTGTCCATGGAGATGCACAGACCTTGACCATGACTTAAAGATCGCCAGTAGCACTTCACAGAGAACAATTATGTTTGGCCCGGATTATCCGGTAAATCGGTTATCATTGATCCCGTAAAATCTTTGTCTGCTTGGGAACTTGGATCAGGCCATAGAAATGCAGATGTCTCCCGAACCAGGACAGGCAATGAGGCACCTGCCCTTTCTCTTTAGCATCGTAATCACTGCTGTTTCTTGCATGATATAGGAGTTTTCAACATCATAAGCTCTCATCGTCTTCCCCTTATGCCGCGTACACACGATCGGAATTTCCGACAACAAATGTTCGATGTGAGATTTTGGTTGGATATTCCGACCATGTGTAGGCTCCATCGGACATTTGCTGTCGGAATTTCCGACAACAAATGTTTGAGAGCAGGTTCTCAATTTTTCAACAACAAAAGTTCTTTTCGGAAATTCCGATCATGTGTATCCAATTCCGACGCACAAAAATACTACGTATGCTCGGAATCAATTCGAAGCATGCTCGGAATTCTTGTACTTCATTTTTCTCGGCTCGTCATAGTGTTGTACGTCTCCGCGTTCTTGACGTTCGGAATTTCCAAGCAACATTTGTGCGACCGTGTGTGTATGCAAGACCAGTTTGAGCCAACATCCGTCGGGAAAAAAACCCACGGTTTTGTTGTCGGAAATTCCGAACGTGTGTACGCGGCATTAGGCTGCATTCACACCTGATTTTTGCATGACTTGCGCATTTGTATGCAGCCTTTTTGGGCTTTGGCATTTTTTTTATAGTCAATAGAGAAAACTGTTATCTGTTGCATCATTTGTTGCTATGTATTTTAGCTTTTTTAGCTTTTCCATTCGCTTTTATTTCTTTTTTTATTATTATTCATTTATTATAATGTTTTTTCGTTAGGGTAAGAGGTTTGAGTTTAGTTTAGGTTAGGGTTAGGATTAGGAGTTGGTGTTAGGGTTATTTATTATTCTTTTATTTATTATTATATGAATAATAATAAATAAATACACAAATAAAAATCATAAATAAAAAATGAATTCAATAAATGAATACTAAGTAACTATGAATACATAATTAACCCTTAACTTTAACCCTTACCCCTTAAAAAAAAAAAAAAAAAAACTAAACACTCTAATGCCGCGTACACACGACCGTTTTTAATGTAATTTTAAAAAACGAAGTTTTTCTCGACGTTATTTTTCTTGTTTCTTCTCAAGCCTGTCTTGCATACACACGTTCATTAAAAAAAACGCTCGAGCAAAGCGCAGGCGCAGTGACGTACAACACGTACGACGGCACTATAAAGGGGAAGTTCCCTTCGGATGGCGCCACCCTTTATGTTAGTAAACTTTGTTGAGCGACGATTCGCGCTTTTCAGCCTCGTGCTTTTCAGTCCGTTACAGCGTGACGAATGTGCTATCTCCATTACAAATGCTAGTTTTACCAGAACGAGCGCTCCCGTCTCATACTTGATTCTGAGCACGCGCGTTTTTTTCCCCTCGTAAAAGCATACACACTACCGTTTTTCACGACGTTAAAAAAAAACGACGTGAAAAAATAGAGCATGTTCGAAATTTTTAATGCCCGTTTTTCACGTCGTTAAAAATGCTCTGGAGCCTACACACGATCGTTTTTAATGCCCAATTTAAAAAATGGCATTTTTAACGGCGTGAAAAACGATTGTGTGTACGCGGCATAACACAAAATAAATGATTATGATTATTGTTCATGGTTTTTCTGTTTAAGTTTGGGTGTTTGTTATTATTATTAATAATAATGTATTTAATATTTTTTTAAGGTTAGAGGTTAATTATTTATTAATGTATTATTACATATTATTCATTTATTTTACTTATTTATGATGTTTTTTAGTTTTTTGTGTATTTATTTTACATTTATTTATTCATATTTTACTTTTAAAATTTTTAATTTGAGCATAAAATCGCGCAAAAACGCATGACAAAACGCACAATGGTGCGTTTTCGTTCATTCCTATGGAAATAAAAACTCTCCAAAAAAAATGCCTAAATCTGCCGATTTAAGCAACAAAAAAAAGCTGCAGAACTTGTTTGGCTTCAGGCGATTTGGAGTTAAGATGTGAACCATCTCCAAAGAGAATCATTGATTTTTTTCCCCCACCAGCGTTTTGGAGGTTCAAGCTACGAAAACGCTCTAATGTGAATGCAGCCTAATGCCGCGTACACACGATCGGAATTTCCGACAACAAAACCGTGGATTTTTTTCCGACAGATGTTGGTTCAAACTTCTCTTGCATACACACACGGTCACACAAATGTTGCTGGAAAATTCTGAACGTCAAGAACGCGGAGACGTACAACACTACAACAAGCCGAGAAAAATTAAGTTCAATGATTCCAAGCATGCGTCGAATTGATTCCGAGCATGCGTAGGATTTTTGTGCATCGGAATTGGATACACGCGATCGGAATTTCCGACAAGAACTTTTGTTGTCGGAAAAATTGAGAACATTCTCAAACATTTGTTGTCGGAAATTCCGACAGCAAATGTCCGATGGAGCCTACACACGGTCAGAATATCCGACCAAAAGCTCACATGGAACATTTGTTGTCTGAAATTCCGATCGTGTGTACGCGTAATTATAGTGCTTATTTATTTAAAAGTTGTTTTTATAAAATAATTTGGTTGCCAGTTAGGTTAAACCTCAACAGTTGAGTCTTTCCCAATTTACTACTACACTGCATCACCATGCTTCTCTCTACTAGCTTCCTCTCTCTTATCTGTGTTTAACTTACACATAATTCTTCCTCTTATCATTCCGCCTGTCATTCCATTCTCAGAACTGTTCCATTTTTTGTTTTTCTCATGACATGAATGTCTTTTAGTTTGTTGAGCTGTGTGTGTAACCTGTAACTTTTCAAACTGACTCTTTGTGCCCTGATGTAATGTTTTAAATTTTTTAAATTTTTCTCCTTTTTGCCCCTTAGGTAAATTCAGTGAGGACCAATCATGCACTTCTTGTCTCTGACCCCAGTTACCCTCTGCACCCTCTCTCTCCTCCTGTCTCGGGCACTTGGTCAGAGTGACACTGAGCTCCTGGTCACCACCCGCTCTGGAAAGGTGCGAGGTACCAGGATAAGCGTCCTCAACAGTCATGTCACAGGCTTTCTAGGGATCCCGTTTGCTGAGCCTCCAGTGGATAAGTTGAGATTTCGACGCACAGAGCCAAAGAAGCCATGGAGTGAGGTGTGGGATGCAACAGTCTACCCCAATGCTTGCTACCAGTACTTTGATACCCTATATCCCGGGTTCTCTGGGATGGAGATGTGGAACCCTAACAAGCCAATGAGCGAGGATTGCTTGTACCTAAACATTTGGGTTCCTCACCCTCGTCCTTCAAATGCTACAGTAATGGTTTGGATCTATGGAGGTGGCTTTTATAGCGGATCCTCTTCTTTGGACGTCTACGATGGACGTTATCTTTGCCATGCAGAAAACGTCATAGTGGTCTCCATGAATTACCGTGTAGGAGCTTTTGGCTTCCTAACCCTGACACCCGGAAGTGCTGATGCCCCAGGGAATGCTGGCTTGTTTGACCAGCGTCTTGCACTAGAGTGGGTCCAAGATAACATTGTGTTCTTCGGAGGCGATCCCAGGACTGTCACCATCTTTGGTGAGAGTGCTGGAGGTGCTTCAGTCGGCATGCATGTCCTTTCTCCTGGTAGCCACCATCTATTTTCCAAGGCCATATTGCAGAGTGGTTCTCCTAACACACCATGGGCTACTGTTACACCCCAAGAGGGTCGACGTCGGGCAGAACTTTTGGGAAAGCTTTTGGAATGCAGGCAAGGAAATGACTCAGAATTGTTGAATTGCCTAAGAACAAAGCCACCACAGAAGCTCATTGACCATGAATTCTCTGTTCTTCCAGCACCATGTGTCTTCCGCTTTGCCTTCGTACCAGTGTCTGATGGAGACTTTTTCCCAGATGCCCCTGAAAATTTGTTGAACATGGGCCGGTTCAAACCATGCCCCTTGATAGTGGGTGTCAACCAGAATGAGGGATCCTACTTTCTGTTGTACGGTGCACCTGGCTTTAGCAAGAACAATGATAGCTTGATCACGCGGGAGGAGTTCCTCGGTGGGGTGAGGATGAGTGTTCCACATGCCAACGACATTGCGCTGGAAGCAGTGGTGATGCAGTACACTGACTGGACAGATGAACATGCTCCAGTAAAAAACAGAGATGCCATGGACCAGTTGGTGGGAGACCACAACGTCATCTGCCCCGTTACTCATTTTGCAGGGAAAGTGTCTGAATTTGGAAACAGAGTCTATGCCTATTACTTTGATCACAGAGCCTCCAATCTCGCTTGGCCACAGTGGATGGGAGTTCCACATGGCTATGAGATAGAGTTTCTCTTTGGACTTCCCTTAGACCCCAAATTGAACTATACCAAGCAAGAGGCAGATCTGAGCCGGAGAATGATGAAATATTGGGCCAATTTTGCACGGACAGGGTAAGAATGTACACAAGGCTTTTGGGGCTTGAAGTTCACTCAAAACTGATAATTCAATAGCCAGCATGTTGAAGCACACAAACTGCTACCAAATCTCCAGGATCCCAGTGGGAAGGGGTATCCCTCAGATTCCCACCCCCATTTTTAGTGTACTCATGTAATCTGATTCCAAATGAGACTTTCATTACCACAAAGGAAGAGCGAAACCTAGGGCCTCCATGTACCAGAACTCTCTCTTCTTTAGCCAGGAGAAAGCAGACGGTATGTGTTTCAGCCTTATCAGTTTTGGTTGGTCTTAAGCCAAATAATTATGGTATAATTAACCATTTGGCTGGCCAAAGACCAGGCCACTTTTTGTGATTCGGCACTGCGTCGCTTTAACTGACAATTGCGCGGTCGTGCGACGTGGCTCCCAAAAAAAATTGATGTCCTTTTTTTCCCACAAATAGAGCTTTCTTTTGGTGGTATTTGATCACCTCTGCGGTTTTTATTTTTTGCACTATAAACAAAAATAGAGCGACAACTTTGAAAAAAAATCTATATTTTTTACTTTTTGCTATAATAAATATCCCCAAAAAATATATAAAAAAAACATATTTTTCCTCAGTTTAGGCCGATACGTATTCTTCTACATATTTTTGGTATAAAATAAAAATCGCAATAAGCGTTTATTGATTGGTTTGCGCAAAAGTTATAGCGTCTACAAAATAGGGGATAGTTTTTGGCATTTTTATTAATATTTGTTTTTTTACTAGTAATGGCGACAAAAGGCAATTTTTATCGTGACTGCGACATTATGGCGGACACATCGGACACTTTTGACACCATTTTGGGACCAATGCTATAAAAATGCACTGATTACTGGAAAAATGACACTGGCAGTGAAGGGGTTAACCTGTAGGGGGCGCTGAAGGGGTTAAGTGTGACCTAGGGAGTGCTTCTAACTGTTAGGGGGCGTGGCTTGCCGAGACACGTCACTGATCGCTGTTCCTGATCACAGGGAACAGACGATCAGTGACATGTCACTAGGAAGAACGGGGAGATGTTGCGTTTACACTAACATCTCCCCGTTCTTCAGCTCTGTGACCTGATCGCGGGACACCGGCGGACATCGAGTCCGCGGGCACGGTCACGGAGTTCACGACAGGGTCACGAGCGTGCCGGCGGCGGCGTGCGCACGGCCACACGGCGGCAAATTAAAGGGGACTATATATATACGCCCCTTTGCATGTCCGTACCATTCTGTTGACGTATATCTGCGTGCGCTGGTCCTTAAGCGGTTAAATGAAAAACAATATTGACAAAATTCAGCTGCATCAGTTGTGAAGATTTTAAAATATGCTCAGAAATATCTCGCTGGTGAAAAAACTGCTCTCCTTTTTTTTTTTTAAGCAGTCTTTGATGGAATGAAACATGACACAATCCTCCATCTAGTCATTACTGCTCTCCATGACTCCATTAGTGACAGAAGACACTTCTCTATATATTTGTGAAGTGGATCCCCTAGAGGACATGTGACACTAAAATGCTGAAACATGCCTACAGCACTTCTGTGTCATCCTGTCTCTAGCAGACTCTCCATAACAGTCGAATGAGAATACACTTCTACAAGGAAGGAGTCCATGCAGGTGTCAAGGATAGGGTTGCCACCTTTTCTTCAAGCCAAACCCGAACACTTTTGCAGCACAGGGCAATTTTTTGTTGTTGCAGTAAACACTAAAGGGTTATAAAAGACCTGGGACACATTTGGGTGCCCCAAGGAGAGAAGTAATGTAGTGCACAGAGCGCGCCAGTGGGTGTGGCCAAATTGCTCTTGCTGACATCATCACCTCACCCTTCTATGATGCCAAACCAGCTCCTAACAACTGCCAGCAGCGGCAACAGATTTGTGTATGACTATCTCGGTTACTTAGGGAGCCACAGCCTGGTCTGAATAATGTGTCCGGGTTTCAGGTGGACTGAAACCCGGACACAAAATTAAAAACCTGAACTGTCCGGGTGAATCATGGACAGGTGGCAACCCTAGTCAAGGACTTGCATTAGCAGGTATGATCAACAAAGTAAAGAACGACAGAACATTGAATCCTTTTACACTCAACCAAAGACTGAAAACAAAAGTTTTGGAATTACTGCTTTAAAGCAGAACCTTACCCTAAAGGGGAAGTTCCACTTTATGTCCCCCCCCCCACCACCATATTTGGCTCAAATATTTTGGGGGAGCAGGTACCTAGTTTTGATAGATACCCACTCCCACTTCCGCTTCCGCTTGGATTGCCTAGGCCTGCAGTCCGTGGGCCAGATGTGGCCCTTTGATTGCCTTTATCCAGCCCTTGGGGCACTGTTCCTTCCACTGATACGGGGCACTGTTCCTTCCACTGATACGGGCACTGTTCCTTCCACTGATACGGGGCACTATTCCTTTCACTGATACCAAAGATGGAGCACTATTCCTCTGACACCAACCTTGGGGTACTATTCCTCCCAAGGTTACCAGAGATGGGGAACTAATTCTCCCATGGACACCAGTGGTGGGGCACTATTTCTTCCACTGACCAGTGGTGGCCTGTCCTTTAGGGGCACCTGGGTGCCGCCCCTCTCTCTCCTCGCCACCCCCTATATGCAGTGGATAGATTCATGCATAGCAAGAATCTATCCACGGCCGCCCCCTATTCATGTGTCCAGCCCCTTTCAGGGCACATGAACTACAGCGGCCATGTTTTTTTTTAAGCACCTGACTAGAGCCAGAGGCTCTAATGGGCTTCAAAATAGGGCTGGCTTGGGTCGCAGAGGATGCGTCCTGAGCCCACACCTGAATATTTGCTGTTGCAACACTGATCCTCCTCCCCAGACAAACGGGAAGCAGGTATAAATACCCATTTCCAGATTGGCCAAAACGTCTGGTGATCCAATTGGATGCCTAGTGTTCCGGGAGGAGCAGAGAGGAGACGCACCGCCGAAGCTGCTCCAGAAGAGGACACCGAAGCAGCTTTCCCCGAGCCCGCCACGCTGGAAGATGGCCGCATCAGCTCCCTTTGAGGACAGAAATATTGTGTTTATCACACTCCAGCGCTGCTATTCCTCCCTTAACCACTTAAGGACCGCCGCACGACGATGTACGTCGACAGAATGGCATGGACAGGCACAAGGGCGTACAGGTACGTCCCCTTCCCCTTTAAGAACTTGTCTGTGGGTTGTGCGCGCACCGCCGGCGGTGCGCTCGCGACCCGGTCCGAAGCTCCGTGACCGCGCAAGCGGGACCCTCGGACCCGATCGCCGCCAGTGTCCCTCGATCGGGTCACAGAGCTGAAGAACGGGGAGAGGTAAGTGTAAACAAACCGTCTGTTCCTTGTCAGAGGGAACGACTATCAGTGATGTCACACGCCAAGCCACGCCCCCTTCAGTTAGAATCACTCATTAGGTCACACTTAACTCCTACAGCGCCACCTAGAGGTTAAACCCTTCACTGCAAGCGTAATTTTCACAGTTATCAGTGCATTTTTATAGCACTGATCGCTGTAAAATGACGATGGTCCCAAAAATGAGTCAAAAGTGTCCGATGTGTCCACCATAATGTCGCAGTCACGATAAAAATCGATGATCGCCGCCATTAATAGTAAAAAAATTAAATTATTAATAAAATTGCGATAAAACTACCCCATATTTTGTAGATACTATAACTTTTGCTCAAACCAATCAATAAACGCTTATTGCAATTTTTTTTACCAAAAATATGTAGAAGAATACGTATCGGCCTAAACTGAGGAAAAATTTTTTTTTTTTTATATATTTTTGGGGGATATTTATTATAGCAAAAATTTCATTTTTTTCAAAATTGTCGCTCTATTTTTGTTTATAGCGCAAAAAATAAAAACAGCAGAGGTGATCAAATACCACCAAAATAAAGCTCTATTTGTGGGGAAAAAAGGACGTCAATTTTGTTTGGGAGCCATGTCGCACGACCGCGCAATTGTCAGTTAAAGCGATGCAGTGCCGAATCGCAAAAAGGGGCCTGGTCTTTAACCAGCCAAAATGGTTCGGGGGCTGAAGTGGTTAAATACTTAAACGTAAACCCAGTGGCCAGCTCATACTATCATATGGTTCGCACATTTAAAGAGATGATAAATATATATAGATATATATATGTGTGCAGCACTTCTTCTACGATGATGAAGCAAAAAAGAACTCAAACCAAAATTATTATATACAAAGTGGAATTCCAATAAAAAATTAAAAAAAACAATGACATCCCTTGAGGATAGTGTGTGAGCTGTCAATATCGAACAGTTATAAAGAGGTGCCATATATATAAAAGATGTTATGAGTGGTACCTTCTCTCATTAAAATAGAGAGTAAAGATTGGGAGGAGGCTGTGTGTGGACTTTTATAGTACCGTATATTAACTGATAATACAGTCAAATTTAAGAAATTACAAAAGGATTTTATTACAAAATTTATATATGTTAACATATTCATAGAACAGACAAATAAATTATGACAATCATGAAAAAAATTTTTTTACATCCTATCGTTACACAATAGAACATCCACAGAAAATACTAATTTGTTGCTCAACATGTTTTGCGGGTTTAGCCGCTTCTTCAGGAGCTTTTATTGTATGATCAAGTGGTAAATAGATAGGATTGTCATGTAACTAAAATAAAGAGAGAGCACACACATGTTATTGAATCAAAATACATTATTGTGGGTATATATGGTCAGATTTTGTATAAAAAAGAAGACATCAAATTTATAAAGAAAACTCCCCAATAGGTCCGTGCGCCTTACTGGGATTTGTGTTAAAAATGGACTGGAGATCCGGGACAGAGGGCAACCCAACCCGGAGGGCACGGGAGCTCCCAGTGGACACCAAAAGGCAGCTTGTTAAAATCTAATTTAGGAATAGAACATATATTCATTATGGAGTTATCCCAAAGGTTAACCACAGGCAAAAAGTATATATATATATATTTGTTTTTTTAGAAGAAAAAGCTATTAAAAATGTTTAAACCCGCGAAACATGTTGAGCAACAAATGTGTATTTTCTGTGGATGTTCCATTGGGTAACGATAGGATGTAAAAATAATTTTTTCATGATTTATTTGTCTATTCTATGAATATGTTAACATACCGTATATAAATTTTGTAATAAAATCTTTTTGTAATTTCTTAAATTTGACTGTAATATCAGTTAATTTACGGGAACCATAAAAGTCCACACACAGCCTCCTCCCAATCTTTACTCTCAAGATCGAACAGTTGTTGTAATCCTTCATTATATCCTATACTAAACAGACTGAAAAAGATAATGTTTGGTTTAGGTTGGGCATTAATAAAGGTAGAGTTTTAGAAAGATGGAGGGAATAAAGATGGTCAATAAATGGGGAAGGCCTCTACATAAAATAGAGGGGGTATAGATGACCCTTTGGTGGAGGGTACTGTAGGCTTCCTAGTAGATGGAGAAGATAAACATGGTCAGTAACTGAGGAAGGATTCCACATAGATGTAGAGGGTTACGATGATCCTTGATATAGGATATCTTCCAGATAGATGGAGAGAATTAGGATGTTTTTTTAATTAGACTACTTATTAAATGAAAATGTTAGTTTACAAGTCAGAGTTGCAAGTGAATGAAGTATATGAAGATATCCATTGACAGTCAAATTTTAGAAATTACAAAAAGATTTTATTACAAAATGTATATATGTTAACATATTCATAGAATAGACAAATAAATCATGACAATCATGAAAAAATTATTTTTACATCCTATCGTTACGCAATAGAACATCCACAGAAAATACTCATTTGTTGCTCAACATGTTTTGCGGGTTTAGCCGCTTCTTCAGGAGCTTTTATTGTATGATCAAGTGGTAAATAGATAGGATTGTCATGTAACTAAAATAAAGAGAGAACACATACATGTTATTGAATCAAAATACATTATTGTGGTCTTCCTCTGTTCTGTTTTTGACAAAAAAAAAGTTGGGTTATTTTGATGCACATGCATATTCATGTTCAATTTGCCTTTATTACCAGAGATCCTAATGATGATGCCCGCCAATCTCGTTGGCCCGTCTATACAATGACAGAACAGAAGTACTTACCTTTGAATAATAAACCCCTCCAGAACCTGCAGGGAATAAGGGTCCAAACATGCACCTTCTGGAATCGGTTTCTGCCCAAGCTGCTTAACATCACAGGTATGGATTTCTACAAGGATGTTGAATTTTGAAAATTCTACACAGAAACTCCAAGTTGGATTGTGTTTTTAGTTATCAATTAGCCCTTAAAGTTACAAAATTTTGGGACCAAATGAAAAGGGTTTGGGTCTCTCCCAGCCACCCCCCTCCACCCCCTTCCTACAACAGAATGTTCTCGCCTTTTGCTGGGTGTGAAATGAAATAGAAGTGTCTTCTGGGTGCAGCCCCTTCTCCGACATGACAGTGGGGGGTGCCTTGTGACTGGCTTAGTAGAGGATGGGAAAGGAGTCCCGTGTAAGCTCCAGCAGGTCGCTCTGAAGCTTGCACAGAGTTTTCTTTCTCTAGTCCTGGTGATTGAATGAAGTAGTGGGTAGTGAGGGAAGTGACTATATACTGCTGGAAGGAGGAGCGGTAGGTGACCTTTACTTAGTCCCGCTTGAATTAAGAAAATTATCCCTTTTAGGTTGGATTAAGAAAATGATCAATTTAGGTTGGCTATCAACTGATTTTTTAGGATCTGATGCATTATTATATCTGCGTCAATACTGTTGATCCTGCCAGTACTCCTGTGAGCTTGCAAGTTTTTTGTAGTCTGCAATGTTATCTCTAGAAATGTTAACAGTACTTCCAGTTCACCTTTGTGAACTACAGAACACTGGCCCGCTATGTTATGGACATGAAGAGCGGGAGGTGTTCTGTAAACCAAACACATTGCCTGTCCTAGGGTGGTAACGCTGCTCCTCCATAAATACAGTACAGTGAGTTAGCGTTGTCACCCTAGGACCGAAAGTGTTACTGGCAGGATCGCCCATGTAAAAACCAGAAGAAGAGGAATGCAGCCACCACATCTAAAGACTGGTAAGTTGTGAATTTATATTTTGTTTATGGGTTGACACAGGGCTTTTTTCTCAAAGAATAGGTGCTGGAACTCAACCATGACCCCCCCCCCAACCAAAGCTTTGGGTTTACATATGGTTCAAAGGTAAAGGCTCCCGGGCTTTCTTCTTGCCTTGGCTTCACTCTCTGTCATTGACCTGAAGCAAGCACACAGGGTGAAACTTTAGATCCACTATCTAATAACACAGATGAAATGGTATTAAGGAGGGGTATGTCTAAAAGGCTAGACCAGCTTTATACCAAAAGGTCATCAACCCAGTAATTGGAGTCAAACTAGAAAAAGTAAAGAGCAATGGGCGTTTAGCGACGACCTTATGGTATATCAAATATGACCAAATCTATAAACTGTTTAAAAGATCATAATTTTATTTAAAAAAATAATAATTTTACAACAGGTGGGCAATGTGAAAACCCCCTATACATAAAATCAAGGCATAGGTAGCAGTCAGACTGTTCTTAGGGCTTGCCTACGCGTTACAGTCACAGCCACTTCTTCAGGGCTTCAATCTCTCATCATCTGACTGAGTACCGGATATTAACAATCAAATAAGTACAGGATGTACAAAAATATAAATGTAAATGGATTCACATTGGAATGGATATCCCATGGAAAAGGGTAACGAAGGGGAAGGGGGGGGGGAGGAGAGAAAACAACCACGGCAAGTGGTATAAGAAGTACCTTGTGAGCCCATTATATCCGTTCCGGCTACTGGGAGACAAGTAAGCAGGAACCCAAAACTGGAGAACAACCCAATACAGATGGGGCAGAACGCGCAGCACCCCCAGGAAATACATAAGCAGTGCTGGGAGAAGCACATGATCACAAACTGAATAGCTAGGTGTGGACCTATACATACGACCTCATATATCAAACATGTAGACAGATGTATAGTGGTAAAATAACCAAAATCTAAATGTACAACTCCAAGTGACTCAACTTACCTTCACTTGTGAAGAGTACATAGATAGTTACTCCAGTCCAAAATGTCCCTTAGCACTAGGGGATAATGGTAGCTCTAGTTCAAACTGAAAATAGAATAATCAACATCTGTCACATAACAGCACCTCCTAGTCCAACCATGGCTGGTATAGAAACAACATTTTCCAGCAGAGGTTTGAGTGGTCAAAAAAGTAAAAAGAGGGGGGCGTGGCCTGAGGTGAGGGAGAATGGTCGCTCTGTAACCTGCTCCAGGATAACGGGAATCCCCTGAGCGGCTAGAAGCAAACAAAAAGCAGCCCTGAGAACCCAGATAAGCTCCGGTAGCGGCGGAGAACATAAGGTGCAGATGGGGAACAAAAAGAAGAAGGAGAAACCCCTTAAATTGAGTGATTTCCTGAGCCCTGACAGGACTCAGGGAAAACAAGATGGCGCAGGTCCCTCAGCCTCTCAGCACAATTTAAGGCGCTACTCTGCACTTCAGGAGAATAAGCAGAAATCAGCTATGGAAATACAGCTTCCAAACAGCACTCTCTCACAAGCTGAAATTCACAGCCCTCCTTCTCAGAAAAGAAGATTAGACAATTCAGAAGAGAATGTAAGTGAATCTCCTCATAACTTTGACATGACAGTATACAACAATCCATTTGATGAAAAACTGCATGCCATTCCCACCTCAGGTCAGCCTGTCTCAGACTCCACACTTAAAGAGATAGTCATGTCATTAAGGGGGGCTCTGCAACAAGATATGTTTAATTTCATGCAACAGTCCAAGCGAGATTTTGACGCAATTGGTGACAGAGTAGACTACATAGAAAATAAGATGTGCGACTTTACTGAGGCACACAATGACCTAGTTGAAGCCCACTTTGATGTGGAAGAGGAATTAAAAAACCTAAAATTAAAGATCTCAGACCTTGAAGACAGAAGTAGAAGGAACAATGTTAAATTTCGTGGTATACCAGAAAGTGTTAAGCCCCAGGAATTGAAGACATTTATAAAAGGCATGATAACAGCACTATTACCAATGGTCCCTCAACATGAACTGTCAATTGATCGGGCACACAGATTGCCTAAGCCCTCGCATATACCAGAGCACTTACCCAGAGATGTAATTGCAAAAATACATTTTTTCCAAGTGAAGGACCAAGTAATGCAGTATGCACGTCACCACTTACCGCTACCTGACCCATATGCAGGAATCAAACTTTACTCAGACCTATCGCAAGCTACATTATTGGCACGCAAGAACTTGAACCCGATAACAAAAATTCTCCGAAACCATAAAATACTTTATAGATGGGGTTTCCCCACAAAATTACTGATAGAACGTGAGGGCAAGATGCATTCCATACATACCCTGGAGGAGGGTCTAAAAACTGTACAGCTATGGGGGATACTTCCTACCGACAGTGAGGACATCTCGGATAATCCCCCATCAGGGAAAATGACCCAAAGGCATACTAACCAAGGAAGAACCTTGGCCGCTGCCGCCAAGGAAACTTTTGACTGAAAAATATATTTCACTTACACAGAAATGCTCCATTTCCAGTTCACTATATATACCAAATCCTATTCTCAGGGATTCAAATCCAGGGGGGGGCCCTAAGTCTGGGAGGTCTTGTTACTCCCCCTCCCTAAGGATAAAGGGTACATTCACAATGTACACAGGAGTTGCATACCAACTCCAAATTTCTTATTTTTATTTTTTGTTAAAACTGTTTGTTTTATTGTTGCGTTTTCACTTCATAAGTTTTCAGATGCATTACCACCATCTACTGGACAAGAAAGGTATCAGTAAGAATAACAGTATTGAGATAATATTCTTATCGCATAATGACAAGACAAAATTAATAAGCACCAAATTCCTTCAATATGGGCCTTAAACTGCTGTCAATCAACACCAAAGGTCTCAATAGCCCATATAAAAGAAGAGCTCTCTGGACTGACGCACTAAAACACAAAAGCGATATAGTGTGTATACAGGAATCGCATTTTGCAAAAGACAAAATTCCCAAATTCTCACATCATAAGTTCCCAAAAATTTTTACTTCTAACAATAAGAAGAAGAAAAAAGGAGTTGTAATTGCAATTAAAGATACGGTCACCTTTCAACTATTGGACCTTAAAATGGACAACCAAGGTAGATATATAATCCTGGTAGCAACCATTAACAACTCAGATTATACAATTATAAATATATATGCTCCAAATAAACACCCACAAAGATTTATACGGAAAATAATAACGGTTGCAAGGAAACTACAAAAAGGACCACTTATTCTCTGCGGGGACTTTAATGCACCTCTGGATCCCATTATGGACACTTCCAAAAAAGAAAATTCCACCAGATATGGACTGAACATGATGCTTCAAGATGAAGACCTCTATGACCCCTGGAGATGTCTACACACAACTGAAAGAGACTACACTTTTTTTTCACAGGTTCATAAATCATTTTCCAGGATAGACTATTTTATTACAGACAAACACCTGCTACAAAGAGTAATAGATGCCAAAATACATAATATAACCTGGTCTGACCATGCACCAATTACACTAGAAATCCAGACAGGAGGTACCTGTCCTAATAATTCCTTATGGAGAAACAATACGTTCATTTTATCTCAAAAGAGGAACCTGTCTGTAATAAAAAGGAATTTAACTGAATTTTTTGATATCCATAAAGGTGAATCTCTGAATATTGCAAATTTATGGTGTACCCATAAAGCTTTTGTTAGAGGGATTCTTATACAGGTAGCAGCAAGGGGAAAAAAAAAGAAACAAAATATTATAAATAATTTATTAAAAGATATAGCAAGTGTGGAAGAAATTCATAAAAAAAAAACCAAAGATTCCAATTTGATACAACAATTAACCAAACTCAGGTTAGAACTGAGATGTGCCTTGCTAGAAGACCATGACAGATACCTAAAAAGAATAAAACTAAATTATTATTCCCAGAATAATAAAGCTGGTAGACTATTAGCAAATCTACTACGTCAACGACAAAACAATAATAAAATATCTAAAATAATACACCATAAAACAGGAAATACCCATTATAACCCCCAAGAAATAGCAGATTCACTGGCAGATTATTATACTTCTCTATATAACCTTCGGGAGGACAAAAATACCTTTCAACCTACTCCCGAGAGTATTTCTGACTTCCTGAAATCAGTAAACCTTCCGGAAATTGACCCTACCACCCTTGAAAAACTCAATGAACCAATATCGCGAATAGAAATTTTCAATGTTATCAAACATTTACCCATAAATAAAGCGCCAGGTAGTGATGGTTTATCAGCAGAATATTATAAAGCCTGTGTGGATATTTTAGTTCCATATCTAACCAATCTATTTAACCATGTAGCAAATACCAGTCAATTTCCTAAGGAAATGTTAGAGGCAATCATAATTACAATACCTA
The DNA here is from genome assembly GCA_029206835.1 of Rana muscosa. NCBI lineage: Eukaryota > Metazoa > Chordata > Amphibia > Anura > Ranidae > Rana > Rana muscosa. The sequence goes on along the minus strand of CM055118.1, from coordinate 323,920,653 downwards.
AAACAGAAAAAGACCCTACATCCCCCATTAACTACCGTCCCATTTCGTTATTGAATACAGACCTGAAAATTTACGCTAAAATATTGGCAAATAGACTGCTAGAAACTACCCCCTATCTCATTAAACCTGACCAAGTAGGATTTATTAAGGGCAGACAAGCACCAGATGGTACGAGAAGAATTCTAAACCTGATTAACCAGATAGATAACGAAAGAACACCTTCCCTTCTATTAGCTATAGACGCCGAAAAGGCATTTGATAGAATGCACTGGGACTACATATCTAAGGCATTAACAAAATTTGGATTCAAGGGATTTATACATACTGCTATTATGTCACTCTATACACAACCTTCAGCCAGAGTATCTACATCAGGCTCAATCTCTAAAAGATTTAATCTCACTAACGGAACTAGACAAGGGTGCCCTCTATCCCCCCTGATATTTTCATTAGCGATAGAACCTTTGGCAGAATCCATACGAATAAACCCATACATTAAAGGTATAAAAATAGGACAATACGAACACAAAATCGGACTATTTGCGGACGATATCATATTATCATTAACTAACCCAGACGCATCATTACCTGCTGCACAAAATATACTAGACCATTATGGCAAAATATCCTACTACAAAATTAACAAAAATAAATGCAATGTATTACCAATGAACTTATCTCCTGACCAAATTAAAAGTATGCGAGAAAAATATGGTTTTAACTGGGATACAACTTCTTTATCATATTTAGGGATTAAACTTACTTACCCGCCCTCCAAAATGTATGAAATTAACTTCCCCACACTCCTAGAAATAGTACAAAAAGATCTTCAAAATATACAAAAAACTCAACTCACATGGGTAGGGAGAATAGCAGCCTTTAAAATGCAAACACTACCCAAAATATTATATTATTTCCGCTCCCTCCCTACTATTATTCCCAATAAATTTTTCACACAAATTAATAAGAAACTCAAAAATTTTATCTGGAATGGGAAAAAACCTAGAGTGGCATTTTCCATACTGACTTCCAATAAAACAGTGGGAGGAATGGGATTACCGGAAGTAAAAAGTTACTATTACGCCTCACTACTAGATCAAATGAAACACTGGTTCTCCCCTTCAGAGGATAAATTATGGGCAACTATTGAAAGGGAGGCAACACTAGGATACGACCTGTATGCACTTTCTATGGCTAGCCACTTACTTAAAAAAATCAACATCCCCAACCTAATTAGTATTAGAGCCACCTTGATAGCATGGAAACACATTTTATCCAAAACAAAAAATTGGGACAATAATGTTACAGTACAAATACCAGTGAAAATAATAGATTACTGCAAAATCCGCATTACATCAAAAGAATGGGTCAAACAGGGATACAACATTTATAATGAACTACCTGTAAGCTATAAAGAGTTGGTAATGGGTAAAATAGCAAAATGTTCTAGACTAAAAAACTTCCTTCCCCATAACAATATAAATATTCCGGCCTCAATTTGGCATTATTTAACAAACAATAAAGACCAAAAAGTGAGGGGTATCTCTTTATTTTATGACCTTCTCACCACATACCCCACAGACTACAAAAACCCCCATATGCTCAAGTGGGAAAAAGATTTATCTGAGACGTTCACAGGTACCCAATGGAGGAAAGCAATTTTAATATTCAGGAAGGCTTCCTCTTGTACTGATCACTGGGATAACTCCCAAAAAATTTTAAACAGATGGTACATGACGCCATATAGACTATCAAAGATATATCCCACAGCTTCACCGATCTGTTGGAGATGCAATGAGCAAATAGGGAATCTTCATCATACCCTATGGAGCTGTAAAAATATACACAGTTTCTGGAATTCTGTCTCAGTGTTTTTAGCGGATCTCACTGGCAATTTGCTGGATCTCACCCCTGCCATGGCCCTTCTAGGAATAAATCTAGACATATACCCTATAATGTATAGAACTATTGTAGCCCATACACTGATAGCAGCCAGACTCACAATATCCAGTCTATGGAAATCCTTTGAAACTCCAAACCTAACCAATGTCATAATTAGACTGAATATTCAAGCTCAATATGAACTGATGTTGGCATACAAAAATTACAACACAGATAACTTTAAAGAAAAATGGCAAAATTGGATGGTCCACCCTAGAGCTTCTAAATATCTAAAAAACTGTTCTTTGTAGTTCTTTAGTTACCTATCTCAAGCTTAGCTAAGTAGATAATACATTTGTTATAACGAATTTAGCAACAGGTTGATGGGTCTTCGCCTACAGTTTGTTCCCAATATGGGGTGGGCGAGACCTACTAACTTGGAAAATGAAAATATTGGTTAATTGATTGCCTTTATATTTTCGGAAGCTACAGTAAAATATTTATATTCTTATAATGTTGATTAAGTAGGTCATATGTGATGTGTGGAACATTGACATGAGCAGCTGCTCTTATTTATTTATTTATTTATTTATGTATTTACTTATTTATTTTTCATATGTATGTATGTGTGTATGTGTATGTGTGTGTATATGTGTATATGTATATATATATATGTGTGTATGTATGTATGTGTATGTGTGTATGTATATATATATATATATATATATATGTATATATTTATTTTTCTTTCATGCCTTTTCTTTCTTTCTGTATGTTGTGTTATAGAAAATTATAAATAAAGAGTTTAAAAAAAAAAAAAAAAAAAAAAGTAAAAAGAGGAGAGGTTCAGAGTATTGGGTTGTTCTCCAGTTTTGGGTTCCTGCTTACTTGTCTCCCCATAGCCGGAACGGATATGATAGGCTCATATGGTACTGCTTATACTGCCCCATACACACAATCGTTTTTCTTGCCATTTTTTTTCTTGCAGTTTTTCACGTCGTTTTTTTTCATGTTTCCTCTCAAGCCTGTCTTGCGTACACACGATCATTTTAAAAAACAATCAAGCAAAGCGCAGTGACGTACAACACGTACGACGGCACTATAAAGGGGAAGTTCCGTTCGAATGGCGCCACCCTTTATGTTAGTAAAGTTTGTTGAGCGACGATTTGCGCTTTTCAGCCTCGTGCTTTTCAGTCCGTTACAGTGTGATGAATGTGCTATCTCCATTACGAACGCTAGTTTTACCAGAACGAGCGCTCCCGTCTCATACTTGATTCTGAGCATGCGCGTTTTTTTTCACGTTGTTAAAGCATACACACTATCGTTTTTCATGTCGTTAAAAAAAAACGACATGAAAAACGACGTGAAAAAAGAGAGCATGTTCGAAATTTTTAATGGCCGTTTTTCACGTCGTTAAAAGTGCTCTGGAGCCTACACACGATCATTTTTAATGGCCATTTTTTTTAATGGCATTTTTAACGGCATGAAAAACGATCGTGTGTATGGGGCATACCACTTGCAGTGTTTGTATCCTCTCCATTTTTTCCCCTTCCCCTTCGTTCCCCTTTTTCCATGGGATAGGGGGTTTAAGTGAATCTATTTACAAATATTTATATGTTTGTACTTACCGTATCTATTTGATTTGTTAATATCATGTACTCAGTCAGATGATGAGAGACTGAAGCCCTGAAGAAGCGTCTGTGAACGCATAGGCAAACTCTACGAACAGTCAGACTGCTACCAATTCCTTGTGTAGCGGGTATGTACTTTCCCGGGTGTAAATTTGAACTTGGCAGAGACATTGGTTATGTGAAATTCCCTGCAGCCCAGTAGGTGGCGCTGTTGCCCTGGGCTGGGGTTGAATCATTGCTGTGTGCTGTGCCTCCTTTTTGTCCTCCCTCGGCAGCGGTATGGTGGGGCGGGGAACCCGCCTTGCTTGCTGGGAGAGGGTATAAAGGGGGCCGGCCATCTTTGTCAAGGGGTCGAAGTCCCAAGCACCTTCAGCTTGCGGACGGTGGTTTGTGTCGGTTCTCTGGGTGGCCTAGGCCTAGAGGACAGCCGGAGGTCGTGTTCCATCCCAGGCACCTTTAGCCTGGGGTGAGGTACTCGGATGGAGGTCCGGAGCTCAGTGCCCAACACTGAGTTCCGCGAGGGAAGGAGATCCTAGGGAACCCCGGGAGTGGGTACCCGAATCCGTGGAGGCGCAATGGACCGGGGGGAGCTCCTCACTTGAAGACCCGATGCAGCATATTGCCGGTGACAGGTGAGCCTCTCGTCGGAGACCGCCTGGAAGGAAATCCCCCCTCGTGCGGAGACCGTAACCCACTTTCAGGAAGGAAAGTGGAGAACTACATTGTGTCTGGGCCTATTCGCATCCACACCTCCTTTCCTGTTCTGTTCCTACTAAGGGAGTTCAACTGATTGTGTTCATTCAAGAAGAATAAAGGAGTGTTGGACTTTTATGGTGTGGGGCTCATTTCCTGACAGACATTGTTCAAGGTGACTCTTGGAGGGAGGATCCAGGTGCGCAGCCCTGACCCGAAGGTAATACAAGAACGTTGCTTATACCGCACTAACACCTGTGGTGGAGGCCAGGCGTGGTGTCCCCGCTCCCTCCCCTCTAAGATACCCCTAGAAAAGAGAAAGTTGAGACGAGAGAAAGAGGGGAGTGAGGAGGGCGCTACACTTGATTTTATGTATGGGACTTTTTCACATTGCCCACCTGATGTAAAATGTTTTGTAATAAAATTATGATCTTTTAAATGGTTTATATATTTGTTGATATTTGATATACCAGAAGGTCATCTCTAAACGCCCATTGCTCTTTATGGCGTAGATCGTAGGTACTGCGGCGATCTATGCCCGGACGTGGAAGCAAATACCTGGATTACACAGAGATTCCGAGAAGTGGAAGTTTCATTTTTGGGTGGAACTCCGCTTTAAGTGTATGCATCATGTGTACATTTTATATCTTTCAAAATATCCCAAGAGCCAAGAAACCTCCAACTACTCATAGTTTACATATCCTGATTTCAGCTCCAAGAGTTGACCCACCACCTCTCGTACCCAACATTTGATTCCTGGTTGTGATGGGTGACCTCAGTGATCAATAGAAAAGTTTAGGCGGTACAGCAGTGGCCCAGAGATCCAACTTTAAAGGGGCATGTAGATCATTGCTGTTTTTTTTTAAATACTCTACAATATATAGCACATTAACATGAGTTGCGTTAAGGTAGCCCATTGAAATGAACGTGCTGCCAAAACACCCCAACGTGCCAAAAATCAGACGTGACTTTTCCTTGGTGCCTTAGTGTGTGTGAGTGTCATTCAAAAATGAATGGCATGGCAATGCAGTAGCACATTTTAATTGCTTTGCCGATGCATTACCACATGGCAGAAGTCTAAATGGGCCCTTTATAGTTGGAAGGCATCTGGAATTCACTCACTTGCAGCTTCACAAATAACTTTACCCACCTACTTTCCTGTGCTTTTTTTTCCTTTTTTTGCCCATGCCTTTATATCCTATAGCAGTGGTGTTTGAGCGTCTCAATCTGGGTTCAGTTCATACAGTCTGCCTATATCTACTAAGAATTGAATCCTGAGAATGGAGCACAGCAGCGCTGAATAAAATAAATAAATTTTGGCCCATCCACACCACCTGACCATGCACTGCACCTCAACGCACATCCATTAGAATGGAGAGTAGGGGTTCCATTCGCTATTACCGGCACAGCATCACATCAAAGCTTGCGACATGTGTACACACAGTTCGATTGTTGGCAGGGGATTGTCTGTTGACAGACTGTTGTCCTAAAATCTTACCGTTATTGCGCTCCTTTTGACAATTGTTGTCAAACTTTCGGCCAACAAATGTTCAATGACAGGCTAGTAAATTTTCGGCGGACAACAGTTTGACGTCAGATTTTCGTATGGTTAGTACACTAATCCGTCACACAAAAGTCGAAAGTACAAACACGCATGCTTGGAATCAATGTGCTCACCAAACACAAAATTAGCAGAAGGGGCCCAAAGGGTGGCGCTCAAGAGCTGAAATTCCTTGTAGTACATCACTACTTCGTGTTTGTGGCACGACAATTGTGTACCATTTAGTATGCAAGACAAGATCCTGGCAAACGCCCTTTTGACAAAAATCAGACGCTCGGTTGGCCAACAATCGTATCGTGTGTACTAGGCTTTAGGCAGAGTTTCAAAAGGGTGTGCAAAAGCCAGCACATTAAAGTCCGATAAAGATAGACCTCCCCTTTAGTCCAAGGTTGGTGTCTATTAATTTAGTAAATATATGTAGCTTGATCTCAATTGCATTGGCCTGTGTTTTGAACAGAGCAGTGAAGGGTTAGAGGTTCTAGGATTTTGTTGCCCTCTGGGTTCTCATTTTTATTTATTTATTTACTTTTATTTTTTTGTATGGGTATCCCTTGGACAAGAAAAATCTCTCCAATTGGGTGAAAAATAGTACAATCCGGACAGCAATTTTCTTTCTTTCCCACTTTTGAAAAAAATAATTGGTTGGAGTTGGGCTTAAAGAAGAATTCCAGGTATGGATATTTTATACATGGTTTCATTGGTCCAGCTTGGACCAAGGTAACTATGTATATGCCATAACTGGTCGATGCCCCTGGAAGCTGGAAATCACTGTAGTAGACACAGCTATTCCAGTGATCTCCACTAGCTTCCAGGTCTCATGCCAAGCAGCTGCACTCTGAACACAGGAGGTCAGCCTCTCAGCATGGGTGCCATTCAGAGAATGCCTTGCACTTGCTGAATGGGTGAAAAATATTCTCTGATTGGACAAGGTGGGGAGCGTGACGTCGCTGCCCCACCTCTTCACCTGACCCGATCAGGGAATGCTTTGCATCCATTCAGAAAATTCATTGACGGCTATCCTAAAGGTGACATGTATTGCCATGGGTTGCTACCAGGGTTGCCAACTTTCAGTAAATTTACAAACAGTTTGTAAAATCCATAATTGTTGCATTTGTCCATGAATGTCAGTTACGGACATGCAGCCTACATGTCTGTAATGGACATTCAAGGACAGATGCAAAAAGTATGGATTTTACAAACTGTTCATAGAATTACTGAAAGTTGGCAACCCTGGTTGCTACACTCCGAACTGATATTCTGGCTTTGGGTAAATGCTGATGAGATGAAGCACATATTTAGCATTCTATATTTTTCAGGAACTTCAGCAATGAGATCTTTGAACCCATGCTCCCAACTCCACCCACTAGTACATTATATTTAAATGGCTTCTTATAAACCCTTTTAAAATCCAAGGCCGGGGGTCACAGACCGGGGACTCTGGGGATCACCATGCTGGAGTAACCAGAAGATGTTAGAAGATAATCAATGCTTCAGTCCACCACCATCAGCTTGCAGTTCAAATATCAAGTTTGGCTGGGGTGACCCTTAAAGCGACATCTTATTTTCTCCTTATTATTGGTTTTTAAACTTCTTCTTGATCTTGCTGTAGCCTTCAGATACGTTGATGACTCCTTTTTTTCATTAATGCTTTTGTGTGCAACTGGCTAACTGTCCTTTTTTAAAGTGAACCTGTCATCCAAAAAAGGCTATGCTAATTCTGAAGAGCAGACAGTCACCACAAAGTACCTACCCTTAATTTGAGCTCTGAGCAGTTCTTCTATTGTACAGCCTAGGAAGCCCCTGAACACTTTGATCAGGCAAGATTGGACTTAAGCTTCAAGTTAGAGCTCTGATCCCCACCATTGCCGATCATCCCACAATGCACTGTTTGCCTGCCTGGAGCTTGATTGGCTATTAAGAGCCGCTTGTGGTGCCCACCCTTACAGGCTTGTGTCCGTTGGGCATGGTTTCGCTACAACATGTTCATTTTAATGAAAGCTTGTGTTCTAACCCACTAACCAACTAACATTCTAATTTCTTTGTCTATCTTTTTTTCTAACTCCTAAACCTTCAGACTGCTGCCTTCAAATTTAGACCATTCTTCATTTTTACTAATTATTTGATCGCCTATCTTCCAGCATAACTTTTGACCTCTGCCTTATAATCTCCAGCTCTTTTCTTCTAATTTCTTTAAATGTGATTTCTGTATACGGTAACCCCTCCAAGGGTGATTTGTAATAACAGCCAATGTAAGGGTGGCTATAGATGGCTCAATAAATCAATTTTAGGAACTCTTGCCATTATTGGACTACTTTTGAACCTACTAGGAAACAATAAGCTGTTGGAGGTGTTTGCTACAGTAAGATCTCTTCACCGGTTGGAAAATGTCCTTGCCAGTGGGTCCATCCAATGTAACTAGTACAAACCATTATCACCACTCTGGGGTTTGTTTACTAAAGGCAAATCCACTGTGCACTACAAGTGCACTTGGAAGTGCACTTGTAGTGCAGTCGCTGTAGATTTGAGGGGGACAGGCAAGGAAAATAACAGCATTTTTGCTTCTACATGATTGGGTGATAGAAATCAGCAGAGCTTCTCCTCATTTCAGATCTTCCCCTCAGATCTACAGCGACTGCACTTCCAAGTGCACTTGTAGTGCACAGAGGATTTGCCTTTAGTAAATAAACCCCTAAGAGAGTTTAGTGACAGGTCTCAGTGGTCAAGTGATTTACGGACAGTAGATAACTCTCTACCCATCATTTTTAGAGACTTTTGTGAACACCTTAAAGTGGTTGTAAACCCACTTGCACAACATGCACCTACAGGTAAGCCTAGATTAAGGCTTACCCGTAGGTGCATGAAATATCTCCTTAACCTACACGGTTAAGGAGATATTTTCTTTTGGAACCGGCGCCGCTGACGTCACGCGCATGCGCACTATCGGGCCGGCATAGTAGCCGGATTTCTGAATGGAGCTTGCCGGCCCGAACGCGCATGCGTGTGACATCATCGCCGCTCCGGGCCAATCACAGTGCCGGAGTGGCGATACACGGAAGGCAGAGGGGGGCAACATGGCGGTGGCGACGGAGGTGTCCGAGCGCCGCTGCGGGGGCTTCGATCTCAGGTAAGTGATTGATAATGAGCTAGTATGCTATGCATACTAGCTCATTATGTCTTTCTTTTGCAGGTTGTAAAAAAAAAAAAAAAGGATTCGGGGGTTTACAACCACTTTAAGTAAGAAATGAATTTACAGCCCATGTAAAACCTCAAGCATCTCACATTCAGACATTCTGGAACTTCAATCAACAAGTTCTTTTTTAAGGACACCTTTCCTAGCAGCACATACTCTCCTTTCCATCGCTCTCCCACTGTTCCATCAATTCAGAACATTGGAGGAAAGATGGAAAGGTATCAGCTCACTAGATTCTAATAGGATCAACAGGTATTTTTTTGCACTTATGGAATAGATATAATGAAAAGAGTGAAAACAGTGCAGCGCTAAAAATCAAATGTTGAGTATTGGCATATCAACATACCGTGATATACAAAATAAATTGTGATTAACATATATAAAAACTCTAACACCATCATTTAATTGATAATATCTCTAAATAAAGTGCACTGTGCAAATAGTGACACAGCATTAGTTGTACAGTCCCCTTGGTGATTGAAACGTTAATTTGTTTATAGATGTTGGGAGGGAATCCAGGAGTGTAGGACTAAAGGAGTTACCGCCATGTGTGCATCCTCCACCCAGGGGAGAAGATGAAATACGCTTACCAGAAGGTAGCATCATTCAGGCATGTGAGATCAAAGCTCTGGATAGCGAATGGAGCAATTCCTCCTCCTCAACTGAGCCACTTCAGACAACCTCAACCCGGCAAGTGACTCCTACAGACCCCGTAGACGGTGCTGAATCCAGAGGATACTGTGGCGTGGTTCCCTGCCTTGATGAGTCTTGAGGTTTTTACCATCTTGGACACTTCCATCCCGATCCATATTCCCACTTGCCGGGTTGAGGTTGTCAAGTGGCTCTGTTGAGGAGAAATTGCACCATTTGATATCGCATGCCTGATTGATGCTACCTTCTATTAAGCCTATTTAATCTTCTCCCCTGGGTGGTGGATGCACACATGGCGGTGACACGGCGGTGACTCCTTTTAGTCCTACACTCTTGGATTCCCTCCCATCATCATATATAAATGGATTAATGTTTCAATCACCAAGGGGACGGTGCAACTAATGTTTCACTATTTGCACAGTGCACTTTATTTAGAGATACTATCAATTAAATGATGGTGTTAGAGGTCTTTATATATGTTAATAACAATTTAAAAAAAAATTCCACGGTATGTTGATATGCCAATACTACAACATTTCATTTTTAGCGCTGTACTGTTTTCACTCTATTCATTCACGTCATTTTTGTTAAGATTGCAGTGCTGGCTGCTACTCTTTATTTATATGTTTAGCGCAGTATTTTATATTAATTTCTAGATATAATAAAACCCTTTCAATTGTAAATTCAACAGAGAAAGAAGGAGCAAATAGGTTTATTGTAAGGGTTTACATTCACTTTAACCCCTTCTTGTCCAGCCACAGTGTCCCTTTAATTGGACTTCCTGATCACATGACCACCATGATTGGCTGTCACGGTGGTCACATGATCAGGAGCACATCCCGCCAGCTCCCAATCATGACTAGATGCCGAGAGCTGTTTATGACCGTTCGGTCACTGTGCTGGGAGTGTGCATTGACTGCGCTCTCAGCACAGAAACCTCTGCCGCCCATGGATGCATATGTGCAGTGGGTGGACATTAAAGCTCACACTCTTTACCACCACACCTATACATTAAATAGGTGACGAGATTAAGTGTGTGCTGCTCACAGGATGGCACGGCCATAAAGTTGCTTTTACCTACATGGGCAAAGAATTGGCTCACTTTAGTTACACCTACAGGTGAGGCTCTGTCCGTTTTATCATTTTAATCAGATGTGGAACCAGAGGTAGTAGGACCCCCTACCACTCTCCCCTTTATCAACATGCTAATAAAATATGTAAATAACTTTTTTTTTTTCTTTTCATTATATACCTTTATTTTATACCAAATGATGCCACCACTGGGTCTCTTTCCTTCATGCAATTCAGGCAGTTCATGACTGGTGGCGGGGCCCGCAGGATGTTGTACATAGCTTCCTGAAAACCTCCGTTTCCTGCCTCAGAACTTATCAAACCTTGATCGCAGTACTACTCTTCTCAAGGGTCCTCAGTCCTGCTGCAAGTAGTAGGCTGGCTTTTGGGAGGAGCTATGCAAATATAAAAATGTCTTGATGGGTGGATATCCATCTTGAGGAATGAGAGTTCTTGGGCTCCTTTCAGATGAGCGTTCTGATCAGATCCATTTGTCAACTTTTCAGGCAGATCTGCATAGAAGCTCAATGTTGGTCTATCGGGAAGGCAAATGTAAATGGATGTGCATCAGTTTACATTCGTCTAACCATAGACCCAGCATGGGCTCATTGCAAGATGCAGGAAAAAATGTAAGTAACAAAAGTGCCATCCATTCAGTTCAGTTCAGTTCAGTTCTGATTTGCCAGGGTCAATGGGTCCCTTGCTGATTGGAATGGATGCTGCTTGTCTAAAAGAAGCCTTAGTCATGCAGACCACCCTAGGTAACTCCCTTGTGTGAAGCTGAGAACTGAGGGACTAGAGGGCTTGAGAGAAAAGTGCTAGAATGATGCTGATTGTCCTCCATCCTGGAAGTGAAATGGCCTCCATCTATCTTGCTACACAGTATGCAATGGAATCATAGGAAGTCGTTAAAGTAATGCCGCGTACACACGAGCGGAAATTCCGTTGAAAAAACCTTGGCTTGCATACACACGGTCACACAAAAGTTCTCCGAACTTTCGTCCGTCAAGAACGCGGTGATGTACAACACTACGACGAGCCGAGAAAATGAAGTTCATTGCTTCCGAGCACGCGTTAAATTGTTTCCAAGCGTGCGTCGGAATTTTGCGCGTCGGAATTGCTACAGAACCTGCTCTCAATCTTTTGCTGGCGGAAATTCCGACAGCAAAAGTCCCATGGAGCATACACACGGTCGGAATTTCCGACCAAAAGCTCACATCGGACTTTTGCTGGCAGAAATTCCGACCATGTGTACGGGGCATAAGGAGCCTGTACATTTGCAAGACTGGAGTTTGAGACATTATTACTGCTAATGTTATAATCTAAAGAGCTGGTCTTTACTCTAATATAAGGTTGATTTCACAGTGCTGTTTTCTAGTTGCTGATCCAGTCCTACTTTATATTGGAAGAAGGCTAGGGTTCCATACTTTGCATTGGTAAAGACCTGAAACAGCTGCTTGATTGCAGATTTGGCCTCCATCAGTGTAATAAAGAAATGCTTCTGGATGCACAGTAGGCCACAGGGAACATGTAATCCTGTACAAGCAGGTCACATGTCCTCATAGTCTTACTATTGCTGCACACGTTTTTGCTATACATTGGTATGTATTGGTTTTCTGTGACACATATTTTTTAATTGTATTACTTGCCCCCCTTCTTATCTTACAACGTACAGCACCACAGAACATGATGGCGCTATAAATATCGATAAAGAACAAGATTATATATCTCTGTCTGCCTGGTATGTTTAAAGGGAAGGTGTATAATAAATAATTCCAAGGCAGTGAATAGATGAGGGCAGTACCGAAATTAAGGAGAACTAGGCATAACTTTTTTATTACCTTACATAGGTTTTTTTTTTTTCTTTTTTTACATGTTGGTAGAGTAACTCTTCCTCTATAGTAACTCTTCTTCTTTTTCATTGCAGGTAAATAATGGATTCCAAACAGTCATATGCTTTCATTGTGTTTTTGATGAAGGAGGGGTGTAGGCTGTCCCAATAATCACAGAAGGCTACAGAATGTTTACGGAGATGACACCACTGACGAGAAATGTCTTGTCATTGGCAACTCTTGTCAATAGCGTCATCTCCTTAAAGTGGATGTAAACCCACTCTCATCCTTTCTAAACTACTACCATAGTGCTGATCTATAAGGATATAGATGCCTCCTGCATGTATCCTTATCTGTCAAATGTCTCCCCTCTGTCTGTTATAAGTGTAGCTGTACCCTCACTCTCCCTCTTTCCTACGGTGTATGGCTTGCGTCTAGGGGTACCTGGGAGAGGAGAGTGCAGGGACACTACGCCAAGCTCTTCCCTCGTGTGTATAAGAGGGTTGAGCAAAGTTAGTTGAATTACCTCCGGGTCTGTCCACTGCATACGAAACCTCAGTTGTCCCATGGAGATGTGTCTGCCAATAATAGAGCCCCACACCAATCGAAAGTCCAACACTCCTTTATTTCTCATACAGTACGGTGAACACACTCAGTTGAACTTCCAATAACAGACGAACATGGGGTGTGGGAACGAGTAGGCCCAGGCACAACTAAGCTCTCCTATTCCTTTTTAGCGAATAGGCCTGGCGCACGGTCTCTGTCACCGACCGTGAGGGTGGTCTCTGCCACAGACCGGATGAACTGTTGAGGCCCCTGCCACGGGCCTAATAGCAGGCCCCTGCCACTGACCTGAGTGAAATAGTTGGACCGCTGGACTGAACTTCCTCTTTGCATCTGGCCCCTGTTCGGGAAAGATATCCCTCCGGGCGGTCTCAAGAGGTACACCCGGCACTGGCAATCTGCTGCACCAGGTCACCGGGTGAGTCCCTCCTCCGGTCCCTTATGCCTCTGGATTTGGGTGCCCCACTCCCGGGGCCCCCTAGGATGATCCCTCCCTCGCGGGACCCAGCGGAAGGTACTGGGCCTCAGGCTAAGTACCTCACCCCAGACTGAAGGTGTCTGGGATGGAACACGAACTCCAAGTGTCCAGGCCTAGGCCGCCTGGACACCGACCGCAACAACAGCCCGCAGGCTGAAGGTGCCCGGGACTCCCCCCTCGTGGCGAAGATGTCCGGCCTGTTTATACCCTCTCCCAGGATGCACGGCGGGTTCCCCGCCCCACCGTACAACCGCTGCGAGTGGTCACAAAGGGTACGGCACTGCAGCAATGGTTCAACCTCGGGCAAAAGCGACAGCGCCACCTGCTGGGCCGCAGGGAACTATGCATCACTGGTGTCCTCACCAGTTTAAAAAGTACATACCCGCTACACTCTCCCCCTGTTATTTGACACTGGTCCCCAGTGTCTGGAGCAAACCATGCCCAAAAAGGGCCATCATAGCCTGATCCAGAGACCGACTAACGAATTTCAAAAATAAAAAGTTTTTGAAAGCTAACCAAACAGTTGTGCCTGAACCTGACATGAAAGGGAAGGGAACAAACAACACATAACCACATTATTAGAATCACATGTTCACATCAACATTCCCTTACACCCATCCTGACTAAGACCCACCCCATTCTCAGTGGTCTTGATGAGATGTTCTCCTGCAGAGGGGAAAAGAACGTTAAACACACATATCCCTGACACATATGTTTGTGTAAGAATGAAAGAACCTCTCCGTAGAGAAACCCTTCCCTTCTCTAAGTGTGTGAGTGAACAGTGAATATCGGTGCGCAACACTGCCCCCTGGTGACAGTGTCGCGGTAACTGCACTGGTTGAAGATCTTCTCTCTTTGAACTTTCGAACTACCCCAAAGTCCATGATCACTTTGCAGGATGGAAGAATGAAGAAAAAACAACGGTAACAGTCCTTCTATTCCTCCAGAGAGCACAAACACCCATAACATGGGTACAGTCACTGGATTCCCCAAGAAACAACCCCGGAAAGTTCGGCAGCAACAAACACTAGGCAAGGAGTCTTTTCTCCAACAAGTAGAACCTGGGATACGGAAAGACAAGGGGCTTGAAGTGCTTATTCACAGTCTCTATGTGATATTCGACATCCTCCCCCTTCTTTCCGTCGAATCAACACTTTATCAGCATGGATGTGCCGACCCAACATCCACTCTGCTTTACAGTCCTTGAAACGCTGAGAGGCTTTGGGGGAGCACGCTAAGTAACTGCGGGCGTGTGGGACCTGAAGGTGCGTCCACACAAATTCGTTGTACCAGCGGTCCCGGCAGACTTCCACTTCATACAGAAGCTCTTTAGATAAGTACGGGTACTCCCACCCGTACTCGGTAGCAACTTTTTGACCGAACAGACGCTGAAGTCTCGCCAGCGGAGGCATAGTGGCCAGGTCTCCCTCACCCGGTTGGACGATGGCGTCTGGGTGGCGAGGTGCCTTGACCACCTCCACTCTAGGCATCGGCGGCCGCAACATCAGTCTCTTTTCCCCGGTGCCAGATGCAGGCGGCACCGAAGGTAGAAGGGCAGACTGGGGACTGGATCCCTCCTCAGGCGCTGGTGCCTCCACCCGGGGTGTACTCTCCCCTGTAGACAATGGGTGGATCCCTGACTTTACGGGATGAGGAGAGAGGCATCTTGTCCCAGCCCTTCTTAGCAAATAGTTCATCAATGATGACATTGTCTCCCGGATCGGAGAGCGATTCCAGGTCGGAGGTGTCACACTCCTCCGCGGGCAAGTAGCCTGTAGTGGAGGCTGAATTTCTACCTCCCGTTGGCACACAGGGCCGTGACTCCCCGACACCTCCGTCCCAACACCAAGTCCCTTTGTCCGGCTTACCTTGGCCCAAAGCTAAGAAGGGATGTCCGGAACTCTTCCTACCGCATCCATCCGGGGCGGGCGTAGGCAAGCAGGGTGATCCACCGTGACCGCTGGACGGGGAAACCAAGCCGGTCTTCCTCTTTGGCGGCCGACGTTGGGAAGCAGTGGCGACCGAGTCAGCATCCTCGGATTTCTCCCGTACCTCTGTAATTGCGACCTTCACTGCGGTCGCTGCAGTGCGCACAGGGATGGCTGTAAAATCAGCGATTCCTCCTTCATGAGTGGTGTGGCCCGTAGCGCGGTTGAGGTAGATGGTTCTGGGTTTTTCAATGGTTGGCTCCACCACAAATAGAACTCTTCGCAGGCCTCGCAGCGTCCAAATGGCTTTAGCTGGCACACCAGTCCCGAACATCCGGGACAAATCAAACCCAGGGCCTCAACGTCCATGCATGAGTACAGGGCGAATCGTCCCCGGGCCTTTAGCCGAATCCCTGTATCCATTATTGGAGCAGCGGTAGTCAGATTCGTGGTAGTGGGATGAATAGGAATCCACGATGCGTTAGTGAACATGGTGACTCTCTGCTGATCCATTGCGCACTGCCTTGTTGGCGCCAAAGTCTCCACGTGTAATCCTTCACACGATTGGATTCCTCCCTTCTTGTACTCCAGTTCGCGGGCTTTCTCCTTCCTTGGGTAACGCCCACGAACTGAGCAGGGAGGGTGTGCCTGATGGCACAGTGGCCAATATAGCCGACCTACTCGGTACTCTTTCGGGCAGACACTTTCAAATTCCAACAACTGAGCTCCATTGTAGCACGAACACATCCCGGACCAGAGCCCCCACGTGTAGCTGTACCCTCACTCTCCCTCTTTCCTACGGTGTATGGCTTGCGTCTAGGGGTACCTGGGAGAGGAGAGTGCAGGGACACTACGCCAAGCTCTTCCCTCGTGTGTATAAGAGGGTTGAGCACGAGATATGTAAATAACCTGTCACTCAAAGCAAGGGGGTGGAACGGACAAAGGTTTTTCTCTGTTTGTCTGTTTTACCTCACTGAACAATAAAAGAGGATTGCTCAGAGCTGGATTAACTCTTTGTGGCAAGACCTGGCACAAACGATAGGAAATCTTATACTCTACATTGTGACAGCAAAAAAAAAAAAATTCGGGTTTACATCCACTTTAAATTTTCTGTAAGCTTTTGTGGATTTCGGACAGTGTGCACCCCTCCTTTGTCAGGAACTCAATGATGGCATATTGCTTCTGCTTGGAATTCTTTATTTACCTGCAATGAAGAGGAAGAGTTACTATGAAGAGTTTACTCTACCACCACATGAAATTTGAACAACCTATATAAGTTAAAAGTTGCGCCCACTTTCAAACTGCATTTAACTTCAACATCCTGGAACTAGAATGTGGAAAGTGAGTTGGGGAATGAATGCTTTCATCAGAACATATTTATACAACAGTTTGCTACATAACAGAATCACTTTAAATTCTCCGCAAAATCCGAGGCATCTAAGCATCCCATATTCAATGTTCATTCCTAAATAAAAGATGTGTAAATAAAAAAGAAATGACCTGAAACATTTTAAACTTTCAGAAAAGTTTTATTAGATTGACCAAACAATTCTACTTAAGAAGGGTAGAAAATTTGACTCTTCCAAGGATTTGTGGCATTTGGAATGTAGTTTCAACCACAAACTGCCATCTAACATGGCTTTAAGGGCAAGACCACTCTAAAGTGGTGACATTATTCGAACCTGGTGGTGAACTTGGTCATCTCCTGCCTTCTTACATTTTATGGGCAAAAGATTTGACCCCCCACTTCCTCCTTTCCCAAGTTAGTGACTATCACAGCCTCCACTCTGGGTATGCTTTCCATGATTCTTTGGAGTCTTAGGAATTTGTGCCCATTCACCTTTGTAAGGTCAAGTACTAATGGACACAGCAGATGTAGAAACACTAGAAGTCGGTACAGAGATCTTGGCAATAGATTCCCCACCATGATTTTCCCAGTAGAGTTCTCCCGAGGGGCCCTCCTCCCCCAGTAGAGTCCTCCTGAGGGCCCCACCAGTAGAGTCCTCCTGAGGGCCCCACCAGTAGAGTCCTCCTGAGGGCCCCACCAGTAGAGTCCTCCTGAGGGGCCCCCTCCACCAGAAGAGTCCTCTCGAGGGGCCACCTCCCCCCCAGTAGAGTCCAGCAAAAAAATTGGCAAGTGATTTAACTCTCCAGCACGAAAATGTTTTAGATTGACTAATCCTTTTTCAGTTTGTAGTTTTGACATCTAAAGCTTCGTACACACGGTACGATTGTTGGAAGGGGATTGTCTGTTGACAGATCATTATCCTAAATTCTTACCGTTAGTACGCTCCTTTTGACAATTGTTGTCCAATTTTCGGCCAACAAATGTTGCATGGCAGGCAAGTAAATTTTCGGCGGACAACGGCTCCACGTCTGATTTTCGTATGGTACACAAATCCGTCACACAAAAGTCGAAAGTACAAACACGCATGCTCGGAAGCAATGCTCACCAAACACGAAATTAGCAGAGGGGGTCCAAAGGGTGGCGCTCAAGAGCTGAAATTCCTCGTAGTACGTCACTACGTTCGTGTTTGTGGCACGACAATCGTGTAACGTTAGTATGCAAGACAAGATCCTGGCACACACCCTTTTGACAAAAATCAGACGCTCGTTTGGCCAACAATCGTACCGCGTGTACGAGGCTTAACTTCAAGACAAGGCAAAACCTCAGCCTTTAATGCCTGTTATTTGAATAAATAATCTTTATATACACCCCTTCTGCATGAACAATACAGCGGTTCTGTTGGTTCTTTCTAGTATTTTAGGTTTTTTTTCTACGTTTTTCAGCTGTACAGAAGTATAAAATAGGAATTTATATATTTCATAGGAAATGGGAGATACCATAAACTATGTTCCATTAAGCTCTGACATCTGACTTCTTCCCTTTTATAGAGACCCGTGGGCCCTGCTCAACCAGCTCCAGATTTCATCCCTCCCTGGTGCTGCTCACACTGTCCTTGTTTGTAACACAGCACAAACTCTGGTCTCCCTCCTAATCCTGACTGGGGACTGTCCCTCCTCTAATAAACCGATGATACTGTGAGACCGCCTTGAGAAAACCATTAACGCTACCTCCAGACTACCAAAACCTCTGACCCAGCATGCAACACTCTACCTTAAGCTCATGCATGGCTTTCTTCTGATCATTTTACTATTTATTCTTTTAATAAATTATTTTTCTACATTTTAATTCATTGTCTTTTTATTTTTTTGTGTAATTCACCCCCCCCCCCCCTTCCCTTTAAAGTGCACTTGTGCTTATTGATCAACAGAACACAGATCATTAAAGTTTATGTACAGCCAACATTTTTTGTTAGGTTTTTAGGTTCTATGGCCTCGTACACTCGGCCGATTTTCTCGGCAAGAACCAGCAAGAAACTTGCTGGCAGAGAGGTCTTGCCGAGTAAATCGGTCGTGTGTACGTGGCTATCGGGTTTCTCGTCGAGAAAACCGACAAGAAACCTCGACGAGAAAATAGAGAACCTGCTCTCTATTTTCTCATCGAGATTCTCCTCGGCATGTTTCTCGACGAGAAAAGTGAGTGTGTGTACACTTACCTGTCCTCCCGGAAGCCCGCGCATGTTCGAAATGAATTCGAAGCATGCGCGGTAGCTTCATAGGCATACGTAGGGTATACCAAGATGGCGGCGACGGCATCGAATGTGACGAGCGCATGCTCGTCGTAGTCGATGACATCACCACGTACGCTCCATTCAAAGAACCGCGGGTTCTTTGAAACGAGCGTGTGTACACTCGGCCGGGACAAGTTTCTTGTCCAAGAATCTCGTCGAAAAAAACGACATGTTTTTTTCAACGAGAATCTCGGCCATGTGTACAAGGCCAAACACGTTTTTTTTTTTTTTTTCCTTGTCTGTGTCCCAGATTTCCGTTCACTTCCTGTCCCTGAAACGCCACTGGAAGTAGGAGGAAACCTTTATGTCAAATTCCCCACATACAGTAGTTGTCACAGGTGTCTCCGTTGGAAGATTTACCCTCTCATTTTGTTCTAGTGACCAATTCTGGATTCCCCATCACTTTCTATCTACGTGGCATAGGTCGCTAAGACATAGGCTACCTAATTGGGACACATACAGTGGGTACGGAAAGTATTCAGACCCCCTTAAATTTTTCACTCTTTGTTATATTGCAGCCATTTGCTAAAATCATTTAAGTTCATTTTTTTTCCTCATTTATGTACACACAGCACCCCAAATTGACAGAAAAACACAGAATTGTTGACATTTTTGCAGATTTATTAAAAAGGAAAAACTGAAATATCACATGGTCCTAAGTATTCAGACCCTTTGCTCAGTATTTAGTATTTGCACCCTTTTGATCTAATACAGCCATGAGTCTTTTTGGGAAAGATGCAGCAAGTTTTTCACACCTGGATTTGGGGATCCTCTGCCATTCCTCCTTGCAGATCCTCTCCAGTTCTGTCAGGTTGGATGGTAAACATTGGTGGACAGCCATTTTTAGGTCTCTCCAGAGATGCTCAATTGGGTTTAAGTCAGGGCTCTGGCTGGGCCATTCAAGAACAGTCACGGAGTTCTTGTGAAGCCACTCCTTCGTTATTTTAGCTGTGTGCTTAGGGTTATTGTCTTGTTGGAAGGTAAACCTTCGGCCCAGTCTGAGGTCCTGAGCACTCTGGAGAAGGTTTTCGTCCAGGATATCCCTGTACTTGGCCGCATTCATCTTTCCCTCAATTGCAACCAGTCGTCCTGTCCCTGAAGCTGAAAAACACCCCCACAGCATGATGCTGCCACCACCATGCTTCACTGTTGGGACTGTATTGGAGAGGTGATGAGTAGTGCCTGGTTTTCTCCACACATACCGCTTAGAATTAAGGCCAAAAAGTTCTATCTTGGTCTCATCAGACCAGAGAATCTTATTTCTCACCATCTTGGAGTCCTTCAGGTGTTTTTTAGCAAACTCCATGCTGGCTTTCATGTGTCTTGCACTGAGGAGAGGCTTCCGTCGGGCCACTCTGCCATAAAGCCCCGACTGATGGAGGGCTGCAGTGGTGGTTGACTTTCTACAACTTTCTCCCATCTCCCAACTGCATCTCTGGATCTCAGCCACAGTGATCTTTGGGTTCTTCTTTACCTCTCTCACCAAGGCTCTTCTCCCCCGATAGCTCAGTTTGGCCGGACAGCCAGCTCTGGGAAGGGTTCTGGTTGTCCCAAACGTCTTCCATTTAAGGATTATGGAGGCCACTGTGCTCTTAGAAACCTTAAGTGCAGCAAAACATTTTTTGTAACCTTGGGAAGATCTGTGCCTTTCCACAATTCTATCTCTGAGCTCTTCAGGCAGTTCCTTTGACCTCATGATTCTCATTTGCTCTGACATGCACTGTGAGCTGTAAGGTCTTATATAGACAGGTGTGTGGCTTTCCTAATCAAGTCCAATCAGTATAATCAAACACAGCTGGACTCAAATGAAGGTGTAGAACCATCTCAAGGATGATCAGAAGAAATGGACAGCACCTGAGTTAAATATGAGTGTCATAGAAAAGGGTCTGAATACTTAGGACCATGTGATATTTCAGTTTTTATTTTTTAATAAATCTGCAAAAATGTAAACAATTCTGTGTTTTTCTGTCAATATGGGGTGCTTTGTGTACATTAATGAGGAAAAAAATGAACTTAAATGATTTTAGCAAATGGCTGCAATATAACAAAGAGTGAAAAATTTAAGGGGGTCTGAATACTTTCCGTACCCACTGTATGTCAATGAAAACCTGACTGTTTCTAATCCTAATCTATCCAAAACTACAAAAAAAAAGTTTTTGCTTATGCATACATTCCAATAGTAATGGTAGTGTATTTTCGAACGTCTGGTTCCTTGTGTTAAAATTATAGTTACCACTTGGTTGGTATTTTAAAGCCGAACTCGAAAAATTGACATCTAAATATGTTCCCTAGTAGCTACAAAAGATTTAAATCAATGTGTGCATGAAATGCCTTTGCAAACTTGTTAGTTTGCAAAAGTCGCAGTGACATCATCACTGTGCTGCTCATAGCCGGTGTAGAGAGCTGTGCTGTAGGAGGAACCCAGAAACTCCTCCCACTACAGGCTTCCTGTAGAATACTACAGGAAGGGGTGGAGACAAGACCAGTCAGGCTGCACAAGGAGAGAGAGCAGCAGTGACCGGTCTTTATTACGGGAAGCTCCTATACGGGTAAAGTCTTACACTGGGATACTGCACAGATCTGAAAGATATACACAAAGCACACCAGGAATACACATGACTCTTGTATTTAGATTATATTTCATGGAGTTCAGCTTTAGACTCCATTCACACAGGGGCAACACGACTTCCAGCGCGACTTTGGGAGGCAACTTGGACACGACTTGAGTATGAATCACAGCGCGACATGAGGCAACTTACAAGGCAACTTCAAGTTGCCTGCAGGACAGGAGACATTCCAGTGGCCAATCAAACAAGAATCAGCTCTGTGGGAGGGAGGGGGGAGGGAGGGGTTTGCTTGAGAAATGTATGTTCTCTTCCTGGAAAGTTGCTCCTGTTAAGACAGGGGATCCGACTTCTGAGGCGACTTCCATTGAAATCAATGGGTACAGGTCACCTAGCAGTCTCCTAGAAGTCAGACTGAAGTAGTACAGAACCTTTTCTGAAGTCGGAGCGACTGCAGTAGTGTACATTAAGACGGCTCCATTCACTTACATTGATTTTCTCATGCAGCGCGACTTGAGGCGACGAGGGGCGACTTGGGGCAACTTGAAGTCGGATCCAAAGTTGCCCCTTTGTGAATGGGCTCTTAAAGACCTCACCCTTAAAAATTGAGTCTGGTTTTCAGCTTTATGAAAAGAAAAGACCTTACTTTTTCCCCAAAAAAAACAAAATATTCATAGTTGCAGCACAATTTTCCTGTTGCCATGGCAGCGCTCAGTGATTAGGTTGTGAAAGGGTTTATTTTTTAGAGCGTGGAAATGGTTAAATTCCATTGGGTTTTTAGTTTTTGTCTGTGTTCCAGAGACACATCGGGAGGATCAATCTCTCCAAAGAAAGGGGGGAAAATACAACTAGATGGGGATCTTCTGGTGACCACTGGAAATGTTTTGAATTTTCCATCACTTTCTGTCTCGGTGACAATGGGTCACATGGGAACATAAAGAGGATGCCCCAGCAGAGACACAGAACAAAACAAATGTGATCTAAACCTTTCCTAAACAAAAAAGATATATAAAAAAAAAAAAAGTTTGGCTAGATACATTTTATATATGATTGGCTCAGCTACCATTAATGTAACCATATGAATGATAAACTTATCAAAGCAAAAAACGGATTTGCTCAAATTCAATCAGTGGATTGCCTAAACTGTGCATTTTAGTGCAGTTTACCACGATACAATTATTGTACAGTAACGCCAAACTCTTCAATATCCTACATCCATACAGCTGCCAAGGAATGCAAGGCAGGGCTGAACATATTCCTTCCAAAGTACACTAAAACCCTAAAAATGGGAAAGAAGACACAAGGGTAGGGCCGGTCATTTACTTCCACCTCCCATGCAGGATATTATTTTCTCCAAAACTACAAGTGCACTTTAATAATGGCATTGTGATCCGCTTGCATGTCTCCTTTCATCATTCATAGAATAAAGTCACATTTTTATGTTGTTGTGCCTCCAACTCCTAATGCCCTGTACACATGATAGGATTTTCCGTCAAAAAAAGTTGGATGTGAGCTTTTGGTCGGATATTCCGACCGTGTGTATGCTCCATCCAACATTTTCTGTCAGAATTTCCACCAGCAAAAGATTGAGAGCAGGTTCTCTATTTTTCAGACGGAAAAAATTCTTGTCGGAAATTCCGCTCGTCTGTGTGCAATTCCGACGTGCAAAAAAACATGCATGCTCAGAATCAAGCAGAAGAGCCGAACTGCCTATTGAACTTCATTGATCTCGGCTCGTCGTATGTCTTGTACGTCACCGTGTTCTTTACGGTCAGAATTTCCGACAAGATTTGTGTGACCGTGTGTATGCAACACAAGTTTGAGCCAACATTCTGGCAGAAAAAATCCACGGTTTTCTTGTCGGAATTTCCGATCGTGTGTACGGGGCATAAGATGTGTTTTATAAACTTTTCATGTCCCTATTAAGAGAGCGGTTCCACCAAAAAGGTTCTTAGCTGAGTGACCATAATCTCTAAAAGCCAGTGACATGACTGACACTTCATACTAATAACGTTGCCTGTAAATTGAGTAAAGGCCAGTGGCAATTACCTACACTTTATTAACACATGGTCTGTCCATTCACTAGAGACCAGTGATCTCACCAACGGTTTATGAGAACGCAGCCCATCCATTCACTAGAGACCAGTGACATCACTGACACTTCATAAGAGCATGGTTTGTCCGATCACTAGAGACATCACCAACACTTCATGAGAACATGGTCTGTCCATTCGCTAGAGACATCACCAACACTTCATGAGAACATGGTCTGTCCATTCGCTAGAGACATCACCAACACTTCATTATAACATGGTCTGTCCATTCACTAGAGACATCACCAACACTTCATGAGAACATGGTCTGTCCATTCACTAGAGACATCACCAACACTTCATTATAACATGGTCTGTCCATTCACTAGAGACATCACCAACACTTCATGAGAACATGGTCTGTCCATTCACTAGAGACATCACCAACACTTCATGAGAACATGGTCTGTCCATTCACTAGAGACATCACCAACACTTCATTATAACATGGTCTGTCCATTCACTAGAGACATCACCAACACTTCATGAGAACATGGTCTGTCCATTCACTAGAGACATCACCAACACTTCATTATAACATGGTCTGTCCATTCACTAGAGACATCACCAACACTTCATGAGAACATGGTCTGTCCATTCACTAGAGACATCACCAACACTTCATTATAACATGGTCTGTCCATTCACTAGAGACATCACCAACACTTCATTATAACATGGTCTGTCCATTCACTAGAGACATCACCAGCACTTCATTATAACACGGTCTGTCCATTCACTAGAGACATCACCAACACTTCATGAGAACATGGTCTGTCCATTCACTAGAGACATCACCAACACTTCATTATAACATGGTCTGTCCATTCACTAGAGACATCACCAACACTTCATGAGAACATGGTCTGTCCATTCACTAGAGACATCACCAACACTTCATTATAACATGGTCTGTCCATTCACTAGAGACATCACCAACACTTCATTATAACATGGTCTGTCCATTCACTAGAGACATCACCAGCACTTCATTATAACATGGTCTGTCCATTCACTAGAGAGATCACCAACACTTCATGTGAACATGGTCTGTCCATTCACTAGAGACATCACCAACACTTCATTATAACATGGTCTGTCCATTCACTAGAGACATCACCAACACTTCATTATAACATGGTCTGTCCATTCACTAGAGACCAGTGACATCACCAACACTTCATTATAACATGGTCTGTCCATTCACTAGAGACATCACCAACACTTCATTATAACATGGTCTGTCCATTCACTAGAGACATCACCAACACTTCATTATAACATGGTCTGTCCATTCACTAGAGACATCACCAACACTTCATGAGAACATGGTCTGTCCATTCACTAGAGACATCACCAACACTTCATTATAACATGGTCTGTCCATTCACTAGAGACATCACCAACACTTCATGAGAACATGGTCTGTCCATTCACTAGAGACATCACCCAACACTTCATGAGAACATGGTCTGTCCATTCACTAGAGACATCACCCAACACTTCATGAGAACATGGTCTGTCCATTCACTAGAGACATCACCCAACACTTCATTATAACATGGTCTGTCCATTCACTAGAGACCGGTGACATCACCAACACTTCATTATAACATGGTCTGTCCATTCACTAGAGACCAGTGACATCCCCAACACTTCATTATAACATGGTCTGTCCATTCACTAGAGACATCACCCAACACTTCATGAGAACATGGTCTGTCCATTCACTAGAGACATCACCAACACTTCATTATAACATGGTCTGTCCATTCACTAGATACATCACCAACACTTCATTATAACATGGTCTGTCCATTCACTAGAGACATCACCAACACTTCATGAGAACATGGTCTGTCCATTCACTAGAGACATCACCAACACTTCATTATAACATGGTCTGTCCATTCACTAGAGACATCACCAACACTTCATGAGAACATGGTCTGTCCATTCACTA
Organism: Rana muscosa; assembly: GCA_029206835.1. NCBI lineage: Eukaryota > Metazoa > Chordata > Amphibia > Anura > Ranidae > Rana > Rana muscosa. The sequence goes on along the minus strand of CM055118.1, from coordinate 323,894,918 downwards.
GAGACATCACCCAACACTTCATGAGAACATGGTCTGTCCATTCACTAGAGACATCACCCAACACTTCATGAGAACATGGTCTGTCCATTCACTAGAGACATCACCCAACACTTCATTATAACATGGTCTGTCCATTCACTAGAGACCGGTGACATCACCAACACTTCATTATAACATGGTCTGTCCATTCACTAGAGACCAGTGACATCCCCAACACTTCATTATAACATGGTCTGTCCATTCACTAGAGACATCACCCAACACTTCATGAGAACATCGTCTGTCCATTCACTAGAGACATCACCAACACTTCATTATAACATGGTCTGTCCATTCACTAGAGACATCACCAACACTTCATTATAACATGGTCTGTCCATTCACTAGAGACATCACCAACACTTCATTATAACATGGTCTGTCCATTCACTAGAGACATCACCAACACTTCATGAGAACATGGTCTGTCCATTCACTAGAGACATCACCAACACTTCATTATAACATGGTCTGTCCATTCACTAGAGACATCACCAACACTTCATGAGAACATGGTCTGTCCATTCACTAGAGACATCACCAACACTTCATTATAACATGGTCTGTCCATTCACTAGAGACATCACCAACACTTCATTATAACATGGTCTGTCCATTCACTAGAGACATCACCAGCACTTCATTATAACATGGTCTGTCCATTCACTAGAGAGATCACCAACACTTCATGCGAACATGGTCTGTCCATTCACTAGAGACATCACCAACACTTCATTATAACATGGTCTGTCCATTCACTAGAGACATCACCAACACTTCATGAGAACATGGTCTGTCCATTCACTAGAGACATCACCCAACACTTCATGAGAACATGGTCTGTCCATTCACTAGAGACATCACCCAACACTTCATTATAACATGGTCTGTCCATTCACTAGAGACATCACCAACACTTCATGAGAACATGGCCTGTCCATTCACTAGAGACCGGTGACAATCACCTACATTTCATGAGAACATGGCCTGTCTGTTCACTAGAGGCCAGGGACATCACTGAGACTTCATATTCATAAGAACACAGCCTATCCATTCACTATTAGGGATGAGCTTTGAGTTCGAGTCGAACTCATGTTCGACTCGAACATTGCCTGTTCGCCCGTTCGCCGAACAGCGAACAAATTGGGGTGTTCGCGGCAAATTCGAAAAATCTATGGGAGAAATCTAAAGTGCTAATTATAAAGGCTTATATGCAAGTTATTGTCCTAAAAAGTGTTTGGGGACCGGGGTCCTGCCCCAGGAGACATGTATCAATGCAAAAAGAAGTTTTAAAAACTGCAGTTTTTTCGGGAGCAGTGATTTTAATAATGCTTAAAATGAAAAAATAAAAGTGAAATATTCCTTTAAATTTCGTACCTGGGGGGTGTGTATAATATGCATGTAAAGTGGCGCATGTTTCCCGTGCTTAGAACTGTCCCTGCAAAAAATGTCATTTTTGAAAGAAAAAAATGCATTTAAAACTGACTCGCGGCTATTAATGAATTGTCGGCTCCCGGCAATACATACAAAAGTCATTGATAAAAAAAAAAAAAAGCGTGGGGGTTCCCCAGAATTCAATTACCAGGCCCTTCAGGTCTGGAATGGATATTAAGGGGAACCCCGCCGCAAATTTAAAAAAAAATTGACGTGGGGTTCCCCCAAATATCCATTCCAGGCCCTTCAGATCTGGCATGGATTTTAAGGGGAACTCCACCCCAAATAAAAAAAAAAATGGCGTGGAGTCCCCCTAAAAATCCATACCAGACCCCTTATCCGAGCACGCAACCTGGCCTGAACCGTACCAGGCCACATGCCCTCAAGATGGGGAGGATGTCCCCATGTTGATGGGGACAAGGGCCTCATCCCCACAACCCTTGCCCGGTGGTTGTGGGGGTCTGCGGGCGGGGGGCTTATCGGAATCTGGAAGACCCCTTTAACAAAGGGGACCCCCAGATCCCGGCCCCCCCCCTATGTGAGGGACATCACTGATGCTTCTTATTCAGAAAAACTGAGTGGACAGATGATAAAGCGACAAGAGCGGTCACTTTTAGCATGTGATTGGGCTGAAAAGCTTGCACATACAGTATTTCAAAAGAAAATCTCATTCTATATGTGGGCGAAGACACTTCTTAGACCTGTCTTGGTTAACACGCCATTAGGTTTTGACCACCTGCTATCATACAACAGCCGATGAAGACCTGTTCTGAAGCAGAACAGAAGTGGGACAAGTGCCTAAGGGCCATTTTAAACAGCTGATTCTATCAGCAGTAAAGCCTCATACCCACGGCCAAGAATCTCGTCAGGAAAAAACTTGTCGTTTTTCTTGACGAGATTCTTGGACAAGAAATTGTCCCGGCCGAGTGTTACACACGCTCGATTCAAAGAACCCGCGGTTCTTTGAATGGAGCGAACGCGGTGACGTAATCGACTACGACGAGCGTGCGCTCGTCACATTCCATGCCGTCGCCGCCATCTTGCTACACCCTACCTATGCCTAGGAAGCTACCGCGCATGCGTCAAAGTCATTTCGAGCATGCGCGGGTTTCCACGGCGACAGGTAAGTGCACACACACACACTTTTCTCGTCGAGAAACAGGCTGACGAGAATCTCGACGAGAAGATGGAGAATCCTGACGAGAAAATAGAGAGCAGGTTCTCTATTTTTCTCGTTGAGATTCTTGACGGTTTTCTTGACGAGAAACCTGATAGCCGTGTACACACGACCGATTTACTCGGCAAGAAAGCTCTGCCAGCAAGTTTCTTGTCGTTTTTTGATGAGAAACTCGGTCGTGTGTACGAGTTTTAAGACTCTACTAGCAGCAGGATCACGAAAATTCGACTTTCATTATTACTAGTGGAAATGGCTCCAACACTGCTGTAAACCCTTTAGGAACGTCATCATTAGCATGAAAGCATTGATGTAGCGACATATTACTGGTTGGGGCAACAATATAGTGACTCCATAGGATGGCGTAAGTAGAATGTTAGCAATTGTTTCGCTGGGGAAGGAATCTTCCATCCATCATGGACTTCTAGAACTAAATAGTGTTACATGGCATCAACTAGAGGACGGGCACCATGAAAATGCTGAACCACGGTGGTAGCAATCATTACCAATCCTGGTAAGACAGGTTCACTTTATAGGAGGCACTTAAAGCAGTCAATACGAGGCTTCTTTAGGCAGCCCTGCCACATTCCAATAAATCGGAATCTTATACAGGTCTATACATACTACCACATGGCAGAGCTCAGGGCTGGCAGATGGCCACTCAAGCACCAAACACTGCAGTATGTCCAGGTAGAAGGAGACTTGCCCTTTCCCTGATAACGCTAAGTATTTCTGAGAACTCTGTCTGCAGGGAAAGAATGCAAAGAAAGCAACTATTGACTGATTCTTGAAAGGAGAATCGGTTACTTTGCCTAGAATGGGTAAAATACAGGTTTACTTATATATAGCGCTAACAATTTACACAGTGCTTTACATATATATTAGGCATTCACATCAGTCCCTGCTCTTAAGGAGCTTACAATCTAAGGTCCCAATCTCACATTCATACTAGGGCCAATTAACCTACCAGCAAGTCTTTGGAGGGTGCAAGGAAACCAGAGAACCCATACAGCACATAGAGAACCTGCAAACTCCACACAGATAGTGTCTTGGTTTGGATTTGAGCCATCAACCCTAAAGCTGCTAGACAGAAGTACTAACTACTTAGCCACTGTCCTGCCTATATGTACACTTACTGCTGCAATAATAATAAAAAAAGATTAACTGCAGGATGGATTGTAAGATGACAGAAGAAGGGATCCAGCTGATTGACAGCCTCAGCTCTGTTCCTATGTGCTGTGTAAAGGATGGGGTGTGTCCCTTTCCTCCAATCAGCTCTCAGATCTCTCTTCACTGATGTAACTTCAGCTCTCCGGATTGTAAGTGTAGCACTACCCCCGTAGGAGCTGCCGGTTAGTTTTTGGGTCTGCACTCTGCCTGTCAACCCCTTGAAGTTTGGCTTGATCCCCTCCTTGGCACAACTTGACAATAATATGATTGTGGAACCCTATGGCAGTAGGGGACCACAATAACACCACACAGTAATGTATATATATATATATATGTAAATCATAGGCGTGCGCACAGGGTGTGCTGGGAGTGCCTGAGCACACCCTAATTATCTAGTGCACATTAGCATTATCACTTTATGTGCCAGCAGGGAGATGGGAAAGATCTCCCTCTTACCCACTCTGCCATAAGAGAAGTGCTTACACACCTCTTTTTCACTGTGCTAGCAGGGAGATTAATGTACCGGGCCATATACATGTAGACACACACATGCATGTGTGTTTGAGCTTTGGGGTGCACACCCTAATGTAATGGGCTGCGCACACCTATGATGTAAATATTGTTACCTTGGTGCTGGTCACCTGCCCTACAGCTGTAATAGACAGAGTTCCACACAAGATGTAGCTTAACCAGTGGTAATGTGTTTACTTGGCAAAAGAATAAAACAAAGGTTACACAGTTAATATTGACTACCCACAGCTCCTTGTAACAGTCAATATGACACCACTGGTACAGAATTTCTTTGTTACTAGACCCAAATAACACGACCTGGGGCCAGATATGAGTGAGTGCAGGGTGGAGGAACCTCCCAATGCAATTATACCATCACTGGGACACCTCTCCACCAAGTCACACACAGCTCACCCAAAATAGCAAAGTAATAAAGCAATGCAAAACAGATTATATTAAACACATAGGTTCCCAAGCTATAGGGCTCCCCTAGTGGACTGTTCAACTGGTGAGTGTCCCGTTCCGGAAACTTCTGCAACAAAGTAGGCTGATGACTGTTCCTTTAAATGTCAGTTAGTCTTCTGCTAGCTTCGTTGGTGCACTTATCTATTTGTAATCCAATAAACAGGGTGAGGAGAAATGATGATAACTTGTTGTCTATGGCGTGTTGGTAGAATAAACACCAGTTCCTCCCAGCCGTTGTATCACTCTAAGGTGTAAGGTATCCCTACTTGTGACACTACAGACGCCAGCAAGTACACGTGGAGCTATGGAATACCTCTTCCTGGGACCCGGTTAACTATGTCGGTAGGCAAGTGCCTTCTCACCAAATGAGGCCTTGCCTCGCCGGTACACTCCACCTGGAACCACTCCTTGTTCCCAGTCTCTCTGTAACACGAGGCCTCTGGTCCTCCGCGCAGCCGTTCACAAGGTGCCGGTGGATAGGTGACTCCAGGTGCTGTGAAGTGTAGACTGATCCCTCTCTGGCTCGATCAGCGAGGCTGTCCACAAGGATCCCTCGTCAGGTGATCCTTTCCCTCAGTAACTTTAGGCCCAGGCTTCTCCGGCCTAGGCCCGCTCACAGCAGGCCTCTTGCCTGTTGAAGATGGCGTCCCGAGAGAGCGGGCTGAGGCCCCACCTCTGCCTTAAATCAGTTCTCCCAGCAGGCTGTGCATGGCGCACAGCAGTTTGGTAGCACAGTGGGATTTGTGGATATTGTAGTCTCAATCCATCCCATGGCAATAGAGTCTCTGTCTCTCGTACTACAATGCCCACCACGCTTTGTTCTTATGACAGAACCAAACAACTTCCAAACTATAACACAAACGAGCACCAGAGGGAGCTAAGTTCCTAATTAGGCACAAATTGTTGTCTGTTAAGATATGTTCAAATACACGTCCTTGCAACATAAGATATCGGGTTGAGATCAGGACTCTGTGCGGGCCAGTTATGTTTCTCCACCCCAAACTCGCTCATCCATATCTTTATGGACCTTGCTTTTTGCACTGGTCCAAATTATTTGGTGGAAGGGGGGTTATGGTGTGGGGTTGTTTTTCTGAGGTTGGGCTTGGCCCCTTAGTTCCAGTGAAGGGAACTCTTAAGGCGTCAGCATACCAAGACATTTTGGACAATTTCATGCTCCCAACTGTGTGGGAACCGTTTGGGGATGGCCCCTTCCTGTTCCAACATGACTGCGCACCAGTGCACAAAGCAAGGTCCATAAAGACATGGATGAGCGAATTTGGGGTGGAGGAGTTTGACTGGCCTGACCTCAACCTGATAGAACACCTTTGGGATAAATTAGAGCAGAGACTGTGAGCCAGGCTTTTTCATCCAACATCAGTGCCTGACCTCACAAATGCGCTTCTGGAAGAATGGTCAAACATTCCCATAGACACACTCCTAAACCTTGTGGACAGCCTTCCCAGAAGAGTTGAAGCTGTTATAGCTGTAAAGGGTGGGCCAACCCAATATTGAACCCTACGGACTAAGACTGGGATGCCATTAAAGTTCATGTATATGGACACTGGATCATCACACCTATCTAGTCCACACCCCCCTTTTTAAGGTTACAGCTTCCACTCCTCTTAATTCACAAGATTTGGAAGTTTGGCTGTGAGGAATTTTGCCCATTCATTTACAAAAGCATTTGTGAGATCAGGTACTTATATAGGATATGAAGATCTGTCGTTCAACTTCGTCCCAGCTGTGTTCAATAGGGTTGCAGTCAGGGCTGTGCGCAAGCCACTCAAGTCTTGTCTACACCAAACTCATTCATACATGTCTTTAGGGAGCTTGGCTTTGTGCACAGGGTCACAGTCATGCTAGAACAGAAAATAAATTTTGGTGCTATTAACAAATAATGAATGGGGACTAGGGGGTATTTGCTACCCAGAAATTGGATATATTAATTTGGAGAGATGAAGCTATTAACGAATAACTTGCCCTATGCTTGCTGGTTAATAGCTTCATCTCTCCAAATTAATATAGAACAGAAAATAAATGTTCTTCAAACTGTTGCCACAAGATTGTCCAAAATGTTTTTCTATGCTTCGGCATCCACTGTGCCCTTCAATGGAAACACCCCAACTCAATCATTTGGAGGAATGTTCACATGCCTTTAGCCATATAGAACATATCCATTCAGGTAGGCCCTTTGCACTACACAAGTGTTGGCAAATCTAGGAGACTGTGTACAAGGACTTTTGTTATGCCGCGTACACACGATCGGATTTCCCATCGGAAAAAGTCAGATGTGAGCTTTTGAACGGAAATTCCGACCGTGTGTAGGCTCCATCTGACTTTTTTTGTCGGAATTTCCGCCAGCAAAAGTTTGAGAGCAGGTTCTCTATTTTTCCGACAGAAAAAATTCCTATCGGAAAATCCGATCATCTGTAGCAATTCCGACGCACAAAATTCCGACGCATGCTCGGAATCAATTTGACGCATGCTCGGAAGCATTTAACTTCATTTTCTCAGGTCGTCGTAGTGTTGTACGTCACCGCGTTCTTGACGGTCGAAAGTTCAGAGAACTTTTGTGTGACCGTGTGTATGCAAGCCAAGCTTGAGCGGAATTCCGTTGGAAAAACCATCCAAGGTTTTTCCGACGGAAAATCCGATCGTGTGTACGCGGCATTAGTGTTCGAATGCTTTCCTTTACATACAAGTTAAAGGAAATGTGACAGAGCCCCATGTAACGTATTGCAGATCAGAAGGAGGTGAGCAGGTCTGTAAAGGAGCTCAGAAACATCTTAAACCAGAAGCTAAATGCACCTAAAAGAATGTAGCATTTGGCCATCTACACAAAGAGATTGTATGATGAAATTATAATGTGGCAACAGATGTAGACTACTGCTGCCCCAGACTACTGAATTTCAGGCCAACCAACATCCAACCTATCCACCATTTTATCTCCAGACTTTGAAAAATAAGAAACTTACCTCAGACTTGAAGCAGTGATTTTCATTTCTTTCTTCTCTGTCCTGTCTTTATCTTCTGTCTCTGTCCCACCTCCCTTCTTTTTTGTATCCTCCCTCCATTGCTCTTTCCCCCTCGCAGATAACATCGATGAAGCTGAACGCCAGTGGAAGGTGGAGTTCCACCGCTGGAGTGCCTACATGATGCGCTGGAAGAACCAGTTTGACCATTACAGCGCGCAGGAGCGCTGCAGTGAGCTGTGACATCACTGTGACATCACATCACCATCGCCCGCCGACTCTCCTGCTCTTCCGGCAAGGAAACAAGAAACTGCGGCAAACTGACATCACCGCACCTTCCCTCAGGCCGCCTGTGCGAAGATCAGGGGAGTTTTTGTACATTGTATCATTACTGTGACATCACTACACTCACACTCAATCATAGGTTGTAGAACCACTTCACACTTATGGACGTTGTTGACATCAATCAATGTGATGGTTCCTGCCTCTTGTATGTACTGTATGTTCCACCCCCCTCCCTGAAGTCCTTCAACTTGGGGGGCATTTTTCATCCCTGTACGATGCTGTGACCCCTCCTTCTTTCCCTTTCCGCATGTCCATTTGTATATAGTGTTTAATGATATAAAGATATAAATATATATATATATAAATATATAATTATATATATATACATATTTCTAATATATATATTGAGGGAGATTTATGTATGTTGTATTTATTTGTGATGCTGTGTATGTCAGAACCTAAAGGAACCAACCCCCACCCCATCTCATGCCAAGTCCACCCAAACTGATATTTAATTTATGGGCGCACATGGTTGACAGGTCAGTTCATGAAATGCCTTCTTATATCTCTTGAGGACACCAGAGGCAGTTTCGTGTTATTCTCTGGATATTTGGTTATTTTATATTATAGTTACGGTTGTAAGTAACAAGGAGATCTTGCCATGGGTGTCCCTTTAGAGATGTAACAGGCCAGTGAGTCATTCAGCCCACTATGTGTCTACCCATGACTGTTTTGAGTGGACTAACCCTTTAAGTTGGACTAGACAGATTAGTCCACCTCATGATCATTTCTTTTTTATCATTGCTTTTAAACTATCCCATGATACACACCATGTATAAAAATGGAAGAGATAAAAACATCTGCTACCCTTAGCAGCCCATAAGGCTGCAGCTGCCATTTTGCTAAGGCAGCTTAGAAGAGAAAAGCTCTTGACTGGTTGGAGTTTGTTGCCCATACCAACCAGGTTGAATCTTCTGCAGTTTTTATATGTGATACTTGCTACCTTTACACACAACTGGGTGAGTCCACTTGGGCAGTTCTGCAGGTGCTGAACCGTAATACCTACCATGCAATGCCAGCCAGCTGGGAGCTAGGTGCCTACAGGCCACTTAGACCAAGTGGAATCCATATTTTACTGTCCAGTCCTACACCAACATGTCATCAGGTTCAAGGTTACTTGAACTGGGCTGTCTATGAGGCTGACGTATAAAAAAAGTGAAGCTGTTGTCCACCCCGACCAAACTTTTAACTTCAGTTGGAACTTTGAAATGCTACAGTCCTCCCAAGAAGCAAATAAAATGAATGGTAGTTCCCTCAAACGTTCATTCCAGCACCCATCCCACACTGACCAAATTACTGGCCATAGCATGAATGTTTCCCTTCAAGTGGGCCTTAAAAATTATTAAAATTAGTTTCACCTTCACTGGTTTTATGGAGTGAAATATGGAGTGTGTTGGCAGTGCTCACAGAGGTTTTAAAAGGGGGCTTCCAAAGTGCCTTCCTGATGCCCTCCAACCATGATCTCAGGAGAAAAAGTTGGTATATTGAGCAGTACACACCAGCACTCGACCTCACATTACCCCATTTGCTGCCTTGAGTATCTTACCTTCCATGCAGGCCCATTGCTTCCCTAAACCTTCTAACCCCACCCATAGTGACCATATTGAAGCTATAAAAGGTGCCAATCTGAAATCTTCCTATGTAAGAATTTTATTCATGCAAATCCTCCCAACACCGAGGTTGCAGATGTTGACCCTCCAGTTTTAAGGAGAAACCCTAAGATGTACTTAAAGGATGAACCTTGGGTGGTGGCAAGTGTGTTGGGTGCTATGAGATATTGCTTTGGTTGTCATAACTCAGCCACTATACAGTACGACTCTATACATGGCGTGATGTGATGTGCAGTTCCACAATGGCTGGCAAGCCAAGAACTGGCCAAGTGGTGTAACCATATATCATATAATGAATGGCTGTCAATGTTTCGTCATATAGCTATAAATCTATATATTTTATGTGTCCAAATGATATATAAAGAGATCTATATAAAAAAAAAAAGATATATATCTATACGTGTATGTGCACTATATTCAGAACACCCGAACCCCAAATAATTTTATAGGCACAATATATATTTACCACTCATCATGTGACTTATTTTTGTGAAATTATCAATACATGTATACATTGCAACATTTAACCAGTTTATTTAGATCAATCTAAAAGAAAATGAAAGCGTTTCCCATAATGGCCAATCATTGCTAGCCTAGTTCTGAAGATGAACGCTAGCTGTCTGGTTGGTCGAATCTCACTTTCCATTATGTAAGCCCCAGTGAAAATAAAAGGGCTACAGCATGTGACCAATCAGATGTTGGCTTTTTTTTTTGAATAGCGAGCAAAATGTGACCTTTCTTCTTAATGGTTGCCTTGGATTGCTAGCGCTAACATGGCACAAACCTTGGACATTGACCATAAACCCTGCAGTTAAGTCATTTTCATTTACAAAAACAAAACACTACCATGTAGTTTATTTTGCTGTTAGCATTACCAAACAGACAACAGAACTGTGATGTAATATCGACTAATCCTAATTATGTTTCCGCAAGCCTGCGTGCAAGACTGGCGAAAACTAGACTCTGATTGGTTGTTAAGATCTGCAGGACCTAAGTGCTTTTTGAACAGTGTAATTAAATAATATTTTACTTGTGCAATAATTTATCTGAATATCCATCAGATTTGTACGGTCCTCGAATTATATTATAGATGAAAGAATGGTTATATATAAATATTAAAATTGTTTTTAATTGTCTTGTGACCTAACCAATAGGCTATATGCAGAATTTAATCAGCACCCTAACATAGTGCTACCACAATTACATTTTCGGGTAATTACAGGTGTATCGAGTAAGAGCAATATGCAAGATACTGTTACCCATTGTGACCAATCAAAATTCATCTTTGAGTGATTTCACATCAACTGCTATGGTTACTGCACTTGCATTTTAGATTTTTTCCCTTTTACCCTACCCCCTCTTTCCCAAATTTATGTACATGGAGGCTTATTGTGCACTGAGTTTCTCTTAACAATCTGAAAGCTTTGTCAGTGAAAATAGCAACATTCATGATGAAGGATTTAACGGCATTCAACATCAAATGGGACAGCATAGGACCACTTTTTTCTATGTTTTTTTATTCTCAGTTGGTGCTGAACGCAGATTACAACAGCCGCCCATGGCAGGGCCCATCATGGATGCTGCAGCAGATGTTCTCTGGGTAATGTTCGCAATGGGCCCACGGGAGATGAACTAGGGTGACCACGTGTCCCAGATTGCCCGAGACAGTCCCGCATTTTGCAGGTCTGTCCCAGGCACATTCATTCCAGGACAATACAGTGTCCCAGAATGAAACTGACACAGCCACCCCCCGGGCCAATCTGATGCCCACAAAAAAGGCCACCACATCACCACTTTACTCACTGACAGTACTTGTCCTGGCCAGGAATGCCTGGAGGAGCACAATCCCCGCCCCCCCCGCTTGTGATTGGAGAAATCATAAATCCCGCCTCTTGTGTCTGTCCAATCACTGTGCTGTGATTCGTTACAGCACAAGCTGATTTTTGGGAAGGGAGGGTGTCCCCGAATGGTAGTTTGGAAATGTGGTCACCCTAAGCTGAACTGCTCATAATTATCACAATGACCCCTGACTCCTGTCTGCTTCTCCAAATGCATGATAACCCACCATAGAGGAACGTGATGCATGCATGTGGACAGTGTAAAGCACAGGGCTCAATGATCTATGTTTCCCGGGTGGTTCAGTAGCTGTCGACCCAACATCTGAGACATCTTTGTAGTTTATACCCGTGTAAACAGAAAGCCTCCATTATGCCAAGGGCCTTATTATACCCCTAATGCTTTGTGTTCTGGCTTCCCTTCTTGCCCCTACAATCAAAGCGGTAGACCAAGGCCTCTCTGTAACCTTGTGGTCATGAGGAACAAGGCTTGTATTTGAATTGTTCAATAAACAAGATAAAACCTCAGTCTTTGTCAGCGTATCTTTTTTTACTAGGAAAATAATTGGGTCATCAGAGTTCCCTGGCTGTTACATAGTAGACATTTCAGACGTAAAGTAGAACTATACCTTAGAAATGGCTTTTTAACCCTTTTTAGACTGATGCATGTCAATTACTTTGTTTCTTATCTGTTCTTGAATTTCTTAAGATCGCGGCATGATGTGTTGCTTTTTTGAGATCTTTTAGCGTGCCTAACTTTGTCAGACAGTGTCTATTTAAGTGATTTCTTGATTCAACAGGTCTGGCAGTAATCAGAGGCCTGGGTGTGGCGAAAGGAATTCAACTCAGCTTTCAAAAAAATGTGGTTAATCACAGTTCATTCATGATTTATCAGGGGGGGGGGGGGGCAATTACTTTTTCACATAGGGTCAGGCAGGTTTGGACAGCTTTTTTACCTTAATAAATAAAATCATTATTTAAAAACTGCATTTTGTATATACTTGGGTTATCTTTGTGCAATTTTAAAATCTGTTGGATGATCAGAATCATTTAAGTGTGACAAATATGCAAAAAATAAATAAAAATCAGGAATATAAAATACGTTTTCTCAGCACTATTTATATATATATATATATATATATATATATATACACCATAGACCATATATATATATATAAATGTGCTAAACAAGAAACACCAATGTGTAAAATATTAAAATTAACAGTGTATAATAAATGAAAAGTCCATGTGTCTTCTTAAACTATTCACATAGAGGACAATACTGTGCATCCCAGGCTAGTGAGTAAACCTCCACCACAAATGCTTCACAAGAGGCTTACTGGAACTACAAGACCCTCAAACCATAAAGAGGTCATGTTAGGCCAGGGCCGGTGCAGTGCTACCACTAGGCAAACTAGGCAGCCGCCTAGGGTGCACAGCCACCTAGGGCGCAATCAAGGCCGCTGGCTTCAGGCTATCCTCTGTACAGTGTCTGTGGTAAACATTTAAAGAGACACATTAAAAAAAAGAAAAAAAAACATTTTAGAGCCCCCCTACACACACACAAAAATGCATGCGCTTTGTCATCTGCGATTGTCCTACACATGTTATGTAGCACTGCACACGCCGGAGTGAGAGCAATAATTCTAGCATCAGAACCCCTGCATAACACTAAACTGATGTCCTGTAGGGGCTTTTAAAGCGTTGCCTGTGAAAAAATATAGGGTAAGTTTATCACTGTTTCAATGCCCCTATAGGTCATCAGTTTAGTGTTATGCAGGAGTTTTGGTGCTAGAATTTTTTAATTAGTTTAGATTTTTTCTTTTTTGGGGGGGCACGCAAGTAGCTGGTCTTGCCTAGGGTGCAAAATAGTCTAGCACCGGCCCTGTGTAAGGCATATGTTCACAGGTAGATCTACCTCAACTGTACATCACAAAAAACACTTTTGGTTGTAGAGTGGACTCAGGATCACATAGAGGTACTCGTTTGATTCATGTAGGACCATCAAACACTCCAAGCATCACCATACAGGGCAGTGTAAATCAGCTAAAAACTGAAATCACAGCTGAAATCACGTGACTAAATGCCTACGTACATAGTAACATGGTGAATAAAAATAGTGTGGCGCTCAAAACAATAAAAATAAGTAAATGGCTACTTAAAGCAATGAAAACAACAGTGCTCTAATAACACAATTATACATGTGAGTCCGCTACAAGGGTATTCAGATGAATTGTCCTCTTTGCGAACTGTGTGATATACCGTGAAGGTACAACGTGAAAATGGAATAAAGTCCCAAATAACAAAAATATATGTGATCATGGATGTCCTTCAATGGATGACCTTCCCACAATGCAGACTGACAAAGGGACTTCAATGTAGAAGATGAATCAAGCAAGGAGAAGACACTAGTTGTTATAGATGGGTACTCTTACCGCTGATGGTGGACCCACCTACCGTACGGCAGTGGGTCTTGCAGGCTTAATGGTCACCAAGACCAAACGGGATGTAACTGGATGTCCTGGGTCCTCACTTGAACTCCAACCGGATGATGAAAAGGTAACTCAAACGATGGATGGTTCTCACATGGGCCAGGTTCCACAGTAATCCGCGAAAGATATAAAGATGGAAGAAAAACCAAAAAGACTCCAGATGGTGCAGGTCAATAAAAACCGATTGCCGGAATTTTATTAAATAAAAAAAATTTTGTCCAACAATCATGCAGACAAATAAAAAGTGATCACGAAATAAAAATATATTCAAAGCAATATGGGGTGCAGCGTCAGCAGGCCCTACGCGTTTCGACTACTACAGTCTTCAACAGGGGCATGACGCTGTACCCCCCATATTGCCAACATTTATAAGAATTTCACATACTCTGACACACCCCGGAAGGGGTGGAGTCAAAACAGGAAATGACACAAGGTCTCACAATCTCAATACATAATTTCATAATATGCAACTGAAACACATAAGCTATATGTATCAATTCAATATCCACATTTGGGGAATGGTGAACTTGAGGCAGGTATCCCCCGCGTGCGCCTGTATAGGCGACTCGGGTGAAAGAATAGTACATTTACGTATTTTTCTGCCCTTGTATAGATTGTGAGTTTCATTGCCCCTCCCCTTTTTTCCCTTTCTCTTTTGTTGTTAGTAATTTCCTTGTAATATTATTATTTGGGGTTACATTCAATTATTGGTTTACCATCATCAGATTTATCCCCAATCGTTGAATGTATCATTATTAATTAAGACGTGAGTTAGATTCATTCTTCATCCGTTAATTGCTTGATGAATAATTATGGATAAATAAATGAAAAATAATTTTTCTAATAGTAACCATCATTTTACATGTGTATAAGAGGGATAGAGGCGCTTTTGGGCCTTATTTATATCAGCACCTGCTACCGTCTATACAACATGTATGAATACCCTTGTAGCGGACTCACATGTATAATTGTGTTATTAGAGCACTGTTGTTTTCATTGCTTTAAGTAGCCATTTACTTATTTTTATTGTTTTGAGCGCCACACTATTTTTATTCACCATTCCTGTACACTTTGTTTGTTTGAGTGTTGGCAGCTTGCATGCACATTGTTTTTGGTTTAGCGCAGTATTTTCCCCCTTTTTTACATAGTAACATGACCGCCTGGCGTAGGAGATGGTCAGGTGACTTCACATGCAGCATACTCGTTTCAGGTCAGTCACTTAGAAAGCATTGAAGGCAAAGGATCAACATGACAGGCAAGTAACAAGGTCAGTGGCGGCTGGTGCTCAAAATTTTTGGGGGGTCGCAAACAAACTGAAAAAAAAAAACATCAATTGCCACCACTGTGCCCATTAAACGCAGCCACTGTGCCCAAACGCCACCAGTTTGTCCCCTCAAATGCAGCCAGTTTGTCCCCAAATGCAGCCAGTTTGTCCCCATATACAGCCAGTTTGTTCCCATATACAACCAGTGTGTCCCCCATATACAGGCAGTTTGTCCCCATATACAGCCAGTGTGTCCCCCAAATGCAGCCAGTGTGTCCCCATATATAGCCAGTGTGTCCCCCAAATGCAGCCAGTGTGTCCCCATATACAGCCAGTGTGTCCCCATATATAGCCAGTGTGTCCCCCAAATGCAGCCAGTGTGTCCCCCAAATGCAGATAGTGTGTCCCCATATATAGCCAGTGTGTCCCCCATATACAGCCAGTGTGTCCCCATATATAGCCAGTGTGTCCCCCAAATGCAGCCAGTGTGTCCCCCAAATGCAGCCAGTGTGTCCTCCAAATGCAGCCAGTGTGTCCCCATATATAGCCAGTGTGTCCCCCATATACAGCCAGTGTGTCCCACAAATGCAGCCAGTGTGTCCCCATATACAGCCAGTGTGTCCTCCAAATGCAGCCAGTGTGTCCCCCATATACAGCCAGTGTGTCCCGAAATGCAGCCTGTCCGGAGGTTTATCAAGGGATTCTCTGCTATTATTTCCCCGATTACGCAGCTAACGAAGCAAAATGCTCGATTCCAGTGGACATCTGAAGCACAGGCTGCTTTCACAAACCTAAAAATACTTTTTACGTCTGCTCCTATTCTAAGTCATCCCGATCCTGCCCTACCGTATCTACTTGAGGTAGATGCCTCAGAGACAGCGGTTGGAGCTGTTATCTCCCAGCGCCAAGGTCTCAAGGACTTGATACACCCGGTAGCCTTCTTCTCCCGTAAGCTTACCCCATCCGAGAGGAATTATGATATTGGAGACCGGGAGCTCCTGGCCATTAAATCTGCCCTTGAGGAGTGGAGGTACTTGTTGGAGGGAGCAGCGCATCCTATACTCATTTACACAGACCACAAGAACCTAGAGTATCTGAGAGCTGCCAAACGTCTGAGACCACGCCAGGCATGTTGGGCACTATTTTTCTCTAGGTTCTCGTTCCACATAACTTACCGGCCAGGCTCCAAGAACACCAAACCAGACGCTCTTTCCCGCATGTTTGATGATCCAAAAGAGGTGTCAGCTCCAGATACCATTCTATCGGAAAGGAAACTTCTTACTTTTACAAACTAGCCTGATGTCTGTCTTGAAGCAAGCTTCTACAGGTGTGTCTGGTCCCTCTGGAATCACTCTGGTACCCAAGGACGGGTTACTTTGGAAGAATGACAAAATCTTTGTGCCAGAAGAAGTTCGAGTCACAGTGTTAAACTTGTGTCATGATCATCCCCTGGCAGGCCATTTCGGAATGCATAAAACCCTTGAACTGATTCAACGCACGTTTTGGTGGCCGGATCTTGAAAAAGACTGCAGGGAATATGTAGGTTCATGTGCCACCTGTATCCGTAGCAAGACCACAAGAAGCAAGGCCTGGGGTCTGCTCAGACCCTTACCAGTCCCTGACCGTCCCTGGAAAATGATTGCCATGGACTTCATAGTGGAACTCCCCCCGTCTGAAGGTTGCACAGCCATCTTTGTAGTGGTTGACCGTCTATCCAAGATGGCCCACTTCGTGCCTCTCAAAGGCACGCCCTCTGCCATGGAAACTGCCCAGGTCTTCATTAGGGAAGTAGTAAGGCTACATGGGGTCCCTGCGGACATCGTTTCGGATAGAGGGGTGCAGTTCACCTCTCGCTTTTGGAAGGCTTTGTGCAAGGTTCTGAAGATTGAGTTGTCCATGTCCTCGGCCTATCACCCCCAAACTAACGGGCAAACCGAAAGAACGAATCAGACGCTCGAACAGTACCTCAGATGCTTCACCACCTTCGTTCAAGACGACTGGGTAGCTTTACTACCCTTGGCAGAGTTTGCCTTTAACAACGCCAGTCATTCGGCTACAGGTCAATCGCCATTTTTTGCCAACTACGGGTTTCACCCGACCTTCTTACCTGATCTCATCCCTGATTCAACAGTCCCAGCGGTCCAGAGTATTGTTGATTTCCTGACCCGTAACAGCAGGATATTGCAGGAAGCCATGACTAAGGCACAAGCAGCCAATAAAAAGATCTTTGACAGGAAAAGGAGAGGGGAATTATGCCTGCAACAGGGTGACCAAGTATGGTTATCGACCACCAACCTTAAGATGGCGTGCCCCGCAAGGAAACTGGCACCCAAGTTCATCGGTCCTTTCCCAGTAAAACGGAAATTAAACGAGGTCTCCTATGAACTTGCCTTACCGGAGTCGTTGAAGATTCACCCAGTCTTTCACGTTTCCTTGCTGAAACCCGCAGTGCCCGACCCGTTCCCAGACAGGGGATCGGGACCACCCAAGCCTGTAATCATTGACGGTGATGAGGAGTTCGAGGTGGAGGCTGTCTTGGACTGCCAAAGAAGAGGGAACCAGCTTCAATTCCTGATCAAGTGGAAGGGGTACGGTCTGGAGGAGAACTCCTGGGAACCCCAACAGAACATCCACGCCCGAGAGTTAATCCAGGCCTTTTTTCACAGTCACCCCCAGAAAAGAGCTCTATTGGGCACCCGGAGTTTGCCCTTAAGGGGGGGGCACTGTCAGGGACGTGCTGGGCTTGAACCTGGGACCTCGTCTGTGTCTGGCATTGACTCTTCCAGCGGAGCTATCTGAGATGCTGGACAGTTCCCTGCCTGATCTGCTGGATAACCTATCTGATCCATTAGACTACTCTGCTTGGTGTCTGATTACTGTTGAACTCTGAACCCCTTGCTCCTCCCATGTACTTCCTATAAAAGACATTCCAGAGATGTTGCCCCTTGTGGTTTGATCTGCTTCTGTTCCCTGAGTTCCTGATTCTGTGCTTGTATCCTGTTCCTGTGTTTGACCCGGCTTCCTGACCACGCTTCTGTCTCCAGTCCTGACCTCGGCTCGTTTGACCCTGCTCAGTTATCTGCCAGTCTGCCTGTTGCCAAGATTCGGCCTGGACTTTGACTACTCTCTGCCTGCCACTTGTGATGTTTACCTTGATGTGTATGACCTGGCTTGTCTGACTCTGCAAACCTGCACCAGCTTACCTGCATCCTCTGCTCTGCAAGCTGCACACGCTGACCTCCATCCTTTGCAATGCAAACCTGCACCTGCTGACCTGCATCCCTGCTCTGCAAACCTGCACCTGCTGACCTGCATCCCTGCTCTGCTGACCTGCATCCCTGCTCTGCAAACCTGCACCTGCTGACCTGCATCCCTGCTCTGCAAACCTGCATCCCTGCTCTGCAAACCTGCACCTGCATCCCTGCCCTGCAAACCGGCACCTGCTGACCTGCATCCTCTGCTCTGCAAGCTGCACCTGCTGACCTGCATCCGCTGCTTCCGGAACCAGCCGTTCCAGTCTCCACTCGGCTCCACCACTCCAAGCAGTGAGGATCAGACAGGCACCCTTACCTCACCGTGCTCTTACCACCACTGTCCCCACTCCAGTGGTCTCCGAGCCGGGGTTGTACGAGAGGTCCCTCTCCGCACGTCAGGCTCACACCCAAGGTACGTTACACCCGCCCTCGATGTCGCTTCAGCCAATCAGGTTACCGGTAACCAGATCCGATGAACCTGATTGGCTGAAACCCCCACAGTCTTCTCCAAGGAACGCACCCCCGTGCGTACCTAGTAGGAGTTTTTGGAAGCCGAATATAGCGTGAGAGCTGTATTCGGAAAGCCTATCAGAGCCGCTGGCTCTGATAGACACTTCCAGAACACACCCACCGCCGGCCACCTCTCTAATTCATATGGCCGGCGCTCACCAGGAGGCCGGCCATATGCATAGTGGGCAGCGCGGCAGCGGTGACAATACACAGATTCATGCAATGCATGAATCTGTGTATTGTCTTTCAGTGGCGGTGCGGGAGCGAGAGGGGGGCCACGCTCCGGTGCCCTCTATGGACGCACCGCCACTGAACAAGGTACATAATGATGAAAACTGATGTCCGCTACATGGCTAAAGTATGTAGATAGCCCTCTAAACCAGTAATCTCCAAAATGTGGCCCTTTGCTTGCTTTTATCTGGCCCTTGGGTCACTATTCCACCAACTGACGCCATTGATGGGGCACTATTCTTCCCATTGGTACCAACAATGGAGCACTATTCCTCCTATTAAAACCAATAATGGGGCGATGTTTATGCCCACTGATGCCGGGGGGTTTTCTAATCCCACTGGCCACAATCTGGCCCCCACTAAAGCCTGAAGGACAGGACATTGGCCCTTTGCTTAGAAAGTTTGGAGACTCCTACTCTAAACGATGTTTCCAGTGATGGGTACTGTTAATGCTACAACATACACATTTTAGACAAATGAGCTCTTCCAAACTTGTGGCAACAGTTTGGAGAAGGCCCTTTTCTGTTCAGGCATGTGTGCACAACGCCAGCTCCATAAAGACATAGTTTCATGAGTTTGGTGTAGAATGGCCTGTACCAAGCCCTGACCTAAACCCTAC
The DNA here is from genome assembly GCA_029206835.1 of Rana muscosa. Classification (NCBI taxonomy): domain Eukaryota; kingdom Metazoa; phylum Chordata; class Amphibia; order Anura; family Ranidae; genus Rana; species Rana muscosa. Next base: position 323,874,994 of record CM055118.1, on the reverse strand, counting down.
TGAACACCTTTGGGATAAATTGGAACTCCAATCAGGAACCAGGAATTCTCATCCAGCTTCAGTACCTGACTTTATAAATGTTCTTTTGGCTGAATAAGCACAAATGCCCACAGACACCCCCCACAATCGTATGCAAAGCCTTAGCAGAAGAGAGGAGGCCATTATATAGCTGCAAAGAGGGAGAGCAACTCCATGGTTAAGTAATTGGAAGGCCAACAAGTGTGTTTGTCAGGTCTTCAAAAATTTGTGGTTAGTATATACTGTATTTCCTATAATAGGCTTCTTTACATTACGAGCTTCAAAGGGTTGACCCCTCTTATTAGACCCTTGATAGCAATTTAGAGTTTCTGTTACTGTGTACACCCATTGCATATGTATTAGGCCAAGTAACTGGTGTTCCATTTAAAGCAGGGGCTCCAAAATATCTAAACAAATGGCCAGTTTACTGTCCTTCAGACTTCAGGGGGGCCAGACTGTGGCTAGTGGGAGTAGAAAATGCCCCAGCGTCAGTGGGAATAGACAATGTCTCATGTTTAGTGGTCAGTGGGAGTAAAATAATTACATACCGCCTGTGCCCAGTAGGTGGAGGAACAGTGCCCTATCATTGGTATTAGTGGGAGGAATAGGGCCCCAATGTTGGTGTCAGTGGGAAGAATAGTGCCCAATCGTTTATATCAGTGGGAGGAATACTGCCCCATTGTCAGCGACAGTAGAAGGAATAGTGCCCCATCATTGGTGTCAGTGGGAAGAATGGTTCCCAATCATTGGTGTCAGTGGGAGGATTGGTGCCTCATCAGTAGTGTCAGTGGGAGGATTGGTGCCCCACTGTTGGTGTCGGTGTAAGGAATGGTGCCTCATCAATGGTGTCAGTGGGAGAAATAGTGCCTCATATCAGTGAGGAGAACAGTGCCCGAGGTCAGAATAAAAGCAAGCAAAAGCCCACATTTGGCCCGCGGGCCGCAGTTTGGAGATCACTGATTTAAAGTAAAAAAATAACTACGCTGGAATCTTTCTTTAACAAAATCTTAACCTGATTCATTAGCATTTCAGGAGAGACTGCTGAGCCGGGCCCAAGGTTTGCTGTGGTTCTCTTTCTCTGTTGCTGTTACTGGACATTCTTTATGATATCCTGAAACAGAAGATCAAACACCAGCAGGCACAGGATAAAATGTCTCCTAACAAGAATAAGACAGCTGCAAGCCAAATCAAGCCTCGTACTAAGATCCCTGCCAGAAGGGTGCTGTAATCATATACTGCCTGCCGGGCAATAGATGTGCTGCATCTGCAATCCATCAATGACCTCAATACCTTTAATTCTTTCTGAATTAAGATTAGGGAAAGAGTGAAGGTAAAATGTCTGTGTTGCCCATACCAAGCAATGAGATTCCAGGCATTCACTGCCTACTACAGGTAGAATATTGACTCCTGGGATCTTGTTGATGTGTTGTATCTGGTTTTTATAGTCAAAGACTATGGGTATGATACAAGAGATGGTCAGAGACTGCTGACATGAGACAAGAGATGGTCAGAGACTGCAGTGCAAGGCATGATGCCTAATATTAAGTAGGTTCCCCTTTTGCACCAAAACAGCCCTGGCCCACCGAGGCATGGACTCCACTAGACACCTGAAGGTATGATGTGGTATCTGGCACCAAGCCATCAGTAGCAGATCCTATAAGTCCTATAAGCTGTGAGGTGAGGTGTTATGGATCGGACTTGTTTTTCCAAAACTTTCCACAGATGCTCAATTGGATTAAGACCTGGAGAATTTGAAGGCCAAAAGTCAACACCTCAAACCTGTTGTGTTCTTCAAACCATTCTTGTACCATTTTCTTCTTGTATACCAGAAGTTCCCGGCTCAGCTTACCGACCAGGCTGCGACCAACCAAATTGTCCCATCTAACAGTTCGCGTTAAAAACAGAGGTTTAGTTTGCACACATTTGCAAATACATGCATAAGCTGCAGAGGCCCGTCAAGGCAATCTAGTATTTTTTGTAGTCCTAACTCTAAATTTAACCACTTAACGACCGCCCACTGTAAAAATACGTCGGCAGAATGGCACCGACAGGCAGAATCACGTATATCTACGTGACTGCCTTTGTATAGTTGGGGGGTCCGACCCCCCCCTTCTTTACAGTGAACGGCCATTATTTGTTTGGGAGCGATCAGGGATGAGGGGACGGCCGTTCGATTCCGGCCACCCCCTCTCGATCGCTCCCAGCGAATTGAATCCTTCCCCTGCCTGTGTAATGTTTACACAGGCAGAGGAAGTGATGTCATCTCTCCTGCGGCGCTCACATATACCGAGCGCCGCACAGGAGAAGATTCAGGTTAGTGCACAAAACACTACACTGACACCAGGACACATAGGCACATAAATCGCCCCCCCAGACACCCCAGATCACCCCCCAGTCAGTGTCACTGATTGCAGTGACCATTTATTTACTGATCACTGCAATCAGTGACATTTGTGACTGTAAAAGTGTCACTAAAGTTAGTTTTAGGTCCAGTGTAGCCCCCTAACCCCCCCTAATAAAGGTTTAACCCCCTGATCGCCCCCCAGATAACGCTTTCACCCCCTAGCACCGCCGTCGCTAAGCGATCATTTTTATGATTGCTGTCTTAGCGTCGGTGATGCCGATCGGTAGCCAGTTATTTTCTTTAGGTTCGCCGCAGGTTTTTATAGCGTCAGGTACCCCCATATATTATCTAATAAAGGTTTAACCCCCTTGATCGCCCCCCAGGTAACCCTTTCACCCCCTATCACCACTGTCGCTAAGCGAACGTTTTTCTGATCGCTGTCTTAGTGTTAGTGATGCCGATCGGTAGCCAGTAATTTTTTTTAGGTTCGCCGCAGGTTTTTATAGCGTCAGGTACCCCCATATATTATCTAATAAAGGTTTAACCCCCTTGATCGCCCCCCAGGTAACCCTTTCACCCCCTATCACCACTGTCGCTAAGCGATCGTTTTTCTGATCGCTGTCTTAGTGTCGGTGATGCCGATAGGTAGCCAGTAATTTTTTTTTAGGTTCGCCGTCAGGTTTTTATATAGGGACAGGTACCCCCATATATTACCTAATAAAGGTTTTAACCCCCTAATTGCCCCTAGTTAACCCTTTCACCAGTAATCACCATATAAGTGTTACGGGTGACGCTGGTTAGTTAGTTTGCTTTTTATAGTTTCAGGGCACCCGCCGTATATAACCCAATAAAGGTTTAACCCCCTGATTGCCCGGCGGGTGATATCAATTAGGTTTTAGCGTCAGAGAGGGTCTGCGTCGCCCCAGGCAGCGTCAGGTTAGTGCCAGTAGCGCTAACACCCACGCGTGAAGCATACACCCCCCTTAGTGGTATAGTATCTGAACAGATCAATATCTGATCTGATCAGATCTATACTAGCGTCCCCAGCAGTTTAGGGTTCCCAAAAACGCAGTGTTAGCGGGATCAGCCCAGATACCTTCTGGCACCTGCGTTTTGCCCCTCCGTCCAGCCCAGGCCACCCAAGTGCAGTATCGATCAATCACTGTCACTTACAAAACACAACACACATAACTGCAGCGTTCGCAGAGACAGGCCTGATCCCTGCGACTCCAGTGCTGTAGGAGGTGATTTCCCCACCACAGTTAAAAAAAAAAAGCATATATGCCGAAGCATTGGGGCAGCAGGGGCGGAGGAGTGATTTTGCTCCTAATGCCGCGTACATACGGTCGAAATTCCGACGGAGGCTTGCCCGTGGAAAAGTCTGACCATGTGTGTGCGGCATAACTTTTGCGGGAAGATGCCCCCATGCTTCGGCATATATAAATGGTGCATGTATGCCCATCATTAGAAGTGGGTGGATGAAGGGCGGTATTCTAATGGTGGGCATACCCACCGATCAATCTCTTTTTTCGTTCAGCCAACTGGCTGCATGAAAAAAAAGATTACAATACATGTCCAACAAGGACCAGCAACGTACTGGTATGTTGCTGGACTTTGAATGTTTATACCAGAATGATGCCTGCGGGTTTAGGTATCATCTTGGTATCATTCTTTTCAGCCAGCGGCCGGCTTTCATGTAAAAGCAATCCTAGTGGCTAATTAGCCTCTGGACTGCTTTTACAAGCAGTGGGAGGGAATGTCCCCCCCCCCCCGGATATAAAAAGCGCCATTGGGAAATTGGGAAAGCATTTTATCACACCGATCTTGGTGTGGTCAGATGCTTTGAGGGCAGAGGAAAGATCCAGGGTCCAATAGACCCCAGTTTTTTCAAAAAGAGTACCTGTCACTACCTATTGCTATCATAGGGGATATTTACATTCCCTGAGATAACAATAAAAATGATAAAAAAAAAAATATGGAAGCAACAGTTTAAAAATAAAAAAAAAGCAAAATTAATAATAAAAAAAAAAAAGCACCCCTGTCCTGCCCTGCTCTTGCCCAATGGCGAACGCAAGCGTCGGTCTGGCGTCATATGTAAACAGCAATTGCACCATGCATGTGAGGTATCACCGCGAAGGTCAGATCGAGGGTAGTAATTTTAGCAGTAGACCTCCTCTGTAAATCTAACGGCGTAACCTGTAAAGGCTTTTAAAGGCTTTTAAAAATGTATGTAGTTTGTCGCCAATGCGCGTATGTGCGAAATTTTAAAGCTTGTCGTGTTTGGTATCTATGTACTCGGCCTAAGATCATCTTTTTTATTTCATCAAACATTTGGGCAATATAGTGTGTTTTAGTGCAATAAAATTAAAAAAAGTGTATTTTTTCCCCAAAAAATGCGTTTGAAAAATCGCTGCGCAAATACTGTGTAGAAAAAAAAATGCAACACCCACCATTTTAATCTGTAGGGCCTTTGCTTTAAAAATATATATAATGTTTGGGGGTTCAACATAATTTTCTTGCAAAAAAAAAAATATGTTTTCATGTAAACAAAGTGTCAAAAAGGGCTTTGTCTTCAAGTGGTTAGAAGAGTGGATGTAAGCTTCCTAATGTTGTGTATAAAATGCCAGAACAGTTCAAAACCCCCCCAAATGACCCCATTTTGGAAAGTAGACACCCCAAGCTATATACTGAGAGGCATGTCGAGTCCATGGAATATTTTATATGTTGACACAAGTTGCGGATAAAAGACAATTTTTTTTTTTTTTTGCACAAAGTTGTCACTAAATGATATATTGCTCAAACATGCCATGGGCATATGTGGAATTACACCCCAAAATACATTCTGTTGCTTCTCCTGAGTACGGGGATACCACATGTGTGAGACTTTTTGGGAGCCTAGCCGCGTACGGGACCCCAAAAACCAAGCACCGCCTTCAGGCTTTCTAAGGGTGTCAATTTTTGATTTCACTTCTCACTGCCTATCACAGTTTCGGGGGCCATGGAATGCCCAGATGGCACAAACCCCCCCCCCCCAAATGACCCCATTTTGGAAAGTAGACACCCCAAGCTATTTGCTGAGAGGTATTGTGAGTATTTTGCAGATCTCGCTTTTTGTCACAAAGTTTTGAACATTTAAAAAAAAAAAAAAAATTATTTCTTAATTTTCAAAAACAAATGAGAGCTGTAAAATACTCACCATGCCTCTCAGCAAATAGCTTGGGGTGTCTGCTTTCCAAAATGGGGTCATTTGGGGGGGTTTGTGCTATTTTTGCATTTAATGGCCTTCGAAACTGTGATAGGTAGTGAGGAGTGAAATCAAAAATTTGTGCCTAGAAATCCTGAAGGCGGTGCCTGGTTTTCGGGGTCCCGTACGCGGCTAGGCTCCCAAAAAGTCCCACACATGTGGTATCCCCGTACTCAGGAGAAGCAGCAAAATGTATTTTGGGGTGTAATTCCATATATAACCATGGCATGTGTGAGCAATATATCATTTAGTGACAACTTTTTGTAATTTTTTATTTTTTTTTAGTCATTATTCAATCACTTGAGACAAAAAAAAAATATTCAATGGGCTCAACATGCCTCTCAGCAATTTCCTTGGGATGTCTACTTTCCAAAATTGGGTCATTTGGGGGGGGGGGGGGTTTGTACTGCCCTGCTATTTTAGCACCTCAAGAAATGAGATAGGCAGTCATAAATTAAAAGCTGTGTAAATTCCAGAAAATGTACCCTAGTTTGTAGACGCTATAACTTTTGCACAAACCAATAAATATACGCTTATTGACATTTTTTTTACTAAAGACATATGGCTGAATACATTTTGGCCTAAATGTATGACTAAAATTGAGTTTATTGAGTTTACTTTTTCTTATAACAAAAAGTAGAAAATATCATTTTTTTTAAAAAAAAATCGGTCTTTTTCCGTTTATCGCAAAAAAAAATAATCGAGGAGGCAATCAAATACCATTAAAAGAAAGCTCTATTTGTGGAAAGAAAAGGACGCAAATTTCGTTTCGGTACAACATTGCATGCCCGCACAATTTACAGTTAAAGCAGCGCAGTGCAAAATTCTGAAAACAGCTCTGGTCCTTTAGCTACAAAATGGTCTGGGGCTTAAGTGGTTAAAGATTCTCCACAGTGGAAGAACATGCATTATAATGGATAGGCAGAGGGCAGGTGAGCCTGGAGGGAGCACACCCTTCCTTAAAGGCACAGGGGTGCACTGGACACCCAGCATATTCATTGCCCTTCCATTTGCTCCTTGTTGCAAAGGCCAATTATATGTGAGGGCAGTGGCCATTTGTTTGTACTGTCAGGGATTTTTTTCCTGCTGAAAAGAGGTCACTGCCATCAGGGAATACAGTTTCCATAGAGGGATGCACTTGGTCAGCAACAATGTTTAGGTAGGTGGTACATGTCAAAGTAACATCCACATGAATGACAGGACCCAAGGTTTCCCAGCAAAACATTGCCCAAAGCATAGGTGTGCTCACAGGGTGTGCCAGGTGTGCCCAGGCACACCCTAATCATCCTGGGCTGCACATATTCCCCCTGCTGCTTGGCTGCAGAGAAAAGGGACTGGGGAATCACTGTCCTCAGCCCCTTTCTCTGGGGGTCTCTTTAGGCCCCTGATATCTCACCAAAAGCCCCCCAATGGTGCTCCTAAAAAATTGTAAAAGAAAATAATACAAAATTATTGTAAAAAAAATATTGTAAAAAATAATAAAAAAAATTTAAATTGTAAAAAGTGATAATAAAATAAAAATAAATTACTGACAACAGTACCTGCCCACTGACACCATCAACTGTTCTACTGACACTGTCCATTGCCCTACTGCCATATATATATATATATATATATACACGCATGTGTGTTTGAGCTTTGGGGTGCACACCCTAATGTAATATGCTGCGCACACCTATGGCCCAAAGCATCACACTGCCTCCACCAGCTTGCCTTCTTCCCATACTGAAGCCTGGTGCCATTTCTTCCCCAGGTAAGTGACGCACACAAATCTGGCCATTCACATGATGGAAAAGAAAATGTAATTCATCAGACCAGGCCACCTTCTTCCGTTGCTCCGTGGTCCAGTTTTGATGCTCACGTGCCTATTGTAAGCGCCTTTGGCTGTAGACACAGGTCATTATCAGCACCCTGCGGCTACGCGGCCCCATACACAACAAGCTGCAATGCCTATTTTTCTGCTTTCAACACATCAACTTCAGGGACAGCATGTTTTCTTGCTGCCTAATATATCCCACCCACTTTCAGATGCATTGTACCAAGATAATCAGTGGTATTCATTTTACCTGTCAGCGATCTTAATCCTATGGCTGATTGGTGTATTTCCTTGAATTCTGTGGCATGTAGTCACTATGTGGGTAGGCACTGCTGTGTCCAGGGCCGGTGCTACCACTAGGCAAACTAGGCAGCCGCTTAGGGCGCACTACTGCCTAGGGCGCCTGACCACTAGTGATGAGCCGAACACCCCCGGGTTCGGTTCGCACCAGAACCCGCGAACGGACCGAAAGTTCGTACGAACATTAGAACCCTATTAAATACAATGGATGCGAACGTTCGAATTCTAAAGTGCTAATTATAACAACTATTATGCATGTTATTGTCCTAAAAAGGGTTTGGGAACCCGGGTTCTGCACCAGGGGACATGTATCAATGCAAAAAGAAGTTTTAAAAACGGTCGTTTTTCGGGAGCAGTCATTTTAATGATGCATAAAGTGAAAAAAAAAAAGTCAAATATTCCTTTAAATATCGTACCTGGGGGGTGTCTAAAGTATGCCTGTGAAGTGCCATGTGTTTCCCGTTTTTAGAACTGTCCCTGCACAAAATGACACTTCTAAAGGAAAAAAAAGCCATTTAAAACTGCTTGCGGCTTTAATGTAATGTCTGGTTCCGGTAATATGGATGAAAATCTTTAAGAAAAATGGCATAGCTACCCCATGACCCCCCCCCCCCCTACCCCAGCCCATTACCAGCCCCTTTGGGTCTTGTATGGATATTAAGGGGAACCCCGCACATAAAATAAAAAAGGCCCTATATACTCTGAACAGCCGTATACAGGCGGTGCATACACGACAGGGACTGTAGGTTTGTTCTTATGTAGAATCTGTTTGTAATTTTGAACAGGTACATTGTTTAAGTGTAGCTCCAGCCCAAAAATCTATTTTTAAACTTTTTGGAAAACATAGGTAAGGGTTATCACCCCTGTAACATTTGTTTTGCTGTCTGTGCCCCTGTTCAGAACATTTCACCTCACTTTCCATCCCAATGACAACTGTTTTTGAAATGTGGTGTTTTTCTTGAAACAAGGATTGCTGATAAAGCATCAGTACAGAGGAGACACCTTTCTCCCATATTAATTCTTACACGAGAGAATTTTCCTTCCTAGGGGTAGATTTCCTCTCACTTCCTGTTGTCTTCTTGCGTTTGCAAGTAGGAGTCGTTTGTAAGTTGGATGTTTGAAAGTAGGGACCTGCCGTAGATACTCTGCAGAAATAGGCCCCTTAGTTGTTGGTGTTGGCACAACACTGTAAGCACTCACAGTTACTCTTGGTTGGTGCTGGAACGCCCTGCTGTCAACTATTATATCAGGAATTGTAATTACATATAATTGTTGAACAGTGGTAGTAAAAATTGGGCCTTTGATGGTGGTGCTGGTGCCACAACACTGTAAGCCCTGACAGTTACTCTTGGTGGGTGCAGCAATGGGCCCTGCTGTGAATTATTAGATCAAGAATTGTAATTGCATGCCCCTGTTGAACAGGGGCTGAAAAATTGGGCCTTTCGTGGTGGTGGTGGTGTTGACACAACACTGTAAGCCCTCAGAGTTACTCTTGGTGGGTGCAGGAATGGGCCCTGCTGTGAATTATTAGATCAAGAATTGTAATTACATGCCCCTGTTGAACAGGGGCTGAAAAATTGGACCTTAGGCACTGGTGGCACAACACTACAACCCCTCACAGATACTGTACTTGGAGCACAGCAATGAGCCCTATGGCAAATTATTGCTAAAAAAATTGTAATTACACGCCCCTGTAAAACAGGGGCTGAAAAATTGGGCCTTAGCCACTGGTGGCGGCACCCATAAACAAAAATGATCTTCCAAGCTATCATCATCAATCGTATCATTGAGGACTCGGAGGAGGAGGATAGCCAGTCAACATAACAGCACAGACACTCAGCATCAGCATCAGTCTTGAAGGGATGTGACATGTTAAAATCAATTAGTCTGTTATATCAGCATCAGGTGTGTGGTAACTGGTGGTGAGCCAAGACTGGTTCATCTTGATGAAAGTCAGTCGATCAACCGAGTCGGTGGACAGGCGCACCCTGTGATCCGTGACAAATCCTCCAGCAGCACTGAATGTGCGTTCCGAAAGAACGTTGGATGCAGGACAGGCCAGTAGCTCAATTGCATACTGTCCAAGTTCTGGCCAGTGATCCATCCTCAAGACCCAGTAAGCCAGAGGATTTTCGGTGGGGAAGGTGTCCAAGTCTGACCTTGCCCCTAGATATTCCTGCACCATGTTTATCAGACGCTGGCGATGGTTGCTGGAACCAATCATACTTTGGGGCTGCGGACTAAAGAATTGTCTGAACGCATCGGTCAGACGGCCACCTTCCCCACCGCTCCTTCTTTGACTGGCCGAAGCCTCAGCAACTCGTTGTCCTGGACCAGGAGTTTGTAACCTCCCAGTCTCTGGGAACGCGTTGCACAGACCTTTCTGCAAGGCCTCCCGGAGTTGTCTCATCCTCTGCTCCCTCTGCGACGGTAACATAAGGTCCGCAACCTTACCCTTGTACCGTGGATCAAGGAGAGTGGCCAGCCAGTAATGGTCCCTCTCCTTGATCCGAAGAATACGAGGATCCTTCCGCAGACTTTGCAGGATCAGGGAGGCCATGCAGCGTAGGTTTGCTGAGGCATTCGGTCCGGAGTCCTCTGGGTCACTAAGGACGACATGATCCGCAGCCACCTCCTCCCAGCCACGTACAAGTCCACTGGTTTCTTGGGACTGTAAATCATCCCTAAAAGACTGCTGCTGATGATGCTGAGTGCCAGCCTCCACCTCCATGCTGACACAATCCTCCTCCTCCTCCTCCTCCTCCTCCTCCTCCTCCTCCTCCTCCTCCTCCTCTTCCTCTTCCTGTGCGATGGGTGGGACAGAAGGAACACTGTCTGGGTAAAGGGGGCCTTGAGAGGCAAGGAAGTCCTCCTCTTCCTGCCTCTGTTCTGCCTCAAGTGCCCTGTCCATTATTCCACGCAGCGTGTGCTCCAACAGGTGGACAAGAGGTACAGTGTCACTGATGCATGCACTGTCACTGCTCACCATCCTCGTGGCCTCCTCAAATGGTGCCAGGACAGTGCATGCATCCCTGATCATGCCCCACTGGCGTGGAGAAAAAAAACCAAGCTCCCCTGACCCTGTCCTGGTGCCGTAGTCGCACAGGTACTCATTGATGGCCCTCTGCTGCGTGTGCAGCCGCTGCAGCATGGCCAACGTTGAGTTCCACCTGGTGGGCATGTCACATATAAGGCGGTTCTTGGGCAGGTTCAACTCCTTTTGCAGCTCAGCCAGGCGAGCACTGGCATTATAAGATCTGCGGAAATGCACACAGACTTTCCTGGCCTGCCTCAGGACATCCTGTAAGCCCGGGTACCTGCCCAAGAACCGCTGCACCACCAGGTTAAGGACGTGAGCCACACAGGGCACATGGGTCAGTTGTCCCTGTCGGAGGGCGGAGAGGAGGTTGGTGCCATTGTCGCAAACCACCATTCCTGGCTTAAGCTGGCGTGGCGTCAACCACCTCTCGGCCTGGCCCTGCAGAGCAGACAGGACCTCTGCCCCAGTGTGGCTTCTGTCCCCCAAACACACCAGCGCAAGCACGGCATGGCATCTTTTTGCCTGCGTACTTGCGTAGCCCCGTGAACGGCTACGGAGCACCGCTGGTTCATAGGACAAACCACAGGAAGAGGCCATGGAGGAAGAAGAAGAGGAGGGGGTGGAGGAGAGAGGTGTGTCACAACCAGTAGTAGCATTTTGGAGGCGTGGCGGTGGGACAACCTCCAACACTACTGCACCTTGTCCTGCATCCTTCCCAGCTGCCAAAAGAGTGACCCAATGGGCCGTGAAAGAAAGGTAACGTCCCTGTCCATGCCTGCTGGACCATGAGTCAGCGGTAATATGCACCTTACCGCTGACCGCCCTGTCCAGCGAGGCCAAGACATTGCCTTCCACATGCCGGTAGAGAGCCGGAATAGCCTTCCGTGAGAAAAAGTGGCGTTTGGGAACCTGCCACTGAGGAACCGCACATTGCACAAACTCACGGAAGGGGGCCGAGTCTACCAACTGAAAAGGCAGCAGTTGAAGCGCTAGCAATTTAGCCAAGCTAGCATTCAACCGCTGGGCATGTGGATGGCTGGGAGTGAACTTCTTTCGACGGTCCAGCAGCTGGGGCAGGGAAATTTGCCTGCTAGAATCGGACGTCGGTGTACTGCTAGCAGAGTGGCCGCAAGTACTTGGCTGTGACACACCTAATTCTACACCTTCATTCCTCTCAGTGCATGTTTCAGAGAGGACTGAAGTTATAGTGGGGTTGGAAATCCCAGCTGATGCGGTGCAAGGAGAGGTCCGCTTTGTTCTTTGGTGTGGGTCTTTGAGGTAGGCTTGCCAACGAGCTGCATGGCAGGTCAACATATGTCTGGTCAGGCATGTGGTACCCAAGCGGCTGATGTTTTGGCCACGCGATATACGCTTGAGACATATGTTGCAAACAGCAGCTGTGCGATCTGATGCACTAGCCTCAAAAAAGGCCCACACCAAGGAACTTTTTGAATGACGGGCAGAGGCAGCGCCCTGCACAGGCGGAGCTCTGCGGTGTGATTCCGTCGGTGTACTGCCCTTACGCTGGCCACCAAAGGGCATCCTGTCTCGTTGGAGATGTGCCTCCTCCTCATCCTCCTCCTCCTCTCTCTCCTATTAGGCACCCACGTGGAGTCAGTGACCTCATCATCCCCTCCCTCCTCATCACTGGAGCCAATCTGGCAGTATGCTGCAGCTGCTGGAACATGACTGCCAGATTGGTGTCCTTCTTGAGCATCCCCTCTGTCTGCTCTCACCCTACTGCCTTCCTGTAGCTGGGTTTCATCATCAGACCCTTCGAAACGCTGGGCATCCTCCTGGAGCATGTACCCAACACTGTGCTCAAACAGTTCGGGGGACTCCTCAGGAGGAGGACATGGTGGGTCTAGGGAAGGAGTGACTGATGATGAGTCTGACATTGATACCAGGGAAGAGGACGCTTTGGCAGCTGCTTTGCCAGTACCCTGAGCCTGGGTGAGAGAGGATGAGGAGGAGGAGGAGGGCTTGGTCATCCACTCTACCAAGTCTTCGGCATGATGTGGCTCAACATGTCCAGCTGCGGAAAAGGACAAGCGTGTCCCATGGCCATGTGCTGATGACAATGCACCGCGTCCACGACCAGCACTGTTGCCCCCAGACACAGAGCCTGCTTGCCCTCTTTTATTGCCTCCTGACTGTCTGCCTCTCCTTGTTTGCCTTCCAGACATTCTAATAGATGGCCTGCAGGGAGATGGGGAAAAAAGCAATATGGGCTACCTTCAGGTGTCCTTCTCTGTCCCTTGAAACAAGGACTTGCACAGTGAAAGAAACTGACACTCTCCCTACCTACAGTTTTCTGTCCCTAGAAAAAATGTTTTTTTTAAGCACAATATAGCACAAGGAGAATTCACTCACTGTCCTTCCAGGTCCCTAGAAACAAGGACTTGCACAGTGAAAGAAACTGACACTCTCCCTACCTACAGTTTTCTGTCCCTAGAAAAAATGTTTTTTTTAAGCACAATATAGCACAAGGAGAATTCACTCACTGTCCTTCCAGGTCCCTAGAAACAAGGACTTGCACAGTGAGAGAAACTGACACTCTCCCTACCTACAGTTTTCTGTCCCTAGAAAAAATGTTTTTTTTAAGCACAATATAGCACAAGGAGAATTCACTCACTGTCCTTCCAGGTCCCTAGAAACAAGGACTTGCACAGTGAAAGAAACTGACACTCTCCCTACCTACAGTTTTCTGTCCCTAGAAAAAATGTGTTTTTTAAGCACACTATAGCACAAGCACAAAACACACTGACACTCTCCCTACCTATCCTTCTCTTTCCCTAAACTAAAGGAATCCAGGTTAAGCAAGAAAGAAATAACAGTCACTGTCCCTGCCTATGCTGCTCTTTCCCTGCTCCGGAACACACTACACTAGGCCGCCGTGCTGGCGGCCTTTTATAGTGTGGGGCGTGTACTAAACACCCTCAGCAATAATTGGCCACAGGCATCCTGCCTGTGGCCAATCATTGCTCTCCTCGCTGCCGGCGCTGTGATTGGCCAAGCATGCGGGGTCACAGTGCATGCTTGGCCAATCACAGCGCCTGGATGACACTGCGATGGCGTAGTGCATTGTGGGCCGTTCGCGTCACTCGAATTTGGCGCGAACGGCCCAAATCGTTCGATCTTCGTTGAACGATCGAACAGCCGATGTTCGAGTCGAACGTATGTTCGATTCGAACACGAAGCTCATCCCTACTGACCACTGGTGCTTCTACTCTCTTCTCTCTGCGGCAAGCAACTAAGTCTCAGCATCAGCAGGCAGCCGCCACTCTATTCACACATAGTGTCAGAGGCGCAGCCGCGACGGAGGACTGTGTCTGTGTCCCGACACCCAAATGAATGGAAGCAAGCAAACATGGTAGGCTGCATTTGATGGGTGCTGGTGAGGCTGCATTTGATGGGCGCTTTATTAAAAAGGTGGGGTATACATGGGCAGGGCAAAGGGGTGTAGTCAGGGTTGGAGCCAAGGGGGGTGGTAAAATTAGGTTTTGCCTAGGGTAACAAAAATCCTTGCACCAGCCCTGGCTGTGTCACACATTTCACAGAGCCTGCCTTCTGACCTACAGAGGTGCTAAGAGGGGATTCAAGAGGCAGAGGCAGTATAGGAATCACTGCAGGCAGCAAGGTACCATGGGATTTGTAGTCCTTAGAAATTGAGGGGAAGCTGCAAAGCATGCAGGAAGCTGTGGAAAGAGACAGCCAATACACAGGCAGCACTTACAAAATTAAACAAGATTTTTCAAGTAAGTATAGTGGATTTTCAGATATAACTATCGTTGGTATTATTACAATGCTGATGTTATAACATGAAAGTGTATGCAGTGACCATAGTTTTCCTTTATGTAAGTCACAGCCCTGGATTTTTATAGCATTTGTGGACTCCAAATATAAGATCTCTCTAATATTGTTTCTCGGTAACAGAAAAAAGTGCTGCGCTAAAAAATATGCCTTTTGTGTTTTTTACACATATATACACACGCTAAACTATGTCTGTAAAAAAACACATAAGAAATAATATAATGACACCACTGATGAAGCCCTGTACACACGATTGGTTTTACAGATGAAAACAGTCTGATGGACTTTTTTCATCGGACAAACCAATCGTGTATGGGACCCATCGGTCTTTTTTCCATCGGTTTTAAAAAATAGAACATGTTTTAAATTTTTCCGATGGATCAAAAACTGATAGCAAATTCCGATCGTCTATGGGCAAGTCCATCGGATAAAAAACCCACGCATGCTCAGAATCAAGTTGACGCATGCTCAGAAGCATTGAACTTCATTTTTCTTGGCTCATCGGAGTGTTTTACGTCACCGCGTTTGGACCGGTCGGTTTTTTGACTGATGGTGTGTAGGCAAGACTGATGGAAGTCAGCTTCATCGGATTTCCGATGGACAAAACCATCGGATTAGAATCCATAGGATATCCGATCGTGTGTACGAGGCTTAAATTAAAATTAGTGTAACTCTGTGCTCAATTATAGTGCAGCATGTGAACTATTAATTAATTACGGTAGATTCTCTACTTATCCATATATCCACACTATTAATTGCCTATAGAAGATCACATGTGTAGCGGGTATTTGAATTTAGGGAGGCATCTGGGTGGTAGTGTAACCCAGATGCATTGATTGTTAGGGAATCTGAGACCCTTTTGTGGTTCTTGGAGAACTCTGGTGGTGTGAGGTTCCCTGGGGCCTGCGGGTGGCGTTGTTGCCCTGGGCTGGAGCTGAACACTCACCGCAAGACTGCTTCCCTTTTTGTCCTTTCCTGGCGCTGGTACAGCGGGGCGGGGAACCTGCTGTGACGCAAAGGGAAAGGAGATAAAAGGGGCGGACGCCCTGACCTCAGGGTTCAGAGTCGGAGGATGCAGCCGCGCCCAGGCACCTTCAGCCTGGGTGCTGGCATTCCGGAGTTCCGGGCCCAGGTGCCCTTGACCTGGCCGGAGCGGGAGATGGAGTCCATCTCAGGCACCTTTAGCCTGGGGTGAGGTAGTATGGCGTAAGCCTGGAGCTCAGTACCTTCGACTGAGTTCCGCGAGGGTGGAGGAATCCGAGGGGGCCCTAACTCCTTGGGTGCCCGTGTCTGAGACAAGGAGGCCGGTGAGCGGAACTTCTCCGGAGAGTCCAGCGCAGCATTGCTGGTGACGGAGAGGCCTCCGGTAACTGTCTTGGACGGATGTCCTTCCCCTGATAGGGGCTACGTTAGCGAAGGTAATTCATGTTCTGTTCTATATAGTCAGTGGCAGTGACTATTCGCCACTGGTGACACCACAGTGGTTAGCTCTATCTAAAAGGATTGTGCCTTGGCCTACTCCTCACAAAGACTGAAGTGTTATATGGGTCTCAACCGGTCTGTGCTGTATGACTATTTATTGAGAAGAATAAATACGAGTTGGACCTTTTCAGTGTGTGGAACTCTGGTTACTAGGAGCAAAGGGGAGTCAATCCAAGGAGAGGATTTGACTCTGGGACACATGCACAAAACCCGATAGTTCTGGCTTTCACCTCTACACATTGGAGGACATGGGCCGTGGTGTATCTCATCCTTCCCCCAGTGCTAATCCCTAGATAAGACAGACCAGCCGTGAATGAGAAGGGGTGAGAGGGGTGTGGTCGCTACACATGCATAAAGTGCTAATTAGTGCCACATCTTAATGCTAATTAAAGTGATTCTGTGCGACAAATAAAAGGTGTGAATCGAACCTAATGCTCAGATAACAACATCTATCATAAAATACATCCAATATAATTGTGCTCAAAATATTCACAAACGTGTTCCCGTGCACTACAAAAGTGCTATGTGCAAAGTGCTATTTTGCTTGATTCACAAACTGACATGCATAATATATACAGTCCATTCACAGTTCAAAAAAATCCAAAGCAACTGGTGATAGCAAATTGTGTCCTTGTGTCCAGTCTGGTGCTCCCCCGTTCCGTATATGCGCTCACCTTAGAGCGTGTGACCCTGCAATTAAGCCTGGTCAGAACACGCATATGAACCACCTCTGGGTTCAGTGATTGTGTTGGAATCCTGGGCTGGTTGCTGGTAACGTGTTCCACATGTGTATGATGAAAAAAACTTGATAGTGTGATATCGTTTAAAAAATGTATTTTGTAAATAAAACTTAGCCCCTACTGTGTCTTTTCCTTTAGCTGAGAACGCTCCACTGCCTCCTGCACCATCCTGTCCCCTCCCCTACGTGTGTCGATACCGGGATTAACTTGTATCTTCCTCAGGGGGATATCCCCCTGAGGAAGATACAAGTTAATCCTGGTATCGACACGCGTAGGGGAGGGGACAGGACGGTGCAGGAGGCAGTGGAGCGTTCTCAGCTAAAGGAAAGGACACATTACTTCAGCAGTATCCCTGAGCTTGTAAAGAGTGGTGCACTGTAGCACCCACGAAATGTGAGTACCCCACAGTAGGGGCTAAGTTTTATTTACGCTAATACACTAACTAATCTAATTGTTTAAATGATATCACACTATTGAGTTTTTTTCATCATACACATGTGGAACTCGTTACCAGCAACCAGCCTAGGCCTCCAACATAATCACTGAACCTAGAGGTGGTTCATATGCGTGTTCTGACCAGGCTTAATTGCAGGGTCACACGCTCTAAGGTGAGCGCATATACGGAACGGGATAGCACCAGAGTGGACACAAGGACACAATTTGCTATCACCAGTTGCTTTGGATTTTTTTGAACTGTGAATGGACTGTATATATTATGCATGTCAGTTTGTGAATCAAGCAAAATAGCACTTTGCACATAGCACTTTTGTAGTGCATGGGAACACGTTTGTGAGTAACTGAGTATTTTGAACACAATTATATTGGATGTATTTTATGACCAATGTTGTTTTTTGAGCATTAGGCTCGATTCACACCTATGCATGTTGCTTTTGAGCGTTTCTGCAGTGCTTTTCGCGGTGCTTGCTGCGTTTTTCGACATGCCTTTTTACCCCGATTCTGCCGTGATTTGCGTTTTGTGTTTTTTTTTGTTTTGTTTTATTTTTTAACACTATATATAGCTGGTTGCTAAGCAGGGGGCCGGGAAGCCGGCCGCCGCATCCTTAACAACCGATGAATCATTAGTTGTTAGCGGGGTTCAGGCTGAATGTAAAAGAAAAGAATTGCCGGCTAAAAAAAAAAGAGGAAAAAAAACAAACATACCAGGCCCTTGGGTCTAGTATGGATTCAAAATTCAAAATTCATACCAGACCCTTATCCGAGCATGCAGCCCGGGAGGTCAGGAAAGGGAGGGGACGAGTGAGCGCCCCCCCCCTCCTGAACCATACCAGGCCGCATGCCCTCAACATGGGGGGATGGGTGCTTTGGGGCAGCTTGCCCCCATGTTGATGGGGACAAGGGCCTCTTCCCGACAACCCTTGCCCGGTGGTCGTCGGGGTCTGCGGGCGGGAGGCTTATCAGAATCTGGAAGACCCCTTTAACAAGGGGGACCCCAGTTCCCACCCCCCTATGTGAATGAATATGGCCACGCCCCCTTGTGACGTCACAGACCCATCATGCCCCGGGCGGTGACGTCACAAGAGGGCGTGGCCTCCGGATGACGCATTTCGATTGCCACGCCCCGCCGTTATTTAAGTAGTGCAGGACATCGGCGCCGACAGATCAACGGGACTCAGCATCGGTGGAGGAGCGGCCGCAGAGGAAGAACACCGGACAAAGAAGACAGAAGAACAGCGGAAGAAGATGCAGGGGGAGGAGAAGACCGGAGGATGAAGATGCGGGAGATGGAGAAAGAAGCGGAGAAGAAGATTTTTAATAAAAGACTTGTCAAAAACAGTTTACTGTATTTATTAACACTACACCACTTTTTTTTTTAGTGAATGGGTAGGGGTACAATGTACCCCATACTTATTCACATAGGGGGGTGGGAACTGGGGTCCCCCTTGTTAAAGGGGGCTTTCAGATTCCGATAGGCCCCCCGCCCGCAGACCCCGACAACCACCGGGCAAGGGTTGTCGGGAAGAGGCCCTTGTCCCCATCAACATGGGGGCAAGGTGCTTTGGGGTGGGGGGCAGAGCCCCAAAGCACCCATCCCCCCATGTTGAGGGCTTGCGGCCTGGTATGGTTCAGGAGGGGGGGGCGCTCGCTCGTCCCCTCCCTTTCCTGACCTGCCGGGCTGCATGCTCAGATAAGGGTCTGGTATGGATTTTGGGGGAACCCCCACGCCAGTTTTAATTTTTTTGGTGTGGGGGGTCCCCGCTGAATCCATACTAGACCCAAGGGCCGGGTATGGACCTGGGGGGGTTCTCGATTTTTTTTTTTTTTTTTTTTTTTTAGCCGGCAATTCTTCTTTTTTTTTTTTACATTTAGTGGGAAGCCCGCTGACAACTGATGACTCATCGGTTGTTAAGGACGCGGCGGCTGGCTTCCGGCCCCCACCTTAGCAACCAGCTATATACAGTGTAAAAAAAAATTAACAAAAATTGCAAAACGCAAATCGCGGCAAAATCACAGTAAAAATGCGGTACTTGCGTTTTGGATGCTTGTCCATTGAATTCTATTACATGCAAAATGCTGATTTTTGCGGGGAAAAAAAGTCCCCGACCCTTTCCATAAACAGAGGCACAAAAAAGCATTGATGTGAACATGTTCTATAGGAACCCATGTTAAAAAATTTCCCTTAATTTTTGTAAAATGTACAATGCATCAAAAAACGCATTAGTGTGAATCAAGCCTTAACCACTTCCCTACCCAGCCATAGTCAAATGACGTCCATCCTGGGTAGACGTCATATGACGTCCTGGCTTTGTAGGGGGATATCTGAATGATGCCTGCAGCTAGAGGCATCATTCAGATATCCTTTTAAAGTGCCGGCGATTCTGTGCACCATATGAACGATCATAGCGGCGGTTCCGCCGCTTGATCGTTCTTATAGGCGGTGGGAGGGCCGTGCGATCGGGGACCCAGAGCGAATCTTCCGGCGCCGTTGGTGGGTCACGTGACGAGCATAGAGATGACTGGTGACCAGATGGTCACCAGTCATCTCTATGATCATCGGAGGCCCGGGCGCGATGTGATGACGTCACGCCCGGGTCCTGAAATGTAAACAAAGCCGCCATTGCGGCTGTAAGTATGAGATCAGTGAAAACATTTTCACTGATCTCATGCTTTCTAGCCTGGAGGAGAGATGTGGGGTCTTATTGACCCCGCATCTCTCCATAAAGAGGACCTGTCACACACATTCCTATTACAAGGGATGTTTACATTCCTTGTAATAGGAATAAAAGTGATCAAAAAAAAAAAAAAAGTAAAATAATTGTAAAAATAAATAAATAAAAAAAAAGGTAAAAAATAATAAAAATAATAAAAAATAAATTAAAACGCCCCTGTCCCCGGTAGCTCGCGATCAGAAGCGAATGCACACGTAAGTCGCCCACATATGTAAACGCCGTTCAAACCACACATGTGAGGTATCGCCACGTGCGTTAGAGCGCGTGCAACAATTCTAGCACTAGACCTCCTCTGTAATTCTAACCTGGTAACCTGTAAAAAAAAATTAAAGCGTCGCCTATGGAGATTTTAAAGTACCGAAGTTTGGCGCCATTCCATGACTGTGCGCAATTTTAAAGCGTGACATGTTAGGTATCTATTTACTCGACGTAACATCATCTTTCATATTTTCCCCAAAAATTGGGCTAACTTTACTGTTTTGTTGTTTTTTCATTCATGAAACCATTTTTTTTTTTTTTTAAAAGGCGTTTGAAAAATTATTGCGCAAATATCGTGCAAGAAAAAAAGTTGCAATGACCGTCATTTTATTCCCTAGGGTGTCTGCTAAAAAAACATATATAATGTTTGGGGTTTCTGAGTAATTTTCTAGCAAAAGAATGATGATTTGTACATGTAGGAGAGAAGTGCTAGAATAGGCCCGGTATTGAAGTGGTACAAAAAGCCCGGTGTTGAAGTGGTTAATGGATATCATTTTTATTTGTCGCACAGAATCACTTTAATTAGCATTAAGTTGTGGCATTAATTAGCACTTTATGCATTTGATCTTCTATAGGCAATTAATAGAGTGTGGATATACAGTATGGATAAGTAGAGAAATTAATGAATTAATAGTTCACATGCTGCACTATAATTGAGCACAGAGTTAAGCCTCGTACACACGGTCGGAATTCCATCGGACTTTTCTGTGGATTTTTGTCCAAACAGAGTTGGCCGGGCACACCCATAGCATACACACCACAGGACTTTTCTGCAAACTTTTTGCAACATCACTTGGTTTTTCTGCTTTTTTCTGCTCTTTACCGCCACCCTTTGGTCAACTTCTGCTATTGTTGGTTGATTTTAACATTAGTTGTTTTGTCCATCGGACAAAAGTCCTATGGTTTTCTGTACACACGGTAGGACTGTCCTCTATCGGACTTTTGTTGGGCAAAAGTTTGTCCGTTTGCAGACCCAACTTTTGTCCGATGAAAACAAAACCAAACGAAAAAAGTTTGTCCGATGGAGCGTACACACGGTCGGATTGTTGGTCCAACTTGCTTAAAACAAAGTTTGTTGGGCAAAAGTCCGACCGTGTGTACGGGGCTTTACACTAATTTGAGTTAGTGGTGCCATTATATTATTTCTTATGTGGTTTTCTACAGACATTGTACTATATATGTGTGTAGCGGGTATTTACTTTCCCGGGAAAACTTTTGAATTTCTGCGGTGACACCGGTGGTGTATCTCCGGCGGTCCACTGGGTGGTGCTGTCACTTTTGGCCAATGGACGAGTCATTGCTGTGTCGAATCCCTTTTTGTCTTTCTTCGGCAGCCGTGTGGTGGGGCGGGGAACCCGCTACGCATGCCGGGGGAAGGTATAAAGGGGGCCGGCCATTTTGTCACGGGGTTCGTTGTCCCAGGCACCTTCAGCCTGCGGACGGAGTTCGTGTTTGTCCTCCGGGCGGACTAGGCCTAGAGGACCACCGGAGGTTGTGTTCCACCTCAGGCACCTTTTAGCCTGAGGTGAGGTACTCAGTTGGAGGTCCGGAGCTCAGTGCCCAACACTGAGTTTCGCGAGGGAAGGATCCTAGGGTGCTCCGGAGATGGACGCCTGAATCCGAGGTGGACGTAATGGACCGGGAAGAGCTCCTCATCTGAAGACCCGGTGCAGCATACTGCCGGTGACGGGTGAGCCTCTTGTCGGAGACCGTCCGGAAGGTGAATTTCCCTTCGTGCGGAGACCATTACCCACTCTTTGGAGGAGAGTGGAGGGAAGAACTTGTGTCTGGGCCTATATACACATTCACACCTCCTGTTCTGTGTTATGTAAAGCAAGTAAGTCCATGCTATGTTCAAATAAAGGAGTGTTGGACTTGCAACGGTGTGAGACTCATTTCCTGGCAGATGACTCCTGGAGGGAGGATTCGATACACAATACAGGCCGAAGGTAAAGAACTTTTGCTGATACCACTTATACATCTGTGGTGGAGGCCTGGCGTAGCGCACGCACTCCCTTTCCTATCATACCCCTAGACCAGAGACATTTCGAGCGAGAACTTTAATAGAGGGGATTGGGAGACCGACAGTGCCCGCTACACATGGGGGCTTGGGTCTGGGATATGTATTGTGTATCACTTGGAAGAACGTATCTGCCGGAAACAGTCAAGTGTATAGGCCAAAGTGCAGCCCTACTCGAAAGTCGTGGACATGACCTCAGAAGAGGAAAGGCCCGCACAGGCAGAGTGGTGAAAGGGGGAAAACCCAGCTGTGTGACGGACTGCACGTGGGGGTTTTTAATTGCACTGCGCCATCAGACACAACCCCCACCGCTTAGTTCGTGGGCGTGTCTCAACTGAAAAAAAAAAGCCAGCGAACTGGAGCAAAAGGGGAGGAGTCCAATACGTGTGACGGACTACACGTGGGACGTTGGCGCGAAAACTCTGCAGTGTACGATGGAACAGCAACAGGTTGCCATGTTTGGACCCGCCTCATGGATCCCGGTTCACCCGGCAACTACAACGTTGACTGCTGCTGCTCCCATAACGGACACAGGAATCCGACTAAAGCCAAGGGGTCGATTCGCCCTATATTCCTGCATGGATGTGGAGGCCTTGGGCATGATTTGTCCCGGATGCCCGGGACTGGTATGTCTATTAAAGCCCTTCGGACGATGTGACACCTGCGGGGAATTCATGTTTGAGGTGGATCCGGCGGTGGAGAGGCCGAAAACCATCTACCCAGGCCGGGCTTCAGGCATCGCCCCACAGAAGGCAGGAATCACGGCAGTAAGAGTCGCCCCTGCGTACACTGCAACGACCGCGGAGGAGGTCGTGAAACACCAACGGGAGAAATCCGAGGATGCTGACTCGGTCACCACTGTCTCACAGCGTCCGCCACCGAGGAAGAGAAACAGCGTGGTAGCCCCGACCAGCGGTGGTGGTGGACCGTCTCGCATGCCCACGCCAGGCCCGGATGGATCCGTAGACGAGAGTTCCGGACATCCCAAGAAAGGCCAAGGTAAGCCGGCTGAGAAGACTTGGTGTGAGGGAGGATGTGTCAGGAAGGCATGGCCTAGCAAGTCTCCGGAGTGTGGATGTTCTGTTTCCACACAGGGCTACATACCCGCGGAGGAGTGTGACACTTCTGACCTGGAATCTCTCTCTGATACGGGAGATGATGCCCAAATTGACGATCTGTTTGCCGTGAAGGGCTGGGACAAGGCGCCGCTTGCTGCATCCCGTGGGTTTCGGAATTCGCCTATGTTCGTGGGAGAGAGCACACCAAGGGTGGAGGCATCAGCGCCTGAAGGAGAATCTCTCCCTCAACTTGTTTCCGTATCCCCTGCACCATCTGCACCTGATGCTGGGGTAAAAAGATTGTTGTTGAGGCCTCCAATGCCCAGATCAGAGGTGGCCAAGGCACCTCGCCATACAGATGCGGTCGTTCTGCCTGGTGAAGGGGACAGATCAACCATGCCTCCTTTGGCGAGACTACAGCGACTGTTTGGTCAAAAAGTTGCAGCGGAATATGGATGGGAGTATCCTTACTTGCCGAAGGACCTGCTGTATGAGGTGGAGGCGTGCATCTCCAAGTCCCGCACGCTCGCAGATACCTAGCGTGTTCTCCAAAGGCTTCACAGCGTTTCAAAGACTGCAAGGCAGAATGGATGGTGGGAAGACACATCCACGCAGATAAGGTGGTGATCAAACGCAAAGAAGGCGAAGATGTGGAATACCATCTAGAGACTATGGATCAGCACCTAAAGCCACTAATTCTGCCGCACCCACGTTTCTACCTCTAGGAGAAAAGAAACTCTGTTAGTATCATGCTGCTGAACTTTCTGGGGCAATTGTGTTTTAGTGTGCCCAGAAAAGAGAAAAGAACAGTTCCTGTCTGTTTCTTCCCGCAAAGAGATCACAGACTCTGGGGTAGATAGTGTTAGGGAAAAAAAGAGAAGATGTTCAACGGGTGCAGTTACCGTGATGCTGTCACCAGGTGGCAGTGTTGTGCAATGTTACAAACACTTTTCACGCACCCACTCTTTGGAGGAAGAGGGATTTCTTTTAGGAGAAATTTCTTTTACTCCCACACACGAATACATGTGTCAGGATTTATGTGTTGGTTTCTTTTGTTTTTTTCCCTCTGCAGGAGAACATCCCAGCAAGATTTTAGACTCTGGGGAGGTCTTTAGTCAGGATGGAGAGGGAAGAAAAGTAAATGTTAATATGCAACCTTAAAATGTTTGATGTTGTCTTTTACTCCTCTTTTTGTTGCAGGAGCTCAGACACAACTTTACAGTAGAATAGTGTTTCCAAAAGTTTGGGTTTATTTTTCAATTTGTTAACGGTATCTGGACTGAATCATGTCAGCCGTTGAGGATGTGGTTTATTCCAGACACTGGGGACCAGTGTCAAAAGACAGGGGGGAGTATGTAGCGGGTATTTACTTTCCCGGGAAAACTTTTGAATTTCTGCTGTGACACCGGTGGTGTATCTCCGGCGGTCCACTGGGTGGCGCTGTCACTTTGGGCCGACGGACGAGTCATTGCTGTGTCGAATCCCTTTTTGTCTTTCTTCGGCAGCCGTGTGGTGGGGCGGGGAACCCGCTACGCATGCCGGGGGAGGTATAAAGGGGGCCGGCCATTTTGTCACGGGGTTCGTTGTCCCAGGCACCTTCAGCCTGCGGACGGAGTTCGTGTTTGTCCTCTGGGCGGACTAGGCCTAGAGGACCACCGGAGGTCGTGTTCCACCTCAGGCACCTTTAGCCTGAGGTGAGGTACTCAGTTGGCGGTCCGGAGCTCAGTGCCCAACACTGAGTTCCGCGAGGGAAGGATCCTAGGGTGCTCCGGAGATGGACGCCTGAATCTGAGGTGGATGTAATGGACCGGGAAGAGCTCCTCATCTGAAGACCCGGTGCAGCATACTGCCGGTGACGGGTGAGCCTCTTGTCGGAGACCGTCCGGAAGGTGAATTTCCCTCGTGCGGAGACCATTGCCCACTCTTTGGAGGAGAGTGGAGGAAAGAACTTGTGTCTGGGCCTATATACACATTCACACCTCCTGTTCTGTGTTATGTAAAGCAAGTAAGTCCATGCTATGTTCAAATAAAGGAGTGTTGGACTTGCAACGGTGTGAGACTCGTTTCCTGGCAGATGACTCCTGGAGGGAGGACCCGATACACAATACAGGCCCGAAGGTAAAGAACTTTTGCTGATACCACTTATACATCTGTGGTGGAGGCCTGGCGTAGCGCACGCACTCCCTTTCCTATCATACCCCTAGACCAGAGACATTTCGAGCGAGAACTTTAATAGAGGGGATTGGGAGACCGACAGTGCCCGCTACACGTGTAAAAAACACAAAGGCATATTTTTTAGCGCAGCACTTTTTTCTGTTACTTTTATACTGAATGCACAGCCTTATGGGATGTGATCAGTGCTAGCAGCTGATTATATTAGAACTGACACTTTTTGTATGGTAGCTCGCAAGATCACCAGTGTTTAGATCTGTTTCTATCTCAGTTTCTAACCCTACTAGATTGTAAACTTCTTCACCTTCTGTATCCACCCATATATCCTAATAAATCGTAAGCTCTTCTACCTTCTGCATCCTTCCATATACCCTAAGGCCTGATTCACACCTATGCATTTTTTGTTCTTTTTGCATTTTGCAGATTTGCACTACAGCCCATTTAACATGGTTTCCTATGGAACACGTTCTGTAGTGCAAATCTGCAAAATGCAAAAAGCACTAAAAATGCATAGGTGTGAATCCAGCCTCAGGCTGGGTTCACACTGGTCCGACAAACGCTCAGACATTGGGAGCTCATGTCGCATGACATGTGAAAATCAATGTTTCCCTATGAGAGCCGTCTTAACTGGTCCGACACAAGTCAGTCCGACTTTGAAAATGCTCCCTGTACTATCTTTGGTCCGACTTTGATCCGACTTCAGCCCATTGAATATCACTGAAGTCGGATCAAAGTAGGATCCTTGTCCTAACCATCCGACTTTTGACATCTGACATGGTGATTACAGCAGCAGTAAAAGGAATTCATCTCACACTGGGATTGTTTTGATTGGTCAAAGGACAAGTCAGACTATCACAATGTTGGATCAAAGTCGTATCCTGTTCATGAAAGTCGGATGGATGTCAGACGAATGTAGGATCAATGTAGGATAGGGTGACCAGACATCAACGGTTTCCGGGGACAGTCCCCGGATTGAGGACACTGTCCCCGGACCAAGTCTGTCCCCGGTTTTGTCCCCGGATTGGATTTGAACAGGGGCTGGAGCAATTTCAAAGACAGTCAGTGCAGTATTAAAAAAAAAAAATCAGAATTACACACCCCCGCTCCTGCTAGCTTGGGGGGGGGGGGTGTATTTTTTTCTATTATCTGTGCCCCTTTCTGATGATCATGTGCTGGTCGGAGCGGAGAAAATATTTCTTCAGTTTCGGGTGCATGCCCACTCAGCTCCGCTCGCATGTTCTTCTGCCTTGGCTCAAGACCCGGCCAGCCGCCTGCCTGCTTATCTTCTTGCCTTCCCTGGCGGAGTGATCTTCTTCCGCTCCCCACCCAGTAGTAGTCGGGGCCTGGAGAGTAAGACTTGACAGGCTGTGAGGCGGGCGGTGACGGGCAGAGAGTCGCTGATTGCCACCATTTCTAGTAAAAAAATAAATAAATAAATATGTCCCTTGATTTCATTTTAAAAATCTGGTCACCTTAATGTAGGACTGATGTCACAGAGCAAAGTAGGATGAAAGTTGTATGACTGTTGTGTAGTACCAGTGTGAACCCAGCCTGTGGCTCCATTCACACATGAGTGTAGAGATTTACTGGCATTTTTTTAAGTGTTTTCGCCTGCTTTTTACAAGTGTTTTACAGCTTCAGGCGTTTTTAGGGGTGGAGAGCTGCTGTTTGAGCAGAAAAAGAGTGACAAAACACTCATAAACCGCTCAAGGAGTGGCGGCCGCTCATAAGGGGAGCAGGGGCGCCGCCCGCCTAATCCATGCGCCCGACCCCAAATCTCCATGCAGGGCGCCGGACGCATTGATTTCAATGGGGTTTTTTTTTTGTTTTTTTTTAAGCACTAATTGAGGCTCTAATTGGCTTCAAAAAGGGTGCCCCGAGCCTACACACTTGTGTGACATTAGCAAATTAATATTCACTAATGTCTTCCTGCTTCTCTTACGATTGGCTAGGAGTCCTAAGACACGTTTGGCCGGAAGTCCTAAGACCCGATTGGTAGGGAGGAGGAGCGTCCGCCGGGGCTCGGGAGGAGATGCAGGGGGGAAGCCGCCTGAATTGGAAAAGTGCGGGGGTAGCGTGCTGCCTGGTGGGTGATGGGCCATTGAGCGGGGGGGAGTGAGGGGGCCAGGTTTGTTTGCTGCCCCCCAAAAAGAATTGAGCACCAGCCACCACTGCGCTCAAGTCAAGTCAAATGCCTGTAATCTGCCAAAAAGAAGCTCATGTACTTTTTTGAGCGACAGGTTTTTCGCTTTAGAAGACTTAACGCTTAGATGTGAACAGGGGCCATTGGAATGAATGCATCTTTTGCATTCCCCCTAATAGATTGTGGGCTCTTTTACATTCTGCATCCTCTGTTATAAATGTGTAAGCTCCTCAACAGTCTGTACAATCCTTCCATATACCCTACTAGATGGTAAGCTTCTCCACCTGCTCTTCCCTTTCTGTTTCTCTTCCTATACTCTAATAGAGTGTAAGCTCTTCCACTTCTGTATCTCTTCCTATACTCTAATAGATTGTAAGCTCTTCCCCTTCTGTATCTCTTCTAATACTCTAATAGATTGCAAGCTCCTCCACCTTCTGTATTCTCCCTTATACACTAAAAGATTGCAAGATCTTTCATCTTCTGTGTCCTCCCTAATAGATTGTAAGCTCTTCCCCCTTCTGTATCCTCCCTTATATTATAATAGATTGGAAGCTCTTCCCCCTTCTGTATCCTCCCTTATATTATAATAGATTGTAAGCTCTTCCCCTTCTGTATCCTCCCTTACACTATAATAGATTGTAAGCTCTTCCCCTTCTGTATTCTCCCTTATATTATAATAGATTGTAAGCTCTTCCCCCTTCTGTATCCTCCCTTACACTATAATAGATTGTAAGCTCTTCCCCTTCTGTATTCTCCCTTATATTATAATAGATTGGAAGCTCTTCCCCCTTCTGTATCCTCCCTTACACTATAATAGATTGTAAGCTCTTTCCCTTCTGTATTCTCCCTTATATTATAATAGATTGGAAGCTCTTCCCCCTTCTGTATCCTCCCTTATATTATAATAGATTGGAAGCTCTTCCCCCTTCTGTATCCTCCCTTATATTATAATAGATTGTAAGCTCTTCCCCTTCTGTATTCTCCCTTATATTATAATAGATTGGAAGCTCTTCCCCCTTCTGTATCCTCCCTTATATTATAATAGATTGTAAGCTCTTCCCCTTCTGTATCCTCCCTTACACTATAATAGATTGTAAGCTCTTCCCCTTCTGTATTCTCCCTTACACTATAATAGATTGTAAGCTCTTCCCCTTCTGTATTCTCCCTTATATTATAATAGATTGTAAGCTCTTCCCCCTTCTGTATCCTCCCTTACACTATAATAGATTGTAAGCTCTCCCACCTTCTGTATCCTCTCTTGCACTATAATAGATTGTAAGCTCTTCCACCTTCTGTACCTCCCTTATATTATAATAGATTGGAAGCTCTTCCCCCTTCTGTATCCTCCCTTACATTATAATAGATTGTAAGCTCTTCCCCTTCTGTATTCTCCCTTATATTATAATAGATTGTAAGCTCTTCCCCCTTCTGTATCCTCCCTTACACTATAATAGATTGTAAGCTCTCCCACCTTCTGTATCCTCTCTTGCACTATAATAGATTGTAAGCTCTTCCACCTTCTGTACCTCCCTTATATTATAATAGATTGGAAGCTCTTCCACCTTCTGTATCCTCCCTTACACTATAATAGATTGTAAGCTCTTCCACCTTCTGTATCCTCCCCTGCACTATAATAGATTGTAAGCTCTTCCCCCTTCTGTATCCTCTCTTACACTATAATAGATTGTAAGCTCTTCCCCCTTCTGTATCCTCTCTTACACTATAATAGATTGGAAGCTCTTCCCCCTTCTGTATCCCCTCTTACACTATAATAGATTGTAAGCTCTTCCCCCTTCTGTATCCTCTCTTACACTATAATAGATTGGAAGCTCTTCCCCCTTCTGTATCCTCTCTTACACTATAATAGATTGTAAGCTCTTCCCCCTTCTGTATCCCCTCTTACACTATAATAGATTGTAAGCTCTTCCCCCTTCTGTATCCTCTCTTACACTATAATAGATTGGAAGCTCTTCCCCCTTCTGTATCCCCTCTTACACTATAATAGATTGTAAGCTCTTCCCCCTTCTGTATCCTCTCTTACACTATAATAGATTGTAAGCTCTTCCCCCTTCTGTATCCTCTCTTACACTATAATAGATTGGAAGCTCTTCCCCCTTCTGTATCCCCTCTTACACTATAATAGATTGTAAGCTCTTCCCCCTTCTGTATCCCCTCTTACACTATAATAGATTGGAAGCTCTTCCCCCTTCTGTATCCTCTCTTACACTATAATAGATTGTAAGCTCTTCCCCCTTCTGTATCCCCTCTTACACTATAATAGATTGTAAGCTCTTCCCCCTTCTGTATCCTCTCTTACACTATAATAGATTGGAAGCTCTTCCCCCTTCTGTATCCCCTCTTACACTATAATAGATTGTAAGCTCTTCCCCCTTCTGTATCCTCTCTTACACTATAATAGATTGTAAGCTCTTCCCCCTT
Source organism: Rana muscosa (assembly GCA_029206835.1). Lineage (NCBI taxonomy): Eukaryota > Metazoa > Chordata > Amphibia > Anura > Ranidae > Rana > Rana muscosa. The sequence goes on along the minus strand of CM055118.1, from coordinate 323,844,919 downwards.
CTGTATCCTCTCTTACACTATAATAGATTGGAAGCTCTTCCCCCTTCTGTATCCCCTCTTACACTATAATAGATTGTAAGCTCTTCCACCTTCTGTATCCTCCCCTGCACTATAATAGATTGTAAGCTCTTCCCCCTTCTGTATCCTCTCTTACACTATAATAGATTGGAAGCTCTTCCCCCTTCTGTATCCCCTCTTACACTATAATAGATTGTAAGCTCTTCCCCCTTCTGTATCCCCTCTTACACTATAATAGATTGGAAGCTCTTCCCCCTTCTGTATCCTCTCTTACACTATAATAGATTGTAAGCTCTTCCCCCTTCTGTATCCCCTCTTACACTATAATAGATTGTAAGCTCTTCCCCCTTCTGTATCCCCTCTTACACTATAATAGATTGGAAGCTCTTCCCCCTTCTGTATCCTCTCTTACACTATAATAGATTGGAAGCTCTTCCCCCTTCTGTATCCCCTCTTACACTATAATAGATTGTAAGCTCTTCCCCCTTCTGTATCCTCTCTTACACTATAATAGATTGTAAGCTCTTCCCCCTTCTGTATCCTCTCTTACACTATAATAGATTGGAAGCTCTTCCCCCTTCTGTATCCCCTCTTACACTATAATAGATTGTAAGCTCTCCCACCTTCTGTATCCTCCCTTATATTATAATAGATTGGAAGCTCTTCCCCCTTCTGTATCCCCTCTTACACTATAATAGATTGTAAGCTCTTCCCCCTTCTGTATCCTCTCTTACACTATAATAGATGGAAATCTCTTCCACCTTCTGTATCCTCCCCTGCACTATAATAGATTGTAAGCTCTTCCCCCTTCTGTATCCTCCCTTGCACCATAATAGATTGAAATCTCTTCCACCTTTTGTATGGCCCCCTGCATTGCAATGCTTTGCACACAGAGACTTCTGGCAGCTTGACCAGGTCCTGGCATCCCACCAGCAATCTTCTCCCGATCTCCTTACACGGGCTGAGAGGGAGGAAAGCAATTATAATCTGAAAGTGTCAACTAACTTTAATGTCCCACTTTCCCGGGAAGCTCAAAGTCCTGTCCTACATTAATTATTAATCCTGCATATTGCTCGATCACAACTTTCAGAGATAGGAAAGATGGACACCTTTAAGTGATAACATCTAAATCCATATTCATTCCTCTATATCCATATAGGGTTCTACATGAATTATTACAAGCCAAACAAGGAAAGCCACTGTTGACCTATTCTTCTGGGGTGGGGTCCTAAGCATTGGCTCCTCCATACTTGCTTTGGTCTCTGAAGAGTGATCCGCACTGGGATCACTCTTCAGAGAGCATTTGACAGGCAGTAAGGAGACATTGGGGTTCATTTACTAAAACTAGAGCGTGCAGAATCTGGTGCAGTTGTGCATGGTAGCCAATCAGCTTCTAACCTCATCTTGTTCAATTAAGCTTTGACAAAAAAAGCTGGAAGCTGATTGGCTTCTATGCAGAGCTGCACCAGAATTTACACTCTCCCCCACGTTTTAGTAAATCAACCCCTATGTGTCCTTGAACCCCATACTAGCATGCTGCAGTCGCATGCCTTGCACACGATTGTGGGTTGCTTGCAGAGCTGCCCCATCCTTTTGAATGGGCGCTATACCCACCGAAAGCAACAGGGGGTATAATTCCTGGATTTGGTAAAGCTAGAGATAGTTTTCTGTATGACCAGCTTTGGATCTACCATAAACTATGTAGTGCAGAGGCTTGCTTGATCTGATACGAACTAAAAGTTTTGGTAAAGCTAAAACAGATTGTATAGAGATAGTTTAGTGTATGGCCAGCTTTAGATCTACCATCAACTATGTAGTGCAAGGGCTTGCCTAACTGGATACAGTTTGAATGGATTGCTTTGTCATTATATTACATATGTAGCGCCCTCCACGCTCTCTCTCTTGCTCCGGTTTCTTTCTCTCTGGCTTTTGTCTAGGGGGTACCTTGGATGAGAGAGTGCCGGGTCACCATGCCAAGCTTTCACCGCAGATGTTTGTGTGGTGTGAGCAAAGTTTCTTTACCTTCGGGTTGGTGTTCGGTGTTTGGAGCCCCCGCTTCTTCTGTGAAACAGTGTCTGCCAGTAAATGAGCCCCACACCAGTAAAAGTCCAACACTCCTTTATTTTCCAATGTCAGGATGAAACACAATCAGTTGGACTCCCTCAACGAACAGACAGGGGGTGTGGATACGAGTAGGCCCAGGCACAATGAACTCTACTATTCCTCTATCAGCGAATAGGCTTGGCGTATGGTCTCCGCCACCATACCGTGAATATTTTGGTCGCTGCCACCGACCGGGTGAACTGTGAACCTTCCTCCTGACTGAACTTGGCCCCTGTTTGGAAAGATACCCCTCCGGGCGGTCTCCTGAGGCTCACCCGGCACTGGCAATCTGCTGCACCAGGTCTTCGGGTGAGTAGCTCCTCCGGTCCCTTACGCCTCTGGATTCGGGCACCCCACTCCCGGGGCCCCCTAGGAAATCCTTCCCTCGCGGGACCCAGCGAAGGAAACTGGGCCCCAGGCCTCCAATCAAGTACCTCACCCCAGGCTGAAGGTGCCTAGGATGGAACACGAGCTCCGGGCGTCCAGGCCTAGGCCACCTGGACACCAACCACAGCCCTCAGGCTGAAGGTGCCTGGGACTCGATCCCGTGACAAAGATGGCCGGCCCCTTTATACCCTCTCCCAGCAAGCACGGCGAGTATCCGCGCCCCACCATACAACCGCTGAGAGAGGCCAAAAAGGGGTACGGCACTCAGCGATGGTTCAACCCCAGCCCACAGGGACAGCGCCACCTGCTGGGCCGCAGGGAACTATACATCACTGGTGTCTCTGATAGTTTTAAACATGATAGAAAAGTATATGCCCGCTACACATAGTTTTGGTAAATCTAGTCTTTGGTAAAGGAGATTGTACAATCTGATTGTAGCCTAATGTAGCAAAACACTTTATAATATGCCATGACGCCGATACATCAGCCATGCGTGTACAGGTGATTGACAAAATCAAGGTTCCAAGGGGGTGACATTTCTTCAGCTGGAACCTGGAAAACCTGGGCAGTTCCTTTGGCTTCCCTCTTCCTGGCAGGACACACTCTTAGTGGGATCTCACAACCCACTGCCTGTATGCAGGTGCTCTGGTCTATGTGATGGAGGGCCTGTTTAGAAACAGCAGCCTGCTGTGGATGGGGGTTCCTGCTGCTTCCTCAGTTCCCAACACTGACTCTGGCACAAATCCACCCTCAGACTGAGTTTCCAAGGCCTGGGAACTTCCTGTCACCCATTCCTCCTCTTCTGAGTCACTACTATGAGATGACCACTCTGCCAGCCTCTCTAGGGACCCAAATTCAGCATGCAGTCCTGGGGAACCCCAATTAATGGCCCTGTCCTCACCCTCCCCGTCCAGCTCACCTGAAGGCGCACCTTCCTCTAACACTGGCTCCTTCTGGACTAGGATAGCAGGGGACATAGAAGCGGTCGGCATTTCAGGAACTTCTGGCTCTTGCATGGCAATACCTTTAGTCACCAGGTCCCTGGCCAGGCCAAGACAGACTCTTCCTCCCTGATGGCCTCTTCCTTCGCGGGGGAGTCACCAGGCCTCAACTCAACTCCGCCTATAAGGGATGACTTCAGCGTGGTATAATTCTGATGTAACGGTGGGGTAGGAGACTTATTAACATTGAATAGCCATTGGGTGTCCATCCTTTACCACCTGGGTTGGGATTGGGAGATATCTGAGGCCCAATGAGCAATGGCTGGTTTTCACCGCTGGAATTCTATAGCTAGAAATGGGTTTCATCATGGAGGTGAGCGGGCACTGTATGGTCAATTCTTGAGACATGTATTGAGTACAAGGTGCATTTTTTTTGTCGAGATACAAGGTTTCTAGAAGGAACTGAGTCTTGGGTTGTTGGGGGGTGAGGGGAGGGGGGAGTCAGTCACTTAATGTCTAGTTAGAGATATTGTTAGTCAGTTTGGCTGTTATTGTAAATGTTGGTCATATGAGTGGCTCGGTGTTGTACCACTGTATGTCATTGTTAGGGATGAGCTTCGTGTTCGAGTCGAACACACGTTCGACTCGAACATCGGCTGTTCGATCGTTCGACGAAGATCGAACGTCATGGTCCGTTCGCGCCAAATTCGAGTGGCGCGTCACGGCCCATAATTCACTGCGGCATTGCAGTGCATTGCTGGCTGATGATTGGCCAAGCATGCACTATGACCCGCATGCTTGGCCAATCACAGCGCCGTCTGTACAGAGAGCCGTAATTGGCCAAAGCCAGGGTGGCTTTGGCCAATCATGGCTCAGAGGAGTAGGTACACGCCCCACACTATATAAGGCCGCATGGAAGTCGGCCTTGTGTAGTGTGTTGGCGTTTGTGAAAGAGAGTTACAGAGAGAGAGACAGTGTCATTTATATTGAGTTAGATAGAGCAGGATTGTGCTAGCTGCAGACAGTCAGTGTTTCACTTAGTGTACTACTGTGTGCTTTGCATAGCATTCACCTAAAGCTCACCTGGATACAGTTATTCTCTATACTGTGACAGGCAGGCCGGTGATTGTGCTAGCTGCAGACAGTCAGTGTTTCACTTAGTGTACTACTGTGTGCTTTGCATAGCATTCACCTAAAGCTCACCTGGATACAGTTAGTGACTAATACTATTATAGTGGTGTTCTCATAATAAAACCACAAGCAGAGAGCTGCAAGTATTTTCAGTGTACTGTGTCCTCTGCACAGTTTTCACCTAAAACTTACTGAAAACAATTGCTGCTTTTCCCATACTAACACCACAGCAGGCCATTAGTATGTCTGGAAGGCAAACAATCAGAGGCAGACAGTCACGAGGCAATAAAAGAGGGCAAGCAGGCTCTGTGTCTAGAGGCAACAGTGATGCTGGTCGTGGACACGGTGCATTCTCATCAGCACATGGCCGCGGGAAACGCTTGTCCTTCTTTTCGGCAGCTGGCCATATTGAGCCGAAACATGCCGAAGACTTGGTAGAGTGGATGACCAAGCCGTCCTCTTCCTCCTCATCCTCTCTCACCCAGGCTCAGGGTACTTTGTCTGGCAAAGCAGCTGCCAAAGCGGCCTCTTCCCTCGGCTCAATGGCATCAGTCACTCCTTCCCTAGCCCCACCATGTCCTCCTGAGGAGTCCCCCGAACTGTTTGACCACAGTGTTGGGTACATGCTCCAGGAGGATGCCCAGCGTTTTGAAGGCTCTGATGATGAAACCCAGCTGGAGGAAGGCAGTAACGTGAGCTCAGAGAGAGGGGGTAGTAATGTGAGCCCAGAGAGAGGGGGTGCCCAACAAGGTCAGCTATCTGGCAGTCATGTTCCCCCAGCTGCAGCATACTGCCAGATTGGCTCCAGTGATGAGGAGGGAGGGGATGATGAGGTCACTGACTCCACGTGGGTGCCTGATAGGAGAGAGGAGGAGGAAGAGGAGAAGGAGGAGGAGGCACATCTCCAACGAGGCAGGATGCCCTCCAGGGGCCAGCTTAAGGGCAGCACACCGACTGCATCACACCGCAGAGCTCCGCATGTGCAGGGTGCCTCTGTCTCTGCGCGTTATTCCAAAAGTTCTTTGGTGTGGGCCTTTTTTCAGACATGTGCAGCAGATCGCACCATTGCCATTTGCAACATATGTCTGAAGCGTATCTCGCGTGGCCAAAACATCAGCCGCTTGGGCACCACGTGCTTGACCAGACATATGTCAACCTGCCATGCAGTCCGTTGACAAGCACACCTAAAAGACCCACACCAAAGAACAAGGCGGACCTCTCCTTGCTCTTCATCAGCTGAGATCTCCAACTCCACTATACCTTCAGTCCTCTCTGAAACCTGCACTGAGAGGAATGAAGGTGCAGAATTAGGTGTGTCACAGCTAAGTACTTGCGGGCAATCTGCTATCGGTACACCGACGTCCGATTGTACCAGGCAAATTTCCCTGCCCCAGCTGCTGCACCGTTGCAAGAAGTTCGCTCCCAGCCATCCACATGCCCAGCGGTTGAATGCTAGCTTGGCTAAATTGCTAGCACTTCAACTGCTGCCTTTTCAGTTGGTAGACTCTGCCCCCTTCCGTGAGTTTGTGGAATGTGCGGTTCCTCAGTGGCAGGTTCCCAAACGCCACTTTTTCTCACGGAAGGCGATTCCGGCTCTCTACCGGCATGTGGAAGGCAATGTCTTGGCCTCGCTGGACAGAGCGGTCAGCGGTAAGGTGCATATTACCGCTGACTCATGGTCCAGCAGGCATGGACAGGGACGTTACCTATCTTTCACGGCGCATTGGGTGACTCTGCTGGCAGCTGGGAAGGATGCAGGACAAGGTGCAGTAGTGTTGGAAGTTGTTCCGCCACCACGCCTCCAAAATGTTACTACTGGTGATTCTGACACACCTCTCTCCTCCACCCCTCCTTTTCTTCTTCCTCCATGGCCTCTTCCTGTGCTGATTTGTCCTCGGAACCAGCGGTGCTCCGTAGGCGTTCAAGGGGCTACGCCAGTACGCAGGCAAAAAGATGTCATGCGGTGCTTGAGCTGGTGTGTTTGGGGGACAGGAGCCACACTGGGGCAGAGATTCTGTCAGCTCTGCAGGGGCAGGCTCAGAGGTGGTTGACGCCACGCCAGCTTAAGCCAGGAAAGGTGGTTTCCGACAATGGCACCAACCTCCTCTCCGCCCTCCGACAGGGACAACTGACCCATGTGCCCTGTTTGGCTCATGTCCTTAACTTGGTGGTGCAGCGGTTCTTGGGCAGGTACCTGGGCATACAGGAGGTCCTGAAGCAGGCCAGGAAACTCTGTGGGCATTTCCGCCGGTCATATAATGCCAGTGCTCGGCTGGCTGAGCTGCAAAAGGATTACAACCTGCCCAAGAACCGCCTAATCTGTGACATGCCCACCAGGTGGAACTCTATGTTGTCCATGCTGCAGCGGCTGCACAGGCAGCAGAGGGCCATCAATGAGTATCTGTTGCAATATGGCACCAGGACAGAGTCAGTGGAGCCTGGATTTTTTTCCCCACGCCAGTGGGCCATGTTTAGGGATGAATGCACTGTCCTGGTACCATTTGAGGAGGCCACTAGGATGGTGAGCAGTGACAGTGCATGCATCAGTGACACTGTCCCTCTTGTCCACTTGTTGGAGCACACGCTGCGTGGAATAATGGACAGGGCACTTGAGGCAGAACAGAGGCAGGAAGAGGAGGACTTCCTTACCTCTCAAGGCCCCCTTTATCCAGACAGTGTTCCTGCTGGCCCGGCTATCACACAGGAAGAGGACGAGGAGGAGGAGGAGGATTGTGTCAGCATGGAGGTGGAGACTAGCACTCAGCATCAGCAGCAGTCTTCAAGGGATCAATTACAGTCCCAAGACACCCATGGACTTGTACGTGGCTGGGAGGAGGTGGCTGCGGATCATGTCGTCCTCAGTGACCCAGAGGACTCGGCACCGAATGCATCAGCAAACCTACGCTGCATGACCTCCCTGATCCTGCAAAGCCTGCGTAAGGATCCTCGTATTCGTGCGATCAAGGAGAGGGATCATTACTGGCTGGCAACCCTCCTTGATCCACGTTACAAGGGTAAGGTTGCAGACCTTATCTTGCCATCGCAGAGGGAGCAGAGGATGAGGCATCTTCGGGAGGCCTTGCAGAAAGGTCTGTGCAATGCGTTCCCAGAGACTGGGAGGTTACAAATTCCTGGTCCTGGACAACGTGTTGCTGAGGCTTCGGTCAGTCAAAGAAGGAGCGGTGGAGAAGGTGGCCGACTGACCGATGCGTTCAGACAATTTTTAGTCCGCAGCCCCAAGGTATGATCGGTTCCAGCAACCATCGCCAGCGTCTGGTTTACATGGTGCAGGAATACCTAGGGGCAAGATCAGACTTGGACACCTTTCCCACCGAAAATCCTCTGGGTTACTGGTGTCTTGAGGATGGATCACTGGCCAGAGCTTGCACAGTATGCAATTGAGATACTGGCCTGTCCTGCATCCAGCGTTCTTTCAGAACGCACATTCAGTGCTGCTGGAGGCTTTGTAACCGATCACAGGGTGCGCCTGTCAACCGACTCGGTCGATCGACTGACCTTCATAAAAATGAATCAGTCTTGGATCACCACCAGCTACCAGGCACCTGATTCTGATGTAACAGAATAATTTTCTTTGAAATGTCAGATCCCTTCAAGACTGCTATGCTGATGCAGAGTGACTATAGTGTTATGCTGAGTGACTATCCTCTTCCTCCTCAATAATCATGCTGATAGCTTGAAAGAACATTTTTGGTTCTGGGCACCGCCACTGGTGGCTAAGGCCCAATTTTTCAGCCCCTGTTTAACAGGGGTGTGTAATTACAATTTTTGATGCAATACTTTGCAACAGGGCTCATTGCTGCGCTCTAAGTACAGTATCTGTGAGGGGTTGCAGTGTTGTGGCACCAGTGCCTAAGGTCCCATTTTTCTGCCCCTGTTCAACAGGGGCATGTAATTACAATTCTTGATCTAATATTTCACAGCTGGGCCCATTCCTGCGCCCACCAAGAGTAACTGTGAGGACTTACAGTGTTGTGGCACCAGCACCAACGCCACCACCAAAGGCCCAATCTTTCAGCCCCTGTTCAACAGGGGCATGCAATTACAATTCTTGATCTAATAATTCACAGCAGGGCCCATTCCTGCACCCACCAAGAGTAACTGTGAGGGCTTACAGTGTTGTGGCAACACCACCACCACCAAAGGCCCAATTTTTCCTACCACTGTTCAACAGTGGCATGTAAATACAATTCCTGATATAATAGTTGACAGCAGGGTGTTCCAGCGCCCACCAAGAGTAACTGTGAGGGCTTACAGTGTTGTGGCAACACCAACATCTAAGGGGCAAATTTCAGCTGAGTATATACGGCAGGCCCATACTTTCAAACATCCAACTTACAAACGACTCCTACTTGAAAACGGAAGGAGACCACATGAAGTGAGAGGAAATCTACGCCTAGGAAGGGAAATTCTCTCCTGTAAGAGTTAATATGTGAAAAATGTGTCTCCTCTCCACTGATGCTTTATCACCAATCCTTGTTTCAATAAAAACCCCAAATTTTCCAAAAACATTTGTCATTTGGATGGAAAGTGAGGTGAAATGTTCTGAACAGGGGCACAGACAGCAAAACAAATGTTACAGGGGTGATAACCCTTCCCTATGTTCTCCAAAAAGCTTAAAAATATATTTTTTGGCTAGAGCTACACTTAAAAAAATTACCTGTTCCAAATTACAAACAGATTGTACTTAAAGCGGAGCTCCGCCGGAAAAAAAAATATTAAAAGCCAGCAGCTACAGCTACAGCAGCTGCTGGCTTTTAATATTTGGACACTTACCTGTCCTGAAGTCCAGCGACGTCCGCAGCAGAGGACGAGCGACCGCTCGTCGCTCTGCTGCTCCCTCCGCCATCCTCGCTGAGGGAACCAGGAAGTGAAGCCCTGCGGCTTCATGCCCGGTTCCCTACGGCGCATGCGCAAGTCGCGCTGCGCCATTCTGATTGGTGCTCCTGTGTTCTGGGAGCCGAGTGTCTCCCAGAACACCAAGGGAAGTCTGCGGGAAGTGACGTAACTCCCGCAGATTTCCCGGAGAGAGGACTCCCGGATGTGGGTGAAAATACCTGTCTTAGACAGGTATCTTCACCCCCCTCCCACCTGAAAGGTGTCAATTGTGACACCGGAGGGGGGGAGGGTTCCAAATAGCAAAAGTTGCTATTTAGGGTGGAGCTCCACTTTAAGAACAAACCTACAGTCCCTGTCTTGTATGCACCGCCTGTATACTGCTGTTCAGAGTATATAGGGCCTTTTTTTATTTTGCGTGCGGGGTTCCCCTTAATATCCATACAAGACCCAAAGGGGCCATTTTTCTCAATGATTTTCATCCATATTGCCGGGACCAGACATGACATTAAAGCCGCAAGCAGTTTTAAATGGCTTTTTTTCCTTTAAAAATGTCATTTTGTGCAGGGACAGTTCTAAACACGGGAAACACGTGGCACTTCACAGGCGTACTTTAGACACCCCCCCCAGGTACGATATTTAAAGGAATATTTCACTTTTTTTTTTCACTTTATGCATCATTAAAATCACTGCTCCTGAAAAAACGACAGTTTTAAAAAATTATTTTTACATTGATACATGTCCCCTCGGGCAGGACCCGGGTCCCCAAACCCTTAGGACAATAACATGCATATTAGGCATTATAATTAGCACTTTAGATTTCTAACGTTTGTGTCTATTGTATTTATTGGGTTCTAAATTTCGCACGAACTTTCGGTCCGTTCGAAGGTTCTGGTGCAAACTGAACGGGGGGGGGGGGGTGTTCGGTGTTCGGCTCATCCCTAGTCATTGTATGTCTTGTATAAAAATAATAAAAAAATGTTTTACAAAAAAGGATGACTTCAGGCCCTCTCTGGCCTTCCAGGACTTCCGCGGCTGCACTTGACTGTCATCCTGTGTGCAGGTCCACACTGTAGTATTGTGGTTCCTGCTGGCTGGATGCGAGCCAGGTAAGCGGTTCGGTGCAATGGCCACACCAGACCCACGTGCTGACCACCGCGGTCAGTATCCGGCACTCTGGACACAGCAGGCACAGTTGTTCCGTCCCCTCAATCATCCCCAGGGCAAATCCCTGCGATGCTCCAGACGGACACCAGTGTCCACCAGTGCCCGCTCCTGCCTTTCAGGCAACCAAGTCAGAGTTGGGAGTAGACGACCACCCTCCGCCATCTTGCTCCGCTGCCTTGTGGTGTCTGCTGCTAGCAGGAAACACTGTGTCTCCTCCAGGGCATGGCACCGCCCCCTTGCTTCCAGACAGGCTGGTGTCTGTGATACTGATAGGCAGGCCCCTCCCTTGGTGTGCTTCAATAACCAGTTGTTAGACGAACTGAAGTTAGCAGGCATGCTGATGCTATCAGGACTTGTCCAGGCATATTGCTCGGCACCGACTTTGCCCGAGCAACTGGGAACTGGGAACCACTGACTTTTTCGGTGGTTGCCGGTAACAACAATAAAAGTTTTGTAGCCAATGTCTCACTGAAGGGAACACTTGTAGCACAGTCCAGCCCACAGGCACCCGCGGGTTGACCCCGATCACCCCGGGCAAAAATAGACACTTCCAGGCACACTTCACTGTTAAAAGCAGGAGTTTGAAGCATAAGTTTAAAATGTCCAGCATTAGCAGAACGCTGGACGCATTTGTAATCCCTGGGTGCAGCTACCCGGCGTGGTTGCCACGGGTAACGGCACATAGTGAACAGTTCCTGTGTTGCAGGATTAGCATAAGTGTCCGCCCCAGCACCGTTTGGGGCAACTGGGTAAGCAGGTAGCAATTATTGGCAATGGCTCCCGCTGGTTGCTATCTACGACGGCACTTATCATTGCAGTACTGAATAGCAGGCAGAGCACACAAGTCCTTCCCCTGGGTTTAATTCCTCAACAATGGTGGAACAAAGCACAGTTCCCCAGCTCGATCAACTTCGGTTGCTAGGGGTGATGGCTGGCAGGTTACCCTTGAACACGTGGTCCCGGAACAAGCCCCCAAATATAGCCACTCCCCCGTAGGGGCTGCTAAGTGATTTGGCCCACCTGTCACCCTGCCCAGCCCGGCATTCAATTCTCAGTCACTCTAAGACAATGAACAGTCCATGTGTTTGTTTTTGTTTGTTTTATTGAGGGAATTTACCTTGGATGGGGTAAGGAAAATATTGGATGCCCGATGAATTGTAGAGCAATCAATTGGTGAATTGTAGATAAATCAATTGGGACGAACTATGTACACCCCCTGTACACATCACTACTTCAGTCTCCTCCAGCACTTTCCTCTTCCTTCCTCCTGCACAACTCTTGACTCTCAGAATCAGCTAGCACTAAATGGTTGGGCCTGACTCTGACTCAGCCAGACCTTAGCAACCGCCCTTTGCAGGCAGGCACCGCAGGCCCCTATGATGTAGCAAGAAAATAGAAAGTCTCCAGTGCTAGCTGTCCTACAGATGGACTACTGCTCCCATTCAGCCCTCTCCAGGCCTTACCAGCCCACCTGGCTGTAGCTGCCTGACTCCACTGCCCATAACACCACAGTCCACTCCTCTGGCTCTGCACCCATCTCAGACTGCACGCTTCCAGTCCTCTCAGGCGTGCCTTCCCAGTCCTCCCGACTGTGCATGTCACTCACCAGCCCTCCTGGCTGTGACCAGTTGTTCCTCTCTTTGAAGATTTGCCTGGAAATGCTAGCTCCTGCCGTCCTCTCTGCTCCTCCTGTGTCTCCTGACCAGAACCTTCACGCTTTCTTGAAGGGCTCTGTTCACACCCGAGCCCCGGCCCAAGATCACCCCCCCCCCCCAGACTCGGGGAGCTCCCTCAAAGGCCCTGACAGCCTAGCACTCCATCCTCAAGCTCTGAACAACTCCAACGACCCCCCCCTCCAGCTGGGCTGACCCTGGTTATTTAAGGAGGCCTGCCCCCTGTCAATCCAGGTTGGTGTCTGGTCTGGGCTCCTTAGAACATCCCAGGCAGTTCCACCTCTCCTCTCCTTCTAGAACCCTCTAGAAGAAAAAGGGAGGTCTCAATGACGCTGCCTGTGAATCACCAGCTGCTACTCTCTGAGCCACTCCCAGCCCACACAAACCAAAACAAACAGGCCTGGCTGTCAGCCAGGCCTGCCTAAATTTACCTTAACTATACACAAAAATCCTATTCTAGCACCTACCCAAGTAGAGGGTGCTACATATATCATAGGCGTGCGCACAGGGTGTGCCTGGGCACACCCTATTTACCCAGTGCTGTCTCCAGAGATCTGCCCCAAAATGCTGCATCCAAGAGTGTGTGGCCTGCGCTGCCTGTGAAACAGTTTTACAGGCAGCAGATCGTGGGAATTGCCAGAGTTGTTCAGTGTATAAAACTGTCAGATAATGATACTGCATGCAGGGAGAGACACCAGTTGTCAAAAGTCAGTGGTGATGTTGGGGGTGGGCGGGACCGAACGGCCATCAAACACCAGCCAATGGGATGGGGTCTGGGTGGGCCACTACATTTATGTGGCTCCACCCCCTCTCTGAAGCATCTCAAACATTGGCTGGTGTTTATAGCGATTACCGGGACCGATACAGAGCATTTGCGCAAGTACTTGTACTCACTCAAATGCTCCCGATGCCTGACCCGATACCTGGTTGGCGGGCATAGTTTGCGAGCGGAGAGGGCGGGTGAAGTTTGTGAGCGGCGAGGGCGTGCGGAGTTTGTGAGCGGAGAGGGCGGGTGGAGTCTGTGAGCGGAGAGGGCGCGCGGAGTTTGCGAGCGGAGAGGGCGGGCGGAGTCTGTGAGCAGAGAGGGCGGGCGGAGTGGGCGGGACGCGTCCGTAGGCTTAATCAGTGGGGCGGAGAGCAAGTCCTCAGCTAGGTAAGCTGGAAATGTGCAGGGTGCAGCCGCATCAGTATTGGTGACCGTCAGCTTGGACATCCTGACGCCCATCTTGGTACACCCTGCACTTAGGGTTGCCACCTCATCCCTTTAAACCCGAACACATATGAATTACACAGGTTCTGAGGCTAATTTAATGCAGGTAAGGCACCAAGTGAGTTTAATTACCACCTTAATCAGCCATAGAACCTGTGTAATTAATATATGTTCGGGTTTACCTGCACTTGGCCACAGTAAGCCAGCAGCGGACATCTTGTTACACCCAGCCCATATAGTTCGGGCTGGGTGTAACAAGATGTCTGCTGATACTTACTGATGTCGAGTGCAGGGTGTACCAAGATGGGCATCGCAGCATAATATTTCAAAATCCTTTCCTTTATGTCATTTATTGCGCCATTTCAGTGCCTGCCCATAAGTGCCAGGCATCAGTGCCAGCCACATGTCAGTGTCATCAGTGCCCATAGGTGCTGACTATCAGTGCCATCCATCAGTGCCAGCCCCATGTCAGTGCCAGCCAACTGTCAGCCAACTGTCAGTGCCCATCAGTGCCAGCCACCTGTCAGTGCCATCTAACAGTGCCAGCTATCAGTGCCAGCCACCTGTCAGTGCCATCAGTGTCCATAAGTGACAACTATCAGTGCCATCAATCATTGCCACCTATCAGTGCACATAAGTGCCATCAGTGCCACCTGTCAGTGCCGCCCATCAGTGCCAGCCACCTGTCAGTGCCATCAGTGTCCATAAGTGCCAACTATCAGTGCCATCCATCATTGCCACCTATCAGTGCCCATAAGTTCCATCAGTGCCGCCCATCAGTGCCAGCCACCTGTCAGTGCCACCTATAGGCGGCACTTATGGGCACTTATAGGTGGCACTATCAGTGCCCATCAATCAGTGCCATCTTTCAGTGCCCATCAGTCAAACTGTCACATGACATTAAAAAAAGTATTGGTAATCGGTATCGGTGAGTACATGAAAAAAAGTATCGGTACTTGTACTCGGTCCTAAAAAAGTGGCATCAGGACAACCCTAGTAACTATAGACTTTACAGTGTCGTTGGTGTATCTGATGTTCTGGCTGGACGGTTGGTTGGAAATTAGTTACTGTATGTTTTGATCGTTCTTATAGATACATAATATATGATGTTTATTACTTGTTTCCTGCTATTTTCTGCCACCCACTCACACCATCTTTTTATGATGTGGTTGTGCCACCTCTGTTGTTTCACTTCCTGATTCCCTCACCGAGAATGGCGGCGGGGGCAGCCAAGAGACAAGCGATTGCTCAGCCTCGTCTGCCGACATCGCGGGCGCACTGGACAGTATTTGTAGCTGCTGGCTTTTAAAAAAATTAATTTGAGTGGACCTCCGCTTTAGGGAGTATCAGTGAGACATACCTGTGTAATGATTAGGCACATTTGTATTGTGTGAGACGCATCTACCAGGCAATCTTCTGTCCTGTGGTGTCATCTTGGAATGTCCAAAAAGGGTCTTGGAACTTAGTTGTGGTGTGCAGGCAGGGGGAGAAGAAAATGTCCTGGTATCAGTGGGATTAAACAATGCCCCATGATTGGTATTAGTGGGAGGAATAGTGCCCCATCGTTGATATTAATGGGAGGAATAGTGCCCCATCGTTGATATTAATGGGAGGAATAGTGCCCCATCATTGGTGTCGGTGGGAGGAATAGTGCCCCATCATTGGTGTCAGTGGGAGGAATAGTGCCTCATCATTGGTGTCAGTGGGAGGAATAGTGTCCCGCCCATCATTGGAGAACAGGTGTGTCAGGAGGAAGGTGCCTCTGAAGCTGCTCTGTGAGAAGGGAGTGGTGGTGAAATCTCTTCCAGCTCCCTGGCCCCCTTTCTGGGGAGGCCATGGAGGGCAGCGGGGCCTCTCCTGCTGGAGGCTCCCAGCCATCTCCTGGGCCGTCAGGTGAACTGCCTGCCTCTGCACAAGCTGATCTCTCTACCCCTGGTGAGGATGAAGGCTCGGAGGCCATTCGGGAGCGAGTGGTGGCCGGGATTAAGGTCCTGAACAGGGAGAGGGACAAGCTGTACAAGCTGAGAGCGGAGTTGAAGCGCCTGCGAAGGCAACGTGAGGGCTTACATAGCCAGAAACGGGGATCCATGGATCCGGAAATCCAGCTGGCCAAGGTCCGTGTGGATCATCAGGAAACCATCGTGGCCATGATGGAAGGCAGAGATGGGCCCTTTAAAGAGAAGTTTTGCAACGACAAGAGGTTTGGAAGGGTGACAAAGATGGAGGTGGAGGAGGAGGAGACCCCCAGTTCTGACCCCCTGCCCCCCCCAGGGAGAGGTAAGAAGCCCCAGGCCTTCCCAGGACTCAGGAGGCATGCTAAGGGCCATCCAGGTAATGGAGTCTCCTATGCGGGGGGATCAGATGGTGTTTAACGAGGAAGACATTACTGATGATGTGCCTGATAAAGTAAAGCCTGCTAAGTCCCATGTTGTGGATAAGACTGTTTTTGTGCCATCTAGCACCATGACTGATAATGTGCCTAATGACAATGTGCCTGCTGAGGCTGCAATGCAGCAAGACTTGCATTCAAAAAATGTCATTTCTGTAAATGAACTGCAAGTGTCAGAAGAGCCCATTAACCTTTCTTTGGCTGAGTCCAAAGCTGTTTGCCCCACTGCTGCTGAGGGCTCTACAGTGCAGCATCAGGAGACAACTGGTATTGCAGCAACTGTGACTATTGCTGATGGGAATGTGTGTGTGGCTGAAAAAAATCCTCCCAGTTCAGGTGTGATGAACAATGGTCCCAGTACACGTGTGATGAACAATGGTCCCAGTACAAGTGTGATGGACAATCCTACCAACTCTGTTCATGCAGATAATGTGCAGACTAATGTGACTTCAGTGTGGGCCCCTGGCCCTGAGAAACCTACATTTGCAGAGGTGGCACACTCTGCTCCTGGTAGTCCCGCTCCCAAGCGGGGTTTTCCCCTACAAGCTGCCACTTTGAGCGCCCCAGGATCTGGTCTTGGGTCTCTGGCTTCTGCTGGGGGTCCCAGACGGAATGTAGTTATTCTGAAATGGGAAGGTGGTGCCATCCCTCCAGCACGGCGTGCGGTGGTAGATATGATATTGGAGATGGGTTTTGGTGCAAATGACCTGTATGCCTTTATACACGTAGCTGGGACAAGGGACTATACGGTTAGTTTCACCAGGCCAGAGGGTCTTGACCTGTTCTGGGAGCGATATGAGGCTCGGTGCAGGTCAAGACCTGAATGGGAAGGTCTGGTCCCAGTTGCGGTTTCTCAGAGGTCAACAGTAAAAAAAATTACCATTATCCTGACCAATGAGAGTGTTCCTGCTCGGGATCTAGAGGTCTGGTTAAGGAACTATGGGGAGGTTTTGACCAAACCTAATAAAATCCATGATGAGCGTAACATCTGGACTGGGGGATGGTCGGTAACAGTCAGGTTGGCCAGGGATGGGAATGTTGTCCGTCACCTGCCCTCCTCAGCTTTCATAGGGAGGGATAGGATGACTGTTTTCTACCCTGGTCAGCCGAAGCTGTGTCACCGCTGTGGAGAAAAGGGGCACTTGAGCTCCTCCTGTTCAGCCTTGATGTGTTCAGTGTGTCGGGGGCAGGGTCATATGGCTAAGGACTGTACCAGGAAGATCAGGTGCAACCTGTGCCTGCGCCTTGGCCACCCCTACAGCAGGTGTCCTGAAGCCTGGCACAATATGGAGAAGGAGGTAGTAGATGACATGTCAAGGCTGGACAGGATGGAGGGTGAGACCCCTGGTGTACCATCCTCCTCTGCGGTGACCCCCTCCCCCGGTCCTGCTCAGGATCCCTCTCCAGTTCCTGTGGCCACCCCTCCTGTGTCTGTAAGTACTCCTTCTGTTTCTGTCTCTGTGTCCCCCCAGCCTACTGTACCCTCTCCTCTTGTGTCAGAACCTTCCAAGTCTGTGCCCCCCGAGTCAGTTACCCCCCAGGAGTCTACCCCTCCTGAGTCTGACTTAAAGGGATCACCCCCCCCACCAGCGTGTACTAAAAAGGTTGCTTCTTCCTCTGTAAAGAAGTCTTCTAGAAAGACTTTAAAGAAAAAAGTAAGAGATGAGGGCATCTCTGAGGCTGACTTGCAGTACCTGGAAGAGAGAAGGAAGGTTGGGAGGCGGAAGAGGCAGGCGGTGAGGACGGAACGGGGACGGGAAGCTCCGGTTCCTGTCTCCAGCCGTCATAGGTCCTCCAAGTGGGATATTTCTTCATCCGGAGCTTCTTCTGAGAGAAGTTCCGATTCTGAAATGGACTTTGAGGCAGCCTCTAGAAAGAGAGAGGCTTCTGGTGATGAGCAGCAGAGGGGAGCTAAGAAGCAATCCACCCAATAACCCAAATGGCGGTTCCCCCTCCGTTAAAAGTGGTGACAATTAATGTCGCCAGCATTAAGTCAGTAAGAGCTCGTTCTATGGCCTTCTTTTTGTTCAGCCAATTAGATGCTGAAATTTTATTTTTGCAAGAGACTAGGCTCACCTCCTTGGCAGATATACATATGGCCAAGAGAGAGTGGAGGTATGGTCCATCTTACTGGTCTCTTGCGGCCGAGCCTTACGGCGGTGTGGCAGTGTTATTTAAAACCGGCATGGTAACTGTCCGGCGGGTTATTGAGGTGGAGATTGGGAGATGTATGGTCTTAGACGTCCTTGTGGGAGGGCAGGACCTGCGCCTAATCAATGTTTATGGGCCGCACACAAAGTGGGACAGGAAATGCCTTTTTACAAGGATCAAGCCATTTCTTTTTACATCCCGGCAAGTGGTCTTTGGAGGTGACTTTAATACAATAACTAGGCCCAAGGACAGGAAGGACTTCAAGGACAGGCTGGGATATGATAGCGTTTTTTTAAATAGTATGGTTAGGGATGCTGGTCTTGTGGATGTGCACATTAAGCACCTCACAGATGACACCGGGTTCACTTTTCATCGTGGTAATAGTCAGAGTAGGATAGATAGGTTTTTTTTGAAGGAGGCCTCTGCTTTCTCGCCCCCAGTGGTGCAGGCAGTAGAGTTCTCTGATCACTGTATGCTATCTGTGGTACTGAATGCTTCAGACGCCCCTCAGAGGGGCAAGGGCATCTGGAGATTAAATTCGACACTACTCAAGGAAGAACATGTTAGACAATCCTTTGAGGAATTCTTTCAGGCACAGGTGACCATCCTGGACTTTTGTAGCAGCAAGGCTGAGTGGTGGGAGCTGACCAAAAAGAGGATCGCTGGATTCTTCAGGGGCCTAGCCAATAGAAATCAGTTTAATAAATACATGACCTACCAACGTTTACGGAGGAAGCTGGATATTCTTGTCTCGAGAGGAGGAGATCCTGGGGCAATCTCCGAAGTGAAACTCCTTCTCAGGAAGTGTCAATATGACCGGCATGCCTCTTTGGTTCTGGAGAGGGACTATGGGAAGTACCACTCGCCTGACCCTTACCAGAACTGCAAACAAGGTGTAGCTGTTAAAACGGTCGTTGGCCTTAAGGACAGTACAGGTTCCTTGACAAAGTCCAGGTCAGGGATTCTGGAGGTCGTGAGGTCCTTTTATGCCGACCTTCTTGGGAGGAAAGAGCTTGATCGTGACAAGATGGAAAGCTTTTTGGACTCTACTCCAGGTCTAAATGGTGGAGATGTTCCATTGATGAATTTGACAGAGGAGATCACAGTCGAAGAGGTGATGAGGGCAATTGAACAGCTTGCCATCAAAAAGTCGCCTGGACCGGATGGCTTGACGGCTGAGTTTTACAAAGCCTTTAAGTCTATTCTGGCCCCGCATTTGGTAGAGGTTTTTAACAGTTGCCTTGCTGAGGGGGTGCTTTCCCCTTCCATGAGGCACTCGGCTGTGATTCTTCTTTCAAAGGGTAAAGATCCTTCGATGATTGAGAATTGGCGCCCCATCAGCCTTCTTAATGTCGATAGAAAGATACTGGCAAAGATATTTTTCTGGCGCCTATCGTCAGTGGCAGAGTCTTTGCTTTCTCGCCATCAGCACTGTTCGGTCCAGGGTAGGAGCACCTTCACAGCGGTTTTAGCTGTCCGGGAGGCCTTGGAGCGGTGCAGGGCTGCAGGCTGGGGAAAGTATTTGCTGACATTGGATCAGGCAAAGGCTTTTGATCGTGTTAACCATGAGTACCTGTGGTTGCTCCTTAGTAAGTACGGTCTGCCGGGTGGTTTTGTCGATTGGCTGAAAGTCTTGTATAAGGGGGCAGAAAGCTTCCCTCTTGTTAATGGTTGGGTTGGACAGTCCTTTGGGGTTGGCTCCGGGGTGCGCCAGGGTTGTCCCCTGAGTCCCCTGCTCTATGTGTTTGCAATCGACCCCTTCGTCAGGAGGCTAGAGAGCGGCATGTTGTGTGGGGTACCAGTGGGGCTCCCGGGTGAGCCGCCATTGAGGGTTGTTGCCTATGCGGATGATGTGTCGGTGATTGTCACTGGGACGGATGAAGCGGAGGAGGTGGTCTCTCTGACATCACGGTATTCTGAAGCATCAGGCTCCAAGATCAATCAGGAAAAGACTGAAGTTTTCTGGATGGGAAAGGAAGGTGAGGGGTTTGATCTCCCGGGCACCTTTCCAGTGCCCCAGGAAAGAATTAAGATACTAGGCATTGAATTTGGACCCGGCGATTATGGCCTCAAAAACTGGGAAGGCAGACTGGAAATTGCCAATACTAAGGTGGTCAGCTGGAAGAGATGGAAGTTATCTATGAGGGAAAGGGTTGATCTGATTAAGACTTACCTGATTCCGATCTTCTTGTATGTCAGCTTTGTCTGCATCTTGCCAGTGTCTCTCTATGCTAGGGTCAGTAGTGTGTTCTTCCAGATGCTGTGGGGGAACAGACTGAACCCCATCAAGAGGAATGTCACCTACCTATCCAGGAGGGAGGGTGGCTTAGGTATGGTCAACCCAGTTCTTTTCTTTTCACTGCTATTTCTAAAGTTTAACATTGGTAATATGCTTGCAGTGGAACCTCCTGGATGGGTAGGCATATTTAGATCTTGGTTTAGGCCTTTTCTACGACTTTGGGAAGAAGGTGGCCAAGTGAAGAATCACAGGGGTCATCGTGGTCAGCTACCAGCCTATGTCGCTCCGTGCCTGAAGTTACTGCGGCAGTGGCGATTGTCGGCTGAAGATCTCAGATCGGTTCCAAGGAAAGTCCTTATGAGTCGAGTCTTGAGCGAAGTCTTTCATGACCCACTGGCCTTAAGGGATTGCCCGGGCCCAGTTTTGAGGGCGGGGTTAAGACTGATTAATTTGGATAGAGTACCCCCTAAATTTAGGGATCTGGCCTGGTTGTGCTTCCATGGGAAGCTCTATGTTCGGGGCAATTTGAAATTCCGCAGTGGGATGGATCGTAGCTGTCCTCGGGAGGAGTGTGCAGATGAGGAGGAGACTATGGATCATTTTCTGCTTCATTGCCCTTTTAACATAGAGGTGTACAAACAGGTGGGGCGGGCCCTCTGTGTCCCTTTCCTCTCCAGGCTGGGTTATGCTGAGTGGGTGTACGGAGCATTCAATACCGGTGGAGTTTTTTGTTTGGATACACTTTTTTTAGTTAGCCTAGTAGTCCGTTATTTCACCTGGAATGCACGGTGTCAGGTCAGCATTCGGCAAAAACTCCTTCCTGTTGAGGTGGTGGTGTATGACATTTTGCATGAGGTGGGGAAGATTCGGGAGTTTGAGAGAGACAAGCGGGGTCAGGGGGCTTGGTTGAAGGCGTGGAGGGGTTTCAAGCCTCCCTGACTGCCAGGAGTCTCTTTCCCGGGTGTGGCTGTCTGTCTCTTATCACCCTAGATTATCAGTATTTTTGATGAATTTTTGATAAATGGCTGCGTACATAGGTGATGGGTTGTGCCTCTTAGGCCCTCTCTGCTGCCTTATGTAGATAGTTTTCTAGGGATGTTTTGGTAGTGGATTATGTGTATATATTGTATATATTCTGAACATGGATGTGTATTCCTTTGTTTTCTGTTGAAGTTTTGTACTATGGTTTTGTTTTTTACTTTTGTATAAAATTGGTTGCTTGATTCTTTTCAATAAAAGATCAATAGTGCCCCATCTTTGGTATCGGTGAGAGGAATAGTATTCTATTGGTGGTGTCAGTGGGAGAAATAGTGCCCTATTGGTGTATCAGTGGGGGCAATAGTGCCCAATCATTGGTGTCAATGAGAGGAATAGTGCCCCATCATTGGTGTCAGTGAGAGTAATAGTGCCCAATCATTGGAGTCAGTTTGAGGAATAGTGCCCCATCATTGGTGTCAGTAATAGTGCCCCATCATTGGTGTCAGTGAGAGGAATAGTGCCCCATCATTGGTGTCAGTGAGAGGAATAGTACCCCATCATTGGTGTCAGTGGGAGCAATAGTGGCCCTATTGGTGGTGTCAGTGAGAATAGGGCCCTATTGGTGGTGTCAGTGAGAAGAATAGGGCCCCATTGGTGGTGTAAGTGAGAAGAATAGGGCCCTATTGGTGGTGTCAGTGAGAAGAATAGGGCCCCATTGGTGGTGTCAGTGAGAAGAATAGGGCCCTATTGGTGGTGTCAGTGAGAAGAATAGGGCCCTATTGGTGGTGTCAGTGAGAAGAATAGGGCCCTATTGGTGGTGTCAGTGAGAAGAATAGGGCCCTATTGGTGGTGTCAGTGAGAAGAATAGGGTCCTATTGGTGGTGTCAGTGAGAAGAATAGGGCCCCATTGGTGGTGTAAGTGAGAAGAATAGGGCCCTATTGGTGGTGTCAGTGAGAAGAATAGGGCCCTATTGGTGGTGTCAGTGAGAAGAATAGGGCCCTATTGGTGGTGTCAGTGAGAAGAATAGGGCCCTATTGGTGGTGTCAGTGAGAAGAATAGGGTCCTATTGGTGGTGTCAGTGAGAAGAATAGGGCCCTATTGGTGGTGTCAGTGAGAAGAATAGGGTCCTATTGGTGGTGTCAGTGAGAAGAATAGGGTCCTATTGGTGGTGTCAGTGAGAAGAATAGGGTCCTATTGGTGGTGTCAGTGAGAAGAATAGGGTCCTATTGGTGGTGTCAGTTAGAAGAATAGGGCCCTATTGGTGGTATCAGTGGGAGGAATAGTGCTCCATCTTTGATATCAGTGGGAGGAATAGTGCCCCATCGTTGGTATCAGTGGGATATATAATGCCTCATCATTGGTGTCAGTGAGAGGAATAGTGCCCCATCATTGGTGTCAGTGGGAGCAATAGTGGCCCTATTGGTGGTGTCAATGAGAAGAATAGGGCCCTATTGGTGGTGTCAGTGAGAAGAATAGGGCCCCATTGGTGGTGTCAGTGAGAAGAATAGGGCCTCATTGGTGGTGTCAGTGAGAAGAATAGGGCCCTATTGGTGGTGTCAGTGAGAAGAATAGGGCCCTATTGGTGGTGTCAGTGAGAAGAATAGGGTCCTATTGGTGGTGTCAGTGAGAAGAATAGGGCCCTATTGGTGGTGTCAGTGAGAAGAATAGGGTCCTATTGGTGGTGTCAGTGAGAAGAATAGGGTCCTATTGGTGGTGTCAGTGAGAAGAATAGGGCCCTATTGGTGGTGTCAGTGAGAAGAATAGGGTCCTATTGGTGGTGTCAGTGGGAGGAATAGTGCTCCATCTTTGATATCAGTGGGAGGAATAGTGCCCCATCGTTGGTATCAGTGGGATATATAATGCCTCATCATTTGGTGTCAGTGAGAGGAATAGTGCCCCATCATTGGTGTCAGTGGGAGCAATAGTGGCCCTATTGGTGGTGTCAGTGAGAAGAATAGGGCCCTATTGGTGGTGTCAGTGAGAAGAATAGGGCCCTATTGGTGGTGTCAGTGGGAGGAATAGGGCCCTATTGGTGGTGTCAGTGGGAGGAATAGGGCCCTATTGGTGGTGTCAGTGGGAGGAATAGTGCCCCACCCATCATTGGAGCACAGGTGTGTCAGGAGGAAGGTGCCTCTGAAGCTGCTCTGTGAGAGGGGAGTGGTGGTGAAATCTCTCCCAGCTCCCTGGCCCCCTTTCTGGGGAGGCCATGGAGGGCAGCGGGGCTTCTCCTGCTGGAGGCTCCCAGCCATCTCCTGGGCCGTCAGGTGAACTGCCATCCTCTGCACAAGCCGATCTCTCTGCCCCTGGTGAGGATGAAGGCTTGGAGGCCATTCGGGAGCGAGTGGTGGCTGGGATTAAGGTCCTGAACAGGGAGAGGGACAAGCTCTACAAGCTGAGAGCGGAGTTGAAGCGCCTGTGAAGGCAACGTGAGGGCTTACACAGCCAGAAACGGGGATCCATGGATCCGGAAATCCAGCTGGCCAAGGTCCGTGTGGATCATCAGGAGACCATCGTGGCCATGATGGAAGGCAGAGATGGGCCCTTTAAAGAAAAATTTTGTAACGACAAGAGGTTTGCAAGGGTGACAAAGATGGAGGTGGAGGAGAAGGAGACCCCCAGTTCTGACCCCCTGCCCCCCCAGGGAGAGGTAAGCAGCCCCATGCCTTACCAAGATTCAGGAGGTATGCTGAGGGCCATCCAGGTAATGGAGTCTCCTATGCAGGGGGATCAGATGGTGTTTAACGAGGAAGACATTACTGATGATGTACCTGATAACGTGAAGCCTGCTAAGTCCCATGTTGTGGATAAAACTGTTTTTGTACCATCTAGCATCATGACTGACAATGTGCCTAATGACAATCAGGCTGCTAGTCCTGTGTGCAGCAATGTTGTGCCTGCTGAGGCTGCAATGCAGCAAGAGCCCCATACACACTATCAGTTTTCTTGCAGGTTTTTGTCTTCAGGTTTACCAAAACCATGTAGTGCAAGGGCCTGCCTGATTGCATACGAATTGAAACTCTTAAGGTTTGACCTCATATTAGATGGTTTTGGTAAACCTGAAGAGAAAAACCTGCAAGAAAACTGATAGTGTGTATGGGGCTTTACATTTAAAAAATGTTATTTCTGTGGATGGACTGCAAGTGTCAGCACAGCCCATTAACCCTTCTTTGGCTGAGTCCAAAGCTGTTTGCCCCACTGCTGCTGAGGACTCTACAGTGCAGCATCAGGAGACAGCTGGTATTGCAGCAACTGTGACTATTCCTGATGGGAATTTGAATAGTTCTGGGACTGATAACAATCACCCCAGTACCAGTGTGATGAACAATCGTCCTGCTACAGATCCTGCCATTTCAGTTCATACAGTTGATAATAATAATAATATACAGAGTGATGTGGCTTCAGTGTCAGCCCTTGGCCCTGATAAACCTACTTTTGCACAGGTGGCACACTCTGCTCCTGGTAGTCCCGCTCCCAAGCGGGGTTTTCCACTGCAAGCTGCCACCTTGAGCACCCCAAGATCTGGTCTTGGGTCTCTGGCTTCTGCTGGGGGTCCAAGATGTAATGTAGTTATCCTGAAATGGGAAGGTGGTGCCATCCCTCCAGCACGGCATGCAGTGGTGGACTTGATATTGGAGATGGGTTTTGGTGCAAATGACCTGTATGCCTTTATACACGTAGCTGGGACAAGGGACTATACGGTTAGTTTCACCAGGCCAGAGGGTCTTGACCTGTTCTGGGAGCGATATGAGGCTCAGTGCAGGCCAAGACCTGAATGGGAAGGTCTGGTCCCAGTTGCGGTTTCTCAGAGGTCAACAGTAAAAAAAATAACCATTATCCTGACCAATGAGCGTGTTCCTGCTCGGGATCTAGAGGTTTGGTTAAAGAACTATGGGGAAGTTTTGACCAAACCTAATAAAATCCATGATGAGCGTAACATCTGGACTGGGGGATGGTCGGTAACAGTCAGGTTGGCCAGGGATGGGAATGTTGTCCGTCACCTGCCCTCCTCAGCTTTCATAGGGAGGGATAGGATGACTGTTTTCTACCCTGGTCAGCCGAAGCTGTGTCACCGCTGTGGAGAAAAGGGGCACTTGAGCTCCTCCTGTTCAGCCTTGATGTGTTCAGTGTGTCGGGGTCAGGGTCATATGGCTAAGGACTGCACTAAGATGATCAGGTTCAACCTGTGCCTGCGCCTTGGCCACCCCTACAGCAGATGTCCTGAAGCCTGGCACAATATGGAGAAGGAGGTAGTAGAGGACATGTCAAGGCTGGACAGGATGGAGGGTGAGACCCCTGGTGTACCATCCTCCTCTGCGGTGACCCCCTCCCCTGGTCCTGCTCAGGATATCTCTCCAGTTCCTGTGGCCACCCCTCCTGTGTCTGTAAGTACTCCTTCTGTTTCTGTCTCTGTGTCCCCCCAGCCTACTGTACCCTCTCCTCTTGTGTCAGAACCTTCCAAGTCTGTGCCCCCCGAGTCAGTTACCCCCCAGGAGTCTACCCCTCCTGAGTCTGACTTAAAGGGATCACCCCCCCCCCCCCACCAGCGTGTACTAAAAAGGGCGCCCCTTCCTCTGTAAAGAAGTCTTGTGGAAAGACTTTAAAGAAAAAAGTAAGAGATGAGGACATCTCTGAGGCTGACCTGCGGTACCTGGAGGAGAGAAGGAAGGTTGGGAGGCGGAAGAGGCAGGCGGTGAGGACGGAACGGGGACGGGAAGCTCCAGTTCCTGTCTCCAGCCGTCATAGGTCCTCCAAGTGGGATATTTCTTCATTTGGAGCTTCTTCTGAAAGAAGTTCCGATTCTGAAATGGACTTTGAGGCGGCCTCTAGAAAGAGAGAGGCTTCTGGTGATGAGCAGCAGAGGGGAGCTAAGAAGCAATCCACCCAATAACCCAAATGGCGGTTCCCCCTCCGTTTAAAAGTGGTGACAATTAATGTTGTCAGCATTAAGTCAGTAAGAGCTCGTTCTATGGCCTTCTTTTTGTTCAGCCAATTAGATGCTGACATTTTATTTTTGCAAGAGACTAGGCTCACCTCCTTGGCAGATATTCATATGGCCAAGAGAGTGGAGGTATGGTCCATCTTACTGGTCTCTTGCGGCCGAGCCTTACGGCGGTGTGGCGGTGTTGTTTAAAACCGGCATGGTAACTGTCCGGCGGGTTATTGAGGTGGAGATTGGGAGATGTATGGTCTTAGACGTCCTTGTGGGAGGGCAGGACCTGCGCCTAATCAATGTTTATGGGCCGCACACAAAGTGGGACAGGAAATGCCTTTTTACAAGGATCAAGCCATTTCTTTTTACATCCCGGGAAGTGGTCTTTGGAGGTGACTTTAATACAGTAACTAGGCCCAAGGACAGGAAGGACTTCAAGGACAGGCTGGGATATGATGGCGTTTTTTTTAAATAGTATGGTTAGGGATGCTGGTCTTGTGGATGTGCACATTAAGCACCTCCCAGATGACACCGGGTTCACTTTTCATCGTGGTAATAGTCAGAGTAGGATAGATAGGTTTTTTTTTGAAGGAGGCCTCTGTTTTCTCGCCCCCAGTGGTGCAGGCAGTAGAGTTCTCTGATCACTGTATGCTATCTGTGGTACTGAATGCTTCAGACGCCCCTCAGAGGGGCAAGGGCATCTGGAGATTAAATTCGACTCTACTCAAGGAAGAACATGTTAGACAATCCTTTGAGGAATTCTTACAGGCACAGGTGACCATCCTGGACTTTTGTAGCAGCAAGGCTGAGTGGTGGGAGCTGACCAAAAAGAGGATCGCTAAATTCTTCAGGGGCCTAGCCAATAGAAATCAGTTTATTAAATACATGACCTACCAACGTTTACGGAGGAAGCTGGATATTCTTGTTTCGAGAGGAGGAGATCCTGGGGCAATCTCCGAAGTGAAACTCCTTCTCAGGAAGTGTCAATATGACCGGCATGCCTCTTTGGTTCTGGAGAGGGACTATGGGAAGTACCACTCGCCTGACCCTTACCAGAACTGCAAACAAGGTGTAGCTGTTAAAACGGTCGTTGGCCTTAAGGACAGTACAGGTTCCTTGACAAAGTCCAGGTCAGGGATTCTGGAGGTCGTGAGGTCCTTTTATGCCGACCTTCTTGGGAGGAAAGAGCTTGATCGTGACAAGATGGAAAGCTTTTTGGACTCTACTCCAGGTCTAAATGGTGGAGATGTTCCATTGATGAAATTGACAGAGGAGATCACAGTCGAAGAGGTGATGAGGGCAATTGAACAGCTTGCCATCAAAAAGTCACCTGGACCTGATGGCTTGACGGCTGAGTTTTACAAAGCCTTTAAGTCTATTCTGGCCCCGCATTTGGTAGAGGTTTTTAACAGTTGCCTTCCTGAGGGGCTGCTTTCCCCTTCCATGAGGCACTCGGCTGTGATTCTTCTTTCAAAGGGTAAAGATCCTTCGATAATTGAGAATTGGCGCCCCATCAGCCTTCTTAATGTCGATAGAAAGATACTGGCAAAGATATTTTTCTGGCGCCTATCGTCAGTGGCAGAGTCTTTGCTTTCTCGCCATCAGCACTGTTCGGTCCAGGGTAGGAGCACCTTCACAGCGGTTTTAGCTGTCCGGGAGGCCTTGGAGCGGTGCAGGGCTGCAGGCTGGGGAAAGTATTTGCTGACATTGGATCAGGCAAAGGCTTTTGATCGTGTTAACCATGAGTACCTGTGATTTTTGAAGGGCAGGAATGAGCAAAACAAGATGGACACCAAATCCCAGTGATTAGTGAATTTAAAAAGATGGGCTTGAGGTCACATACCTCGGGATTTTTTGAAGGTGTCAAATAATGGCATATAGATTGAAAAACCAAAAGTAATCCAATGACAATAGATAATATAATAAATATTGATTTATTTTTACATTTAATAGAAAGGAAAATGCAATTTTCCTAAAAGTTCATCATATATAACATTTAGAACTGAGTACATTTAACAACCGTTGAACTCGACATGTTTCGCTCGAAGTTGGAGCTTCTTCAGGAGTAAACCACGGTATAGTAGTACACTAGAATGAAATACACAAAATGAACAAAGGAACATCCATGAACTGCATTATACAATACATATATTGGAATATCCCCAAACGAATATAGAGTGACAACAAAATGCAAATTTTAATTGTCACTATTTCAAAGTAGTTGTTGATATATACGTCCAATATCGTTAGATCATATAGAATCAGGAAAACATAAATCTAATGAAAATAATTACATAGTATACTGAAATAACAAAATGACAGTAAACGATGTGGTCAACTAAAGCACCTACCAATAAAATGTTGGAAATAAGGGAGGTATTTTGGCAATTTAAGACCGAAATCTCAGACTGCCCTAAAGCTCCACCTGCGGAGAGGGATGGTCACAGAGGTATTCCATCTAATTGAAAATACAGCCTCACAAATGTTGTTTGTAGAGAGGCGGTGAAATCAATATTGATAATGATCCTGCCAGAAAATCATAAGGAGAAATTACTAAATTGGGACCTGTAGATGAGTAGAAATTAATTGAAAATAATATGCAGATAATATGCAATGGGTGAATTCCAAATTGGATTCACAAAAAATAAATAAAATGTATAAGTAAAAATACCTGATTGGTTGAATCATTGATTTTAGTAGAATATAAATAGCAATACTGGATCTTGCTGTTGGAAACCGCAGCAATGTCATGCAAATTTGTAGAAAGATCCTGTGCATTGAAATAGAATGATAATAGTGATGGATATCATAGTGTCAAAAAGGACCAAAGTACATATCCATCTAACAGCCAGAGTATAAGGAAAAACATACCTTCTAAAAGTAGTGGAGTACTTGATTCAAGCCGCTGAAGTAGCGGCATTCATACCAAATAAGAACCGACGGATTGCCAAACAGTCTCACAATCCCTCCGCACAAGGGAAATGACAGAGTAGTATGGCAAAATCCCGCCAATTTATACTCATCCCAGCGCGGCAAACGTCTGATGTCATTGCCGTGAGGCGGACGCATAAAGTGGGGGCCGTGTCTGGCAGCTGGACGCTGAAGGCTTGATTGTATTGGGCCGGATGAAGCTAGAACGGCCATTTTGGAAATTCCCGGATCCCTCAACATGTAATGGACATGGAGGGGAAAGACGTAGTTGGAAAACGTGATTGCCATGGAATTCAAAGAAAATGCAATGGAGTCAAAATGATGGTAGTTAAGACGGCCCAAAGCGTGACAGGTGCCAATTTGGTTAACCCCTACTGGGCTGACAAAACCTAAACCAATGATGAAAGATAGAGAAATGCCTGCCCCTCGCGTCCATACAGACCCAAATAGGAATATCTCCGAATCTAAAGGCTGGAAAACAATTATTTTAAACATAAATAAATATAAAACTGAATTTTGAATACCTTAGTTAACACCATCAATAAAGACCAAAATTGGAACCGCAGAGTTGATTAGAATCAAACCAAAATTGGTATCATAACAAGAAAATATTTTCAAGTGAAATTGGTCTCGGTGCAATCTCAGATGACCACATCAATTAGAACCTCCTAAACACATTGAGAATGTATACCAAGTGAATTAAATAAATAAATAGAAAGGTGGTGGTGTAGGCTCCAAAGCCTACTGGAACCAACCTCCTCTCCACACGTAATACACATATTTTAAAAATATATATAGTGAATCAGCGAAGCAAAAAAAAAAAAAAAAAGGGAAAAACGAAAAGTGACGATTATAGAAAAGGTTTGAAGCTTATGGCGTCATTCAAGCCTGGATGTTGAAGAGCATCCAGGTTTGAAATCCATTTTGTTTCGCGTTGTAAAATAATTTTGTCATAGTCACCACCCCGAGGATTGGGTGGAACATGTTCAAGTGCAAAAAAATGCATAGCAGAATCTTCAAAATCATGGAACAATCCCATATGTCTGCTTATTGGTGTTTTCATTCTCTTTTTGAGAACTAAGGAGACGTGGTCCCTTATACGGTGGAAAAAGGGGTGTTTGGTTTTGCCTATGTAGTAGGCTTTGCAAGTACATGTCATGATATATACTATACCTATACTCTGACAATTGACCAAAAATTTGGGTTTGTACATAATGCCATTTGGTAGCAAAATGCTCCGAGAAGCATATAAGTATCAACAGTACCCACATTTGTGACAAGGTTTTGTTCCTGTGTTTTGAAGTAAAGATTTGGCATTGGGATTATAATGACTGTGGACCAATAGGTCTTTTAATGATTTTGATCGTCTAAAAGTAATTTCGGGGTGATCCCTTAGATGTTTAGAGACTGAAGGATCCCCAGCCAAAAGATACCAATGCTTTTGAAGAATATTCCTCATTTGCTGATGCTGACCAGAGTATCTGGTTATGAGACGCACCCCTTGATTGGATCAAATTTTCAGGGGGTGATGAATTAAGGACAGTCGTTTCTGACTTTTTGCCCTATGGTAGGCCTTTCTAAGGCATTTACCACTATAGCCTCGTCTTGAAAGGCGAGTACGCAAGGCGTCGGCTTCTACCTCAAAGGTAGATTCCTCGCTACAATTCCTACGTAGGCGAAGATATTGCCCATAAGGTATGCTGGTGACCAATGGGGCTGGGTGAGAACTGCTGGCATGCAAAAGCGCATTACCAGACGAGGGTTTGCGGTATAAGGTTGTGCCTAGTAGGCCGTCTGAATCAACAGTAATTTTAATATCAAGGAATGTTAAACTTTCTTGGCTACTCTCCATGGTGAAATTAAGATTGTAATTATTAGGTGTCAATTTTTCAAAGAACAGGGAGAGGTCCTCCTTGTTTCCCGTCCATATGAAAAAGACATCGTCTATAAAACGTCGCCATAACGGTATGTAGTCAGCAAATTGTTGCATGTGATCCTGAAAAAATAAATTATGCTCCCACCCCCCCAGGTACAGGTTAGCGTAGCTTGGGGCACACTTGGTCCCCATAGCCACTCCCTGCACCTGGAGGTAGTGGGATCCCAAAAAAAGAAAAATATTGTTGGCCAAAATGAAATGCAACAAATCCAAGGCAAACTGATCATGAGCAGTCAAGACTGTGGTGCCACCCGACAGGAATCCCCCCACAACCTCCACACCCAACTGGTGGGGGATGGAATTGTAGAGGGCCACCACATCAAGGGCCACAAGTCACGCCCCCTTGGGGACCATAAGGCCATCCAATGCTCTTAAAAGGTCACTTGTATCCTGTAGATGAGATTCCAAGCCCTCTACAATGGGTCTTAAGAGATCATCCACAAATTGACTGGCTGTTTCAGTGAGACAGCCATTTCCAGATACAATGGGTCGATCTGGTGGATTGTGGATGCTTTTGTGGATTTTGGGGAGGGCATTCACCCATTGCATATTATCTGCATATTATTTTCAATTAATTTCTACTCATCTACAGGTCCCAATTTAGTAATTTCTCCTTATGATTTTCTGGCAGGATCATTATCAATATTGATTTCACCGCCTCTCTACAAACAACATTTGTGAGGCTGTATTTTCAATTAGATGGAATACCTCTGTGACCATCCCTCTCCGCAGGTGGAGCTTTAGGGCAGTCTGAGATTTCGGTCTTAAATTGCCAAAATACCTCCCTTATTTCCAACATTTTATTGGTAGGTGCTTTAGTTGACCACATCGTTTACTGTCATTTTGTTATTTCAGTATACTATGTAATTATTTTCATTAGATTTATGTTTTCCTGATTCTATATGATCTAACGATATTGGACGTATATATCAATAACTACTTTGAAATAGTGACAATTAAAATTTGCATTTTGTTGTCACTCTATATTCGTTTGGGGATATTCCAATATATGTATTGTATAATACAGTTCATGGATGTTCCTTTGTTCATTTTGTGTATTTCATTCTAGTGTACTACTATACCGTGGTTTACTCCTGAAGAAGCTCCAACTTCGAGCGAAACATGTCGAGTTCAACGGTTGTTAAATGTACTCAGTTCTAAATGTTATATATGATGAACTTTTAGGAAAATTGCATTTTCCTTTCTATTAATATAATAAATATTGATTTATTTTTACATTTATCTATTGTCATTGGATTACTTTTGGTTTTTCAATCTATATGCCATTATTTGACACCTTCAAAAAATCCTGAGGTATGTGACCTCTAGCCCATCTTTTTAAATTAACATGAGTACCTGTGGTTGCTCCTTAGTAAGTACGGTCTGCCGGGTGGTTTTGTCGATTGGCTGAAAGTCTTGTATAAGGGGGCAGAAAGCTTCCCTCTTGTTAATGGTTGGGTTGGACAGTCCTTTGAGGTTGGCTCCGGGGTGCGCCAGGGTTGTCCCCTGAGTCCCCTGCTCTATGTGTTTGCAATCGACCCCTTCATCAGGAGGCTAGAGAGCGGCATGTTGTGTGGGGTACCAGTGGGGCTCCCGGGTGAGCCGCCATTGAGGGTTGTTGCCTATGCAGACGATGTGTCGGTGATTGTCACTGGGACGGATGAAGCGGAGGAGGTGGTCTCTCTGACATCACGGTATTCTGAAGCATCAGGCTCCAAGATCAATCAGGAAAAGACTGAAGTTTTCTGGATGGGAAAGGAAGGTGAGGGGTTTGATCTCCCGGACACCTTTCCAGTGCCCCAGGAAAGAATTAAGATACTAGGCATTGAATTTGGACCCGGCGATTATGGCCTCAAAAACTGGGAAGGCAGACTGGAAATTGCCAATACTAAGGTGGTCAGCTGGAAGAGATGGAAGTTATCTATGAGGGAAAGGGTTGATCTGATTAAGACTTACCTGATTCCGATCTTCTTGTATGTCAGCTTTGTCTGCATCTTGCCAGTGTCTCTCTATGCTAGGGTCAGTAGTGTGTTCTTCCAGATGCTGTGGGGGAACAGACTGAACCCCATCAAGAGGAATGTCACCTACCTATCCAGGAGGGAGGGTGGCTTAGGTATGGTCAACCCAGTTCTTTTCTTTTCACTGCTGTTTCTCAAGTTTAACATTGGTAATATGCTTGCAGTGGAACCTCCTGGATGGGTAGGCATATTTAGATCTTGGTTTAGGCCTTTTCTATGACTTTGGGAAGAAGGTGGCCAAGTGAAGAATCGCAGGGGTCATCGTGGTCAGCTACCAGCCTATGTCGCTCCATGCCTGAAGTTACTGCGGCAGTGGTGATTGTCGGCTGAAGATCTCAGATCGGTTCCAAGGAAAGTCCTTATGAGTCGAGTCTTGAGCGAAGTCTTTCATGACCCACTGGCCTTAAGGGATTGCCCGGGCCCAGTTTTGAGGGCGGGGTTAAGACTGATTAATTTGGATAGAGTACCCCCTAAATTTAGGGATCTGGCCTGGTTGTGCTTCCATGGGAAGCTCTATGTTCGGGGCAATTTGAAATTCCGCAGTGGGATGGATCGTAGCTGTCCTCGGGAGGAGTGTGCAGATGAGGAGGAGACTATGGACCATTTTCTGCTTCATTGCCCTTTTAACATAGAGGTGTACAAACAGGTGGGGCGGGCCCTCGGTGTCCCTTTCCTCTCCAGGCTGGGTTATGCTGAGTGGGTGTACGGAGCATTCAATACCGGTGGAGTTTTTTGTTTGGATACACTTTTTTTAGTTAGCCTAGTAGTCCGTTATTTCACCTGGAATGCACGGTGTCAGGTCAGCATTCGGCAAAAACTCCTTCCTGTTGAGGTGGTGGTGTATGACATTTTGCATGAGGTGGGGAAGATTCGGGAGCTTGAGAGAGACAAGCGGGGTCAGGGGGCTTGGTTGAAGGCGTGGAGGGGTTTCAAGCCTCCCTGACTACCAGGAGTCTCTTTCCCGGGTGTGGCTGTCTGTCTCTTATCACTCTAGATTATCAGTATTTTTGATGAATTTTTGATAAATGGCTGCGTACATAGGTGATGGGTTGTGCCTCTTAGGCCCTCTCTGCTGCTTTATGTAGATAGTTTTCTAGGGATGTTTTTGGTAGTGGATTATGTATATATTGTATATATTCTGAACATGGATGTGTATTCCTTTGTTTTCTGTTGAAGTTTTGTACTATGGTTTTGTTTTTTACTTTTGTATAAAATCGGTTGCTTGATTCTTTTCAATAAAAGATCAATAGTGCTCCATTGTTGGTATCAATGGGAGAAATGGTGACCCATCATTGGTTGAATGGGAGAAGTAGTGTGCCACTGTTGGTGTCAGTGGCAGGAACTATGCCCCACTGTTGCTGACTGTGGGGGGTATAATGCCCCATGGCCTGGATAAAAGCAAGCAAAGGGCCGCAGTTTGGAGACCACTGGTCTAGGGGGAGCAGAAAAAAAACAACTTTACTTATCTTATTCATCACTCCTCCAGTAGATGGCGCTCTTCTCTTCTCTCTGACGTCCTCAATTACGTACAATGAAGAACTACTGGTCCTGCATTGTACGTGATGATGTCACAATGCCTATGACCAATGGAGCCCCGAAGAGAAGTGGCTTCAGAGGAGAGGACGTTCAGCTGGGATGAAGAGTGTGGAAGAAAAGTATGAGGTAAGTGTGAATGCTTTATATCATCCTCCTAACAAAACAAGCATTTAACCCTTGCAGTGACGGGGAGCCCCACTCCGAGGATCTTTTTTTTTTCTGGAGTTCAGCTTTAGGGGCCTCTGACATTTCTCTGACACTTTCCTTAGACTTGTTCTGTGGTCAGTGATTCAAAAATGCATAGCAGCCAGGCAAGTAGCATTTCTAGTAGCTGGTCAGCAATAGTGGCAGCTTTTGTATTTCTTTATAACTGAACTCCAGGCAGCCAGCTAAATACAAATGACGGAGCTGTTTTACCTGCCAAATGCTTTGCATTTCTGTCCATCCAGTCCTGGGAGTTAAACAGCTCTGCCACACAGCCCAGCCCTGGCTGACAAGGGAGGAGACATGATTTTGCTCTGCCAGGGCCGGGACAAGGGGTGGGCAAGAGATACAGATGCCCTAGGTGCCATAGGCGTGCGCACAGGGTGTGCCCAGGCACACCCTAATCACCCTGTGCAGCACAGATTTCCCCTACTGCCCCATCTTTCTCCCCCCCCCCCCCCGCAGGCTGCCAGCTTCCCTCCTCTCCTATCGGCTGTTGCTGCTGGGATGTTTTAGGAGTGGGGAAGGGGCCAGTAAATATGTCATTTACCGGCCCCTTCCCTTTCTGAATGAACATCGTGGGCGATCGGTAGTGTGTGTTTGGGCTTTGGGGTACACACCCTAATGCAATAGGCTGCACACACCTATGCTTGGCGCAGTGAAGCAAGGGGGCAAGGAATGGACGTAGGGCGGTACACCCATTCTAAAGCATGTATTAACAGTGGGGGAGGGGTGTGCAATTCCGGATCTTTGCCCTGGGCACCGGATGACCCTGTCCTGGAACTGTACTCTGCTGCAGTTCAGTAACACCTACATGCCCTGTTCCTCCCCTAGCCTGTGACTGGACAGTGAAAGAAGAAGCAGCTTGCTAATGAGTTCTGCTCTCTGTCTCTCTGCTCTCTCCATCTATCAAAATGATGCTTGCACTGCAACAAAACCAATTGACTTATTCTGCTGCTTGGTCTTTCCCCAGTCTGAGCTCTGCTGTACAGGGGCTGCAAAAGGCTGACACTAAATTAATCTACATGATAGCCAGGGAGCTGGCCTTTTCAAAAGGTGAAGCCAGAGATTTTCACGAATTCACTGAAAGTGCTGCCATTAATTCCTGGAGTGCATCAGCAAACAAGAGGATTAGGAGGCCTTCCGGGATAAGAGGGGAATGGGTTTGATTTACCAGCTAAGTGACCGTCCCCTGACGTCTTACATAATCTATGGCAGCTGGAAGGTTCTCAATGATTTCCGGCTACGGAGAGGCCATTGTCTGGCTTGTGCCGCACATTTCCGAGAGTCCCAGCCGTCCTCATTGACCGCCTCCAGCTACAGATGGCCTCTTATCTTGTCTGGATAGGTCCCAGTTACATGTACGCCTGATAAGTCAAATAAGTCTCTTGGGGCCTCATTTCTGTCTGGGGATGGTAAACGGTCACAGAGTGTATTCATACCAATAAAAGAAGGCTACCAAAATATAGAAACATGGAGCTATGCTATACCATTCATTTGGTATGTAGCCATTTGGTCTGTCACATGCTTTACCTGTAGACAGTTCTGGTCTCTAGCCGATCACAGACCTTACATGTAGACAGTTCTGGTCCCTCGCGCCGATCGCAGACCTTACATGTAGACAGTTCTGGTCTCTAGGCAATCACAGACCTTACATGTAGACAGTTCTGGTCTCTAGGCAATCACAGACCTTACATGTAGACAGTTCTGATCTCTAGCCGATCACAGACCTTACATGTAGACAGTTCTGGTCTCTAGCCAATCACAGACCTTACATGTAGACAGTTCTGCTCTCTAGCCGATCACAGACCTTACATGTAGACAGTTCTGCTCTCTAGCTGATCACAGACCTTACATGTAGACAGTTCTGCTCTCTAGCTGATCACAGACCTTACATGTAGACAGTTCTGCTCTCTAGCTGATCACAGACCTTACATGTAGACAGTTCTGGTCCCTCGCGCTGATCACAGACCTTACATGTAGACAGTTCTGGTCTCCAGGCATTCACAGACCTTACATGTAGACAGTTCTGGTCCCTCGCGCCGATCACAGACCTTACATGTAGACAGTTCTGGTCTCCAGGCATTCACAGACCTTACATGTAGACAGTTCTGGTCTCTAGCTGATCACAGACCTTACATGTAGACAGTTCTGGTCTCTAGCTGATCACAGACCTTACATGTAGACAGTTCTGGTCTCTAGCTGATCACAGACCTTACATGTAGACAGTTCTGGTCTCTAGCTGATCACAGACCTTACATGTAGACAGTTCTGCTCTCTAGCCAATCACAGACCTTACATGTAGACAGTTTTGGTCTCTAGGCAATCACTGACCTTACATGTAGACAGTTCTGATCTCTGGCCATTCACAGACCTTACATGTAGACAGTTCTGGTCTCTAGCTGATCACAGACCTTACATGTAGACAGTTCTGGTCTCTAGCTGATCACAGACCTTACATGTAGACAGTTCTGGTCTCTAGCTGATCACAGACCTTACATGTAGACAGTGCTGGTCTCTAGCCGATCACAGACCTTACATGTAGACAGTGCTGGTCTCTAGCTGATCACAGACCTTACATGTAGACAGTTCTGCTCTCTAGCCGATCACAGACCTTACATGTAGACAGTTCTGCTCTCTAGCTGATCACAGACCTTACATGTAGACAGTTCTGCTCTCTAGCTGATCACAGACCTTACATGTAGACAGTTCTGCTCTCTAGCTGATCACAGACCTTACATGTAGACAGTTCTGCTCTCTAGCTGATCACAGACTTTACATGTAGACAGTTCTGGTCCCTCGCGCTGATCACAGACCTTACATGTAGACAGTTCTGGTCTCCAGGCATTCACAGACCTTACATGTAGACAGTTCTGGTCCCTCGCGCCGATCACAGACCTTACATGTAGACAGTTCTGGTCTCCAGGCATTCACAGACCTTACATGTAGACAGTTCTGGTCTCTAGCTGATCACAGACCTTACATGTAGACAGTTCTGGTCTCTAGCTGATCACAGACCTTACATGTAGACAGTTCTGCTCTCTAGCCAATCACAGACCTTACATGTAGACAGTTTTGGTCTCTAGGCAATCACTGACCTTACATGTAGACAGTTCTGATCTCTGGCCATTCACAGACCTTACATGTAGACAGTTCTGGTCTCTAGCTGATCACAGACCTTACATGTAGACAGTTCTGGTCTCTAGCTGATCACAGACCTTACATGTAGACAGTTCTGGTCTCTAGCTGATCACAGACCTTACATGTAGACAGTGCTGGTCTCTAGCCGATCACAGACCTTACATGTAGACAGTGCTGGTCTCTAGCTGATCACAGACCTTACATGTAGACAGTTCTGCTCTCTAGCTGATCACAACCCTTACATGTAGACAGTTCTGGTCTCTAGCAGATCACAGACCTTACATGTAGACAGTTCTGGTCTCTAGCCGATCACAGACCTTACATGTAGACAGTTCTGGTCTCTAGCCGATCACAGACCTTACATGTAGACAGTTCTGGTCTCTAGCCGATCACAGACCTTACATGTAGACAGTTCTGGTCTCTAGCCGATCACAGACCTTACATGTAGACAGTTCTGGTCTCTAGCCGATCACAGACCTTACATGTAGACAGTTCTGGTCTCTAGCCGATCACAGACCTTACATGTAGACAGTTCTGGTCTCTAGCCGATCACAGACCTTACATGTAGACAG
Source organism: Rana muscosa (assembly GCA_029206835.1). Lineage (NCBI taxonomy): Eukaryota > Metazoa > Chordata > Amphibia > Anura > Ranidae > Rana > Rana muscosa. The sequence goes on along the minus strand of CM055118.1, from coordinate 323,806,409 downwards.
TTTTGGTCTCTAGCTGATCACAGACCTTACATGTAGACAGTTCTGCTCTCTAGCTGATCACAGACCTTACATGTAGACAGTTCTGGTCCCTCGCGCTGATCACAGACCTTACATGTAGACAGTTCTGGTCTCCAGGCATTCACAGACCTTACATGTAGACAGTTCTGATCTCTGGCCAATCACAGACCTTACATGTAGACAGTTCTGGTCCCTCGCACCGATCGCAGACCTTACATGTAGACAGTTCTGATCTCTGGCCATTCACAGACCTTACATGTAGACAGTTCTGGTCTCTAGCTGATCACAGACCTTACATGTAGACAATTCTGATCTCTAGCTGATCACAGACCTTACATGTAGACAGTTCTGCTCGCTAGCCAATCACAGACCTTACATGTAGACAGTTTTGGTCTCTAGGCAATCACTGACCTTACATGTAGACAGTTCTGATCTCTGGCCATTCACAGACCTTACATGTAGACAGTTCTGGTCTCTAGCTGATCACAGACCTTACATGTAGACAGTTCTGGTCTCTAGCTGATCACAGACCTTACATGTAGACAGTTCTGGTCTCTAGCTGATCACAGACCTTACATGTAGACAGTTCTGGTCTCTAGCTGATCACAGACCTTACATGTAGACAGTTCTGGTCTCTAGCTGATCACAGACCTTACATGTAGACAGTTCTGGTCTCTAGCTGATCACAGACCTTACATGTAGACAGTTCTGATCTCTGGCCATTCACAGACCTTACATGTAGACAGTTCTGATCTCTGGCCATTCACAGACCTTACATGTAGACAGTTCTGGTCTCTAGCTGATCACAGACCTTACATGTAGACAGTTCTGGTCTCTAGCTGATCACAGACCTTACATGTAGACAGTTCTGATCTCTGGCCATTCACAGACCTTACATGTAGACAGTTCTGGTCTCTAGCTGATCACAGACCTTACATGTAGACAGTTCTGGTCTCTAGCTGATCACAGACCTTACATGTAGACAGTTCTGATTTCTGGCCAATCACAGACCTTACATGTAGACAGTTCTGATTTCTGGCCAATCACAGACCTTACATGTAGACAGTTCTGATCTCTAGGCAATCACTGACCTTGTAGACAGTTCTGATCACTGGCCAATCACAGACCTTACATGTAGACAGTTCTGGTCTCTAGGCAATCACAGACCTTACATGTAGACAGTTCTGGTCTCTAGCCAATCACAGACCTTACATGTAGACAGTTCTGGTCTCTAGCCAATCACAGACCTTACATGTAGACAGTTCTGGTCTCTAGCTGATCACAGACCTTACATGTAGACAGTTATGATCTCTAGCTGATCACAGACCTTACATGTAGACAGTTCTGGTCTCTAGGCAATCACAGACCTTACATGTAGACAGTTCTGCTCTCTAGCCAATCACAGACCTTACATGTAGACAGTTCTGGTCTCTAGTCCCCATACATGGCGTGAATTTTGACCAGTTCCTGATAAACAGTCCAAAATTAATCCAGTGGGTAGCCCTGTTGGCCTCCTCCCGTTTGGCATCTTTTGACTAAAAAATTTAAGTAACCTGGTGGAAAGTAGATTTCGAACAGCACCTGCATCCAATCAGATGCAGGCACTGTTTGGGTATTTTGACAGCTGGTGGGGCCAGCTATCAAAATACAGTATCCGCAGTGGGTGAATCGTCCATCTGCAATGTGTAGATTTTGTATATGTGTTTCTATATGTGTATGGCAAGCTTAGTGGACTTAGAAGGCTAGTTATGGGGTGGGGGCAAATTTGTGCAAATTATTGAACTCGCCATTTAACCCCTACACTTCGTGATTTATTTGATCAGGCTTTGAAGGTATCAATAGCCAATCCAGGTAGACCCTCAATGAACACTACTGTATCTGCAATCAATCACTTAATTTCAAGTTGGGGTTATGAATCACAGCTAGAACTTTGTATTAGATTGTAGAAGAAGAGTCCTTCTTGTGCTGTAGATAAGACAAGTGAGCTGAACCCTTGCATGCTCTCCAGAAGACTTGTGAATTCATTCTTGGGCAGCGCAAGCACCATTGCCACCTGTTCTGGAAAGGAGATATACCCAGCCATGGACTCCTGGATCTAGGCCTAATTCTTCTCAGCGTTCCTCATCTGTTGAGAGATGTCAGCATACATAACTCCAACTTTCTTCTTCTCCGCTATGGGATTCTGTGAATTCTTAAAGGGTCAGTTTACCTTAATTACAGGTGGAGCCTGGTGGGCTGATTCACCCCATGGCTTCCTAGGCCTGTGCCGAGGGGCTTGTCTGGATGGCATCACTATGACATCAGCTTGAGATGCTTCAGAATTTATTGGCTTCCTTCTGACCTGCTTTGGACTTGCTTCAAGCATATAATGCATTTCCATAGATTCGTATGGGAATGCAAAATCCATCTGACTTAATCAAAAGCCACTCAGCCCCGGCCCTTACATGCTTTGGATACGCCACACGTAAAATCTGCTGCCATAATTCTGACTTCTCTCCTGTTCCCGTCCACCTGGGAGTTTTGGGTGTTCCCTCCCATTTTTGTGTGTCCCAGCTCCACCTACTCAAAGGAAATGGGCCGCACACCGATGACACCTTTCAGTTAGCTTTATGGAACAAGCAAGCACCATACAGCACACACTGCTGGGATTCAACCAGAGGCCATTCCTTTTAAAGTGGTTCACCCTTGGCAGGGCTTATTCGTGAAGAAAGGGGTAGTATTTCTATGTGCACATTTAAACTGCTGAGTGTATTTGATCTGCTTTCTGCTTGGCTGCCATATCCTCATGATTAAGATCTGCCAAACGTGAAACACGCTAGAGGGGTGGCCTCGGGCGGAAGGAGTGTGCCGTTTTCTGCTTGTTTGTTCAATAAAGCTAACTGGAAGACGTCTTTGGTTTTATGAAAGTAAATGGGAGTGACCTGCGAGTGGGGATGGGGAAGTAAATGGGAGTGAGGGGGTGCACAGGGCAGGGTGCATTATACTTTAGGGATGGGGATGGGGAAGTAAATGGGAGTGAGGGAGTGCACAAGGCAGGGTGCATTATATTTTGGGGATGGAAAGGTGACCTGCAAGTGGGGATGGGGAAGTACATTGGCGTGAGGGAGTGCACAAGGCAGGGTGCATTATACTTTGGGGATGGGGAGGTGACCTGTAAGTGGGGATGGGGAAGTAAATGGGAGTGAGGGGGTGCACAGAGCAGGGTGAATTATACTTTGGGGATGGGGCGATGACCTGTAAGTGGGGATGGGGAAGTAAATGGGAGTGAGGGGGTGCACAGGGCAGGGTGTATTATACTTTGGGGATGGAAAGGTGACCTGTAAGTGGGGATGGGGAAGTAAATGGGAGTGAGGGGGTGCACAAGGCAGGGTGCATTATACTTTGGGGATGGAGAGGTGACCTGTAAGTGGGGATGGGGAAGTAAATGGGAGTGAGGGGGTGCACAGGGGAGGGTGCATTATACTTTGGGGATGGAGAGGTTACCTGTAAGTGGGGATGGGGAAGTAAATGGGAGTGAGGGGGTGCACAGGACAGGGTGCATTATACTTTGGGGATGGAGATGTGACCTGTAAGTGGGGATGGGGAAGTAAATGGGAGTGAGGGGGTGCACAGGGCAGGGTGCATTATACTTTGGGGATGGGGAGGTGACCTGTAAGTGGGGATGGGGAAGTAAATGGGAGTGAGGGGGTGCACAGGGCAGGGTGCATTATACTTTGGGGATGGGGAGGTGACCTGTAAGTGGGGATGGGGAAGTAAATGGGAGTGAGGGAGTGCACAGGGCAGGGTGTATTATACTTTGGGGATGGAAAGGTGACCTGTAAGTGGGGATGGGGAAGTAAATGGGAGTGAGGGGGTGCACAAGGCAGGGTGCATTATACTTTGGGGATGGGGAGGTGACCTGTAAGTGGGGATGGGGAAGTAAATGGGAGTGAGGGGGTGCACAGAGCAGGGTGAATTATACTTTGGGGATGGGGCGATGACCTGTAAGTGGGGATGGGGAAGTAAATGGGAGTGAGGGGGTGCACAAGGCAGGGTGCATTATACTTTGGGGATGGGGAGGTGACCTGTAAGTGGGGATGGGGAAGTAAATGGGAGTGAGGGGGTGCACAGAGCAGGGTGAATTATACTTTGGGGATGGGGAGGTGACCTGTAAGTGGGGATGGGGAAGTAAATGGGAGTGAGGGGGTGCACAGGGCAGGGTGCATTATACTTTGGGGATGGGGAGGTGACCTGTAAGTGGGGATGGGGAAGTAAATGGGAGTGAGGGAGTGCACAGGGCAGGGTGTATTATACTTTGGGGATGGAAAGGTGACCTGTAAGTGGGGATGGGGAAGTAAATGGGAGTGAGGGGGTGCACAAGGCAGGGTGCATTATACTTTGGGGATGGGGAGGTGACCTGTAAGTGGGGATGGGGAAGTAAATGAGAGTGAGGGGGTGCACAAGGCAGGGTGCATTATATTTTGGGGATGGAAAGGTGACCTGCAAGTGGGGATGGGGAAGTAAATGAGAGTGAGGGAGTGCACAAGGCAGGGTGCATTATACTTTGGGGATGGGGAGGTGACCTGTAAGTGGGGATGGGGAAGTAAATGGGAGTGAGGGGGTGCACAGAGCAGGGTGAATTATACTTTGGGGATGGGCCGATGACCTGTAAGTGGGGATGGGGAAGTAAATGGGAGTGAGGGGGTGCACAGAGCAGGGTGAATTATACTTTGGGGATGGGGCGATGACCTGTAAGTGGGGATGAGGAAGTAAATGGGAGTGAGGGGGTGCACAGGGCAGGGTGCATTATACTTTAGGGATAGGGATGTGACTTGCAAGTGGGGATGGGGAAGTAAATGGGAGTGAGGGGGAGCACAGGGCAGGGTGCATTATACTTTGGGGATGGGAATGTGACCTGCAAGTGGGGATGGGGAAGTAAATGGGAGTGAGGGAGTGCACAGGGCAGGGTGCATTATACTTTGGGGATGGAGAGGTGACCTGTAAGTGGGGATGGGGAAGTAAATGGGAGTGAGGGGGTGCACAGGGGAGGGTGCATTATACTTTGGGGATGGAGAGGTTACCTGTAAGTGGGGATGGGGAAGTAAATGGGAGTGAGGGGGTGCACAGGACAGGGTGCATTATACTTTGGGGATGGAGATGTGACCTGTAAGTGGGGATGGGGAAGTAAATGGGAGTGAGGGGGTGCACAGGGCAGGGTGCATTATACTTTGGGGATGGGGAGGTGACCTGTAAGTGGGGATGGGGAAGTAAATGGGAGTGAGGGGGTGCACAGGGCAGGGTGCATTATACTTTGGGGATGGGGAGGTGACCTGTAAGTGGGGATGGGGAAGTAAATGGGAGTGAGGGAGTGCACAGGGCAGGGTGTATTATACTTTGGGGATGGAAAGGTGACCTGTAAGTGGGGATGGGGAAGTAAATGGGAGTGAGGGGGTGCACAAGGCAGGGTGCATTATACTTTGGGGATGGGGAGGTGACCTGTAAGTGGGGATGGGGAAGTAAATGGGAGTGAGGGGGTGCACAGAGCAGGGTGAATTATACTTTGGGGATGGGGCGATGACCTGTAAGTGGGGATGGGGAAGTAAATGGGAGTGAGGGGGTGCACAGGGCAGGGTGCATTATACTTTGGGGATGGAGAGGTGACCTGTAAGTGGGGATGGGGAAGTAAATGGGAGTGAGGGGGTGCACAGGACAGGGTGCATTATACTTTGGGGATGGAGATGTGACCTGTAAGTGGGGATGGGGAAGTAAATGGGAGTGAGGGGGTGCACAGGGCAGGGTGCATTATACTTTGGGGATGGGGAGGTGACCTGTAAGTGGGGATGGGGAAGTAAATGGGAGTGAGGGAGTGCACAGGGCAGGGTGTATTATACTTTGGGGATGGAAAGGTGACCTGTAAGTGGGGATGGGGAAGTAAATGGGAGTGAGGGGGTGCACAAGGCAGGGTGCATTATACTTTGGGGATGGGGAGGTGACCTGTAAGTGGGGATGGGGAAGTAAATGGGAGTGAGGGGGTGCACAGAGCAGGGTGAATTATACTTTGGGGATGGGGCGATGACCTGTAAGTGGGGATGGGGAAGTAAATGGGAGTGAGGGGGTGCACAGGGCAGGGTGCATTATACTTTGGGGATGGAGAGGTGACCTGTAAGTGGGGATGGGGAAGTAAATGGGAGTGAGGGGGTGCACAGGGCAGGGTGCATTATACTTTGGGGATGGAGAGGTGACCTGTAAGTGGGGATGGGGAAGTAAATGGGAGTGAGGGGGTGCACAGGACAGGGTGCATTATACTTTGGGGATGGAGAGGTGACCTGTAAGTGGGGATGGGGAAGTAAATGGGAGTGAGGGGGTGCACAGGGGAGGGTGCATTATACTTTGGGGATGGAGAGGTTACCTGTAAGTGGGGATGGGGAAGTAAATGGGAGTGAGGGGGTGCACAGGACAGGGTGCATTATACTTTGGGGATGGAGATGTGACCTGTAAGTGGGGATGGGGAAGTAAATGGGAGTGAGGGGGTGCACAGGGCAGGGTGCATTATACTTTGGGGATGGGGAGGTGACCTGTAAGTGGGGATGGGGAAGTAAATGGGAGTGAGGGGGTGCACAGGGCAGGGTGCATTATACTTTGGGGATGGGGAGGTGACCTGTAAGTGGGGATGGGGAAGTAAATGGGAGTGAGGGGGTGCACAGAGCAGGGTGAATTATACTTTGGGGATGGGGCGATGACCTGTAAGTGGGGATGAGGAAGTAAATGGGAGTGAGGGGGTGCACAGGGCAGGGTGCATTATACTTTAGGGATAGGGATGTGACTTGCAAGTGGGGATGGGGAAGTAAATGGGAGTGAGGGGGAGCACAGGGCAGGGTGCATTATACTTTGGGGATGGGGAGGTGACCTGTAAGTGGGGATGGGGAAGTAAATGGGAGTGAGGGGGAGCACAGGGCAGGGTGCATTATACTTTAGGGATGGGGAGGTGACCTGTAAGTGGGGATGGGGAAGTAAATGGGAGTGAGGGGGTGCACAGAGCAGGGTGAATTATACTTTGGGGATGGGGCGATGACCTGTAAGTGGGGATGAGGAAGTAAATGGGAGTGAGGGGGTGCACAGGGCAGGGTGCATTATACTTTGGGGATAGGGATGTGACTTGCAAGTGGGGATGGGGAAGTAAATGGGAGTGAGGGGGAGCACAGGGCAGGGTGCATTATACTTTGGGGATGGGGAGGTGACCTGTAAGTGGGGATGGGGAAGTAAATGGGAGTGAGGGGGAGCACAGGGCAGGGTGCATTATACTTTAGGGATGGGGAGGTGACCTGTAAGTGGGGATGGGGAAGTAAATGGGAGTGAGGGGGTGCACAGAGCAGGGTGAATTATACTTTGGGGATGGGGAGGTGACCTGTAAGTGGGGATGAGGAAGTAAATGGGAGTGAGGGGGTGCACAGGGCAGGGTGCATTATACTTTGGGGATGGGGAGGTGACCTGTAAGTGGGGATGGGGAAGTAAATGGGAGTGAGGGGGAGCACAGGGCAGGGTGCATTATACTTTAGGGATAGGGATGTGACTTGCAAGTGGGGATGGGGAAGTAAATGGGAGTGAGGGGGAGCACAGGGCAGGGTGCATTATACTTTGGGGATGGGGAGGTGACCTGTAAGTGGGGATGGGGAAGTAAATGGGAGTGAGGGGGAGCACAGGGGAGGGTGCATTATACTTTAGGGATAGGGATGTGACTTGCAAGTGGGGATGGGGAAGTAAATGGGAGTGAGGGGGTGCACAGGACAGGGTGCATTATACTTTGGGGATGGGGAGGTGACCTGCAAGTGGAGATGGGGAAGTAAATGAAGTAGGAAGTAGGTACTGACCATGGATGATACCTAATCAAAGATGGCTTGGTTCTTCTGCAGAGAAAAGCAGATGAAGGCACTCTTAGTGATGTTATATGATATAAAAATCTGGTGAGTGATTTAACACATCTAAAATATAGGTTTTATGTGGTGACCTTTTAATTTTCGCAGCATACCATGTGAACTGTGCAGGTGCCATTTTGGGTGCTTAGAGCTCCTGATTTCATGCAGGCACCAAGTCTACTGATTTTCCACTGCTGATTACCCTGCACAGCCTGTGGATTACGGCAGTATACATTACAAATGCAAAAGCAGTTCCCTGTGATTTTGTGACTAGCACTCTTTAAATCTGACCTCCCAGCAGGAAACTCCAATAAACACGATTGTGTATTTATATTGAAAAAATTATAATCTGATCTCCAGCCTTCCCTGCAACCTTGCTTAGTTGTATCGGCTCCTCTCCAGTACTGAAATGTATAAATCTGACTTGCCATCAATGGGACGGAAGGGCAGCACTAGGGGCCAACCAGATGTCCTGCATTACCATGTGCTGAAACATGCTGACAGAAGAAGAGAGCAGAGAGATGACCTCAGTCTACTGCTGCTGCTCCTTCACTGTCCAGTCACAGGCTGGGGGGTGGGCAGGTGACCGAGGTTGTGTAGCTTAACTGTAACAGAGAAAGGTCTAGCTTGGTTGTGTGGCAGCACTGGCAGAGCTGTGTAAATCTCAGAAACGGATGGATAGAAACTCAAATCCTTTGGCAGGTAACACAGCTCTTGTAGATACATTTCAATTGGGCATTTAGCCATATATCTAGAATTCGGCACAAAAACCTCCCTTTAAATCTATTCCTCAATAGCCACAAGAGATACCAATCTACTTTTGATGCACCAAATGCCTATGAAAACCCAGATATTACCTTATAAATGTATCAGTGACACCATCACTGTGCTGTACATAGCCTGAGCAGAGCTGTGGGAGGGACCCAGCAGGCCCCGCCCACTACAGAACACTACAGGAAGGGGCGTAGACCAGACCAGTCACCCTGCACAAGGAAAGAGAGCAGCAGTGACTGGTCTTTATTCCAGGAAGCCTCTCATTGGATCACTGCACAGATCTGGAAGAAATACACCAAGGTAAGAACTCACTAGACATGTGCGGTTCGTTTCGTTCCGAATTAAAATTCGGATGAATATTTTTGTTATTGGGAAATTCGGATGTATCTGAATTTCCAAATTAGAATACTACTGAATTTAAACGAATCCGAAATAGCGAAATTTGAATTTGAATCGTTTTCTAAATACTTTTCTAATTCAAATGGTTTTCTAATTCGAAAGCTTTTCGAATTCTAATGCCCTGTACACACGGTCGGTTTTTCCAATGAAAAAAGTCCGATGGAAAAAACGATCGTGTGTGGGCCCCATCGGACTTTTTTCCATCGGTGTTAAAAAATAGAACATGTTTTAAATTTTTCCGATGGGAAAAAAAACCGATAGGAATTTCCGATCGTCTGTGTGGAACTCCAACGGAGAAAAAACCCACGCATGCTCAGAATCAAGTCGACGCATGCTCAGAAGCATTGAACTTCATTTTTCTCGGCTCGTCGGAGTGTTTTACGTCACCGCGTTTTGGACGGTCGGAATTTTGTCTGATGGTGTGTAGGCAAGACTGATGGAAGTCAGCTTCATCGGAAAATTCCATCGGATTTTATTCCATCGGAAATCCGATCGTGTGTACAGGGCATAATAGTTTTTAAATTGTAATACGACAACTTTTTGAATTTGAATAGTTTTCCAATTTCCAAAGAGAGTAAAATAGAATAGAAAACAAAGGAATAGAATAGAAAAAAATATATATATTTTACAGGTTAAAGCTGAACCAAAGAAATCTAATCTGAGCCGTGTTTCGTTTATTCGTTTTCGAATCGATTCGAAAAGTTTTCGAATCGTTTTCGAATTCAAATAGTTTTACAATTTCCAAAAAGAATAAAATAAAATAGAAAACAAAGGAACAGAATAGAAAATATATATATATATATATATATATATATATATATATATATATATATATATATATATATATATATATAATTTTTTCTATTCTATTCCTTTATTTTCTATTTTATTTTTTATTTTTTGGGGAAATTGTAAAACTATTCGAATTCGAAAACTTTTCGAATCGATGTGAAAACGAATAAACGAAACACGGCTCTGACTATATTTCTTTGGCCCGGAGTTCAGCTTTAACCCGTAAAGAAATGGGTGTCCTCCATCTTCCCATGTGAACGGGTTCAGGGATCGGGGCTTTGGGTTTTCCTGGGAGTATGGAGTTTTACACAGGGAGGGGCAGAAGGGGAGATGGATGATCCAATTGGTTTCCCAGCAAGTAATGAAATGCGTTGACATGCAGTGATCCAGAAAGAGCGAAGTACATAGAGGGGAGATGAAGAAAAAGTGAGATCGGCAGAGGAGCTGACGGGACACGGTACAGGGAGAGGAGGAGGGGGGTGCTGGACAAACACGCACAGAGGAGACAGGTGCTGACACGGGAGATCTGCACAGGGGGGGGCGCACACAGGAGGGATGCTGCTACTGATGCTCGTTACATAGCCCAGCTGTGCGCCAAGGTGGACGCCATGCAGGTATGACCATGGACTGGTGCTGCGGGCACAAATCTTCAGATTGATACATTTCAGACACCATGGCTCACATTAATGCCTCCAAAATTTATACTCTCACATTTTTATTTTTTCCTATATTTTGTTTTCTTTTCCATATATATATTTTTTTTTTTCTATTTTTTTTTTTTTTTTTTTTTTTTTTTACTATTCATTTAAAAAAAATGAGGGCAGTAATTGTAAAAATGTCATTTTACAACAAGTCTGCTAAAAAAAAAAAAAAAAAAAACTAAAATTACATTCATGTTAACATTTGAGGGTTTGTCTTTTGGAAGCACCAGTGTGATCAGACTTGTAAAATTCTGAAAGTCCCGCACTTAGGAAAATGTGTCAGATAAATTAAATCACATCCTATGTGCCGTGAGGGGGTGGTGGTGGGGGGAGCATAACTCAAATACGCTCAGCATTCGCAATGCAGACCGCGGAGTGCAAGACCTGGTTTTATGCAATGTGGCACCTCTATAACGGGGAAGTGTTGCACACGTTATGTTTAAGGATGCAAAATACGAATGAATTTAGAAGAAAGTATTTCACAATTTCATTGAAATTTTGTTATTTTTGAAAATTAAAATGTGCTAAAAAAAATTAAAAAATTTTAATAGGTTTTTTTTTTTGGGGGGGGGGGGTGATATTTAGATTGGTTTAGCTTCTTTTATTAATTTTAATAATGTTTTTGTGTGTCCGTTTTTTTTTTTTTTTTTGTGTGTGTATATTTGATCGCTAGGTAAAATTTAGAGGGTGTTTTTTTATTGTATGTGTTAGGTATTTAGAACATTTAAGTTTATTTAATTTACTGTTATTTAAAGTTGTGATTTTTTATTTTTTTTTGTGTATATTTGATCGCTAGGTGAAATTTAGAGGGTGTTTTTTTTGTTGTGTGTGTGTTGGGTATTTAGAACATTTAAGTTTATTTTATTTACTGTTATTTATAGTTGTGATTTTTTTTTTGTGTGTGTATATTTGAATGTTGTTTGTGTACTGTCACTTTACATTTCTTTTTATTTTTTTATTGTGTATTTGATCGCTTGGTGAAAATTTTTAGTGTTTTTTTGTTTGTGTGTGTGTGTGTGTGTGTTGGGTATTTAGAACATTTTAGTTTATTTCATTTACTGTTATTTATAGTTGTGATTTTTTTTGTGTATGTATATTTGAATGTTGTTTGTGTACTGTCACTTTACATTTTTTTTATTTTTTATTGTGTATTTGATCGATTGGTGAAAATTTTGAGTGTTTTTTTGTTGTGTGTGTGTGTTGGGTGTTTAGAATATTTTAGTTTATTTCCTTCACTGTTTTTTTTTTTTTGTTTGTGTATTTGATCGCTTGGTGAAATTTAGAGGGTGTTTTTTGTTGAAAGAATGTGTGTGTGGGTGGAGTTATTTATTATTTTTATACAGGATTTATATAGCACCAACAGTTTACGCAGCACTTTACAATGTAGTGGGGGGACAGTACAATTACAATACAGTTCAATACAGAAGGGACAGTTTTAGTTTATTTCATTTACTGTTATTTATAGTTGTGTTTTTTTTTTTTTTTGTATATTTGGTCGTTATTTGTGTACTGTAATTTTATTTATTTTTTGTGTGTGTATTTAATTGCTAGGTGAAATTTAGAGGGTGTTTTTTTGGTTGGGTGTGTAGGGGGAACAGGGTTAGTTAGAATACTTTAATTTATTTCACTTAGTGCTATTTGTGGTTTATTTTTTTATTTTTTTTTAATATTTGATTGTTATTTGTATGCTGTTAGTTTACATTTTTTATTTATTTATTTAGTCCTTAGTTCCTTATATGGCACACTCCCTGCAGGGCTGTGTTGCACAGGTGAAATTAGTAGTAGGAATTACCAAGTTTGTTGAAGCAAAAACTCAATTTTGCTTACTGAAGTGCTTAGGGAAAATTTGTTTTGACAAAATTGTATTTTATTTTACAGTTTTTTTTTTTTTGGGGGGGGGGGTATTTTTTGTGTATTTGATCGCTATTTGTGTATCAATGCTTTACATTTTTTTTTTTTTTACATTTTTTCGTCCCTGTCTGTTGCCTGTCCCTAGTTCCCAGCAATGTGGCCCCTGTAAATAGGATAGTGTTGCAAGCATTGGGTTGGAGGTTGCAGAGTGTGGCTGAAATTAGTAGTAGAAACCAATAGTAATTTCATCAAACAAAAACTCTTAATTTAGTTTTTAGAGATGTTTGGGTAAAATTTGCTTTAAAAATGTTTTTTTTTTTTTCTAGAGGTTTTTTTTTTTTTTCATTTTTTGTGTATTTGATTTTTATTTATGTACTGGTGCTTTACATGTTTTATTTGACTTTTATTTCACTGTCTGTTCTCTGCAATGTGACACTTCTATACAGGGCAGTGGTGCACACGTTGAGTTGAAAGATGCAGTGTAGAGAATAAATTTGCAGTAAAATTACCAATACCAACTTCGTCAATGTAAAAATTTGCAATTTAGCCGTATTGGTAAATTTTGCATCCAAAAATATATTTTTTTTTCCTTCTTTTAGAGGGTGCATTTTTGGAGGGAAGAGTGGTTAGGGTAGTCTAGTTTATTTTATTTGTGTTTTTTTTTTTTTTTTTTTTTTTTTTGTGCACTGTTTTCTAACATTTTTTTATTTTGACCTTTTTTTTTTTTTTAAACTGTAAGTCGTTTTTTTCTGTTAAATATGTAAAATATTGAGACGAATATGGTGCTGTTTTTTAGCAAAATAATATATTCATAATAGGTATAAGGAGCTTCTGTACCTATCAGGAGCCATTTAAAGCCCATTGGACCCTTGAAAATTAAAAAAAAAAACTGCCATCATTTTTTTCTGCTGTTGCTTTTACTAATCTAACTTTTTGGCAGGTCTGTCTTAAGAAACTATTGACGTGGATAGAAAAGCACGTCAATGGGGGAAATCACTGAGCTCAGCATTCTTCCAATATGGACAGAGCTGGCAAAATATAATGTATTCTCACAAACTGTCCAGAAAGAAAATATGCAGAAAACTGGAGGTGGTGAGCATATAGACCAATCAGAATTCATGTTAAATACGATCAGAGAATGAAACGTGAAAGCTGATTGGTTTCAACTCCAGTTTTGTGCTCTTTTTTTTGCCCCAGTTGTCACGAATTAGCCCCTGTGAACTTTCTGTAGCCTACATGGGCTGTATGTTCTAAATGTTAAAGACTCTTTTAAGGGCCTAACTTTTTTGTCAGTGACTCAGAAATGATTGCAACTTGAGGTTAGCCAGGCATCTAACCAAACCTTATTATTTTAATTTATGATAGTACAAGCAAATGCTAAAAACCTGCTGTCTGTGATACCATTGGGAGCAAGTCAAGTCTTCCCAAAATATTCGTTTCAAAAGGGAGCGGAGGAAGTGGGATTATTGCGGTGCCCAAGTAAGTCAGTTCAAAATATCATAAAAAAGTAACAAATTTTATTACAAATTAATTTAAACAATCTTACAAATCTTAGATCATATTAAAATAGAGAGGAGCATATTACAATTGATTAGGTAGCAAGTCAAGTCTTCCCAACTAGTTTCGCCAAGACAGTGGCTTCATCAGGGGAGTAAGACGTGACCAAAATCATTATAGCTCTACAAAAAATATTTTTTTTTTTTAAAGATCACAACATCAAATAAACATTTTATGTTGTGATCTTTAAAAAAAAAAAATCTTTTTTGTAGAGCTATAACGATTTTGGTCACGTCTTACTCCCCTGATGAAGCCACTGTCTTGGCGAAACTAGTTGGGAAGACTTGACTTGCTACCTAATCAATTGTAATATGCTCCTCTCTATTTTAATATGATCTAAGATTTGTAAGATTGTTTAAATTAATTTGTAATAAAATTTGTTACTTTTTTTATATTTTGTACTGACTTACTTGGGCACCGCAATAATCCCACTTCCTCCGCTCCCTTTTGAAACAAATATTTTGGGGATGAGGTGCCTTATCTAATGTGGACATATCAGCCATCCCCTCCATACATTGGGAGATTCCTGTTACTTCTTTTGTAGGACACGGGGACACAGATGGCAAAAAAAAACAACAGAGCTTCTTGTACCAAGTACCGGTTGGTCACATTCAACTGGACTTGAAAAACATTCCGTAGCTTGCCAAGCCTTTTCTTCAGTTCTAATGAACTTCAGGAAGATATTTGAGCATTTATATCCCCACAGGTAGAACCAACCACTTAATCCAATCACTCTACAAAGTGTCAAGGCAGATGTTGACTTTCCAAGAACAAGATGGACTATCAACATCTGCCCCATTCAATGATGATCAGCATAGGTGTGCGCAGCCTATTGCATTAGGGTGTGCACCCCAAAGCCCAAACACACACTACCGATCGCTCACGGTGTTCATTCAGAAAGGGAAGGGGCCGGTAAATTACATATTTACTGGCCCCTTCCCCACTCCTAAAACATCCCAGCAGCAACAGCCGATAGGAGAGGAGGGAAGCTGGCAGACTGCAGGGGGGGAAAGAGAGGAGCCAGGGCAGTAGGGGGAATCTGTGCTGCACAGGGTGATTAGGGTGTGCCTGGGCACACCAGGCACACCCTGTGCGCACGCCTATGATGATCAGGTTAAAATGTTGGTGTTACCTGTGTGTGTGGATATAAGTGCTGGGGTATTTTCCTGTGACTAACTACTATTAGATATACCATGACCTGGATGAATGAGAACCTTCATAGACAGCTTCTTATCCTTTTCCTCTACTCAAAATTTGGGCTGGAGTTCCACTCAAAGTAGTTAAGGCCGGAAGCTTGGACCTTTTGTGAGAATATGTCATGTTAACCATTCAGGAAAAAGGGACAGGTTCTCTTGATAGGGCCCCCCCCCCTTCCCCCCCACTGTTTACCAAGTTTCCCTGCTGCTCTGATTGTCTGATGGTCCTTTTTGAATTACCCAGTACTTCTCGGTATTCAAGAGCGTGTGACCGTCTCCTCTTTCTCCCAGGATGCAGTGCTCTGGCCTAAACAGCGAATCCCCAAGCCCTAATGCCACGTACACACGATCAGAATTTCAGACAGCAAATGTTCGATGTGAGCTTTTGGTCAGATATTCTGACCGTGTGTAGGCTCCATCGGACATTTGCTGTCGGAATTTCCGACAACAAATGTTTGAGAGCTGGTTCTCAAATTTTCCGACAACAAAAGTTCTTGTTGGAAATTCTGATCATGTGTAGCCATTTCCGACGCACAAAAGTGCTGCGCATGCTCGGAATCAATTTGATACATGCTCGGAATCATTGTACTTAATTTTTCTCTACTCGTCATAGTGTTGTACGTCACTGCGTTCTCGACCATCGGAATTTCCGAGCAACATTTGTGCGACCGTGTGTATGCAAGACAAGTTTGAGCCAACATCCGTCGGAAAAAAAACCACTGTTTTGTTGTCGGAAATTCCGATCGTGTGTACGCGGCATAAGGGTTGGTTTACACTTGCTTCAAAACAAGGCTTTGGACACGCTTTGTTAAAGTGGTTGTAAACCCTTATAGGGAAGTTACACCTACAGGTAAGCCTAGATTAAGGCTTACCCTTAGGTGCTTGCAATATCTCCTACACTAGGGTGACCAGACATCCCCAGTTTCAGGGGACAGTCCCCGGATTGAGGACACTGTCCCCGGATCAAGTCTGTCCCCGGTTTTGTCCCCGGATTGGATTTGAACAGGGGCTGGGGCAAATTCAAAGACCGTCAGTGCAGAATTAAAAATATATATATATTCAGAATTACACACCCCTGCTCCACTGCACCTACTAGCTTAAGGGGTCTATTTTTCCATTATCTGTGCCCCTTTCTGATGACCATGTTCTAGTCGGAGCGAAGGGACCATTTCTTCAGTTTCGGGCGCATGCCCATTCAGCTCCGCTCACATGTTCTTCTGCCTTTGCTCAAGTCCTGGCCAGCCGCCTGCCTGTCTTTATCTCCTTGCCTTCCCTGGAGGAGTGATCTTCCTCCGCTCCCCACCCAGTAGTAGCCGGGGCCCGGAGAGAGACTTCAGAGGCTATGAGGCGGGCAGGGGGCGGCGGCAGAGAGAGGCAGCTGGGCTCAGCTGACGGTGTCCAGTAGCAGGAACAGAGGGGAAGAGGATCCAATCGTGGGGTTGCCAGCGCCTTCAAGGCTTCAACACAGGAGTGCTTTGGGGGTGTCTGTGAATAGACTACATTGCACTGTCTGTCTCTCTGGCAAGCATCATAGATGGTATCATAACTCACAGGCAGCAGGCACTCTATCATGGCTCTGGCTGGCTCTGTCACAGTTTGTCACATAACATGTCTGCTGGGTGCTGATTTTGGTAACTTATTGGTCATATGTATCAGCACCCAGCAGCCATGTTAAATGACACACTGTGACAGAGCCAGCCAGAGCCGTGATAGAGTGCCTGCTAACTGTGAGTTATCATAATGCTGATGATGTTAACCAGTTGCTGATCGCCTGATAGCAGATTTACTACTACAGGACGGCCGTGCTGTGCAGGATCACGTATATACGTAATCCTGTATTTCTGGGTATGGGAGCCAATCAGTGGCTCAGGCGCACTCGATATCCACCGGTACCCGCTGATTGTTATGTTCAAAGACAGAACTGTGGTCTGCCTATGTAAACAAGGCAGATTGCCGTTCTGTCAGTATGGAAGACATTGATCCTGTGTTCCTGCAAAACAGGTACAGAGATCTATGCCTTCCCTTAGTAAAAGCACCTCCCCACAGTGAAAAAACAGTTGTTAGGCACACATTTAACCCTTTGATTGCCTTAGATGTTATCCCCTTCCCAGCCAGTGTCATTAGTACAGTGACAGTGCATATTTTTAGCACTGGTCACAGTATTAGTGTCACTGGTTCCCACAAAGTGTCATTAGTGTCCGATTTGTCCACCGCAATATCGCAGTTCCGCTATGAGTCGCTGATCGCCGCCATTAATAGTAAAAAAAAAATGTCCCCGGATTTCATTTAAAAAATCTGGTCACCTTATCCTACACGGTCTCGGAGATATTTGCAAAAAAGACTGTACCGATGTCTACGGCGCATGCGCGCCGTAGACAACGGCGCAGGCGCACTGAGCGTGCCGTTTTATGAATTGGGTCATGCCGTGAAAAGCGGCTCCGGACAGTCACAGAGACGGAGTTCGCGACCCCGAAAGAAGAGGGGTGAAGATGGACGCTCGCTACTAGCGAGGAAATCTGGTACATCGCGGGCTTCTACTGCAGGTAAGTGACACATAATGGGCTACTATGCGATGCATAGTAGCTAGCCCATTATGCTTTACTTTTGCAGGGAAACAAAGAGGAAGTAAACCCATCAGGGTTTACTTCCTCTTTAAATCTCTGTGAACGTAGTCAAAGCTTTTGTCACTAAATAAAATGGTTATACCTTGCTGTTTATACCTTGCTTTTGCTTTGCTTTGCTTTGCTTCAGCTTCGCTTAAAAAATTATACCCCAAGTCGCTTTAGTTGTGCTTCAAAGCGTCTTCGAAGCCTCCATAGAAGTCTATGGGAAAGCTCACTTAAAGCCCCACTGAAGCCCCACCGAATGCCTCATCGAAGCCCCACAAACCCTCACCAAAGTCTCATCGAAGCCCCACCAAAGGTTCATCGACTCCCCATCAAAGCCTCTTTAAAGCCCCACCGACGCCCCACCGAAGCCCCACAAAGCCTCACCGAAGTCTCATCGAAGCCCCACCAAAGGTTCATCAAAGCCCCACCAAAGCCTCTTTAAAGACCCACCAATGCCCCACCGAAGCACCAAGCAAAAGCAAGGTGTAAACAGGACTGTAAGCCAACCATTTTATTTAGTGACAGGAGCTTTGTCTGGCGTTCAGAGAGCTTTAACAAAGCCTGTCCCAAGCCATGTTTTGAAGCAAGTGTAAACTAGCCCTAACAATGTCACCTGAGTGAGGAAAGAAAGCCAATATACATGTTTGAGCTTCAACCATGACCGATAAGGATCTTTATATAGGGGTTCAGGGTACCGAAAGACCCCCACACCTTCTAAAGGGCTGAACTTGCCTTGCCCTGTTAGGCAAGAGAACCACTGGACAACAGTAGATGTGTATCTGAAGCATACAATCCATTGCTGTAGGAACAAAGAGGAATGCTCCAGTCACTGATTACGTCTGCCAGGAACTGTCTTTCTGGTGTTTTTGTTCATGGAACCTACTAGTGGTCCTTGCATGGCAGAGAACTGCTTTATGAACCCCCCCCCCTCCTCCATCAGAAGACATGTAGGCTATTCAACTATTTGATTAAGGATTTTTGACACCTTTAGTCCCTGTATGGGTATACTGTATAGCTAGCGTTTCGAAATCTCACTTTTACCGTATGTTTGGTCTCTAGCATCAGGCATGAAAAGTATTAGAAGCTTTCTGTGGAACACTAGAGCCAAACAGCATACAGGGAGGAAATCACATGGCATGAGGGTTCTCCATGTTGCTTTGGTACCTTAGAGCCCACCATTACTGAAAGAAAAAAGCAATATCCACAAACGCCCCTAGATAAATACATGCCCACATACAGAAAGATCACAACGGGGCATTCCAGATCACAAGACTTAATTTACCCAAGGATGACCTTGGGGTACCAGCAGAGGTGAAGCTTGAAGCTTGTGGGCCCTGATGCAGTTGACCTGGGCCCCCCCCACTACCTCCCCCCACTTTCACCGTACGTGCAGATACACCCACTGCACGCCAAGATACTCAAAGTGGCTTAAGAGTTATGAGTTCCCAAAGTTCCTCCTTACATCAGAGGACAGGGATCACCTCTGGAGAATCAGAGGACAGGGATCACCTCTGGAGAATCAGAGGACAGGGACCCCTGGCAGGTCACTTGGCAGAGCTCCTTTCCCATCCCCCCCCCCCCCCCCCCCCCCCACACACACACACTACACAGGGCTGAAATCACATTTCTTTACACACAGTCTGTCAGCCTTCACAAAGTGTATCTGGTTTTTATGTTGCTGTTTTGACCTGTGAAATTATCTGGTCGGAACAACAGTGTAATCGCAGTAGGCAGATACACCCTGTGCAGATCGTGGCTGACTGGCCTTGTTGTAAAGGAATGTGATTTCAGCACTTCGGGGGAGGAGCAGTATAGAGTTCTGTAATGGGAAAGGAGCTCATCAGCCGGGCATTGCATCCAGGGCAGAGGGGGTGGTCAGGGCGCTTTGTGGGGAGGGCGCAACTTAGATCTGGGGGGGCAAAGCCATGTGACACAAAATCTGGAGCCTGCAGTGCCTCAGGGGCCCTTCATGGGCCCCTCAGGAGGTGTTAAGGGATTTGTTTTAGCAATTTCTGAAGGTTTCTCTGTCAGTGTTGGCAGGTGTTGAGGGAAAGTCACCTCCCAGAGGTGTGTGTCTTTTACCCAGTTGTCAGGGAAGTGGGGTAAGCGGACATCCCCAGATGGGGGGGTACAGAGAATCCTAGCTGGTGACTAGAAGACACTGAGCAGTGTCTTATCAGTCCCATGGTGGCTACAGGACGGCACTCTCCTCCGCTTAACTCACTGAGCTCCGTTACCATTCCATGCACACAGCACAGATACTTCCCTATCCTGGGCTGTTCTCACCCCGTGCTCCTCTCCATACAGCAAATGTCTCACAGCTTCTCCCCAGCCAATGGGAATAGAGGGGTGTGGACTGTGGAAGGCAAAGTGGAAGCCCAGTACTGGAGCATGGCTGTGGGGCCCTAGGGCAGATCAGAGCTGGACTTTGTGGAGGATATGATAATATGACAGGGAGGCTTTAGGGGCCCCCTGGAGCTAGGGGCAGGGTTGCGATTGTGACCCCTGCAACCCCTTATGCTACGCCTATGGGTACCAGGCACTTTTTGTCAATACCATGGAGGGTCTTTCTCAACCAGGGTTTCATGGAACTTTACAGTTCAGAGGTTGCAAGGGGTTCCTTAAGCGTTTAACAATTTCTGCCAATGATCTTTTTCTGTAAAAAGGGGGGGGGGTAGGTATTCTTTTCTCTCACCCCCAATGTAATATGCGTTCTTCAAATCAGCTGTACAAATAGTAATAATTTCCCTGAGACCTTCCTCTATGTTAAAAAGATTGAGGAAGGCATTCCAGGTCATGCTAGGCTGAAGGATTGTGTAAATCATGTAGTTTGAAGCAAAGCTAAGTAATACAGTGGAACCTCGGATTGCGAGTAACGCGGTTGACGAGCATTTCGCAATACGAGCACTGTATTTGAAAAAATCCTAACTCGGTTTGCGAGTGTTGTCTCGCAAAATGAGCAGGATTCAGGCCAAAGCGGTGTGCAGTACCGCGTTTGGCCTGAGGTGGGGGGGTTGCCGGAGCCGAGCAGAGTCGAACAGCGCCGATCGCAGCTGATCGGCGCCGTTCAGAAATGCTCGGAAAGAAACGGAAATACTCTGTTTCCGAGCCTTTCTGAGGTTTGCCAAGGTCAGCCGATGTGTCCTCGGGCCTTTCCGGCCATTTCCGAGGCTCTCCGGCGCCCACCACCTCTGGCCGCATGCGGTATTGCATGCTATTGAAGTCAATGCGGAACAAATTATTTTCATTTCCATTGACTTCAATGGGGAAACTCGCTTTGATATGCGAGTACTTTGGATTACGAGCATTCTCCTGGAATGGATTATGCTCGTAATCAAAGGTTCCACTGTATATCCAGTATGCTGGTGGTTCCCAATCACCAGGCCGTGGTTCACTGTCAGGCCACGGTCTCCCCGCTCCCAGGCCTTTAGTTAGCTGCAGAATCCTTAACCTCCCACAGTGCCCCCCATCTTCCCACAGTGGCCCATAGGGCCCCCAGGCACCTGGAGAGCCCTCAACCCTCATGTTGCATGGTGCACCCCAACCTCCCAGAGTGCCACAGAGCCTTCCACAGTGCCACCCAGCCTTCTACAGTGTCCCCCAGCCAGTCGTAGAGTGTCCAGTCCACCATAGTGCCCCCAACAGCCAACAACGTCCCAGAGTGCCCCCCCAACCTCCCACAGTGTTCCCACAGTGTTCCCCAGACGCCTTCGGAAACCTCATTCCCTACAGGGCCACCAAGTTTTCTGCAGAGTTCCCTAAGCCCCTCCAGAACCCCCAATACCCCACAATGACACCCAGATCCATCCAGCGCATTACAGGATTTCAGTATAAAACTAAATTCTTTACTGTTAGGACATTGAGGAAGGTGGTTTTGGGAGAATTTAGCAGGGCCCTGTCTCAAAAAGGTTGAGAACCCCTGATTTGGACAATATTTGCTTGTTTTCATCTGTAAAAAAAAGGGTGCTTCCATTGTTGCCTGCATCCCTCTTGGTTATTCCTAACTACTTCCTGTACAAATGAATCATTGTCCCCAGAACAGGAAGTGAGGGAAAATCTCCCCAACAAGGTCACATAAGGTGGTTAAAACTGGTGGAAGTTTTGTCCGGAGATACACTTTAGGGTCCACATATTGCAAGCCCAGAGAATGCTCCTCTCAGGCTATCCTTTTATTGTAGCAAGTTGTTTATAGCTAAGGGATATCCATGTTGCATGTAATGAGACAACAAGGCGGGTTTTTGGGCAGCTGGCAGCTGGAGTTACACTGGGAAATGGTTACAGGAATACAGAGGGGTCACACAGGCTGCTGCTTTGTTATTTATTAAGAAGAATTAATGAGGCGGAACCGCTGAGTCAGGAAGAGCCACACAGTGTTTAAGGGAGACAAATATGTGTTTTGGTACCGTGTGCAGGGGGCCTGTGCGTGTGTTGGGCCAACTTTTCCCATGTACAGGTCACATCTATGTATATTCTGATATATATTGATGTGTCGGGTTATAGCAACACACTGGTCCTCATCTGGAACGACAGGGGCCAAATAAACTTTCTTTCTCGTACATCACGGGACACAGAGCGACATAGTCATTACTAATGGGTTATATAGATACCGTCAGGTGCTGGCACTGGCAACTTCCAAAACCGGAAGTACCCTCCCCTATATAAGCCCCTCCCATCCGGGAGCACCTCAGTTTTTTGCCAGTGTCTAAGGTGTTGGCCAAGAAGAAACATGTGTTTTTCACTGAGCTTGCGTACAGGTTCTTTTGGGCCTCAGTAAGCTATTCCGGATCCGACCAAAAAAGCTTCATAGCTAAACGGTCGGTACCCGGGCCTTGCAGAGAAGAGCAAGGTTTTGCCTGTAATGCTTCTCTTAGGAGAGCTGGACCCTGGGATCCAGAGCTCTGGTCATACCCACGACCAAGATGTTTTCTGTGCAGGGTGCTATACAGGTCCAGGGGAGTGGAATCCTTGGGAACCCGGTCCCTGAAGGTTTGATTACAATGCCTGCCGTGATAGGTGAAGTTTGGGCTTTTGTGGACCAAACAAAGTCCTGCGGCGGGGAACAGGTAAGTGGGGGCCCCCAGGAACTTGGTTCTATTGGGGGACCCCCAAGCCTAATTTGTCTTTCTGTCTGTTACCTAACGGTATTCCCGCTAATATCTGTGCATGCCTGTAACTACTAAAAAAAAAAAAAATGTAATAATTTTTAATGGTGGTCAAGAAAAAAAAAAAAAAAAGAATGTTTTTTTATATATGTTTAGTATATTAAACTGCGGTACCTGTGTTTGTCCACTAGAGGCCGCTGTGGAATGTTTTTCTTGTCATATGGACTAGTTTCTTCTCAGAGAGCAAAGTCCAGGCAGCTGGTGAGTTCTCCTACAGGAAACTGTTTCCTCTGCCATGTTGCAGTGTTCGTCTATCCCCCGGCCTGCGGCAAAGGGGGCCCTGGCTCCTGTCCCTGGTTTCCATGTTTGAAAATTAGCGCCGAGGCGCACGTGGACACGCACGTGCGCGTGCACGCGCCTCTATATATAGAGGTGGCCGGAAAAAGGGGCGGGGCCTGGGGGATGACGCTCTGTGCGCGCCGCAGCGCTTCTGCGCATGTGCGGGCGTCCCAGCAGGTTTTTAAAAAGCCACATTATTGCAGTAAGCTGGCTATGAAGTACAGAGACAGAGCTGGCAACATTTAAAGGCATACAGCAAGCGGTTGATACAGGCATCCCCTAGAAAGGCACATTAGTAGACACCAACTGTTTATTATAGCAGCATTTATGCTAGACTATTATCAGTAACTGGTGTATTTTCGGCTGGAATACCTCAGCTTTGTGGCTTAGGAATATGCCGTCTAAAAACTCCGGGACTAGAAATTCCAGGAGGAATAGGGGGTCTCCATCGGGCTCTGAGGATCTTGGGCATGCTTTGGCTGCACCAGTCTCCCCTGAAGAATCAGAGGTTAGTGACCGTAGGGCACCCCCAGGAGTACCTGGTACTGTGGCTGTCCCCAGTTCACCTGCTCCTGTGTATGTAACAGAGGAGGTTTTTTCCTCAGCTCTGGGAGGGCTGGAAGAGAGATTGTCAGCACTAATTGCTGCTTCCCTGTCACAGGAGAAAAGCGCTCGATCTCCGTCTCCTCCCTCAGAGTGCCTGTTAACAGAGCAACAGTCCCATACAGAGAACGACCTACCTGAGGGGGATCAGGATGAGGTTGATTCAGTTGTAGAGGAATCAACAGTGGAGGAGCCGTTCTCAGCATCACATGCTGAGAGGTTATGGGTGCAGTCCCTGACTAATATGGTCCGATCAGCATTTAAAATGCCACTTGCGGAGCCATCCTCCACTTCTGTCTCCTCGTTGGGGTCGCTAAAAGCTCCCCAGACTGTTTGTTCTTTTCCGATCCATCCTTTACTGGAGGGGCTCATTTACCAGGATTGGGAGCATCCTGACAAAATATTTACTCCCCCCAAGAGATTTCCGGTGGTCTATCCTATGGAGGATAAGTTCGTCAGAAAATGGAAGGTCCCTACAGTGGACGCAGCCATCTCTTGTGTGAATAAATCACTGACATGTCCGGTGGAAAATGTCCAAATGTTCAAGGACCCAATAGATAAAAAATTGGAGTCCTTATTGAAATCTGCTTTTTCTACAGCAGGCTTGGTGACACAACCAGCAGTGGCAGCTATTGGGGTCTGCCAAGCAGTGAAGGATCAGTTGAAACAGGTCTTAAGGGACTTGCCAGATCAGCAGGCTCTTGCTCTAGCTGATCTACCTAGAGCCTTATGCTTTGCGGTGGACGCTATAAAGGATTCAATCCATCAGGCCTCCCGCCTTACGCTGTCTGTAGTACATATGCGCAGGCTTCTATGGCTCAAAAACTGGTCTGCTGAAGCTCCCTGTAAAAAATTGCTGGTCAGCTTCCCATTTCATGGGGAGCGCTTATTCGGGGAAGACCTGGACAAGTATATCCAGAGAATTTCCAGCGGTAAAAGTACACTCTTGCCGGTCAAAAATAGAGTTAGAGGTCCCTCTTTTAAGAGGCCGGCTTCTCCAGTCCCTAGGACATCGGCTGTGAAACAGTTCCGACGGCCTCCCCGGTCAAATCCCGGAGGTAAAAATCAGGGACAGTTGCAGGGTAACAAGAAGCCCTGGAGCAGGAGAGGTACAAAACCTCCCCCAAAGTCAAATGCATGAAGGGTTGCCCCCACCCAATCGGGTGGGGGGAAGACTTCAGTTGTTCACAGAAACCTGGCGGGACACGATCCGAGACAGATGGGTGCTCTCCGCAGTAAATCTGGGATACAAATTGGAGTTAAAAAACTCCCCTCCTTCCCGCTTTATAAGGTCGAACGTGCCAAGGGATCCCCAGAAGAGAGGATCCCTCCTGTTGGCACTGGAACAATTATTGCTTCAAGCAGTAATTATAGAGGTCCCCCTGGAAGAATGGGGGTTCGGGTTTTACTCAAACCTCTTTACAGTTCCGAAGCCAAACGGGGACGTGAGGCCCATATTAAATCTAAAAGGGCTAAACAAATTCCTACATATCAGGACTTTCCGGATGGAGTCGATCCGATCGGTAGCCACTGCCCTACAAGGGGAGGAATGGTTAGCCTCGATCGACATCAAAGATGCGTATTTGCACATCCCCATCTTTCCAGCCCACCAAAAATTTCTACGCTTTGCGATAGAAGGGCGCCATTTTCAGTTCAGAGCCTTACCCTTCGGTCTGGCCACAGCACCAAGAGTGTTCACAAAAATTCTGGCCCCATTATTGGCCAATCTAAGAACACGAGGTGTAACGATAATGGCATATCTAGAC
The DNA here is from genome assembly GCA_029206835.1 of Rana muscosa. Lineage (NCBI taxonomy): Eukaryota > Metazoa > Chordata > Amphibia > Anura > Ranidae > Rana > Rana muscosa. Next base: position 323,780,810 of record CM055118.1, on the reverse strand, counting down.
GACTTGTTGCTGATAGACCACTCAGTGGAAAAACTAGAAGTGGTTGTTCACGAGACAATCAAGTATCTGGAATATCACGGTTGGATTATCAACCGAGACAAGTCAGCCCTAAAACCAGTCAAAAGTCTGGAATACTTGGGGCTAAGGCTGGATTCAGACCAGAGAAAAATTTTCTTGCCTCGAGAAAAGGGGTCGTCTTTGAGAGATTTGATCCACTTAGTGGGTTCAAAAAGACAGCCATCCATACGCCTGTGCATGAGGCTGCTGGGAAAAATGGTGGCATCATTCGAAGCAGTACCCTACGGTCAATTCCATTCAAGGAAGTTGCAAAGGGCCATACTGTCAGACTGGAACAAAAAAGTTCAGGCTCTGGACGTACCAATGTCCTTGTCCCCTTCCGTTCGCAGAAGCCTCCGTTGGTGGTTGGTTCCCCGGAATCTGGAAAGAGGGAAATCCTTCAGTCCGATTTCTTGGAAGGTGGTCACTACAGATGCCAGCCTTTTAGGCTGGGGAGCAGTACTGGAGCAATGGTCTCTCCAGGGCAGATGGTCGGATGCGGAAAAGGCCCTGCCCATCAATCTCTTAGAGATACGAGCAGCCCGGTATGCCCTAGTAGCATGGACATCCAAACTCCAAGGGTCCCCTGTCAGAGTTCAGTCAGACAATGCCACAGCAGTGGCATATATCAATCGTCAGGGGGGCACCAGGAGTCGTGCAGCCCAAAGGGAAGTAAATTACATCCTGAGATGGGCAGAAAGATATGTCCCAGCCATATCTGCGGTATTCATTCCAGGGGTGGAGAATTGGAAGGCGGACTTTCTAAGTCGCCAACAATTATGCCCAGGGGAATGGTCCCTTCATCCCGAGGTTTTCCGGACAATATGTCAGCGGTGGGGAACACCGGATGTAGATCTGCTAGCATCCAGGTTCAACACGAAAGTGGACAGGTTTGTCTCTTGGACAAGGGATCCCCTAGCGTGCGGCTCGGATGCCCTAGTGTTCCCTTGGGATCAGTTCAAGCTGATATATGCATTCCCACCGCCACAATTGTTACCTCGATTACTCCGCAGAATCAGGGTAGAAAAGAAACCAGTGATTCTGGTGGCTCCAGCGTGGCCCCGAAGAGCATGGTACGCGGAGATTGTAAAAATGTCTGTGGGGAGTCCTTGGACCCTCCCACATCGTCCGGACCTGCTTTCGCAGGGACCGATATACCACCCTTCCTTACCAGCCCTAGGTTTGACGGCCTGGCTATTGAAGCCCACATTCTAAAAAGGAGAGGGCTCTCTAATGCTGTGGTGTCTACCATGATCAATGCCAGGAAACCGGTATCCAGGCAGATCTACTATAGAATCTGGAAGGCGTACATCGCCTGGTGTGAGGCCAGGAAATGGCATCCACGTAAATATGTAATAGGTAGAATTCTGGACTTCCTACAGTGGGCTGTAGATAGGAAGCTTGCCTTGAGTACTATCAAAGGTCAGATTTCGGCCTTGTCAATATTTTTTCAAAGGCCCTTGGCTTCGCATTCACTAGTCAAAGCCTTTATACAAGGAGTGATGCGTATTAGTCCTCCGGTTAATATTCCCATATGTCCATGGGATCTAAACTTGGTTCTGTCGGTTCTACAGAAACAACCATTTGAACCATTACAGCATATTTCCTTGGTGCTTCTCACCAGGAAATTGATTTTTCTAGTAGCCATTTGTTCGGCTAAAAGAGTATCGGAATTAGCAGCTATGTCCTGTAAGGAGCCATATCTGGTTATCCATAAGGACAGAGTAGTGTTACGTCCTCATCCAGCCTTTCTTCCTAAGGTGGTATCGAGTTTTCATTTGAACCAAGATGTGGTTCTTCCTTCTTTTTTCCCCAAGCCTACTTCGGTAGAGGAAAAGTTATTGCATTCTTTGGATGTAGTAAGAGCAGTTAAAGCTTATCTAAAAGCCACTGCTCAGATTCGCAGAACGGATACTTTGTTTATTCTGCCGGAAGGCCCCAGAAAGGGTCAGGCAGCGTCAAAATCTACTTTAGCCAAGTGGATTCGACAGGTCATAATACAAGCCTATAGCTTGAGAAGTAGACCGCCTCCGTTCAAAGTTAGGGCGCACTCCACGAGAGCAGTTGGAACTTCATGGGCAGTGCATCACCAGGCCTCCCTGGCTCAAGTCTGTAAGGCCGCAACATGGTCTTCAGTTCACACGTTTACTAGGTTCTACCAGGTGGACGTTAGAAGTCAGGAGGATGTCGCCTTTGGGCGCAGTGTGTTGCAGGCCGCAAAAGATCCTCATGTCTGATAGCGCTCAGCTTATATATGGTGTATCCCCCCCCTCATTTGGCATTGCTTTAGGACATCCCATTAGTAATGACTATGTCGCTCTGTGTCCCGTGATGTACGAGAAAGAAAATAGGATTTTTATAACAGCTTACCTGTAAAATCCTTTTCTTGGAGTACATCACGGGACACAGAGCTCCCGCCCCTCTTTAGGGACACTTATTGCTTTGCTACAAAACTGAGGTGCTCCCGGATGGGAGGGGCTTATATAGGGGAGGGTACTTCCGGTTTTGGAAGTTGCCAGTGCCAGCACCTGACGGTATCTATATAACCCATTAGTAATGACTATGTCGCTCTGTGTCCCGTGATGTACTCCAAGAAAAGGATTTTACAGGTAAGCTGTTATAAAAATCCTATTATCAGCGGCCCACCATAGTGCAGGTTGCGGGATTTTTACAAGTGCACCAAATAAACAATAAATCGCAATGCATGTTCCTTTGGAGGGCCACATGCATCAAAAATTGGTAAATCTGAATTTGTGATGGGTCTCATGAATGTTGCAATTTTGTGCCATATAATTAAAACCCAAATCCAGGAAATTTGAGGGTCCACCCTTGCACCTGCACTGTTATGCCGCGTACACGCGACCGTTATTCATGTCATGGAAAAAAACGACGTTTTTCTCGACGTGATTTTTCGTGTTTCCTCTCAAGCCTGCCTTGCATACACACGATCATGAAAAAAAATGCTCGAGCAAAGCGCGCTGACGTACAACACGTACGACGGCACTATAAAGGGGAAGTTCCATTCGGATGGCGCCACCCTTTGGGACGCTTTTGCTGATCCTCGTGTTAATAAAGTTTGGTGAGAGACGATTTGCGCTTTTCAGTCTTCGTGCTCTTCAGTCTGTTACAGCGTGACGAATGTGCTATCTCCATTACTAACGCTAGTTTTACCAGAACGAGCGCTCCCGTCTCATACTTGATTCTGAGCATACGCGTTTTTTTTCCCCTCGTAAAAGCGTACACATGGCCGTTTTTCACGACGTGAAAAACGACGAGAAAAAATAGAGCAGGTTCTAATTTTTTTTCGGGCATTTTTCTTGTCGAGAAAAATGCTCTGGAGCCTACACACGACCGTTTTTCACGACCATTTTGAAAATTTTTATTTTTCTCGTCATAAAAAACGGTCGTGTGTACGTGGCATAAGGGTAACTGCTCATTTAGTCTAGGGGAGAATAAAAGCATTTTGGTTTACCTGATTCTCTGATGCCCTGGCAGACAGTTCTTCCTCATTCCCTGGCAGTGGACTGTTCCTCAGCATCATTAGGCCAATCCAGGGCTATGAAGCCTGCAATGGTCTTGATGATGTCAGGGCCCTAGACATCTGGAGAAGACACTCCAGGGACCTCCAGAGCGGAAAGGATCGGGTAAGTAGATCTTCTTTTCTATGTCCCCCAGACACTAAACAATTAACACCTGGAGTGTGAGTGCGCGCGCATTTTATGTTTCCCCGAAGTTGGGCCTTAATAAGATTGCATATATTTTGGGCGCATAGATACCGTATATACTCGAGTATAACCTGAGATTTTCAGCCCTTTTTTGGGGCTGAAAGTCCCCCCCCTCGGCTTATACTCGAGTCATATAAATTTTACATTGTAAATATTACCTGTAAAGAAGTTGCGGCTGCGGCGTCCATCGTTCGAATTCCGCGGCGTCCATCGTTCAAAATTCCGCGGTCTCTTCCTGTTCCTTCCTTGATAGGCGAGTCTCAGCAGACACTCTCCGCCTATCACGAACGTTCTCTCATCCTCAGTTTTCCAGCAGACGTCTGTGATTGGCGGAATACCCAACACAGTGTCTGCTGGGAAAACTAAGGATGAGAGAATGATCGTGATAGGCGGAGAGTGTCTGCTGAGACTCGCCTATCAAGTAAGGAACAGGAAGAGACCGTGGAATTTTGAACGATGGACGCCGCGGAATTCGAACTATGGACGCCGCGGCCGCAACTTCTTTACAGGTAATAATTACAATGTAAAAATTTCTATTTACAGGGAACAGCGAGCTAGGGAACAGTGGGGCATCGGCTTATACTCGGGTCAGTGAGATTTCCCAGTTTTTTGGGCAACATTAGGTACCTCGGCTTATACTCGAGTATATACGGTAAGTGGATTAAAGTGGTGCTCCGCCAACAAAAAAAAATATTAAAAGTCAGCAGCTACAAATACTGCAGCTGCTGACTTTTAATATATGGATACTTACCTGTCCAGAGCGCCCGCGATGTCGGGTCCCGAAGCCGATTTGTTCCTCAGCTCTCGGGTGGAGGTGCCGCCATCTTTGGTAAGGGAATCAGGAAGTGAAGCCTTGTGGCTTCACTTCCTGGTTCCCTACTGCGCATGTGCAAGTCGCGCAGCGCGTCCTCACTGGTCCCTGCTGTCTTCTGGGACCTGTGTGTCTCCCAGGAGACAGCGGGGGGAGACAGAGTAGGCACCGGACGTGGTGTAGATCACCGCGATCACCGCAGTGATCTATGCTAGGAAGTGGGAGCACATACCTGTATAAGCCCAGGTTCACACTAAGGCTGCTGGAGTGAAGCCGTGCGAGTTCAGTTGAACTCGCACGATTTCACTCCTGCCTGTCAGTCCCGATTTCAGCTCGATTACAGAGACATCTGACACAGATGTCAATGTAAATCGCGGCTGAAATCGCAAAAAGTAGTACAGAAACTACTTTTTGTAATCGGTGCAGCACCGCAGATGCAGCGTCGCACCGATTAGGACGGTGCCATTGCCTGCAATTTGCGGCAAATTTTGCCGATTTGACATGCGATTTGACATGTCAAATTGCATGTCAAATCGCACCAGTGTGAACCAGGGCTTACACAGATATCTGCTCCATCCTCTCCCCTGAAAGGTGCCAAATGTGACACCGGATGGGGGGGGAAATTCCAAAAAGTGGAAGTTCCATTTTTGGGTGGAACGCCACTTTAATGCACCAAGCAGGAGGTGGCACAGGACTCCTTATGTACTATGGTCACTGTGATGTAATAGATCATTTGTTGCAATTTATGACTTTTTGCAACAGTTTTGCATATCATTTTCCAGTACAGTGGAACCCCGTATTGCGAGTAACGCTGTTTACAACCGTTTCGCAATACAAGCTATTTTTTTTTTTTAAATCTTGACTCGCTTTGCAAGCTTTGTTTAGCAAGACGAGCAGGATTCAAGTCAATGGGGTGTGCAGTACCACATTTGGCCAGAGGTACATGGGCACCGGTGATGCTCAGAGACGCTCGGAGACACTCGTAAACGCTCCATTTTCGAGTGTCTCTGAGTGGTCTCTGAGCGTCTCCGAGTGTTTCCAAATGTCTCCAGTGACTCCGCACCTCTGGTCACATGCGTTACTGCATAGACAAGCAGTGGCTGTGGAACGGATTATCTAAGTTTCCATTATTTTCTATGGAGAAATTCGCTTTGATATACGAGTGCTTTGGATTACAAGCATTCTTCTGGAACGAACTATGCTCGTAATCCAAGGTACTACTGTATTTACTGGGTCCAGGCTGTTTCTGGCACTTTTGACCAGCATAAATATCCCTCTTTCATGTCTCTTGCATAGCTCTGTAGAAAGTCCCATGTACAGTAGTGGGGAGATTTACTAAAACTGGTGCACACAGAATCTGGTGCAGCTCTGCATAGTAACCAATCAGCTTCCAGGTTTTATTGTCCAAGCTTAATTGAACAAGCTGAAGTTAGAAGCTGATTGGCTCCCATGCACAACTGCGCCAGATTCGGTGTGCACCAATTTTTGTAAATCTCCACTTATATTTGTTATCAAATCATGCCTTTTGCAATTGAACAGAGTGCTTTACAGCTGGGCTCCTACCGCGCATGAGCGAAGTGAGCTGCGCTTTGTGTACGGGCCGCAGTTTTCTTGGACCTGTAAAGTGTCCTTGAAGGCTGCGGGGGAAGGAGGGGGGCCAACTTCCATCTTAGTCCTGAAAGCCAATGAATGAAAGTGCCCCTTTTATTGATGTGATTTGATGAGGTTTTTAATGATGCTTTCTATCTAGTTATGGTGTCACAGGGACAGGAAGGAAGGAGGATTTTCCTTAAAGCGGAGTTCCACCCAAAAATTGAACTTCCGCTGATGATGGTGACCCCCTGACATGCCACACTTGGCATGTCATTTTTTTTGGGGGGGGGGGGAGCGGATACCCTCTTTTTACAGGCATCCAGCTCCCACTTCCTCCCGGGGCTCCGTGGCACTGGAAGGAAGTTTACCCCCCCTCCTTCCCTGCAATCTTCTGGAACACGTCACAGGTCCCAGATGGTTGCCCGGCCAATCACTGCGCGCATGCGCAATGAGGTTCGCGCACGCACAGTGTGGCTCGCGCATGCGCAGGGCGTGCCCGGCTGTGAAGCCACAGCCGGGCAGCCACAGTCACGATGCCGGCGCCGTGGAGAGGAGGGGGAGAGGAGCGGGGTTTCGTATGCCCGCATCGCTGGGCCGTGGAACAGGTGATTGTCTGATTATTAAAAGTCAGCAGCTACACTTTTTGTAGCTGCTAACTTTTAGGCCCCTTTCACACTGGGGCGTTTTTCATGCGGTTTAGCGCTAATAATAGCGCTGTTATACCGCATGAAAAAATCCTGCCCTGTGTCTTCAATGTGAAAGCCCGAAGGCTTTCACACTGAAGCGGTGCGCTAGCAGGACCGCTCCAAAAGTCCTGCTAGCCGCTTCTTTACAGCGGTAAAGGAGCGGTGTGTTCACCGCTCCTTTACCGCGGTCTCCCATTGAAATCAATGGGACAGCGCGGTAATACCGCCCGCAAACCGTGGCAATAGCCGCGGTTTGCGGGCGGTATTAACCCTTTTTCGGCCACTAGCGGGGGTTAAATTAACCCCCCTAGGGACCGCATACCGCGGTAAGAACGACAGTATAGCAGCGCTGAAAATCGCGCTGCTATACCGCCACCGCACCTGCCCGCCCCAGTGTGAAAGGGGTCTTAATTTCTTTTTTTTCTGAGGAACTCCACTTTAAAGACTATTTCCACTCTGGCAGCCAAATTGGCATAACACCTACTTTATATTTGTTAATGTTCCCATTAACATAGCAAAACGAAAAAAAAAAATGGCTGGTTAAATTTTTAGGTGCTTTTTACTTGCTTAAAGTGGAGTTCCGCTGAAAAAAAAAAATATTAAAAGTCAGCAGCTACAAATACTGCAGCTGCTGACTTTTAATATATGGACACTTACCTGTCCAGGGTGCCCGTGATGTCGGCACCCAAAGCCGATCTGTCCCTCTGCTCTCGCGTAGAAGCGTTGCCATCTTCGGTAAGGGAATCAGGAAGTGAAGCATTGCGGCTTCACTTCCTGGTTCCCTACTGTGCATACGCGAGTCGCGCTGCGCAATCCCACTGGTCCCTGCTGTCTTCTGGGACCTGTGTGTCTCCCAGAAGACAGCGGGGGGGACGGAGTAGGTGCCGGACGTGGCGTAGGTCACTGCTGTGATCTATGCCCGGAAGTGGGAGCAAATACCTGGATTACACAGGTATCTGCTCCCCCCCCCCCCCTGATAGGTGCCAAATGTGACACCAGAGGGGGGGAGGATTCCAAAAAACGAAGGTACCATTTTTGGGTGGAACTCTGGCTTTAACCACATCCCGCTTGGCCTATATCAAAATGACGGCCAGGTGGTGGTTTCATTATCCTGACTGGGCATCATATGACGTCTAGCAGGATAAGCCGCTCGCACGTACCCTCGGGGGGATCGGTAGTGTGGTGTATCGCCCATGTGATCAGCTGTGTCCAATCACAGCGCAATGATTATCAGTGCAGCCCCATCAAGGATGCCCACAAGTGCCCCCCTAGAGTACAAACCCATGCCCACCAGGGATACCAACCCGTTCCCTCCAGGGATGCCAATCAATGCCCACCAGGGATGCCAATCGTTGCCCATGAGTAATGCCTGTCAGTGCCATCTATCAGTGCCCATCATTGACGCCTATCAGTGCTGCATATCAGTGCTGCGTATTAGTGCCTCATCATCAGTGCCCATTAGTGCATCCTCATCAGTGAAGGAGAAAACTTACTTATTTACAAAATTTTATAACAGAAAAGAAGAAAAACTTTTTTTTTTTCAAAATTTTCGGTCTTTTTTTTATTTGTTTAGCAAAAAATAAAAAAAAACAGCGGTGATTAAATACCACCAAAAGGAATCTATCTGTGTGGGAAAAAATGATAAAAATGACATATGGGTACAGTGTTGAATGACTGAGTATTTGTCATACAAAGTGTGACAGCGCTGAAAGCTGAAAATTGGCCTGGGCAGGAAGGGGGGTGAAAGTGCCCGATATTGAAGCGGTTAAAAATCCTTCCAATCTTCCATGCTATCCCTGCTTTGTAATGTATAGGAGGGGGATGGGGGGTAATGTTTAACATAATTACCCCTGTCTGTACTCTGTGTGTTCTCAGTTCTTCATTATCAGCTGTAAATCAGATTTGAACACTGTCTGTCCTAACACAGGGATTCAAATTTTAGAAACCCTCCTCCTGCATTGTATGTTAACCACTTCAGCTCCGGAAGTTTTTACCCCCTTTCATGACCAGGCCATTTTTTGTTATGCGGCACTGCGTTACTTTCACTGACAATTGCGCAGTCATGCAACACTGTATCCAAGCGAAATTAATATATTTTTTTTTTTCACACAAATAGCGGGTTCTTTTGGTGGGTTTTTTTATTTTATATTACAAAAACTAAAAAAAGGCTGTCAATTAAAAAATTCTGCTATAGAATATATCCAATAAAATAAAAAATAAAAAAGCAAATTTCTTCATATATTTTGGGCAATATGTATTCTGCTACATGTCTTTGGTAAAAAAAAAAGACCCAATAAGTGTATATTGATTGGTGTTTGTGAAAGTTGTAGCATCTACAAACTATGGGATATATACTGCAATTTTTATTTATTTATTTTTTTACTGGTAATGGCGCCGATCAGTGACTTTTAATGGGACTGTGATATTGCTGCAGACAATCTGATACTAACTGACGCTGGGGGGGGGGGGGGAACTGATTAACTATCACTGACATTATTACAGTGACCAGTGATAATAATATGCACTGTCACTGTACTAATGACACTGGGCAGAAAGGGGTTAACATCAGGGGCGATCAATGGGGTTTAACATGTGCCTAACAAGTTTATGTGTGTGTACTTTGTGCTGCTTTTACTGGAGATTAAGGCTACTTCCACACTGAGGCGCTGGATGCGCTGGCGGTATAGCGGCGCTATTTTTAGCGCCGCGCCGCTATACCGTCGTTTTTGCCACGATTTGCGGGCGCTAGCGGGGGGATTTTAACCCCCGCTAGCGGCCGAAAATGGGTTAAACACGCTCGTAATAACGCCTCTTTGCAGCGTTTTACGATCGTTTTGGAGGCGCTACCCCATTGATTTCAATGGGCAGGGGCGCTATAGGAGCGCTATTTTTAGCGCTCCTATTGCGCCTCAAAGATGCGGCTTGCAGGAGTTTTTTGACCCTCCTGCAAGCGCAACGCTCCCTCGGGCTTTCACATTGGATACTATTGAGCGGCTTTTTTGGGGCGCATTGCAGGCGCTATTTTTAGCACAATAGGGCCTGCAAAGCGCCTCAGTGTGAAAGGGGCCTTATTGTTTTTCATTCGCCGCTTAGCAGGGAATGAATAAACAACGAGATCCCCATTCACTGAACACAGCTCTGTGTTGTTTACATTCACAGAGCTGTGTTCATTGAAGCTCAGAGCAGATCAACGGGTGCCAGTGTTCTGTCGATTACTGCAGATCGTCGGATAATGCCTCCGACGATCTGCCCATGCACAGTAGTGACGTGCACGCATGTGCAGATCGTCTGAGGCATTATCCGACAATCAGCAAAGCGTGGAGGCAAAATCCTCCACCTACCGGACCTGTCACCACTACATGGTCACCTCCTGTGCACTAAGGTGACCAGATTTTTAAAATGAAATCCGGGGACATATTTTTTTTTACTAGTCATGGCGGCAATCAGCGACTCTCTGCCCGTCGCCGCCGTCACCCGCCTCACAGCCTGTCAAGTCTTAAGCCCCTGTACACACGATCGGACAACCTATAGATTTTCGTCCGATGGATTTGACCATCGGAAATCCGATGAAACTGTTTTCCATCAGTCTTGCCCACACACCATCAGTCAAAAAACCGACCGTTCCAAACGCGGTGACGTAAAACACTCCGATGAGCCGAGAAAAATGAAGTTTAATGCTTCTGAGCATGCGTCGACTTGATTCTGAGCATGCGTGGGTTTTTGATCCGATGGACTTGCCCATAGACGATCGGAGTTTTCGATCGGTTTTTTATCCATCGGAAAAATTTAAAACATGTTCTATTTTTTAAAACCGATGGAAAAAAGACCGATGGGTCCCATACACGATCGGTTGGTCTGATGAAAACAATCCATCGGACGGTTTTCATCAGTCAAACTGATCGTGTGTACGGGGCTTTACTCTCCGGGCCCCGGCTACTACTGGGTGGGGAGTGGAGGAAGATCACTCCACCAGGAAAGGCAAGGAGATAAGCAGGCGGGTGGCTGGGACTTGAGCCAAGGCAGAAGAACATGCGAGCGGAGCTGAATGGGCACCCGAAACTGAAGAAATATTCCCTCCGCTCCGACCAGCACATGATCATCAGAAAGGGGCACAAATAATGGAAAAAATACACCCCCTAAGCTAGTAGGAGCGGATGTAATTCAGATTTTTTTTTTTTTAATTATGACTGTCCTTAAAATTGCCCCAGCCCCTGTTCAAATCCAATCCGGGGACAAAACTGGGGACAGACTTGGTCCGGGGACAGTGTCCTCAATCCGGGGACTGTCCCCCGAAACCGGGGATGTCTGGTCACCCTACTGTGCACGGAATGCTGCCCCTCTCTGTATTCTATAGATCACATGTACAGAGTTCTTATCATCCTCCCCAGTCACCAGCTGACTCTCCCGGTGTTGTAGGACTACAGGTCCCAGCACCCCCCCCCAGGATGGCTCATGCTGGGATTTGTAGTCCCCCGATGGTGGGGGTGCCCTGTGGCTGCCTTCCTGTTCCCCATCTGGGACAAGAAGTATAGAGAACCTGGCGGGGGGTGGATGTGGCAGTGCGGCGTGCCCCAGTGGCGTAGCCAGTGTTCTGTCTTTGCTGATTGTTGGATAATGCCTCCAACGATCTGTGCATACTAAAGATCGGCAGATCTGCTGGAGTGATGTCACTACTGTGCATGCACAGATCGTCTGAGGCATTATCCGACGATCTGCAGTAATCAACAGAACACCGACAGTCAATCATTGGCCGGTACCCGGTGATTGGCATGTGCTGTGACCAATCACAGCACAGACGGGCGCATGCGCCCCTCTGCCCGAGCATGCAGATCACGTACTAGGTACGTAATCCAGTGCAGGGAGACTGCCCTGCAGCCGTATATGTAAGCTATACAGTCAACAAGCGGTTAATGAGAGATAGTTTAGTCAGTGTGGGGACAAAGACACTGCGAGACCTTCTACTTAGGCCAGGTTCATGACATGTTAAGGACCGATCTTCCGCACTGCCTTACCCTCTACATCTCTGCCCCGACCCCACATACCCATCATACCAATAACGACTGACAAGGTTGTGGAGTAAAATTGGCCTTGCGGCCTATTTATTTAACAACTTCTTATATATAAAAATAAATAACCATTTAAATAACATTTAAAAAATTTCAATACCCTGGTGGTCTTAGAGACCACAACTCCAACTTGGACACTGGGACCAAACTATATCCACTAGGCCTCCAGTCGCAAGACACCGACTCGGAGGCGGTACACATGTCCGCAGTGCCCTAACATTTTCCCCCTTCCTGGTTAACCCTTGCTGACCGGAAGGTACCCAATAAACCCCATACCACCTATGGGTACCACCTTTTTTCCAGAACTTCCACTTTTACCTCCTTTTCCAGCAACCAAACACCGCCACCACCATACTGACTTTCCCCACTACACACCCCCCCTTTTTACCACCTGGGGAGGGTGGGTGGGAAGCTTCTTCCTCTTGTGTCCTAGAGGAATGCTGAAATCGTCACTTCCTCCCCACACTAAACTTCTGCTGACCTTCCTCCCGGCCCCTAAACCACTCCCCTTTCCTTAAAGCAACACAGCCTAACTAAGCTGCTGCCTGTCCCACTTGTCATGCCGTTGTACTGCCGAGCATTGCCCCCCAGCGGATTCTGCCCGCTCTGTACTGCGCAGGCGTGGCGCTTTTTCCGAAAATAGCCAAACATGTAGAGCTGAGAGTCAGCTCTACATGGCGCCTGCGCACACCAAATTGTGCTACACTGCTGACATCCAGGCTCTTTCTTTACCATCCCGTGGACATGGAGGATGTTAAAAAAAGAGCCAGGAGGCCGAGCGAGCGTAGCGAGCCGTCCGAGCGAAGCGAGGACGTGAGGCCGACTGGCCACTTACATCTAGGTCCACGCAGGCGCCGTGTAGAGCTGACTCTCAGCTCTACACGTTCGGCTATTTTCGGAAGCTCATTGACGTTCGTACTGCGCAAGCGCCGCGCCTGCGCAGTACAGTTGGGGGCAGAATCCGCCGGGGGGACGTTTGTCGGCAGATCACCGTCCCTGCGCTCATTCTTTTGCTGTCTCTGCTCCGGGACTCTCTTACCTACAGGTGCGATAGCACACTCGTGTTTCAGCACATCACATATAGAGAGCGCATTCAAACCCAGAAAATAAGTCCCTGACCCTTTTTCAAAATCATACCGAACGGTGCTGTGTACCGTTGGGGGTGCTATTACCTATTAATTAATTAACTATTAATACCACCAATGCGGCTACAGGCCAACGCGTTTCTGGGTGCGTTGGGGAAGTACACAATTTTGCACAATTTCTCGACATGCATAGATGTGAACCTAGCCTTATGCCGCGTACACACGACCGTTATTCATGTCATGCAAAAAACAATATTTTTCTCGTTGTGATTCTTCTCAAGCCTGCCTTGCATACACACGATCATGAAAAAAAATGCTCGAGCAAAGCGCGCTGACGTACAACACGTACGACGGCACTATAAAGGGGAAGTTCCATTCGGATGGCGCCACCCTTTGGACTGCATTTGCTGATCCTCGTGTTAGTAAAGTTTGGTGAGAGACGATTCGTGCTTTTCAGCCTCGTGCTCTTCAGTCCGTTACAGCGTGACGAATGTGCTATCTCCATTGCGAACGCTAGTTTTACCAGAACGAGCACTCCAGTCTCATCACTTGATTCTGAGCATGCGCGTTTTTTTTCCCCTCGTAAAAGCCTACACACGACCGTTTTTCGCGACGTGAAAAAGAACGACGTGAAAAACGACGAGAAAAAATAGAGCAGGTTCTAATTTTTTTTCGGGCATTTTTCTTGTCGAGAAAAATGCTATGTAGCCTACACACGGCCGTTTTCACGACCAATCTAAAAAATTGCATTTTTCTCGTCATGAAAAACGGTCGTGTCTACGTGGCATAAGAAACATCTAAAAGGTAAGAACCATTTATTTTTTTACTTTTTTTTTAGGTATGCAGTGTGAAAGGGAAAACTTACCAAACATATAGTGGGGTTTTGACTGCAAAAAAGTGTAAATACCCTTTAAGTGAGTAACGGGTAGTGATAAGAACCCAACAGAAGAACAAACTCTTAAGCCTTGTACACACGGCCGAAAATCTCGTCAACAAAAAACACGTCGTTTTTCTTGACGAGATTCTTGAACAAGAAACTTGTCCCGGCCGAGTGTACACACGCTCGATTCAAAGAACCCGCGGTTCTTTGAATGGAGCGAACGCGGTGACGTCATCGACTACGATGAGCGTGCGCTCGTCACATTCAATGCCGTCGCCGCCATCTTGCTACACCCTATCTATGCCTAGGAAGCTACCGCGCATGCGTCAAAGTCATTTCGAGCATGCGCGGGCTTCCGAGAGGACAGGTAAGTGTACACACACACAATTTTCTCGTCGAGAAACAGGCTGACGAGAATCTCGACGAGAAAATAGAGAGCAGGTTCTCTATATTTCTCGTCAAGATTCTTGTCGGTTTTCTTGACGAGAAACCATACACACGAACGATTTTCTCCGCAAGAAAGCTATCTCTGCAGTTTTCTTGTCGTTTCTTGCCGAGAAACTCGTTCGTGTGTACGCAGCTTCACAAACAGTATTTGGTTGAAGTTCGACTTTATAAGTGAGGTAATATTCTGTTTTTGCCAATGTCAACTATTGTAGGTGTCCCTACAGACTCGTAATTATAGGTGCTTGCAGGGCAACTAATGCCGCGTACACACGATCGGACATTCCGACAACAAATCCATGGATTTTTTTCTGACGCAATGTTGGCTCAAACTTGTGTTGTATACACACGGTCACACAAATGTTGTCGGAAATTCCGAACGTCAAGAACACGGTGACATACAACACGTATGTAGCGCCCTGTTCCTAAAGAATAGGGGCTATGTTGTAAATTTAGTTTGGCTGAGCTGTACACAGCTCAGATTGATTGTACAAAGTTTAATTAGCTTCTGTTCCAACTTTGGTTGTGTTGTGCATTTCTCACTGTTGCCAGTAGGTGTCACAGGCAGGGCTTGACAAATTTGCTTGGAATCTAGGAGCCAGCTAAAAAAGTTAGGAGCCAGGAACGCGCCCTGTCCCGCCGAGCTTGCGCGCAGAAGCGAACGCATACGTGAGTAGCGCCCGCATATGAAAGCGGTGTTCAAACCACACGTGAGGTATCGCCGCGATAGGTAGAGCGAGAGCAATAATTCTAGCCCTAGACCTTCTCTGTAACTCAAAACATGCAACCTGTAGAATTTTTTTAAACGTCGCCTATGGAGATTTTAAAGGGTAAAAGTTAGTCGCCATTCCACGAGCGGACGCAATTTTTAAGCGTGACATGTTGGGTATCAATTTACTCGGCGTAACATTATCTTTCACAGTATAAAAAAAAAACTGGGCTAACTTTACTGTTGTCTTATTTTTTTATTAAGAAAAAAAGGGTATTTTTTCCCAAAAAAGTGCGCTTGTAAGACCGCTGCGCAAATACGGTGTGACAGAAAGTATTGCAACGACCGCCATTTTATTCTCTAGGGTGTTAGAATAAAAAATATATATAATGTTTGGGGGTTCTAATTAGAGGGAAGGAGATGGCAGGGAAAACAGACAGGGAAACTCCATTAGCATTGCTGGTTGCAATACCAACGGCCACCACAAGATGGCGCTAGTTCACAGAAGGAAGCATAGGCCTGCAGAAGGCCGCAAAGCCGCGGCCTCAATTACTGGCCGGCGCGGCCCGACGCGATCCCGCGGCACGGAGGGGGGGGGCACGGAGACACAGGATACCCCAGCTGTGCTGCCCCAGGCGCCAGGTCGCTAATTCTAGTCGCAATGGCGACCTGGCGCCCGGGGTTTGTCGAGCCCTGGTCACAGGTACCACAGGCCAGCATGAGAAATACAGCAAACTAAAGTGTATTGAATATTCTTTTCTCCAATAAACAGCCCAGTGGGAGTGTTCTTGCTGCTGTGCATTCTGGGAGAGGGTATTTAAGGGGCAGACGCCATGTTTCAGTCTCTCTGACCTCATGGCCCTCCTGGCCTAAGGCTGTGTCATTCTCTTCTACCTCGGGGCCTGCTGGCCCGAGGCTGTGTTGCTGCGAGTAGGCCCAGAAGTCTGTCTGGGGCCTACTTATCCGGAAGTGGTCCTGGGCTGTCTTGCCTGCGTGGAAGAAGCCAAGCCAAGCTGAGGAGATCCAGGGGAGGACCCTTGCTGGAGAGAACCAGGCTGAAGGCGGGCCTGGTGACTCGTTTGGAGGATGCACCTATGTTAATCTACCCTCACAGTACTGCCGGGTTGGCTTAAAGGTTCTGGTACTGTGAAGCTGTTCTACAAAAATCCAGTTCAAGGTAACTAACTCCTGGCTGCTTAGTCCGTGAGAGGGACTTATCTGTGTGGTGCAAATTGGCCCCAAGTTCATGAGAGGGACTTGTCCAGGAGTTCATACTGGTGGCTAGGTCTGTGTGAGAGGCCTATCCGTCTGCTGAAAGGAAGCTACTATTTTGTCCTCTGGATCCAAGGAATCCATCATTGATCTGCTAAAGATATCTGAAATCTCCCCTAACCCTCTGTCCTACTGCTACTTCAAGTTCTTTTATTAAAGCATTGGAAAAATACTAAAATGACTGGTGCCCGCATCTATTCTGCATTTCCCATCATGTCCTGGACTCTTAGTACTGGGGGTGAAAGGTAGGGTAACGGCAGGACCCAAAAATTTATCAGCAGCTCTTTAGGGGGTTTCGCTACACGTACGACGAGCCGAGATCAATGAAGTTCAATAGGCAGTTCCGCTCTTTTGCTTGATTCTGGGTATGAGTGTTTTTTTGTGCGTCGGAATTGCATACAGATGATCGGAATTTCCGACAAGAAATTTTCTTGTTGGAAAATTTGAGAACCAGCTCTCAAATTTTTGTGGTCGGAAATTCCAACAGCAAATGTCCGATGGAGCCTACACACGGTCGGCACTTCCGACCAAAAGCTCACATCGGACATTTGTTGTCGGAATTTACGATCGTGTGTACGTGGCATAAGACCTTTGTTACTAAAGCTGGCCATACATGGTTATATTTTCAAACATTGGTACGTATTTATGAAAAATCACTCACCAGAGCATTCCATGATGTCATCATTGACCCAACAAATCTCATGTGAAATTTAGCTTGACTACCATGGAAATGTGTTGAATTTTAACATATGGTTTTATTGTGTTATACTTTTTAAATGAAATCAATGAAAGAATAATGGAAAGTTTGTTTCCTTTTATAAGAATATAGAATATTTATATGTAGATTTCTAAGTACATTCTAATTTAATGTGTCAATGAGGTTGCAGTGGAAATAAAAGAGATATTGCAATGTACTAGGACATGGGGTTGTCAACCTTTTTTGAGATCGGGTAAATAAATGTCAAAGCCTTCCATGTCCCAACAGCAAAGAATGAAGTTTACACTCACACAATAAAATTATGGGAATACAAAACATGTATCAAAATGCTAGAAGGCTTTGGATGGGTCTGGGTGTCACTGTGTTGGATATGGGGGTTGTGGAATGGGTTAGGGGACTCTGAAGCAGACTTGGTGGCCCTGTAGGAGATGAGCTTCTGGAGGAAGCTGGGGGACACTGTTGGAGCGCTATGGAGGGCTGGAGGCTCTGCAGCAGGTTGGGGGGAGCACTGTGAGAGGTTTGGGAGCACTGAGGAGGCTGAGGGTTCTTAGGTGGCCTGAGGGCACTGTGAGACACTGTTGGAGGTTTGGGGTCCCAACGAGAGTGGAGGGTTCTGCCTCAGGCCGGGGGGCACTGTAGATTGGGGGGCACTGTGGAGGCTAAGGGCACCGTGGGACACTGTTGGAGATTGGTGCACTATGGAGGGCTGAAAACTCTGCAGCAGGTTGGGGGGCAACACTGTGGGAGGTTGGGGGGCACTGTGGAGGCTGAGGGTTCTCAGGGGGCCTGAGGGCACTGTGGAACACTGTTGGAGGTTGGGGGGGTGCTATGGAGAGCTGGAGACTCTGCCTCAGGCTGGGAGGCACTGTGGAGGCTGAGAGCTCTCAAGGGGGCTGGGGGCACTGTGGGACACTGTTGGAGGCTGGTGCACTATGGAGGGCTGGAGGCTGTGTAGACTTGGGAACTTAAGTGTGCCAATCTCTCTGCTGGAGCCTATGAAAAATAATAAAAAGAAAGAAATGGGTGGTTTAATGCTCCATCTTCTGCTAAAATAGACAATAAGGGTGCAACATTCTGTTATAATGTAATGATGACTATTTGATTATTGTAAGCACCTAACTAACCTTCTTTTTTCTCTTTTTCTCTTTTCATATCAACCACTTTGTTCCTTCCAGACCTTTCCCATCTCTACCACCCTGTGATGAAGAACCTTCCTTAATTTATCTACATACGCATTCCAGCATGCCTTCCTTTTCCCCCACCCCTACCCCCAACTCCTCAATACCCACCTCACCCTTAACAGGTTTGTCGTGCCAATTTGATGAGTCCTACAAGCATATATACCTACCAACCTGTTACATCCTCACCTTCCTGCTGAGCATGGCTCTGAACTCCATTGTTCTCTCTCGATGCCTACGTCGACCATGGAACCCATCGCTGATCTACATGTTCAATCTGGCACTGAGTGACCTCATGTACAGCTTGTCCCTGCCATTCCTCATCACAAACTATATTTTCCAAGATCGCTGGCTCTTCGGAGACCCCATGTGTCGCTTGATCCGTTTCTTGTTCTACTTCAATCTCTACTGCAGTATCTTCTTCTTAACTTGCATATCTTTCCATCGCTACCTTGGTATCTGCCACCCTATGCGTTCAATGAGGTTGGAAGCTATGCGTTGGGTGAGAGCCACCTGTCTACTGGTGTGGACCTTGGTATTTGCCATGACCTTTCCAATACTGCTCTTTGCTCGGACGGGACCACTGGAGGACACAGACATAGTAACCTGCTGGGATGATGCCCTTAATGAGGACCTTGAACGTTACATGCCTTATGGACTCTTTTTGCACATAGCTGGCTTCTTCTTACCCTTTTCATTAACTGCCTGGTGCTACTCAAGGGTGGTACGCACTATCTGCCAAACTTTACGTGGGGGTGGTGTACCAGGGCCCGTTCCTGGTGTAGCCCAACGGCGCAAGTCAGTTCGAACCATTGTCACCATCACCCTACTGTTTGCCCTCTGTTTCCTTCCCTTCCACATAACCCGCACAATTTTCTTGACCATGAGGGCACGAGGAGGTGGCCTAGGTGGATGCCGTGCCTTAGGGGTGGTGGCTGTTTGTTACAAGGTCACCAGACCTCTGGCAAGTGCCAACTCTTTTCTTAATGCTCTTCTTTACTTTCTGACTAAGGAACCCTGTGGGCGAGGAATATGGTGCAGGAAAGACAGAGAACAAATAGGGAAAGTGGAAAAAAAGAGACCAGCAAAGGGAAATGGAGACTGGGACAACATCTATCCTCGATTTCACTAGTGCTGAGACTTTAGAAATTTACAGAATTGAATGTGTCCTAGACTTTTAAGGCAAGGGGACATTTAAAGACTCTAAACTGTTATTTATCTAAAAGGACAACATGTCTAGGTGGACATCCTCTACGTAACTATAGGCATACTTCCCAATGGCTACAGTATGATAGTGGTACAAACAATATATGTGGCCTTAAAACCAATAGGGATAGGTTCGATCATACATGAAAAGGAAGAAACACCAAAAACTTCAAGACCAACACTTCTTCAAGTAGGTTACTACAATAAGGCACACAAAAACTGGAGAAATCGTTCAAAAATGCAGATTGTTAAGTAGATTTATTTCACATTGTTCTTTGGGAAATGTAAAACAAGAGGGATTACATACAGGGAACAGCTATGGACGGCATTTTAGGTGATCACATGATGGGGTTATACAAAAACTTTGGACTTTGTGTGGCCTCCAGTTGCTGGTGTCTACAGTTCACTTATTTAATTAACGTAATGGAGATATACGGGATTTGTAACGCTGAGTTCAACATAGTTTGTGCTCTTATGTTTTGGCAAACATTTGTATAAAATAAACTCCTTATTAACCCACCTTCTTATATATGTAATGATTTATGTTTAAGGATTTCTTTCAAGTTTGAAACATGTCATAATTATATCACTAATAGTGTATTTTAACGATATGTAATATTTTATTGTTATTTTTTTTAAGTTTGTAATGCACCTCAATAAGTAGTTTACTTGGAATGTTTAAAAAATACAGATGCATGCATTGAATTTTAACAAAGGGGTTGTAAAGGAAAAAAGTTTTTTCACCTTAGTGCATCCTATGCAGTAAGGTGAGAAAACATCCGACAATACCGCCCCCCCCGAGCCTCCGTTTTACTTACTGTATATACTCGAGTATAAGCCGAGTTTTTCAGCACATTTTTTGTGTGCTGAAAATGCCCCCTTCGGCTTATACTCGAGTCACCAATTTGCGCCTGATCTCCCGGACTTTGGGGACCCGTTACCGGCCAAACTTGGCACACATGTAGCCCCACTCTTTCTCTACAAGTGTGCAAAGTTTGTTGTCCGGGGGACCTACTGCCGGGGAGCACCGATTTTTCAAACTGGGCACCCCTTCCATAGACTCCCATGTTAAACGTTCATTTCTCCGGAGACTTTGGGGACCCGGTACCGGCCGGTCGTAGGTCCCCTGGACCCAAAACTTGGCACACATGTAGCCCCATTTCTCCTCTATAATTGTGCAAAGATTTTTGTCTGGGGGACCTACGGCCGGAGAGCACCAATTTTTCAAAGTTGGGCACCCCTTCAATAGACTCCCATGTTAAACGTCAGTCTAGTCATGGACACAGTGAGGCATGGGCACAGTGAGGCATGGGCACAGTGAGGCATGGGCACAGTGAGGCATGGACACAGTGAGGCATGGGCACAGTGAGGCATGGGCACAGTGAGGCATGGACACAGTGAGGCATGGACACAGTGAGGAATGCACATGGACACAGTGAGGCACCCTAGGCTTATACTCGAGTCAATACGTTTTCCCATTTTTTTGTGGTAAAATTAGATGCCTCGGCTTATATACGGGTCGGCTTATACTCGAGTATATACAGTACCTGAGCCCTCGAAAGTCCCGCGCTCGGCCCCGACATCCTCTTTGCCGTTCAGCCTGGCCATTGATTGGCTACAGTGGATGGATTAAAAGCAGCGCAGCCATTGGCTGGCGCTGCTGTCAATCACATCCAATGACGCGGCATGCCGGGGGGCGGGGCCGAGTGATACAGTGAGCGGCAATAGCCGCTGGCTGTATCACTGGAGCGCGCCCGCAATCACTCACCACCATGCAAGCTCGCATATAGGTGGTGAGTTATTGCGGGGAGGAGCCGAGACCACCGCCGAGGGACCCCATAAGACGTGGATCGGCGCCACTCTGTGCAAAACGAGCTGCACAGTGGAGGTAAGTATTAAGCCCCATACACACGGTCTGACTTTTTGACAACAAACTTCAAAATGAGCAAGTTTTCAAAAAAATCCTACCGTGTGTACGCTCCATCGGACAAACTTTTCCGTTTTCATCGGACAAAAGTTTACTCTGCAAACGGACAAACTTTTTGCCAACAAAAGTCCTACGGTGCAAAATCCTATCGTATGTACAGGAATCCATCGGACTTTTGTCCGAAGTACAAACACGCATGCCCAGAACCAATGTTAAAATCAACCAACAATAGCAGAAGTTAACCAAAAGGGTGGCGGTAAAGAGCAGAAAAACCACGTGATGTTGGGAAAGTTTTGGGAAAGTTTGCAGAAAAGTCCTGCCGTGTGTATGCTATGGGTGTGCCCGGCCAACTCCCTTCGGACAAAAATTCACAGAAAAGTTTGTTTGAAGTCCGACCGTGTGTACGAGGCTTAACATGTTTGTTATTTTTTATTTACAAACCCTTTAATTTAATGCAGTTAGGCTGCATATATAGAAATAATTATGTTCCTTGTTTGTGTATTTTTACATATTGGGGTAAATTTACTAAAACTGGATAGTGTGCACAATCTGGTGCAGCTGGGCATGGTAGCCAATCAGCTTCTAACTTCAGTTTGTTAAACCATGCTTTCATATACAAAAAAAAAATCATCTGGAAGCTGATTGGTTTATATATACAGAGCTGCACCAGATTTTGCACTCTCCAGTGTTAGTAAATCAGCCCCATTAAATGCTGCGGTGAGCTTACAAATACCTTGTGCTAGCAACATACTGGAGAGTCAGACGGCTGCTCTCACATGCATGCAGCGGCCTGTGTCTCAGTAGTCCAACACTCCCCCTGTGCATTTCTCCAATCCTCAGCACTGCTCAGGACCAGGAGCGTTATTTATTGGAGCAGCATGCAGGGGGAGTGTCAGACCGCTGGAGACCCAGGCTGCTGTGTTGTGTGTGAGAGCAGCGGTCCGACTCTACAGCATGCTGATAAAACAGGGTATATTAAAGTGGTGTTCCAGCTGAAATTTTTTTTTTTTAAATCATCAGCTACAAACACTGTAGCTGCTGACTTTTAATAAGCACACTTACCTGTCCAGAGTGCCCGCGATGTCGGCCCCCCGAGGCCGATCCGTCTATCGGATCGGGTGCCGGCGCCGCCATTCATACTAAGGGAAACAGGCAGTGGAGCCTTGCGGCTTCACTGCCCATTTCCTACTGCGCATTCGCGAGTCGTGCAGCGCTTTGTGACAGAGAAGACAGAGGAGCAAGACGCAATTTCAGAGGCATGCAATGCCATCTTATTATTAGCTTAAAGCCTAGTACACACGACCGAGAATCTCGTCGCAAAAAAAAAAAACTTTGTTTTTCTCGACGGGTTTCTTGTCAAGCTTTCCTTGCATACGCACTGTCAATCCAAAATCTCGTCGGTCTGAAGCGCGGTGACGTACAACACGTACGACGGCAGTATAAAGGGGAAGTTCCATTCTCATGGCGCCACCCCTTGGGCTGCTTTTGCTGATCTCGTGTTACCGCGTGTTAGTAAAAGTTTGGGGAGAGACGATTCGCGCTTTTCAGTCTTCGTGCTTTCAGTTCGTTACAGCGTGACGAATGTGCTATCTCCATTACGAACGCTAGTTTTACCAGAACGAGCGCTCCCGTCTCATACTTGATTCTGAGCATGCGCGGTTTTTGAAGACTCGGAAAAGCATACACACGAACGGTTTTCTCGTCTAAATACAGTCTGACGAGAATCACGCCGAGAAAAACGAAAGCAGGTCTTCTTTTTTTCTCTTCGAGATTCTGGGCAGTTTTCTTGACGAGAAACCTGAAAGCTTCGTACACACGCACGGTTTTCTCGGCAAGAACGTTCTCCCAACAGTTTTCTTGTCGTTTCTTGCCGAGAAAACCGGCCGTGTGTACGAGGCTAAAAACAAAATGTGTAGCAAGGAAAAAATTGACTTTTTATGTGTTTTTTTTTTTTTTTTTTTTGTACACTAAAAAGTCCTTTTTTTTTCTGCTTAGTTTCTATCAATTTTTTGGGAGGCGGTGGTGTTTGCTGATCTCCAACAAGACCCTTATGCCGCAGACACACGACCGTTTTTCATGACGAGAAAAATGCAATTTTTTAATTTGGTCATTAAAAACGATCGTGTGTGGGCTCCAGAGCATTTTTCTCGACGAGAAAAATGGCCATTAAAATTTTAGAACATGTTCTATTTTTTTCTCGTCGTTTTTCACGTCAGGAAAAACGGCCGTGTGTACGCTTTAATGACAGGAAAAAAACGCGCATGCTCAGAAGCAAGTGATGAGACGGGAGCGCTCGTTCTGGTAAAACTAGCGTTCGTAATGGAGATAGCACATTCGTCACGCTGTAACGGACTGAAAAGCACGAGGCAGAAAAGCGCGAATCGTCTCTCACCAAACTTTACTAACACGAGGATCAGCAAAAGCAGCCCAAAGGGTGGCGCCATCCGAATGGAACTTCCTCTTTATAGTGCCGTCGTTCGTGTTTGTACGTCACCGCGCTTTGCTCGAGCATTTTTTTTCATGATTGTGTGTAGACAAGGCAGGCTTGAGAAGAATCACGTCGAGAAAAACTTTGTTTTTTTCAATGACATTAAAAACGTCCGTGTGTACACGGCATCACTCTTTCTCTTACCTTACTTATTTGACCTTGTCGGTTGTTAGGACCCTTTTTTGCCTTTCAACAGTCCAGCGTGGCAATTTTTCAGCAAAGTCATATTTTGGCAAAGATTTGTCCCAATTGATGCAGATCAGAGTTTTTCTTAAATATAGATTCCGTTTATTACCCAACTCATTTATTTATTTATTTAACACCCAATTATTACATTTATATAAAAGCTTTAGCATGGTGATAACAAAATAATAATAATAGTTATTATTACTGTTGTTAATATTATTATAATGGACTTATATACAATAGTGCCAACAGTTTGTGCTGCTCTTTGCAATATAAAGAGAGACAGTATAGTTACAATACAAGAGGAATCAGAGGTCCCTGCCTGTAAGAGCTTACAATCCGAATAGGAGGGGCTAATGATACAAAAGGTATTACTATGTGTTGATGATTTGATGTAAAGGATCAGTTATTAGGAGGAGGAGAGACAGACACCTGAAGAGGTGAATTTTCAGGAATCATCTAAAGGTGGACAGTCGTTTTCAATATTTTCTAATTTGAAGCTTCTATTAAAGTGTCACTAAACCCACATCATATAAAGCTATCAATAAATGGTGCATTACATGCTGTTCATACCAGTTACGGCCCAGCCATACGCCGCCCCCTAATCCGTGCACCCATCCACCCCGAATTTAGATGCAGGGCGCCGGACACATGGATTCCAATGGGGTTTTTTTTTTCTTAGAAGCAGATGATTAGAGCTAGAGGCTTTAATTGGCTTAAAAAGGGGGTGGGCTCGGGGCGCAGAGCACTGCGCCCTGAGCCCACCCAGTCGTGTGACAATAGTGAATTGATATTCACTATGGTCTTCCTGATTCTCCCCCCGGCCAATCTTGGCTCAGAAAGCAGGTCCTGAAACCCGATTGGTCGAGAGGAGAAGCGATCCTATTGGCCGCCGAGGAGGAGGAGGGAGGAGACACAGGGGAAGGCGCACCGCTGTGGAGCCAAGGAAGGAGGAGATGCAGGGTGGAGCTGCCGCCCGGAGAAAGCCCGTGACATACATGGGGTAAGTGTGGGGACCATTCGACGGGGGGGGGGGGGGTTGGTGACGTGGTGACGGACGGATTGCCCTCAAAAATATACCACCAGCCGCTACTGTTTCATACTCACTCAGTTACTATGAGATTCGTTTACTGTATTCTTCAGATTTCAGTGAGTTTCTATGCTGAGCATTTCCTCCCTATCAAATACAGTATGTGCAGCCCATGTGACTATAGAGTAACACATGTGGGTGTATACACAGTGTTGACTGACAGCCCACTCCCTCCCTCCTCCTCCATGCCCACTAACCAGCTAAACACAATGGGGTTGGGATATTACATGTAGATTAATGGAGGCTTCACCTCCCTCTTATTCTAAGACACAGGCTGAAGTGGTGTGGCACAGCATGTGACTGGAAAAAATCCGCCTACACCATGTTATTTCCACAAAATAATAAGGATTTCATTTCAAATATATATATTTGTATGACAATTTAAAACAGTTTATTGATATTAATTATTTATTTTTACTCTGTATTCCAAAGGCTTTTTATTTAATTTTGAACATGCGACCAGCAGCAGAGGACTAGACGCTCCTCCTGCTTTTATTTCCCTGCAGACAGGCTGGGAAAGAGCTGGGTCACGTGACAGCTATATATCGACTAGGAAAAAGGTACTTAGATTTTTTTATTTTTTTTTTATTAAAATAATTACAGCGCCATCATCCACATACAGGAATAGAAGGGCCCACTTATATCTCTGCAGTCTGTTAACGCACATGTTATTAAACCCTCTCTAAAAAAAAAAAAATCACCCTGTAGGACAAAGGCATAATGAGCTAGTATGCATAGCATACTAGCTCATTATGTATTACTTAACTGAGATCAATGCCCCCGCAGCGACCCTCGTTCCTCTCCTCCGCCGCCGCCATGATACCCAGAGTGACTCCCGGGTATCGCTGCTCCGGCGCTGTGACTGGCCGGAGCGGCGATGACTCCACTCCCGCGCATGTGTGCGGAACCGCCACGATCCCCGAGCATGTGCACGGTTCCGGCACTATTCCATTCAAGACCCGCTACGCTCAATGCGCCTGCGCCATTGTCTACGGCGTGCATGCGCCGTAGACATTGGTGTCCGATTTTCTGCAAATATCTCCTTAACCGTGTAGGTTAAGGAGATATTGCAAGCACCTACAGGTAAGCCTTAATGTAGGCTTACCTGTAGGTGCAAGTAGTATCAGAGGGTTTACAACCACTTTAATATGTGTTGCATTATGGCAGCCCATTGAAATGAATGGGCTGTCCATGTGCCAAAACTGGTGCATGCACCATTTTTGGCAGTGCACTGAACCACACCAATGCATAGCACTGACCTGCAATGCACGTCCAAGTTGTGTTGGAGTGCCATTCAGAATGCAGATAATGTAACATGGGTTCCCATGCATTGCAGTAACATGCCAACTACCACAAAGATGTAGATGGGCCTTCAAAGAATACCTTCTTGGCATGGAGGTGCTAAGAGGCACTTTGAGTTCTAGGTTGTCACCCTATCACACGCACCCCTAGTGAAGACTACAGGAGGCCATGCAATATTGTGAAGGCAAAGTCCAATGTAGGGATGAGCTCTGGCTTTTCTGGACAGCTATCCCGCTAGGAAGCTGTCACTGTGGACAGCCAGTCATATATGGTGGAGACATTCCCCCCGCAGGGTGGGGAACGCCTCCACTACTTATGATTGGCTGTCTGCAGTGACAGTTTCATGATGGAATAGCTCAGGTGGGTTCAAGCTAATTTCCAAACACGCCTGAGCTCCTCACCGATCCAGAATTGTCACTTTTGGGAAGCCAGTCCAGAGCAATTGTTTGCAGCCAATGCTGGGCCAAGTGCATATATGCAGTAAAAGAAGTGTCTCAAAGAGGCTGGAGGAGATCAGCAGCACCGAGATACAACGGTGGCTAGGACAAAAAAAAAGGTGAAAAGAGTATTTAATGTAAGGTGACCAGATTTTTTTAATGAAATCCGGGGACATATTTATTTTATTGGCAAATGGTAAACTATTTTATACGCATATTTTCCTCAAATTATATATGCAGTCAGTGGTGTAGCGTGGGTTGTCAGCGCCCGGGACAAGGCAAGAAATTTGCACCCCCCCCACCAGACTTTTAGTTCCTTCCACTAGTACTGACCAACTTGATTCCTACACTGACCTACCTGACCACTGCACTAACCTACCTCATTCCTACACTGACCTACCCAATTCCTACACTGACCACTACACTGACCTACCTAATTCCTATACTGACCACTACACTGACCTACCTGAGTTATATACTGACCACTACACTGACCTACCTGATTCCTATACTGACCACTACACTAACCTACCTAATTCCTATACTGACCACTACACTGACCTACCTGATTCCTATACTGACCACTACACTGACCTACCTAATTCCTATACTGACCACTACACTGACCTACCTGAGTTCTATACTGACCACTACACTGACCTACCTGATTCCTGCACCCCCCCCCCCTACATGAACAGTGTAGATTGGTTGATTTTGCTCACCTCTCCATGGCCTCCATGAAAATCTATCGGAGCAGGGCTCTCCCCAGCACCAGCTACTGTTCCTGACACCCAGCCGCTCCTCAGTATCCCCTACCAAGAGCTTTTCCAATAGCCGATGTACGCTCTACACCGCCCCTCCGCTCCGCTGTTCTCACACACACACACGGGCTGCCCACACCAGAGGGATCATGGGGGACAGGCTGGACTACAGGAGTTCCTGGGTGGGGGGGCTACACAGCACACTTGGGGGGGCACAGTAATGATTTTGCGCCCCCCAAAGGTTGCACCCGGGGCGAGAGTACCAGATGCCCCCCTTCATGCCACTGCAATCCGGGGACAAATCCGGGGACAGACTGGCTCCGGGGACAGTGTCCTCAATCCGGGGACAAATCCGGGGACAGACTGGCTCCGGGGACAGTGTCCTCAATCCGGGGACTGTCCCCGGAAACCGGGTATGTCTGGTCACCCTAATTTAATGGGGAAAATGGCAATTGTTGATGATACACAGCAAACTAACTGCTATCTATACAGAGCTTCCATCTACCTGAAGTCCTGAGCTGGGGCATTCCTTGGAACATTGTAGATCACGTGCAGCTCTCAGCGTTCTCTGCCCCCCTCCTTCCCCATTCTTCCCCCTCTTCTATGATTCTTGTGTTTGTTGACCTTAGTACTCTGCTTATATGTGACACGGCACCCTGGTTTCCTTGTAGCTGGGATGTGAAGGTCAAAGAGTGTACTGGAGGCCTACAATGATTTCCTATGCCGTTATCCATTAAACTGCCTGAACTGTGAATGTCTCTAGTGTTTTGTTCCCTGTTACCTAATAGAGGGCAGAAAAACATTTCCAGTCCAGCTGTCCTCCATTGTACATAAGAAGTAGGCTATACGCTCACGTGTCAAATTTGTCTTGTAAGGGCACAAATAATATACAAATGATAAAAAGACAAAAAAACATTCACTTGAATGTCTGTGGACATCTTATCTGGGTACTTATCATAAAGATTTAAACATGCCATAGCAGACAATGGCAGCATTCTTCAGTCCCGGCCTCTTGAAACGCAGTCTCGCTTTAAAGTGGTTGTAAACCCACTTTTTAAACAAAGCCCTACAGGTAAGCCTAGATTAAGGCTTACCTGTAGGTGCAAGAAATATCTCCTTAACCTACACGGTTAAGGAGATATTTGTATGTAAATGCGGCGACGCTGACGTCACCCCATTCACAAATTCGGCTAGGTCGCAACATTCGACGACATAGCCGAATTCGACAGCTCACGCGCGCATGCGCGGAGTCACGTCTTCTCCGCTTCGGCTAATCACAGCGCCGGAGCGGCGCTGTGATTGGCTGCAGTGGCGATACCCGGAAGTAACATTCCGGCTATCGCCGCAGCGATGGATGCGGCTAGAGGAGGGACACGGACGACTTCGGGGGCCCCGATCGAAGGTAAGTGGTACATAATGAGCTAGTATGCTAGTCATACTAGCTCATTATAGCTTTGTCTTGCAGGTTAGTCAAAAAAAAAAAAAAGATATAAGGGTTTACAACCACTTTAAGGCTGCTGGAAAACAATAAAAATTAGAGTGGTCTTTTTGGGCACCATTAGGCAGTTACACAGAATTGAATTCCAGGCATGGCAATTTTTACATAGTTATATTGGTCCACCTTGGACTAATATAAATATGTATGTGCCATACCTGTGGGATCCCTATGGAAACTGGAAATCACTGTAGTATAGGGTGACAGACATCCCAGGTTTCTGGGGACAGTCCCCGGATTGAGGACACTGTCCCCGGACCAAGTCTGTCCCCGGTTTTGTCCCCGGATTGGATTTGAACAGGGGCTGGGGCGATTTCAAAGACAGTCAGTGCAGAATGGAAAAAAAAAGAATTCTGAATTACACCCCCCCCCCCCGCTCCTACTAGCTTAGGGGGTGTATTTTTTTTTCCATTATCTGTGCCCCTTTCTGACGATCATGTGCTGGTCGGAGCGGAGGGAATATTTCTTCAGTTTCGGGTGCCCATTCAGCTCCACTCGCATGTTCTTCTGCCTTGGCTCAAGTCCCAGGCCAGCCGCCTGCTTATCTCCCTGCCTTCCCCAGTGGAGTGATCTTTCTCCGCTCCTCACCCAGTAGTAGACGGGGCCTGGAGAGTAAAGCCTAGTACACACGGCCGAGAATCTCGTCAGGAAAAAACACGTAGTTCTTCCTGACGAGATTCTTTGACAAAAATCTTGTCCCGGCCGAGTGTACACACGCTCGATTCAAAAGAACCGCCGTTCTTTCGAATGGAACGAATGCGGTGACGTCATCGACTACGACGAGCGTGCACTCGTAACATTTGATGCCGCCGCCACCATCTTGCTACACCCTACCTATGCCTAGGAAGCTACCGCGCATGCGTCAAAGTAATTTTGAGCATGCGCGGGTTTCCACGGTGACAGGTAAGCGTACACACTCTCGGGTTTCTCGTCGGGAAACAGGCCGATGAGAATCTCGACGAGAAAATAGAGAGCAGGTTCTCTATTTTTCTCGTCGAGATTCCGGCCAGTTTTCTTGACGAGAAACCTGAAAGCCTCGTACATACGGCTGGTTTACTCGGCAAGAAAGCTCTCCCGGCAGTTTTCTTGTCGTTTCTTGATGAGAAAACCGGCCGTGTGTACGAGGCTTAAGACTTGACCAGCTGTAAGGGGGGCGGCGACGGGCAGAGAGCAGGGATGAGCCGAACACCCCCCCTGTTCGGTTCGCACCAGAACCTGCGAACAGACAGAATGTTCGTGTGAACTTTAGAACCCTATTAAATACAATGGACTCGAACGTTCGAAATCTAAAGTGCTAATTATAAAGGCTAATATGCAATTTATTGTCCTAAAAAGTGCTTGGGGACCCGGGTCCTGCCCCAGGGGACATGTATCAATGCAAAAAAAGGTTTAAAAAATAGACGTTTTTACGGGAGCGGTGATTTTAATAATGCTTAAAATGAAAAAATAAAAGTGAAATATTCCTTTAAATTTCATACCTGGGGGGTGTGTATGATATGCATGTAAAGTGGCGCATGTTTCCCGTGTTTAGAACTGTCCCTGCACAAAGTGTCATTTTTGAAGGAAAAAAAGTCATTTAAAACTCACTCGCGGCTATTAATGAATTGTCGGCTCCCGGCAATACATAGAAAAGTCATTGATAAAAATTAAAAAAAAGCGTGGGGGTTCCCCCAAATTCAATTACCAGGCCCTTTAGGTCTGGAATGGATATATGGGGAACCCTGCCGCAAATTTAAAAAAAAATGGCGTGGGGTTCCCCCTAAATATCCATTCCAGGCCCTTCAGATCTGGCATGGATTTTAAGGGAACTCCACCCCAAATTTAAAAAAAAATGGCGTGGAGTCCCCCCAAAAATCCATACCAGACCCTTATCCGAGCACACAACCTGGCCGGCCGCAGGGGAAGAGGGGGGGACGAGAGAGCGGCCCCCCCTCCCTCCTGAACTGTACCAGGCCACATGCCCTCAACATGGGGAGGATGTCCCCATGTTGATGGGGACAAGGGCCTCATGCCCACAACCCTTGCCCGGTGGTTGTGGGGGTCTGCGGGCGGGGGGCTTATCGGAATCTGGAAGACCCCTTTAACAAAGGGGACCCCCAGATCCCGCCCCCCCTATGTGAATTGGTAAGGGGTACGTTCACCCCTACCATTTCACGAAGAAAGTGTCACAAAATGTAAATAAAAACACACAAACACCTTGGAAAAGTCCTTTATTAAAAAAAAAACATTCCAGCGATGAAATCCAGTGTCCCGCGGCGATCCCGATGTCCAGCGCTGTCCGTCATTGGTTGTGCCTGTGCGGACCTGATGGGGAACTTCCTCCGCTGTGTTTTAAATGAATAGACCCGCCCCTTCTAAAGTTCCCCATCAGGTCCGCTCAGCGGACCAGATGCGGAACGAGAGAAGGGGCGGGTCTATACATGTATTACACAGTGAAGGAAGTTCCCCATCAGGTCCGCCCCCTCGGTATGTCCGACCCCGCCTACGTCATTGGCCTGAGCGGGAAACTTCCTTCACTGTGTAAATTTAAATTACACAGTGAAGGAAGTTTCCCGCTCAGGCCAATGACGTAGGCGGGGTCGGACATACCGAGGGGGCGGACCTGATGGGGAACTTCCTTCGCTGTGTAATACATGAATAGACCCGCCCCTTCTCGCGTTCCGCATCTGGTCCGCTGAGCGGACCTGATGGGGAACTTTAGAAGGGGCGGGTCTATACATTTGAAACACAGCGGAGGAAGTTCCCCATCAGGTCCACTCAGGCACAACCAATGACGGACAGCGCTGGACATTGGGATCGCCGCGGGACACTGGATTTCATCGCTGGAATGTTTTTTTTTTTTTTAATAAAGGACTTTTCCAAGGTGGTTGTGTGTTTTTATTTTAATTTTTTGACACTTTCTTCGTGAAATGGTAGGGGTACAATGTACCCCTTACCAATTCACATATGGGGGGGCCGGTATCTGGGGGTCCCCTTTGTTAAAGGGGTCTTCCAGTTTCCGATAAGCCCCCCGCCCGCAGACCCCCACAACCACCGGACAAGGGTTGTGGGGATGAGGCCCTTGTCCCCATCAACATGGGGACATCCTCCCCATGTTGAGGGCATGTGGCCTGGTACGGTTCAGGAGGGGGGGGCGCTCTCTCGTCCCCCCCTCTTCCCCTGCGGCTGGCCAGGTTGCGTGTTTGGATAAGGGTCTGGTATGGATTTTTGGGGGAACTCCACGCCATTTTTTTTTAAATTTGGGGTGGAGTTCCCCTTAAAATCCATGCCAGATCTCAAGGGCCTGGTATGGATATTTAGGGGGAACCTCACGCCATTTTTTTTTTAAATTTGCAGCGGGGTTCCCCTTAATATCCATTCCAGACCTGAAGGGCCTGGTAATTGAATTTGGGGGGAACCCCCACGCTTTTTTATTTTTATCAATGACTTTTCTATGTATTGCCGGGAGCCGACAATTCATTAATAGCCGCGAGTGAGTTTTAAATGACTTTTTTTCCTTCAAAAATGACACTTTGTGCAGGGACAGTTCTAAACACGGGAAACATGCGCCACTTTACATGCATATCATACACACCCCCCAGGTACGAAATTTAAAGGAATATTTCACTTTTATTTTTTCATTTTAAGCATTATTAAAATCACTGCTCCCGAAAAAACGGTAGTTTTTAAAACTTTTTTTTGCATTGATACATGTCCCCTGGGGCAGGACCCGGGTCCCCAAACACTTTTTATGACAATAATTTGCATATAAGCCTTTATAATTAGCACTTTAGATTTCTCCCATAGACTTTTCGAATTTGCCGCGAACACCACAAATTGTTCGTTGTTCGGCGAACGGGCGAACAGGCAATGTTCGAGTCGAACATGAGTTCGACTCGAACTCGAAGCTCATCCCAAGCAGAGAGTCGCTGAGTGCCGCCATTACTAGTAAAGAAAAAAATACGTCCCCAGATTTCATTTAAAAAATCTGGTCACCTTACTGTATTAGGCACCGCTATTCCAGTGACTGCTGCCAGTTTCCGGGTCCCATGCTGAGCGACTGCCCTGTTGGTTTGTGAACACGGGAGGTCACTCACTTGGCATGGGCGCCATTCAGAGAACACTTTACATTTTCTCAGTGAATACAAAACATTGTGTGATTGGATGAGGTGGAGATTGTGATGCCACCACCTTGTCTTTCCACCTTGTCCAATAAGAGAATGCTTTGTATTCATCTAAAAACTGCAAAGTGTTTCCCGAATGGTGCCCATGCCGAGTGGGCAAACTCTTATGTTCACAATGCAGCCGCTCAGCACAGGACCTGGAAGCTAGTGGAGATCACCAGGGTAGAGGTACCGATTGAAGTGATCTCCAGCTTCCGCTGGGATCCCACAGGTATGGCACATACGGTACTTATTTTGGCCCAAGATGTAAAAATTGCCATACCTAAACTTCAGTTTTAATTTGAGAAACGTATCTTTGCTACTCAGACGCATAAGGAGACAGATGGACTATGCATAATATGCTGATAATTTAAAGTGGACTTACCATTAGAGAGAAGCTTGGGCCCCTACTGTTGCCTCTTAACCACTTAAGCCCCGGACCATTTGGCTGGCCAAAGACCAGAGCACTTTTTGCGATTCGGCACTGTGTCGCTTTAACTGACAAATGCGCGGTCGTGCGACGTGGCTCCCAAACAAAATTGATTTCCTTTTTTTCCCCACAAAAATAGCTTTCTGTTGGTGGTATTTCATCACTTCTGCGGTTTTTATTTTTTGCGCTATAAACAAAAATAGAGCGACGATTTTGAAAAAAAAGCAATATTTTTTACTTTTTGCTATAATAAATATCCCCAAAAAATATATAAAAAAAACATTTTTTTTCCTCAGTTTAGGCCGATACGTATTCTTCTACAGTCCATGACAAAAGTCTTGTCGCTTCTCTATTTTGTAGAAACTCCTGCTATTAACCTGACTTTTAATTAATCATTTGGTGTTAGAAATAGCTCCTATGAAAAGCTAAAGCCCTCCCAAATGATTTTTAATGCACTGAAATAAATTAGTTTCACTGAAAAAAGATTTATCATTTAATCAAGACAGACAGGTCAAATTTTGGCAAGACAAAAGTTTTGTCGCCTATACAGAAATTGAACAACTTTACTGAAAATCCAAAAATATGTCAGCAAATTAAGTAGTAGTGCTGTGAGATCCAAATTGAATATCTTGTATGACTTCCATGAGCTTGAAGGACAGCATCCATGTGGTTTGGCAAGGATTCATACAATTTATTGATGAAGTCATCAGGAATAGCAAAGAAAACAGTCTTGCATGCCTCCCAGAGTTCATCAATATTCTTTGGTTTCGTCTTCCATGCTTCATCTTTCATCCTACACCACATAGGCTCAATGATGTTCATGTCTGGTGACTGGGCTGGCCAATCCTGGAGCATCTTGATCTTCTTTGCCTTAAGGAACTTTGATGTAGAGATGGAAGTATGCGATGGAGCACCATCCTGCTGCAAAATTTGGCCTTTTTTATGGTCGGGAATATTAGAAGTAGCCAAGATTTCTTGGTATTTTAGACTATTGATGTTGCCTTCCACCCTGCAGATCCCTTGCACACCCCCATACTGGATGTAACCCCAGACCATGATTTTGCCTCCACTGTTTTCTGGGTAAATCTCGGCTCCATGCGGGTTCCAGTTGGTCTCCTGCAATATTTGCGGCGACTGTGGTGTAATTCAATAGAAGATTCATCTGAAAAATCCACCTTCTGCCACTTTTCCAGAGTCCATCCTTTTAGCAGGCTGTGGCCCATGGCAAATGCCACACGGTTTTTCAATTGTCTTTTGTTTAGTGCTGGCTTATGGGCACTGATTCGACCATGGAGGCCATTTCGAGACAGAATCCGACAAACTGTTCTGGTTGACACAGGGACTTCAGGTGACCAGGTCTCGTGGAGCTCTGCTGCAGTGGAAAATGGGCTGGCCTTGGATTTTCAAGCCAACAAACGGTCCTCACGAGCAGTTGTCTTGCGGGGTCGGCCGGACCTGGCCTTGTCCAAAACGTCTCCAGTCTCTTCAAATCTTTTTTTTATCCTCTGAACTTGACGCTGAGACACATTGAAGGTGTCTGCCACATCAGCAGTGGATCTGGTCTTCAACCTCTTGATAATCAACACATTAGTCTCCGGGTGAATCTTAGGCATGTTTGCAGAGTTCTAGTTGCAGTTGAGAAGGTCTAGTGTACTGGTGTTCTTTTTATACACACCTGAGACCTAATTGATCCATTATTAGTCACAGGTGAAGCTCATATAACAAGGCGACAACACTTATGTCTTGGCAAAAATGGACTCAATGGGCTTTACCAAGCTGTGAATATTAGAATACTTTTTGTCAGTTTCGTTTTGCACTGAAACATTATTACAAAAGCTGTTGGAATTAAAATGACCCATTTCTTGTAACAAAATCTTGATTAAAAATATATTTTAGCAGCACTTCAGGTCAATTTGTACACAAGCGACAAGACTTTTGTCAGGGACTGTACATATTTTTGGTAATAGAAATCACAATAAGCGTTTATTGATTGGTTTGCGCAAAAGCTATAGCGTCCACAAAATAGGGGGTAGTTTTATGGCATTTTTATAAATATTTTTTTTTACTAGTAATGGCAGCGATCAGCGATTTTTATCGTTACTGTGACATTATGGCGGACACATCGGACACTTTTGGCGCCATTTTGGGACCATTGTCATTGATTTAGCGATCTGTGCTATAAAAATGCACTGATTACTGTAAAAATGACACTGGCAGTGAAGGGGTTAACCAGTAGGAGGCGCTGAAGGGGTTAAGTGCGTGCTAGGGATGTGTTCTAACTGTGGGGGGGATGGTCTGTGTGTGACACGACACTGATCACCGCTCCCGATTACAGGGAGCTGTGACCACTCTCCTGTCACTAGGAAAAATGGGGAAATGCTTGTTTACATCAGCATTTCCCCGTTCTTCCTCACCGTGAGACGATCGCGGCTATCCCCGCGGACATCGAGTCCTCGGGACCCGCGGTCAGACTCACGGAGCTCGCGGCCCCACAATGCCTCATCTTAAAGGGGACATTACAGGTACGTCCATCTGCCCAGCCGAGCCATTTTGTCGACGTATATTGTCGTGCGCTGGTCCTTAAGCGGTTAATCTGTGACCAGCTAGTGTAAAATTCAATTTCTATCAATAAAGCTGTGTCTCATTAACCACTTGGAGCCCGGCCATTGTAATTTGACGGCCACAAGGTGGCTCTACAATGCCGGGAGGACGTCTATTGACGTCTTTGGCTCCTCCGGCCACTGGGGGAGGCGAGTAAGCACCGCCGGCGGCGCGCGCACACACCCACCGCGTCACTGAGGTACCAATGCGCGTGCCTGGCGGCCGCGATGTCCGCCAGGTACCCGCGATCGGCTCTTACACAGACAAGGACGTGGATCTGAGTGTATAAACACACAGATCCTTGTCCTGTCAGGGAGAGGAGACCGATGCTGTGTCCCTTGTACATAGGGACACAGATCGGTCTCCTCCCCCAGTCACTCCCCTCCCCCCACAGTAAGAATCACTAATAGGGAACACATTTAACCCCTTCCTCGCCCCCTAGTGTTAACCCCTTCCATGCCAGTCACAATTATACTGTAATCAGTGCATATTTATAGCACTAATCGCTGTATAAATGTGAATGGTCCCAAAAATGTGTCAAAAGTGTCCGATGTGTCCGCCATAATGTCGCAGTCACAATAAAAATTACAGATTGCCGCCATTACTAGTAAAAACAAAATAATAAATCATAATTCTATCCCCTATTTTGTAGGCGCTATAACTTTTGCGCAAACCAATCAATAAACGCTTATTACGATTTTTTTTAACCAAAAATATGTAGAAGAATACGTATCGGACTAAACTGATAAAAAAAATAGTTTTTTTAAAAAAAAATTGGGATATTTATTATAGCAAAAAGTAAAAAATATTGTGTTTTTTTCGCAATTGTCACTCTTTTTTGGTTTATAGCGCAAAAAATAAAAACCGCAGAGATGATCAAATACCACCAAAAGAAAGCTCTATTTGTGGGGAAAAAATTTTGTTTGGGACCCACGTCGCACGACCGCGCAATTGTCTTTCAAAGCGACGCAGTCCCGAAAGCTGAAATTTCGCCTGGGCAGGAAGGGGGTATATGTGCCCAATAAGAAAGTGACTAATGCCCCTTACATTGTGACCAACCACTGTAAAAATCCATCCATCACACTTACACAGCTCTTATCTATTGTTGTCTATCTATAGCTTAAAAGAAAAACCCACCTTCTGACCATGGTTCTGGTTGTACCCATTTTTAGGGTATAACATGAAACATGGTCAGAGTCGGCCCCTGTGCACAAAGCCAGCTCCATACAGACATGGTGAGAAGTTTGGTGTGGAGGAACTTGAGTGGTCTGTAAAGAGCCCTGACCTCAACTCTACTGAACACCTTTGGGATGAAATGGAACACCAATTGTGAGCCGAATCTTCTCAACCAACATCAGTACCTGACTTCACAAATGCTCTAGTGAAACCTTTCTCAATCTTTCAACACAGAGGAACCCTTGAGATAACTTTTCAGTCTGAGGGAACACCTGCTAATACTATATCTACAACTCATGATACATTAGTGTCAGTGGCGGCTGGTGCTCAAAATTTTTGGGGGGGGCGCAAACAAACTGAAAAAAAATCATCAATTGCCGCCACTGTGCCCATTAAACGCAGCCACTGTGCCCAAACGCCAACAGTTTGCCCCCTCAAATGCAGCCAGTTTGTCCCCAAATGCAGCCAGTTTCCCCATCAAATGCAGCCAGTTTCCCCATCAAATGCAGCCAGTTTTTCCCAAATGCAGCCAGTTTTTTCCCAAATGCAGCCAGTTTCCCCCCAAATGCAGCCAGTTTGTTCCTAAATGCAGCCAGTTTCCCCATCAAATGCAGCCAGTTTCCTCATCAAATGCAGCCAGTTTCTTCCCAAATGCAGCCAGTTTCCCCATCAAATGCAGCCAGTTTCCCCATCAAATGCAGCCAGTTTCCTCATAAAATGCAGCCAGTTTCCCCCCAAATGCAGCCAGTTTGTTCCCAAATGCAGCCAGTTTGTTCCCAAATGCAGCCAGTTTGTTCCCAAATGCAGCCAGTTTGTTCCCAAATGCAGACAGTTTGTTCCCAAATGCAGACAGTTTCCCCCCAAATGCAGCCAGTTTCCCCATCAAATGCAGCCAGTTTGTCCCCAAATGCAGCCAGTTTCTTCCCAAATGCAGCCAGTTTGTCCCCAAATGCAGCCAGTTTCCCCATCAAATGCAGCCAGTTTCCCCATCAAATGCAGCCAGTTTGTTCCCAAATGCAGCCAGTTTCCCCATCAAATGCAGCCAGTTCCCCATCAAATGCAGCCAGTTTGTTCCCAAATGCAGACAGTTTGTCCCCAAATGCAGCCAGTTTGTTCCTAAATGCAGCCAGTTTCCTCCCAAATGCAGCCAGTTTCTTCCCAAATGCAGCCAGTTTCCCCATCAAATGCAGCCAGTTTCTTCCCAAATGCAGACAGTTTCCCCATCAAATGCAGCCAGTTTGTCCCCAAATGCAGACAGTTTGTCCCCAAATGCAGACAGTTTGTTCCTAAATACAGGCAGCTTCCACCCAAATGCAGCCAGTTTCTTCCCAAATGCAGCCAGTTTCCCCATCAAATGCAGCCAGTTTCCCCATCAAATGCAGCCAGTTTCCCCATCAAATGCAGCCAGTTTCCCCCCAAATGCAGCCAGTTTGTTCCCAAATGCAGCCAGTTTCCCCCCAAATGCAGCCAGTTTCCCCCCAAATGCAGCCAGTTTCCCCCAAATGCAGCCAGTTTCCCCCCAAATGCAGCCAGTTTCCCCATCAAATGCAGCCAGTTTGTCCCCAAATGCAGCCAGTTTCTTCCCAAATGCAGCCAGTTTGTCCCCAAATGCAGCCAGTTTCCCCATCAAATGCAGCCAGTTTCCCCATCAAATGCAGCCAGTTTGTTCCCAAATGCAGCCAGTTTCCCCATCAAATGCAGCCAGTTCCCCATCAAATGCAGCCAGTTTGTTCCCAAATGCAGACAGTTTGTCCCCAAATGCAGCCAGTTTGTTCCTAAATGCAGCCAGTTTCCTCCCAAATGCAGCCAGTTTCTTCCCAAATGCAGCCAGTTTCCCCATCAAATGCAGCCAGTTTCCCCATCAAATGCAGCCAGTTTCTTCCCAAATGCAGACAGTTTCCCCATCAAATGCAGCCAGTTTGTCCCCAAATGCAGACAGTTTGTCCCCAAATGCAGACAGTTTGTTCCTAAATACAGGCAGCTTCCACCCAAATGCAGCCAGTTTCTTCCCAAATGCAGCCAGTTTCCCCATCAAATGCAGCCAGTTTCCCCATCAAATGCAGCCAGTTTCCCCATCAAATGCAGCCAGTTTCCCCATCAAATGCAGCCAGTTTGTTCCCAAATGCAGCCAGTTTCCCCCCAAATGCAGCCAGTTTCCCCCAAATGCAGCCAGTTTCCCCCCAAATGCAGCCAGTTTCCCCATCAAATGCAGCCAGTTTGTCCCCAAATGCAGCCAGTTTCTTCCCAAATGCAGCCAGTTTCTTCCCAAATACAGCCAGTTTCCCCCCAAATGCAGCCAGGTTCCCCATCAAATGCAGCCAGTTTGTTCCCAAATGCAGCCAGTTTCCCCCCAAATGCAGCCAGTTTGTTCCTAAATGCAGCCAGTTTCCCCCCAAATGCAGCCAGTTTCCCCATCAAATGCAGCCAGTTTCCCCCCAAATGCAGCCAGTTTCCCCCCAAATGCAGCCAATTTCCCCATCAAATGCAGCCAGTTTGTCCCCAAATGCAGCCAGTTTCTTCCCAAATGCAGCCAGTTTGTCCCCAAATGCAGCCAGTTTTCCCATCAAATGCAGCCAGTTTCCCCATCAAATGCAGCCAGTTTGTTCCCAAATGCAGCCAATTTCCCCATCAAATGCAGCCAGTTTGTCCCCAAATGCAGCCAGTTTCCCCATCAAATGCAGCCAGTTTCCCCATCAAATGCAGCCAGTTTCCCCATCAAATGCAGCCAGTTTGTTCCCAAATGCAGACAGTTTGTCCCCAAATGCAGCCAGTTTGTTCCTAAATGCAGCCAGTTTCCTCCCAAATGCAGCCAGTTTCTTCCCAAATGCAGCCAGTAGTGATGAGCCGAACACCCCCGGGTTCGGTTCGCACCAGAACCCGCGAACGGACCGAAAGTTCGTACGAACATTAGAACCCTATTAAATACAATGGATGCGAACGTTCGAATTCTAAAGTGCTAATTATAACAACTATTATGCATGTTATTGTCCTAAAAAGGGTTTGGGAACCCGGGTTGTGCACCAGGGGACATGTATCAATGCAAAAAGAAGTTTTAAAAACGGTCGTTTTTCGGGAGCAGTCATTTTAATGATGCATAAAGTGAAAAAAAAAAAGTCAAATATTCCTTTAAATATCGTACCTGGGGGGTGTCTAAAGTATGCCTGTGAAGTGCCACGTGTTTCCCGTGTTTAGAACTGTCCCTGCACAAAATGACACTTCTAAAGGAAAAAAAAGCCATTTAAAACTGCTTGCGGCTTTAATGTAATGTCTGGTCCCGGTAATATGGATGAAAATCTTTAAGAAAAATGGCATAGCTACCCCATGACCCCCCCCCTACCCCAGCCCATTACCAGCCCCTTTGGGTCTTGTATGGATATTAAGGGGAACCCCGCACATAAAATAAAAAAGGCCCTATATACTCTGAACAGCCGTATACAGGCGGTGCATACAAGACAGGGACTGTAGGTTTGTTCTTATGTAGAATCTGTTTGTAATTTTGAACAGGTACATTGTTTAAGTGTAGCTCCAGCCCAAAAATCTATTTTTAAACTTTTTGGAAAACATAGGTAAGGGTTATCACCCCTGTAACATTTGTTTTGCTGTCTGTGCCCCTGTTCAGAACATTTCACCTCACTTTCCGTCCCAATGACAACTGTTTTTGAAATGTGGTGTTTTTCTTGAAACAAGGATTGCTGATAAAGCATCAGTACAGAGGAGACACCTTTCTCCCATATTAATTCTTACAGGAGAGAATTTTCCTTCCTAGGGGTAGATTTCCTCTCACTTCCTGTTGTCTTCTTGCGTTTGCAAGTAGGAGTCGTTTGTAAGTTGGATGTTTGAAAGTAGGGACCTGCCGTATATACTCTGCAGAAATAGGCCCCTTAGTTGTTGGTGTTGGCACAACACTGTAAGCACTCACAGTTACTCTTGGTTGGTGCTGGAACGCCCTGCTGTCAACTATTATATCAGGAATTGTAATTACATATAATTGTTGAACAGTGGTAGTAAAAATTGGGCCTTTGATGGTGGTGCTGGTGCCACAACACTGTAAGCCCTGACAGTTACTCTTGGTGGGTGCAGCAATGGGCCCTGCTGTGAATTATTAGATCAAGAATTGTAATTGCATGCCCCTGTTGAACAGGGGCTGAAAAATTGGGCCTTTCGTGGTGGTGGTGGTGGTGGCGTTGCCACAACACTGTAAGCCCTCAGAGTTACTCTTGGTGGGTGCAGGAATGGGCCCTGCTGTGAATTATTAGATCAAGAATTGTAATTACATGCCCCTGTTGAACAGGGGCTGAAAAATTGGGCCTTAGGCACTGGTGGCACAACACTACAACCCCTCACAGATACTGTACTTGGAGCACAGCAATGAGCCCTGTTGCAAAGTATTGCTTCAAAAATTGTAATGACACGCCCCTGTTAAACAGGGGCTGAAAAATTGGGCCTTAGGCACTGGTGCCACAACACTCCAACCCCTCACAGATACTGTACTTGGAGCACAGCAATGAGCCCTATGGCAAATTATTGCTAAAAAAATTGTAATTACACGCCCCTGTAAATCAGGGGCTGAAAAATTGGGCCTTAGCCACTGGTGGCGGCACCCATAAACAAAAATGATCTTCCAAGCTATCATCATCAATCGTATCATTGAGGACTCGGAGGAGGAGGATAGCCAGTCAACATAACAGCACAGACACTCAGCATCAGCATCAGTCTTGAAGGGATGTGACATGTTAAAATCAATTAGTCTGTTATATCAGCATCAGGTGTGTGGTAGCTGGTGGTGATCCAAGACTGGTTCATCTTGATGAAAGTCAGTCGATCAACCGAGTCGGTGGACAGGCGCACCCTGTGATCCGTGACAAATCCTCCAGCAGCACTGAATGTGCGTTCCGAAAGAACGCTGGATGCAGGACAGGCCAGTAGCTCAATTGCATACTGTGCAAGCTCTGCCCAGTGATCCATCCTCAAGACCCAGTAAGCCAGAGGATTTTCGGTGGGGAAGGTGTCCAAGTCTGACCTTGCCCCTACATATTCCTGCACCATGTTTATCAGACGCTGGCGATGGTTGCTGGAACCGATCATACTTTGGGGCTGCGGACTAAAGAATTGTCTGAACGCATTGGTCAGACGGCCACCTTCCCCACCGCTCCTTCTTTGACTGCCCGAAGCCTCAGCAATTCGTTGTCCAGGACCAGGAGTTTGTAACCTCCCAGTCTCTGGGAACGCATTGCACAGACCTTTCTGCAAGGCCTCCCGGAGTTGTCTCATCCTCTGCTCCCTCTGCGACGGTAACATAAGGTCCGCAACCTTACCCTTGTACCGTGGATCAAGGAGAGTGGCCAGCCAGTAATGGTCCCTCTCCTTGATCCGAAGAATACGAGGATCCTTCCGCAGACTTTGCAGGATCAGGGAGGCCATGCAGCGTAGGTTTGCTGAGGCATTCGCTCCGGAGTCCTCTGGGTCACTAAGGACGACATGATCCGCAGCCACCTCCTCCCAGCCACGTACAAGTCCACTGGTTTCTTGGGACTGTAAATCATCCCTAAAAGACTGCTGCTGATGATGCTGAGTGCCAGCCTCCACCTCCATGCTGACACAATCCTCCTCCTCCTCCTCCTCCTCTTCCTGTGTGATGGGTGGGACAGAAGGAACACTGTCTGGGTAAAGGGGGCCTTGAGAGGCAAGGAAGTCCTCCTCTTCCTGCCTCTGTTCTGCCTCAAGTGCCCTGTCCATTATTCCACGCAGCGTGTGCTCCAACAGGTGGACAAGAGGTACAGTGTCACTGATGCATGCACTGTCACTGCTCACCATCCTCGTGGCCTCCTCAAATGGTGCCAGGACAGTGCATGCATCCCTGATCATGCCCCACTGGCGTGGAGAAAAAAAACCAAGCTCCCCTGACCCTGTCCTGGTGCCGTAGTCGCACAGGTACTCATTGATGGCCCTCTGCTGCGTGTGCAGCCGCTGCAGCATGGCCAACGTTGAGTTCCACCTGGTGGGCATGTCACATATAAGGCGGTTCTTGGGCAGGTTCAACTCCTTTTGCAGCTCAGCCAGGCGAGCACTGGCATTATAAGATCTGCGGAAATGCACACAGACTTTCCTGGCCTGCCTCAGGACATCCTGTAAGCCCGGGTACCTGCCCAAGAACCGCTGCACCACCAGGTTAAGGACGTGAGCCACACAGGGCACATGGGTCAATTGTCCCTGTCGGAGGGCGGAGAGGAGGTTGGTGCCATTGTCGCAAACCACCATTCCTGG
This sequence comes from Rana muscosa, assembly GCA_029206835.1. Taxonomy (NCBI): domain Eukaryota; kingdom Metazoa; phylum Chordata; class Amphibia; order Anura; family Ranidae; genus Rana; species Rana muscosa. Next base: position 323,737,081 of record CM055118.1, on the reverse strand, counting down.
CTTAAGCTGGCGTGGCGTCAACCACCTCTCGGCCTGGCCCTGCAGAGCAGACAGGACCTCTGCCCCAGTGTGGCTTCTGTCCCCCAAACACACCAGCGCAAGCACGGCATGGCATCTTTTTGCCTGCGTACTTGCGTAGCCCCTTGAACGGCTACGGAGCACCGCTGGTTCAGAGGACAAACCACAGGAAGAGGCCATGGAGGAAGAAGAAGAGGAGGGGGTGGAGGAGAGAGGTGTGTCACAACCAGTAGTAGCATTTTGGAGGCGTGGCGGTGGAACAACCTCCAACACTACTGCACCTTGTCCTGCATCCTTCCCAGCTGCCAAAAGAGTGACCCAATGGGCCGTGAAAGAAAGGTAACGTCCCTGTCCATGCCTGCTGGACCATGAGTCAGCGGTAATATGCACCTTACCGCTGACCGCCCTGTCCAGCGAGGCCAAGACATTGCCTTCCACATGCCGGTAGAGAGCCGGAATAGCCTTCCGTGAGAAAAAGTGGCGTTTGGGAACCTGCCACTGAGGAACCGCACATTGCACAAACTCACGGAAGGGGGCCGAGTCTACCAACTGAAAAGGCAGCAGTTGAAGCGCTAGCAATTTAGCCAAGCTAGCATTCAACCGCTGGGCATGTGGATGGCTGGGAGTGAACTTCTTTCGACGGTCCAACAGCTGGGGCAGGGAAATTTGCCTGCTAGAATCGGACGTCGGTGTACTGCTAGCAGAGTGGCCGCAAGTACTTGGCTGTGACACACCTAATTCTACACCTTCATTCCTCTCAGTGCATGTTTCAGAGAGGACTGAAGTTATAGTGGGGTTGGAGATCCCAGCTGATGCGGTGCAAGGAGAGGTCCGCTTTGTTCTTTGGTGTGGGTCTTTGAGGTAGGCTTGCCAACGAGCTGCATGGCAGGTCAACATATGTCTGGTCAGGCATGTGGTACCCAAGCGGCTGATGTTTTGGCCACGCGATATACGCTTGAGACATATGTTGCAAACAGCAGCTGTGCGATCTGATGCACTAGCCTCAAAAAAGGCCCACACCAAGGAACTTTTTGAATGACGGGCAGAGGCAGCGCCCTGCACAGGCGGAGCTCTGCGGTGTGATTCCGTCGGTGTACTGCCCTTACGCTGGCCACCAAAGGGCATCCTGTCTCGTTGGAGATGTGCCTCCTCCTCATCCTCCTCCTCCTCTCTCCTATTAGGCACCCACGTGGAGTCAGTGACCTCATCATCCCCTCCCTCCTCATCACTGGAGCCAATCTGGCAGTATGCTGCAGCTGCTGGAACATGACTGCCAGATTGGTGTCCTTCATGAGCATCCCCTCTGTCTGCTCTCACCCTACTGCCTTCCTGTAGCTGGGTTTCATCATCAGACCCTTCGAAACGCTGGGCATCCTCCTGGAGCATGTACCCAACACTGTGCTCAAACAGTTCGGGGGACTCCTCAGGAGGAGGACATGGTGGGTCTAGGGAAGGAGTGACTGATGATGAGTCTGACATTGATACCAGGGAAGAGGACGCTTTGGCAGCTGCTTTGCCAGTACCCTGAGCCTGGGTGAGAGAGGATGAGGAGGAGGAGGAGGGCTTGGTCATCCACTCTACCAAGTCTTCGGCATGATGTGGCTCAACATGTCCAGCTGCGGAAAAGAAGGACAAGCGTGTCCCATGGCCATGTGCTGATGACAATGCACCGCGTCCACGACCAGCACTGTTGCCCCCAGACACAGAGCCTGCTTGCCCTCTTTTATTGCCTCCTGACTGTCTGCCTCTCCTTGTTTGCCTTCCAGACATTCTAATAGATGGCCTGCAGGGAGATGGGAAAAAAGCAATAAGGGCTACCTTCAGGTGTCCTTCTCTGTCCCTTGAAACAAGGACTTGCACAGTGAAAGAAACTGACACTCTCCCTACCTACAGTTTTCTGTCCCTAGAAAAAATGTTTTTTTTAAGCACAATATAGCACAAGGAGAATTCACTCACTGTCCTTCCAGGTCCCTGGAAACAAGGACTTGCACAGTGAAAGAAACTGACACTCTCCCTACCTACAGTTTTCTGTCCCTAGAAAAAATGTTTTTTTTAAGCACAATATAGCACAAGGAGAATTCACTCACTGTCCTTCCAGGTCCCTGGAAACAAGGACTTGCACAGTGAAAGAAACTGACACTCTCCCTACCTACAGTTTTCTGTCCCTAGAAAAAATGTTTTTTTTAAGCACAATATAGCACAAGGAGAATTCACTCACTGTCCTTCCAGGTCCCTGGAAACAAGGACTTGCACAGTGAAAGAAACTGACACTCTCCCTACCTACAGTTTTCTGTCCCTAGAAAAAATGTTTTTTTTAAGCACAATATAGCACAAGGAGAATTCACTCACTGTCCTTCCAGGTCCCTAGAAACAAGGACTTGCACAGTGAAAGAAACTGACACTCTCCCTACCTACAGTTTTCTGTCCCTAGAAAAAATGTTTTTTTTAAGCACAATATAGCACAAGGAGAATTCACTCACTGTCCTTCCAGGTCCCTGGAAACAAGGACTTGCACAGTGAAAGAAACTGACACTCTCCCTACCTACAGTTTTCTGTCCCTAGAAAAAATGTTTTTTTTAAGCACAATATAGCACAAGGAGAATTCACTCACTGTCCTTCCAGGTCCCTAGAAACAAGGACTTGCACAGTGAAAGAAACTGACACTCTCCCTACCTACAGTTTTCTGTCCCTAGAAAAAATGTTTTTTTTAAGCACAATATAGCACAAGGAGAATTCACTCACTGTCCTTCCAGGTCCCTAGAAACAAGGACTTGCACAGTGAAAGAAACTGACACTCTCCCTACCTACAGTTTTCTGTCCCTAGAAAAAATGTTTTTTTTAAGCACAATATAGCACAAGGAGAATTCACTCACTGTCCTTCCAGGTCCCTGGAAACAAGGACTTGCACAGTGAAAGAAACTGACACTCTCCCTACCTACAGTTTTCTGTCCCTAGAAAAAATGTTTTTTTTAAGCACAATATAGCACAAGGAGAATTCACTCACTGTCCTTCCAGGTCCCTGGAAACAAGGACTTGCACAGTGAAAGAAACTGACACTCTCCCTACCTACAGTTTTCTGTCCCTAGAAAAAATGTTTTTTTTAAGCACAATATAGCACAAGGAGAATTCACTCACTGTCCTTCCAGGTCCCTAGAAACAAGGACTTGCACAGTGAAAGAAACTGACACTCTCCCTACCTACAGTTTTCTGTCCCTAGAAAAAATGTTTTTTTTAAGCACAATATAGCACAAGGAGAATTCACTCACTGTCCTTCCAGGTCCCTGGAAACAAGGACTTGCACAGTGAAAGAAACTGACACTCTCCCTACCTACAGTTTTCTGTCCCTAGAAAAAATGTTTTTTTTAAGCACAATATAGCACAAGGAGAATTCACTCACTGTCCTTCCAGGTCCCTAGAAACAAGGACTTGCACAGTGAAAGAAACTGACACTCTCCCTACCTACAGTTTTCTGTCCCTAGAAAAAATGTTTTTTTTAAGCACAATATAGCACAAGGAGAATTCACTCACTGTCCTTCCAGGTCCCTGGAAACAAGGACTTGCACAGTGAAAGAAACTGACACTCTCCCTACCTACAGTTTTCTGTCCCTAGAAAAAATGTTTTTTTTAAGCACAATATAGCACAAGGAGAATTCACTCACTGTCCTTCCAGGTCCCTAGAAACAAGGACTTGCACAGTGAAAGAAACTGACACTCTCCCTACCTACAGTTTTCTGTCCCTAGAAAAAATGTTTTTTTTAAGCACACTATAGCACAAGGAGAATTCACTCACTGTCCTTCCAGGTCCCTAGAAACAAGGACTTGCACAGTGAAAGAAACTGACACTCTCCCTACCTACAGTTTTCTGTCCCTAGAAAAAATGTTTTTTTTAAGCACAATATAGCACAAGGAGAATTCACTCACTGTCCTTCCAGGTCCCTAGAAACAAGGACTTGCACAGTGAAAGAAACTGACACTCTCCCTACCTACAGTTTTCTGTCCCTAGAAAAAATGTTTTTTTTAAGCACACTATAGCACAAGCACAAAACACACTGACACTCTCCCTACCTATCCTTCTCTTTCCCTAAACTAAAGGAATCCAGGTTAAGCAAGAAAGAAATAAAAGTCACTGTCCCTGCCTATGCTGCTCTATCCCTGCTCCGGAACACACTACACTAGGCCGCCGTGCTGGCGGCCTTTTATAGTGTGGGGCGTGTACTAAACCCCCTCAGCAATAATTGGCCACAGGCATCCTGCCTGTGGCCAATCATTGCTCTCCTCGCTGCCGGCGCTGTGATTGGCCAAGCATGCGGGGTCACAGTGCATGCTTGGCCAATCACAGCGCCTGGATGACACTGCGATGGCGTAGTGCATTGTGGGCCGTTCGCGTCACTCGAATTTGGCGCGAACGGCCCAAATCGTTCGATCTTCGTCGAACGATCGAACAGCCGATGTTCGAGTCGAACGTATGTTCGACTCGAACACGAAGCTCATCCCTATTAGGCACCCACGTGGAGTCAGTGACCTCATCATCCCCTCCCTCCTCATCACTGGAGCCAATCTGGCAGTATGCTGCAGCTGCTGGAACATGACTGCCAGATTGGTGTCCTTCTTGAGCATCCCCTCTGTCTGCTCTCACGCTACTGCCTTCCTGTAGCTGGGTTTCATCATCAGAGCCTTCGAAACGCTGGGCATCCTCCTGGAGCATGTACCCAACACTGTGCTCAAACAGTTCGGGGGACTCCTCAGGAGGAGGATATGGTGGGTCTAGGGAAGGAGTGACTGATGATGAGTCTGACATTGATACCAGGGAAGAGGACGCTTTGGCAGCTGCTTTGCCAGTACCCTGAGCCTGGATGAGAGAGGATGAGGAGGAGGAGGAGGGCTTGGTCATCCACTCTACCAAGTCTTCGGCATGATGTGGCTCAACATGTCCAGCTGCCGAAAAGAAGGACAAGCGTGTCCCATGGCCATGTGCTGATGACAATGCACCGCGTCCACGACCAGCACTGTTGTCCTCAGACACAGAGCCTGCTTGCCCTCTTTTATTGCCTCCTGACTGTCTGCCTCTCCTTGTTTGCCTTCCAGACATTCTAATAGATGGCCTGCAGGGAGATGGGAAAAAAGCAATAAGGGCTACCTTCAGGTGTCCTTCTCTGTCCCTTTACTTAAGGATTTCTAAATATGGTTGAGGATGATTGCTTTTGCACAGAATAGCACAACGACAATTTCCCTGACTGTCCAAAAAACAAGGATTTCAAAGATGGTTGATGAGGAATGCTTTAGCACACTATAGCACAAGGAGAATTTCCCTCACTGTCCTTCCCTGTCCCTAGAAACAAGGATTCGTACAGTAAAACACACTGACACTCTCCCTACCTATAGTTTTCTGTCCCTAGAAAAAATGTTTTTTTAAAGCACACTATAGCACAAGGAGAATTTCCCTCACTGTCCTTCCCTGTCCCTAGAAACAAGGATTCGTACAGTAAAACACACTGACACTCTCCCTACCTATCCTTCTCTTTCCCTAAACTAAAGGAATCCAGGTTAAGCAAGAAAAAATAAATGTCACTGTCCCTGCCTATGCTTCTCTTTCCCTGCTCCGGAACACACTACACTAGGCCGCCGTGCTGGCGGCCTTTTATAGTGTGGGGCGTGTACTAAACACCCTCAGCAATAATTGGCCACAGGCATCCTGCCTGTGGCCAATCATTGCTCTCCTCGCTGCCGGCGCTGTGATTGGCCAAGCATGCGGGGTCACAGTGCATGCTTGGCCAATCACAGCGCCTGGATGACACTGCGATGGCGTAGTGCATTGTGGGCCGTTCGCGTCACTCGAATTAGGCGCGAACGGCCCAAATCGTTCGATCTTCGTCGAACGATCGAACAGCCGATGTTCGAGTCGAACGTATGTTCGACTCGAACACCGAGCTCATCCCTAGCAGCCAGTTTCCCCATCAAATGCAGCCAGTTTCCCCATCAAATGCAGCCAGTTTCCCCATCAAATGCAGCCAGTTTCTTCCCAAATGCAGCCAGTTTCCCCATCAAATGCAGCCAGTTTCCCCCCAAATGCAGCCAGTTTGTTCCCAAATGCAGCCAGTTTCCCCATCAAATGCAGCCAGTTTCCCCATCAAATGCAGTCAGTTTGTTCCCAAATGCAGCCAGTTTCCCCATCAAATGCAGCCAGTTTCCCCATCAAATGCAGCCAGTTTGTTCCCAAATGCAGACAGTTTGTCCCCAAATGCAGCCAGTTTGTTCCTAAATGCAGCCAGTTTCCTCCCAAATGCAGCCAGTTTCTTCCCAAATGCATCCAGTTTCCCCATCAAATGCAGCCAGTTTCCCCATCAAATGCAGCCAGTTTCTTCCCAAATGCAGCCAGTTTCCCCATCAAATGCAGCGAGTTTCCCCCCAAATGCAGCCAGTTTGTTCCCAAATGCAGACAGTTTGTCCCCAAATGCAGCCAGTTTGTCCCCAAATGCAGCCAGTTTCCCCCCAAATACAGCCAGTTTCCACCCAAATGCAGCCAGTTTCCCCATCAAATGCAGCCAGTTTGTCCCCAAATGCAGCCAGTTTCTTCCCAAATGCAGCCAGTTTCTTCCCAAATGCAGCCAGTTTCCCCATCAAATGCAGCCAGTTTCTTCCCAAATGCAGCCAGTTTCTTCCCAAATGCAGCCAGTTTCTTCCCAAATGCAGCCAATTTCCCCCCAAATGCAGCCAGGTTCCCCATCAAATGCAGCTAGTTTGTTCCCAAATGCAGACAGTTTGTTCCTAAATGCAGCCAGTTTCCCCCCAAATGCAGCCAGTTTGTTCCTAAATGCAGCCAGTTTCCCCCCAAATGCAGCCAAATGCAGCCAGTTTCCCCATCAAATGCAGCCAGTTTCCCCCCAAATGCAGCCAGTTTTCCCATCAAATACAGGCAGTTTCCCCCCAAATACAGGCAGTTTCCCCCCAAATGCAGCCAGTTTCCCCCCAAATGCAGCCAATTTCCCCCCAAATGCAGCCAGTTTCCCCTTACTGGGTAGCCAGACATTATTATTATTTTCAGCTGTCCACAGACCATTATGTGTTAGTGGGAACTTTTCTGAGAGGCAGAAATCGCAACCTCTGGAGAGCCCTAGTTGAGAAACCCAGCTCTAGTGGTGGTATAAGAGAGAAATTCTCACAGACACACTCCAAAATCTTCCGGGAAGCCTTCCCAGAAGAGTGGAGGCTGGTATAGCCACAAAGGGAAGCCAACTCCATAAAGACATACATTGATGAGTTTGGTGTGGAGGAACTCCAGTGACCTGCACAGAGCTCTGACCTCGACCCTACTAAACACTTTGGGATGAATTGTAATGTGGATTGTGAGCCAGGTATTCTCATCTAACATCAGGACTTGGCCTCACCAATGTTCTTTTTGGGTAAATAGGCACAAATGCCCCCAAACTAGGGTGACCACATTTCCAAACTACCATTCAGGGACACCCCCCCCTTCCCACAAATCAGCTTGTGCTGTAACGAATCACAGCACAGTGATTGGACACAAGAGGCGGGATTTATGATTTCTCCAATCACAAGCAGGGGGCGGGATTGTGCTCCTCCAGGCATTTCCTGCCAGGACAAGTACTGTCAGTGAGTAAAGCGGTGATGTGGCGGCCTTTTTTGGGGGCATCAGATTGGCCCGGGGGGTGGCTGTGTCAGTTTCATTCCGGGACACTGTATTGTCCTGGAATAAAGGTGCCCGGGACAGACCTGCAAAATGCGGGACTGTCCCGGGCAATCCGGGACACGTGGTCACCCTACTCCAAACACTCTCAAACATATTGTGAAAATCCTTCCCAGAAGAGTGGAGGCTGTTATATCTGCAGAGAGGAGGCAACTCCATGTTAAGTCCCATGGCTTTAGACTGGGATCTTGAACAAGCTCCTATAGATGTGATGCAGGGGTGTAACTATAGCTAAACAGGGGCGGACTGACCATTCCGTCACTCGGGCACCGGCCGAGGGTTCGTAGTCAGGAGGGCCCGATGAGCGGCTCAGTCAGCCCGCTGCCGATTTTTTTTTTCTTTGAGGAAGTCGGCCAGGGGCACGGCGGCGGCGACTGGGCGCATGTGGTGGCATTCTGGGACTTGTAGTCCACGCAAACATCATATGATTGGCCGGACGGGGTCATGTGTGGCCGCACGTTGTGGCAATCTGGGACTTGTAGTCCACGCGAGCGCCCTGCAATTGGCTCTTCTGAGCTGATCACGTGTGGATGCGGCCAGGCGGGGCTGGTCTGTGTAGCTAAAGCAGTCTAGACAGCAGCAAGGGGGTCTGGGGGTGGAAGGGCAGGCATGGACTGGCCATAGGGACTACCGGGAGTTTCCCGGTGGGCCGATGGCTCAGTGGGCCGTTTTAAAAATAAATTGAAAAAATTGAAAAAAATATATATATATATATTTTTTTTTTGTGGGCCGTTTTTTTATGCAGTTCGGCGGCAGCGGGAGCGTAGCAGCAAACAGCGGCCCTCACAAAAAAATTAAAAAATTTAAAAAAAAAAATTTTTTTTTTTTTTTTTGGTGGGCCGTTTTTTTTATGCCGTTTTTTGGCAGCGGGAGCGCGGCAGCAAACAGCGGCCCTCACAAAAAAAAAAATAATAATTTGTGGCCCGTTTTTTTATGCAGTTTGGCGGCAGCGGGAGCGTGGCAGCAAACAGCAGCGGGGATTCGGGGAAGGTGGCCATCGAGGAGGGCAGTTGGATGTAAAATTCCGAGGGAGAAGAGCTCCACCCCCTCCCTGACCACCGAAGAGGCGGACTGTAGCGAGCGCGGCCACCCCGGCGCTCCCAGAACCTCGATTCCTCCATCTCCTCTCTGCTCCAGGAACCATGTGGCCTGGGCCGGAGGGCAGGCTGACAGGGAGCCCGGAGGAAGAGAACATGCGCCACTGTAAGGAGCAGAGCAGCGTGAGCACCCCCCGGATCAAGAGGGAGACTCGGCGCTGCCGCTGATGGCCATCAGGTACCTGGCATCCTACACAAACATGCCAGAACACTGAGACAGCGGGGAGGTAAGCAGAGGAGGGACTTCAGAAAGGGACAGTGCTATGTGGTCTGTCTCAGCCCTCCCCTCTGTCTCTCTGCCCCCTCTGTCTCTCAGTCCCCCCCCCTCTGTCTCTCAGTCCCCCCTCTTCCAGCCCCCTCCTCTGTCTCTCAGCCCCCCCACTATCTCTCAGACCCCCCCTCTGTCTCTCAGACCCCCCTCTGTCTCTCAGACCCCCCTCTGTCTCTCAGACCCCTCCTCTGTCTCTCAGCTCTCCTCCTCTATCTCTCAGCTCTCCTCCTCTGTCTCTCAGCTCTCCTCCTCTGTCTCTCAGATCCCCCCACTGTCTCTCAGCCCCCTCCTCTATCTCTCACCTCCCCCTTCTGTCTGTCTCTCAGTCCCCTCCACTGTCTCTCAGACCCCTCCACTGTCTCTCAGCCCTCCCTCTGTCTCTAAGCCCCCCCTCTGTCTCTCAGCTCCCCCTCTGTCTCTCAGCTCCCCCCCCTGTCTCTCAGCTCCCCCCTGTCTCTCAGACCCCCCTCTGTCTCTCAGACCCCCCTCTGTCTCTCAGTCCCCCCCTCTGTCTCTCAGTCCCCCCCTCTGTCTTTCAGTTCCCGTGTCTCTCGGTCCCCCCCCCTCTTTTATCCCTCCTCTCTCTCTCTCAGCTCCCCTCCGTCTCTCAGACCCCCCTCCCTCTCTCAGACCCCTCCTCCGTCTCTCAGACCCCTCCTCTGTCTCTCAGACCCCTCCTCTGTCTCTCAGCTCTCCTCCTCTGTCTCTCTGCTCCCCCCTGTCTCTCAGACGCCTCCACTGTCTCTCAGACCCCTCCACTGTCTCTCAGACCCCTCCACTGTCTCTCAGCTCCCCTCCACTGTCTCTCATCTCCCCTTCACTGTCTCTCAGCTCCCCTCCACTGTCTCTCAGCTCCCCTCCACTGTCTCTCAGCTCCCCTCCACTGTCTCTGAGCTCCCCCCTCTGTCTCTCAGCTTCCCCCTCTGTCTCTCAGCTTCCCCCTCTGTCTCTCAGCTGTCTCTCAGCTCCCCCTCTGTCTTTCAGCTCCTCCTCTGTCTCTCAGCTCCCTCCCATTGTCTCTCAGCTCCCTCCCATTGTCTCTCAGCTCCCTCCCATTGTCTCTTAGCTCCCTCCTATTGTCTCTCAGCTTCCCCCTCTGTCTCTCAGACCCCTCCTCTGTCTCTCAGACCCCCCTCTGTCTCTCAGTCCCCCCTCTGTCTCTCAGTCCCCCCCTCTGTCTCTCAGTCCCCATGTCTCTCAGTCCCCCCCTCTTTTATCCCCTCCTCTCTCTCTCTCAGCTCCACTCTGTCTCTCAGACCCCTCCTCTGTCTCTCAGCTTTCCTCCACTGTCTCTCAGCTCTCCTCTGTCTCTCAGCTCCCCCCTATCTCTCAGACCCCTCCACTGTCTCTCAGCTCCCCTCCACTGTCTCTCAGCTCCCCCCTACTGTCTCTCAGCTCCCCCCTACTGTCTCTCAGCTCCCCCCTACTGTCTCTCAGCTCCCCCCTACTGTCTCTCAGCTTCCCCCTCTGTCTCTCAGCTCCCCCCTCTGTCTCTCAGCTCCCCCTCTGTCTCTCAGCTCCCCCTCTGTCTTTCAGTTTCTCCTCTGTCTCTCAGCTCCCTCCCATTGTCTCTCAGCTCCCTCCCATTGTCTCTCAGCTCCCTCCCATTGTCTCTCAGCTTCCCCCTCTGTCTCTCAGACCCCTCCTCTGTCTCTCAGCCCCCTCCTCTGTCTCTCAGCCATTCATTTCAATGGGCAGGAGCAGTGTGTACACCGCTCCTCCACCGCCCCAAAGATGCTGCTTGGAGGACTTTCACACTGGGACTGCAGCGGAGGCATTTTTCAGGGGCTTTACAGGCGCTATTTTTAGCCCAAAAGTGCCTGAAAAATGCCTCAGTGTGAAAGGGGTCCTACACTCACCCCCTCTCTTTTACACTCACTCCCTCTCTCTTACACTCACCCCCCTCTCTCACCCACCCCCTCTCATCCCCTTTCCCTCAACCCTCCCTCTCTCTCTCTCTCTCTCTCTTTCATTCCCCTCTCGCTCACCCTCTCATGATATACAATAATGGATGTAGGGGCCTTTTAGTGGGCGTGATTTTTTGGGGGGGTGGGGGGCAGCATTTTATTGAATTAAAGTGGGCCGGTCTGGATGAAGTCCAGGGCCAAATTTTGGTCCCAGTCCAGCCCTGTGGAAGGGGGTCCCACTAAAGGGGTCATTGAGACAAATTAAACATAGAAAAGCTGTGCATACGAAGCTAGCAAAACCCAGTACTGTATCATCAATAATCTTAAGGGCTCATTCACACTAGCAGTTGGGGGGGTAAAACCCCACTGTTGAGCCACTGTTTTATCTCCCCTCAGCTGCTTCCCCTTTAGCTGCAGAGGCAGCAGCTGGGGATGTACACATGCCGCTGTCGCAATGCTTTGCTTCGCAGCCGCACCAGGAATTATACCCCCGTTTTCTTTCAGCGGGCGCTACCGCCTACAAATCCTGACCCATTTAATTGAAAGGAGCAACTCTAAAAGACCCCCACAACTGGGTGCAATGCACCTGATTGTGGTGTGTGCTAGTGTAGGATCTAAGGGGCTAAAGCAGGCGGTTAGGAGGTGATGCAACGGCTCCTCACTACCTGTCAAATGCTCTCTGAAGAGCGATCCAAAAGCAGATTGCGCTTCAGAGACCAAAGCACATGTGAACGAGCCCTAAAAGCTGATTCCCTGCACTATTGCCCCTCCCCCTTCCCTGACCACTTCTATCCATTGTGTTGCTCCATAGTAGTGCACTGACTATGCTGACAGCCCTCCTGCTACTTGTCCCTGATTTAGACATACTGGTTAGGGTCAATGACAGTAGGAAGGTCACCAGGGTAGGGTGACCAGACATCCCCGGTTTCCGGGGACAGTCCCCTGATTGAGGACGCTGTCTCCGGACCAAGTCTGTCCCCAGTTTTGTCCCCGGATTGGATTTGAAAAGGACCTGGGGCAATTTCCAAGATAGTCAGTGCAGAAATAAAAATAAAAATTCTGAATTACACCCCCCCCCCCCACTCTGCCGCTCCTACTAGCTTAGGGGGTCTTTCCATTATCTGTGCCCCTTTCTGATGATCATGTGCTGGTCGGAGCGGAGGAAATATTTCTTCAGTTTTGGGTGCCCATTCAGCTCCTCTCGCATGTTCTTCTGCCTTGGCTCAAGTCCCGGCCACCCGCCTGTTTACAGTATCTCCTTGCGATCTTCCTTTGCTCCCCACCCAGTAGTAGCCGGGGCCCAGAGAGTAAGACTTGACAGGCTGTGAGGTGGGTGGTGGCGGCGACGGGCAGAGAGTCGCTGATTGCCGCCATTACTAGTAAAATAAAAAAAATATGTCCCCGGATTTCATAAAAAAAATCTGGTCACCTTACACCAGGGGCCCCATCAACATTTTGCTATGTGGCCCTCGTGATCTGTAGTTACGCCCCCAGGGGGGTAAGTGATCAAGTAGGTAGGTGTAGCAAGTAACTTATGATGAACGCCAACAGCTGCATCGTGCGATATACTGGTGATGCAGTACCACTGACTGCCACATGATGGCATTAGGTGAACAGCATAGTTCTGCTGAGAGGCGCAGAAGGAGACGAGGACCTGGTTCGATTTTTGGAAAGAGTGGTGAAGGGTTAGAACCCCTGGCAGGCTTTTATCACTGTCTATGGACCACTACAGAGATTTATTCTGTCTGTTTGTCCTGGTGACCATTGTCACCTGAAATGAAAGTTCAAAGTTTATCACCAGATCAGAAATAGAGGGAAAGCCTTCTAACGGTTCGGCACACTGTTCGGTGACAACTAGGGTTGCAACTTTTTTAAGACCGAGTACAAGTAGCGATACTTCTTTATAATGTCATGTGACAATGGCACTAATATGCAGCACTGACGGGGACTGATGAGGTGTGGACTGTATCAGTATTTTATTTTTTTACAATTTTATTTTTTACAATTTACTTTTTTCATTATTTTTTACAATTTATATATTTTTTGTTATTATTATTTTTACAATGCTTTCTTTTTGGCGGGGTAGTGGACGGTGTCAGTGTTTTTTTTTTTGTTTTTTTTTATTATTTTCACAATTTAACCTTTAAATATTTATTTATTACTAATCTTTATTTTTATTTTTATTTTTTTTTATCAGCCCTGTTTGATAATGGGCTTTTGTGAGATATCAGGGGTCTAAACAGACCCCGGACATCTCCCCTTTGAGACAGGGAAAGGGATTGAGGACACAGATTCCCCAGTCCCTTTTCTCAGCAGCCTCAGCTACACTGAAGATGATTGGACAGGAGACAGAGGCTCCTCCTCCTTCATAAACCTAGGCAGAGTAACACACAGTTTACAATGCTCAGTTATGAAAGGACAGTCAGTGATCACACAGACTCTGTTCATTCAGAAAAGGAAGGAGTCGGTAAATGACATATTTACCAGCTATAATTTTCGAATATTCAAATTTACAAATATTTGGAAAAATTTGTTAACCACTTCAATACCAGGCACTTACACCCCCTTCCTGCCCAGGCCATTTTTCAGCTTTCAGTGCTGTCACACTTTGAATGACAATTGCGCGGTCATGCTACACTGCAACCATGTGAATTTTTTATCATTTTCTTCACACAAATAGAGCTTTCCTTTGGGGGTGTTTAATCACTTCTAGGCTTTTTATTTTTTCCCCAAAAAACAAAAAAAGACCAAAAATTTTGGGGGAAAAAAATAGTTTTTCTTAGTTTCTGTCAGTAAATTTTGCAAATAAGTAATTTTTCTACTTCACTGATGAGCGCTGATGAGGCGGCACTGATGGGCATTGATAGGCTGCACTGATGGGCACTGATGAAGCAGCACTTATGGGCACTGATTAGGTGGCACTGATGAGGAGGCACGAATATGCCACACTTATGGGCACTGATATGTGGCACTGATGAGCACTGATAGGCGGCACTGATGGGTGGCACTGGTGGGCACTGGGCACAGATAGGCAGCAAAGGTGGGCACAGATAGGCTGCATGGGTGGGCACAGATAGGCAGCACTGTTGGGCACAGACAAGCGGCATGGGTAGGCACAGACAGGCAGCACTGGTGGGCACAGACAGGCGACATGGGTGGGCACAGATAGGCAGCACTGGTGGGCACAGACAGGCGGCACTGGTGGGCACAGATAGGTGGCATGGATAGGCGGCACTGATGGGCAGCACTGATGGGCACTGATGAGCATTGATGGGTGGCATTGATGGGCAGCAGTGATGAGCATTGATGGGCAGCACTAATAGCCTGCACTGACTGGCAACACTTGTGGGCACTGTTTGCTGGCACTTTTGGGAACAGATTACTGGCATCTCCGTGTTTACATGTGACCAGCTGTGATTGGTCACAGCCGATCACATGGTTAAAGAGTCGCAGCCGTGGCTCTTTACACAGATCGGAGTCGCACCATGTCCTAGCAACACGGTGCGGCTGCATACCCCGCGTGCCCCCGTCATATGACGTTCACCCAGAACGAGAGCCGCACTGCCCAGCTGTCAGGGTTTTCGCCCAGCCGTCAGGGTTTTAGTTAATTCGGATATTTCCAAATTTGGCAAAATTCGTTAAAAAACTAATTCGGAACGAATCGAATTGCACATTTTAATCATTATTCTTTTAATAAAACGTTTCTGATTTGATTGCCTACTTTTTTTTTAGTCTCAGTGATCTCACAACTGGGTCTCTGTGCTTCTCTATGCAATGCAGGCAGATCATGGCTGGTGGGCGGGTCTGTATACAGTTTCCTGAAAACGGCCTCATAACTCCTCCTAAGAGCCCTCAGCTCTGATGCAAGCAGTGGGAGGAGTTATGCAAATATCAAAATGTCTTGAAAAGTTGAGGCCAGTCTGGAGGAGTGGGCATTTCCCAGGAAAGTTGAATTTGCATGCAGACCACGCCCCCCAAGGCAACACCCACATGTGATGCTGAGTCTCTGTGATTGGAGGAAATGAAATCCAATTAATGCAAGGGGCATGGCCAGAGACTGTCAGAACCTAGGGCCGGCCATACGTAGTTTAAATCTCGGCCGGAACAGCAGAAATCGTCCGAGATTCAAATCGGTAATGGGCAGGCTGGTTGTACCCAAGTTTGATCAATCAACTTGGGTACAACCAGCCTGCCGGATTCTCTTGCGATTATCGGGAGTGGCTGCTTTAGCGATCATCACTGTATTCTCCATCCTGGTGGGATTTCTGCATTAACACGGCTTGTATCGATGGGGGAATCAAGGAAACGGTTTGCTGGAAAGAAATTGGCTCCATGTATAGCCAGGCTCACCACACACACTACAATCTGATCATACAATCTCTGTACAATCAACTTTGGATTTAGCAAAACGATGTAGTATGAGGAGAAACCTGAACAATCCGCTCAAATAGTGTCAGTCAGGCAGCTCCTTGTACTACGTAGTAGATGGGAGATTGTACAATCAGATTGTATGGTCAGTCTACGGTGGCAATACATGCTCTGATAACCGATCGATGTGCCATTCAATCAAAGTGATAGAATCTGCAAACGATCGAATAGCCTTAAAGGGGTTGTAAAGGTTCGTTTTTTATTTTCTAAATCGGTTTCTTTAACCACTTCAATACCAGGCACATATACAGCTTCCTGCCCAAGCCAATTTTCAGCTTTCAGCTCTGTCGCAATTTGAATGACAATTGCGCGGTCATGCTACACTGTACCCAAACAAATTTTTTATCATTTTGTTCCCACAAATAGAGCTTTCTTTCGGTGGTATTTGATCGCCTCTGCGATTTTTATTTTTTGCACAACAAATAAAAAAAGAGCGAAAATTTTGAAAAAAACGACGTTTTTCTTTGTTTCTGTTAATTTTTTTTGTAAATAAGTACGTTTTCTACTTCAATGACGGGCACTGATAAGGCGGCACTGACGGGCACTGATAAGGCGACACTGATGGGCACCGATGAGGTGGCACCAATGAGGTGGCACTGATGGGCACTGATAGGCGGCACTGATGGGCACTGATAGGCGGCACTGATGGGCACTGATATGTGGCACTGGTATGCGGCACTGATGGGCACTCATAGGCGGCACTGATGGGCACTCATAGGTGGCACTGATGGGCACTTATAGGCGGCACTGATGAGCACTTATGGGTGGCACTGATGGGTGGCACAGACGGGCACTTATGGGCACAGATGGGCATGGATGGGCACTGATAGGTGGCACTGATGGACACTGGTAGGTGGCACTGTTGACACTTGTAGGTGGCACTGTTGAAACTGGTAGGTGGCATTGCTGGGCATTGCACATTGTGGTGTGCCAGTCAGTGCCCATTTGTGGGCACTGATTGGCATATGTTTTTTGAGAAATTTTACATGTGGATGGCCATGGGGTACTTACCTGGCCATCCACATGCTTTGGGGTTCCCTGGTGGTCCTGGGGGGCTTCCCTGGTGGTCCTGGGGGGCTTCCCTGGTGGTCTAGTGTGGGTATCCGAGGGGGGGCTGCGCTGATAAACAATCAATGCAAACCCCCCCCTGTCAGGAGAGCCGCCGATCGGCTCTCCTCTACTCGCGTCTATCAGACGCGAGTGAGGAAGAGCCGATCAACGTCTCTTCCTGTTTACATCGTGATCAGCCGTGATTGGACACGGCTGATCACGTGGTAAAAAGCCTCCGCTGGAGGCTCTTTACCGAGATCAGTGTAGCGGTGTTTCACACTGACACACCGCTCCACCGATCGCCGCGATGCGCGCCCCCCCCCCCCCCCCCCGGGCGCGCAGCGGCTGTTATCCTGCAGGACGTCATATGACGTCCAGTGTGGATAACTGAACCACTTCCCGGACGTCAATCTGCTATTGACTGGGCGGGGAGTGGTTAAGCTAGTGCATTGTTGGTTCACTTACCTTTTCCTTAGATTTCCCTTCTAAATGTTTTTTTTCTTTGTCTGAATTTCTCACTTCCTGTTCCTCCTCAGTAAGCTGTTCTGGCTGACTAAACACGGCTCGGATGATGGGGGCAAGCTAACTGAGGAGGAACAGGAAGTGAGAAATTTCAGACAAAGAAAAAAAATATTTAGAAGGGAAATGAAAGGATAAGGTAAGTGAACCAACAATGCACTAGCTTAAAGGAACCTATTTAGAAAATAAAAAACGAACCTTTACAACCCCTTTTAAGTTCCCTTCTGATCAATTTAGATGAGATTCAATGAAACTGACAATCGGCCAGGGTGGAAAGATTATCGGTCGATTGTTCATGAATACAATTGGATTGATCAGATTACGAGATTTCATGGTGGAGACAGAGAAGAGATCGATGATCGTATCTTAATTATCAATCAAAACCCGCTTTACTGCGTGTGGCATATCGATCAAATAGGTGGTCTACTAAAGATCGATTATCCTTGTCATAAGAGATCGCCCAGAGAAGAAATTGTGTATGGTCCCCATTAGGCTCACTGTGCACTATACAATCTTACCATGCAATCGACTTCAGATCGACCCAATCAATGTGCATGCAGGTAGGTCATACTTGTTGGTGGATCTAATAAGAACTGTTTGTAACGAGTGTGGTGAGATTAAAGGGCTTTGTGTTCTTTCACCTTAATGCATCCTATGCGTTAAGGTGAAAAAACACCTTGAGTCCCCCCCCCCCCCGTTTTACTCACCTGAGCCCCGAATCTCCGTGGACGCGATCCCGCGTTGCTTTCCCCCAGCTCTTGTCGGCTCTTCATTGGATGATTGATAGCAGCGCAGCCATTGGCTCCCACTACTGTCAATCAAATCAATGCCGCGGCGTGCCGGGGGGCGGGGCCGAGTCATACACTTGGCGGCATAGGTGTGCGCAGCATATTACATTAGGGTGTGCACGCCAAAGCTCAAACACACATGCGTGTGTGTATATATATATAGGGTAGTAGGGCAATGGACAGTGTCAGTAGAACAGTTGATGGTGTCAGTGGGCAGGGACTGTTGTCAGTAGTTTATTTTTATTTTATTTTATTATTACTTTTTACAATTTTTTATTTTTTTTATTTTTTTTACCATATTTTTTTACAATAATCTTTTATTATTTTCTTTTACAATTTTTTCGGAGCACCATTGGGGGGCTTTGGTGAGATATCAGGGGCCTAAAGAGACCCCTGATATCTCACTGTTGAGACAGAGAAAGGGGCTGAGGACAGAGATTCCCCAGTCCCTTTCTCTGCAGCCAAGCAGCAGGGGGGAATATGTGCAGCTCAGGATGATTAGGGTGTGCCTGGGCACACCTGGCACACCCTGTGTGCACACCTATGCTTGGTGGCTATGGCCGCCGAGTGTATCACACGGGAGCGCGCCCGCAAGGTGACCCCCCCCTCAGGAGAGAGCTTCCCAGAGGGGGTTAGCTCTTGCGGGGAGGAGAGCCGCCGGGCAGGTGTCTTTTATACAGGTGACAAGCTGAGATTAGGAGCACTCCCTTTAAAGAGGAAGTAAACCCAGTTAAAAAAAAATAACCACCACCTGCAAGACAAAGGCATAATGAGCCAGTATTCATAGCATACTAGCTCATTATGTAACACTCACCTCCGATCGAAGCCCCTGCAGCCGTCCTCTTCCAACGCTCGGGCAGCCGACATCTTGCACAGGGGTTACTTCCGGGTTTCGCGGCTCCAACGATGTGATTGGCCAGAACTGCGATGACGTCACTCCCGCGCATGTGCGCGGGAGCCGCCAGTGATGGCATAGCCTCAATCAGGAACGGCACGCTACAGTGCGCCTGCGCTGCTGTCTATACATATATTTTGCTATTAAATAACATTTCTAATCATATGAAGTTAAGAACAAGAGTGCCCCTTTTACATCAGAGTCCACAGAGTTCCCCTTTTACATCAGAGTCCACAGAGTTCCCCTTTTACATCAGAGTCCACAGAGTTCCCTTTCACTGTAAGGGGGGACTCTGCAGACTGATGTAGAACTCTGGGGCCTCTAACATAAGGGATGCTCTGGGAACCCTGATGTAATGGGGAAAACTGAGAACTCTGATGTACGGAGAAGACTCTGATGTAAGGGGAAACACTGGGGCCTCTGCTGTAAAGGGGAAATCTGATGTAAGGGGTGCTCTGAGAACCCTGATTAGCCTTAATGTACTCACTCAGAGGCAGGAGAGAGAAGAGGGAGACTTCAGCCACAGACAGGAATGGATGGTGAGCTCACTCACCCCTTGGCAGTCAGCACCTCTCATCCAGATGTATCTGAGGCTGCTGGACTTAAAATTTTTGGCCCCAACTTACTTTCCTATTCTGAGGCACAGCGCTGGGGATTGGAGTGTGGGCAGACACAGAGGGGTAGGGGTGGGGGGAAGATGCGCAGATGGCACCCTCTCTCCTCTCCTGTCTGTGTGTGTGTTTGGGGGGGGGGTTGTTAGTGTTGGCTTTGGGCAGTGTGAAAGAGTGTAACAGACACTCTCAGCTTAGACAACTGCAACCAGCAACCTTGCTGGGAAGCCATAGTCCAGTCTAAATAATGTGTCCGGGTTTCAGGCAGTCTGAAACCCGGACGCGTGATTCCAAGCCCGAACTGTCCGGGTGAATCCTGGACAGGTGGCAACCCTAGAGTCAGGTGATCGGGGTTCTGTATACGGCTGTCTGGGTGGACGTGTGAACGCGTGGACATGTGCCCCGGACTGCTAGACCAGAGATTGGGCCTACCCAGGGGGCATCTGGCTGCTAGGCTGTGTGAGGGCCTATCCAGAAGTAAGAGAGCAACGTAGGGTTGGGATTGCGGCTTGCAGTCCAACCAAAAGTCACGGTTCTGCCAAGCGGAGAACCTGTCGTGGTCGGAGGTAGAATGGAAGCTGTCGTCCACTAAGGGACCAACCGCCTTATTACCGGGGACCACAGTGAGTAACTGAAGCAAGTACCGGAGCAGCATTCTCACCGAAAGGGCACAGTGGAGAATCGGGAAACTTCAGGCGGTGATCAAGTCAGGGACCCAACCAGCGGAGGTGACGCTTGCAGAGCAGCCTTGTGTGTCAAGCCAGGGACCGAGCCGGGCAGCAGGGGTGAAGCTTGAGAAGTATCTGGAGTGCCAAGCTAGGGACCCAGCAGGGAAGCACGGGTAACGCTTGAGGGAGATACCACCGCAAAGATTGGAGGAGCTCAAGGGGTTCAGAGTCAGTGAATCAGAAGCATAGGTGTGCGCATGGGGTGTGCCAGGTGTGCCTGGGCACACCCTAATCACTCCGTGCGGTTCCGTCTCCCCTACTGCCCAGGCTACCCCCTTCTCCCCTCTCCCCTTGGCTGCTGAAGGAGATGTTTCAGCATGTAGAGCAGGGGAAAGGGCTAGTCAATGTGTCATTTACTGGCCCCTTCCTTTTCTAAATGAACATAATCACTCACTGTGTTCATTCACAAACTGAAGCACAGTGAATACAGTTCACTATGCTTCGGTGTGTTTGAACCTTGGTGTGCACACCCTAATGCAATAGGCTGCGCACACCTATGATCAGAAAGTCTAGTGAGAAACCGGGGAGCTCAGTGTTGAAGAACTACAAGAGGCAGTTGTAGTGAAGCGGAAGAAACTGTTATGTTTGAGTTGGGAACTGTTAAAGACTGTCGCCATAGGAGACAGCATTCCTGCATGTGCAGGTGTGGCACCTTGCTGGGGCCTTTCCCTGCATGGCTCTCCTCCTATTGAAGTCTCGGAGTCTGCCAATTGAATCTACAACTACTTAAGGGTGTCCTAACCTTCTTTCCCCCAAAAATACAAAAAGGACTGTTAAGAGAAATAAAACCTCTTTTACATCCAAGAAGTGTCTGGCGCCCAATAACTTTGTCCACCTTGCACCCACTATGCCTCACAACCCACCACATACAGAAGGATGTCAGCTGTCTTTGGCTTGGAAAGTTCTCATTAGACTGGACAAGGCCAGAGACCTTGCTACATGTAAATGGTGATCGCACCACACATGTGAGGTATCGCCACTAGTGATGAGCCGAACACCCCCGGGTTCGGTTCGCACCAGAACCCGCGAACGGACCGAACGTTCGTACGAACATTAGAACCCTATTAAATACAATGGATGCGAACGTTCGAATTCTAAAGTGCTAATTATAACGACTATTATGCATGTTATTGTCCTAAAAAGGGTTTGGGAACC
Organism: Rana muscosa; assembly: GCA_029206835.1. Taxonomy (NCBI): domain Eukaryota; kingdom Metazoa; phylum Chordata; class Amphibia; order Anura; family Ranidae; genus Rana; species Rana muscosa. The sequence goes on along the minus strand of CM055118.1, from coordinate 323,715,909 downwards.
CGGGTTCTGCACCAGGGGACATGTATCAATGCAAAAAGAAGTTTTAAAAACGGTCGTTTTTCGGGAGCAGTCATTTTAATGATGCATAAAGTGAAAAAAAAAAAGTCAAATATTCCTTTAAATATCGTACCTGGGGGGTGTCTAAAGTATGCCTGTGAAGTGCCACGTGTTTCCCGTGTTTAGAACTGTCCCTGCACAAAATGACACTTCTAAAGGAAAAAAAGCCATTTAAAACTGCTTGCGGCTTTAATGTAATGTCTGCTCCCGGTAATATGGATGAAAATCTTTAAGAAAAATGGCATAGCTACCCCATGACCCCCCCCCCCCCCTACCCCAGCCCATTAGGGTCTTGTATGGATATTAAGGGGAACCCCGCACACAAAATAAAAAAGGCCCTATATACTCTGAACAGCCGTATACAGGCGGTGCATACAAGACAGGGACTGTAGGTTTGTTCTTATGTAGAATGTGTTTGTAATTTTGAACAGGTACATTGTTTAAGTGTAGCTCCAGCCCAAAAATCTATTTTTAAACTTTTTGGAAAACATAGGTAAGGGTTATCACCCCTGTAACATTTGTTTTGCTGTCTGTGCCCCTGTTCAGAACATTTCACCTCACTTTCCGTCCCAATGACAACTGTTTTTGAAATGTGGTGTTTTTCTTGAAACAAGGATTGGTGATAAAGCATCAGTACAGAGGAGACACCTTTCTCCCATATTAATTCTTACAGGAGAGAATTTTCCTTCCAAGGGGTAGATTTCCTCTCACTTCCTGTTGTCTTCTTGCGTTTGCAAGTAGGAGTCGTTTGTAAGTTGGATGTTTGAAAGTAGGGACCTGCCGTATATACTCTGCAGAAATTGGCCCCTTAGGTGTTGGTGTTGGCACAACACTGTAAGCACTCACAGTTACTCTTGGTTGGTGCTGGAACGCCCTGCTGTCAAGTATAATATCAGGAATTGTAATTACATATAATTGTTGAACAGTGGTAGTAAAAATTGGGCCTTTGATGGTGGTGCTGGTGCCACAACACTGTAAGCCCTGACAGTTACTCTTGGTGGGTGCAGCAATGGGCCCTGCTGTGAATTATTAGATCAAGAATTGTAATTGCATGCCCCTGTTGAACAGGGGCTGAAAAATTGGGCCTTTCGTGGTGGTGGTGTTGCCACAACACTGTAAGCCCTCAGAGTTACTCTTGGTGGGTGCAGGAATGGGCCCTGCTGTGAATTATTAGATCAAGAATTGTAATTACATGCCCCTTTTGAACAGGGGCTGAAAAATTGGGCCTTTCGTGGTGGTGGTGGTGGTGGCGTTGCCACAACACTGTAAGCCCTCAGAGTTACTCTTGGTGGGTGCAGCAATGGGCCCTGCTGTGAATTATTAGATCAAGAATTGTAATTACATGCCCCTGTTGAACAGGGGCTGAAAAATTGGGCCTTAGGCACTGGTGGCACAACACTGCAACCCCTCACAGATACTGTACTTGGAGCACAGCAATGAGCCCTGTTGCAAAGTATTGCTTCAAAAATTGTAATTACACGCCCCTGTTAAACAGGGGCTGAAAAATTGGGCCTTAGCCACTGGTGGCGGCACCCATAAACAAAAATGATCTTCCAAGCTATCATCATCAATCGTATCATTGAGGACTCGGAGGAGGAGGATAGCCAGTCAACATAACAGCACAGGCACTCAGCATCAGCATCAGTCTTGAAGGGATGTGACATGTTAAAATCAATTAGTCTGTTATATCAGCATCAGGTGTGTGGTAGCTGGTGGTGATCCAAGACTGGTTCATCTTGATGAAAGTCAGTCGATCAACCGAGTCGGTGGACAGGCGCACCCTGTGATCCGTGACAAATCCTCCAGCAGCACTGAATGTGCGTTCCGAAAGAACGCTGGATGCAGGACAGGCCAGTAGCTCAATTGCATACTGTGCAAGCTCTGGCCAGTGATCCATCCTCAAGACCCAGTAAGCCAGAGGATTTTCGGTGGGGAAGGTGTCCAAGTCTGACCTTGCCCCTAGATATTCCTGCACCATGTTTATCAGACGCTGGCGATGGTTGCTGGAACCGATCATACTTTGGGGCTGCGGACTAAAGAATTGTCTGAACGCATCGGTCAGACGGCCACCTTCCCCACCGCTCCTTCTTTGACTGGCCGAAGCCTCAGCAACTCGTTGTCCAGGACCAGGAGTTTGTAACCTCCCAGTCTCTGGGAACGCGTTGCACAGACCTTTCTGCAAGGCCTCCCGGAGTTGTCTCATCCTCTGCTCCCTCTGCGACGGTAACATAAGGTCCGCAACCTTACCCTTGTACCGTGGATCAAGGAGAGCGGCCAGCCAGTAATGGTCCCTCTCCTTGATCCGAAGAATACGAGGATCCTTCCGCAGACTTTGCAGGATCAGGGAGGCCATGCAGCGTAGGTTAGCTGAGGCATTCGGTCCGGAGTCCTCTGGGTCACTAAGGACGACATGATCCGCAGCCACCTCCTCCCAGCCACGTACAAGTCCACTGGTTTCTTGGGACTGTAAATCATCCCTAAAAGACTGCTGCTGATGATGATGAGTGCCAGCCTCCACCTCCATGCTGACACAATCCTCCTCCTCCTCCTCCTCCTCCTCTTCCTGTGCGATGGGTGGGACAGAAGGAACACTGTCTGGGTAAAGGGGGCCTTGAGAGGCAAGGAAGTCCTCCTCTTCCTGCCTCTGTTCTGCCTCAAGTGCCCTGTCCATTATTCCACGCAGTGTGTGCTCCAACAGGTGGACAAGAGGTACAGTGTCACTGATGCATGCACTGTCACTGCTCACTATCCTCGTGGCCTCCTCAAATGGTGCCAGGACAGTGCATGCATCCCTGATCATGCCCCACTGGCGTGGAGAAAAAAAACCAAGCTCCCCTGACCCTGTCCTGGTGCCGTAGTCGCACAGGTACTCATTGATGGCCCTCTGCTGCGTGTGCAGCCGCTGCAGCATGGCCAACGTTGAGTTCCACCTGGTGGGCATGTCACATATAAGGCGGTTCTTGGGCAGGTTCAACTCCTTTTGCAGCTCAGCCAGGCGAGCACTGGCATTAAAAGATCTGCGGAAATGCACACAGACTTTCCTGGCCTGCCTCAGGACATCCTGTAAGCCCGGGTACCTGCCCAAGAACCGCTGCACCACCAGGTTAAGGACGTGAGCCACACAGGGCACATGGGTCAGTTGTCCCTGTCGGAGGGCGGAGAGGAGGTTGGTGCCATTGTCGCAAACCACCATTCCTGGCTTAAGCTGGCGTGGCGTCAACCACCTCTCGGCCTGGCCCTGCAGAGCAGACAGGACCTCTGCCCCAGTGTGGCTTCTGTCCCCCAAACACACCAGCGCAAGCACGGCATGGCATCTTTTTGCCTGCGTACTTGCGTAGCCCCTTGAACGGCTACGGAGCACCGCTGGTTCAGAGGACAAAGCACAGGAAGAGGCCATGGAGGAAGAAGAAGAGGAGGGGGTGGAGGAGAGAGGTGTGTCACAACCACTAGTAGCATTTTGTAGGCGTGGCGGTGGAACAACCTCCAACACTACTGCACCTTGTCCTGCATCCTTCCCAGCTGCCAAAAGAGTGACCCAATGGGCTGTGAAAGAAAGGTAACGTCCCTGTCCATGCCTGCTGGACCATGAGTCAGCGGTAATATGCACCTTACCGCTGACCGCCCTGTCCAGCGAGGCCAAGACATTGCCTTCCACATGCCGGTAGAGAGCCGGAATAGCCTTCCGTGAGAAAAAGTGGCGTTTGGGAACCTGCCACTGAGGAACCGCACATTGCACAAACTCACGGAAGGGGGCCGAGTCTACCAACTGAAAAGGCAGCAGTTGAAGCGCTAGCAATTTAGCCAAGCTAGCATTCAACCGCTGGGCATGTGGATGGCTGGGAGTGAACTTCTTTCGACAGTCCAGCAGCTGGGGCAGGGAAATTTGCCTGCTAGAATCGGACGTCGGTGTACTGCTAGCAGAGTGGCCGCAAGTACTTGGCTGTGACACACCTAATTCTACACCTTCATTCCTCTCAGTGCATGTTTCAGAGAGGACTGAAGTTATAGTGGGGTTGGAGATCCCAGCTGATGCGGTGCAAGGAGAGGTCCGCTTTGTTCTTTGGTGTGGGTCTTTGAGGTAGGCTTGCCAACAAGCTGCATGGCAGGTCAACATGTGGTCAGGCATGTGGTACCCAAGCGGCTGATGTTTTGGCCACGCGATATACGCTTGAGACATATGTTGCAAACAGCAGCTGTGCGATCTGATGCACTAGCCTCAAAAAAGGCCCACACCAAGGAACTTTTTGAATGACGGGCAGAGGCAGCGCCCTGCACAGGCGGAGCTCTGCGGTGTGATTCCGTCGGTGTACTGCCCTTACGCTGGCCATCAAAGGGCATCCTGCCTCGTTGGAGATGTGCCTCCTCCTCATCCTCCTCCTCCTCTCTCCTATTAGGCACCCACGTGGAGTCAGTGACCTCATCATCCCCTCCCTCCTCATCACTGGAGCCAATCTGGCAGTATGCTGCAGCTGCTGGAACATGACTGCCAGATTGGTGTCCTTCTTGAGCATCCCCTCTGTCTGCTCTCACGCTACTGCCTTCCTGTAGCTGGGTTTCATCATCAGACCCTTCGAAACGCTGGGCATCCTCCTGGAGCATGTACCCAACACTGTGCTCAAACAGTTCGGGGGACTCCTCAGGAGGAGGACATGGTGGGTCTAGGGAAGGAGTGACTGATGATGAGTCTGACATTGATACCAGGGAAGAGGACGCTTTGGCAGCTGCTTTGCCAGTACCCTGAGCCTGGGTGAGAGAGGATGAGGAGGAGGAGGAGGGCTTGGTCATCCACTCTACCAAGTCTTCGGCATGATGTGGCTCAACATGTCCAGCTGCCGAAAAGAAGGACAAGCGTGTCCCATGGCCATGTGCTGATGACAATGCACTGCGTCCACGACCAGCACTGTTGCCCCCAGACACAGAGCCTGCTTGCCCTCTTTTATTGCCTCCTGACTGTCTGCCTCTCCTTGTTTGCCTTCCAGACATTCTAATGGATGGCCTGCAGGGAGATGGGAAAAAAAGCAATAAGGGCTACCTTCAGGTGTCCTTCTCTGTCCCTTTACTTAAGGATTTCTAAATATGGTTGAGGATGATTGCTTTCGCACAGAATAGCACAATGACAATTTCCCTGACTGTCCAAAAAACAAGGATTTCAAAGATGGTTGATGAGGAATGCTTTAGCACAGTATAGCACAAGGAGAATTTCTCTCACTGTATTTCCCTGTCCCTAGAAACAAGGATTAGCACAGTAAAACACACTGACACTCTCCCTACCTATAGTTTTCTGTCCCTAGAAAAAATGTTTTTTTAAAGCACACTATAGCACAAGGAGAATTTCCCTCACTGTCCTTCCCTGTCCCTAGAAACAAGGATTCGCACAGTAAAACACACTGACACTCTCCCTACCTATCCTTCTCTTTCCCTAAACTAAAGGAATCCAGGTTAAGCAAGAAAAATAAATGTCACTGTCCCTGCCTATGCTTCTCTTTCCCTGCTCCGGAACACACTACACTAGGCCGCCGTGCTGGCGGCCTTTTATAGTGTGGGGCGTGTACTAAACACCCTCAGCAATAATTGGCCACAGGCATCCTGCCTGTGGCCAATCATTGCTCTCCTCGCTGCAGGCGCTGTGATTGGCCAAGCATGCGGGGTCACAGTGCATGCTTGGCCAATCACAGCGCCTGGATGACACTGCGATGGCGTAGTGCATTGTGGGACGTTCGCGTCACTCGAATTAGGCGCGAACGGCCCAAATCGTTCGATCTTCGTCGAACGATCGAACAGCCGATGTTTGAGTCGAACGTATGTTCGACTCGAACACCGAGCTCATCCCTAATCGCCACGAATATTAGAGCGAGAGCAATAATTCCAGCACTAGACCTCCTCTAACTTTAAAATTTTTTAAAGCGTTGCCTATAGAGATGCAAAATTCCAGTATATTTCTCAGTTTGTAGACGCTATAATTTTAGCGTAAACCAATCGATATTTGCTTAACCACTTCTCTACTGTGCACGAAAACCCCCTTCCTGCCCAAGCCATTTTTCAGCTTTCAGCGCTGTCACACTTTGAATGACAATAACGCGGTCGTGCGACGTGGCTCCCAAACGAAATTTGTGTCCTTTTTTCCCCACAAATAGAGCTTTCTTTTGGTGGTATTTGATCACCTCTGCGGTTTTTATTTTTTGCGCTATAAACAAAAGAAGAGCGTCCAGTTTGGAAAAAAAAACACTATTTTTTACTTTTTGCTATAATAAATACCCATTATTTTTTTTTTTTAATAAAATTTTCCTCAGTTTAGGCCGATATGTATTCTTCTACATATTTTTGGTAAAAAAAAAAATCGCAATAAGCGCGTATTGATTGGTTTGCGCAAAAGTTATAGCGTGTACAAAATAGGGGATAGATTTATAGCATTTTTTTTAATTTTTTTTTATTAGTAATGGCGGCGATCTGCGATTTTTTATTGTGACTGCGATATTGCGGCGGACACATCGGACACTTTTGACACATTTTTGGGACCATTCACGTTTATACAGCGATCCCTGCTATAAAAATGCATTGATTACTGTATAAATGTGATTGGCAGGGAAGGGGTTAACCACTAGGGGGCGGGAAGGGGTTAAATATGTTCCCTCAAAGTGTTCTTACTGTGGGGGGAGGGGACTGACTGGGGGAGGTGGAGGTGACCGATGGTTGTCCCTATGTACAAGGGACACACCATCGGTCCCCTCTCCCTTACACACAGAGATCCACTTTCCTGCTCGTTTCCCAGGCAATCGCGGGTGCCCGGCGGCAATCGCGGCCGCCGGGCACGCGCACCGGGGCCTTGTGAACACGGCGAGCGCGCGCCTCCTAGCTCGTTTTAAAGGGAGGACGTCATATGACGTCCTCCCAGAACGAGAGTATCCTCCGCCCGCCGTCAATTGACAGTGGGCGGGGGACAAGTGGTTAATGGGATTTTTTTCACCAAAAATATGTAATTATTGATTAATGGTATAGTTATTGATCTGCATACAGCCCCATTACATACTGGGCTAAGTTGATGAAGAAATTAGATTTTTTACATTTTTTTATTGGGTATATTTTATAGCAGAAAGTAAAAAAAATTATTTTTTTCAAAATTGTAGCTCAAAAAAAAAAAAACAGAGGTGATCAAATACCACCAAAAGAAAGCTCTATTTGTGGGGAAAACGGGACATAAATTTCATTTATGTGCAGCGTTGCATGACCGCGCAATTGTCAGTTAAACTAACGCAGCGCTTTATCGCAATGGCCTGGTTATAAAGGTGGGGGGTAAATCTTCCGGAGGTCAAGTGTTTAACTCTATTTTTGCTGACAAACATGCAGGTGCTTGTTAGGTGTTTGCGCCGCTCCCCCATTTGCTTGAGTGCGTCGTGTTCGGCGGGATTTCCGGCTGCCAATCGCTACTTGTCGGGTAAACTTGGCGAGATGCAGTTTTCAGTCGCTATTTGTAGCGCTAAAACGCCTGAAAACTGCCTCAGTGTGAAAGCAGCCTAACCGCATGTCTAAAGAAATTAAGCTGACAGGCCTAAGCAATCAATTTTGTTTACATCCAGTCAGACAGGCCCTTGCACTACATAGCTGATGGTAGATCTAAAGGAGATTGTACAATCAGATTGTGACATGTGTGACATTGCAATAGCTACAAAAAAAAAAAAAAAAAAGACACAGCAAAGAAAAAACACTTTGTGTTCCACCCCCCCCCCCCCAAAAAAAATTGGATTGCGTCCTTTGTCTTCGTAGTGCGTCTTGCATGAAGGCGTGCAGCAGACAGAGCAGGCCCGGGCGTGCCTGTGCGTACGTGTGACCGTGTGTGTGTGAGCGCAGATATGTTTCTGGCGGTGTACAGGCATGACACTTGTACTGGGTGGGAGACAACGAGGAGAAGGAGGGGGGGATGGGATGGAACCCTCCTCCTCCTCCCCCTCCCCCTTCCCCCCCTTTTTCTGTCTGGCTGAGTAAATTCATCTCCTGACCCAGCGCAGCAGATTCACCACAGGCGCCCAGAGAGGGAGGGATGACTTAATCGCTCTATATACATTTATATATACACCCAGACCGCGCGGCAAGAGGGGGGAGCACGTTTCCCTCTCCCAGTGCCTGCGTGGATGGACGTACAGTATAGAAGGGAAAAATGGCCCCAGGCCAACCCTATCTGTCTGTATCAGAGAGAATTCCTAAGAAGTTACCAGAAAAAAGTGAAAAAATCTGTACTTACAAAAAATAAAACATTGTACGTAGAAAAGAGGCAGCTTGGTGGCATCATGGCGGCCTGATTGTCACATGTGTTCAGAAAAGGGGAAATTTACTCATAGCAAGCCGCTCCAAAAGCGCTGGCGGGATGAGGAGTGCAGTTACCGATAGCAACCGGGCCTACTGGTTACCACAGAATCACCTCACTCTAATTCTGCATTTACACTTGAGCGAAGCATATTTCTACTGATTTGTCAGCATTTTTTTTTTGTGTGTTTTTGTGCGATTTGACGCACATATACATGCGTTTTTTAAGCTTTTTTCATGTGTCCTATATGTGTTTTGTTTTTTAGTGCATTTGGTTGCACATATACACGTGTTTATCATGTGTTCTGTAAGCTTCAGGTACTTTTCCCTCACCCAATGAAAATTTAGAATCCTCTGTGACATCCGCTGTTGTCATCTGCCTTGTATCTCCAGGCTTTTTTGTGTGTTGTGGCAGAGAAAGACTTGAAAAACACACATAAAACACACAGAAACCTTTGTGTCGTGCCTATTCAGGTGCATCCATTAGGCTCGGTTCACACCTATGCGAATTGAATGCGCGTTTTTCGCCGCATCCAATTCGCATAGCAGGAGAATGTGACTGGCTCTCTATGGAGCCGGTTCACATATCTCTGCAGCGGGTCCGGTGCGGTGTGCAGGAGAAAACGTGTGCCTTTTTTGGTGCGTTTCAGGTTCGATTTCAGCCCAAAATCAGGGCTGAAATCGGACCTGAAACGGTGAACTAGCACGCACCGGACCCCTGCTGTGCGACGGATGCGGCGATGGTGTGAACCGAGCCTTAAACTCCAAAGGGCCTAGATGCACGCAAATCTGCTCAAAATTAAGTTCCTGTACTAACCGCGACAGGCAACGCACTACAAGCGACAGAACGTACTCATATGAGAAGCTGCGTCATATGACGCCCAGTCAGGATAACAGAATCACCACCCGGCCATCAATCTGCTATAGGCCGGGCGGGAGGTGGTTAAGTAAATACATTTTTACTTGTTGCACATCGAATGGGCCCTCAGGGTGCATTCACACTTGCGCATTTCCTAAACGCGCAACAAAACACACAAAAAATGGGTGTTTTGACATGTGTTTTGGAAACGCACTGTAAACGTGGGTCGCACTTTCGCAGTGCCATTAATTGTTGATGGCACCCTAAGCGGGGGTAGCAGACTCACATATTTCTGTGCGTTTGTCACATGACAAGACACGCTACAAACGCACACTAATGAAACTCCTGACGCTCCATGACCGAAAAGGTTCTGGAGCTACTTTGGGATGTTTGACGTGTGTAGGGCAGCCTGTGCATCCTCTTTGTGTAAACACGGTCCTCACACGGGTTTACACTATATTACGCCCCGTGTGAATGAGGCCTTAAATTTACCAAATGATGTAATACAGTAAAGTTATATGGTGCGTTTAAATCTCCCTTTTCTCTGAAGCATGATCTGTGTTTGGATTGAACTTCAGAGGCTACTGACAGGGGGTGAGGAAGTGATGTAATGCCTCCTCGCCGCCTGTTTTAACCCCATTTTTGCCGACAAACAAGCCACAATCTCGTGCATTGCACACAGTTGCAAGGCATTTGAGGATCATCCCCATTTTCTTGAGTGCATTGCGGTCGGCGGGCTTTACACCTGACGATCGCCACACGTCGAGTAAACTTTGCCGTGGGTGCTAAGCGAAGCATCACGACCGCGGCATGTAAAACGCGCTTGTCTGCTGCTTTTTGCAGGGTTGCTGGGCAGCAAAAATGCATCTCAACTGTGCATTTTCAAGCAAATGGGCTTGATGCGCGTTAACGTGTGAAAAACGCAAGCAAGAAATGCGCATTACAGCTACACTCGTGTGTGAATGGGGCCTCAGTGCTTGTTTACACTAGCGTTGCCCTCTGAAAAGTGATTCATGGTGGATCGCTTTCAAGTGAGCATTTGACAAGCGGCAAGGAGGCGTTATATCGCCTCCTCACCACCTTTTTTTTATCCCCTAATAGCCCGCACGACGGTGCCACAAACACGCGGCTGTGGGGCAGTTGCGGCGCAGCCCCATTCAATTGAAAGTTACATTTGCACCACAACACAAAGCAATCTCCACTGTGGCATATGTATACCCTTGTCTGGCTGCCTATGCAGCTTAAGGGGGTGTGGTTGGAGAGCAGAAAAAAACGTAGATCAACCGCCCGTTTTCACCACCACCAAATGCAAATGAAAACAAGGCCTACATGAATATTTCAGTTTTCAGTGGTTTGTCTGTTGTTTAAGATACGATTAGACGTGCGGCAGGCCTTGCTGTTCTGTGGTGGATTGCTTTTCAGAGACATTTGACAGGCAGTAAAAAAGACGATATGTTGTCGCAGCACCACGTCCATTACACTTACACCTGAATGGGCTGCATTGGAACTCAACAGGGAGTATCATTGTTGCCTTTGTGTGCATTAAGGAGCGATCAGCGCAAGTAATCGCTCACTATATGGACAGCAGAAAATACCTGCGGCTGCTGCTGGCCTGTCGTAATAGGCCGGCGGCCATACGTGGCTGCTCAGAGCCACAGCAGGAATTTCTGATTCTTGCCGCTACAAATTCGCACCGGCCTAAATCGCTGCTGTGAATGTAGCCTTTTTTTTTTAGAGTTCTTTTTATTTATTTTTTAATGCTCCAAGATTAAACTAAAAAAAAAAAAAATAATTACTTAGAACCCCCAAACATTATATATTTTTTTTCCAGACACCCTAGAGAATAAAATGGCGGTCGTGGCAATACTTTATGTCACACCGTATTTGCGCAGCGGTCTTACAAGCTTAATTATTTCATATTAAAAAATAAGACAACAGTAAAGTTAGCCCAATTTTTGTTTTATATTGTGAAAGATGATGTTACGCCGAGTAATTTGATACCCAACATGTCATACTTCAAAATTGCGTCCGCTCGTGGAATGGGGACAAACTTTGACCCTTAAAAATCTTCATAGGCTACGTTTAAAAATTTCTACAGGTTACCGATTTTGAGTTACAGAGGTCTTTTTCTAGAATTATTGCTCTCACTCTAACGATCGCGGCGATACCTCACATGTGTGGTTTAAACACCATTTTCATATGCGGGCGTGACTAACGTAAGCATGCGAGCTCAGCGGTACGGGGTGCTTTACATTTTTATTTCATTTTTTTCTTATTTATTTTACTTTTTATTTTTTATTTTTGCACTGTCCATTTAAAAAAAAAAAATTGGGTCACTTTTATTTCTCTTACAAGGAATGTAAATCATCCCTTGTAATAGAAAAAAATCATGACAGGACCTCTTTAATGTGAGATCTTGGGTCAAAAAGACCTCAGATCTCACATTTACACTTAAAAGTAATAAAAAAAATATATTTTTTTTTTCCAATAATTTTTTTTTTCCCATTTAAGACCATTGGGCGGAAGTGACGTTTGACATTGCTTCCGTCATCCAATGGTATGGAGCCAAGTGGGGGCCATCTTTCCCTCACTCGACTCCATGTCTCTCAGAGGAAAGGACCCAATTGTCTCCGCCACTACCGATGGCTCCGGTAAGCGGCGGAGACCACCAGGGAGGGGTGGGAGAGGGAGGGGCCCTCTGCCGCCCCCGATAAAAGTGATCTTGCGGTGAATCCTCTGCAGAGACCACTTTTATCTGAAAGCAGACCGGTGTTTAAAAAGATACCGGGGTTATGGCAGCTATCTGCTGCCATAACCCCGGTATTTAACGCCAAACAGCGGCCGTATAATGACGGCGGGCGGTCCAGAAGTGGTTAAAGTGATTGTAAACGATCACCTTGTAAAAACAACTGTAAAAAGGTGGGGGTGAGGGAGACACTTGTTAAATCTATTACTGTCTCCTTCCTAGGCGTTTCGTTCCAAAATTCAACAGTCAGGTTACCCATTCAGTTTAAAATAGAAATGAAAGGCAAAACATTTTTGTATAGATATAAAAAATGATAAATACCTTTTCCCTCTTTTTTATAAGTGATCACATTCCCTCTGCTCTCAGCTGTATATGAGCTGGGGGAGGAGAAGCAGCAGCACACTGAGCTTCCCAGTGAATGGCTGTGCAGGAGGGGGGGTGTGTCAGGACAAGCCTGATCATTGGAGGAGAGCAGGCTGAGTTCCCAGCACAGCTAGGGAACCACAGTGTGCTCTCCTGCCTAGTGTGGTCAGTTTTTAATAGGAAAGCAGAGGGACTGGCAGGAGTACTAGGGATTTCACACAAAGGAAGCAATACAAAGAACAGGATACTTTCTAATACAAGTACATGGTATAGCAGCCACATATCAGGAATATGAAGTGTTGGGGAAACAAACGCTTTAATGTCCCATTCACATTATCACGTAGTGGAAATGAGCTACGCAATTTTGACAGTGCGATTTTCATGCGATTCTGCGTGTCACAAGGGGCTCCCCTATGAATGTTCATCGCCCAAAAAGAAACTCTTGCTTTGTTTCGGGTTAGAAGCTTCATGCTATTTTTAAAGGAGTGGTTTTCCGTGATCACACGATCCTGCCGTGCAACACTTGCAGCAAAATCGCATTATTCTTGAATGGCACCCAAAAGTGCATTGCGGGTTCCGCAGCTATTTAGGATCCCAAATTGAGAGATGCAAATTGGCATACCTCCCAACTGGCACAGATTGGGCGGGACTTACCCGGAATGGCAACTCCTTCCCGCACTCCCGCACAAGTTGTTTCGTTCCCGCATAACGATGTGAGCAGGAGGTCCTGGGGAGGAGGATGGATGACAGGTCTCCGGCGGCTGCAACCCACCCCCCTGCTGACAAATGTAAGTAGACACCTGTCTCACTTACACATTCGCAAGAACTTTGATCAGAGGGGGAAAAATTGTTAAATAATGTCCCGCAGTGGACATTTACAAAGTTGGGGGAGGCATGAAATGGGGCCTAAGATGCGGAACATGAGAAGGGGCGGGTCTATACATGTATTACCAAAGTGAGAGCAGTTCCCCCATCAGGTCCGCCCCCTCGGTATGTCGGACCCGCCTACGTCATTGGCTTGAGCGGGGAACTTCCTTCACTGTGTAATTTAAATTTACATAGTGAAGGAAGTTCCCCGCTCAAGCCAATGACGTAGGCGGGTCCGACATACGGAGGGGGCGGACCTGATGGGGAACTGCTCTCACTTTGGTAATACATGTATAGACCCGCCCCTTCTCATCTCATGTTCTGCATCTCGTCCGCTGAGCGGACCTGATGGGGAACTTTAGAAGGGGCGGGTCTATACATTTAAAATACTGAGAGGGAGTTCCCCATCAGGTCCGCTCAGGCACAACCAATGAAGGACAGCGCTGGACATCGGGATCGCCGCGGGACACTGGATTTCACCGCTGGAATGTTTTTTTGTTTTTTTTTTAACCACTTAAGCCCCGGACCATTTCGGGCCATTAGGACCAGGCCTGTTTTTGGGATTCGGCACTGCGCTGCTTTAACTGTAAATTGTGCGGACATGCAATGTTGTACCCAAATGAAATTTGCGTCCTTTTCTTCCCACAAATAGAGCTTTCTTTTAATGGTATTTGATTGCCTCTGCGATTTTTATTTTTTGCGATATAAACAGAAAAAGACCGAAAATTTTGAAAAAAAATGATATTTTCTACTTTTTGTTATAAGAAAAATCGAATAAACTCAATTTTAGTCATACATTTAGGCCAAAATGTATTCAGCCACATGTCTTTAGTAAAAAAAATGTCAATAAGCGTATATTTATTGGTTTGCGCAAAAGTTATAGCGTTTACAAACTAGGGTACATTTTCTGAAATTTACACAGCTTTAAATTTATGACTGCCTATCTCATTTCTTGAGGTGCTAAAATGGCAGGGCAGTACAAACCCCCCCCCCCCAAATGACCCCATTTTGGAAAGTAGACACCCGAAGGAAATTGCTGAGAGGCATGTTGAGCCCATTGAATATTTTTTTTTTTTGTCCCAAGTGATTGAATAATGACAAAAAAAAAATTACAAAAAGTTGTCACTAAATGATATATTGCTCACACATGCCATGGTTATATGTGGAATTGCACCCCAAAATACATTCTGCTGCTTCTCCTGAGTACGGGGATACCACATGTGTGGGACTTTTTAGGAGCCTAGCCGCGTACGGGACCCCGAAAACCAAGCACCGCCTTCAGGATTTCTAAGGGCGCAAATTTTTGATTTCACTCCTCACTACCTATCACAGTTTCGAAGTACATAAAATGCCAAAATAGCACAAAACCCCCCCAAATGACCCCATTTTGGAAAGTAGACACCCCAAGCTATTTGCTGAGAGGCATGTTGAGTCCATGGAATATTTTATATTTTGCCACAGGTTGCGGGAATATGACAAACTTTTTTTTTTTTTGCACAAAGTTGTCACTAAATGATATATTGCTCACACATGCCATGGGCATATGTGAAATTACACCCCAAAATACATTCTGCTGCTTCTCCTGAGTACGGGGATACCACATGTGTGGGACTTTTTGGGAGCCTAGCCGCGTACAGGACCCCGGAAACCAAGCACCGCCTTCAAGGTTTCTAAGGGCATAAATTTTTGATTTCGCTCCTCACTACCTATCACAGTTTTGAAGGCCATAAAATGCCAAGATGGCACAAAACCCCCCCAAATGACCCCATTTTGGAAAGTAGACACCCCAAGCTATTTGCTGAGAGGCATGTTGAGCCCATTGAATATTTTTTTTTTGTCCCAAATGATTGAATAATGACAAAAAGAAAAAAAAAAAATGTACAAAAAGTTGTCACTAAATGATATATTGCTCACACATGCCATGGTTATATGTGAAATTACACCCCAAAATACATTCTGCTGCTTCTCCTGAGTACGGGGATACCACATGTGTGGGACTTTTTGGGAGCCTAGCCGCGTACGGGACCCCAAAAACCAAGCACCGCCTTCAAGGTTTCTAAGGGCATAAATTTTTGATTTCACTCCTCACTACCTATCACAGTTTTGAAGGCCATAAAATGTCAAAATAGCCCAAAACCCCCACAAATGACCCCATTTTGGAAAGTAGACACCCCAAGCTATTTGCTGAGAGGCATGGTGAGTATTTTACAGCTCTCATTTGTTTTTGAAAATTAAGAAAGACATTTTTTTTTCTTTTTTTTTTTCTTTTTTTACATTTTCAAAACTTTGTGACAAAAAGCGAGATCTGCAAAATACTCAATATACCTCTCAGCAAATAGCTTGGGGTGTCTACTTTCCAAAATGGGGTCATTTGGGGGGGGTTTTGTGCCATCTGGGCATTCCATGGCCTCCGAAACTGTGATAGGCAGTGAGGAGTGAAATCAAAAATTTACACCCATAGAAATCCTGAAGGCGGTGCTTGGTTTTTGGGGTCCCGTACGCGACTAGGCTCCCAAAAAGTCCCACACATGTGGTATCCCCGTACTCAGGAGAAGCAACAGAATGTATTTTGGGGTGTAATTCCACATATGCCCATGGCATGTTTGAGCAATATATAATTTAGTGACAACTTTTTGTACATTTTTTTTTTTTTTGGTCATTATTCAATCACTTGGGACAAAAAAAAAATATTCAATGGGCTCAACATGCCTCTCAGCAAATAGCTTGAGGTGTCTACTTTACAAAATGGGGTCATTTGGGGGGGTTTTGAACTGTCCTGGCATTTTATGCACAACATTAGGAAGCTTATGTCACACATCATCCACTCTTCTAACCACTTGAAGACAAAGCCCTTTCTGACACTTTTTGTTTACATGAAAAAAAATTTTTTTTTGCAAGAAAATTATGTTGAACCCCCAAACATTATATATTTTTTTAAAGCAAAGGCCCTACAGATTAAAATAGTGGGTGTTGCATTTTTTTTTTCCACACAGTATTTGCACAGCGATTTTTCAAACATATTTTTTGGGGGAAAAACACACTTTTTTTATTTTTAATGCACTAAAAAACACTATATTGCCCAAATGTTTGATGAAATAAAAAAGATGATCATAGGCCGAGTACATGGATACCAAACACGACATGCTTTAAAATTGCGCACAAACGCGCAGCGGCGACAAACTACATTCATTTTTAAAAGCATTTAAAAGCCTTTACAGGTTACCACGTTAGATTTACAGAGGAGGTCTACTGCTAAAATGACTGCCCTCGATCTGACCTTCGCGGTGATACCTCACATGCATGATGCAATTGCTGTTTACATATGACGCTAGACCGACGCTTGCGTTCGCCTTTGCGCAAGAGCAGGGGGGGACAGCGGTGCTTTTTTTTTTTTTTTTTTTATTATTTATTTGGCTTTTTTATTTTATTTTTAAACTGTGCCTTCCATATTTTATTTTTTTACCATTTTTATCGTTATCTCAGGGAATGTAAATATCCCCTATGATAGCAATAAGTAGTGACAGGTACTCTTTTTTTGAAAAAAAATTGGGGGGTTAGACCCTAGATCTTTCCTCTGCCCTCAAAGCATCTGACCACACCAAGATCGGTGTGATAAAATGCTTTCCCAATTTCCCAATGGCGCTTTTTATATCCGGGGGGGGGGGACATTCCCTCCCACTGCTTGTAAAAGCAGTCCAGAGGCTAATTATCTGCTAGAATTGCTTTTACATGAAAGCCGGCTGCTGGCTGAAAAGAATGATACCAAGATGATACCTAAACCCGCAGGCATCATTCTGGTATAAACATTCAAAGTCCAGCAACATACCAGTACGTTGCTGGTCCTTGTTGGACATGTATTGTAATCTTTTTTTTCATACAGCCTATTGGCTGAACGAAAAAAAGAGATTGATTGGTGGGTATGCCCACCATTAGAATACCTCCCTTCATCCACCCACTTCTAATGATGGGCATATATGCCGAAGCATGGGGGCATCCTCCCGCAAAAAAGTTATGCCGCGTACACACGGTCAAGCCTTCGTCGGAATTTCGACCGTATGTACGCGGCATAAAAGGTTATGCCGCGTACACACGGTCGGACTTTTCCACGGGCAAGCCTCCGTTGGAATTTCGACCGTATATACGCGGCATTAGGAGCAAAATCGCTCCTCCGCCCCTGCTGCCCCCATGCTTCGGCATATATGCTCTTTTTTTAAACTGTGGTGGTGAAATCACCTCCCACAGCGTTGGAGTCACGGCTTTATGTATCGTGGGAGCAAACGCTGTTGCTGTCAAGATAAATAGATCCGCGCTGCAACTGAATGGCGTACCTGCTAAGCAAATGGTGGTTAACATTAAAACAAAGTAACATTACAGTACAACAGTAAGACCTTACCATGCCATACCTGCAAAGCAAATACCAAAACAAAACCTAGTAAAAAATAAAAAAATGTTTTAACGCAACCTGTGCCTAAAATATATATATGCCGAAGCATGGGGGCATCCTCCCGCAAAAAAGTTATGCCGCGTACACACGGTCGGAATTTTCCACGGGCAGGCCTCCGTCGGAATTTCGACTGTATGTACGCGGCATTAGGAGCAAAATCGCTCCTCCGCCCCTGCTGCCCCCATGCTTCGGCATATATGCTCTTTTTTTTAACTGTGGTGGTGAAATCACCTCCTACAGCACTGGAGTCACGGCTTTATGTATCGTGGGAGCAAACGCTGTTGCTGTCAAGATAAATAATTCCGCGCTGCAGTTGAATGGCGCACCTGAAAACAAAAAATTACATACCTGAAAAGCAAGCATGATAAAACATTGCAGAATAGAATACAGTAAAAAAGAGCAGAACAATAGAGAGAAAATAGAGAGAGAGAGAACAATAAAACGACAACTATTTTTTTTTTTTTTATTTTATATTTTTTTTGTGTTTTGTTTTTTACGTTTTTTTTTTTTTTTTACACTTTTTTTGTAACTTTACAACTGTAATGGTTCGGGTCTCTCAAAATGTAATGGCATCTTGGGAGACCCTGTGTAAGTGTGTCCTTGTCTGTGAAATGCTGTACCCTACGCTAAAACTTCACTTTTGAGTGGTAGCGTTCAAAACATTCACCTTGGACTGGTTGATATTGATGGTTGCTATGGACTGGTTGCTATGGACGGTTGCTATGGACAGTTGCTATGGACGGTTGCTACGGATTGGTTGTTATGGACGGTTGCTATGGATTGGTTGCCATGGACAGTTGCTATGGACTGGATGCTATGGATAGTTGCTATGGATGGTTGCTATGGACAGTTGCTATGGACGGTTGCTATGGACTGGTTGCAATGGATGGTTGCTATGGACAGTTGCTATAGACTGGTTGCTATAGATGGTTGCTATGGACGGTTGCTATGGACTGGTTGCTATGGACGTTTGCTATGGACTGGTTGATATGGATCAGGCCTGTCTCTGCGAACGCTGCAGTTATGTGTGTTGTGTTTGGTAAGTGACAGTGATCGATCGATACTGCACTTGGGTGGGCTGGGCTGGGCTGGGCGGAGGGGCTAAACGCAGGCGCTAGCAGGTATCTGGGCTGATCCCACTAACACTGCGTTTTTGGGAACCCTAAACCGCTGGGGATGCTAGTATAGATCTGATCAGATACTATACCACTAAGGGGGGTGTATGCTTAACGCGTGG
Organism: Rana muscosa; assembly: GCA_029206835.1. Lineage (NCBI taxonomy): Eukaryota > Metazoa > Chordata > Amphibia > Anura > Ranidae > Rana > Rana muscosa. The sequence goes on along the minus strand of CM055118.1, from coordinate 323,697,038 downwards.
GTGTTAGCGTTACTGGCACTAACCTAACACTGCCTGGGGCGACGCAGACCCTCTCTGGCGCTAAAACCTAATTGATCTCACCCGCCGGGCGATCAGGGGGGTTAAACCTTTATTGGGTTATATACGGCGGGTGCCCTGATGCTATAAAAAGCAAACTAATCAACCAGCGTCACCCGTAACCTTTATATGGTGATCACTGGTGAAAGGGTTAACTAGGGGCAATCAGGGGGTTAAAACCTTTATTAGGTTAAATATGGGGGTACCTGACACTATATAAAAACCTGACGGGTAACCTAAATAACTAAATAACTTACTGGCTAACCAGTGACACCAGTGACGCTTATACGGCGATCACTGGTGAAAGGGTTAACTCTAGGGGCAATCAGGGGGTTAAAATAATATATGGGGGTACCTGACACTAATAAAAACCTGCGGCGAATCTAAAAAAAAAAAACTAATAATCTAAAACACCAGCGACACAAATACAGCGATCGGAAAAACAATCGCTTAGTGACGCTGAAGTTAGGGGGTGAAAGGGTTACCTGGGGGGTGATCAAGGGGTTAAACCTTTATTAGGGGGGGGTTAGGGGGCTACCCTGTACCTAAAGGGGCCTAATCCTAACTGCCCTGCAACTTTTTACAATCACAGATGACACTAAATGCAGTGATCAGTAAAATAAATGATCACTGCAATCAGTGACACTGTGATTGGAGGCTTTGGGGTGACCTGGGGGGTGATCTGGGGGTGACTGGGGGGTGATTTGTGTGCCTATGTGTACCTACGTGTCAGTGGACTGTTGGTGCACTAACCTGCTTCTTCTCTGCTCGGCGCCGGGAACGAAAAGACCGCGGCGAGGGAGATGACATCACTTCCTCCAGCCTTGTTTACATCACATGGCGGAGGAAGCATTTTCATTGGCCGGGAGCGATCGCGAGGGGGGGGGCGGAATCGAGCGGCCGCCCCCTCATGCCTGATCGCTCCCGAACACTTAACGGCCGCTCACTGCAGTGAAGGGGGGTCCGGATGGACCCCCCAACTGCACAAAGGCGATCACGTAGATCTACGTGATTCTGCCTGTCCGTGCCATTCTGCCGACGTAAATCGGCGGTGGGCGGTCGTTAAGTGGTTAAATAAAGGACTTTTTCAAGGTGTTTGTGTGTTTTTTTAAACATTTTTTTACGCTTTCTTCGTGAAATGGTAGGGGTACAATGTACCCCTTACCAATTCACATAGGGGGGGGCCGGGATCTGGGGGTCCCCTTTGTTAAAGGGGTCTTCCAGATTCCGATAAGCCCCCCGCCCGCAGACCCCCACAACCACCGGGCAAGGGTTGTGGGGATGAGGCCCTTGTCCCCATCAACATGGGGTCATACTCCCCATGTTGAGGGCATGTGGCTTGGTACGGTTCAGGAGGGAGGGGGGCCGCTCTCTCGTCCCCCCCTTTTCCCCTGCGGCCGGCCAGGTTGCGTGCTCGGATAAGGGGTCTGGTATGGATTTTTAGGGGGACTCCACGCCATTTTTTTTTTAAATTTGGGGTGGAGTTCCCCTTAAAATCCATGCCAGATCTGAAGGGCCTGGAATGGATATTTGGGGGAACCCCACGTCATTTTTTTTTTTAATTTGCGGCGGGGTTCCCCTTAATATCCATTCCAGACCTGAAGGGCCTGGTAATTGAATTCTGGGGAACACCCACGCTTTTTTTTATTTTTTTTATTAATGACTTTTGTATATATTGCCGGGAGCCGACAATTCATTAATAGCCGCGAGTCAGTTTTAAATGCATTTTTTTCTTTCAAAAATGAATTTTTTTGCAGGGACAGTTCTAAGCACAGGAAACATGCGCCACTTCACATGCATATCATACACACCCCCCAGGTACGAAATTTAAAGGAATATTTCACTTTTATTTTTTAATTTTAAGCATTATTAAAATCACTGCTCCCAAAAAAACGGCCGTTTTTAAAACTTCTTTTTGCATTGATACATGTCCCCTGGGGCAGGACCCGGGTCCCCAAACACTTTTTAGGACAATAACTTGCATATTAGCCTTTATAATTAACACTTTAGATTTCGAACGTTCGAGTCCATTGTATTTAATAGGGTTCTAAAGTTTACACAAACATTTTGTCTGTTCGCATGTTCTGGTGCGAACCGAACAGGGGGGTGTTCGGCTCATCCCTGATACTGATTAGGCTGCCTTAACACAATGCATGTTAATGCATGCCATTAAACACGTTAGCTTGTGCATTAACTAACATATTCCAATGGAAGTGTGAATGGGCCCTCATAATCAATGGGTGGCCTTAACACAACATGACATAACGTGTGAAAATTTACGACGTTCCATCACTTTGTATCCAATGCAACCTCATAAGAATACACTTGAAAGTGATCAAATAAAGGTTAAAATTTTTCTCAATACGACGGGAATATCACAGCGGTCAGACAACGGAACAATCGCACCAGAATGTGTATGATCGCTGTGAACAGCTTTTGTTATTTTCAGGGACTCCAGGTGATGAGGTTTCTGCACTTGCGTTCGTGGCTCTGCACACCTGCTGTGGCCATTACAAGGGGTTCCCCTTCTCCGATTGCTTTCTATTTAATGATAAAGAATTCACCGGGAGGAGTTGGACCACCAAGGAAGGCTGATGGGAAGAGACGGAGATGGCAGAATGGGGCCTTAGGTAAGGTACCAGCTTTTTCCCTCATCCCTTCGATTGCCATTAATAAGAAGCCCCCTCATTTGCATTGTTTGTCTTGGCATGGGCCACCCCATCAGATGCCAACTGACTCCCTTGTGAAATGACGGGCAGATGCAAAGCTTTGAACACTATCCATAATAATCAAGATTATACCCGCTCTACCTCCCATCCAGCTGAGCTCTGTTGTTGCGGCGCTGCACAGCACAAACCTTCTTCCTGGGTCAAATGCAGCGTATGTATACGATATGCCGGCACGCAGCGAAATCTTTAAAAAAATTCACAAAGCAATACACACTTACCGCTTCAGCCTAAACGGCCTGAGTCGTAGATTACTGGTATGCTCTAGCCTAGCTATGACCAAGTGTGCCTAGGCTGAAATGCATGAGCGTGTACTGCTTTGTGAGTGGCATGGATTGGTATGGATGGTACATATACAATAATAACATGTATTTTTATGATTCTAGATTAATTCTTGCCGTCCCCTGACGAAATAGACCACTGGTCTAAGAAACGTGTGGAGTTACCCGTATTCCCATCACCTATACCTGGATGGTGGGTTAGACAAGGAAGTTCTACATTAAATGAAGGAAAAATTATTATAAACACCTTATGTTTTTAATAATGTTTTGTGATAAAAGTTATTAGTACCCACCAAGTCCCATTTGTTTTCAGTTGCGTATTTGTATGCTACTTTTATTGAATGTTGGTGCACCAATAAAAAATTTCACATATAATCCATGCTTTCTATTTTTATTGGAGTTTATTTTTACATTTATGTTATCCCTCTGGTTTACTGCAGGAGCACAAAGGCTGTAGCTGGGTCCCCTGGACATCCACTAGGCTCTAGGCATCTACCTAAATTGCCTTTTGGATGATACAGCTCTGTGAATAGTGGCAGAAACCAAGGCGAGGAGATATTATAAGCTAGATGACTAAAGCCGGCCATAGATGGTTCAAACCATGTATGGGCAGGCTGATTGTACTCAAGATGATCAATTGAAAATCGCTCCATCTATGGCTGTCTGTAGCTCTGTCTGTACCTAAAATCTCAGTTTTGATTAGACTTATCTTTAAAAAGTAAGCTTGTGGGTCATAGCTGAGCCCCCTGGACATCCACAAGGCTCTAGGCTTCTGCCCGAGGGCCCAAGGACAACGTAGGATGTAGCTGGGCCTCCTTAACATCCACAAAGCTCTAGGCTTCTGCCTGAGGGTCCAGGGACAACCGAGGATGTAGCTGGGCCTCCTCAACATCCACAAGGCTCTAGGCTTCTGCCAGGGGGCCCCGGGAACAATTAAGGTTGTAGCTGAATGCCCTGGATATTTACAAAGCTCTGAGCTTCTGCCAGGGGGCCCAGATACATTTAAGGTTGTAGCTAAACCCTTTGGATATCCACAAGGCTCTAGGCTTCTGCCAGGGGGCCCAGGAAGAATTAAGGTTGTAGCTGAAACCCCTGGATATTCACAAAGCTCTAGACTTCTGCCTGGGGTCCCAGATCTAATAAAGATAGTAGCTGGGTCCCCTTGACATCCACCAAGCTCTAGGCTTTTGTCTATGTTGCCAAGTGGACGATTCAGCTCTGTGTACAGTGGCAGAAACCACGGCGAGGAGATGTCTGTGTTAGAAGCTCAAGGAGATTTCGGAAGGTGAATTAGCTTTCCATCAGTACCTAAAATTTCAGTTTTAGTTAGACTTATTTAAAGAATAAGTCTGAGGGTTCGCTCCCAGACATCCACCAGAAAGTACGCTTCTGCCTGGGGCCCAGTTACAATGGAGGTTATAGCTTGTTCCTCTGGACATCCACAAGGCTCTAGGTTTATGATTAGCTTGCCATGTGAATGATTCAGCATTGTGAATAGTGACAGGAACCAAGGGGAGGAAATTTCAATGTTAAGAGTTTTAAGGAGTTATGAGAAGCTCAGTGACTGTGCTCTCTGCCTGTTCCTACAATTTCAGCTTTGATTTGACTTACCTTTAAATAATAAGCCTAAGGGTGTAAAGCTGCCCCCATGGACATCCTGGCTTTTGCCTGGGGACCTAGGTACAATGAAGGTTGTAGCTGTGTCTCCTGGACATCCACCTGGCTCTAAGCTACTGCCTGGGGGCATGGGAACAATGAAGGTTGTAGCTGGGCCCCCTGAACTTCCACAAGACTCTAGGGTTCTGTCTGGGGGCCCGGGTACAATGAAGGTTGTAGCTGGGTCCCCCTGATATCCACCAGGCTCTATGCTTTTGTCTAGGCTGCCATGTGGATGATTCAACTCTGAACAGTGGCAGAAACCACAGTGAGGAGATGTCAGTGTTAGAAGCTCAAGGAGATGTGGGAAGCTAGGTGAATTAGCTTTCTGCCAGTACCTAAAATTTCAGTTTTAGTTGGCCTTATTTAAAGAATAAGCCTGAAGGTTACCCCCCCCCCCCCCCAGACATCCACAATGATGTAGGCTGGGGCCCAGGTACAATGAAGGTTGTAGCTTGTTCCTCTGGACATCCTCTAGGCTTCTGCTTAGGTTGCCTTGTGAATGATTGAGCTCTGTGAACAGTGGCAGAAACCAAGCAGAGGAAATTTCAGTGTTAGAGTTTTAAGGAGATATGAGAAGCTAGGTGAGTTTGCATGCTCACTGCCTGTACCTATTATTTCATATTTGGTTCGACTTACCATTAAAGAAAAAGTCTGAGGGTGTAAAGCTGCCCCCTGGACATCTAGGCTTTTGCCTGGGGGCCCAGGTACAATGAAGGTCTTAGCTGTTCCCCCTGGACATCCACCTGGCTCCAAGCTACTGCCTGTGGGCCCAGGAACAATAAAGGTTTTAGCTGGGTCCCTTGGATATCCACAAGGCTCTAGGCTTTTGTCTAGATGTGGAGATGTCAATGTTAGAGCCTCAGGGAGATATGAGAAGCTAGGTGACCCAGCTTGACTGTATGTAAAATCTTAGTTTTAGTTGGACTTACCTTTAAAGGATAAGCCTGAGGGTTATACCTGGGCCCCCTGGGATACCCACCAGGCTAAAGGCTTCTGCCTAGATTGCCTTGTAGATGATTCAGCTCTATGAACAGTGGTAGAGACAAAAGGCAAGGAGATATCAATGTTAAAGCCTCAAAGAGATAGGTGATTTAGCTCTGACTGTACCTAAAAGCTCAGTTTTGGTTGGATTTACCTATAAAAGATAAGTCTGAGAGTTATAGTGGGACACATATACCCCCCAACCCCCCCCCCCCTCGAAATCCACTAAGCTCTAGGCTTCTGCCTGAGGGGGCCACTGGGTCCGATACATCAAAGGTTATAGCTGGCCACCTTGAATATTCAGGCTTCTGCCTAGACCAGTGGTTCTCAACCTCAGTCCTCAAGTACCCCCAACGGGCCATGTTTTGGGAACTTCCCTTAGATAAAATAGCTCTTATCAATACCATGTCATTGATATTTATTTAAAGCAGCTGTGCAAAGTAAAGGAAAACCTGAAAACATGACCCGTTGGGGGACTTGAGGACTGGGGTTGAGAACCACTTGCCTAGATTATCTTTTGGGGGCAATTCAGCTCTGTGAACAGTGGCAGAAACCAAGGTAGGGCGATGTCATTGTATTGTAAGAGCCACAAGAAGATATGAAAAGCTATGTGACCCAGCTCCTAGAACCTCAGTACCTAGAATCTAAGTTTTGGCTGGGCTTACCCTTACAGAATAAGCCTGAGGGCTCCATAGCAGGGCTCCTGAGGTGTCATTCTATAACAGTCTTCTTTGAAATACTTGGCATACTTAGCATTCGCAGTGTCGTTTAGACACACGTTGTAAACAAGTTTTTTTTTAAATATAGTATTAAAGTTTTCACCAGCAGGACGTTTTCTTGCACATGAGACCAAGGAGTGTTAAAGTAATACCAAAGGAAGTCTGCACAATTATAATATTTAAGACAGGTACCCCCCCCCCCCAAAAAAAAAGTGCCAGTTGTAAAGAGGATTGGGGAGTAGGCACTTTTGGGTGAAGTTCCGCTTTAACTTTAGGATTTCTCTAGATTTGCTAAGAGGATCACCATTGTCAAGGGGCACTTTACTTCTGACCAGCAATTTATGGGGAAATGTCACCAATAACTGCTAATGAAAAGGGGCAATTCACCACTGACCACCAATCTATGGGGGATCTTAACTTCTAACCCCTAACAGAAAGGGGCACTTCACCAATGGCGACCAATGTATGGGAAGACTTCATCACTAGCCGCTAATGGAAAGGGGCAATTCACCACTGACCACAAATCTATGGGGGATCTTCACTTCTAACCCCTAACAGAAAGGGGCACTTCACCACTGGTGACCAATGTATGGGAAGACTTCATCACTAGCCGCTAATGGAAAGGGGCACTTCACCACTGGCGACCAATGTATGGGAAGACTTCATCGCTAGCCGCTAATGGAAAGGGGCACTTCACCATTGGCAACTAATGTATGGGGAAACTTCATCACTAACCACTAATGTTAAGGGACACCTCACCACTGTCTATCAATATAAGGGGACACCTCACCACTAAAGTCAAAGGGCACTTCACCACTGACCACCAATGTGAGGGGAAACATTGCCACTAATGAAGGCCCCTTGATCCGCCCCGCACTAAGGAAAGGGAGCCTTGACTGCTGGATGCTTGGCAACCAAGCGGGGCGTCAACATAAACAGGGAGTCGAAGTGGCTCCGCTGGGATTGGCTGCAATGGCATGAGGTGAGGGGGTGGCGCTAGAACTCTAGAAAAAGCAATACAGAGGCCCGTCCCATTATTTCCGAAGAATTTGATGTCACAAGAGTTGCCCACCCACCCGCTCATTGTGTTTTTCGTCACAGCTTCCTTGGCGGTTTTACCTTGCCAGCAATTGGCATTACTTTATGGGCTAAGCCCTCAAGTTGAATGACGGGGTCAGTTTAATGCCTGTCTCGCACTGATGGTGGAGACAGGCCTCTTAGACCTTAGACTAGACAGCTTGTTTAGAGATGCTCACGGTGTAACCGTGACTGGTATGGTTATTGGATTTGAAGTTTGTTATACTGATATGTTTCAATAAAGCTGTGGCCTTGTCCTACTTCCAACTTGGTAGGAAGTAAACCCTCCTAAACAACTTTCACCTACAGGTAAGCCTAGATTAAGGCTTACCTGTAGGTGTTTGCAACATCTCCTAAACCTACACGGTTTAGGAGATATTTGCCAAAAATAATGCACCAATGTCGCGCGCCGTAGACATCGGTGCAGGCGCACTGAGAATGCCGTTTTCTGAATGGATAATCCTGGCTTTGACGGCTCCCGTGCGCATGCCCGGAGTGACGCCATCGCCGCTCTGGCCAATCACAGCGCCGAAAGAGGCGATACCCGGAAGTAACCTTCGGGAGAGATGTCTGCGGCTGGAGGAGGAGACGAGGACGGCTTCGGGAGCTTCGATCTAAGGTAAGTAATTCATAATGAGCTAGTATGCTAGTCATACTAGCTCATTATGCCTTTGTCTTGCAGGTATTTATATATTTATTTTTTATTAAATTGGGGTTTACAACCACTTTAAATGGTCTATGTGTCATTTTTGGGGGGCAAGGTTTGTTATTGTTTTAAATAAGTGGAAGTTAAGTTAAGCCTAAGCTTCTCAGCAGTCATGTAAAGGGGCACATTACCATTTCCCACCAATGGGAAGAATGACTGTATGATGGGCTATTCCCTACTGATCATCAATGTAAGGCCATACCAATGTATCAATGTAAAGCCTTGGGCAGAAAGTGCTGTTACTGGCAGGATCTCCAAGTAAAGCCCCGTACACACGGTCGGACTTTTGCCCAACAAACTTTGTTTTGAGCAAGTTGGACCAACAGTCCGACCGTGTGTACGCTCCATCGGACAAACTTTTTTTGCTTTTTTTCTTGTTTTCATCGGACAAAAGTTGGGTCTGCAAACGGACAAACTTTTGCCCAACAAAAGTCTGATGGAGCAAAGTCCGACCGTGTGTACAGAAAACCATCGGACTTTTGTCCGATGGACAAAACAACTAATGTTAAAATCAACCAACAATAGTAGAAGTTGACCAAAGGGTGGCGGTAAAGAACAGAAAAGAGCAGAAAAACCACGTGATGTTGCAAAAAGTTTTGGGAAAGTTTGCAGAAAAGTCAGAGCGTGTGAATGCTATGGGTGTTCCCGACCAACTCCGGTTGGACAAAAAAACACGGAAAAGTCCGATGGAAGTCCGACCGCGTGTACGGGGCTTTAAACACTGCAATAGATTCACAAACACCTCCCTATTGTATCTAACTACACACATATTTAGACCAAATGACACTGATTTTTCAGTCAGGCCTACACGAAGGGGAGCAAAGCTTCAATCTATCCCAGATATCCTAGACATTTTGGAGATATGACTTTGATCCACAATTCCTGGTGTTTTCTGATGTACTTGTCTGCCACACTAGAAGGCCTTTGTCATTTGTTGTTGAAGTCTTCACCCGAGTCTGAAAAAAAGACATGAAAGGAAGAGACCAGATTGAGCTATGGCTTCAAGTTTTTTGGGGAATCTGACAACACAACCTGTTGTTGGTTAAAAAAAAAAAAAAAAACCTGTGATGATTGCTGTTGTCTGCCAGAGACGCTCGCAACAGTGTCTTCTTAATTTGCTTGTATAGGAAAGTGCTGCCAAGCCAGCCTTCCTGTTCATAATCCTTCCAGCTAATCCCACTGGGGGAGGCTGGATTTTACATTCATCTCTAATCACTATATAATGTCTGTGGACCTTAAATATGGATTTTCTTCATATCCTACCACTGGTTCTGAATCCAGCCTCTACATTTGGGTGTAATCCACCTTTTTTAAAGGTGTAATGGGTGTAATCCATTTTTGGTTCAGCCCACACAGTCTAGAATAGGGTGACCAGACATTCCCGGTTTCTGGGGACAGTCCCCGGATTGAGGACACTGTCCCCGGACCAAGTCTGTCCCCGTCTTGGTCCCCGGATTGGATTTGAACAGGGGCTGGGGCAATTTCAAAGACAGTCAGTGCAGAATTAAAAGAAAAAAAAATCTGAATTACACCCCCCCCCCCCGCTCCACCGCTCCTTCTAGCTTAGGGGGGTGTATTTTTTCCATTATCTGTGCCCCTTTCTGATGATCATGTGCTGGTCGGAGCGGAGGGAATATTTCTTCAGTTTCGGGTGCATGCCCATTCAGCTTCGCTCCCATGTTCTTCTGCCTTGGCTCAAGTCCCGGCCAGCCGCCTTCCTGCTTATCTCCTTGCCTTCCCTGGTGGAGTGATCTCCCTCCGCTCCCCACCCAGTAGTAGCCGGGGCCTGGAGAGTAAGACATGATAGACTGTGAGGCGGGCGGCAGCGACGGGCAGAGAGTCGCTGATTGTTGCCATTACTAGTAAAAAAAAATATGTCCCCAGATTTCATTTTAAAAATCTGGTCACCTTAGTCTAGAAACGAGCGCTGTCTTGCGCACACATGAATCTTTGTGTCTTTTTTGTTCTTTTTTGTGTCCCTGCTGGGAAGTTTTTCTTTCGGTGTTGTCACCCGAACAGGAAGTAAAGGAAAGTATCCATGATAACAGTAAGAAATAAAAGCTTGACAGAAGTTCTAAATGTTTCTCACGCTACCTAAAACTAGAAAAAATTGGCAAAAGCTGGGATATTTTACATAAAGAATTGGCTAGAGATGGACTGTCTACATTATTTGAGTCTTTCAGGCAGGGGTCCCCAAACTTCCTAAACAAAGGGCTGTTTTACTGTCCTTCGGATTTTAAGGGGGCCCTACTGTGGCCAGTGCAAGTAGAAAATGTCCAAACATCATTGGGAGTAAATAATGCCTCAGGCTTTGTGGTCGATGGGAGTAAAAAATTTACATAGCACGTGTGGTCAATAGAGGGAGACACAATACCCCATTATTGGTATTAGTGAGAGGAATAGTGCCCCATCATCGGTGTCAGTGGGAGGAAGAGTGCCTCATCGTTGGTATCAGTGGGATGAATATTGCCCTATTGTTGGTATCAGTGGGTGGAGTATTTCTCCATTGTTGGTATCAGTGGGGGAACAGTGCCCCATTGTTAGTATCAGTGGAAGGATTAGTGCCCCATTGGTGGTATCAATGGGAGGAATGGTGTCCCATTGTTGGTATCAATGGAAGAAATAGTGGCCCGTTGTTGGTATCAGTGGGGAGAATAGTGCCCCTTCATGGGTATCAGTGGGAGGAATATCACCCCATTGTTGGTATCAGTGGGGGGAATAATGCCCCATCAGTAGTATTAGTGAAAGAAATATTGCCCTGTCGTTGGTATCAGTGGGAGGAATATTTCCCCATTGTTGGTATCAGTAGAGGGAATAGTGCCCCATCATTGCTATCAGTGGGAGGAATAGTGCCCCATCATTGGTATTAGTAGGGTAATAGTGCCCCATTGCTAGTAACAGTGGAAGGAATAGTGCCCCATCGTTGATATCAGTGGAAGGAATATTGAACCATTGTTGGTATCAGTGGAAAGAATACTGCCCCATCATTGGTGTCAGTGGAAGGGAAATTGCCCCATCGTTGGTATCAGTGGAAGGGATATTGCCCCATCATTGGTATCAGTGGGAGGAATAGTGCCCTATTGTTGGTTACAATTGGAGACATAGTGCCCCATCTTTGGTGTCAGTGGGAGGGATGATGTGTTCCTTCATTTATATTAGTGGGAGGAATTACGTCCCATTTTTGGTGTCAGTGGAAGGAATGGTGCTTCATCATTGGTGTTAGTGGGGGGAAATAGTGACCCATATGGGTGGGAAGAATAGTTTCCCCCAAGTGTCGGATAAGTACAAGCAAAGGAAAAAAGACATGCCATGGGCCACAATGGAAGTATTTACTCCCTCTGTGTGAAGGTTGGAGTAGACAAAGCTAATAGGCTTGTTTTTATTATACTGAAGCTGAAGTTGGATTTTAAACTCAGAATGAACAGGCTGCATGTAGAGTAAACTCAGAATGAACAGGCTGCTGTCCTCTTTGTATTTTACTTCTTTCAACAGACTCCAATGTTTCCCTCCATTCGCACCCCTTCTCCAGTTACAGTATATCATTGCTGGCAGCCAGAGTAGCATAAGAAGAAATAGGAAAAGAAAAAGAAAACATAAATGAGTGAAAGACACATCTCTGGCCATAATATTAGTCCTTGGTAACCCGTTAGGGGAATAATTGTTGCCTTCACATGCCCTTTAGAAACGGGCACCTTGTCTAAATGTCGAATTGCAGATGGTGTTTTATCCCATTATCTGTAGATACTTTGTAATTCTTTTCTACTTTTTTTTCTTCTTTTAAATGTTTTTTTTTCTTTAGATCCAACTTTCTCTCTCTCGTCCTGTATCCCCGCTCCTCTCCCTCCCTCCCCTTTCTTCCTCTAGCTGTCTGTTGGCACAAAGTCAAAACACGAGTCAGACTAGTTAACTTCGGGCCTGAAATGTTCCCCAACTTTACCTATTTTTATCCTGCGCCCGCTTTCACCTAGGCCCCCCAAATTTGGTTCCCCGGCTCCTCGCCCTTTCCCCGACGCCCCTGAATTTTTGGGGATTTTTCTGCTCAGCCAAACGCATTTGAATTAAGTGTAGAAAGTTGTGCGGGGGGAAGAGGTGAGAGTTTTTCTGCTGAGAAAGGCAGAGAGAGAGCCCTCGCCTTGCACGCAACTTGTGTGTGCAGAGGGTGAGGGGGTCCGAGGGAGACGCCCTAAGCTACCCCCCGAAGTGAATACCCTTAAATATTTGGGGTGCAAAGGAAGAGTGCCAGACAGAGAGATGGTTTCTTCTCTTCTTCGCAGAGAGGATGCGCAGAGGGAGACAGGGGGGAGAGGAGGATGGGGGGGGGGCACAGCTCTGGGTGACAAATCTCCCAAATTAATTGTACACCTGGTGTGTGCACTAAGGTAAGTGACCAAGGCGGGGGTCTGGGGGTAGGGTTAAAAAAAAGGCAGTGGGTGCTCTTCTAAGACGCAGGGGGGGGGGGAAAGGGCTCTTTAAAACGGAGGGGGTAAGGGTTGGGTGTGGGGTCAGCTTCTTTGTCTTTGCAGTCATGCCATCTCCCCTCACTTCTTTCTGTCTTCCCCCCTTTACCCCTCTTCTTTCTTTCTTTCCCCCACCCCATCACCTTGAAAGATGGTCAACCTCGGCCAAAGAGCTTACAGTCCCGTATGACCCTTTGGCATAAATCTCCGACGAGATGGCTAAATGCCAACCCGAACGCCCGTTTAAGACCCATGTCCTTTTTTTTTTTTTTCTTTTTTGGGCAGCTTCCTGCCACATGTAGCTGCACACACAGAAGGTTATTTTTGGGTAGTGCCCACTGCTTTATGCCACGCATCATACCAGCACAGTGTCCCCTGGCACAATGATACTGGCACAAATGTCATGATATGACGCACACAGACTAATATTGCTGGGATATTGATTTTCATCTCCCCCCTGTTTGAATTATTTGGGGATTTCTATGCTGTTGTAGTTGTTGCTGTGTTGGTGTGCATGATGGTCTAATGCTGGGCCACTTTTTTTTTTTTTGAAGCAATGCAGCAAATTTGAGTTTGCTTGCTGGCTAACTGTATCTATTGTCTTTGCAAAGAACACGTGGGCACCCCTTGCAGTTTTAAGAAATGAGGTTTAATCTCCAAATTTTAAAAAAAAGGGTTCTTTACTGTAAGAGCTGTGTACATTCAAAAACACTTTTAAAAAAAAGACAGTTGGATGTTTGCCTAAACCAGAAATAACTGTATACTCTGTAAAATAGTGACCCAGGGCTTTATTGGAGCACCTATGGTGTCTGGAAGGTTTTTCTTTACCTAGGAATTTATTTTGGAACACCAGTGGTGTCAGGAAGAATTCAATTTTTGCCCGTTTGAGTAAATGTGACTACTTTTTTGAATGGGTAAGTTTGGGTTTCTAAAAAAAAAAAAAAAAAAAAAAAGCATTTTGATGGCTGTTTTTTGGTGATTTTCAGTCTATGTAAATACATTTAACTTTGTGTGTAACTGAACAATTGGGCAATTACAATTATTCTGAAGCTTGCACATAAAAAAAAAAAAAAAATGTTTTATTTCTACCGAAAAGGGTTCTTTTTTTTTGCAAGTGTTGTGAACATTTATAAAAGCCTTAAAATACACAGTTTGGTGTTTCCCTAAAAGAGCACCATGTACTTATGATTTTGGCTAGGCATTGTATAATGTTGACCGAGGGATTTATCCTATTGCCATTAAGATCTTTATTTTTATTTTTTTTTACGCCTATTCAAGTCAAAGTAACCATGTTTTTTTTTAATTGGATGAGCTTAGGTTTCGAAAGATGTAACTTTAAGGCCAAATTGTGTGGACATAGGTGTTTTGAAATGTATTTAACTATATGTGTAACTTAACAATCATGGTTAGTTTGGTTGAAAAAAGACACAAGTCCATCTAGTTCAACCAATAAAAAGGGTAAAAAAAAAAAAAAAATCCTTAGAAGACCCAGTTTGGTGTTTCCCTAAAAGATCACCACATACTTATGTTTTAGGCTAGGCATTGAATAATACTGACTGAGGGATTTATCCTATTGCCATTAGGTGTTGGGAAGATCTTTTTTTTGTTATGCCTATTCAAGTCAATTTAACCATGTTTTTTTTTTAATTGGATGAGCTTAGGTTTCGAAAGATGCAACTTTAAGGCCAAATTGTATGGACATAGGTGTTTTGAAATGTATTTAACTATATATGTAACTGAACAATAATGGTTAGTTTGGTTGAAAAAAGACACAAGTCCATCTAGTTCAACCAATTAAAAGGGTAAAAAAAAAAAAAAACATCCTTAGAAGACCCAGTTTGGTGTTTCCCTAAAAGAGCACCATGTACTTATGATTTTGGCTAGGCATTGAATATTATTGACTGAGGGATTTATCCTATTGCCATTAGGTGTTGGGAAAGATCTTTTTTTTATTTTTACGCCTATTCAAGTCAAAGTAACCATGTTTTTTTTTGATTGGATGAGCTTAGGTTTCGAAAGATGCAACTTTCATGCCTCGTATACACGACCGGTTTTCCCGGCAGGAAAACTGCCATGAGAGCTTGTATGCTCCATCGCAGTTTTCCCAACAGGAAAACCACCGGGAATCCCGGCGGGAAAAATGAGAACATGTTTTCTTTTTTCCCGCCGGGATTCCCGGTGGTTTTTAAGCGGGCAGTTTTCCTATGGGAAACACTGCGATGGAGCATACACACGGCCGGGATTACCGACCAAAGCTCTCATGTAAGTTTTCCTGTTGGGAAACCCGGTCGTGTGTAGGGGGAAAAAGTTACCTAGTAGGTTCTCGGTTTTCCCGGCGGACTTTTTACAACCGGGAAACACGGTCGTGTGTACTAGGCATAAGGCCAAATTGTGTGGACATAGGTGTTTTGAAATGTATTTAACTATATGTGTAACTGAACAATCATAGTTAGTTTGGGTGAAAAAAGACACAAGTCTAGTTCACCAATAAAAAGGGTAAAAAAAAAAGAAAAGAATCCTTAGAAGACCCAGTTTGGTGTTTCCCTAAAAGAGCACCACGTAATTATGATTTTGGCTAGGCATTGAATAATATTGACCAAGGGATTTATCCTATTGCCATTAGGTGTTGTGAAGATCTTTTTGTTTTCTGTTTTTTTGTTTTACACCTATTTAAGTCAGTTTGATCATGTTTTTTTTTTGATTGGATGGGCTTAGGTTTCAAAAGATGCAATTTTAAGGCCAAATCAGTGGAAATAGGTCTATGGAAATGTATTTAACTATATGTGTAACTTAACAATCATAGTTACATAGTTAGTTTGGTTGAAAAAAGACACAAGTCCATCTAGTTCAACCAATAAAAAGGGTAAAAAAAAAGATAAATGTTTAGAAGACACAGTTTGGTGTTTCCCTAAGTGCCGGTTCACACAGGGGCGACTCGTCAGGCGACTTAGCCGCCTGACAAGTCGCGCTCCGTTCTGTACTATGGAACCGTTCTAATAGGAGCGACTCAAGTCGCTCCGACTTAGAAAAAGGTTCCTGTACGACTTTGGGATGACTTTGGGGCGACTTCCATTGACTTTAATACAGAAGTCATTTTGCAAGTCGCCTCTGAAGTCGTGTGCAGATCGCCTTGCAGAGTCGCACGGCAAGTCGTGCTGCTCCTGTGTGAACCGGCACTAAAAGAGCATCATGTACTTATGATTTTGGCTAGGCAATGTATAATATTGACCAAGGGATTTATCTTTTTTTTTTTTTTTTTTTTACGCCTATTCAAGTGAATTTAACCATGATTTTTTTGGATTGGATGGGCTTAGGTTTTGAAAGATGCAATTTTAAGGCCAAATCAGTGGACATAGGTCTATGGAAATGTATTTAACTATATGTGTAACTTATCATAGTTACATAGTTTGGTTGAAAAAAGACACAAGTCCATCTAGTTCAACCAATAAAAAGGGTAGAAAAAAAAAATCTTTAGTAGACACAGTTTGGTGTTTTCCTAAAAGAGCACCATGTACTTATGATTTTGGCTAGGCATTGAATAATATTGACCGAGGGATTTATCTTTTTTTTTTTTTTTTACGCCTATTCAAGTCAATTTAACCATTTTTTTTGGGATTGGATAGGCTTAGGTTTTGAAAGATGCAATTTTAAGGCCAAATCGGTGGACATAGGTCTATGGAAATGTATTTAACTATATGTGTAACTGAACAATCATAGTTAGTTTGGTTGAAAAAAGACACAAGTCTAGTTCAACCAATAAAAAGGGTCAAAAAATAAAAATAAATCATAAATCCTATATACACAATCCTATACCCACAGTTGACCCAGAGGAAGGCAAAAAACCCCAGCAAAGAACGATCCAATTTGCTCCAGAAGGGGAAAAAAATATTTCCTGACCCCCAAAGAGGCAATCGGATATACCCTGGATCAATTTTTCCTATAAAAGTTAGTATTCAGTTATACTATGTACATTTAGGAACAAATCCAGGCCTTTTTTTTTAATTACAAACATTTTGCAGACTCAAAAATCTTCAAAATGCTGGAAAATTCCTGTATGGCCTTGTCCAAAAAAAATTCAAAAAAGTCTTGAAACTGTTGGAAAGCATGAACATCCCAGCAGTGGTGGGCACAAGCAGTTCCAGCATATCAGCCTAGCCCTGGGTGGACTGGGCACTCTAGGGGGCTCCTCGGGAGTCCCAGCTTGTTACCCAGTAGTTAGGGTTCATTATAAGAGATAAGACGGAATAGTACCAATACAAAACCCAGCAAAGGATGGGCGTGGGGGTAATTTTCTTTGTCTGCGCAGCAAACAATAAGCTTTCAGTTGACTGGACACAGATTAGTGATAGATGTACTCTGATTGGCTTGCTATGAGACGCTGCCTTTGCTCATTAGTATTTGCTTTGGTGACTGTGCCATATGTTTACACAAATTAGTGCAAATTTTGTCAATTTTAAAGTGTGTGTTCTGTAAACATAAAAAAAAAAAGGGCAAAACGTAGACCCCCTTTTTCTTCCATTGCAAATGCAGTACTGCAGTAAAAAAAAAAAAACAGGGATGTGTCTGTAAAGTCAGCCCTGGGCATGGATTGGGCACACTCTCTTGGGTGCAAAGGCTTACAAACAAGGCAAGGGTTAAATCCCGTGTACAGAAAAAGTTATTGTCCTTATGTAGTTAACCCCCCCCCCCCTGAATCTGTTTACACTGCTTGCAAGCTTTATGGCCGTTTATGGCCCACCTAAAGTGCAAGTCTGCTGGTCAACAGGATGTTTGAATTGCATAATACAAAGACTGCAGAAAGTGGAATTAGGATTCCGAAATCATCGTTGTGTAGAATATAGCATAAAACAATTATTTTTTTTCGAAAAAAAGCAAGGAAAGTTGTTCATGTTTTAGCCTTAGCAAGTGATCAGAAAATGATATGTAATACAGGAGAAGCTAGCAATCAGAAGTAATGTACACCAGCCTTTCTCAACCTTTTTTTTTTATCATGGAGGAAACCTGGAAATAATTTTCTGCTCTCAGGGAACCCCTGATAATAATTGCTATATCTACATTTTACAGTAGATTAGTGTGATGGTCAGTGAGAAGAGTGCACCTTACATTTGTAGTCAGATGAAAGAATCCCCTCTTACGGGTAGTTACATAGTAAAGCTGGATACACACTATCCAATTTTCTTTAGCTTTTCTTTAGATTTACCAAAACCATATAATATGAGGTCAAACCTAAACACTTTCAATTTGTATGCAATCAGGCAGGCAATTGCACTACGTAGTTGAAGGTAAATCTAAAGGAAATCTAACAACAAAAGTTGTATAGTGTATATCCAGCTTTAAGCCTCATATACATGGTACGATTGTTGGCCAACCGAGCGTCTGATTTTTCCCAAATAGGGCGTGTGCCAGGATCTTGTCTTGCATAATAACGGTACACAATTGTCGTGTAACAAACACGAACGTAGTGACGTACTACAAGGAATTTCAGCTCTTGAGCGGCACCCTTCGGGCCCCTTCTGGTAATTTCGTGTTTGGTGAGCATTTATTCCGAGTATGCGACTTTTGTGTGACGGATTTATGTACTGACCATACGAAAATCTGACGACAAACTGTTGTCCGCCAAAAATTTACTAGCATGTCATCCAACATTTGTTGGCCGAAAGTTGAACAACAATTGTCAAAAGGAGTGTACTAATGGTAAGATTTTAGGACAACAGTCTGTCAACAGACAATCCCCTTCCAACAATCGAACCGTGTGAGGCTTTAGTCTGGTTGAAAAAAAGTCCATCTAGTTCAACCAATGGAAGGGGAATTTTTTTTTTTTTATACAATCCTATACCCACAATTGATCCAGAGGAAGGTAAAAACAAATAAAGCATGATCCAATTTGCTCCAGCAGGGAAAAAAGTCCTTCCTGATCCCCCAAGAAATTAGATAACTAGAAATTTAGATAACTAAAAAGATCATTAGCATCCGTAGTTACTTGTCTAAAATGCATAAACTTTTTAAGGAATCTCTAGCCAAATTTTGGAGCAGTGGTTCCCATCCTCAGACCTCAAGTACCCTTAACAGGCCATGTTTTGGGAATTTCTCTTAGATAAAACAGCTGTCCAAAATACCAAGACATTGACTCAGATTTAAAGGAACCGTGCAAGATAAAGGAAACCTGCAAACATGGCCTGTTGGGGGCACTTGAGGACTGAGGTTGAGAACCACTGCTCTAGAGCATTGGTCTCCAAACTGAGGCCCTTTGCTTGTCTTTATCCGGCCCTTGGGGCACTACTCCTCCTATTGAAACCAATTACTGGGACCCACAACAAAAATGACAGGTGCCGCTCAAGGCTCCACCAGGTCCTCTTGCACAAAAAAAACTGCTAGGAGTGCCGACAATGACAGAGCTCACCCCAGCTCAAAACATCTAGTAGGGATCGAAAGTCCTAAAAGTCACACATCACGGCAAAACCGTGCAAGGAGGGGTTCGGCAGCCTCAGCCTGGGCTCCAACCACGCCTCCAATGTGTTTTACACCATTCCCCATGATTAAGCTCTGGGGCAGAGTGAAATGCGTTGTGGTGTGGCCTGGTTGGAGCCCGGGCTGAGGCTGTCATACCCCTCCTTACAGGGTTTTGCTGTGATGTGCGACTTTTAGGACTTAATTTCTCTACCAATTATTGGGAACTATTTCTCCCACTGACACCATCGATGGGGCATTATTACTCCCACTAAAACCATGGATGGGGCATTTTCTAATCGCACTGGCCACAGTCTGGCCCCCCTAAATCCTGAAGGACATTAATCTGGCCCTTTGTTTGGAAAGTTTGGAGACCCCTGCTTTAGAGGAACCCTAGTTGAGAAAGCCTGATCTACACATTGAGAATACCGTATGTAGGTCGTTTTCAACCTTTTATGCAAAGATGAACTATTAATATAATTTTCAGACCTCAAGGGAACCCCTGCATAAACCAATTTTTTTGAAGGTTAGGGGGATATTGCCCATTGGCATTGGTAGCCATTGGGAAGAATGGTGGTCAGAATGCCACCCTTAGAGACAGATAAAAAAAACATTGGCGTCCTGTAGCTGGCTCTGCCAAGTGGCGTTGAACCTAAAATTATCCAGGCACCATAAAATGAGAGGTAACCTCTAAGGGAACCTTGGGGTTCCCTGGTTGTGAATGGTTGGCATAGGTATTTTAATATAAAAGTATCTAGGGGGGTCAACAGAGATACAAATATAACTTTTCTTTTCCTTTTTATTTAGGGATGCACAGATGCCGTTAAAGTCCTACCAGTTCAAATTCCCTGAAAAATCTATAGCAGTGATAGTCAACTTTTTGGATATGGGGGGGGGGGGGCTTAGCTGCTTCCCCTGACATCACCAAAGGGCCATACATAACATTCAGTGTCTGAGACAGCAGACACACAATAGGATATGTTGAAAGGCTGTGGACATGATGCAAGAGATGGTTAGTGACTGAGGACTTGCTACAGGAGATAGGGACTGAGACATGCTAAGGCTCCATGCAGACTTGGCATTTAGCCCTGATGCAGGGGCTCTGGATTTTAGCTGCAGGCAGAGGGCACGGTGCACCACCCAGCCATGCTGTAGGCAGAGGGCATGGTGCACCACCCAGCCATGCTGTAGGCAGAGGGCACGGTGCACCACCCAGCCATGCTGTAGGCAGAGGGCATGGTGCACCACCCAGCCATGCTGTAGGCAGAGGGCATGGTGCACCACCCAGCCATGCTGCAGGCAGCCTGTTGAGGTCCATGAGAGGCTGACAGCTGTTGCTGCTAGATGGTGCAATCTAGAAGTACTTACATTTAAGGCCTTATGCGCCCAGGGATGAATTCCCAGAAGTCTGCGTTCTAAGCATTTTCCTCTTGGTGCATACTGCCCTAAATGTAAGTATGACTAGATGCATTATCCAGTCGCAGCAGCTGTCAGCCTCTCATAGAGTTTTACAGGCTGCCTGCACCTGTGCACTCCACCAGCAGCTAAATGCCAGATTCCCCATGTACTGGGCTAAGTGCCCAGTGTGCATGGATGGTCAGAGACTGCAGACATGCTACAGGAGATGGTCTGAGACTGCAGACAAGCTGCAGGAAATGGTTTAGAGACTGCAGACATGATACAGGAGATGGTTAGATACTGCAGACATGGTACAGGAGATAGTCAGAGACTGCAGACAAGCTGCAGAAAATGTTTTAGAGACTGCAGACATGATACAGGAGATGGTCAGAGACTGCAGAAATGATATGGGAAATAGTAAGAGATTGCAGACATGGTACAGGAGATGGTCATAGACTGCAGACATGATACAGGAGATGGTCAGAGACTGCAGACATGTTACGGTAAATAGTTAGAGATTACATACATGGTACAGGCGATGGTCAGAGACTGCAGACATGATACAGGAGATGGTCAGAGACAGCAGACATACTACAGGAGATGGTCAGACACTGCAGACATGTTACGGGAAATAGTTAGAGATTGCAGACCTGGTACAGGAGATGGTTTAGAGACTGCAGACATGGTACAGGAGATGGCCAGAGACTGCGGACATGATACAGGAGATGGCCAGAGACTGCAGACATGATACAGGAGATGGTCAGAGACTGCAGACATGGTACAGGAGACGGTCAGAGACTGCAGACATGGTACAGGAGATGGTCAGAGACTGCAGACATGGTACAGGAGACGGTCAGAGACTGCAGACATGGTACAGGAGACGGTCAGAGACTGCAGACATGGTACAGGAGATGGTCAGAGACTGCAGACATGATACAGGAGATGGTCAGAGACTGCAGACATGATACAGGAGATGGCCAGAGACTGCAGACATGATACAGGAGATGGTCAGAGACTGCAGACATGGTACAGGAAATGGTCAGAGACTGCAGACATGATACAGGAGATGGTCAGAGACTGCAGACATGGTACAGCAGATGACCAGAGACTGCAGACATGATACAGGAGATGGTCAGAGACTGCAGACATGCTACAGGAAATGGTCAGAGACTGCAGACATGGTACAGGAAATGGTCAGAGACTGCAGACATGGTACAGGAAATGGTCAGAGACCACAGACATAATACAGGAGATGGCCAGAGGCTGCAGATATGGTACAGGAGATGGCCAGAGACTGCAGACATGATACAGGAGATGGTCAGAGACTGCAGATATGGTACAGGAGATAGTCAGAGACTGCAGACATGCTACAGGAAATGGTCAGAGACTGCAGACATGGTACAGGAAATGATCAGAGACTGCAGGCAAGCTACAGGAGATGGTCAGAGACCACAGACATAATACAGGAGATGGCCAGAGAATGCAGATATGGTACAGGAGATGGCCAGAGACTGCAGACATGATACAGGAGATGGTCAGAGACTGCAGATATGGTACAGGAGATAGTCAGAGACTGCAGAGATACTACAGGAGATGGTCAGAGACTGCAGGCTTGCTACAAGAGATGGTTAGACTGCAGACATGTGACAGAAGGTACTAAAAGACTGTACACTTGTCATAGGAGTTGTTGGAGATGGGTACAGTTCAATTGACACATTACCCGTGGCTGCTAGAGATCACTGCTATAACTGGGCAATGGGGAAACACAGATTAGTCTCTGCTGGGGCCCAAAAGGCCACAGAAAAAGTGCCAAAGAGCTGCGGCTGGGGCACCAGAGCTCTACAGGCTAGTTTACAGCTAGCTGGCAGGTATAATTAATAAATGCCTTAAGGCATGCAGGGGATGTTGCCTTTCATACAACCCCAGAAAAACTTTTCCTGGCTGACTCTTTCAGCACATTTCTTTCTGTACATAGTTTCAGACACTGCACAAAGGCTTGTCCTGTATATAAAAAATGCAAAGTTTCCACTGAATCCACTAGGTATGAGGAAACAATGCAACTGTTAAATTTGCACATAAAGCCCATTTCCAGGAAGTTTGAAAATTCTCACCCACACTGCAAGGGTGAGATAGCTCTCCCCCATGGATTGTCCCTCGGCGGCACCATCACGTCCTATACAGAGCTATGGGCCTTGTATTGATCTTGATGACCACTGGTGCATGGGGGGGGGGGGGGAGCCGCTGCCAGAGTTGGGCTTTAATCTTTATCTGAGCTGGCTTCAATAAACCAAAAGTGTATTGGTTGCTTTAGCTCAGGGGTCAACAAACTTTCTAAACAAAACGCCAGTTTACTGTCCTTCAGACTTTAGGGGGGCTGGACTAGGGCCAGTGGGATCAGAAAATCTCCTGGCGTCCAGTAGGAGTAAACAATGCCCCATCTTTGGTGTCAGTGGAAGGAATAGTGGCCCATCATTGGTGTCAGTGGAAGGAATAGTGGCCCATCTTTGGTATTAGTGGGAGGAATAGTGGCCCATCATTGGTGTCAGTGGGAGGAATAGTGCCCCGCCCATCATTGGAGCACAGGTGTGTCAGGAGGAAGGTGCCTCTGAAGCTGCTCTGTGAGAGGGGAGTGGTGGTGAAATCTATCCCAGCTCCCTGGCCCCCTTTCTGGGGAGGCCATGGAGGGCAGCGGGGCTTCTCCTGCTGGAGGCTCCCAGCCATCTCCTGGGCCATCAGGTGAACTGCCTGCCTCTGCACAAGCCGATCTCTCTGCCCCTGGTGAGGATGAAGGCTCGGAGGCCATTCGGGAGCGAGTGGTGGCCGGGATTAAGGTCCTGAATAGGGAGAGAGACAAGCTGTACAAGCTGAGAGCGGAGTTGAAGCGCCTGCGAAGGCAACGTGAGGGCTTACACAGCCAGAAACGGGGATCCATGGATCCGGAAATCCAGCTGGCCAAGGTCCGTGTGGATCATCAGGAGACCATCGTGGCCATGATGGAAGGCAGAGATGGGCCCTTTAAAGAAAAATTTTGTAACGACAAAAGGTTTGGAAGGGTGACAAAGATGGAGGTGGAGGAGGAGGAGACCCCCAGTTCTGACCCCCTGCCCCCCCAGGGAGAGGTAAGCAGCCCCAGGCCTTCCCAAGATTCAGGAGGTATGCTGAGGGCCATCCAGGTAATGGAGTCTCCTATGCGGGGGGATCAGATGGTGTTTAACGAGGAAGACATTACTGATGATGTACCTGATAAAGTGAAGCCTGCTAAGTCCCATGTTGTGGATAAAACTGTTTTTGTACCATCTAGCATCATGACTGACAATGTGCCTAATGACAATCAGGCTGCTAGTCCTGTGTGCAGCAATGTTGTGCCTGCTGAGGCTGCAATGCAGCAAGAGTTACATTTAAAAAATGTAATTTCTGTGGATGGACTGCAAGTGTCAGAACAGCCCATTAACCCTTCTTTGGCTGAGTCCAAAGCTGTTTGCCTCACTGCTGCTGAGGACTCTACAGTGCAGCATCAGGAGACAGCTGGTATTGCAGAAACTGTGACTATTTCTGATGGGAATTTGAATAGTTCTGTGACTGATAACAATCACCCCAGTACCAGTGTGATGAACAATCCTGCTACAGATCCTGCCATTTCAGTTCATACAGTTGATAATAATAATAATATACAGAGTGATGTGGCTTCAGTGTCAGCCCTTGGCCCTGATAAACCTACTTTTGCACAGGTGGCACACTCTGCTCCTGGTAGTTCCGCTCCCAAGCGGGGTTTTCCACTGCAAGCTGCCACCTTGAGCACCCCAAGATCTGGTCTTGGGTCTCTGGCTTCTGCTGGGGGTCCAAGACGTAATGTAGTTATCCTGAAATGGGAAGGTGGTGCCATCCCTCCAGCACGGCGTGCAGTGGTGGACTTGATATTGGAGATGGGTTTTGGTGCAAATGACCTGTATGCCTTTATACACGTAGCTGGGACAAGGGACTATACGGTTAGTTTCACCAGGCCAGAGGGTCTTGACCTGTTCTGGGAGCGATATGAGGCTCGGTGCAGGTCAAGACCTGAATGGGAAGGTCTGGTCCCAGTTGCGGTTTCTCAGAGGTCAACAGTAAAAAAAATAACCATTATCCTGACCAATGAGAGTGTTCCTGCTCGGGATCTAGAGGTCTGGTTAAGGAACTATGGGGAAGTTTTGACCAAACCTAATAAAATCCATGATGAGCGTAACATCTGGACTGGGGGATGGTCGGTAACAGTCAGGTTGGCCAGAGATGGGAATGTTGTCCGTCACCTGCCCTCCTCAGCTTTCATAGGGAGGGATAGGATGACTGTTTTCTACCCTGGTCAGCCGAAGCTGTGTCACCGCTGTGGAGAAAAGGGGCACTTGAGCTCCTCCTGTTCAGCCTTGATGTGTTCAGTGTGTCGGGGTCAGGGTCATATGGCTAAGGACTGCACTAAGATGATCAGGTGCAATCTGTGCCTGCGCCTTGGCCACCCCTACAGCAGATGTCCTGAAGCCTGGCACAATATGGAGAAGGAGGTAGTAGAGGACATGTCAGGGCTGGACAGGATGGAGGGTGAGACCCCTGGTGTACCATCCTCCTCTGCGGTGACCCCCTCCCCTGGTCCTGCTCAGGATCCCTCTCCAGTTCCTGTGGCCACCCCTCCTGTGTCTGTAAGTACTCCTTCTGTTTTTGTCTCTGTGTCCCCCCAGCCTACTGTACCCTCTCCTCTTGTGTCGGAACCTTCCAAGTCTGTGCCCCCCGAGTCTGTTACCCCCCAGGAGTCTACCCCTCCTGAGTCTGACTTAAAGGGATCACCCCCCCCCCCACCAGCGTGTACTAAAAAGGGCGCCCCTTCCTCTGTAAAGAAGTCTTGTGGAAAGACTTTAAAGAAAAAAATAAGAGATGAGGGCATCTCTGAGGCTGACCTGCGGTACCTGGAGGAGAGAAGGAAGGTTGGGAGGCGGAAGAGGCAGGCGGTGAGGACGGAACGGGGACGGGAAGCTCCGGTTCCTGTCTCCAGCCGTCATAGGTCCTCCAAGTGGGATATTTCTTCATCTGGAGCTTCTTCTGAAAGAAGTTCCGATTCTGAAATGGACTTTGAGGCGGCCTCTAGAAAGAGAGAGGCTTCTGGTGATGAGCAGCAGAGGGGAGCTAAGAAGCAATCCACCCAATAACCCAAATGGCGGTTCCCCCTCCGTTAAAAGTGGTGACAATTAATGTCGCCAGCATTAAGTCAGTAAGAGCTCGTTCTATGGCCTTCTTTTTGTTCAGCCAATTAGATGCTGAAATTTTATTTTTGCAAGAGACTAGGCTCACCTCCTTGGCAGATATTCATATGGCCAAGAGAGAGTGGAGGTATGGTCCATCTTACTGGTCTCTTGCGGCCGAGCCTTACGGCGGTGTGGCGGTGTTGTTTAAAACCGGCATGGTAACTGTCCGGCGGGTTATTGAGGTGGAGATTGGGAGATGTATGGTCTTAGACGTCCTTGTGGGAGGGCAGGACCTGCGCCTAATCAATGTTTATGGGCCGCACACAAAGTGGGACAGGAAATGCCTTTTTACAAGGATCAAGCCATTTCTTTTTACATCCCGGCAAGTGGTCTTTGGAGGTGACTTTAATACAGTAACTAGGCCCAAGGACAGGAAGGACTTCAAGGACAGGCTGGGATATGATAGCGTTTTTTTAAATAGTATGGTTAGGGATGCTGGTCTTGTGGATGTGCACATTAAGCACCTCCCAGATGACACCGGGTTCATTTTTCATCGTGGTAATAGTCAGAGTAGGATAGATAGTTTTTTTTTGAAGGAGGCCTCTGCTTTCTCGCCCCCAGTGGTGCAGGCAGTAGAGTTCTCTGATCACTGTATGCTATCTGTGGTACTGAATGCTTCAGACGCCCCTCAGAGGGGCAAGGGCATCTGGAGATTAAATTCGACACTACTCAAGGAAGAACATGTTAGACAATCCTTTGAGGAATTCTTTCAGGCACAGGTGACCATCCTGGACTTTTGTAGCAGCAAGGCTGAGTGGTGGGAGCTGACCAAAAAGAGGATCGCTGGATTCTTCAGGGGCCTAGCCAATAGAAATCAGTTTAATAAATACATGACCTACCAACGTTTACGGAGGAAGCTGGATATTCTTGTCTCGAGAGGAGGAGATCCTGGGGCAATCTCCGAAGTGAAACTCCTTCTCAGGAAGTGTCAATATGACCGGCATGCCTCTTTGGTTCTGGAGAGGGACTATGGGAAGTACCACTCGCCTGACCCTTACCAGAACTGCAAACAAGGTGTAGCTGTTAAAACGGTCGTTGGCCTTAAGGACAGTACAGGTTCCTTGACAAAGTCCAGGTCAGGGATTCTGGAGGTCGTGAGGTCCTTTTATGCCGACCTTCTTGGGAGGAAAGAGCTTGATCGTGACAAGATGGAAAGCTTTTTGGACTCTACTCCAGGTCTAAATGGTGGAGATGTTCCATTGATGAATTTGACAGAGGAGATCACAGTCGAAGAGGTGATGAGGGCAATTGAACAGCTTGCCATCAAAAAGTCGCCTGGACCGGATGGCTTGACGGCTGAGTTTTACAAAGCCTTTAAGTCTATTCTGGCCCCGCATTTGGTAGAGGTTTTTAACAGTTGCCTTGCTGAGGGGGTGCTTTCCCCTTCCATGAGGCACTCGGCTGTGATTCTTCTTTCAAAGGGTAAAGATCCTTCGATGATTGAGAATTGGCGCCCCATCAGCCTTCTTAATGTCGATAGAAAGATACTGGCAAAGATATTTTTCTGGCGCCTATCGTCAGTGGCAGAGTCTTTGCTTTCTCGCCATCAGCACTGTTCGGTCCAGGGTAGGAGCACCTTCTCAGCGGTTTTAGCTGTCCGGGAGGCCTTGGAGCGGTGCAGGGCTGCAGGCTGGGGAAAGTATTTGCTGACATTGGATCAGGCAAAGGCTTTTGATCGTGTTAACCATGAGTACCTGTGGTTGCTCCTTAGTAAGTACGGTCTGCCGGGTGGTTTTGTCGATTGGCTGAAAGTCTTGTATAAGGGGGCAGAAAGCTTCCCTCTTGTTAATGGTTGGGTTGGACAGTCCTTTGGGGTTGGCTCCGGGGTGCGCCAGGGTTGTCCCCTGAGTCCCCTGCTCTATGTGTTTGCAATCGACCCCTTCATCAGGAGGCTAGAGAGCGGCATGTTGTGTGGGGTACCAGTGGGGCTCCCGGGTGAGCCGCCATTGAGGGTTGTTGCCTATGCGGATGATGTGTCGGTGATTGTCACTGGGACGGATGAAGCGGAGGAGGTGGTCTCTCTGACATCACGGTATTCTGAAGCATCAGGCTCCAAGATCAATCAGGAAAAGACTGAAGTTTTCTGGATGGGAAAGGATGGTGAGGGTTTTGATCTCCCGGACACCTTTCCAGTGCCCCAGGAAAGAATTAAGATACTAGGCATTGAATTTGGACCCGGCGATTATGGCCTCAAAAACTGGGAAGGCAGACTGAAAATTGCCAATACTAAGGTGGTCAGCTGGAAGAGATGGAAGTTATCTATGAGGGAAAGGGTTGATCTGATTAAGACTTACCTGATTCCGATCTTCTTGTATGTCAGCTTTGTCTGCATCTTGCCAGTGTCTCTCTATGCTAGGGTCAGTAGTGTGTTCTTCCAGATGCTGTGGGGGAACAGACTGAACCCCATCAAGAGGAATGTCACCTACCTATCCAGGAGGGAGGGTGGCTTAGGTATGGTCAACCCAGTTCTTTTCTTTTCACTGCTATTTCTAAAGTTTAACATTGGTAATATGCTTGCAGTGGAACCTCCTGGATGGGTAGGCATATTTAGATCTTGGTTTAGGCCTTTTCTACGACTTTGGGAAGAAGGTGGCCAAGTGAAGAATCGCAGGGGTCATCGTGGTCAGCTACCAGCCTATGTCGCTCCGTGCCTGAAGTTACTGCGGCAGTGGCGATTGTCGGCTGAAGATCTCAGATCGGTTCCAAGGAAAGTCCTTATGAGTCGAGTCTTGAGCGAAGTCTTTCATGACCCACTGGCCTTAAGGGATTGCCCGGGCCCAGTTTTGAGGGCGGGGTTAAGACTGATTAATTTGGATAGAGTACCCCCTAAATTTAGGGATCTGGCCTGGTTGTGCTTCCATGGGAAGCTCTATGTTCGGGGCAATTTGAAATTCCGCAGTGGGATGGATCGTAGCTGTCCTCGGGAGGAGTGTGCAGATGAGGAGGAGACTATGGACCATTTTCTGCTTCATTGCCCTTTTAACATAGAGGTGTACAAACAGGTGGGGCGGGCCCTCAGTGTCCCTTTCCTCTCCAGGCTGGGTTATGCTGAGTGGGTGTACGGAGCATTCAATACCGGTGGAGCTTTTTGTTTGGATACACTTTTTTTAGTTAGCCTAGTAGTCCGTTATTTCACCTGGAATGCACGGTGTCAGGTCAGCATTCGGCAAAAACTCCTTCCTGTTGAGGTGGTGGTGTGTGACATTTTGCATGAGGTGGGGAAGATTCGGGAGCTTGAGAGAGACAAGCGGGGTCAGGGGGCTTGGTTGAAGGCGTGGAGGGGTTTCAGGCCTCCCTGACTGCCAGGAGTCTCTTTCCCGGGTGTGGCTGTCTATCTCTTATCACCCTAGATTATCAGTATTTTTGATACATTTTTGATAAATGGCTGCGTACATAGGTGATGGGTTGTGCCTCTTAGGCCCTCTCTGCTGCTTTATGTAGATAGTTTTCTAGGGATGTTTTGGTAGTGGATTATGTATATATTGTATATATTCTGAACATGGATGTGTATTCCTTTGTTTTCTGTTGAAGTTTTGTACTATGGTTTTGTTTTTTACTTTTGTATAAAAATTGGTTGCTTGATTCTTTTCAATAAAAGATCAATAGTGGCCCATCATTGGTGTCAGTGGGAGGAATAGTGGCCCATCATTGGTGTCAGTGGGAGGAAGAGTGGCCCATCATTGATGTCAGTGGGAGGAAGAGTGGCCCATCGTTGGTGTCAGTGGGAGGAAGAGTGGCCCATCATTGGTGTCAGTGGGCAGAATAGTGACCCATCATTGGTGTCAGTGGGCAGAATAGTGACCCATCATTGGTGTCAGTGGGCAGAATAGTGACCCATCATTGGTGTCAGTGGGCAGAATAGTGACCCATCATTGGTGTCAGTGGGCAGAATAGTGACCCATCATTGGTGTCAGTGGGCAGAATAGTGACCCATCATTGGTGTCAGTGGGCAGAATAGTGACCCATCATTGGTGTCAGTCAGCCCCCCCTCTCCATATGTCCATATGGCCAGTTACTGTGTGCAGGGATTTCACCAAAAGAGCCCCCAAGAGACAAAGGAAACTGTTATGTGTTTTTTTTTTTTTTTTTTTTACATTAATGAATAAACCTTCTGTGTTTGCAGGATTCCCCCAGCCCCCCCCCCCCCCCCCCCTTATACTTACCTGGGAACGATTTTGAACCAGCTCTGTGCACAAGAGCAGCATCTCTCTCTGCTCTCTACCTCCTCACAGTGTAGATTGATAGCAATGGAAGCCATTGGCTCCTGCGGCTGTCAATAAAATCCTATGGTGGGGGACAGGGCAAAGCCCTGCTGCCTGCGTCGATGGACTCGGGAGCGAGCCCGCATGGGTACCCCCTTTAGCAAGCGGCTTGCTAGAGGGGATACTCAAAAGAGGGGAAGGAGCCAGGAGCCCCAGAAGACATGGATGGGGGCTGCTCTGTGCAAAACCATTGCACAGTGCAGGTAAGTATAACATGTTTGTTATATAAAACATAAAGGTTTAATATCACTTTATCTTTTCAGCATCTATCAAACACCAAAATAACCTCCTTTTTCATTACCTACCTTGTTTTTGTCTCAGTGATGTCATCACTTGGTCTTTATGCTTCTCTAGGCAATGCAGGCTGATGGTTGGAGGAGCTGGCAAAGTGGTGTACATAGATCCCTGATCACATCCCGGCACCCTGCCTCTGTACCCCATTGAAAAGCCCTCAGTCCTGATGAAAGCAGTGGGCTGTCTATTGGGAGGTGAAATGTAAAGGGTAAAATGCCTTTATAAACAGGTTTCAGTCTGCAGGAGTGGCCGGGGCATTCCTAGGACGCCATTAATGACTAATTGTATCAATTTTTTTACAGTGCAAATGTTTCTTGCTAAGATATTCAATTCATGAGGGGCTTTGTGAAGCAGGATTGCCGGTCTACAGCAGCAGTGCCCGTTTCCCTATAGCAGCACACAGATATTGGCAATGGCTTCACTGCGACATCTGCCAGTACTGTCTGTGCTGCTTCAGGGTGCCGTGGCAATGTACAACACAGGATGAAGACAAATGACAACATTTCAGTTGAGATTTTTATCTTTTTATTAAAAAAAAAAACAGAAAAACATGAAGACTGCCATCACATTTATTCGCATCCATAATAAAGGTCACAGGTCATCAGGTTTTCGGCTGTTTTGTCGTGGCTGGAAGTGGTTTGGCGTGGCTATCTTCAGGATAATGAAGGGATACTCCATAAGGGGGTGGCGACAGGGGAAATAAGATTTACAAGCAGGTGTGGAACGTACCATCAGCGAGATAAAAGGGGGAGATCACTAGAGTTCATAATAAAATTGGAATCCAAGTTTAGACTCTCTGAAATGGAAATAGGAACATATAGAATTAGAAGATGTATTATGAAGCTAGGGGGGGTGGGTGCAAAAGAATAGGAAGAAAGGGCAAAGGAAGCGAGAAGGACAAAATTGCAGGAAAAAATTTAAATTAAATAAAAGACTAAAAAAAATTGCAAAGTAAAGAAAATGGTTTAAAGAAAGAAGGTAAATGTAGAAAGCAGATGAGAGTGGTAGGCGAAGATGAATAGGGAAAGGTCAAGAAGAAAAGATAAGAAAGCAGGACAATGGAGAGGAAGGGGCATAGGGTGGCAAAGTGGTGGGGGGAAGAGAGTAGGTACAAGATGAGAGGAAGGAGAATAGGGTGGCAAAGTGGTGGGGGGGAAGACAGTAGGTACAAGATGAGAGGGAGAGGAAGGGGAATAGGGTGGCAAAGTGGTGGGGGGAAGACAGTAGGTACAAGATGAGATGGAGAGGAAGAGGGTGGCAAAGTGGTGGGGGGGGGAAGACAGTAGGTACAAGATGAGAGGAGAGGAAGGTGTAGAGAAGGGGGCAGGGAAAGGTGCGAAGGAGAGGGAGAAGAACAAGGAAATGTGTGAAGAAGGATGAGAACAAGATGCGGGGAAAAAGAACAAGTAAAGGTGCAGGCAAGGCAGAGAAGAACAGGAAAAGGCACAAAGAAGGATGAGAACAGGAAGAGATGCAGGGAAGGAGAACAGGTCAAGGTGGTAGGAGAAGAACAGGGAGATGTGCAAGGAAGGAGAACAGGAAAAGATGTATGAAAGTACATTGTAGGAGCAAACAGGAACATGTGTAAGGAAGGAGAATAGGAAAAGGTGCAGTGAAGGCAGAAGAGAAGAGAAGAGGAGGAGGAGAAGAAGATCAGGAAAAGGTGCAGAGAAGGAGGAGGATATCAGGGAAAAGTGCAGAGAAGGAGATCAGGGAAAGGTGCAGAAAAAGGAGGAGGAGGTCAAGGAAAGGTACAGAGAAGAAGGAGATTGGGAAAAAAGTGGGGAGGAAAACAGGGAAAGGTGCAAAGAAGAAGGGGAGATTAGGGAATGGTGGGGAGAGGAAGAAGGAGAACAGAGAAAGGTGCAGAGAAGGAGGTCAGGGAAAAGTGCAGAGATAGAATAGATCAGGAAAAAGTAGGGAGGAGAAGGAGGAAAACAGGGAAAAGTGTAGAGAAGAAGGAGGAGAAGAGGGAAAGGTGCAGAGAAGGAAGAGGAAATAGGGGAAATGTTGGGAAGGAGAACAGGAAAGGTGCAGAAAAGTAGGAGGAGATCAGGTAAAGTTGCAGAGAAGGAGGAAAGCAGGAAATGGTGGGGAGGAGAACAGGGAGAGGTGAAGTGGAGGAGGAGATCAGGGAATATTGGGGAGGAGAACAGGAAAAGGTGCAGAGAAGGAGGAGGAGGAGATCAGGTAATGTTGGGGAAGAGGAAGAGAACAGGAAAAGGTGCAGTGAAGGTGGAGGAGATTAGGGAATGTTGGGGAGGAGAAGGAGAACAGGAAATGGTGCAGTGAAGGAGGAGGAAATCAGAGAACATTGGGGAGGAGAACAGGAAAAGGTGCAGAGAAGGAGGAGGAGATCAGGGAACGTTGGGGAGGAGAACAGGAAAAGGTGCAGAGAAGGAGGAGGAGATCAGGGAATGTTGGGGAGGAGAACAGGAAAAGGTACAGAGAAGGAGAAGGAGATCAGGGAGTGTTGGGGGGGAGAAGGAGGATAACAGGAAATGGTGCAGTGAAGGAGGAGGAGATCGGGGAATGTTGGGGAGGAGAAGGAGGAGAACAGGAAAAGGTGCAGAGAAGGATGAGGAGATCAGGGAATGTTGGGGAGGAGAAGGTGGAGAACAGGAAAAGGTGCAAAGAAGGAGGAGGAGATCAGGGAATGTTGGGGAGGAGAAGGAGGAGATCAGGGAAAGGTGCAAAGAAGGAGGAGGAGATCAGGGAATGTTGGGGAGGAGAAGGGGGAGATCAGAGAAAGGTGGAGGAGCATCAGGGGAGATCAGGGAAAGGAGGAAGAGCACAGGGAAAGTTGGGGAGGAAAACAGGAAAAGGTGCAGAGAAGGAGGAGGAGATCAGGGAATGTTGGGGAGGAGAACAGGAAAAGGTACAGAGAAGGAGGAGGAGATCAGGGAGTGTTGGGGGGGAGAAGGAGGATAACAGGAAATGGTGCAGTGAAGGAGGAGGAGATCGGGGAATGTTGGGGAGGAGAAGGAGGAGAACAGGAAAAGGTGCAGAGAAGGATGAGGTGATCAGGGAATGTTGGGGAGGAGAAGGAGGAGATCAGGGAAAGGTGCAAAGAAGGAGGAGGAGATCAGGGAATGTTGGGGAGGAGAAGGAGGAGATCAGAGAAAGGTGGAGGAGCATCAGGGGAGATCAGGGAAAGGAGGAAGAGCACAGGGAAAGTTGGGGAGGAAAACAGGAAAAGGTGCAGAGAAGGAGGAGGAGATCAGGGAATGTTGGGGAGGAGATCAGGGAATGCTGGGGAGGAGAACAGGGAAAGGTGCAGAGAAGGAGGAGAATAGGGAAAGGTGCAGTGAAGGAGAAAGGGCACAGGGAAAGTTGGGGAGGAGAAGGAGGAAGAGCACAGGGAAAGTTGGGGAGGAGGAGGAGGAAGAGCACAGGGAAAGTTGGGGAGGAGGAGGAGGAAGAGCACAGGGAAAGTTGGGGAGGAGAAGGAGGAAGAGCACAGGGAAAGTTGGGGAGGAGAAGGAGGAAGAGCACAGGGAAAGTTGGGGAGGAGAAGGAGGAAGAGCACAGGGAAAGTTGGGGAGGAGGAGGAGGAAGAGCACAGGGAAAGTTGGGGAGGAGGAAGAGCACAGGGAAAGTTGGGGAGGAGGAAGAGCACAGGGAAAGTTGGGGAGGAGGAGGAGGAGGAAGAGCACAGGGAAAGTTGGGGAGGAGAAGGAGGAAGAGCACAGGGAAAGTTGGGGAGGAGGAGGAGGAAGAGCACAGGGAAAGGTGCAGAGAAGATGAAGGAGATCAGGTAAAGTAAATAATTGAAAGAGAAGAAGGGAAGGGTGGAAGAGAGAATGTGAACAAGTGGGAGATGTAGAAGATGAGCAGATGGTGCTGGGTATCACTAGGGGGTTAATAAATGGAAAAGTAAAATCAGAGACTGAACATACAGACACAAAATGGAGGACAAAGAGGATAGAGAACATGAAGGAAAGGGTGATATGAATGATGGTAAAAGATAAAACATTGTATGAGAAAAATAAAATAAAAACAAGATTTCATACCCTGGTCGAAGTTGATTTTTTTCACGGTGCTCCTTTCGCCCAAACCTTCTATATCTACTAGATCGCTGTTGGCGTCGGAGTCATTCAGGGCGCTGAGCGTTACATCTGCTGAAAGAAGAGATGCTGGGAATACAGCATGCCATAACAAGCCCCTCCCCCCCACATCCCCCACTCCCCACCTTCTCACCAGAGGACTTGCGTTTCCGCATGGCACCCTGTGACCCCTCGGGTATCGTTGTCCCACCCACAACCTGTGATGCCGACACTATGCTGGCTGAAGAAGAGGAAACTGGTGCGGCCTTCTTCGCTACCTTCCGGGGGGAATCTGAAGGCAGGGGGACCCCGCTGTCATCGTAGATCTTCCTTTTCACTGCGTACTTAATCTGTGCCCTGCCAGGAGAACAAGACGGAGGAGCGCTATTAGGAGCTAAAGCTTAAGATGGAGGTTGTGTGAAGAAAGGTAAGAGCACGAGTAGCATACAGAAAACAACAGCCAATGACCATAGGTGTGTGCAGCATATTACATTAGGGTGTGCACCCCAAATCTCAAACACAAATGTGTATATATATATATATATATATATATATATATATATATAGAGCAGTAGGGCAATGGACAGTGTCAGTAGAACAGTGGATGGTGTCAGTGGGCAGGGATTGTTGTCAGTAGTTTATTTTTATTTTATTTTATTATTACTTTTTACAATTTTATTTATTTTTATTATTTTTTACCATATTTTTTTACAATAATCTTTTATTATTTTCTTTTACAATTTTTTTAGGAGCACCATTGGGGGGCTTTGGTGAGATATTAGGGGCCTAAAGAGACCCCTGATATCTCACTGTTGAGACAGAGAAAGGGGCTGAGGACAGAGATTCCCCAGTCCCTTTCTCTGCAGCCAAGCAGCAGGGGGAATATGTGCAGCTCAGGATGATTAGGGTGTGCCTGGGCACATCTGTCACACCCTGTGCGCACGCCTAATGACAAAGACACAGAGGAATAATATTGAGTGTATTTAGAGGAAACTTATGAAAATAAAGAGTTCATTTGAGTCTTCCTGACTCATCCTTGAGGTGAGCAGATAAAATAGCTGGTGGTGGTGTGCACAAGTAATAAGAATTATTGAGAAGCACGGTGATATGACAATAACACTGGAGCACTACTATCAAGATTTATATTGATTTATGGGACATTTATTATGAATTTGAATTTTTTTGCATGTATAAATAGCACCAAGTATAGCGTTACCACTGTAGTAGTGCTGCACTGTGTGTATCTTTTGGTACACATATGCATACAGTGGAACCTTGGTTTTACGAGCAACGTGGTTAATGAGCGTTTTGAGAGACAAGCAACATTTTTTTTTAAATTCTGACTTGGTTTGCGAGTGTTGTCTCGCAAAACGAGCAGAATTCAAGCTAATGGGGTGTGCAGTACCGAATTTGGCCAGAGGTGCGGGGGCGCCAGTGACAATCTGAATGGTTCGGAGCCGTCCGGAAATACTTGTAATTAAGGATGAGCTCTGGCGTGTTCGCATAGTACACGTGCAGAGCCCGCCAGGAAGTCGGCACCGCGCTGCGCTAATCAGAGCCAGGGAGACACCACATTTCCCGATCTCTGCAGCCGAGCATCAAGACAATGTCTCCCTGGCTGTGATTAGCGCAGCACGGTGCGGACTTCCTGGTGGGCTCTGCACGTGTACTATGCGAACACGCCAGAACTCATCCTTACTCGTAATCACTCGGAAATACTTCGTTCCCGGGTGTTTCCGAGCCTTTCTGAGATCAGCCGAGCTGTCCCCGAGTATTTCCGAGGCTCTCTGGCGCCCCCCACCTCTGGCCACATGCGGTATTGCATGCCATAGAAGTCAATGGGGAACAAATTATCTTAGTTTCCATTGACTTCTATGGGGAAACCCGCTTTGATATGCGAGTGCTTTGGATTACAAGCATTCTCCTGGAACGGATTATGCTCTTAATCCAAGGTTCCACTGTGTATATATATATAAATATATATAGGAAACCTGCCTTGAGAGAGAGAGAGAGAGAGAGAGAGAGAGACATGGAAGTTGCCGCTGCTGGGCTCTCCTTCTGAAAATGCTAGCTGCCTGGCGGCCATGCTGGTCCCCCGACTTCAACTTTGAATCAGGAGTTTTAACAAGTATACCGAAAAGGATGTCGGGCTTTTCCCATACACAATACTTGCGCTGGGTCAGTGACTGGGAAAATACGAAACCCAAAAGATGGGCGTAACAGCCAGGAAGCTAGTATTATCAGAGGGAAATCAATCAGTAGCAATCCTTGTATTTATTGCTTGACAGGTTCACTTTAACAACTCTCTACATTGTTTCACAACAACCAGATTAAAGCCCGTTGTGTCCTGATAGGTTACATTAACGTTTGTTGTGTTAGCGCAGCCCATTCAATTTATTAGGCTAGCAATGCACCAAAAGCATCCAAACAACTGGACATTCACCATTTTTGGCAATGCAGTGCACCACAATGCATGGTAGTGCATTACCATGCGTTGTGATTTGCTGAAACGCATGTACACTATATTGCCAAAAGTATTGGGACTCCTGCCTTTACACGCACATGAACTTTAATGGTATCCCAGTCCGTAAGGTTCAATATTAAGTTGGCCCACCCTTTGCAGCTATAACAGCTGCAACTCTTCTGGGAAGTCTGTCCACAAGGTTTAGGAGTGTGTCTATGGGAATGTTTGACCATTCTTCCAGAAGCGCATTTGTGAGGTCAGGCACTGATGTTGGACGAGAAGGCCTGGCTCGCAGTCTCCGCTTTAATTCACCCCAAAGTTGTTCCATCGGGTTGAGGTCAGGACTCTGTGCAGGCCAGTCAAGTTCCTCCACCCCAAACTTGCTCATCCATGTCTTTATGGACCTTGCTTTGTGCACTGGTGTGCAGTCATGTTGGAACGGGAAGGGGCCATCCCCAAACTGTTCCCAAAAAGTTGGGAGAATTAAATTGTCCAAAATGTCTTGGTATGATGACGCCTTAAGAGTTCCCTTCACTGGAACTAAGGGGCCAAGCCCAACCCCTGAAAAACAACCCCCCACACCATAACCCCCCTCCACCAAATTATTTGGAGGGGTGGTCCAATACTTTTGGCAATATAGTGTGAATGAGTGAGCTTGGGGTGGAGGAACTTGACTGGCCTGCATAGAGTTCCGACCTCAACCCAATAGAACACCTTTGGGGTGAATTAGAGCGGAAACTGCGAGCCAGGCCTTCTCGTCCAACATCAGTGCCTGACCTGCACTTCTAGAGTCCACAAATTATGGTATATATCTGAAAATTAATCAAACCTGATGCACTAAGTGTCTAATTTCTTGAGGCCCGAAAATGCCAGGGCAGTACAAATATCCCCTAAATTACCCCTTTTTTGGAATGCAGACAGTCTGAGGTATTTAACATTTTTTTTTCAACATTTACATACTGTGACCAGTGCAGTACAGTGTCATCACATAACTGGTGTGGCAATTATGAGGGACACTGACTGGTGACAGTACGGAAAATAAAATAGGATTTTTGTACTCACCGTAAAATCCGTTTCTCTGACGTCCATGGACCGACGCAGCTCTCATACTGATTACATGTGGGTATATGTCCCTGCTCGCAGGAGAAGACCTAGGCAGAATGTTAGAGGTTAAAACATTCTAGAACAAGCCAGAGCTGAACAGCCCCGCCCAGGGGGCGGTCCCTCCGGACATTACCCTTCCACCTGCAGCTAATCAGCCTCAGTTCGTAACAAAGCAGTACAAACTTAAAAGGAAGGGTGGGTGCTGCGTCGGTCCATGGACGTCAGAGAAACGGATTTTACGGTGAGTACAAAAATCCTATTTTCTCTTATCGTCCATGGACCGACGCAGCTCTCATACTGATTACATGTGGGACGTCCCAAAGCAGTATAAGAAAAGGGTGGGAGCAAAAAAAGTAAGGAACAACCAAAACTTCACTCCAAACCAGCAGAGCCCCTCAACGGAGGAGTTGCAACATTAGACAGCGGCCTGCAACACTTTGCGGCCGAAGGAAGCATCCGACGATGCAGCCACATCAACCTTGTAGAACTTTGAAAAGGTATGAACGGACGACCAGGTCGTCGCCTTGCACGCTTGATGTCGGAAGGCCCGGGAAGCACCAATTGCCTTGGTGGAATGCGCCGCAACCGGAAAGGGAGGTGCCCGCCCCTTAAGGGCAAAGGCCTGTATGACGGTCTGCCTGATCCACCTAAAGACGGTGGCAGACGACACCGCTCGGCCCTGTTTTGGACCAGACACAGATTTCCGAATGGAAACAGTAGCAGGCAGGTACACTCGTAAGGCTTGTACCCATCTTAATGTATGAAGCGCAAACTCTCAGGGAAGCGATGGGTGAGGACACAAGGACGGAAGAACAATGTCCTTCTTAAGGTGAAAGGCCAAGACCATCCTTAGAAAAGAAGGATGGTCGTGGGCGCAACACCAACATATCCTTATGGAGGGCCAAGTAAGGCGACTTGCCAGACAAGGCTGCCAACTCAGACACCCGTCTAACCGAAGCAATGGCCACTAAGGCCAACTTCCGGGACAAGGTCAAGAGAGGAATCTCTCTGATATTCTCAAAGGGATGTTCTTGGAGAACCGAGATGCATCAAAATCAGATCCCAAGTAGGGAGAGGAGGCTTGACAGGGGGGACCACATGGCGAACCCCCTGCCCAAAAGGTGCTAATCAAGGAATGGCCCGGCAGCGGTCGTTGAAAAAGACAGTCCAGGCCGAAATCCGACCCTCAAAAAAAAAAAGGTATGCAAGGCCAGCTTTTGGGTCACACCACGCTGTAAGAACAGCAAAATCCTGGGAACGGAAAACATCCGAGGATGCCACTCAAGTTCCTCGCACATAGTGATGTAAGCCTTCCAGGTACGGTGAGATATCTTTCTGGAGGAAGATTCCCGTGTCAACAACATAGAAGAGATGACCGAATACGAGAGAACTCGGTCCTTTAGCACCTGGCTTTAAACAGCCATGCCATTAAAGCCAAGGACTGTAAAGCAGGATGAAGTATGCTCTGCGAAGCCGGCGAGGCAACAACAGTAGCAGAGGGTAAGCATATATCAGGCGATACTGCCCCCACGGGCTTCCAACGCGTCTAACGCATCCGCCCAGGGGTCCCTGGACCTGACCACGATCTTGCCACCTTGCGAGTGAGTCGAGAGGCCACAAGGTCCACTTCCGGTGCCCCACCTCCGGTAAAGAAGGTGGAAACACCTCCGGATGCAAGGACCCTTCGCCTGCAATGCACACGGCCGACAGGACCGTCTTGCAGCGAGACGTATGAAAATCCCAAAGAGACTCCGCAATGTATCGGAGAAGGGAGGCCCCAGTGTACAGGGTGCCTCAAATGTTGGCCAATAAAAGGCAACTTGACGGAACTTCCCTAGAAACTCGGTCAGAGGACTAGTACCTCAGCCTCCACAGGTGGCGCAAACCCACCCCGGGCACAGAGACCCTAAAGGCTAAAGCAGTTGTAGTGCACCTGCTAGACAACTGATGAATGAAGCAGAGGCTTTTGCCCAGTCATTGATCCACAAAAAATGCCAGAGACGCAGCCACTAACGGGCGCAACGCCAACCCCAGCCTGGCGAACACAGTCCAAGCCAGCGCTTCTGATCACCACTGAAAGCAGGTGGAAAGTGATACCCCTGAAACCAGGGATCCTTGTGACAATGCTCCATTCAGCAGCTACCCATGGATAGGTGCTGATTGTGCAAACACATAGTTTATACTATGTATTGCGTCAAACGCACAAATGGAGAGTGTGGGAGGAAACCCACCCAGTCACAAAGAGCATAATACCACCACATACGGCGTATGTAGTTTAGTATTTGTGGATAAACCTATTAAACGCGTATATACTGTGCCAGCGACGAAGGCGTGCACATCATCGGGGCCTGGACGTAAACCAGCCACACAGATTGCGTACACAACCGTGTAGGTATGTTAGCCTGCGAATAAACAAATTGCACATGTTTATACTGTGCATAGCGCTGAGAATGCGCACACCATTGGAACGCAGGGGAGAAACCTGAGCACCCGGATGAAACCCATGCAGACTGCATACGCATACCGTGTATGGTATTATAGTATGTGTGCTAAACATTTTGCACAAGCCCATGTGTGCATAGCACCGAAGGCGCGCACACTGTTGGCGCGTGGGAGGAACCGAAGTACCACACGCATACTCAGAGAATGCAATACCTACAACTACCGTGAATGTATTTAGTGTAGTGTATAAACATATTGTGTATGTTTACACCGTGTATTGCACCAAAGGCATGCATGTCATGTAGCATGGGCAGAAACCCACGCAGACTGCATACGCATACCGTATAGGTATTATAGTGTGTGTGCTAAACCTTTTGCACAAGCTCATGTGTGCATAGCACCGAAGGCGCGCACACCGTTGGCGCGTAGGAGGAACCAAAGTACCCCACGCATACTCAGAGAATGCAATACCTACAACTACTGTGAATGTATTTAGTGTAGTGTATAAACATATTGTGTATGTTTACATCGTGTATTGCACCAAAGGCATGCATGTCATGTAGCGTGGGCGGAAACCCACGCAGACTGCAAAGACATACCGGGTAGGTCC
This sequence comes from Rana muscosa, assembly GCA_029206835.1. NCBI lineage: Eukaryota > Metazoa > Chordata > Amphibia > Anura > Ranidae > Rana > Rana muscosa. The sequence continues at coordinate 323,656,038 of CM055118.1, read as the reverse complement.
AATCGCACAAATTTAGACTGTGCATAGCGCCGAAGCGCCCACTCGGAAGAACTCCACGCAGACAGCACACAGATACCGTGTAGGAATGATAGCATGTGAATCAACATAATATTGCACATGTTTATGCTGTGCATTTCCATTGGAGCGTGGGGGGAAACCGGAGTACCCGGAGGAACCCCACGCAAACAGTATACCCATACTGTAAACATGTATAATATGTGCAATAAACATATTGAACATGTCTATACTGTGCAGAGAGCCGAAGCGCACATACCATGAGAGTGCGGGAGGACACCGGAGCCCCCGTCAGCCCAGAGAGTATGATACATACATATACTGTGAATGTATCTGGAGTCGTGCATAAACATATTTTGTACGTTTATATCATGTATGGCACTGAAACACAGCATTGGAACGTGGGGACAGCCACGCAGACACAGAGACCAATAACACATACATACACTGTGAATGTATGCAGTGTAGAGGTATAGGATGAGTTTAAATTATGGCGCAGAGGCGCATAATCTTCTCTGTATCATTCCAACCTGCTTGACTGTGCTGCTGAAGCAGCATGCAGGTAACAGGTAACCTCTGATCCTCAGACCGTGTGTCTGTCAGAGCTCAAATCATTCCCCAGGAAATGGCGGGAAATGTTACCTCAGGTATCACACACAAGGCTCACAGGGATTAGAGACATAAATGAATAAAGTCCTCCCTCATCCATGCTGCTCTTGAGGCAGTGTGAGGAAAACTGTGAGGAAACTGTGTAAAAGAAAAGCTTGTCACAGCAATTTCAGCCTGAGTATGATTCTCACATCATCAATGAGATCACTTACAAGCGCCCTGTCATTCACTGACACAGAACTGGAGTCTTCCTCACAAGGGAATGTCCTGTTCATAAACATTAAATATTCAGAGGTCGGGTCCTGAGCATAGTAGCTAGGCCCATATCTGACTCAGAGCACTCCTTCACTAAAGATTTTTGTGGGGGGAGGGGGCTTATAGCTCCTTTTGCTCGCACACCGCTTCCATTCTGACAGGAATGATTCCAGGACTGCTGACAACTGGTCCATAAGGACCGCAGGTGCAGGAAACATATGAACATGTTTAACTGTGCAGCACTGCCAGTTGCCCCAGGCAATGTGGAGAGCAGGTGTATCAGACTCCATAACGCCACCCTCTGAGACCTTATACACTATACAGTGAATATACAGTCCACCCACTGGCTACGCTGAAGCTGAGGAGGGGATACCCGGGAGGACCCACCAACCCTTAAGGACAGCTCAGTCTGTGAGGAGATTGTGAGGGGATTCACGCCGCCGCCAGAAATAAATGCGCGGCGGCCACAAGAAAATGGCCGCCGTCCGCAGCCATAATTGTGCCACTAAACGCCAAGATGGCCGCCGAGCGCAAAATTCAAAGCTCTAATGCGCGCCAATGGTGCACGCAATAACCACCTCAAACAGCGCCAATGGCGCACGCAATAATCACCTCACACACCAGAAAAAACTGCAGACATGAGCGCCCAACCAGGCCAGAGTGACCCCCAAGCACCCCACAGCACAGCACCAGTACAGGGTGCAGAGAGCAGCATAACAGGGGGGGGGGGGGACAGGGAGAAACCCCCACACACAGAAACACAGCCAGCATGTACTCACCTGCAGTAGGAGAGACTACTTACCCGTCCCTTTCAGGGACCCACTGGCTTGTTTCAGACAGACCTATCACAGAGTCGTACTGCGTAGCTGTCGGCCCGGTCCACCGCGAGAGATACAGTCAGTCAAGTACTGTTCAATCTTGAGAGGACCGCGGGAGCATGAAAGCAACCCGGCCACCCCTGGAGTCATGGGGCATGTCGTGAACTGAGTCTCACGCACGCAAGGCGAGGATCAGCACGCTCAATGGTCGGACAGGGAAGACTACGAGGATACCAGTGTACCCAACCTGTTGCCCAGCCGACAGTTGATTGAAGGTCTCAAAAATAAAATAATAAAATTCCCAAAGGAATAAAAATCAAAAGTAAAATCTTCCAGGAGACTGGCTCCTGAGAGCCACGTCTTCTCCTTCTGCTAGGCAGAAAAAAACTGAGGCTGATTAGCTGCAGGTGGAAGGGTAATGTCCGGAGGGACCGCCCCATGGGCGGGGCTGTTCAGCTCTGGCTTGTTCTAGAATGTTTTAACCTCTAACATTCTGCCTAGGTCTTCTCCTGCGAGCAGGGACATATACCCACATGTAATCAGTATGAGAGCTGCGTCGGTCCATGGACGATAAGAGAAAAACATTTTTTTTTTTTATCTTTTTTTTCTTTTTATAATTTTTTTTTTTTTTACATACTGTGACCAGAGCAATACAGGGTTACCACAGTAACACTATACTACTCTAGGGAGGTGATCAGGATTTTTTTATTATTATTACACACTATGATTGCTTATAACAGTGAATATCACTGATATAAACAACCATTTTTACTGAATGAAATCGATTCATTCAGTGTGTATTGTTGTGATTAGCTGTGATTAGCCCTGTCTTGTACCATGTGATCACTGTGACCGATCACAGAGATCAACACAATAGTACACAATGAATGGCATGAATTAAAGAGGAAGTAAACCCTGATGGGTTTTACTTCCTCTTTGTTTCCCTGCAAAGGTAAAGCATAATGGACTACTAAGCATCGCATCGCATAGTAGCCCATTATGTGTCACTTACCTGAAACGGAAGCCTGCAATGTCCCCGATTTCCTCGCTGGCTGGAAGCGTCCATTCTTCACCCCAGTCACAGCATGACCCAAGCTAGAAACGGCACAGCGTGCCCTTTTTAAAGTGCGCATGCCCTGAATACATCGCCGTATGGGGAATTGTAAATATCTCATGTAGGTTTAGGAGATATTTCCAGCACCTACAGGTAAGCCTTAATCTAGGCTTACCTGTAAGTGAACGTGGTCTGTAAGGGCTTACAACCACTTTAATGCCATTAATTGTGTAAAATTGTCATGTGATCTGCTGTGATTGGTCACAGTGGTGACATGGTACCGGCAGTGGGCCAGTACACTGATCTGTCATCTGCTGTGTCCATTGGACACAAGGGGTGACAGATCGTGGTTGAGTGCATCCCATGGGGCATGCGTGAGGTGTGATCCTGGGAGGACTACGTATGATGTCCTCCCAGGACAGATGGGCTCCCCAGGCTGGCCGTCATTTTACAATAGGAATCAGGTAATGACCATGGTTTTGGAATTGGATGTCCAACACGTTAATAGAGCTGTGATGGTCAGGTGACCATGAAACTTTCAGCCATATAGTGTCCCCTCTCTACCACACCCCCAGTCCCCTTACACTGTCCTGTCCTTGATTACTGAGCTGATCTGATTTAAGTCTTCCCCGAAGCGTCTGACAGCCGCATGCAACATCTGAATCTCATTGTCTGTCCAGCGGGCCCTGGGGAGACACAAGTAGGAATGAGGAGTGAAAGCAGAGCCAAGGAGATTGGGGAGAGAGAGCAAGGCAAAGAAGGCATCACAGGGCAAAGAATCACAGAAGAGAATGCAAAACAGGAACCCATAGCACAGTGATGGTGAACCTTGGCACCCCAGATGTTTTGGAACTACATTCCCCATGATGCTCCACTACACTGCAGAGGGCATGAGCATCATGGGAAATGTAGTTCCAAAACATCCGGGGGTGCCAAGGTTCGCCATCACTGCCATAGCATATCCCAGCAAAGTATAAAACCAAAACTTTATAGTTAAAGTAGCGAGAGGTTAGAACCTACTGTCCGAGTCCCCGCTAGGGAGAGTTGCCCTCTATTTGTACTGCTGACCATCGTCACAGGACAGTAAGTAATATGACATCCAAAATTCTGATTTGCCACCAGAACATGAATAGAGGGGAAATCTTCCAATAGAGCCACTTCCCTTATTTAGGAGACATTTCTTCTCACTTCCTGTTGTGTCTACAGGACAGGAAGTGATGGGAAACTTCCCGAAAAAGGGACACATATGGCAAAGACCTGAGCGTTTTTTGTTTTTTTTAACCATTCACTAACTCAATCCACAATGGGGGGCCAAAAAACTGAAAATTGTATCATACTTACCGTAATTTGCCTTTCGTGGTGCCTATCCATGGCAGCATACATGTGGTAGTAGCCCCGTCTACTTCCGCCCACAGGACCAGTGCATAGCTATAAAAAAAGTTAACACCCACACAACAGCCCATTCCCTGTACAGTGGAACCTTGGATTACGAGCATAATTCGTTCCAGGAGAGTGCTTGTAATCCAAAGCACTCGCATATCAAAGCGAGTTTCCCCATAGAAGTCACTGGAAACTAAAATAATTTGTTCCACATTGACTTCTATGGCATGCAATACCGCATGTGGCCAGAGGTGGGGGGGGCACCGGACAGAATCGGAAATACTCAGAGACCGTCCAGCTGCTTTCGGAAACCCTTGGAAACACTCAGGAACAGAGTATTTCTGAGTATTTGCGAATGACTCAGATCGGCTCCGGTGTCTTGTCGACCTAGTTCCCCTATCGATATGGTTCCGAGCGCGTCTTCGCATGCGCACTCGGAACACACGGAAATCTACGAACATCTACAGCTGTTCGTCAGCTGTAGACGCACTCGCTCCCGACGATACACGCCGCGCAGAAAGCGGCAGGGGCGGAGACTAGCAAGTTGATGGCCGGGTGACACGCCGCTCAGTATTTATTAAAATGTTCATGAGCGGGCGCAAGGGGCATTGCAGGCAGCGCACACTCACTCATCCGCCCCTTGCTGAACAGAGCGGCGTGTCACCCGGCCATCAACTTGTTTAATGCTGCCCTATAGAGCGGCGTGTTCCAGTCTCCGCCCCCGCCTCTTTCTTGTCGAGCTGGTTCCCCTAGCATTGGGAGCGAGCGCGTCTACAGCTGCCAAACAGCTGTACACGCTCGGAGAATTCCGTTGCCTCGGATTGCACCTGCGCAATCAAGCTCGGAACCATATCGATAGGCGGAACCAGCTCGGCAGAACACCGTCACCCCTGCACCTCTGGCCAAATGGGGTACTGCACACCGCAGAGGCTTGAATCCTGCTTGTTTTGTGAGACACCACTTGCAAACCGAGTCAGAATTTAAAAAAAATAAAAGCTTGCATTGCGAAACGCTCGTTAACCGCGTTACTCGCAATCTGAGGTTCCACTGTACAGTGCTAGGAACGAACTGGGTGGGTTCAGTATGCTGCCATGGATAGGCACCAGGAAAAGAAAAACGACAGTAAGTATGATAAAACTTTCCTGGTGCCTCCATGGCAGCATACATGTGGTAGATCAATAACGAACTACCAGGGTGAGAAGCTTCAGAAAATCCTACCAAGAAAGTGGACGGAAGTAGGCAGGCCTACTAATACTACCATACCTCCCAACCTGCACGGATTGTGCGGGTTTTGCCCGCAGGGACACAATCTTCCCGCGCGGGACACTGTATTCCCGCACAGAGGGAGGATGAGAGAGGAGGAAAGCAGCAGCGCGACAGGCAGGAGGGATGTGAGGCGGGACCTAGAGCTGCGATCAGGTATGTCGGGCGGCTCGGTGGGAGGGGGCTGACGAACTACCCTCTGACTAGACCCCAACAACCCCCCCCCCCCCCGCTCAACAAAACAAAAAGTCCCGATTAAAAGAAGTCACCCCCCCGCTAGCCTCCCCCCCCCCCCCCCCGCTCAACAAAGTTTAACAGGAGGGGAAAAATTGAAAAAATTAACGTCCCGCAGTGGACATTATAAAAGTTGGGAGGTATAATACTACCACGTGTATGCTGCCATGGAGGCACCAAGAAACTGTTTTGGCTTTAGTAGAGGTACTTAAAGGGGTTGTAATGGGGGGTTGCATAGAATGCATTAAGGTGAAAAAACATCAGAGGATTAGCGCCCCCCGAGCCCCCATTTACTTACCTGACCCCTCGAAAGTCCCGCATCGTGAATGCGCTGGCTTCTCGGCTCATTCATTGGTTGATTGATAGCAGCGCAGCCATTGGCTCACGCTGCTGTCAATCAAATCAATGACTTAGCGCACCGGGGGGCAGGGGGCGAGTGATACAGTGAGCGGCTATAGCCGCAGGCTGTATCACGGGAGCGCGCCCACAAGAACTAACCCCCATGGGAGAGAGCCCCCAAGAAGGGGGTTAGTTCTTGCCGGGAGGAGCCAAGACAGCCGCCGAGGGACCCCAGAAGACCAGGATCGGGGCCACTCTGTGCAAAACAAGCTGCACAGTGGAGGCAAGTATAACATGTTTGTTATTTTTAAAAAATTATCCTTTACAACCCCTTTAAAGCGGTTGTAAACCCCTTTTGGACTACTTCTACCTATAGGCAAGCCTAGAATAAGGCTCACCTATAGGTAGTGGAAATATCTCCTAAACGTACGCCGTTTAGGAGATATTTCACTTGTAGTCCGCCGAAAATTCCAGCGGGGAAGAAATGAAACGAAGTACCGTTTCTTCCCCAGCCTGTGCCGTGAATGGCGGCCCTCATGCGCATGCGCGGGAGTGACGTCACGCGGCTCCGGCGAATCACAGAGCCGGAGTCCGCAGCCCGGAAGGAAGAGGAGACAGAAGATGGACGCTGCCTGCACAGGGGACATCGCTGGATTCTTTTTCAGGTAAGTGTCACATAATGGGCTAGTATGCGATGCATACTAGCCCATTATGCTTTTAATTTGCAGGCTTTTCAGGTAGCAAAAGAGGAAGTAAAACCCATCAGGGTTTACCATCAGGGTTTACTTCCTCTTTAAGTGAATGCATATTTTTTTAAATAGGAAACTATCATCAGGGAACACTTTTCAGGCAGATCCAAACATCAAATGTTTGAAATGACCACTTACTGCTATAGAAATTCATTATGCCTTTATGTCCATTACAGGGAATCTCTCTCTCTCTCTCTCTCTCTCTCTCTCTCTCTCTCTCCCCCTCTCTCCGCCAATACTAGTTTTTTTTTAAAGACAGAGTACAAGTACCGATACTTTTTCTCAAGTACTCGCTGATACCGATTACTGATAGCTATTTTGTGACAATTTTCGTAGATTAATTACCGGTTCACATATATGCAAAGTGGATACGTTTTGAACTGCATCCGATTCGCATGACAAAATCCTTTTCTATGGAGTTAGTTCACATACACTATATTACCAAAAGTATTGGGACACCTGCCTTTACCCGCACATGAACTTCATTGGCATCCCAGTCTTAGTCCGTAGGGTTCAATATTGAGTTGCTCCACCCTTTGCAGCTATAAAAGCTTCAACTCTTCTGGGAAGGCTGTCCACAAGGTTTAGGAGTGTCTATGTGAATGTTTGACCATTCTTCCAGAAGCTCATTTGTGAGGTCAGACACGGTCAGGCTCGCAGTCTCCACTCATTCCAAAGGTGTTCTATCAGGTTCAGGTCAGGACTCTGTGCAGGCCAGTCAAGTTCCTCCACCAAAAAAAAAATCGCTCATCCATGTCTTTTATGGATCTTGCTTTGTGCACTGGTGCGCAATCATGTTGGAACAGAAATGCCTCGTACACACGACCGGTTTTCCCGTCGGAATTCCTCTCAAGCCTGCCTTGCATACACAAGGTCACACAAAAGTCCAGTGAACTTTTGACTGCCAAGAACGCGGTGGCGTAAAAGACTACGACGAGCCATGAAAATTAAAGCGGAGCTCCGCCGGAAAAAATATATTAAAAGTCAGCAGCTACAGCTACAGCAGCTGCTGACTTTTAATATTAGGACACTTACCTGTCCTGGAGTCCAGCGACATCCGCAGCAGAGGACGAGCAATCACTCGTCACTCTGCTGCCCCCACCGCCATCATGGGTGAGGGAACCAGGAAGTGAAGCCTTGCGGCTTCACTGCCTCACTGCCCGGTTCCCTACGGCTCATGCGCGAGTCGCGCTGCGCCATTCTGACTGGTCCCCGTGTGTTCTGGGAGCCGAGTATCTCCCAGAACACAACGGGTATTCTGCGGGAAGTGACGTACTTCCAGCAGATTTCCCGCAGAGAGGACTCCCGGAAGTGGGTGAAAATACCTGTCTTAGACAGGTATCTGCACCCCCCTCCCCCCTGAAAGGTGTCAATTGTGACACCGGAGGGGGGGGAGGGTTCCGATGAGCGGAAGTTCCACTTTAGGGTAGAGCTCCGCTTTAAGTTCTATGCTTCTGAGCATGTGTCGGTTTCCGAGCATGCGCATTTTTTTTCCCGTCAGAAAAGCATACAGACGAACGGTTTTCCCGCTAGGATTTTTTCCTGACGGGAAAAAAAAGAGATCCTTCCCTCTTTTTTTTTCCCCGTCGGAAAAACTGCGATGGAGCATGCACACGTTCGGAATTCCCGGCCAAAAGCTCTCATCGCAGTTTTTCCGATGGGAAAACCGGTCGTGTGTACAAGGCATAAGGGGCCATCCCCAAACTGTTCCCACAAAGTTGGGAGCATGAAATTGTCCAAAATGTCTTGGTATGCGGACATCTTAAGAGTTCCCTTCACTGGAACTAAGGGGCCAAGCCCAATTTTGTTTGGGAGCCACGTCGCACGGCCGCGCAATTGTCAGTTAAAGCGACGCAGTGCCGAATCGCAAAAAGGGGCCTGGTCCTTTAGCTACAAAATGGTCCGGGGCTGAAGTGGTTAAATAGTAGGGCCGAAACAACTAATCGATTAATCGACAACTAATCGATTACTATTTTCATAATCGATTAATCGGCCAGTAACATAATGGGGTTAAAAAAAAAGCTAAAATTAGCCCTTTATAGTACAAAAAAGAGCAAATCCCTACTGTAAATATTACTTTTAGAGCCGGTTCACACAGGGGCGACTTGGGATCCGACTTGAAGTCGCCCCAAGTCGCGCGGTTGAGAAAATCAATGGAAGTGAATGGAGCCGTCTTAATGTTCACTACTGCAGTCGCTCCGACTTCAGAAAAGGTTCCTGTACGACTTCAATCCGACTTCTAGGCGACTTGTACCCATTGATATCAATGGAAGTCGCCTCCAAGTCGGATCCTCCATCTTAACTGAAGCAACTTTTCAGGAAATAAAAATAGTTTTCTCGGACAAACCCCTCCCTCCCCCTCCCTCCCACAGAGCTGATTACACTTTGATTGGCCACTGGCAAAGTCCCCTGTCCTGGAGGCGACTTCAAGTCGCCCCCAAGTCGCGCTGTGGTTCACGCTCAAGTAGCGCTGAAGTCGCCTCGTAAAGTCGCGCACAAGGTCATGTTGCCCCTGTGTGAACCGGCTCTTACTGTCCCACAGTAAAAAAATGAACCCCTTACAGTAGTGATTATTTTCTCTTTTTGTACTAATTTTAGTTTTTTTAACCCCCATTATGATACTAAACCTCTCAGGCCTGGGTCACACCTCTGTGTTTTTTTGTGCTTTTTGCAGAAACACACTACAGGTCATTTAACCACTTCCCGCCCAGTCAATAACATATTGACGTCCGGGAAGTGGTTCAGTTATCCACACTGGACGTCATATGACGTCCTGCGGGATAACAGCCGCCGCGCGCCCGGGGGGGGGGGCGCGCATCGCGGCGATCGTGGGTCAGTCTGACCCACCGCTACACTGATCTCTGTAAAAAGCCTCCGGCGGAGGCTTTTTACCACGTGATCAGTGCTCCTAATCTCAGCTCGTTACGTGTATAGAAGACACCTGGGAGCCAGAAATCTTGCTGATTGATAGGGGATTAAATACTTATTTCACTCATTCAAATGCAAATCAATTAATAACTTTTTGGAAATGTGTTTTTCTGGATATTTTTGTTGTTATTCTGTCTCTCACTGTTAAAATAAACCGACCATTACAATTATAGACTGATCATTTCTTTGTGAGTGGGCAAACGTACAAAATCAGCAGGGGATCAAATACTTTTTTCCCCTCACTGTATGCTTAGAGATCGTTCCAGTGCAGTTAAGCCTCGTACACACGATCGGTTTTCTCGGCAAGAACCAGCAAGAAAATTGCTGGCAGAGCTTTCTTGCCGAGTAAACTGGGCGTGTGTACGAGGCTTTCAGGTTTCTCGTCAAGAAAACTGGCCAGAATCTCGACGAGAAAAATAGAGAACCTGCTCTCTATTTTGTCGTTGGGATTCTCGTCGGCCTGTTTCCCGATGAGAAACACGAGAGTGTGTACGCTTACCTGTCGCCGTGGAAACCCGCGCATGCTCGAAATGACTTTGACACATGCGCGGTAGCTTCCTAGGCATAGGTAGGGTGTAGCAAGATGGTGGCGACGGGATCAAATGTGGCGATCGCACGCTCATTGTAGTCGATGATGTCACCGCGTTCGTTCCATTCAAAAGAACGGCGGTTCTTTTGAATGGAGCGTGTGTACACTCGACCGGGACAAGATTCTTGTCAAGAATCTCGTCAGGGGAAAACGACGGGTTTTTTCCTGACGAGATTCTCGGTCGTGTGTACTAGGCTTTAGGCTTAACTACAGGCCGCTGCTGGCTACCGAATTCACAAAAAAATACAAAAAACTGAATTTAGTAAAAAATGTTACATCCCGCTTTTTACAAGGTTCTCTCCAGTTGGTATTTGGTCCCAGCATGCATCTCCATATGTACTGAACTATCTCTCAGAGCGTGTTCAGGGCTGCAAGGAAGCGGGAACACACTTACATGTCTGGTGGAGATGCCCAGTAGTTCAGGGCCTTTTGATGGAGATTTTTGATCCCCTCTCCACCGCTGTTCTTAAACCTTTCATCTTTGACCCCACAATGGTTTATACTCAATATGCAAATCTCGAACTTCACTTGATTCAATTAAAACTTCTCCTACAAATTACTACTGCAGCAAAGCAGATGGTGGCCGCGGCCTGGAAAGCCCCTGGCCAATCTAACAGAAGGTAAAAACCAGGTCATGCGAGCAATGATTCATGGTAAAATTGACGCAACCCTATGAGATTGTATTCCCAAATATATCAAAGCCTGGAAACAATGGATACAGAACTTCCTCCCATCAGGGTTCAATTTTTTGCTGCTAGACTAGAGATGTAAAATGGCTCGAAATTTTGAAGCCATGGGATAAAAAAAAAATTCCCTGTTTTTTTCTAGAAAAAAAAAAAAAGGAAATTTTGGGAAAAATTTAAAAATAAATTAATTGTTGTCTGGGAATTTGAAATGCAGTGTATATGAAGCAATTATGCTTACAATAAAAGTACAGCTTATTCAGTAAATAAACTAAACTTTATTTTTAAAACTTGTGATGATCCAGAAGGAGCAAAAAGAGTGTTTCTGGTATAAGAACTCTGGAGGGAAAAAGCTCCTCGCACTTTCATTCTGGTCCCCATCATTTCATTCCATTAAGTATTTTTTTTAGTGTTTTTAAGAGACCTCTGGCAGGTCAGGATGGGTTTTGTCATCCTTGTAGCATTTGGAAAAGAATATTTCTTCTCACAATATTTGCTCTCAGCAGAAATTGCACTGTGGAAATGTCTCCAAACACTAGATGTTGGTCTCACCATTTTACTGAGAGGAGGAAAAGAAAAAACTATTTACCGACCAGACTAGGGCTGCAACTAACGATTATTTTCATAATCGATTAGTTGGCCGATTATTGTTTCGATTAATCGGTTAATAACCTTAAAAAAAAACAAAGTAATTTTGCGACGATTTGCATTTTTACATTTTTTTTAGCCAATTTGTTGTGTGGCAGATTAAAAAACACAAATTGCCGCAAAAACACATTATTATACACTTTTCTGCAGCCTCTCTATTAGAGTATATTGAACCAAAAGAAAAACCTTTACAACCCCTTTAAAGTGGAACTAAACCCTCCTATCCTTTTCAGCCAGGGAAGCTGCGTTAAAAAAAGTCCTTGCCCTTTCCAAATACTCAGCGGCTGAAAAAATCATGGATGTGAACGTGTCCCATAGGAAACCATGTAAACGAACTGTAGTGTGTTTCTGCAAAAAGCACCAAAAAAACACAGAGGTGTGACCCGGGCCTGAGATGTTTAGTAACATAATGGGGTTAAAAAAAAACTAAAATTAGTACAAAAAGAGAAAATAATCGCTACTGTAAGGGGTTCATTTTTTACTGTGGGACAGTGAAAGTAATATTTACAGTAGCGATTTGCTCTTTTTTGTACTATAAAGGGCTAATTTTAGCTTTTTTTAACCCTATTATGTTACTGGCCGATTAATCGATTATGAAAATAGTAATCGATTAATTTCATAATCGATTAGTTGTTTCGGCCCTAGACCAGACTATAGGTAACCATTACGCTGTGATGGTGGAGAACATTAATAGAAATCATGTAAAGGTTCTGAAGATAAACTAATTTGTCAGACCAATTCACCCTCTTACCTGTCATTTAAGGTCTGACAGGACAGATATGATCATCTACTGTATCCCAACAATCACCCAACTGTAGGAGATGCAAAATGGAAACCACAAGCAAACTAAACAGAAGTCTTTCCCCTACAGTACCTTTTCTTAAAGCGGAGTTACACCCAAAGATGGAACTTTCGCTTTAAGTGCTGGTGACCCCCTGACATTTGGCATGTCATTTTTTTGGGGGGGGGGAGCGGATACCCTCTTTTTAGAGGCACCCAGCTCCCATTTCCTCCCTGGACTCTGCGGCGCCGGAAGGAAGTTCACCTCTCCCCCCTCCCTCCATGCAATCTTCTGGGACTCGGGTGCGCACCCGCATGAGTGCCCCCCATGGTAAACTGCTCTCTGTGGAGGCATTCGAGAAGAGGAGGAGCTAGGAGCGCCGCAGAGGGACCACAGAAAAAGGAGGATCGGGGCTGCTCTGTGCAAAACACTTGCACAGAGAAGGCAAGTATAACATGTTTGTTATTTAAAAACAACAACTTTACAACCCCTTTAAAGCGGAACTAAACCCTCCTATCCTTTTCAGCCAGGGAAGCTGCCATCTTGGCCTCTGTTTGATCTGCAACTGCCATGGTGCTGCACATGTGATCATTTATGGACACCAGCCATTGGATGGTTTGACAGTTTGGTTGAGAGCACAAGCAATGTGACAATTAGCAATGCCGGAATATAACTGTTTTAAAACCACTCAATTGATGGGTTTAATTATGCTTTAAACCTGGCCATAGACAGATCCAAATTTTTTCGGTTCAGCATCCATCTATTGGCATGGATCTATCGATCGACTTCAGTACAACCAGCCTGTCTGTTTTTTTATCATGCAATTACTGCCCGCGGCTATACCCGCCAGCAGTGATCATTGTATTCTGACAGCAGGAAAACCTCCCACTGTCTGAATACAATAGCGCAGCAAGAGGGTTGAAGGAAAGAAAACTGCATAATCAATGGCTTGAAGAAGGGATTTCCCCCCACTTTGGAGAGATCCCTCATTCCCTGTTATGTCTCCTGGACAGGAAGCGAAGGGAAATCTGATCTAATCTGACAGGACACAGACAGAAAACAATAAAACCAGATGGGGACCCAACCAGTCCCTACTCTCTCCAAAACGAAAGAAAAACTGTTTTACCTTTACAGACAGATACTAGCACATTATGACAGACTTACGTGCACACGAAGCCCTCCAGCGCAGCACTGTCACGGCTCCCCCGGTGCTTTCATCTTCACCCAGTCTTCCTTCCAGGTTCGCGGGCTCTGGCTGTATGAATGGCTGGGGCTGTGATGACGTCACTCCCACGCATGCGTGCAGAAGCCCCATTGAGGATCTCTAAAGGTACGGTACGGGTATACCGTCCATTCAGAGCACATGCACCAGTGACATTACCAGCTGCATCCCGTGTGAATATCTCCTAACCAGTGCGGGGGTGCTGTAGGACAGAAGATTTTTCACCTTAATGCATAGAATGCATTAAGGTGAAAAACCTCGAGACTTTACAACTCCTTTAGGGCTGCATTCACGTTTTTGAGTGTGTTTTTTTGGGCATTTTTCCCAAGCGTTTTTGTACCGTGTTTTTAAAGCATCTTTGAGATTTGGCGTTTTTTAACCACTTGCCGACCGTCTAACGATGGACGATATACGTCGGCAGAATGGCACGGCTGCGCAAAGCAACGTACAGGTACGTTGCTTTGATTTTGCCGCTGCGCGGGCACGCGCAAGCTCCGTGACCGTGCCCACGGGACCCCATGTCCGCCGGTGTCCCGCAATTGTGTGACGGAGCTGCAGAACGGGGAGATGCCTGTGTAAACAAGGCATTTCCCTGTTCTGCCTTGTGACATGACAGGGATCTACTGCTCCCTGTAATTGGGAGCAGTGATCAATGTCGTGTCACTTGTAGCCCATCCCCCCCACAGTTAGAATCACTCCCAAGGACACACTTAACCCCTTCCCCGCCCCCTACTGGTTAACCCCTTCCCTGCTAGTGTCATTTACACAGTAATCAGTGCATTTTTATAGCACTGATCGCTGTATAAATGACAATGGTCCCAAAATAGTGTCAAAAGTGTCCGATGTGTCCGCCATAATGTCGCAGTCACGATAAATAAAAAAAAATAAAAAAAAATAAAAATCGCAGATTACTAATAAAAAAAAAATTATAATAAAAATGTCATAAAACTATCCCCTATTTTGTAGACGCTATAACTTTTGCGCAAACCAATCAATATACGCTTATTGCGATTTTTTTTACCAAAAATATGTAGAAGAATACATATCCGCCTAAACTGAGGGAAAAAAAATGTTTTTATATATTTTTGGGGGATATTTATTATAGCAAAAAGTAAAAAATATTGCTTTTTTTCAAAATTGTCGCTCTTTTGTTGTTTATAGCGCAAAAAATAAAACTGCAGACGTGGTCAAATACCACCAAAAGAAAGTTCTATTTGTGGGAAAAAAGGACGTCAATTTTGTTTGGGTACAACATCGCACGACCACGCAATTGTCAGTTAAAGCGACGCAGTGCCGAATGGCACAAAGTGCTCTGGTCAGGAAGGGGGCAAATTCTTCTGGGGCTGAAGTAGTTAATTAGCCAAATCTAAATTCGAGAAAAATATCATCTGTTTCATCATTTGTTGCTGTTTTTCAGCTTTTTCATCCACTTTTATTTAAAAAAAAAAATATTTTTATAATTTATTTAAGGAGTTAACCATTAGGGGTTTAAAGGTTATGGTTAGGGGTTTATTTATTATTTATTTTGTTAGGTTAGGGATTAGGGTTAGGGTTTAGAATTAGGGGTTGATATTAGCAGAACATATTTAAAGCGGGGTTCCACCCGCGATTTATTTTATTTTTTTAAAGTCAGCAGCTACAAACACTGTAGCTGCTGACTTTTAATAAGGACACTTACTTGTCCTAGGCGCCCGCGATGTCGGTCCCCCGAGGCCGATCCCTCGATCCTGGCAGGTCCCGGCGCCGCCATCCTTACTAAGGGAAACAGGCAGTGGAGCCTTGCGGCTTCACTGCCTGTTTCCTACTGCGCATGCGCGAGTCTCGCGGCGCTTTGTGAATGGGCAGGTGCTTTCTGGGATACACACAGTTCCCAGAAGGCAGCACGCCCCATTCACCAGAAGACACTGTGAGGAGGATGCAGAAGAAGACCAGCCGCGGACTAGGAAGAGGCAGATTAGGAACATCTGCATAGCAACCGCCTTTTCTGGTAAGTTAAAACATTTTTTTTTTTTCAATTTCTTTTTTTCAATTTTTTTGCAGGATTTTCGTGTATTTTTTTTTTTTTTAGGGTGGAACTCCACTTTAAGTTAGGGGTTGGAGTAATGCCCTGTACACACGCTCGGAATTACCGATGAAAAAAGTCAGATGGGAGCTTTTCATCGGATATTCCGACCGTGTGTATGCCCCATCGGACTTTCTCCATCGGAAATTCCGGACGGACTTAGATAGAGAACATGTTCTCTATTTTTCCGACAGAAAAAATTCCTATCGGAAAATCCGTTCGTCTGTATGCAATTCTGACGCACTAAAAGCCACGCATGCTCAGAATCAAGTCGACGCATGCTCGGAAGCATTGAACTTCATTTTTCCCGGCTCGTCGTAGTGTTGTACGTCACCGCGTTCTTGACGGTCGGAATTTGGTGTGACCGTGTGTATGCAAGCCAAGCTTGAGCGGAATTCAGTCAGAAAAACCATCCGATTTTTTTCCAACGGAAAATCAGACCGTGTGTACGGGGCATTCGGGTTATTTTATATAATTATTTGTGTATTTTATTATTTATTTATTTATTATTTTTTATAAAATGTTTGTATTTAAGCAGAAAAACACTCAAAACCGTGCAACAAAATGCACTAAAAAGCTAAAATCAAGCGTTTCTATGGAACAAAAAAGTGCTTTAAAAAAAACGCACCAATCTGCCCGATTTGAGCTACAAAAAAAGCTTCAGAACTTTTTTGAGCTTCAGGCGCTTGGAGTGGAGTTGTGAACCAACTCCAAAGAGAATAATTGTTTATTTTTTTCTCCTCCAGCGTTTTGGAGCTTCAAGCTACAAACAAAAACCCTGAGGTGTGAATGGGGCCTTAAAGTGGTTGTAAACCCAACCACACAACTTGCACCTACAGGTAAACCTAGATTAAGGATTACCTGTAGGTGCAAGAAATATCTCCGAGACCTACACGGTTAAAGTGGAGCTCCGCCGAAAAAAAAAAATATTAAAAGCCAGCAGCTACAAATACTGCAGCTGCTGACTTTTAATATTAGGACACTTACCTGTCCTGGAGTCCAGCGACGTCCGCAGCAGAGGACGAGCGATTGCTCGTCTCTCAGCTGCCCCACCACCATCCTCGGTGAGGGAACCAGGCAGTGAAGCCTTGCGGCTTCACTGCCTGGTTCCCTACGGCGCATGCGCGAGTCGCGCTGCGCCGTTCTGACTGGTCCTCCTGTGTCCTGGGAGCCGAGTGTCTCCCAGAACACTACGGGAAGTCTGCGGGAAGTGACGTACTTCCCGCAGATTTCCCACAGAGAGGACTCCCGGAAGTGGGTGCAAATACCTGTCTTAGACAGGTATCTGCACCCCCCTCCCCCCTGAAAGGTGTCAATTGTGACACCAGAGGGGGGGAAGGTTTCCGATGAGCGGAAGTTCCACTTTAGGGTGGAGCTCCGCTTTAAGGAGATATTAGCTGAAAACACTGCACCAGACAATGGCGCAGGCGCACTAGCGCTTGCGTGTGACGTCATCGCCGCTCCGGCCAATCACATTCCCGGAGCGGCGATACCCGGAAGACGGTCGGAGGGGACATGGCAGCGGCGGAGGAGGGGGTCGAGGAGCGCTTCGGAGGCTTCGATCTGAGGCAAGTGCCACATAATGAGCTAGTATGCATAGCATACTAGCTCATTATGCCTTTTTCTTGCAGGTGTTATTTTTTATTTTTTTGAAAAGTGGGTTTACAACCATTTTACATGCACTAAATTACAAAATAGATATTAGAGAAAAATGTTTTAACAATTTGTAGCAAAACAGGAAACTTTCATTGCTCTTCTCGAGGCCTGAAACTTTATAGAGCAGATGTTTTCTTCCAATGAGAGGCCCCTTATTCTAGTCCTTAGAGAGGTGAAGGAAAGACACATAGATGAGAAGAATACAGACTTTAGCAGACACAGGTACAGTAAGTAGCAGGTCTGTAGGACATTTACCCCGCCGGTGAGGAATCTGTCACAGGGTGGAGTTGCATAGTCAATTCTCCTAGTTTGGTGAAGGCAGCTCCCGCTGCAGAGAATATCTCCCCGACCTGTGCGGACACAGAAAAGGATACATTGTACAATGAGACTCATGACACCCATTCATAAATATCATCACAAAAATATAGTTCTGTTCCTGCAAATAAAAGAATATTATATTTTTTTTTTCTAGCAGAGGCCCTAGAGAATAAAATGGCAGTTGTTGCAATTTTTTTTATGTCACACGGTATTTGCGCAGCAGTTTTTCAAATGCAATTTATTTTGAAAAAAAAAACACTTTAGTAAATTAAAAAATAAAAACACAATTTTTTTGTAAAATATAAAAGATGATGTTACGCCGAGAAAAGAAAGTATCTCACAAAAGTGAGTACACCCCTCACATTTTATTCTATCTTTTCATGTGACAACACTGAAGAAATGACACTTTGCTAAAATGTAAAGTAGTGAGTGTACAGCTTGTATAACAGTGTAAATTTACTGTCCCCTCAAAATAACTCAACACACAGCTATTAATGTCTAAACCGCTGGCAACAAAAGGGAGTACACTCCTTCTAGACTGTAAGCTCTAACGAGCCGGTCCCCTGATCCCTCTGTATTGAATTGTACTGTCTTCCCTGATGTTGTAAAGCGCTGCGCAAACTGTTGGCGCCATATAAATCCTGTATAATAATAATAATAATAATAATAATAATAATAAGTGAAAATGTCCAAATTGGGGTCAATTAGCCATTTTCCCTCCCCGGTGTCATTTGTTTTCTTTTAATTCATTAAAGTGTATTATTTACAAAAAAATGTGTTTGAGAAACTTCTGCGCAAATACCGTTTGTAATAAAAATTTGTAATAATCGGCAATTTATTCTCTAGGGTCTCTGCTAAAAAAAATATATATATAATGTTTGGGGGTTCTAAGTAATTTTCTAGCAAAAAATCCTGGATTTCAGCTGGTAAAATAAACAGTTCCAGAAAAGGCCTGGTCAGCAAGTGGTTAAGGCTGCTTTTAAACTGAGGCGGTTTTTAGGCGTTTTAGCACTAGAAATCGCCTCTAACGCCTGAAAACCACCTCCCCATTCATTTCAGGCTCCGTTCACATCTCTGCGTATGTGGGGGGTTTACAATTGCGGTAAAAAACGTGCAAAAAGAATCGCGGGACACCCGTCGCCCAAAGGAAGCTCCTGTATTTATTTTGGGCGTTTTTACCGTAATTGTCGCCCAATGAATTGCGGGAAAATCGTGGCGTGTTTGGGGGTGCTATCAAAATCAACGTGCAACACACCGGGAACGCACGGGCGTTAACACGTTGATTTTGATAGCACCCCAAACACGACGCGATTTTCCCACAATTTGTCGGGTGACAATCACGGTAAAAACGCACAAACAGAATGCCGCTATTGCAAATGGCGTGCAGAATTGTGGCGTTTCCGCCCGCAATTTGGAATGTGGAGATGTGAACGGAGCCTCAGAGCCGGTTCACAGCACAAAAATGCACTCCAGATCCGTTAATGCATGCGTGTTTTTAACGCATTTTTGATGGGTTCCGGTGTTTTTGGTGCGTTTTCGAATGCATTCCAGGTGCTTTTCTTATTTTTTTCCTTTTTTTCCCCCCACTATACCTGGGTCCAGTGCGTTTTTGATGCGTTTTTACTGCGTTCCAGTACAGTCCGGTGCAGGAAAAAGGCAGCATGTTCTACTTTTTTTTTTCCTGGAACTGACTGCACTGTGTAAACTATGCCATTGGAAACCATATAATCTACTTTCCATGCATTTTCGATGCAGTACAAAAACGCAGTTGGCCTGCATGGGGTGTGACCCGGCAATCACTGTGACTTTTCACACTGGGGCGGTGCACTTGCAGAATGTTCTGAAAAGTCCTGCAAGCAGCATCTTTGGGGCGGTTTGGGAGAGCGCTGTAAACACCGCTTCCAAAACGCCCCTGACCATTAAGGATGAGCTCCGGCGTGTTCGCATTGAACACGTGCAGAGCCCGCCAGGAAGTCGGCACTGCGCTGCGATAATCACAGGCAGGGAGACATTTCCTGATCTCTGCAGCCGAGCATCGGGACAATGTCTCCCTGCCAGTGATTAGCGCAGCGCGGTGCCGACTTCCTGGCGGGCTCTGCACGTGTTCAATGCTAACACGCCGGAGCTCATCCCTACTGACCATTGAAATGAATGGGCAGCGCTGCCGAATCGCCTGAAAATCGCTTCGGCAGCGCCGCAACACGGGCGCTTTTTTTGGCTGCTTACGGGGGTTAAAAGCGCCACAAAAAAAAACGGTTTTACCGCTTTACCGCTAACACTGAGCGGCTACAAGTAAATAGTGCTGCGTTTATGGTGCGCTACCATCGATTATAATGGAAGGTGATTTTTTTTTCAAACAGGCATAATGATCAATATCACATCTTTAATAATCATAATAAAAAATAATAATAATAATAATTCCAACGAGCATTGAAAAACAAAGCAGTAGCTTCTACATAGATCTACACTAATAATCATGTCATAGAACACTAGAATATTGATAACACTGTAGCTGGCCCTGGCCACTGTAGCAGAAGGCTGACTCTGCATGCTGGGATTTGTAGTTTACTACATGGACTAGCAACCACCCAGCAATTGGTACTTAACTACAAATCCCAGGATGCACCACATGACTCCTCCCCTCCAATCACAGACCGGCTAGGCCTCCCGCTCACCTTGGTAGACGCTGACGTCATGGCGCCTGGGGCGGGGAGAGCTGGTATACCAGAAACAAGCCGAGACGTTCTGCGTTCCCCGGCCGTGCAGCTGACTGTGAGGCGACCCGACACCGCCGAGCCAGACGCCTTTTCCCTCTAGCTAATTCGCCGCCCGTACAACCGAGCCTCGGGCTGCTATTGGTTCCTTCCGCTGACGATCGAAAGCACGGTGGTTCCCGCCTACAGCTGAGGCGCGCGGCTATTGGCTTACGTCATTGTCTATTACCTACCCTCATTCGCAGGTTCCCCCCTCCCTCTCTGTGTTCCTATTGGTCGGCGGCTCGCTTGTTGATTGGCTGAGCTGCACAATAAGATTACAGAAACTGAGAGAGAATGACCAATGGCAACCAATCAGCTTCTACTGTTGTAGTTCATAGAAAGGACCCGGAGCTAGTTGCTATGGGCAACAAAGAAGGTTTATTAGCTATGTCTGTACACATAAGGCTTTATAATTGGGTCACCTGAACTTCCCATTTCTCATACATGGACTTCACTCCTTGTTATAGACACCACTCCCATCTACTGCTGTGCGGGGAGCACTACTAGAGTTGCCACCTCATCCCTTTAAACCCGAACACATATGAATTACACAGGTTCTGTGGCTGATTAAGGTGGTAATTAAACTCACTTTCTGCCTTATCTGCATTAAATTAGCCTCAGGACCTGTGTGTAATTCAGATGTGTTCGGGTTTAAAGGGATGAGGTGGCAACTCTAACTACGACCAGTGTCACCCACCATCACCCACTGTGACGTTCCTTCCACACACGCTGGAATCAGCATTCCATCTTTCCCGGGGAATAAAACGGTGGGTGTTGCAATTGTTTATGGCACACAATATTTGTGCGGCTGTTTATCAAACACAAGTTTTCAGGAAAAATGTACACCAATGCATTTTAGTGCACACAAACACAATGTAATCCCCAATTATGTGATCAAATATAAAACACGGGGTTGTGTCGAGTAAATAGATACCAAACATGCCACGATTTAAAATTGCACACGTATGTTAGTATCCAGTCACGTTCTATACATTCAGGAAAGAATACAGATCTTTTTTAACCACTTGCCTCCCAGACACTTTTACCCCCTTCCTGCCCAGGCCAATTTTCAGCTTTCTGCACTGTCGCACTTTGAATGACAATTGCGCGGTCATGTTACACTGTACCCATGTGACATTTTTATCATTTTTTTCACACAAATAGAGATTTCTTTTGGTGTTATTTAAATAACCACAGTTTTTTTTATTTTTTGCTAAATAAACAAACAAAAGACCAAAAATCTTGAAAAACAAACATTTTTTCATAGTTTGTTATAAAATTTTGGAAACACGTAATTTTTTCCTTCAATGGTGGGCACTGATGAGGCGGCACTGGTGGGCACTGATCAGGAAGTCATGATGAGGCGGCACTGATCAGGAGGCATTGATTAAGCGGCACTGGTGGGCACTGATCAGGAAGCATTGATGAGGCGGCACTGGTGGGCACTGATCAGGAAGCATTGATGAGGCGGCACTGGTGGGCACTGATCAGGAAGCCTTGATGAGGCGGCATTGATCAGGAAGTACTGATGAGGCGGCACTGGTGGGCACTGATCAGGAAGCATTGATGAGGCGGCACTGATCAGGAGGCATTATTGAGGCGGCACTGAGCAGGAGGCAAGGATTAAGGGGCACTGGTGGGCACTGATCAGGAAGCCTTAATGAGGCGGCACTGATCAGGAAGCACTGATGAGGCGGCAATGGTGGGCACTGATCAGGGAGCATTGAAGAGGTGGCACTAGTGGGCAATGATCAGGAATCATTGATGGGCACTGATCAGGAGGCATTGATGAGGCGGCACTGATCAGGAAGCATTGATGAGGCGGTACTGGTGGGCACTGATCAGGAAGCATTGATAAGGTGGCACTGGTGGGCACTGATTAGGAAGCATTGATGGGCACTGATCAGGAGGCATTGCTGAGGTGCACTGGTGGGCACTGATCAGGAAGCATTGATGAGTCGGCACTGATGAGGAAGCATTGATGAGGTGGCATTGGTGAGCACAAATCAGCAAGCATTGATGAGGTGGCACTGGTGGGCACTGATCAGGAGGCAATAATGAGGCTGAACTGATAGGCGGCACTGATGATGAGGAACTGATTGGCAGCACTGATGGCCACTGACAGGTGGCACTGGTGGGCACTGATTAGCAGTACTGGTGGGCACTGATTAGCAGCACTAGCACTGGTGGGCAAATGTTGGGAACAATGTTCCTTTTTACATAGAATTTTTATTTATTTTTACTAGTAATGGCAGCGATCAGCGATATTGCAGCGGGACTGTGATATTGTGGCGGACAAATCGAACACCTAGCTGACACTTTTTGGGGACCAGTGACACCTATACAGTGATAAGTGCTAAAAATATAGACTAAAACAAATAAATACTCGCGCTAGGTGTCAAATCGTGAAAAATAAAATAAAAAAGACCTGCATCTGCTGTCCACCAAGTGATAAATCACTCCAAATGACAATGTAAATAATACAGCGCTTGCAGTTTACAATATTATATAAATCATTTCTGTGACAAAAATTGCAAAACAGTCCCTTATAAAGTGCTCCAGAAAGGTTTAAAAGTCGCTGAAGTGCTTGATGTAAGCATGCTGTGCCGTGTGCCACACTCCCCTCTCGTATCCCTAAAAATGGACCCTCAGCTTTGCAGTATGGGGGTCAAACACGCTTGTTTCTGGTGTTGAAAAGATGGGCCTCTGGATCTCCTTGGTAAGATCTCCAAATAAAGGTCTTTGGGGTAGCTAAGATATCCACCAGGCTCAACAAAACAAAATGAAGCACATAGTGAAGTACTGTAAAAATTGATTTATCTGCGCAATCATGAGCGACACTTACAAGATTCCAGATAAAAACGAGCCTAGGACAAACGTGAGGCTCTTCCGGGTTTGCGCGGCTTGGCATTCGTTCCATGGAGGGCAGAAGTGGTGTCGTTGGTTAGGAAACCTGGAAATGCGTTGAACGCGTTTCGCCCCTCCTCCAGAGCGTCATTAAGGACATCACTTCCGGTTTCTGAATGATCAAATTTATATCGGAGGAGAGAGAACCTCCTCCCTCATTAACCAATAGAGTGATGACAAATGTGTAAAGCGCTGTATTGTGTAGATTGTCATTTAAAAATATGCACTGTCACTGTACTAAAGACACTGGCTGGGAAGGGGTTAAATATCAGAGGCGATCAAAGATTTAACTGTGTGCTCAGGTTGTGCTTGTGTACTGTGGGGGAGGTGCTTGTACTGTGGGAAGGCAGAGATCAGTGTTCCTGCTGTGCAGAAACACAGGATCACTACCTTCCCTTCTCACAGAACAGCGATCTGCCTTGTTTACATAGACAGACTGCTGTTCTGCTTGTGTCCCCCA
This sequence comes from Rana muscosa, assembly GCA_029206835.1. NCBI lineage: Eukaryota > Metazoa > Chordata > Amphibia > Anura > Ranidae > Rana > Rana muscosa. The sequence goes on along the minus strand of CM055118.1, from coordinate 323,632,312 downwards.
AACGATCGGTGGGTCCCTGCGGATATCGAGTCCGCCGAACCCACTGATTAGCTCCCGCTGTGTCCAAGCACAGCAGGAGGGGGTCGCCCATGGACCCGGAAGTGCAGGATCACGTACTAGGTACATGATCCTGCCCAGGAGAGCCACCTTGCCACTGTATATATACAGTATATGGTTGGCAAGCTGTTAATACAAGAAAGGGTTTTGCCCACTTTGGAAACCTGAGCTTGGCATTGCCTGCTATTATTAAACCGTATTAAAGCCCAACTCCAGACAAAAAAAGATTTCCCCTGCAGTGGGGCTGTGCCCGCACTACACAGGTTAACTGCTCACTTTGTCCAGGGGAGAGGAGAAAGCTGTATACTCAACCGATCCTCCACTCCATTGGCAAACAGCGCTCCCCCCCCCCCCCCCACGATCCAATGCTGTACTGTTCCCGGCGTCCTCACATCCAGAGCCCCCCCCCCCCCCCCCCACGATCCAATGCTGTACTGTTCCCGGCGTCCTCACATCCAGAGCAGGTCTATGGACTTGATGATGTCAGGAATAGTCCACTGCATTAGACCACAGGGGGGGGGGGCAGGAGCCACAAGGACCAGTCTTGTGTGAGGAGGATTAGGTAAGTGTATCTCCAATCCCCTAGACATGAATGAGCAGTTAACCTGTGCAGTGCAGGCACAGCTTGAGCCACGCCCTGCTCCCTACTCACTGGCTGCGATTGACAGCAGCAGGAGCCAATGTCTCTAAGCCTATGAGGGAGGAAGAGAGCCGCTGCTCTCATGCACAATGCTGGATCGAGATGGGGCTCAGGTAAGTATAAGGGAGGCTGGGGGAGCAGCACACAGAAGGTTTTTTACCTTCATGCGTAAAAAACCTTCAGCCTTTAGAACCACTTTAATAATAGCGGGAAGATGCGGTTGGAAGCTCTTGGGTATAGGTGGTGGCGGGATCCATCGGTGCTCAAGCTAAAATTCGAACTGCAATTGAGAAAAACTTGCCCTGCAACGTTCCTGATCAGGATACTTTATCTGCTCCCTTCTTTGATGGCGACCTCTGCTGGATTAAAACGGTATTTTCTTTAACCACATCTCTACTGGGCACTTCCTGCCCAAGCCATTTTTCAGCTTTCAGCGCTGTCACACTTTGAATGACAATTGCGCGGTCGTGCGACCCTGTACCCAAACAAAATTTGCGTCCTTTTTTTCCCACAAATAGAGCTTTCTTTTGGTGGTATTTGATCACCTCTGCGGTTTTTATTTTTTGTGGTATAAACAAAAGAAGAGCGACAATTTTGAAAAAAACACAATATTTTTTACTTTTAGATTTAATAAATATCCCAATTTTTTTTTTTTTAGACATTTTTTTCCTCAGTTTAGGCTGATACGTATTCTTCTACATATTTTTGGTAAAAAAAAAATCGCAATAAGCGTATAGTGATTGGTTTGCGCAAAAGTTATAGCGTCTACAAAATAGGGGATAGATTTATTGCATTTTTATTTTTTTACTAGTAATGGCGGCGATCTGCGATTTTTATTGTGACCGTGACATTGCGACAGACATATCGGACACTTTTGGGACCATTCACATTTATATAGCGATTAGTGCTATAAAACTGCACTGATTACTGTGTAATTGTGAATGGCAGGGAAGGGGTTAACACTAGGGGGCGCTGAAGGGGTTAATTATGTTCCCTAAGGCAGTGTTTCTCAACTCCAGTCCTCAAAGCGCCCCAACAGGTCATGTTTTCAGGCTTTCTATTATTTTGCACAGGTTATTTGATCAGTTTAACTGCTTTAGTAATTCCCACAGCTGTTTCATCCGAGGGAAATCCTGAAAACATGACCTGTTGGGGCGCCTTGAGGACTGGAGTTGAGAAACACTGCCCTAGGGAGTGATTCTAACTGTAGGGGGAGGGGACTCACAAGAGGAGGAGACCGATCTGTGTTCCTCTGTACTGGGAACACACATCAGTCTCCTCACCTCTGACATGACGTGGATGTGTGTGTTTACACACACAGATCCACGGTCCTGCCGTGATCACGGGCAAGCGCGGGTGCCCGGCGGCCTTTGCGGCCGCCGGGCACCTACATCGGGTCCCGAGCGATGCCGTGGGCGCCCCCTAGACGGCCGGGAAGCCCAGGACGTCATATGATGTCCACCCAGGATCTGTGGACATCATTTGACTATGGGCGGGTAGGGAAGTGGTTAAAGGAAGAGTTAGAACCTCCGCCAGGTTTTTATTAGGGAGAATCACCCTCTGTATTTTTCCTGATGACCTTTGTCAAAGAGACAGAAAGTGACCGAAAATCCAAAATGTTACATTTGTCACTAAAATGGGTAAAGAGGAGAAATCTTCTCTCACTTCCTGTTGTATATTTGGGATAAGGAGGTAAAATAAATTTCCCCATCAGGACTAGGGATGAGCTTCGAGTTCGAGTCGAACTCATGTTCGACTCGAACATTGCCTGTTCGCCCGTTCGCCGAACAGCGAACAAATTGGGGTGTTTGCGGCAAATTCGAAAAATCTATGGGAGAAATCTAAAGTGTTAATTATAAAGGCTTATATGCAAGTTATTGTCCTAAAAAGGGTTTGGGGACCCGGGTCCTGCCCCAGGGGACATGTATCAATGCAAAAAGAAGTTTTAAAAACGGCCGTTTTTTCGGGAGCAGTGATTTTAATAATGCTTAAAATGAAAAAATAAAAGTGAAATATTCCTTTAAATTTCGTACCTGGGGGGTGTGTATGATATGCCTGTGAAGTGGCGCATGTTTCCCGTGCTTAGAACTGTCCCTGCAAAAAATGTCATTTCTGAAGGAAAAAAAGTAATTTAAAACTGACTCGCGGCTATTAATGAATTGTCGGCTCCCGGCAATACATACAAAAGTCATTGATAAAAAAAAAAAAAAAAGCGTGGGGGTTCCCCAGAATTCCATTACCAGGCCCTTCAGGTCTGGAATGGATATTAAGGGAAACCCCGCCACAAATTTAAAAAAAAATTGACGTGGGGTTCCCCCAAATATCCATTCCAGGCCCTTCAGATCTGGCATGGATTTTAAGGGGAACTCCACCCCAAATTTTAAAAAAAATGGCGTGGAGTCCCCCTAAAAATCCATACCAGACCCCTTATCCGAGCACGCAACCTGGCCGGCCGCAGGGGAAAAGGGGGGGACGAGAGAGCGGCCCCCCCTCCCTCCTGAACCGTACCAGGCCACATGCCCTCAACATGGGGAGGATGTCCCCATGTTGATGGGGACAAGGGCCTCATCCCCACAACCCTTGCCCGGTGGTTGTGGGGGTCTGCGGGCGGGGGGCTTATCGGAATCTGGAAGACCCCTTTAACCACTTAACGACTGCTCACTGTATATATACGTCGGCAGAATGGCACCGACAGGCACAATCACGTAGAGCATACGTTCGCCGCATGTTTTTATAGCGTCAGGTACCCCAATATATTATCTAATAAAGGTTTAACCCCCTTGATCGCCCCCCAGGTAACCCTTTCACCCCCTATCACCACTGTCGCTAAGCGATCGTTTTTCTAAACGCTGTCTTAGTGTCGGTGATGCAGATCGGTAGCCAGTAATTTTTTTTAGGTTCGCCGCAGGTTTTTATATAGCGTCAGGTACCCCCATATATTACCTAATAAAGGTTTTAACCCCCTGATTGCCCCTAGTTAACCCTTTCACCAGTGATCATCATATAAGTGTTACGGGTGACGCTGGTTAGTTAGTTTGCTTTTTATAGTGTCAGGGCACCCGCCGTATATAACCCAACAAAGGTTTAACCCCCTGATCGCCCGGCGGGTGATATCAATTAGGTTTTAGCTTCAGAGAGGGTCTGCGTCGCCCCAGGCAGTGTTAGGTTAGTGCCAGTAACGCTAACACCCACGCGTGAAGCATACACCTCCCTTAGTGGTATAGTATCTGATCAGATCTATACTAGCGTCCCCAGCAGTTTAGGGTTCTCAAAAACGCACTGTTAGTGGGATCAGCCCAGATAACTGCTAGCACCTGCGTTTTGCCCCTCCGTCCAGCCCAGGCCACCCAAGTGCAGTATCGATCGATCACTGTCACTTACAAAACACAACACACATAACTGCAGCGTTCGCAGAGACAGGCCTGATCCCTGCGACTCCAGTGCTGTAGGAGGTGATTTCACCACCACAGTTAAAAAAAAAAAGCAAATATGCCGAAGCATTGGGGCAGCAGGGGCGGAGGAGCAATTTTGCTCCTAATGCCGCGTACATACGGTCGAAATTCCGACGGAGGCTTGCCCGTGGAAAAGTCCGACCATGTGTGTGCGGCATAACTTTTTTGCGGGAGGATGCCCCCATGCTTCGGCATATATAAATGGTGCATGTATGCCCATCATTAGAAGTGGGTGGATGAAGGGAGGTATTCTAATGGTGGGCATACCCACCGATCAATCTCTTTTTTTCGTTCAGCCAACAGGCTGCATGAAAAAAAAGATTACAATACATGTCCCCAACAAGGACCAGCAACGTACTGGTATGTTGCTGGACTTTGAATGTTTATACCAGAATGATGCCTGCGGGTTTAGGTATCATCTTGGTATCATTCTTTTCAGCCAGCAGCCGGCTTTCATGTAAAAGCAATCCTAGCGGCTAATTAGCCTCTGGACTGCTTTTACAAGCAGTGGGAGGGAATGCCCCCCCCCCCCCGGATATAAAAAGCGCCATTGGGAAAGCATTTTATCACACCGATCTTGGTGTGGTCAGATGCTTTGAGGGCAGAGGAAAAATCTAGGGTCTGGAAGACCCCAGTTTTTTCAAAAAAAGAGTACCTGTCACTACCTATTGCTATCATAGGGGATATTTACATTCCCTGAGATAACAATAAAAATGATAAAAAAAAAATACTTGGAAGGAACAATTTAAAAATAAAATAAAAAAGCAAAATTAATAATAAAAAAAAATAAAATAAAAAAGCACCCCTGTCCTGCCCTGCTCTTGCCCAATGGCGAACGCAAGCGTCGGTCTGGCGTCATATGTAAACAGCAATTGCACCACGCATGTGAGGTATCACCGCAAAGGTCAGATCGAGGGCAGTAATTTGAGCATGTAGACCTTCTCTGTAAATCTAACGGGGTAACCTGTAAAGGCTTTTAAAGGCTTTTAAAAATGTATGTAGTTTGTCGCCAATGCGCGTTTGTGCGAAATTTTAAAGCATGTCGTATTTGGTATCTATGTACTCGGCCTAAGATCATCTTTTTTATTTCATCAAACATTTGGGCAATATAGTGTGTTTTAGTGCATTAAAATTTAAAAAAGTGTATTTTTTAACCCAAAAAATGCGTTTGAAAAATCGCTGCGCAAATACTGTGTAGAAAAAAAAAATGCAACATCCACCATTTTAATCTGTAGGGCCTTTGCTTTAAAAATATATATAATGTTTGGGGGTTCAACATAATTTTCTTGCAAAAAAAAAAATGTTTTCATGTAAACAAAAAGTGTCAAAAAGGGCTTTGTCTTCAAGTGGTTAGAAGAGTGGATGTAAGCTTCCTAATGTTGTGTATAAAATGCCAGAACAGTTCAAAACCCCCCCAAATGACCCCATTTTGGAAAGTAGACACCCCAAGCTATATACTGAGAGGCATGTCGAGTCCATGGAATATTTTATATGTTGACACAAGTTGCGGAAAAACGACAATTTTTTTTTTTTGCACAAAGTTGTCACTAAATGATATATTGCTCAAACATGCCATGGGCATATGTGGAATTACACCCCAAAATACATTCTGTTGCTTCTCCTGAGTACGGGGATACCACATGTGTGAGACTTTTAGGGAGCCTAGCCATGTACGGGACCCCAAAAACCAAGCACCGCCTTCAGGCTTTCTAAGGGTGTAAATTTTTGATTTCACTTCTCACTGCCTATCACAGTTTCGGAGGCCATGGAATGCCCAGATGGCACAAAACCCCCCAAATGACCCCATTTTGGAAAGTAGACACCCCAAGCTATTTGCTGAGAGGTATGGTGAGTATTTTGCAGATCTCGCTTTTTGTCACAAAGTTTTGAAAATTGAAAATAAATAAATATATATATATATATTTTCTTTCTTCATTTTCAAAAACAAATGAGAGCTGTAAAATACTCGCCATTCCTCTCAGCAAATAGCTTGGGGTGTCTACTTTCCAAAATGGGGTCATTTGGGGGGGTTTTGTGCTATTTTGGCATTTTATGGCCTTCAAAACTGTGATAGGTAGTGAGGAGTGAAATCAAAAATTTGTGCCTAGAAATCCTGAAGGCGGTGCTTGGTTTTCGGGGTCCCGTACGCGGCTAGGCTCCTAAAAAGTCCCACACATGTGGTATTCCCGTACTCAGGAGAAGCAGAAAAATTTATTTTGGGGTGTAATTCCACATATAACCATGGCATGTGTGAGCAATATATCATTTAGTGACAACTTTTTGTAATTTTTTTTATTTTTATTTGTCATTATTCAATCACTTGGGACAAAAAAAATATATATTCAATGGGCTCAACAGGCCTCTCAGCAATTTCCTTGGGGTGTCTACTTTCTAAAATGGGGTCATTTGTGGGGGTTTTGTGCTATTTTGGCATTTTATGGCCGTCGAAACTGTGATAGGTAGTGAGTAGTGATGAGCCGAACACCCCCGGGTTCGGTTCGCACCAGAACCCGCGAACGGACCGAAAGTTCGTACGAACATTAGAACCCTATTAAATACAATGGATGCGAACGTTCGAATTATAAAGTGCTAATTATAACAACTATTATGCATGTTATTGTCCTAAAAAGGGTTTGGGAACCCGGGTTGTGCACCAGGGGACATGTATCAATGCAAAAAGAAGTTTTAAAAACGGTCGTTTTTCGGGAGCAGTCATTTTAATGATGCATAAAGTGAAAAAAAAAAAGTCAAATATTCCTTTAAATATCGTACCTGGGGGGTGTCTGAAGTATGCCTGTGAAGTGCCACGTGTTTCCCGTGTTTAGAACTGTCCCTGCACAAAATGACACTTCTAAAGGAAAAAAAAGCCATTTAAAACTGCTTGCGGCTTTAATGTAATGTCTGGTCCCGGTAATATGGATGAAAATCTTTAAGAAAAATGGCATAGCTACCCCATGACCCCCCCCCCCCCCACCCCAGCCCATTACCAGCCCCTTTGGGTCTTGTATGGATATTAAGGGGAACCCCGCACATAAAATAAAAAAGGCCCTATATACTCTGAACAGCCGTATACAGGCGGTGCATACAAGACAGGGACTGTAGGTTTGTTCTTATGTAGAATCTGTTTGTAATTTTGAACAGGTACATTGTTGAAGTGTAGCTCCAGCCCAAAAATCTATTTTTAAACTTTTTGGAAAACATAGGTAAGGGTTATCACCCCTGTAATATTTGTTTTGCTGTCTGTGCCCCTGTTCAGAACATTTCACCTCACTTTCTGTCCCAATGACAACTGTTTTTGAAATGTGGTGTTTTTCTTGAAACAAGGATTGCTGATAAAGCATCAGTACAGAGGAGACACCTTTCTCCCATATTAATTCTTACAGGAGAGAATTTTCCTTCCAAGGGGTAGATTTCCTCTCACTTCCTGTTGTCTTCTTGCGTTTGCAAGTAGGAGTCGTTTGTAAGTTGGATGTTTGAAAGTAGGGACCTGCCGTATATACTCTGCAGAAATAGGCCCCTTAGTTGTTGGTGTTGGCACAACACTGTAAGCACTCACAGTTACTCTTGGTTGGTGCTGGAACGCCCTGCTGTCAACTATTATATCAGGAATTGTAATTACATATAATTGTTGAACAGTGGTAGTAAAAATTGGGCCTTTGATGGTGGTGCTGGTGCCACAACACTGTAAGCCCTGACAGTTACTCTTGGTGGGTGCAGCAATGGGCCCTGCTGTGAATTATTAGATCAAGAATTGTAATTGCATGCCCCTGTTGAACAGGGGCTGAAAAATTGGGCCTTTCGTGGTGGTGGTGGTGGTGGCGTTGCCACAACACTGTAAGCCCTCAGAGTTACTCTTGGTGGGTGCAGCAATGGGCCCTGCTGTGAATTATTAGATCAAGAATTGTAATTACATGCCCCTTTTGAACAGGGGCTGAAAAATTGGGCCTTTCGTGGTGGTGGTGGTGGTGGCGTTGCCACAACACTGTAAGCCCTCAGAGTTACTCTTGGTGGGTGCAGCAATGGGCCCTGCTGTGAATTATTAGATCAAGAATTGTAATTGCATGCCCCTGTTGAACAGGGGCTGAAAAATTGGGCCTTAGGCACTGGTGGCACAACACTACAACCCCTCACAGATACTGTACTTGGAGCACAGCAATGAGCCCTGTTGCAAAGTATTGCTTCAAAAATTGTAATGACACGCCCCTGTTAAACAGGGGCTGAAAAATTGGGCCTTAGGCACTGGTGCCACAACACTCCAACCCCTCACAGATACTGTACTTGGAGCACAGCAATGAGCCCTATGGCAAATTATTGCTAAAAAAATTGTAATTACACGCCCCTGTAAAACAGGGGCTGAAAAATTGGGCCTTAGCCACTGGTGGCGGCACCCATAAACAAAAATGATCTTCCAAGCTATCATCATCAATCGTATCATTGAGGACTCGGAGGAGGAGGATAGCCAGTCAACATAACAGCACAGGCACTAAGCATCAGCATCAGTCTTGAAGGGATGTGACATGTTAAAATCAATTAGTCTGTTATATCAGCATCAGGTGTGTGGTAGCTGGTGGTGATCCAAGACTGGTTCATCTTGATGAAAGTCAGTCGATCAACCGAGTCGGTGGACAGGCGCACCCTGTGATCCGTGACAAATCCTCCAGCAGCACTGAATGTGCGTTCCGAAAGAACGCTGGATGCAGGACAGGCCAGTAGCTCAATTGCATACTGTGCAAGCTCTGGCCAGTGATCCATCCTCAAGACCCAGTAAGCCAGAGGATTTTCGGTGGGGAAGGTGTCCAAGTCTGACCTTGCCCCTAGATATTCCTGCACCATGTTTATCAGACGCTGGCGATGGTTGCTGGAACCGATCATACTTTGGGGCTGCGGACTAAAGAATTGTCTGAACGCATCGGTCAGACGGCCACCTTCCCCACCGCTCCTTCTTTGACTGGCCGAAGCCTCAGCAACTCGTTGTCCAGGACCAGGAGTTTGTAACCTCCCAGTCTCTGGGAACGCGTTGCACAGACCTTTCTGCAAGGCCTCCCGGAGTTGTCTCATCCTCTGCTCCCTCTGCGACGGTAACATAAGGTCCGCAACCTTACCCTTGTACCGTGGATCAAGGAGAGTGGCCAGCCAGTAATGGTCCCTCTCCTTGATCCGAAGAATACGAGGATCCTTCCGCAGACTTTGCAGGATCAGGGAGGCCATGCAGCGTAGGTTTGCTGAGGCATTCGCTCCGGAGTCCTCTGGGTCACTAAGGACGACATGATCCGCAGCCACCTCCTCCCAGCCACGTACAAGTCCACTGGTTTCTTGGGACTGTAAATCATCCCTAAAAGACTGCTGCTGATGATGCTGAGTGCCAGCCTCCACCTCCATGCTGACACAATCCTCCTCCTCCTCCTCCTCCTCCTCCTCCTCTTCCTGTGCGATGGGTGGGACAGAAGGAACACTGTCTGGGTAAAGGGGGCCTTGAGAGGCAAGGAAGTCCTCCTCTTCCTGCCTCTGTTCTGCCTCAAGTGCCCTGTCCATTATTCCACGCAGCGTGTGCTCCAACAGGTGGACAAGAGGTACAGTGTCACTGATGCATGCACTGTCACTGCTCACCATCCTCGTGGCCTCCTCAAATGGTGCCAGGACAGTGCATGCATCCCTGATCATGCCCCACTGGCGTGGAGAAAAAAAACCAAGCTCCCCTGACCCTGTCCTGGTGCCGTAGTCGCACAGGTACTCATTGATGGCCCTCTGCTGCGTGTGCAGCCGCTGCAGCATGGCCAACGTTGAGTTCCACCTGGTGGGCATGTCACATATAAGGCGGTTCTTGGGCAGGTTCAACTCCTTTTGCAGCTCAGCCAGGCGAGCACTGGCATTATAAGATCTGCGGAAATGCACACAGACTTTCCTGGCCTGCCTCAGGACATCCTGTAAGCCCGGGTACCTGCCCAAGAACCGCTGCACCACCAGGTTAAGGACGTGAGCCACACAGGGCACATGGGTCAGTTGTCCCTGTCGGAGGGCGGAGAGGAGGTTGGTGCCATTGTCGCAAACCACCATTCCTGGCTTAAGCTGGCGTGGCGTCAATCACCTCTCGGCCTGGCCCTGCAGAGCAGACAGGACCTCTGCCCCAGTGTGGCTTCTGTCCCCCAAACACACCAGCGCAAGCACGGCATGGCATCTTTTTGCCTGCGTGCTTGCGTAGCCCCTTGAACGCCTACGGAGCACCGCTGGTTCCGAGGACAAACCACAGGAAGAGGCCATGGAGGAAGAAGAAGAGGAGGGGGTGGAGGAGAGAGGTGTGTCACAACCAGTAGTAGCATTTTGGAGGCGTGGCGGTGGAACAACCTCCAACACTACTGCACCTTGTCCTGCATCCTTCCCAGCTGCCAAAAGAGTGACCCAATGGGCCGTGAAAGAAAGGTAACGTCCCTGTCCATGCCTGCTGGACCATGAGTCAGCGGTAATATGCACCTTACCGCTGACCGCCCTGTCCAGCGAGGCCAAGACATTGCCTTCCACATGCCGGTAGAGAGCCCGAATAGCCTTCCGTGAGAAAAAGTGGCGTTTGGGAACCTGCCACTGAGGAACCGCACATTGCACAAACTCACGGAAGGGGGCCGAGTCTACCAACTGAAAAGGCAGCAGTTGAAGCGCTAGCAATTTAGCCAAGCTAGCATTCAACCGCTGGGCATGTGGATGGCTGGGAGTGAACTTCTTTTGACGGTCCAGCAGCTGGGGCAGGGAAATTTGCCTGCTAGAATCGGACGTCGGTGTACTGCTAGCAGAGTGGCCGCAAGTACTTGGCTGTGACACACCTAATTCTACACCTTCATTCCTCTCAGTGCATGTTTCAGAGAGGACTGAAGTTATAGTGGGGTTGGAGATCCCAGCTGATGCGGTGCAAGGAGAGGTCCGCTTTGTTCTTTGGTGTGGGTCTTTGAGGTAGGCTTGCCAACGAGCTGCATGGCAGGTCAACATATGTCTGGTCAGGCATGTGGTACCCAAGCGGCTGATGTTTTGGCCACGCGATATACGCTTGAGACATATGTTGCAAACAGCAGCTGTGCGATCTGATGCACTAGCCTCAAAAAAGGCCCACACCAAAGAACTTTTTGAATGACGGGCAGAGGCAGCGCCCTGCACAGGCGGAGCTCTGCGGTGTGATTCCGTCGGTGTACTGCCCTTACGCTGGCCACCAAAGGGCATCCTGCCTCGTTGGAGATGTGCCTCCTCCTCATCCTCCTCCTCCTCCTCTCTCCTATTAGGCACCCACGTGGAGTCAGTGACCTCATCATCCCCTCCCTCCTCATCACTGGAGCCAATCTGGCAGTATGCTGCAGCTGCTGGAACATGACTGCCAGATTGGTGTCCTTCTTGAGCATCCCCTCTGTCTGCTCTCACGCTACTGCCTTCCTCTAGCTGGGTATCATCATCAGACCCTTCGAAACGCTGGGCATCCTCCTGGAGCATGTACCCAACACTGTGCTCAAACAGTTCGGGGGACTCCTCAGGAGGAGGACATGGTGGGTCTAGGGAAGGAGTGACTGATGATGAGTCTGACATTGATACCAGGGAAGAGGACGCTTTGGCAGCTGCTTTTCCAGTACCCTGAGCCTGGGTGAGAGAGGATGAGGAGGAGGAGGAGGGCTTGGTCATCCACTCTACCAAGTCTTCGGCATGATGTGGCTCAACATGTCCAGCTGCCGAAAAGAAGGACAAGCGTGTCCCATGGCCATGTGCTGATGACAATGCACCGCGTCCACGACCAGCACTGTTGCCCCCAGACACAGAGCCTGCTTGCCCTCTTTTATTGCCTCCTGACTGTCTGCCTCTCCTTGTTTGCCTTCCAGACATTCTAATAGATGGCCTGCAGGGAGATGGGAAAAAAGCAATAAGGGCTACCTTCAGGTGTCCTTCTCTGTCCCTTTACTTAAGGATTTCTAAATATGGTTGAGGATGATTGCTTTTGCACAGAATAGCACAACGACAATTTCCCTGACTGTCCAAAAAAACAAGGATTTCAAAGATGGTTGATGAGGAATGCTTTAGCACACTATAGCACAAGGAGAATTTCCCTCACTGTCCTTCCCTGTCCCTAGAAACAAGGATTATCACAGTGAAAGAAACTGACACTCTTCCTACCTATAGTTTTCTGTCCCTAGAAAAAATGTTTTTTTAAAGCACACTATATCACAAGGAGAATTTTCCTCACTGTCCTTCCCTGTCTCTAGAAACAAGGATTATCACAGTGAAAGAAACTGACACTCTCCCTACCTATAGTTTTCTGTCCCTAGAAAAAATGTTTTTTTAAAGCACACTATAGCACAAGGAGAATTTCCCTCACTTTCCTTCTTTGTCCCTAGAAACAAGGATTCGCACAGTAAAACACACTGACACTCTCCCTACCTATAGTTTTCTGTCCCTAGAAAAAATGTTTTTTTAAAGCACACTATAGCACAAGGAGAATTTCCCTCACTTTCCTTCCCTGTCCCTAGAAACAAGGATTATCACAGTGAAAGAAACTGACACTCTTCCTACCTATAGTTTTCTGTCCCTAGAAAAAATGTTTTTTTAAAGCACACTATAGCACAAGGAGAATTCCCTCACTGTCCTTCCCTGTCCCTAGAAACAAGGATTCACACAGTAAAAGACACTGACACTCTCCCTACCTATAGTTTTCTGTCCCTAGAAAAAATGTTTTTTTAAAGCACACTATAGCACAAGGAGAATTTCCCTCACTTTCCTTCCCTGTCCCTAGAAACAAGGATTATCACAGTGAAAGAAACTGACACTCTTCCTACCTATAGTTTTCTGTCCCTAGAAAAAATGTTTTTTTAAAGCACACTATAGCACAAGGAGAATTCCCTCACTGTCCTTCCCTGTCCCTAGAAACAAGGATTCGCACAGTAAAAGACACTGACACTCTCCCTACCTATAGTTTTCTGTCCCTAGAAAAAATGTTTTTTTAAAGCACACTATAGCACAAGGAGAATTCCCTCACTGTCCTTCCCTGTCCCTAGAAACAAGGATTCGCACAGTAAAAGACACTGACACTCTCCCTACCTATAGTTTTCTGTCCCTAGAAAAAATGTTTTTTTAAAGCACACTATAGCACAAGGAGAATTCCCTCACTGTCCTTTCCTGTCCCTAGTGTGAGGGGGTTAGCTCGGCAGCGGGTGTGTGTGACCCCCGGGATGGGCTCCCCACCCAAAAACAGGCCCAGCAGACGGAGGTTGTGGTTTTCAAAATCAAAAAGGTGCGGTTTATTTTCTATTTACAGTGACAAAAACACAGCAAGGCAAAAAAAAACATAAACAAAATAAATCCTGGTCAACTTGACCTCTGACTAAACATACAGGTTTCCTAACTAACAACTGGGATCAGCCTAGTGCTGTCCTAGTCCCTAAGTCCCTGGTTTTAAATGTCCAAGCAAATATATAGCCACACAGGCTTTCTCTCACCGCACAGGGGTTCACTCTCCCTAGACAGTCCACACAGGTCTGCTTCCAGGCATGAGCTAACATCTAATGAATCTGGGCTTTCTTATAGAGGCCTAAATGAGCTGACAAGGTTCAGCTGGACTCATCAACTCCCTGTCTGCACGACGCCCAGCCCTCTCCCTAGAGGTATGAGTCATCAATGAGCCCACTAGTCTCAGCTGGGCTTATACAACTCTCCACCTAGCTGTATAAATCGGCGTAAAGCCTGAATCTGGGCGAAATATATCTACCCCCCTGGATGCAACCAGGTGACTTTACCTTCCTGCTGTCACATAGCCCCCCCTCTTGTTTTAACCTCGGGGTTGGAACACCAGCAATCAGGCATTCATGTACTCGAGACAAAGCATCCACATTCCCCATTTGAACGCCAGGGCGATGCTTTACTGTGAAGTTGAATTCCTGGAGGGCCAGGAACCACCTATTCACTCTTCTATTTGTTTCCTTGTTTTGAGCCATCCACTTTAACGGAGCGTGATCCGTAACCATGTCAAAGTGCCTACCTAGCAGGTAGTACCGAAGGGAATCTAGAGCCCACTTCACCGCTAAACACTCCTTTTCAACGGTGGCGTAATTTACCTCATGGGACTTCAACTTCCTGCTGAGGTAAATGACTGGGTGCTCTTCCCCGTTCCAGACCTGGGACAATACTGCTCCTAACCCCACATCTGACGCATCACTTTGTACGACAAAGTCTCTAGAGAAGTCGGGTGAGTACAACACTGGCTGGCTACATAAGGCTTGTTTCAAGAATTGGAATGCTGCCTCAGCCTCGGGGGTCCATTTAATCATGACCGACCCTTTCCCCTTCGTCAGGTTGGTTAGGGGCACAGCCTTAGAAGCAAAGTGGGGAATGAATCGCCGATAATACCCAGCGATTCCCAGAAAGGCTCGTACCTGCTTCTTGCTGTTGGGACGTGGCCAACTCTGGATGGCCTCGACTTTGTTGAGTTGGGGTTTTATTACTCCCCTCCCAATGGTGTACCCAAGATATTTGGCCTCCTCCTGCCCAATGGTACACTTCTTGGGGTTAGCCGTAAACCCTGCTTCCCGAACAGAGTCCAGGACTGCTTGCACTTTTGGCAGATGTGAGGCCCAATCTGTGCTATGGACAATTATGTCATCCAGGTAAGCCGCAGCATACTTCCGATGGGGCCTCAGCATCTGGTCCATTTTCCGCTGGAATGTGGCCGGCGCATTCTGTAACCCGAACGGCATTCTTTTATATTGGAACGCCCCGTCTGGGGTTACAAATGCGGTTTTCTCTTTGGCCGACTTGGCCAGGGGGATTTGCCAATACCCTTTTGTGAGGTCAAGAGTCGTCATGTATCGGGCTGTTCCCAGCCGGTCGATCAACTCATCTATACGTGGCATGGGGTAGGTGTCAAATTTTGTAACTTTGTTCAACTGACGAAAATCGTTACAAAATCGCCAGCTCCCATCCGGTTTAGGCACCAACACAATGGGACTAGACCAATCACTTTGGGACTCCTCTATCACCCCTAAGTTCAGCATTTTCTGTACTTCCTCCCGTATTGCCTCCCGTCGGGCCTCTGGGATCCGATAGGGTTTTAACTTCACCCTTTCACCGGGCGGGGTAATAATGTCATGCTCTACCCCAGATGTTTGTCCCGGCAGCTCAGAGAATACCTCCTTGTTGCGAAGCACAAACTCCTTAACCTCCTGTTGTTGGGGTTGTGACAAGGTGGCTGCGATTCCAACCTCAGGAATCACGCAACCAGTTTGAGCTGGTGACCAAGTGTCTGCGACTAGGGACTCTCTATCCCTCCAGGCTTTCAACAGATTAACGTGATAGATCTGTTCGGGCTTTCGCCTTCCTGGTTGTCTGACCTTGTAATTCACTTCGCTCACTTTTTCCATTATCTCGTAGGGGCCTTGCCATTTGGCAAGGAATTTACTTTCAACCGTAGGGACAAGTACCAATATCCTATCCCCCGGGGAAAAGGTACGGGTCTTGGCTCCACGGTTGTACACTCTCTGCTGTGCCAACTGCGCTTGGGCCAAATGTTCCTTCACGATGGGCATTACCTGTGCAATTCGATCTTGCATCAGGGCGACATGCTCAATCACACTCCTGTGGGGAGAACTCTCACTTTCCCAAGTTTCCTTGGCAATATCCAACAGCCCTCTTGGGTGTCTCCCATACAGTAACTCAAAGGGGGAGAATCCCGTAGAGGATTGGGGCACCTCCCTAATAGCAAACATCAAATAAGGAAGTAGACAGTCCCAATCCCTTCCATCTCTATCCACCACTTTCTTCAACATTTGTTTTAGGGTTTTGTTGAATCTTTCAACCAGCCCATCGGTTTGGGGGTGATACACAGATGTACGCAATTGCGTCACTTTGAACAATTTACACAGCTCTTTCATAACCCGGGACATAAAGGGTGTACCTTGGTCCGTAAGCAGTTCTTTACAAATACCCACCCGGCTAAAAACAAGAGATAGCTCTTTGGCTATGGTTTTGGCCGAGGTATTTCTGAGAGGGATCGCTTCTGGATAACGGGTGGCATAGTCCATTATAACCAATATGTACTGGTGCCCCCTAGCGGACTTGATTATAGGACCTACCAAATCCATTGCGATTCTCTCAAACGGGACCTCAATGATGGGTAGAGGGACCAGCGGGCTACGGAAATGTGGCATCGGGGCCGACCTCTGACACACAGGGCAGGAGGAACAATAATTTTCTATGTCCTTCATCACCCCAGGCCAATAGAATCTCTGTAATACCCTCTCTCGGGTTTTCTCTGTCCCCAGATGACCTCCAAGAATGTGCCCATGGGCCAACTCCAACACCAACTTCCTGTAAGGTTTGGGCACCACAAGCTGCTCAACGGTTTCTTCTGCCCTTTTTGCCACCCGATACAGTAGGTCCTTCTCTACGCTGAAGTATGGGTAAGTGCCGGTATTATCTGGGTTCACTAACTCGCCATCTATTTTCACTACGTTTTCCCGTGCCTTTATTAGGGCGGGGTCTTTCAACTGTTCTGTGGCAAAGTTTTCCCTGTGAACCTCAAGATCAGAAAACTCCACAGACGGTAGGTTTTCGTCTGAGGAGGTGGGCTCCTCTCCAGTTTCTTGAGTCTCCCCTGCCAATACTGACAAGGGAAATTCCGGAGAGTCCTCACCACTCTCAGGGGAGTTCTGGCTATCACATTCCTGGTACATAGGGGCACCAGTGGGGGGCTCAGGATCATCCCACAGTTCCCAGAACTTCGGAAAATCCCTTC
This sequence comes from Rana muscosa, assembly GCA_029206835.1. NCBI lineage: Eukaryota > Metazoa > Chordata > Amphibia > Anura > Ranidae > Rana > Rana muscosa. The sequence continues at coordinate 323,615,415 of CM055118.1, read as the reverse complement.
CCACAATGGCGTCATGCGGTAACTGAGATACTAAGCCCACTGGATGAGAGAGGGTACCTCTGGGGGTCTCGAAACACACTGTAGTCACTGGATACTCTCGGGTGTCCCCATGCACACAAATAACGGCTACCTTGCTATTCCCAGAGACCTCTGTTTTAACTAACTCAGCCTTTATCAGGGTCACAAGGCTACCTGAATCCAGCAATACCACAACATTTCTACCATTAATACACATTTTGCATAAATGTTTCTCAGTTCCCCGAATGGCAGTGCATGCGACTGTCGCACACAGCGACTGACGTCTGCCCGTCAGAAAGTCACACTGCATGGGTTCCTCCACAACCGGGCAATTTGCTGCAATATGTCCCGCTTGCCGGCAGCGGTAGCAAACGATCCTTCTTGCGGCCTCTTGAGCCGCTGATTTCCCAGGCTGTTCTCGCCAAACTTGGGGTAGAGCTCCCACCCTCTCACTCTCTCCACCCTCACCCCTTGGAATCCTCTTATCCGCCCCTGGGGATGGTCTGGTCTTAGGGTGGAAAGTCCGAGTGTCTCTGGAAGAGGCCGTCAGGTTCTCTGTAGCCAAGTATTTCTCCACACGATCCACAAGACCATCGGCCGTCTCTGGGTCTCCATGGCTTACCCACTTTTGGATGGCAGTAGGAAGAGCTCTCAAAAACCGATCCATTACAACACGTTCCACAATCTTTGGTGCGGACAAAGTCTCTGGCTGTAGCCACTTTCTGCTCAGGTGAATGAGATCATACATTTGAGACCTGGGGGGTTTTCCAAGCTGGAAAGTCCAGTTATGCACACGCTGAGCCCGGACAGCCAGGGTGACACCCAGCCTTGCCAATATTTCAGCTTTTAGCATCACATAGTCTTTTGCTTGGTTAGGCTCTAGGTCATAGTAAGCTTTCTGCGATTCACCAGTTAACAGAGGAGCCACTAGTCCAGCCCACTGCTCCTCAGGCCACTTTTCTCTTTCAGCGGTCCTTTCAAATGTGGTCAAAAATACCTCTGGATCATCCTCTCCAGTCATTTTTGTCAATAAACGACTCACCCCAAAGGACGCGGTATTAGTGGGACGGCTTTCCTCACTGGTCTGCGGACGTTGCTGCATTACTGCTTCCATCTGTTGTTGTAGTCTCTGCTCTTGCTTCTGCAACAGGTCTATGAAGCGGGCCTCAGATTGCTGTTGGGCTTGTTGCTGAGCCTCCAGACTCTGTTGTAAAGTTGCAAGGCTCTGTTGATGAGCTTGCTGCTGGGCTGCAAGGCTCCTTTGCAAACCTGCATTTGTCTGCTGTTGATTGGCATTTGCTAGAGCCAGCTGTTTCAGTATCTCCTCCATGCTGGCTTAAAAAAAAACTGCCACTGGTTCTCCACCAACTGTGAGGGGGTTAGCTCGGCAGCGGGTGTGTGTGACCCCCGGGATGGGCTCCCCACCCAAAAACAGGCCCAGCAGACGGAGGTTGTGGTTTTCAAAATCAAAAAGGTGCGGTTTATTTTCTATTTACAGTGACAAAAACACAGCAAGGCAAAAAAAAACATAAACAAAATAAATCCTGGTCAACTTGACCTCTGACTAAACATACAGGTTTCCTAACTAACAACTGGGATCAGCCTAGTGCTGTCCTAGTCCCTAAGTCCCTGGTTTTAAATGTCCAAGCAAATATATAGCCACACAGGCTTTCTCTCACCGCACAGGGGTTCACTCTCCCTAGACAGTCCACACAGGTCTGCTTCCAGGCATGAGCTAACATCTAATGAATCTGGGCTTTCTTATAGAGGCCTAAATGAGCTGACAAGGTTCAGCTGGACTCATCAACTCCCTGTCTGCACGACGCCCAGCCCTCTCCCTAGAGGTATGAGTCATCAATGAGCCCACTAGTCTCAGCTGGGCTTATACAACTCTCCACCTAGCTGTATAAATCGGCGTAAAGCCTGAATCTGGGCGAAATATATCTACCCCCCTGGATGCAACCAGGTGACTTTACCTTCCTGCTGTCACACTAGAAACAAGGATTCGCACAGTAAAACACACTGACACTCTCCCTACCTATAGTTTTCTGTCCCTAGAAAAAATGTTTTTTTAAAGCACACTATAGCACAAGGAGAATTTCCCTCACTTTCCTTCTTTGTCCCTAGAAACAAGGATTATCACAGTGAAAGAAACTGATACTCTTCCTACCTATAGTTTTCTGTCCCTAGAAAAAATGTTTTTTTAAAGCACACTATAGCACAAGGAGAATTTCCCTCACTTTCCTTCTTTGTCCCTAGAAACAAGGATTATCACAGTGAAAGAAACTGACACTCTTCCTTCCTATAGTTTTCTGTCCCTAGAAAAAATGTTTTTTTAAAGCACACTATAGCACAAGGAGAATTCCCTCACTGTCCTTCCCTGTCCCTAGAAACAAGGATTCGCACAGTAAAAGACACTGACACTCTCCCTACCTATAGTTTTCTGTCCCTAGAAAAAATGTTTTTTTAAAGCACACTATAGCACAAGGAGAATTTCCCTCACTTTCCTTCTTTGTCCCTAGAAACAAGGATTATCACAGTGAAAGAAACTGACACTCTTCCTACCTATAGTTTTCTGTCCCTAGAAAAAATGTTTTTTTAAAGCACACTATAGCACAAGGAGAATTCCCTCACTGTCCTTTCCTGTCCCTAGAAACAAGGATTCGCACAGTAAAACACACTGACACTCTCCCTACCTATAGTTTTCTGTCCCTAGAAAAAATGTTTTTTTAAAGCACACTATAGCACAAGGAGAATTTCCCTCACTTTCCTTCTTTGTCCCTAGAAACAAGGATTATCACAGTGAAAGAAACTGACACTCTTCCTACCTATAGTTTTCTGTCCCTAGAAAAAATGTTTTTTTAAAGCACACTATAGCACAAGGAGAATTCCCTCACTGTCCTTCCCTGTCCCTAGAAACAAGGATTCGCACAGTAAAAGACACTGACACTCTCCCTACCTATAGTTTTCTGTCCCTAGAAAAAATGTTTTTTTAAAGCACACTATAGCACAAGGAGAATTTCCCTCACTTTCCTTCTTTGTCCCTAGAAACAAGGATTATCACAGTGAAAGAAACTGACACTCTTCCTTCCTATAGTTTTCTGTCCCTAGAAAAAATGTTTTTTTAAAGCACACTATAGCACAAGGAGAATTCCCTCACTGTCCTTCCCTGTCCCTAGAAACAAGGATTCGCACAGTAAAAGACACTGACACTCTCCCTACCTATAGTTTTCTGTCCCTAGAAAAAATGTTTTTTTAAAGCACACTATAGCACAAGGAGAATTTCCCTCACTTTCCTTCTTTGTCCCTAGAAACAAGGATTATCACAGTGAAAGAAACTGACACTCTTCCTACCTATAGTTTTCTGTCCCTAGAAAAAATGTTTTTTTAAAGCACACTATAGCACAAGGAGAATTCCCTCACTGTCCTTTCCTGTCCCTAGAAACAAGGATTCGCACAGTAAAAGACACTGACACTCTCCCTACCTATAGTTTTCTGTCCCTAGAAAAAATGTTTTTTTAAAGCACACTATAGCACAAGGAGAATTTCCCTCACTTTCCTTCTTTGTCCCTAGAAACAAGGATTATCACAGTGAAAGAAACTGACACTCTTCCTACCTATAGTTTTCTGTCCCTAGAAAAAATGTTTTTTTAAAGCACACTATAGCACAAGGAGAATTCCCTCACTGTCCTTTCCTGTCCCTAGAAACAAGGATTCGCACAGTAAAACACACTGACACTCTCCCTACCTATAGTTTTCTGTCCCTAGAAAAAATGTTTTTTTAAAGCACACTATAGCACAAGGAGAATTTCCCTCACTTTCCTTCTTTGTCCCTAGAAACAAGGATTATCACAGTGAAAGAAACTGACACTCTTCCTACCTATAGTTTTCTGTCCCTAGAAAAAATGTTTTTTTAAAGCACACTATAGCACAAGGAGAATTCCCTCACTGTCCTTCCCTGTCCCTAGAAACAAGGATTCGCACAGTAAAAGACACTGACACTCTCCCTACCTATAGTTTTCTGTCCCTAGAAAAAATGTTTTTTTAAAGCACACTATAGCACAAGGAGAATTTCCCTCACTTTCCTTCTTTGTCCCTAGAAACAAGGATTATCACAGTGAAAGAAACTGACACTCTTCCTACCTATAGTTTTCTGTCCCTAGAAAAAATGTTTTTTTAAAGCACACTATAGCACAAGGAGAATTCCCTCACTGTCCTTTCCTGTCCCTAGAAACAAGGATTCGCACAGTAAAAGACACTGACACTCTCCCTACCTATAGTTTTCTGTCCCTAGAAAAAATGTTTTTTTAAAGCACACTATAGCACAAGGAGAATTTCCCTCACTTTCCTTCTTTGTCCCTAGAAACAAGGATTATCACAGTGAAAGAAACTGACACTCTTCCTACCTATAGTTTTCTGTCCCTAGAAAAAATGTTTTTTTAAAGCACACTATAGCACAAGGAGAATTCCCTCACTGTCCTTCCCTGTCCCTAGAAACAAGGATTTGCACAGTAAAAGACACTGACACTCTCCCTACCTATAGTTTTCTGTCCCTAGAAAAAATGTTTTTTTAAAGCACACTATAGCACAAGGAGAATTTCCCTCACTTTCCTTCTTTGTCCCTAGAAACAAGGATTATCACAGTGAAAGAAACTGACACTCTTCCTACCTATAGTTTTCTGTCCCTAGAAAAAATGTTTTTTTAAAGCACACTATAGCACAAGGAGAACTTCCCTCACTTTCCTTCTTTGTCCCTAGAAACAAGGATTATCACAGTGAAAGAAACTGACACTCTTCCTACCTATAGTTTTCTGTCCCTAGAAAAAATGTTTTTTTAAAGCACACTATAGCACAAGGAGAATTCCCTCACTGTCCTTCCCTGTCCCTAGAAACAAGGATTCGCACAGTAAAAGACACTGACACTCTCCCTACCTATAGTTTTCTGTCCCTAGAAAATTTTTTTTTTAAAGCACACTATAGCACAAGGAGAATTTCCCTCACTTTCCTTCTTTGTCCCTAGAAACAAGGATTATCACAGTGAAAGAAACTGACACTCTTCCTACCTATAGTTTTCTGTCCCTAGAAAAAATGTTTTTTTAAAGCACACTATAGCACAAGGAGAATTCCCTCACTGTCCTTTCCTGTCCCTAGAAACAAGGATTCGCACAGTAAAACACACTGACACTCTCCCTACCTATAGTTTTCTGTCCCTAGAAAAAATGTTTTTTTAAAGCACACTATAGCACAAGGAGAATTCCCTCACTGTCCTTCCCTGTCCCTAGAAACAAGGATTCGCACAGTAAAACACACTGACACTCTCCCTACCTATAGTTTTCTGTCCCTAGAAAAAATGTTTTTTTAAAGCACACTATAGCACAAGGAGAATTTCCCTCACTTTCCTTCTTTGTCCCTAGAAACAAGGATTATCACAGTGAAAGAAACTGACACTCTTCCTACCTATAGTTTTCTGTCCCTAGAAAAAATGTTTTTTTAAAGCACACTATAGCACAAGGAGAATTCCCTCACTGTCCTTCCCTGTCCCTAGAAACAAGGATTCGCACAGTAAAACACACTGACACTCTCCCTACCTATAGTTTTCTGTCCCTAGAAAAAATGTTTTTTTAAAGCACACTATAGCACAAGGAGAATTTCCCTCACTTTCCTTCCCTGTCCCTAGAAACAAGGATTATCACAGTGAAAGAAACTGACACTCTTCCTACCTATAGTTTTCTGTCCCTAGAAAAAATGTTTTTTTAAAGCACACTATAGCACAAGGAGAATTCCCTCACTGTCCTTCCCTGTCCCTAGAAACAAGGATTATCACAGTGAAAGAAACTGACACTCTCCCTACCTATAGTTTTCTGTCCCTAGAAAAAATGTTTTTTTAAAGCACACTATAGCACAAGGAGAATTCCCTCACTGTCCTTTCCTGTCCCTAGAAACAAGGATTCGCACAGTAAAAGACACTGACACTCTCCCTACCTATAGTTTTCTGTCCCTAGAAAAAATGTTTTTTTAAAGCACACTATAGCACAAGGAGAATTTCCCTCACTTTCCTTCTTTGTCCCTAGAAACAAGGATTATCACAGTGAAAGAAACTGACACTCTTCCTACCTATAGTTTTCTGTCCCTAGAAAAAATGTTTTTTTAAAGCACACTATAGCACAAGGAGAATTCCCTCACTGTCCTTTCCTGTCCCTAGAAACAAGGATTCGCACAGTAAAACACACTGACACTCTCCCTACCTATAGTTTTCTGTCCCTAGAAAAAATGTTTTTTTAAAGCACACTATAGCACAAGGAGAATTTCCCTCACTTTCCTTCTTTGTCCCTAGAAACAAGGATTATCACAGTGAAAGAAACTGACACTCTTCCTACCTATAGTTTTCTGTCCCTAGAAAAAATGTTTTTTTAAAGCACACTATAGCACAAGGAGAATTCCCTCACTGTCCTTCCCTGTCCCTAGAAACAAGGATTCGCACAGTAAAAGACACTGACACTCTCCCTACCTATAGTTTTCTGTCCCTAGAAAAAATGTTTTTTTAAAGCACACTATAGCACAAGGAGAATTTCCCTCACTTTCCTTCTTTGTCCCTAGAAACAAGGATTATCACAGTGAAAGAAACTGACACTCTTCCTACCTATAGTTTTCTGTCCCTAGAAAAAATGTTTTTTTAAAGCACACTATAGCACAAGGAGAATTCCCTCACTGTCCTTTCCTGTCCCTAGAAACAAGGATTCGCACAGTAAAACACACTGACACTCTCCCTACCTATAGTTTTCTGTCCCTAGAAAAAATTTTTTTTTAAAGCACACTATAGCACAAGGAGAATTCCCTCACTGTCCTTCCCTGTCCCTAGAAACAAGGATTCGCACAGTAAAACACACTGACACTCTCCCTACCTATAGTTTTCTGTCCCTAGAAAAAATGTTTTTTTAAAGCACACTATAGCACAAGGAGAATTTCCCTCACTTTCCTTCTTTGTCCCTAGAAACAAGGATTATCACAGTGAAAGAAACTGACACTCTTCCTACCTATAGTTTTCTGTCCCTAGAAAAAATGTTTTTTTAAAGCACACTATAGCACAAGGAGAATTCCCTCACTGTCCTTCCCTGTCCCTAGAAACAAGGATTCGCACAGTAAAAGACACTGACACTCTCCCTACCTATAGTTTTCTGTCCCTAGAAAAAAAGTTTTTTTAAAGCACACTATAGCACAAGGAGAATTCCCTCACTGTCCTTCCCTGTCCCTAGAAACAAGGATTCACACAGTAAAACACACTGACACTCTCCCTACCTATCCTTCTCTTTCCCTAAACTAAAGGAATCCAGGTTAAGCAAGAAAGAAATAAAAGTCACTGTCCCTGCCTATGCTGCTCTTTCCCTGCTCCGGAACACACTACACTAGGCCGCCGTGCTGGCGGCCTTTTATAGTGTGGGGCGTGTACTAAACACCCTCAGCAATAATTGGCCACAGGCATCCTGCCTGTGGCCAATCATTGCTCTCCTCGCTGCCGGCGCTGTGATTGGCCAAGCATGCGGGGTCACAGTGCATGCTTGGCCAATCACAGCGCCTGGATGACACTGCGATGGCGTAGTGCATTGTGGGCCGTTCGCGTCACTCGAATTTGGCGCGAACGGCCCAAATCGTTCGATCTTCGTCGAACGATCGAACAGCCGATGTTCGAGTCGAACGTATGTTTGACTCGAACACGAAGCTCATCCCTAGTAGTGAGGAGTGAAATCAAAAATTTGCGCCCTTAGAAATCCTGAAGGCGGTGCTTGGTTTCCGGGGTCCCGTACGCGGCTAGGCTCCCAAAAAGTCCCACACATGTGGTATCCCCGTACTCAGGAGAAGCAGCAAAATTTATTTTGGGGTGCAATTCCACATATAACCATGGCATGTGTGAGCAATTTATCATTTAGTGACAACTTTTTGTAATTAATTAATTTTTTATTTTTTTTAGTCATTATTCAATCACTTAAGACAAAAAAAAAAAAAATTCAATGGGCTCAACATGCCTCTCATTAATTTCCTTGGGGTGTCTACTTTCCAAAATGGGGTCATTTGGGGGGGTTTTGTACTGCCCTGTCATTTTAGCACCTCAAGAAATGAGATAGGCAGTCATAAATTTAAAGCTGTGTAAATTTCAGAAAATGTACCCTAGTTTGTAAACTCTATAACTTTTGCGCAAACCAATAAATATACGCTTATTGACATTTTTTTTACTAAAAACATGTGGCTGAATACATTTTGGCCTAAATGTATGACTAAAATTTAGTTTATTCGATTTTTCTTATAACAAAAAGTAGAAAATATCATTTTTTTTCAAAATTTTCGGTCTTTTTCCGTTTATATCGCAAAAAATTAAAATCGCAGAGGCAATCAAATACCATTAAAAGAAAGCTCTATTTGTGGGAAGAAAAGGACGCAAATTTTGTTTGGGTACAACATTGCATGTCCGCACAATTTACAGTTAAAGCAGCGCAGTGCAAAATTCTGAATTCACCTCTGGTCCTTTAGCTACCAAATGGTTCGGGGCTTAAGTGGTTAACAAAGGGGACCCCCAGATCCCGGCCCCCCCTATGTGAATTGGTAAGGGGTACATTGTACCCCTACCATTTCACGAAGAAAGCGTAAAAAAATGTTTAAAAAAAACACACAAACACCTTGAAAAAGTCCTTTATTTAAAAAAAAACAAAAAAAAAACATTCCAGCGGTGAAATCCAGTGTCCCGTGGCGATCCCGATGTCCAGCGCTGTCCTTCATTGGTTGTGCCTGAGCGGACCTGATGGGGAACTCCCTCTCAGTGTTTTAAATGTATAGACCCGCCCCTTCTAAAGTTCCCCAACAGGTCCGCTCAGTGGACCAGATGCGGAACATGAGAAGGGGCGGGTCTATACATGTATTACCAAAGTGAGAGAAGTTCCCCATCAGGTCCGCCCCCTCGGTATGTCGGACCCGCCTACGTCATTGGCTTGAGCGGGGAACTTCCTTCACTGTGTAAATTACAAGCCAATGACGTAGGCGGGTCCGACATACCGCCCCCTCGGTATGTCGGACCCGCCTACATCATTGGCTTGAGCGGGGAACTTCCTTCACTATGTAATTTAAATTTACATAGTGAAGGAAGTTCCCCGCTCAAGCCAATGATGTAGGCGGGTCCGACATACCGAGGGGGCGGACCTGATGGGGAACTGCTCTCACTTTGGTAATACATGTATAGACCCGCCCCTTCTCATGTTCCGCATCTGGTCCACTGAGCGGACCTGATGGGGAACTTTAGAAGGGGCGGGTCTATACATTTAAAATACTGAGAGGGAGTTCCCCATCAGGTCCGCTCAGGCACAACCAATGAAGGACAGCGCTGGACATCGGGATCGCCGCGGGACACTGGATTTCACCGCTGGAATGGTTTTTTTTTTGTTTTTTTTTAAATAAAGGACTTTTTCAAGGTGTTTGTGTGTTTTTTTAAACATTTTTTTACGCTTTTTTCGTGAAATGGTAGGGGTACAATGTACCCCTTACCAATTCACATAGGGGGGGGCCGGGATCTGGGGGTCCCCTTTGTTAAAGGGGTCTTCCAGATTCCGATAAGCCCCCCGCCCGCAGACCCCCACAACCACCGGGCAAGGGTTGTGGGGATGAGGCCCTTGTCCCCATCAACATCCCCATCAACATGTTGAGGGCATGTGGCCTGGTACGGTTCAGGAGGGAGGGGGGGCGCTCTCTCGTCCCCCCCTTTTCCCCTGCGGCCGGCCAGGTTGCGTGCTCGGATAAGGGGTCTGGTATGGATTTTTAGGGGGACTCCACGCCATTTTTTTTAAATTTGGGGTGGAGTTCCCCTTAATATCCATGCCAGATCTGAAGGGCCTGGAATGGATATTTGGGGGAACCCCACGTCAATTTTTTTTTAAATTTGCGGTGGGGTTCCCCTTTATATCCATTCCAGACCTGAAGGGCCTGGTAATTGAATTCTGGGGAACCCCCACGCTTTTTTTTTTTTTTTTTATCAATGACTTTTGTATGTATTGCCGGGAGCCGACAATTCATTAATAGCCGCGAGTCAGTTTTAAATGACTTTTTTTCCTTCAGAAATGACATTTTTTGCAGGGACAGTTCTAAGCACGGGAAACATGCGCCACTTTACATGCATATCATACACACCCCCCAGGTACGAAATTTAAAGGAATATTTCACTTTTATTTTTTCATTTTAAGCATTATTAAAATCACTGCTCCCGAAAAAACGGCCATTTTTAAAACTTCTTTTTGCATTGATACATGTCCCCTGGGGCAGGACCCAGGTCCCCAAACACTTTTTAGGACAATAACTTGCATATTAGCCTTTATAATTAGCACTTTAGATTTTGAACGTTCGAGTCCATTGTATTTAATAGGGTTCTAAAGTTCACACGAACATTCTGTCTGTTCGCAGGTTCTGGTGCGAACCGAACAGGGGGGTGTTCGGCTCATCCCTGATCAGGACACACTGCAAAAAAAAAAAGGTTTAACCTATTTACCTGGTCATGAGGCTGGCCATACACAGAAATCTAACAGATTCCTCCATCCACACTATACAGTCCAGATCTTCTCTGTGGCCATTTTATTCCTAAAGGTCAGCAGCAATAGCTGCCAAAAAGAACAAACAGCGGCAGCACCTGATTGGATGAAGACACTGCTTGGCTGACAATTGTGAGTCTAGCTCCTTCCATTTTTTTAAAGGATGCCAGGTGGGAGGGTTGTATCAGGGCCACCCACATTAGCGAGTGTCAGATGATACTGGCCCAAAATTTGCATCGTTTTCAAAAGCTATAGAAGTTATAAGAGCTTTTGTTTTGGTCATACTTCTCATGTGGGTCACCGGCGTGCCCTTTCTTACTAATTCCCGCTGTTGGCTGATGTCACAGAGCCACTTCAGGCACTGATGGATCCCAAACGTATTGTCAGGATCCACCCAGCTGCCTGATTGACAGCTGGCTCAGGCTCTCAGCCCTTGGCTGCGATACATAGCCTGCTGCTACCCCTCCCTCTCCAGCCTGGTGGTCCAGTGAGCGCTGGAGAGGCAGAACAGAGAGGGGGGACTTGACAGTCACCACTCTCCACTCAGAGCCGACTTAGAGTGATCAGTGGTCATGTGATCACTCCATTCGCTGGCTTAGAGCCGGCAGGAGCACAGCTGCAGTATCAGACCTACAGTGCCTTGAAAAAATATTCATACCCCTTGAAATTTTCCACATTTTGTCATGTTACAACCAAAAATGTAAATGTATTTTATTGGGATTTTATGTGATAGACCAAAACAAAGTGGCACATAATTGTGAAGTGGAAGGAAAATGATAAATGGTTTTCAAAATATTTTACAAATAAATATGTGAAAAGTGTGCCGTGCTTTTGTATGCAGCCCCCTTTTCTCTGATACCCCTAACTAACGTCTAGTAGAACCAAGTGCATTCAGAAGTCACCTCATTAGTAAATAGAGTCCACCTGTGTGTAATTTACTCTCAGTATAAATACAGCTGTTCTGTGAAACCCTCATGCCGCGTACACACGATTGTGATTCACGGCGGTGAAAACACCGCCGTGAATCACGACATGAAATTAAATGAAAAACGAGGGAACGGCATTTTCCCCCACACACGACCGTTTTTCCCATAATTTTTTTCTTTGTCGAGAAAAACGACCGTCTGTGGGCTCCGCGGCAGTGTCTCCCTGTGGGAAAACTGCCGTGGAAAAAAATGATGGAAAAAACGATGAGAAAATTTAGAACATGTTCTAATTTTTCTCGTCGTTTTTCCTGCCGTTTTTCTCAACGAGAAAAACGGCATAAAGCCCACAGACGATTGTTTTTCTCGGCGAAAAAAAAAAAAGTCATTTTTCCCGACGGGAAAAATGATCGTGTGTACGCGGCATCAGAGGTTTGTTATTGATCAAACAGCATCATGAAGGCCAATGAACACATCAGACAGGTCAGGGATAAAGTTGTGGAGAAGTATAAAGCAGGTTATGTTATAAAAAAATATCCCAAGCATTGAATATATCACGGAGCACTGTTCAATCCATCATCTGATAATGGAAAGAGTATGGCACAACTGCAAACCTACCAAGACATGGCCGTCCACCTAAACTGACAGGCCGGGCAATGAGATCATTCATCAGAGAAGCAGCCAAGTAACTCTGGAGGATCTGCAGAGATCCACAGCTCAGGTGGGAGAATCTGTCCACAGGACAACTATTAGTCATGCTTTTCCACAAATCTGGCCTTTATGGAAGAGTGGTAAGAAGAAAGCCATTGTTGAAAGAAAGTCATAAGAATTTTCGTTTGCAGTTTGTGAGAAGCCATGTGGGGGACACAGCAAACGTGTGAATGAAGTTGCTCTGGTCAGATGAGACCAAAATTGAACTTTTTGGCCAAAAAGCAAAACGCTGTGTGTGGTGGAAAGCTAACACTGCACATCACCCTGATAACACCATCCCCACCGTGAAACATGGTGGTGGCAGCATCATGTTGTGGGGATGCTTTTCTTCAGCAGGGACAGGGGAGCTGTTCAGAGTTGATGGGAAGATGGATGGAGCCAAATACAGGGGAATCTTAGAAGAAAACCTGAAAGCCTCGTACACACGGCCGGTTTTCTCGGCAAGAAACGACAAGAAAACTGCTGGGTGAGTTTTCTCGCCGAGAAAACCGGCCGTGTGTACGAGGCTTTCAGGTTTCTCGTTGGGAAATCTGCCCAGAACCTCGACGAGAAAAATAGAGATCCTGCTCTCTATTTTCTCGTCGGGATTCTTGTCGGCCTGTTTCCCCGACGAGAAACCTGAGCGTGTGTATACTTACCTGCCTCCATGGAAACCCGCGCATGCTCAAAATGACTTTGACGCATGCGCGGTAGCTTCCAAGGCATAGGTAGGGTGAAGCAAAATGGCGGCGACGGCATCGAATGTGACGAGCGCATGCTCGTCGTAGTCGATGATGTCACCGCGTTCGTGCCATTCAAAAGAACGGTGGTTCTTTTGAATCGTACGTGTGTACACTCGGCCAGGACAAGATTCTTGTCAAGAATCTCGTCAGGAAAAACTACGTGTTTTTTCCTGACGAGATTCTCGGACGTGTGTACGAGGCTTTAGAGTCTGCAAAAGACTTGAGACTGGGGTTGAGGTTCACCTTCCAGCAGGACAACGACCCTAAACATACAGCCAGAGCTACAATGGAATGGTTTAGATAAAAGCATATACTTATGTTTTAATGGCCCAATCAAAGTCCAGACCTAAATCCTATTGAGAATCTGTGGCAAGACCTGAAAATTGCTGGTCACAGACGCTCTCCATCCAATCTGACAGCTTGAGATATTTTGCAAAGAAGAATGGGAAAAATGTCCCTCTCTAGATGTGCAAAGCTGGTAGAGACATCCCCAAAAAGACTTGCAGCTGTAATTGCAGTGAAAGGCGGTTCTACAAAGTATTGACTCCGGGGGAGGGGCAGAGGGGGCTGAATACAAATGCACCTCCCACACTTTTCACATATTTATTGTTAAAAAAATTAAAACTGTTTATCATTTTCCTTCCACTTCACAATTATGTGCCACTTTGTGTTGGTCTATCACATAAAATCCCAATAAAATACTTTTACGTTTTTGGTTGTAACATGACAAAATGTGGAAAATTTCAAGGGGTATGAATACTTTTTCAAGGCACTGTATGCAGCAGCAGGGAGGTATGTATCTTTGTTTTTTTAAGAATCCCAAACTTCTCCTTTGACTTTTTGTTTTATTATTTCTTATGTGTATAACCACTTGCTTACTGGGCACATATACCCCCTTCCTGCCCAGGGGAAATTTCAGCTTTCGGCACTGCGTCGCTTTAACTGACAATTGCGCGGTCGTGCGACGTGGCTTCCAAACAAAATTGACGTCCTTTTTTTCCCACAAATAGAGTTTTCTTTTGGTGGTATTTGATCACCTCTGCGGTTTTTATTTTTTGCGCTATAAACAAAAAAAGAGCGACCATTTTGAAAAAAACACAATATTTATTACTTTTTGCTATAATAAAAATCCCAATTTAAAAAAATAAATAAATTATTTCCTCAGTTTAGTCCGATACGTATTCTTCTCCATATTTTTGGTCAATAAGCGTTTATTGATTGGTTTGCGCAAAAGTTATAGCGTCTACAAAATAGGGGATAGTTTTATCGCATTTTTATTAATATTTTTTTTTTTTACTAGTAATGGCGGCGATGAGAAATTTTTATCGTGACTGCGACATTATGGCGGACACATCGGACACTTTTGACACCATTTTGGGACCATTGTCATTTTTACAGCGACCAGTGCTATAAAAAATGCACTGGTTACTGTAAAAATGACACTGGCAGGGAAGGGGTTAACCACTAGGGGGCGAGGAAGGGGTTAAATGTATGCCCTGGGAGTGATTACTACTGTGGGGGGGGGGGGGACTGACTGGGGGAGGTGACCGATCTGTGTCCCTATGTACAAGGGACACAGCATCAGTCTCCTCTCCCTGACAGGACGTGGATCTCTGTGTTGTCTGTGTACCGGCCGATCGCGGGTACCTGGCGGACATCGCGGCCGCCAGGCACGCGCATCGGCATGTCAGTGACGCGCCGGGCGCGCTCGCACGCCCCCCAGTGGCCGGAGGAGCCGAGGATGTCTATTGACGTCCTCCCGGATTTTAAGAGCCACCTTGAGGCCGTCATTCGACTATGGCCGGGGCTCCAAGTGGATATATACACTCACCGGCCACTTTATTAGGTATACCTTGCTAGTACCGGGTTGGACCTCCTTTTGTATTCAGAACTGCCTTCATTCTTCATGGCATAGATTAAACAAGGTGTTGGAAACATTCCTCAGAGATTTTGGTCCATAGTGACATGATAGCATCACGCAGTTGCTGCAGATTTGTTCGCTGCATATTCATAATGTGAATCTCCCATTCCACCACATCCCAAAGGTGCTCTATTGCAGTGTTTCTCAACTCCAGTCCTCAAGGCGCCCCAACAGGTCATGTTTTCAGGTTTTCCATTATTTTGCACAGGTGATTTGATCATTTTCACTGCCTTAGTAATTACTACAGCCCTTTCATCTGAGGGAAAGCCTGAAAACATGACCTGTTGGGGCGCCTTGAGGACTGGAGTTGAGAAACACTGATTTATTGGATGAGGTGTGGTGAGTGTGGAGGCCATTGGAGTACAGTGACCTCATTGTCCAGTGGTGAGATGATTGGAGCTTTGTGAGATGGTGGATTATCCTGCTGGAAGGAGCCATCAGAAGATGAGGACACTGGAGTCATAAAGGGATAGACATGGTCAGCAACAATACTCTGGTAGGCCGTGGTGTATAAACGATGCTCAATTGGTACTAAGGGGTCCAATGTGTGCCAAGAAAATATCCCTCACACCGTTACACCACCAGCCTGAACCGGTGATACAAGGCAGGATGGATCCATGCTTTCATTTTACACCAAATTCTGACCCTACCATCTGAATGTCGCAGCTGAAATGGAGACTCATCAGACCAGACAACGTTTTTCCAATCTTCTATTGTCCAATTTTGGTGATCCTGTGCGACTTGTAGCCTCAGTTTCCTGTTCTTAGCTGACAGGAGTGGCACCCGGTGTGGTCTTCTGCTGCCTAAATGCATCGAGTTGCTGCCATGTGATTGGCTAATCAGCAATTTGTGTTACCGATTGAGCAATTGAACAGGTGTACCTAATAAAGTGGCTGATGAGTGTGTATTGTACATCTCAGTCTTCTCATCATATCTGATGTGGATGGGGGAATCCTTCCCGCTGAGTTATTGTATTCTGACAGGGGGGTGTCTTCCCCACTGTCAGATCACACTGATCAGTGCTGCCGGCTAGAACTGGTGACCCCTCCAATCATAAATATCTGTATGGGGGGGATAAGGACATCCTTTCTGGAGGCTGGAGTTAGCCTTTAAATGGTATGTTGCTCCTCAAATGAGTATGTCTAGAAGGCCAGAGCCATCGGAGGAGTTAACCACTTGCTGACCAACAGGCAGGTCGGCACGATCCCGGGAACCGTCGTAGCTGTACGTTGGTCCCTTTAACCCCTTGCAGGTGCGCGCGTGCCGCTGCATCGCAATGCTCGTAAACCGGCGGTCGCGATGACTGCCGGCCGCAAGCGATCGCTGGCACGAGAGGCAGAACAGGGACACGTGTGTGTAAACACACCAATCCCTGTTCTGTTCTGTGAGGAGAGACAGAACGTGAGTTCCTGATAGCTAGGAACCACCATCTGTAATTTCCTGTAGGTCAGTCCCCTCCCCCTACAGTTAGAAACACACACTAGGTAACACCATTAACCCCTTGATCGCCCCCTAGTGTTAACCCCTTCCCTGCCAGTGACATTTATACAGTAATCAGTGCATTTTTAGAGCACTAATCGCTGTATAAATGACAATGGCCCCAAAAAAGTGTCCGATGTGTCCGCCATGATGTCGCAGTCCTGATACAAAATCGCAGATCGCCGCCATTACTAGAAAAAAAAATGCTATAAAACTATCCCCTATTTTGTAGACGCTATAACTTTTGTGCAAACCAATCAATATACGCTTTTTATTACCAAAAATATATAGAAGAATACGTATCGGCCTAAACGGAGACATTTTTTTTTTTTTTTTTTTAATTGTGGATATTTATTTTTTTCAAAATTGTCACTCTTTTTTTGTTTATAGCGCAAAAAATAAAAACCGCAGAGGTGATCAAATACCACCAAAAGAAAGCTCTATTTGTGGGAAAAAAGGACATCATTTTTGTTTGGGTGTAACGTCGCACGACCGTGCAATTGTCAGTTAAAGCGACACAAAGCCGAATCGCAAAAAATGGCCCGGTCATTGGGCAGCCAATTCTTCTGGGGCTGAAGTGGTTAAGTACATACCTGCAGGGTGGGCTGAGCTTTTTTTTTTTTTTACAAAGGTGATTATGTACTTTAGGCAAGTCCACACTGTTAGCACTGCACAAAGTAAAAAAGCCCAGATTTTCTCAGGTTTCCTAACACTTCCTTTCTGATTTAATATACAGTGGAACCTCGGTTTACGAATAACGCGATTAACGAGTGTTTTGAATAACGAGCAACTTTTTTTTTTTATTCTGACTTGGTTTGCGAGTGTTGTCTCGCAAAACGAGCAGAATTCAAGCTAATGGGGTGTGCAGTACCGCATTTGGCCAGATGTGCGGGGGCGCTGGTGACACTCGGAAAGGTTCGGAGCCGTTCGGAAATACTCGGAATCACTCATGAATACTCCGTTCCCGAGCCTTTCCGAGGGTTTCCGAGTTAATCTGAGCTGTCCCTGAGTATTTCCGAGGCTCTCCGGCGCCCTCCCCCCCACCTCTGGCCACATGCGGTATTGCATGCCATAGAAGTCAATGCGGAAAGAATTATCTTCGTTTTCATTGACTTCTATGGGGAAACTTGCTTTAGATTACAAGCATTCTCCTGAAACAGATTATGCTCGTAATCCAAGGTTCCACTGTACCATATTTTACATAAAATAACATATGTTCTAATCCAGCTTCAGGCTCAGCCCTGCAGTGCTCCCCTTTACCTTCTGTATTTTTTGCATTTCATATCTTATCCAGTGCTTGACTGTCCTCAGTGTTGGAGAGAGTGCACTGATGGCATTACATCAGTACCCGTCCCTATCATTAGGAGTGCATGGCACTGTGTGACGCTCTGCAGGTCCCCAACACACCACACTCATAGGATTTCCTTTTTCCGGCGTCATTCAACCCAGAAGACTGAGGACATCTTGTGGCAGAGAAGAGGTACTTTGGGGGAAGAGTACCAGAGAGGAGGCGAGAGGTGAATACTGCAACTAGGGAATTTCACATATACAATGCTGGGACCTTCTTCTTTTTTTTTTTTTTTAAGCACTTGCCTACACTGAAGTAGGTTTTAAAATTGAGATATGGTGGATGTGGTATTTTGCTGCACTTTTTTTTTTTTATAAAGGGCTCCATTTACAACTTGTGGGTGCCAACACAATACAAGTGATCTTGTCATCACAGGCATATAGTGCACAGAGCCAATCAGAGTGGCTCTGTGCCATGTGATTACCAATCAGGGCGATCACAAATGGAAAAACGACTACGGTTTACATTTGAGAGCCGACCCACAATGGTGGAAGGAGAGTTTTATGGACAGAGGGGTCCCAGGGGGGGATAAGTAGCAGCAGATTCAAGGTGGGGGAGGGTTTAATACATTTTATTGTAGGATGGTTTTTAAGCCTCTCGCCCCCTCCCCCTACATGTCATCTCCATCCCATTCCTGCATGTGACCTGTATAATACCCTCCTCCTCTCTTTCTATGACCTGAATATATAATGTACAGTATCTCACAAAAGTGAGTACACCCCTCACATTTTTGTAAATGTAGCAAGGTGTCACTTTTGCACGTAGCTTATGGACTACAGTTTGTGCCTATCAGGAATCTAGCTCCCTCTGGTGTACGTCTTATGTTAGACTACTAACGTTGTTTGGTCCAGTTATTGGATAAAGCATTGTGCGTATTGTGGCATCAGGGACAAAGACTCTATTGGTGTGGATAGAACTGAGACTACATTACCCAAAAGACCACTGTTCTACCAAAAGTGTATGGCGCCAAGCAAGGCCTGCTGGGAGGACCTATTTAAAGCAAGGCGGGGCTTTTGTTCCGTCTCTCTGGACGCTATCTTCAAGCCGGGAGGAGGCCTGTGTTTAGGCCTGGAGTGAGCGTGCTTAGGCCTGAGAAGCCTGGGCCTAAAGTACGGAGACCGGATCACCTGACGGAGGGTTTCCTGTCACCGCCCTGCTGATTGGATCAGGAAGAGGGACCGCTCTACACTCCAAAGCATCTAGAGTCACTGATCCATCGGCACCTCGTGAGCGACTGTGCAGGGGACCAGGGGCCACGACCTGCACGGAGGCTGTGAACCACGAAGGGTACGGACAGAGCATATCGGCGAGGCGAGGCCTCATTTGGTGAGAGGGCACCTGCCCACCAACATAACTAACTGGGTTGCAGTAGGGTGACTTCCATAGTTTAATTTATACTCGTGGGCCACTGCACTGCCGCACGTGGAGACACTTTATGCCCGAGAGTGTTATAGCGGTGTGGGAGAACTGACGTTTCTGTTGCCGCTCCACTTTATACACCAAGTGATTGATTTTCTTCACCCTATTGTTGGATAACAAATAACTAAGTGCACCAACAGAGCTAGCAGAAGATTACTGGAAACTTGAAGGAACAATAATCAGTTCTGTTCCTTTCTTAAATTGATACAACGGGACACATATCAGTTGAGGGACCACTAGAGGGAGACAAATAGCTTGCAAACTCACATATGTGATACAACTGTTTGCATTACTTTGATTATTGCTTTGCTGTTTCAGTGAGCTGGGTGGGACTTGGTGGAGAGGTATCCCATTGCTGGCGTTATTGCATTGGGAGATTCCTCCACCACGCACTTACCCAGGTCTGACTTTAGGTTGGGTTAATTGGGTTCCTCATTATAGGGACACCCTAAAATTGTTATGCATGCGTATATCATTTGACATTTCACGGGGATCTGTTTGAGTCAAATGTTGCTTATGTAATCTTTATTCTATTTTTCACTACCAAGTAAACGTATTACCTTTTGGTTAAACTGCATCTTGTGTGGGACTCTGTCTTTTGCAGCTGTGTGGCAGGTAAACTACATTAAGGTAACAATACTTAATTACATTTATTGTTGTGTGGTATCATTGTGGCCCTCTATAGCCTTTTAGGGGTCCACAATCACATTGTTGTTCAGCTGTGCCAAGGGGAAACTGAGCCAAATTATAGGCCTTGATAGGCAGAGTACAGACCCAAAATTAAACCAGCAGCTCCTACGGGGAGTAGTGCTACATATATATTTTATTCTATCTTTTCATGTGACAACACTGAAGAAATGACACTTTGCTACAATGTAAAGTAGTGAGTGTACAGCTTGTATAACAGTGTAAATTTGCTGTCCCCTCAAAATAACTCAACAAACAGCCATTAATGTCTAAACCGCTGGGAACAAAAGTGAGTACACCCCTAAGTGAATATTTTCAAATTGGGCCCAAAGTGTCAATATTTTGTGTGGCCACCATTATTTTCCAGCACTGCCTTAACCCTCCTTGGGCATGGAGTTCCCCAGAGCTTCACAGGTTGTCACTGGAGTCCTCTTCCCCTCCTCCATGATGACATCACATAGCTGGTGGATGTTAGAGACCTTACGCTCCTCCACCTTCCGTTTGAGGATGCCCCACAGATGCTCAATAGGGTTTAGGTCTGGAGACATGCTTGGCCAGTCCATCACCTTTACCCTCAGCTTCTTTAGCAAGGCAGTGGTCATCTTGGAGGAGCCCAGTCTCCGAAGGGAGGGGATCATGCTCTGCTTCAGTATGTCACAGTACATGTTGGTATTCATGGTTCCCTCAATGATCTGTAGCTCCCCAGTGCCGGCAGCACTCATGCAGCCCCAGACCATGACACTCCCACCACCATGCTTGACTGTAGGCAAGACACACTTGTCTTTGTACTCCTCACCTGTTTGCCCTCACACACGCTTGACACCATCTGAACAAAATAAGTTTATTTTGGTCTCATCAGACCACAGGACATGGTTGCAGTAATCCATGTCCTTAGTCTGCTTGTCTTCAGCAAACTGTTTGCAGGCTTTCTTGTGCATCATCTTTAGAAGAGGCTTCCTTCTGGGACGACAGCCGTGCAGACCAATTTGATACAGTGTGCGGCGTATGGTCTGAGCACTGACAGGCTGACCCCACCCCTTCAACCTCTGCAGCAATGCTGGCAGCACTCATACGTCTATTTCCCAAAGACAACCTCTGGATATGACGCTGAGCACGTGCACTCAACTTCTTTGGTCGACCATGGCGAGACCTGTTCTGAGTGGAACCTGTCCTGTTAATCCGCTGTATGGTCTTGGCCACCGTGCTGCAGCTCAGTTTCAGGGTCTTGGCAATCTTCTTATAACCTAGGCCAGGGATATGCAATTAGCGGACCTCCAGCTGTTGCAGAACTACAAGTCCCATGAGGCATAGCAAGACTGACATCCACAAGCATGACACCCAGAGGCAGAGGCATGATGGGAGTTGTAGTTTTGCAACAGATGGAGGTCTGCTATATGCATATCCCTGGCCTAGGCCATCTTTATGTCGATTGTAGAGCAACAATTCTTTTTTTTCAGATCCTCAGAGAGTTCTTTGCCATGAGGTGGCATGTTGAACTTCCAGTGACCAGTATGAGAGAGTGAGAGCGATAACACCAAATTTCACACACCTGACACCTTGTAACACTAACAAGTCACATGACACTGGGGAGGGCAAATGGCTCATTGGGCCCAATTTGGACATTTTCACTTAGGGTGTACTCACTTTTGTTGCCAGCAGTTTAGACATTAATGGCTGTGTGTCGAGTTATTTTGAGGGGACAGCAAATTTACAGTTATACAAGCTGTACACTCACTACTTTACATTGTAGCAAAGTGTCATTTCTGCAGTGTTGTCACATGAAATGATGTAGGGGTGTACTCACTTTTGTGAGATACTGTATCTAGTGCACCATCAGTTCCATGATTTAACCCCCTCAATACCAGCAGATTTATTTCCAAAGCACTGGGACAAAAAATACGATCACCTTGGGGCGCTGACTTTCCAACATTAGGTCAGTTGTGGGGTGTTCACACCAGAAAACAAAACTTTTTTTTATTTTATTTTTTTATATTTTTTAAGTTTTGGTAATTTTTTTACCTTTATACAAAAAGATAAACAGTGGTTGTTAAATACCACCAAAAGAAAGTTCTGTCTCACCAAAAAAAATAATCTAAAATTCATTTGGGTAACAGTGTTGCCTGAGCGAGTTATTGTCAAACTATGACAGCTCTGAAAAATGGTCTGGAAATGTACAACAGATGGGTGCTCTCTCACTTCCTGTTTTGTCTATGGGACAGGAAGCGAAAGCGGTATTAAACCCAAAACCGAAAATATAATATATTGCAGCTTGCCAATCAGTAGATGTGGTGGCTGCATTCCTTTTCTTTGGCATTTTTTTCCCCCATCTTTGAGTTCACCTGGTGATCTGGCCAGCAACACACCTCCTGGCACACAACTCTAGATAATTGAACACTAACAAATTGAAGTCAAATTCCAACTCACACTTTATAATCAGTTACCGCAAACCCTGTTTTGTTCCTTTTGAAATAAAAAAAGGTTTTACATAAAATGAAGGGAGGGGAAAAAAAAAAAAAACACTGATCATTTTAACCACTTCCAGACATGCCTTCTGCACTGACGATCGTTCCCCAGAGAGGTAGAACGTCGACCTGCCTATGTAACCAAGGCAGATCACCGCTCTGACAGGGGAGAACACAGTGATCTTGTGTTCCTGCTAAGCAGAACCACGGATCTCTGTGTTCTCCCAGTTAGAGCACCTCCCCCACACAGTATGCACTCTCTAGGGACACACTTAACCCCTTCCCTGCCAGTGTCATTGGTACAGTGACATTGCATAGTTTTAGCACTGATCACTGTATTAGTGTCACTGGTCCCCAAAAAGTGTCAGGTGTCCAATTTGTCTGTCACAATCCCGCTAAAAATCACAGATGGCCACCATTACCAGTAAAAACAATAGAAAAAAAATAATTATTAACTGTCAGGTGTGCAGCTGCAGGGCTCTAAAGAGGAAATCTGCTGGGCCTGCATCCCTTTAGATGTGCTCCTATTGAAAGTATCTCTCCAAAAATGACATTTTTGTTGCAGGGGATGCCTGAAATCGGACTTGTATCTTAGGCAGACCGCTGGGAAAATTGGTGAGCCAATCACACAAGCAGGAAATTATGTTTCTGGTGGGGAAGTGGTCAGAACATTCTGTGTAAAGAACAACTCCAGGTAGCCATTAAAAAAAAAAAAAAAAGCCATACTGCAATGCATTGTCAGAAAATTACAGTGGCTGCAGATTGAAAAGGAGGGGTAATTTTTGACATTCAATTACAATACGACTTGTGTCACAATCATATGTGCTATATCATTTTTTCTTCATTTGCTATCCCCCCACAAAAGTGGAGTTACCCTTTAATGCAGATGTTATTAGTGTGATTTATCTATGGCAGCGTTCCTCAATTCCAGTCCTCAAGGCACACCAACAGGTCATGTTTTCAGGCTCTCCATTATTTTTCACAGGTGATTTGAGCCTTTTTTACTGCCTTGGTAATTACCACAGCCGTTTCATCTGTGGCTCGAGTGCCAAACTGGCGGCCCTCCAGGTGTCAGGGAACTACAATTCCCATGAGGCATTGCAAGGCTGACAGTTACAAGCATGACTCCCACAGGCAGAGACATGATGGGACTTGTAGTTTCCGCAACAGCTGGAGGGCCACCAGTTTGACACCCCTGAAATCCTGAACACATGACCTGTTGGTGCACCTTGAGGACTGGAATTGAGAAATGCTGATCTATGGGAATCAGGACTTTGGGTGAAGATATGCTGATCGATGAAGACGGAGATCACACAACTTGTTACTTTATTTAACAATCATAAATAACAGATCCCAGAAGAAGAAGGTGCCGGGGTAAGGAGGAGAGGTCTCCGCTGGTCCCAGTGTATCACATAAATATACATATAGAACAAGTCAAGGTTTCATTGCTTGGGTATCTTGGTAATGTAAAAAGAGTATCACCCAAGGTGGAGGCCTTCACATGGAGTCTTCAGAACGGAGGGACTTCCCCCCCCCCCCCCCCGATGTCACCCCCATACAGACAACAATGTACAGTCTATATCAGAAATAAAATACAGAACTACAACGTCTCAATAGTATTAAAACCGGATTCTTGGTGCTGGTTGGCAGGGGCTTCAGACTGTATTTCACTGAAATGCTCCAAGACATATCGGCAGGAAAGGGTCAGTGAAGACAAACTATTTATTTTAAAAAGGTCAAGTCCACCCTGAACAGAATTTGAAGACTGATGGACCGAGTCCCCCACTGGCTTCTGCTGCACTGAGATCTTCCGGATCCTCAGCCTGTGCTGCTATAAAGAGTCTCACTCCTCACGGTGCACAGCAACTACAGCACATGAGCCAAGAACTCAGCAGATCTTATAAGAAGCCGGTGTGTGATTCAGTCCACCAGTACCAAACGTTAGATTCGGGTGGAGTGACCCTTTAAGTATATATAATTTGTACAGGTCTGTGCTTTGTGGGCCGATGAGTGATCTGGGGGGGGGGGGTACAGAAGGGAGACACAACCGCAGCACGCTCAGCGAACCATGTACTCATTCCTCTTGTTCAGCCGCACCTGGCAGAAGGACCAGCCGCCCACCACCACGTAGATGGCCGCGGCGATGAAGCAGTTATAGGAAACTTGCTCGTACAAGGCGTACATCTTCTTGGGAGGGGTTTGGCTGTAGGAGAAGATCGAGAGATTAATCACAACTGTAATAAAACCTTTCTTTTTATTTATTGCTCAGACATGGAGCCGTTCTATACTTACTCCTCAAAGAGATCACTTTCGGTGAATGGGACGTCCTCAATGAGAACGGCTGAGTGGATGTTAAAGAAAATTCCCAACAGGACCTGGAATATAAAAGCATGTTCATGTGTCAGGGATGAGAAACAACAAAAACATGTCAGGCTGGTGGAAAGGCTACAGTCAGCTTTAAACTAGTTTACCAAGTCCAGTCCTTTTCTGGCACTTTGTTTACATAGAACAATCAGTATTTTTTGCTAGAAAATGATTTGGAACACCAAAACATTGTTTTTTTTTTTAAGCAGAGGCCCTAGATCAGGGATCCAGTTTATTGTCCTTCAGACTTTAGGGGGGCCAGACTGTTGCCATTGGGAGTAGAAAAGTTCGCCACATCAGTGGGAGGAATTGTGCCCTATTGATGTCAGCGGGAGGCATTGTGCACCATCAATGGTCCCAATTGTTGGCGTCTTTGGGACGAATTGTGCACCATCCATGGTCCCAATTGTTGGCGTCTTTGGGAGGCATTGTGCACCATCAATGGTCCCAATTGTTGGCGTCTTTGGGACGAATTGTGCACCATCAATGGTCCCAATTGTTGGCGTCTTTGGGACGAATTGTGCACCATCCATGGTCCCAATTGTTGGCGTCTTTGGGAGGCATTGTGCACCATCAATGGTCCCAATTGTTGG
The DNA here is from genome assembly GCA_029206835.1 of Rana muscosa. Classification (NCBI taxonomy): domain Eukaryota; kingdom Metazoa; phylum Chordata; class Amphibia; order Anura; family Ranidae; genus Rana; species Rana muscosa. The sequence continues at coordinate 323,590,206 of CM055118.1, read as the reverse complement.
CGTCTTTGGGACGAATTGTGCACCATCCATGGTCCCAATTGTTGGCGTCTTTGGGAGGCATTGTGCACCATCAATGGTCCCAATTGTTGGCGTCTTTGGGACGAATTGTGCACCATCCATGGTCCCAATTGTTGGCGTCTTTGGGACGAATTGTGCACCATCCATGGTCCCAATTGTTGGCGTCTTTGGGAGGCATTGTGCACCATCAATGGTCCCAATTGTTGGCGTCTTTGGGACGAATTGTGCACCATCCATGGTCCCAATTGTTGGCGTCTTTGGGAGGCATTGTGCACCATCAATGGTCCCAATTGTTGGCGTCTTTGGGACGAATTGTGCACCATCCATGGTCCCAATTGTTGGCGTCTTTGGGACGAATTGTGCACCATCCATGGTCCCAATTGTTGGTGTCTTTGGGAGGAATCTGTGCCCCATCAATGGTCCCAAATGTTGGCTTCTTTGGGAGGAATCTTTGCCCCATCAATGGTCCCAATTGTTGGCGTCTTTGGGAGGAATCTGTGCCCCATCAATGGTCCCAATTGTTGGCGTCTTTGGGAGGAATCTGTGCCCCATCAATGGTCCCAATTGTTGGCGTCTTTGGGAGGAATTGTGGCCCCATTGTTGGGGCACAATTCCTCCCAATGACATCAACAATGGGGGGCACAATTCCTCCCAATGAACTCATCATTGGTGTCAGTGGTAGGAGGTGCGGCCCATCGTTGGTGTCATTGGGCCCAATTGTTGGTGTCATTAGGAGGAATTGTGCCCCATCTTTGGTGTTACAGGGGAGGAATTATGGCCCAAGGGCCAGACAAAAGCAAGCAAAGGGCTGCATCCGGCCCCTGGGCCACAGCTTGGAAACCACTGCCCTGGAGAAGTGGTCTCCAAACTATGGTCCAAGAGCCGGATGTGGCCCTTTGCTTGCCTTTGTCCAGCCCTTGAGACATTATTCCTTCTATTGATACCAATGATGGAGCACCATTCCTTTTCCTGACACCAACAGTTGAGCTTTATTCCTCCCACTGACACCCACAATGGGGCACTATTCCTTCCACTGACACCAAAAATAGGGCATAACTCCTCCTACTGACATCAATGATTGGGCACTGTTCCTGCCACCAATACCAATGATGGAGCACTATTCCTCCACTTACAGACAACCAAGCCTGAGAAACTGTGGACGCCCATTGATGCTGGAGCATTCTCTATTCTCACTGGCCGTAGTCCGGCCCCCCTAAAGCCTTAGAAGCCGTAAACTGCCCCTTTATTTAGGAAGTTTGGAGACCACTGCCGTAGAGAAGAAACTTGTGGGTTTTGCAATTTTGTATATGTCACACTGCAATATGACCAAAACTCAGATGACTAAAATACAACTAAATCAGCTTTTTAGTCAAAAGACTAAAACTAAATAGAAATTTGATGTCATAATGAACACTGCTTACATAAAGCTGAAAGACCTGGTCAGACCACCGGCATAAGAGTTCCTATATTTACATACCTTGCTTTGTGCCCTGGTGGGCAGTCATGTTGGAACAGGAAGGGGCCATCCCCAAATTGTTCCCACAAGGTTAGGAGCATGAAATTGTCTAAAATGTCTTGGTATGCTGACCGCCTCGGTGTGAAGGTACTCTCAGGCTTTCACATTCGGGCGGCATGGGAGGCAGTTTTCAGGCGCTATTTCTAGCACTAAAACACCTGAAAACTGCCTCAGTGTGAAAAGGGGTCTTCGAGTTCCCGTCACTGGAACCAAGGGGCCAAGTCCAACCCCTGAAAAACAACCCCACGCCATAATCCCCCCTCCACCAAATGATTTGGACCAGTGCACAAAGAAAGGTCCATAGAGACATGGCTGAGCGAGTTTGGGATGGGGGAACCTGACTGGCCTGCACAGAGTCCTGACATTCCCATAGACACACTCCTAAACCTTGTGGACAGCCTTCCTAGAAGAGTTGAAGCTGCAAAGGGTGGGCCAACTCAATATTGAACTCTATGGACTAAGACTAGGACGACATTAAAGTTCATGTGCGTGTAAAGGCAGGTGTCCCGATACTTCTGAGAGATATGGATATAGATATACACACACATACACACACACACACACAGTATGTATTCATCAATGTATGTTGCTGTTCAATGGATTCCTCCTCCAATAAGACACGATCACATGACAAGTGACAGGTAGAAGTTTCTGTTTTGGGTACAACATCCTTTCCCTGGTCAGTAAACCGCCCCGATCTTCTCTCCTACCGGTCCCAACCAGAGTGTAGCGCCCCCTCCTGTGTGTGACCGGCTGGTGGTGTTTATGTGTACACACAGGCTGCTTACTGTATACACCCCTCCCCCATAACACTGCGTCTACAACCAACATACTCCAAATAACCCCTTCCTGACAAACCAGCAAATGTGTCTAAAGCCAAGAACACAAAGTTTTTATATACTGAAGCTTACGAGCTGCAGTGGCTGCATTAGTTTTCCTGTTTGTTTATTTTTATTATTAGAAATAAAAAAAACATTTATATACACACACACTAATATATATATATATATATAAAATTCTTTTTTTTATTCTGATATTTATTATTTCAGCCAGCAACACACTTCCTGTTCTAAGATGACAACGCTCACTCACTGTACTGTATGGAGGAAAAAGCGTTGTCACTGGGGATGCACCAATATATCAGCCGCCGAAAACGGTCGGCCTAAAATAGGGTTATCTGTATTTTGCTGCTAGAATTTTTTTGCATTTGTGGTGCGTTATTCATAGGTCATGTGACTAAAAAAAACCAAAAAAAAAACGCATCACAGTTGTGTTTATGCCACGTTTTCAATGCATTTTAACGGGGGAGGTGCTTTTTTTTTTTTTTTTAACTGACCAAATATGCGCCAAAATGTTTTAAACTGTTGGCACCACAAGCTCATTGTGCACCTTGCTGTGTTTTTAGCACATTCCCGCCCGTGTTTCCGGAACCCCTAGGTGTGAATGCAGCCTAAAGATTGGTGACCTGCAATATGTTCTATTTTTGTTCTTTGGATTAGATACCCTGAAAGTGAAATCCTTTTGTATCTCCACGGGCGCCACACACTCTCAATATCAGCTAGCCTAGGTTCACACTACTTGTCGCAGGTGTGCGAATCGCACTTGTTCCCACACCCAAATGCATGGGGCTGCCATTCATTCTTAATGGTACCCCCACGCAGCCTATTTGCGGGCGCAGGGACCACCAGGAAATCACATGGCGGAAAAAGCACAATGCGATTTCCCTGCCACTGTGTTTTAAAATTCTTGCATGCATTTTTTTTCTGCATGAAACACAGGCACAGCGGTTCATTCAAGTGAATAGGCTGCCACGGGCCGCGCAAACGCATCTCGAAGAGCCGCAATAGTGTGACCCAGGTCTAAGTATTTTCCCACATGTGGAGCTATACTTTTCTCCCTCTCTGAAATGCAATCTGTGCTAGATCACTCTTTGGAGGGCGTTTACTTCCATCTTGTTTTGTAAAAGGTTTTTTTTTTTTTTTTTTTTTCATTCCTCCCCTTTTTTATATACATCTATCCTTGGTAGTCACAAAGTAGACCTTGTATTTAAAATTTAAAAAAAAAACCTTAAGGGCCTAAATTTACAAAAGACAAAGAAGTTCCATTATAAAAAAAAAACAAAAACAAAGTTGCATACATTTAAGATACAAGGTCTACTTTGTGATTACCAAGGATAAATATATATAAAAAAAGGGGAGGAATAAAAAATAAATAAAAAATTTACTGCAACACTTATGCCGCGTACACACGATCGGACATTCCGACAACAAAACCGTGGATTTTTTTCCGACGGATTTGGCTCAAACTTGTTTTGCATGTACACGGTCACACAAATGTTGTCGGAAATTCCAATCGCCAAAAAACGCGGTGACATACAACACTACGACAAGCCGAGAAAAATGAAGTACAATGATTCCGAGCATGCGTAGAATTTTTGTGCGTCAGAATTGGATACATGATTGGAATTTGACGACAACTTGTTGTCGGAAAAAAACTGAGAACCAGGTCTCAAACATTTGTTGTCGGAAATTCCGATCGTGTGTACGCGGCATTAGTAGAATCAAGAAATCCAATAAAAAAATTGGATAGTCTTATAGTCCACAATTGCATTCGGGGGATACATCTATGTGTGTATTATATTATTCATATTGTATTTATTCCCCCCCCCCCCCAAAACTTTAATATAAAATAAAAAAAAAAAAATTAAGAGGGAAGAAAGAGAACAAAAAAAAAAAAAAAAAAAAAAAAAAAAAGGGGGGGGGGGTATGTTTAGGGGGAATATGGAAATAGCGAGGATGTTTTACAAGCGGTGAGGAATGATTTTGCTTTAACCCTCAAAATGCCAGTCCAACCACAATTGCGGCGTTGGCCCACTCACTTGAATAGGTGGCTTTTGGTGGAAGTATCGCCTGCAGAAAGCAACGTGCCTTTTGATTTATTCCACTGCAACGGTACAGCCATGATTGGCTGCATCTCTGTGTTTAGGTGGGTGGTTGGTAAAACCACAGCTCAACCACCTGCTTGTACTGACACCCATGTAAATGAGCCCTAAGGAGGGGGTACGGTGGTCTTTGCTGGGGGCAAGGCCAGTATTCAGGTCATGGCAATGTGTACAATGCATGGCAGTGCAGGGATTGTCCTCGGGTAATATAAATCTATATGACATCCCTTCCCCAAAGCTAGCATGTAGACCCAGGAAGCCATCATTACCAGCTTCCACCAAAGGCTTCTCACACAGGAACCCTGCTCTAGGACAGTCCGGGACAAGGACACATCCCACGCTCAGGACTAGTAATAGGTTTCAGAATCATTGCCTGCAGACATTTTGGGGAAGTTATTGGGGGTCACATGACGGCTCTGTATGGAAAAGGGAAGTGGGGGATGAAATTACAGAATGATTCACCCCCCCCCCCCCTACAATACAGGACTATAAACTACACCAGACTCTGATAGGTCACTGGGACCCCCCCCCCTTTTTTCACTGAGACCCCCATCACACTTCACAGACAGGGAAGACACATTCCTGATTTTTTTTTTTGCACAAACAAAAAAACAATTTCAGTACATTTCTGTGCATCACCAAAGCAGCTCCTTTTTCATTTGACATTAGCGGAGTGGCAAAAGGCAGATCTGCTTACAGGGCTTAAGGTGCCATCAGGAATACATGGCGCCAAATAGTACATGGGCAGAATCGCACGATTCGGCCCGCGATTTCAGATATACGCAAGTGGGGCCTCAGCTTAAAGTGTAACTAAGGCAGGCAGACTCTTTTCTGCAGGAACATAAAACTACCTACCTGCAATCTACCCTGCAATGTACACTGCGCTGTGCAAACCCACATCAGTTTACATTCCAGGACAGCGCCCCCTGCGCAGGGAGGACAGCGACATCATTCAACGCCGGCCAATGAAGATGACCACAGACCCGACACCTGCAAGGAGCTGGCGAGACATTGAACTGTTGTAGGTGAGAATTGCTGTCTACTGTATGTACAAGGACTGCACCCCTTCTATAGACAGCGTGTATATAAGATGGAACAGACCCCCCCCCCCCCCATATATACTTTATTACAGAGATCAGAATGAAATATTTTGCATAATATATATATATATATATATATATATATTTCTTGGAGGGGTCCCCATTTGTTTGTATATATAAAAAAGATAGGACCCCCCCCCCCCCATGCATGATCTCCATATTTTTTTTGGGAGAGAGAGAGAGAGAGAGAGAGAGAGAGAGAGAGAGAGAGAGAGAGAGAGAGAGAGAGAGGTGTGTATGCGCAATATATATATATATATATATATATATATATATATATATATATATATATATATCAGACCCCCCCTCTATATACACAAATAAATTTGCATTCCTCCAATATATACGGTCTATGAAAGGAGGGCTCCCCATTTATTTGTATACATACAGTATCTGATCTCACTCTATACAGGATCTCTCTCCCACATTTATTTGTGTATATGGTGGGGGTCTGGTGTGTGTGTGTGTGTGTGTGTGTGTATATATATATATATATATATATATATATATACACACACACACAGAGATCAGAGCCCTCCCATCCCATTTACACCCTCCCCTATAGATAATGTATTCAGACACAGGAAGTGCCCGGTCCTTACCAGCATAATGACCCCCCAGACACTGAGGACGATCCCGCAGGCGGCCAGCTTGGGCCCGCAGCACAGAAGAGAAGCCATAACGCCCGACCTGTCACACCGAGCCCAGGGACTACACTGAGCACCGACTGCCGCAATCCCACCGGTCAGCTGACTCGGGCCGCGCCCTCATTGGCTGTAGGAGACGGAAGAAGGGCGGAGGCAAAAGAACTCCATGATGAGTGAGGGCAAAAAAAAAAAGGGGGGGGGGAGGAGAGAATGGAGGACATCACATGACGGCCGGCGAGGACCGCGTGACTGAGCTGATTGCAGGGAGAAGAGGGGAGGAGTCTGTGTACAATGGGTGCAGTCATAGGGGGAGAGCCGAGTACTCCTCTGCTCACTGATCCGGGGATTCTAGGAGTTGGGGGGCAATTTGAAGGTCAAAGCGGAACTCTAGTGGAGAATATATTTATTGTTATATAAAATAACATCAAATACACCAGGTGACAGTTAGCAGAGGCTAATAGAATGCAATCTGTGCTCCATTAGCTTCAGGAGAGAGATCAGAGGTCTAAAAGACCCGGAGAACCTGTCATCTAATAAATAAATAACACAGCGAACTTTTTGTCCCCCAAAATCACAGACATACGATAACATTAAAGGATCTTCTTTCAAATAAGCAGCTTGATGTACTTAGCCCAGACATCCCGAGCTGCAAAAACTCATTTCAGGAAGGTGACGCTTCATGCTGGGGCCAACCACCCCCCCCCCCATGACATGCAGCCTATCAGTGTCCATTCATGTCACCCCCATCAGTGTCCATTCATGTCACCCCCTATCAGTGTCCATTCATGTCACCCCCTATCAGTGTCCATTCATGTCACCCCCTATCAGTGTCCATTCATGTCACCCCCTATCAGTGTCCATTCATGTCACCCCCTATCAGTGCCCACCAGTGCAGCCCCTATCAGTGCCCACCCAGTGCAGCCCCTATCAGCGCCCACCCAGTGCAGCCCATCAGCGCCCACCCAGTGCAGCCCACCCAGTGCAGCCCATCAGCGTCCACCCAGTGCAGCCCATCAGCGTCCACCCAGTGCAGCCCATCAGCGTCCACCCAGTGCAGCCCATCAGCGTCCACCCAGTGCAGCCCATCAGCGCCCACCCAGTGCAGCCCATCAGCGCCCACCCAGTGCAGCCCATCAGCGCCCACCCAGTGCAGCCCATCAGCGCCCACCCAGTGCAGCCCATCAGCGTCCACCCAGTGCAGCCCATCAGCGTCCACCCAGTGCAGCCCATCAGCGTCCCCTAGTGCTCCCAGCTCCGTCCCGCCCCCTCCCCTTGCCACAGACAGAGCAGCCCGGGCGGCCACCACGGCCATACTCCATTTTGCCACCTGGGCTGCTCTGTCTACTGTCTGTGAATGACAGGCCCAGCCAGGAGATTACCTGGCGCTTGCGGGTGTCCAGAAGCCCACAACCAAATGCGGGAGACTTGGGATATTTGCATAGTCGCTCTGTGTAATGGTTTTGCACAGAGCAGCCTGCAGCCCCGATCCTCCTCCTTCGGGGTCCCTGCCAACACTCCTACCTTCAAGTACCCACCACGGCAAGCCATTTTCTCAGGGGTAATGGTGCAGACTGAATCCTAAGCCGCACACAACACAAGTGCTACTCGGCTCACCCTCCCTCCCCTTATCATGGATTTGATAGAACAGCAGCCGGAGCCGCCTGCCGCTCTAAACGAGTCCAATGCAGAAGAGAGACAACGGTGCCCCCCCCCCCCAATCATGCGCAGCGCTGGACCAGGATAGGGTTTAGGTAGGTATTCAGGAGGGTCTAAATACCTGTGCCTATGCATTAGGCTGGGTTCACACTGATGTGAACACGGACATTGCACTGCTGTGCAGATCACATGCGATGTCTGTGCCATGCAAATCCAGCCGTACAGTTGGTATGGTTGAATTTGCATCGCATTCAGACCAAAATGGTAGAGGACCCTTTTTTTGGTCCGCACTGGAATCGGATCGGATGATTCCTGTAATATTTTACAGTTCGCACTGCGAACCCATCTGGGGGTGTCACTAACTTTACATTGAAACCAGCAGCGGATCGCAGATTCAGGTGTGATGCGGGAGCCTGCACAGGTTTCGCAGGGTTTCTCGCATCACACCCATGTAAACTGAGTGTGAAGGGGAAAAAAAAAACAAAAAAACTTTAAGTAGCATTAACCCATTAGAGCCAACGGGTGTCGGCCCCTTTAAAGGGTTTTACATGTCGGGAGGTGGGGCTTAAGGTCATGTGACCGCCGTGATTGGCTGTCGTGGCGGTGGCATGATCTAAAATCACCTAATCGCAATAAGCGATTGTGAGTTTTCTGTCAGCCACTGGTAACTGTACGCGCTCTTGGCACAGTGCTGTTAGCAATAATGCACACAAATATGCGGCGCCAAGGCCTGACGAGAGGCCGCATATTTGCGTGTGGCTAGCGCCAAGGAATAAAAAAAAAAAAATGAACATGTTATACTTACCTTCTCTGTGTAATGGTTTTGCACACAGCTGCCACGATCCGCCTCTTCTCGGGGTCCCCCGCCAGCACTCCTGGCCCTCCCCCCCTGCCGAGTGCTCCCACAGCAAGAGCACCCAAGCAGGCTCACTCCTAAGCAGCTGCTTTGGATGTTCATTCACATACAGAGCCATGGCTTAGCCCCACGTCATTTATCTCTCCTCATTGGCTCACTGGCTGTGATTGTCAGCAGTGGGAGCGAATGGGGGGAGGTGGCAGAGTCCCCAGAGAGCCGATGTTCTTGTGCACATTGCTGGACTGCATAGCAATCGCACCGTATTCACTGGCCCTCTTCCCCCTGCACCAGGCCCTCCTAGGACCCCATGTGGTGTGCACTCTTTCATTCCCCGGACCCCTCCTTTACGATGTCCCCCCCCCCTGTACACTGCCCCATCTACTACTAACTCCGGGGGCACTGCCCTACCTACTACTGACCCCTGGGCACTGCTCTACCTATTACTGACCCCTGGGCGCTGCTCTACCTACTACTGACCCCTGGGCACTGCCCTACCTACTACTGACCCCTGGGCACTGCCCTACCTACGACTGACCCCTGTACACTGCACTACCTACGACTGACCCCTGGGTACTTTCCCTACCTACTACTGACCCCTGGGCACTGCCCTACCTACTACTGACCCCTGGGCACTGCCCTACCTACTACTGACCCCTGGGCACTGCCCTACCTACGACTGACCCCTGTACACTGCACTACCTACGACTGACCCCTGGGTACTTTCCCTACCTACTACTGACCCCTGGGCACTGCCCTACCTACTACTGACCCCTGGGCACTGCCCTACCTACTACTGACCCCTGGGCACTGCCCTACCTACTACTGACCCCTGGGCACTGCCCTACCTACTACTGACCCCTGGGCACTGCCCTACCTACTGCTGACCCCTGGGCACTGCCCTACCTACTGCTGACCCCTGGGCACTGCCCTACATACTATATACACTGGTCGGAACTTAGAGAAGACAGCCAGGCTAGCATTGAGTCCAGCCAGGCCTGAAACTAGTTAAGCAAGTCGGTCTGCAATACCAGTTCTGCAATACCAGTTCTGCCTTCATGATAGATTCCTGCATCAGACTTTTAGGGATGACCAATTACTCTCCAGACATGAAAAAATTGTGAATGAAGGCAAATGCTGAGTTTTTAGCTAAAGCTAACTTTTAAGGTAGGCCAAGTATAATGCATCCAGAAAGTATTCACAGCGCTTCACTTTTTCCACATTTTATGTCACAGCCTTATTCCAAAATAGATTAAATTCATTATTTTCCACAAAATTCTACAAACAATATCCCATAATGACAAAATTAAAGAAGTTTGTTTGAAATCTTTGCAAATTTATATATAAAAAAAAAACAAAAACAAATCCCATGTAAAGAAGTATTCACAGCCTTTGCTCAATACTTTGTTGAAGCACCTTTGGCACCAATTACAGCCTCAAGTCTTTGAGTATGATGCTACAAGCTTGGCACACTTATTTTTAGGCAGTTTCTCCCATTCTTCTTTGTAGGACCCTCTCAAGCTCCATCGGGTTGGATGAGGAGGGTCAGTGCACAGCCATTTTCAGATCTCTCCAGAGATGTTCAATCGGGGTCAAGTCTGGGCTCTGGCTGGGCCACTCAGGGACATTTACAGAGTTGTCCCATAGCCACTCCTTTGTTATCTTGGCTGTGTGCTTATGATCATTGTCCTGTTGGAAGATAAACCTTCACCCCAGTCTGAGGTCCAGAGTGCTCTGGAGCAGGTTTTCATCAAGGATGTCTCTAGATTGCTGCATTCATCTTTCCCTCAATCCTGACTAGTCTCCCAGTTCCTGCCACTGAAAAACATCCCCACAGCATGATGTTGCCACCACCATGCTTCACTGTAGGGATAGTATTGGCCAGGTGATGAGCGGTGCCTGGTTTCCTCCAGACATCACACTTGCCATTCACACCAAAGAGTTCAATGTTTGTTTCATCAGACCAGAGAATTTTGTTTCTCATGATCTGAGAGTCCTTCAGGTGCCTTTTGGCAAACTCCAGGCGGGCTGTCATGTGCCTTTTACTGAGGAATGGCTTCCGTCTGGCCACTCTACCATACAGACCTGATTGGTGGAGTGCTGCAGAGATGGTTGTTCTTCTGGAAGGCTTTCCCTCTCGACAGAAGTCGAGTTCTTGATCACCTCTCTGACGAAGATCCTTCTTCCCCGATCGCTCAGGTTGGCCGGGCGGCCCGCTACAGGAAGAGTCCTAGTGGTTCCAAACTTCTAAAGCCCCGTACACACGGTCGGACTTTTGGCCAACAAACTTCATTTTGAGCAAGTTGGACCAACAATCCGACCGTGTGTACGCTCCATCGGACAAACTTTTTTAGTTTTTTTCTTGTTTTCATCGGACAAAAGTTGGGTCTGCAAACGGACAAACTTTTGCCCAACAAAAGTCCGATGAAGCAAAGTCCGACCGTGTGTACAGAAAACCATCGGACTTTTGACCAAAATCAACCAACAATAGCAGAAGTTGACCAAAGGGTGGCGGTAAAGAGCAGAAAAACCACGTGATGTTGGAAAAAGTTTTGGGAAAGTTTGCAGAGAAGTCCAAGCGTGTGTATGCTATGGGTGTTCCCGACCAAAAACCACGGAAAAGTCAGACGGAAGTCCGACCGTGTGTATGGGGCTTTAGATTTACAAATGATGGAGGCCACTGTGCTCATTGGGACCTTCAATGCTGCAGAAATGTTTCTGTACCCTTCCCCAGATCTGTGCCTCCATACAATCCTGTCTCGGAGGTCTACAGACAATTCCTTGGACTTCATGGCTTGGTTTGTGCTCTGACATGCACTGGTAACTGTGGGACCCTTATATATACAGGTATGTGCCTTTCCAAATCATGTCCAATCAACTGAATTTATCACAGGTGGACTCTAATCAAGTTGTAGAAACATCTTAAGGATGATCAGTGGAAACGAGATGTACCTGAGCTCAATTTTGGGTGTTTTGGCAAAGGCTGTGAATACTTACTGTAGGTACATGGGATTTTTGTTTTTCATATTTTATAAATTTGCAAAGATTTCAAACAAACAACTTTCACATTGTCATTTCACAAATACTGCAGTAGTTGACTTTTAAAAATAGGAAACTTACCTGTTCAGGGCGCCCTTGATGTCCTCACCCAACCCGTCCCTTGGCTCCAGGTGGCGGCACCAGCATCTTCAGTAAGGGAATCAGGAAGTGAAGCCTTGCGGCTTCACAGCCTGCTTGCTACTGCGCATGTCGCGCTGCATGTTCTGAATGGTCCCTGCTGTCTTCTGGCACCTTGTGGGTCTCCCACAAATCAGCAGGGGGGGAACGGAGGAGGGGTAGACGTGGCGTAGTATCTGCGGCGATTTTTCGCCGGAAGTTGGAGCAAAATACTTGGATTAGACAGGTATGTGCTCCCCCCTGAAAGGTGCCACATGCGACACCGGAGGGGGGAGGAACCAGATCAGCGGAAGTTCCATTTCTGGGTAGAACTCCATCGCTAGTTAATTTTTTTTAATTAAAGAGAGGGGCACCACACCTCTTCCATGTTGTTCAGGTAGATCTCTGCCTCTCAAAGGTTGCCTACCCCCAGTTTAATGTATAAAAAAGGCATAACATTTTCTTATAGCTTTGGATACTACCAGAACCCCGGTATCCTCTTCTTCAGCGGGCGGTCTGCTGTCAGATAAAAGTGGCCTCTGTGGCAGATTAGCCGCAAGATCACTTTTATCGAAGGCCGGCGGAGACAATCGCGTCCTCTCCCCTGTTTGGCTGGCTGCCGAGTGAGGGGAAGATTGCCCCCACTTGGCTCCATAGCATTGACTGGCGGAAGCGACGTCAAACGTCTCTTCCGCCCAATGCTCTTTAAAAGGAGAATTTTTTTGACCCCAGATCTCATATTTAAGAGGACCTGTCATGCTTTTTTTCTATTACAAGGGATTTACATTTCTTGTAATAGGAATAAAAGTGACCCAATTTTTTTTTTTAAGGGAGTGTCTAAATAAAGAAAAAAAAAAAAACAGTAAAAAATAAAAAATAAAGTTAAAAAAAAAGTAAAAAAAAAAAAGTGTAAAGCGCCCCGTCCCGACGAGCTTGCATGCAGAAGCGAACGCATATGAGAGTAGCACCCGCATATGAAAACGGTGTTCAAACCACACATATGAGGTATCGCCGCGTTTGTTAGAGCAAGAGCAATAATTTTAGCCCTAGACCTCCTCTAACTCTAACGTGGTAACCTGTAAAAAAAAGAAAAAAAAATTAAGTCACCTTACACCTAAGGGTAAAAGTTTGTCGCCATTCCACAAGTGGGCGCAATTTTGAAGTATGACATGTTGGGTGTCAATTTACTTAGCATAACATTATCTTTCACAATATAAAATAAATTGTGCTAACTTTAATGTTGTTTTATTTTTTAATTTAAAAAAAGTGGATTTTTTTCCCAAAAAAGTGTGCTTGTAAGATCGCTGTGCAAATACGGTGTGACAAAGTATTGCAACGACTGCAATTTTATTCTCTATAAAAAATATTAACTTGTAAACACTGAGTCTGAAAAGTAGGCCTGGTCCTTAAAGCGGGGTTCCACCCGCGATTTTTTTTTTTTTTTTTAAAGTCAGCAGCTACAAACAGTGTAGCTGCTGACTTTTAATAAGGACACTTACCTGTCCTAGGCATCTCCTCCAATGCACCAATACTAAATACTAAGTGTCCTCCAATGCACCAATACTAAAGCTCCATGTTTTAACCCCCTTAATCATCAGTATGCTTCTCCATGTCCAAAGGGTTGTGGCAAAGGTACGTCACTTCAGGGTGTGTACTTTCTGAAAGGGGTTGTTTTGGGAGTGTTCATACTGTCCAGGCAAATTTTCATTTAACAGAAAGGGAAACTTTTTCTTTTTTTTAAAGTAAAAAAAAAAAAAATAATAATGTTATTAAAAGCGGAGCTCCACCCGTGATTTTTTTTTTCTAGTCAGCAGCTACAAGCACTGTAGCTGCTGACTTTTAATAAGGACACTTACCTGTCCTACTCGCCCACGATGATGGGCCCCCCCCCCGATGCCGATCCCTCAATTGTTGCAGGTCCCGCGCCGCTATCCTCACTAAGGCAAACAGGCAGTGAAGCCTTACGGCTTCACTGCCCGTTTCCTACTGCGCATGCGCGAGTCTCGTGCCGATTTGTGAATGGGCGGCTGCTCTCTGTGATTACTCAGTTCCCAGAAGGCAGCGCGCGCCCCATTCACTAGAAGACACCGCGAGTAGGAGGGAATTCAGAAGATCCACCTCGGATAAGGAAGAGGCAGATTAGGACTTGCGCATAGCAACCAGTATTTCGGGCGAGTAAAAAAAAAATTTCTTCATTTTTTTTTTGCTGCATTTTCATGTATTTTTTTTTTTCCCAGAGTGGAACTCCACTTTAAAATTATTTGAGTACAGTGTTGCATGATGGAGTAATTGTCAAACTATCACAACACTGTAAATTGGGCTGGTAGTAAAGGGATATTATAGACAATGGGATTATACCCAGGGCTAGGTATGTGCCCCATAGACAATGGGATTCATCTTCTTCTGTATTGTTGCACAGCAGCCAAAGTGCATCCGATCACAAAGGCATGAATAAGGACGAAGAATAGGGAGGCACAAGGTGACTGCAAACACTATTAAGCAAAAGTGGTCCCCAACCCCCAGGTACCAGTCCATGGCCTGTTAGGAGGAACCAGGCTGCACAGCAGAAATTCACATGGGAAGTGAGCACGTCAGATGCACCTCATCACTCCGGCAGCAGTGCATTCCTGGCTGCAGTAGGGGGCAGTGTGGTGCGCGATTCAGAGCATCAGGCGTATCCTTTTTTTGTACAAACTTTAATTTGAGGTGTACAAAACGTACACTTCATTCATGGCAATGTAAAGCAGCACAATGCGCCGCTGTACATTGGCATGTGATTTGACACAGTTGCACAATAAAATGCAGCAGTGTCTGCATTGTAGCTACAATAGGCTGTGTTACAGTGTGAATGGGACACACAGGAAACCATCGTTTGATTGACGGTGACAGGCCACACGCTGTGTGAATTAACCCCAGCAAAGTCCATGAAAAACGTGTCTTCTACGAAACCAGTCCCTCGTGCCAAAAAAGTTGAGGACCGCTGTTAGGCAAGAACACCTCTACCCCATGTCCATGATACTGGATCACTATACTTTACCTGATATACACAATGCTGGATGCCAAAAAAATTAAAAATCTGGGGAAGGTGTTTCTAGTAGCCAACCAGTTTTCATACTTTAGAACAGCCTTTCTCAACCTTTTCAACGCAGAGGAACCCTTGAAATAGTTCTCCGGTCTCGGGGAACCCCTGCTAAAAAATGTAAATCTACAACTCATAATACATTAGTGTGATGGTCAGTGGGAAGGATGGTCCTTACACTTGTGGTCATTGGGAAGAATTACCTCCTTACAGATAGATAAAAAATAGGATTTTTATAACAGCTTACCTGTAAAATCCTTTTCTTGGAGTACATCACGGGACACAGAGCGACATAGTCATTACTAATGGGTTATATAGATACCGTCAGGTGCTGGCACTGGCAACTTCCAAAACCGGAAGTACCCTCCCCTATATAAGCCCCTCCCATCCGGGAGCACCTCAGTTTTGTAGCAAAGCAATAAGTGTCCCTAAAGAGGGGCGGGAGCTCCGTGTCCCGTGATGTACTCCAAGAAAAGGATTTTACAGGTAAGCTGTTATAAAAATCCTATTTTCTTTCTCGTACATCACGGGACACAGAGCGACATAGTCATTACTAATGGGATGTCCTAAAGCAATGCCAAATGAGGGGGGGGGGGATACACCATATATAAGCTGAGCGCTATCAGACATGAGGATCTTTTGCGGCCTGCAACACACTGCGCCCAAAGGCGACATCCTCCTGACTTCTAACGTCCACCTGGTAGGACCTAGTAAACGTGTGTACCGAAGACCATGTTGCGGCCTTACAGATTTGAGCCAGGGAGGCCTGGTGATGCACTGCCCATGAAGTTCCAACTGCTCTCGAGGAGTGCGCTCTAACTTTGAACGGAGGTGGTCTCCTTCTCAAGCCATAAGCTTGCATAATGACCTGTCGAATCCACTTGGCTAAAGTAGACTTTGACGCTGCCTGACCCTTTCTGGGGCCTTCCGGCAGAATAAACAAAGTATCCGTTCTGCGAATCTGAGCAGTGGCTTTTAGATAAGCTTTAACTGCTCTTACTACATCCAAAGAATGCAATAACTTTTCCTCTACCGAAGTAGGTTTGGGGAAAAAAGAAGGAAGAACCACATCTTGGTTCAAATGAAACCTCGATACCACCTTAGGAAGAAAGGCTGGATGAGGACGTAACACTACTCTGTCCTTATGGATAACCAGATATGGCTCCTTACAGGACATAGCTGCTAATTCCGATACTCTTTTAGCCGAACAAATGGCTACTAGAAAAATCAATTTCCTGGTGAGAAGCACCAAGGAAATATGCTGTAATGGTTCAAATGGTTGTTTCTGTAGAACCGACAGAACCAAGTTTAGATCCCATGGACATATGGGAATATTAACCGGAGGACTAATACGCATCACTCCTTGTATAAAGGCTTTGACTAGTGAATGCGAAGCCAAGGGCCTTTGAAAAAATATTGACAAGGCCGAAATCTGACCCTTGATAGTACTCAAGGCAAGCTTCCTATCTACAGCCCACTGTAGGAAGTCCAGAATCCTACCTATTACGTACTTATGTGGATGCCATTTCTTGGCCTCACACCACGCGATGTACGCCTTCCAGATTCTATAGTAGATCTGCCTGGATACCGGCTTCCTGGCATTGATCATGGTAGATACCACAGCATTAGAGAGCCCTCTCTTTTTTAGAATGTGGGCTTCAATAGCCAGGCCGTCAAACCTAGGGCTGGTAAGGAAGGGTGGTATATCGGTCCTTGCGAAAGCCGGACGACGTGGGAGAGTCCAAGGACTCCCCACTGAAATTTTACAATCTCCGCGTACCACGCTCTTCGGGGCCACGCTGGAGCCACCGGAATCACTGGTTTCTTTTCTACCCTGATTCTGCGGAGTAATCGAGGTAACCATTGGCGGTGTGAATGCATATATCAGCTTGAACTGATCCCAAGGGAACACTAGGGCATCTGAGCCGCAAGCTAGGGGATCCCTTGTCCGAGAGACAAACCTGTCCCCCTTTGCGTTGAATCTGGATGCTAGAAGATCTACATCCGATGTTCCCCACCGCTGACATATTGTCCAGAAAACCTCGGGGTGAAGGGACCCTTCCTCTGGGCCTAATTGCTGGCGACTTAGAAAGTCCGCCTTCCAATTCTCCACTCCTGGAATGAATACCGCAGATATGGCTGGGACATATTTTTCTGCCCATTTCAGGATGTAATTTACTTCCCTCTGGGCTGCACGACTCCTGGTGCCCCCCTGATGATTGATATATGCCACTGCTGTGGCATTGTCTGATTGAATTCTGACAGGGGACCCTTGGAGTTTGGATGTCCATGCTACTAGGGCATACCGGGCTGCTCGTATCTCTAAGAGATTGATGGGCAGGGCCTTTTCTGCATCCGACCATCTGCCCTGGAGAGACTATTGCTCCAGTACTGCTCCCCAGCCTATAAGGCTGGCATCTGTAGTGACCACCTTCCAAGAAATCGGACTGAAGGATTTCCTTTTTTCCAGATTCTGGGGAACCAACCACCAACGGAGGCTCTTGCGAACGGAAGGGGACAAGGACATTGTAAGTCTAGGGCCTGAACTTTTTTGTTCCAGGCTGACAGTATGGCCCCTTGCAAATTCCTTGAATGGAATTGACCGTAGGGTACTGCTTCGAATGATGCCACCATTTTTCCCAGCAGCCTCATATACAGGCGTATGGACGGCTGTCTTTTTTGTACCCACTAAGTGGATCAAATCTTTCAAAGACAACACCTTTCCTCGAGGCAAGAATATTTTTCTCTGGCCTGAATCCAACCTTAGCCCCAAGTATTCCAGACTTTTGACTGGTTTTTAGGGCTGACTTGTCTCGGTTGATAATCCAACCGTGAGATTCCAGATACTTGATCGTCTTGTGAACGACCACGTCTAGTTTTTTCACTGAGTGGTCTATCAGCAACAAGTCATCCAGATATGCCATTATCATTACACCTTGTGTTCTTAGATTGGCCAATAAAGGGCCAGAATTTTTGTAAACACTCGTGGTGCTGTGGCCAAACCGAAGGGTAAGGCTCTGAACTGAAAATGGCGCCCTTCTACTGCAAAGCGTAGAAATTTTTGGTGGACTGGAAAGATGGGAATGTGCAAATAAGCATCTTTGATGTCGATCGTGGCTAACCAATCCTCCCCTTGTAGGGCAGTGGCCACCGATCGGATCGACTCCATCGGAAAGTCCTGATATACAGGAATTTGTATAGCCCTTTTAGAATTAATATGGGCCTCCCGTCCGCGTTTGCTTCGGGACTGTAAAGAGGTTTGAGTAAAACCCGAACCCTCATTCTTCCAGGGGAACCTCCATAATTACTCCTTGGAGCAATAGTTGTTCTAGTGCCAACAGGAGGGACTCTCTCTCTTCCGGGGATCCCTTGGCACGTTTGACCTCAAAAATGGGAAGGAGGAGAGTCTTTTAACTCCAAACTGTATCCCAAACCTACTGCGGAGAGCACCTATCTGTCTTGATCGTGTCCCGCCAGGTCTCTTGCGAACAACTGGAGTCCTCCCCCCACCCGACTGAGTGGGGGCTTCAATGAATTTAACTTTGGGGGAGGTTTTGTACCTCCCCTGACCCAGGGTTTCTCATTACCCTGCTACTGTCCCTGTTTTTTACCCCCGGGATTTGACCGAGGAGGCCGTCGGAACTGTTACACAGCCGATGCCCCAGGGACTGGAGAAGCAGGCCTCTTAAAGAGGGACCTCTAACTCTGCTTTTAACCGGCAAGAGCGTATTTTTACCGCTGGAAATTTTCTGGATATATTTGTCCAGGTTTTCCCTGAATAAGCGTTCACCATGAAATGGGACGCTAACCAGCCATTCTTTACAGGGAGCTTCAGCAGACCAGTTTTTGAGCCATAGGAGCCTACGCATATGTACTATAGACAGCGTAAGGCGGGAGGCCTGATGGACTGAATCCTCTATGGCGTCAACCGCAAAGCCTAAGGCTCTAGGTAGATCAGCTAGGGCAAAGCCTGCTGATCTGTCAAGTCCCTCAAGACCTGTTTCAACTGATCCTTCACTGCTTAGCAGACCCCAATAGCTGCTACTGCTGGTTGTATCACCAAGCAGATTTTCATAAGGACTCCAATCTTTTATCTATTGGGTTCTTGAACATTTGGACATTATCCACTGGACATGTCAGTGATTTATACATACAAGAGATGGCTGCGTCCACTGTAGGGACCTTCCATTTTTTTTTTTTTTTTTTGATGAACTTATCCTCCATGGGATAGACCACCGGAAATCTCTTGGGGGAATAAATATTTTCTCAGGACGTTCCCAATCCTGGTAAATGAGCCCTTTCAGTAAAGGGTGAAGTGGAAAAGAACAAACAGTCTGGGGGCTTCTAGCGACCCCAACGAGGATACAGTAGTGGTTGATGGTTCCGCAAGGTGCATTTTTAAATGCTGATCGGACCATGTTAGTCAGAGACTGAACCCATAATCTTTCAGCTTAAGATGCTGAGAAAAGGTTCCCCCACTGTTGATTCCTCTATAACAGAATCAACCTCATCCTGATCCCCTTCAGGCAGGTCGATCCCTGTATGGGACTGTTGCTCTGCTAACAGGCACTCTGAAGGAGGAGACGGAGATCGGGCGTGCTTTCCCTGACAGGGAGGCAGCGATAAATGTTGACAATCTCTCTCTAATCCTCCCAGAGCTGAGGAAAAAACCTCCTCTGTTACATACACAGGAGCAGGTGAACTGAGGACAGCCACAGTACCAAGTACCCTGCGGGGTCTCTACGGTCACTTACCTCTGAACTTCAGGGGAGACTGGTGCAGCAGGAGTATGCCCAAGATCCTCCGAGCCCGATGAGACCCCCTTCGCTTCCTGGAAGATTCAGTTCCGGAGCTTCTGGACGGCATATTCCTAAGCCTAAAGCTGAGGTATTCCAGCCGTAATACACCACTTTTACTGAGAATAGTCTAGCACAATTGCTGCTATATCACAGTTGGTGTCTACTAATGTGCCTTTCTAGGGGATGCCTGTATCAACCGCTTGCTGTATGCCTTTAAATGTTGCCAGCTCTGTCTCTGTACTTCATAGCCAGCTCACTACAATATTGTGGTTTTTTTAAACTGCTGGGACGCCCGCACATGCGCAGAAGCGCTGCGGCGCGCACAGAGCGTCATCCCCCAGGCTCCGCCCCCTTTCCCGGCTCACCTCTATATATAGAGGCGCGGGCACGTGCGCCTTCGGCGCTAATTTCAAATATGGTAACAAGGGACAGGAGCCAGGGCCCCTCTTTGCCGCAGGCCGGGGGATGGACGAGCACTGCAACATGGCAGAGGAAGCAGTTTCCTATAAGAGAACTCACCATCTGCCTGGACTTTGCTCTGCTGAGAAGAAGCTAGTCCACATGACAAGAAAACATTCCACAGCGGCCTCTAGTGGACAAACACAGGTACCGCAGTCTAATATATTAAATATATATAAAAAAAAATTTTTTTTTTTTTTTTTTTTTTCTTGACCACCATTAAAAATTATTACATTTTTTTTAGTAGTTACAGGCATGCACAGAATTTTGCGGGAATACCATTAGGTAACAGACAGAAAGACAAATTAGGCTTGGGGGTCCCCCAATAGAACCAAGTTCCTGGGGGCCCCCACTTACCTGTTCCCCGCCGCAGGACTTTGTTTGGTCCACAAAAGCCCAAACTTCACCTATCACGGCAGGCATTGTAATCAAACCTTCAGGGACCGGGTTCCCAAGGATTCCACTCCCCTGGACCTGTATAGCACCCTGCACAGAAAACATCTTGGTCGTGGGTATGACCAGAGCTCTGGATCCCAGGGTCCAGCTCTCCTAAGAGAAGCATTACAGGCAGAACCTTGCTCTTCTCTGCAAGGCCCGGGTACCGACCGTTTAGCTATGAAGCTTTTTTGGTCGGATCCGGAATAGCTTACTGAGGCCCAAAAGAACCTGTACGCAAGCTCAGTGAAAAACACATGTTTCTTCTTGGCCAACACCTTAGACACTGGCAAAAAACTGAGGTGCTCCCGGATGGGAGGGGCTTATATAGGGGAGGGTACTTCCGGTTTTGGAAGTTGCCAGTGCCAGCACCTGACGGTATCTATATAACCCATTAGTAATGACTATGTCGCTCTGTGTCCCGTGATGTACGAGAAAGAAAGATCAATGGTGTCAGTGAGAACTTATCTGAGAGGCAGAAATTGCCCAATGCTGAAGGAACCCCTAGCAACCTCTGGAGGAACCCTAGGGTTCCACGGAACCCTGGTTGAGAATCACTGCTTTAGAAGAATTAAACAAGGATTCCAATTCCGAAAAAGCACTACTTACAGTGGATATAAAAGGTCTACACATCCTTGTTAAAATGTCAGGTTTCTGTGATGTAAAAAAATGAGACAAAGATAAATCCACCTTTAACGTGACCTATAAACTGTACAACTCAATTGAAAAACAGTGGGGGGGGGGGGGGGGGGAGTAAAAATAAAATAACAAAATAAATAATGTGGTTGCATAAGTGTGCACACCCTCTTATAACTGGGGATGTGGCTTTGTTCAGAATTAGGCAATCGCATTCAAACTCATGTTAAACAGGAGTCAGTACACGCCTGCCATCATTTAGAGTGCCTCTGATTAACCCCAAATAAAAGTTCAGCTGTTCTAGTAGGTCTTTCCTGACATTTTCTTAAAGGGGTTGTAAAGGTTCGTTTTTTATTTTCTAAATAGGTTCCTTTAAGCTAGTGCATTGTTGGTTCACTTACCTTTTCCTTTGATTTACTTTCTAAGTGTTTTTTTTCTTTGTCTGAATTTCTCACTTCCTGTTTCTCTTCACTAAACTTCACACCATCATCCGAGCAAGCGGTGTGGAGTCAGCCTGAACAGCTTACTGAGGAGGAACAGGAAGTGAGAAATTCAGACAAAGAAAAAAAAAAAAAATAGAAGAGAAATCTAAGGAAAAGGTAAGTGAACCAACAATGCACGAGCTTAAAGGAACCTATTTAGAAAATAAAAAACGAACCTTTACAACCCCTTTAAGGCCCGTACACACAATCCGAAAATCGTAGGAAAAATGCTGTATTCGAAGCGATCGTACGATAAATCGGATCGTTAGTACAGAGCTTTCGAGAGCCGATCAGGACAGTTCATCCGATATTATTGTATCGGACATGCACGGAAATTTTTTTCGTACGATTTTCGTTTGATCAGTACAGCTGTCGTTCGAAAATGCATTACAACACATGACATCACTTCCGAATTTTTATTCTGTCGTACGAGAATTTTCGTGACTTTAGTAAACTCATCAGATTCAACGTGAGATTAGCATGCAAAAAAAAAAACGGACGATCATTCGTCGGATAATCGGATCGCGTGTGCCGGGCATTAGTCATATCCTACAGCAAAAGCCATGGTCCACAGAGAGCTTCCAAAGCATCAGAGGGATCTTATTGTTAAAAGGTATCAGTCAGAAGAAGGGTACAAAAGAATTTCCAAGGCATTAGATATACCATGGAACACAGTGAAAACAGTCATTATCAAGTAGAGACAATGACACAACAGTGACATTACCAAGAACTGGAATTCCCTCCACAATTGATGAAAAGACAAGAAGAAAACTGGTCATGGAGGCTGCCAAGAGGTCTACAGCAACATTAAAGGAGCTGCAGGAATATCTGGCAAGTACTGGCTGTGTGGTACATGTGACAACAATCTCACATATTCTTCATATGTCTGGGTTATGGGGTAGAGTGGCAAGACTTTCTTACAAAGAAAAACATCCAAGCCTGGCTAAATTTTGCGAAAACACATCTGATGTCTCCCAAAAGTATGTTTGAAAATGTGTTCTGGTCTGATGAAACCAAAAGTTGAACTTTTTGGCCAATTTTCCAAAAACTTGTCGCAAAAACACTGCACATCACCAAAAGAATACCATACCTACCGTGAAGCATGGTGGTGACAGCATCATGCTTTGGGGCTGTTTTTCTTCAGCTGGAACAGGGGCATTTGTCAAGGTATATATAGAATTATGAACAATTACAAATACCAGTCAATATTGGCACAAAATCGTCAGGCTTCTGTTAGAAAGCTGAACATGAAGAGGAACTTCATCTTTCAGCATGACAATGACCCAAAGAATACATCCAAATCAACAAAGGGATGGCTTCACCAGAAGATGATTAGCCCAGCCAGAGCCCAGACCTGAATCCGATTGAAAATCTGTGGGGTGATCTGTAGAGGGCTGTGCACAGGAGATGCCCTCGTAATCGGACAGATTTGGAGTGTTTTTGCAAAGAAGAGTAGGCAAATATTGCCAAGTCAAGATGTGCCATGCTGATAGACTCATCCCCAAAAAGACTGAGTGATGTAAAAACATCAAAAACTGCTTCAACAAAAAGTGTTAGTTTAAGGGTGTGCACACTTATGCAACCATATTATTTTGTTTATTTCTACTTCCCTCCACCTTAAATATTTCAGTTTGTTTTTTAATTGAGTTGTACAGTTTATAGGTCACAATGGAAAAAGTTATAAATAATTTCAGCTTTGTCTCGTTTCTTTACATCACAGAAACCTGACATTTTTAAAAAAGGTGTGTAGACTTTTTATATCCACTGTAGGTTTCCCCAATGACAAAAGCCCAGAATAAAAAAAGGAAGATGACTATGCTACATAACAAATTTTATTGTCAAAATAATAAACAAAAAAAAAGACAAAATCAGACCATCAACATGTAAGAAAAAAAAAATTAAACGCAGAAGTGCGTACATTGCAGCCTGGCATTCCCTGTGAGTGCACAAACCGTAGTAAATTTCACATATGTAAAGGCGAGGTTTTGTGACTTGGATTGACAAGCAACACTGAACCCATCTTGGCACTGATAAGGTGGCTACGATTTCGCATTTCAAGTTCCCCAACGACCTACGTGGGCAAAAGGAGGAGAAGACCATGTAGTAGGTCAAACCGTGTAAATTAATGACGCCAAATCATGGGCTGTATTCTGAATGAGAGCCTGCACAGATAACAAGGTGACCCTTTCTGGAGAGCGGTTGGTGTTGTGCTTCACCTCTACTCGAAAAGCTCCTCCCACTTTCCCTCTGGGATCTGTCATTGGTTAATATGCTCTATAAGCGGTGGTAACATACCTGGTTGGGGGGGGGGGGCATCTCATTTATCACTAACATGTCAAATAAACACACCTGACCATTCAATGTAGCACAACCCATAGATGTGAATACAATTATGATGTGGTGAACGGGAAGGGAAAAAAAAGAAAAAAAGACAGGTGAGCATTGGTCCATAAAATTAAGGCTCGGTTCACACTCCTGCGACTTAGGATCCGACTTTGAGACCCAAAGTCACAGGACATGTGACATGCCACGTATCTCTATAAGAGCTGTTTTGACACCATGTATCTCTATGAGAGCCAATTGACACTACTGAAGTTGCGGCGGACTTCAGAAAAGGTTCCTGCACTACTTTGACACGGCTTCAATGTCAAGCGTGTAAAAGTCTTCTCAAAGTCACTTCAAAATTGTATCAAAGTCTGACTCCAAAGTTACACTAAAAATCGCGCAACTTTGGAGTCGGCTAGTGTGAACTGAGCCTTAGGGCCCATAGAAAATTGACAGCCTGTGCAACTCAAACTTCAACAAGCGTGAAAACAAACTGCAGCCATTCGTCATCACTGGAGTCCCCGACGGGCCAGGATTTAACCTAATCACCATCATTAAGTCATAGAAACAGAAGACCTGTGATGCACACATCTTACTACAGCAGTCTGCCCAGGACCAGGAGCAGGCTTCATATCCTGTAACATCCTAAGGTAGGCCCAGCCATTGAGAATAATGGCCGTGCGGAGAAGAGGATGTAAACGGGCCTGGCGCACGTGCGGAGAAGAGGATGGAAACGGGCCTGGCGCACGTGCAGAGGATGGAAACGGGCCTGGCGCACGTGCAGAGGATGGAAACGGGCCTGGCGCACGTGCAGAGGATGGAAACGGGCCTGGCGCACGTGCAGAGGATGGAAACGGGCCTGGCGCACGTGCAGAGGATGGAAACGGGCCTGGCGCACGTGCAGAGGATGGAAACGGGCCTGGCGCACGTGCAGAGGATGGAAACGGGCCTGGCGCACGTGCAGAGGATGGAAACGGGCCTGGCGCACGTGCAGAGGATGGAAACGGGCCTGGCGCACGTGCAGAGGATGGAAACGGGCCTGGCGCACGTGCAGAGGATGGAAACGGGCCTGGCGCACGTGCAGAGGATGGAAACGGGCCTGGCGCACGTGCAGAGGATGGAAACGGGCCTGGCGCACGTGCAGAGGATGGAAACGGGCCTGGCGCACGTGCAGAGGATGGAAACGGGCCTGGCGCACGTGCAGAGGATGGAAACGGGCCTGGCGCCATAGGGAGAGGATGGAAACGGGCCTGGCGCCATAGGGAGAGGATGGAAACTGGCCTGGCGCCATAGGGAGAGGATGGAAACTGGCCTGGCGCCATAGGGAGAGGATGGAAACTGGCCTGGCGCCATAGGGAGAGGATGGAAACTGGCCTGGCGCCATAGGGAGAGGATGGAAACTGGCCTGGCGCCATAGGGAGAGGATGGAAACTGGCCTGGCGCCATAGGGAGAGGATGGAAACTGGCCTGGCGCCATAGGGAGAGGATGGAAACTGGCCTGGCGCCATAGGGAGAGGATGGAAACTGGCCTGGCGCCATAGGGAGAGGATGGAAACGGGCCTGGCGCACGTGCAGAGAATGGAAACGGGCCTGGCGCACGTGCAGAGAATGGAAACTGGCCTGGCGCCATAGGGAGAGGATGGAAACTGGCCTGGCGCCATAGGGAGAGGATGGAAACTGGCCTGGCGCCATAGGGAGAGGATGGAAACTGGCCTGGCGCCATAGGGAGAGGATGGAAACTGGCCTGGCGCCATAGGGAGAGGATGGAAACTGGCCTGGCGCCATAGGGAGAGGATGGAAACTGGCCTGGCGCCATAGGGAGAGGATGGAAACTGGCCTGGCGCCATAGGGAGAGGATGGAAACTGGCCTGGCGCCATAGGGAGAGGATGGAAACTGGCCTGGCGCCATAGGGAGAGGATGGAAACTGGCCTGGCGCCATAGGGAGAGGATGGAAACTGGCCTGGCGCCATAGGGAGAGGATGGAAACTGGCCTGGCGCCATAGGGAGAGGATGGAAACTGGCCTGGCGCCATAGGGAGAGGATGGAAACTGGCCTGGCGCCATAGGGAGAGGATGGAAACTGGCCTGGCGCCATAGGGAGAGGATGGAAACTGGCCTGGCGCCATATGGAGAGGATGGAAACTGGCCTGGCGCCATAAGGAGAGGATGGAAACTGGCCTGGCGCATTTGCAGAGCGAAGGATGGAAACTGGCCTAGTGCATGTGAGGAGGAGCAGAGGATGGAAACAGGCCAGGCCTGGCGCCAGCTGAACATGTGATCCGTTATCACATCAGCCATTTGATGACTTGACAGTTTGGTTTAGAGCACAAAAGCAACTGACAGTTATCATTCATGGCATGCCTTGGATGTAACAATTGGGAAACTTAAAGTGGTACTAAATCCTGCTCTACTTTTCAGCCAAGGAAGCTGCCATCTTGGCCTCTGTTTGATCTGTACTTTGCCATAGTGCTGCACATGTGATCAGTTATGAGACCAGCAATTGGATGGTTTGACAATTTGGTTAAGAGCACAAGCAAATGCAAGTTAGCATTCCCGACATGCCGGCAATACAACGGTTTGTTGAAACCATTAGTTCAGCTTAGGCCTGGGTTTACACTTGTGCGTTACGGGACACCGCATGCGATTCGCACAGGAATCGCACCGCATCCCTGTGTACATCAGTGTGATGTCTGTGCAGTGTGATCTGAGCCATACATTTTGTATGCCTCAAATCGTATTCACACCAAAATGGTGCAGGACCCTTTTTTCCCCCCACACCTGAATCTCGTCCATGTTCACACCCCTGCGATCCAATTCTGCCAATCACACTGTTTTGAAAGCCGTTTCTGGGTGTTGTTAATCTAACATCGACACCCAAAGCAGACTGCATGGATGCTGTGCAATTGCAATGTGGTGCGGTGAACGCACAGGATTTGCTGCGTTTCCCACATCGCATCAGTGTCAACCAGGGCTTAGGCTTTGAAATTAAAAGCGATAAACTAATTGGCTGCTATATTTAGATGCTCTCAATGCAGCTGCTCCAGTTTTAATAAATTCCCCATCGTTGGGGCTCTTCTGCAATAAAAGCTTTTTACCTTTCTGCTATCAGCTCTGCAAAGTCTATACGTTAGAGCAGGGGTAGGCAACCTCGGCACTCCAGCTGTGGTGAAACTAATAAATCCCATCATGCCTTTGCCTCCAGGAGTCATGCCGGTGATTGTCAGGATCTTGCAATGTCTCGTGGGACTTGTAGTTTCAAAACAGCTGGTGGGCCGAGGTTGCCTACCCCCCTGCATTAAAGTGTTACTGAACCCAGGACTCTGCATTCACTATATCTGGTCTCCCACAGTACACAGAACATGGAAATGCAAATATTTTAGTAAAATATAAACTGCTAAATACCTTTTCTCCTCAGCAGTATATGGCAGTCTTGTAACTTCTTTCAGTGTCTGGTTAAAGCTTGTAGGAGGAGTTTTGTTTTCTCCCCTGACCCTCCGTCTAGACCAGTGGTCGTCAATCCTGTCCTCAGGGCCCACTAACAGGCCAGATTTTATGTATTACCTTGGGGAGATGCAGACTAGAATACTGCAATCACTGAGCAGCAAATGATATCACCTGTGATGTATTTCAGTTATCTTGCAAACCTGGCCTGTTAGTCGGCCCTGAGGACTGGGTTGATGACCACGGATCTAGACAGTGCTGATTGGCCCTGTGCTGATCACATGCACCCTCCCACAAAAAAAACAAAAAACAAAAAAAAACAAAACAAAAAAAAACTCTCTAGCAATACACACCAAACTGAGCACGTGCAGCCCATCCCCTGGCTCTGTAAATATCAGGTTCCTTTTTTGAGGACAGTGGAAGAAGGGAAGGATCATAAAAGACAGGATCAAACAGCCTTTATACACAATGCAGAGGATTAACCCCTTAGGTTCTACAGTGAGTATAACAAGCACGCTTTACTGCATATACAGACTGATTTTACTGTTGTGGGTTTAGTAACACTTTAAGTCTCACAAGCACAGCTCAGTGTACAATCCCAGCATACCTTGGTGCCATAATAAATAACTGATATGTGTGGGAGTTACATCATCCCAAGCCAGGCAATCAAGATGGGCAAAGACCCCAAACTCTGGAGGAGACAAAGCAAGGGAGTTGGAAATGGTGTGGGAGCTTGCGCATGGTACATAAACTGGACAAGAGGTAAGTACGGCAAACTTCAGTTCTGAGTTGCGGTCTGAAACTTTTGTTGGCACATTTAGGAGTTATTTAAAAGCTGAATTCGTGTCCAAGTTTGTTTCCGTTTTGGACAGCGGGATGGGCTAAAACCTCTGCCAGTTTTTACTGACATCTGTTGTGCTTATTGGGGAGATCTTCCTAACACTTCCTTGTCTAGCCAACAGATTTGAGAAGCGAATGGTGAAAATTAAGTTTCCTTTTTCATTTATTGTTACTTTAAACCATCACATTGAGAAAAGACTTACAGTTCATAGTGAGGGTACACACCAATATCAAAACTATTTTGGATGCAGCACATGCAAACAACTTCAGTGCCAGCCCTCCCCAATTCCCACCTCTTCAGTAACATCTGCTACTAAATGGTTCAAGTGCTGCAGACAGTGTCACATCCTGTGCAAGCACCTATGAAGTTAAGTGTAGTTCATTTTAATCTTTGTATTTCACCAACACAAAAATCTACATTTGGAGCCTAAAAGGCACAATAAAATGAACTTAAAAATGCAAAAAAAAAAAAAACACGAACCAAGTCAAGTTCCCAGCAAGCTAGTCAACTTAAAAAATATATATATTTATAGCAATCCCACCTACGAGAAAGAAAATAGTAATAATTTTACGTCAGGATACCAAGTCATTTAAATGCAACACAAAGATAAAAAAAACAAAAACAAAAAAAAAATGCTCAGCACTCCGGTTTGCCCATAAGCAAGTCACCGCTGGCATGGTCTTGTGGGTCAGTATCTGGGAAGATGGAGCGAGGCCGCGAGCATCTAGTGTAATGCAAAGAGGTCCAAGGAGGCGCGGTGGTCCAAAGGCGGATAGTGCGTCGTAGGTCACGTGATGGTTCTTGGAACTTCGTCTTCATCAGGAGGGCAGTCAATAAAGTCTGCCAGCATGGAGTCGGCATCACGGATTTCCTCCTCCTCCTTGGGGGACATAGAAGAACGGTAATAAGCAATTCCAGTACAAGAGATATATACACACACACAACTCAAAAGATGTCAAAATAGCTTGTGGGGGGGATTTACGAAAACTGCAGCGTGTAAAATCTGGTGTGGCCCTGCATAGAAACCAATCAGCTTCCAAGTTTAATTGTCAAAACTAAAAGTGGTTGTTAAAGCGGAGCTCCACCCTAAAGTGGAACTTCCTCTCATCGGAACCCTCCCCCCCTCCGGTGTCACCTTTCAGGGGGGAGGGGGGTGCAGATACCTGTCTAAGACAGGTATTTTTGCCCACTTCCGAGAGTCCTCTCTGCGGGTATTCTGTGGGTAGTACGTCACTTCCCGCAGAATACCCTTTGTGTTCTGGGAAACACTCGGCTCCCAGAACACAACAGGGACCAGTGAGAACGGTGCAGCGTGACTCGTGCATGCGCCGTAGGGAACCGGGCAGTGAAGCCGGAACACTTCACTTCTTGATTCCCTCACCGAGGATGGCGGTGGGGGCAGCAGAGTGACAAGCGATTGCTCGTCTTCTGCTGCCGACGTCGCTGGACTCCAGGACAGGTAAGTGTCCTAATATTAAAAGTCATCAGCTGCAGTATTTGTAGCTACTGGCTTTTAATATTTTTTTTTCAGGGGAGCTCCGCTTTAAGGCACAACGTTTTCTTTACCTTCATACATTCTTTGCATGAAGGTAAAAAAAAACTGAGCAGCCCCCCCCCCCCGGTACTTACCTGAGCCCCTTCTCGATCCAGCGATGTCCACGAGAGCCTTGCCTCTCCGGGGACTTGCACTCCAGATTGGCTTTTGGCAGCAGCAGGAGCCATTGGCTCCTGCCACTGTCAACCACAGCCAGTGAGCCAATCAGGAGACGGAGGGAGTGGGGCTGTGCAGTGGCTCCGTGTGAGAATGGACACACAGAATCGTGGCTCGGGAGCACACCTGCTTTGGTGCCCCCATTGCAATCTGCTTGCTGTAGGGGCACGAGTGCCAGCGGGGGACCCAAGAGGAGGAGGAACTGCACTGCTCTGTACCAAACCATTGCATACAGCAGGCAAGTATAACATGTTTGTTATTTTTTATTTATTTTTTTAAACAAGACTTTACAATCACTTTAATTGAACAAGCTGAAGTTAAAAGCCGATTGGCTTCCATGCACAGCTTCACCAGATTTTACACTCTCCAGTTTTACTAAATCAATCGCCCCTGAAAACCAAATGGACTGTCAATCTATTTTTCTGAGTTTGTAATCCTGCACACTGCACCATGTACCCGTTTGCCTAAACTTCAGCACTTGGAAGAGGTCAGCATGGTCTCAAATGTAATGCAAGGACTTCTGAATAAATGAACAGTTCCTGGTTGTCACTGCAGAGTAGGAGGACTGCCTGTTCTATTGCACTATGGCATTTACATAGGAGGTGGACTCTGGTGACTAAAGTGAACTGGTCACATCTAATAAACTACAGTAAACATAACTGGCAAAGGTGCTCGTCTTGGCAGATCTTAGGCCAAAGGCTGCATATAGGAGGGCCACAATGTGTCTTATAATCAAGACTAGGGCCGAAACAACTAATCGATTATAAAAATTGTAATCAATTAATTTCATAATCGATTAATCGGGCAGTAACATAATGGGTTAAAAAAAATGAAAATTAGCCCTTTATAGTACAAAAAGAGCAAATAATTATTACTGTTCGTTCATATTATATTAATACGAAAAATCTTTGTACATTCGCTGAATGAATGTTGTTTGAAATTTTGACTTGCTTTTAACATTCAGTTTTAAAATGAAAATAATTTAACGAAAACCACATACATGGTCTGAAAATTCCTTTGACCAAGAAGTTCTCTATTTCTAAGGCCCCGTTCACACTGGGGCAGTTTGCAGGCGCTATTGTGCTAAAAATAGCGCCTGCAAACCGACCCTAAACAGCGGCTCCTGTCTCTCCAATGTGAAAGCCCCGAGGGCTTTCACACTGGAGCGGTGCGCTAACAGGACGTAAAAAAAAGTCCTGCTAGCCGCATCTTTGGAGCGGTGTGTTTACCGCTCCTCCACCGTTCCTTCCCATTGAAATGAATGGGACCCCGCGGTAATACCGCCCGGTTTGCGGGTGGTATTAACCCTTTTTCGGACGCTAGCGGGAGTTAAAACCGCACCGCTAGCGGCCGAATACCTCAGCAATTCCGGCGGTATAGCGCCACCGCACCCACCGCCCCAGTGTGAAACCAGCTTTAACGTCCCTGTTACTGTGGTTGAAAACGAACGTCGATTTGACCCCACTGACGATTAGAAAAATCGAACGAACATTCTTAAAATATTTTTTTTTTTTTGGATGGAAGACGTTGTTGTATGGCCACACTTTTTTTTGGTTATTAATCGATTAATCGAAACAATAATCGGCCAACTAATCGATTATGAAAATAATCGTTAGTTGCAGCCCTAATCAAGACCAAAGAGTACCAAAGCTATGCCCATTCTGTGTATGTTTGCGTAATCACAGGAACTACAGTATCTCACAAAAGTAAGTACACCCCTCACATTTTTGTAAATATTTATTCTATCTTTTCATGTGACAACACTGAAGAAATGACACTTTACTACAATGTAAAGTAGTGAGTGTACAGCTTGTATAACTGTAAATTTGCTGTCCCCTCAAAATAACTCAACACACAGCCATTAATGTCTAAACCGCTGGCAACAAAAGTGAAAATGTCTAAATTGGGCATAATTAGCCATTTTCCCTCCCCGGTGTCATGTGACGCGTTCGTGTTACAAGGTGTGAATGGGGAGCAGGTGTGTTAAATTTGGTGTTATCGCTCTCACTCTTTCATACTGGTCACTGGAAGTTCAACATGGCACCTCATACAAGCGGTTATACAAGCTGAACACTCACTACTTCACATTGCAACAAAGTGTCATTTCTTCAGTGTTGTCGCATGAAAAGATATAAAATATCTACAAAATTGTGAGGGGCGTACTCACTTTTGTGAGATACTGTAAATAAAGATCGGTCTACCAACTACCACACCAGTAGATCCTAGGCCTTCTACATATTGGCTTTATGATATGAAAAAGCGCAATGTGTGCATGAAGATTATGCAAAATGCTGCATCTCCAAATCTTTCAGCAAGCTTCAAGAAACCATGCTCAAGCTTATAAAGCAACCATTGTGGGGATGTCAAACATGTGTTATATGGGCTCTGAGGAAGAGGACAAGTCGCGCAAAACAAGATAGCCTTCCAGATATGTATAGATGTGATCTATGCATCAAGATAAAGAAAACCAAAAAAAAAAAAACCTTCTGTGTGCAGCAGCCCCCCCCCCCCTCAGCCCCCTTAATACTTACCTGAGCCCCATTTCTATCCAACGATGTCCACGAGTCCTTCAGCCATCCAGAACTCTCCCGATTGGCTAAGACAGCAGCAGCGCCATTGGCTCCCGCTGCTGTCAAAGTCAGTTAGCCAATCAGGAGAGAGGGGCGGGGAGAACCACAGCTCCGTGTCTGAATGGACACACGGAGCTGCAGCTCGGCTGCCCCCATAGCAAGCTGCTTGCTGTGGGGGCACTCAACAGGAGGGAGGGGCCATGAGCACCGAAGAGTGAGCCGAGAAGAGGAGGATCTGGGGTGCTCTGTGCAAAACCAACTGCACAGAGGAAGTATAACAAGTTTGTTATTTAAAAAAAAAAAAAAAGACAAGACTTTACAATCACCAAGATTGGAGCAAGGAACTAAGAGCCTATAGCATTTGAGTATCACATTTAAGCGCATGTGGTTTTTTTTCTCAGCTTCAAGATGTTAAGGGAGTGCTGACTCTCACTGTAAAGAAGCTGCTAGCAGCCTTCAACAGGCTTTGAACTGTCATGTCATGATGAAGCCTGCAAGCAGCATGTTTAAATTGACAGTCAGCATTCCTATTGAGATTTGTGTTTACCTCTGCAAACTGGTTGAAGGTGGCTAGAAGCTTTGCAGATGCTTTCTACACACGCTGGACTTACCCATGCTGAAGTTGTGTGTACATGGACCTTACCCCAAGTGCCAGCTCTCTTCTGTAAATGACTAAGGCAGGCCATAGATGATTCAATGTTATTTCCTTTCACCACCTCTGCTGGGAGGAAGCCTTCCCGGTTGGAAGAACACAATGAGTACTGCTAGTGGCTACAGCCGCCGGCAGAAATCACATGTAAAAAAATCAGACAGGCTGGTTGTACTGAAGTCAATCGATGGATCAACTTGGATACAACCAGTCTGCCTATAGATGGATTGAATATCGGCCGGTGTCTGCTGAAGCAGCCAAGATTCGATCTATGGCCGGCTTAAATAAGCCCGCTATCCATCAGATTAGAAATTGGGCACTTCCAAACCAAGCTTGTTTTCACTGGATGTATGGCGACTCAGTATAGAGACATGAAATGACTAGAAACCGACATTGTGACCTTTTTAAAGAACATCCAAGAACCAAAGTAAGTTTTCCTGCATATGCACCTAAAGGTTATCTTTAAATAGTCACTTCACTCACCTTTGTATCCTCTCCCATCTCCTCTTCTTCCACAATCACCTCTGCCTTCTTCTCCTCGTGCATTTCTTTCACAGGTTCATCTTCCAGCTCTTCAATAATAGGTGGCTCAGAGTCAGGCACGTCATCATCATCATCAACAACATCTTCATCATCATCATCATCATCATCCTCCTCCTCGGGATCCATAGTTTCCTCCACTTGAGAAGGTTCAGGGTCTGTATGTGGTGGGGGTGGTGGAGTTAGTACAGGAGGTGGAGGGGGGCTAGATGTCACTTCTGCTTCTGAGTCCCTGTCCTGAAGCTCATCTTCTGGGTTCTCTCGGTCTTCACTCTCTACCACCATCAGGAGGTCTGTGTCTCCACCATCATCTTCCTGTACGGGGGACAAACGGGGTGGGCCCTCTTCCAGCTCTGGTTCTTGCTGGATTACTGGTTTAGTGTCCTCTAATACAGGCTCTACATCAGGAACAGATTCTGGGACATCTTCCGCGTCCTGCACAGCCTCTATATCTTGGTCTGCTTCTACATCTTGAATATGTTCTACATCTTGTATGGCTTCTACGTCCTGTATGGCTTCTACATCCTGTATAGATTCCACTGCTGTACAAAGCTGCATCTCTTCATGCATTAAGCTCTCTTCGTCTTCTATTTCTTCCTCATCTTCTCCTTCCAGATCCTCCTCTTCATCTTCCTCTTCTGACATACCTTCCTCATCTTCAAAGTCTTCTTCCTCCTCCTCATCATCTAGTCCTTCCAGATCTTCATCCTCCTCCTCCTCCTCTTCATAATATTCATCTTCCTCCTCATCATACATGTCTTCATCTTCTTCCTCTTCTTCATCGTCAGTGCTGTTGATATTGATGACCATGTCGCCCTCTGACTGGGAAAGGGGAGGAGGAGGAGGAGGAAGGGGAGGTGCGGGTGCTTCGGTGGCGACTGGCATCTGTGGAGCAGCAGGAACTGAGCATGCAAGAGGAGGTGGTGGTGCTTGTTGCGGAAGTGCTGCTGTGCTCGGTGACGGAGCATTGTGAATGGTGGGAACCTCTGCCATCTCCTCAGCAGGGGGCTTGACTGAAGGTGGGGAAGGTTCAGATTTCGGTGCTGGTTTTTGGAGGAAGCCTTTAGGTACTATTACGACGCTGTCGTCAGAATCACTCTCTAAGGAAATCTCCACATCGGAAGTTTCTTCTTTCTCATAGTGGACAAAGACTGGACGTGGGGTCTTTCCCAAAGTATCTGGAGGGGACTGCACTGCTGGGGCAGCTGGGGGCTCTATGGGCTGTGGAGGAACTGGGGTTCTGACCGGAAGGTGGTTTGCTGGAGATGGGGCTGGGAATGTAAGTGGACGAGCTGGAACAGGAAGTCGCTGGGTGGGTATCTCAGACTGTAGCGGTGGACGAGGCCCATGCTGTGGAAGGGGTCTCTGAAGGGTGGGCACACGTGGGTGAATGATGACTCGGCAAACAGCAAGGGCTTCTGCACAGAACATGGACACCTGCAACAATATAGAAACCTCAAATAATATGTATGTATATATATATATATATATATCCTTGTCAAAGTATTTTATTGGACATATATATTAGTCACATACAGATCATATGTAATACAGGTTGTTGATATTTGTCCAATTATTACAAATATAGAAAAATAAATAATAGGGTCTACAGAATATATCCTAATCTAAATTATAAGGACTTAAATGAGATAGAAAGTAAATAAATCCTTGTACTAATATATTCAAGACTGTGTATATATATATATATATATATATATATATATATATATATATATATATATATATATATATGAGATCCTCATTGTTTAGCCTGTTTGCAGCCAGAGACGTTTTTGCTTTTTCTTTTGCACAATAATTTTAGCATAAAACGCCCCAAATACTATATACTTTCGAAAAGCAGACACCCTAGAAAATAAAACCGCGGTAGTTCCAATTTTTTATGTCACACGATACTATTTAAAAAAAATGCACTAAAGTTAATTTTAGGGCACACATACATAATAAATTACACAATTGTTTGATAAAATATAAAAGACTAGCTTGCACCAAGTAAATAGACACCAAACATGCTAAACCCTAAAATTTGCGTGCGCCTGTGAAATGGTGAAAAGCTTCAATTCTCTATATTTTCCATAGGCAACACTTTAAAAGCCCCCTATAGGTCATTAATCTAGCATTACGGAGAAGGTCTGCTGCTAGAATTATTGCGCTCACTCCGTTGTGCGTGGCAATAGGCAACGTGTAATTGCAAATCGATGTTTTTGTAGGCGCACCAGACACATGCGTTTACGTTTGTATGTGCGTATATGTGGGAGTGGGGTTCTCAAAAAAATTGGGGGGGGGTATGTGATTGGGTGTAACTTGAATTTTTTTTCTTTATTTAAAGCGGGAGTCCATTTAGGAGATATTTACTGTAAATGCAGCCGATGATGTCACCTGCGCATGCGCGCTGAAGGAACAGCCACCGGGGCCATTTCATCAGAGTCCTGTGCTGCGGGAGTGATATCATTGCGGCTCCGGCCAGTCACACAGCCGGAGTCCAAGAACCCAGAAGACCAGGTGAAGATGGGAGCGCCTGAAGCGGTGACAGCGTGGCACTGGAATACTTTGTTTTCAGGTAAGTTTAACCACTTGCCCACCAGCCACAGTATATATACTGTGGCAGGTCGGCTCTCTTGCGCAAACCGATGTACCTTAACGTCGGTCCGTGCATGTTAAACTGCGGGCGCTCGCGCCAGCGGGTCCCGCAGACTCAAGGTCTGCCGGCCACCCGCGATTGTAAACAAGGCGGATCTCCATTCTGTCAGGGGACAACTCTGAGATCTGCTGTTCCTAGTGATCAGGAACAGCGATCTCTTTGTTGTCCCAGGCAGGCCAGCCCCCACACAGTTAGAACACACCCAGGGAACACAGTTAACCCCTTGATTGCCCCCCAGTATTAACCCCTTCCCTGCCAGTGTCATTTACTGGGGGGGTGTGTAAGCCCAAATTCTTGCATCTGACAGGCAGGAGTCTGCTTGTCAGATTTACACACAATGTGGTAAAAGTGTGCAAACATTTGTGTAAATGTGTGTAAACCCCCCCCCCCCCCCCAGTACAACTTATGGACCTGGCAGCGAAAGGGTTAAGAGCAACTCCAACAAAACAGCTGATTTTGATCTAAATCACATACTCCATCTGTGCATTAACTATATAATAAATAATGTGTATGAAGAGGTTTATACAGCATTTCACATACTGGCTGCAAAGCAGATGCAGAGTGAAACAATTTTTAGATTATTTGGTCTCTTGCCCTCCTGCTTGGCATCTTGACTACTACTGATGGCTGGTGTGGTTACACCCAAGCATCTATCCTTCTGTCCAGCAGTAGGTACTCATCTGCAAGCTTGATTTAATTTTTTATTCAAATGAAGTATATATAAATAGACTAAAGGAAATTACACCGAATAACGTAAAATGTTTTAATGAGCTTTCCGGACCCAAAATGGGAAGTTCTGCTTATTTGCATCTGTCCCCCTCCTCTGACAATTGGGACGGGAGCCGGTACCTGGTTTTGACAGGTACAGAATCCCACTTCTGGTAGGGCCCTCCTTACCCCACAGCCTTCTGGGACGCATCACAGATCCCAGAATACTGAAGGACCAGTCAGAGCGTGGCTTACGCATGCGCAATGGGAAACCGACTGTGAAGCCGCAATGCTTCACTCCCAGTTTTCAATAGTTGAGATGCCGGCGCCTGGACCCGAAGTCAATTGAAGAATCATCTCAGGCAAGGATAGCGCTGGATCCCTGGACAGGTAAGTGACCTTATATTAAAAGTCAGCAGCTAGAGTATTTGTAGCTGCTGACTTAATTTTTTTTTTTGTGTGTGTGTGGTGGGAATGGAGCTCTTTTTTAAAGCATTTCCTGTTACAGTGGAACCTCGGATTGCGAGTAACGCGGTTAAAGAGCGTTTCGAAATACGAGCAATTATTTTTTTTAAATCCTGACTCTGTTTGCCAGTGTTGTCTCGCAAAACGGGCAGGATTTAAGCCTCTGGTGTGTGCAGTACCGCATTTAGCCAGAGTTGCGGGGGCGCCGCTGACACTGAGCCGTTCGGAAATACTGCGTTTCCGAGTTCATCTGAGCGGTCTCTGAGTATTTCTGAGTCTCTCCGGTGCCCCCCCACCTCTGGCCACATGTGGTATTGCATGCAATAGAAGTCAATGTGAAACAAATTATCTTTGTTTCCATTGACTTCTTTGGGGAATCTCACTTTGATATGCGAGTGCTTTGAATTACAAGCATTCTCCTGGAACGGATTATGCTCATAATCCAAGGTTTCGTTTTTTTGCAATATAGATTTGTATATTTATATCCAATGCAAGTCATTTTCTTTATTTTATTCAGATAAGTTAGCATATATTACAATGTATAGTGCAGCGCCACACTATTTGATTTATTTATGCACAAATTTGGAATCACAGATTTTGGTGTAGGCTGCTTTTATGTGTTAAAATATTGCCCAATGCAGAGTTATTTTTGTTTTTATATTTCAATGCCTATTTTTTCTTTCACAGCTTGCAGCCAGCAGGTTTGGCACTCAAATCATCTATCTTCAGCTGTTCTGTGAAATGGACCTGGAAAGCACTGAGATTAAATCACACCCTGCGGAAAGGACCCCCCGCCCCCCCCCCCTTTTCTCCGGGCAAAGAGACCTATCTGGTCTTGCATACAGGCTGCCAAAGAGCCATTTACCAAAATGTTTAGTAACTAAAACCCATTCTTTATTTTCTTTCCAGTACTGTCCTACCTGTACGCTCTCCTCTGTTATTCCTCCTCTAAAGATTCTGACAGCACAGTGCAGAGGAGCGGGCAGACGAGGGCTTGGAGTCAAGATCAGGGACAGAAGCAGCCGATAAAGTTGCTTGCGGCAGTCACTGCTGATGTATGGGCCGGTCCACTGATCGGAGCCTTGCTGGAGACGTAGCAGTAAGGGGATGGAGAACTCTTGAAGGCGCTGGGGAGAGAAATGCATATGATTATCTTGAACTGGCAATGGGACAAGCAAAAGAAACTTAACTGTAAACCTGTGCTTTGCCATTACAGGGATAGAAATAGGTTTCAAATCTAAATGGCAGAAATAATGCCTTAAATCTGTAAATTAAAGCGGAGTTCCACCCAAAAATGGAACTTCCGCTTTTTGGAACCCTCCGGTGTCAATTTGGCACCTTTCAGGGGGGGGGGGGGGGGGAAGGGGGAGCAGATACATGTGTAATACAGGTATTTTGCTCCCACTTCCGGGCATAGATACCCGAGCCACCCGTGGGTATCTACGTCACTTCAGGCGCCTTCTCCGCCCCCCCCCACTATGTCTTCTGGGAGACACATGTCCCAGAAGACAGCAGGGACCAGTGGGATAGCGCAGTGGGATCGCGCATGTGCAGTAGGGAACCAGGAAATGAAGCCGCAAGGCTTCACTTTCTGATTCCCTTACCGAAGACGGCGGCACCTCCACCCAAGAGCCTAGCGATTGCTCGGCTTTGGGTGCCGACATCGCGGGCACCCCGGACAGGTAAGTGTGCTTATTTTAAAAGTCGGCAGCTGCGGTATTTGTAGCTGCTGACTTTCAAAAAAAAAAATATTTGACAGATCTTCACTCTAAAGGTAAAATGACAAACTATATTACCAAAGGTATTGGGATGCCTGCCTTTACACGCACATGAAATTTAATGTCATTCCCAGTCTTAGTCTGTGGGGTGCAATATTTAGTTGGCCCACCCTTTGCAGCTATAACAGCTTCAACTCTTCAGGGAAGACTGTCCACAAGGTTTAGGAGTGTCTATGGGGATGGTTGACCATTCTTCCAGAAGCGCATTTGTGATGTCAGGCACTGATGTTGGACGAGAAGGCCCGACTCACAGTCTCCGCTCTAATTTATCACAAAGGTGTTCTATCGGGTTGAGGTCTGTCAAGTTCCTCCACCCCAAACTCGCTCATCCATGTCTTTATGGACCTTGCTTTGTGCCCTGGTGAGCAGTCATGTTGGAACAGGAAAGGGCCATCCCCAAACTGTTCCCACAAAGTTGGGAGCATAAAATTGTCCAAAATGTCTTGGTACGCTGACGCCTTAAGAGTTCCCTTCACTGGAACTAAGGGGCCAAGACCAATCCCTGAAAAAAAAACCCACACCATAATCCCCCCTCCATCAAACTTTACACAATGCAGTCAGGCAAATACCATTCTTCTGGCAACCACCAAACTCAGACATGTCCATCGGATTGCCAGGCAGAGAAGCGTGATTGGTCACGTCTCCACTGAGTCCAGTGACTGCGTGCTTTGCACCACTGCATCCGACGCTTTGCATTGCACTTGGTGATGTAAGGCTTGGATGCAGCTGCTCAGCCATAAAAACCCATTCCATGCAGCGCTCTACACACTGTTGTTGCGCTAATCTGAAGGCCACAAGTTTGGAGGTCTGTAGCTATTGACTCTGCAGACACTTGGCGACTTCTGCGCATTGTGCACTTCAGCACAATCATTTTAACTGGCCTACCATTTCGTGGCTGAGTTGCTGTTCCCAGTTTCTTCCACTTTGGTATACCACTAACAGTTGACCGTGGAATATTTAGTAGCAAGGAAATTTCCATGGATGTACTTATTGCACAAGGTGGCAACCTATCACGATACCGCGCTTGAATTCACTCAGATCCTGAGAGAGACCCATTCTTTCCCAAATGTTTGTAGAAGCAGTCTGCATGCCTAAGTGTGCGATTATATACACCGGTGGCCATAGAGGCGATTGGAACACCTGATTTGGAGGGGCGTCCCAATACTTTTAGCAATCTAGTGTATACCCGACAACAAAAGGTTATTGTTGGCGTTTCTGTTCATGGGTACCGATTACTTGCATTTGAAATATGCCAGACGATTGCCATTTACCCAGTTTATCTAAATGCAGCAGGTCCCTATTGGAGATGCGTTTACCTGGCAGGCAAAACATGTCAAAAGCAGCCTTTTGTGTTTGAAAGCTTACATTTAAGCTGCATTGTATTTAGACGAAAAAGTCAGTGTGTTTTAAAGCAACATCCATGTACACAAGCCCTAATCAACTATGTGGCAGGGCACAAGACAAAACATAATTCTGTTAGCAGCATGGTGACCTGTTATATTGCTTTTGGCGCCACTTAAAGTAGGGATAAAAGCATATCCCCCGTGTCCCAAAGCAAGGGGTGCAGGCTTGTCCTGATACCAGTCCACAGGGCTAGTAAATGTAAAGAGGAAAGGATTGCCGCTACTCCCAACCAGCCCAGGTGAATAAAACGATAATGAGCGGCCTCAGCCTACATTTCTCCACCAAACCACACACCATGATGCATTTCACCCCGCCCACTAGGGCTTAGTCACAGGGTCCTCTTTACATTTACAAGCCCTCCGTTAGCAGCATATTTAGAAAACTTCCTATGCAGCTCACTATAAGCACTCACCCGATGCGTGTCATCCTTTATCAGTGACCCTCCATATAGAACAATGGAGCAAAGGGCTGGAAGAGAATAAGCAGATCAAATATTAG
This sequence comes from Rana muscosa, assembly GCA_029206835.1. Lineage (NCBI taxonomy): Eukaryota > Metazoa > Chordata > Amphibia > Anura > Ranidae > Rana > Rana muscosa. The sequence goes on along the minus strand of CM055118.1, from coordinate 323,548,840 downwards.
TGTGTAACATAGACGTGCGATTCTAAAAGCTCAGTTTTTTTCCCCCCCAAACAATAATTATGTCATACTTACCTGCATGTGCAATGGTATTGCCCCGAGCAGCCCAAATCCTCCTCTTCTCAGGTTCCTGGGGCGCTTCTGACCCCTCCCCCATCCTGAGTGCCCGCCATAGCAAGCCCTTGCTATGGGGGTACTCAGGCAGGTTCGCTTTTCGAGCCGGCGCCGTGTGTCCATTAGACACACACAGCGCAGCTCCACCCGCTCTCTCACTGGCTGTGATAGCTTGAGCCAATGAGAAAAGAGAGCCTCCGGTCTCGTGCACATCGCTGGATCGAGATCAGGCAAAAGTAAGTATTTGTGGGGAGCTGCTTGTAAATGCATTTACATAATAAAAAAAAAACCTTCTGCCTTTAGAACTACTTTAGGTATTTATGCATTTATCCCTTCAATAAAGCAATCAGAGAAAGCAGTAACGCAAGGCTTTGCCTCCTCCTGCGGGGTGATACAGACAGAAGGGTGCTAGGAGTCTGTCCTCCTGCAGGATGATACAGACAGAAGGGTGCTATGAGTCTGTCCTCCTCCTGCAGGGTGATACAGACAGAAGAGAGCTACGAGTCTGTCCTCCTCCTGCAGGGTGATACAGACAGAAAGTGGACATTATTCTGTCCTCCTACTGCAAGGTGATACAGACAGAAGGTGGCCAATATTGTCTATAATCCTGCAGAGAAACATGGTGATAATAGAATATAAGATCCAAATGAGACAGTTTGGAAGCATCTAGTACACACCTCTAAGGGCCGCTATACACAGTTCAGTGTTTGCAGTTGTTTCTTTCTTCCTGTGACTCTGAAAATCTCCATTCGTCATTTCTGATACTTTCTGCTTCTTTGCTCCAAGCTGCACAAATCCTGATATCTGAGGAGAACAGAGAATAGATGAAGACAGAGCGGTGACGAAGGATGTATACAAAGGCTGGTGGGTCCACTTACCTTTACATTGTCTGTGGGTGGATTGATATCACTTAGGATGTGGGCCAGTAACACATCAGAATGATGGGACATCCCTTGCAAAATCCCAGAAGAAACTCCACACATGGTTACCCATCGCTCCAGCACACGATACACCGCTTCACGGAGGACACTAAATCAGAGAGTTAGATCCATTATAAACAATTTTCACACAGGACACATTTAGGTAATCAAAGCTCTACTGTGTAACCAAGTCTGATTGGCTCCACTTTTAAATATTAGACAGCTATTCTGCCACTTGTTGGGCTGTCGATGAGGATTAGATAGGACAATCTGCAGCAGTGAATTAAAATGGCATCACACAGCAAGGGGGGACTATGGAGTTGGTGTAGAGTAGAATAATATAGATGGCAGCACAAAGCCTCTGAGGGAGGAAAAAAAAAAAGTGATGATCGCAGAGAGGGAGGGAGTGGCATATTTAGAAAGAGGACAGAGAGGGCGGTGGTGCATATTCCCGGAGCGGACCTCCAGTACTGCTAAAAGAAAACCTCCTAATCTTTAAAGTGGTTGTAAACCCGATAAATGTTTTTTTTTTTTTCATAACCACCTGTAAGAGAAAGGCATAATGAGCTAGTATGACTAGCATAATAGCTCATTATGCATCACTTACCTTAGATCGGGGCCCCCGAAGCCGTCCTCGTCTCCCTCTTCAGCGGCATCCATCGCTGCGGCGGTTACTTCCGGCTATCGCCACACCAGCCAATCACAGCGCCGCTCTGTGATTGGCCGGAGCGGCGGAGACGTCACTCTGCGCATGCGCGCGAGAGCCGTCACATTCGGCTACGCCCAGCGATTGCTGGGAAGTAGCCGATTTTGTGAATGGGATTAACCCCATGAATGCGCCGTAGACAGCGGCGCCTGTCATTTTTAGTAAATATCTCCTAAACCGTGTAGGTTTAGGAGATATTTCTTGCACCTACAGGTAAGCCTTAATCTAGGCTTACCTGTATGTGCAAGTTGAAAAAGTGGGTTTACAACCACTTTAAACTATGTGTGCTCCAACTCCCCATTTATCTGCTTGACTTTTGAATCTTGTTCTTCACACATATAAACACACGTACACACACGCGCACACTTTTCTTTCAAGATGTTCCAACCAAGTTTGCTGTTTAATACAAATTACAACACTTCCTGTGGTCTACTCTATTCCTTTAAAGGTTTACTCCACCTTCTAGACCATGTTTCATAATACAAGCATATTTAGGGTGTATCAAAAGCATGGTCACACACATTCCTAAAAACCCAAACCGTCCTAACCCCCCACCTATTCCTTAGCTGAATTCTGTGCTTACTGCCACCTAAAAACCACACTTGAAATGCTGCTCAAAAGCCTGAGATCGAGTTCTCACGATCCTCAGGTAAGGGGGGCAGGCTGTCAAAATGCCCATCGAAGGCAGTGCATACATGAAAACAAGTGCAGCTCTCCCAACTAGCCACTGTAGTGTAGACATTAAAAAGGTTTCAGTCTGTAAATCTCCGCCAAAGGCTACGCCCAATGACGTGTTTTCCCCACCCATCGGGGCTTAAAGTGATTGCAAAATCTTGTTTTTTTTAAAGATAAAAATAACAAACATGTTATACTTACCTGCCCCGATCCTCCTCTTCTAAAATCCCTCTTTGGTTCTCCTAGCCCCTCCCTCCTGTTGAATGCCCCCACAGCAAACAGCTTGGAATGGGGACACCCAAACCTAGTCACAGCTCCCTGTGTCCGTTCAGACACGATGCCACGGCCCGGGCTCGCCCCTTTTCTCTCCTGGCTGACTAATTTTGATTGACAGCAGCAGGAGCCAATGGCACCGCACTGCTGTCTCAGCCAATGAGGAGGGGAGTCCTGGGCAGCCGAGACACTCCTACAACATAGCTGGATAGAGATGGGGCTCAGGTGGTATGTATTAGCTGGGCTGCGGCACAAAGAACGTTTTTTATATTAATGCACAGAATGCATTAGGATAAAAAAACTTCTGCCTTTACAATCAAGTTACTTTAATCGTAGGTTGGAAAGCTGGAGCCAGACCAGGAAGATCTTCCTTGCCTAGCTCCAGGCTCTCTACCCCACGATTAAGCTCAGATAAGCGGGGCGAAACGTCAGTGGGCATAGCCTTTGGCGGAGACTTACGGACTGAAGTCGTTTTGATGTCTACACTACAGTGGCTGGTTGGCAGAGCTGCACTGTTTTCATAAATTCTGTGCTTGCTTGAATTTAGCACAGTTGTGCATCTGCCCAGACAGCTGTGTTATCAAAGTCTGGGATCACTCTGTGCAAAGGACTACTTGTCCCTGTCACTGCAGAAGGACTATGCAGAGCATGTTGGCGAAGCCTCCTCTCTTACCTCAGTTCTGTAGTCCAAGCCGCACCTCTTCCAGCAGGTCGATGGACCTGAGGCTGGAGGCTGCATGAGCTTGTGCATTGCACATGTGGGTGCGCAATGCTGTGCATGCTTCAATGCACAGCGATCATTAGATCACTGTTGCTGTGTTTACTACTTTTTACAAAAGGTGGATTAGGGCTTTAGGAAACAAGCCAATCCAATTATTTAGGTGCGAGAGATAAAAACTTACAAGCAACATGATTCTCATTTCATGCCCCATTGACAACAATGTTAATTTCATGTCAGTTTTTTTTTCCTCGTGCAGAAAATCGCACACATCGCAGATTCCTGCGCAGAAAAAAAAATCTGCACATTACGTTGTGAACAGGACACCACCATTGTTTTCTTTGAGCCCTTGCAGAATGTGTGCAGAAAAACTTATGTCTCTGCACCATGGGGTGAACAAGGCCTCAAACAGGACTACATAAGATATACATTGCCTTAAAATCCTCAAAGTATTGAAACTCCATTGCAGCTGTTATGTGCCAGGCACCATTACTAACCTGTAAGGCCTCTCTTGCCCAGGTGGGATTCCTCCTGCGCCTCGGATAGCTGCCCAGGAACTGAGAAGTTGTGGGAATACCCTGCAAACCATTGTACAGAATGGCAGGAGACGGGGTCCGCATCTATCAATACATACAGGTAATAGTCAGACAACAGCAGAGCAAAAAATAAATAAAAAATAGACAATGTTAAGTAGACTACACCCTTCACATTCAAATTTAAGTACCCTTATTCTATTTCATTCAGTATTTTGTATTTGGTTAGATTTTGTTTGTAACATTATTTTGTCATTTTCTTGTAAAATAATAAAATATTTATAAAAACAAAAATTGTATAATCAAGGTTGAATGTCATCTTAATTTGTAGGGGTGACAACATCTTTAAAAATGTAAAGATGTAGAAAACCGGCATTTTTTCCCTAAATTGTTTTATTTTTTTTTCTTAATGCATTCTATCCATTAATATAAAAAGCCTTCTGTGTGCAGCAGCCTCCCTCATTACTTAGCTGAGGACTCTCTCTGTCCAGCGATCTCCACGAGTGTCTTAGCCGTCCGATATTCTCCCTTCTGATTGGCTGAGAAACAGTAGCGGCGCTATTGGCTCCCGCTGCTGTCAGCTAGCCAATCAGGGGAGAGAGGGGGCAGGGTCGGGTCTCCGTGTCTGAATAGACACAGGGAGTTGTGACTCAGCTCAGGTGCTGCTTGCTGTGGGGGCACTGAACATGAGGGAGGGGCCAGGATTACAGAAGGGGGCCCCCGAAAAGAGGAGGATATGGGCTGCTCTGTGCAAATAGAGCAGGTAAGTATGACATGTTTGTTCTTTTTATAGGGGGAAAAAACGAGACTTTAAAATCACTTTAAGGTCTTGCATTATAATATAGTAATGTCTGCCCCCACCCTCTTTTGCAATGGACTGAGTGCCGTCTTGTAAGATTTAGCCTGCTCTGCACTCCCCAGGAATCCTATACTGAGACAGTGACATCACACATAGCAACATGGAATGCACTGCACATGCACAGCTCAGTGTACATTCAATAGAAAATTGCCAGCAGGCAGGTAAGTGTGTATTATTGCAGAAGAGACACAGAATGCTTCTTCTGCAATATAGAGCTGCCTGCTCACATTGTTCTACAAGTTAGGTTTAGTTCCACTTTAACTGAACAAGCTGATTGCTATGCACAGCTACTCCAGTTTTAGCAAATTCCCACCATTGTGCAATTTAGGTTTCAGGTGCTGAAAATAGAGGCAAGAGAGGGAAAATCGTCCAATGGGGATATTTGTTCCAGTGACAACTGTCTAAAAGGAGATTTTTCTCTCTTCAAGGAAGTTTCCTTTCACCAACTGTTGTGTCCAAAGGACAGAAAGTGAAGAGGAATCTCCCGAATGGGATACAGATGGTTAACAAACATCATACGCTTAGAAGCAAAGTAAAATTTGTTTTAGGAGGGGCACAGATGGTTCTCTGGCTTATTATTGCAGCCATCTTTTCCCATCTTGGGCAGGAATGTTAGAACAGGGTCACTTTAAAGACCTGGAGAGTACTAAATGCTGCCATCTCCACAATGAAACACTGATTGTAAAGTCTTTTTTTTTAAAATAAAAATAACAAAACATGTAATACTTACCTGCCCTGCGCAGTGGATTTGCACAGAGTAGCAGCCCAGGTCATCCTCTTCTCGGGTCCCTCTTTGGTGCTCCTGGACCCTCCCTCCTATTGGGTTCCCCCACAGCAAGCAGCTTGCCATCATGGCACCCAAGCCGAGTCACAGCTCCCTGTGTACATTCAGACACGGAGCTGTGGCCTGGCCCCCTTTCTCTTCTCATTGGCTTACTGACTTTGATTGACAGCAGTGGGAGCCAATGGCACTGCACTGTTGTCTCAGCCAATGAGTAGGGGAGTCCCAGACAGCCGAGATATTCCTACAACATCGCTGGACAGAGAGGGACCTCAGGTAAGTGTTAGGGGGTCTGCTGCACACAAAAGGCTTTTTATCTTAATGCATAACAACCACTTTAAAGTAGAAGTTAAGTAGAATTTTGTTTTTCGCCTTCCCACCTTCCTGTTTTAACAAAAAAAAAAAAAAAAATAAGAAATTCTCAGGTGTACATACCCTTTCCATGTTCCCCGCTATGCCCCTGATTTTTCCATTGGTCCAGTGCCACCAGCCTTATTTGACCAGAACAACACGCATCCTGCTCATTTCCTGAGATTCCAGCCTGTTAATACACTCCCTGGTGGGTGCATCATTACGCAGGCTGGGCTCGCAGTATTTCAGGACTGAGGGGGGACTCGTATGTCAATTCAATAGCACCGCTCGGTCCAGGAAAACAGGATCACCCCAAGGCCGACCCCCTTCCCAATCGCCACCAAGTGATTATAATAAGCTTCTGTGGCAAGGGCAGTTGAAGTAGCTGGTGTTCTTTGACATAAATCCCCAACACAAGCTGGCTCTCTGTCACACTATGAAAGCACAAGAAGGATTCTCACGCTTGGATTGTGGCTTCCAGGATGTCCAGAGCACTCAGATGGACACGAGGTAGAACAAGTAGCTTTATGGCCTCTTCTCCCTGCCAACTCTGTGAAGAGACAGAGAGAGAAGTATTAGCAGTAATTCTGGGGTGAGCATGGAAGAATACACCATACACAGAATCCTGATGCTTCTCAGGTCATACAACAAAGCATCATCTTCATCACAGGTCATTGAAAATCCCAAAAAAATACATTTCTCATAAGCCAAAAGCTGTGTAAAGCATGTCTAAAGTCCATCAAAGTTCATGTAAAAAAACAAAAAACAAACGGTCACATTCTTATCTAGGAATCTGAAGATGAAGAGTAAAGCCCCTCATAAAGTGAGCTTCAGTTTTACTAACCGATGAAAAAAAAAAAATGAAGGATTTTCTGTCTTCTTGCGGCCATGAGTAAATGAATGGAACAACATCTTGGAAATGTAACCATTCCCCGCCGCTGCCTCCAGGCCCTTTAAAGGTTCTAAATGCTGGGAGGCGGTGGCATTCTGATAATATGACCGCTATGATTGGCAGTCGCATGATCGGAAAGCTCCTGATCGAAGGTATGCATTGGGAGCTTTCTGGTTCCTGCCAGTTACTGTGCTGAGAGCGAGCTCTCTGTAAAGTGTTTGCATAGGTATGCATACATGCGGACGCTCAGCGTTATAGCCCAGCCACCGAGAGGCTGCATATATGCACACAGTAGGCAGGAGGTGGTTAAATATCCTTTATATTTTCTCTGTGGGGCTTTATGATTACTTTCAGGGACTCACCAAGTTTTTAGCGCTTACGTTCACCACTCTGCAGACCAGGTTCAGTATATCTGACACAGGAACTCGCACTGGAGCTGGGAACTGCTCCCTGTATAGGAAATGAAAAAAGTAAAAATGTTGTGATTCTGCTGTCAGGTATGGCCATGATAAAGCCATAATATTCTGGAAAGTATAGCTATAAAAACGTGCATAAGTTTCTAAAGTTCGTTAACAAAACCAGTTTTAGAAGAGCTGACCTACAGTGTATTTTAAAGCCTTCCTCTGACTGGCTAAAGTAAAGATTATGATGTTATTATTCGCCCACCTTCACCTCGGCCAGAGGAAACATGGTATTCATGGATAACAATACAAGGCTGCCTGTGAACGATTGAGCAGCACTCAGCCGAAAACTATTTTGCTCCGGTAGAAGATATGAGGTCCCGGTACTACTGCTAAAAAACAGCACTGTACACTGTATGTAGCAGATTCTACATATAGTTTATACAGCATTGACCACAGCCGTAGTAATTATTAAATAGTTTGCTTGGCCCAACTGAACTATTTAAAGTGAAAGTAAACATGAAGTTACACTGAATTTAATCGATGACTGCAAAGCATTCTCCAAATTGGATATTGTGATGTCAGCACTCCCCTATCTAAATCAGAGAAAACTATGCAATCATTGAGAAAAACGCAAAGTGTTCTTTGAAAGGCTCCCGTGCTGAGCGAACGAGTGACCTCCTCTGCTCACTATGCACCAGGGCAGCCATTTAGCACAGGATGCAAAGGCTGTCGGCAATAACTAGTAGTGGTGCCCAGTTACAGCAATTTCCAGCTTCCACAGGGGTCCCGGAGGTTTGCATACACAAGCATTACCCAAGTTGGAGCAATGCAAGCATACAAAAATATCCCTACCTAAACTTCAGCTGTAACCCCTCTTATCCAACCTAGCATAAGTCAACATTTCTCTGCCACAAACCTTAAACAGAAACCAGTACTAAAAAAATAAATAAAAAAAAAAAACACACCTCTGCCATTGCTAACCTTCTTTTGAAAAAGTTTGCTACCTTCCCTACTCTGCCCCCGAATAGTGTGGGACAGCTATGACTGACACCCCTGGTGATCCAGAGCCCCTGGCTCCTTTTTCACCTCTTGGCCATGCTTCCTCTCTTTTTTTTTGTTCTCTCTCTCTCTCTCTCAATGGGACTCCACTTCCCTTCTCGGTTTTTATATACGGGTCTATAGCCTATTGCACTGTTGTCTGGAACTTAGTATGTCCAGGGTTACAACCGCCAGCTATGTGGATCTTTCCTGGACCTCCGCCGTGCCTTGTGTTGATACCTATAATGTTTGATTGAGTTTTTTCATTTTTCATCAGCACCATATAAGCCTTACTGTACTAATTTTATGTAGAGGTGGTCTTCCCCCAAGCTGATATCACTTCCGTTTAAAATATCTTCTCCAGCAGCCCTAATTTGCTACCACTGGTTGACCAGGGCACCTATGTAGATTATTTTGCATGTGGCTAGATATGTACTGTGATTTCTAACATTTTTTTGAAACTGCCCACTAGATGGAGCTTTAATCCCTTTCTATATAAACACACAGGAGCAGTGGGGAAAATAGCATGTGATTCTTTGCAGTGCAATTTGCGCCAATTTTTTGTTGTATTGACGCAAATCGCACCGCAAACTATCGGTACTCTGTATCTGCGAATACTTGAACAGAAGTATTAGTACTCATACACGCCAATAAAAAAACGTCATTGGTGCAACCCTAATTTTTCACGTTTAAAAATCTGCAACAGCAGTCTGCATATTTCTCTCAGTACAGGTTCCCCAACAATCAGTACTTGTCCCTTGCCCAATATCTCTTCATATATTCATTGCACTGGTGCACTTAGAACCAACAAGAGATTAAATTCCTCTGGCAAGACTTGGGTCTTCTTCAGCGCCCCCTTCACCCCGGATGTGTACAGAACACAGTCAGCCTCATACAGCAACTGTATATAAAACAACTCTACTGGCTAATATCACTTGAGGGTTTGGTCGGTCTTGTTAGAGGTTTCACTGGTTACAGAACTCCCCACCTCGGCCCCTTTGGGACAGTTTACAAACGTAAAAAGTTACAGAGCACCAAACCTTCCTGTGAAACCCTGCTCCTTCACCCCCAAGGAGTTCCAGTAGATAAACGACAGGATCATAGGTATTTACCTGTGGAAGGTATAAGAATTGGGGTGTCTTCTAACAAAAGGTAGATTGTCAGTTCCCACATAGTATAGCAGTAAGCCAGGGAATCCCAAAAACATAGCAGCACACCACTCTCCTACTTAATAACAATGTTTAGTATGTATGTATGTATGTATGTATGTATGTATGTATGTATGTATGTATGTATGTATGTAGAGATAGAGATAGAAAAACCAGTGCTTAAACCATGGGTTGAACAGCGTTCTTCCAAGCATGCTACACACTACTGGATGGTGATATTTTCAGCCAGCACCCCATTCCTGAGTACCAACAGGACTATATACACACACGCCTTCTTTGCTTAGAGCAGCATTAGCAGGTCATAATAACCATGTTTAATTTCCAATCAGTACCTGAGCAGCAACCGCACACATAGTCCCAGTGCCGTGAACCTTCTCACCAGCTGCAGAATACTGGATGCCCCGTCATCTTCAAGGATTGAAAGATCCAGTTCAGTGCCAGGTCCATCATAGTGGGTGGTGTCTGAAAGAAAATAAAGTTAGAAACAGCTATACACCAAGGTCACTAGGTTTACAGGTGGGTGAAATGAATGCAAATAACTTCTGACGAAAAAGGACCTCTCTGTAACGTCCCACCCACTGGATGCTTCAAATGACCATCTTGAGTAACGTATGCCAATTCTTGCCCTCTTGAAAGTCCTAGTTGCACGGTTCTGGCTTTAATATTTGAATCACAGAACCCAGAACAAGTACGATATAAAAGGTCATAATTCCTTATTTCTGTATTTGTTCCAGGTCAAAAAGGACTGATGCCAAAGTACCAGCATGAGAGCAAAGGAACCAACATTCTGAAAAAAAGGTCATTGTATGCAGTGCCCCTTCTATTCTCATAAGGGAGTCACTTTAAAAGGAGGCAACTGTATACAGTAATATGTACCTTGAACAAGCATGTGGTAATTTAAAGTAAGAATTCTGTGTCTCCATGCCTGTACAGGATCAGTGATTGTATTGGAGCTACTCAATCAGCATTCTTGCCAAGCAACTAGCATTTTTTTTTTTTTTTCCAAGCAGATGAGCCATGGCCGCTTCCATACTGACCTACGAATGTTCCTGCTTTAGGCAATACTCCCCGAGAAATTTATGTTAAACTACCCTTGTAAATACTGGAAAGACGGGGCTGATCCAAAAAAATAAATAGTAACAGCACATCCCCTCCAGTCCAAATATTCTAGCTTAGTCTAGAAGGGCTGTAATAAAGAGGATTACTTGTCTTATTCTACAGCAGGGATATGCAATTAGCGGACCTCCAGCTGTTGCAAAACTACAAGTCCCATCATGCCTCTGCCTCTGGGTGTCATGCTTGTGGCTGTCAGAGTCTTGCTATGCCTCATGGGACTTGAAGTTCTGCAACAGCTGGAGGTCCGCCAATTGCATATCCCTGTTCTATAGGCTTCCTAACCACTGGTTCCTGTAATGCTCGCCATTTTATTCCCCAGGGTTTCTGCTAAAAAAAAAAAAAAAAAAAAATTCCCCGAAAAATTTCAAGTAATTATCTAGCAAAAAATACTGATTTAAACCTGTAAACAAAAAAAGGGCCAGAAAAAGCCCGGTCAGCAAGTGTTTAATTGGAAATGTTTAGTGTAACATTGAGTTTTGAACAGCCATCACCAGTAATAAACAAGGTTCCTTTCTAGTGCTGAAGGCTTCCAAGATGCAGTGCTAGTCCTGGGGCAGGCATCTCATGCTGTGGAGGTTTTCTCTGCTGCAGGATTAGCAGGGAATTGGATTATCCAGCACTGGATGGACGCCTCATCTGCGACAGCTATACAGGTGATATGACAGATCTCTTTTGGGAACAGCATTACACATAAAATTCCCATAGTGACAGCTTTTCACATCCGTAAATCCTAGGACATGCACACTTACCAGTCTCAGCATTTTGATAGACCTGCTCGAACACGGCATGAAGTGAGCATAGAACACTCTGCATCTGCCGTTCCCAGTTCTCTGTGTGTTTAACTCCCTGTGAGAAGCCAGAGCCCAAGGACGGAAGGAGGGAGAAGCACTGACAGGCCATCTGTTTCCAGAGAGATAAATAAACCATATATGAGATTTGTCACAAATCAATCAATTTTACAAATACATCAACTTTTCACTTTAAGTTTAAAAAAATTAAATAGATACGGGAGGGTGTGACTACTAATCGTCAGTAAGTTGGCACTCTAGAAACACCTCATCCTGAGCAGATCACAAATTCACAATTACATATGCAGGTTTCAAAATAAGACTTGACTGCAATTTTATTATGTAAGCTGGTTGCTATTTCCCTGCTTCTTCACCAATGGAATGTAGAGGGAGAACTCCTGTAGAGATACAGATCTCAGTATTGGAGATTGTACAGGAAGAAAGAACGGACCAGAGGCCTTAGTCACACTTGCTTAAAGAGGAAAAAAACCCTAGTGGGTTTTACTTTCTCTTTTGCTACCTGCAAACTAAAACGCATTATGAGCTAGTATGCATCGCATACTAGCCCATTATGTGACACTTACCTGTAAACAAAGCCCACGCTTTCCCCTGTGCAGGCTGCGTCCATCTTTGCCCCTATTCCTTCCAGGGCCGCGGACTCCGGCTCTGTGACTGGCCGGAGCCGCAGGACATCAATCACGGGACTTGCGAGTGAACAAACGCCACGGAGGTCCGTTTCTTCGCAGCGCATGCGCCGATGACATCATCGGCACACTACAAGGGAAATATTTCCTAAACGGCGCACGTTTAGGAGATATTTCCACTACCTATCGGTAAGCCTTATTCTAGTATATTATGCAAAAGAATAATGAGATAACATAGCATAGCAATTGTCCACAGTCTTGCAGTATGTTAGGAAAGTCCAAAGACCATATGAGAGGGAGATAAGGTGTTTAATACCTCACAAATTCCATTTTTATTATACAAGATTTAACTTGGCCATGTATATTATATACCTATTGCATCCTTGCCAATGTCTATTATGTTATGTCAATGCAGTGGGGGTTATTTACGAAAGGCTATAAGTAGGAAGTGCACTTGGAAGTGCAGTCGCTGTAAATCTGAGGGGTAGATCTGAAATGAGGTGAAGCTCTGCTGATTTTATCATCCAATCACGTGCAAGCTAAAGTGCTGTTTATTTTCCTTGCATGTCCCCCTCAGATCTACAGCGACTGCACTTCCAAGTGCAATTTTTGTGCATTTTCAAGTGAGTGCAAAGTGCATTTGCCTTTAGTAAATCACCCCCATTATGTTTAAATTGCCGCTGGTCAATCACTGCGATTCGCTGTCAATCACTTTGCACTTTTTATCCTGGCCACTCCCTCTCCCCTTCTGTATACTTTATATTGTAAGCCTCATAGTCCCATTCACTAGCTTGAAGAAGGAGCGCGGCTGGCACGTCTCTCGCAGTCTGTACGCTCCAGAAACGCGTCGCTTCCCAGTGACGTCATCCCTCCTCGCCTGCATGCCAACTGCGTTCCAAGCCTCATTCCGAGCAACCTCCATCGCGGCCCGTCCCGCTACCATCCAGCGGTGTCTGCATCGAGCACAGAGTGCCCATCAAGCAGGAGCTGACGGATCTGATGACTACCCTTATGCCTGTACTTAAAGGCGTCTCTCCCCTTGTGTTTTTTTAAGCCTTATTCAAGGCTTACCTATAGGGTAAAAGTCACACAAAAGGGTTTACAACCAGTTTAAAGTAGTTGTAACCCTAAAAAACAAAGATCCTGTTCCTTTAAGGCATAATCTATACCACAGTGCTTGTGCTGTGTAAATTGTCCCTTCCTATCTTGTAGTATACCTGGCTGATCCTACCTGTTCCTGTGTCCCCGTCTGTGCGGACCATGGTAATCATGGCTGCTGAGTCATGATTACCGTTGTTAGGTTGCATGCCTCCGTCAGCTTGCTGCTCTGCTGTGAGTCTCTCCTCTCCCTCCCTCCCGTCAGTGTGAGAGGGGCTCTGCTCCCCGCCTCTCCTGACGCTATTCAGCTGCAATATGCAGCAAATATACACGTATCCCCTCCGGTTTATGCTGACATTAACTACAGTGTGGGTGTTATTTTAAAATGAAAAGGCCAACTACCTTTTCCCACACCGCCACGGTGCGGTCACATGATCCCTATTCGCTGGCCAGCTGACGTCACAGGGGAATCTCAGCTCCTCCTGCTACTCTCCATGGATCGGGGAAGCTGAGCGGAGGGGGATCATGTGACCGCACAGCTGTGGTGTGCAAAAAGGTATTTAGCCTTTTCATTTTAGAAAAACACACACTATAATTAATGGTGGCATAATCTGGAGGGGTCACATAGTGACTATACAAACACTTTAATTACAAGAGCCATGCTCGATCTGGAAACATGAAAAATCTGTACACACTTTGGTCTAAACCACATTAGTATCCTGCAAATATCATCATGCAGGGCAGGAGGAGAGGATGGAAATTAGCACTTTGTTCTTTCCCTAATTAAAATTTTTGAGGAATAAGTCTTCACTGTCCTGACTGTACCTGCGCATTACAGCCCTAAAGAATTCTACGGGGTCGTGTCCAGAGTTAGGAGTCAGTTCCATAGAAGTCTGTGGGGCAATAAAGCGCAGGCGTGGCCAGAAAGGAGAAAAATTGCGGCGCTGGATGCAAACAAATGTGGCTTTCAGATAGTAAGCATGCATCTGTAGAGGCAGAGGGTCAGATCTTGAAAAAGGGGCGAAAAAGGGGCAAAAAAGGATAAATACACTTTGTTTTAAAATGCACCGATCAATTTTACTTTACATAGCTGTTTTTTTTGTTACTATACAGTCAAATAAGTTTGGATAAGGTGCGACAGTGTCTAGATGTCATTAACGTGACACCAAACATGTTCATCAATCTTTTAAACATACGCTTTCTTGTGGTAAATCAACTGCTTTTCCAGTCTCTAGCTGCCCATCGAAGACTTTTTTTAATCACTAGTGCTACAAAATGATCAAAATAGCAACCCTAATATACAAAAAAAAATTATGAAATCAACATGGTTTTAACCACTTGCCTACTGGGCAATTTCAACCCCTTCCTGCCCAGGCCAATTTTCAGTTCTCAGCGCTGTCACACTTTGAATGACAATTGCATGGTCATGCAACACTGTACCGACATTACATTTGTATCATTATTTTGAGACAGATAGAGCTTTCATTTGGTGGTATTAAATCACCACTGGGTTTAGTTTTTTGCGGACTGAAAAAAAAAACAAAAAAAAAACACGTAGTTTCTGTTATAAAATTTTGCAAATAAGTAACTTTTCTTCTTCACTTATGGGGCACCGATAATCAGGGCACTGTCTGCTGTAAAATACAGTACTCGCTGCTCCTCTGCACAGATGGGCTCTCTTTTCCTCACACGCTGCCTCAGTATGAGGGAAGGAGAGCCATTAAAACAGGAAAAAATCTGTTCTGTTTACATCCGATTGCTTGTGACTAGACACAGCAATCACGTGGTTAAGAGCCGCTGTGATTGTCCCTTTACCCCGATCTGTGATTCACTGTTTCCAAGGCACACAACTGTCACAGAGCACTCCTGATGCACACAGGACGATGTCCAGCGTCACCTTCCCAGAACTGGAAAGCCACATTGTAGCCATATATATCGGCTAAAGTGCAGTAAGAAAGTGGTGAACACATGACAATATTGGCAACATCAAACTGATCTCTTATTCTGGTATACCTAATCATCAATAAAACTACAATCTTTTGTTTTCTTTTTCTGTGCAAAATATAGTTTTACCTCTTGAATCTGAAGACTTTCTTCATCCAAAAGACTCAAGAAAAAGGCAGTGAGTTTCCCCTGCAGAAGACACACAATAGTCAAATAAAGTACTAGATGTAAATACACAATAACATGGCTATTCATTAAAGCAATGGAAAAAGCCAAGGGAAGCATTTTATATATTTTAAAAAGCACTACCACTTTTGCATTCAAATTTGAGAAACCCCCACTATAGGCTGTGATGTTCCCAATATCAAGTTAATACATAGGGCTCTACAGGCAGCATGCATCGTAAAGAAATATTTCCAATGCACTTATTTAGAGACATACAGTGGTTCCTTGGATTACAAGCATAAGTCGTTCCAGGAGAATATTTGTAATCCAAAGCACTTGTATATCAAAGCGAGTTTCCCCATAGAAGTCAATGGAAACTCAGATAATTCATTCCACAGTGACTTCTATTGTATGCAGTACCGCATGTGGCCAGAGGTGGGGGGGGGGTCGCCGAATACACTCCGAGACACTCTGGAACGGAGCGTTTCAGAGTTTTACCGGCGCCCCCGCACCTCTGGCCAAATGCGGTACTGCACACCGCAGAGGCTTGAATCCTGCTCGTTTTGCGAGACAACGCTCACATACTGAGTCAGGATTTTAAAAAAAATAGCTTGTATTGCGAACCACTCGTTACCTCGGATTGCGAGCAACGTGGTTATTACTTATTTGTTTAAGTCCTATTAACATACAATGCACCAACCATATGCTATGAGGAAAGCTTCGGCTGAAACGGGTTAGAATTTTATTGGATCCTGTTATTGCTGTTGTGCAAAAATAAAGTCCTTTGAATGAAGAAGCTATTGGGTTGCTGATATATCTTTTCTTCTATGAAAAGCACAAACCACACCTTGCACTTTTTGACCCTTTGTTAGGGCAGGCAGTGTGCACATCTAGTTTACAAGCGATAATGAGATCTGACAACACAGTGTAGACAGGGTTAAGTATGGTTATGATAACCTTACATTGAAGGGGAAATCTAGGTAGGATACATAATGAAGTTATGCTATGTGAATGACAACATGTAACAAATATAAATGTAGATGTTATTCCAATTATCCACAATAATGCAGTGCAACATGAATATGTCCAATAATGTCGCCAAGATCAACGGACCCTGCCCACGCATGACATTGAGCTAAGATGATTGATGGATTAGGAAGCGAATGGCTTGTAAAATGTGGGCCAAAGACAGGCTTGATAACTACCCTATTTATTGGCGTATAACACACATTTTTCCCCTAAAAATAGAGGGCAAATCATATTGTTCAAGCCAAAAATTGTGAGAGAGCTCAAGGTTGGTGCAGTATTATAGAAATGAGAGTACTCACTATAAACAGAGGACAGATTCAGAAAGGCTGTAGTTCAGTTTTAAGCCTGCCACCCTTGAAGTGGTATTAAACTATTTTTTTTTTTTTTTAATGGCCCCTGGGTGGTTTATGCCATAATGAACCGGTATGCATTTTCCTTTCAAAGCCCTCCAGCGTTGTGCTTTCTCCAACCCCAGCAGGTCCCAGGTGCTTCCATCTTCGCTCTGTCTTCCTTTCTGTGTTTGCTCTCTCTGGCCACTTGGATGGCCAAGCCGCAATGACGTCCCTCCCACACACAAATCTCGATTACATTACCACTGACGGGCCAGGAGAGACATTTATGACAGAAGGGGCCACTTGGGTCTCTTCCGCGATAAAAATCTAGCCCGTCAAGATTTTTTTCAATTGTAGACTTTAATATTGCTGTAAAGAGCTCTGATAGGCTAAATGGTTGTTTATGAGCACAGGAATAAAGTTTGCTAGGCCATAAGCATTTCTAGTTCAAAGTTCCCAAGCCACAGATACAATACCCGCAGGGCTCCACAGGCTCGGGGATATGTGATCAGGCAGGACCGGATCCCTTCTAGGGCTGGCATCAGACACTACACAAAAGAAAGAAACACAATCAGGATACAGAAAAAAAGAGTTTTTTTATTTTTTTTGCCTGGCTTGTACATATAGAAGAGACATGTAATCTGCCCACAAACTATGAACATCATAATTGGCTGATATGGACAACAAACTTCAGCCCCAAAAAAATATTTTATAGGGTTTCTCCACTCTATTCCAAAAAATGTGACTAGTTCCCAACAGCCTCCTGGCCTCACTGCACTTATCTGAATATGTTTAGAATCATCCGTCGCCCATGTCTGTCAATGTACACCGCCCCAAAAGCTGTGTAGCAGCATAATGTGTGCAATTGGGCATGGTCATTGGTTAGTACAGTCATGTGAAAGAGCTGGCCAATGAGGCTCTTTACTTTTGTTCTGGAAGCAAAGACTCCCATTGGTCAGTGCTGTCACATAATGCTGACCAATGACCTCAAGTCTTTGGACACATTATGCTTCTGGGGCTGTGTATGCGGGGTATGCGGATTTAAGCATGCATGCATTTTTTTCACGAGTCACGTTTCCTATTGCATTACCTGGTGTCTCAGGCCCAGCAGCGATGTAAGAAGTCCTGGGACCTGATTGGTGGAGATTTCCCGTGATAATTCTGGCAGTGCAGAGGAATGCGAAAGAAGAGAGCGTAGCACGAAAACCGCCAAACTAATTACCCTGGGGGGGTCCTGGGACTGTAGAGAGCAAAGAAAAAAAAGGGACAAAATTAATACAAAGCCTGTTATGTTTCTACTAGAGCACAGAGAACAGTAGTAGCACAATCCATAATCCTGGGTTTATGTTCATTCAATACAGCGTTAGGAACTTCATACAGATCTTAGAAGACACAACACAGGTACAGCTCCATCAAACATTTGGTGGTCCAGCCTGTATCCACCCACCCAAAATAATTCAGACTCAGGTCTTGGCCCACAAATCACATTATATATGCAGGGTGATCAGCAGTTGTTATTTTTACTAGTAGAAGAACTACACAAAAATAGTTTGTAAACAAGCATGAATGTCCTCTGGGTTTATTCCTACAAGTCAATCCCACATGCCCCATGCTGCCGCAGGCTATTCCATTCATGGCTATTTTTACAAGTATAAACACAATTTATCTATGGAACATTTTACACTCTTATGTCATTTAGCAAAAAAGGTCAAATAACGAAATAGCAAAGTCCAGCATAGAAGATCTTGCAGTATACAGTAATATCTTGGATTGCGAGTATAATTCATTCCGGAAACATGCTTGTAAACAAAGAACTTGTATATCAAAGCAAATTTCCCCATAAGAAATAATGGAAATGCAAATGATTCGTTCCACATCAATTTATTTATAAGTCCTTCAGTTTATAGTCCATATAAAAAGATTATAGCAATGTAATTTGTAACCATAAAATGTCCATCCACAAATGGAAGCCTCCACAAGGGGATTAGAAGGATAATCCATCAGGAGTACAGAGTATAAAAGAGAAGAGAGGCGCCTCTAAGTGTAGCAATAGGTTGCTAAATGTTGTACCTTCATTACATATAACCATATTGCTACACTTAAGCTGGCCATACACCTATAGATTATCTGCAGATTTCTATGGTTGGAGAAATCTGTTGCACTTTTTTCATCTATGTACTGTGTGGACAGAGGAATCTCCCACTGGGCCAAGCTTCAGTATCTTGCTGCTAGTTGGCCCCGCTGGCTCTCAACCTGAACAATGCCTGCACCCAATCAGAATGTTCCGGTATTGTGAGAGCCAGCGGGGCCGACTAGCAAGATATGGAAGCTTGGGCCAGTGGGAGATTCTTCCATCCACACAGTTGAGCGTAGATTGAGGAATCTGTTCCACTTTTGACATCTGACCTATTGATTATCTGCAGATTTTCTATGGTGTATGGCCAGTCTTAAGCCGGCAATACACGGTTCGAATTTCGAAAGACGTTACTTTCGAAAATCGTATCCAAGAATTTTCGTACAAATTTCGCACTGTTAGTGGGCTACAGCAACAGCCGATTTTCGAGCTGCAATCAAATTTGAGGAATCGGACATGTTGGAAATTTAAAAAAAAACTAACGATTTTCTAATCAATGATGGGAGAATCGTGCGAAAAATGTAATAGAAAAAAATGCGCATGTGCAAGAAAAGAAAATTTACCGGAGAGAAAAGAAGATTCCCGGCCAAGAAAATTATTTTCTGTAGCAACATGAAGGATGGTCGGCCGAATTTCGAAAATCAATGTTGGCGTCATCGGATCACAAAAAAAAAAAACCTTTCTGATTTTGAAAAGAAAATTTGTTCCAAATTCGACCGTGTATGGCCTGCTTTAGAGTCTCTTTTATACTCAGTTGTGACATGACGCTACTTGTATATCAAGTCAAAATTTATGAATACATTTTGCTTGCTGTGCAAAACACTCTCAAACCAAGGTACTCTCAAACCAAGGTACTCTCAAACCAAGGTACTCTCAAACCAAGGTACTCTCAAACCAAGGTACTCTCAAACCAAGGTACTCTCAAACCAAGGTACTCTCAAACCAAGGTTTTACCGTATTGCCCAAAGCTGATCCCCAGCCTCCCCTTCAGTCTTGCACAGTTGTACAGGATCCTCTCCTATACTGAAATTACTTTCTCCAATTTCACTGCACACTGTGAGCTTCACAAAGTGTGCGTTAGAAATTGCAGCAAGTCAGGTAGAGCCTGCCTCATTTCCTGGCTGGAAGACATCTAGCATCATCTAGTGCTTTCTTTTCCAGTCAATCATGGAGGCTCAGAAACACGTGTGGTAATCACCCATGGCAGTCTGCATGCAAACACAGTCTTGCCTAGGATTGCCCACTTCTCCAGACCGACGCCCACTTATCAGGACATTTTGATATTTGCATAACTCCTCTAAAGAGGCTGTCCAATGCTTGCATCAGGACTGAGAGCTTTTGAGAAGAGTATGGAGGCAGGGTCTTGTGATGTTTTCAGGAAGAAAGTATCCTCTAGAGCAGTGTTTCTCAAACTTTTTTGTCTTAGGGCGCAGCAAAAAGGATCTAAAAATTTACGGCACACCTGAAAAGATTTAACATTTTTGTGGTGAAGAACTTATTTTTACAATTATATTTAGGCTGGGTTCACACTAGTGCGACACGACATCTGTCCTACTTTGGATCCGACTTTGCCCTGCGATATGAAGCCGACATATGTCCGACTTTCAATGAACGGGGATCCGACTTGGATCCCCGCCAATAGCAGGCACTGTGTTTGGTATGAATCCTGAGGGGGAACTCCAGGCCAAATTTTAAATAAAAAAACGGTATGGGTTCCCCCTCCAGGAGCATACCAGGCCCTTGGGTCTGGTCTGGATTTGAAGGGGAACCCCTACGCCGAAAAAACGGCGTGGGGGTCCCCCCCAAAATCCAAACCGGGGAAGAGGGGGGGGGACGAGAGAGCGGCCCCCCTCCCTCCTGAACCGTACCAGGCCACATGCCCTCAACATGGGGGGTTTGGTGCTTTGGGGCAGGGGGGGGACCTGCGGCCCCCCCACCCCAGAGCACCCTGCCCCCATGTTGATGGGGACAGGGCCTCTTCCCGACAACCCTGGCCGTTGGTTGTCGGGGTCTGCGGGCGGCGGGCTTATCGGAATCCGGGAGCCCCCTTTAATAGAGGGGCCCCCGGATCCCCCCACCCTATGTGAATGAGTATGGGGTACGTCGTACCCCTACCCATTCACCTGGTGGAAAAAAATTGCAATAAAAAAACCACACAGGGGTCTTCTTCCGACTTCGGGGGTCTCCGGTGTCGTCGCCGCGCTCTCCGGTTTTCTTCTGCCGGGCCTCCGCTAACTTTTTTAGCTCTTTTGCTAGCGGGGCCCGGTCTTCTCCGTCGCCTTCTCCCCTCTTCTCCGGTTCTTCCTTTCTTCTGCCGGGCCTCCGCTGACTTCTTTTAGCTCTTTTGCTAGCGGAGGCCCGGTCTTCTCCATCACCTTCTTCTTCTCCCGCTATCCGGTTCTTCTCCCGCTTCTTTCTTCTGCCGGCCCCTCCACTAACTTCTTTAGCTCTTTTGCTAGTGGAGGGGCCGTTCTTCCCGTCGTCGCCGTCGGCGTCTTCTTCTCTCTTCTCCTCCTCCTCGATGTTGACTTTTCGGTCCGCAGAGATTAATAAAGGCTTCTCATGACGTCACAGTCACATGTTCCGGGGCACGTGACTGACGACGGGAAGACCGGCCCCTCCACTAGCAAAAGAGCTAAAGAAGTTAGTGGAGGGGCCGGCAGAAGAAAGAAGCGGGAGAAGAACCAGATAGCGGGAGAAGAAGGCGACGGAGAAGACCCGGCCTCCGCTAGCAAAAGAGCTAAAAGAAGTTAGCGGAGGCCCGGCAGAAGAAAGGAAGAACCGGAGAGGAGAAGAGGGGAGAAGGCGACGGAGAAGACCGGGCCCCGCTAGCAAAAGAGCTAGAGAAGTTAGCGGAGGCCCGGCAGAAGAAAACCGGAGAGCGCGGCGACGACACCGGAGACCCCCGAAGTCGGAAGAAGACCCCGGAGCTGTGCAATAAAATACTTTAAAAAGCTGTGTGGTTTTTTTATTGCAATTTTTTTCCACCAGGTGAATGGGCAGGGGTACGATGTACCCCATACTCATTCACATAGGGTGGGGGGGCCGGGATCCGGGGGCCCCTTTATTAAAGGGGGCTCCCGAATTCCGATAAGCCCGCCGCCCGCAGACCCCGACAACCAACAGCCAGGGTTGGCCTTGAGTCCCCCCTCAAGAGCAGCACAGCACAAGTCGCATGCCAAAGTCGGATCATGCAAGAGTGCGGTCCGACTTTGATCCGACTTCAATGATAGTCAATGGGCTGAAGTCGGATCAAAGTCGGACCAAAGTAGTACAGGGAGCATTCTCAAAGTCGGACCGACATGTGTCTGACCAGTTAAGACGGCTCCCATAAGGAAACACTGATTTTCACACGTCATGCGACATGAGCTCCCAATGTCGGAGCGTTTGTCGCCCCAGTGTGAACCAGGCCTTAATGTAAAGAATGTGCCTGCTTTAGAGAACAAATCAGATTGGAACGATTATAATCTGACTTACCGTATATACTCGAGTATAAGCCGACCCGAATATAAGCCGAGTCACCCAATTTTACCACAAAAAAACTGGGAAAAACGTATTGACTCGAGTATAAGCCTAGGGTGTCCATGTGCATGCCTCACTGTACCCATGACTAGACTGACGTTTAACATGGGAGTCTATGGAAGGGGTACCCGGATTTGAAAAATCGGTGCTCCCCGGCCAACAAACTTTGCACACTTGTAGAGTGGGGCTACATGTGTGCGAAGTTTGGGGTCCAGGAGATCTACCGCCGGCCGGTACCGGGTCCCCAAAATCTTGGAGATCAGGCACAAAAGGGTGGCTCGAGTATAAGCCAAGGGGAGCATTTTAAGCACAAAAAAAATAGTGCTGAAAAACTCAGCTTATACTCGAGTACATACGGTAAGTATTTCTCCATCGCTAAACATTGAACAAACTTTATTTATAAGCATCAAAGTTGGAATGGAATGATCTCTATTATTATAATATAATTAGAGCGATCCACTTCTCCCGAGATCTCGCTCAAGTCTCGTGTTACGAAAGGAACCAATAAATGACAGACTTACAGAGATTGCGTTTTTATACACCCATATATACTCAAGTATAAGCCGACCCAAGTATAAGCCGACCCAAGTATAAGCCGAGGTACCTAATGTTACCACAAAAAAAAACTGGGAAAACTTACTGACTCGAGTATAAGCCGAGGGTCAACAATGCCTCACTGTTCCCTAGCTCACTGTTCCCTAGCTCACTGTTCCCTAGCTCACTGTTCCCTAGCTCACTGTTCCCTAGCTCACTGTTCCCTAGCTCACTGTTCCCTAGCTCACTGTTCCCTAGCTCACTGTTCCCTAGCTCACTGTTTAAATTTAACATTGTAAATAGTACCTGAAAAAAAGTTGAAAGGCTGCGGCGTCCATCGTTTAAATCTCGCGGTCTCTTCCTGGTCCCTCCCGTGATAGGCGATTCTCAGCAGACACTCTCCGCCTATCACGAATGTTCTCTCATCCTCACCCATCCCAGCAGACACTGTGTTCGGTGTTCCGCCAATCACAGACGTCTGCTGGGATGGGTGAGGATGAGAGAACATTCGTGATAGGCGGAGAGTGTCTGCTGAGAATCGCCTATCACGGAAGGGACCAGGAAGAGACCGCGAGATTTAAACGATGGACGCCGCAGCCTCTCAACTTTTTTTCCAGGTACTATTTACAATGTTAAATTTCGCTGACTCGAGTATAAGCCGAGGGGGGGGGGGGGGGGGGGGGGGGGCTGAAAATCTTGGCTTATACTCGAGTATATACGGTATGTTACTTTAACTTTTGCGACACTGATTTACCATTTCATTTTTCGATATGTTCAAGGTTTAACCACTTGCTTACTGGGAACTTAAACCCCCTTGCTGCCCAGGCCAATTTTAAGCGCTGTCACTCTTTGAAAGACAATTGCGCGGTCATGTAACACTGCACACAAATGAAATTTGTTTCATTTTTTTTCCACACAAATAGAGCTTTCTTTTGGTGGAATTTAATCACTGCTGGTTTTTTATTTGTTGCTAAAAAAAATGAAATTTTGAAAAAAATAAAATAAAATAGTTTGTTATAAAAAATTTCAAACAGGTAATTTTTCTACTGCGCTCATGAGGCTGCACTAATGGGCACCGATAAGGCAGCACTGGTGGGCATTGATAGGTGGCATGCCTGCCTATGGGCAGATGGATTCCAGGAAGTGCTACATGAATCATCTGCCCTAACATAAGATGGTCCGGGCTAGAAATGCTAAGGGGGGGTTGGGTTTCAAAATGATTTCTCAACAAAATAAAAAGCATGGAAACATGGATGTATAGAGGAGTTTGCTTTGATTAATAAAAATTTATTAAAATGCGTTTTCAGTTTGTGGTGCCCAGATACAGTTTGGTTCCCGCTTTTACGTGAACATATTGAACCAATGAAGGGCAGAACCACAGATTTGTTTTAAAGCAGATCTTCACTGCATCTGAGCACCACAAACCGAAAACGCTATTTAATTCCTTTTTAAAGGGGTTGTAAAGGTTCGTTTTTTATTTTCTAAATAGGTTCCTTTAAGCTAGTGCATTGTTGGTTCACTAACCCTTTTCCTTCGATTTCCCTTCTAAATGTTTTTTTTCTTTGTCTGAATTTCTCACTTCCTGTTTCTCCTCAGTAAGCTTGCCCCCATCATCCGAGCTGTTCTGGCTGGGGGTTAGTCAGTGTGCTCGCCCCCTTCCCTTGGGACTACATCCCTGCGGGGAGACGCTGTGAACGTTCACAGCGTCTCCCCGCAGGGATGTAGTCCCAAGGGAAGGGGGCGAGCACACTGACTAACCCCCAGCCAGAACAGCTCAGATGATGGGGGCAAGCTTACAGGAAGTGAGAAATTCAGACAGACAAAGAAAAACATTTTTTAGAAGGGAAATCGAAGGAAAAAGGTAAGTGAACCAACAATGCACTAGCTTAAAGAAACCTATTTAGAAAATAAAAAACAAACCTTTACAACCCCTTTAATAGCAAACTCCATTCATGTCTCTATGCTTTATTTTGTTGAAAAATCACTTTGAAAAACAACCCCTAGAATCTCTGGCTGAGGGCGGATGATTCATGTAGCATTTACTTCCTGAAATCCATATGCCCATCAAGCATGCAGGAAGGTGTGCTTAGCTGAGAAAACCTCTCCTCCGCTCCTGAAGACTCGTGGGATATATGACATAATTTGCCTAGGCAAGAAACCAGGACATAACTGAAGAAATAGGAAAGTATGTTTACTTCTTTCCAACTTTTATATCTGTTTACTAAGGTTAGAAGCATGAGGATTAAGAATAATCAATGTTGATTAGGAGAATGAAGCCCCATTGTAATGCTACCCTCCTCAGCATATACTGTACACTATATGGCCAAAAGTTTGTGGACACCTGATCATAACACCTATACGAGTTTGTTGGACATCAATATGGAATCTCACCTGTATGACCTGCAAGACGCTGCGAATCCAGGAGATACAATGCTGCTGGAATATATCTGTAGGAGATTCTTCAACAACCAAGGACAACAGAGATAAGCCTTCGATCCTGAAAAAAACAAATGACAACTTTAAAAAAAATAATAATAATAATGCCACAGAAGCCACAGGCCGAGTCATCTTACATTTACAAATCGCTCAGTTTAGGAATAGCAGCCCTCACTCTAGGTATTGGGATGGTCCTTTGTGAGCTGACCTTTACACCAACAGTTTTAATGGGTGTTTGCTCATTAATGACTGTTTTGAGTTGAATTGTAAAGGTTCATTTATTCTTATTGACTTACATCTATTGTAATACACTTGAAAACAGTAACTAAAAAGAAATTTGTTTTAGCAACAATTTTTTGAAAACTCTCTAAAAACATATCTTAATTCTAGTGGTCATTTGATCCGTCCGCTATGACGGCCTGTGCTCACAGAAAGGAGTTGAATATGATGCTGGCCATTTTCAACCTGAAAGTTGGTGGTGACAAATAACAGGAGGGTAGTGATGGAAAACAGAGTCATAGTGCCAAGAAACCTTTCCCCCCCAGTATGGGGAAAATGACAGGGGTGTCGTTAATGAAGGGACAGATTATTATTCAAAAAAATGTTTGTGTGCACATATTTGTATACATTTATACACACATTGTGATTACCACTGTAACAGCAATCGTTTGATCGGTCATGAATACATTTAATTTATATCAGGTGTGCCAACTCGAGTGATACTGTGATTGGCTGACTGCTATCACACGGTACAGGGTGCAGTGATTGACCCAGGTACCATGAGATAGCTGTGGGCCAATCACAGCATCACTATAGGAACCACAGCTTTTATGAATTAAATCTATTCGTAACAGCTTTGTTTACATTGTGATCACATAGAGATCACATGAGCCCCCAGCCGCTCAATGCGGCCGGGTACTGGGGCTTTGTAATCCATTGTGTCTTGTGGACACAACGGTTACGGGAGTGGCGCACCAGTGCACATGTGCTCAACAATGTACAGTGGAACCTCGATTTGCGAGTAACGCGGTTAACGAGCGTTGCGCAATACGAGCACTGTATTTTTTAAAATCCTGACTCTGTTTGCAAGTGTTGCCTTGCAAAACGAGCAGGATTTAAGCCAAAGCGTTTGACCTGAGGGGGGGCGAAACCCGAGCAGCGCCTTTTGAAAATGCTCGGAAAAACTCAGTTCCCGGGCCTTTCTGAGTGTCTCCGATGCTTACCGGCGCCCCCCCCACCTCTGGCCACATGCGGTATTGCATACCATTGAAGTCAATGCGGAACAAATTATTTTCATTTCCGTTGACATCAATGGGGAAACTCGCTTTGATATGAGAGTACTTTGGATTACGAGCATTCTCCTGGAACGGATAATGCTCGTAATCCAAGGTTCCACTGTATATTTACATTGCTGAGCCTGGCTGTGCCACCTGTCCACAGTAAAAGTCTCAAAAAAAGAAAACATGAAAAATGAGAACATGCAACAGGATCAAAGACAATATGCTTCGTTGTCGGGAAAAGAAAGGAAGTTGGACTTCTGTACCTGGTAGCAGCCGACACCAATCGAGAGTTACAGCTAGCCAGGAGACTTGGAAAGGAAGCCGAGGAACCCTAAAATGATAAACACAAGAAGCAACACATTAGTCCATCAATGGTTAATCAAATTCATCTATCCTCTATCCAAAAGTGATCATTCAGGTAAATGATATTTACCGGCACCACATAGGTGCCATTTAGATGAATACCCACATTTGGGTTGCTATGAGTTGGCACTTTTTTTTTATTATTATTTTGTTAAAACCCAAAAAGGTTGAAAAAATTAGAAACCATCAGCATATTAAATCCCAAATTCATTGCTGTAAATCTGGTTTGTAGATACACAATTCTGGTAGCCATGATCCCTCCAGATCCTGAAATGTTCCTAGTCTGTGTAACTATTAGAAACTTCAGGATGACATTAAAGTGTTACTAAACCCCTAACAGTAAAATCAGTCTGTATATGCAGTAAAGCATGCTTGTTATATTCACAGTGGAACCCAAGAGGTTAATCCTCCACAAAGGCTGTGTAAAAAGGCTGATTGATCTTGTATGCACAAATCCCCTCCTCCTATATCCCCCTGGACAAGTCTGGATAAGACAGAGCCTTTGGAGTCAGGCTGCACATGCTCAGTTTGGTGTGTATTGCTAGAGAGGTTTATTTATTTTTCTTGGGAAAGTGCATGTGATCAGCACAGAGCCAATCAGCAGTGTCCAGACAGAGGGTCAGGAGCTCTGCAGCCTCATAGGACAGCTCAGTGCCGTATGAAAACTCCTCCTACAATCTTCACCAGGAACAGATAGAAATCATAAGACTGCTATATACTGCTGATGAGAAAAGGTATTTGGCCGTTTATATTTACTCAAAGAATTGCATTTCCATGTTCTGTGTTCTGTCGGAGACCAGATATAGTGAATGCAGGGTCCTGGGTTTTGTACCACTTTAAATTGGAATTCCTCTCCAACACTAGGGCTGGGCGATTTTCCCCCCAAAAAAAATCTGCGATTTTTTTATAAAAAACTCGATTTACGATTAGATTTTTTTTTTTTTATTATATTAATTAAAGTGCATCAACAAACAAAATTGCAAAGGCAAACCCTTTCTCTAACTGCAAAGTCAGTGTGCAACAAACACACAATATATTCCAGCGCTCATGGAACATACATTATTAACTATTGAAAACTCTTGAAACTCTGTGTGTGATTCCTTCTGTCCCAGCCTTGCTGCGATCCTGGCTCTGCATCCTTTTGGGTTGGAGGGCCCTCCACACGCTGGTCTGCCTGTTGTCCATCATTCAAGGTACTGTGCTCACACTGAGATCATGCCACAGGCTTTGTTTTGACTTTTTTAACCCCTCCTTGCTCCACGGATGTCACTGCAAGTTTAACAAGTTTGTCACCACTGGCAACTGGAGAGTTAAGATTAATTTGCCCTCTGCACATTTGGGATTGGATCCCTCTCTTTATTGTGATAAATGGACTAAGCTTTTTTATCAATTCTTCAAGAGTTTTCAATAGTTAATAATGTATGTTCCATGAGCGCTGGATTATATTGTGTGCATGTTGTGTATTTTATACTTCTGGGTACGGATTTTTTCTTGCTGCGCTGGATCCTGTTTTTTCCCCCTTTTGGATACTTTGTACTTCCCAAAATATTTGGGATTTTTTTCTTATTATTATTATTATTATCATCCATTATATTTTTTTCTTTATCCACCAATTTAGCGCTTGTGACCTTTTGTTGTTTTTTGCAGTGTGCAACAAAGATTGTTAAGCATCCAAATTATTAATACTGTATTTGGATTTAGCTAATAAAACAACAAAAAATCCTGAGGTTACTCTTAGTTGAATTGAACTGTGTCCATGCCTCACTGTACCCGTGTCTCACTGTGCCCGTGTCTCACTGTGCCCGTGCTTCAATCACTGTGCCCGTACCTGATGCAGATTTTCATGGTATACAGATTTTACTGCTACACCGGTGGCCATTCCAGTATTCAAAAGCCGCGCGCCTCCTCCTCGTCTGTGATAGGCGGAACACTCAATTTCCCAGCATTCAGTGTTCCGCCTATCATGGTCATCCTCATAACACAGACGAGGATGAGAGGATGTCCGTGATAGGCTGAATACTGCCTGCTGTGAAATTGAGTGTTCCGCCTATCACAGACGACGAGGACTCGGGAGGCGCGGCTTTTGAACACTGCAATGGCCGCCGTCTGTCTGCATGACACGCTGATCAGGTAGGCAGACGGCGGCTGCAGCGAGTAGATGTAATTGGGGTAACGCTGCCCAGTGCCATTCCGGATACGCCCCCTGCAGTCCTGCTACGGAAACTTTGAAGGAAAATAAATAAATAATAATAAAAAAATAATAATTATTTTTTTTTTAACTCTAAAAAAATCGATTTTCTTCAAAACTGAATCGATTTGAGCTCAAAACTCGATTCAAGATTAAAATCGATTTTTTTCCCAGCCCTATCCAACACCAACTTTTCCTACAAATGTACACCCCCACGCCACTTATCCTGCCTACCCTATGTAAACGTAGCTTTTATCAGTCTGCTCCAGCTCTCCTGTGTCCGTGAGCAGTAGCTGCAGGGGAGAGGAGGTAATGGCGACAATGGCTGGGCTGTGGGAGCCTATGGGTGATGTGACCTCTGCCGGTATTACCCGCTGTTACGCATTCCCTAATACAGGAGAGTGTGAGCTGCAGGACCCAATGACCGGAGTGATAAAAGATAAAGTACACAGATCTTTGTTTACATAGGGTAGGCATCATAGGTAGCAGGACAGGGAGGGCACATTTTTAAGAAAAGTTTTAGGTTGGAATTCCACTTTAAGGCTGGGTTCACACTGCAGCTCACAGCAGGAGTCTGGTGCGTCCCCATTCACTGTTTCAGGCCAGATTTCGTACCTGAAATGGACCAAAAGACACATAGGACTCCTGTGCAATTCGAACTGGAGCTGCTGCGGAGATGTGTGAACCGGCTCCATAGAGAGCTGGCCACAATCTCCTGCTGTGCAAACTGGATGCGAGGGAAACCCGCATCCAATTTGCAACAGTGTGAACCCAGCCTAAAAGTTATGTTTACCTTTCCAATAAAAGTTCCCATGCATTCAAGCATCCTCAGTAGACTAATGTCGTGCAGCTTTAAAAAATAAATAAATAAAAGTGTGTCTTTTAAATGTCATACCTGTAGACCATGTGCAGCCTTTCCCAAGTCTCCTAATGTGAGTGATCCTCCCTGCCAGGACACACCACATGTTGGGTGCATATCCTCAGCATGGCAGGAATTACACACGAGCAGTGAGCTCTCTCTCTCTCTCTACCACTGCAAAGTCACCAGCAATCCAGATACATGTGTTTCACATGTTTATTATAAAGACATCACAAAATGCATAATAAACCAGCATTTCAAGGCCTTGCAGGGTCCCTTCCCCAAGGCAACATAGTGAAAAGGTCATGTCACTACAATGCCCTGAGAAAAGGGACCCTGCAAGGCCCCAAAACATTGTTTTTTTATGCCTTATATCAGGGCTCAAAATTTAAAGTCTTGAGCCACTAGCCAGGCCTCAAGGGTTACTCGCCACTAGTTGCCCCACCCAACCCCTACCCTGCTCCGCCCTTAATTCTGCCGCTAATCAAGCCCTCATAAATTATCTTATGAAATGTTTTATGCAGAATTAAGTAACAAAAATAAATATTAACAATTTTATCAGTTCCTCTCAGAACAGCCTCACCTGTGCCCATCAATGCAGACTCACGTGCCCCCATTGGCGGCCAGATCATGACAGGAGAAAGAGGAGAGCTGTGGGATCGCAGAGCAGTATAGCATGCTGTTATAACTTACATTGAAATTTCCTCCGCTCTGCTCGCTCACACAGCTCCGCCTCCTCCTGACCCCGCTCCTGTATTAGACAGAATGCAGGTCCAATGCTGGGATGTGTTGTCTATCACAGGAGCAGGGTCAGGAGGAGGCGGGGCTGTGTGAGCGAGCAGAGCGGAGGAAATTTCAATGTAAGTTATAACAGCATGCTATACCGCTCTGCGATCCCGTGGCTCTCCTCATCCTCCATGCCATCAGGGCGATCACTGGGAGAATGGCTTACGATCAACTCCGCCCGCCGGCAGTGCTCGCTCCCCCACTCCCAGGCAGCCCAACTCCTCGCCAGACCTAATTTTCCACTCGCAAAATGCGAGGAGGCGAGTGGAAAATTTGAGGTCTGCTTATATGATGCTGTCTTTACAATAAACACACAAAACGCATATATCTGGAGTAGCATTCACTTTGCGCACACATCATCGCAAGGTCAAGTACTAAGGAGAGACACTTATATTCAGACCTTATAGAGTCCCCCAGTCGCAGTAGCGGCTGAGCTCAGAGTTGTGTGCCACATCATTAGGAACACCTTGCTTAACCACTTACAGAACGTAAAATTTTCCCCCTTAAAGCGGAGTTCCGCCGAAATTTTTTATTTTTTTTTCAAGTCAGCAGCTACAAATACTGCAGCTGCTGACTTTTAATACATGGACACTTACCTGTCCGGGGCGCCCGCAATGTCTTCACCTGAAGCCGATCTGTCCCTCGGCTCTCGGGTGGAGGCACCGCCATCTTTGGTAAGGGAATCAGGAAGTGAAGCCTTGCGGCTTTACTTCCTGGTTCCCTACTGCGCATGCGCAATCCCACTGGTCCCTGCTGTCTTCTGGGACCTGTGCATCTCCCAGAAGACAGTGAGGGGGGGAGCGAATGCGATGCAAACTCAGCCATACAACCTCTATGGCTGAATTTGCATCGCACAGACATAGCATTTGATCTGCACCGCGAATCACATGCGATGTCTATCATCACACCAGTGTGAACCCAGCCTTAGGCTTGGAAAGTAACATATTTTACAATGATGCGCACTTCTGCCCACTTCTTATCAGTCTAAAAATATGCACTGTCACTGTACTAATGACACTGGCTGGGAAGGTGTTAACATCAGGGGCGATCAAAGCGGTAAACTGTGCCTAGCTAGTGATTTTGTGCACTGTGTGGGAGTTGCTTTTACTAAGGAAAGGCATAGATCAATGCCTTCCATACTGACAGAACGGCGATCTGCCTTGTTTACATAGGCAGAACAGCATTCTCCCTGTGTACTGTGCAATCAGCGGGTGTTGGTGGACAAACTCCATTGTACCCACTTCTGGGCTCCCGCTGTGTGTGACCACAGTGGGAGCAGGCTGGCAGCGGCATGCATGCGCGCCCCAGACCCGGAAGTGTCGGATAATGAATTAGGTACGTGATCTTGCACAGAGCGGCCGCCCTGCCACAGTATATCTGCAGTGGGTGGTCCACAAGTGGTTAAAAGCCACTGAAAATAAATAAATACAGCAAACCCAGGTGGAATGCACAAAGTACACTTAAGCCACGTACACCCCAGTAGTTTTTTTTTGTTCAACCCAACAGGGCTGAACAAAAATAAACTTACAGCTCAGGAGGAACCACTGTACTAACTAGCCGGCATACAGAGATTTCCTCTGCTGTGCTATTGTGTTCTTACGGAGGGGCTGTCGTTATACGACAGCCTGCCAAAACTAGCCGTCCGCGCTGTAGCCGTCATTCGGTCGGCAAGTAGTTAACCACTTCAATACCGGGCACTTTTACCCCCTTCCTCCTCCATCAGAACACACCTATCAACGCTCTCAGCCATTGGCCACCCCACATTAGGCCCGTGTGTAGTAGGCTTTAGGGTTTGCAAATACTCAAATGTTCTTTAATGAAGCCCTTTGTAAACAGCACTTAGCAGAAGCCTGGCAGGCCAGAGCACTAATAGTTATAAACCTCCACAATGCCAGAGACTGGTAAATGGCCATCATAAAATCATTTAGAAGCAGTAAACATTTGCAGTCTGGCTCTACTTGACCCGAAGCTGCCTTCTATAAGGTAGGTCATAGATGATGCGATTTTCTTTCCTGCAACTACAAAAAAAAAAAAAAAAAAAAAAACGAAATTCCCCCATTAACAGGCGACCGTTTTTAATGATGAGAAAAATTACATTTTTTAAAATGGTCATTAAAAATGATCGTGTGTGGGCTTTCCAGCAGTTTTCCCCCCCGACGAGAAAAATTAGAACAATTTTTCACGTCGTTTTTTACATCGTCATTTTTCTCGTCATGAAAAACGGCCGTGTGTAGGCTTTAACAACGTGAAAAAAAAATGCGCATGCTCAGGACCAAGTATGAGACGGGAGCGCTCGTTCTGGTAAAACTAGCATTCGTAAGGGAGATAGCACATTCGTCACGCTGTAACGGACTGAAAAGCACGAGGCTGAAAAGCGCGAATCGTCTCTCAACAAACTTTACTAACATGAAGGGTGGCGCCATCCGAATGGAACTTCCCCTTTATAGTGGCGTCGTACGTGTTGTACGTCACCGCGCTTTACTCGAACATTTTTTTCCACGATAGTGTGTAGGCAAGGCAGGCTTGAGAGGAAACACGAAAAATCACGTTGAGAAAAAATTGGATTTTTGTATTCACCGTAAAATCCATTTCTCTGACATCCATGGACCGACACGGCGGCTCTTAATCACTGAACGTGTGGGTATATGTCCCTGCTTGCAGGAGAAGACCTAGGCAGAATGTTAAATGTTAAAACTTTCTAAAACAAACCAGAGCTGAACAGCCCCGCCCAGGGGGGCGGTCCCTCAGGACATTACCCTCCCACCTGCAGCCAGCAGACCTCAGTTCGTAACAAAACAGTACGAACTTAAAAGGAAGGGTGGGTGCCGTGTCGGTCCATGGATGTCAGAGAAATGGATTTTACGGTGAGTACAAAAATCCTAATTTTCTCTCATCATCCATGGACCAACACGGCGGCTCTTATTCACTGAACGTGTGGGATGTCCCAAAGCAGTGTCAAGAGGGATGGGAGCAGTATAAATGGAAAAAACCAAAAAAAACTTCACTCCGAACAAGGCAGAGCTCCTCAACGGAGGAGTTGCCACTTTAAACAGCGGCCTGCAACACCTTGCGGCCGAAGGAAGCATCCGGAGATGCAGCCACATCAACCCTATAAAACGTAGAAAAGGTATGAACAGACGACCAGGTCGCCGCCTTGCACACTTGTGAAACCGACACTTGATGTCGGAAAACCCAGGAAGCACCAATTGCCCTGGTGGAATGCGCCGTAACTGGAAAGGGAGGCACCGGCCCCATGAGAGCATAGGCTTGAAAGACGGTTTGTCCGATCCACCTAGAAATGGTGGCAGACGAAGCCGCTTGGCCCTGTTTCTGACCAGAGACAGCCAAACAGAGAGTCAGACTTCCGAATAGAAGCAGTAGCAGACAGGTACACCCGCAAGGCTTGTACCACAAAGTGTGCTGCGCACACTCTCTGAGATGCGATTCGAGATCACCCTTGACAAAAGAGAAAGTTGCGGATGCAACACTGCCTTATCCTTATGGATGACTAAATATGGCGACTTGCAGTACAAGGTCGCCAACTCAGACACCCGTCTAACAGAAGTGATGCCACTAAAAGGGCCACCTTCTGAGACAAAGTCAAGAGGGGAATATCCCTGATATTCTCAAAAGGAGGTTCCTGGAGAACCGAGAGTACCAATTCCGATCCCACGGGGGGAGAGGAGACTTGACAGGAGGGAGCACATGGCGAACCCCCTGCACAAGGGTGCTAACCAAGAAATGACCCACTAGTGGTCGCCGAAAGAAGACGGCCAAGGCCGAAATCTGACCCTTAATGATACTCAAAGCGAGCCTTTGGGCCACTCCATGCTGCAGGAAACGCAGGATTCTAGGGACAGAATACGTCCGAGGACGTCAGTCCAGCTCTTCGCACATGGCGATGTAAGCTTTCCAGGTATGGAGATAGATCATCCTCGAGGAAGACTTCCGTGCCCTAAATATGGACAAAATGACTGAGTCCGAGAGACCTCGGTCTCTCAACACCTGGCTTTCAACAGCCATGCCGTTAAGGCCAGAGACTGTAAAGGCAGGATGAAATATAGGACTTTGAGACAGAAAGTCCTCCCTTATTGGCAACCGCCAGGGAATGGCAGCGACGAGACGTACCAAATTGGCGTACCAGTGAAGCCGAGGCCAATCCGGAGCAATGAGGATCACCGGAATTCCCTCGGTCGCCACCCTGCGCAGCAGGCGAGGGAGCAACTGCAGCGGAGGATAAACGTATATCAGGTAATAATGACCCCATGGGCCACTAACGCCTCTGAGGCATCCGCCCAAGGATCCCTGGATCTGGCCACAAATCTCGACAACTTGCGATTGAGTCGAGAGGCCATCGGGTCCACCTCCGGCGTGCCCCACCATCTGTGTGGCAAAGGAGTTGAAATACCTCCGGGTGCAAGGACCACTCTCCCTGGTCCAACGTCTGGCGACTCAAATAGTCCGCCAGTTCTATGCCCGGAATGTAAACGGTCGACAGAGCCGGCATGCTTCTTTTAGCCCACTTCAGGGTACGGGGGACCTCGGAAGCCGCAGCTGAGCTCCGAGTCCCGCCTTAATGGTCGACATACGCCACCGCCGTGACTTTGTCCGACCGTATCCTAATGGAGCGATCCTGCCATTTCTCTGACCACGAAGAGAGGCACAGTCTGATGGCCCGTATTTCCAGAGCATTGATCGGCAAACGGGCTTCGTCCGGAGTCCAAGCCCTTGGGCCAACAGGACTCCCCAGACTACACCCCAGCCCTTCAGGCTGGCGTCCGTAGTGAACACCGTCCATTGGACGGGGAGGAATGACTTCCCGGACCGAAGAGCCGGGGACCCAAACCACCATGTCAGGGACGCCCTGACCAGGTGACTCACCTGAATTGGAAAATCCAAAGACAACGGGGATTTGTCCCAAGGGAACAAGATCTCCTTCTGCAATGCCCTGGTGTGTGATTGGGCATACGGAATGGCCTCGAAAGAGGTCACCATGAGTCCCAGGACTCCCATGCAAAAAACGGATTGACCATGTTTTGGGATGTCAGCACCCGCACTGCAGACTGAAGTGTCAGTAGCTTCTCCGGAAGTAGGAATACTTTTGCCTCCAAGGAGTCCAGAATCAGACCGAGATACTCCAGATCTTGAGTCGGGACCAGGACTGACTTCTGAATGTTTAGGAGCCACCCAAAGTCCCTGAGGGTCTGACTGACGATAGTCACACTGTCTTCTAATTCTGAGCTATTTCCTGCTCTGAGAAGAAGATCCTCCAGATAGCCCATGACAGCAATGCCTCGCTGTCTCAGCAAGCTAGAACCGGCACAAGCCCCTTGGTGAACACCCTCGGTGCCGAGGCTAGGCCGAAAGGAAGAGCCACAAATTGATAGTGGACTTCGCCGATCGCAAGCGCAGAAACTTCTGGTGACTTGCGCAGATCGGAACATGCAAGTAGGCACCCTTGATGTCCAAGGTCGCCAGAAAATCCGCTTGACGGAGTGTACTGATCACCGTGCGAATGGATTCCATGCGGAACTTTTGCACCTTCACAAAGGCATTCAGGACCTGGAGGTCCAAGATAGGCCGAACCACGCCCCCTTTTTGGGACGAAAAACGAATTTGAGTAGAATCCCTGAAACCTCTCCTGTGACGTAACCGGCACAATCACTCCGGACCTGTAATCCTGAATAGGCCCCATAGGGCTGCCCGACGGGCAGGAAGGAGAGGAAGATTCGAGGGAATAATCTGTCTGGGACCAGGAACGGAAACCCAGGGGCGCTTGTGTCCACCAGCCGCACCGCTGTCAGTCTGGGAGGGCCTCCCCGTTGACTGACGAAAAAAAAATACTTTTTCGCTGGAAAGGAAGGACCCTGCTTACAGCGGCCTCCTTACCCTTGCTAGCCTGAGGAAGAAGAGTGCTTTTACCTCCCGTGACATCCTTGATGATGTCATCCAGCGCAGCACCGAAAATCCTACCACCTTTAAATGGTAGATCTGTCAGAGGCTTTTTAGAAGGTAGGTCAGCAGACCTGCATTCCTGTACAGCTTGGTGCAAAAATTTTGTCCCAACCCGTAAGTGTCTGAGACACAAGGGTCGCCGCTACCACAGGCCGTAAGGCAGACCCCAACAAGGCAAACATGGCTCTGCTCACCACTTCTGACCTCCTGTCAGTGGGGTCCTTAAATGCAGGAGTCCCCTCCATCAGGAGAGTGGAGGCCTTGTTCAACCGGGCGACTGGAGGGTCGACCACTGGGGGAGAAGCCCACATTTTAAGCAGGGCATCTTCAAAGGGGTATCTGATAGGCAAACGCCGCGGGACCATAAGTCTTCTGCGGCCTTTTCCCCAGACCTCACCAATGAGCTGGTCAAAGAAAGGTACATATGGAAAAACATTTTTTAGAAGGCCGGCCCTAAGAAACCAGGAGGAGACTGTCCTGAGGTTCTGCATCCGCAGCATTTAGCTTGCGAGTGTCCCTCACCGCAGCAATGAGTTCACTAACAAGCGCCCTGTCATTTACTGACACAGAACTGGAGTCTTCCTCGCAAGGAATGTCCTGTTCAAAACCATCAAAGATATTCAGAGCTAGGGTCCTGAGCGGTAGTGGCTAGGCCCATATCTGAATCTGATTTTTTTTAAATGTCGCCTATGGAGATTTTTAAAGCAGAGCTCCACCCCAAAGTGGAACTTCCGCTCATCGGAACCCTCCCCCCCCCCTCCAGTGTCACAATTGACACCTTTCAGGGGGGAGGGGGGTGCAGATACCTGTCTAAGACAGATATTTTCACCCACTTCCTGGAGTCTTCTCTGCAGAAAATCTGCGGGAAGTACGTCACTTCCCGCAGAATACCCATTGTGTTCTGGGAGACACTCGGCTCCCAGAACACACGGGGACCAGTCAGAACGGCGCCGTAGGGAACCGGGCAGTGAAGCCGCAAGGCTTCACTTCCTGGTTCCCTCACCGAGGATGGCGGTGGGGGTAACAGAGTGACGAGCAATCGCTCGTCCTCTGCTGCGGACGTCGCTGGACTCCAGGACAGGCAAGTGTCCTAATATTAAAAGTCAGCAGCTGAAGTATTTGTAGCTGCTGGCTTTTAATATTTTTTTTTCGGCGGAGCTCCGCTTTAAGGGTAAAAGTTTCCACAAGCGGGCGCAATTTTGAAGCGTGACATGTTGGGTATCAATTTACTCGGCGTAACATTATCCTTCACAATAAAAAAAAATTGGGCTTTACTGTTGACTTATTTTTTAAAGTAAAAAAAGTGTATATTTTCCCCAAAAAAAGTGCGCTTGTAAGACCACTGCGCAAATACGGTGATAAAGTTTTGCAACGACCGTCATCTTATTCTCTGGGGCAGGGGTCTCCAAACTGCGGCCCTGGGGCTGGATGCGGCCCTTTGCTTGGCTTTATCCGGCCCTTGGGGCACTATTCCATCCACTGACACCAACAATGGCGAATCATTTTTATTGCTGAAACCACCAATGGGGCACTATTCATCCAACTTACACTATAAACACTATAAAAAGGGTACAATTCCTTCTATTGACACCAACAATGGGGTACTAGTCCTCCCACTGACACCAAAGGAATGGTATTGTTTACTCCCTCTCGACATTTTCTACTCCCAATGGCCCTAGTCCGGCCCTCCTAAAGTCTGAAGGACAGTAAACTGGCCCTATGTTTAGAAAGTTTGGAGACCCCTGCTCTAGGGTGTTAGAAAAAAAATATATAATGTTTGGGGGTTCTAAGTAATTTTCTAGCAAAAAAAATAAAAAATTTAAATTGTAAACAACAAATCTCAGAAAGAGGTTCGGTCCTGAAGTGGTTAAAAAAACTGTGCAATAAGTTATAGTAACATTGTACTGCTCTGGAGAAGTGATCTGGATTCTTTTTTTTTTTTACACATTATAATTGCTTATACTGTAGCAGTGAATTACATTGCTAACAGCAAGCATTTTACTGAATGAAGCTGCATCATTCAGTCTGTTTTGTTGTTATTAGCTGTGATTGGTCAAAGCGCATCACATGGTACAGATGTGATCAAATTGACCAATCACAGCTAACACCACAATGTATTGCATGAAAGGAAGCCATCCATTGTGTACAACTGTCATGTAGCGCTGCATGATTCTGGATAAAATAAAGATCACGCTTCTCACGGCGTAACATCATGTTTCACATTATACAAAAAAAAGTGGGCTAACTTTACTATTTATTTTTAATTCATTAACCACTTAACTCACTGTATATATACACGTCGGCACAATGGCACCGACAGGCACAATCACGTGGAGTGTACGTGATTGCCTTTGTACAGTTGGGGGGTCCAATCGGACCCCCCTTCTGTACAGTGAGTGGTCGGAATTCGTTGGGGAGCGATCCGACATGAGGGGACGGCCGTTCGATTCCGGCCACCCCCCCGCGATCGCTCCCGGCGAATGGAAATGCCCCCTCTGTCTGTGTAATGTACACACAGGCAGAGGAAGCAGGAGGAAGTGATGTCATCTCTTGTTCATGGCTCACATATACCGAGCGCCGTACAAGAGAAGACATCAAGGTTAGTGCACAAACACTACACTAACACCAGCACACATAGGCACATAAATCGCCCCCCCCCAGTCACAGTGTCACTGATTGCAGTGACCATTTATTTACTGATCACTGCAATCAGTGACATTTGTGACTGTAAAAGTGTCACTACAGTTTAGTTTTAGGTCCAGTGTAGCCCCCTAACCCCCCCTAATAAAGGTTTAACCCCTTGATCACCCCCCAGATAACCCTTTCACCCCCTATCACCACTGTCGCTAAGCGATCATTTTTCTGATCGATGTCTTAGC
This sequence comes from Rana muscosa, assembly GCA_029206835.1. Classification (NCBI taxonomy): domain Eukaryota; kingdom Metazoa; phylum Chordata; class Amphibia; order Anura; family Ranidae; genus Rana; species Rana muscosa. The sequence goes on along the minus strand of CM055118.1, from coordinate 323,509,358 downwards.
GTCGGTGATACAGATCGGTAGCCAGTAATTTTTTTTAGGTTCGCCGCAGGTTTTTATAGCGTAAGGTAACCCCATAAATTATCTAATAAAGGTTTAACCCCCTTGATCGCCCCCCAGGTAACCCTTTCACCCCCTATCACCACTGTCGCTAAGCGATCATTTTTCTGATCGATGTCTTAGCGTCGGTGATACAGATCGGTAGCCAGTAATTTTTTTTAGGTTCGCCGCAGGTTTTTATAGCGTAAGGTAACCCCATAAATTATCTAATAAAGGTTTAACCCCCTTGATCGCCCCCCAGGTAACCCTTTCACCCCCTATCACCACTGTCGCTAAGCGATCATTTTTCTGATCGCTGTCTTAGCGTCGGTGATGCAGATCGGTAGCCAGTGATTTTTTTTAGGTTCGCCGCAGGTTTTTATAGCGTCAGGTACCCCCATATATTATCTAATAAAGGTTTTAACCCCCTAATTGCCCCTAGTTAACCCTTTAACCAGTGATCATCATATAAGTGTTACGGGTGACGCTGGTTAGTTTGCTTTTTATAGTGTCAGGGCACCCGCCGTATATAACCCAATAAAGGTTTAACCCCCTGATCGCCCGGCGGGTGATATCAATTAGGTTTTAGCGTCAGAGAGGGTCTGCGTCACACCCCAGGCAGCGTCAGGTTAGTGCCAGTAACGCTAACACCCACGCGTGAAGCATACACCCCCCTTAGTGGTATAGTATCTGATCAGATCAATATCTGATCTGATCAGATCTATACTAGCGTCCCCAGCAGTTTAGGGTTCCCAAAAATGCAGTGTTAGCGGGATCAGCCCAGATACCTGCTAGCGCCTGCGTTTTGCCCCTCCGTCCAGCCCAGCCCACCCAAGTGCAGTATCGATCGATCACTGTCACTTGCAAAACACAACACACATAACTGCAGCGTTCGCAGAGACAGGCCTGATCCCTGCGACTCCAGTGCTGTAGAAGGTGATTTCACCACCACAGTTAAAAAAAAAAAGCAAATATGCCGAAGAATTGGGGCAGCAGGGGCGGAGGAGCGATTTTGCTCCTAATGCCGCGTACATACGGTCGAAATTCCGACGGAGGCTTGCCCGTGGAAAAGTCCGACCATGTGTGTGCGGCATAACTTTTTTGCGGGAGGATGCCCCCATGCTTCGGCATATATAAATGGTGCATGTATGCCCATCATTAGAAGTGGGTGGATGATGGGCGGTATTCAAATGGTGGGCATACCCACCGATCAATCTCTTTTTTCATTCAGCCAACTGGCTGCATGAAATAAAAAGATTACAATACATGTCCAACAAGGACCAGCAACGTACTGGTATGTTGCTGGACTTTGAATGGTTATACCAGATTGATGCCTGCGGGTTTAGGTATCATCTTGGTATCATTCTTTTCAGCCAGCGGCCGGCTTTCATGTAAAAGCAATCCTAGTGGCTAATTAGCCTCTGGACTGCTTTTACAACCAGTGGGAGGGAATGTCGTCCCCCCCCCCCCGGATATAAAAAGCGCCATTGGGAAATTGGGAAAGCATTTTATCACACCGATCTTGGTATGGTCAGATGCTTTGAGGGCAGAGGAAAGATCTAGGGTCTAGACCCCAGTTTTTTTTTAAAAAAGGAGTACCTGTCACTACCTATTGCTATCATAGGGGATATTTACATTCCCTGAGATAACAATAAAAAAAAAAAAAAATATGGAAGGAACAACTTAAAAATAAAATAAAAAAAAAAAAAAAAAAAAAGCACCCCTGTCCTGCCCTGCTCTTGCCCAATGGCGAACGCAAGCGTCGGTCTGGCGTCATATGTAAACAGCAATTGCACCATGCATGTGAGGTATCACTGCGAAGGTCAGATCGAGGGCAGTAATTTTAGCAGTAGACCTCCTCTGTAAATCTAACGGGGTAACCTGTAAAGGCTTTTAAAAATGTATGTAGTTTGTCGCCAATGCGCGTTTGTGCGAAATTTTAAAGCATGTCGTGTTTGGTATCTATGTACTCGGCCTAAGATCATCTTTTTTATTTCATCAAACATTTGGGCAATATAGTGTGTTTTAGTGCATTAAAATTAAAAAAAGTGTATTTTTTTCCCCAAAAAATGCGTTTGAAAAATCGCTGCGCAAATATTGTGTAGAAAAAAAAAATGCAACACCCACCATTTTATTCTGTAGGGCCTTTTCTTTAAAAATATATATAATGTTTGGGGGTTCAACATAATTTTCATGTAAACAAAAAGTGTCAAAAAGGGCTTTGTATTCAAGTGGTTAGAAGAGTGGATGTAAGCTTCCTAATGTTGTGTATAAAATGCCAGAACAGTTCAAAACCCCCCCAAATGACCCCATTTTGGAAAGTAGACACCTCAAGCTATTTGCTGAGAGGTATTGTGAGTATTTTGCAGATCTCGCTTTTTGTCACAAAGTTTTGAAAATAAAAAAAATAAAAATAAAAAAATGTCTTTCTTCATTTTCAAAAACAAATGAGAGCTGTAAAATACTCACCATACCTCTCAGCAAACAGCTTGGGGTGTCTACTTTCCAAAATGGGGTCATTTGGGGGGGTTTTGTGCTATTTTGGCATTTTATGGCCTTCGAAACTGTGATAGGTAGTGAGGAGTCAAATCAAAAATTTGTGCCTAGAAATCCTGAAGGCGGTGCTTGGTTTTCGGGGTCCCGTACGCGGCTAGGCTCCCAAAAAGTCCCACACATGTGGTATCCCCGTACTCAGGAGAAGCAGCAGAACGTATTTTGGGGTGCAATTCCACATATAACCATGGCATGTGTGAGCAATATATCATTTAGTGACAACTTTTTGTAATTTTTTTTTTTTGTCATTATTCAATCACTTGGGACAAAAAAATAAAAAATTCAATGGGCTCAACATGCCTCTCAGCAATTTCCTTGGGGTGTCTACTTTCCAAAATGGGGTCATTTGGGGGGGGGGGGGTTTGTACTGCCCTGTCATTTTAGCACCTCAAGAAATGAGATAGGCAGTCATAAATTAAAAGCTGTGTAAATTCCAGAAAATGTACCCTAGTTCGTAAACGCTATAACTTTTGCGCAAACCAATAAATATACGCTTATTGACATTTTTTTTACTAAATACATGTGGCTGAATACATTTTACATTTTGGCCTAAATGTATGACTAAAATTGAGTTTATTCTATTTTTCTTATAACAAAAAGTAGAAAATATCATTTTTTTTCAAAATTTTCGGTCTTTTTCCGTTTATATCGCAAAAAATAAAAATCGCAGAGGCAATCAAATACCATTAAAAGAAAGCTCCATTTGTGGGAAGAAAAGGACACAAATTTAGTTTCGGTACAACATTGCATGTCCGCACAATTTCCAGGTAAAGCAGCGCAGTGCAAAATTCTGAAATCACCTCTGGTCCTTTAGCTACCAAATGGTCCGGGGTTTAAGTGGTTAAAGGGTATTTTTTCAAAAAATTTGGTGTTTAAAAGGCCGCTGCGCAAATACAGTGTGATATAAAATATTGCAACAACCGCCATTATATTCTCTAGGGGCTCTGCTAAAAAAAATATACAATGTTTGGGGGTTCCAAGTAATTTTCTAGCAAAAAATACTGATTTTAACTTGTAAGCAACAAGTGTCAGAAAAAGGTTTAGTTAGTTTAGGTAAACTGACTTAATTTACAGACCGAAGTTCATCCCTTTGATCTAAAAGAACAAAATGTTACAATGTTTCTCTTTATCTCTGCCTGAGCGATGTTGTGATAAACTTAGCAGGCTGCCTGGTATTTTTTTTTTTTTTGACAGCTGTCAGCTTGAGGAGAGAACGCTCTGCACTGAATCGAGGAAATGCTGTGTTAAGATGGTGAGGGGGAGGGGTTTGAAGCGCAAGCTTTACTGTCATGTTACCTGCTGTGATTCGTGATGGGGGTCATATGGTACCGGCAGAGAGCCAGTACTCTAATCAGTCATTGGCTATGTCTGGGGGACACAGCGGGTGACAGATCGTGCCCCCTACACAGCCCCTTGGCCGATGCTTCCTGACAGGACATCATATGACTTCCAGTCATGATAAGAAAGCCACCGCCTGGCTGTCAGATCAGCATATCGCTGGTGTGATGTGGGTCTCCTGCAGACCTGTCAGTGTATCTGTGTATCCGTACGGGCAAGTAGATACACTGACAGGAAGAATCAATGAATTACCACGGAGGAATGGGGCACTTCAAAAAATGTTTTTTACTATTTATCTTTACACTGTCCCTTTATTTTTTGATCAGTTTTATTCCTAATTACAAGGAATGTAAACATCCCATGTAATAGAAATAAGAATGACAGGTCCTCTTTATTGAGAGATCCGGGGTCGATAAGACCTCATATCTCTCCTTTACCTTTAAAAGCAAAAAGAAATATGACGTCTTCACTCTAAAAAAAATAAAAATGTGGTTATGCCCGAGAGCCAGAAGTAATGTCAGAGGTCGTTCCGGTCCTCCAAGGGCATAGAGCCAAGTGGGGGCCATCTTGCCCTCACTTAACTTCCTGCCTAGCCATTGGCTTGCAGCAGAACGCTTCCAGGCTTTACCGACAGCTCATGTAAGCTCGGAAACAACCGGGAGGGGGCACCTCTCCCGTGGCCAATCTGCCCGTAGAGAATTGCCCATTGTAAATAACGATACCAGGTTATGATAGCTAGCTGCTGCCACAACACCGGTATTCAACAAAGTAATGACGTATATATACTGTGGGCGGTCGGCAACAGACACTCTCCTCTCCTAGGATCCAGCACTGTCCTCATCCGAGCCAGCTCCAGCCAGCATCCTAACTGTGGGCAGTAAGCTATACTGCTTGTGGCTTCACAGCCAGCAATGTGAATTGTCCCGTTGTGTATGTGGTTGGGGGGGGGGGCGAGTTGGGGGAGAACGTCTGCTCAGATTGTCTAGGCAACCTCGGCCCTCCAGCTGGGGTGAAACTACAGGTCCCACGAGACATTGCAAGACCCTGACAATCACAGGCATGACTCCTAGAGGCAGAGGCATGATGGGATTTGTAGTTTCACCACAGCTGAAGTGCTGAGATTTCCTACCCCTGGTCTAGGAGATCCAAGCAGACGTGGGAGCGGGTACCTGTCAAAACTAGGTCCCCCCCCCCAAAAAAAATAAATAAAAAATACATTCCACGTGTTAGGGGGAGGAGAACTTCAAGCAGAACTTCCCCTTTTGAGTAGAGTTCCACTTTAACCGATCCCGGCCCCTTACCACGTGATCAGCTGTCAGCCAATGACAGCTGATCACGTGATGTAAACAGAAGATCAGTAATCAGGTTTTTTTTTTTCTTCTCACGCTGACAGTTTGAGGGGAAAAAAAAGCCGATAGCCGGCTTCTGTGCAAGGGACATCGGTCCCAAAGAGGAACAGCCACCTCATCTGTGCCCACAGTGCATATCAGTACCCACTAGTGTATATCAGTGCCACCAATCAGTGTCACCTATCAATGCCTCATCAGTGTCACCTACAAGTGCCCATCAATCAGTGCCCCCTATCAGTGCCCATTAGTGCAGTCTAATCAGTGTACAACAATGAAGGAGAAAAATTACCTGTTTGCAAAATGTTATAACAAAATATAAAACTATTTTGTATTTTTTTCCCTCATAAAAAATTAAAAAAAAACCTGCAGAGGTGATCAAATACCACCAAAAGAAATCTCTATTTGTGGGGGAGAAAAAAATTATAAAAATGTCATTTGGGTACAGTGTTGCATGACCGCGCAATTGTCAAAGAGTGACAGCGCCGAAAGCTGAAGATTGGTCTGGGCAGGAAGGGGGTATAAGTGCCCGGTAAGCAAGTGGTTAAGTCATTTCTTGATTACACATTGCATGTCCTGTCCATCACATGACTGGAGGAGTCTGGTCCTGGTGGAGGAATGGTTTCCTGGACACCACACATCCATCATGTCTTCTCACTGAGTCCCTGGTTCAGCCAAATACCAGAAGGGGGAAGATTTCCTGGATACACATTACACTTCACATCTATTAAGTCATTGGGTCAGTGTGGTGGGGGAAGGTTTTCCTGGATACACATTACACTTCCTGAATCCTGACACCACACATAGGATAAGCCTGGTAGGGGAAGGTTTTCCTGAATACACATTACACTTCCTGGCAGCACACGTCTATTAAGTGTCTGGGTCAGTGTGGTGGTGATAGGGGAATGTTTTCCTGGCACACACTGTCCTTCCTCCCCTCTATAGTCTGGCAGTGTAGTGGATATACACAGTGAAAGTCCCCCTCACCGCCATGTGCCGCCCTCTGCTCTCTCACACACACACATGACACGGACGGTTCAGTCACACAAAGCCCCCCTCGGTCCGGCTCACCTCCCCCCGCAGAACTCCATGCTCCCGCAGGCCCCGGATGGTCTCGGCCAGCTCTCCCTCGCTCAGCTCCCTCTCCAGCAGCCCGCTCACGATCGCCTCCATCATTCGCACCCCTACACACACCGCCGCCATCTTCCCGCCACCGCCGCCACTACCCCACGTCATCACCCGGCGCGCCTCAGCCGTGACGTCACTCAGCCGCGTCTGCACCGTGAGACGGGGAAACCATAGCAACGGCGAGGCTGAAGGCGAACCTCAGACACAGCCAGCTCGTAGCAACCAGCATCATCCCTAGCAACCAGTGTTCATAACAACCAGCATCCTACCTAGCAACCGTAGCTCATAGCAACCAGCATCCTCCCTAGCAACCAGTATCCTCCCTAGTAACCAGAGCTCATAGCAGCCAGCATCCTCCCTAGCAACCAGTGTTCATAACAACCAGCATCTTCCCTAGCAACCAGTATACTCCCTAGCAACAATAGGACATAGCAACCATCATCCTCAATAGCAACCAGTGTTTATAACAACCAGCATCCTACCTAGCTACCGTAGCTCATAGCAACCAGCATCCTCCCTAGAAACCAGTATCCTCCCTAGTAACCAGAGCTCATAGCAACCAGCATCCTTCCAAGCAACCAGAATTCATAGCAACCAGCATCCTCCCTAGCAACCAGTGTTCATAACAACAGCATCCTAACTAGCAACCGTAGCTCATAGCAACCAGCATCCTCCCTAGCAACCAGAATTCATAGCAACCAGCATCCTCCCTAGCAACCAGTGTTTATAACAACCAGCATCCTACCTAGCAACCGTAGCTCATAGCAACCAGCATCCTCCCTAGCAACCAGTATCCTCCCTAGTAACCAGAGCTCATAGCAACCAGCATCCTTCCAAGCAACCAGAATTCATAGCAACCAGCATCCTCCCTAGCAACCAGTGTTCATAACAACAGCATCCTAACTAGCAACCGTAGCTCATAGCAACCAGCATCCTCCCTAGCAACCAGAATTCATAGCAACCAGCATCCTCCCTAGCAACCAGTGTTTATAACAACCAGCATCCTACCTAGCAACCGTAGCTCATAGCAACCAGCATCCTCCCTAGCAACCAGTATCCTCCATAGTAACCAGAGCTCATAGCAACCAGCATCCTTCCAAGCAACCAGAATTCATAGCAACCAGCATCCTCCCTAGCAACCAGTGTTCATAACAACCAGCATCCTACCTAGCAACCATAGCTCATAGCAACCAGCATCCTCCCTAGCAACCAGTATCCTCCCTAGTAACCAGAGCTCATAGCAACCAGCATTCTTCCAAGCAACCAGAATTTATAGCAGCCAGCATCCTCCCTAGCAACCATTGTTCATAACAACCAGCATCCTCCCTAGCAACCAGTATACTCCCTAGCAACAATAGGACATAGCAACCAGCATCCTCCATAGCGACCGTGGCTCATAGCAACCAGCATCCTCCCTAGCAACCAGTATTCTCCCTAGCAACAATAGAACATAGCAATCAGCATCCTCCATAGCAACCGTAGCTCAAAGCAACCAGCATTCTTCCAAGCAACCATAATTCATAGCAACCAGCATCCTCCCTAGCAACCAGTGTTCATAACAACCAGCATTCTCCCTAGCAACCGTAGCTCATAGCAATGAGCATCCACCCTAGAAACCAGTGTTCATAACAACCAGCATCCTCCCTAGCAACCGTAGCTCATAGCAACCAGCATCCTCCCTAACAACCAGAGTTCATAACAACCAGCATCCTCCCTAGCAACCATAGCTCATAGCAACCAGAATCCTCCCTAGCAACCAGAGTTCATAACAACCAGCATTCATCGTAGTAACCATAAATTATAGCAATCAGAAACATCCCTAGAAACCATAGCTTATAACACCCAGCATTCTCTATAGAAATCATAGCTCATAGCAGCCATCATTCTTCCTAGCAACAATAGTTTATAGCAACCAGCATCCATCCTAGCAACAATAGCACATAGAAACCAGCATCCTCCCTAGAAACCTGAAATTCATAGCAATAAGCATACCCTATCAACCAGCATTCTCCCTAGTAACCATAGTTTATAGCAACCAGCATCATCCCTAGAAACCGTAACACATAGCAACCAGAATTCGGTATAGTGACTCATTGCAACCAGCATCCTCCCTATCAAACCATAGCTCATGACAACCAGCATCCTCTCTAGCAATCATAGCAACTAGCATCCTCCCTAGCAACAATAGCACACAGTAACCAGCATCTTTCCTAGCAATCTGAAACTCATAGCAATAAGCATACTCCCTAGTAACCAGTGTTCATAGCAACCAGCATTCTCCCTAGTAACCATAGCTTGTAGCAACCCGCTTCATCCCTAGAAACCATAGCACAAAGCAACCAACATCCTATCTAGCAACCAGTGTTCATAGCAGCCAGCATCTTCCCTAGCAACTGTAGAACATATCAACCAGCATCCTCCCTAGCAACTGTAGCTCATATTAACCAGTATCTTCCCAACTGTAGCACCTATTTACTAGCATCCTGCCAAGCAACCACAGCACATAGCAACCAGCATCCTCTCTAGCAACCAGTATTGATAGCAACCCTCATCTTCCATAGAAAGCGTTACTCATAACAACCAGCATCCTCACTAGCAGCCAAAGCTCATAGTAACCAGCATTCTCCTTAGTAACCATAGCAATCTGCATCCTCGCTATAGCAACCAATGTTCATAGCAACCAGCAAGCATCCTCGCTATCAACCAATGTTCATAGCAACCAGCATCCTCCCTTGCAATCGTAGCACATAGCTACCAGCATCCCCCCTAGCAATCAGTATTGATAGCAACCATCATCTTCTATAGCAAGCATAACTCAGAGCAACCAGGATCCTCACTAGTAACCAAAGCTCATAGTAACCAGCATCCTCTCTAGCAACCATAGCTCATGGCAATCGGCATCCTCGGTAGCAACCGTAGCACATAGCCACCAGCATCCTCCCTAGCAACCAGTATTGATAGCAACCATCATCTTCCATAGGAAACACAACTCCGTGCAACCAGCATCTTAATTAGCAGCCAAAGCTCATAGTAACCAGCATCCTCTCTAGCAACCTGGGCACATAGCAATCAGCATTCTACCTAGTAACCATAGCTCATAGCAATTAGCATCCTCGCTAGCAACCAATGTTCATAGCAACCAGCATCATGCCTAGAAACCATTGTTCATAGCAACCAGCACCCTCCATAGCAAACGTAGCTCACATCAATCAGCATCTTCCCCAGTAACCAGAACTTGTAGCAGCAAGTATCTTCCCTACAACTAATGTTTCCACAACCAGAATTCTCCCTGAGAACCATGACACATAGCAACCAGCATTCTCCATAGCAACTGTAGCTCATACCAACCAGCAACCTCCCTAGCAACAGTAGCACATAGCAACAAGCATACTTCCTAGGAACCAGTGTTCATAGCAACCAGCATCCTCCCTAGCATCCATAACTCATAGCATTCAACATCCTTATTAGCAATAAAAACACCTTGCAACCAGCATCTTCCCTAGCAATTAAAGCTCATAGCAGTCAGCATCCTTCCTAGCAACCATAGCTCACAGCAACCAGCATCCTCCCTAATAACTGTAGCTCATAGCAACTAGTATCCCTCCGAACAACCAGTGTTCATAACAATCTGTGTTCTCCCTAGCAACCATAGTTTATAACCATCTGCGTCCTCCCTAGTATCCATAGCAGTTAGCAACCAGCATCCTCCATAGCAACCAGTGTTTATAGCAACCAGCATCCTCCCTAGCATCCATAGCTTATACCAGTCGGTATCCTCCTTAGCATCCAGCATCCTTCCTACCACCCAGTATTCATAGCAACCAGCATCCTCCATACGTCATAGCAACTAGCATTCCCCCTAGTAACTGTAGCGCATAGCAACAAGCATCCTCCCTTTCAACAATAAAATAAGTCAACCAGCATCCTCCTTAGCAATCATAACTTGTAGCAACCATAGCTCAAAGCAACCAGCATCCTTTCTAGCACCATAACATTTAGAAACCAGCATGCTGCATAGCAACCAGAGCTCATAGCAAAAAGCATAGTATCCAGCATGCTACATAGCAATCAGAGCTCATAGCAGAAATCGTAGCATGTAGCAAGCCACATTCATATCCTTTAACAGGACCAAAACGTTATCAGACATAAAATAGTATCTTTTTTTTTTTTCATATTCTACTGAATTTTCCGTCTTACCCAAAGTTCTCAGTCAAATAGAAAACAGTCCATCGAACTGTAAAAGGAACACTTTGTAACACTTTGTAATAAGTACAATTTATTTTCCGCTTTTGCCCACGTCATCATGTTCAGTATTGTACTGAAAGCAATAAAAGCATACGGAAATTACTTTTACTGTCACCACACCTGTTTACTGATCTGGGCTTTGCGGTAGCTTTGGGTCATTAAAACGCTTGTTAATTTGCAACAATATGTATGTTCTCTGTTATATTAACACCATGATTATCACACCCAAGACCAGAATAAAAGTATTTCACTTATTAGCAGATCTTTTTTATTATAAAAAAATCCATATTAATACCTTTTAATTGCAATTCTCTAGCCCAGGGGGTCTCCAAACTTTTCAATATGAGGACCACATCTTATATTTTACAAATATTTGCAGGCCAAAGAAAATTAATTTGATGAATTAGCAAATAATAAATGAATTATTAAGTTTTATGTGGATATTTTTTGGAATCAGCATAATATGATTCAGAACAAAAGAGAAAGAACTTCAGTAAAACAAAGCAAAAGTCTGCCCTTACATCAAAGTCCCATCAGAGTCCCCCCTTACATCAAAGTCCCATCAGAGACCCCCTTACATCAAAGTCCCATCAGAGACCCCCTTACATCAAAGTCCCATCAGAGACCCCCCTTAAATCAAAGTCCCATCAGAGACCCCCTTACATCAAAGTCCCATCAGAGACCCCCATACATCAAAGTCCCATCAGAGACCCCCCTTAAATCAAAGTCCCCATCAGAGACCCTCTTACATTAAAGTCCCCATCAGAGCCCCCCTTACATCAAAATCCCCATCAGAGACCCCCTTACATTAAAGTCCCCATCAGAGCCCCCCTTACACCAAGGTCCCCATCAGAGACCCCCTTACATCAAAGTCCCATCAGAGACCCCCTTACATCAAAGTCCCATCAGAGACCCCCCTTACATCAAAGTCCCATCAGAGACCCCCCTTACATCAAAGTCCCCATCAGAGACCCCCTTACATTAAAGTCCCCACCAGAGACCCCCTTACATTAAGGTCCCCATCAGAGCCCCCCTTACATCAAAGTCCCCATCAGAGACCCCCTTACATCAAAGTCCCCATCAGAGACCCCCCTTACATCAACGTCCCCATCAGAGACCCCCTTACATCAAAGTCCCCATCAGAGACCCCCTTTCATCAAAGTCCCCATCAGAGACCTCCTTACATAAAAGTCTCCATCAGAGACTCCCTTGCATCAAAGTCCCCATCAGAGACCTCCTTAGATCAGAGTCCCCCCTTACATCAAAGTCCCCATCAGAGACCCCCTTACATCAAAGTCCCCATCAGAGACCCCCTTACATTAACATCTCCATCAGAGACCCCCTTACATCAAAGTCCCCATCAGAGACCCCCTTACATCAAAGTCCTCATCTGAGACCTCCTTACATTAAAGTCCCCATCAGAGACAAAAAGGATATTGGGGAACTGGAGAAAGTGCAGAGAAGGGCAACCAAACTGATAAGAGGCATGGAGGAGCTCAGCTATGAGGAAAGATTAGAGGAACTGAATTTATTCTCTCTTGAGAACAGGAGATTAAGGCTCGGTTCATGAGTTTTTTCATGCTTTTTGCAGAAATGCAGGACATTATTTTAGGTTTCAATGTTTTTATTCAAGCTTTCACAAAAGAGTTTACAAAAATGTTTATAAAGAATGCATACAGTATGAAATACAGTATATATACTAGATAGATAGCTATCCGAACATTTTGTTAGGCATGATATTACATCTACAATATATGTTCTTCCAAGTAGAGATCTCCACTGGCAACTGTACTATCTGAGTCTCCAGTACTTGTTTATTTTTCCAAATGTTGCATTATCATAAGGCATTTCAATCTCCAAATACAGTTAACTATAAAGTCTCTACCTCGTACAAATACAAATTAAAAGTCAGCTTATAACTCTTAGTAGATTGCAGCAGGTGTGCTTAAGATCTACTGTATTATTACTGGATTTCCCCCTAAAAGAATAATCACTGTTCAGTGCTTTTAGGGAATAGGCCGGAAGACCCTTGTTAGACTACAGCAAAGACCAAAATATGAAGAGAAAGCGAAGAAAGATTGAAAGGGGAAGTAGGGAATGACCTCCTGCTACGAATCCCACTACCCTAAAACCACTTTAATCGGGTATAGATCGAGGATCTCCAGTCAGATACTTGACCCATGGGTCCCAGACGTTTTCGAAACATCTGCATTCTATCATTCAAGATCGCTGTCATGCGCTCATTAATCGTAATCCAGGAAAGTTTGTGCTTGAGCTGCTTGAATGGCACTATGGCCAATTTCCAGGATTTAGCAATTATAATTTTTGCCGATTTAAATATAAATGCGATGAGACATCTCTGGTATTTCGACGCTGTCTCCACCTTACAGCCCAGCAGCGCCTGTCTTGGGGATTTGACAAAATGTACTAACTAGGGTGAGAGTGTAAATGAAATTATACACCCTAATCCAATACCGCCTTACTTTAGGGCATTGCCACCATACGTGGTACATCATTCCCTCCTGTCCGCATCCACGGAAACACAAAGGAGACACTTCCAGTATATAGGTTGCCAGCCTAGCTGGGAACATGTACCATCTCAGAAGTACGTTATAATTTGTTTCTATAATAGAAGTATTTATGAATGACCTCGAGGCACCCTGGGCCTATGCCATTCATCCAGCTCAATAGTCTCCTGGAGGTCCGCTTACCATTTTTCCATGTAGCCTTGTTTAACTGGGGAATCAGTCAAGATAGTATACATTTCAGAGATATGTCCTCTGATTTTATCATACTTCTGACACAAGTATTTCATAAAGGACATAGTTTCTATATCAGAATTCTGTGAAATAGTACTTAAAAAATGTGTCATCTGTGTATATCTGAAGTACTCTGAAACTGGCATTTGATGTTTCTCTACTAAAACCTTTCTGGTCAATATTCCCTTAAGATGGCATAAATCAGCTATACGCAGCAAACCTTTGTTTGTCCACCAATCAAATGTTCTGGGGATGAGGCCTGGGGCGAAGTTCCCATTTCCAAGAATAGGGGCCAGTGGGGTATGCTGGAATTTAAATTTATAAGATTTTGTTAATCTATCCCAAATATTTAAGGAGAAGGAGAGTGCTGGGCATAAAATGTGGGGTCATTCCTTGGGTGGTAGCCAAAGGATATGAAAAATCGACCGTTCTCGACATGCGTAGGCCTCCACCTGCATCCAGATTGGGTGGGGCTGAGTAGAGTGAAATCCAGCCAACTGTGCCAACTGTGCAGCATAATAATATTTTTGCAAGTCTGAAGTCCCCAGCCCAACTTTCCTTTTGGGAGTGAACAATGTACGCTTGTTCACCCTAGGCCTCTTTTCCCCCCTGATAAAGGATACAAGTTCTGTCTGGAATGCTATCAACTCCGAACAGACCAGTGCCAATGGCAGCATGCAGAATAAATATAATACTTTCGAATATTCATCTTCACAGAATGTAGTCTGCCAAACCATGAATGTGGGTGGAGCAGCCATCTGGCTAAAACGGCTGTGAGACATTTGAATAATGCAGGTTCGTTTTGAGATCATAAATTGCACAAGGACGGAGTGAGGTTAATGCCTAAATATGGGAGGGCCTCTGTGTGCCATATGAAATTGTAAGGTTGTTTAAGAGTTGAGATGTTCATGGCCTGTGACTTATCATGATTTATTTTAAGACCTAAGATTGTTGTAATGTTTAAGCATTGTGTATAAGTTGGGAAAGGTGGTGATACGCGACGAGAACATCATCAAAACGTCATCTGCAAAGAGGACGCATTTATGTTCACTGTTGCCACATTCAATACTTCGAATAACAATAGAGGTACGAATTTTTATCACAAGCAGCTCCAGGGCCAAGACGAATGGACAACCCTGCCGAGTTAGGGTGCCCACGTGTCCCGGATTGCCCGGGACATTCCCGCAATTGGTAGTTCTGTCCTGAGTCCTGGGCACCTTCATTCCGGGACAATACAGTGTCCTGGAATGGAATTGACAGAGCGAGCAATCCCCGCGGTAGCCCTGGCGCTCGCTCTGCCTCAAGTCCAGCTCCACCTGAGACTCTTGCCAGTGACCTCACAGCCGCGACTGCCCAGCATGCAAAGCGGAGGAGGAGTTTGTTAAGTTTATCCTCCTCCACGCCTAATGCTCTCCACGGTCCACCATGCCGGAGCAGCAGGACAAGGCTGACTGCAGTCTGGGTTACGATCTACGTGGTTCTGCCTGGATGTCTTCCTGCCTCATACCGCAGAGCAGACCGAAGCCGCCTCCCCCTCCTCGGCAGTATACAGGAGATGGAAGAAAGACACCGCTGTGCATTCCTGGCGCTGATCTGAGGTCTGTTTTAAGCTGTACTGTGGGGGGGTCTGTACTGTGGGGGGTCTGTACTTAGTGGAGGGTTTATAATGAGGGAGGAGAGTCAGTACTGAAGGGGGGTCTATACTGAGGGAGGGGGTCTATACTTAGGGGGGTCTATACTGATGGAGAAGGGGTCTGTATTTTGTGGGGGGGTCTATACTGAGGGGGGAAGTCTGTACTGAAGGAGGGGAGTCTATACTTGGTGGGGGGGTCCTTTACTGAGGGGGTATATACTTAGTGGAGGGGGGATCCGTACTGAGGGAGGGGGTCTATACTTAGTGGAGAGGGGGCCCGGACTGAGGGAAGGGGATCTATAGTTAGTAGAGGGGGGTCCGTACTGAGGGAGGGGGGTCTATACTGAGGAAAGGGGGGTCTGTAGCCCGAAACTACATTCAACACAAACCCACCCCCTCCGGTTCTTGGGGTTCTTGGCAAAATTGTCCCTGAATGGCAGTTTAGAAATGTGGTCACCCTATGACAAGTTCCTCTTTGGATAGAAATTGGACTCGAGGAGTATCGCTTTATTATTAAGGTTGCTGTAGGGAAGCTATATAGAACCCAGAGAATGGACATAAATCGCGACCCAAAACCCAGCTGGGCTAAGACATAAAAGAGGTAGTCCCAAGACAAGGAAACAAACGCATTGTGTATGTCTAAGGACAGCAACATTCCTCGCCTTGGTCCACTCTCATCCCAGTCTGATTGTATTTCTGAGATAATGTCTGTGACTCTTCTGGTCTAGTCTGTAGCTTGGCGACCAGGAACAAAGCCTGCCTGGTCCGGGTGGATATATTGCGTGAGAAATGAATTTAGTCTAACCGCCAAGACTTTTGTCATAATTTTTAAATCAGTATTTATCAAAGAAATTTAGATGATAGTCCGCACAAAGCCAGTGGTCCTTCCCCAGTTTAGGAATGACGTGTATATATGCTGTGTTTTACTGAACAGGTAGACCTGAGCCACCTCAAATTTTATAAAACAATGTACATAGATACAGAGTCAAAATCTCTTGAAATTTTCGATAGTATTGTCCTAAAAAGTTGCACCCCAGACGATGCAACTTCTTGCGAAACGCGTCAGGACTCTCCACTGTTGCCACTGATATTTTATGAAACACTTTTTATGACCATCTGAATGTAAGTGTAACTACCTACATTAAATATACTCCTTTAGCAGTATTACACTATGTGCCCTTCTTTTTCCCTTTTACATTTGGCTATCATTTTGGTACAACATCATTGGGCCACCATCTTTCAAGTCGGCATTCACCCTTTCATTGTGAGTTGCTGCGAGAGACGCTCCTTGGGTGAACCACCAGCTGCTGATCCTTCGGGGATATACATCCAAAGCTTATGTTGACCCTCTAGATATATGTTTAGCAGGGTCCACTGAGTCCGGTAAGCGTCCTCTATATTGGTGGTGGTTTTTTCTTTTTCACATAGTGATTCAAGATTGTTTGGTGCAGTTTAATCATCACAAATTTATTTTGGACCACTGTGGAACACTATTGGACTTTTATTCCACATCATCATGAATGTACTTTGATATTATTTACCAGAGACATTTTTTTTGAATTTATTATTGTTTTTCACATGGGGATTTTTATTTTTCCTCTTGTTCACAAGGGTTATTCATTTATTTGTTGATTTATACCCATTTAGCGCTAAATTTTTTTTGTTTTTTGTTATATGCACCTGTAGCGGCCTTCACCCTCACCCCCTTCTTCATCGGTTACTCTGGCTCTGGTCTAGGGGTATCTTGGAGGGGAGAGCGAGGTGCGCCACGGCCCATGTCCTCTCGATTACAGCGTGTAGAGGTGAAGGCCAGTATCTAGTTGTATTCAGGCCTGTGTATACGCTTAGAGCCAAGTCTGTTCTGCTGATAACCCCCTCTGCCCCCAGTAATTGGAGTACCACACACTGAAAAGGTCCAACACTTATTTATTCCATAACGGCAAACAAATAGTCCTTTGCGAGCAGACAGTTTGAGACCCATAGAACAGTTCAGTATTGGTGGGGAGTAGGTCAAGGCACAATCCTCGAAGAAAACTAAACCGTTGAGGTTTCACCAACGGTTGCTAAGCTCAGTGGCTGTTAAATGGAATTTTTGGCTTCAGAGTCTCTTCCAGCGACTCTAGTGAACAGGAACTGGAGTTACCTTCGCTACGTTGCAGCCCCTGTCAGGGGGAAGACATCCCTCCAAGGGAGTTACCAGAGGCCCAGCCGTCACCGGGTTAATGCTGTACCGGACTACCCGGAAGGGTTACACTCTCTGGCCTCCTCGCCTCAGATACGGGTCCCAACACCTTAGGTCCCCTCGGACTCCTCCACCCTCGCGGAACCCAGTCAAAGTTACTGGGCTCCAGGCTCCGGTAGTAGTACCTCACCCCAGGCTTAAGGTGGCTGGGATGGACTCCATCTCTCGCTCCGGCCAGGTCAAGGGCATCTGGGCCCGGAACTCCGGAATGCCAGCACCCAGGCTGAAGGTGCCTGGGTGCGGCCGCATCCTCCAACTCTGAACCCCAAGGTCAGAGCATCCGCCCCTTTTATCTCCTCTCCCCCTGCATCACAGCGGGTTCCCCGCCCCGCTGTACCAGCGCAAGGAAAGGACAAAAAGGGAGCAGTCTTGCGGTGCGGGTTCAACTCCAGCCCAGGGCGACAACGCCACCAGAAGGCCACAGGGAACCCTGCACCACCAGAGTCCTCCAAGAACCACAAAAAGGGATTCTCAGATTCCCTAACAATTAGTACATCTGGGTTAAATAACCCAGATGCTCCCCCCCAATTGAAATACCCGCTACACACCTTTTTGTCCACAGGCTTTGTAGCTGCTTTTCCTCTTTATAGTAGCAAGAACATTTGTGTTTGTTTCTATTCCTAATTTTTACTGACAGTCTACTGACTTGAATAGTACCAGCTGATTGGAGAAAAGCCAATTTAGCACCAATATTTAAAAAAGGCCCAAAATACATCCCTGGGAATTACAGACCAGTTAGCCTAACATCAATAGTATGCAATCTCTTGGAGGGGATGATAAGGGACTATATACAAGATTTTAGTAATGAGAATGGCATCATTAGCAGTAATGAGCATGGATTCATGAAGAATCATTCTTGCCAAACCAATCTATTAACCACTTGACAACTGGGCACTTAAACCCCCTTCCTAACCAGACGAATTTTCAGCTTTCGGTGCTCTCACATTTTGAATGACAATTACTCAGTCATACAACACTGTACCCATATGAAATTTTTGTCCTTTTTTTCACACAAATAGAGCTTTCTTTTGGTGGTATTTAATCACTGTTGGGTTTTTTATTTTTTGCGCTATAAGAGAAAAAAGACTGAAAATTTTGTAAAAAAATGAATTTTTCTTTGTTTCCGTTATAAAATTTTGCAAATTAGTATTTTTTCTTCATACATTTTGGCCAAAATTTATACTGCTACATATCTTTGGTAAAAATAAGTACAAATTGGTGGATATTTTTTGGTCTTTGTGAAAGTTATAGAGTCCACAAGCTATGGTGCCAATATCTGAAAATTGATCACACCTGAAGTACTGACGGCCTATCTCATTTCTTGAGACCCTAACATGCCAGAAAAGTACAAATACCCCCCAAATGACCCCTTTTTGGAAAGAAGACATTCCAAGGTATTTAGAAAGAGTCATTGTGAGTTTTTTGAAGTTGTCATTTTTTCCCACAATTCTTTGCAAAAATCAAGATTTTTTTTTCTTTTCTTTTTTTTTCCACAAAATTGTCATATTAGCAGGTTATTTCTCACACACAGCATATGCATACCACAAATTACACCCCAAAACACATTCTGCTATTCCTCCCGAGTATGGCGATACCACATGTGTGAGACTTTTACACAGCGTGGCCACATAGAGAGGCCCAACATGCAGGGAGCACCTTCAGGCGTTCTGGAGCACCCAGGCCAATTCTGACATTTCTCTCCTACATGTAAAAATCATCATTTATTTGCTATAAAATTACATAGAACCCCAAAACATTATATATGTTTTTTTAGCAAAGACCTTAAAGAATATAATGGTGGTCATTGCAACTTTTTATCTTGCACGGTATTTGCGCAGAAATTTTTCTAACGCGTTTTTTACGGAAAAAAACTGTTTTGTGCCTAAAAGAAAAAAAAAACAGTAAAGTTAGCCCAGTGTTTTTGCATAATGTGAAAGATGAAGTTACGCCGAGTAAATAGATACCTAACATGTCACCCTTCAAAATTGCACACGCTCGTGGAATGGCGCCAAACTTCGCTACTTAAAAATCCCCATAGGCAACGCTTTAAATATTTTTACTGGTTATATGTTTTGAGTTACAGAGGAGGTCTAGGGCCAAAATTATTGCTCTCGCTCTAACGTTCGCAACGATACCTTACATGTGTGGCTTGAACACCGTTTTCATATGTGGGCGGGGCTTACGTATGCGTTCACTTCTGCATGCGAGCTCGCGGGGGCAGGGGCGCTTTAAAAAATATATATATATTTTATTGTTCATTTTACTTTATTTATTTTAGTTTGACATGTTTTTCCGCCCCAAATTTTTTTTTTAGCACTTTTATTCCTATTACAAGGAATGTAAACATCCCTTGTAATAGAAATATGGCATGACAGGTCCTCTTTACAGTGAGATATGGGGTCAATAAGACCCCACATCTCACCTCTAGGCTGGGAAGCCTAAAAAAAAAACAAAAAAAAAAACAATCTTGGCTTTGATCGTAGCGGTGAGTCGGTAGAAGCACCGGAGGGCAGCGGGAGGGGGGGGCATCCCCTCTCACCTTCCGTAAGAATGATCAAGCGGTGGAACAGCCGCTATGATTGTTCTTATGGTGCAGGGAATCGCCAGCTGAAAAAGCGAATATCTGAATGATGCCTGTAGCTGCTCCCATCATTCAGATATCTCCGCACAAAGTCAAGGACGTCATATGACAGCCGGCGGGCGGGAAGTGGTTATTGCAGAGTATTGCCGGGTATTGAGGAGTATTGCCGGGTATTGAGGAGTATTGCCGGGTATTGCCGGGTATTGACGAGTATTGCCGGGTATTGACGAGTATTGCGGGGTTTTGCGGGGTATTGCAGGGTATTGTGGAGTATTGCAGGGTATTGTGGAGTATTGCAGGGTATTGTGGAGTATTGCCGGGTATTGTGGAGTATTGCCGGGTATTGTGGAGTATTGCCGGGTATTGTGGAGTATTGCCGGTTATTTGGAGTATTGCCGGGTATTGTGGAGTATTGCCGGGTATTGTGGAGTATTGCTGGGTATTGTGGAGTATTGCTGGGTATTGTGGAGTATTGCGGAGTATGGCAGGGTATGGGCAGGGTATTGCACAGTATGGGCAGGGTATTGCACAGGGTGTATTGCAGAGTATTGCACAGGGTGTATTGCAGAGTATTGCACAGGGTGTATTGCAGAGTATTGGCAGGGTGTATTGCAGAGTATTGCTCAGGGTATTGCAGAGTATTGGCAGGGTGTATTGCAGAGTATTGCACAGGGTATTGCAGAGTATTGCACAGGGTATTGCAGAGTATTGCACAGGGTATTGCAGAGTATTGCACAGGGTGTATTGCAGAGTATTGCACAGGGTGTATTGCAGAGTATTGGCAGGGTGTATTGCAGAGTATTGCACAGGGTATTGCAGAGTATTGGCAGGGTGTATTGCAGAGTATTGCACAGGGTATTGCAGAGTATTGCACAGGGTATTGCAGAGTATTGCACAGGGTGTATTGCAGAGTATTGCACAGGGTGTATTGCAGAGTATTGGCAGAGTATTGCACAGGGATGGCTGAGCAGGGATGGATGAATGGCTGGATCTGTGACTGCAATTGTCACAGATCCAGCCCACAGCTGACATGGGGGAGGGAGCCGACATGATCCGCTCCCTCCCCTCTCCTCTCACACTGTACCGATCGGTACAGAGAGGGGAAGGAGGAACCGGCGTCATCACATGACGCCGGTCTGTTTACAAGTGATCGCTCAGTCATTTGACGGAGCGATCACGTGGTAAACGGCCGCGATTAGCGGCCATCTACCGTGATCCGTGATGCGCCGGGTCTTCCGGACCCGGCGGTCATGGACATATCCTGGAGCGTCTTAATGCTGACATCACCGAATTGGAGGTGGCTCAGGCCATTAAGGGCGCATTCGTGTTTCGAAGGCCCCGGGACAAGATGGCTTCACCGGACTTTACTACCGCAAGTTCTCTCTCCTCTTTGCTCCCCCACCTGACGGCCTACTTTAATTGCATGAAACAAGGTGCGCTGCCCTCCCTAGACTCATTACGTGCTCACATCTCCATGATTCCCAAGACCACCGAGGAGGCCTATGAACCCCAGGCATTTCGCCCAATCTCTCTATTAAATGAAGACATGAAACTTTTAGGGAAAATCCTGTGCTCCCGCATTAACAAATACTTGTGCTCTTTGGTTCATAGAGACCAGGTTAGCTTTGTGCCTGGCCGTCAGGCGGGGGGACAATGTCCGGAAAGTTGTCCACCTGATCACCCTATTGCAGCAACACAAAATCCCTGGCTTTCTGGTTTTCGCTTGAGAGATTATAGATATATATATATATATATATATATATATATATAATATGTGTATATATATATATATATATATATATATATATATATATATATATATATATATATATATATATTAGGGCTGTGGAAATTAATATATCTATATATATATATATATATATATATATATACACATACATATACACACACACACACACACATACACACACACACCTTCGATACCCTCTCGTGAGACTATCTGTGATACGTACTACAACGTTGGGGTTTTGGAGACTCGATCCTGTCGTGGTTGACGGCCCTTTACGCATCCCCCTCTGCCTCAGTCCGCTAATTTACGAGGGAGTGTTTAGAGATGGAATTGGGGCGGGCGGGGTGGTGGCGAGTAAGTCTTAAGTCACTGATAGGCTGCATTGATGGGCACTGATAAGGCTGCATTGATGAAACACTGATAAGGCTGCACTGATGGGCACTGATGAGGCTGCACTGATGGGTATTGATGAGCCTGCACTGATGGGCACTGATGAGGCTGCACTAGGGATAAGCTCGGTGTTCGAGTCGAACGCATGTTCGACTCGAACATCGGCTGTTCGCCCTGTTCGGCGGAAACCAGAACTTTGTGGGCCATTTGCGACAAATTCGTGTGACGCGAACGGCCCACAATATACTGCGCCATCGCAGTGCATTGCCGGCGCTGTGATTGGCCAAGCATGCACTGTGACCCTGCATGCTTGTCCAATCACAGCGCCGGCAGCGAGGAGAGCCATAATTGGCCACAGGCAGGATGCCTGTGGCCAATTATAGCTCAGGGGGGTTTAGTACACGCCCCACACTATAAAAGGCTGCCAGCGCAGCGGCCTTGTGTAGTGTGTTGGTGTGCAGGGAGAGAGAAGGATAGGCAGGGACAGTGTCAGTGATATCTTTGATAAACCTTGTGCTTTTACAGTGTGTTGGCGGTGCAGGGAGAGAGAAAGATAGGCAGGGACAGTGTTAGTAATATTCTTTGCTAAACCTTGTGCATTTACAGTGTGTTGGCGTGCAGGAGAGAGAAGGATAGGCAGGGACAGTGTTAGTGATATTCTTTGCTAAACCTTGTGCATTTACAGTGTGTTGACGTGCAGGGAGAGAGAAGCCTAGGCAGGGACAGTGTCAGTGTTATTCTTTGCTAAACCTCCTGCACAGTATACACCTGAAGCTACCCCTTATTGCTTGCGGTGTTGTTCTGTTGTGTAACACAGACAGGCATCTGCAAGCAGTTACAGTGGGTGTAGGTGCCCTCCTGCACAGTATACGCTACCCCTTATTGCTTGTGGTGTTGTTATGTTGTGTAACACAGACAGGCATCTGCAAGCAGTTACAGTGGGTGTAGGTGCCTCCTGCACAGTATACGCTACCCCTTATTGCTTGTGGTGTTGTTCTGTTGTGTAACACAGACAGGCATCTGCAAGCAGTTACAGTGGGGGTAGGTGCCTCCTGCACAGTATACACCTGAAGCTACCCCTTATTGCTCATGGTGTTGTTCTGTTGTGTAACACAGACAGGCATCTGCAAGCAGTTACAGTGGGTGTAGGTGCCTCCTGCACAGTATACGCTACCCCTTATTGCTCGTGGTGTTGTTCTGTTGTGTAACACAGACAGGCATCTGCAAGTAGTTACAGTGGGTGTAGGTGCATCCTGCACAGTATACACCTGAAGCTACCCCTTATTGCTTGTGGTGTTGTTCTGTTGTGTAACACAGACAGGCATCTGCAAGCAGTTACAGTGGGTGTAGGTGCCTCCTGCACAGTATACGCTACCCCTTATTGCTCATGGTGTTGTTCTGTTGTGTAACACAGACAGGCATCTGCAAGCACTTACAGTGGGTGTAGGTGCCTCCTGCACAGTATACGCTACCCCTTATTGCTCGTGGTGTTGTTCTGTTGTGTAACACAGACAGGCATCTGCAAGCAGTTATAGTGGGTGTAGGTGCCTCCTGCACAGTATACACCTGAAGCTCCCCGTATTGCTGGTTTTCCATCTCCCTGCAGGCCATTAGAATGTCTGGAAGGCCAACAAGGAGAGGCAGACAGTCACGAGCCAATAAAAGAGGGCAAGCAGGCTCTGTGTCTGGGGGCAACAGTGCTGGTCGTGGATGCAGTGCATTGTTATCAGCACGTGGCCATGGGACACGCTTGTCCTTATTTTCGGCAGCTGGACATGTTGAGCCGCATCATGCCGAAGACTTGGTAGAGTGGATGACCAAGCCCTCCTCATCCTCCTCATCCTCTCTCACTCAGGCTCAGGGTACTGGCAAAGCAGCTGCCAATGCGTCCTCTTCCCTCGTATCAATGTCATCATCAGTCACTCCTTCCTAGACCCACCATGTCCTCCTGAGGAGTCCCCCGAACTGTTTGAGCACAGTGTTGGGTACATGCTCCAGGAGGATGCCCAGCGTTTTGAAGGGTCTGATGATGATACCCAGCTAGAGGAAGGCAGGTAGCGTGAGCGCAGAGAGAGGGGATGCCTAAGAAGGACAGCAATCTGGCAGTCATGTTCCAGCAGCTGCAGCATACTGCCAGGTTTGCTCCAGTGATCAAGAGGGAGAGGAGGATGAGGTCACTGACTCCACATGGGTGCCTGATAGGAGAGAGGAGGAGGAGGAGGATGAGGAGGAGGCACATCTCCAACGAGGCAGGATGCTCTCCGGGGGCCAGCGTAAGGGCAGCACACCGACTGAATCACACCGCAGAGTCCGCCTGTGCAGGGCGCTGCCTCGGCGCGTTATTCCAAAAGTTCTTTGGTGTGGGCCTTTTTTGAGTCGAGTGCATCAGATCGCACCGCTGCTATTTGCAATATATGTCTCAAGCGTATCTCGCGTGGCCAAAACATCAGCCGCTTGGGCACCACATGCTTGACCAGACATATGTTGACCTGCCATGCAGCTTGTTGGCAAGCGTACCTTAAAGACCCACACCAAAGAACAAAGCGGACCTCTCCTTGCTCCTCATCAGCTGGATCTCCAACCCCACTATACCTTCAGTCCTCTCTGAAACCTGCACTGAGAGGAATGAAGGTGTAGAATTAGGTGTGTCACAGCCAAGTACTTGCGGGCACTCTGCTAGCAGTACACCGACGTCCGATTGTAGCAGGCAAATTTTCCTGCCCCAGCTGCTGGACCGTCAAAAGAAGTTCACTCCCAGCCATCCACATGCCCAGTGGTTAAATGCTAGCTTGGCTAAATTGCTAGCACTTCAACTGCTGCCTTTTCAGTTGGTAGACTCGGCCCCCTTCCGTGAGTTTGTGCAATGTGCGGTTCCTCAGTGGCAGGTTCCCAAATGCCACTTTTTCTCACGGAAGGCGATTCCGGCTCTCTACCGGCATGTGGAAGGCAATGTCCATGCCTGGCTGGACAGGGCGGTCAGCGGTAAGGTGCATATTACCGCTGACTCATGGTCCAGCAGGCATGGACAGGGACGTTACCTTTCTTTCACGGCCAATTGGGTCACTCTTTTGGCAGCTGGGAAGGATGCAGGACAAGGTGCAGTAGTGTTGGAGGTTGTTCCGCCGCCACGCCTCCAAAATGCTACTACTGGTTGTGACACACCTCTCTCCTCCACCCCCTCCTCTTCTTCTTCCTTCATGGCCTCTTCCTGTGCTTTGTCCTCGGAACCAGCGGTGCTCCGTAGGCGTTCAAGGGGCTACGCAAGTACGCAGGCAAAAAGATGCCATGCCGTGCTTGCGCTGGTGTGTTTGGGGGACAGGAGCCACACTGGGGCAGAGGTTCTGTCAGCTCTGCCGGGGCAGGCCAAGAGGTGGTTGACGCCACGCCAGCTTAAGCCAGGAATGGTGGTTTGCGACAATGGCACCAACCTCCTCTCCCCCCTCCGACAGGGACAAGTGACCCATGTGCCCCGTCTGGCACTTAACCTGGTGGTGCAGCGGTTCTTGGGCAGGTACCCGGGCTTTACAGGATGTCCTGAGGCAGGCCAGGAAAGTCTGTGTGCATTTCCACAGATCATATAATGCCAGTGCTCGGCTGGCTGAGCTGCAAAAGGAGTTGAACCTGCCCAAGAACCGCCTTATATGTGACATGCCCACCAGGTGGAACTCAACGTTGGCCATGCTGCGGCGGCTGCACAAGCAGCAGAGAGCGATCAATGAGTACCTGTGCGACTATGGCACCAGGACAGGGTCAGGGGAGCTTGGTTTTTTTTCACCACGCCAGTGGGGCATGATCAGGGATGCATGCACTGTCCTGGCACCATTTGAGGAGGCCACAAGGATGGTGAGCAGTGACAGTGCATGCATCAGTGACACTGTACCTCTTGTCCACCTGTTGGAGCATACGCTGCGTGGAATAATGGACAGGGCACTTGAGACAGAACAGAGGCAGGAAGAGGAGGACTTCCTTGCCTCTCAAGGCCCCCTTTACCCAGACAGTGTTCCTTCTGTCCCACCTATCACACAGGAAAAGGAGGAGGAGGAGGATTGTGTCAGCATGGAGGTGGAGCCTGGCACTCAGCATCAACAGCAACAGTCTTTTAGGGATGATTTACAGTCCCAAGAAACCGTGGCTGGGAGGAGATGGCTGCGGATCATGTCGTCCTTAGTGACCCAGAGGACTCCGGACCGAATGCCTCAGCTAACCTACGCTGCATGGCCTTCTTGATCCTGCAAAGTCTGCGGAAGGATCCTTGTATTCTTCGGATCAAGGATAGGGACCATTACTCGCTGGCCACTCTCCTTGATCCATGGTACAAGGGTAAGGTTGCAGACCTTATCTTGCCGTCGCAGAGGGAGCAGAGGATGAGATATCTCCGGGAGGCCTTGCAGAAATGTCTGTGCAACACGTTCCCAGAGACTGGGAGGTTACGAACTCCTGGTCCTGGACAACGAGTTGCTGAGGCTTCGGTCAGTAGCAGAAGGAGCGGTGGAGAAGGTGGCCGTCTGACCGATGCGTTCAGACAATTTTTTAGTCCGCAGCCCCAAGGTATGATTGATTCCAGCAACCATCACCAGCGTCTGATATACATGGTGCAGGAATACCTAGGGGCAAGGTCAGACTTGGACACCTTTCCCACCGAAAATCCTCTGGGTTACTGGGTCTTGAGGATGGATCACTGGCCAGAGCTTGCACAGTATGCAATTGAGCTACTGGCCTGTCCTGCATCCAGTGTTCTTTCGGAACGCACATTCAGTGCTGCTGGAGGCTTTGTCACCGATCACAGTGTGCGCCTGTCCACCGACTCGGTTGATCGACTGACCTTCATAAAGATGAATCAGTCTTGGATTACCACCAGCTACCAGGCACCTGAAGCTGATGTAACAGAATAATTTATTTTGAAATGTCACATCCCTTCAAGACTGCCTATGCTGATGCTGAGTGACTGTCCTGTTATGTTGACTGAATATCCTCTTCCTCCTCAATGATCCTGATGATGGAAGAACATTTTTGTTTCTGGGTGCCGCCACCAGTGGCTAAGGCCCAATTTTTCAGCCACTGTTTAACAGGGGCATGTAATTACAATTTTTTATGGAATGCTTTGCAGCAGGGCTTATTTCTGCACTCCATCTAGAGTATCTGGGAGAGGTTGCAGTGTCGTGGCACCAGCACCAGTGCCTTAGGCCCAATTTTTCAGCCCCTGTTTAACAGGGGCGTGTAATTACAATTTTTGATGCAATACTTTGCAACAGGGCTCATTGCTGTGCTCCAAGTACAGTATCTGTGAGGGGTTGCAGTGTTGTGGCACCAGCACCAGTGCCTAAGGCCCAATTTTTCAGCCCCTGTTTAACAGGGGCGTGTAATTAAAACTTTTGATGCAATACTTTGCAACAGGGCTCATTGCTGTGCTCCAAGTACAGTATCTGTGAGGGGTTGCAGTGTTGTGGCACCAGCACCAGTGCCTAAGGCCCAATTTTTCAGCCCCTGTTTAACAGGGGCGTGTAATTACAATTTTTGATGCAATACTTTGCAACAGGGCTCATTGCTGTGCTCCAAGTACAGTATCTGTGAGGGGTTGCAGTGTTGTGGCACCAGCACCAGTGCCTAAGGCCCAATTTTTCAGCCCCTGTTTAACAGGGGCGTGTAATTACTATTTTTGATGCAATACTTTGCAACAGGGATCATTGCTGTGCTCCAAGTACAGTATCTGTGAGGGGTTGCAGTGTTGTGGCACCAGCACCAGTGCCTAAGGCCCAATTTTTCAGCCCCTGTTTAACAGGGGCGTGTAATTACAATTTTTGATGCAATACTTTGCAACAGGGCTCATTGCTGTGCTCCAAGTACAGTATCTGTGAGGGATTGCAGTGTTGTGGCACCAGCACCAGTGCCTAAGGCCCAATTTTTCAGCCCCTGTTTAACAGGGGCGTGTAATTACAATTTTTGATGCAATACTTTGCAACAGGGCTCATTGCTGTGCTCCAAGTACAGTATCTGTGAGGGGTTGCAGTGTTGTGGCACCAGCACCAGTGCCTAAGGCCCAATTTTTCAGCCCCTGTTTAACAGGGGCGTGTAATTACAATTTTTGATGCAATACTTTGCAACAGGGCTCATTGCTGTGCTCCAAGTACAGTATCTGTGAGGGGTTGCAGCGTTGTGGCACCAGCACCAGTGCCTAAGGCCCAATTTTTCAGCCCCTGTTTAACAGGGGCGTGTAATTACAATTCTTGATCTAATAATTCACAGCAGGGCCCATTCCTGCGCCCACCAACAGTAACTGTGAGGGCCACTAGCGTTGCTAGCCAGGTGCGGGGGGGGCGGGCCGCACCCGGGTGACACCCACCAGAGGGGTGACACCCGTGGGTAGCGCAGCGGCCACACTGACATCGCCCGCCCGCTGCCCTGTGCCTTAGGCTCACGCTGCGGCTGTGTCCCTCAGCGGAGCGGAAGGAAGCCGCCGCCCCCTCTGCCTCCTCTATGTTTACATCCACAGAGGAGGAGGAGGAGCCCGCGCTCGAGAGACACACCGCTGTGTGTATCTGCCGCTCTGTTCTGAGGTCTGAAAGGTAAGGGGGGCATCTTTACTGATGGGGGGAGGGGGTGTCTGTACTGCTGGGGTCTGCACAAGAGGGAGTTTGCACCAGGGGGGGGGCTGTAACTGAGGGGGGTGTCTGTACTGAGGGGGGTCTGGTACTGAGGGGGGTGTCTGTACTGAGGGGGGTGTCTGGTACTGAGGGGGGTGTCTGTACTGAGGGGGGTGTCTGTACTGAGGGGGGTCTGGTACTGAGGGGGGTGTCTGTACTGAGGGGGGTATCTGTACTGAGGGGGTGTCTGTACTGAGGGGGGTCTGGTACTGAGGGGGGTGTCTGTACTGAGGGGGGGGGGTCTGGTACTGAGGGGGGTGTCTGTACTGAGGGGGGGTCTGGTACTGAGGGGGGGGTCTGGTACTGAGGGGGGTGTCTGTACTGAGGGGGGGGGGTCTGGTACTGAGGGGGGGTCTGTAACTGAGGGGGGATCTGTAACTGAGGGGGATCTGTAACTGAGGGGGTGTCTGTTACTGAGGGGGGTCTGTTACTGAGGGAGGTGTCTGTACTGAGGGGGGTGTCTGTACTGAGGGGGGATTGGTACTGAGGGGGGTGTCTGTACTGAGGGGGGGGTCTGGTACTGAGGGGGGTGTCTGTACTGAGGGGGGTGTCTGTACTGAGGGGGGGTCTGGTACTGAGGGGGGGGGGTCTGTAACTGAGGGGGGGTCTGTAACTGAGGGGGGATCTGTAACTGAGGGGGTGTCTGTTACTGAGGGGGGTCTGTTACTGAGGGGGGTGTCTGTACTGAGGGGGGTGTCTGTACGAGGGGGGTCTGTAACTGACGGGGTGTCTGTAACTGAGGGGGTCTGCACTGAGGTGGGGGTGTCTGTACTGATGGAGCGGTCTGCACTGAGGTGGGGGTGTCTGTACTTATGGAGCAGTCTGCACTGAGGTGGGGGTGTCTGTACTGAGGGGGAGGTTCATACTGAGGGAGGCGGGTCTATATTGATGGCGGGGAGTCTGTACTTAGTGGAGCGGGTTTGTACTGAGGGAGGGGATCTATACTGTGGGAGGGGGGTCTGTAGTTAGTGGAGGGGGGTCTGTACTGAGGGGGGACTATAGTTGTTGGGGGGTGACACCATTTTTTTTTGCACCGGGTGACACCAACCCTAGTAACGCCACTGGTGAGGGCTTACAGTGTTGTGGCAACACCACCACCACCAAAGGCCCAATTTTTCTGCCCCTGTTCAACAATGGCATGTAATTACAATTCCTGATATAATAGTTCACAGCAGGGCGTTCCAGCGCCCACCAAGAGTAACTGCGAGGGCTCACAGTGTTGTGGCAACACCAACATCTAAGGGGCAAATTTCTGCAGAGTATATACGGCAGGTCCCTACTTTCAAACATCAAACTTACAAACGACTCCTACTTGCAAACGGAAGGAGACAACAGGAAGTGAGAGGAAATCTACCCCATGGAAGGGAAATTCTCTCCTGTAAAGCCCTGTACACACGGCCGAGATTCTTGTCAGGTAAAAACCGTAGTTTTTCCTGACAAAAATCTTGACAAGAAACTTGTTCCGGCTGAGTGTACACACGTACGATTCAAAAGAACCGCCGTTCTTTTGAATGGCACGAACGCGGTGACGTCATCGACTACGACGAGCGTGCGCTCGTCACATTCAATGCTGTCGCCGCCATCTTGCTACACCCTATGCCTATGCCTAGGAAGCTACCGCGCATCCGTCAAAGTCATTTCGAGCATGCGCGGGTTTCCACGGCGACAGGTAAGTGTACACACGCTCGGGTTTCTCGTCGAGAAACAGGCCGACGAGATTCTCGATGAAAAAAAAGACTGCATGTCGTCTTTTTTCTCGACGGGGAATCTGGCCAGTTTACGGAAGAGAAAACTGAAACTTGCGTACACACAGCCGGTTTTCTCGGCAAGAAAGCTCTCCCGGCAGTTTTCTTGTCGTTTTTTGCCGAGAAAACCGGTCGTGTGTACGCGGCCTAAGAGTTAATATGGGAAAAAGGTTTCTCCTCTCTACTGATGATTTATCACCAATCCTTGTTTCAATAAAAAAAACACTTTTCCAAAAACATTTGTCATTGGGACGGAAAGTGAGGTGAAATGTTCTGAACAGGGGCACAGACAGCAAAACAAATGTTACAGGGGTGATAACCCTTCCCTATGTTTTCCAAAAAGCTTAAAAATAGATTTTTTGGCTGGAGCTACACTTAAACAATGTACTTGTTACAAATTACAAACAGATTTTACTTAGGAACAAACCTACAGTCCCTGTCTTGTTTGCACCGCCTGTATACTGCTGTTCAGAGTATATAGGGTTTTAGGTATAGGGTTTTATTTTGGGTGCGTGGTTCCCCTTAATATCAATACAAGACCCAAAGGGGCTGGTAATGGCCAGGGGTAGGGGGGGGGGGTGATGGGGTAGCCATGCCATTTTTCTCAAAGATTTTCATCCATATTACCGGGACCAAACTGCAAGCAGTTTTAAATGGCTTTTTTTCCTTTACAAATGTCATTTTGTGCAGGGACAGTTCTAAACACGGGAAACACGTGGCACTTCACAGGCATACTTTAGACACCCCCCAGGTACGATATTTAAAGGAATATTTCACTTTTTTTCTCACATTATGCATCATTAAAATGACTGCTCCATAAAAAACGGCCGTTTTTAAAACTTATTTTTGCATTGATACATGTCCCCTGGGGCAGAACCCGGGTCCCCAAACCCTTTTTAGGACAATAACATGCATATTAGCCGTTATAATTAGCACTTTAGATTTTGAACGTTCGTGTCCATTGTATTTAATAGGGTTCTAACGTTCGCGCAAACTTTCGGTCCGTTCGCAGGTTCTGGTGCGAACCGAATCGGGGGGTGTTCAGCTCATCCCTAGGCTGCACTGATGGGTACTGATAAGCTGCACTGATGGGGCTGTACTGATGGGTACTGATAAGCTGCACTGATGGGTACTGATGAGGCTCCACCAATGGGCACTGATATGCTTTATGTTTGTAGCGCTACCCCCAGTTAAGAGAGCCACTGAGTTTTGTTTCGGGCCCTGTATACAGCACCACCAACCCCCGGCAATCTACTCAACCCACACTGGCACAGTTAGTCTAGGGATTGTTACCTCGTAACGGTCCATACCTGATTATACACAATCTGGCCGTAATGATAGATAACTACTATCTGCAAAGATGACACAAATACCAAAGTGATAAAATATAACTGGATTTACTTAGGAATAAGGATTTAAAATTAAACACATCGCATAGTATACATGCAGAGCCCTGCAGCAATAAACATATTCATCAACGATAGTGCAGAGTGATCACCCGCCACGTACAACTATCTTCTTTCCCTATGCGCAATATGGCACAGCAACAAAGTTTTAACCCCCACCCTGGTCAGGCCTGACCCAGATTAAAACTCAGTCCCTTATGAGAACAGTTCTTCGTATGCAACTTGAACGGTGGTGCACTTTCAGGAAACAATATTTGTAATCCAAGGGGTAGTAAATAACAGGGTGGGCCAAGGCAGTCACTAGGCCCAACAAAGTAAAAGGATAATGAAGGGAGCAAGTGCTCGCTCACCACTCCAAACGCGAGCAGGAACAGATGCCACCCAGGCTCCGCAGTGGGGTGGAAGGCTCTTTGGTCGGTATGCAAGGCCCAGGCTTCAGGCCTTACACAGCAGCAGATCCGCACAGGGAGTCCTATTGCTTGCAGCGCGGTGTCCAAAGAGGCCGAGCCTAGCCTCGCCCTCTTCTTATATAGCCCCACCCATGAGTCTCTGCGGCGGCCCAATGCACCCTGGGTGCCAAATGGGGTTCTGGGTAACGTAGTCCAGGGGCCTTAAAGGAGACCCCGCTACATGTTAATATTGTTAAAAATGTTGTTGTTAACATTCATTTTGTAACTTAATTCTGCATAAAACATTTAACAGTGTAATTTCATGAGATCATTTACGAGGGCGTGTTTGGGGCTGGAATTAGGGGTGGGGCAGTGTAGGGGTTGGGTGGGGCAACTGGTGACGAGTAACTCTTAAGACCTGGCTAGTAGCTCAGGACTTTAAATTTTGAGCCCTCCCCTAATCGACATTTAGGGTTCTATTTATATATAAAAAATAATGTTGTATGAATGTCTCAGCAATCGCACAGCCCGTCAACAATCCCCGTAATGTGGCTAATATGTTTATTTCCTATGATCGCCAGCTCTAATGGCCATAATGCAGTATTTTCCTGATTGAGGTATTTCAGGAAAATCACAAATTATGGCCGCTAGATGGTGCTAGACCTTTTACAGTATGCAAGTTGTTTTACTGTAAGAGGCTGAGCTAGTGAGCGATCTGAGAATAGCATGGTTCCTTGTATGCATAAACTAATCCAACAACAGCTGAAATAGCATTCGACTGTGCCAAACCCGTAGTGACATTTTCCATCGCCTTATGCCAACTAATTAACTTCCATGGTGGTGATAAGGCCTTGCCCTTCTCTATTGTGTGCTGCAGAGCTCATTGTTTCTATGTGCAAGCCACCATTATTTGCTGGACCTTAGTTGCCACCTTGCAGGATATATTACCCACATCCAACACTGTGCTAAACACTGCAACATAATAGTCTTATTCTTGTATGTAGATACCTTGTTCCCTAGGTACATTGCAAACACCCTTCTTTGCCATTCACCTGCAGAGGTACAACATGCCCCCCCTCCCCCCCAAAAAAACAGCTAGAGCCCAGCAACCAGCAAGGAGCCTATGCTTTGCTGATTGCCTGGTCCTTCCTTTCCGCAGGAAGAGGGGGGTTGCTATGTCAGACCTCTGCAGAGAGGCCGCTGCTTTCATGTCAAGAGAGTATACAGTTAAAAGTCCACACTGTCTGGTTTTCCTATGGTTTGCAAGAGTTGAGAGCCTCCTGTGAAGGCAAATGCCTCCTCTATAAAGAATAATCACTGCAGTGGCTATATTGCCCCCCATTACTCCATTTTTTCAGGTACACATTCTGTCCTTCCCTGTGCTCCTCTCACAACATCTATATTTTTCATAAAAAGTTAAAAACCATCTCATCTCCGGAAGGTTTTACCCCCTTTATGACCAGGGGGGATTTTTTGCTATTCAGCACTGCGTTCCTTTAGCGGTCGTGCAACGCTGTACCCAAATTACATTTTTGACATTTTTTTCCACACAAATAAAACTTTTGTTTTGGTGGTATTTCACCACCACTGGGTTTTTTTTTTTTTTGCGATATATATATAAAAAAAAAAAAGATTTTGAAAAAAAAAATATATATATTTTCTACATTCTGTCATAAAACATAGCCAATAAAATCAAATTTCGTCATAAACTTAGGGCAAAATGTATTGTGTTACATGTCTTTGGTAAAAAAAAATCCCAATACAGTAAAGCCGCATACACACGATCGGTTTTACCAATGAAAACAGTCCGATGGACTTTTTTCATCGGACAAACCGATCGTGTATGGGACCCATCAGTCTTTTTTCCATCGGTTTTAAAAAATAGAACATGTTTTAAATTTTTCCGATGGATCAAAAACCGATAGCAAATTCCGATCGTCTATGGGCAAGTCCATCGGATAAAAAACCCACGCATGCTCAGAATCAAGTCAACACATGCTCAGAAGCATTGAACTTAATTTTTCTCGGCTCATCTGAGTGTTTTACGTCACCGCGTTTAGAACGGTCGATTTTTTGACTGATGGTGTGTAGGCAAGACTGATGGAAGTCAGCTTCATCGGATTTCCGATGGAAAAAACCATCGGATCGGAATCCGTAGGATATCCGATCGTTTGTACGAGGCTTTAGTGTATATTAATTGGTTTGTGTTGGTTATAGCATTTACAAACTATGGGAGATTTATTAAAAAATTGATCAATCCTGATGTACTGACTCATTTCTTGATGCCCCAAAATGCCAGGACAGTACAAATACCCCCCAAATGACCCGTTAAGTTTTTTGACGTTGTCAGATCTAGAATCCTTACGCTCTTCTTTCAGCTTCTCCTACACATTAGAGTCCCTTCCGTATTTAGGAATTCATCTCACTCCCAAATTCAATGATCTTGTTTCCAAGAATTACATACCATTGATGCATAAATTAAGAGCAACATTAAAAATGTGGAAATCCTATAAGATATCATTTTTAGGAAGGATCACAGCAATAAAAATGACATTACTTCCTAAGATTCTATACTTATTCAGGGCTCTCCCTATTAGACTGAATAAAGCATTGCTCACGAAGTTCCAATCAGATGTTAATAGATTCGTCTGGTCGGACTCCCATCCCCGCCTTTCAAGATCGATCCTATATAGTTCTCAAAGACATGGAGGTCTTGGCCTATGTGAGGGGGTTAGCTCGGCAGCGGGTGTGTGTGACCCCCGGGATGGGCTCCCCACACAAAACAGGCCCAGCAAACGGAGGTTGTGGTTTTCAAAATCAAAAAAAAGGTGCGGTTTATTTTCTATTTACAGTGACAAAACACAGCAAAGCCAAAAGAAACATAAACAAATTAAATCCTGGTCAACTTGACCTCTGACTAAACATACAGGTTTCCTAACTAACAACTGGGATCAGCCTAGTGCTGTCCTAGTCCCTAAGTCCCTGGTTTTAAATGTCCAAGCAAATAGCCACACAGGCTTTGTCTCACCGGACAAGGGTTCACTCTCTCCAGGAAGTCCACACAGGTCTGCTTCCAGGCATGAGCTAACACCTAATGAATCTGGGAGTTCTTATAGAGGCCTAAATGAGCTGACAAGCTTCAGCTGGCCTCATCAACTCCCTGTCTGTACGACGCCCCACACTCTCCCTAGAGGTATGAGTCATCCATGAGCCCACTAGCCTTAGCTGGGCTTATACAATTCTCCACCTAGTTGTATAAGTCGGCGTAAAGCCTGAATCTGGGCGAAATATATCTACCCCCCTGGATGCAACCAGGTGACTTTACCTTCCTGCTGTCACATACCCCCCCCCCTCTTGTTTTAACCTCGGGGTTGGAACACCAGCAATCAGGCATTCATGTACTCGAGACAAAGCATCCACATTCCCCATTTGAACGCCAGGGCGATGCTTTACTGTGAAGTTGAATTCCTGGAGGGCCAGGAACCACCTATTCACTCTTCTATTTGTTTCCTTGTTTTGAGCCATCCACTTTAACGGAGCGTGATCCGTAACCATGTCAAAGTGCCTACCTAGCAGGTAGTACCGAAGGGAATCTAGAGCCCACTTCACCGCTAAACACTCCTTTTCAACGGTGGCGTAATTTACCTCATGGGACTTCAATTTCCTGCTGAGGTAAATGACTGGGTGCTCTTCCCCGTTCCAGACCTGGGACAATACTGCTCCTAACCCCACATCTGACGCATCACTTTGTACGACAAAGTCTTTAGAGAAGTCGGGTGAGTACAACACTGGCTGGCTACATAAGGCTTGTTTCAAGAATTGGAATGCTGCCTCAGCCTCGGGGGTCCATTTAATCATGACCGACCCTTTCCCCTTCGTTAGGTTGGTTAGGGGCACAGCCTTAGAGGCAAAGTGGGGAATGAATCGCCGATAATACCCAGCGATTCCCAGAAAGGCTCGTACCTGCTTCTTGCTGTTGGGACGTGGCCAACTCTGGATGGCCTCGACTTTGTTGAGTTGGGGTTTTATTACTCCCCTCCCAATGGTGTACCCAAGATATTTGGCCTCCTCCTGCCCAATGGTACACTTCTTGGGGTTAGCCGTAAACCCCGCTTCCCGAACAGAGTCCAGGACTGCTTGCACTTTTGGCAGATGTGAGGCCCAATCTGTGCTATGGACAATTACGTCATCCAGGTAAGCCGCAGCATACTTCCGATGGGGCCTCAGCATCTGGTCCATTTTCCGCTGGAATGTGGCCGGCGCATTCTGTAACCCGAACGGCATTCTTTTATATTGGAACGCCCCGTCTGGGGTTACAAATGCGGTTTTCTCTTTGGCCAATTTGGCCAGGGGGATTTGCCAATACCCTTTTGTGAGGTCAAGAGTCGTCATGTATCGGGCTGTTCCCAGCCGGTCGATCAACTCATCTATACGTGGCATGGGGTAGGTGTCAAATTTTGTAACTTTGTTCAACTGACGAAAATCGTTACAAAATCGCCAGCTCCCATCCGGTTTAGGCACCAACACAATGGGACTAGACCAATCACTTTGGGACTCCTCTATCACCCCTAAGTTCAGCATTTTCTGTACTTCCTCCCGTATTGCCTCCCGTCGGGCCTCTGGGATCCGATAGGGTTTTAACTTCACCCTTTCACCGGGCGGGGTAATGATGTCATGCTCTACCCCAGATGTTTGTCCCGGCAGCTCAGAGAATACCTCCTTGTTGCGAAGCACAAACTCCTTAACCTCCTGTTGTTGGGGTTGTGACAAGGTGGCTGCTATTCCAACCTCAGGAATCACGCAACCAGTTTGAGCTGGTGACCAAGTGTCTGCGACTAGGGACTCTCTATCCCTCCAGGCTTTCAACAGATTAACGTGATAGATCTGTTCGGGCTTTCGCCTTCCTGGTTGTCTGACCTTGTAATTCACTTCGCTCACTTTTTCCATTATCTCGTAGGGGCCTTGCCATTTGGCAAGGAATTTACTTTCAACCGTAGGGACAAGTACCAGTATCCTATCCCCCGGGGAAAAGGTACGGGTCTTGGCTCCACGGTTGTACACTCTCTGCTGTGCTAACTGCGCTTGGGCCAAATGTTCCTTCACGATGGGCATTACCTGTGCAATTCGGTCTTGCATCAGGGCGACATGCTCAATCACACTCCTGTGGGGAGAACTCTCACTTTCCCAAGTTTCCTTGGCAATATCCAACAGCCCTCTTGGGTGTCTCCCATACAGTAACTCAAAGGGGGAGAATCCCGTAGAGGATTGGGGCACCTCCCTAATAGCAAACATCAGATAAGGAAGTAGACAGTCCCAATCCTTTCCATCTCTATCCACCACTTTCTTCAACATTTGCTTTAGGGTTTTGTTGAATCTTTCAACCAGCCCATCGGTTTGGGGGTGATACACAGATGTACGTAATTGCGTCACTTTGAACAATTTACACAGCTCCTTCATAACCCGGGACATAAAGGGTGTACCTTGGTCCGTAAGCAGTTCTCTACAAATACCCACCCGGCTAAACACAAGAGATAGCTCTTTGGCTATGGTTTTGGCCGAGGTATTTCGGAAAGGGATCGCTTCTGGATAACGGGTGGCATAGTCCATTATAACTAATATGTACTGGTGCCCCCTAGCGGACTTGATTATAGGACCTACCAAATCCATGGCGATCCTCTCAAACGGGACCTCAATGATGGGTAGAGGGACCAGCGGGCTACGGAAATGTGGCATCGGGGCCGACCTCTGACACACAGGGCAGGAGGAACAATAATTTTCTATGTCCTTTATCACCCCCGGCCAATAGAATCTCTGTAATACCCTCTCTCGGGTTTTCTCTGTCCCCAGATGACCTCCAAGAATGTGCCCATGGGCCAACTCCAACACCAACTTCCTGTAAGGTTTGGGCACCACAAGCTGCTCAACGGTTTCTTCTGCCCTTTTTGCCACCCGATACAGTAGGTCCTTCTCTACGCTGAAGTATGGGTAAGTGCAGGTATTATCTGGGTTCACTAACTCGCCATCTATTTTCACTACGTTTTCCCGTGCCTTTATTAGGGCGGGGTCTTTCAACTGTTCTGTGGCAAAGTTTTCCCTGTGAACCTCAAGATCAGAAAACTCCACAGACGGTAGGTTTTCGTCTGAGGAGGTGGGCTCCTCTCCAGTTTCTTGAGTCTCCCCTGCCAATACTGATAAGGGAAATTCCGGAGAGTCCTCACCACTCTCAGGGGAGTTCTGGCTATCCCATTCCTGGTACATAGGGGCACCAGTGGGGGGCTCAGGATCATCCCACAGTTCCCAGAACTTCGGAAAATCCCTTCCCACAATGGCGTCATGCGGTAACTGAGATACTAAGCCCACTGGATGAGAGAGGGTACCTTTGGGGGTCTCGAAACACACTGTAGTCACTGGATACTCTCGGGTGTCCCCATGCACACAAATAACAGCTACCTTGCTATTCCCAGAGACCTCTGTTTTAACTAACTCAGCCTTTATCAGGGTCACAAGGCTACCTGAATCCAGCAATACCACAACATTTCTACCATTAACACACATTTTGCATAAATGTTTCTCAGTTCCTCGAATGGCAGTGCATGCGACTGTCGCACACAGCGACTGACGTCTGCCCATCAGAAAGTCACACTGCATGGGTTCCTCCACAACCGGGCAATTGGCTGCAATATGTCCCGCTTGCCGGCAGCGGTAGCAAACGATCCTTCTTGCCGCCTCTTGAGCCGCTGATTTCCCAGGCTGTTCTCGCCAAACTTGGGGTAGAGCTCCCACCCTCTCACTCTCTCCACCCTTACCCCTTGGAATCCTCTTATCCGCCCCTGGGGATGGTCTGGTCTTAGGGTGGAAAGTCCGAGTGTCTCTGGAAGAGGCCGTCAGGTTCTCTGTAGCCAAGTATTTCTCCACACGATCCACAAGACCATCGGCCGTCTCTGGGTCTCCATGGCTTACCCAGTTTTGGATGGCAGTAGGAAGAGCTCTCAAAAACCGATCCATTACAACACGTTCCACAATCTTTGGTGCGGACAAAGTCTCTGGCTGTAGCCACTTTCTGCTCAGGTGAATGAGATCATACATTTGAGACCTGGGGGGTTTTCCAAGCTGGAAAGTCCAGTTATGCACACGCTGAGCCCGGACAGCCTGGGTGACACCCAGCCTTGCCAATATTTCAGCTTTTAGCATCACATAGTCTTTTGCTTGGTCAGGCTCTAGGTCATAGTAAGCCTTCTGCGATTCACCAGTTAACAGAGGAGCCACCAGTCCAGCCCACTGCTCCTCAGGCCACTTTTCTCTTTCAGCAGTCCTTTCAAATGTGGTCAAAAATACCTCTGGATCATCCTCTCCAGTCATTTTTGTCAATAAACGACTCACCCCAAAGGACGCAGTATTAGTGGGACGGCTTTCCTCACTGGTCTGCGGACGTTGCTGCATTACTGCTTCCATTTGTTGTAGTCTCTGCTCTTGCTTCTGTAACAGGTCTATGAAGCGGGCCTCAGATTGCTGCTGGGCTTGTTGCTGAGCCTCCAGACTCTGTTGGTGAGCTTGCTGCTGGGCTGCAAGGCTCTGTTGATGAGCTTGCTGCTGGGCTGCGAAGTTCTGTTGTTGAGCTGCAAGGCTCTTTTGCAAACCTGCATTTGTCTGCTGTTGATTGGCATTTGCTAGAGCCAGCTGCTTCAGTATCTCCTCCATGCTGGCTTAAAAAAAACTGCCACTGGTTCTCCACCAACTGTGAGGGGGTTAGCTCGGCAGCGGGTGTGTGTGACCCCCGGGATGGGCTCCCCACACAAAACAGGCCCAGCAAACGGAGGTTGTGGTTTTCAAAATCAAAAAAAAGGTGCGGTTTATTTTCTATTTACAGTGACAAAACACAGCAAAGCCAAAAGAAACATAAACAAATTAAATCCTGGTCAACTTGACCTCTGACTAAACATACAGGTTTCCTAACTAACAACTGGGATCAGCCTAGTGCTGTCCTAGTCCCTAAGTCCCTGGTTTTAAATGTCCAAGCAAATAGCCACACAGGCTTTGTCTCACCGGACAAGGGTTCACTCTCTCCAGGAAGTCCACACAGGTCTGCTTCCAGGCATGAGCTAACACCTAATGAATCTGGGAGTTCTTATAGAGGCCTAAATGAGCTGACAAGCTTCAGCTGGCCTCATCAACTCCCTGTCTGTACGACGCCCCACACTCTCCCTAGAGGTATGAGTCATCCATGAGCCCACTAGCCTTAGCTGGGCTTATACAATTCTCCACCTAGTTGTATAAGTCGGCGTAAAGCCTGAATCTGGGCGAAATATATCTACCCCCCTGGATGCAACCAGGTGACTTTACCTTCCTGCTGTCACACCTACCAGACTTTTGGTTGTATTACCTATCGGCTAGATGGTCACAAATGGCACAGTGGCACATCCCCAACCCAAAAGTACCATGGGTTGAATTTGAAAATAACTCCATCTTGCCATTCTCCATCTCAGGTTTACTGTGGGGAAACAAAATTCCAAACCATTCTATTGACTCTTTAAATCAAATAGTCTCACAGTCATACCAATTATGGAAAACATACAACCAGAAATGTAATCTTAAGTCCAAAACCCCTCCACATGCATCTTTTATAAGTGACCCTAAATTTCTCCGAACTGCACGTGTTCCAATTGACCTCACTTGGTGGATAGACAATAACCTTACATCCCTTTCCAATTTTATAGATGGTACAAATTTCATTTCCCTCCCCTCTCTTATCTCTAAATCCCAAATTCCTGAAACTGAATGGAATAGATTTTTTCAGATCAAACATTTTTTTGACACACATTTTCAAACCTCTAATATACAACCCCCATCCTTTTTTGAGACCCTCTGTCTTAAATCCCCCAGAAAGCGAGGTTTCATCTCGGAAGTATACGTCAACCTACTTATCAACACAGACACAAACAAACTTCCATACATGATGAAATGGGAACAGGAGGTAGGCTTCACGTATTCATCTGTGAACTGGGACAACTGCATCAACAATTTGCACAAGAGCACCAAGTCTATAGCCATTAAGGAGACAGCGTTGAAACTATTCACTAGATGGTACTATACCCCTATCAAACTTCACACCATTTTTCCTACCGTCTCCCCTTCATGCTTCAGAGGATGCAACTCCACCGGTTCTTTTATACACATCTTTTGGAGCTGCGAAAAAATCACTCATATCTGGAAACAATTAGAGAATTTTGCCTCTAAAATTGCAGATAAGAACATCACCTTGACCTTACATAATTGCCTTCTATTCTCTCCCATTATAGGACTCTCTACTCAAGGTATTAGACTAATACATACTATATGCGTAGCAGTCCACTGGTTAATTGCTTTCCATTGGAAATCCCCATCAGTCCCTTTAACACATCTCAAAACTAGAATCAATAATATTATTTTGATGGAAAAAATCTATCATACTGTTCGGAACACTAACCAGGTCTATAAGCAAAAATGGGACCCCTGGGTCGCACATAGCAATGAGTTCCTTAACCCAGATCAACATGCCTCTCCTTAATTCATTGTTCAAATATATGTACACATCACTGTAACTCCGTTTATAATGCCTGTCTTCCTTTTTACATCTACATATTTGATGCAAATTGTATTTCTACATATCTATTTTATACTGTCCATATGTATAACTGGCTCTATAGAATTGGTATTTTACTTTTGTCATGTCGGTTTTGTACCACCTTTTAACCCCAATAAAAAAAGTTTGTAAACAAAAAAAACAAATGTTTTTTGACGTTGTCATTTTTTGTCACAGTTTTTTGGAAAATGGAGACATTGAATACAATTTGGTGTTTAAAAAAAAAATATGTTTTACATGCTGTCACCAATGCAGTACAGCATCATCATCTGACTGATGTAGCGATGATCAGGGACACTGACTTGTGACAGTCAAATTTAAATAATTGAAATAATTTTTAATTATTTTAACGTTTTTTTTTTAATTTTTAATTTTTATTGCTATTTTGTTTGCTATTTTTTTATATACAGTACTTTCATCAAAGGGTCACCATATTAAAGAGGTTGTAAAACTCTGTAAGACAAAGGCATAATGAGCTAGTATGCATCGCATACTAGCTCTTTATGAAATACTTACCCTAGAACGAAGCCCACCAGCGGCACCCGCCCCCGCTGAGACGGCTGACCTTTTCCCAGAGTTTCTTCCAGGTTCGCGGTCTCTGGCGCTGTGATTGGCCGAAGCCGCGATGACGTCATTGGCACGGGGCTCGGAGCCGTTCCTTCAGAGCGCATGTGCCAGTGATGTCACTGGCTGCATGTAATGTAGATATCTCCTAAACGGTACACGTGTAGCACACAGATCCTTTACCTTGCTTACCTCCACTTGCAGAGTGAGACACACCATGCCACATGCCCAGTATCCTCCATCTTTGTAGAGGGTGAACAGTGTTTATTGATTACCTCTTTTCGTTGGTTCCTCACCCTAGAATGTAGGGAAAAGTCTATTCTCCTTGAAAGTTCAATAAGGCCATTGTCCACACAGTATTAAACCCAATAAAGAAAGGTTTATTTGGCTTGCGTAGAACTTGAGAGGAAAGTTGGAGATAGAGAATTGAACAGGGAGGCAGGTTCAGGCACGCGACACCCAACAATCACTCGTCGCCACTCAAGCCTGAGTGGGTTTTGCTCACCCGGATAGTCCC
Organism: Rana muscosa; assembly: GCA_029206835.1. NCBI lineage: Eukaryota > Metazoa > Chordata > Amphibia > Anura > Ranidae > Rana > Rana muscosa. The sequence goes on along the minus strand of CM055118.1, from coordinate 323,466,476 downwards.
CTCTCTCGGTCCTAGCAGCCGGTGTGGAGCACGAACATTTGCTTAGAATTTTCCTTAGGATGCGATCAGGATATTAGCCTCTAAGTCCTGAACTTCCCGGCACTTGTAACGACTAGAACTTAGGTGCCAATGGGGCATGTTACAAGGCTTGTGGCGGATTGTGGAGTCCTTCCCTCTGACAGGTAACCAGGCCTCTCCCGAGAGAGTGACATCCTTCACCGATCCCCTTGGGTAGATCCTCCCCTGGTTTCCTCTCCCTCAGAGCGGGTTACCCCCACTTGGGTACCCTGGGACTCCTCTTCTGGTGTAGGCCTCAGCTAAAGGTGCTGGGCCTACCTGGAACGATGCAGCCTCAGGCTAAAGGTGCCCGGAGCTGAACACACACATGCACCCCTGGCCTGGAGGACCGGGAGGCGCAAACTGCTCCCCGAATAATGGCGTCTGCCCCTTATGTATCCTTTCCCAGCATGCACAGCGGGTAGACCACGCCAACTGCATGGCCGCCGAGAGGGGACACCCAATTGCGCTGCAATGCCACCTGTGGTTCGACCTGAGACCTGGGCGACAGCGCCACCTACAGGCCACAGGGAACTGTACTACCAGGCAACATCACAACAGAGCAGAGGACAATTTAGAGAATTCCAACAGCCTGAGCCTAACTATTGGCTCAGGCTACCCCCTAAATTTAGGCATAGCGACCCCAATTATGGGGAGTCCGCTACACACATTTAAGAGATGTTTTCACTACCTGTAGGTAAATGTCAGCAGAGGAAGTTTACTTCCTCTTTAACACTGTACTACTCTTGGGGGGTGATCAGGGATTTTTTTTGTTAAACTTCATTTTGTATATTCGTTGGCTAACAAATTCCAAATTTTTGAAAGGATTCGAATTCGGATTGGCAAAAAATTATGGACCGATTAAAATTATGTTGGAAGAATAGCTGGTTGTTAAGGAGCAGGCTGCCGCTTCCTTAAGAACCGATGACTCATCAGCTGTCCAGTGGGCTTCCCTGCTGACAGAGGAATGTAAACAAAATAATGCCGGCAATGAAAAATGCAGGAAAAAAACAGAGTGGGGTCCCCCTCATCCACACCAGGCCCTTCGGGTCTGGTATGGATTTCAAGGGGAACCCCATGCCAAAATAAAAAAAATAAAACGGCGTGGGGTCCCCCGCAAGATCCATACCAGGCCCTTATCCGAAGCCAAGCCAAGCAGGTCAGAAACGGGGGGGCAGCCCCTCCCCATTCTTAACCATACCTGCCATATGCCCTCAAGAAAGCACCTTGCCCCCATGTTGATAGGGACAAGGGCCTCTTCACCACAACACTGGCCCGGTGGTTATGGGGGTGCAGGGGGGACTTATCGGAATTCGGAAACCCCAAATACCCAGATCCCGCCACGTGTGAATGAGTAGGGAAGACATTTTTCCCCTTCTCACCAAAAAAGAGTAAAAAATAAATAAAAAATCAACAGTTTTTGACTATCCTTTATTAAAAAAACATTAATTATTAAAAAACATGGGGGGATTGAGGGGTCTAGGAGCCTTCAGGTTCCGATAAGTCACCCCCACATACACCGGGCCAAGGTTGTGGGGAAGAGGCCCTTGTCCCCATCAACATGGGGAAAAGGTGCTTTGTGGGGGGGGGGGCAGAGAAAGGCCTGTTCTTGATTGGGGGGAGGACCCCACGCTGCTTTTGTTTTGCATTTTTTATTGCTGCTGTCATTCTTTTGTTTACATTTCAGCTGTCAGCGTGGAAGCCCGCTGACAGCCAATGAGCCATGGGTTATTAAGGGCGCAGCGGCGGCCGGCTTCCTGGCTTACTTCCTAACAACCAGCTATTCTACAAAATGAAATCAATTCCGAAACGAATCAACCAAACAAAATTAGTAACATAACAAATCTATCCGAAACAAAACAAAACAAATGTTTCAGTTCTTCTCATGTCTACTAATGGGGGCGCAGACAGCAATAAAAACCTGGCAGGTTCTAATCCTTCAATCCAATAACAAAAAAAAAAGTTTCCTCCGGTAATATTACAGTTCTCTTCCCCACTTCTGGTATTGAACTAATAGCGATCTGCTGGTCACCAAGGCAGAAAATGAACACGAATCTCCCAAAAGGGGAACTAGGTTCTAACCCTTCCGCTCTATAAGGTTTTGGTCAGAGACGCAATTAAACAGAAGAATACACAACCTGCCAGTAGAGGGCGGCCGGTATACAAATCCAGCATTGTCTTCATGTCCCCTAGGGGCATATTAATAGAGGACGTGACCTTCAACAAATATTCACTGCAAGCAAATCAATCATGCACTGGAAGATACACTTGCAGAGAATGTTTGGTGAATTTTGCATGTGGTTAAAGTAAAACTATAACGGTTTTGGTTAATTTTTACATTTTCTTTTTGTCTTTTTAATGTTTAGTAGTTCCTAAAAGAGAAGTATGTTTTTTTTTTTTTTGTAGACTCATACTTATTTTGGACCAATGCTGCATCTGTCCCCCCCCCCCCCCCCCCCCCCCGTCGGCTCTAACACTGAGAACCAAGTGATCAAACATCGCTGATGGCTCGGTTCTCACAGCTCCCTGAGCAGAGAGCTGGTGACTATCAGTCACCGCTGTCTACTCAGCCCCCACCACGCTCACTGGAGCACTGGGCTGTGGAGGGGGTGGGAGCAGCCGGCTCAGCGTCTTGCTGAGAGGCTGAGCCGGGTGCCGGTCCAGGCATGTGGGCGGATCCCAACTTCCTTGTCGCGATCTTGTCTGAGCCTGCACTGGTTCTGTGACCTCAACCGACAGCGGGCTTTAGCTCGCTGTCTGCTAAAAACGGGTGTAGCAACCCCGCCGCCCTCCTTCTCCATTCTTTGGCTCATTCACAGGAGAAGAAGACGCACACGGTCACCACCATGCCCATACCCCCTGGGTTGCAGAGGTTAAGCACACTTGTTTTCACTTACAGATCTTTACAGCGGGACCCCCTTCAGAGTTGGTTTCTGTCCCTATAGTGTAAGGACAAAAGTCTCTATGCCCCAAGTAACTCCAAGGTCCACACCAGCATCAACTCCAACATAGAGTTTATTTCTTTATGCACGAACATCCACAAATGAGAAGAAGAGAAAGGTGTTAGGAAGACAGATCAGTTCAGGCACTCTTGTTTCTTCGCCACTCAATCCCGAGTGGGTACAGCTCACCCGGATAGTCACCCAAAGGCACTAGCAGCCGGCGTGTAACTCGAACAGTCTATTAGATTCCCTAATGGATGCGTTCAGGAGATCCTCTGCCACAGAATCTATAGTGTCCCAAACCTCCTACTGGTCCCGTTGTTTAGATCCCTGTTTCCGGATGGATAACATCCCTCCAGAGAGTTACTGGGCCCCTTCCTTCACTGTGATCTCTCACCAGTCTTTCGGAACGGTCCTCCCCCAGCCTCCTCTTCCAGAAACGGGTCCCCTCCCAAGGCGGCACCCTGGGATTCCTCCTCCCGAAGTGGGCTCCAGCTAAAGGTGCTAAGCCCAGGGCTGAAGTTGCAGTCCCAGGACTAAAGGTGCCTGAAACTGAAGTGCACGTGGCCCCATGGCCTGGAGGGCCACGCGCCACGCACCAGGACTCCGACTCTGGAACCAAAAAGAACCGACCCCTCCCAGGCGGTGTCTGCCCCCTATGTATCCTCTCCAGGCATGCCCAGCAGATAAACCACACCCACTGTACGGCTGCCAAGAGAGGACACTAAATCACTGCCCCATTACCTGTAGTTCAACCCCGGGTATAGGTGACAGCACCACCCATTGAAAGATTCGAGCCAACTACCACTCGAATCACCCTTAAATTTGGTATAGCAATCCTTAAATTTGGTACCCCCGCTACACGGGTAATGGGAGTGCAGAACGAACTTCACTCCTGTGATCCACAGGGGAAGTAGAGCCAAATGCTTTGGCTGTACTTCTCTTTTAATTCCATATCTGCTTCTTTTAAAGAGGAAGTAAATCCTGATGGGTTTTACTTCCTCTTTTGTTCCCTGCAAACCTTGCAAAGTAAAAGCATATTGGGCTAGAATGCGTCACATTCTAGCCCATTATGTGGCACTTATCTGCAAACAAAGCCTGCGCTGTCTCTGCTGGTGGCCGCATCCATCGTCGACCCTCTTCCTTCCAGAGCCGCGGACTCCGGCTCTTTGACTGGCCGCAGCCGCGTGATGTCACTCCAGCGCATGCGCGCCGGAGCGGCCAGTCACGGCACTCACTTGGGCAGAAACGGCACGGAGGACATCATCGACGCACTACAAGGTAAATATCTCCTAACCGGCGCACGTTTAGGAGATATTTACAGTGCCTTTAGGTAAGCCTTATTCTAGGCTTTCCTATGGGTACAAGTTCTAAAAAGGGGTTTACAACCACGTTAACTCGATCACTAAAATCTCATATAATCTTTAACATGTTAATACAAATTCAAAAGGAATTCTCAATTACAGTGGAACCATGGATTATGAGCATAATCCGTTCCAGGAGAATGCTCGTAATCCAAAGCACTCGCATATCAAAGCGAGTTTCCCCATAGAAGTCAATGGAAACTAAAATAATTTGTTCCACATTGACTTCTATGGCATGCAATACCGTATGTGGCCAGAGGTGGGGGGGGGGCGCCGGAGAGCCTCGGAAATACTCGGAAAGGCTCATGGACACCTCGAGTGAACTCGGAAAACCTCGGAAAGGCTCGGGAACTGAGTATTTCTGAGTTTTTTTGACTATTTCCGAGTATATCTGAACGGCTCCGAATGGTTCCGATCGGCTCCGCTCGGCTCCGGCGCCCCCCACCTTAGGCCAAATGCGGTACTGCACACCGCTGTGGCTTGAATCCTGCTCGTTTTGCGAGACAACACTCGCAAACCGAGTCAGGATTTTTAAAAATACAGTGCTCGTATTGCAAAACGCTTGTTAACCGTGTTACTCGCAATCCGAGGTTTCACTATATTTTAAATCCTCAGGTGTTATAAAAATAACACCTGGTGATCCTGCCATGAAGGCCTAGTTCAGACACTTCCTGCCTCCCAGTAGCTGGCCTGCATTGTTACCCTGTCACATGGGCTTCCGACAGAATCTCAATTGAATGCAAGTGTGACAGGGTGACAACTCAAGAGAGAGGCAAGGGGTGGGCAGGAAGGGAAGCTGCCCTGGGCACTGTGGCATCAGGTTATGGGGGGGTGCCATGAGTAAAATGGGGGGAAGGGAATTTGTGTTGGGAAGGGGAATTTGGGGGGCAGCAGGGGATACGAATTGTAATGGGGGGGTTGGTTGCTACGAGTGGGGATTTACTGGGATTTATGTTGGGAGGAGGGATGGGGAGAAGAGGATTTGTCCTAGTAGGAATGAATGGGGGGTTTTCGTGCTAAGAGGAGGAATGGGGGAATTTGTGCTGGGGTAGGGGGGATTTGGAGGGGGGGATGTGAACTTGGAGGTAAAATTTGAGGGGTAGAGGATTTGTTATAGGAGAGGTGATTTTCTTTTGGGGGGGGTGCATTTGTGCTGGGGGATTTGAGGGACGGTCAAAGATTTGTGCTGGGAGGGGGGATTTTAGCAGGGGGATGGATTTGTACTGGGAGGAGGGGGAATTTATGCTTAGGGGTAAGGGTTTTTTTTTTAGGAGGGGGGGGGTTTTGCTGACACTTAATGCCCATACATCTTGGGGGGGCGCAATTTGGTATGTTCACCCTGGGCTCTAGATTGCCTTGTCCCGACACTGGTTGTCTCTATCAGGAAATCAGCCTATATAAACCTTTGTTTTGCAAATAAACATTACATATATGACAAAGGATTCACAGAGAGTTTTGGAATATCTAAAGAGATAGCACAGTGGTAAAGATCTTCTTTCAGGAACAATAAAGGAAATTAACAAAGAGTGGTGCAGGTAGAAGGCCTGCTCTTCTCAACTCAGAAAATAGAGCAGATGCTGCTCCTAATTAACAAAAGGAGCACAGAGCTCTGTTCTATACTGTGTCTGATATAGCACAGAACAGTACAGTTAAAGTTGCTGGCTCTGGATTCCTCAGCCCTCCCCATATCCTTAGCAGAGTGCGGGATGGGGACTCTGCTGGGCACACATGCATAGCTCCCAACTGTCCCTGATTTTGAGGGACTGTCCCTGATTTGGAGCAATGTCCCTCTGTCCCTCATTCCTCCTCATTTGTCCCTCATTTTGTTCTGATCTATATAGATGTAAAATGCACTTTTTATCTATCAAAAGGTGTTCTCCAGTGCTAAATTGCTGCATTTGTAAATTCCAAGAGCCAATATAAAGAAATAGTAGTGGTAAAAAAGCACTTGTGGGTTTAACAATCTTGTTTTTTGTGTACGATTCTCCTTTAAGTGGGCGTTGGAGGGTGTGTGTCCTATGCCTACATACTTTTGCTGATAGGTGTCCCTCGTTCCCATCTCAAAAAGTTGGGAGGTATGCACATGGATCTAAGAAGGAACTCTGCTGGGCACACATGGATGTAAGATGGGACTCTGCTGGGCACACATGGATGTAAGATGGTACTCTGCTGGGCACACATGGATGTAAGATGGTACTCTGCTGGGCACACATGGATGTAAGATGGTACTCTGCTGGGCACACATGGATGTAAGATGGGACTCTGCTGGGCACACATGGATGTAAGATGGGACTCTGCTGGGCACACATGGATGTAAGATGGTACTCTGCTGGGCACACATGGATGTAAGATGGGACTCTGCTGGGCACACATGGATGTAAGATGGTACTCTGCTGGGCACACATGGTTGTAAGATGGTACTCTGCTGGGCACACATGGATGTAAGATGGGACTCTGCTGGGCACACATGGATGTAAGGGGGGACTCTGCTGGGCACACATGGATGTAAGGGGGGACTCTGCTGGGCACACATGGATGTAAGGGGGGACTCTGCTGGGCACACATGGATGTAAGAGGGGAGTCTGCAGGGCACACATGGATGTAAGAAGGGACTCTGCTGCTCACACATGGATGATGGATGTAAGAAGGAACTCTGCTGGGCACACATGGATGTAAGAGGGGACTCTGCTGGGCACACATGGATGTAAGAGGGGACTCTGCTGGGCACATATGGATGTAAGAAGGAGCTCTGCTGGGCACACATGGGTGTAAGAGGGGACTCTGCTGGGAACACATGGATGTAAGAGGGGACTCTGCTGGGAACACATGGATGTAAGAGGGGACTCTGCTGGGCACACATGGATGTAAGGGGGGATACTGCTGGGCACACGTGGATGTTAGAAAGAACTCTGCTGGGCACACATGGATGTTAGAAGGAACTCTGCTGGGCACACATGGATGTAAGAAGGAACTCTGCTGGGCACACATGGATGTAAGAAGGAACTCTGCTGGGCACACATGGATGTAAGAGAGGACACGGCTGGGCACACATGGATGTAAGGGGGGACTCTGCTGGGCACACATGGATGTAAGGGGGGACTCTGCTGGGCACACATGGATGTAAGGGGGGACTCTGCTGGGCACACATGGATGTAAGAGGGGAGTCTGCAGGGCACACATGGATGTAAGAAGGGACTCTGCTGCTCACACATGGATGATGGATGTAAGACGGAACTCTGCTGGGCACACATGGATGTAAGAGGGGACTCTGCTGGGCACACATGGATGTAAGAGGGGACTCTGCTGGGCACATATGGATGTAAGAAGGAGCTCTGCTGGGCACACATGGGTGTAAGAGGGGACTCTGCTGGGAACACATGGATGTAAGAGGGGACTCTGCTGGGCACACATGGATGTAAGGGGGGATACTGCTGGGCACACACGGATGTTAGAAGGAACTCTGCTGGGCACACATGGATGTTAGAAGGAACTCTGCTGGGCACACATGGATGTAAGAAGGAACTCTGCTGGGCACACATGGATGTAAGAGAGGACACGGCTGGGCACACATGGATGTAAGGGGGGACTCTGCTGGGCACACATGGATGTAAGAGGGGAGTCTGCAGGGCACACATGGATGTAAGAAGGGACTCTGCTGCTCACACATGGATGATGGATGTAAGAAGGAACTCTGCTGGGCACACATGGATGTAAGAGGGGACTCTGCTGGGCACACATGGATGTAAGAGGGGACTCTGCTGGGCACATATGGATGTAAGAAGGAGCTCTGCTGGGCACACATGGGTGTAAGAGGGGACTCTGCTGGGAACACATGGATGTAAGAGGGGACTCTGCTGGGCACACATGGATGTAAGAGAGGACACGGCTGGGCACACATGGATGTAAGGGGGGACTCTGCTGGGCACACATGGATGTAAGGGAGGACTATGCTGGGCATTCCTGGATTTAAGGATTGACTCTGCTGGGCACACATGGATATACAGATGGACTCTGATAGACATTCCCTGACATAAGGAGGGGCTTTGCTGGGCATACATGGATATAAGAGGGGACTCTAATGGGCATTCACTGATGTAAGGGGTGGACTTTACTGGGCACACATGGATGTAAGCGGGAACTGTGCTGGACACACATGGATATAAGTGGGGGCTCTGATGGGCATTCTCTGATGTAACTTGCCCAGAGAGAGCAGGGGGAACTCAGGGAACATCCATTCCCCGGAAGTGCCGTGTATTATGTCACTTCTGGGGCCATAGTTGTCATTCCTCGGCTATTGTAGCCAATGATGCAGGTAATCTAGCACAATCACAATCTAGCATTGGAGGACAGGGGAAAGATTGGGGGGGGGGGGGACAAAAATGATATAAGCTAAATACAAATAATAAAAATAATGTTTTTAAAGCACCCCTGTCACCCCTGTCACCCCCACACATACCCCATATAAAGAGCGCAGCATAGAGTGAGCACATGTACGTAAACATCAGTTGTGCCACAAACGTGAAGTACTGTTGTGAACGTCGGAGTTAGAGCAAAAATCCTAGGGCATTAATTCACTGTTAACTCTAAAATGATAACCTGGAAAGGCTTTTAAAGTATGGAGTACTTTGGGTACCATTGTTTTTTGTGATTACACGGACGTGCGCAATTTTAAGTATCCATTGACTCAACGCAACCCCGTCTGTTATATTTTACCAAACAATTGGGTATATTATTGTGTTTGTTTGCACTAAAATCAATTTTATCCTAAAAATATGCGTTTTAATAAATAACTGCACAAATATCATGCAACATAAAACTTTGCAGCTACTACCATTTTATTCTCCAGGCCTTTGCTTTGGGAAAATATATACTTTTTAGGGAGTTAGCAAAGGAAAAAAAATGCAGATTTTAACATGTGTTCAAAAAAATAAAAAAATTGCCTCATTAGGCAAATGATTAAATAATAAATGACAGACTCTTTACCTAAAGTACAAGAATATACAGTCAAAAAATTCAGAAAAAAGGAAGGAGAGGTGAAAAAGATAAAATTCTGTAGAAATCGATAATAACATGCATGCAGTAAAGTCAGCTGATCTGTGCAATTAAAATATTATCGTGGAGCGTACAAATGGCCGAATAACGTGCGGTAACATTTGCGCTAAGTTTTCGTGAATTGATTAGAAAGCTTGCCCAGTGCAGAGCATGAAATGAAGTTGTGCATGGTTTGGTGTTCGGTTTCCTACACATGACTAATTCTTCGTACACTTTGGTTGTTGCACATACAGACCCATCACGCAATCAGGGCAGGAAGCCTCGCAAAAAGTAAAGGAAACGAACCACCCACACGTGTTTTCATCACCACCATCAACACTTCTCTGTCATTTCAGATGTATGTGTTCTGGTCACCACTATAACACCATCTGACCTAATTAAGGAAGCAGTAAGCTGAAAACCAAAAAGCCTACATGAGAAAAGGTATTGGAACGGCTCAGCTTTATTGAATGGACTGCAGTGTTTTTTGGACATATTTTCTATTACTGGTCATTACCAAAAAATGTTTTAGACATGTAAGTAAAGCAATGAGAGCTCTAAGCTTCTTATCATGTTTTTCAGGCTAAACCTAACTGCCCTGGTGCAGCACAACGGTTTACAGAGAGCAATAGCTCAAGCCCAAATTACACACACAGCTCAAAGGATCAAAGGAGTTACTTGTTGCCCTGTAAGGTTCTACAGTATACCAATTTCCAGGCCGGGCCTTTACTGGCACTTTTTGTTAAGACTAGACTTGTGCACAACAGAAAAATTTGTTTAGTTTCGGTTTGTTTCTTTTCGGTCCTGTTAATTCGGAATCGTTCATAATTTTGCTAGACGGGATTTTTCGTGTTCGGACTAATTCGTATTTTCGCAAGCGACATTTTTCGTTGAATCGGAATGATTCGTATTAATGTAAGCCTTGTTTTTAGTTGATTTATAATTCGTACTTTCGGTAGAGTACATTGTTTTTCGTTGATTCTGGACACAACTCCTACTTTCGTAACTTTTTTTGGGTTTGTTGATTCGTAATTTTCCGTGTCTCTCTCACAACGACGCTGCCTATTATGCCTAATGTGCTTCGAATGGATTTGTACTTTTCTAAATACATAGCGGTTATTTGTAACGATTCGAAATCTCGTATTTTACTTTCGTTTTTTACATGCGGCTATAGCCTCCGCCCCTGTACATTATTTTGAGAGGGTTCAGCACGGTGAGGGAGAAGCAGAGATCAGAGCAGAGTGTTATTGTGCTTCGAATGGATTCGTACATTCGTAACTGTTTTCATAACGAATGATGCCGAAGACATTCGGGCATTCGCTATTTGCGATATAATTTATTTCGGATTCGGTTTTATTCGTAATTGCTTTGTTCGGAAATTCGAATGCCTGAAAGTTGCTAAATTCGGACGAATTTCGATTCGTTACGAAACAAATTGCACAAGCCTAGTTAAGACCCCTCTCACACTGGGGCCGCCCGCGTGTTAGCGCTAAAGCGCCGCTCGTTTTAGCTGTGCTTTAGCACTGTTTAAGCAGCACTTTTTGGCCCGCTAGTGGGATGCTTTTAACCCCTCGCTAGCGGCTGAAGAAGGGGTTAAAAATGCCTGTGTTGCGGCGCTTTGGAAGCGCTTTTCAGGTGCTTCGAAAGCGCTGCCCATTCATTGCAATGGGCAGGGGTGTTTTGGGAGCGGTGTATACAGCACTCGCAAACCGCCCCAAAGATACTGCTTGTAGGACTTTTTCTAGGGTCCCGCAAGTGCACCGCCCCAGTGTGAAAGCTTTTGGGCTTTTACATTCAGGCAGCATAGGAGGCAGTTTTTAGACGCTTAGCAAGGGCTATTTCTAGCGCTAAAACACCTGAAAAATTCCTCAGTGTAAAAGTGGTCTTACATGTAACAATCAGTATTTTTTGCTAGAAATATACAGTACTTAGAACCCCCAAACATTTTATACATACTTTTTTATAGCAGAGACCCTAGAGAATAAATTGGTGGGTTTTGCAATTTTTTTATGTCACACAGTGTTTGCCCAGCAGTTTTTCAAATGCAATTTTCTTGAGAAAAATCACACTTTTAACATTTTTAACCATGTCAGCCGTCATTATACTGCGTCAGATTGGCACAGCTGTGCAAATCGCTGTAGCTGCACGTCGGCCGCTTTAAGAACAATAGCAGGCGTGCTCGTGGCGTGTCGCCGATGCATGTGGCCGGTGGCCGCGATGTCCGCCGGCCACCCGTGATCGCTCCACACAGAGCCAGAATGGGGATCTGTCAATGTGAACAAACAGATCGCCGTTCTGTCAGGGGAGGAGAGAGAGATCGTCTGTTCCTAATGATCAGGAACAGCATCTCTCTCTACTCCCAGTCACTCCCATCCCCCCACAGTTAGAAACACTCCCTAGGGAACACTTAACCCCTTGATCGCCCCCTAGCGTTAACCCCTTCCCTGTCAGTGACATTTAGACAGTAATCAGTGTCTATATTTAGCTCTGATCGCTGTATAAATGTCACTGGTCCCAAAAAAGTGTCAAAAGTGTCCAATCTGTCCTCCGCAATTTCGCAGTCCCGCTAAAAATCGATAATCACCGCCAATACTAGTAAAAAAAAAAAAAGAATAAGAAAAATGCCATAAATCTATCCCCTATTTTGTAGATGCTATAACCTTTGCGCAAACCAATCAATATACACTTATCGTGATTTTATTTACCAAAAATATGTAGCAGAATACAAATTGGCCTAAACTGATGAAGACATTTTTCGCTCTGAAGGTCCAGCTTACAGTGCCGGAACCTTCAGAGCCTGTGCCGGAAACGGCAGCCCCCGCGTGCACATGCGGGAGTGACTTTATCGCGCCCCCGACCACACATGTAGCCTGGAGGCCCGGAAGAAAGACCAGGGGAAGATGTCAGCCCTCTCAGCGGTGACATTGTGCGGCTGGAGGGCTTTGTTATAAGGTAAGTTTCTCATAATGTGACATTGCCTTGCAGGAAATTTTTGTTTTGAACCACCTGCGGTTTACTACCGCTTTAATGCAATAAAACACAATACATATCCCAATTCTTTTGTTGTAAGAAATAAAAGATGACGTTATGCCGAGTAAATAGATATCAAACATGTCACGTTTTTAAATTGTGCACTTATGGGGAGATCTGGGGTCTATAAGACCCCAAATCCCTCCTCTGCATTCAAAACATCTGGGCATCCCCATACAGGCAATCCTAGCTGTCAATTGGGATGCAGCGGCTGCACAGGCACTGCTCCCTATGTGATATCTGTGCGGGTGCCTGCAGGGGAGTCACATTGGGAGCAGCGGCTGTGCCCATGCTGCCGCTGCATCCCAAATGACAGTAATGGGACAGTCGGCATTGGAAAGCACCGCACATCTGTGCATCCCCATGCAGGTAAACTCAGCCCTCCATGGGGGGGTACGCTTATATACATTCCCATGCAAAGAGGCATTAGACTCAGTTAAAGTGTGGCTAAAGCCTAAACACTGGTAGGCACTGATCAGGAGGCACTGATGAGGCTCATAGGCGTGCGCACAGGGTGTGCCAGGTGTGCTCAGGCACATCCTAATCACCCTGTGCAGAACAGATTCCCCCTACTTCTTCCCCCCACAGCACTACCGTCTTCCCTCCTCTCCCACCGGTTGTTGCTGTGGATGTTTTAGGGTGAGCGGGGGAAGGGGCCAGTAAATATGACATTTACCAGCCACCTCCCTTTCTGATACGCACATCGTGAGTGATCGGTAGAGTGTGTTTGAGCTTTGAGGTGCACACCTATGATGAGGCTGCACTGATAGGTGACACTGATGGGCACTGGTAGGTGACACTGATAGGCAGCACTTATAGGTGGCAGTAATGATGAGGCACTGGTGGGCACTTATTGGTAGCACTGATAGGCACTGATAGGTGACAGTAATGATGAGGCACTTATTGGTAGCATTGATGGGCACTGATAGGGGACACTGATAGGCAGCACTGATAGGTGGCAGTGATGATGAGGCACTGATGGGCACTTATTGGTAGCACTGGTGGGCACTGATAGGTGTCACTGGTGGGCACTGGTAGGTGTCACTGGTGGGCACTGATTAACAGAAATGGTGGGCACTAGTAGGTGACACTATTGGGCACTGATGAGGTGGCACTGAAGGGCACTGATAGATGACACTGATAGGCAGCACTGATAATGAGGCACTGATGGGCACTGGGAGGTGGCACTGGTGGGCACTGATGAGGCGGCACTGAAGGGCACTGATAGGTGACACTGATAGGCAGCACTGATAATGAGGCACTGGTGGGCACTGATGAAGCGGCAGTGGCTCTCTGTGATCCAGACCAATGTCCCATTTACACAAGCCGGTAATCTGCTTTTTTTGTCTCCTCATGCTGTTAGCATGAGGAAAAAAATCTGATTGCCGGCTTCTGTTTACATCACGTGGTCAGCTGTCAATGGCCGACAGCTGATCACGTGGTAAGGGGCCGGGATTGGCCCCTTACTCCAACCTGTGATCAGCCAAGTCTCATGGACTCGCTGATCACAAAACGCGCCGCGCGCGGCCCGCAGGGGGCGCGTAGGCAGCTCATGCACGGGAGGACACACATGAAAGCCCTCCCAGCAATTTAGGCCCACTCTGTAGCCGTATTTCGGCTATAGCGCAGGCGCGGGAGGTTAACAGAAGTCAATGCAAGTCCTGTTGAAGTTGCACCAAAGTAGTGCAGGAACCTTTTTTTTAAGTCGGAGCAACTTGAGTCGCACCGATTAGGACTGTTCCATTGCCGGTAATGGGGCGCGACTTGTCATGCGAGTTGTGGCAGTGAGAACCGGGGCTAAAGCGGTATTAAACCCAAAGCCAATAATGTATTGTATTGCAACTTACTATATATATTAGATGTGGTGGCTGCATTAGCTTTCTTTTGTTTTTTTATTTTTTCCTCTCTCTGTTTTCACCTGGTGATCTGGCCAGTAACACACCTCCTGTATTGGTGAGACACAACTCTGGATTAATGAGAACAGGAGGCCAGTAGTGTATTTAGGTTTTGTGCTGCCCTAGGTCTGACTAAACTTGTGCACCCCCTAATTTAAATATGACCCACCCCTTCCTGTCAAGGCCACACCCCTTTTCTGTTTAAGACCCACCCTGAAATTTTCGAGTGGGGACACTAGTTCTTAGGGCCTGGGGGGGGGGGGTAATGGATTTCCTTAATTTGCATAGATTTCCTCTTACTTCCTGTTTGGCTATGGGGCAGGAAGTGAAGGGAAATCTCTGCAATGGGACAGGGATGGTAAAAAATAAACTGACAGGGGCCATAACCCTCCCTTACTCTATCCAAAATGAAAAAAAAAGTGTTACCTATAGTTCTACTTTAAACACAAATTTCTGATAACTTTATGGAGAGGACTAAGAAGATATAACAATGCCAATGGTGCAGAAGAAAACATATAGCACAGTAATGAAGGTTTGTGGTCCAGGATGATAGGACAGTCAAAATTAGAAGCAGCTTGCGTTAGACTAACATTGTAGCACAAGCCGGTGGGGACTCTTTCTGTGCTGCCCCCCTGCAAAGTGCTGCCCTAGGCCTGGGCCTTGTTGGCCTAGGCCAGGATACAGCGTTGCAGGAGGCACAGCAAACAGTCTGGAGGGGAGTGTTAAATATATTTGTAGATTTAGATACACTAACAAATTGAAGCCAAACTCCAGCTCACATTTTATAATCAGTTACAGCTAGGGATGAGCTCGGTGTTCGAGTCGAACATACGTTCGACTCGAACATCGGCTGTTCGACCGTTCGGCGAACATCGAACGATTTGGGCCGTTTGCGCCAAATTCGAGTGACGCGAATGGCCCACAATACACTGCGCCATCGCAGTGCAATCCCGGCGCTGTGATTGGCCAAGCATGCACTGTGACCCCGCATGCTTGGCCAATCACAGCGCCGGCAGCTAGGAGAGCCATAATTGGCCACAGGCAGGTTGCCTGTGGCCAATTATAGCTCAGGGGGTTTAGCACACGCCCCACACTATAAAAGGCCGCCAGCGCAGCGGCCTTGTGTAGTGTGTTCGGGCGCAGGGAAAGAGAAGGATAGGCAGGGACAGTGTTGATATTCTTTGTGCTATTCTTGTGTGCAGGGAGAGAGAAGGATAGGCAGGGAGAGTGTCAGTGTCATATTCTTTGCTAAACCTTGTGTGCAGGTAGAGAGAAGGATAGGCAGGGGACAGTGTCAGTGTCATATTCTTTGCTAAACCTTGTGTGCAGGGAGAGAGAAGGATAGGCAGGGGACAGTGTCAGTGTCATATTCTTTACTAAACCTTGTGTGAAGGGAGAGAGAAGGATAGGCAGGGAGAGTGTCAGTGTCATTGTTGCTAAGCCTCCTGCACATTATACACCTGAAGTTAACTCGTATTGCTGTGTTTTCCTGGTGTGTTACACCAACAGGCATTTGCAGCACTTACAGCGGGCGGAGTGTGCCTCCTGCACATTATACACCTGAAGTTAGCCTGTATTGCTGTGTTTTCCTGGTGTGTTACACCAACAGGCATTTGCAACACTTACAGCGGGCGGAGTGTGCCTCCTGATCATATTACACCTGAAGTTAGCCCATATTGCTGTGTTTTCCTGGTGTGTTACACCAACAGGCATTTGCAGCACTTACAGCGGGCGGAGTGTGCCTCTTGCATATTATACACCTGAAGTTAGCCTGTATTGCTGTGTTTTCCTGGTGTGTTACACCAACAGGCATTTGCAGCACTTACAGCGGGCGGAGTGTGCCTCCTGCACATTATACACCTGAAGTTAGCCCGTATTGCTGTGTTTTCCTGGTGTGTTACACCAACAGGCATTTGCAGCACTTACACCGGATGGAGTGTGCCTCCTGCACATTATACACCTGAAGTTAGCCCGTATTGCTGTGTTTTCCTGGTGTGTTACACCAACAGGCATTTGCAGCACTTACAGCGGGCGGAGTGTGCCTCCTGCACATTATACACCTGAAGTTAGCCTGTATTGCTGTGTTTTCCTGGTGTGTTACACCAACAGGCATTTGCAGCACTTACAGCGGGCGGAGTGTGCCTCCTGCACATTATATACCTGAAGTTAGCCTGTATTGCTGTGTTTTCCTGGTGTGTTACACCAACAGGCATTTGCAGCACTTACAGCGGGCGGAGTGTGCCTCCTGCACATTATACACCTGAAGTTAGCCCGTATTGCTGTGTTTTCCTGGTGTGTTACACCAACAGGCATTTGCAGCACTTACAGCGGGCGGAGTGTGCCTCCTGCACATTATACACCTGAAGTTAGCCTGTATTGCTGTGTTTTCCTGGTGTGTTACACCAACAGGCATTTGCAGCACTTACAGCGGGCGGAGTGTGCCTCCTGATCATATTACACCTGAAGTTAGCCCGTATTGCTGTGTTTTCCTGGTGTGTTACATCAACAGGCATTTGCAGCACTTACAGCGGGCGGAGTGTGCCTCTTGCACATTATACACCTGAAGTTAGCCTGTATTGCTGTGTTTTCCTGGTGTGTTACACCAACAGGCATTTGCAGCACTTACAGCGGGCGGAGTGTGCCTCCTGCACATTATACACCTGAAGTTAGCCCGTATTGCTGTGTTTTCCTGGTGTGTTACACCAACAGGCATTTGCAGCACTTACAGCGGGCGGAGTGTGCCTCCTGCACATTATACACCTGAAGTTAGCCCGTATTGCTGTGTTTTCCTGGTGTGTTACACCAACAGGCATTTGCAGCACTTACAGCGGGCGGAGTGTGCCTCCTGCACATTATACACCTGAAGTTAGCCTGTATTGCTGTGTTTTCCTGGTGTGTTACACCAACAGGCATTTGCAGCACTTACAGCGGGCGGAGTGTGCCTCCTGCACATTATACACCTGAAGTTAGCCCGTATTGCTGTGTTTTCCTGGTGTGTTACACCAACAGGCATTTGCAGCACTTACAGCGGGCGGAGTGTGCCTCCTGCACATTATACACCTGAAGTTAGCCCGTATTGCTGTGTTTTCCTGGTGTGTTACACCAACAGGCATTTGCAGCACTTACAGCGGGCGGAGTGTGCCTCCTGCACATTATACACCTGAAGTTAGCCTGTATTGCTGTGTTTTCCTGGTGTGTTACACCAACAGGCATTTGCAGCACTTACAGCGGGCGGAGTGTGCCTCCTGATCATATTACACCTGAAGTTAGCCTGTATTGCTGTGTTTTCCTGGTGTGTTACACCAACAGGCATTTGCAGCACTTACAGCAGGCGTAGTGTGATTCCTGCAAAATATACTCCTGAAGCTAGGCCTTATTGCTGGTTTTCCCATCTCCCTGCAGGCCATTAGAATGTCTGGAAGGCAAACAAAGAGAGGCAGACAGTCAGGAGCCAATAAAAGAGGGCAAGCAGGCTCTGTGTCTAGAGACAACAGTGCTGGTCGTGGACGCGGTGCATCGCCATCAGCACGTGGCCATGGGACACGCTTGTCCTTCTTTTCGGCAGCTGGACGTGTTGAGCCGCATCATGCCGAAGACTTGGTAGAGTGGATGACCAAGCCCTCCTCATCCTCCTCATCCTCTCTCACCCAGGCTCAGGGTACTGGCAAAGCAGCTGCCAAAGCGTCCTCTTCAATGTCATCATCAGTCACTCCTTCCCTAGCCACTTAAGCCCCGGACCATTTGGTAGCTAAAGGACCAGAGGTGAATTCAGAATTTTGCACTGCTCTGCTTTACTGTAAATTGTGCGGACATGCAATGTTGTACCCAAACGAAATTTGCGTCCTTTTCTTCCCACAAATAGAGCTTTTTTTTATGGTATTTGATTGCCTCTGCGATTTTTCTTTTTTGCGATATAAACGGAAAAAGACCGAAAATTTTGAAAAAAAATGATATTTTCTACTTTTTGTTATAAGAAAAATCGAATAAACTCAATTTTAGTCATACATTTAGGCCAAAATGTATTCAGCCACATGTCTTTAGTAAAAAAATGTCAATAAGCGTATATTTATTGGTTTGCGCAAAAGTTATAGAGTTTACAAACTAGGGTACATTTTCTGGAATTTACACAGCTTTAAATTTATGACTGCCTATCTCATTTCTTGAGGTGCTAAAATGGCAGGGCAGTACAAAACCCCCCCAAATGACCCCATTTTAGAAAGTAGACACCCCAAGGAAATTGCTGAGAGGCATGTTGAGCCCATTGAATATTTTTTTTTTTGTCCCAAGTGATTGAATAATGACAAAAAAAAAAAAAATTACAAAAAGTTGTCACTAAATGATATATTGCTCACACATGCCATGGTTATATGTGGAATTGCACCCCAAAATACATTCTTCTGCTTCTCCTGAGTACGGGGATACCACATGTGTGGGACTTTTTAGGAGCCTAGCCACGTACGGGACCCCGGAAACCAAGCACCGCCTTCAGGATTTCTAAGGGCACAAATTTTTGATTTCACTCCTCACTACCTATCACAGTTTTGAAGGCCATAAAATGCCAAAATAGCACAAACCCCCCCAAATGACCCCATTTTGGAAAGTAGACACCCCAAGCTGTTTGCTGAGAGGCATGGTGAGTATTTTACAGCTCTCATTTGTTTTTGAAAATGAAGAAAGAACATTTTTTTTTTTTCTTCTTTTTTTTCAATTTTCAAAACTTTGTGACAAAAAGCGAGATCTGCAAAATACTCACAATACCTCTCAGCAAATAGCTTGGGGTGTCTACTTTCCAAAATGGGGTCATTTGGGGGGGTTTGTGCCATCTGGGCATTCCATGGCCTCCGAAACTGTGATAGGCAGTGAGAAGTGAAATCAAAAATTGACACCCTTAGAAAGCCTGAAGGCGGTGCTTGGATTTTGGGGTCCCGTACGCGGCTAGGCTCCCAAAAAGTCTCACACATGTGGTATCCCCGTACTCAGGAGAAGCAACAGAATGTATTTTGGGGTGTAATTCCACATATGCCCATGGCATGTTTGAGCAATATATCATTTAGTGACAACTTTGTGCAAAAAAAAATAAAAACATTTTTTTTTATTTTTTCTGCAACTTGTGTCAACATATAAAATATTCCATGGACTCGACATGCCTCTCAGTATATAGCTTGGGGTGTCTACCTTCCAAAATGGGGTCATTTGGGGGGGTTTTGAACTGTTCTGGCATTTTATACACAACATTAGGAAGCTTACATCCACTCTTCTAACCACTTGAAGACAAAGCCCTTTTTGACACTTTTTGTTTACATGAAAACATATTTTTTTTTGCAAGAAAATTATGTTGAACAACCAAACATTATATATATTTTTAAAGCAAAGGCCCTACAGAATAAAATGGTGGGTGTTGCATTTTTTTTCTACACAGTATTTGCGCAGCGATTTTTCAAACGCATTTTTTGGGGAAAAAATAAACCTTTTTTTTATTTTAATGCACTAAAACACACTATATTGCCCAAATGTTTGATGAAATAAAAAAGATTATCTTAGGCCGAGTACATAGATACCAAACACGACATGCTTTAAAATTTCGCACAAACGCGCATTGGCGACAAACTACATACATTTTTAAAAGCCTTTAAAAGCATTTACAGGTTACCCCGTTAGATTTACAGAGGAGGTCTACTGCTAAAATTACTGCCCTCGATCTGACCTTCGCGGTGATACCTCACATGCATGGTGCAATTGCTGTTTACATATGACGCCAGACCGACGCTTGCGTTCGCCATTGGGCAAGAGCAGGGCAGGACAGGGGTGCTTTTATTTTTATTTTTTTTATTATTAATTTTGCTTTTTTATTTTATTTTTAAACTGTTGCTTCCATATTATTATTTTTTTATCACTTTTATTGTTATCTCAGGGAATGTAAATATCCCCTATGATAGCAATAGGTAATGACAGGTACTCTTTTTTGAAAAAACTGGGGTCTATTGGACCCTAGATCTTTCCTCTGCCCTTAAAGCATCTGACCACACCAAGATCGGTATGATAAAATGCTTTCCCAATTTCCCAATGGCGCTTTTTATATCCGGGGGGGGTCATTCCCTCCCACTGCTTGTAAAAGCAGTCCAGAGGCTAATTAGCCACTAGGATTGCTTTTACATGAAAGCCGGCCGCTGGCTGAAAAGAATGATACCAAGATGATACCTAAACCCGCAGGCATCATTCTGGTATAAACATTCAAAGTCCAGCAACATACCAGTACGTTGCTGGTCCTTGTTGGACATGTATTGTAATCTTTTTTTTCATGCAGCCTGTTGGCTGAACGAAAAAAAAAGATTGATCGGTGGGTATGCCCACCATTAGAATACCGCCCTTCATCCACCCACTTCTAATGATGGGCATACATGCACTATTTATATATGCCGAAGCATGGGGGCATCTTCTCGCAAAAGTTATGCCGCGTACACATGGTCAGACTTTTCCACGGGCAAGCCTCCGTCGGAATTTCGACCGTATGTACGCGGCATTAGGAGCAAAATCGCTCCTCCGCTCCTGCTGCCCCAATGCTTCGGCATATTTGCTTTTTTTTTTTAACTGTGGTGGTGAAATCACCTCCTACAGCACTGGAGTCGCAGGGATCAGGCCTGTCTCTGCGAACGCTGCAGTTATGTGTGTTGTGTTTTGCAAGTGACAGTGATCGATCGATACTGCACTTGGGTGGCCTGGGCTGGACGGAGGGGCAAAACGCAGGCGCTAGCAGGTATCTGGGCTGATCCCGCTAACACTGCGTTTTTGAGAACCCTAAACTGCTGGGGACGCTAGTATAGATCTGATCAGATCAGATATTGAGCTGATCAGATACTATACCACTAAGGGGGGTGTATGCTTCACGCGTGGGTGTTAGCGCTACTGGCACTAACCTGACGCTGCCTGGGGTGTGACGCAGACCCTCTCTGACGCTAAAACCTAATTGATATCACCCGCCGGGCGATCAGGGGGTTAAACCTTTATTGGGTTATATACGGCGGGTGCCCTGACACTATAAAAAGCAAACTAACTAACCAGTGTCACCCGTAACACTTATATGATGATCACTGGTGAAAGGGTTAACTAGGGGCAATTAGGGGGTTAAAACCTTTATTAGGTAATATATGGGGGTACCTGATGCTATATAAAAACCTGACGGCGAACCTAAAAAAAAATTACTGGCTACCTATCGGCATCACCGACACTAAGACATCGATCAGAAAAATTATCGCTTAGTGACCGTGGTGATAGGGGGTGAAAGGGTTACCTGGGGGGCGATCAAGGGGGTTAAACCTTTATTAGGTAATATATTGGGGTACCTGACGCTATAAAAACCTGCGGCGAACCTAAAAAAAATTACTGGCTACCGATCAGCATCACCGACGCTAAGACATCGATCAGAAAAATGATCGCATAGCGACGGTGGTGCTAGGGGGTGAAAAGGTTACCTGGGGGGTGATCAAGGGGGTTAAACCTTTATTAGGTAATATATGGGGGTACCCGACGCTATAAAAACCTGCGGCGAACCTAAAAAAAATTACTGGCTACCGATCAGCATCGCCGACGCTAAGACATCGATCAGAAAAATTATCGCTTAGTGACAGTGGTGTTAGGGGGTGAAAGGGTTACCTGGGGGGTGATCAAGGGGGTTAAACCTTTATTAGGTAATATATGGGGGTACCCGACGCTATAAAAACCTGCGGCGAACCTAAAAAAAATTACTGGCTACCGATCAGCATCACCGACGCTAAGACATCAATCAGAAAAATTATTGCTTAGTGACGGCGATGCTAGGGGGTGAAAGGGTTACCTGGGGGGTGATCAAGGGGGTTAAACCTTTATTAGATAATTTATGGGGGTACCCGACGCTATAAAAACGTGCGGCGAACCTAAAAAAAATTACTGGCTACCGATCAGCATCGCCGACGCTAAAACATCGATCAGAAAAATTATCGCTGAGTGACCGTGGTGATAGGGGGTGAAAGGGTTACCTGGGGGGCGATCAAGGGGGTTAAACCTTTATTAGTTAATATATGGGGGTACCCGACGCTATAAAAACCTGCGGCGAACCTAAAAAAAATTACTGGCTACCGATCAGCATCACCGACACTAAGACATCGATCAGAAAAATGATCGCTTAGCGACGGCGGTACTAGGGGGTGAAAGGGTTACCTGGGGGGTGATCAGGGGGTTAAACCTTTATTAGGGGGGGGGTCAGGGGGCTACACTGGACCTAAAACTAAATGTACTGACACTTTTACAGTCACAAATGTCACTGATTGCAGTGATCACTAAATAAATGGTCACTGCAATCAGTGACACTGTGACTGGGGGCTGGGGGGTGATCTGGGGGGTGATCTGGGGGTGTCTGGGGGGGCCTGGGGGGCGATTTATGTACCTATGTGTCCTGGTGTCAGTGTAGTGTTGTGTGCACTAACCTGCATCTTCTCCTGTACGGCGCTCGGTATATGTGAGCGCCGCAGGAGAGATGACATCACTTCCTCCAGCCTGTGTAAACAAGCACACAGGCAGGGGAAGCTCTCATTCGCCGGGAGCGATCGAGAGGGGGTGGCCGGAATCGAACGGCCGTCCCCTCATGCCGGATCGCTCCCGAAGGTAAAACGACCGCTCACTGTAAAGAAGAGGGGTCCGATCGGACCCCCCAACTATACAAAGGCAATCACGTACATATACGTGATTCTGCCTGTCGGTGCCATTCTGCCGACGTATATTTACAGTGGGCGGTCGTTAAGTGGCTAGACCAACCATGTCCTCCTGAGGAGTCCCCCGAACTGTTTGAGCACAGTGTTGGGTACATGCTCCAGGAGGATGCCCAACGTTTCGAAGGGTCTGATGATGATACCCAGCTAGAGGAAGGCAATAGCGTGAGAGCAGAGAGAGGGGATGCTCAAGAAGGACACCAATCTGGCAGTCATGTTCCAGCAGCTGCAGCATACTGCCAGATTGGCTCCAGTGATGAGGAGGGAGGGGATGATGAGGTCACTGACTCCACGTGGGTGCCTAATAGGAGAGAGGAGGAGGAGGAGGAGGATGAGGAGGAGGCACATCTCCAACGATGCAGGATGCCCTCGGGGGGCCAGCGTAAGGGCAGCACACCGACTGAATCACACCGCAGAGCTCCGCCTGTGCAGGGCGCTGCCTCTGCCCGTTATTCAAAAAGTTCTATGGTGTGGGCCTTTTTTGAGTCGAGTGCATCAGATCGCACAGCTGCTGTTTGCAACATATGTCTCAAGCGTATATCGTGTGGCCAAAACATCACCCGCTTGGGCACCACATGCTTGACCAGACATATGTTGACCTGCCATGCAGCTCGTTGGCAAGCCTACCTTAAAGACCCACACCAAAGAACAAAGCAGACCTCTCCTTGCACCGCATCAGCTGGGATCTCCAACCCCACTATACCTTCACTCCTCTCTGAAACCTGCTCTGAGAGGAATGAAGGTGTAGAATTAGGTGTGTCACAGCCAAGTACTTGCGGGCACTCTGCTAGCAGTACACCGACGTCCGATTCTAGCAGGCAAATTTCCCTGCCCCAGCTGCTGGACCGTCGAAAGAAGTTCACTCCCAGCCATCCACATGCCCAGCGGTTGAATGCTAGCTTGGCTAAATTGCTAGCGCTTCAACTGCTGCCTTTTCAGTTGGTAGACTCGGCCCCCTTCCGTGAGTTTGTGCAATGTGCGGTTCCTAAGTGGCAGGTTCCCAAACGCCACTTTTTCTCACAGAAAGCGATTCCGGCTCTTTACCGGCATGTGGAAGGCAATGTCTTGGCCTCGCTGGACAGGGCGGTCAGCGGTAAGGTGCATATTACCGCTGACTCATGGTCCAGCAGGCATGGACAGGGACGTTACCTTTCTTTCACGACCCATTGGGTCACTCTTTTGGCAGCTGGGAAGGATGCAGGACAAGGTGCAGTAGTGTTGGAGGTTGTTCCACCGCCACGCCTCCAAAATGCTACTACTGGTTGTGACACACCTCTCTCCTCCACCCGCTCCTCTTCTTCTTCCTCCATGGCCTCTTCCTGTGCTTTGTCCTCGGAACCAGCGGTGCTCCGTAGGCGTTCAAGGGGCTACGCAAGTACGCAGGCAAAAAGATGCCATGCCGTGCTTGCGCTGGTGTGTTTGGGGGACAGGAGCCACACTGGGGCAGAGGTTCTGTCTGCTCTGCAGGGGCAGGCCGAGAGGTGGTTGACGC
This sequence comes from Rana muscosa, assembly GCA_029206835.1. Taxonomy (NCBI): domain Eukaryota; kingdom Metazoa; phylum Chordata; class Amphibia; order Anura; family Ranidae; genus Rana; species Rana muscosa. Next base: position 323,441,924 of record CM055118.1, on the reverse strand, counting down.
CACGCCAGCTTAAGCCAGGAATGGTGGTTTGCGACAATGGCACCAACCTCCTCTCCGCTCTCCGACAGGGACAACTGACCCATGTGCCCTGTGTGGCTCACGTCCTTAACCTGGTGGTGCAGCGGTTCTTGGGCAGGTATCCGGGCTTACAGGATGTCCTGAGGCAGGCCAGGAAAGTCTGTGTGCATTTCCGCAGATCTTATAATGCCAGTGCTCGCCTGGCTGAGCTGCAAAAGGAGTTGAACCTGCCCAAGAACCGCCTTATATGTGACATGCCCACCAGGTGGAACTCAACGTTGGCCATGCTGCAGCGGCTGCACACGCAGCAGAGGGCCATCAATGAGTACCTGTGTGACTACGGCACCAGGACAGGGTCAGGGGAGCTCGTTTTTTTTTCACCACGCTAGTGGGGCATGATCAGGGATGCATGCACTGTCCTGGCACCATTTCAGGAGGCCACGAGGATGGTGAGCAGTGACAGTGCATGCATCAGTGACACTGTACCTCTTGTCCACCTGTTGGAACATACGCTGCGTGGAATAATGGACAGGGCACTTGAGGCAGAACAGAGGCAGGAAGAGGAGGACTTCCTTGCCTCTCAAGGCCCCCTTTACCCAGACAGTGTTCCTTCTGTCCCACCCATCGCACAAGGAAGAGGAGGAGGAGGAGGAGGAGGAGGATTGTGTCAGCATGGAGGTGGAGCCTGGCACTCAGCATCATCAGCAGCAGTCTTTTAGGGATGATTTACAGTCCCAAGAAACCAGTGGACTTGTACGTGGCTGGGAGGAGGTGGCTGCAGATCATGTCGTCCTTAGTGACCCAGAGGACTCCGGACCGAATGCCTCAGCTAACCTACGCTGCATGGCCTCCCTGATCCTGCAAAGTCTGCGGAAGGATCCTCGTATTCTTCGGATCAAGGAGAGGGACCATTACTGGCTGGCCACTCTCCTTGATCCACGGTACAAGGGTAAGGTTGCGGACCTTATCTTACCGTCGCAGAGGGAGCAGAGGATGAGACAACTCCGGGAGGCCTTGCAGAAAGGTCTGTGCAACGCGTTCCCAGAGACTGGGAGGTTACAAACTCCTGGTCCTGGACAACAAGTTGCTGAGGCTTCGGTCAGTCAAAGAAGGAGCGGTGGGGAAGGTGGCCGTCTGACCGATGCGTTCAGACAATTCTTTAGTCCGCAGCCCCAAGGTATGATCGGTTCCAGCAACCATCGCCAGCGTCTGATATACATGGTGCAGGAATACCTAGGGGCAAGGTCAGACTTGGACACCTTCCCCACCGAAAATCCTCTGGCTTACTGGGTCTTGAGGATGGATCACTGGCCAGAGCTTGCACAGTATGCAATTGAGCTACTGGCCTGTCCTGCATCCAGCGTTCTTTCAGAACGCACATTCAGTGCTGCTGGAGGATTTGTCACGGATCACAGGGTGCGCCTGTCCACCGACTCAGTTGATCGACTGACCTTCATAAAGATGAACCAGTCTTGGATCACCACCAGCTATCAAACACCTGAAACTGATATAACAGACTAATTTATTTTTGACTGACTATCCTCCTCCTCCTCAATGATCCGATTGATGATGATAGCTTGGAAGAACATTTTTGTTTCTGGGTGCCGCCACCAGTGGCTAAGGCCCAATTTTTCAGCCCCTGTTTAACAGGCGCATGTAATTACAATTTTTTATGCAATGCTTTGCAGCAGGGCTCATTCCTGCACTCCAACTAGAGTATCTGGGAGAAGTTGCAGTGTCGTGGCACCAGCACCAGTGCCTAAGGCCCAATTTTTCAGCCCCTGTTTAACAGGGGCGTGTAATTACAATTTTTGATGCAATACTTTGCAACAGGGCTCATTGCTGTGCTCCAAGTACAGTATCTGTGAGGGGTTGCAGTGTTGTGGCACCAGTGCCTAAGGCCCAATTTTTCTGCCCCTGTTTAACAGGGGCATGTAATTACAATTCTTGATCTAATAATTCACAGCAGGGCCCATTCCTGCGCCCACCAAGAGTAACTGTGAGGCCTTACAGTGTTGTGTCAACACCACCACCACCACCACCGAAGGCCCAATTTTTCAGCCCCTGTTCAACAGGGGCATGCAATTACAATTCTTGATCTAATAATTCACAGCAGGGCCCATTCATGCGCCCACCAAGAGTAACTGTGAGGGCTCACAGTGTTGTGGCAACACCAACATGTAAGGGGCAAATTTCAGCTGAGTATATACGGCAGGCCCCTACTTTCAAACATCCAACTTACAAACGACTCCTCCTTGCAAACGGAAGGAGACAACAGGAAGTGAGAGGAAATCTACCCCTAGGAAGGAAAATTCTCTCCTGTAAGTGTTAATATGGGAAAAAAAAGTGTCTCCTCTCCACTGATGCTTTATCACCAATTCTTGTTTCAATAAAAACCCCAAATTTTCAAAAAACATTTGTCATTAGGACGGAAAGTGAGGTGAAATGTTCTGAACAGGGGCACAGACAGCAAAACAAATGTTACAGGGGTGATAACCCTTCCCTATGTTTTCCAAAAAGCTTAAAAATAGATTTTTTGGGCTGGAGCTACACTTAAACAATGTACCTGTTCCAAATTACAAACAGATTCTACATAAGAACAAACCTACAGTCCCTGTCTTGTATGCACCGCCTGTATACGGCTGTTCAGAGTATATAGGGCCTTTTTTATTTTATGTGCGGGGTTCCCCTTAATATCCATACAAGACCCAAAGGGGCTGGTAATGGGCTGGGGTAGGGGGGGGGGGGTCATGGGGTAGCTATGCCATTTTTCTTAAAGATTTTCATCCATATTACCGGGACCAGACATTACATTAAAGCCGCAAGCAGTTTTAAATGGCTTTTTTTCCTTTAGAAATGTAATTTTGTGCAGGGACAGTTCTAAACACGGGAAACACGTGGCACTTCACAGGCATACTTTAGACACCCCCCAGGTACAATATTTAAAGGAATATTTGACTTTTTTTTTCACTTTATGCATCATTAAAATGACTGCTCCCAGAAAACGTCCGTTTTTAAAACTTCTTTTTGCATTGATACATGTCCCCTGGTGCAGAAGCCGGGTTCCCAAACCCTTTTTAGGACAATAACATGCATAATAGTCGTTATAATTAGCACTTTAGATTTTGAACGTTCGCATCCATTGTATTTAATAGGGTTCTAACGTTCGTGCGAACTTTCGGTCCGTTCGGGGGTTCTGGTGCGAACCGAACCCGGGGGTGTTCGGCTCATCACTAGTTACAGCAAACAGTTTTGTTTTTTTTCCTTTTTAGGATAAAGGTTTTTCATGAATAAAAAGCTATTCATTGTAAGCACCCCTGTCATTGTTAAATGGTTTATCTCATCCATGAAAACTGATACATTCTTGTGGAGAGCTTGTTCTTTTGAAAAATAACAGACTTTCTGGCTGGATCACCAGATGAAAATAGAAGGAAGGCATTAAAAAAGAAAAGGAATGCGGCCATCACATCTAAAAGTTGGTAAGCTGCAATATAATAAATGTTTGCTTTTAGGTTAACCACTTACGGACAGCCCCCAGCAGGAATTCCTCGCTACTTTGAAGAGGAATACCGTTGTTATGGCAGCAGTTAGCTACCATAACCCCGGTACCGGTCCGTTTTCAGATAAAAGTGGTCTCTGCGGCGGATTCGCCGCAAGATCACTTTTTTCGGCGGCGGGAAAGGGCCCCTCCCTCCCGCCGCTCTCCGGTGCCCTCCGCCACTTACCGGAGCCGTCGGCAGCAGCGGAGGCGATCAGATGTTGTCTCTGGCTGGATATGGAGCTGAGTGAGGGGAAGATGGCCCCCACCGGTCTCCATATTATTGCAGGTTGGAAGCGACGTCACTTCCGCCCAATGCTCTTAAAGGGACAATTTTTATTTATGTATTTTAAATGACATTTTATTGCATTTTAGTGAAAATATGAGATCTCAGGTCTTTTTGACCCCAGATCTCATATTTAAGAGGACCTGTCATGCTTTTTTTTGTTTACATTCCTTGTAATAGGAATAAAAGTGACCCAAACTTTTTTTTTTTTTAAACAGTGTCAAAATCAAAAAATGAAAGTAAAATAAATAAGAAAAAAAAATAAAAAATTTAAAGCACCCCGTCCCGACGAGCTCGCGCGCAGAAGCAAACACATACGTGAGTAGCGCCCGCATATGAAAACCACACATGTAAGGTATTGCCGCGATCAGTAGAGCGAGAGCAATAATTCTAGCCCTAGACCTCCTCTGTAACTCAAAACATGCAACCTGTAGAAAATTTTAAACGTCACCCATGGAGATTTTTAAGGGTAAAAGTTTGTCGCCATTCCACGAGCGGGCGCAACTTTGAAGTATGACATGTTGGGTATCAATTTACTCGGCGTAACATTATCTTTCACAATATAAAAAAAAATTGGGCTAACTTTACTGTTGTCTTATTTTTTAATTCAAAAAAGTTATTGTTTTTAAAAAAATAAGTGCCCTTGTAAGATCGCTGCGCAAATATGTTGTGACAAAAAGTATTGCAACGACCGCCATTTTATTCTCTAGGGTGTTAGAAAAAAATATATAATGTTTGGGGGGTTCTAAGTAATTTTCCAGCAAAAAAATGTTTTTAACTTGTAAACACCAAATCTCGGAAAGAGGCTCGGTCCTTAAGTGGTTAATATCGCTTTAAAGGGCCCATTTCCACATCAATGTTGCAGCAACACATGTTACATACATTGGAATCCCAACGCACTGAGGCCACACACTTGTGTTGCAATGCATTGTGCTAAAAAAAAAAAAACAGGCCCTGAGTGTGGAGTTGTACTGTAACCATTGAAAGCCGTTATGTCCTCTCAATGCCTCTTTTATCTCATGAGTGGTTATCTTATCTCTGCCTGGAACCGTTCATTTTCCAGCTCTCCATAATGGACGCCTCATTCAGACTAACTGCTAACTCCACCTCCGAGTCTGCCAGTATATGAAGTACATTCAGCTGTCCTGTGTAATAAAAATTGTAATGAACTGAAAAAAAATGAAAAATCTTTGGGTTGTCACTAGAACAGGAAGAGGGGGGAAGTCTTCTGATGGGGACACTAGTTCTGGTGACTATCCTCACTTTGGATTTCCTCTCACTTCCTGTTTTGGCTATGGGACAGGAAGTGAAGGGAAATTACCCCCTAATGGGACAAAGATGACTAAAAAAAACTGAAAGGGGTTATTACTAGGGTTGTCCCAATACCACTTTTTTAAGACTGAGTACCGATACTTTTTTCAAGTACTCACGGATACCGATTTCCAATAGGGTGACCACATTTCCAAACTACCATTCAGGGACACCCTCCCTTCCCAAAAATCAGCTTGTGCTGTAACGAATCACAGCACAGTGATTGGACATAAGAGGTGGGATTTATGATTTCTCCAATCACAAGCAGGGGGCGGGGATTGTGCTCCTCCAGGCATTCTCGGCCAGGACAAGTACTGTTAGTGGGTAAAGCGGTGATGTGGCGGCCTTTTTTGTGGGCATCAAATTGGCCCGGGGGGTGGCTGTGTCAGTTTCATTCCGGGACACTGTATTGTCCTGGAATGAATGTGCCCCGGACAGACCTGCAAAATGCGGGACTGTCCCGGGCAATCCGGGACATGTGGTCACCCTAATTACCAATACTTTTTTTTTTTATGTCATGTGACATTTTGTAAAGCACAATACAGATTATTAGGTAGTGTTGTGACAAAATGAGCAACCTGGCAGAATGTACAACCCGCATCACTTCCTGCGACGTGGAATCAGATGGAGCTCCAAACAGCGTAGATAAGCTCTCTCGATTTCTGAAATTAGTTTGCTAATTCAAAACGGGGTTTGGTGTAGCAAGATGTCCGCTGGCCTGCCTGCTTACTGTAGGTGTAATGAGGTCGAGGGGGTAAGGTGTACCAAGATGGCCTTAACAATGTAAATTTCGTAAGTGTTAGTTGATTTCCGCGGTGCACATGCGCAGTAGTTGGTTGACCACTTTGTCAGGCAAATTCCTCGGTGCACTGACGTCAGCCACTGAAGGGATTTGGAGCTCCAGCTGATTCCACGTCACTTCCTGTGACGTGGGTTGTACATTCTGCCAGGTTGCTCATTTTATCAGAACAGAGGCGCTGATATGCAGCACTGATGATGAGCACTGATAGGATTAGGATGCACTGATATGCAGCACTGATGAGCACTGACTGATGGCTGGGCACTGACTGATGGATAGAGATGTACAGAACTATTCGCCGGCGAACATAGCTTGTTCGCGTTCGCCGCGGCCGGCGAACATATGCGATGTTCGGTCCGCCCCCTATTCATTATCATTGAGCAAACTTTGACCCTGTACCTCACAGTCAGCAGACACATTCCAGCCAATCAGCAGCATACCCTCCCTCCCAGACCCTCCCACCTCCTGGACAGCATCCATTTTAGATTCATTCTCAAGCTGCAGTCTTAGCGAGAGGAGGGACAGTTTAGCTGCTGCTGATTTTATAGGGAAAGCTAGGCTAGGCCAGTGTATTCAGTGTTCACTCCACTCCTGAAAGACTCATCTGATCTGTGCTGTAAGCACAGCGTCCTGACAGCACCCCAAAAAGCCCTTTTTAGGGCTGGTAAAACACCAGTCTGCTTGTTTTTTTTTTCTGGACAGCATCTATTTTAGATTCAGTCTGAACTTAAGCTACAGTGTTAGCCAGAGGAGGGACAGTTTAGCTGCTGCTGATTTTATAGGGAAAGCTAGGCTAGGCAAGTGTATTCAGTGTTCACTCCACTCCTGAAAGACTCATCTGATCTCTGCTGTAAGCACAGCGTCCTGACAGCACCCCAAAAAGCCCTTTTTAGGGCTGGTAAAACACCAGTCTGCTTTTTTGTTTTTTCCTGGACAGCATCTATTTTAGATTCAGTCTGAACTTAAGCTGCAGTGTTAGCCAGAGGAGGGACAGTTTAGCTGCTGCTGATTTTATAGGGAAAGCTAGGCTAGGCCAGTGTATTCAGTGTTCACTCCACTCCTGAAAGACTCATCTGATCTGTGCTGTAAGCACAGCGTCCTGACAGCACCCCAAAAAGCCCTTTTTAGGGCTGGTAAAACACCAGTCTGCTTGTTTTTTTTTCTGGACAGCATCTATTTTAGATTCAGTCTGAACTTAAGCTACAGTGTTAGCCAGAGGAGGGACAGTTTAGCTGCTGCTGATTTTATAGGGAAAGCTATAGGCAAGTGTATTCAGTGTTCACTCCACTCCTGAAAGACTCATCTGATCTCTGCTGTAAGCACAGCGTCCTGACAGCACCCCAAAAAGCCCTTTTTAGGGCTGGTAAAACACCAGTCTGCTTGTTTTTTTTTCTGGACAGCATCTATTTTAGATTCAGTCTGAACTTAAGCTACAGTGTTAGCCAGAGGAGGGACAGTTTAGCTGCTGCTGATTTTATAGGGAAAGCTATAGGCAAGTGTATTCAGTGTTCACTCCACTCCTGAAAGACTCATCTGATCTCTGCTGTAAGCACAGCGTCCTGACAGCACCCCAAAAAGCCCTTTTTAGGGCTGGTAAAACACCAGTCTGCTTTTTTGTTTTTTCCTGGACAGCATCTATTTTAGATTCAGTCTGAACTTAAGCTGCAGTGTTAGCCAGAGGAGGGACAGTTTAGCTGCTGCTGATTTTATAGGGAAAGCTAGGCTAGGCCAGTGTATTCAGTGTTCACTCCACTCCTGAAAGACTCATCTGATCTCTGCTGTAAGCACAGCGTCCTGACAGCACCCCAAAAAGCCCTTTTTAGGGCTGGTAAAACACCAGTCTGCTTGTTTTTTTCCCCCGGCACAGTAGCTTACATAAAAAAAACCACAACAGTTTTGACTGCAGTAGATGAGCAGTCAGTTGCCTGCCAGCGTGTGTGTCAGACCTACAGTGTCTACTGTGCCAACTTCTGCCAGTGCACAGTGCCACTCATATCTGATGTCACAGTAGCTTACATAAAAAAAAACACAACAGTTTTGACTGCAGTAGATGAGCAGTCAGTTGCCTGCCAGCGTGTGTGTCAGACCTACAGTGTCTACTATGCCAACTTCTGCCAGTGCACAGTGCCACTCATATCTGGTGTCACAGTAGCTTGCACGCATAGTACAACTAAACTAATCTAAAAAAAATGACAGGCAGAGGCAGGCCACCCCGCAGGGGCTGTCGTGGTCGTGGTGCTGTGATTCCCTTTGGCCCTAGAATAATGCCCAGTGTTCAGGGGCCAGGTACCCTGAACTCGAAAAGTTCTGAGGACATAGTTGACTGGCTAACACACGACAGCCAATCTTCTACAGCTTCCGCTCGGAACCTTGACGCACCATCCTTCTCCAGCTCAGCTTTGGGCACCTCTCAAGTTACCACTCGCCCACCTGCCGCCACCACCAACACTAGCACCACAGTTGCTTCACTTGATCTGTCAGAGGAGTTATTTACACATGAGTTGGAAGAAATGAGTGATGCGCAAACATTATTGCCAGAGGATGTAGATAAAAGGGATATGTCTCAGTCAGGCAGCATTACACACATGGATGTACGGTGTGATGATGATGATGTTGTACCCACTGCTGCTTCCTTTGCTGAGTTGTCAGATACAAGTGAAGCGGTTGATGATGACGATGTGGATGTCACGTGGGTGCCCGCTCGAAGAGAAGAAGAACAGGGGGAAAGTTCAGATGGGGAGACAGAGAGGAGGAGGAGACGAGTTGGAAGGAGGGGTAGGTCGTCGCAAGGAGCTAGTGGCACAGTCAGACAGCATGTATCGGCACCCGGGGTCAGCCAGACAGCACGCCAATCAACGCATGCTGTTGCCACCACCAGAATGCCGCCATTGCAAAGCTCAGCAGTGTGGCATTTTTTTTGTGTGTCTGCCTCTGATAACAGCGATGCCATTTGCAACCTGTGCCAAAAGAAACTGAGTCGTGGGAAATCCAACACCCACCTAGGTACAACTGCTTTGCGAAGGCACATGATCTCAAATCACAAACGCCTATGGGATCAACACATGATGACGAGTACAAGCAGCACACAAGCTCAAAGCCACCATCCTCCTCCTGGTCCAGCATCTTCAGCCACGTCAACCACTGCTGTCCTCCTTGCCCCCTCTCAACCATCTGACACTACGTCTCTCGCCTTGAGCAGTTCCTGCTCATCTGCCCACAGTCAGGTGTCTGTCAAGGACATGTTTGAGCGTAAGAAGCCAATGTCACAGAGTCACCCCCTTGCCTGGCGTCTGACAGGTGGCTTGTCGGAACTCTTAGCCCGCCAGCTTTTACCATACAAGCTGGTGGAGTCTGAGGCCTTCAAAAAATTTGTAGCTATTGGGACACCGCAGTGGAAGGTACCCGGCCGAAATTTCTTGTCATGGATATGCAGTAGTGTTTGTCTGTCAGCTTACCTTCCTTCCCATGTGTTCATCTTAGAGGCCAGAACCCTTTCACCTGGCTTCCTTTATATCTCCTCCCAGCCTGACTCCACCCCAGGCCCTATCACTGAACACTATATTAACCTGTGCACTGCAAGCCTGCTTTGCTGATCAACGTGTTTGTTAGGCATTGTGTGTTTGGGTTCCTGCCTGCCGTGTGCTACGTCTGTCTCTCTGTTACGTTATTGGCTTGTCCCCGACTATCCCTGTCTGCTCGTGACCCTTGACCTTCGGCTCGTTCTTCGTTATCCTTGTCTGCTTGTGGCCCCTGACCTTCGGCTTGTTATTCGGTTCTCTCTATCGTGTGCTGCTGCTTCCCCTTATCCTACGGGGCGTGAGCTAGGAAACTCCAGGGGCCGTGACCTGGTCCCAGCCTGCAGCGTAACATCCTCACCACTAGAGGCCCTGGAGAAGACCAGCTGGGTCTTAGACTCCGCGCCCTGGGGAATCTTGGCTCTCGCTTCCGTTGGGATCCCGGTTGTGCTCCTCTGGTCCCGCTTTCCACAACCACCCAGTTTCCTATCCGCAGAAGCCAGCCATAGGGTTCACTACCTCGCGGTGCACTCCTGTCCCCCTACGGTGTGCATCTGTCACCTGGCCACAGGTGACCCTGACAGTTTGATCAGCCATGAACCCGGCTGACATCCCGCTACCCGCGGATGATCCATTGCAGGGCATAGTTTGCAGACTTGAAACCCAGGAATCGAATCAGACTCAGGTGATGCGATTCCTCCAGGATCTGGCTTCTCGCTTCGAGCAGCTTCAGGCCTCCTTGGGAACCCTGAATCCGCAACCTCAAATACAATCAGCGGCTGCACCTATTGCACCAGTCGCAGCCACACACTCACTACAACTGCCAGCTCCGTCCCGTTTCTCTGGGGACTCCAAGGCTTGCAGGGGGTTCCTTAGCCAATGCACGATTCATTTTGAGCTCCAGCCCCAAAACTTCCTGTCTGATCGGGCTAAGGTAGCCTATATCATTTCCCTCCTCTCTGGTGAAGCTTTAGCCTGGGCAGCCCCTCTGTGGGAACTGAATGATCCAGTGGTTTCTAGCCTGTCTGGCTTCTTGAAACTTTTTCGGAATATCTTCGAAGAACCGGCTCGTGTCTCTTCAGCGGCCAGCGCCCTTTTACGTCTCCGCCAAGAGTCTGCTTCTGTGGGACAGTATGCCCTTCATTTCCGCATACTGTCGGCTGAGTTGAGCTGGAACAATGAGGCCTTAGTCGCAACCTTTTTGCATGGCCTGTCTGATAGAGTGAAGGATGAATTAGCAGGAAGAACCATCCCAACTGATCTGGCCGGCGTTATCTCCTTGTGTAACCAGATCGATATTCGCTTTCAGGAGAGGACCTTAGAAAAGCAACGCCAGCACTCCTTGGTTCTTAGTCAGCCTGAGCTCCCCTCTCTTCAACCCGTAGAGCATCTCCTACCAGCTGAGGAACCCATGCAGCTGGGTCGGACCAGGCTATCCCCCGAGGAACGTGCTAGGTGCAGAACTCTTGGTCTGTGTCTTTACTGTGGGGGCAAAGGTCATTTTCGTGACACTTGCTCTCTTTGTCCAGAAAAACGTTCGGGTCCACTTCATCTGGAAAGTGGAGTATTGGACCCAGAAATATCACCTTCCCCTTCTCGTCTTCTGCTTTCTGTGTTCCTTCATGTTGGTGCTTCTTCTCATTCGGTCTCAGCATATCTGGATTCCGGAGCCGCTGGTAATTTCATGGACTGGGAAATCGCATCGTCCATGAGACTTACTCTTTTGCCCCTCACCACGCCATTGGTGGTCTTGGCGATTGATGGTAATGTTCTCCCAGGGGGACCTATCCGCTTCCAGACCCTCCCTGTTAAGATGTCGGTAGGGACACTCCACAAGGAGTGGATATCCTTCCTTATCTTACCCAAGGCCTCAACGCCTATAATTTTGGGTCTCCCATGGTTACAGCTCCATTCTCCTCATGTGGACTGGACTACTGGACAGATCCTGGCTTGGGGTCCCTCCTGTTCCTCGTCCTGCCTACCCAAGGTTGCCCCCTGTGAATCTGAGCCGGTCATTCATTCCAGGTTGCATAACCATTTACATTTCTCTGTCCCTAACCACCCTTGGACGCACAGCCAGGCTAGCTTGTCTACAAGTCCTGCAGTCGCTACATCTTGCGATGCGATTCAGGTAGTCGCTACACCTGACTCAGCTATTCACTCTGCCTCTGTACTAGTTATGCCAGTCCAGCCCATGCCCAGTGAGCCTCCTACTTTTTCTTGTTTGGGACATTCTGCTTGTCCTTCAGCTATTCAGCTTGACTCCGGCGACATGTCACCTTCTAACCAACCTGACTTCAGGGTTCCACTGACATCTGCCCAGTCTGATGGTCCTGTGCAAGATGACCAGTTCCCCTTTAAGGGTCTAGGGGACCCTCCTCAGATTCCTGTTGATCCTCTCATGCCCTTGCTTATTCCTAGAGAGCCTTTGGTCCTCAATAGATCTTCTTGTCATCTCCCTACCTCGTTTTCGGTCTCTGAGGATAATCTTAAGTACGAGGTTAGACAAGTTCTGGATTCTCGGCTCTGCAGAGGCATTCTTCAGTACCTTGTGCATTGGAGAGGTTTTGGTCCTGAGGAAGCGTCTTGGATCGCTGCATCTGATGTCGCTGCACCTCATCTGTTGAGAAGGTTTCATCAGAGATTTCCCTTTAAGCCCGGGTCCAGGCGGGGGAGGGCCCATAAGAGGGAGGGTACTGTCATGGATATGCAGTAGTGTTTGTCTGTCAGCTTACCTTCCTTCCCATGTGTTCATCTTAGAGGCCAGAACCCTTTCACCTGGCTTCCTTTATATCTCCTCCCAGCCTGACTCCACCCCAGGCCCTATCACTGAACACTATATTAACCTGTGCACTGCAAGCCTGCTTTGCTGATCAACGTGTTTGTTAGGCATTGTGTGTTTGGGTTCCTGCCTGCCGTGTGCTACGTCTGTCTCTCTGTTACGTTATTGGCTTGTCCCCGACTATCCCTGTCTGCTCGTGACCCTTGACCTTCGGCTCGTTCTTCGTTATCCTTGTCTGCTTGTGGCCCCTGACCTTCGGCTTGTTATTCGGTTCTCTCTATCGTGTGCTGCTGCTTCCCCTTATCCTACGGGGCGTGAGCTAGGAAACTCCAGGGGCCGTGACCTGGTCCCAGCCTGCAGCGTAACATCCTCACCACTAGAGGCCCTGGAGAAGACCAGCTGGGTCTTAGACTCCGCGCCCTGGGGAATCTTGGCTCTCGCTTCCGTTGGGATCCCGGTTGTGCTCCTCTGGTCCCGCTTTCCACAACCACCCAGTTTCCTATCCGCAGAAGCCAGCCATAGGGTTCACTACCTCGCGGTGCACTCCTGTCCCCCTACGGTGTGCATCTGTCACCTGGCCACAGGTGACCCTGACATTTCTTTTCACAAAAGGCAATCCCCAACCTGTACTCTATTGTGCAAAAGGAAGTCATGGCATGTCTGGCACACAGTGTTGGGGCAAGGGTCCATCTGACCACTGATACCTGGTCTGCAAAGCACGGTCAGGGCAGGTATATCACCTACACTGCTCATTGGGTAAACCTGCTGACGGCTGCCAAGCATGTAATGCGTGGCTCTGCAGAGGAGTTGGTGGTGACACCACCACGACTTGCAGGCAGGCCTGCTGTCACCTCCTCTACTCCTCCTACTCCATCCTCTTCGATAACCTCCTCGGCTGAGTCCTCTTCTGCTGCTGCGTCTTGCTCCACATCAACAGCACCCCCCCAGCTCCCCAGGGGCTATTCCACATCCCGGATACGACAGTGTCACGCTGTCTTGGGGTTGACTTGCCTGAAAGCAGAGAGTCACACCGGACCAGCACTCCTGTCCGCTCTGAACGCACAGGTGGATCAGTGGCTGACTCCGCACCAACTGGAGATCGGCAAAGTGGTGTGTGACAACGGAAGCAATTTGTTGGCGGCATTGAATTTGGGCAAGTTGACACATGTGCCGTGCATGGCACATGTGTTAAATCTGATTGTACAACGCTTTGTGCATAAGTACCCAGACTTACAGGATGTCCTCAAGCAGGCCAGGAAGGTGTGTGGCCATTTCAGGCGTTCCTACACAGCCATGGCGCACTTTTCAGATATCCAGCGGCGAAACAACATGCCAGTGAGGCGCTTGATTTGCGACAGCCCGACACGTTGGAATTCAACACTCCTAATGTTCGACCGCCTGCTCCAACAAGAAAAAGCCGTCAACGAGTATTTGTATGACCGGGGTGCTAGGACAGCCTCTGCGCAGCTGGGAATTTTTTTGCCACGTTACTGGACGCTCATGCGCAATGCCTGTAGGCTCATGCGTCCTTTTGAGGAGGTGACAAACCTAGTCAGTCGCACTGAAGGCACCATCAGCGACATCATCCCATTTGTTTTCTTCCTGGAGCGTGCCCTGCGAAGAGTGCTGGATCAGGCAGTAGATGAGCGTGAAGAGGAAGAGTTGTGGTCACCATCACCACCAGAAACAGCCTTATCAGCATCGCTTGCTGGACCTGCGGCAACGCTGGAAGAGGAGTCTGAGGAAGAGGAGTCAGAGGAGGAATGTGGCTTTGAGGAGGAGGAGGAAGACCAACCACAGCAGGCATCCCAGGGTGCTCGTTGTCACCTATCTGGTACCCGTGGTGTTGTACGTGGCTGGGGGGAAGAACAGACCTTCAGTGAGATCAGTGAGGACGAGGAACAGGACATGAGTAGCTCGGCATCCAACCTTGTGCAAATGGGGTCTTTCATGCTGTCGTGCCTGTTGAGGGACCCTCGTATAAAAAGGCTGAAGGAGAACGACCTGTATTGGGTGGCCACGCTACTAGACCCCCGGTATAAGCAGAAAGTGCCAGAAATGTTACCGAATTACAGGAAGACGGAAAGGATGCAGCAGTTCCAAAATAAATTAAAAAGTATGCTTTACACAGCGTATAAGGGTGATGTCACAGCACAACGGGAATCTAACAGGGGAAGAGGTGAAAGTAATCCTCCTCCTACCACGACCATGCCGGCAAGGACAGGACGCTTTACAGACGTATTGTTGATGGAGGACATGCAGAGCTTTTTAAGTCCTACGCATCGCCACAGCCCTTCGGGGTCCACCCTCAGAGAACGACTCGACCGACAGGTAGCAGACTACCTCGCCTTAACTGCAGATATCGACACTCTGAGGAGCGATGAACCCCTTGACTACTGGGTGTGCAGGCTTGACCTGTGGCCTGAGCTATCCCAATTTGCGATAGAACATCTGGCCTGCCCCGCTTCAAGTGTCCTTTCAGAAAGAACCTTCAGTGCAGCAGGAGGTATTGTCACTGAGAAGAGAAGTCGCCTAGGTCAAAAAAGTCTAGATTACCTCACCTTTATTAAGATGAATGAGGCATGGATCCCGAAGGGACTGACAGTGGGCGATACATTTGACTAAAAAAGGCCTGATGAGATGAGCTGCCTTGGGCTAAAAATGGTCCACAAGCCGCAATGTTTTAGGGCACTTTCTGCCTGAAAAACATATTTTTTTCTGGCCGCTGCTACAGCAGCGGCTGCAACAATACCTAATTTTACACTCATGTGTACATGCCTAATTTTTCTGGCCTCTGGTGCTGCACTGTGGCTGCAAAAAAAACTAACAAAAAAACACATACCTGTGTCAATTCCCCTTTGTGATCGTTACCTTGTTGTGGTGAAGGGGCTTGCGTATCACAATGAAGCGACCACCTCTATGAGTGTGTTGGCAATGGCGTTGTTGGCACACCCCAGATGGTAAGGTCGTTGCTTCATTGTGAACAGACCAAAAGCGATCGGCTTGATAATTTTGCATAGAAAAAACATAAATTTTCTTTGTGATCATCTAAGGTGATCATTAAAGCCTTGCGGTTGTGCAAATGGACTGTTTGCAGTTGTTTGCGGTGCGTTAAACGGGGAGTTTGGTCTGTCCGAGTTTGGTCTGTCACTGTGAAGCGGGCGTAACCCTTACACTACCTGATCGATACAACATCATACCTGATGTTTTAAAGCACGTTATTCCAAACACATTAGGAATGTTAGGTGATTTATGCCCTTTATGGATTAAAACCCGACTCTGCGTCAACTACGTAATTTTCCATGGGAGTTTTGCCATGGATCCCCCTCCGGCATGCCACAGTCCAGGTGTTAGTCCCCTTGAAACAACTTTTCCATCACTATTGTGGCCAGAAAGAGTCCCTGTGGGTTTTAAAATTCGCCTGCCTATTGAAGTCTATGGCGGTTCGCCGGGTTCGCCCGTTCGCGAACATTTGCGGCAGTTCGCGTTCGCCGTTCGCGAACGGAAAATTTTATGTTCGCGACATCACTACTGATGGACACTGACTGATGGCTGGCACTGACAGGTGGCTGGCACTGATAAGTGGCACTGACAGGTGGCTGACACTGATAGGCAGCACTTATGGGCATTGGGCACTGATAGGTGGCATTTATGGGCACTGATGGGCAGCCAGCAATAAATGACATGAGAGGAAAAGCTGCCTGCGATGCCCATCTTAGTACTCCTTGCACTGGGCTGCATAAAAGCAGCAGCGGAAATCTTGTTACACCCAGCCTGAACCATATGGGCTGGGTGTAACAAGATGTCCACTGCTGGCTTACTGCGGCCAAGTGCAGGGTGTACCAAGATGGGCATTGGGATGTTCAACCGCTGACGTCGACACGTAGTGTCACTTCCATTGTGCCGCCTGCTGACTTATGGTTGCGCCGCCTCTCCCAGGTATCAGATCTGGCAACGCGAGCATTTGTGTGATCGGTGGTGTGGTGGATCAGTCTGACATACCGCATCTCTGATCTAGGTAAAGAGCCTCTGACGTAGGCTCTTTACCATGTGATCAGCTGTGGCCAATCACAGTGCAAACAGGAAGAGACATTTATCAGCTTTTTCTCCACTCACACTGACAGGCGCGAGTAGAGGAGAGCCGATTGGCTGCTCTCCTGACAGGGGGGGATCTGTGCTGATAATCAGTACATTGATTATTAGTGCAGACCCATCGAGGATGCCCACTTCAGACCACCAGGGATGCCCACTTCAGGCCACCAGGTGAGTCCACCAGGGGTGCCAATCAGTGCCCATTAGGATGGCACTCTGTGCCCATTAATGATGCCTGCCAGTGCCTCCTGATCAGTGCCATCTATCAGTCCTGCCCACCAGTGCCACCTATGATTGCCCATCAGTGCCACCTACGACTGCCCATTAGTGCCGCCTATGAGTGCCCATCAGTGCCAATCAGTTCTGCCTCATCAGTGCTCATCAGTGAAGGAGAAAACATACTTATTTACAACGTTTTGTAACAGAAACAAAGAAAAACTTTTTTTTTTTTCGGTCTTTTTTTATTTGTAAAAAAATAATAAACCCCAGAGGTGATCAAATACCACCAAAAGAAAGCTCTATTTGTGGGGAAAATAAATGATAGAAATTTTGTTTCAGTACGGTGTTGCATGACCGCGCAATTGTCATTCAAAGTGCGACAGCGATGTAAGCTGAAAATTGGCCTGGGCAGCGTGACATGTTAGGTATCTATTTACTCGGTGTAACATCATCTTTCACATTATAGAAAACAATTGTAGTAAATGTGTTTTGTTTGTTTTTTATTTATTAAAGTGTATTTTTTCCCCAAAAAATAGTGTGTGAAAAACCGCTGCGCAAATACTGTGTGACATAAAAAACTGCAATAATCACCATTTTATTCTCGAGGGTCTCTGCTAGAAAAAATAAAAATAAATATATATATATATGTGTAAGTAATACGTAATTTTCAAGCAAAAAAATGCAGATTTTTACTTGTAAACAAAAAGTACCAGAAGATGCTTGATCCGATTATCCAGAAGGGGAAGTTCTGCTTGATCGATCGCATGGAGCGATTAGAGTTTTCCGTCAGACGCTGGTAACTATCCCGGCAGCGTGCAGGGCGTGCGCTTTCGGCACAGCGCTATTTACACTAATTCACGCAAATATGCGGTCGCTCGGCTCCAAGGCCCGGTCTCCGAGAGGCCGCATATTTGCATATGGCCGGCGCCAAGGAGGTAAGGGCCGGTTCACACCACATGCAGACCAGTGCGTTTTTTTTTCTTCATCCAAAACGCATGGAAAGTAGGTTCTATGGTTTCCAATGGCATAGTTCACACCAGTGTGGTCAGTTCCGGGGTATTCCAGTTCCTGCATTTTTCCTGCACTGCACCGGAATGCGGTAAAACACATAAAAGATGCACCGGAATGCACTGGAAAGCATCTAAAACACATCAAAAACACACCAGACCCCAGTACAGTAAAATAATTTAATAAAATGAAAATAGAGAAAAAACAAAAAGCATCTGAAACACGTGCAAAAACGCATCATAAACGCACTAGAACGCGTCAAAAGTGCATTATAAATACACAAGCAGAAACGCATGTGGAACGGATCTGGAGTGCGTTCAGATCTGCATGAAATACACATGCACAGCGTTTTCCATGGATTTCTAGAAATAAAAGCAATGAATGGATGGGCGGGGCAGGGAGGCGTGGTTAACCTGCACAGGTGTGAGGTGGGCGTGGCCCGACTTGTAATGAAGTCAGTATTTACAGGCTCTGGAATAAGAAGCGGACACAGATCACTGACAACTTACACACTGCCTGTCATTATAATGTGATATTTCACTACAAAGACAACCTGTCACTTCTTCCCCCAAATATTAGCCCCGCCCACAAAATGTCTTCCACCACTAGGCGTGCATGGAACAGGTGCACTTTGCTGACAGCGGACACACCCAATCACCGCCCCCTAACCCCGCTCCTCCAACCACAACAGCGCCTCGCTGACTCGATTTACATACAGGCCACCACACAGCCAATAGAAGCGCGCCCCCTCTCTCCCCCCCCCTTTCCACTGACACGGAATGACGTCGGCGCACACACCTCCGATATGGGGCGGGGAAGGGCGGCGGCATGGTGAGGAAGAGGGCGGGGACGGCTGTGGCCAATGACTGGCGTTTGGAGGGGAGGGGGGCGGTAGTTTGTCTGGACGGGGCACTCCCCACTTGTTTCCTACTATGCGTAACACCGTGCGCGCCCCCGGAGGGTAAAAGGAGAGTTCGGGAGCGCGCTTCTGTGTGTAAGGAGCGGAGGGGACGGGAAGATGGGGGAGAGAGCGGGAACCCGGTGAGTGAGGGAGGGGTGGGCTGTGATTGGGGCCATTATAGTATAGTGTGGGGCCAGTGTGTGTTGTCACCATACACTGTGTACTGGGGCCACCAATGTGTGCTGTGTGATATCGCTGTGTGTATGGGGCTCTGTATGTGAGGACTGTGTTGGCTGAGCACTGTGTGGTCTCTATGATTAGTACAGTGATGAGAAACCTCCAGTGCAATGTGTTTGATTATCACTCTATTACATTGTTTACATAGTTATCACTGGTGTGTGATGTCACTGTAGTGGGCTGTGTGTGACATCACTATGGCTGGCGCTGTGCGTGACGTCAGTGTGATGATGGCTGGCGCTGTGCGTGACATCAGTGTGGTCATGGCTGGCGCTGTGCGTGACGTCAGTGTGGTGATGGCTGGCGCTGTGCGTGACATCAGTGTGGTCATGGCTGGCGCTGTGCGTGACGTCAGTGTGGTGATGGCTGGCGCTGTGCGTGACGTCAGTGTGATGATGGCTGGCGCTGTGCGTGACGTCAGTGTGATGATGGCTGGCGCTGTGCGTGACGTCAGTGTGGTGATGGCTGGCGCTGTGCGTGACGTCAGTGTGGTCATGGCTGGCGCTGTGCGTGACGTCAGTGTGATGATGGCTGGCGCTGTGCGTGACGTCAGTGTGGTGATGGCTGGCGCTGTGCGTGACGTCAGTGTGGTGATGGCTGGCGCTGTGCGTGACGTCAGTGTGGTGATGGCTGGCGCTGTGCGTGACGTCAGTGTGGTGATGGCTGGCGCTGTGCGTGACGTCAGTGTGGTGATGGCTGGCCCTGTGCGTGACGTCAGTGTGGTGATGGCTGGCGCTGTGCGTGACGTCAGTGTGGTGATGGCTGGCCCTGTGCGTGACGTCAGTGTGGTGATGGCTGGCGCTGTGCGTGACGTCAGTGTGGTGATGGCTGGCGCTGTGCGTGACGTCAGTGTGGTGATGGCTGGCGCTCTGCGTGACGTCAGTGTGGTGATGGCTGGCGCTGTGCGTGACGTCAGTGTGGTGATGGCTGGCGCTGTGCGTGACGTCAGTGTGGTGATGGCTGGCGCTGTGCGTGACGTCAGTGTGGTGATGGCTGGCGCTGTGCGTGACGTCAGTGTGGTGATGGCTGGCGCTGTGCGTGACGTCAGTGTGGTGATGGCTGGCGCTGTGCGTGACGCTCTATATACTGTATGTAGCTGAGGATATGTACAGTAATTTCAGTGCGCCCAACAAGTGTGCCTGTTGGTGAAGTAATAGGTTTGTTTGGGTCAGCTTGGTGCAAACAAACTATTTAAAGGGACAATAAACATAGAGTTGTGTTTTTAACAGTATTGAGTGCCCTGAGGATCAGTATATCTGTGTGTGTATACAGCCAGTATGGAGGTAACGGGGCCACCACTGTGTTGTCACTATACCCAGTATGGAGGTAACGGGGCCACCACTGTGTTGTCACTATTTCCAGTATGGAGGTAACGGGGCCACCACTGTGTTGTCACTATACCCAGTATGCAGGTAACGGGGCCACCACTGTGTTGTCACTATACCCAGTATGCAGGTAACGGGGCCACCACTGTGTTGTCACTATACCCAGTATGGAGGTAACGGGGCCACCACTGTGTTGTCACTATACCCAGTATGGAGGTAACGCGGCCACCACTGTGTTGTCACTATACCCAGTATGCAGGTAACGGGGCCACCACTGTGTTGTCACTATACCCAGTATGCAGGTAACGGGGCCACCACTGTGTTGTCACTATACCCAGTATACAGGTAATGGGGCCACCACTGTGTTGTCACTATACCCAGTATACAGGTAATTGGGCCACCACTGTGTTGTCACTATACCCAGTATACAGGTAATGGGGCCACCACTGTGTTGTCACTATACCCAGTATACAGGTAATAGGCCACCACTGTGTTGTCACTATACCCAGTATACAGGTAATGGGGCCACCACTGTGTTGTCACTATACCCAGTATACAGGTAATGGGGCCACCACTGTGTTGTCACTATACCCAGTATACAGGTAATGGGGCCACCACTGTGTTGTCACTATACCCAGTATGGAGGTAACGGGGCCACCACTGTGTTGTCACTATACCCAGTATGGAGGTAACGGGGCCACCACTGTGTTGTTACTATACCCAGTATACAGGTAATGGGGCCACCACTGTGTTGTCACTGTACCCTGTATACAGGTAATGGGACCACCACTGTGTTGTCACTGTACCCAGTATACAGGTAACAGGGCCACCACTGTGTTGTCACTATACCCAGTATGGAGGTAACGGGGCCACCACTGTGTTGTCACTATACCCAGTATGGAGGTAACGGGGCCACCACTGTGTTGTCACTATACCCAGTATGGAGGTAACGGGGCCACCACTGTGTTGTCACTATACCCAGTATGGAGGTAACGGGGCCACCACTGTGTTGTCACTGTACCCAGTATGGAGGTAACGGGGCCACCACTGTGTTGTCACTATACCCAGTATGGAGGTAACGGGGCCACCACTGTGTTGTCACTATACCCAGTATGGAGGTAACGGGGCCACCACTGTGTTGTCACTATACCCAGTATGGAGGTAACGGGGCCACCACTGTGTTGTCACTATACCCAGTATGGAGGTAACGGGGCCACCACTGTGTTGTCACTGTACCCAGTATGGAGGTAACGGGGCCACCACTGTGTTGTCACTATACCCAGTATGGAGGTAACGGGGCCACCACTGTGTTGTCACTATACCCAGTATGGAGGTAACGAGGCCACCACTGTGTTGTCACTGTACCCAGTATGGAGGTAATGGGATGCATGCAGAGTGTAAAGTACTACATGTAGTGCAGGGCTGGACAAATTTTCTAGGAGCCAGCTAAAAATTGTAGGAACCAGTTTCTGTGCATGCGTAGTCATATGTAGTGCTTATCGTGATTAGAGGTCGGCCGATATATCAGCCATTTTGGAGAAATCGGCATAGGCCGATATATACCACTGCCCACACCTGTGTGTTGGCGTAAAACTGAGTAACTGAACAGAAACTTTTTGTATCACCATACACTTTGTACTCATAAAACTATTTTCAAACTCCAATGAATGCTACAAAGCAGCATATGGTGTGTTTTATAGAAGTGGGCTGTGTGTACACAATGTGTATGTGCCGATCCTTGTTATCTGGTAATGGATGTGTGTAGAGTGTTGGTGTGATTAGGATAATCCCCGCTATGTATGTACACAATGTCCTCCTCTCTGGTTTATGACCTCTATAGTGCACCATATGTGTGTAAAACACTCTGTGCACCCGCTCTGTGTGTTTACTCTGTGTAATCACTAGGGATGCACCGAATGGGTTTTTTGGTGCCGAAACCGATAACGAAAATAAATCTTCTTTGATCCCGAAACCGATACCGAAAGTCACCTGTTTTTAAAAAATATTTTTATACAGGAGATGGTCGGAGACTGGGGACACGGTACAGGAGATGGTCAGGGACTGGGGACACGGTACAGGAGATGGTCAGGGACTGGGGACACGGTACAGGAGATGGTCAGGGACTGGGGACACGGTACAGGAGATGGTCAGGGACTGGGGACACGGTACAGGAGATGGTCAGGGACTGGGGACACGGTACAGGAGATGGTCAGGGACTGGGGACACGGTACAGGAGATGGTCAGGGACTGGGGACACGGTACAGGAGATGGTCAGGGACTGGGGACACGGTACAGGCGATCAATGCAGCCTCACCAGTGCCCATCATTTGCAGCCTGCCTTAGTATGTCAGACAGGATCAGGACCGGGCAGTGTTAGCAAGGCAAAGCCAAGAACAGTGCTCTATCTATGGAGGAAAGCTGTCGGCACACCGCGTTAAGCAGTGGCTTGTCGGTATGATCAGCAGGAGGAGCATTATCTGTGTGCCGCGCCCGGGGGTTAAGAGTGCAGCACTTGTTGTTTGACATGCTGTTAGAAACAGTGAGCCCGCTCGGTGAAGCTTACAGTTACCCATGTTGTCACCATTTTCCTGTGTTGTCACTCCTACCTATGTTGTCACCATTGCCCCTGTGTTGTCACTAATACCTATGTTGTCACCATTGCTCCTGTGTTGTCACTCCTACCTATGTTGTCACTAATACCTATGTTGTCACCATTGCCCCTGTGTTGTCACTAATACCTATGTTGTCACCATTGCCCCTGTGTTGTCACTCCCTATGTTGTCACCATTGCCCGTGTATGTATACTCCCTCTCAGGCCCCCAGGTAGTACAATGGTCCTCTCTCAGGCTCTTGGTTACACAGACCCCCCAGGTATGCCCTCACCTTGGTGCCCCCGTCTTCTGCCTCCTCCAGCGGTAAAGCTCCAACTGGGCTCCCCCAGCACCTGCCCTCGTCTCCCCGACTCCGGGCAACATTCTCCGATCCGCTCCCTGCCTGGAACCGTTCCTGCTAGGAATCCTGGGATTAGTAGTTCTTCAAGGAGACCTCCCCCTTCATTAACAATAGAGGCCGGACTACATATCCCGGCATGCCATGTGGCACGGCGGATGATGATGGTAGCACCGATTATTCATTCTCTGTATCCGGAGGGAGGGAGGGGAGGAGATTCAGGGAAACATTTCTCATCTCCGGACTACACTGCCCACAATGCACCGCAGCCTCCTCCCATCTGACTCTCACTGCGGACAGCCCCGACTTCTGCCGCAGGGAGGAATAGAGTGCCCGCCTTGTCACACACACGGAGATCGAGGTGGGGAGGAGGGAGTAAAGGACTGGGCGCGCCAGAGGGACACTCCCGCAATGGGCGGCACCCGGGGCAGACCACGCCCCTTTCGGTATCAGCCATTTTTCTCTTTCGGCATTTTGCCGAAAAGGCCATTTTCGGACGATATGTTTTGGGGCTGAAATTTCGGTGCATCCTTAGTAATCACTATACCATATCTACTCCAGTGTGTATCACGTCTACTCCAGTGTGTATCGCAGGCTGTAGTGCGCCATGTATGTGTATTTTTCTACTAATACAAACTGCTTCATCCCAGGACCCCCATGATTGTTATGGTCTTCTGGAAGTTCTCATCACTAGAGATCAATGAATGACACCCCAAAGGGACCCTTCTCTAGATGCATGGGTGCTCAACTTGTGGTCCTCCCAGCTGTTGTGGAAGTACTACAAGTCCCATCATGCCTTTGCCTTTAGGAGTCATGCTTTTAGCTGTCCGTGGCTTGCAATGCCTCATGGGACTTGTAGTTCAACAGCTGGAGGACCACAGGTTGAGCACCAACGGGTGGGTAGTTGTACTTGGTGTTAATTTTGTCGACTAAAATACGACCAAAACTAAAACAATTGAAATGACTAAAATATTACTAAAATGCCATTTTAGTCAAAAGACTAAGATTAAAGCTAAATTGAAATTTGATGTCAAAATGAACACTGGTCTGTAATGCATGTTCATACCTCAATACCATTAAATAATGACATATGAGATTTTTGGAAATTTGTAGAGAAATGCTTAAAGCGGAGTTCCACCCAAAAGTGGAACTTCCACTTTAAACACTCCTCGCCCCCTTGCATGCCACATTTGGCATGTAATTTGTTTTGGGGGGGGGGGAGTGGGGGCTTCGTTAGGAGTGGGACTTCCTGTCCCACTTCCTCCTTCCGCCCAGGGACCGCCCAGGCGACTCCTCCTCTCGCCTTAGGCGGCCCCTCCCTCTAGGCGATCTCCTGGGACATGTGACAGGTCCTAGGCGATCTCCTGTCCACTCGGGGAGAGCAGCGCGACTCGCGCATGCGCTGTGCGTGCCCGGCCGTGAAGCCGAAAACTGTCACGGCCGGGTGCCCAGAGCGGCAATGGAGGCGCCGGCGGAGAGGAGGGGGAGAGGAGCGATGCTCTGTTCGGCCGAATCGCTGGACCGTGCAACAGGTAAGTGTCTGTTTATTAAAAGTCAGCAGCTACACTATTTGTAGCTGCTGACTTTTAATAAACAAAATGCCTGGAACTCCCCTTTTTAAATAATGCATTAAAATTTAACTACACCCATTAGATTTTAGATGAATAAAATGAGTTTTAGTTGACTAAAATGTCCTGGAGATTTAGTCTACTAAAACAATTGCAGAAGACCAAAATGGGACTAAAACGAAAATGCAATTTTAGTCCTAAGACTAAAACAAAATAGAAATTTGCTGCCAAAATGAACACTGGTTGTACTGAATTAGAAGCATTTAAACAGCAGGGTTGCCTAAAAGCAGGGGTAGGCAACCTCGGCCCTCCAGCTGTGGTCGAACTACAAATCCCATCATGCCTCTGCCTCTAGGAGTCATGCCTGTGATTGTCGGGGTCTTGCAATGTCTCGTGGGACTTGTAGTTTCAAAACAGCTGGAGGGCCGAGGTTGCCTACCTCTGAGATTTGATTGGAAAGGGTAACGTATAAAAATTTGTTAAAGCGGAACTTTAGCCATAAAAATTATGTCCTTTAGCAAGGAACATGCATTGCGCGTTAATTATGCTACCAAAATCAGTGTGTGCTGTAAATTGCTTCCAGCATTGATCCTGTTTTCTGCTTGCCGGAGGCTGCCATTTTTCTGAAGTCCAGAGCCTCTGAGAAGCAGTAAATTTAGGCTGTCAGCAGATTGGCCTCTAGTGGCTGTGATTTTCTGCACAGTGCCTAAAAATGGAGAGCAACTGAGCATGTGCAGAGTAAGGTGGGACAGAGTATTACTGAATTTTACACCGTATAGGCACTTATTTTTAATGTTTTACATAGCTATACCTGAAAAAGGGGCCAGCCTGAAGTCATCTAGCAGGACCTAAAGGGGTTGTAAAGGTTCGTTTTTTATTTTCTAAATGGGTTCCTTTTAAGCTAGTGCATTGTTGGTTCACTTACCTTTTCCTTCGATTTCCCTCCTAAAATGTTTTTTTTTCTTTGCCTGAATTTCTCACTTCCTGTTCCTCCTCAGTAAGCTGTTATGGCTGACTCCACACCACTCGGATGATGGTGTGAAGTTTAGTGAGGAGAAACAGGAAGTGAGAAATTCAGACAAAGAAAAAAAACATTTAGAAGGGAAATCGAAGGAAAAGGTAAGTGAACCAACAATGCACTAGCTTAAAGGAACCGATTTTAGAAAATAAAAAATGAACCTTTACAACCCCTTTAAAGTGGTTGTATAGTCATTTTTGTAACTTTTACCTACAGGTAAGCCTATAATAAGGCTTACCTGTAGGTAAAAAAAAATATCTCCTAAACCTCCTGACTGCAGTGGCGCATGTGCACAGGGGATTCTCGGCTGAAGGCCCGACAGACCTTGCCGGAAAGAAGTCTTCCACGCGTGGGAGTGACGACATCGCTGCTCCAGCCACTCACAGCGCTGGAGCCGCGATACCCGGAAGACACACCAAGGCAACATGTCAGCTACCTCGGCGTGGACCAGGTAAGTTACCGACGCCTCGTTCTAAGGTAAGTATTTCATAATGAGCCAGTATGCGGTGCATACTAGCTCATTTTTCCTTTTGCCTTACAGGGTTATAAAAAAAAAAAAAGTTCAGGGGTATACAACCGCTTTAAGGCCCCATTCACACCTGAGCGTTTTGTAGCTTGAAGCACCAAAACGCTGGGTAGGGGAAAAAAAACAAAATCAATGATTCTCTATGGAGATAGTTCACATCACCGCTCCATGTTGCCTGAAGTTCAAAAAAGTTCTGGAGCTTTTTTTTTGTAGCTCGAATCGGGCAGATTTAAGCGTTTTTTGGCCCCTTTTTTATGCTCATAGAAATGAATGGAAATGTTCCATTGCACGATTTTCTTCTCAAATGAAAAAAATGTAAAAAATAAAATGGCAATAATATATGAATAATTAAATGTAATATAAGAACACAAATAACTAAAAATCATCATAAATAAGTAAAATTAATAATATGTAATACATTAAAGCGGAGGTTCACCCAAACTGACAACATTATTCTAACACAATCATTGTACAACGCACATACTCAAAAGCCACAACATTTATTTTTTTAACACTAAATACTGTAGTATAGCCATCCAAACTATGACTTCCGGGATTCCTCTCCCGCGGGAGTAGGCGTATCTTATCCTTTCCCCGGCGCCGCAATGCGATGTGGGACTTCTCTGCATTGTTTTCTGGGAGCGCAGTGTCGTGCTACCCAAGATGCAATGTGGAACGCTGTGCTGTGAAATCTCGAGAGATGACGCGTGACGTCGGTCACGTGACGAGGGCATCTCTAATTTCGCCATTTTAAAAACTGACATACAGGTAAATATTGCCATTAGGTACCTGAATACCGCGCAGGCGCGAGAACAAGCGGTGAATGCTGGGACAAGAGCATTCACCGCTTCCAGGAAATGATTGCTTGTGGGCTTCACAATGCTCACAAGCAAAATGGAAACTGACAGGAACGGAGAATATAAGTTGTTCTTTACCACGAAAACGGACAGGTTGCATTTGCAGACAACGAAAAAGTGAGTATACCTTAGTTTAGTAAAATGCCATTGAATGCTAAAAAAAAAAAAACGATCTGCCGCGGAACCCCACGCTTTAATAAATGACCTCTAAACTTAAATATTCAAATTATTAATAATAATAAAATAGCAAACACTCGAACAAAAGCATACATTAATAATTTATTTTGTGTAAGTGTTTAGTTGTTTATTACTAAAAATATATATATATATATATATATATGGGTTAATTTATGTATTGTTACTGTAGCATTTTTTTTGTGTGTTTTATTTTACATTTATTATCATTCATATAATAATAATAATAATAATAATAATAAAAAAAAAAAAATTAAATAATAAACAGCCCCAACTCCTAACCTAATCTGAACTTGAACCCCTTACCCTAACGAAAAAACATTTTATAATAAAAGAAGAAATAAAAGCTGAAATACCTAGCAACAAATGATGCAACAGATAATAGTTTCCTATTAAAACCACGCCAAAGCCCAAAAACGCTGCATAGAAATGCGCAAGTCACGCATAAAAACTCCTCCGTGAAGCGGGGCGCAGGAAACAATGTGCGGGTACACCGTTTCACGCAATAAAGCCGCCCTGCCCACAGTATATATGTGGTGAGCGGTCTTTTGAGTGGTTCAATTCTATGTATGTCTTAACACTGGTTCATTGGGCTTCCATTGTGGTGTTTAAAAAATTCAGCTTGGTCCATTTTTGGTCAGTAAAAAATAAATAAAGCGCAAAGAACACCTCCCTGTTGAAATGCATTGAAAATGCAGCAATACTAAATATCGGTGGGTATGTCTCTGTAAAGTGCCACATCCAACTAACTGGACAGAAAGAGAGAATATCCCCTAACTGGACTTTTAAGGCACTGACATTCGGTTGTATATAGAAAAAGCATAACATTTTATTGTTGACATGTATACATAAATGGAATGAAAATAGATGGAATGTTTACATTAGCTGCATATAAATTATAACAATCACCACAACGATTGATAATAGATTTCACATGGTTCACCCAACGTGTTTCGGTGTTTCTGAATCTCCTTCTTCAAGGGTGTTTATGAGAGGGCCAATCTTGTGTCTATAATGTATTAACAAAGAGTTTAAGCACACAATAAATTCAAACTCTTTGTTAATACATTATAGACACGTGATTGGCCCTCTCATAAACACCCTTGAAGAAGGAGATTCAGAAACGCCGAAACACGTCGGGTGAACCATGAGAAATATATTTTCAATCGTTGTGATTGTTATAATTTATATGCAGCTATTGTAAACATTCCATCTATTTTTATTCCATTTACCGTATATAATCGAGTATAAGCCGAGGCACCTAATTTTACCACAAAAAACTGGGAAAACGTATTGACTCGAGTATAAGCCTAGGGTGTCCATCTGCATGCCTCACTTTGCCTCACTGTGTCCATGCATCACTGTGCCCAATCTCCCTACCTGATCTCCGGCGTTGTGTGACTAGACTGACTTTTAACATGGGAGTCTATGGGGTCCAGGGGACCTAGGGCCGGCTGGTACCGGGTCCCCAAAATCACTGGAGAAATGACCGTTTAACATGTGAGTCTATGGAAGGGGTGCCCGGCTTTGAAAAATCGGTGCTCCACGGTCGTAGGTCTCCCGGACAACAAACTTCGCACACTTGTAGAGGAAGAGTGGGGCTACATGTGTGCCAAGTTTGGAGTCCGGGGGACCTACGGCCGGCCGGGATCAGGCGCACAAAGTTGAAGATGGGCACAGACTCGAGTATAAGCCGAGGGGGGCATTTTTTCAGCACAAACAAAATGTGCTGAAAAACTCGGCTTATACTCGAGTATATACGGTATGTATGTGTAGCGGGCTCACCCCTTCTTCTTCTCGGCTTGCTGTCTGGTCTAGGGGAAACCTGGGGGGAGGGATGAGATCCACCACGGCCCATGTCCCCTTCTGGATAGAGGTTAAGGCCCGAACGTATTTTACCGTCGGGTCATGTGTATAACCCAAGGTCAAGTCTTTCCTCTAACTGACCCCCCTTTGCTCCCAGTAACCAGAGTTCCACACCACTGAAAAGGTCCAACTCTTATTTATTCTTTAGCAGCAATAAATCGTCATTTAGCACAGACAGGTTGTGACCAACGAACAGTTCAGTATAGGTGGGGAGTAGGTCAAGGCACAATCCCTTAATCAAACTAAACCATTGAGATATCACCAACGGTTATGGCGCACAGTGGCTGTGAATGTACTTTTCCTTTTTCTGAGTTTCTACCAGCAACTCTGACGAACATGAAATAGGAGATACCTTCTTAAAGCTGTGGCCCCAGTCAGAGGGAAGACATCCTTCCGAGAGAGTTACCGGAGGCCCCACCGTCACCGGCAAATGCTGCACCGTGCTGTTCGGAAGGGTTACACTCCCTGGCCTCCTCGTCTCAGATTCGGGCGCCCAACACCTTAGGGCCCCTCAGACTCCTCCACCCTTGCGGAACCCAGTCGAAGGTACTGGGTCCCAGGCCTCCTCAATAGTACCTCACCCCAGGGCTAAAGGTGCCTGGAATGGACTCCATCTCCGGCCAGGTCAAGGGCCCCTGTGCCCGGAACGCCCGCACCCAGGCCGAAGGTGCCTGGGCACGGCGGTGTCCTCCGACTCTAAACCCTGAACTCAGGGCGTCCGCCCCTTTTTTCTCCTCTCCCCAGCGTCACAGCAGGTTCCCCGCCCCGCTGTACAACTGCCGGGAAGGGGCAAAAAGAGTACAGTCTTGCAGTGAGGGTTCAACCCCCGGCCCAGGGCAACAGCGCCACCCTCGGACCCCAGGGAACCTCACACCACCAGAGTCCTCCATAAACAATAATCAGCGCATCTGGGTTACACTACCACCCAGATGCTTCCCTTAAATTTAAATACCCGCTACATATGTATCTCAACAATAAAATGTAATGCTTTTTCTATATACAACCGAATCAAAGAGCCTTAAAAGTCCAGTTAGGGGATATTCTCTCTTTCTGAAAATGCAGCAAGAACACATACTGTATTTATCGGCGTATAACACGCACTTTTTTTCCCCTTGAAATCAGGGGAAAATCGTGGGTGCGTGTTATACGCCGATACTCCGTCGAATTCCCCTGCTGAAACGAGCGAAAGAGCGGAGCCGAAGCCAAAGTACACTCGGCTTTACTCGGCTCCTCTCGCAGTCCCGCCCATCTCTGACTGCGCCGCTGACATAGAGAAAGCCGAGTGTACTTTGGCTAGTCTCGGCTCCTCTCGCAGTCCTGCACCTGACTGTGAGCAGAGCCGAGTCTAGCCGAAGTACACTCGGCTTTCTCCGTCAGCGGCGCAGTCAGTGGAGATGGGCGGGACTGCGAGAGGAGCCGAGTCTAGCCGAAGTACACTCGGCTTTCCCTGTCAGCGGCGCAGTCAGTGGAGATGGGCGGGACTGCGAGAGGAGCCGAGTCTAGCCGAAGTACACTCGGCCCCGCTCGCTCCTCTCCACAGAAATCGGCGCCAAATTTAAAAAAACACAGAGACTGACAAGATCGCAAAGGCACTGGGCAAGGCTGCAGATGGACAGATGGACACTGGGCAAGGCTGCAGATGGACACTGGGCAAGGCTGCAGATGGACACTGGGCAAGGCTGCAGATGGACACTGGGCAAGGCTGCATGCTGCATTTAAATGTAAGTTTTTATTTTATTTATTTTTTTCCCTTGAATTTCCCTCCTAAACTTGGGGTGCGTGTTATACGCCGGTGCGTGTTATACGCCGATAAATACGGTAATTAACACACCCATGTTACGTTTTTGATGCAGTTTTTGAGTCGCATGACCTATGAAAAACACACCATAAGCAGTAAAATCAGCCCAAAATCACAGCGAATTCGTAGTAATATTGCGGTGCGTTTGCGTTCCATTATTGGCACCTTTTTTTTTCTCTTATTGTCCAAATTCTAACACCATTTTCGGCCGAAATTTCAATGCGTCTCTAATTACTACTTGTGGAAGGGAAGTAGAAAGGGATATTATTACAAGGGGATAATATTTTAGAAAATGTACATTTTTTTTTTTTATTAGGGACAAGAAGATTCCAAAACTGGTTTAGGGAGTTCTATGGATTTCCACTGTAGTTGTTAAAGAGGAAGTAAAGGCAAAATGGAAAAAAAAAAAACTTCCGCCGCCATCTTGCCTGGATTTCCTGTCACCTGCCGTCAGTGTATCGGCGATGTGATTGGCGATGACATCACACGCATGCGCGCTTGGGCCGGCAAGATCCCATTCAGAAAACTGGAAATGATGCCGGCCCGCTATTGTTCATGCGTGTGACGTCATCGGCGTTGTTTTTAAGAGTAAATATCTCCTTTAACCATGTAGGTTAACCACTTCCATACTAGGTCATTGTAAAATGACGCCGGCAGGAACCCTCTCTCCCTCTGGGTGGACGTCATATGACGTCCTGGGTTTGTGGGGGGCTTTCTGAATGATGCCTGCAGCGATGGTCACCAGTCATCTCTATGACCGTCGGAGGCCCGGGCACGATGTGATGACGTCACGCCCGGGTTCTCAAAAGTAAACAAAGCCGCCATTGCGGCTAGTAAGCATGAGATCGGTGAATTTTTTTTTGCGATCTCATGCTTTCCAGCCTGGAGGAGAGATGTGGGGTCTTATTGACCCTGCATCTCTCCATAAAGAGGACCTGTCACACACCATTCGTATTACATGTTTACATTCCTTGTAATAGGAATAAAAGTGATCAAAAAATAAAAAGTGTAAAAAAAAGGTGTCAAAAAACAAAAATATATATATTTTTTTAAACGCCCCTGTCCCCAATAGCTCGCTATCAGAAGCAAACGCACATGTAAGTCCCGCCCACATATGTAAACGCCGTTCAAACCACATATGTGAGGGATCGCCGGGTGCGTTAGAGCGCGTGCAACAATTCTAGCACTAGACCCCCTCTGTAACTCTAACCTGGTAACCTGTAAAAATTTTCAAAATGTTGCCTATGGAGATTTTTAAGTACCGAAGTTTGGCACCATTTCATGAGTGTGCGCAATTTTAAATCGTGACATGTTGGGTATCTATTTACTTTAAGGAGAGATTTCTTGCAAGTTGTCTAAGTGGGTTTACAACCACTTTAATAAGTATCAGATTGTATGTGTAGAGTGCTGTGTATGTACCGTGTGGATATTTTGTGTCCTTGTCATTGTATCTGCTATTATGTTTTTGGAGATTTACAGTGTGCAGTTTGTATGATTTCCTATGTGTGTAAATATTGTCCTATCTTCTGTGTTGCAATATGGGAGCGGTAGTCCTTATATCGGTGTGTAATGTGCTGCTCAGCGTTGGATGGGAGCCTCAGCTGTGACAGATAAGGGTTGTCCTGACAGGTCCCCTTTTATCGGCTGCAGCCACATTGCAGTATGTGGAAACTCTGCACAACATGAGTTTTTTCTGTTGTCACGCTACTGCTAGGAACGTCCTAGAAAACCAGACGTGGTGATGAGCCCCCAGTTCGGTCCTCTTATACTCTGTGTATTTGTTTTTTATTGAAGGCCTCTAAGGGCTTGTTAATACCACATCGGAAACGCATCTGCACTGAAGCATGTTAAGCACTAGGACATGCATTTTTAATACATCACGCTGTTTTACTGCATGTTGAGTTGCGTTTTTTTTTTTTTATATATATATATATTTTATGTTGACCAGCATTTGCGGTTTGCACTAAACAAAAATGCTGCATTTTTCTTCAGCGCAATGATTTGGTGTGATTGAGGTACATTAAACAGCAATTGTATTGGCTACGTCCTTGCGTTAAGCCCTCATTGGCCAACTCCGATCAGTGCAGGTCAGGTGTGAACGAGTCCTAAATCTCTGCATGCTAAACGTTCCCAGCTAAGTATTCGTAGAAAAGATTGAATAAACTTGGCTCTACTACCCACTCCGGTGATTTGCTGCTTTGCTTGCGAGGAATGGCCCTCCGGTATCTCCTGAGAAGTCAACACTTTTTTGGGATTGTCGGTCTCCTGGGTTGCCAGACAATCTCTCCAGTTTCTCCTCTAAGGAGACAACAGGAGCAGCAAGTATATAAGCAATACCTTGGAGGGTGTCGGTGGGGCAGTGGATGATGTGGAGGGGTGTCGGTGGGGCAGTGGATGATGTGGAGGGGTGTCGGTGGGGCAGTGGATGATGTGGAGGGGTGTCGGTGGGGCAGTGGATGATGTGGAGGGGTGTCGGTGGGGCAGTGGATGATGTGGAGGGGTGTCGGTGGGGCAGTGGATGATGTGGAGGGGTGTCGGTGGGGCAGTGGATGATGTGGAGGGGTGTCGGTGGGGCAGTGGATGATGTGGAGGGGTGTCGGTGGGGCAGTGGATGATGTGGAGGGGTGTCGGTGGGGCAGTGGATGATGTGGAGGGGTGTCGGTGGGGCAGTGGATGATGTGGAGGGGTGTCGGTGGGGGCAGTGGATGATGTGGGGCAGTGGATGATGTGGAGGGGTGTCGGTGGGGCAGTGGATGATGTGGAGGGGTGTCGGTGGGGCAGTGGATGATGTGGGGCAGTGGATGATGTGGAGGGTGTCGGTGGGGCAGTGGATGATGTGGAGGGGTGTCGGTGGTGTCGGTGGATGATGTGGAGGGGTGTCGGTGGGGCAGTGGATGATGTGGAGGGGTGTCGGTGGGGCAGTGGATGATGTGGAGGGGTGTCGGTGGGGCAGTGGATGATGTGGAGGGGTGTCGGTGGGGCAGTGGATGATGTGGAGGGGTGTCGGTGGGGCAGTGGATGATGTGGAGGGTTGTCGGTGGGGCAGTGGATGATGTGGAGGGTTGTCGGTGGGGCAGTGGATGATGTGGAGGGGTGTCGGTGGGGCAGTGGATGATGTGGAGGGGTGTCGGTGGGGCAGTGGATGATGTGGAGGGGTGTCGGTGGGGGCAGTGGATGATGTGGGGCAGTGGATGATGTGGAGGGGTGTCGGTGGGGCAGTGGATGATGTGGAGGGGTGTCGGTGGGGCAGTGGATGATGTGGGGCAGTGGATGATGTGGAGGGTGTCGGTGGGGCAGTGGATGATGTGGAGGGGTGTCGGTGGTGTCGGTGGATGATGTGGAGGGGTGTCGGTGGATGATGTGGAGGGGTGTCGGTGGATGATGTGGAGGGGTGTCGGTGCGGCAGTGGATGATGTGGAGGGGTGTCGGTGGGGCAGTGGATGATGTGGGGCAGTGGATGATGTGGAGGGGTGTCCGTGGGGCAGTGGATGATGTGGAGGGGTGTCGGTGGATGATGTGGAGGGGTGTCGGTGGATGATGTGGAGGGGTGTCGGTGGATGATGTGGAGGGGTTTCGGTGGATGATGTGGAGGGGTTTCGGTGGATGATGTGGAGGGGTGTCGGTGGGGCAGTGGATGATGTGGAAGGGTGTCGGTGGGGCAGTGGATGATGTGGAAGGGTGTCGGTGGGGCAGTGGATGATGTGGAGGGGTGTCGGTGGATGATGTGGAGGGGTGTCGGTGGATGATGTGGAGGGGTGTCGGTGGATGATGTGGAGGGGTGTCGGTGGATGATGTGGAGGGGTGTCGGTGGATGATGTGGAGGGGTGTCGGTGGATGATGTGGAGGGGTGTCGGAGGATGATGTGGAGGGGTGTCGGTGCGGCAGTGGATGATGTGGAGGGGTGTCGGTGGGGCAGTGGATGATGTGGAGGGGTGTCGGTGGGGCAGTGGATGATGTGGGGCAGTGGATGATGTGGAGGGGTGTCGGTGGGGCAGTGGATGATGTGGAGGGGTGTCGGTGGATGATGTGGAGGGGTGTCGGTGGATGATGTGGAGGGGTGTCGGTGGATGATGTGGAGGGGTGTCGGTGCGGCAGTGGATGATGTGGAGGGGTGTCGGTGGGGCAGTGGATGATGTGGAGGGGTGTCGGTGGGGCAGTGGATGATGTGGGGCAGTGGATGATGTGGAGGGTGTCGGTGGGGCAGTGGATGATGTGGAGGGGTGTCGGTGGGGCAGTGGATGATGTGGGGCAGTGGATGATGTGGAGGGTGCCGGTGGGGCAGTGGATGATGTGGCGGGGTGCCGGTGGGGCAGTGGATGATGTGGAGGGGTGTCGGTGGATGATGTGGAGGGGTGTCGGTGGATGATGTGGAGGGGTGTCGGTGGATGATGTGGAGGGGTGTCGGTGGATGATGTGGAGGGGTGTCGGAGGATGATGTGGAGGGGTGTCGGTGCGGCAGTGGATGATGTGGAGGGGTGTCGGTGGGGCAGTGGATGATGTGGAGGGGTGTCGGTGGGGCAGTGGATGATGTGGGGCAGTGGATGATGTGGAGGGGTGTCGGTGGGGCAGTGGATGATGTGGAGGGGTGTCGGTGGATGATGTGGAGGGGTGTCGGTGGATGATGTGGAGGGGTGTCGGTGCGGCAGTGGATGATGTGGAGGGGTGTCGGTGGGGCAGTGGATGATGTGGAGGGGTGTCGGTGGGGCAGTGGATGATGTGGAGGGTGTCGGTGGGGCAGTGGATGATGTGGAGGGGTGTCGGTGGGGCAGTGGATGATGTGGGGCAGTGGATGATGTGGAGGGTGCCGGTGGGGCAGTGGATGATGTGGCGGGGTGCCGGTGGGGCAGTGGATGATGTGGAGGGTGTCGGTGGGGCAGTGGAGGGTGTCAGTCGTTTTTATTATTTTTTACAAATTCTTTTATTTTTTTAGCAGTCCTGTTAGAGGACTTTGGTGAAATATCAGGGCTCTAAACAGACCTCTGATGTTTAATTTTTGAGACAGAGAAAAGAGGATTGAGGATATATCCCTCATTCTCCATCTCTGTAGCCTCAACTGCACAGAATGAATGAACAGGAAAAACTCTGCACAGTCTCCCTGTTCATTCACAAACTGAAGCATGTTAAACACTGTTTACTATGCTTCAGTTGTGAATAAACACAGTGAGCGATTGCTTCCAATCTCTCACTGTATTAATTTTGAAATGGAAGGGGCAGGCAAATTGCATATCTTTTGGCCCCTTCCCCCACTCTCCATCCTAGAAATCTTCCACACAACCTGTCAGGAGGGGGTGGGGGGTGGGCAGCAGCAAAATGAAGGGGAACCTGGGCAGGAGGGTCAGCGGGCGAGTGCCACTACTGAAACCAATTCCCTATTCTCTCCTGTGGCAGCTGGATGCTGTCGGGAAGGGGAGGAGGAGAAGCCGCCTGTCAGCTGCCACAGGAGGAAATGCAGACAGTTGGGTTCAGTAAATGGCACTCACCAGCTGACCCTTCTGTTCAGGTTTTTTTGTTTTTTTTGTTTTCTTTTTACTTTCTTTTCTTTCCTTGGTGTATGGAAGGGTCAGAACCTCTGTTAGATTGTATTGCTGTCTGATACACCGCTATGGGGATGCCTCGCCAGTCTCTGTCCCCGGTATCAGCAGGTTAGGAGATGAGTGTAGTGGGTGTCACGCGGGTTGTAAACAATTAAACTCTGACAGATGGTTTTGGTGGAGTTGGGCTGCAATTGCCAGAATTATATTGCTGTTGTAATGCAGCTCCTTTTCATTATTTTGCAAGCCTCTTTTCCAGTTGTAAAGATGAAGTGCTGTTTTATGCAAAATGGTGGTAGAATGAAGAAAGAGGACAAATTGTGAAATATTGCAGCAAAATTTCAAAAGCTGCCAGATGAGGCCAAAAATCTGTGTGTGTGTGTGTGTGTGTGTGTGTGTGTGTGTGTGTGTGTGTGTGTGTGTGTGTGTGTGTACGATTCTGGATAAAATTTAAATCCCAATTCATTTTTTTTTTTCTTTTTTTACAACCCCTGAACATTCAGTAATCAAACAAGATGGCAATAAAATAAAACGTAATACTCTTTGCTGCATTTTAAATAAAAAAAAAAATGTAATGAAAAATATTTTAATGCATAAAAGAAATAACGGTAAATTAGTTGTATCGGCATCAGTAAAATGAGTGCTAAAGTTCTGACTGCAGCTGCCCCAAAAAAGGATTGGAAGACCTCCAAGATCTATGTAAAAAGGAAGGTATGGGAAGCGCCACCATCTAAGTCAGGGGTCTCAAACTGGCGGCCCCCCAGCTGTTGCGAAACTACAAGTCCCATGAGGCATTGTAAGGCTGACAGTTAAAAGCATGACCCCCACAGGCAGAGGCATGATGGGACTTGTAGTTTCGTAACAGCTGGTGGGCCGCCAGTTTGAGACCCTTGATCTAAGTGCTGTTATAAAGTAAACACCGGGAGGTATAAAAACAATTGCACTCACATTTATTTGAAGAGTTAAAACCATGTACAGATATAAAACCTTGGATTGCAAGCATAATTTATTCCGGAAACATGCTTGTAATCCAAAGAACTTGTATATCAAAGCATATTTTCCCATAAGAGATAATAGGAACTCAAATGATTTGTTCCACAACCATTTATTCACAAGTCTTTCAGTTTATAGTCCATATATAAAAAGATTATAGCAATGTGATGGGTTGTGTAACCATAAAATGTCCATCCACAAATGGAAGCCGCCACAAGGGGATTAGAAGCAAAATCCAGCAGGAGCTACAGAGTATAAAAGAGAAGAGAGGCGCCTCTAAGTGTAGTAATATGGTTACATTTAATGAAGGTATAACATTTAGCAACTCACATGGTTGATGATTAAAAGGGGCACATCTAAGTATGCAGGGATCCGGGGTAAAGCTGTCCACATAGACCGTCCTCTGCACTGCCGGCTCTCACCGCTGTCAGTCTGCAATCGTGAGCGGGAAGACTACCCTGCAGTAGAGCGATCTGAAAGCGAGGCTTGAAGCGCTCGTGGAGTGTAGCGTAGAAGGGATGGCGTTGATGGCGGAGCGAAGGACAGTCTATGTGGACAGCTTTACCCCGGGTGCCTGCATATTGAGATGTGCCTCTTTTAATCATCAACCATGTAAGTTGCTAAATGTTGTACCTTCATTAAATGTAACCATATTGCTACACTTGGAGGAGCCACTCTTCTGTTTTATACTCGGTTGTGACTTGACGCTACTTGTATATCAAGACATTGCTTGTATATCAAGTCAAAGTTTATAAAATTTTGCTTGTCTTGCAAAACGCTCTCAAACCAAGTTACTTTCAAACTGAGGTTTTACTGTATATCCTAATGGAAAACACTTGCAGAGCTTGGCAGGGTCGTGGCTGGGTCTCTAGATTCAGGCTGTGGGAGCTGCTAGAGAAGGGTTGCCCGTCTGGTGGTGAAGGTACTGT
This sequence comes from Rana muscosa, assembly GCA_029206835.1. NCBI lineage: Eukaryota > Metazoa > Chordata > Amphibia > Anura > Ranidae > Rana > Rana muscosa. Next base: position 323,403,663 of record CM055118.1, on the reverse strand, counting down.
AACAGCAGAAAGTTAGCTGCAAGACAGAGACAGCAGGGGTTGTGATGCTCAGCTGGAGAGGTAGGTGTCCAGTCGTATATTATTCCAGCCTGCCAAGTAAAGGCGCAGGGAAACTAGAGAAATGGGTATCCCGCAGTGTTATAAAGCATAAATTAAAAGCATAGTAATCTATGCACAATCTAGGCAGGCTGGGATACCACCGCTGATAGAGGTGCTGTGGATGGCGGCAGGTCCTCCACGAGACATTGAAAGTCAGTGATGCTCAGCTGGAGAGGTGGGTGTCCGGTCAGCAGGCTGAAGTGACACAGCTGGAGAGGTGGGTGTCCGGTCAGCAGGCTGAAGTGACACAGCTGGAGAGGTGGGTGTCCGGTCAGCAGGATGAAGTGACACAGCTGGAGAGGTGGGTGTCCGGTCAGCAGGCTGAAGTGACACAGCTGGAGAGGTGGGTGTCCGGTCAGCAGGCTGAAGTGACACAGCTGGAGAGGTGGGTGTCCGGTCAGCAGGATGAAGTGACACAGCTGGAGAGGTGGGTGTCCGGTCAGCAGGCTGAAGTGACACAGCTGGAGAGGTGGGTGTCCGGTCAGCAGGATGAAGTGACACAGCTGGAGAGGTGGGTGTCCGGTCAGCAGGCTGAAGTGACACAGCTGGAGAGGTGGGTGTCCGGTCAGCAGGCTGAAGTGACACAGCTGGAGAGGTGGGTGTCCGGTCAGCAGCATGAAGTGACACAGCTGGAGAGGTGGGTGTCCAGTCAGCAGGATGAAGTGACACAGCTGGAGAGGTGGGTGTCCGGTCAGCAGGATGAAGTGACACAGCTGGAGAGGTGGGTGTCCAGTCAGCAGGATGAAGTGACACAGCTGGAGAGGTGGGTGTCCGGTCAGCAGGATGAAGTGACACAGCTGGAGAGGTGGGTGTCCGGTCAGCAGGATGAAGTGACACAGCTGGAGAGGTGGGTGTCCAGTCAGCAGGATGAAGTGACACAGCTGGAGAGGTGGGTGTCCGGTCAGCAGGATGAAGTGACACAGCTGGAGAGGTGGGTGTCCGGTCAGCAGGATGAAGTGACACAGCTGGAGAGGTGGGTGTCCGGTCAGCAGGCTGAAGTGACACAGCTGGAGAGGTGGGTGTCCAGTCAGCAGGATGAAGTGACACAGCTGGAGAGGTGGGTGTCCAGTCAGCAGGATGAAGTGACACAGCTGGAGAGGTGGGTGTCCGGTCAGCAGGCTGAAGTGACACAGCTGGAGAGGTGGGTGTCCGGTCAGCAGGATGAAGTGACACAGCTGGAGAGGTGGGTGTCCAGTCAGCAGGATGAAGTGACACAGCTGGAGAGGTGGGTATCCGGTCAGCAGGAGGAGGTGCTGTAAATGGTGGCAGGTCCGCCACGAAGCGGAGGCGGCAGGGGTCCGTGGTGATCAAGCTGGCAGGATGTGGCATGAGAATGGATCTCTTATCAGCAGGCTGGGGTGCCAGAGCTGATGTCCAGGAATGAGCCAGGGCATGGAGGGTGCGGTGCAGACCAGTTCCAATAGGAGAATGTGGGGGCATGGCTTCATGTTTTGTGGCAACAAGTACTGCCCCTTTGTCAAAAAGACAATGGTTTTATCTTTTTCTTTAAAGATATTTTTATTGGGTTTAAGACAAACCAACATACATAAAAAAAAAAACATATACAACATCAGACCAACCTGGTCATACAGTGGTATACAGCATTAGGCAATATGCTCAGACATGTAAAAAAACAGATCGTATTGCAACAGGCAATAGGCAGTTCTTGGGGTGGACAATGTTTTTGGGAGGCCTAAAGCTTATGAGAAGAAAGCACCCACTTCCTCCCAGAAGTCCCGAACTATCGGGCATGACCAGAAGCAGTTTAGGAAATCGGCCTCCTGGCCACAGCCACGAAAACAGCCAGCCGAGGGCAAGAGACCCATCTTGTGCAACCTAGCCAAGGTGAGGTGGGACTGATGACATTTTTTTTTACCTGTATGATGCGGTCCCGGGAAGCAATAACAGAAGTTTTATACGCATCACTAAATTCTGACCAGTCCTCGTCCACCAGGGAGATGTCCATAGAGGTCCACTTTACCTGAGCTTTGAGAAACCTGGGGTTAAATTCAGTCATTAGGGCTGCATAATGGGTAGAGACAAGTTTAGTGGGATCTGGCTATCTTGGCAGTTTCTCCAGTGGAGGCAGGTCGGTGTGGTCACCTAGGGAGCCAAACTGGGCGCGGATAGCGTGCCTAAGCCGGTAGTAATAGAATAGGTATAATCTTGGTAGGTTGAAGTCTAGGCATAGCTGAGAGAAGGTTTTAAAGCCCTAAGTATTGTACAGGTGACATAAATATATATATTTTTTTTAACAGAGTGACATAAATATTTAACCCCCTTGGAATACCAGCAGTTGGGGTCAGGAAGGGAGTACAATTCCTGCAGATTAGGGTTAAACCACAGGGGGTTATTGGGGGACATCAGCCAGGTGTGTTTGGATATCTTCGTGACAATATAGCGGAATGATGAAAGGGACGTGGCAAGCAGAGAGGTTCCGGGCCGGTCAGGGACCCGACCTCTGTAAATAATGTTATGAAGGGTTTCCAGGGAAGATGCGATGGCCCCCTCTGTGGAGGCACAGGCATTAGCCGAAACCGGACACAGCCAATCGTGAATGTTCACCAGATGGGACGCTAAATATAGGAAGAAGTTGGGAACCCCAAGCCCGCCAAATGCGTTGGCAGCCGTAGCGTTTCAAGTGCCACCCTTCCACATGAAAGTAGTCCATATCGTGTCTATACATTTGAAAATAGATTTAGGTATTTTACAAGGGGAGTTAGCCAGGATATAGAGCAGGGATATGCAATTAGCGGACCTCCAGCTGTTGCCAAACTACAAGTCCCATGAGGCATAGCGAGACTCTGACAGCAGCAAGCATGACACCCAGAGGCAGAGGCATGATGGGACTTGTAGTTTTGCAACAGCTGGAGGTCCGCTAATTGCATATCCCTGATATAGAGCAATCTTGGCAGGTAAATCATTTTGAGGACATTGGCCCTCCCCATGAGATCCAGAGCCAAATACGATGGTTTTATCTCTTCAAATAAACGTGAGTGCAATTTCTTTTTTATACATCCCTGTGTTTACTCGTTAAAGGAGTTGTAAAGGCAGAAGGTTTTTTATTTGAAAGCATTAAGATATAAAACCTTCTGTGTGTAGCAGCCCCCCTCATACTTACCTGAGCCCCATCTCTTTCCAGGGATGTACACGACTGCCTTGGCCGTCTGGGACTCTCCTCATTGGCTAAGACACAGCAGCGGCGCCTTTGGCGCCTGCTGGGGTCAATCAGTCAGTTAGCCATGGAGGAGAGAGGGGGCAGGGGGCCGACCCACAGCTCCGTGGCTGAAAGGATACACGGAGCTGCAGCTCGGCTCGGGTGCCTCCATAGCAAGCTGCTTGCTGTGGGGGACACTCAAAGGGAGGAAGGGGCCAGGAAAGGCCAAAGTGGGACCCGAGAAGAGGGGGATCCAGGCTGCTCTGTGCAAAACCACTGCATAGAGGAGGTAAGTATAACATGTTTGTTATTTTTATTGGAAAAAAAACACAAGACTTTACAATCACTTTAAATTATAAGGGCACTTGGATGGTAGTGCTTCCCATATCTTCTTTTTTACATGAATCACAAAAATGCTGGATTAAGATCGTGTGGGGGTGATCTCTATCTTTATTTGTTAGCCATGCTTTTGCCATTCAGTATATCAGTTTACATGTAGTTTATGTTCCATTTACTGAAGAAATACAGACAACCTTAGGGCTCATTCATATCACGTTTGAGTTGCACTGATTTGCATAGATTAACGCAGTCTTGGTGCAAGGGATTTTAGAAAACATTTGTTTTCTATGTGCCTTGTTCACAACATAATGCTACATTGAGGTAATACTGTGCGTTGTAAAAATGACAACGTGTTTGCAGCATGATTCACTGCACTAAATGTTGCAACACTTGACTAAAGTGTCATTTTTGACGCTTGGGGGCCCATGCTGTGCGCCTTCCTCCTTCTTCTCCCTTTTGTCCGGGGGCCGCTTGCCCTCCTTCTTCTCCCTTTTGTCCGGGGGCCGCTTGCCCTCCTTCTTCTCCCTTTTGTCCGGGGGCCGCTTGCCCTCCTTCTTCTCCCTTTTGTCCGGGGGCCGCTTGCCCTCCTTCTCCCTTTTGTCCGGGGGCCGCTTGCCCTCCTTCTCCCTTTTGTCCGGGGGCCGCTTGCCCTCCTTCTCCTCCTCCTCCCTTTGTCCAGGGGGCCGCTTGCCCTCCTTTTCCTTCTCCCTTGGGCCGGGGGGCCGCTTGCCCTCCTTCTCCCTTGGGCCGGGGGCCGCTTGCCCTCCTTCTCCCTTGGGCCGGGGGCCGCTTGCCCTCCTTCTCCCTTGGGCCGGGGGCCGCTTGCCCTCCTTCTCCCTTGGGCCGGGGGCCGCTTGCCCTCCTTCTCCCTTGGGCCGGGGGCCGCTTGCCCTCCTTCTCCCTTGGGCCGGGGGCCGCTTGCCCTCCTTCTCCCTTGGGCCGGGGGCCGCTTGCCCTCCTTCTCCCTTGGGCCGGGGGCCGCTTGCCCTCCTTCTCCCTTGGGCCGGGGGCCGCTTGCCCTCCTTCTTCTTCTTCTCCCTTGGGCCGGGGGCCGCTTGCCCTCCTTCTTCTTCTTCTCCCTTGGGCCGGGGGCCGCTTGCCCTCCTTCTTCTTCTCCCTTGGGCCGGGGGCCGCTTGCCCTCCTTCTTCTTCTCCCTTGGGCCGGGGGCCGCTTGCCCTCCTTCTTCTTCTTCTCCCTTGGGCCGGGGGCCGCTTGCCCTCCTCCTTCTTCTTCTCCCTTGGGCCGGGGGCCGCTTGCCCTCCTCCTTCTTCTTCTCCCTTGGGCCGGGGGCCGCTTGCCCTCCTCCTTCTTCTTCTCCCTTGGGCCGGGGGCCGCTTGCCCTCCTCCTTCTTCTTCTCCCTTGGGCCGGGGGCCGCTTGCCCTCCTCCTTCTTCTTCTCCCTTGGGCCGGGGGCCGCTTGCCCTCCTCCTTCTTCTTCTCCCTTGGGCCGGGGGCCGCTTGCCCTCCTCCTTCTTCTTCTCCCTTGGGCCGGGGGCCGCTTGCCCTCCTCCTTCTTCTTCTCCCTTGGGCCGGGGGCCGCTTGCCCTCCTTCTTCTTCTTCTCCCTTGGGCCGGGGGCCGCTTGCCCTCCTTCTTCTTCTCCCTTGGGCCGGGGGCCGCTTGCCCTCCTTCTTCTTCTTCTCCCTTGGGCCGGGGGCCGCTTGCCCTCCTTCTTCTTCTTCTCCCTTGGGCCGGGGGCCGCTTGCCCTCCTTCTTCTTCTTCTCCCTTGGGCCGGGGGCCGCTTGCCCTCCTTCTTCTTCTTCTCCCTTGGGCCGGGGGCCGCTTGCCCTCCTTCTTCTTCTTCTCCCTTGGGCCGGGGGCCGCTTGCCCTCCTTCTTCTTCTTCTCCCTTGGGCCGGGGGCCGCTTGCCCTCCTTCTTCTTCTTCTCCCTTGGGCCGGGGGCCGCTTGCCCTCCTTCTTCTTCTTCTCCCTTGGGCCGGGGGCCGCTTGCCCTCCTTCTTCTTCTTCTCCCTTGGGCCGGGGGCCGCTTGCCCTCCTTCTTCTTCTTCTCCCTTGGGCCGGGGGCCGCTTGCCCTCCTTCTTCTTCTTCTCCCTTGGGCCGGGGGCCGCTTGCCCTCCTTCTTCTCCCTTGGGCCGGGGGCCGCTTGCCCTCCTTCTTCTTCTCCCTTGGGCCGGGGGCCGCTTGCCCTCCTCCTCCTTCTTCTTCTCCCTGGGGCCGGGGGCCGCTTGCCCTCCTCCTTCTTCTTCTCCCTGGGGCCGCTTGCCCTCCTTCTTCTCCCTTGGGCCGGGGGCCGCTTGCCCTCCTTCTTCTTCTTCTTCTTCTCCCTTGGGCCGGGGGCCGCTTGCCCTCCTTCTTCTTCTCCCTTGGGCCGGGGGCCGCTTGCCCTCCTTCTTCTTCTCCCTTGGGCCGGGGGCCGCTTGCCCTCCTTCTTCTTCTCCCTTGGGCCGGGGGCCGCTTGCCCTCCTTCTTCTTCTCCCTTGGGCCGGGGGCCGCTTGCCCTCCTACTTCTTCTCCCTTGGGCCGGGGGCCGCTTGCCCTCCTTCTTCTTCTTCTCCCTTGGGCCGGGGGCCGCTTGCCCTCCTTCTTCTCCCTTGGGCCGCTTGCCCTCCTTCTTCTTCTCCCTTGGGCCGCTTGCCCTCCTTCTTCTTCTTCTCCCTTGGGCCGGGGGCCGCTTGCCCTCCTTCTTCTTCTTCTCCCTTGGGCCGGGGGCCGCTTGCCCTCCTTCTTCTTCTTCTTCTCCCTTGGGCCGGGGGCCGCTTGCCCTCCTTCTTCTTCTTCTCCCTTGGGCCGGGGGCCGCTTGCCCTCCTTCTTCTTCTTCTCCCTTGGGCCGGGGGCCGCTTGCCCTCCTTCTTCTTCTTCTCCCTTGGGCCGGGGGCCGCTTGCCCTCCTTCTTCTTCTTCTCCCTTGGGCCGGGGGCCGCTTGCCCTCCTTCTTCTTCTTCTCCCTTGGGCCGGGGGCCGCTTGCCCTCCTTCTTCTTCTCTCTTGGGCCGGGGCCTCTTTGCCTCCTTCTTCTTCTTCTCCCTTGGGCCGGGGGCCGCTTGCCCTCCTTCTTCTTCTTCTTCTCCCTTGGGCCGGGGGCCGCTTGCCCTCCTCCTTCTTCTCCCTTGGGCCGGGGGCCGCTTGCCCTCCTCCTCCTTCTTCTCCCTTGGGCCGGGGGCCGCTTGCCCTCCTCCTTCTTCTCCCTTGGGCCGGGGCCGCTTTCCCTCCTTCTTCTTCTTCTCCCTTGGGCCGGGGCCGCTTTCCCTCCTTCTTCTTCTTCTCCCTTGGGCCGGGGGCCGCTTGCCCTCCTCCTTCTTCTTCTCCCTTGGGCCGGGGGCCGCTTGCCCTCCTTCTTCTTCTTCTCCCTTGGGCCGGGGGCCGCTTGCCCTCCTCCTTCTTCTTCTCCCTTGGGCCGGGGGCCGCTTGCCCTCCTCCTTCTTCTTCTCCCTTGGGCCGGGGGCCGCTTGCCCTCCTTCTTCTTCTCCCTTGGGCCGGGGGCCGCTTGCCCTCCTCCTTCTTCTTCTCCCTTGGGCCGGGGGCCGCTTGCCCTCCTTCTTCTTCTTCTTCTCCCTTGGGCCGGGGGCCGCTTGCCCTCCTTCTTCTTCTCCCTTGGGCCGGGGGCCGCTTGCCCTCCTTCTTCTTCTTCTCCCTGGGGCCGGGGGCCGCTTGCCCTCCTCCTCCTTCTTCTTCTCCCTGGGGCCGGGGGCCGCTTGCCCTCCTCCTCCTTCTTCTTCTCCCTGGGGCCGGGGGCCGCTTGCCCTCCTCCTTCTTCTTCTTCTCCCTGGGGCCGCTTGCCCTCCTTCTTCTCCTCCTCCTTCTTCTTCTTCTCCCTTGGGCCGGGGGCCGCTTGCCCTCCTTCTTCTCCCTTGGGCCGGGGGCCGCTTGCCCTCCTTCTTCTTCTCCCTTGGGCCGGGGGCCGCTTGCCCTCCTTCTTCTTCTCCCTTGGGCCGGGGGCCGCTTGCCCTCCTTCTTCTTCTCCCTTGGGCCGGGGGCCGCTTGCCCTCCTTCTTCTTCTCCCTTGGGCCGGGGGCCGCTTGCCCTCCTTCTTCTTCTCCCTTGGGCCGGGGGCCGCTTGCCCTTCTTCTTCTCCCTTGGGCCGGGGGCCGCTTGCCCTTCTTCTTCTCCCTTGGGCTGGGGGCCGCTTGCCCTCCTTCTTCTTCTTCTCCCTTGGGCTGGGGGCCACTTGCCCTCCTTCTTCTTCTTCTCCCTTGGGCCGGGGGCCGCTTGCCCTCCTCCTTCTTCTTCTCCCTTGGGCCGGGGGCCGCTTGCCCTCCTTCTTCTTCTCCCTTGGGCCGCTTGCCCTCCTTCTTCTTCTCCCTTGGGCCGCTTGCCCTCCTTCTTCTTCTTCTCCCTTGGGCCGCTTGCCCTCCTTCTTCTTCTTCTCCCTTGGGCCGCTTGCCCTCCTTCTTCTTCTTCTCCCTTGGGCCGGGGGCCGCTTGCCCTCCTTCTTCTTCTTCTCCCTTGGGCCGGGGGCCGCTTGCCCTCCTCCTTCTTCTTCTCCCTTGGGCCGGGGGCCGCTTGCCCTCCTTCTTCTTCTTCTCCCTTGGGCCGGGGGCCGCTTGCCCTCCTTCTTCTTCTTCTCCCTTGGGCCGGGGGCCGCTTGCCCTCCTCCTTCTTCTTCTCCCTTGGGCCGGGGGCCGCTTGCCCTCCTCCTTCTTCTTCTCCCTTGGGCCGGGGGCCGCTTGCCCTCCTTCTTCTTCTCCCTTGGGCCGGGGGCCGCTTGTCCTCCTTCTTCTTCTCCCTTGGGCCGGGGGCCGCTTGCCCTCCTTCTTCTTCTTCTTCTTCTCCCTTGGGCCGGGGGCCGCTTGCCCTCCTTCTTCTTCTCCCTTGGGCCGGGGGCCGCTTGCCCTCCTTCTTCTTCTCCCTTGGGCCGGGGGCCGCTTGCCCTCCTTCTTCTTCTTCTCCCTGGGGCCGGGGGCCGCTTGCCCTCCTCCTTCTTCTTCTTCTCCCTGGGGCCGGGGGCCGCTTGCCCTCCTCCTCCTTCTTCTTCTCCCTGGGGCCGGGGGCCGCTTGCCCTCCTCCTTCTTCTTCTTCTCCCTGGGGCCGCTTGCCCTCCTTCTTCTCCTCCTCCTTCTTCTTCTCCCTTGGGCCGGGGGCCGCTTGCCCTCCTTCTTCTTCTCCCTTGGGCCGGGGGCCGCTTGCCCTCCTTCTTCTTCTCCCTTGGGCCGGGGGCCGCTTGCCCTCCTTCTTCTTCTCCCTTGGGCCGGGGGCCGCTTGCCCTCCTTCTTCTTCTCCCTTGGGCCGGGGGCCGCTTGCCCTCCTTCTTCTTCTCCCTTGGGCCGGGGGCCGCTTGCCCTCCTTCTTCTCCCTTGGGCCGGGGGCCGCTTGCCCTTCTTCTTCTCCCTTGGGCCGGGGGCCGCTTGCCCTTCTTCTTCTCCCTTGGGCTGGGGGCCGCTTGCCCTCCTTCTTCTTCTTCTCCCTTGGGCTGGGGGCCACTTGCCCTCCTTCTTCTTCTTCTCCCTTGGGCCGGGGGCCGCTTGCCCTCCTTCTTCTTCTCCCTTGGGCCGGGGGCCGCTTGCCCTCCTTCTTCTTCTCCCTTGGGCCGCTTGCCCTCCTTCTTCTTCTTCTCCCTTGGGCCGCTTGCCCTCCTTCTTCTTCTCCCTTGGGCCGCTTGCCCTCCTTCTTCTTCTTCTCCCTTGGGCCGGGGGCCGCTTGCCCTCCTTCTTCTTCTTCTCCCTTGGGCCGGGGGCCGCTTGCCCTCCTCCTTCTTCGTCTCCCTTGGGCCGGGGGCCGCTTGCCCTCCTTCTTCTTCTCCCTTGGGCCGGGGGCCGCTTGCCCTCCTTCTTCTTCTCCCTTGGGCCGGGGGCCGCTTGCCCTCCTTCTTCTTCTTCTCCCTGGGGCCGGGGGCCGCTTGCCCTCCTCCTCCTTCTTCTTCTCCCTGGGGCCGGGGGCCGCTTGCCCTCCTCCTCCTTCTTCTTCTCCCTGGGGCCGGGGGCCGCTTGCCCTCCTCCTTCTTCTTCTTCTCCCTGGGGCCGCTTGCCCTCCTTCTCCTCCTCCTTCTTCTTCTCCCTTGGGCCGGGGGCCGCTTGCCCTCCTTCTTCTTCTCCCTTGGGCCGGGGGCCGCTTGCCCTCATTCTTCTTCTCCCTTGGGCCGGGGGCCGCTTGCCCTCCTTCTTCTTCTCCCTTGGGCCGGGGGCCGCTTGCCCTCCTTCTCCCTTGGGCCGGGGGCCGCTTGCCCTCCTTCTTCTTCTCCCTTGGGCCGGGGGCCGCTTGCCCTCCTTCTTCTTCTCCCTTGGGCCGGGGGCCGCTTGCCCTCCTTCTTCTTCTCCCTTGGGCCGGGGGCCGCTTGCCCTCCTTCTTCTTCTCCCTTGGGCCGGGGGCCGCTTGCCCTCCTTCTTCTTCTCCCTTGGGCCGGGGGCCGCTTGCCCTCCTTCTTCTTCTCCCTTGGGCCGGGGGCCGCTTGCCCTCCTTCTTCTTCTCCCTTGGGCCGGGGGCCGCTTGCCCTCCTTCTTCTTCTCCCTTGGGCCGGGGGCCGCTTGCCCTCCTTCTTCTTCTCCCTTGGGCCGGGGGCCGCTTGCCCTCCTTCTTCTTCTCCCTTGGGCCGGGGGCCGCTTGCCCTCCTTCTCCCTTGAGCCGGGGGCCGCTTGCCCTCCTTCTTCTCTCTTGGGCCGGGGCCTCTTTGCCTCCTTCTTCTTCTTCTCCCTTGGGCCGGGGCCGCTTTCCCTCCTTCTTCTTCTTCTCCCTTGGGCCGGGGGCCGCTTGCCCTCCTTCTTCTTCTTCTCCCTTGGGCCGAGGGCCGCTTGCCCTCCTTCTTCTTCTTCTCCCTTGGGCCGGGGGCCGCTTGCCCTCCTCCTCCTTCTTCTTCTCCCTTGGGCCGGGGGCCGCTTGCCCTCCTCCTTCTTCTCCCTTGGGCCGGGGCCGCTTTCCCTCCTTCTCCTTCTTCTTCTTCTCCCTTGGGCCGGGGGCCGCTTGCCCTCCTCCTTCTCCCTTGGGCCGGGGGCCGCTTGCCCTCCTTCTTCTTCTTCTCCCTTGGGCCGGGGGCCGCTTGCCCTCCTTCTTCTTCTTCTCCCTTGGGCCGGGGGCCGCTTGCCCTCCTTCTTCTTCTCCCTTGGGCCGCTTGCCCTTCTTCTTCTCCCTTGGGCCGGGGGCCGCTTGCCCTCCTTCTTCTTCTTCTCCCTTGGGCCGGGGGCCGCTTGCCCTCCTTCTTCTCCCTTGGGCCGGGGGCCGCTTGTCCTCCTTCTTCTCCCTTGGGCCGGGGGCCGCTTGCCCTTGTCCTTCTCCTTCTCTTGGTCTCCAGCAATATCTGTTTTACAAGCACTTCTTATTTACTCTCTCTGTACACTGTGAGCACCTTGTGAAGAGATCTACAACAAGCTCAATTGCTTTACAACCAGGATATAGATCTTTATTTACCTATGTGACAACACGTTTTTTCCTTATCATTGGGCTCAGCTGAAAATAAGTCACTTTTTTAAAGAGAACTAAAGATCCTTATCCTGGGGTGTTAGCTTAGTGAGTTAAGCCTCATGTTTATCATAGGGTAGTGTAGTTTATACAGGATGTTATATATATATATATTATAATATAATATTTTTTTTTACTTGCATTGGACATGAATCTCTAAACATATTCCCATGGCAAACCATACTGGAATGCATCCATAGTTTGGGTGTGGAAACCACTAACATTTTACACAACATCAATAGGCGTTGTCATCAGCGCACTGGGATTTTCTGCATTTATAAATACTCACACCGCGGTGTAACGTATTCGTTTATGCAGGAACCGTCATTCATCAATGTGTGTGATTGATTTGGGGATGGTGATGAGCAAAGCGTGGCTCCAAAACGTGGAACAATAATGTAGTTAGAGGGTCTTAGATTGTCTATAGAAAAAACGTTCATGGGTTGGCCTGCGCTGTAAACTGATTTGTTCCCCCCGGTACACTCAGGTGATCTGCAATGGCTGTTTTCACAAGGAATACCTGGAAATGTCCGTTCACCAAACACCAGCTATGAAAACAAAACCACGACCTTGATTCATTTTTTTGCAATCCGACCACAATTGTCCGATGGAGCATACAAACGGTCGGATTTTCCGACAACAGCCTGTCCTCACACAATTCCCGTCGGATAATCCGATCGTGTGTACGAGGCTTTAGAAAGGTGAATGAAGGTACATAGGCTTCTGACTTCTAATGGGGGGGGGGGGGGGGTTAATGGCACCTTTTGGATGCAGCAGCAGCTTGTGCTATGTCCGCGTACAAGCTGGATTAGGTGCAGACAATTTAAGTGGTGAGATATATCTATCTATATCTCTATTTTACATTTGTCTTGCTTTTAGGGGTGCAACGGATCAAAAAACTCACGGATCGGATCGTTCCTCGGATCAGAGTCACGGATCGGATCATTTTTCAGGATCGGCAAAAAAAAAGACAAATCTTGTTACACCCACCGGAGTTTTAGATTTCACAGTTATTTTCAACACAAAACGGAGCTTACATGCTTAAATACATTATTTGGAAATCCATCGGACTGTTTACATGTTAAATTTTAAAAGCAGCAGCAAACCTGCTGACCTTACATGGTTGTTAATGTGACAGAACACCTCTGATTTTTACATTTAACTAAATGTTAAATGTGAAAATCAGATGTGTTCTGTCAAATTAGCAAGCATGTAAGGTTTGCTGCTGCTTTTAAAATTTAACATGTAAACAGTCCGTTGGATTTCCAAATAATTGAGCGTTTTTAACAGCGTTTTGCATTTTTTTTTCCGCCCAAAAACAGCACTTTGAACGCAAATTTCTTGCGTTCAGAAAAAAGCCTATTAACTCCACTGCTCATTAACACTAAAAAAACATTGTGTACATGAACACATAGGCTAACATAGAGTGCAGTTAATGGGCTTTTAAAAAAAAAAAACACCAATAAACTGCAGTTTATCAGCTTCAGTGTACATGGAGCCTTAGGGCTCTTTCACACGGGGCGGATCCGTGCAGATCCGCCCCGTGAACCTTCGCTTGCTCAGCGGGGATCGCTCCGTTGATCCCCGCTGAGCCGACGGATGACTGGGCGGTCCCCGCACACTGTGCAGGGACCGCCCTGTCAGAGCGCCGCTCTCCCCTTGTTGGGAATCGGATGACGACGGACCGTAGAGTCCGTTGTCATCCGATCCGCTCTGCCGACGGAAGGAAAAATAGGGTTTTCCTCCGTCACACTTTGGCGGAGCGGATGTCAGCGGACATGTCTCCGCTGACATCCGTGCCTCCATAGGGGTGCATGGAGGATCCGTTTCAGGTCCGCCTAAAAAACTGACAGGCGGACCTGAACGGACCTCCGTGTGAAAGGGTCCGTCATCATCCGATTCCCCATAGGGGAGAGCGGCGCTCTGACAGGGCGGTCCCTGCACAGTGTGCGGGGACCGCCCAGTCATCCGTCGGCTCAGCGGGGATCAACGGAGCGATCCCCGCTGAGCAAGCGGAGCTTCACGGGGCGGATCTGCACGGATCCGCCCCGTGTGAAAGGACCCTTAAGCATATAAGCTCCGTTTTTGTGTTGAAAATAACTGAAATCTAAAACACTGTTGGGTGTAACAAGATGTCCGCTTGTGTGGGGTGGAGCAAGATGGCGGCGCCAAAACGTCACTACAGTGGCCGCCGCCAGGTGTACCAAGATGGCCGCCGCTCCGGAGCTAGCCCGGAGCCGCGGCCTTTCCTATGGTCGAGGCTCCGGAGCGCTCCGCGGATCGCGTGGTGTTCCGATCCGAACAGGGTGACCCGTTCTGATCACAGATCGGTGACGATCCGTTGCACCACTACTTGCATTCTCTGCTTGGTAGAGCAGCACAGTGATTGCATTTTTGTTGCTTCTCTTTATATCAGTGAAAGTCAACAGACAGGCCATGAGTGTAAAGAATCACTGAACACAATAAATGTATTCTGTAATTGTCTCAGCAGTTGGTGGACAAGGATGGCAATTATGTGTATGTATTTGTGTGTACACAAAAACAAAATTCTATAAAATAATGTGCCGCCTGCGGTTCTGTAGTTAAATCCGTCTCTTGTGAGAATACGGCACATCAACCATGTGAAAGTAGCATCAAGAAAATTGACTGCAGTGTTGATTGATTGTTTGTTTTTCTCTAAGCCTGTTAGAATGTGTGCATACTGTAATCGGTCACACCCAATTATAAAGACCTGTTGGAGTGGAAGCCAAGGCACCAGAATAAGGACATGGTTCAGTAGACAAACTTGTGCTACATGCATTAAAAAACCTTCAATAATAAAAAAAAAAAAAAAAAAAGTTCCATAGAGCTGTACTATTGTACCGCCTTAGGATATAGAGTTGCTGCAGAGGTTCAAGCTGCAACATGGGGCAATAATGTCTCTGCAAAACAATCAGTGGGCAAGATATAGGACAACAGCGTGCTCTCATTCTGTGGTCTCATGTCCGTGATGAGTTCCACTTCCACTGCATTGAGCTGTGCTGAATGCAGCCACTTCCTGCAGTAATTCACTATAGTCCAGAGGAACTGGTACCCATACCTGAGGTTAAGTGCTGATAGATCAAGATCTGCTGGCGGCAGGGCACTATTGTAAAATGTAAGGTGCATTAAAGTGGATGTAAACCCACTCTCATCTTTTCTAAACTACTGCCATAGTGCTGATCTATAAGGATATAGATGCCTCCTGCATGTATCCTTATCTGTCAAAGGTCTCCCCTCTGTCTGTTATAAGAACTGAAAATCTGCAGATTCTGTGGGTGGATCTGTTGTCTGGAGCTCGGTGGGTGGAGTCGTGATGTCAGTAGACTCCCCGCCCACCTCTACACTCCCCTTGTCAACATGCATTTTCTCCTGTGTATTCCTTCTGCTATGATCACTAACATCCAGTCAAAATCCAGAAAAGTAACCACATGACTTCAGAAAAGGAGTGGGGGTGGGAATTAAAAAATAATGCCTGTCTCAGGCTTAGTGCACAAGATATGTAAATAACCTATCACTCAAAGCAAGGGGGCGGAACGGACAAAAGTTCTCCTGTTTGTCCGTTTTACTGAAAAGAAGATTGCTCAGAGCTGGATTAACTCTTTGTGGCAAGACCTGGCACAGATGATAGGAAATCTTATACACTACATTGTGACAGCAAAAAAATAATAATTTGGGTTTACATCCACTTTAATTGGAGTTGTTCGCCAAGTTTAAAATAAAATGACTTGACTTTGACTGCCAGTGTTGTGTGTGTGGGTTTTTGTTTTTTCAGTAAAATTCCTCTCCCAACATTAATAGCTGCTTGGTTAAAAAAAAAAAAAAATGAAATCCATTGTAAATGGTCAGACTGATGGCTGTGGATTTTACTAAACTTGTGAACTTGCTGGGTACAAGAAGGTTTAACATTGCTTATTGTAGCAGGACTGATTGTTACATGAACAGGAGATGGTTTCCTCCTTGAATGCCACAATTGTTCTGGGCACATTCTATACGCCTACTAAGTTGACCCCAAATAAAGTCAAGTGGTGTTGGGTCTTGAGACCATTAGACTGGGCCTCGCCTTCCAAAGACCCTAAATGGTGTTGGGTATGGAGGCCTAGGTGGCCATTCACCTGGATCTCTCCTTCCAATGACCCCAAAAAGTCTAGTGATGTTGGTTCTGATGAACTAGGACAGTGATGGCGAACCTTGGCACCCCAGATGTTTTGGAACTACATTTCCCATGATGATCATGCATTCTGCAGTGTAGTGGAGCATCAGGGGAAATGCAGTTCCAAAACATCTGGGGTGCCAAGGTTCACCATCACTGCCCTAGGAGGTTATATGAGTGGATTTTGCCTGCCAGTGACCCTGAGTGGTGATGGGTATGGAGACCTAGGTAGGCATTCTACTGGACCACCTCTTTCAATGGCCGGAAAGCAAAAAGGTTGAGTGCTATTTGGTCTGGAGACCTATCAGGCCATTCAACTGAAACTTCCGATGATCCTAATGAAAAAAGTTAGGTGGTGTTGGCTCTGGAGATCTATGTGACCATTCTAATTGACCGCTTCTTCCAGTGACCCCAAAGCAAAAAAAAGTCGATTGGTGTTCGGTCTGGGGACCTTGAACCAGTGTTAATTTAGTTGACTAAATCATTTTAGTCGACTAAATGAATACTATTTTAGTCTACTAAAATACGACTAAAACGAAAACTAAAATGGCCTTTTAGTCAAAAGCCCCATACACACGGTCGGACTTCCATCGGACTTTTCCGTGTTTTTTTGTCCGAACAGAGTTGGTCGGGAACACCCATAGCATACACACGCTCGGACATTTCTGCAAACTTTCCCAAAACTTTCCCAACATCACGTGGTTTTTCTGCTCTTTACCGCCACCCTTTGGTCAACTTCTGCTATTGTTGTTTGATTTTAACATTAGTTGTTTTGTCCATTGGACAAAAGTCCGATGGTTTTCTGTACACACGGTCGGACTTTGCTCCATTGGACTTTTGTTGGGCAAAAGTTTGTTCATTTGCAGACCCAACTTTTGTCCGATGAAAACAAGAAAAAAGCAAAAAAAGTTTGTCCGATGGAGCGTACACACGGTCGGATTGTTGGTCCAACTTGCTCAAAATGAAGTTTGTTGGCCAAAAGTCCGACCGTGTGTACGGGGCTTTAGACTAAGACCTAAAAGTAAATTGAAATTTTACTTCAAAATTAACACTGGTCTGTAGCGCATGTTCATACCTCCATACTATAAATAATAACATATTCGATTTTTTCACATCAACAGTATATAACGAGTTTGGAAATTGTAGAGAAATGTTAACTAATGTATTACAATTTAATTACATCCATTCGATTTTCGACAACTAAAATAATTTCTAGTCAATTAAAATGTACTGGAGTCTTTAGTCGACTAAAATGTACTGGAGATTTAGTCGACTAAATACGACTAAAACTAAAACAATTGCAGAAGACTAAAATGGGACTAAATCTAAAATGCCATTTGAGTCCTAAGACTAAGACGAAATCCAAATTTGCTGCCAAAATTAACACTGCTTTGAACGCCATTTAACCTCCCCTTCCAATTAATGCAAAGCACAAAAGTTGATCGCGTTCAAGGTCCCCAGACCGAACACCATTCTACTTGACCTCCAATGACTGCAGAGCACACAAGTTGAGTGATGTTGTGTCTGGAGAGCTAGGAGGCCATTTGAAAAATTTAGCCCAAATATTCTGTCACCGGATCTTCAGACCCACACCGTAATTTGAAAAAGGTCTTCCGTCATCTATTTTGTGTTGTTTTCTGACCAGTAACATGCTGGATGAACTGTACTGTTGAATTGAAATGATTGGCTTTATTACTGTAAAACACGATTTCCAGTGGTACTAAAAACTCCTTTTTCTTTAATCTTCTTCATGCTTTCTCTGCATTAAGGTTAAAAAAAACACCCCAGCCACCATGGCTGGCTCCATGTCATTGCTGCAGTATTGGCTCCGGCTCCAGCACAGCTCCCCTCACTTCCTGCTCAGAGCAGCTGAGCCATAGGCTACTGCTGACATTACTCAAACTCCTGTCAGAGGAGGGGGGGTGGTTTACCAGCACTGTGTGTGTTTATGGATGCACACAGCCCGGCTCGGTACCCAACGTGAGCATGTGCGGATGCTAGAGCAGGCACCTGAAGGAGGGAAGAGCTGATGGCACCGGCTGGGACTGTCCAGAAGAGAAGGAGAGCGACCTTTCTGTGCAATATAGTTGCAGGTATGTATTACCTTTTATTTAAAATTAGTATGGGATTTTTTTTCTTTTTAATCCTACTTACCTAGGTGGATGCAGCATCACTCTGATGCTGTATTTGTTCCTCCGCCGGCTCTAAAGCTGAGAACTGAGCAATAGAATACTGCTGATCGCTCGCTTCTCAGGGTTTCCTGAGCAGGCTGGTGACCATCAGTCACTGGGCTCTCTGCTCTAAGTGCAGTTCCTGGACTGGTTACAGGGATGGAATTGATGATTTCTAATATTTATGTGCTTGTGGATCCAGACTTTTAGGACACCCTGTATGGGGGGGGGGGGGGAGAGGAGAGGAGTTAATAAATATTCTTACCTTACCCCTGGGATACGTATTGTGAAAGGGGTGATGTCCCACTCATCCCAACATGAGCCAACAGAATGCCGAATACCCCATATCTCTCGTGATCACAGTACATGAGTGTCCTCTGGAAGTATGTGATATTCAGCATTCTTTAGGCTCTTGGATCGATTTGTGTGTACACACACACACACACACCAAATATCTTTTTTTTACAAGAGGGGGGAAAAAAAGAATATAGACACAGAAAACCTACAGACTCCATGCAGATCTAACTGGGAATAGGCGAGCCTGGGGCTTCAGTATCTTTATTAGACTGCATTGATCGGTAGTCCATGCTGATTTAAGGCCATCTCTTGCTCTGTATGATGTGCAAATTTTTGTGCCGGCCTTTATCCAAAGCATGTTTACTCTCAGGATGTGCAGGTGTCAGGGGCCATACGTGTACTGGTCATTCCCCTAAGTATTGCCATTACTGGCGGTCTGAACAGAACTCTACCGAGCTTGTGTTTGACTTTCTGTATTTGAAAGGGAAATTTTAGTTTTTTGTTTAGGGGATCACAATGTTGACTCTCGCCCAATAACTTTTTGCATGTATACATATTTGACCTGAACTAAGAGTAGGGGAACCTGTGTGTGGTGTTTTTTTTTTTTTTTTGTTTTTTTTTATATCTGTCGTTTTGGTTATGGTTACAATTTAAGATTATACATTTTTATTTAATTTTTTTGTTCAACTATCATTCTTAAACCCCTTTCCCACTGAGGCGCTTGAAAACTGAATATAAAACGGCGAACACTTTTGAGGAGTTAGTGGTGCGCTTGTTTTACAGTCGCGTGACTCAAACTGCTGCAAGTACCATTTTTGAGGCGCTTCAGGCATTCCCATGCATTTCAATGGTGCGCTTTTTTTTACTTATTTTTTGCTCTCCACACATATTTTAAAGATGTGTGAAAGCATCCATTGATTTTAATTGAAAGCATTTTTGGTGAGCTCTTCAGGTGCTTTTTCTTTTTTTTTTTTTTACGCAAAAGCGCTTGAAAAACGGCTGTGAAAGGGGTCTTACATTTTTTTTTTTCCTTTCAAATTAGTGTGTGTGTGTGTGTGTGTGTATATATTATGAGAGATCTGAGGTCTTTTTGACCCCGGATCTCTCAATAAAGAGGTCCTGTCGTGCTTATTTCTATTAGAAGGGATGTTTACAGTGATCAAAAAAAGTAAAATAATAAAAATAAAAAAATTTAAAGCACCCCATCTGTCCGAACACGTACGCAGAAGCATATATAAATGATAAATAATGTATTCAAACCACACATGTGAGGTATCGCCGCAAACGTTGGAGAGCAATTATTCTAGCGCAAAACTTCCTCTGTAACTCTAAATAGGTAACAAGTAAACATATTTTAAATCGTCACCTACAGAGATTTTTAAGTACCGTAGTTTGTCTCCATTCTACGAGTGTGCACAACTTGAAAGCGTGACATGTTGGGTATCTATTTACTTGACGTAACTTTTGTCTTTCACATTATATAGAAAAATTGGGCTAACTTTACTTTTGTTTTTGTTTTTTAAATTAAAAGGGGGCTCCGCCGTTAAAATACTAAAAGCCAGCAGCTGTACATACTGCAGCTGCTGACTTTTAATATTAGGACACTTAGGCCCCATGCACACGAGACGCTGTTATTTGCTGTTGAACGCGCGTTCAGAGGCAGTTGGACGCTTTTTTCAACTGCTCCTGAACCCATTCAATGTTATCCTATGTGTCCATGCACACACTCTCGTTTTTTGGCGTTTACAAGCAGTTGCGTTTAACCTCGTTTTTCCAGAAGCAAAAAAATGGGTTCAGACGCAAAAGTTTTCACGTTTCAGACGCTAAACGCTGCTAAACGCGGTACCGGCGTTTTGCCGCGTTTGCGTTTATAAGCGTTTTTAAAGGTGACCTATTTTTTAACATTAGAAATCTCAAAAATGATGGCAAATGATGAAAAACTATTAAAAAATATAAAAGAAAACTGTAATTGCTTGCATCGCATTGTGGACAATCCACAACTTGTGGCAGGTAAAGTGGCAAGTGGACAATCAACAACTTGTGTCAGGTGATGTGGCCAGGTGACGTGGCCAGGTGACGTGGCAAGTGGACAATCCACAGCTTGTGGCAGGTGACGTGGCCAGGTGACGTGGCAGGTAACGTGGCCAGGTGACGTGGCCAGGTGACGTGGCAAGTGGACAATCCACAACTTGTGGCAGGTGACGTGGCAAGTGGACAATCCACAACTTGTGGCAGGTGACGTGGCCAGGTGACGTGGCAAGTGGACAATCCACAACTTGTGGCAGGTGACGTGGCCAGGTGACGTGGCAGGTAACATGGCCAGGTGACGTGGCCAGGTAACGTGGCAAGTGGACAATCCACAACTTGTGGCAGGTGACGTGGCCAGGTGACGTGGCAGGTGACATGGCCAGGTGACGTGGCCAGGTAACGTGGCAAGTGGACAATCCACAACTTGTGGCAGGTGACGTGGCCAGGTGACGTGGCAGGTAACATGGCCAGGTGACGTGGCCAGGTAACGTGGCAAGTGGACAATCCACAACTTGTGGCAGGTGACGTGGCCAGGTGACGTGGCAGGTAACATGGCCAGGTAACGTGGCAAGTGGACAATCCACAACTTGTGGCAGGTGACGTGGCCAGCTGACGTGGCAGGTAACGTGGCCAGGTGACGTGGCAGGTAACATGGCCAGGTGACGTGGCCAGGTAACGTGGCAAGTGGACAATCCACAACTTGTGGCAGGTGACGTGGCCAGGTGACGTGGCCAGGTGATGTGGCCAGGTGACGTGGCAGGTGACGTGGCAAGTGGACAATCCACAACTTGTGGCAGATGATGCGGCAAGTGATACGCTAAATACAAGTACACTGCTGCTCTCTCAGCTGCTACTCACTCTGGTCTCACAAACTGGCTGAAATGGTTAAAATTTACTATTTTTTGAGCTTAGGGAGGGTCTATGATGAAACGCTTATAAACGCAAACGCGGTTAAACGCCGCTAAACGCGGCCGCAAACGCGGCAAAACGCGCGTTTATAAACGCCGGTTTCAGCGTTTAAAAACGTGTGTTCAGCAGAGTTTGCACCTGCGTCTCGTGTGCATGGGGCCTAACTTGTCCTGGAGTCCAGCGAAGTCGGCAGCAGAAAACGAGAAATCACTCATCACTCTGCTGCCCCCACCGCCATCCTCGGTGAGGGAATCAAGAAGTGAAGCGTTCCGGCTTCACTGCCTGGTTCCCTACGGCGCATGCGCGAGTCGTGCAGCGCCGTCCTCACTGGTCACCGTTGTGTTCTGGGAGCCGTGTGTTTCCCAGAACACAACTGGCGGGTGGGAAGTGACGTACTACCCGCAGAATACCCGCTGAGAGGACTCCCGTTAGTGGGTGCAAATATCTGTCTTAGACAGGTATCTGCACCCCCCTGAAAGGTGCCAAATGTGACACCGGAGGGGAGGAGGGTTCCGATGAGCGGAAGTTCCACTTTAGGGTGTAGCTCCGCTTTAATTAAAGTGTATTATTTCCCAAAAAATTGCGTTTGAAAGGCCGCTGTGCAAATAGAGTGAGACATAAAATTTATTGCAACGACCGCCATTTTATTCTCTCTGGAGGCTCTGCTAAAAATAAAAAATAAATGTTTTGGAGGTTTTAAGTCCATTTTCTAGAAAAATACAGATTTTTACGTGTGAACAAATGTCAGAAAAAGGCTTGGTCTTGGTGGTTAATTCTGTGTCCATGGTGCCTTTTCTGGTCCTGCAGCTTGTTTAGTCCTCTAGCATTATTAGTGCTCAGTTTTTAGCTGAAATCCTCTGGAAAGAGTACATGCAGGGTGTGTTCCGAGTGCATGAGAATGTCAGCGCCATGCACACCGTTCTGTACATTGTCTGTCAGCAGCTCCTCTGATGCTGGCTGTGTACTGTGCAAAAAACATAAAGCCAAACAAGGTTTCCTGTGACATGACTGAGCGAGGAAGTTTTTATGGGGAGTTCTGAAGAGTTTCTTTTTCAGGGCACAGCTGTGGAGAGGAGGAAAGGTCAGAAATAACTGAGCTGCCATTCTCCATTCTCTTCTGAAAGTGCTGGTACGGGCTGATACTGGTGTACTGGTTGGAGGGAGACCCCTAACATTTGCCTTCTATTCTTAAAGTGGACCTAGACTCAAAAAAAATGACATTTCCTATCTTATTGGGAAAGTATAGAAAGGGTCCATTTTCCTTAACATCTTGCCTACCGGGCACTTTTACCCCCTTCCTGCCAAGGCCAATTTTTAGCTTTCAGTGGTGTCACACTTTGAATGACAATTGTGCGGTCATGCTACCTACACTGTACCCAAATGGACATTTTTTTAAATATTTTTTTTTACAGAAATCGAGCTTTCTTTTGGTGGTATTTAATAACTACTGTTTTTTTTTTATATTTTTTGCTCCATAAACTTAAAAAAACGAACATTTTGAGAAAGACATTTTTTTTCATAGTTTTTTTTTTTTTTATAAAATTTTGCAAACAGCTAATTTTTCTCCTTTACTGATGAGGTGGCACTGATGGTCTCTAATAGGTGGCACTGATGAGGAGGCACTGGTGGGCACACATTGGCATCACTGGTGGGACTGCACTGATGATCATTGCTGATTATCAGTGTAGATGGCCTTTTAACACAAGCTGGTTATCGGCGCTCTTCTTTCTGATGGGCTCAGGCGTGTTCGCAACTCCACATGCCCGCGCCTGCCAGGAAGCTGACACTGCGCTAATCAATCACAGGCAGTGAGACCTTTCCTGATCTGTGCAGCCGCGGACCGGGAAATGTCTCACTGCCTGTGATTAGCGCTGCGCAGTGTTGGCTTCCTGGCGGGCACATGGAGTTGCGAACACGCCTGAGCCCATCCTTGCTTCTCTCCTCATGCTGTCAGTGCGTGGGAAAAAAAAAAAAAAAAGCTGATAACCGGCTTGTGTTGACATCTGTGCTCAGCTGTCATTGGACACAGCTGATCACGCGGTAAAGGGCTTGTGTGATTGGCCCTTTACCCCGATCTTGTGATCAGCTGAGTCCAAAAGACTCAGCGATCACCCAGCGCACCACCCGCGTGCCACAGGGGTGAGCGGGCAGCGCGAACATGGGAGGACGTCATTCGGCTATAGCACAGGCAGGAATGGGAAGCGACTCTGAACTCTGGTTTTCCAAAAATTCTATTCATGTATGTATTCTTAACACTAAAAGTACTTTCTATTGATCTCAGCCTCCTTCAAATCTTTAATGTTTTAAAAAAAAAAAATTCTACTGTGATCGGACTTCTTCTTTCTGTTAGTGGGTGACTACGTTTTGTTCTCCATGATCCCACTGGATGTAGGAACATAGCCATCCCCTTACTCACTCCTGAGATGGACTGGGGAATGTATGGGATTGGAAGCGTGCTTTGAGTAGTGTACACGACCACAACTAATGTGCATTGCTCGTTCCAAACAAATGAAAGCTGGGGGGGAGATTTGCGTGTTCAAGGAAGAAAAACATCATAAGAAACAATTTTATGAAAACTTGCTGTGAAATGCCAGGAAACCATAGCCGGCTTCCCACAAGCAAGATGGTGGCACCGGGGACCCAAAGACCAGCAAAGAACTGGTCCAGGTGTTGGCAGGGCTGTGTGTTGTGTTTTTTTTTATTTTTATAACATACTGGAGCTCTTCTTTAAGGGCTCTTTCACACAGGCGGATCCCGTCATGATCCGCTCCGTGAATATCCGATTGCTCTGCGGGGATCGCTCCGTTGATCCCCGCTGGGCCGGCGGATGACTTGTCCGTCTCTGCACACTGTGCAGAAATGGACCGGTCGGATCACCGCTTTCCTCTATAGTGGGATCGGATGAAAACGGACCGTCTGTCCGTTGTCATCCGATCCGCAGACGGATGGAAAAGTAGGATTTTCCTCCGTCATGCTAAACGGACCATAACGGAGACTGATGTCGTCGGATGTCAGTGGATGTTCATCCGCTATCCCATAGGGATACATGTACGTCCGTTTTTCATCCGAAAACGGATGGATGAAAAACGAACATACGGAACGTCCGTGTGAAAGGGGCCTAATTCACTTTGAATAATGGGTATGGACTACCTGACATGTGCCTGGGCTGTATTCTCATAGCTGTATATCTGCGGTGTTAGATTATCTAAGGCACTGCAGCCTATGAGCGCTAATCCCATTTGGATTTGGAGTGAGATTTGTTGATGTCACTTCTGTGCTGCTCACTGGTCTTACTGGAGAGGAGGCTGTACCTGGGAACCAGCAGTGCAAGGATCTCCCCACTTCTGCTTTACTGATTTTGTACTTATCCACCTATCCTGCGACTTGGGTCATTGCTCCACCAGGCAGTGGGGAGGGCTCTGACATGAGGAAGCAAAGCCCTGCCTCAATTAAGATGGCCACCACACAGCCACAGTGCCAGAACAAGCCATAGTAAAGCCTCTTTCACATGGGCTTTAGCTTGTATTAGAGCAGTGTGAACAGTGAGCTTTGGTTAAGCATTTGCAGAGCTTTCAGCATGCTTTGTTGAAGCTTTTACAGTACCATTCAGCTCCAGTTTGTAAATGTGGAACACAGAACCGAATGGGAGCGCTGATTGTCGCTTTAAGCAAGCTGCTAGCAGGCTTCAGAACTTCTTGAAGCTTGTTGAAAGCCTGCTAGCAGCTTGTTTAAAGTGCAATCAGCACTCCCATTAGGATCTGTGCTCATTATTTACAAACAAGTTGAATGTTGCTTTAAAAGCTCCAACAAATATTGGTGAAAGCTCTTCAAAGGCGTTCAAAGCTTGCTGTTCACACTTCTCTGTTAGGCCCCTTTCACACTGGGGCGGGCAGGAGCGGTGGCGGTATAGCAGCGCGATTTTCAGCGCTGCTATACCGTCGT
Source organism: Rana muscosa (assembly GCA_029206835.1). NCBI lineage: Eukaryota > Metazoa > Chordata > Amphibia > Anura > Ranidae > Rana > Rana muscosa. The sequence continues at coordinate 323,379,202 of CM055118.1, read as the reverse complement.
TATTACCGCGGTATGCGGTCGCTAGGGGGGTTACTTTAACCCCCGCTAGCGGCCGAAAAAGGGTTAATACCGCCCGCAAACCGCAGCTATTGCCGCGGTTTGCGGGCGGTATTACCGCGCTGTCCCATTGATTTCAATGGGAGACCGCGGTAAAGGAGCGGTGAACACACCGCTCCTTTACCGCTGTAAAGAAGCGGCTAGCAGGACTTTTGGAGCGGTCCTGCTAGCGCACCGCTTCAGTGTGAAAGCCTTCGGGCTTTCACATTGAAGGCACAGGGCAGGATTTTTTCATGCGGTATAACAGCGCTATTATTAGCGCTAAACCGCATGAAAAACGCCCCAGTGTGAAAGGGGCCTTACAAGCTGAGGCTTGTGTGAAAACAAGACCAAGTCAGTGATGGGTAAGACCTCAGCTTCAGGAAGCCTACAGGCAATACTAGTGACTAGTCCTTTGCTGGCCTTGTTTTGGGCACAGATTCCATAGTATAGGACAGTGATGACGAACCTTGGCACCTCAGATACTTTGGAACTACATTTCCCATGATGCTTATGAACTCTGCAGTGTAGTTGAGAATCATGGGAAATGTAGTTCCAAAACATCTGGGGTGCCAAGGTTCGCCATCACTGGTATAGGACCTCTTCTTGAAGCTGCCTTGTCTTTTGCGTTTGCAGTAACTACAATATATATCCATGTATAACGCACCCCCCCCCCCCGAAAACTGCCTGCGAATCATGTGTTCGTGTTATACGCCGATTTCTGGCTGCCTCAGAGGGGAGGGAGGGTTGAGTGCTGCCGGGTTACACTGAGCCACGATTTCCTGTGTACCTGCCGCTCAGTCACACACAGTCCCGGCATTGGACCACTGTTCTGCCTATATCATAGGAGCTGGGTCAGGAGACGGGACTGTAAGTGACTGACAACGCCGGGTACACAGGAGATCGCAGCTCTGTGTAATCTGGCCCAGGTGAGGCTGCAATGATGGGCAAAGGCGAGGCTGCAAATGGGCACTGATCAGGCTGCACTAATGGGCACTGGTGAGGCTGCACTAGTGGGCACTGGTGAGGCTGCACTAGTGGGCACTGGTGAGGCTGCACTAGTGGGCACTGGTGAGGCTGCACTAGTGGGCACTGGTGAGGCTGCACTAGTGGGCACTGGTGAGGCTGCAGTAGTGGGCACTGGCGAGGCTGCATTGATGGGCACTGGCGAGGCTGCATTGATGGGCACTGGCGAGGCTGCATTGATGGGCACTGGCGAGGCTGCATTGATGGGCACTGGTGAGGCTGCATTGATGGGCAATGGAGAGGCTGCAGATGGGCAGTGATCAGGCTTCATTAATGGGCAATGGTGAGGCTGCAGATGGGCAGTGATCAGGCTTCATTAATGGGCAATGGTGAGGCTGCATTGATGGGCTGTGACCCTTATTTTGCTTCAAAGTTCTTTATTTAAAATTTGAAGTTTTTTTTTTTTTCCTGAAACTTCCCTCCTAAATTTAAGGTGCGTGTTATACGCCGATAAATACAGTACCTGTAGTTTATTTTTCCAAAACAAATTGATGAATGTTTGACTATTTACAATCTGGAGTATCTAATTGTCCTGCTTTGTAGCGTGCTGTCACCAGGTTGGAGCTCCACTTTAGAGCCCATGATTTGTGGTCACCTCTTGGGTCTTGCTTCTCCCCGGGAGCCTGCACACTATCTCTGGGTGTTCATCTTTTCAGGAAGGAAGCTCTGCTCATCTTGCACAAGTCCGGAAACGCTCATCATGTGTCTATTTGTGACACTCTGATATTAGTCTGTAATTACAGGTGGCTCTGAATAGAGCAGTGTGTCTATATACGTCAATGTGTCGCTACCATCCGGACAGAGGTGCATCCTGACCATGACCTCTTGTAATAAGTACAGGGCCAGCAGTCTGTAGGGAGTCAACCTTGGCACAGGATTCTCGGTTTTATTATACCTGTGAGATGACTAAACCGGCAGAACCGTGCAATAGAGGATGTTTTATTGATGTGCAATGGATGGGACTGTGACCCATTGGAGACTTTGGGGGAGGGGGTACAACATTTTAAAGTGATAGTTAACACACACTGTTTAATTTACATTATCCCTTCTGTTTCTCTATGTGGATGATGGCACTGTAATTATTTTAGGCTGGTGGTGTAGGGGATATTTTCTTGGCACACTTTGGGCCCCTTGGTACCAACTGAGCATCTTTTAACCACATCCCACCCGGCCACTGCACCTATACGGCCGGGTGGGCGCTTCCTTCTTCTGAGTGGACGTTCAGAAACGTTCCTCATGCGTTTTTCATGACGAGAAAAATGCAATTTTTTAATTTGGTCATTAAAAACGATCGTGTGTGGGCTCCAGAGCATTTTTCACGACGTGAAAAATGGCCATTAAAAATTTGGAATATGCTCTATTTTTTCTCGTTGTTTTTCACGTCGTCGTTTTTCTCGTCATTAAAAACGGCCGTGTGTAGGCTTTAACGACGTGAAAAAAACGTGCATGCTCAGAAGCAAGTGATGAGACGGGAGCGCTCGTTCTGGTAAAACTAGCGTTCATAATGGAGATAGCACATTCGTCACGCAGTAACGGACTGAAGAGCACGAGGCTGAAAAGCGCGAATCGTCTCTCACCAAACTTTACTAACACGAGGATCAGCAAATGCAGGCCAAAGGGTGGCGCCATCCGAATGGAACTTCCCCTTTATAGTGCCGTCGTACATTTCGTACGTCGCCGCGCTTTGCTCTAGCATTTTTTTTCATGATAGTGTGTAGGCAAGGCAGGCTTGAGAAGAATCACGTCGAGAAAAACATTGAAAACGGTCGTGTGTGTACGTGGCATAAGAAGGAGGGGGATCGTGCGCGTGCGTGCCCGCACAGCGGCGCGGTCCTGATGCGCTCGTGTCACCCGGACACGGCACATCTCCGATCGGCAGGAGGGCTCTGTGAATGGCCCTCCTGATCACATGACGGCCGTGTCCAATCACAGCCGTCATGTGATGTAAATAAAGAGCCGGTTGCTAGGCGATCGGCTCTCCTCTCCTCACACAGAAGTTGTCAGTGAGGAGAGCGGATCTCTGCAGCCGGCTGGTGATCAGTGTGTATGAGATGTTGTTTTTTACACACTGATCACCAGCCTAGTGTCCCCACACAATGTCATCACACAATGTCCCCACATATGCAACAGTAAAATCATATGTCCCAATGATCACCTGCGCACATATGTCCGTGATCACACAAACCAAATATTATACACTTAATGGGATTTTTTTTTACCAAAGACATGTAGCAGAATACATTTTGGATTAAATTTATGACAAAATTCGATTTTATTGGATTTCTTTTAAAATAGAAAGAAGAAAAAAAAAATATATATATATTCTCCTTTTTTTCGCTTTATATCGCAAAAAAAATAAAAAAACTCCTTCTTTACTTCTTTCTTTTTTTTTTTTTTCACTGTTCTTTAAAAAAAAAAAAAAAAAATTGTGTCACCTTTTTATTTCTATTACAAGTAGGGATGCACCGAATGGGTTTTGGTGCCGAAACTGATACCGAAAATAAAAAAAAACTGGTTGCCGAAAACCAATACCGAAAGTGACTGTTTTTGTTTTTAAAAAATATTTTTATACAGGAGATGGTCAGAGACTGGGGACACGGTACAGGAGATGGTCAGAGACTGGGGACACGGTACAGGAAATGGTCAGAGACTGCAGATGTGGTACAGGAGATCAATGCAGCCTCACCAGGTTCCTTTAAATGCAGCCTGCCAGTGCCCATCATTTGCAGCCTGCCTTAGTATGTCAGTAAGGGTGACAGGGCAGTTTTAGCAAGAGCAGTGTTCTTGACTTTCCCTATCTATGGAGGAAAGCTGTCGGCACACACACAACGCGTTAAGGAGCAGCTTGTCAGTATGATCAGCAGAGAACCCCCTCGGTGCTGCACACTGATAATGCTTAAGAGTGCAGGACTTGTTGTTTGACATGCTGTTAGAAACAGTCCTGCACTCTTAACCCCCGCGGCGCGGCACGCTGATAATGCTCCTCTTCTGATCATACTGACAAGCTGCTCCTTAATGGGTTGTGTGTGCTGACAGCTTTCCTCCATAGAGCACTTTAAGTTTTCAGCCGCCTCGTCGAGGAGAGGAGAGAAGGAGCTGGACGGGGACGCTGCAGAACGACACCCCCATACTGGGCGGCACCAGGCGCGGGGCCCTGTTGGCTTTCCTCCATAGAGCACTTTCAGTTTCAGCCGCCTCGTCGAGGAGAGGACTGAGGCTGGACGGGGACACCCCCGTACCGGGCGGCACCAGGGGCGGGGCCCCACCCCATTTTCCGCGCTGTTATCGGCAAGATTTCTCTTTCAGCAAATTGCCGAAAGGGCCATTTTCGGCCGATATGTTTCGGCGGCCGAAATTTCGGTGCATCTCTAATTACAAAGATTGTAAACATCCCTTGTAATAGAAAAAAAAGCATGACAGGTCCTCTTAAATATGAGATCTGGGGTCAAAAAGACTTCAGATCTCATATTTACACTAAAATAAAAAAAAATTGTCATTTGAAAAAATGCGGAAAAAAAAGGCCCTTTTTAAGAGCTATGGGCGGAAGTGATGTTTTGATGTCGCTTCCGCCCTGCTATATTATGGAGACGGGTGGGGGCCATCTTCCCCTCACTCGTCTCCATATCCAGCTAGGAAGAGGATCCGATCGCCTCCGCCCCTGCCGGCGGCTCCGGTAAGCGGCGGAGGGCACGGGAGAGCGGCGGGAGTGGGGGCCCCCTCTCCCGCCGCCGTAAAAGTAATCTCGCTGCGAATCTGCCGCAGAGACCAATATTATCGGAAACCAGACCGCCGGCTGAAGACGAGGATACCGGGGTTATGGCAGCTAGCTGGAAAGTGCCATCAGAAGATGGGGACAATGTAGTCACAACGGGCGTTCTGCGGGAAGTGACGTACTACCCGTAGAATACCCGCAGAAAGGACTCCCGAAAGTGGGTGCAAATACCCGTCTTAGACAGGTATCTGCACCCCCCTGAAAGGTGCCAAGTGTGACACCAAAGGGGGGGAGGGTTCCGATGAGCGGGAGTTTCACTTTAGGGTGGAGCTCTGCTTTAAGTTACAGGGCGCAGGTTTTAACTCTTCTTCTTTTTTTTTTTTTTACAATGTTGCCCATAAATCTCGTAATGCTGATCACTTTGACGTGCACTAAGTTCTCAGTGAAGGGAACATCCCCCCCTATTCCTGTCCTTTTTACTGGGACTGTCAGCAGGCAGCAGCTATGCCGTGACATTACATGCTGCAATACTCTTCCAGGAGAGCCTTAAAGTGGTTGTAAACCTCGGACATGAAATATGAACAAATCCTATCCCTCCTTAGTTTGTACTTGTCTCCGTTAAGAGCACTAAGTGTCTGCTGCTTCAATCCTCAGCTATCAGCATGAATCACTTCTGACAAGTTTTCCTGACACCAAGAGAAAAACAGGGGAGGGATTTCAGCTCCTCGCCCACTGACAGTTTAGACAAGCGTTATAAAGTCTGCACTTTGAATGGATGTAGAGAAGACTGCAGATAAACAGATACAACTTTTTATGTAGGACGATTTGTTTCAGCTCTGTGTAGCACTTGAGTCCAGACTTTAGAGCTGCAACTAACCATTATTTTCATAATCGATTAGTTGGCCGATTATTGTCTCGATTAATCGGTTAATAACTTTAAAAAAAGTGTGGTGTATAATTTAGTTAATATGTAAAGTTTTAAAAAAGACAATTTATTCTTAAACATCCCTATGAAGTGGTAAATATAATTAACCAACTATATGGTTAGGGAGCAAAATCTCAAATCCACTCTGAGAATAACAGATAGAAGAGATATATATTGTATATACTATTAGAGGGTGAATCTGGTAAATATCATCAGACTCAACAAATTTTTTTATTTAAAGGAAAAAAAAAAAAAAAGTTAGACTATTTTTCAAACAGAACTGTAATATACAGTATTATCTGCTGGCCATACAACGTCTTCCTTCAAAAAAAAATAAAAATAATTTTAAGAACGTTCGTTCGATTTTCTAATTGTCAGTGGGGTCAAATAAACTTTCTTTTTTAACCACAGTGACGGGAAAGTTTAGAAATAATAGAAAACTTCTTGGTCAAAGGAATTTTCAGACCATGCAATGTGGTTTTCGTTCAGAAATTACATTCATTTTAAAACTGAATGTTAAAAAAGTGAAAAATTTCAAACATTCTTTCATTTAGCGAATGTACAAAGATTTTTCGTATTAATATAATAATAACAGTAGTGATTATTTGCTCTTTTTGTACTATAAAGGGCTAATTTTCGTTTTTTATAAACCCCATTATGTTACTGGCCGATTAATGGATTATGAAAATAGTAATCGATTAATTTCATAATCGATTAGTTGTTTCGGCCCTAAGTCCAGTCACTTTTACTGGGTATATGTGAGGGTTACTAATCGCTTTAACTAATGCTCAAGGCTTGGGCCCTGCAATGAGTCCCGAACCCCCCCCCCCTCTCCTCGCCTGTTAAGTGTGCCCATGACAGACGTTCTTCAACCAGTAAGTCTGGCCGCATCTATAGGCGAAAGGGTAATATTTATGGAAGACTGCTCCAGATTAAAGTTGGGGAAGTACAGCAAAAGTGACTCTTTTTTTTATTTTTACATTTATTGGTCTACACATTTTTGTATATTTTTTATTTCTTTTTTTCTTACAGTTCAGCTGTAGGCCCCTTTCACACTTATACAACTTGTCCCATGATTTGGTATTGCAAAGTAGCACAAGTCGTTCCCCATGATTTCCAATGACAACCATTCGTATTAGTACGACTTCAAGTCATTCCGACTTCAAAGTAGTCCCTGCACTACTTTGGTCCAATTTTGATGGCAGTTACACCGGCATTCCCTGGAATTGTGGCAAAATCGCAGCCGCGAACCGCGGCAAAATCGCGCAACTTTGAAGTCGCAGTAGCGTGAAAGGGGCTTTAAAGTGGTTCTATGGGCAGCAGGTTTATTACCTTTTTTTTAATGCATTCTCTGCATTGAGGTAAAAACCCTTCTAAATGAAGCTCCCCCCAGAGCCCCCCCCCCTTCTTTTTTTTTTATTCTTGCATGAGCCTGACCTCGATCCAGCAATGTGCACATTAGCAGCGTGTCTCTCGGCTCTATTTCTCCTCATTGGCTCAGAGACAGCAATCCCAGCCAGTGAGAAGGGAGTGGGGACGGGGGTGTGTCATGCTCTGGACACACCAAGCCGCGATTGGGAGCGAACATGCACGAGCTTGCTATGATAGCCACTCGGCAGTGGGAAGGAAGCAGGAGCGCCAGTGGCGGACCCCAGAAGAGGATTGGGTCAACCATTGCGCAGAGCAGTTAAGTATAACATGTTTGTTTAACCACTTCACGCAAATCGAAGTACCCGTACGTCGGTACTTTGATGCTAAATACTATTGTTATGGCTGCAGCTAGCTGCTATAACCCCGGTATTTTCAAGAACAGCGTGCGTTTCTCTTTAGGATAAAAGTGGTCTCTGCGGCAGATTCGCCACAAGATCACTTTTATCGGGACCCCTCTCCCGCCACACTCCGGTCGTCTCCGCCGGTTACCGGAGCCATTGGTCGCGGCGGAGACGGTCGCGTCCAATCCCCTCACTGTCTGGTTGCCGAGTGAGGAGAAGATCGCCTCCACTCGGCTCCATAGCATTGAAGGGCGGAAGCGACGTCAAACATCACTTCTGCCCAATGCTCTTAAAGGAGGAGATATATATATATATATATATATATATATATATATATATATATATATATATATATATATATATATAAAACAAATTGCTTTTATTTAAATTTTTTTATTGCTTTTTAGTGTAAATATGAGATATGAGGTCTTTTTGACCCCAGATCTCTTTAACCGGTCCTGTCATGCTTTTTTTTCTATTACAAGGGATGTTTACATTCCTTGTAATAGGAATAAAAGTGACCCAATTTATTTTATTTTTTTAAAGGACCGTGCCAAAAAATAAAAAGTTAAATGAAGAAAAAAATATTTAAAGTGCCACGTCCCGACGAGCTCACGCGCAGAACGCGTACGTGAGTACGGCAGGCATATGAAAACTGTGTTCAAAACCACACATGTGAGGTATCGCCGCGATCGTTGGAGCAAGAGCAATAATTCTAGCACTAGACCTCCTCTATAACTAAAAACATGTAACCTGTAGAACATTTTAAACGTCCCCTATGGAGATTTTTAAGGGTAAAAGTTTGTCGCCATTCCACGAGCGGGTGCAATTTTGAAGTGTGACAAGTTGGGTATCAATTTACTCGGTGTAACATCGTCTTTTACAATATTAAAAAAAAAAAAAAATTAGTTACCTTTACTGTTGTCTTATCAATTCAAAAAAGTGTATTTGTTCCAAAAAAAGTGTGCTTGTAAGACCGCTGCGCAAATACGCTGTGACCACGTGTTGCAACAACCGCCATTTAATTCTCTAGGGTGTTATAAAAAAAAAATATAATGTTCTAAGGAATTTTCTTGCAAAAAAATATTTATTTTAACTTAACTAAAATGGGCCCGGTCCTTGAAAAATATATAAAAGTCCACCATTTACTATCACATTTAGCACATGTGAGTAAATCTTTTTATTCAGTGTCGGTTTTATCTGTGCTTGATCAGCAGAGAACAAGTCTACCCGCCACAAATTTCCAGGTCTGCAAGTCTTAATTATCTCTCTATCTCTACTGAATTTCTTTTTTGCCATTTTATACAGTAAGATCTCACATGATTTTTCTAAAATAGTTTGTTAGATGATTTCCCAGATTAGTGAGTGGAAATAAGTCAGAAACGTTCTGATTGTATCTCTAAGCTCTTTTGTCAGGGTGAGCGGTTTGCCTTTCCAGTCTTCAAGAAATGATTGTTTGAAATTGATATACCGGTAATCCGATGTTGTTGTATCACATCAGTTCCAGCTATGTGGCCAAACGAACCCTGGTTTTCTTACTGCATTTGAAGTGTAATGTTGTTGTGTTTTTCACATTTTTAAATACTTGCCCCAAAGCGCCTTGTCTTACGCCTTGTCTTGCGCCTTGTCTTGCGCCTTGTCTTGCGCCTTGTCTTGCGCCTACGTCTTGGTCCTGATGAGACCGCTCTTTTCATACCTACGTTGCAGCCTCTGTGAGTGGGCAATAGAGGTGGTGGGAATGTCCATTCTTTATGGTTACCCTCTAAATGCCCCATTCCTTCCCTTCTACCTACACCTGTTTACTTACCTCAGTTTCAGAGCTGTGGCCTCCTTTGTTTACGTCCCTTATGTTTGAAATCTGTCCTGCACTGGCTGCTCTTTGTCCCCATAGGCTTGAATGGGCTGTATACCAAGACTCTGCCTCATCTTCATTGGTGTCAATTTGGGGCCACTGGGGGTGAGAGGCAGATGTGGCAGTGATCTGCTTCTTTCTCACTGGTGACAATGTTGAGCAGATGAGGTAGGTGGCAGTAGTGAGAGTGACCTGCCTCTTGCTTAGTGGTTACAGTTCTGGGGTAAAAGGCAGTTATGAGTGTTACCGGCCTCTTCCTCAGTTGAGGGTGCCTGCATCTAAATGGGCTTCTGTAGGGCTGGAGATCACGCTGGACTGACTCAATCGGTTGTAGGTCAATGGTTAGGTGATGGTGGGGTGGATTGGAAGAGTTCTCTTCCAATGTTTTCTGGCCCCTACACCGAAGGAAGGTGGTGAGCCCTTTTTGGGGGCCTGGGCAGCTGCGTTTGGGTACGGCCTTGGGGTCGTTTCCACATGTACTTGTATAGGTAGAAAAGGAGGGAGTGCCCAATCTCCAATGTGATGCAAGTTGAGTGGTAAATTTGAGGTTGTTTATTGAGTTGCAACAAATGGTCAAGCTAACGTGTTTCGGGAAAAAGACTCCACCCCCCCCCCCCCCCTTGTTCAGGGCTGCTGCTGTCTGCTGATGGTGAATGGGGAAAGATCCCAAATGAGTGTGTCTGTGACATCAAAATCAGAATGCCACGTGTTCACCGTATTTGCAGCGGCAGCATCAAACTCATTTTGATTTTTCCCTATTCACCATCAGCAGACAACAGCATCCCTGAGGAAGGGTGAAGCCCCCCAAAATGCGTGGGTTTTGACCATTTGTTGCTACTTTCAATAAACTACCCTAAATTTACCTCTCGACTTGCCTTTCATTGGAGATTAGGTGCTCCCTCCTTTTCTACCTTTACTAGTGCATCTTCATTAGGCGTAAGTAGCAGTTGTGGGAGTTGTCTGCCTTTTTCCTAGTGATGACCCTGGGCAGCTGGGATTAGGATGCAGTGGTGGGAGTGACCTGCCTCTTCCCTAGTGATGATGATGCTGGGATAGGATGCAGTGGTGGGAGACCTGCCTCTTCCCTAGTGATGATGATGCTGGGATAGGATGCAGTGGTGGGAGACCTGCCTCTTCCCTAGTGATGAGGACACTGGGATAGGATGCAGTGGTGGGAGACCTGCCTCTTCCCTAGTGATGATGATGCTGGGATAGGATGCAGTGGTGGGAGTGACCTGCCTCTATCCTAGTGATGATGACACTGGCCATCTGGGGTAGGATGCAGTGGTGGGAGTGACCTGCCTCTATCCTAGTGATGATGACACTGGCCAGCTGGGATAGGATGCATTGGTGGGAGACCTGCCTCTTCCCTAGCGATGATGCTGTGATAGGATGCAGAGGTGGGAGTGGCCTGCCTCTTTCCTAGTGGTGATGATGCTGCTGGGATTAGGATGCAGCGGTGGGAGACCTGCCTGTTCCGTATTGATGAGGACACTGGGATAGGATGCAGAGGTGGGTGTGACCTGCCTCTTCCCTGGTGGTGATGCTGGGATAGGATGCAGAGGTGGGAGTGACCTGCCTCTTCCCTAGTGATGATGATGATGCTGCTGGGTTAGGATGCAGCAGTGGGAGACCTGCCTGTTACCTATTGATGAGGACACTGGGATAGGATGCAGAGGTGGGCATGACCTGCCTCTTCCCTAGTGGTGATGCTGGGATAGGATGCAGAGGTGGGAGTGACCTGCCTCTTCCCTAGTGATGATGATGATGATGCTGCTGGGTTAGGATGCAGCGGTGGGAGACCTGCCTGTTCCCTATTGATGAGGATACTGGGATAGGATGCAGTGGTGGGAGTGACCTGCCTCTTCCCTAGTGATGATGATGCTGCTGGGTTAGGATGCAGCGGTGGGAGACCTGCCTGTTCCCTATTGATGAGGATACTGGGATAGGATGCAGTGGTGGGAGTGACCTGCCTCTTCCCTAGTGATGATGATGCTGCTGGGTTAGGATGCAGCGGTGGGAGACCTGCCTGTTCCCTATTGATGAGGATACTGGGATAGGATGCAGTGGTGGGAGTGACCTGCCTCTTCCCTAGTGATGATGATGCTGCTGGGTTAGGATGCAGCGGTGGGAGACCTGCCTGTTCCCTATTGATGAGGATACTGGGATAGGATGCAGTGGTGGGAGTGACCTGCCTCTTCCCTAGTGATGATGATGCTGCTGGGTTAGGATGCAGCGGTGGGAGACCTGCCTGTTCCCTATTGATGAGGATACTGGGATAGGATGCAGTGGTGGGAGTGACCTGCCTCTTCCCTAGTGATGATGATGCTGCTGGGTTAGGATGCAGCGGTGGGAGACCTGCCTGTTCCCTATTGATGAGGACACTGGGATAGGATGCAGTGGTGGGAGACCTGGTGATGATGCTGGGATAGGATGCAGAGGTGGGAGTGACCTGCCTGTTCCCTAGTGATGATTACTCAAAACAGAAATATATAAAAAAAAATTGTTGGACTGTCCCAGTAATGAGTCCCTGTATGTTAGGAATTTATGTGGAGCAGGAGTTCCATTGCTGGTTAATGATCATTGATCTCTATAGATCCTGATATAGAACGTGGGAAAGTTGTGAAAACATGAGTTTGTTCAATCCCTAAGAATGTACATTGCAACAGCTTATAATTTTCATTTTTCTTTTTTGCAGAGTATTTAAGAAATCCAGCCCAAACTGCAAGGTAAGTGGCCATGTTCCAGTATCTTGACATGACATAAATTGAGTAGTGGTGCAGCTAGATAAGTGTGAAAATAAATACAAAAGTCCTTTTAAGGTAGTCTTTTGCGCAAGCAGCTCAGTATAATGACAGAACAGTCCACTGTTTCAGGGCCAGCCTTGTTGGGGAAGTGGAAGCAAACTCCAAACATGTGGAAAAAGAGAGAAAACCAGGCGCCTCTGAGTGAAGACTGTAACATTTATTGGTACATAAGTGTAATATAAACTCACATTGAGGTATGAGGAAACGGGCACATGTTGGTCCAGTAAGACGCTGGCATCTATCCCGGCTGTTTAACGTTCTTGTGGCTCACACAACCTGTCGTGGTAACTGTCCTGGGCCACAGGATGCTTTGCGACTGGGTGAGAACAAGATTGGAGAGCAGCTAGAGCTTGATGGAGAGGGCTGGAACATAACGTTGGGCGCAATGACGTCACTGGCGTGCTCTTGACGCGTTTCGGAGCATGCGCACTAGAAAGGTGTACACAGTGCGCGTTCCTGAAGTGACGTAGGCTGAAAACAGCCTTATATGTGGCTTGGTATACTGCCATCTTGTGGAGAGAGTGCTAATTACTCTCCGACATTTAAATAATAAAAATGAATAAAACTCCTTACATCAATACTGGGTGATATATATATAGACAGAATATACATATACATCAAATGAAACGCATATATTCATAAAAATATGCAGTAAACACAATAAATACATTCATTTACCACTATTGCATGACAATTATGAATTAATAATGATGAAAAATTCATATTTTTAGAACAGAGGTGGCAGAAAAATATAAAAATTTTATGTGATTTTAAAACGGGTGCATGTACCAAGCTATGCTGAGTGAAACTAATGTATTCTCATACCTCAATGTGAGTTTATATTACACTTATGTACCATTAAATGTTAGTCTTCACTCAGAGGCGACTGTTTGTTTGTTTTTCTCTCTATGTCCCAGTATCTTCCCTCCTCCAGCTTGCGTGGAGAGGAAGGGGTTAAGGTACCATGTGCAGAGATGCAGGGGTTAAAGTGCTGTTTGTGTCACCATAGTTGCTGCGGCCCCTGTCCTCCACCAATCGCAGGTGGAAGTGTGTCTCCCGGGGCCAGAAGCATCTCCCTAAGGTGTGAAGGGTATAGGGAGATGCAAGCATAGGAAGGAATACAGATACAAGCAATGCAGGCTGGAGAGGAGGCTGACAATGTGGACTTGTCCGATTTGGAGCGGATCCGCTGTGATCTATCCCACGGCGTCACTGTCTACAAGAAACACATGCGCAATGTGGTAATGAGGGTGGGGGGGGGGATAGAAGAGGGGGCACTGCACAGGAGGAAGAGGGGCAGAAATATCGATGCTAAAGTATTCTGGTACTGAACCCTAATTTAAGATTATTTTTTTCCCCTGCAGCTTACAGTGTACCTGGGAAAGCGAGATTTTGTGGATCACCTAGATCGCGTGGAACCAGTTGGTGAGTGATCGATCTAATGCAGTTCAAAAGATCGTGCTTTTTCTTGTAGTTATTAAAGGATTATTTTACTTTCGCACAGTTATCCTTTAATTATAGTCTTTATACTCACCTGTCCACACAACTGCCAGGTGCATGCTATGGGTATCATGCATCCCAACCAGACAGCCTCTTCATAGGAATGGATGTAATTTTCCAGCATGCGGCTTCCTGTGGGCTGCACAGAGTGAATCTGGTAGGAGTGTGGCCGGCAAGTTTAAGACTTTGCTTTGGGGGAAAGGTGATGCTGTGAGGGCAACAGTCTTCTTTTCTTTTTTTTTTTTTTTTCTTCATATTTATTTATTTTATTTAATTTATTGATTGTTGTGGTTAAAAATAATATAAAAAAAAATTTCTTTAAAGGACCACGGCACTTTTTTTTAATATTTAGAATTATATATTGTAATTAACCTAAACTGTGAAAAAGGCAATCGGCGCTAAATACTAGCATAAATCCAAATATAAAGCGACCCTTCTGGGAGAAGACGGTGATTATCGCTAGCGCCTATAGCGATAATCGGAGATGAATCCGTCAGGCTGGCTGTACCCAAGTTGATCGATCGATCTACTTGGTACATTCAGTTTGCCCATACGTGGTTTGAATCTCAGCTGGTTTCTTGCTGAACCGGCCAAAATTTGAACCGTATATGGCCGGCATTAGTTGACACTTGAATATAAGCAAAATCTTGTCATAGTCTCCCACTGCTGTCGGTAAAACTCCGGTGAGGAGGAAGCAGGGGCATAGTTTACGACTGTGTGTGTGTGTGTGTGTGTCTGTGTCTGTGTGTGTGTGTGTGTCACTTTTTGTTAAGCAATATTTGATTTTTTCAATGGTCTCAGACCGTGTAAGCTCAAACTGATCTCCGATGCCTGAGAATATCATCGCTTAGAGTATTTGTTATGGGTGGATGCTGATTGGCTAGTTAAAGCTCCTGGGGTCTCCAGTGGCATGGTCTCCTGACATTTCTATGAAAAGTTATCAATCCCCTGGAATTCAGCTTTAAGGACTACAAAAGGGAGTCTAAACAAAGCGGCTCCTGCAGTCAATGTCTGTGTGACGTTTACGATCGCAGAGCTGGAAAGGGGGCAATAAGAGGAGAGTGGAAGTAATATTTATTGTAGGATTGCATAGAGTCTGGCAAAAGGATAAGGGTCTCCTGGACAGAATACAGGAGGTACGCCTACTTGGCGTTGGAGTTCCTCTTTGAGTCTCTTATCCCTGAGGAGAGTCGGCATATGGGAGGAGGATTGCTTGCTTTGGGAATATGCCTTGTGGCTGCTGCAGATGCTCATCTGTTGTTGTGAGCAGCGGCTGAGCTCCGCGCCGCAGGCTTAAGTCAACTCCTGAATGGCTTTGGATTTGTAGGTTCTTCTTTTTCCTAAGCTTTTCAGAAAGACTTCTCATTTTTAGTTATTAATTTTTGCCTCTTCTATTTTCTTTTTTTTTTTTTTTTTTTTGTAAATCCTTTTTTTTAACCAACAGTTTAATACAAGTTAAAGGGTTTGTTAACCGATTTTTTCTTTACTCTGCCAGCCCCTCTTGTATCCACCTATCTCGATCTCTAGATCTCTTCATGCCGGTCACGTGACTCCTGGCCATTCTTCTACTACGATCCAAGGCTTCAGCGGGAGGAGCCGAGGTCTCCCGCTAACTAGGGTTGCCAACTTTCAGTAAATTTACGAACAGTTTGTAAAATCCGTACTTTTGCATCTGTCCTTGAATTTCCATTACGGACATGTAGGCTGAACGTCCGTAACTGACAGATGCAGCAATTATGGATTTTACAAACTTTTTTGTTAATTTACTGAAAGTTGGCAACCCTGCTGCTGACGTCAGCCGGGAGGTCACGTGACTGCTGTGCTGGCCGCTCAGCTCCTCCCTCTGTAGCTCTTAGATGGGGCAAAGAGCCGCCGGAAGTCACGTGACTGCTTTGCTGGCCACTCGGCTCCTCCCGCTAAAGCTCTTAGATGGGGCGGAGAGCGGCCGGGAGTCACGCGACTGCTTTGTTGGCCAGTCTGCTCCTCCCGCTGTAGCTCTTAGATGGGGCGGAGAGTGGTCGGGAGTCATGTGACTGCTGTGCTAACCGCTCAGCTCCTCCCGCTGTAGCTCTTAGATGGGGCAGAGAGCATCCGGGAGTCACGTGACTACTGTGCTAACTGATCGGCTCTTCCCGCTGTAGCTCTTAGATGGGGCGGAGAGCGGCTGGGAGTCACATGACGGCTCTTAAGAGATCTGCAAAAATGTTCTTTAGTAGCTTTAGTTTTCCACATAAACGTACACCGAGTGTTATACCCAGTGTGTACATAAGAGGGTCTGGCAGTACGTTTTTTTTTTTTTTTTAAGTTTACTGCCTAGTTACTAATAGCGTCAGAAGGAGAGGGGAGGGGCAGCTCTCGCACACATACAGAGCTGGCAGGAAGGGAATGGGTAGAGAGGACACAGGAGACAGAGCAGGCTGCAGATGATGGAGGCACATAAACTCACCACGGTGTCAGGGCTCAGCAGCCATGCTACACTGTGGTCAGCTTACAGGGGGGGAGGTCATAGCCAGGCAGGATCAGACAGGTAATTCAGGTGTTACAGGGGGCCAAATTTACAGCACAATCACTGTGCTGTATAAAACGCTTTAAAGGAACAGGATCTGTTTGTTAAACAAAAAAAAAAAAAAAAAACGATTTTAGGTATGGGTAAGGCTAGATACAATGACATACGTATGCTAAAAACAAATAATAAATATCTGCATTTGCTTCAAAGGTAACTCAACAGATTCAAAGCCTACACAATGTGGCAAGTTTCATGGCATGCTAAATAGTCTTGACTGGGAGGGCGTAATAGTAATTATAATAGTAATTATCCCCAACTTTCCAAGTCTGTGTAAAAGGCCCCAACATAATAATGCAACCCTGTGGGATAAAGAATGAGAAATGTGGGGGTCAGAGGGAATCCCTCGGCGGACAATATATCTTGATAATAAGACTTTATTCTAGCCTATATGGTCAGATGCATATGAACAGCAAGGAAACTACAAGGGATGGGCTCCTGAGCTGAATGTGTACACACAGAAGGAGAGAGAGCAGCAGTACAGGCAGTCCCCGAGTTACGAACACAATAAGGACTGTAGGTTTGTTCGTAAGTCGGATCACTGTATTTGTAAGTGTAACGTCCGCCTGTGCATGGATGTGGGATGTTCCGGGCGCTTGTTATGTTTTCTGGGGCTCTTCTGGCCATGCAGTACATGTAGTACTGCAGTGTGGGATGTGTCCGGAGGTGCTTGGAGGTATCCAGGACCAGCGTAGAGCACAAGTGGCCCGCATTTGAGGCCGTTCGTAAGTACGAGTCGTTCGTAACTCGGGGACTGCCTGTAATGGTAACAGGATGGGACGAAGGGATAGAAATAAAGACAAGAAAACACATACAAAGGGGAAAAAGGAGACAAAAGGCAATGATTAAGAATCTATTTTCATGTGAAACGCGTTGGGCTGTCTGTACCTTCCATCACCATGATGTAACAACAGATTTTGACTTTTTTACACGGTTTTGCCACAAATAAAAGGTGTTATTTGGAGTGCGGCTTTTCAGCTGTTTTCTTCAATTTCCTACAAAAGGCAAGGACTTGGAGAGAAACATTTGGATTCTCTCACCTAGAGCCTAACCGTCCTAGAGAAATCAGCCATGTTGCGAGACCCTCCTGCAGGTGGGCATCAGTGAAAAGGAAGTGTTGCCACTGTCTCCATGTGTCACGGAAGGATTTCTCCCGATTGTGGAAGGTAGCCGTAAGGTCCTCCATGTCCCAGAGTTAATTGATTTTAGAGAACCAAAGAGATCTCGTGGGCGGGTGCACAGACCTCCAGCACAAGGGAATGCACGCCTTGGCCGCTGGATGATAGGAGGCCTTGTATTTTTTAATGGGCCCCTGCGTGAGTTGCAGCAGGCGTATCCCAAAGGATTGTCCGCTAGATCAACATTGGTCAGACTCTTAGTAGTGCTAGCCAACTCTTGTCAAAATGACTTAATTTTCGGGCAGTTCCAGAAAATGTCCAACATGATACCTTGCCCAACGTTGCAGCGCCAACATGTATCGGGCACTTGCCGGGAAAATATGGTGTAATGTCGTGGGTACCCTATACCACCTTGTCAGGATCTTATAGCTAGTTTCACCTCTTTGCATCCTTTTGTACTTTGCTGTTGTAAATAGAAGGCAACCGAGGCCAGCCGCTATCTTCTGAACAATCTGATGCAGCTTTGATATTTTTGTGGCCTACGTTTTCACACGCACTTATGTGTTTATGTGCATTGAGATGTTAATGATTAATTCTGGGATTGCATTAAAAAAATACCATTGCCTTCTCCCACGCACTGCAAGGGTTAACTGCTTGTTAAAGTGGTTCTAAAGCCTTGAGCCCCGTACACACGATCAGAAAATCGGACGACAGATCGTCCGACTTTTTTTGTTTTAATAGTCGCAAGTAGAAATTGAATAGGTTACTAAAGTCACAAATTCTTTTACGACTGAAAAAATCTGAAGTGATGTCATGTGTTGTAATGTATTTGTGTTGTATTTTCGGACAACTGTACTGACTAAATGAAAATCGTTCGATTAGGTATCGTACGAGGAAAATTTTCGTGCTTGTCCGATAAAATAATATCGGATGAACTGTCATGATCGGCTCACGAAAGCCCTGTACTAACGATCCGATTATTGTACCATTCTTCCTCGGACGACATTTTTCATACGATATTCGGATCGTGTGTACGGGCCATTTATGTATCGTACACACGACCGGTTTTCCCGGCAGGAAAAAAAAGGACGCTTTTCCCGACGGGATTCCTCTAAAGCCTGCCCTGCATACACACAGTCACAAAAAAGACCGCTGATCTTTTGAATGCCAAGAACACGGTGACGTCAAAGACTACGACGAGCTGACAAAATTACGTTCTATGCTTCCGCGCATGCGTCGAATTGTTTACGAGCATGCGCATTTTTTTTCCCCTCGGGAAAGCATACAGACGACCGGTTTTCTTGGCAGGATTTTTCCCTAATGGGAAAATGGAGAACAAGTTGTTTTTTTTTTTTTTTTTTTCTTTTTCCCGCAGTTTTCACGTCGGGAAAATTGTGATGGAGCATACACACGGCTGGTTTTCCCGGCCAAAAGCTGTCATGGCAGTTTTCCCGATGGGAAAACCGGTCGTGTGTACGAGGCATAATGGTTTTTTACCCTTTATAGTGATTGTAAACCCCCATCTTGTAAAACAACGTATTCAATTTAAAATGGAAATGAAAGGCAACACATTTTTATAGAGCTAAAAAAAACACCAATGCCTTTTTTTTTTTTTTTTTTTTAAGTGATCACATTCCCTCTGTTCATAGCTGCATAAGAGCTGGGGAGGAGACGCAGCAGTACACTGAGCTTCCCAGTGAATGGCTGTGCAGTGGGGCGTGTTAGGAAAAGTCTAATCATTGGATGAGAGCACGTTGAGTTCCCAGCATAGCTAGAGAACTGACCACGGTGTGCTTTCCTGCTTAGTGTGGTCAGTTTTTAATAGGGAAGCAGAGGGACTGGCAGGAATAAAAGGGATTTCATACAAAGGAAGCAATACAAAGAAAACAGGAGAGTTTCTCCTACAAGTACAGGGTACAGCAGGCACATATCAGGAATATGAAGTGTTGGATTAACAAACGCTTTATTGCATTCTATGCAGTAAGGTAAAAGCCTTCTGTGCTGCAAGATCCAACCCCCCCCCCCCCCCCATACTTACCTGAGCCTGATCGGATCCAGCATTGTGCATGAGGGAAGCGGCTCTCTACTGCCTCAATGCAATCCATCAAATCCTGTGACGAGGCAGTGGGGGGGGGGGGGGGGGAGGATCCCGCTGTCTGTGTGAATGGACGCAGACCAGCTTGCACAAGTATCCCCATAGAAAGCGTCTTTCTATGGGGGGGCACTTGCCAAAGAGCAGTGGCCAGGAGTGCCTGCGGGGCACCCCAGAGGAAGAGGATTGCCGAGCAGATAAGTTTCACATGTTTATTATGTTAATAAAAAAATTGAAGTGTACGGGTAGTTTATAAGGTGTACTATTTACCTTATTTCTTGCTGTGTCGGGTTCTGGCACTCTGCTTTTCTCTTCATAGGTCTGGGTTGTGGGGCGGGCCCTCATGTACAATGCAGGACTATTGGTCTTGTATTGTACTTGATGATAGAACTCGCACATTGGCCACAGCAACTTAGCATGCTCCCGAGCCGGCTCTGTGTGTCCATAAGACGCACCAAACGGGACTCGGCCCCATCCCTTCTCCTTGTCACTGTCTGTGATTGACAGCCGCTGTTGTCTGAGCCAATGAGGAAGCAGAGAGCCAGGACAGCAGCCACACTTGTGCATATCGCTAGATCGGGACCAGGCTCAGGTCAGTATTAGGGGGGCTGAGACGGTAGCTCCATACTGAAAGCTTTTTACCTTACTGCATAGAATGCATGAAGGTAAAAAAAAAAACCTTCAGGCTTTACAACCACTTTAACCTCTTCCTGTCTGCGCTATAGCTTGAAAGGCAGCTACAACGCGGGCCTAAATTGCCGGGAGGGTGTCCGTCGTCCAGTTCATGAGCTCAATCACACTCAGCTGATCACAGTAAGAGGCCGATCCCAGCCCCTTACCACGTGACCAGCTGTCAGCTAATGACAGCTGATGATGTGATGTAAACAGAAAATTGTAATCTGCTTCCCCCCCCCCCCCCCTCACGTTGACCGTGTGAGGAGGGGGAAAAAAAGCTGATTTTACCCGCTTCTGTCAGAGGGACATAGGTCCCCCACACGGAGAGCCACTGCTGCTAAGCAGTGCCACCTGCCAGTGCCCACTAGTGCCACCTACCTGTGCATATCAGTGCAGCCTTATCGGTGCACATCAATGAAGGAGAAAAATTACATGTTTGCAAAATGTTATTACAAACGATGAAACCGTTATTTTGTTTATTTTTTTCCCACATTTTTATTTTTTTTTTGAAAAAAAAAAATCATATGGGTTTAGGCTACTTTCACACTGAGGCGCTGGATGCGCTGGCGGTATAGCAGCGCTATTTTTAGCGCCGCTATACCGTATTTTTCCCCGTGATTTGCGGGCGCTAGCGGGGGGATTTTAACCCCCGCTAGCGGCCGAGAATGGGTTAAAAACGCCCGCAATAATGCCTCTTTGCAGCGTTTTGCGGGCGCTACCCCATTGATTTCAATGGGCAGGGGCGCTATAGGAGCGGTATTTTTACCGCTCCTATTGCGCCTCAAAGATGCGGCTTGCAGGAGTTTTTTGACCCTCCTGCAAGCGCAACGCTCCAGTGTGAAAGCCCTCGGGCTTTCACATTGGATACAAATTGAGCGGCTTTTTTGGGGCGCATTGCAGGCGCTATTTTTAGCGCAATAGCGCCTGCAAAGCGCCTCAGTGTGAAAGGGGCCTTAGGGTTGCATAACCGCGCAATTGTCATTCAGTGTGACAGTGCTGAAAGCTGAAAATTGGCCTGGGCAGGAAGGGGGTTTAGGTGCCCAGTGTCGTGGAAATTCCACTATATGCTACGCGTAATCCATTTCTCCTGCGCTTGAAGCGCCCTTTCAGCTTAATGGTATAATGCATCTTAGGGCCCATACACACGATCAGACTTTTTGACAACTGTCCGACGTACGTGTTTTATCGGACAATCCGACTGTCTGTATGCTCCATCTGACAATTGTTTTTGGTTTTTCAACGGACAAATGTTCGCTGTGAATGCTCTCAAACTTTCCGACAACAAATGTCCAATGGAGCATCATCCGATCATGTGTACACAAGTTCATCGGACTAAAATCCAAAGTACAAACACGCATGCTCCGAACCAATGCTAAAGATCAGACAACAAGAGCAGAAGTTGCCCAAAGGGTGGCGGTAAAGAGCTGAAAAAACACGTGATTTGGTGAATGTTGGCTGAAAAAGTTCTGCCGTGTGTATGCATACCAAGTTCACGGCCAACGCCCCTTCGGACAAAAATCCGCAGAAAAGTCAGATGGAAGTCCGATCGTGTGTATGAGGCTTTAGTATCACTCTGTTTCCTGCAAGTCCCCAAGTAAACAGACATGACCACCATGATTACGTGCTTACATCCTCAACTCGACCAACCGGGCTGAACCTGGGAGTAATCTTTATTTATATAACAATAGAGCTTGATGGTTTCACAATCGACCAATCAAGCACATGCATTCCTTCAAACAGGAGGGGTTATACAACAATGACTAGGGGAGTCTTATGGGTGTGTCTGGGCGGGGGCAGTGTGTACGATTTCCCACCCCCTGTACCTGGAAGCCATGCTCTCCAGTAAACAGGAAGCCGCATGGCTGGTCTTGGAATCATGGATACTCTCCCCGACCATAACAATTCAAAGGCTCCCGTTTTTACCATTGGCATGAATCCTTATTCTGCATTGTTAAGAGAACGACGTATACCCGGAGTATACTACTGTTCCTGAGGATGAGAGATTATCTGCAGGGGCACACCACGGCTGATGTAGTTGGGGCAGAGTTGTGGATGGCTTTTTAAGTTGTTGTTTGAATTGAATTCGTTGGGTGAGTGGAAGCCAGTTCATTATCATTGAACAACGTGGCACCCAGTCCTGTGACTTTGGAGTTGTACAAGTGTGAATGGAGCCTGATTCTTTATTTTGATTCTATAGTCTGAATGCCCTCCTCCTTCCTCTTTCTCTCTCTCTTTTTCTCTCCCTCTCTCTCCCTGAAATAGAAAGCAGTTTCTTGCAATCATTAAAAAATTTCGAAGCCATGGAGAGAATAGTGACTAATAATGATGGACTATATCGTAAACGGTGTTCGGTCGTAACAAAGTGCATCAATTTTTGAGTTTAAGAAAAATTGTATATAGAGGAAAAAGAGAAATGGATAAAAAAATAAAAAAGGTGAGGGAGAGGACGTGGGCAGTGCCCCGACAGCCACACACCACCCAGGCCATGGCAGCCCAAAAAATTGGGTTTCATAAATATGGAGAATATTCATCGTAAAAA
This sequence comes from Rana muscosa, assembly GCA_029206835.1. NCBI lineage: Eukaryota > Metazoa > Chordata > Amphibia > Anura > Ranidae > Rana > Rana muscosa. The sequence goes on along the minus strand of CM055118.1, from coordinate 323,356,585 downwards.
AACTGAACTGATCCCAGTAGAAACATCTGGTTTTGTGTTCTTCCGATTTGTCCTGAAGGGCAGAGGTCAGATGCTCCATGCTTTCTGTGTCATTCACCCTGGCGAACCATTGGGCAAGGGTAGGAGGAGACTGTTGTTTCCACATAGCTGGAATGCATGCTCTAGCTGCATTAAGTAAATGTTTAACCACTTCAGCCCCGGACCATTTTGCTGGTCAAAGACCAGGCCACTTTTTGCGATTTGGCACTACGTCGCTTTAACTGACAATTGCGCGGTCGTGCGATGTGGCTCCCAAACAAAATTGATTTCCTTTTTTCCCCACAGATAGAGCTTTCTTTTGGTGGTACTTGACCACCTCTGCGTTTTATTTTTTATTTTTTGCGCTATAAACAAAAATAGAGCGACAGTTTTGAAAAAAATGCAATATTTTTTACTTTTTGCTATAATAAATATCCCCAAAAAATATATAAAAAAACCATTTTTTTTCCTCAGTTTAGGCCGATGCGTATTCTTCTACATATATATTTTTTGTAAAAAAAAAACCGCAATAAGCGTTTATTGATCAGTTTGCGCAAAAGTTTTAGCGTCTACAAAATAGATAGTTTTATGGCATATTTATTAATATTTTTTTTTTACTAGTAATGGCGGCGATCAGCTATTTTTATCGTGACTGCGACATTATGGTGGACACATCGGACACTTTTGACACATTTTTGGGACCATTGTCATTTTTACAGCGATCAGGGCTATAAAAATGCGCTGATTACTGTGAAAATGACACTGAAGGGGTTAACCACTAGGTGGTGCTGAAGGGGTTAAGTCAGTGCTAAGGAGTGATTCTTACTGTTGGGTGGGCGTGGCAACACATGACATGTCACTGAGGACTGTTCCCAATCACGGGGGAACAGCCATCAGTGACATGTCACTAGGCAGAATAGGGGAATGCCTTGTTTACAACGGCATCCCCCTGTTCTGCCTTTTGCCGACTACAATCGCGGGCCGCCCGGCAACATCGAGTTCCCGGGACCCGCGAACATGCACGCGACATGCTCCCGCTGGGCGGCAAATTTAAAGGGACGTACAGGTACGTCCATTTGCCTGCCCATGCCATTCTGTCGACGTACATCTGCGTGCAGCGGTCGGCAAGTGGTTAATGATTTATTGTATTTTTCCCGGGAAAGGGGTCAGGTTAAGAAGAACTTTTGCGGGGTCTCGGGACACTGAGATATCCGTAAATTTGTGGATCAATTGGAGGACTTGCAGCCAGAATTGCTGGATCCCAGGGCATTCCCAGAAGATGTGTAAAAGCATGCCCCTGTGGGAGTCGCATCTCCAACATCGATCGCTCAATTGTGGGAAGAGCTTGGCTAGTACAGATGGGGTTCTATACCACCGTGTCATGACTTTGTAAGCTGTTTCCTGGTACTTACTACATATTTATGAGCGAAAAAGAGAATCCTATCTTTTTGTTGTTTCGTAAAAGTGACCTTAAGGTCTTTTTCCCATTTGGAAAGAAAGGGAGGTTCTGATTGCGCGTGGAGATCAAGTAGAGCTCCGTAGGAAAAGGACAGGCCAAGGGACAGAGCTCCTCAAAGGAGCTGAGAGGCCTCTGAAAGACGTATGGCTTGGGTAGTGAGTTCAGGATCTGCGATCCTGAGCCCGTAAACAGGGTTCTGCATGGAATCCAGCCGTTTGTGCAGAGGAGATAGGACACACGTAAGACCTTCTGTGACGAGTGTACAGTAAATGCTGGGTCTGACAATCCAGGACCGAACTTGGGATGTCCTATGATCGGTGTCATTGGGGACAGGAAACCTGTTGAGCGAAGAAAGTTTGAAGAACCTTTTCGGATTCAAACACAATGGGTCCAATTAAGAGGTGATTGGAGAGGTGGGTAGTGTGACTTTTCCCTGCCCAATGCAGGCCCTGTATGGGTACCTGTGCAGCATCTTCTTCCAGACCGACCCATAGTTTGGTGGCACTATGCCTACACCAGTCCACTACTCTGTTCAGGTGGACGGCTGTATAGTAAAGAGCCGAATCTGGGAACCCTATTCCTCCCTTAAGTTTAGGCCGGAGCAGAAGAGTTCTAGCGAGTCGGGGGGGGGGGGGGGGTTTGAATACCTTTCTTCTTATATCATGTGACCGGCACAGCACCAATCAGAGCTGTGCAAACACAGATTCATAGCCCAGACATCCTCTGCTGCTATAGAGTTTATATCAGGAGAGTACTACAAACTCCTCCCTCAGATTCCTACTTGGGGATAGGAAAGGCCTATAGTGTGAATTCTGAACAGTAATGATGACATAAAGACCAGTTTAGGGACTGTAGCTCTGCAGTGGACGCTGGGGGACAGTACGCCGCTAAAGTGCAGGGGGGTCACCATCTCAGGACCAGGTATAGTGCCTTGAAAAAGTATTCACACCCCTTGAAATTTTTCACATTTTGTCATTTTACAACCAAAAGCGTAAATGTATTTTATGTGATAGACCAACACAAAGTGGCACATAATTATGAAGTGGAAGGAAAATGAGAAATGGGTTTTCAATTTTTTTTTTTCAAATAAATATGTGAAAAGTGTGGTGTGCATTTGTATTCAGCCCTCTTTTACTCTGATGACCCCTAACTAAAATCTAGTGGAACCAATTGCCTTCAGAAGTCACCTAATTAATAGTCCACCTGTGTGTAATTTAATCTCAGTATAATTACAGCTGTTCTGTGAAGCCCTCAGAGGTTTGTTAGAGAACCTTAGCGAACAAACAGCATCATGAAGGCCAAGGAACACACCAGACAGGTCAGAGATAAAGTTGTGGAGAAGTTTAAAGCAGGGTTAGGTTATAAATAAAATATCCCAAGCTTTGAACATCTCACAGAGCACTCGCTGTTCTGCAGGTTATGAACAGCAATGTCACTACCTGGCTGTAACGTTTGACATCATCGGGGTTGTGAGTCACAACCGGCTATACAGAAATGTAAATGTTAGGACAGGTAAACAGTTGGCGTGTTTGTTTTGTGTGTGTGTTTAGCTAATTGGCCGCCATTGTGTCTTTATAAGTGAAATTAATAGGGAGATTTGTTGCTGGAGTGGTTTATAACAGAGTCGGTGAAGACTGGGATTGGCTTACTACACATCACGGCTAGTTTGTCCCCAAATTGTAAACTCTCTCATTCTTGTTTCATTGGCCAAATGTTGCAACCACGCTTATTGTTAATTGCATTTTTACTTAAAGTGGAGTTCCACCCAAAAGTGCAACTTCCGCTTTAAGCACTCCTCGCCCCCTCTGACATGCCACATTTGGCATGTCATTTTTTTTTTGGGGGGGGGCTGAGTTTGTACTCCCTTTTTTTTTTTTTTTTTTCTTTTTAGTGGGACCTCCCTTTCCCGTTTCCTTTTTTCGGCTGCCTAGGCGGCGACTCCTCTCGGCTGGCCAATAGGAGAGCGCAGCGCGACTCGCGCCTCTGAAGCCGTAAGCTGTAACGGCCGGGTGCCCACAGTTAATGACGACGCAGAGGAGAGGAGGGGGACCGCGTCGCTGGACTGTGGGGCAGGTGAGTGTCGGTTTATTAAAAGTCAGCAGCTATGCTTTTTGTAAACTAAAAAACGGCTGGAACCCTGCTTTAAAAAAATAAATAAAAAATTTCTCCAACTCAACTTCCATCTACTGTAAGGATGGAGAAAGGCGCCAGAAGCCCAAATCGTGACATATGTCAATTTAATGTGAATAAGGTGTGTGTGTTTGTTATATAATTTTTGCAAATTTTTAGGAAATTATTACTGGCTACAGATTTGATATAGCAAAGGACATATTGACTAACATTATAATAATTTATAGAACAAAATTAACTGTAGTTATTGTATCTTTTTTAAAGTGGGTGTAAACCCTCACATATATCCAGTGAAGTGAACAGCCTCAGATGATGCACAGGGATGAAACAAAGCTCCCTACATAAGTTTTACTTGTATATCTGCTGTCTTCCGTTTGCAATATTCTTTAACCACTTCAGCCCCGGACCATTTGGCTGCCCAAAGACCAGAGCACTTTTTGCGATTCAGCACTGCGTCGCTTTAACTGACAATTGCGCAGTCGTGCAGCGTGGCTCCCAAACACAATTGACATCCTTTTTTCCCCACAAATAGAGCTTTCTTTTGGTTGGTATTTGATCACCTCTGCGGTTTTTACTTTTTGCTATAATAAATATCCCCAAAAAATATATAAAAAAAACTTTTTTTTTTCCTCTGTTTAGGCCGATACGTATTCTTTTACATATTTTTGGTAAACAAAAAAATCGCAATAAGCGTTTATTGATTTGCACAAAAGTTATAGCGTCTACAAAATAGGGGATAGTTTTATGGCATTTTTATTAATGATTTTTTATTTTACTGGTAATGGTGGCGATCAGCAGTTTTTATAGTGACTGCGACATTATGGCGGACACATCGGACACTTTTGGCGCTATTTTGGGACCATTCACATTTATACAGCGATCAGTGCTATAAAAATGCACTTATTACTGTGTAAATGGCAGTGAAGGGGGTTTACCACTAGGGGGCGAGGAAGGGGTTAAGTGTGTCCTAGGGATGTGTTCTAACTGTGTGGGGGCCGGGGCTTCCTGTGACACGACACTGATCGCTTCTACCGAGGAGAGGGAGCAGACTATCAGTGTCCTGTCACTAGGCAGAACAGGGAAATGCTTGTTTACACAGGCATCTCCCCGTTCTGCAGCTCTGTGACAAACGTTCACGGGACACCGACGGACATGGAGTCCGCGAGTCCCCGCGGACACGATCACGGAGCTCGCGGTGCCGGCGGCGCGCCCACACAGCGGCAAATTTAAAGGGACGTACCTGAACGCCCATTTGCCTGTTTGTGCCATTCTGCCAACGTAAATGTTCGTACGGCAGTTGGTAAGTGGTTAAAAAGTGCACAATGGGGGTTATTTACAAAAGGCAAATCCACTTTGCACTACAAGTGCAAAGTTCACTTGAAATTGCACTGAAAGTGCACTTGGAAGTTCAGTCGCTGTAGATCCGGGGGGGGGGACATGCAAGGAAAATAAACAGCATTTTAGCTTGCACATGATTGGATAATAAAATCAGCAGAGCTTCCCCTGATTTCAGATCTACCCCTCAGATTTACAGCAACTTCACTTCCAAGTGCACTTTCAGTGCAATTTCAAGTGCACATTGCACTTGTAGTGCAAAGTGGATTTGCCTTTAGTAAATAACCCCCATTGTGTTGGAGATTTTTTCTTCCTGTTCAGCACTGGGAGTGAAGTCTTGGCATACACTTTGTGACCGCTGATTGGAGGAAAGGCGCACACACCCCCTCTCCACATAGGCAGAGGAAGAAAGGAATGTGCAGAGCTGTGCTGTGAATAGACCAGCTCTCTGCTACTCTATTTATAGCACCCTACCTGACACCAATTTCAGGCTGGTTTTATCTTGGTTGTTGGAGAACTTGTCAGAAGTTATCATGCTGATAACAGAAGAACGGAGCAGCAGAAAGACACAGGACTCAGGGCTTTGGAGAGAGATAAGACAACACTACAGATCTGTGCCCAGCTCAAATTTCATGAATTGGGTTTGCATCCACTTTAAAGTCCAACTCCAGGCACAATAAACGTACCCAGGTAAAGCCAATAGGCATGGATTTGCCTGAAAAGCCAATCCATCATTCTGGCTTTATTCTGCACCTGGCAAATCTGTTTACATGCCAGGTTAGTGAGGGTCCTGTTGTGCCTTTTGGCCTGCTTATATCTAGATTAGCTCATGTGCCTGTTGTAGGCACTTTTAGCAGTGGACACGGGTCAGCATGGGCACTCTGACCAGTCTACGGCTACACTGCCTTTATACATGGCAGACTGCAATTTCCTTTGTTTCTGCTTTCAACACATCAACTTCAGGGACAACATGCTCACATGCCGCCTAATATATCCCACCCACTTTCAGATCCCATTGTAACGGGATAATCCGGTATTCACTTTACCTGTCAGAGGTCATAAAGTTGTGGCTGATCTGTGTGTATTGAGGAGCAGGAGGGGAAGAGGCTTCTCACTATATCCAAAAAATAACAGAAAAATGTTTTATGGGAAACCTAACCTGCTAAGTTCTCTTGTTGCTGTAACTTCATATTCTTCTATATATATAAATAAATAAATATATATATATATATATATATATATATATATATATATATATATATATATATAATTTTTTTTTAATTTTTATATATATCTTTTTTTTTTTATATATTCCAGCACTGACCCCATCAGTCTGAGTACATTTCAGTTGTTTTATTGATTTGTGTGCCTGACTTGCAGGTTGTATTCCTTGACTCATCCACCTTGTCCTGTTTTGTAGATGGTGTAGTTCTGGTGGATACAGATTATCTGAAGGACCGCAAAGGTAATTTTATTATTTTGCAATTAATTTTTTTCTGCTGAATGTTTTCTTCTGTCACTTCCTCATCAGTCCTATTTTATCCACTCCGATTCCTGTTCCGTCACCATATTTTCCTACATGTCATTAGTCCCGGCAAAGGCTGTATGAAGAGCACCTGCAGGGAAGATTCTGAAGGAGATACCATGGTATCACCTAGGAGGTTAGGTTGTAGGAGGCTTATGGTTGATGATATTCAATTATCTTCGCAAAGTAAGTTTTAAAAATGAATACATCCCTCTTTTGCTCCTCCATTACACAGCTAAAAACAGCAATTTAAAGTGGTCATAAAGGCTCAAGGTTTTTTACACTTTTTATTTATTTAACCACTTCCAGCCCAAGGACGTCATATGACGTCCTGGACTTTCAGTGTGGATATCTAAATGATGCCTACAGGCATCATTGAGTTAATATTTTCTGCCGCTTGATCGAGCCCCCCCCCCCCCCCCCCGCCGCCATCCGGTGCTTCTCTGGGCGTCGGAGGCCCGGGCGCGACATGTAAACATCACACCCGGGCCCCGCATGTAAACAAAGCCGCGATCGCGGCTGGTAATCATGAGATTGGTAAAGAAAAAAATCTCGATTCGATCCCCTGCTTGCCAGCCTGGAGGAGAGATGTGGGGTCTTTTTGACCCCCGCATCTCTCCATAAAGAGGAGCCGTCATGATAGATTCCTATTACAAGGGATGTTTACATTCCTTGTAATAGAAATACAAGTGATGGAAAAAAAATTACATTTTTAAAAAAAATGTAAAAATTAAGTCAAATATTTTTTTTTAAACGCCCCTGTCCCCAGTAGCTCGCGCTCAGAGGCGAACACACATGTAATTCCCGCCCACATATGTAAACGCCATTCAAACCACACATGTGCGTTACAGCGCGTGCAACAATTCTAGCATTAGACCTCCTCTGTAACTCTAAACTGGTAACCTGTAAAAAAAATTAAAGCGTCGCCTATGGAGATTTTTAAGTACCGAAGTTTGGCGCAGTTGAGTGCGCAATTTTAAAGCGTGACATGTTGGTATCTATATACTTGGCGTAACATCATCTTTCACATTATACAAAAAAATTGGGCTAACTTTACTGTTTTGTTATTTTTTAATTCAGGAAACCTTTTTTTCCCCCAAAAAAAGGCATTTGAAAAATGATTGCGCAAATACCATGTGAGATAAAAAGTTGCAATGACCGCCATTTTATTCCCTAGGGTGTCTGCTAAAAAAAAAAAAACTATATAATGTTTGGGGGTTCTGAGTAATTTTCTAGCAAAAAAGATGATATTTACATGTAGGAGAGAAGTGCCAGAATTGGCCCAGTATGGAAGTGGTTAAGTGGATGTAAACCCTCACATATTCCTAGTGAAGTGAACCATCTCAGATGATACACAGGGAGGAAACAAATCTCCCTACATAAGTTTTACATCTCCTGTCTTCCGCTTTCTACATTCTTTAGAAAGTTCACATAAATTTAGAAATTTTCCTTCCTGTTTCAGCAGTGGGAGGGGAGTCTGGGCATACACTGTGTGAGAGCTGATTGGAGGAAAGGACACACACACACACACACACACACACACACACACACACACACACACACACACACACACACACACACTTCCAACTGCTTTTATCTCCAGTGTCGGGAAACTTGTCAGAAGTTATCATGCTGATAACAGAAGAACAGAGCAGGAGGAATACACAGCGCTCGGGGACACTTGTGCGACTTGTCCTGCGACTTGACTGCCAAGTCGCATGACAAGTCGCACCCCATGATTTCCAATGAGTACCGTTCATATCTGTGTGACTTGAGGTCCATAGACCTCCAAGATTACACAGACATTGCTTCAGGTCGCACAAGTGTGAAAGGGGTCTAAGACCCCTTTCACACTGAGGAGTTTTTCAGGCGTTTTGCGCTAAAAATAGCACCTAAATAACGCCTGAAAAACTCCTGTCCTGTAATCTCAATGTGAAAGCCAGAGTGCTTTCACACTGAGGCGATGCACTGGCAGGACGGTAAAAAAAGTCCTGCTAGCAGCATCTTTGAGGCCGTGAAGGAGCGGTGTGTATACCGCTCCTTTACCGCTGCTGCCCCCAGAGGCGCTTTGCAGTGGTTTTTAACCCCTTGTGTGATGACAGGCTGTTGTCGGAAAATCTGACCATTTGTATGCTCCATCGGACAATTGTTGTTGGATTTTCCGCCAACAAATGTTGGATAGCATGCTTTAAAATTGTCCGCCAACAAATGTGTGTTGTCGGATTTTTCAATCATGTGTACAGAAGTCCTTCGGACAAAACTTCAAAGTACAAACGCGCATGCTCAGAAGCAATGCTCACCATAACACAATATTAGCGCCACCCTTTGGGCAACTTCTGCTAAAGAGCTGAAAAACCACGTAGTTTCGCGGTTGTTTGACCGACAATGCTTTGCCGTTTTTGTATGCAATACAAGTTTCTGGCCAACCCCCTTCGGACAAAAGTCCTACGCTTTGTCCGATGAAAATCCGATCATGTGTATGAGGCTTAAGGCTTTGTGCACTTGATGCCACAATCCTTGGACCGCCTCTAGCAGCCAAGCAAAGCCTTCCCTATGTTTTTGCATGCAGCATTCAGACTTGAGGCTGCATGTCCAATTGTTTCCATACCAGGAACTTTATCATAACAACAGCTTTTTGGTAGACTGACAACCTAACCTTCCTATAGCTGCCATGGTAGCTTAAACAGATTTGGCCTATTTGTATGGGTGGTGGAACATTTAGATGCTGAGTTTATTTGAGATGGGAGGCAGTGATGTTCTTTTAAAATCTACTTGGGTATTTGATTGAAAAAAAAGGTCTACTTCTTCATCGTCCTCTTCTCTACCTGCCTTCTTTTGGATATTGTTTGCTTCAGAACCACAGGTGCACTTTAAAGAACACCGTTCTCCACTGACCATGCCTAGTTGATCTCTCCCCTCCACCACTCCTAAGCTCTCCCTGTCTCACTCATTCTCTCCCCCCTCAGTCTTCGTCACCTTGACCTGTGCTTTCCGTTATGGCCGTGAGGACCTCGACGTCTTGGGTCTGTCGTTCCGGAAGGACCTATTCATCTCAACTTTTCAGGCCTTTCCCCCGCTCCCGGAGGAGAAGAAGCCTCTCACCCGACTGCAGGAGCGCCTAGTCAAGAAACTAGGGGAGCAAGCACATCCCTTCTACTTCAACGTTAGTTTATAAACCCTCCTTCTCTATACAACTGCCACTTCCTGTAGTCACCTCTGTGTGCTTTTCCCTAAAATCCACATTCTTTCCCCCCCCCCCTCCTTATCCAGCTCACATCTTCCATTCCCCTTCTTATCCAGCTCCACATCTATTTATCCCCCTCTTTCCCAATTTCTTCTTTTTTTATTCACATATCAACTGGCTGTTTCTGCTTCCTTTACTTAGATTCCACAGAATTTGCCATGTTCGGTGACACTGCAGCCAGGACCCGAGGACACTGGGAAGGTGAGTGATACCTTTTATGAGGTCCCGGTGTTTGGGCTTGCTGGACCTCCAGCCAAAAGGTGTGACTGGGCCCCTGAATCTTTCCCTACGGGGACACAACCTCCGCCATGGCAGGCTCTTTTGATTTATGTTCCTGTTGTGGAGATTTCCCCTCACTTCCTGGTAAAAGGGGTCACAGCTGTTCATTTGGTTAGAGAGATGAAGTGGGGCAAGTCTTGAAATTTTGGTTTTGGCGCTGTTTTTTCCTTCCACCCTTCTGAATGAAGCCTGTTCTCTGCACCATCTTAAAATCTATTTCTTTATCGTACACCACGGGATACAGAGCTAGTCATTACATAATGGGTTAAGGGTCACCAGCGGTGATTGGACACTGGCACAACCAATGGAAGACAGTTCCCCTCCATATAACCCCTCCCATCAGGGAAGTACCTCAGTTTTTTCGCCAGTGTCGAAAGGTGTTGGACGCGTTAGGAGGTGCTAAAGGAAAGCTCTACCAAAGAGACCCTCTGGGGGTAAAAGAGCTATGCTTTCGGATCCATCCAAGACGCCTACAAATGAGCTGAATCTGGATGGGATCCGGGCCTCATCCATGAGGCGTCGCCTGTAATGTCTCTCTTCGGAGGACTGGGCTCTAAGATCCAGCACTTTCGCTATTTCGCTATAAAGTCCTGGTAAGAGTCTTGTACAAGGCCCAGGGGAGAGGTATCCTTTAAATAGGAACCCATATCCCTGAAGGTTGGCACACATAGCCCACCGTGAAGGGTGAAGTTTGGTATCTGTCTGAAATCTTTCAGCAGAAAAACCTGCGGCGTGGATAAGGTTGGATTGGGTACTTCCTAGAAGACATCCATGTTATGCATAGTTATGTGTTAAAAGTTGCATACTTAATGTATTTGCTAAACTGAACACGGTAGTATATGCATTTAGGTACCTTGTATTTTGTCTAAACAGTAAGCCTTCCAGGGGAAGTAATGCGGACAAAAAGAGATAAGAAAGCACCACCGCCTGAGAGGAGGCTCTAACTGTGCTGACTCGGTACCTTTCTCTCCTGTGTTGCTAAATGCACCTGTTCAGGATGAGCCATTACCTCTGTCAGGTATGGCGGCTTCCCCAGTGAAGCCTGGGCCTGTATATGTCACTGAGGACACTTTATCAGCTGCCCTAAATAATCTGGAGGAAAAAATTGCTACCTTAATCGCTAAGTCCTCTAAAAAGGGACAATAAGCGAAGCAGGTCTCTTCCAGTATTGGACCTCCCTTCAGAAGTACCTGAGGGAGGAGGAGGATGAGGAGGAGGAGGCTACATCAGCAGAGGATGAGGAGCCAGATTTTAAGGTCACAGGTACAATGCTATAGCAGTGCATTTAAGTTAACCTCTGCGGAGGTAACGGAATTACCTGTCTCCTCCCTAGGGTCATTAAGATCCCTGCAAGGTGCATGCTCCTTCCCGGTTCATCCGTTACTAGAGGATCTAATATACGCAAACTGGCAACATCCAGATAAGCGTTTCTCACCTCCAAAAAGGTTTAACATTCTTTATCCTATGGGGGAATTTTTTTTTTTAAAGAAATGGAGCCTGTCTGCGGTAGATGCGGCTATTTCTTGTGTAAATAAAAACCTGACATGTCCGGTGGATAATGTACAAGGGTTTAAAAGATCCTTCTGAGAGGAAGTTGAAATCCTCCTTCCTTTTGGCCGGCTCAATTACCCAACCTGCAGTAGCAGCAGTCGGTATGTGTCAGGTCATCAGCCAACAGGTAAAGCAGGGGCTGAAGGAACTGCCTTCAGAGCAGGCTAGAAATTGGGAAAATTTGCCTAAAGCCTTATGCTTCACAGTGGATGCCATGAGAGATTCTATCATACAGGCATCACGCCTTACACTCCAGCTGGTACCCATCCTGGATCTAAAATCCCTAAATCGGTTCCTGAACGTTCGCCATTTTCGAATGGAAACGATCCGATCCGTGGCCGCCACTTTAAAGGGCGGAGAATTCATGGCGCCCATAGATATCAAGGACGCACATTTACACATACCCATCCTCCCCGCTCACCAAAGATTCCTAAGGTTTGCGGTAGAAGATCGCCACTTTCAATTTGTGGCTCTGCCGTTTGGTGTAGCCACCGCGCCCATAGTATTCACAAAGGTGCTAGCTCCTCTGTTAGCAAACCTAAGAACACGGGGCATTGCGGTAACAGCCTATCTGGACGATCTACTAGTAATAGATCAGTCAAAGGAGGGATTGGGTCACGCTGTACACACTACAGTAGGATACCTGGAGCATTTAGGATGGATTATAAATTTACAAAAATCCTCTCTCCAGGCCCCAAGAAGGATAGTGTACCTGGGCATGATCATAGATACAGCCCAAAACAGGGTATACCTGCCAGAACCGAAGATACAGTCTCTGAAAGACCTGATCCACAAGGTCAAAGCAAACAAGAGGCCGTCTATTCGCCTTTGCATGAGACTATTGGGAAAGATGGTAGCCTCCTTCGAGGCGGTCCCTTACGCCCAGTTTCATTCGAGACTACTTCAAGGCAATATTTTAGCTTCCTGGAACAGGAAGAGCCAAGCTCTGGATATACCCATGCGCCTGTCCTCACAAGTACGCCACAGCTTCGATTGGTGGCTAGAAGCCAGGAATTTACGGAAGGGAAAGTCCTTCCTCCCAGTGGCCTGGAAGGTGGTATCTACGGATGCCAGCCTATCGGGCTGGGGTGCAGTATTCGAGGAGGCTTCTACCCAGGGAACCTGGGCCAAGACTCAGGGGATCCTGCCCATCAATGTGCTAGAGATCCGGGCGGTATATCTAGCCCTCAAAACCTGGACATACAGGTTACAGGGCTACCCAGTTCGGGTTCAATCCGACAATGCTACTGCAGTAGCTTACATCAATCACCAAGGAGGCACCCGCAGTCGGGCAGCCCAAAGAGAGGTGAACCGGATCCTGGCATGGGCAGAAGAGCATGTACCTTGCCTTTCTGCAATCTTCATTCCAGGGATAGAAAATTGGCAAGCAGACTACCTGAGTCTTCAGCAGCTGCTACCAGGAGAGTGGTCTCTTCACCCCGAGATCTTTCAGGCCATATGTCTGAGATGGGGAAACCCAGATGTAGACCTGCTAGCTGCCAGGTTCAACAAGAAATTGGACAACTTTGTGTCCAGAACGAGAGATCCTCTAGCCTACGGGACAGACGCTCTAATAATACAGACGCTCTAATAACTCCATGGAATCAGTTCTCACTGATCTATGCATTCCCTCCGATCCCTCTTCTACAAAGACTGCTTCGCAGGATCAAGGAGGAGGGAATACCAGTAATCCTAGTGGCCCCAAACTGGCCCAGGAGGCCTTGGTACGCCGAGATTGTAAAAATGGCGATAGGAAGGCCCTGGAAGTTTCCACTTCGACACGACCTGCTGTCACAGGGTCCAGTATTCCACCCTTCCTTACAAAGGCTAAAGTTGACGGCCTGGCTGCTGAGACCCACATTTTTAAAAAGAGAGGGGTCTCTGGTCCGGCTCTTTCTACGCTCATTAATGCTAGAAAGCCAGCCTCCAGACTCATCTATCATAGAGTCTGGAGAGCATACGTTTCCTGGTGTGAATCCAGATGTTGGAATCCTCAGAAATATGAAATAAGTAGGATTCTTGCTTTTTGCCAGTTAGGAGTGGATATGGATTTAGCCCTTAGCACCATCAAAGGGCAAATATCGGCTCTATCAGTCTTCTTTCAGAGACCATTGGCATCTCACTACCTAGTTCGGACATTCATTAAGGGGGTACTGAGGATAAATCCTCCAGTTAGGACTCCCTTGTGTCCATGGGATTTGAATTTGGTATTGTCAGTGTTGCAAAAGCAACCTTTTGAACCTATTCGCCATATTCCTTTAATTATATTGAGTAGGAAGTTGGCCTTTCTGATTGCTATAGCTTCTGCTAGGAGAGTATCAGAGCTAGCAGCTCTTTCTTGTAAAGAGCCTTATCTAATTTGTCACAAGGACAAAATCGTACTACGACCCCATCCGGCTTTTCTACCTAAGGTGGTGTCGGCTTTTCACTTGAATCAAGACATTGTTCTGCCTTCCTTTTTTCCAAACCTGCGGACGGCGGGGGAAAAATTATTACACTCTCTAGATCTAGTGAGAGCGGTAAAGGTGTATCTGCAAGCAACCGCTCAGATACGTAAAACAGATGTTTTGTTTATTTTACCAGATGGGCCCAAGAAGGGCCAAGCGGTATCAAAATCCACCATTTCCAGGTGGATTAGACAAGTAATTATTCAAGCTTATGGTTTAAAGAACAGGACTCCTCCTTTTCCTGTTAAGGCGCACTCTACCAGGGCGATAGGTGCTTCATGGGCAGTGCACCACCAGGCTTCGATGGCTCAGATCTGTAAAGCTGCAACTTGGTCTTCAGTCCATACATTTTCCAAATTCTATCAAATAGATGTGAAAGGACATGAGGATTCCGCCTTTGGGCGAAGTGTGCTGCAGGCAGCAGTATAGGGCTTCTGGTCCGCAAGCGGCCTGTTTTGATCTGTGTCTCCCCCCCTTCATATGAGCATTGCTCTGGGACGTCCCATTATGTAATGACTAGCTCTGTGTCCCGTGGTGTACGATAAAGAAAATAGGATTTTTATAACAGCTTACCTGTAAAATCCTTTTCTTGGAGTACACCACGGGACACAGAGGTCCCCCCCTTCTTATGGGAACCTTACTGCTTTGCTACAAAACTGAGGTACTTCCCTGATGGGAGGGGTTATATGGAGGGGAACTGTCTTCCATTGGTTGTGCCAGTGTCCAATCACCGCTGGTGACCCTTAACCCATTATGTAATGACTAGCTCTGTGTCCCGTGGTGTACTCCAAGAAAAGGATTTTACAGGTAAGCTGTTATAAAAATCCTATTTTTCAAGAGCTGCTTATAACCGAACTTGGGCTTGAAACCCAACTCCAAGAAATGTGAAAATTCTCCTTGTTGTGGGACTGAGCCCTCACTGCAAGGGTTAAAGTTCAAAGTTTAAAAGTTCAGGTGCAAGGGGTGCATGCCAGCAACAGTAGCTAGTTGAAATGAAATAACAGTACTTGGATGCCAGCAACAGTGGCCAGTTCAGAAGAACCGAGTATAATAATTGTGCTTGGGGTTGTGTAGTCTGTAGGTTGAGTGTGAAGCACTTCAGGCTGCTGTCCTCAGAGTAGTCAGCTCTGTTGAGTACAAGAAGGAAGAGGAAAGGTAAACGCCACTAAGTCCAGTATCACAAGGGGGAATTTAATGTAAAGATAGAAACACTTACAGGATTAAAATGAATTATCGCCTTCCACATGAAATGTAGATCTCAGCCTTGGATCCTCTGTCCTGCGGATACCGCTGGGATCTGGTCCATGGTGAGTAGATGTTATGGGGATGGACTAGGGTTGCCACCTCATCCCTTTAAACCCGAACGCATATTAATTACACAGGTTCTGCGGCTGATTAAGGAGGTAATTAAACACACTTGGTGCCTAATCTGCATTAAATCAGCCACAGAACCTGTGTAATTCATATGTGTTCAGATTTAAAGGGATGAGGTGGCAACCCTAGGATGGACCCTACGATGCAAGTCAATGGCAAGCTCAGTGGTTGAAGTAGGAGGGGAGAGTTTTTGTCCCAATCAGTCTTTTGGTATAGCGCTGTCCTTGGAGATGTTTCATCCAGTTGCAAGCTCCATAGGCGTCCTGTGGCCACCAGGAAATGAAACCAGGGTAGAAATGATGTCACCGGATAGACAGGCACATGCAGGAACAGTTTGATCAATATTCCTATTGCACACGTTCCTGGTAGATATGACTCATAAAAATGGTGGGTGCTGCAGCGATTACCAGTTCGGTCCTGGAAACATCAAACAAGTGTACATATTCGCCAGCACACCTTGGATTGACAAATTTTGTCCATAAAGTTTTAATGAAAAGAGATCACATCACAAAAGTGCAACGTTTCAGAGCCACGCAGGACCCCTTGGTCAGGCATGTGATGTGGACACGTAGGAACAGACAGAGAAACAATAGAGGCAAGACGAGAACTCTCCCCTCCTACTTCGACCACTGAGCTTGCCATTGACTTTCATCGTAGGGTCCATGCCCATAACATCTACTCACTACATTTTATGTGGAAGGCGATAATTCATTTTAATTCTGTAAGTGTTTTAAAAAAGTGCACTTATTATTTTGTTTTACTAGGAGCCTGCAAAGCATTACACCTGCGATCAGCAGATTACGGGTGCAATGCAGGGCTCTTGCAGACTGTCTGTGTAAGCTGTCTGCTCTTACCTCGTACATACAGGCAGTTACACACTGACAAGAAGACTCAATGAACTACCTAGATCGCTCAACAGCACCATGGTAGTTCATTAGAAAACTACAAGCCAATGTTTTCACATTCACAGAACTCTGTGAATGAATGACACAGTTGAGCGGGCGGAGCCCCACACAGCCACGTTTAAAAAAAAAAAAAAATGTGACAGTGAGCAGGGGGAGAAGATCACACGCTTGCAGTCAAAACGGGTGGGGGGGGGGGATTGCGGGGGGCAGCTGCATCTGTAACGTGTTACACCTTAAATATGGGTGTAACCTTACAAAAGGTCAACTTCTTCTCCTTTTTTAATTTCAATAATTTTTTATTAGATTATAAAGGTACAGTTAACATCTTGAGGCATCAACAATTTTTAAGTAGATAAATTGAAAACAAAAGTTGTATTTTTATATAAATTGCTCTGTACTAGCCCTGAGGAGCGAATCGACCTTGCATATATAAGGAAAACGTATGAGCAATGTAAACAATATTGGAAAAATTGAAATAGAAAAAATAACTAAGAAAATAAATCGTACAACTATACAGTCCAGTATATTAACTTGTGATAAGCTATGACATAACCATTAAAGAAACTTGGCTGTAAATGAGCCATGTCCACATTATGATTGGCATTCAAAACTTCTTAACTTTATACCACTCAATCCACGGTTTCCAATGGGCACTCGTTGTTTGGTATTTACGTTGTGATGCAGCAAACATTAGCTCTTATGTGGCATGTGTATTGGTTGTTTTTACGACGTGGGCACCTCATGGTCCCTCCAATGTCTCGTTATGAACAGCCTAGTGCTTATCAGAGCATGGATCACTATGACTCTTGCAGATGTAGTGATGAATTCTATGCCGAGAGGTAAAATAGCCAATCCTGTAGAGATAGGGAGTCGCAAATTCTAGTATTTGTGACAATAATTCGGAACTTCTCCTTTAACCACTTGAAGACCAAGCCTATTTCTGACATTTGTTGCTTAGAAGTTGGACCCCTTTCACACAGCAGCGCCTCTAAAACAGCACTAAAGCGGCAGTCATTTTTGCGGTGCTTTAGCTGCGCTTTTTGGGCACGAGCGGGACGAATTTTTTAAGGTCACGTGACAACGTGATTTAAAAAAAAAAAGGGAAAAACGTCCCGTTTAGTGGTGCTTTCAAGGCTTTTTTGTTAGCGCTGTCCGTTGATTTCAGTGGGCGGCAGCAGCATTTTGGGAGCACTATTTATAGCGCTCCTAAGCTGCCCCCAGAGATGCTGCTTGCAGGACTTTTTCTAATGTCCCGCAAGCGCACCACCCGGGTGTAAAAGCACTCGTTGCAATGAATGGGAGGCAGTTTTCAGGCGCTTTTTAGAGGCTATTTCTAGCGTTAAAACGCCTGAAAACTACCTCAGTGTGAAAGGGGTCTAAAAATCTGTTTATTTTTTATTTTTGCTACAAAATATATTTAGAACCTCCAAACACGATATATATTTTTTAGCAGAGACCCTAGAGCAGCCATTTTCACTCAGGGTTCCGTGGAACCATAGGGTTCCTCCAGAGGTGGCTAGGGGTTCCTTGAGCTGTGGCGGATTTACCTCCTGTTTGATGGTGCCTACATAGTTCTGAGCCAATTCCACTTGGAGGAGCTAGTGATATGACACCAATGATCTTTATAGCTCTCTGTAAAGGGGGCCATTCTTACCACCACTGTAAAATGCATTGTTCTCACTGACCCCCAATAAATGGGTTTTATCAGGAGTTCCCTGAGATCTGAAAATTATTTTAAGGGTTCCCCTGGGGTAAAAAGGTTGAGAAAGGCTGCCCTAGAGAATAAAATGGTGGTAAAATGGATGTGTGGCATGCCTTGAAAATTGCTGTTGAGACGCTCTTCATCCAATCTGACAGCTTGAGTTATTTTGTAAAGAGGAATGGGCAGAATGTCACTCTCTAGAATGTGCAAAGCTGGTAGAGACCCCCCCAAAAAAACTTGCAGCTGTAATTGCAGGGAAAGGGGGTTCTACAAAGTCTTGACTCAGGGGGGCTGAATACAAATACACACCACACTTTTCACATATTTATTTGTAAAAAAAATTAAACCCGTTCATCATTTTCCTTCCACTTCACAATTATGTGCCACTTTGTGTTGGTCTATCACATAAAATCCCAATAAAATACATTTACGTTTCTGGTTGTTAGGCTTCATGTACACGGGACGTTGTTCAACCTCTCCTAAACAATTTAACTTGACAGCTAGAAACCAGTGTCTAAAAACGTCCGTTTAGCCGCGTTTACCTGCTGCGTTTAGCAGCGTTTGCGTCTAGAAGCATTTGAAAAAAAAAATTGTATTTATTTTTTGTTAAAATGAAAAACGTCTGTAAACGAAACACTGCTAAACACGAGTGTTTAGCCTCGTTTAGCGCTTCAACTGCCTCTAAACACAGCTTCTGAACGCATTTCTTTTGGGTTCAAGAAAAAGCCTCTAAACATAACTGCCTAGAAACGATTATAAACGAACCTGTGTACATATACTGGTAAGATAACAGAGGAGAGTTCAGGAGCAGTTGAAAAAAATGCCCAACTGCTCCTTAATGTCCGTTTACCAGCAGCGGTGTACATGAGGCCTAACATGACAAAATGTGGGAAATTTCAAATGTTCAAGGCACGGTCTCTGCGCGGGCACGGTCTCTGCGCGGGCACGGTCTCTGCGCGGGCACGGTCTCTGCGCAGGCATTGTGGTGGAGGAAGAGACAGTCCGGACGTGGTGCATTTAGAGAATAGAAGGCGGTTGTTCCACTAACATTCTCCCACAGGCTAATCTTTTAGTGCTGCAATTAAGATTTATAAACTTATCAAAGTCACATATTTATATTTAAATTTTCTATATTGATGGTTATGTCATCACTGTGAAAAATTATAACCAATAGTCTATGGCAGGGATGGTGAACCTTGGCACCCAAGATGTTTTGGAACTACATTTCCCATGATGCTCATGCACTCTGCAGTGTAGTTAAGCATCATGGGAAATGTAGTTCCAAAACATCTGGGGTGCCAAGATTCGCCATCACTGGTCTATGGTAACATCTTCTGAACTTTCTGTGAAGCATATTGTAATGTTTTCTTACGTTTTATTAATATTATAATGACTTTGATGAAAATAAAAAACCTGAATGATAAAAAAAGATTTATAAACTTGTTTCATTGGACAGTGTGGTCAAGTGACTGGTTCACTTTCTCTTCTCTTTTCGAATCTCATTGATTTCCCAGACTGTAGTTTTTTTTCTTTAGGAATACTCTAGGTTCTCCTCTCACTGTGACCTTTCACCAGATTTTGCTGGCTTTGGTTACGGGTGCTATTTCAGTTCAACATTCCTGCTGTAGGAAATGCCACGGGTGTTAAAAATAGATCCAACCTTCATTCACCTTTCTGGAAGTTCTTGTTTCAGTATGAACAGCACAGAATTGCAGCAGACAGGTGTCAGATGCTTACCTTTCTTTGGCATTTCTACTCTGGCACTGGCCCCGACATTTAGGCAGATGTGGACAATCAGTGGCCCTACCTGATCACTGATTCTCCCTTGTCTGTCGCCATTGGCTGCATCATGAGGTCTATAGAGGAAAGTAAAATTATTACAGAAAGGTACTTATTTAAAGCGGCATTCAATTCCAAAAAAATAAAATTGATAGGGAGTAGTTTTTTTTTTTTTGCAAAAGACATGCAAAGTCAATGTAACGCAAGAGTTGCATCATCAGTGAACTGCTGCAGGATCTGCAGGAATTGGCAACAGAGATGGCGGAGGGATGCAGCAGTGCCGGGTGCAGGAACTGGTCCTTGTTGAAGGACCGCACAGAATGAAATGGGTGTGTGCCATAATCTGCAAGTTTGCTGTGCATATCAACTGATTATGGCAAAAGCTTACCCACACGCTTTAACTTGTATCCTCAGCTTTTAACACTTTCCCTAAGGGTTAAGATGATAGATTTTGTATTTTAGTATAGGACTGCTTTTAAAATTTGGATGTAAACCCCCCCCCCCCCCCCCATACACCCAGTGAAGTGAACAGCCCCAGTTGATAAACGGAGATGAAACAAATCTCCCTACATATGTTTTACATGTATGCCCGCTGTCCTCACATTTATATACTGTTTAGAAAGTTCAGTTCTCTTCCTGTTTAACACAGAGTGTGATGTCTGGGCATACAGCCAAGATAGCTAATATTGCTGATTGGAGGAAAGGCGCACACACCCCCTCTCCTCATAGGCAGAGACGCTCAGAGGTGTTTTGTAACAGGGCCAGCTCCCTGCTAATCTATTTTAGCAACCTCCCCCAACAGAAATGTCAGGTTGCCTTTATCTGATGTGTATGAGAATTTGTCAGGAGTTATCAGGCTGATAACAGAGGAACAGTTCAGAAGAGAGTTAAGAGACTTAGCTCTTTGAAGTGAGATAACAAAATACTGCAGATATATGTGCTTAGCTCAAATTTCATGAATCGGGGTTACATCCACTTTTAAGATATGGGAAGCCATGGTTTGTCTGGAATTTTCAGGAGACAGAATAGTGACAAAAAATCGAAATACAAGTGCATGTGATTATTTTTTTCTTTCCTTTTCTTTATTCCATTCTCTAAAATGTATAATGTGCAAAAATTATGATCTTGAACCACTGTCATTTCAAAATAGGGGTGGAGAGTTCAATGCTTCTATATAAATGGTCCATTTTTTTTTTTGTTTTGACTTTTGCTTTTTGACCTCCTCTTATAAAAATGGTGTCTCACCAGTGAGTTGCCATAACTTTTTGCAAGCTTTCACTCCCTATACAGACAAATGACCGGGATATCTTGGTCAGAAAGAACTTGTTGGTTCAGTTCACGCTGCCTAAATATTGTTTACATATGTATTCTGCACATATATATATAGTGTGTAATAAAATGAATTGAGTTCTGGATGGAGTGGTACAGGCTGTTCGACATTCAAAGAAGGCTACAGAATGTTTTTCAGAGATGATACCATTGACGAGGGCAATATCTTGTCACTGGTGACTCTTGTAAATAGTGTCATCACCGTAAACATTATGTTGCCTTCTGTAGATGTCGGACAGCCTGCACCCTGTTTTTGTCAAGAACTTAAGGATGTCATGTTGCTTCTGCTTGGAATCCATTATTAACTTGCAATGAAAAAGAGAAGTCACTGTAGAGGAAGAGTTACTCTACCAACATGTGAAATTTGAATGACAATGTTTTTTTTTTTAGTGCAGCCTGTGTGTGTGTGTGTGTGTGTGTGTGTGTGTGTAATATATATTATGTGTGTATAATAAATGTGCCGGCGCACACTTTTTACGTTTTGTTGATTTTCAGAATATGGCATTCTGGACGGGGGCATGTAAAGTATTACTATGAAAGCTCTTGTTGGCATTCGCACAAGAAACCCCTTTTGGGTTCTGGAGTTACAAGGGTTGCATCCCCCAAAACCCAAGTCTTTTTTTTTTTTTTTTTTTCTTTCAAATGCTGACGAGTCCTTTAATCGTAACACTCTGTCCTGTTTCTTCCTCTTGGCCAATTATTGTGATAGGGAGCCTTGGCAGCAAAAAGGAAGTGAGAGTGGTTGCCAGGCCATGAAGGTTTTGGATGGTCTTACAGTACAAAGTCTGAATTTGAGATCCGTATAACATACTCACAATAATTAAGAGAGTGGGAAGGGCTAATGTCCATTTTCTTTAAACGAAGAAACTAAACCCTTATGCAATTCTCACTCTGTAACTTTCTGTCCTCAGGCCTGCGGTGTTGACTATGAAATACGTGCCTTTTGCGCTAAGTCCATGGAGGAGAAGATGCACAAAAGGTATGGCTGCATGCAGACCTTGTTATATGCAGGTTCTGGTTATTGTAAGGTATGAACCAATATGAACTAATATTCATGATTAGAGTTCTACTTAAATATATATGTTGAAATATATGTATTAGTACTTTTTACACACAGGAATTGCTGAACTTAATGTGTAGACCTACAAGCCATACAGTGTAATACGCTGTAATGATTAAAATAGAATCAGCCTAACTCTGCAGTAACTGCCAGTCATACATGGTGTACCATACAGCAGCCAAAGGGGTGCCATACCTGCTTAGATTTTCTCTCGTTTAGCCCATAGGTCATGAAGACAGTTTGTACTCGCTGCCCGGGAGAGAGAGAAATATTCAGGAGCGAGCGTGCGCGCATGTGTGTGTAAAAATCAGCACAAGGGACATAACTTACATTTTAGTATTGTGTGTTCCTTGTGCTGATTCTTCTTGTTTTTAGGAGAATTTTTTTCCTTCTACCTCACCCCTGCTGTCATAATCTTCCTGTGCGGTGGGGGTTAGTACAACTGATCTCTCGTCAGGAGAGCTTAATTATGCCCGCCCTTTCCTGCCAAACCCACCATTCATAGAAGCCTTACTACAGCTTCTATGACTGATACAAGATGTCTGAATAGGACACTGGTGGGTGATAGCTCCTGTGTCGTTCATAGAAGCTGTAATATGACGTGTATATATATGTATGGTGGATCTTGTAAGTTATGTCCCTTGTGCTCTATTTTTATGTTGAAAACAATGAATAAAAACCCAGACTAAGCTCAACCTCAATATGAAAAATGTGCAATGCATCCCTAGATAAATGTGTGTTATATGAGGGGACCTGGCAAATTTAGTCTGATACATGCAAGAATAAAGAAAAATTACCTAATTAAACACGAAAAATCTAGAAAATGCAAAACTCTACTATCCAGCTAATGATAAAATCAAATCATAATTGTCCAATTAGCAAAAACACAACCATGGCAGCTGCTGAAAAATTGTATAAGCACCCAAA
This sequence comes from Rana muscosa, assembly GCA_029206835.1. NCBI lineage: Eukaryota > Metazoa > Chordata > Amphibia > Anura > Ranidae > Rana > Rana muscosa. The sequence goes on along the minus strand of CM055118.1, from coordinate 323,333,521 downwards.
CTCCCCCAAAAAATGTGATGTCAAGGGTTCATGGGTGTGTACTCCAGTGGGGGGCACGGTCTACATAAACCGGATCAAAAACATAAAAACTTCTCCTTCCATATTATATATTACTTGATGTTCTTCAGGATTCCTAAAAGGATCTCTTGGAGGAATATATTCTAGGGCTAGTATATAGTTGAATATTATTCAATAAAGTCCATTAAAGGATTTTCTCATAGACTGTAAGGGGGTCCAATCCACATATAAATTATGTTATTGGGCCACTCTATATGGCCAGTGGCATTTTAATTATTTTGGGCTGTAGCACGAGACCAACCCACATATGAACAATGTGATAGGCCACTACATGTGGCTAATGACATTTAGGCCGGGTTCACACCTATGCGAATTGAATGCGCGTTTCCCCGCATCCAATTCGCATTCTCTATGGAGCCGGTTCACATATCTCCGCAGCGGGTCCGGTGCGGCGTGCCGCAAAAACGTGTGCCTTTTTTTTTTTGCTGCGTTTTAGGTTCGATTTCAGCCCAAAATTCGGGCTGAATTCGGACCTGAAACGGTGAACCAGCAGGCACCGGACCCCTGCTGTCCGCCACATGCGGCAACAGTGTGAACCCGGCCTTAAAGTCCGTGAGGATGACCTCCTTCAATAAAATGTGTTAGAAGACTAACACCCATATAAGCAGCATGGAGCCAGAGTGAATAATGGCTTATATATCGAACATCAGGCATAACTGGAAAACTCCCAGGGAGAGGTGCCCCCGTCATCACATATAGCACTCGTATAGCTTATAGTGTATCATCTTCTTCCCTCCGTTTGTTGGCAGCTAGGTAGACACAGGAGAACTCCTACAACTGTGTGGTATGTACATAGGTGTGCGCAGCCTGTTGCATTAGGGTGTGCACCTGAAAGCTCAAAAACACGGTACCGATCTCTCACTGTGTTCATTCAGAAAGGGAAGGGGCCGGTAAATGACATTACCCCTTCCCCCACTCATCCTGAAATATCATCTATGTGTGCCCACTGCAGTAGCCAATGGGAGACGAGGGAAGCCAGCCATGCTGTGGGAGGGGGCACCGGGCAGCAGGGGAAATCTGCACTGCAAGGAGTGATTAGGGTGTGCCTGGGCACACCCTGTGCGCACGCCTATGGGTATGTAGTTAATCATGGCCCAGTGTGGGAGCCATCCATTTAGATCAAAGAAGAGTTTCCAAGCCATATAACACTCAAGTAGAGAAAATGTACTTGGCCATCCATGTGGATCTTGAGAGGTCCAAGCTGTACTTATAGCAAGTGGAGGTTTTATGAGTCCTTGTCCAGAGAAGTCAAAGTCCCTTAAATAAATGGAGGACTGATCCCAGAAGCTGGCAGCACGGGAGCAAGGCTGGAAGCCTGACTGGTTTCGCCGGTCACACCGGCTGCTTCAGAGGCAATTGTGGCCCCTTTTTTTTACATTCATAATTTAGACATCACTTGGGCTTTAAAAGTATCCTTTAATCTGACCTTCACCATTGACTCCCAATGTACTTCACTGAGATGGCCAGAACTCTTAAGGAATCAAAAACTGTCCATTATTCCCATCCATAAGCACACGTAATACTTACAACTGTTGGCTCACTTGCCGCTATTGGAACTATTCAGGAATATCTTTTCTAGTGTATGGCAAGTGATGCTTTGTTATTTAGAACCTGTTTACCTGGTTGTGTTTCTATCTCGGTAGGATCGGAAAACCTTGTAGAGATAATGATGGGTAATTTCTCCTAGTGGTGTCATCTCAGACGCAATAAGGGTGGAGAAAAATCAAATCGTTATAAACTGTTATGATTGTAAAGGTGACTTGTTTCCGAGTGGGTTGGTAAAATTAGAGGTTGGTGTTTATTTCCATTGCCTGTTCTTGCCTGTGGCTTTTCTCGCATCTATTTGAGATGGTCGGAACATCAGCGGACTGCTCAATATGGACCGTTGCGTTGTCCGCGGGGACCGGCGCAGGTGTCTTTCCCAATACGTGCGTTCCTCCGAGAGATCACACCTTTAGGTCAGACTGCACCTGCTTTGTACACAAAGTTGCCTGGTGACTAAATGTAGCAGATTAGTTTAGGATGCTTTAAATAGCCTAATTGGAGCTAAAATTGCACCTGACAGTCACATGGTACAGGTTTTCATGATACTGGCTGCTCTGAAATCAAAAGGTATGCAGTAGATCAATGTCAAAGAAACGTACCGCTTCAAGCTGCTAGACTCCCATGATTGCTTCCACCCTGTTACACTGACAGGTGCTGGCTATGCACTGGTCCATAGGAGAAAAAAGGTCCTGGACTGCCGCACTCAGTAAAACGATTTATTGAAAAATGTTAAAAGGTCAAATCCAAAAATTGGCAATGAAAAATAGCTATGAGTAAGCATCAAGTTATGATGTGAAACGCGTCAGCCGTTGGCCCCTGCATGTCCAGTGTCTGTCTGTTTTTGTTTGTTTTTGGCACTAATGGATTAATTTTTGGATTTGACCTTTTAACATTTTTCAGTAAATCGTTTTACTGAGTGCGGCAGTCCAGGACCTTTTCTTTCTCCAGTAGATCAATGTGCTGGTAACTAATTGTCCAGTCTAACAAAAAAGCTATATTTTTGTTTTAAACAGGTAGCTAGCTGTATTCATTACCTGGAAATCAGTAAAGGTCTCATGTAGTGAACAATTTAAGATTTAAAAGCAGGCAATGCACATTACCTGCAGACACCTTTTTGTTCATAATGGAACTTGTCATGAGGTGTATGGAGTCTGCCATTGCCTTTATTGAAAGTTGGCTGGTTGGTGGTTTCTTTGTAAAGCCATACAAGCCACAAGTATTTTTAGATGGAGGTCAGGATTGGCGGCCCGGTCTTGTGCCAGGTTTTCTTTTAAAGCAGAACTAAACCCAACGATTTAACAGTTTCAGAAAAACGTTCCGTTCCCGGCATGCTGGGAATGTAACTGTCACATTGGTTGTGCTCTCAAACCATCAAATGTCTGGAGTCATAACTGATCGGATGTGCAGCACCATGGCAGTTGCAGGTCAAACAGAAGCCAAGATGGCGGCTTTCTTGGCTGAAAATAATAGGATGGTTTACTTTCCCAGGAGTCCTGAAATCCTAAATACATATCGGTCATTTTCAGGGCTTTTGTAACCTACAGATAGATGGTGGCTGGCCATGCATGCCTTGATTAGCTGCTGAAAGTCCGATCTTTTGTTATCGAACATCGCATAGGGGTTAATTTACTAAAACTGAATTGGAGTGCAAAATTTGGTGCAGCTCTGCATGGTAGCCAAACGGCTTCCAACTTCAGTTTGTTCAATTAATCTTTGACAAAAAAAAAAAAAAAAGGAAGCTGATTGGTTTCTATGCAGAGGTGTACCAGATTTTGCACTTTCCAGTTTTAGTAAATCAACCCTATAGTTGCGTAATTAAAGCGGTAGTTAACATCACTTGGTGACTTGTACTTGCAGATAAGCCATGCACCGTTTAGGAGATATTCTTTATTTCTGTAGTTGGTGACTTCACCGTCACATGGTCAATGCGCTCTGAAGGGGCGGCATATGGAGTATGCCGTCACTTTCACAGAGCTGTGCCGTGGCTGTGACTCCTGTGCATGGGAGTGACGTCATGGATCCACCATTCAAATATGGAAGCCCTATCAACGTGCCGCTGGAGGGTTTTTATTTTAAGGCAGGTTTTTCAGAATGTGCTAGTATGTAATGTAGAGACAACTAATCGATTATGAAATTAATTACAATTTACCTTATCGAGTAATCAGCCAGTAACATAATGGGGTTTAAAAAAAAATAAAAAAATTAGCCCTTTATAGTACAAAAAGAGCAAATTGCTACTGTGAATATTACTTTCACTGTCCCACAGTAAAAAATGAACCCCTTACAGTAGCGATTATTTGCTCTTTTTGTACTAATTTTTGTTTTTTTAATCCCATTATGTTACTAAAGATCTCAGGCCCGGGTCACACCTCTGTGTTTTTTTTGGTGCTTTTTGCAGAAACTCACTACAGTTCATTTACATGGTTTCCTATGGGACACGGTCACATCCATGATTTTTTCAGCTGCTGCGTATTTGGAAAGGGCAAGGACTTTAACGCAAAAACGGTGCTATTTTGTTTTTTGGGTTTAATATACTTCAATGGAGAAGCTGCAGAAAAGCATGTAATGTGTTTTTGCGGCAATTTGTGTTTTGTAATCTGCCCAACAACAAATTGGCCAAAAATAAATAAATGAAAAATGCAAATCGCAGCAGAATTTTTATTTTTATTTTTTACGGTTATTAACCGATTAGTCGATCGAAACAATAATCAGCCAACTATGGGTATGTATGTATGTATGTATGTATGTATGTATGTATGTATCTATGGGTATGTATGTATCTATGTATGTATGTATGTATGTATGTATGTATGTATGTATGTATGTATCTATCTATCTATGGGTATCTATGGTATGTATGTATGTATGTATGTATGTATCTATGGTATCTATCTATCTATGGGTATGTATGTATGTATCTATCTATCTATGGTATCTATCTATCTATGGTATCTATCTATCTATGGTATCTATCTATCTATGGTATCTATCTATCTATGGTATCTATCTATCTATGGTATCTATCTATCTATGGTATCTATCTATCTATGGTATCTATCTATCTATGGTATCTATCTATCTATGGTATCTATCTATCTATGGTATCTATCTATCTATGGTATCTATCTATCTATGGTATCTATCTATCTATGGTATCTATCTATCTATGGTATCTATCTATCTATGGTATCTATCTATCTATGGTATCTATCTATCTATGGTATCTATCTATCTATGGTATCTATCTATCTATGGTATCTATCTATCTATGGTATCTATCTATCTATGGTATCTATCTATCTATGGTATCTATCTATCTATGGTATCTATCTATCTATGGTATCTATCTATCTATGGTATCTATCTATCTATGGTATCTATCTATCTATGGTATCTATCTATCTATGGTATCTATCTATCTATGGTATCTATCTATCTATGGTATCTATCTATCTATGGTATCTATCTATCTATGGTATCTATCTATCTATGGTATCTATCTATCTATGGTATCTATCTATCTATGGTATCTATCTATCTATGGTATCTATCTATCTATGGTATCTATCTATCTATGGTATCTATCTATCTATGGTATCTATCTATCTATGGTATCTATCTATCTATGGTATCTATCTATCTATGGTATCTATCTATCTATGGTATCTATCTATCTATGGTATCTATCTATCTATGGTATCTATCTATCTATGGTATCTATCTATCTATGGTATCTATCTATCTATGGTATCTATCTATCTATGGTATCTATCTATCTATGGTATCTATCTATCTATGGTATCTATCTATCTATGGTATCTATCTATCTATGGTATCTATCTATCTATGGTATCTATCTATCTATGGTATCTATCTATCTATGGTATCTATCTATCTATGGTATCTATCTATCTATGGTATCTATCTATCTATGGTATCTATCTATCTATGGTATCTATCTATCTATGGTATCTATCTATCTATGGTATCTATCTATCTATGGTATCTATCTATCTATGGTATCTATCTATCTATGGTATCTATCTATCTATGGTATCTATCTATCTATGGTATCTATCTATCTATGGTATCTATCTATCTATGGTATCTATCTATCTATGGTATCTATCTATCTATGGTATCTATCTATCTATGGTATCTATCTATCTATGGTATCTATCTATCTATGGTATCTATCTATCTATGGTATCTATCTATCTATGGTATCTATCTATCTATGGTATCTATCTATCTATGGTATCTATCTATCTATGGTATCTATCTATCTATGGTATCTATCTATCTATGGTATCTATCTATCTATGGTATCTATCTATCTATGGTATCTAATTTTGAATATAAGATTTAGGTGGATTTGTTTTAAGATTTATATTTGAGCATTATGTGTCGCATGGGATTTAAAAAAATAAAAATAATGTGTAGGGATCACAGTTGTCCGTCAATAGAACAAACCTTTTTGTACATTTCACATTTGTGTAAGCAAATGACGCAGGAAGTCATGAAGCTGGAAGCGTGCACAGTGGTTTCCCTCTTCAGACCATGTAACGTGACAGATTTGTCACTTGCAAGAGCGACTGACCACAATTTTTAAAAATGATCCGTAAAAACCGTTTTGCATGTATGGATTTCAGCCCTGTGTGTAGAAGTTTGGCTGGAAAGGTAGAAAGGGGCTTGGAAGCAGAATAAGGAGTGGGTTATGTTGGAGGGCCTGAGTCCCATCTGTCGGAATATTGGGTGTGAACTGATGTAGTCGCACCCTGTGTAGGGTATGTATCTGCAGTGACAGGTTAGTTTAGTAATCCCAGTCCATTACGGAGGACTGAAGACGCTCTTCTACAGAACTTTGTGAGAGACAGATTCTTCTATAGATGGCACACGTCCCTTCCTCAGTTCTGACAGCCACCGTCGTCTCACTCTGCGGATGTGTCACAGAGAAAGAGCAGTTACATGGTTTGGCAATCTGTGGTTGGAAACTGCTTCGCTAGTCCATACAGTCATTTAGTGCAAATAATGTCAGTTGACAGACCACAAAGAGACTTCTTTTCACAAAGTGCAAAATGCTTTTACTAAATTAACCTTTTCACTTATTCATTCATTCCTCCTTACCTTCAGTCTTGCACAGTTGTACCGGCTCCTCTCCTGTACTGAAATAGCTTACTCTACATTTACTGCACACTGTGAGCATAGATTGTGTCCCCACTATGCCGATCCTCCATCAGAAGTGCTTTCCTCCCCATATGCAGAGTGGTGCAGGAAAGCGGAGGCAAACATTGCTACCTGTTCTGGTGAACTGGGCTGAGTCATTCTCCCCTCATGTTCATTCTAGACTATTAATATGTGGACAGAAATCCACACCTTCACATTTCATGACTTGAGGGTGCACACCATGTAACTACAGAATAGCAAAAATGGCCAGCACACCAAGATTACTGATCTCAAATCTTAGTTGTACCAACATAGGGAATGCAACAAAAAGTGTGAGCCTAAGTCTTAAAGTGGAGTTCCACCCAAAAATGGAACTTCCACTTTTTGGAATCCCCCCCCCCCCCCCTCCGGTGCCACATTTGGCACCTTTCAGGGGGAGGAGGGAGCAGATACCTGTGTAATACAGGTATTTGCTCCCACTTCCGGGCATAGGTCGCCTCGGCAATCGAGGTGACCTACGCCACTTCCGGCGCCTACTCGGTCCCCCCGCTGTCTTCTGGGAGACACACAGGTCCCAGAAGACAGCAGGGACCAGTGAGGACGTGCATCACGACTCGCGCATGCGCAGTAGGGAACCAGGAAGTGAAGCCGCAAGGCCCTCACTTCCTGATTCCCTTACAGAGGATGGCGGCGGCAGCAGCCGAGGGACAGATCGGCTTCGCCTGCTGACATCGCGGGTGCCCTGGACAGGTAAGTGTCCTAATATTAAAAGTCAGCAGCTGGAGTATTTGTATTTTATTTTTAGGCGGACCTCCGCTTTAAGGAGATATGAAATGGTGTTTGTTTTAAAAAGCCAATCAAGCATTATTTTCCCTCTGTAGTTGGCTCATGACCTCTCATTGTCCCGTGTGCTATACTGCTGAAGTTGCAGTTAACTTGTTTTGTGTGTTCCCTGCCCCACCTTCTGACATCCTGAACTCTGCATGTTACATTGCCTTAAAGTATTCATACCCCTTGAAATTTTCCACATTTTTTGTAATTTTACAACCAAAAATTTAAATGCATTTTATTGGGATTTCATGTGATCGACCAACACAAAGTGGCACATAATTGTGAAGTGGAAGGAAAATGATGAATGGTTTTCTTTTCTTTTTTTATTTTATTTCTTTTTTTTACAAATATGTGAAAAGTGTGGGGTACATTTGTCTTCAGCCCCCCTGAGTCAATACTTTCTAGAATCACCTTTCACTGCAATTACAGCTGCAAGTCTTTTTGGGGATGTCTCTACCAGCTTTGCACATCTAGAGAGTGACATTTTTGCCCATTCTTCTTTTCAACATGGCTCAAGCTCTGTCAGATTGGTTGGAGAACGTCTGTGAACAGCAATTTTCAAGTCTTGCCACAGATTCTCAATTGGATTTAGGTCTGGACTTTGACTAGGCCATTCTAACACATGAATATGCTTTGATCTAAACCATTCCATTGTAGCTCTGGCTGTATGTTTAGGGTCGTTGTCCTGCTGGAAGGTGAACCTCCGCCCCAGTCTCAAGTCTTTTGGAGACTCTAACAAGTTTTCTTCTAAGATTTCCCTGTATTTGGCTCCACCCATCTTTCCCTCAACTCTGACGAACTTCCCTGTCCCTGCTGAAGAAAAGCATCCCCACAACATGATGCTGCCACCACCATGTTTCACAGTGGGGATGGTGTATTCAGGGGGATGTGCAGTGTTAGTTTTCTGCCACACATAGCAGTTTGCTTTTAGGCCAAAAAGTTCTATTTTGGTCTCCTCTGACCAGAGCACCTTCTTCCACATGTTTTCTGTGTCCCCCACATGGCTTCTCGCAAACTGCAAACTGGACTTCTTATGGCTTTCATTCAACAATGGTTTTCTTTTTGCCACTTTTCCATAAAGGGCAGATTTGTGGAGTGCACAACTAATAGTTGTCCTGAGGACAGATTCTCCCACCTGAGCTGTGGATCTCTGCAGCTCCTCCAGAGTTACCATGGGCCTCTTGGCTGCTTCTCTGATGAATGCTCTCCTTGCCCGGCCCGGTCAGTTTAGGTGGACGGCCATGTCTTGGTAGGTTTGCAGTTGTGCCATACTCTTTCCATTTTCAGATGATGGATTGAACAGTGCTCTGTGAGATGTTCAAAGCTTGGAATATTTTTTTTATAACCCAACTCTGCTTTATACTTCTCCACAACTTTATCCCTGACCTGTCTGGTGTGTTGCTCGGCTTTCAAATTGTGTTAAATTGGGAGATCAGCCCCCTCACCCTTTATCCTGTGACTTCTGAGAAGGTGCTGAATAGCAGAGTACAAACCTTCACCACTTCTTCTCACTCATAGATCACTATCTGATCAGCAGCTTTGTCTTGTCTTTACATCTCGTGCTGCCAAAAGGAGGAAGAAACGTGAGGCAGCACCCGCAGGGATTGTTGCTAAAGTCATGGTAGTCCACGTTTCATGTTGTAGTTCTGTTTTTGTGCAAGACTGCCGTGTCTAGAATATTTCAGTACCCCAGTACTAGGTAAAAGTCTTGGGGTTACAATGTGCACTGAAGTGTAACCTGCTTATTTTTCTTTCCTTGGTTCCCTCTCCCCATCAATGACCAAAGAAAAAAAAAATTTACACTTTTTTTTTATTTTATTTTTATTACATACCTTATTTTAGACCAAGTGACCCGGTCTCGGTGATCCTCTATAAAAAAAAAACTCAACCCGGATGCAAGCAGTGGGCTGGCTCTTCAGAGGTGTTGTGCATTTATCAAAATGTCTTAATGGGTGGATGTTAGTCTGGAGAAGTTGGGTGTTCCTAGGCAGGCTACATTTGCGTTCAGACTGCCCCTAGGTAGCACTCACATGGAATGTCGAGCCTTTATGCGTGAAAGAACAAAAATACAATGAAGGGGTGGGCCAGGAAACAGTCAAGACAGGCAGGAAAAGGTTAGATTATGTTGGGTGTCCTCCAGCCCAGGAATGATCTGGGCTCTACCTGATTTGCTGCAGATTCTAATGCACATTGTGAGAAGCTTACAGTGTGTAATGAAATTGGGAGTACGCCATTTCACTACAGGAGAGGAGCCGGTACAACTGTGCAAGACTGAAGGGAAGGCTGGAATTTTAGCTTTAGGACTTGTCTGACATGCCCTGTCAACTATCTTGTAGATCTACTGGGTATTAGGTTTGTTAAAACACTGTGGGGGAGATTTACTAAAACTGGTGCACGCACAATCTAGTGCAGCTTTGCATAGTAACCAATGAGCTTCCAGGTCTGGGATACATGCAATCCCAGAATATGCTGGGAATCCTTGCTCTGTACTGACTTCCTGACATTGACAACAGTTGACCTCACTGGACCATGCCTGTTGGCAAAGCTACTTGTAATCTTCACCAGGGGTGCATGGGACAGGGTGACAACACAGGATCACATTTGCGAGACACGGTTGTCAACCCAAAACACGAAGTGCCTGAACAAGGACCTTAGTGGCAGGTCTCATTCATATCACTTTCCACAGAAGGGGGATTGATGGGGAGGCGGGTGGGATTCCTTTTAGGAGCCCCTTAAAGAGCCGGCTCTCTCATGCAGAAAAGAAGTGAAGCTGTTGATTTTTGATGCCCTTACTTTTGCTTCACTCTTCCCCAGTGCTGGACTGCAGGGGAACGGAAGGAAATGGGCAGCCCATCTGAGTATAGAGGAGCACGTGACTCGCCCCATGTGACAGCAGTGAGCCAATTGGTGTCAATATGGCTCCACCTATGATAGTTGTTTTATGTTTTGTTTTTTTCAAATTTAAGTCCAACTCCGGGCAAAAATATAAAATGTTCTCATGCAGTGGGGTTGTGCCCGCACTGCACAGGTTAACTGCTCATTTCCTCCAGGGGGGAGGAGAAAAAGCGCTGTACTCGCCCGATCCTCCACTCCACCGGCAAATGGCACTCCCCCCCCCCCCCCCCCAAAGATCCAGCAGTGGACCATTCCTGACATCTTCCCTTCCAGAGTAGGTCTACGGGCATGATGATGTCGTCAGGAACAGTCTACCGGTCAAGACCGCCAGACTGCAGGGGGGGGGGGGGGGGGGGGGGGCGGCAAGGACCAGTCTTGTGTGGGGAGGATTGGGTAAGTATACCTCCTGTTCTCCAATCCCCTAGACCAGTGATTCTCAATTCCTGTCCTCAGGGCCCACTAACAGGCCAGATTTTAAGTATTACCTTGGGGAGATGCAGACTAGAATACTGCAATCACTGAGCAGCCAATGATGTCACCTGTGATGTATTTAAGTTATCTTGCAAACCTGGCCTGTTAGTGGATCCTGAAGACAGGAGTTGAGTACGTCTGCCCTAGACAAAAACGAGCAGTTAACCTATGCAGTTCGGGCACAGCCCCACCCAAACATTTTTTTTTGCCAAGAGTTGGGCTTTAGGCCTTTTTTCCACTGTGCAGCGCATATCTAACAAAATGGTATTTTATATTTTTTATGTTATTGGAAAATGACACCAATATGTTCCCCATTATTTTTATTCTCCTACAAGTGTACAGATGGTATATTTTTGTTGCGATTTCAGCAGCTTTTGGTTTTGAGATCACACCCTGAGGTTAGTTATGACGGATTTGTCAATCACTATCAACCTGTCTATTATAATATAAAAACCACATCCTCCTGGCCTCCGCATCCCCTTCCTCCTCCATCACTGCAGCTGTTTGCAGAGATTGGCAAAATAGTTTTTATTTTTTATTTTTTTCATTGTGCCACACATTGTCTTCTTCTGCTGTTAAATGAAATCTGAAGAGTTTTAAAGCCCAAAAAAAAAGCAGGTTGTGAAAGAGAAATCTTTAAGAAAACAAATCTGTGTCTCTGGCAGCCCTCTGTAGAAAACGATTCAAACGAGAGTTATGGCCAAAGCTTTTTTGGCTGTACTTCTCTTACGGATCCCAGGTGTGCAGTTCGTTCTGCATTACTTTGACACGTTTTCAGCCGACAGCGGGCTGAAGCTTGCTGTCAGCTGACGTCAAAGCCGGTCCATTTTTTAACCCGAACTTGGGTGCGGTAAATTTTTGTGGCAAAATACATTTGGAAAGGCTTTATAAAGTAATAAAATCAAAAACGAAAGCGGAGTCCCTGGTAAATGGATAAATACACATATTGGAGGCTCTTAACACCGGGTATGGTGGGACTGCACTGAGCAGCCTTGCCAAGAATAGTCCCACCACAAGACAGGCCTCCTATCAAGCCAGTTCACACCATCCCATTGCAGTGTTTTGCTCTGGGTCACATCACGCTGTACAACCCCCCCCCCCCCCAAATCTACCACCTCGCAACGTGCTGCAAAAAAAAATAGTTTTCGAAAAAAAAAAAAAACTGCAATGTGCTAGGGGTCAGCGCTTTGGCACCGCTGTCACTCTACAGCATACTAGCGGCTGCTTTCTAGAGCAGACTTTGGTGTGAATGGCTTCTTCTTGTCACGTTGACAAGATCTACATTATTCTGATCTTTCATATGTCTTTCAGAAAATTGCTATAGTGCTTGCCCTGCGAGAGTTAACTTTTCCGTTTGCCTAGGACAGTGTTTCTCAACTCCAGTCCTCAAGGCGCCCCAACAGGTCATGTTTTCAGGCTCTCCATTGTTTTGCACAGGTTATTTGATCAGTTTAACTGCTTTAGTAATTCCCACAGCTGTTTCATCTGAGGGAAATCCTGAAAACATGACCTGTTGGGGCGCCTTGAGGACTGGAGTTGAGAAACACTGGTCTAGGAAGACAGGGTAAAGCAGTTTTCCATACCTGATCCTTCGTTCTGCAGGCTCCTCTGTGCTTCTAGACCTGTCCCCGTAGCCTTCTTTCCCCTGCTTTCCAGTGTTCTAAGGTCCTCTGGTGCCATGAAGACCAATGCATTGGATGTGAGGATGCAGAGGGGACAGTCCACTGCCCCCCCCGCATAGGGGAGTGCTCTCTGCCGGGAGAGCAGAGGATTGTGTAAGTAAAACACTTTTGCCATCCCCTAGACCTGTGGTTCTCAACCACTGGTCTGTGGCCCACTTTTGAGGCCTGGTCCCCCCCCTCATCTGGGCTTCTAGCTAGCTGCAGATGCCTGAACCTTTCAGTGCCTCCCAGCTCCCATAACCTCTCTCTTAGAGCCCTCAGCCTCCACAGTGCCAGCCAGCATTCTTCAAGGCCTTCAGCCCTTCATACTGCCCCCAATTTCCAACAGTGTGCCACAGCACCCTCCAACAGTACCCCCCACCCAGGCCACTCCTGAAACCTCACCTCCCCCCTTCTAGTGACCCCCAACCCTATCCCGAGCCTTCCAGCATTACAATACCTGATTTGTATGACCATACTTTTTGTTGTGCGAGTATAAATTTTATCCTTGATTGTTGAGGCATCAAAAATTTTAGAGAATTTACCAGGCCCTGGTCCTAGACCAAATGAGCAGTTAAAGCGGAGTTCTGCTCCCCACCCAGCAAAAACTTTACAGTCAGGTATGTGTAGCTGCTGACTTTTAATATTGAGACGCTTGCCGTTCCTGGAATCCAGTGATGTCGGCACCCCAGCTCATGTTTCGGCTCTCTGGTGCTGCCGCCACCATTTGTGGTAAGGGAAACCGGCAGCAAAGTCTTTTGTCTTTACAACCGGTTCCCTACTGCACATGAAGGAGGAGGGGGGCTGAACTTCCGAGTGATCTCGCCACAGCGAGATCTCTCGGAAGTGGAGATGGGTAACTGTCAAAAACGGGTACCCGCTCCTCCAAAAGGTGCCAAATGTGGCACCAGAGGGGGGGAGGCAGATAAGCTGAGCTTCCACTTTTGGCTGGAACTCCGCTTTAACCCTTGTAGACTTTAGTCTTCCAGGAGTTGGGTTTTTAGGAGTCACGCTCACTTTCACTACCTTTTCAGAGGCAGTACCACCTGATGGCAACCCAGACAAGGTATACTCTCCCATCTGAGCTTCCTAACTTCCTCCGCACTCCATCAGAGCCTGTACTCAGTTTCTCTAACCGGTAAAGGGGGAGCATAAGACAACAGCACAAGCCTGGGCAGCCAGTCGCCAAGATGGAGCCTAGGGGAACCAGGCTTACCCAGGATTGACTTCTGCACAGGTGAGCGTAAACAATGGGTACGCTTTACTAAGGAGCTGGGCCATCAAAAGGCACTGACATTCTTCCCCAGATGGGTAGGTGACAGTATCACTTTAAACTGTGTCACCCAGGCTAATTTTGTAAATCAGTATAGCTTTTTTTTTTTTTTTTTCCGTTTTTCTCTGCGTTTGCGGCTCTGTTGTGAATTTGAATTACAGACAACTTGTGCAAAGTGTGCCCAACATGCACAAGTGACATATTGGTATAATCCAAGGCACCTCTAGTGTGGGCGGGGGGAGGGGGGCTGGAGCAATGTCACGTCCTGTCTGGACTGCAGAGGAAGGGGCCAGCAGGAAGTGGTAGACTGCTAGCAATGAACACATACACCATTACCCTTTTTTAGTATTTTGCTTCTTAATGGGAAACTATAGTTCACTTTTTTTTACTGAGTATAATTGAGTAATTATTTATTGAAAGTCTAGCTAAAGCCCCAATTTTTTTTTTTCTTGGATATAGGCGGAAAGTATTAGAAACAATGTCAGGTTGTGATTACTGTTGGTGTCCTCACCAGGGAGATTCACCCCGTTTATCTTTCTCTGATTGGCCGGGGTGGAGAAGTGAGACAGAGATACGATCTCCACTTCGGCCAATCAGAGAAAGGTTTGCACTCATTATGAAATTGCAAAGCGTTCTCTGAATGGTGCTTGTACCAAATGAGCAATCTCCTGTGTTCATAACGCAGCATGACAGCCGCTCGGCACTGGCATGGCAAAAGGTTTAGATCAATGTAGGACAGCCACTTGGCATGGGACCTGGAAGCTAGTGGTAGTCCCTGTAGTAGTGCTACCCATTACAGAAATTCCCAGTTTCCACGGAAATCCCACAGGTATGGAACTTACAGTGCATCCATAAAGTATTCACAGCGCTTCACTTTCTTTCTCGTACATCACGGGACACAGAGCGACATAGTCATTACTAATGGGTTATATAGTTACCGTCAGGTGCTGGCACTGGCAACTTCCAAAACCGGAAGTACCCTCCCCTATATAAGCCCCTCCCATCCGGGAGCACCTCAGTTTTTTGCCAGTGTCTAAGGTGTTGGCCAAGAAGAAACATGTGTTTTTCACTGAGCTTGCGTACAGGTTCTTTTGGGCCTCAGTAAGCTATTCCGGATCCGACCAAAAAAGCTTCATAGCTAAACGGTCGGTACCCGGGCCTTGCAAAGAGAAGAGCAAGGTTTTGCCTGTAATGCTTCTCTTAGGAGAGCTGGACCCTGGGATCCAGAGCTCTGGTCATACCCACGACCAAGATGTTTTCTGTGCAGGGTGCTATACAGGTCCAGGGGAGTGGAATCCTTGGGAACCCGGTCCCTGAAGGTTTGATTACAATGCCTGCCGTGATAGGTGAAGTTTGGGCTTTTGTGGACCAAACAAAGTCCTGCGGCGAGGAACAGGTAAGTGGGGGCCCCCAGGAACTTGGTTCTATTGGGGGACCCCCAAGCCTAATTTGTCTTTCTGTCTGTTACCTAATGGTATTCCCGCAAGATTCTGTGCATGCCTGTAACTACTAAAAAAATGTAATAATTTTTAATGGTGGTCAAGAAAAAAAAAAAAAAAATGTTTTTTTATATATATTTAGTATATTAGACTGCAGTACCTGTGTTTGTCCACTAGAGGCCGCTGTGGAATGTTTTCTTGTCATATGGACTAGTTTCTTCTCAGAGAGCAAAGTCCAGGCAGTTGGTGAGTTCTCCTATAGGAAACTGCTTCCTCTGCCATGTTGCAGTGCTCGTCCATCCCCCGGCCTGCGGCAAAGAGGGGCCCTGGCTCCTGTCCCTGGTTTCCATGTTTGAAATTAGCGCCGAGGGCGCACGTGGCCGCGCGCGTGCGCGTGCACGCGCCTCTATATATAGAGGTGAGCCGGAAAAGGGGGCGGAGCCTGGGGGATGACGCTCTGTGCGCGCCGCAGCGCTTCTGCGCATGTGCGGGCGTCCCAGCAGGTTTTAAAAAGCCACAATATTGTAGTAAGCTGGCTATGAAGTACAGAGACAGAGCTGGCAACATTTAAAGGCATACAGCAAGCGGTTGATACAGGCATCCCCTAGAAAGGCACATTAGTAGACACCAACTGTTTATTATAGCAGCATTTATGCTAGACTATTATCAGTAACTGGTGTATTTCGGCTGGAATACCTCAGCTTTGTGGCTTAGGAATATGCCGTCTAAAAACTCCGGGACTAGAAATTCCAGGAGGAATAGGGGGTCTCCATCGGGCTCTGAGGATCTTGGGCATGCTTTGGCTGCACCAGTCTCCCCTGAAGAATCAGAGGTTAGTGACCGTAGGGCACCCCCAGGAGTACCTGGTACTGTGGCTGTCCTCAGTTCACCTGCTCCTGTGTATGTAACAGAGGAGGTTTTTTCCTCAGCTCTGGGAGGACTGGAAGAGAGATTGTCAGCATTAATCGCTGCTTCCCTGTCACAGGAGAAAAGCGCTCGATCTCCGTCTCCTCCCTCAGAGTGCCTGTTAACAGAGCAACAGTCCCATACAGAGGTCGACCTACCTGAGGGGGATCAGGATGAGGTTGATTCGGTTGTAGAGGAATCAACAGTGGAAGAGCCGTTCTCAGCATCACATGCTGAGAGGTTATGGGTTCAGTCCCTGACTAATATGGTCCGATCAGCATTTAAAATGCCACTTGCGGAGCCATCCTCCACTTCTGTCTCCTCGTTGGGGTCGCTAAAAGCTCCCCAGACTGTTTGTTCTTTTCCGATCCATCCTTTACTGGAGGGGCTCATTTACCAGGATTGGGAGCATCCTGACAAAATATTTACTCCCCCCAAGAGATTTCCGGTGATCTATCCCATGGAGGATAGGTTCATCAGAAAATGGAAGGTCCCTACAGTGGACACAGCCATCTCTTGTGTGAATAAATCACTGACATGTCCGGTGGAAAATGTCCAAATGTTCAAGGACCCAATAGATAAAAAATTGGAGTCATTATTGAAATCTGCTTTTTCTACAGCAGGATTGGTGACACAACCAGCAGTGGCAGCTATAGGGGTATGCCAAGCAGTGAAGGATCAGTTGAAACAGGTCTTAAGAGACTTGCCGGATCAGCAGGCTCTTGCCCTAGCTGATCTACCTAGAGCCTTATGCTTTGCAGTGGACGCTATAAAGGATTCAATCCATCAGGCCTCCCGCCTTACGCTGTCTGTAGTACATATGCGCAGGCTTCTATGGCTCAAAAACTGGTCTGCTGAAGCTCCCTGTAAAAAATTGCTGGTCAGCTTCCCATTTCATGGGGAGCGCTTATTCGGGGAAGACCTGGACAAGTATATCCAGAGAATTTCCAGCGGTAAAAGTACGCTTTTGCCGGTTAAAAATAGAGTTAGAGGTCCCTCCTTTAAGAGGCCGGCTTCTCCAGTCCCTAGGACATCGGCTGTGAAACAGTTCCGACGGCCTCCCCGGTCAGATCCCGGAGGTAAAAATCAGGGACAGTTACAGGGTAACAAGAAGCCCTGGAGCAGGAGAGGTACAAAACCTCCCCCAAAGTCAAATGCATGAAGGGTTGCCCCCACCCAATCGGGTGGGGGGAAGACTTCAGTTGTTCACAGAAACCTGGCGGGACACGATCCGAGACAGATGGGTGCTCTCCGCAGTAAATCTGGGATACAAATTGGAGTTAAAAAACTCCCCTCCTTCCCGCTTTATAAGGTCAAACGTGCCAAGGGATCCCCAGAAGAGAGGATCCCTCCTTTTGGCACTGGAACAATTATTGCTTCAAGCAGTAATTATAGAGGTTCCCCTGGAAGAATGGGGGTTCGGGTTTTACTCAAACCTCTTTACAGTTCCGAAGCCAAACGGGGACGTGAGGCCCATATTAAATCTAAAAGGGCTAAACAAATTCCTACATATCAGGACTTTCCGGATGGAGTCGATCCGATCGGTAGCCACTGCCCTACAAGGGAAGGAATGGTTAGCCTCGATCGACATCAAAGATGCTTATTTGCACATCCCCATCTTTCCAGCCCACCAAAAATTTCTACGCTTTGCGGTAGAAGGGCGCCATTTTCAGTTCAGAGCCTTACCCTTCGGTCTGGCCACAGCACCAAGAGTGTTCACAAAAATTCTGGCCCCATTATTGGCCAATCTAAGAACATGAGGTGTAACGATAATGGCATATCTAGACGACTTGTTGCTGATAGACCACTCAGTGGAAAAACTAGAAGTGGTTGTTCACGAGACAATCAAGTATCTGGAATATCACGGTTGGATTATCAACCGAGACAAGTCAGCCCTAAAACCAGTCAAAAGTCTGGAATACTTGGGGCTAAGGCTGGATTCAGACCAGAAAAAGATTTTCTTGCCTCAAGAAAAGGGGTCGTCTTTGAGAGATTTGATCCACTTAGTGGGTTCAAAAAGACAGCCATCCATACGCCTGTGCATGAGGCTGCTGGGAAAAATGGTGTCATCATTCGAAGCAGTACCCTACGGTCAATTCCATTCAAGGAAGTTGCAAAGGGCCATACTGTCAGCCTGGAACAAAAAAGTTCAGGCTCTGGACTTACCAATGTCCTTGTCCCCTTCCGTTCGCAGGAGCCTCCGCTGGTGGTTGGTTCCCCAGAATCTGGAAAGAGGGAAATCCTTCAGTCCGATTTCCTGGAAGGTGGTCACTACAGATGCCAGCCTTATAGGCTGGGGAGCAGAGCAATGGTCTCTCCAGGGCAGATGGTCGGATGCGGAAAAGGCCCTGCCCATCAATCTCTTAGAGATACGAGCAGCCCGGTATGCCCTAGTAGCATGGACATCCAAACTCCAAGGGTCCCCTGTCAGAGTTCAGTCAGACAATGCCACAGCAGTGGCATATATCAATCGTCAGGGGGGCACCAGGAGTCGTGCAGCCCAAAGGGAAGTAAATTACATCCTGAGATGGGCAGAAAGATATGTCCCAGCCATATCTGCGGTATTCATTCCAGGGGTGGAGAATTGGAAGGCGGACTTTCTAAGTCGCCAACAATTATGCCCAGGGGAATGGTCCCTTCATCCCGAGGTTTTCCGGACAATATGTCAGCGGTGGGGAACACCGGATGTAGATCTGCTAGCATCCAGATTCAACACAAAAGTGGACAGGTTTGTCTCTTGGGCAAGGGATCCCCTAGCGTGCGGCTCGGATGCCCTAGTGTTCCCTTGGGATCAGTTCAAGCTGATATATGCATTCCCACCGCCACAATTGTTACCTCGATTACTCCGCAGAATCAGGGTAGAAAAGAAACCAGTGATTCTGGTGGCTCCAGCGTGGCCCCGAAGAGCATGGTACGCGGAGATTGTAAAAATGTCTGTGGGGAGTCCTTGGACCCTCCCACATCGTCCGGACCTGCTTTCGCAGGGACCGATATACCACCCTTCCTTACCAGCCCTAGGTTTGACGGCCTGGCTATTGAAGCCCACATTCTAAAAAAGAGAGGGCTCTCTAATGCTGTGGTATCTACCATGATCAATGCCAGGAAGCCGGTATCCAGGCAGATCTACTATAGAATCTGGAAGGCGTACATCGCCTGGTGTGAGGCCAAGAAATGGCATCCACGTAAATACGTAATAGGTAGGATTCTGGACTTCCTACAATGGGCTGTAGATAGGAAGCTTGCCTTGAGTACTATCAAAGGTCAGATTTCGGCCTTGTCAATATTTTTTCAAAGGCCCTTGGCTTCGCATTCACTAGTCAAAGCCTTTATACAAGGAGTGATGCGTATTAGTCCTCCGGTTAATATTCCCATATGTCCATGGGATCTAAACTTGGTTCTGTCGGTTCTACAGAAACAACCATTTGAACCATTACAGCATATTTCCTTGGTGCTTCTCAGCAGGAAATTGATTTTTCTAGTAGCCATTTGTTCGGCTAAAAGAGTATCGGAATTAGCAGCTATGTCCTGTAAGGAGCCATATCTGGTTATCCATAAGGACAGAGTAGTGTTACGTCCTCATCCAGCCTTTCTTCCTAAGGTGGTATCGAGTTTTCATTTGAACCAAGACGTGGTTCTTCCTTCTTTTTTCCCCAAGCCTACTTCGGTAGAGGAAAAGTTATTGCATTCTTTGGATGTAGTAAGAGCAGTTAAAGCTTATCTAAAAGCCACTGCTCAGATTCGCAGAACGGATACTTTGTTTATTCTGCCGGAAGGCCCCAGAAAGGGTCAGGCAGCGTCAAAATCTACTTTAGCCAAGTGGATTCGACAGGTCATAATACAAGCCTATAGCTTGAGAAGTAGACCGCCTCCGTTCAAAGTTAGGGCGCACTCCACGAGAGCAGTTGGAACTTCATGGGCAGTGCATCACCAGGCCTCCCTGGCTCAAATCTGTAAGGCCGCAACATGGTCTTCGGTACACACGTTTACTAGGTTCTACCAGGTGGACGTTAGAAGTCAGGAGGATGTCGCCTTTGGGCGCAGTGTGTTGCAGGCCGCAAAAGATCCTCATGTCTGATAGCGCTCAGCTTATATATGGTGTATCCCCCCCCTCATTTGGCATTGCTTTAGGACATCCCATTAGTAATGACTATGTCGCTCTGTGTCCCGTGATGTACGAGAAAGAAAATAGGATTTTTATAACAGCTTACCTGTAAAATCCTTTTCTTGGAGTACATCACGGGACACAGAGCTCCCGCCCCTCTTTGGGGACACTTATTGCTTTGCTACAAAACTGAGGTGCTCCCGGATGGGAGGGGCTTATATAGGGGAGGGTACTTCCGGTTTTGGAAGTTGCCAGTGCCAGCACCTGACGGTAACTATATAACCCATTAGTAATGACTATGTCGCTCTGTGTCCCGTGATGTACTCCAAGAAAAGGATTTTACAGGTAAGCTGTTATAAAAATCCTATTTTTTCAACATTTTGTTATGTTATAGCCTTATTCCAAAATGGATTAAATTCATTATCTTCCTCAAAATTCTACAAAAAATACCCCATAATGACAACGTGAAAGTTGTTTGTTTGAAATCTTTGCAAATTTATAAAAAAATAATGTAGCGCACCCCCAACTAAGAGAGCCGCTGAATTTTGTCTCAGGCCCTGCACACAGCACCGCCAACCCCCGGCAATTTACTCGACCCACTCTGGCACAGTTAGTCTAGGGCAGGGATATGCAATTAGCAGACCTCCAGCTGTTGCAAAACTACAAGTCCCATCATGCCTCTGCCTCTGGGTGTCATGCTTGCTGCTGTCAGTCTCGCTATGCCTCATGGGACTTGTAGTTTGGCAACAGCTGGAGGTCCGCTAATTGCATATCCCTGGTCTAGGGTAATATCTCTTATACTCTATGGTAAAATTCAGACGCCAATGCAGAGTAGTAAAGTATAACAAGTTTACTCTTCTATAATAAAAAAAAAAACAGTTTTAACAAACCACATGAATTACTTGCAGAGCCCTGCACTGAGTAACATACTACACATTAGTGAAATACACTAATGGCATACCACGTGTAACGGCTGTTAACTAAGCGCCCTGTGACGCAGCAACCAAACTCTAAAGCCCTGTACACACGATCGGATTTCCGATGGATTTTAGTCCGATGGATTTGTCCATCAGAAATCCGATGAAACTGTTTTTCATTAGTCTTGGCCATACACCATCAGTCCAAAAACCGACCGTCCCAAACGCGGTGACGTAAAACACTCCGATGAGCCGAGAAAAATGAAGTTCAATGCTCCTGAGCATGCGTCGACTTGATTCTGAGCATGCGTGGGTTTTTTATCCGATGGAGTTCCCCACAGACGATCAGTATTTTCTATCGGTTTTTGATCCATCTGAAAAATTTAAAACATGTTCTATTTTTTAAAACCGATGGAAAAAAGACCGATGGGTCCCATACACGATCGGTTTGTCTGATGAAAACAATCCATCGGACGGTTTTCATCGGTTAAACCGATCGTGTGTACGGGGCTTTACACTTGGTCAGGCCTGACCCAAACTCTAAAACTCAGTCTCTAGGAGATGATTTCTTTGCATGCAAATCTTTAATGGTGGTGCACATTCAGGAACACATTTGTAATTCACAGGTCAAGTAACAACACGGAACACTTCACTGGAGACCCTTTGGCTCAGTTCTGCTATGAATCTCCAGTGGGGTCTCAAATATAAGCTGGTGGGCCACGGCAGTCTGTAGGCCTAACAACAGTATAAAGTATATGGATTGAGCATATGCTCGCTCACCCCTCCGGACGCGATCCCAGTCTGGGACTTCCACCTGCTGTGTCTCCACACACAGCGTCTGCAGCGGTCGGGTCTCCGGTCCAACAAAGGTTGAGGATAACAAAGTCAGATGCCACCCAGGCTCGCAGTAGTGTGGAAGGCTCTTTGGTAGCTGCGCAAGGCCCCAGGCTTCAGGCCTTGCACACCAGCAGATCCGCACAGGAGGACTTGTTCACCGAAGTCTCGTGTCCCAAAGAGGCCGAGCCTAGCCTCCCCCCTCCCTTATATAGCTCCACCCATGAGTCTCTGCGGCGGCAACATTGCACCCTGGGTGCCGAATGGGGTTCTGGGTAAGGTAGTCCTGAGAGTCTTAAAGGAGACCCCGCTACAATAAAAATGAAAAAAATCCCATGTATTTACAGCCTTTGCTCAATACTTTGTTGAAGCACCTTTGGCACCAATTACAGCCACAAGTCTTTGAGTATGATGCTACAAACTTGGCACACCTATTTTTGGGCAGTTTCTCCCATCCTTCTTTGCAGGACCTCTCAAGCTCCATCAGGTTGGATGGGGTGCGTCGGTGCACAGCCATTTTCAGATCTCTCCAGAGATGTTCAATCAGGTTCAAGTCTGGGCTCTGGCTGAGCCACTCAAGGACATTCACAGAGTTGTCCCTTAGCCACCCCTTTGTTATCTTGGCTGTGTGCTTAGGGTCGTTGTTCTTTTGGAAGATGAACCTTTGCCCCAGTCTGAGGTCCAGAGCGCTCTGGAGCAGGTTTTCATCAAGGATGTCTCTGCATTGCTGCATTCATCTTTCCCTCGATCCTGATTAGTTTCTAGTACCTGCCACCAGTGGCGGCTGGTGCTCAAAATTTTTGGGGGGGCGCAAACAAACTGAAAAAAAAACATCAATTGCCACCACTGTGCCCATTAAACGCCACCAGTTTGTCCCCTCAAATACAGCCAGTTTGTCCCCTCAAATGCAGCCAGTTTGTCCCCTCAAATGCAGCCAGTTTGTCCCCTCAAATGCAGCCAGTTTGTCCCCTCAAATGCAGCCAGTTTGTCCCCTCAAATGCAGCCAGTTTGTCCCCTCAAATGCAGCCAGTTTGTCCCCCATATGCAGCCAGTTTGTCCCCCATATACAGGCAGTTTGTCCCCCATATACAGGCAGTTTGTCCCCCATATACAGGCAGTTTGTTCCCCATATACAGCCAGTGTCCCCCCCCCCAGCCCTGCACTTACCTTCCTCGGTCTGGGCCGACCTCAATGTATTCTCCCGCCCTCGATGTCGCTTCAGCCAATCAGGTTACCGGTAACCAGATCCGGTGAACCTGATAGCCTGAAACCCCCACAGTCTTCTCCAAGGAACGCACCCCCGTGCGTACCTAGGAGGAGTTTTTGGAAGCCGATTACAGCGTGAGAGCTGTATTCGGAAAGCCTATCAGAGCCGTTGGCTCTGATAGACACTTCCAGAACACACCCACCGCCGGCCACCGCTCTAATTCATATGGCCGGCGCTCACCAGGAGGCCGGCCATATGAATAGTGGGCAGCGGTGACAATACATAGATTCATGCAATGCATGAATCTGTGTATTGTCTTTCAGTGGCGGTGCAGGAGCGAGAGGGGGCGGCGCTCCGGCGCCCTCTATGGACGCACCGCCACTGCCTGTCACTGAAAAACATCCCCACAACATGAGGTTGCCACCACCATGCTTCACTGTAGGGATGGTATTGGCCAGGTGATGAGCGGTGCCTGGTTTCCTCCAGACATGATACTTGCCATTCAGGCCAAAGAGTTCAATCTTTGTTTCATCAGACCAGAGAATTTTGGTTTCTTTTTCGTACATCACGGGACACAGAGCGACTTAGTCATTACTAATGGGTTATATAGATACCTTTAGGTGCTGGCACTGGCAACTTCCAAAACCGGAAGTACCCTCCCCTATATAAGCCCCTCCCATCCGGGAGCACCTCAGTTTTTTGCCAGTGTCTAAGGTACCTCCAGAGAAGGTGTCGTCTTTGAAAGATTTGACCCACTTAGTGGGTACAAAAAGAAAACCATCCATACGCCTGTGCATGAGGCTGCTGGGAAAAATGGTGGCTTCATTCGAAGCAGTACCCTACGGTCAATTCCATTCAAGGAACTTGCAGAGGGCCATACTGTCAGCCTGGAACAAAAAAGTTCAGGCTTTAGACTTACCAATGTCCCTGTCCCCTTCCGTTCGCAAGAGCCTCCATTGGTGGTTGGTGCCCCAGAATCTGGAAAAAGGGAAACCCTTCAGTCCGGTTTCTTGGAAGGTGGTCACTACAGATGCCAGCCTCATAGGCTGGGGGGCAGTACTGGAGCAATGGTCTCTCCAGGGCAAGTGGTCAGAAGCAGAGAAGGCCCTGCCCATCAATCTCTTAGAGATACGAGCAGCCCGGTATGCCCTAGTAGCATGGACATCCAAACTCCAAGGGTCCCCTGTCAGAATTCAATCAGACAATGCCACAGCAGTGGCATATATCAATCACCAGGGTGGCACCAGGAGTCGTGCAGCCCAGAGGGAAGCGAATTGCATCCTGGAATGGGCAGAAAGATATGTCCCAGCCATATCCGCGGTTTTCATCCCAGGAGTGGAGAATTGGAGAGCGGACTTTTTAAGTCGCCAGCAATTATGCCCGGGGGAATGGTCTCTTCACCCCGAGGTTTTCCAGGCAATATGCCAGCGGTGGGGAACACCGGATGTCGATCTGCTAGCATCCAGATTCAACGCAAAGGTGGACAGATTTGTGTCTCGCACAAGGGATCCCCTAGCTTGCGGCTCGGATGCCCTAGTGTTCCCTTGGGATCAGTTCAAGCTGATATATGCATTCCCACCGCCACAATTGTTACCGCGATTAATCCGCAGAATCCGGGTAGAAAAGAAACCGGTGATTCTGGTGGCTCCAGCGTGGCCCCGAAGGGCATGGTACGCGGAGATTGTAAAAATGTCAGTGGGGAGTCCTTGGACCCTCCCACATCGTCCGGACCTGCTTTCGCAAGGACCGATATACCACCCTTCCTTACCAGCCCTAGGTTTGACGGCCTGGCTATTGAAGCCCATATTCTAAAAAAGAGAGGTCTCTCTAATCCTGTGGTATCTACCATGATCAATGCCAGGAAGCCGGTATCCAGGCAGATCTATTATAGGATCTGGAAGGCGTACATCGCGTGGTGTGAGGCCAAGAAATGGCATCCACGTAAGTACGTAATAGGTAGGATTCTGGACTTCCTACAGTGGGCTGTGGATAGGAAGCTTGCCTTGAGTACTATCAAGGGTCAGATTTCGGCCTTGTCAATATTTTTTCAAAGGCCCCTTGGCTTCGCATTCACTAGTCAAAGCTTTCATACAAGGAGTGATGCGTATTAGCCCTCCGGTTAGTATTCCCATATGTCCATGGGACTTAAAGGAGTAGTAAAGTTACATGTTTTTTCACCTTAATGCATCCTATGCATTAAGGTGAAAAAACATTCGACAATACCGCCCCCCCCCCGAGCCCCAGTTTTTCTTACCTGGCCCCTCGAAAGTCCCATGCTCGTCCCCGTCATCCTCTTCGTTTTTCAGCCTGGCCGCCGATTGGCTACACTGGATGGATTGAAAGCAGCGCAGCCATTGGCTGGCGCTGCTGTCAATCACATCCAATGACGCGGCACGCCGGGGGGCGGGGCCGAGTGATACAGTCGGCGGCTATGGCCGCCGCTGTATCACGGGAGCGCGGCCGCAATCACTCCACACCATGCGAGCTCACTCGCATTAAGGTGTGGAGTCCTTGCGGGGAGGAGCCAAGACAGCCGCCGAGGGACCCCAGAAGACCAGGATCGGGGCCACTGTGTGCAAAACGAGCTGCACAGTGGAGGTAAGTATAACATGTTTGTTATTTTTAAGCAAAAAAAAAAAAAAAGCTTTAGTGCTCCTTTAAACCTGGTTCTGTCGGTTCTACAGAAACAACCATTTGAACCATTGCAGCACATTTCCTTGGTTCTTCTCACCAGGAAATTGATTTTCTTAGTAGCCATTTGTTCGGCTAAAAGAGTATCGGAATTAGCCGCCTTGTCCTGTAAGGAGCCATATCTGGTTGTCCATAAGGACAGAGTAGTGTTACGTCCTCATCCAGCCTTTCTTCCTAAGGTGGTATCGAGGTTTCATTTGAACCAAGATGTGGTTCTTCCTTCCTTTTTCCCCAAACCTAGTTCGGTAGAGGAAAAGTTATTGCATTCTTTGGATGTAGTAAGAGCAGTTAAAGCTTATCTAAAAGCCACTGCTCAGATTCGTAGAACGGATACTTTGTTTGTTCTGCCGGAAGGCCCCAGAAAGGGTCAGGCAGCAACAAAATCTACTTTAGCCAAGTGGATTCGACAGGTCATAATACAAGCCTATGGCTTGAGAAGGAGGCGCACTCCACAAGAGCAGTTGGAACTTCATGGGCAGTGCATCACCAGGCCTCCCTGGCTCAAGTCTGTAAGGCCGCAACATGGTCTTCAGTACACACGTTTACTAGGTTCTACCAGGTGGACGTTAGAAGTCAGGAGGATGTCGCCTTTGGGCGCAGTGTGTTGCAGGCTGCAAAAGATCCTCATGCCTGATGGCGCCCAGCTTATGTATGGTGTATCCCTCCCCTCATTTGGCATTGCTTTGGGACGTCCCATTAGTAATGACTAAGTCGCTCTGTGTCCCGTGATGTACGAAAAAGAAAAAGGGATTTTTATAACAGCTTACCTGTAAAATCCTTTTCTTGGAGTACATCACGGGACACAGAGCTCCCACCCCTCTTTTTGGGACACTTATTGCTTTGCTACAAAACTGAGGTGCTCCCGGATGGGAGGGGCTTATATAGGGGAGGGTACTTCCGGTTTTGGAAGTTGCCAGTGCCAGCACCTGAAGGTATCTATATAACCCATTAGTAATGACTAAGTCGCTCTGTGTCCCATGATGTACTCCAAGAAAAGGATTTTACAGGTAAGCTGTTATAAAAATCCCTTTTTCTTATGGTCTGATGATGGTTTCTTATAGTCCTTCAGGTGCCTTTTGACAAACGCCAGGCGGGCTGTCATGTGCCTTTTTACTGAGGAGTGGCTTTTGTACCATTCAGGCCTGATTGGTGAAGTGCTGCAAAGATGGTTGTTCTTCTGGAAGGTTCTCTCTCCAGAGAAATGCTGGAGCTCTGTCAGAGTGACCATCAGGTTCTTGGCCACCTCACTGACTAAGGTCCTTCTCCCCGATCGCTCAGTTTGGCCGGGCGGCCTGCTCTAGGAAGAGTCCTGGTGGTTCTAAACTTCTTCCATTTACGGATGATGGAGGCCACTGTGCACATTGGGACCTTCGATGCTGCAGACATTTTTCTGTACCCTTCCCCCGTACCCTTCCCCAGATCTGTGCCTCCATACAATCCTGTCTACAGACCATTCCTTGGACTTCATGGCTTGGTTTGTGCTCTGACATGTACTGTTAACTGTGGGACCTTATAGAGACAGGTGGTGTGTGCCTTTCCAAATCATGTCCAATCAACTGAATTTACCACAGGTGGACTCCAAGTTGTTGAAACATCTCAAGGATGATCAGTGGAAACAGGATGCACCTGAGCTCAATTTTGAATGTCATGGCGGCAAAGTCTGTGAATACTTATTTATGTACATCGGATTTTTATTTTTTTCTTAATAAATTTGTAGAGATTTCCTACAAACTTCTTTTCTTTCTCGTACATCACGGGACACAGAGCGACATAGTCATTACTAATGGGTTATATAGATACCTTCAGGTGCTGGCACTGGCAACTTCCAAAACCGGAAGTACCCTCCCCTATATAAGCCCCTCCCATCCGGGAGCACCTCAGTTTTTTGCCAGTGTCTAAGGTGTTGGCCAAGAAGAAACATGTGTTTTTCACTGAGCTTGCGTACAGGTTCTTTTGGGCCTCAGTAAGCTATTGCGGATCCGACCAAAAAAGCTTCATAGCTAAACGGTCGGTACCCGGGCCTTGCAGAGAAGAGCAAGGTTTTGCCTGTAATGCTTCTCTTAGGAGAGCTGGACCCTGGGATCCAGAGCTCTGGTCATACCCACGACCAAGATGTTTTCTGTGCAGGGTGCTATACAGGTCCAGGGGAGTGGAATCCTTGGGAACCCGGTCCCTGAAGGTTTGATTACAATGCCTGCCGTGATAGGTGAAGTTTGGGCTTCTGTGGACCAAACAAAGTCCTGCGGCGAGGAAAAGGTAAGTGGGGGCCCTCGGGAACTTGGTTCTATTGAGGGACCCCCAAGCCTATTTTGTCTTTCTGCCTGTTACCTAAGGTATTCCCGCTAATATTCTGTGTATGCCTGTTACTACTGAGAAAATGTAAAAATTTTAATAGTAGGCAAGAAAAAAAAAAAAAAATGTAAGACCGCGGTACCTGTGTTAGACACTAGAGGCCGCTATGGTTCTTTTTCTTGTAATGTGGATTTTTTTCTTCCAGAATCAAATCCAGGCAGTTGGTATGTTCTCTGCTGGGAAGCTGTCTCCTCTGCCCTGTTGCTGCGCTCATCCATCCCCGGGCCCTGCGGCAAAGGGGGCCCTGGCTCCCATCTAGCTCCTTATTGTTTTCAAAAAAGGCACCGAAGGCGCACGTGCCCGCGTGCGCGTGCACGCGCCTCTATTCATAGAGGCGATCTGAAAAAAGGGGCGGAGCGGGTGGATGACGCTCAGGTGTGCGCCGCGGCGCTACTGCGCATGTGCGGGCGTCCAGCGTGTTTTAAAGCACATTATAGCTGGCTATTGAAGTGCACAGACGGAGCTAGCAACAGTATAAAGGCACACAGAGGCGGTTGATGCAGGCATCCCCTAGAAAGGCACTTTAGTAGACACCAACTGTGATATAGCAGCAAGTGTGCTAGACTATTCTCAGTAAAAGTGGTGTATTACGGCTGGAATACCTCAGCTTTAGGCTTAGGAATATGCCGTCCAGAAGCTCCGGAACTGAATCTTCCAGGAAGCGAAGGGGGTCTCATCGGGCTCTGAGGATCTTGGGCATGCTTCTGCTGCACCAGTCTCCCCTGAAGTTCAGAGGTAAGTGACCGTAGAGACCCCGCAGGGGTACTTGGTACTGTGGCTGTCCTCAGTTCACCTGCTCCTGTGTATGTAACAGAGGAGGTTTTTTTTCCTCAGCTCTGGGAGGATTAGAGAGAGATTGTCAACATTGATCGCTGCCTCCCTGTCAGGGAAAGCACGCCGATCTCCGTCTCCTCCTTCAGAGTGCCTGTTAGCAGAGCAACAGTCCCATACAGGGATCGACCTGCCTGAAGGGGATCAGGATGAGGTTGATTCTGTTATAGAGGAATCAACAGTGGAGGAACCTTTCTCAGCATCTCAAGCTGAAAGATTATGGGTTCAGTCTCTGACTAACATGGTCCGATCGGCATTTAAAAATGCACCTTGCGGAACCATCAACCACTACTGTATCCTCGTTTGGGTCGCTAGAAGCCCCCAGACTGTCTGTTCTTTTCCACTTCACCCTTTACTGAAAGGGCTTATTTACCAGGATTGGGAACGTCCTGAGAAAATATTTATTCCCCCAAGAGATTTCCGGTGGTCTATCCCATGGAGGATAAGTTCATCAAAAAAAAAAAAAAAAAAAATGGAAGGTCCCTACAGTGGACGCAGCCATCTCTTGTATGAAAAAATCACTGACATGTCCAGTGGATAATGTCCAAATGTTCAAGAACCCAATAGATAAAAGATTGGAGTCCTTATGAAAGTCTGCTTCTTTCTACAGCAAGCTTGGTGACACAACCAGCAGTAGCAGCTATTGGGGTCTGCTAAGCAGTGAAGGATCAGTTAAAACAGGTCTTGAGGGACTTGACAGATCAGCAGGCCTTGCCCTAGCTGATCTACCTAGAGCCTTAGGCTTTGCGGTTGACGCTATAAAGGATTCAATCCATCAGGCCTCCCGCCTTGCGCTGTCTGTAGTACATATGCGCAGGCTTCTGTGGCTCAAAAACTGGTCTGCTGAAGCTCCCTGTAAAAAATTGCTGGTCAGCTTCCCATTTCATGGTGAACGCTTATTCGGGGAAGACCTGGACAAATATATCCAGAGAATTTCCAGCGGTAAAAGTACACTTTTGCCGGTTAAAAACAGAGTTAGAGGTCCCTCTTTTAAGAGGCCTGCTTCTCCAGTCCCTAAGACATCGGCTGTGAAACAGTTCCGACGGCCTCCTCGGTCAAATCCCGGAGGTAAAAATTTGGGACAATTGCAGGGTAACAAGAAGCCCTGGAGCAGGAGAGGTACAAAACCTCCCCCAAAGTCAAATGCATGAAGGGTTGCCCCCACTCAATCGGGTGGGGGGAAGACTTCAGTTGTTCGCAGAGACCTGGCGGGACACGATCAGAGACAGATGGGTGCTCTCCGCAGTAAATCTGGGATACAAATTGGAGTTAAAAGACTCCCCTCCTTCCCACTTTATAAGGTCAAACGTGCCAAGGGATCCCCAGAAGAGAGGATCCCTCCTGTTGGCACTAGAACAATTATTGCTCCAAGCAGTAATTATAGAGGTTCCCCTGGAAGAATGGGGTTTCGGGTTTTACTCAAACCTCTTTACAGTCCCGAAGCCAAACGGGGACGTGAGGCCCATATTAAATCTAAAAGGGCTAAACAAATTCCTACATATCAGGACTTTCCGGATGGAGTCGATCCGGTCGGTGGCCACTGCCCTACAAGGGGAGGAATGGTTAGCCTCGATCGACATCAAAGATGCTTATTTGCACATTCCCATCTTTCCAGCCCACCAAAAATTTCTACGCTTTGCGGTAGAAGGGCGCCATTTTCAGTTCAGAGCCTTACCCTTCGGTCTGGCCACAGCACCACGAGTGTTCACAAAAATTCTGGCCCCATTATTGGCCAATCTAAGAACACGGGGTGTAACGATAATGGCATATCTAGACGACTTGTTGCTGATAGACCACTCAGTGGAAAAACTAGAAGTGGTTGTTCACGAGACAATCAAGTATCTGGAATATCACGGTTGGATTATCAACCGAGACAAGTCAGCCCTAAAACCAGTCAAAAGTCTGGAATACTTGGGGCTAAGGCTGGATTCAGACCAGAGAAACATTTTCTTGCCTCAAGAAAAGGGGTCGTCTTTGAGAGATTTGATCCACTTAGTGGGTTCAAAAAGACAGCCATCCATACGCCTATGCATGAGGCTGCTGGGAAAAATGGTGGCATCATTCGAAGCAGTACCCTACGGTCAATTCCATTCAAGGAATTTGCAAAGGGCCATACTGTCAGCCTGGAACAAAAAAGTTCAGGCTCTGGACTTACCAATGTCCTTGTCCCCTTCCGTTCGCAAGAGCCTCCGCTGGTGGTTGGTTCCCCAGAATCTGGAAAGAGGGAAACCCTTCAGTCCGATTTCTTGGAAGGTGGTCACTACAGATGCCAGCCTTATAGGCTGGGGAGCAGTACTGGAGCAATGGTCTCTCCAGGGCAGATGGTCGGATGCGGAAAAGGCCCTGCCCATCAATCTCTTAGAGATACGAGCAGCCCGGTATGCCCTAGTAGCATGGACATCCAAACTTCAAGGGTCCCCTGTCAGAATTCAATCAGACAATGCCACAGCAGTGGCATATATCAATCATCAGGGGGGCACCAGGAGTCGTGCAGCCCAGAGGGAAGTAAATTACATCCTGAGATGGGCAGAAAGATATGTCCCAGCCATATCTGCGGTATTCATTCCAGGAGTGGAGAATTGGAAGGCGGACTTTCTAAGTCGCCAACAATTATGCCCAGGGGAATGGTCCCTTCATCCCGAGGTTTTCCGGACAATATGTCAGCGGTGGGGAACACCGGATGTAGATCTGCTAGCATCCAGATTCAACGCAAAAGTGGACAGGTTTGTCTCTTGGACAAGGGATCCCCTAGCTTGCGGCTCGGATGCCCTAGTGTTCCCTTGGGATCAGTTCAAGCTGATATATGCATTCCCACCGCCACAATGATTACCTCGATTACTCCGCAGAATCAGGGTAGAAAAGAAACCAGTGATTCTGGTGGCTCCAGCGTGGCCCCGAAGAGCATGGTACGCGGAGATTGTAAAGATGTCTGTGGGGAGTCCTTGGACCCTCCCACATCGTCCGGACCTGCTTTCGCAAGGACCGATATACCACCCTTCCTTACCAGCCCTAGGTTTGACGGCCTGGCTATTGAAGCCCACATTCTAAAAAAGAGAGGGCTCTCTAATTCTGTGGTATCTACCATGATCAATGCCAGGAAACCGGTATCCAGGCAGATCTACTATAGAATCTGGAAGGCGTACATCGCCTGGTGTGAGGCCAAGAAATGGCATCCACGTAAATACGTAATAGGTAGGATTCTGGACTTCCTACAATGGGCTGTAGATAGGAAGCTTGCCTTGAGTACTATCAAGGGTCAGATTTCGGCCTTGTCAATATTTTTTCAAAGGCCCTTGGCTTCGCATTCACTAGTCAAAGCCTTTATACAAGGAGTGATGTGTATTAGTCCTCTGGTTAATATTCCCATATGTCCATGGGATCTAAACTTGGTTCTGTCGGTTCTACAGAAACAACCATTTGAACCATTACAGCATATTTCTTTGGTTCTTCTCACCAGGAAATTGATTTTTCTAGTAGCCATTTATTCGGCTAAAAGAGTGTCGGAATTAGCAGCTATGTCCTGTAAGGAGCCATATCTGGTTATCCATAAGGATAGAGTAATGTTACGCCCTCATCCAGCCTTTCTTCCTAAGGTGGTATCGAGGTTTCATTTGAACCAAGACGTGGTTCTTCCTTCTTTTTTCCCCAAACCTACTTCAGTAGAGGAAAAGTTATTGCATTCTTTGGATGTAGTAAGAGCAGTTAAAGCTTATCTAAAAGCCACTGCTCAGATTCGCAGAACGGATACTTTGTTTATTCTGCCGGAAGGCCCCAGAAAGGGTCAGGCAGCGTCAAAGTCTACTTTAGCCAAGTGGATTCGACAGGTCATTATGCAAGCTTATGGCTTGAGAAGGAGACCACCTCCGTTCAAAGTTAGAGCGCACTCCACGAGAGCAGTTGGAACTTCATGGGCAGTGCATCACCAGGCCTCCCTGGCTCAAATCTGTAAGGCCGCAACATGGTCTTCGGTACACACGTTTACTAGGTCCTACCAGGTGGACGTTAGAAGTCAGGAGGATGTCGCCTTTGGGCGCAGTGTGTTGCAGGCCGCAAAAGATCCTCATGTCTGATAGCGCTCAGCTTATGTATGGTGTATCCTCCCCCTCGTTGGGCATTGCTTTAGGACATCCCATTAGTAATGACTATGTCGCTCTGTGTCCCGTGATGTACGAGAAAGAAAATAGGATTTTTATAACAGCTTACCTGTAAAATCCTTTTCTTGGAGTACATCACGGGACACAGAGCTCCCACCCCTCTTTAGGGACACTTATTGCTTTGCTACAAAACTGAGGTGCTCCCGGATGGGAGGGGCTTATATAGGGGAGGGTACTTCCGGTTTTGGAAGTTGCCAGTGCCAGCACCTGAAGGTATCTATATAACCCATTAGTAATGACTATGTCGCTCTGTGTCCCGTGATGTACTCCAAGAAAAGGATTTTACAGGTAAGCTGTTATAAAAATCCTATTTTACATTGTCATTATGCGGTATTTGTTTTTGTAGAATTTTGAAGAAAATAATGAATTGAATCCATTTTGGAATAAGGCTGTAACATAACAAAATGTGGAAAAAGTGAAGCGCTGTGAATACTTTCCAGATGCACTGTAAATACTTACATTGGACCAATGTAACTATGAAAAAGTTGCCATACTAAACGCACGACTATATACGGCAGCTGTTTGAAGAGGGATATCTCTGTTATGGCAGCAGCTAGCTGCCATTACCCAGGTAGCCTCGTCTTCAGCCGGCGGTCTGGTTTCTGATAATGGTGGTCTCTGCAGCGCTTACTGGAGCCAGCAGCAGAGGCGATCGGGTCCTTCTCCTTCCTGGGTATGGATATGAGTGAGGGGAAGATGGCCCCCACCCATCTCCATACCATAGCAGGGCGGAAGCGACGTCCAAACGTCACTTCTGACCCATAGCTCTTAAAGGGCCATTTAAAAAAAAAAATAAAAAAATTCAAATGACAAAAATAATTATTTTTTTATTGCATTTTAGTGTAAATATGAGATTTGAGGAATTTTTGACCCCAGATCTCATATTTAAGAGGACCTGTCATGCTTTTTTCTATTACAAGGGATGTTTACATTCCTTGTAATAGGAATAAAAGTGACACAATTTTTTTTTTTTTTAAAGAACAGTGTAAAAAATAAAAGTAAAATAAATAATAATAAAAAAAAGTTTAAATGCGCCCCGTCCCGCCAAGCTCGCATGCAGAAGCGAACGCATACATGAGCAGCGCCCGCATATGAAAATGGTGTTCAAACCACACATGTGAGGTATCGCCGCGATCGGTGGAGCGAGAGCAGAATTTCTAGCCCCAGGCCTCCTCTGTAACTCAAAACATGCAACCTGTAGAATTTTTTAAACGTCGCCTATGGAGATTTTTAAGGGTAAAAGTTTGTTGCCATTCCATGAGCAGGCGCAATTTTGAAACGTGACATGTTGGGTATCAATTTACTCGGAGTAACATCATCTTAATTCAAAAAAGTGTATTTTTTCCCCAAAAAGTGCGCTTGTAAGACCGCTGCGCAAATACGGTGTGACAGAAAGTATTGCAACTACCACCATTTTAGCGTGTTAGAATTTTTTTTTTTATAATGTTTGGGGGTTCTTAATAATTTTCCTAGCAAAAAAATATTGTTTTTAACTTGTAAACAACAAATCTCAAAAAGAGGCTCGGTCCTTAAGTGGTTAAACTGCACCTTTTAAACACTATGAATAAAAGGTGACCATTGTAAGTGCCCATGTATAGTTTATCCCACCCCTGTAATTGTCTGTTGGTTGGACAGCTTGGCCTGGATTATGATGAGAAAAATATAAATACAATCTAAAAAGGATGTTTGATCAGAGAGGGTCTACAAATTGACTTTGGATTATGCAGCCATGAACCAAAGCCCGTTCTCTGAATGACCTCCCGTGATGTGGTCACTGACCCCGGCCGTCCTGGTGTCTGCTCTGAGCATGGGATAACAGGGTGGGGAATATTTGTTGTTCTCCAGCAATATTATGCAAGAATTGCTCAAACAGTGTCAGTGGTGGTGTTTGTTTTATGGTTTATGGCGTGTTCTGTCTCTGCTTCACTAATAACTTGCTGCGTTCACAATCGGACAAATAGACGTTAAACACAGAACTTGCTCAATGCATACTGTATGGCTGCATACTCCAACAAACTGCTTGTTAAAGGGGAGCTTTTTCTTTTCTTTCTTTTTTTTTTTTTTTCCCTCTTCCTTTTTTTTTTTTTTATTATTTATTTTCTTTTGATTCTTTTCTTTTCCTACACGAGAGCTAAACTCGATTTTGTACATATTATCAGTACCATATGCAGTCCAGTGCTTTTTTTTTTCCTGCATGAAAAAACCCATGTACAGTAGATTATATGGCTTCCAATGGCCTAGTTCAAACCAGGGTACTCAATCCAAGTGTAGAAAATGTATTAGAAAATGCATCAAAAATGTATTGCAGCCAAAAAAAAAAAAAGGAACAAGGGGAAAAAAACGCATCAAACACACACCAGAGCTCAGGAACGACATGCATGCAGAAAGGCATCAAGACTACATTTCTGTGGTGTGAACCGGCCCTAAAAGCCTTGTTCCTGTTTGTAATGATCAGCAGTCATGGGCCCAGGTATTCCTAGTCAGGGAGCTGTAGTTTGAGACCTGAGTGGAGAGAATGGACAGACCTTCCTTTTACACTTTCTCCATAGGGACACATGCACAGTTGAGGCTGTCCAGTCACTTGCTGTGTGTTGAAGGTGGGTGGGGCGTCTTCTGGATTGCCTGATGTCAGCATAAACTGAAAAGGGACTCCTGCAGATATCAGAGGAAGGCAAGAACTGATCAAATTCACACTAGGTGGTTTGGACTGAGGCACGCACACACGCGCACACACACACACACTATAGAAGCTGTGTTCATTTTACATTTCAGAGGTTTCCAACCACTTTAACCTTTCCAGTGGGCCCCCCCCCCTTTGCACTGCAAGGGTTAAATGCTTGTTAGGTCTAGGGTAGAGATATAAGCTGTAATACTTATAATCTTGTTCCAGAATTTCACAATGTCTGGATCTCCGCTTTATTACTACAGCATAGAAAGATATGTTGGCTGATTGTGCACTTCCAACCTTGTGGAAACCGTTTGGCCAAGTCAAACATCCGGAACAGATGAACTTCTCCCATGACGGCCTCTATTTACAGCCCTCATACTTTTCAGGATGGTCAGTTCATCCGTCTGCTGCTCCTTTCCAGCCTCAGGGGAAGCTGGGTGACCTTGCTGTGTTATTTAACCGTAGCAGAGGAAAGTCCGGTCACCAACCTGTCTGTTCAACCTACACATTACTCTCCTGGCATGTTTCATCTAAAGATAAACTGGTGGATCGCTTAACATAAATGTGACCATAATAGTACATCCCTTTACCTGTCTAATCAGGAGACTTTTGTGATTGCAGAAACTCTGTGCGTCTGGTCATCAGGAAGGTACAGTTCGCCCCAGAGAAGTCCGGACCTCAGCCGGTAGCCGAGACCACCAGACACTTTTTGATGTCGGACCGATCATTACATCTAGAGGCCTCGCTAGACAAAGAGGTACAGTACTGACATTTGTTCTACAGGTCAGCGCCGTACAAAACATCTATATCACTTTTGTATGATTGTTGGCAAGTTAAATCACATACTGGATTTCTGCACCTATGAAGGCCTCTAATGGTAAGGTGTCCCCATCACAAGTCCCACCTCAACTTATGGCTAAATGTTGTTGGTACAGTTTTACCCGTGAATTGTCCTAAAATGTAAAACCGATAACTAGGGAACTGACCTGTGAGAGAGTAAAACATTTAGGGCAGGGGTCGCGAACTGGCGGCCCTTCAGCTGTTGCGGAACTACATGCCTCTGCCTACGGGAGTCATGCTTGTAACTGTCAGCCTGGCCATGCCTCATTAAAATTGTAGTTCTGCAACAGCCAGAGAGACCCCTGATTTAGGGCCTGTTCATGCTGCCTGCACACCAAACCAGAGCTGTTTAGTGTGCAGGCAGCGGTTTATGGATCTTTTCTTTTGACGTTGCAGCTTGGCGCTAGGCTGAGCTCCCTGTCCCTGCCAACACTCACAGCGGTCTAGTTTGGCTTTACCTCACTACCTGAATGGCACCTTATTTTGTCTTATGTCTACATTTTATCACAGCTCGCTGCATTGCAGTGTGAACAGGGCACACAGAAAACCATTTGTTTTCTATGTGCCCTAGTGGAAACTGGCCTTGTCCTAGTGCGAAGAAACACCAGTCACCACACTGTGTGTGAGCTGGCACTTATGTTCCTGTGGGAGAGGTACAAGATGGCCACTGGTTATCCTATGATACTCCAAATAATATTAGATGCCAGTGATCGATTAAACTTAAAGTAGAAATCTATTTTTCTTTCTCGTACATCACGGGACACAGAGCGACATAGTCATTACTAATGGGTTATATAGTTACCGTCAGGTGCTGGCACTGGCAACTTCCAAAACCGGAAGTACCCTCCCCTATATAAGCCCCTCCCATCCGGGAGCACCTCAGTTTTTTGCCAGTGTCTAAGGTGTTGGCCAAGAAGAAACATGTGTTTTTCACTGAGCTTGCGTACAGGTTCTTTTGGGCCTCAGTAAGCTATTCCTGATCCGACCAAAAAAGCTTCATAGCTAAACGGTCGGTACCCGGGCCTTGCAGAGAAGAGCAAGGTTCTGCCTGTAATGCTTCTCTTAGGAGAGCTGGACCCTGGGATCCAGAGCTCTGGTCATACCCACGACCAAGATGTTTTCTGTGCAGGGTGCTATACAGGTCCAGGTTCAAGAACCCAATAGATAAAAGATTGGAGTCCTTATGAAAATCTGCTTGGTGATACAACCAGCAGTAGCAGCTATTGGGGTCTGCTAAGCAGTGAAGGATCAGTTGAAACAGGTCTTGAGGGACTTGACAGATCAGCAGGCTTTGCCCTAGCTGATCTACCTAGAGCCTTAGGCTTTGCGGTTGACGCCATAGAGGATTCAGTCCATCAGGCCTCCCGCCTTACGCTGTCTATAGTACATATGCGTAGGCTTCTATGGCTCAAAAACTGGTCTGCTGAAGCTCCCTGTAAAGAATGGCTGGTTAGCGTCCCATTTCATGGTGAACGCTTATTCAGGGAAAACCTGGACAAATATATCCAGAAAATTTCCAGCGGTAAAAATACGCTCTTGCCGGTTAAAAGCAGAGTTAGAGGTCCCTCTTTAAGAGGCCTGCTTCTCCAGTCCCTGGGGCATCGGCTGTGTAACAGTTCCGACGGCCTCCTCGGTCAAATCCCGGGGGTAAAAAACAGGGACAGTAGCAGGGTAATGAGAAACCCTGGGTCAGGGGAGGTACAAAACCTCCCCCAAAGTTAAATTCATTGAAGCCCCCACTCAGTCGGGTGGGGGGAGGACTCCAGTTGTTCGCAAAGAGACCTGGCGGGACACGATCAAGACAGATAGGTGCTCTCCGCAGTAGGTTTGGGATACAGTTTGGAGTTAAAAGACTCTCCTCCTTCCCATTTTGAGGTCAAACGTGCCAAGGGATCCCCGGAAGAGAGAGTCCCTCCTGTTGGCACTAGAACAACTATTGCTCCAAGGAGTAATTATGGAGGTTCCCCTGGAAGAATGAGGGTTCGGGTTTTACTCAAACCTTTTTTCAGTCCCGAAGCAAACGCGGACGGGAGGCCCATATTAATTCTAAAAGGGCTATACAAATTCCTGTATATCAGGACTTTCCAATGGAGTCGATCCGATCGGTGGCCACTGCCCTACAAGGGGAGGATTGGTTAGCCACGATCGACATCAAAGATGCTTATTTGCACATTCCCACCTTTCCAGTCCACCAAAAATTTCTACGCTTTGCAGTAGAAGGGTGCCATTTTCAGTTCAGAGCCTTACCCTTCGGTTTGGCCACAGCACCAAGAGTGTTCACAAAAATTCTGGCCCTTTATTGGCCAATCTAAGAACACAAGGTGTAATGATAATGGCATATCTGGATGACTTGTTGCTGATAGACCACTCAGTGAAAAAACTAGACGTGGTCGTTCACAAGACGATCAAGTATCTGGAATCTCACGGTTGGATTATCAACCGAGACAAGTCAGCCCTAAAAACCAGTCAAAAGTCTGGAATACTTGGGGCTAAGGTTGGATTCAGGCCAGAGAAAAATATTCTTGCCTCGAGGAAAGGTGTTGTCTTTGAAAGATTTGATCCACTTAGTGGGTACAAAAAAGACAGCCGTCCATACGCCTGTATATGAGGCTGCTGGGAAAAATGGTGGCATCATTCGAAGCAGTACCCTACGGTCAATTCCATTCAAGGAATTTGCAAGGGGCCATACTGTCAGCCTGGAACAAAAAAGTTCAGGCCCTAGACTTACAATGTCCTTGTCCCCTTCCGTTCGCAAGAGCCTCCGTTGGTGGTGGGTTCCCCAGAATCTGGAAAAAAGGAAATCCTTCAGTCCGATTTCTTGGAAGGTGGTCACTACAGATGCCAGCCTTATAGGCTGGGGAGCAGTACTGGAGCAATAGTCTCTCCAGGGCAGGTGGTCGGATGCAGAAAAGGCCCTGCCCATCAATCTCTTAGAGATACGAGCAGCCCGGTATGCCCTAGTAGCATGGACATCCAAACTCCAAGGGTCCCCTGTCAGAATTCAATCAGACAATGCCACAGCAGTGGCATATATCAATCATCAGGGGGGCACCAGGAGTCGTGCAGCCCAGAGGGAAGTAAATTACATCCTGAAATGGGCAGGAAAAATATGTCCCAGCCATATCTGCGGTATTCATTCCAGGAGTGGAGAATTGGAAGGCGGACTTTCTAAGTCGCCAGCAATTAGGCCCAGAGGAAGGGTCCCTTCACCCCGAGGTTTTCTGGACAATATGTCAGCGGTGGGGAACATCGGATGTAGATCTTCTAGCATCCAGATTCAACGCAAAGGGGGATAGGTTTGTCTCTCGGACAAGGGATCCCCTAGCTTGCGGCTCGGATGCCCTAGTGTTCCCTGGGGATCAGTTCAAGCTGATATATGCATTCACACCGCCACAATGGTTACCTCGATTACTCCGCAGAATCAGGGTAGAAAAGAAACCAGTGATTCCGGTGGCTCCAGCGTGGCCCCGAAGAGCGTGGTACGCGGAGATTGTAAAATTTCAGTGGGGAGTCCTTGGACTCTCCCACGTCGTCCGGCTTTCGCAAGGACCGATATACCACCCTTCCTTACCAGCCCTAGGTTTGACGGCCTGGCTATTGAAGCCCACATTCTAAAAAAGAGAGGGCTCTCTAATGCTGTGGTATCTACCATGATCAATGCCAGGAAGCCGGTATCCAGGCAGATCTACTATAAAATCTGGAAGGCGTACATCGCGTGGTGTGAGGCCAAGAAATGGCATCCACATAAGTACGTAATAGGTAGGATTCTGGACTTCCTACAGTGGGCTGTAGATAGGAAGCTTGCCTTGAGTACTATCAAGGGTCAGATTTCGGCCTTGTCAATATTTTTTCAAAGGCCCTTGGCTTCGCATTCACTAGTCAAAGCCTTTATACAAGGAGTGATGTGTATTAGGCCTCCGGTTAATATTCCCATATGTTCATGGGATCTAAACTTGGTTCTGTCGGTTCTACAGAAACAACCATTTGAACCATTACAGCATATTTCCTTGGTGCTTCTCACCAGGAAATTGATTTTTCTAGTAGCCATTTGTTCGGCTAAAAGAGTATCGGAATTAGCAGCTATGTCCTGTAAGGAGCCATATCTGGTTATCCATAAGGACAGAGTAGTGTTACGTCCTCATCCAGCCTTTCTTCCTAAGGTGGTATTGAGGTTTCATTTGAACCAAGATGTGGTTCTTCCTTCTTTTTTCCCCAAACCTACTTCGGTAGAGGAAAAGTTATTGCATTCTTTGGATGTAGTAAGAGCAGTTAAAGCTTATCTAAAAGCCACTGCTCAGATTCGCAGAACGGATACTTTGTTTATTCTGCCGGAAGGCCCCAGAAAGGGTCAGGCAGCGTCAAAGTCTACTTTAGCCAAGTGGATTCGACAGGTCATTATGCAAGCTTATGGCTTGAGAAGGAGACCGCCTCCGTTCAAAGTTAGAGCGCACTCCACGAGAGCAGTTGGAACTTCATGGGCAGTGCATCACCAGGCCTCCCTGGCTCAAATCTGTAAGGCCGCAACATGGTCTTCGGTACACACGTTTACTAGGTCCTACCAGGTGGACGTTAGAAGTCAGGAGGATGTCGCCTTTGGGCGCAGTGTGTTGCAGGCCGCAAAAGATCCTCATGTCTGATAGCGCTCAGCTTATATATGGTGTATCCCCCCCCTCATTTGGCATTGCTTTAGGACATCCCATTAGTAATGACTATGTCGCTCTGTGTCCCGTGATGTACGAGAAAGAAAATAGGATTTTTATAACAGCTTACCTGTAAAATCCTTTTCTTGGAGTACATCACGGGACACAGAGCTCCCGCCCCTCTTTGGGGACACTTATTGCTTTGCTACAAAACTGAGGTGCTCCCGGATGGGAGGGGCTTATATAGGGGAGGGTACTTCCGGTTTTGGAAGTTGCCAGTGCCAGCACCTGACGGTATCTATATAACCCATTAGTAATGACTATGTCGCTCTGTGTCCCGTGATGTACTCCAAGAAAAGGATTTTACAGGTAAGCTGTTATAAAAATCCTATTACTTTGGTCCATTACTCATTGATGTGGCCACTGGGTGTACTGCAATGTACTGTAGTAGCATGCACCACATGTGCACCACATATGCAGCAAACAGTGCTGTGTTTTAGCAGTGGTACAGATGACTTCTCATCTGCTGCCTGAACTGAATAGTTAATTTGGGTGCATTTGGGCCATTCAGGAGAAGCCTTGAATTTATACAAGGCTTCCTCTGATTGGCAGAGGTGGACCTTATCCATTATCTGTGTCCTCATTGGAAAGGTTTCCTGACAAATTAGAGGAAATCTTCCCCAATTGGGACACAGACAGCAGCAGATGATTTTATCCAAAACCAAATGCAGAGGCTGGAGTTGGGCTGCAAAGGCATGTGTAGACCTTTTTTTTTAGATGTTTAGGAAAAAATTCAGTGCATCCCTGCACGGGTGTTACATGTTCCAATAGATGAACCTAGCCTAGGAATACCCTCCTTATAAATACAAACAGAACTTGCCATCATTTTCCTCTCCTCCACTTTCCTTTTTTTGATATTTTTTTTTTTCGACTTTATTTTAATGGACCCATTTGGGGCTACAAGCTGCGGTGAACACTTATTTGTTTTTATCGTCAAGTCACACTGGGGTTGATTTACTAAAACTGGAGAGTGCAAAATCCTGGTGCAGCTCTGCATAGAAACCAATCTGCTTCCAGGTTGTTGTTTTTTTTGTTTGTTTTGTTTTGATTTTTGTCAAAGCTTTATTGAACAAGCTGAAGTTAGAAGCTGATTGGCTAACATGCACAGTTGTACCCCGATTTTGCACTCTTCAGTTTTAGTAAATCAACCTCACTTTGTAACAACAATCTCAGCATATCTTGCTTTGTCTCCTTTCAGCTGTATTATCACGGGGAAGCCATCAATGTAAATGTCCACGTGACCAATAACTCCAGCAAAACCGTCAAGAAGGTGAAAGTGTCCGGTATGAGATGTATACGTTTACTTTTGTCCCAGTAATTCGTGTTCAAATTGTTCCTCAGCTGTTATTGATTCACATTGATTATTGATTTCATGATGGCTCTGAGGCCTGGTTCACACTGGGGCGACAAACGCTCCGACATTGGGAGCTCATGTCGCATGACGTGTGAAAATCAATGTTTCCCTATGGGAGCCGTCTTAACTGGTCCGACACATGTCGGTCCGACTTTGAAAATGCTCCCTGTACTACTTTGGTCCGACTTTGATCCGACTTCAGCCCATTGACTATCATTGAAGTCGGATCAAAGTCGGACCGCAGTCTTGCATGATCCGACTTTGGCATGCGACTTGTGCTCTGCTGCTCTTGAGGGGGAACTCCACGCCAAATTTTAAATAAAAAACCGGCTTGAGTTCCCCCTCCAGGGGCATACCAGGCCATTGGGTCTGGTATGGATTTTAAGGGGAATTCCTACGCCCAAAAAACGGCGTGGGGGTCCCCCCAAAATCCAAACCAGACCCTTATCCGAGCACGCAACCTGACAGGCCGCAGGGGAAGAGGGGGGGACGAGAGAGCGCCCCCTCCCTCCTGAACCGTACCAGGCCGCATGCCCTCAACGTGGGGGGTTTGGTGCTTTGGGGCAGGGGGGCGACCTGCGCCCTCCCCACCCCAAAGCACCCTGCCCCCATGTTGATGAGGACAGGGCCTCTTCCCGACAACCCTGGCCGTTGGTTGTCGAGGTCTGCGGGCGGAGGGGCTTATCGGAATCCGGGAGCCCCCCTTTAATAAGGGGGCCCCCAGATCCCAGCCCTCCACCCTATGTGAATGAGTATGGGGTACATCGTACCCCTACCCATTCACCTGGTGGAAAAAAATGTCACTAAAAAAACCACACACAGGTTTTTAAAGTAATTTTATTACACATCTCCGTGGGTCTTCTTCCGACTCCGGGGGTCTCTTCCGACTTCAGGGGTCTCCGGTGTCGTCTTCGCACTCTCCGGTTCTTCCCTCGCTCTCCGGTTCTTTCTTCTTTCTGCCGGACCTCCGCTATCTTCCAGCTCTTTTGCTAGCGGAGAGGCCCGGTCTTCCCGTCGTCTCATCTGGCTCTCCGTTGTCCTTCCGCCGGCCCCTCCACTATCTTCTTCCAGCTCTTTTGCTGGTGGAGGGGCCGGTCTTCTCGTCGGCGTCTTCTTCCCTCTTCTCCTCCTCGATGTTGACTCGTCGCTTCCTCGCGCTGTAATGCTGACTGTTCACTCCGCAACGATTTATATAGGCTTCTCATGACGTCACAGTCACATGCTCCGGGGCCACCCGGAGCATGTGACTGTGACGTCATGAGAGGCCTATATAAATCGGAGCGCACCGCACAGCCAGCATTACAGCGGCAGGAAGCGACGTGTCAACATCGAAGAGAAGAGGGAAGAAGACGACGGAGAAGACCAGGCCCCACTAGCAAAAGAGCTGGAAGAAGATAGCGGAGGCCCGGCAGAAGGAAGAAAGAAAGAACCGGAGAGCAAGAGAAGAAGAGGGAAGAAGGCGACGGAGAAGACCGGGCCCCGCTAGCAAAAAAGCTGGAAGAAGATAGCGGAGGCCCGGCAGAAGGAAGGAAGAACCGGAGAGCGTGGAGACGACACCGAAGACCCCCGAAGTCGGAAGCATACCCCCGGAGCTGTGTAATAAATTACTTTAAAAACCTGTGTGTGTGTGTGTGTGTGTGTGTGTGTGTGTGTGTGTGTGTGTGTGTGTGTGTGTGTGTGTTTGTTTTCTTTATTGACATTTTTTTCCACCAGGTGAATGGGTAGGGGTACGATGTATCCCATACTCATTCACATAGGGTGGGGGGGCCGGGATCTGGGGGCCCCCTTATTAAAGGGGGGCTCCCGGATTCCGATAAGCCCCCCGCCCGCAGACCCCGACAACCAACGGCCAGGGTTGTCGGGAAGAGGCCCTGTCCTCATCAACATGGGG
Organism: Rana muscosa; assembly: GCA_029206835.1. Lineage (NCBI taxonomy): Eukaryota > Metazoa > Chordata > Amphibia > Anura > Ranidae > Rana > Rana muscosa. The sequence continues at coordinate 323,288,715 of CM055118.1, read as the reverse complement.
GCAGGGTGCTTTGGGGTGGGGGGGCCACAGGTTGCCCCCCCTGCCCCAAAGCACCAAACCCCCCCATGTTGAGGGCATGCGGCCTGGTACGTTTCAGGAGGGGGGCGCTCTCTCGTCCCCCCCTCTTCCTCTGCGGCCTGCCAGGTTGCATGCTCGGATAAGGGTCTGGTTTGGATTTTGGGGGAACCCCCACGTCGTTTTTTTGGCATAGGGGTTCCCCTTAAAATCCATACCAGACCCAAGGGCCTGATATGCTCCTGGAGGGGAACCCATGCCGGTTTTTTATTTAAAATTTGGCGTGCAGTTCCCGCTCAGGATTCATACCAAACATAGTGCCTGGTATTGCTGGATTTGAAGGAATCTGGTTGAGGGAAAAAAAAATAAGAAAATCCCAAAAAAAAAAATCTGTGTATGGCCAGCCTAAGGTCTGGGTCCACACTGGTGTGCTGCATTTTGACCGCAGCACAGGTGTATGTGCCGTTTGTGTGGATTTTACATGCATTTTTAGACATGGTCCCATTGACTTCTATTGGGTTGTGAGTTTTGCCACATTTGGAAAACACAACAAAGGTCCTGAATGCTGCATCTTTAGTGCGCTTTCAGAAAACACTGAAAAAAAACTGGCGACCCAATAGAAGTCATGGGACCCAGGCTAAAAAACACGTGTAAAATGCACATAAACCCGTGCTACGGCCAAAACACCAGTGTGAACCTCGCCTAAGAAAATTTATATCGGTTGATCCTGATTAGTTTTCTGGTATAGTATACAGCCGACCAGCAGAGGCCTGAGAATCATTAACAAATCAGTATGTGAACAACAAATGAGAATGTCAAGTAACGTATAATTATTAGAAAGGACACTGTATTTTCCGAATTCATGCCATGAAATACTGATGTGCTTTAGCTTCATCCACCTTAAAGTGTACCTAAAAAGACCAGAACAAAAACACATATTGCCCCTTTTAGGTCTTAAACAAAAACTAAAACTCGCGCTTATGGAGACATACAAAAATAAATGACAAGTGAAAAGAAATTATTATATGCGCAGCTGCTACAGCATAAGGCACTAACACCTTGAGAGATAAAAAATTATAAAATGCAGCGCTAGCGAATATAAATGTGCTCAATACAAACGTATGTGTGAATGTCAACCATCTAAACCTTTCGGGATGATGGTACACACTATTAGTGAAAAGATTATGCACCAATGATTGGTGTCACCAGAAATGCAGTGGGTGTAATACTAAATGTTACCACTAAAAAGTGATCAACTAAGTAAAACCAGAAAATATACTGTGCAAAACACTAAATGAACTGAACAACCAGGCAAATAGCTCTAGGAGTAATTCACAGTACTACAGATGGTTTTCAACATCAAAGAAATAATGTCCCATTTGCAACAGTGGTTGTAATATAGAAGGAAGGGGAAAAAAAAAAAAAAAATGCTTTAAAATAAAATAAAAGTCACCCAACATCCAACTTCTAGGACCAATAATGTTCGGTGAAATTCAACAGTTGGCTCAATAGCAGCAGAGATCAGAGGACCATGTGGGGAATAAAAAGAAAAAGCAACTTGTGAAGTACCGCTTAGGAACAGATTAACAATACGCTGTTATTGGGAAAACTCACAAGCCTTCAATGATAACCGAGCGTCAGTGTGTTCCGGGTTCACAACGGCGTGCGTTCCACAAGAACCGGAAGCAGCGTCACTGGTTCTTAGTGTTGACCGGAAATTTGTCAATGCATTTCGCCCCTCCTCCAGGGCATCAGGAGGGGCGAAATGCATTGACAAATTTCCGGTCAACACTAAGAACCAGTGACGCTGCTTCCGGTTCTTGTGGAACGCACGCCGTTGTGAACCCGGAACACACTGACGCTCGGTTATCATTGAAGGCTTGTGAGTTTTCCCAATAACAGCGTATTGTTAATCTGTTCCTAAGCGGTACTTCACAAGTTGCTTTTTCTTTTTATTCCCCACATGGTCCTCTGATCTCTGCTGCTATTGAGCCAACTGTTGAATTTCACCGAACATTATTGGTCCTAGAAGTTGGATGTTGGGTGACTTTTATTTTATTTTAAAGCATTTTTTTTTTTTTTTTTTTTTCCCTTCCTTCTATATTACAACCACTGTTGCAAATGGGACATTATTTCTTTGATGTTGAAAACCATCTGTAGTACTGTGAATTACTCCTAGAGCTATTTGCCTGGTTGTTCAGTTCATTTAGTGTTTTGCACAGTATATTTCTTTTTCGTACATCACGGGACACAGAGCGACTTAGTCATTACTAATGGGTTATATAGTTTACCTTCAGGTGTTGGCACTGGCCAATTCCAAACCGGAAGTACCCTCCCCTATATAAGCCCCTCCCACCCGGGAGCACCTCGGTTTTTTGCCAGTGTCTAAGGTGTTGGCCAAAGAGTAACATGTGTTTTCACTGGGCTTGCGTACAGGTTCTTTTGGGCCTTAGTAAGCTGTTCCGGATCCCACCAAAAAAGCTTCATAGCTAAACGGTCGGTACCCGGGCCTTGCAGGAAGAGCAAGGTTTTGCCTGTAATGCTTCTCTTAGGAGGGCTGGACCCTGGGATCCAGAGCTCTGGTCATACCCACGACCAAGACGCTGTCTGTGCAGGGTGCTATACAGGTCCAGGGGAGTGGAATCCTTGGGAACCCGGTCCCTGAAGGTTTAATTACAATGCCTGCCGTGATAGGTGAAGTTTGGACTTTTGTGGACCAAACAAAGTCCTGCGGCGGGGATCAGGTAAGTGGGGGCCCTCAGGAACTTGGTTCTATTGGGGGACCCCCAAGCCTAATTTGTCTTTCTGTCTGTTACCTAACGGTATTCCCGCTAAATATCTGTGTTTGCCTATAACTACTGAAAATGTAAAATTTTAATAGTAGTCAAGAAAAAAAAAAAAAAAAAACAGGGACCGCGGTACCTGTGTTAAACCACTAGAGGCCGCTGTAGTCCATTTTTCTTGTAATGTGGATCTTTGGTTTTCTCAACTCAAAAGATCCAGGCAGCTGGTAAGTTTCTCTGAGGGAATCCACTTCCTCTGCCCTGTTGCTGCGTTCATCCACCGCACAGGCCCTCCGGCAAAAAGGGCCCTGGCTCCTAGTCCTCTGTTGGTTTTCGAAAAGGGCGCCATTGGCGCACGGGCGCGCGCGCGGGCGCGTGCACGCGCCTCCTATGAAAAAAAAGGGGCGGGTGGATGACGCTCGATGCGCGCCGCGGCGCTTCTGCGCATGTGCGGGCGTCCCAGCATGGTTAAAAGACACAGTACAAGTGTCAGCTGCATGCAAACAGAGCTAGCAACAAACAGTGGCACACAGAGGCGGTTGATGCAGGCATCCCCATAGAAAGGCACTTTAGTGGACACCAGCTGGTATATAGCAGCACCTGTGTTAGACTATTACCAGCAAAAATTGGTGTATGACGACGGGAATACCTCAGCTTTGTGCTTAAAGGATATGTCGTCCAGACGCTCCGGAAATAGATCTTCCAGGAAGCCAAAGGGGTCTCCATCGGGCTCTGAGGATATTGGGCATGCTTGCACTGCACCAATCTCCCCTGAGAATGCAGAGGTCAGTAGCCGTAGAAACCCCGCAGGAATGCCTGGTGCTGCGGCTGTCCCCAGTCCACCTGCTCCTGTATATATAACAGAGGAGGTTTTATCCTCAACTCTGGGAGGATTAGAAGAGAGATTATAACAGCATTGATCGCTGCTTCCCTATCTCAGGGAAAGCGCGTCCGATCTCCGTCTCCTCCTTCAGAGTGCCTGTTAGTGGAGGAACAGCCCCACACAGAGATCGACCTACCTGAAGGGGATCAGGATGAGGTTGATTCACTTATAGAGGAATCAACAGTGGAAGAACCTTTCTCAGCTTCTCAGGCTGAAAGATTATGGGTTCAGTCTCTGACTAACATGGTCCGATCAGCATTTAAAATGCCTCTGGCGGAACCACCATCCACTACGGTTTCCTCGCTGGGGTCGCTAAAAGCTCCCCAGGCGGTCTGTTCCTTCCCAATCCACCCTTTATTAGAAGGGCTTATTTACCAGGATTGGGAGCATCCTGATAAAATATTTGCTCCCCCCAAGAGATTTCCGGTGATCTATCCCATGGAGGATAAGTTCATAAGAAAATGGAGGGTCCCTATAGTGGACGCAGCCATCTCTTCTGTTAACAAATCACTGACATGTCCAGTAGATAATGTTCCAATGTTCAAAGACCCAATAGATAAAAAATTGGAGTCTTTACTAAAAATCTGCTTTCTCTACAGCAAGTATGGTGACACAACCTGCGGTAGCAGCGATTGGAGTCTGCCAAGCAGTGAAAGATCAGTTGAAACAAGTCTTAAGGGACTTACCAGATCAGCAGGCTCATGCCCTAGCTGACCTGCCTAGAGCCTTGTGTTTTGCGGTGGACGCCATAAAGGATACAATCCAACAGGCCTCCCGCTTTACGCTGTCTATAGTACATATGCGTAGGCTTCTGTGGCTCAAAAACTGGTCTGCTGAAGCTCCCTGTAAAAAACTGCTGGTTAGCTTCCCATTTCATGGAGAACGCTTATTTGGAGAAGATCTGGACAAATATATCCAGAAAATTTCTGCCGGTAAAAGTTCACTCTTACCGGTTAAGAACAAGGGTAGAAGTCCTTCTTTTAAGAGGCCTACCTCTCCAGTCCCGGGCACATCGGCTGTGAAGCAGTTCCGACGGCCTCCGCGGTCAAATTCAGGGGGCAGAAATCAGGGACAATCACAGGGTAACAAGAAGCCCTGGATCAAGAGAGGTACAAAACCTCCCCCTAAGGCATGAAGTATTGCCCCCGCTCAATCGGGTGGGGGGAAGACTTCAGTTCACAGAGACCTGGCGGGACACCATCAGAGACAGATGGGTGCTCTCCGCAGTAAGTCTGGGATACAAGCTGGAGTTAAAAGGACTCCTCCTGCCCAATTTATGAGGTCAAACGTGCCAAGAGATCCCCAAAAGAGAGGATCCCTCCTTCTGGCACTAGAACAACTATTGCTCCAAGGGGTAATCATGAAGGTTCCCCTGGAAGAAAGCGGATTCGGGTTTTACTCGAACCTTTTCACAGTCCCCAAACCAAATGGGGACGTGAGGCCCATATTAAATCTAAAAGGGCTAAACAAGTTCCTAAATATCAGGACTTTTCGGATGGAGTCGATCCGATCAGTGGCCACCGCCCTACAAGGGCAGGAATGGCTAGCCTCGATCGACATAAGGGATGCTTATTTGCATATTCCCATCTTTCCGGCCCATCAGAAATTTCTACGCTTTGCAGTAGAAGGGCGCCATTTTCAGTTCAGAGCCTTACCTTTCGGTCTGGCCACAGCACCACGAGTGTTCACAAAAATTCTGGCCCCATTATTGGCCAATCTAAGAACACAGGGTGTAACGATAATGGCATATCTAGACGACCTGCTACTAATAGACCACTCAGTGGAAAAGCTGGAAGTAGCTATTCACAAGACAATCGAGTATCTGGAATATCACGGTTGGATTATCAACCGGGACAAGTCAGCTCTAAGACCAGTCAAAAGTCTGGAATACTTAGGGCTAAGGCTGGATTCAAATCAGAGAAAGATTTTCTTACCTCCAGAGAAGGTGTCGTCTTTAAGAAATTTGACCCACTTAGTGGGTACAAAAAGAAAACCATCCATACGTCTCTGCATGAGGCTGCTGGGAAAGATGGTGGCTTCATTCGAAGCGGTACCCTACGGTCAATTCCATTCAAGGAATTTGCAAAGGGCCATACTGTCAGCCTGGAACAAAAAAGTTCAGGCTTTAGACTTACCAATGTCCCTGTCCCCTTCCGTTCGCAAGAGCCTCCATTGGTGGTTGGTGCCCCAGAATCTGGAAAGAGGGAAACCCTTCAGTCCGGTTTCTTGGAAGGTGGTCACTACAGATGCCAGCCTCATCAGCTGGGGGGCAGTGCTGGAGCAATGGTCTCTCCAGGGCAGGTGGTCAGAAGCAGAAAAGGCCCTGCCCATCAATCTCTTAGAGATACGAGCAGCCCGGTATGCCCTAGTAGCATGGACATCCAAACTCCAGGGGTCCCCTGTCAGAATTCAATCAGACAATGCCACGGCAGTGGCATATATCAATCATCAGGGTGGCACCAAAAGTCGTGCAGCCCAGAAGGAAGCAAATTGCATCCTGGAGTGGGCAGAAAGATATGTCCCAGCCATATCCGCGGTTTTCATCCCAGGAGTGGAAAATTGGAGAGCGGACTTTCTAAGTCGCCAACAATTATGCCCGGGGGAATGGTCTCTTCACCCCGAGGTTTTCCAGGCAATATGCCAGCGGTGGGGAACACCGGATGTAGATCTGCTAGCATCCAGATTCAACGCAAAGGTGGACAGGTTTGTGTCTCGCACAAGGGATCCCCTAGCTTGCGGCTCGGATGCCCTAGTGTTCCCTTGGGATCGGTTCAAGCTGATATATGCATTCCCACCGCCACAATTGTTACCGCGATTACTCCGCAGAATCAGGGTAGAAAAGAAACCAGTGATTCTGGTGGCTCCAGCGTGGCCCCGAAGGGCATGGTACGCGGAGATTGTAAAAATGTCAGTGAGGAGTCCTTGGACCCTCCCACTTCGTCCGGACCTGCTGTCGCAAGGACCGATATACCACCCTTCCTTACCAGCCCTAGGTTTGACGGCCTGGCTATTGAAGCCCACATTCTGAAAAAGAGAGGGCTCTCTAATTCTGTGGTATCTACCATGATCAATGCCAGGAAACCGGTATCCAGGCAGATCTATTATAGGATCTGGAAAGCGTACATTACGTGGTGTGAGACCAAGAAATGGCATCCACGTAAGTACATGATAGGGAGGATTCTGGACTTCCTACAGTGGGCTGTAGATAGGAAGCTGGCCTTGAGTACTATCAAGGGTCAGATTTCGGCCTTGTCAATATTTTTTCAAAGGCCCTTGGCTTCGCATTCACTAGTCAAAGCCTTTATACAAGGAGTGATGCGTATTAGCCCTCCGGTTAGTATTCCCATATGTCCTTGGGACTTAAACCTGGTTCTGTCGGTTCTACAGAAACAACCGTTTGAACCATTACAACACATTTCCTTGGTTCTTCTCACCAGGAAATTGGTTTTCTTAGTAGCCATTTGTTCGGCTAAAAGAGTGTCGGAATTAGCAGCTATGTCCTGTAAGGAGCCATATCTGGTTGTCCATAAGGACAGAGTAGTATTACGTCCTCATCCAGCCTTTCTTCCTAAGGTGGTATCGAGGTTTCATTTGAACCAAGATGTGGTTCTTCCTTCTTTTTTCCCCAAACCTAGCTCAGTAGAGGAAAAGTTATTACATTCTTTGGATGTAGTAAGAGCAGTTAAAGCTTATCTAAAAGCCACTGCTCAGATTCGCAGAACGGATTCTTTGTTTGTTCTGCCGGAAGGCCCCAGAAGGGGTCAGGCAGCATCAAAATCTACTTTAGCCAAGTGGATTCGACAGGTCATAATACAAGCCTATGGCTTGAGAAAGAGACCGCCTCCGTTCAAAGTTAGGGCGCACTCCACAAGAGCGGTTGGAACTTCATGGGCAGTGCATCACCAGGCCTCCCTGGCTCAAGTATGTAAGGCCGCAACATGGTCTTCGGTACACACGTTTACTAGATTCTATCAGGTAGACGTTAGAAGTCAGGAGGATGTCGCCTTTGGGCGCAGTGTGTTGCAGGCCGCAAAAGATCCTCATGCCTGATGGCGCCCAGCTTATGTACCCCCCCCTCATTTGGCATTGCTTTGGGACGTCCCATTAGTAATGACTAAGTCGCTCTGTGTCCCGTGATGTACGAAAAAGAAAAAGGGATTTTTATAACAGCTTACCTGTAAAATCCTTTTCTTGGAGTACATCACGGGACACAGAGCTCCCACCCCTCTTTTTGGGACACTTATTGCTTTGCTACAAAACTGAGGTGCTCCCGGGTGGGAGGGGCTTATATAGGGGAGGGTACTTCCGGTTTGGAATTGGCCAGTGCCAACACCTGAAGGTAAACTATATAACCCATTAGTAATGACTAAGTCGCTCTGTGTCCCGTGATGTACTCCAAGAAAAGGATTTTACAGGTAAGCTGTTATAAAAATCCCTTTTTTCTGGTTTTACTTAGTTGATCACTTTTTAGTGGTAACATTTAGTATTACACCCACTGCATTTCTGGTGACACCAATCATTGGTGCATAATCTTTTCACTAATAGTGTGTACCATCATCCCGAAAGGTTTAGATGGTTGACATTCACACATACGTTTGTATTGAGCACATTTATATTCGCTAGCGCTGCATTTTATAATTTTTTACCTTTTAGGTCTTGGCTGTCCTGGTATTTGCCAGGAAGGGGTTGATTTATTATCTGCTCTATATTAAAATGTCGAAATGAAAAAGGAAGTGCTTGTGGTTTTCTGACTAATAAGTTCTTTGAGAGATTTCAAACATTTCAAAGATTGCCATAGTGGTTAGAATGCAGAGTTCTGCAATATAAAAATGTGTGTGTAATCCGTCTTATTTCTGTGTTTTTCTTCCTTCCCTGCAGTCCGGCAGTACGCAGACATCTGCTTGTTTAGCACAGCACAGTACAAGTGCCCAGTCGCTCAGATTGAACAAGAGTGAGTCCTTCATCTCTACACTCTTATCTCCTCTATTCTCTGCACTTTCACTGGGGGGAAAGATTCACAAAGCATTATAATGGTGCAGGAAGCTGGTGCGGGTGGCGTGTGCCATATTAACAAGGCAGATGGCTCTGTTATAGGTCAAGCTGTGCCATCCACGCTAGTTTCTATTTAGGAGTGAAATAGAAATAGGCATAGGTTCCGTCCCTAATTAACAAGGGGATCTCCGCAGTTTTCATTATAGAAAATTGAAGCGAACCCCCACCAGACTGGACCTGGCGTCCCGGATGTGAACTATCTGCTGGTAACGTGGCAGAGACGACTCGCATGCCTCTCTGCCCATCCAGTGAACACACTACATGGCAGAGCCTGCATAGGGGCAGGGAAATAAGCTTTTCCTGCCTATATCCAGGCTCTGCCATGTAGTGTGTTCACTGGATGGGCAGAGAGGCATGCAAGCAGAGAGAGGCATGCAGACAATATTTTATCCCCCCATCCTGGCTCCCTAAGCTGGCACCAGCCCTTGATACATCACAATATACAAACCCCAGCGGTTGCCCTCCACCCTAATATACATACCCTCTAGTTTATCCCACCTACCCCACAAACATACCCCAGTGCATGCTCTTCTGATCGCATCCCACCTCACTCAGATACTCCCTACTTTGATCACACCTCCCTAGATCCCCCCACATACCCTCACTCTGATCACACTCCCCACCGGATTACATACCCCCACCCTGATTATACCCCCCACATACCTCCAACCTAATCACACAACCCCAGATACCCACTCCCCCTCTGATCTCACACTCAGATCCCCCTCTACTCTGATCATAACCCCCTCACACACATCTTGGGTTTACCAATCCCCCCCCCCCTAGATCCCACCAGTCCTGCAGCTCCTCTAGATGGTGTCGGTGGTGAAATTTGTAGCACACCAGGGCCAGGAGGTTAGCTGTGTCCCAGGCAGGCAGGAGAAGATCTCACCAGGATCTCAGGTGGCAGTTGCAGCAAAGAGCGGAGTGCCTCCTCCACCCTGACCCACTTCTCCGTCAGTGCAGCCCCACGTAGCCGGGTGCACACTGCCATCCCAGACCAGGGCTTGTCTGGCAATGGGACCCCGCCCCCTCCCTGCATACACCTGGGATTCACCCACTGCTTTATCCTCCTCTGCATCCGTAGATCTGCTCTGACAGCAGGGTATGCTCACTGCGCTCTCCTACTGTCCCAGCAGCCTACTACATGGAAGGCAAACTAAAACTGATACTCTGCACCCTCCCTCCTACCAGGCGCAGAGTGGAAGTTTTAGTTTGCCTGCTGGGGGGGACACGTATTCTAAAAATCGGAATCCCTAACAAGTGGCTGGGCATCTGGTTTTTACTGCACCCCCCCCCCCATCAATCCCTATACAAGGTCCTTCATAAATCATAACACATATACAGTAGGTATAGAAAAGAATCGCCCCCTTTTAAAATAATCACATTTTGTTGCTTTGCAGCTTGAAATTAAGACACACAGCTTTTGTTTTATCCAACTGTATTTACTAGTGCAACTTGTTATCTCCAAATGAAAGATATAACAACATGTCAGAATTTTTTAAAACAGAATCACCGAGTTGGAAAAAGAATCACCCCCTTATGTCAGTATTTTGTTGGACCACATTTTGCTTTAATTACAGCCATTTTAGTCTGACCACCTTAAACACACCTTGAAAATTCTGAGGCCACATGGAAAAAGGTGTTTAATTATGTGGCCTCAACACTAAACAAAATGCCTGGCAGAAATACAATACAACCCACCATCCAAATGACACCATTCCTACATTAAAGCATTAAGGGGATAAAATCCTGTTATGGGGATGTTTTTCTACAGCAGGGACTGGAGCACTTGTCAGGATAGAAGGAAAAATGGATGGGACAAAATACCATCAAATTCTTGAGGAAAATCTGCTGCCCTCTGCTAGAAAGTTGTCAATGGGAAGAAGGTTTACCTTCCAACATGACAATGACCCAGAGCACACAGCAAAAATGACCACACAGTGGTTGGAGGAGAAAAAGGTGAATGTCCTTGCATGGCCTAGAGTGGGGTCTCCAAACCCCGGCCCGCGGGCCACATCCGGCCCGCGGGTGTGTTTTGTCCGGCCCCCAGCTTGCACAGACTCTGCCAACACAGCACTGCCGATCTGCTGGCTTTTAAAAGCAGCTGCTGTTATCGGCAGTCTATGTCTGGCAGGTCCAGGACAAAAAGCCGCTCCCCGCACACACTCCCGTGCTACCAGAGGATTGGTTGCAGTGCTGAGATGAGGATTGGCTGCAGTGACGTCGTCAGCGTGGCACCTCCTGGCTTCCCGCCCGCTGTTTTCATTAGGAATCCTTCCACCTTACAGCCTGTGTGTGTAGCAGTGGGCGGGAGTCGAGAGGTGCAGGAGAGCTGAAGTCGGCTCCTACAGTGAAGAAGTCGGCTTGTACAGGAAAGTGTCAAATGGGCATAAATCTGAACATGTACATGTACAGGGGACACTGATAATGGGGACACTGATAATGGGGACACTTATGCTGGGGACACTTATGCTGGGGACACCTATGCTGGGGACACCTATGCTGGGAAAATTATGCTGGGGACACCTATGCTGGGGACACCTATGGTGGGAAAAATTATGCTGGGGACACCTATGCTGGGAAAATTATGCTGGGAAAATTATGCTGGGGACACCTATGCTGGGAAAATTATACTGGGGACACCTATGCTGGGAAAATTATACTGGGGACACCTATGCTGGGAAAACTTATGCTGGGGACACCTATGCTGGGAAAAATTATGCTGGAGACACCTATGCTGGGAAAAATTATGCTGGAGACACCTATGCTGGGAAAAATTATGCTGGAGACACCTATGCTGGGAAAAATTATGCTGGAGACACCTATGCTGGGAAAAATTATACTGGAGACACCTATGCTGGGAAAAATTATACTGGAGACACCTATGCTGGGAAAAATTATACTGGTGACACCTATGCTGGGAAAAATTATACTGGTGACACCTATGCTAGGAAAACTATGCTGGGGACACCTATGCTGGGAAAACTATGCTGGGGACACCTATGCTGGGAAAACTATGCTGGAGACACCTATGCTGGGAAAATTTTGCTGGGGACACCTATGCTGGGAAAATTTAGCTGGGGACACCTATGCTGGGAAAATTTTTGCTGGGGACACCTATGCTGGGAAAAATTATGCTGGGGACACCTATGCTGGGAAAATTATGCTGGGGACACCTATGCTGGGAAAATTATACTGGGGACACCTATGCTGGGAAAACTTATGCTGGGGACACCTATGCTGGGAAAACTTATGCTGGGGACACCTATGCTGGGAAAACTTATGCTGGGGACACCTATGCTGGGAAAACTTATGCTGGGGAAACTTATGCTGGGGACACCTATGCTGGGAAAACTTATGCTGGGGAAACTTATGCTGGGGACACCCATGCTGGGAAAAATTTTGCTGGGGACGCCTATGCTGTGAAAACTATGCTGGAGACACCTATGCTGGGAAAATTTTGCTGGGGACACCTATGCTGGGAAAAATTTTGCTGGGGACACCTATGCTGGGAAAAATTATGCTGGGGACACCTATGCTGGGAAAATTATGCTGGGGACACCTATGCTGGGAAAATTATGCTGGGGACACCTATGCTGGGAAAATTATGCTGGGGACACCTATGCTGGGAAAATTATGCTGGGGACACCTATGCTGGGAAAATTATGCTGGGGACACCTATGCTAGGAAAACCATGCTGGGGACACCTATGCTGGGAAAATTTATGCTGGGAAAAGTATGCTGGGGACACCTATGCTGGGGACACCTATGGTGGGAAAAATTATGCTGGGGACACCTATGGTGGGAAAAATTATGCTGGGGACACCTATGCTGGGAAAATTATGCTGGGGACACCTATGCTGGGAAAATTATGCTGGGGACACCTATGCTGGGAAAATTATACTGGGGACACCTATGCTGGGAAAACTTATGCTGGGGACACCTATGCTGGGAAAACTTATGCTGGGGACACCTATGCTGGGAAAAATTATGCTGGGGACACCTATGCTGGGAAAAATTATGCTGGGGACACCTATGCTGGGAAAATTATGCTGGGGACACCTATGCTGGGAAAATTATGCTGGGGACACCTATGCTGGGAAAATTATGCTGGGGACACCTATGCTAGGAAAACCATGCTGGGGACACCTATGCTGGGAAAAATTATGCTGGAGACACCTATGCTGGGAAAAGTATGCTGGGGACACCTATGCTGGGAAAAGTATGCTGGGGACACCTATGCTGGGGACACCTATGGTGGGAAAAATTATGCTGGGGACACCTATGGTGGGAAAATTATGCTGGGGACACCTATGCTGGGAAAATTATGCTGGGGACACCTATGCTGGGAAAATTATGCTGGGGACACCTATGCTAGGAAAACCATGCTGGGGACACCTATGCTGGAAAAAATTATGCTGGAGACACCTATGCTGGGAAAAGTATGCTGGGGACACCTATGCTGTGGACACCTATGGTGGGAAAAATTATGCTGGGGACACCTATGCTGGGAAAATTATGCTGGGGACACCTATGCTGGGAAAATTATGCTGGGGACACCTATGCTGGGAAAAGTATGCTGGGGACACCTATGGTGGGAAAAATTATGCTGGGGACACCTATGGTGGGAAAAATTATGCTGGGGACACCTATGGTGGGAAAAATTATGCTGGGGACACCTATGCTGGGAAAATTATGCTGGGGACACCTATGCTGGGAAAATTATGCTGGGGACACCTATGCTGGGAAAATTATGCTGGGGACACCTATGCTGGGAAAATTATGCTGGGGACACCAATGCTGGGAAAAGTATGCTGGGGACACCTATGCTGGGAAAATTATGCTGGGGACACCTATGCTGGGGACACTAATATATTGGGGAGACAGACGTGCAGACGTTTTTGGCCCCCGAGTACTTGTAAAATCTACAATGTGGCCCTTGTCTTGAAAAGTTTGGAGACCCCTGGCCTAGACAGAGCTCAGACTTGAACCCCATTGAAAATCTGTGGAATGACTTGAAGACTGCAGTCCACAAACGGTCACCATCAAATTTAAATTAACTTGAGCAGTTCTGCAAATAAGAGTGGGCAAATATTGCAAAGTATAGATGTGCAAAGTTAGTAGAGACATATCCCAACAGAATCAAGGCTGGAATTGAAGCAAAAGGTGGTTCAACAAAATACTGACGCAAGGAGGTGATCCTTTTTCCAACTCTGTGATTTTGTTGATTTTTATTTTTTTTTTTCTCTGACACGTTGGTGTTATATCTTTCACTTGGATGTTATAAGTCACGAGTAAATACAGCTGGATAAAACTAAAACTTGTCTGTCTTTTCAGGCTGCAAAGCAACAAAATGATTCGTTTCTATACCCACTGTATAACTCAGTGATATGCAATTAGCGGACCTCCAGCTGTTGCAGAACTACAAGTCCCATGAGGCATACCTAGACTGACAGCCACAAGCATGACACCCAGAGGCAGAGGCATGATGGGACTTGTAGTTTTGCAACATCTGGAGGTCCGCTAATTGCATATACACGTAGTAGTAGCACAATGGGAAATCTGGTACAGTCTGAGGTGAAGGATGACACTCCGTGGCGAGCCTCTTGCTCAGATCCTTATTTTCATCTCCAGATTATTAAAATGATAGTGGTTGTAATGGGCAAGTGGTTTCTACAACAGGCCCTGTATTGTTTGCAGTAAAAAATTAAAACGGTGAATATCACCAATTGTTTAAAGAGGTTGTAAAAACCTCCATTTTCAAGTTGTACCTATAGGCAAGCCTTATTATAGGCTTACCTATAGGTACAGTAAATAACTCCTAAACGTGCGCCGTATAGCCATGATTTTTAAGCTTTTTTTCAGAGTTAAAGCTGGAAAACTCCTCTCAAAACCCACTAGTTCTTTTTCTTTCACCTTTTTTTTTTTTTGTTTCCTTTTTTCTTTCTCTCTTTCTCTCTCTCTTATTTTTCTTTTCTGTCTTTTCTGTCTTTTCTGTCTTTTCTGTCTTTTCTGTCTTTTCTGTCTTTTCTGTCTTTTCTGTCTTTTCTGTCTTTTCTGTCTTTTCTGTCTTTTCTGTCTTTTCTGTCTTTTCTGTCTTTTCTGTCTTTTCTGTCTTTTCTTCTTCTTTCTTTTCTTTCTTTTCTTTCTTTTTCCCCTAAAACTTTATTAGTGTTTAAAGTATAGAAGTTAAAGAATAATATAGAATATGAATCCATGTAGGGGGATTCCCAATTTCTCATGTACACTACGCTTTCATACACACATTCTAGTCTGCCCCCCTTTTTCTTTTTCTTCTTCTTCTTGCTTTCACTTTATATGCTTTTTTTTTCCCTTTCTCCCCCTTTTTCTTCCTATCCCTTTCCTGGTGGATCTTGAACTCCCCTAAATGTGGTTTGTTTGTATTTATTTATTTATTTATTAATTTTTTATTTCTCCAGTGACCAGGTGGCCGCCAGCTCTACATTCTGTAAAGTTTACACTCTGACTCCACTTCTGTCTAATAACCGGGAGAAGCGGGGTCTGGCCTTGGATGGAAAGCTGAAGCACGAGGACACCAATCTAGCATCAAGCACCATGTATGTGTTGTATTATTTACACTGAGATGCACTTGTTGATACCTGGCATATGGTATAACTCTGTTTATGCTCCTGTGTTTATAGTGTGAAGGAGGGATCCAGTAAAGAAGTGCTGGGAATTCTCGTCTCCTACAGAGTAAAAGTTAAACTGGTGGTGTCCCGTGGAGGGTAAGTACTGCTCATGATAAACGGGTGGAGTAGTGTGCTGGTATAGGCTGTGCCTTTACAGATTTAAACTTTCTGCCTCTCCAGGGATGTCGCGGTGGAGCTGCCTTTTGTCCTAATGCATCCAAAACCCCCAGAGCCAGCGCCAAGGCCTATATCCGGTGAGTGGGTTCAGGGAATGCGATTACTAATCTAAAAAAAAAAAGTATAAATAATGCATTTTTCTGTTGATCCTGCCAGAAATCGAAATCCCGATCTGATAACGATTATCTGCACTGTTATCAGTAAGAAGGGTTCCCAATTCCTTCTGTGGAGTACAGAATACCTTCCTCTTTGTTATAGATACCTGAGGGGATGTGTTATCTAGTCCTTACACATTTCTTGTACTAGCATGACATCATTGCTCCCCAGAGATTAACAGTCCAAGGAGTAATTATTATCACCCTAGGATAGGAAGTGTGCTACTGGCAGGATCACCAAGAGAAAATAAAAGGAGGAGCCTGAAATCACAAAACGAATGCAGCCGCAAAATCTAAGGACTGGTAAGCTGCAATATATTTTATTTGTGCTCTTGTGTTTATAGACACAATAACCACTTGTCACCCGCCCTCACACTACATTTATTGTGGGCGGGCGATAGCTTAAGGCTACGCATATGCGTACTTTGTGGCTTACTTCCTGGCTTGGCCACAGCATGACTCAATCAGCAGGTTACAGCCAATGATTTTGGGTGTATACCTTCTGATCAGCTGTGGCCAATCACAAGACTGACCCCTGTGTATTTGTAACTATCATACAGGATCTGGATGGTTTCTTCCTCCCTGAGCTCTTTTTGTTTAGGGAGAGAAGCCAGACAGATTCTGTATGAGTAGTACAAGAAGCACATATACACTTGTTAGGCTTATTCAACCCCTTTATTTCCCTCCACAGTTAAAATGATGCTAAAGTCTAAAAAAAAACAAAAAAAAAACAAACATGTTATACTTATCTCCTCTGTTGCAGTTGGTTTTGCACAGAGTGGCCCAGATCCTCCTCTTCTTGGGTTCCTCTTCAACGCTCCTGGCCCCTCCCTCCTGTTGGGTGCCCCCACAGTAAGCAGCTTGCTATGGGGGCACACGAGCCCAACCACAGCTCTGTGTGTCCATTCAGACACAGAGCTGTGGCCCGGCCCCACCCCCTTTCTCTCCTCATTGGCTCACTGACTTTGATATGCAGCAGGAGCCAATGGCGCCTTACTGCCATCTCAGTCCATGAGGAGGGGAGTCCCGAACAGCCTAGACACACCTGCAACATTGCTGGATCTAGATGGGGCTCAGGTAAGTATGAGGGGGGCTGCTGCACACAGAAGGCTTTTTATCTTAATGCATAGAATGCATTAAGATAAAAAACCTTCTGCCTTTACAACCCCTTTAGGCTTTTAATTGCTCTGTCGCCCAGCCAGTGTCGTTGGTACAGTGACAGTGTACAGTATATCACTGTATTCGTGTCTCTAGTGACGTCCGTGTCAGTTAATCTGTCAGTGTCCCTCCCAGGCAGTGTCAGTTTGCACCAGATTTCCCGCCACGCTATCACAATCACACTATAAGTCGCTGATCACCGCCATTACTAGTATACTATACTAGTGTCCCCAAAAACACAGTTTGATTTTTACCAGACATGTAGCAAAATACTCTTTGGCCCAAATGTATGAAGAAATTAGATTTTTTTTGGATATGTTTTATAACAGAAAGTAGAAATATTCTTTTTTATTTTTTTTACAGTATTTTTTTAGTTTATATAATAATAAAAAAAAAAAAAAGTTCAGTATTGATCAAATACCACCAAAAGAAATCTCCTTTTTGTGTGGGGAAAAAAATGACATACATTTTATTTGGGTACAACGTTGCATGACCGCGCTATTGCCAGTTAAAATAGTGCAGTGCTGAATAGCAAAAAATGGGGTAAAATCTTCCTGAGGGGGTTAAAGTATTACCAAGCGATGGCCGTCAGCTGGCCACAGTGGATAGGCGGAGAAGCACGGCCGAGATTGCCGTCACTCTGCCCATAAGGTCCCCCGGCGTGAGCCCACAACAGTAAAATCAGTCTGTATATGCAGTAAAGCATGCTTGTTCTACTCACTGTAGAACCTAAGGGGGTAATCCTCCACATAGGATCAAAAAGCCTTTTTGCACAGTCTTCTCTGATCGTCCCCAATCAATCTGCTGATAGTACAGAGCATTGGAGGCACTCTGCACATGCTCAGTTGTGTGTGTGTGTGTGTGTGTGTGTGTGTGTGTGTATTGGAAGAGTTTTTTTTTGTGGGGGGGGGGGTGCATGTGATCAGCACAGGGCCAATCAGCACTGTCCAGACAGAGGGTCAGGGGTCCTACAGCCTCATGGGACAGTCAGAGGAGAATGAAAACTCCTCCTACAAGCTTTAACCAGACACTGATGGAAGTCACAAGACTGCTATATACTGCTGATGAGAAAAGCTGTTTAGCAGCTTATATTTACTACAATAAAGTAATTGCATTTCCATGTTGTGTGGGAGACCAGATATAGTGAATGCAGGCTCCTGGGGAGACCAGATATAGTGAATGCAGGCTCCTGGGGAGACCAGATATAGTGAATGCAGGATCCTGGGGAGACGTGATATAGTGAATGCGGGATCCTGGGGAGACGAGATCTAGTGAATGCGGGATCCTGGGGAGACCAGATCTAGTGAATGTAGGATCCTGGGGAGACCAGATCTAGTGAATGTAGGATCCTGGGGAGACCAGATCTAGTGAATGCAGGATCCTGGGGAGACCATATCTAGTGAATGCAGGATCCTGGGGAGACCATATCTAGTGAATGCAGGATCCTGGGGAGACCATATCTAGTGAATGCAGGATCCTGGGGAGACCAGATCTAGTGAATGCAGGCTCCTGGGGAGACCAGATCTAGTGAATGCAGGGTCCTGGGGAGACCAGATCTAGTGAATGCAGGGTCCTGGGGAGACCCGATCTAGTGAATGCAGGATCCTGGGGAGACCCGATCTAGTGAATGCAGGATCCTGGGGAGACCCGATCTAGTGAATGCAGGATCCTGGGGAGACCCGATCTAGTGAATGCAGGATCCTGGGGAGACCCGATCTAGTGAATGCAGGATCCTGGGGAGACCCGATCTAGTGAATGCAGGATCCTGGGGAGACCAGATCTAGTGAATGCAGGATCCTGGGGAGACCAGATCTAGTGAATGCAGGGTCCTGGGTTTAGTAACACTTTAAGTTTGTAAGAACTCGCCATATTTGCTTCTCATGTGCTCATTCTCCTTTTTGCTTTCCAGAGTTCCCTCAGACAGATGTGCCGGTTGACACAAATCTCATACAATTCGAAACAAAGTAAGTTCACACTTTATTGGTTCATGTTCTCAGTGGTGTCACGGGGTTTACAGGCCGGAAAGATTTCAGTGGTGCTTCCAGACCAGAGATTGACCTTGTACTAACAATTTGCAGAGCTTTACCCAGAGATGACTAAAGGGACATTATAACCGTACAGATTACAGGGAGGAGCTAAAGGAATAAAAATAAGTCCTCCAACCCAATCGGTGTGTAGCTCAGTAAAAATTCATATCTCCTTCCATCACATACACCCAAAAAAAGGACAGTGGACGGAGCCTTGCAAATCATTACTTTATGCTGTGTTTTTTTTTTTTTTTAAAGATATGTTTTTATGGATTTTTCAAATCTAGGCCCCTTTCACACTGGGGCGGGAGGTGCGGTGGCGGTAAAGCGCTGCTATTTTTAGTGGCAGTTTACCGTCGGAACTGTGGCGGTAATAGGGCCACTAGCGGTGCGGTTTTACCCCTCGCTAGCGGCCGAAAAAGTGTTAATACCGCCGGCAATGCGCATTGACGGCGGTATAGCCGCGCTGTCCCATTGATTTCAATGAGCAGGAGTGGTAAACACACCGCTCCTCTCACCGCTCCAAAGATGCGGCTAGCAGGACTTTTGGAGCGGTCCTGCTAGCGCACCGCTCCAGTGTGAAAGCCCTCGGGTCGGTTTGCAGGCGCTATTTTTTAGCGCAATAGCGCCTGCAACCCGCCCCAGTGTGAAAGGGGTCTAAAGGTTGTACAAAAGAGCAAAAACACTCAATACATAAATAAATAAATAAAAATACATCTTTTGTGTCTCAACAATGGTTGGTTGCTGGTTTATGGTACAATTCTAGCCCAATATTACAGAGCCATTTATTCCAAACTGCATACAGCTGTTTCAGGCTTTTTTTTGTTACCATTGTTAGTACAGGGTGTGGAAACCTATAGCTTCATAGAGTAGGGCTAAGGACCCAAATTGTGCAAAACTTTCTTAGTAGGATGCCCAGCATGCGTGGCAAATTCGAGTGTCATGGCAGCACCCCATTTATGAAATATATGCAATAGGTTCATTTAAAGCTCTGTTCACATATATACAAGTTGGATGCTTTTTGAATCGCATCCGATTCGCATGTCATGTGAACCAAACCGGCTTTCTATAGAGCAGGTTCACATATCTGCAGTGCGATTTCAGTGCGCGTTTAAAGAGTCCTGTGCATTTTCTGTGCACTGCGGTGCGGCTCAGATGCAAATTCCAGGCTCATTGCCGTCTATGGAAACACTTCTGAATCGCACGTTATCAGTTTTGAACACGAATTGAGAAAATAAAAAAAGTGTGGGGTCCCCCCCCAAATCCATACCAGCCCTTCAGGTCTGGTATGGGTTTTAAGGGAACCCCCCCTCCAAATCTATACCAGACCCTTAAGTCATCACTTGTTAAAGCTTAGTTCCACCCAAAAGTTGAACTTCCGCTCATCGGATTCCCCCCCTCTCCGGTGTCACAATTGGCACCTTTCGGGGGGGAGAGGGGACAGGATACCTGTCTTTGACAGGTTTCCTTTCCCACTTCCAGGAATCCGGGCTGCGGCCCGTGACGTCGGTGCGGGGCTCCCTTCTCCTCCCTCCCCCGGCCGCCGGGCCAGTAAGAGAGAGGAGCGGGGCCTCGCGCATGCGCAGTAGGGTTCCCGGCATGAAGCCGAAAGGCTACACTGCCGGGTACCCTTACCCCCAATGGCGGCGGCAGCAGCCGACAGCTGATGGAAACATCAGCTGCGGGTGCTGACATCGCCGAACTCCAGGGCAGGGAAGTGTCAATTTAGTAAAAGCCAGCAGCTGCAGTTTGTGTAGCTGCTGGTTTTTAATATTTATTTTTTGGGCTGAACACCACTTTAAGGACACAGCAGCCGGCTTTCTGGCCTGCTCCTTAACAACCAGCTATTGGTAAAGATGCTGGTGGCTGCCCGCTCCAAAATTTGCTTCTGAAATTGCAGCTAAACAGCTGTTTTAGACATTCGCAGTGAGAATAGAACTGAAATTCGGACTTCACATGTGTGATTGAGCATAAAGGAGAAGGACAGCCCAACCTCTTTTGCCTTACTAACCCTGTGGGTCACAGTAACGCACTTCATTCTGCACTCCTGTGACCCGTATTCAGCCGACAGCAGGCTAAAGTCCACTGCCAGCTGATATCACTCAGCCGGTCCAGGCTCTGGAGAGATCCAGACTTGAATGTCAGGATCCACTCAAATGACTGACCGGCAGCTGAGCCAGCCGCACACACTGAGCCCCCTCCACAGTGTGGCGCTCCAGTGAGCTCTGGAAGGGCTCTGGAAGGGCAGAACAGAAAGCAGTAATTTGACAATCCCCAGATCTCTGCTTGATGATCCGCTGTCTTTGATTGCTCAGCTCTCAGTGTAGAGGTGGCGGGGGACAGGTGCAGCATTGGATCAATGCTGCATCCACCTAGGTGAGTATGAATGTTTTTTTCATATCCCGCACTTTTCTCTTAACACCCCTGGCCCCAGCAGCACATGCTTTTTTCTTTCCTTGCTTCCTTAAGTCTTGTGTCAGGCAGCCCATACATTAATCATTTTTTTTTCCTTCAACCAGCAGCAGTCCTGCTGAGCTATTTTATTCTGAAAGCTGGGGAGACTTCCATGCTGTCGGAATACACTAATCAGCTCTGCAGTCTATAGCCTGCAGCTCTGATCGAGCACGGAAAATCCAACAGGGTGATTGTACAGAAATCAATCGGTAAGCTGTATGGCCAGCGTAAAGTGGAGCTCCACCCAAAAGGGGACGCTCCACTTGTTTGCTTACTTCCCTCTTCCATTGCCACATTTGACACCTTACGGGGGGGGGGGGGGGGGGGAGCGTTTGCCTGTCAAAACCAAGTACCCTCTCCCACTTTCAGGTAAGATGCGGCGATCTAGGTAATTTCCGGCGGTCCCTCCTAAGTGTGAATCGTGCATGCGCAGTAGGATGAAGATGTGCGAAGATGCTTGCGCCTGCACTCTGAGCTGATGGACGGATCAGCTTGGGGTGCCAACATCGTGGGATCCCTAGATAGTTAAAGCGGAGCTCCACCCTAAAGGAACCCTCCCCCCCCTCCAGTGTCACATTTGGCACCTTTCAGGGGGGAGGGGGGTGCAGATACCTGTCTAAGACAGGTATTTGCACCCACTTCCGGGAGTCCTCTCTGCGGGTATTCTGCGGGTAGTACGTTATTTCCCGCAGAATACCCGTTGTGTCCTGGGAGACACTCTGCTCCCAGGACGCAGCGGGGACCAGTGAGAACGGCGCAGCGCGACTCGCGCATGCGCCGTAGGGAACCGGGCAGTGAAGCCGCAAGGCTTCACTTCCTGGATCCCTCACCGAGGATGGCGGTGGGGGCAGCAGAGTGACGAGCAATCGCTCATCTTCTGCTGCCGACGTCGTTGGACTCCAGGACAGGTAAGTGTCCTAATATTAAAAGTCAGCAGCTGCAGTATTTGTATCTGCTGACTTTAAAAAAAAAAAATTCCCCCCACCTGGCTGGAACTCCTCTTTAAGCACGAGTTACTCTTGCAGCTATGAAGGAGGCTCCTCGTGTTCCTGTCTGTATCAATCCCAGCACACCACCTTCCCAGCTGCTTATAGAGTTCCATGAATAGGGATGTGTAGACATGTGCTTGGCAGCTTTGCTGAATGCAGTGGAAAGCATATGAATGAATAATGTCATGTTTAGATGTTTGCTTTGTGCCTGAACAAGTAATGGCTAAACAGATTATGGAGGTGAATCAAAGTACCCGTTACCTTTCTAAATGTTGTTTCTTTCTCGTACATCACGGGACACAGAGCGACATAGTCATTACTAATGGGTTATATAGTTACCGTCAGGTGCTGGCACTGGCAACTTCCAAAACCGGAAGTACCCTCCCCTATATAAGCCCCTCCCATCCGGGAGCACCTCAGTTTTTTGCCAGTGTCTAAGGTGTTGGCCAAGAAGAAACATGTGTTTTTCACTGAGCTTGCGTACAGGTTCTTTTGGGCCTCAGTAAGCTGTTCCGGATCCGACCAAAAAAGCTTCATAGCTAAACGGTCGGTACCCGGGCCTTGCAAAGAGAAGAGCAAGGTTTTGCCTGTAATGCTTCTCTTAGGAGAGCTGGACCCTGGGATCCAGAGCTCTGGTCATACCCACGACCAAGATGTTTTCTGTGCAGGGTGCTATACAGGTCCAGGGGAGTGGAATCCTTGGGAACCCGGTCCCTGAAGGTTTGATTACAATGCCTGCCGTGATAGGTGAAGTTTGGGCTTTTGTGGACCAAACAAAGTCCTGCGGCGAGGAACAGGTAAGTGGGGGCCCCCAGGAACTTGGTTCTATTGGGGGACCCCCAAGCCTAATTTGTCTTTCTGTCTGTTACCTAATGGTATTCCCGCAAGATTCTGTGCATGCCTGTAACTACTAAAAAAATGTAATAATTTTTAATGGTGGTCAAGAAAAAAAAAAAAAAAATGTTTTTTTATATATATTTAGTATATTAGACTGCGGTACCTGTGTTTGTCCACTAGAGGCCGCTGTGGAATGTTTTCTTGTCATGTGGACTAGTTTCTTCTCAGAGAGCAAAGTCCAGGCAGTTGGTGAGTTCTCCTATAGGAAACTGCTTCCTCTGCCATGTTGCAGTGCTCGTCCATCCCCCGGCCTGCGGCAAAGAGGGGCCCTGGCTCCTGTCCCTGGTTTCCATGTTTGAAATTAGCGCCGAGGGCGCACGTGGCCGCGCGCGTGCGCGTGCACGCGCCTCTATATATAGAGGTGAGCCGGAAAAGGGGGCGGAGCCTGGGGGATGACGCTCTGTGCGCGCCGCAGCGCTTCTGCGCATGTGCGGGCGTCCCAGCAGGTTTTAAAAAG
The DNA here is from genome assembly GCA_029206835.1 of Rana muscosa. NCBI lineage: Eukaryota > Metazoa > Chordata > Amphibia > Anura > Ranidae > Rana > Rana muscosa. The sequence continues at coordinate 323,265,015 of CM055118.1, read as the reverse complement.
CCACAATATTGTAGAAGCTGGCTATGAAGTACAGAGACAGAGCTGGCAACATTTAAAGGCATACAGCAAGCGGTTGATACAGGCATCCCCTAGAAAGGCACATTAGTAGACACCAACTGTTTATTATAGCAGCATTTATGCTAGACTATTATCAGTAACTGGTGTATTTCGGCTGGAATACCTCAGCTTTGTGGCTTAGGAATATGCCGTCTAAAAACTCCGGGACTAGAAATTCCAGGAGGAATAGGGGGTCTCCATCGGGCTCTGAGGATCTTGGGCATGCTTTGGCTGCACCAGTCTCCCCTGAAGAATCAGAGGTTAGTGACCGTAGGGCACCCCCAGGAGTACCTGGTACTGTGGCTGTCCTCAGTTCACCTGCTCCTGTGTATGTAACAGAGGAGGTTTTTTCCTCAGCTCTGGGAGGACTGGAAGAGAGATTGTCAGCATTAATCGCTGCTTCCCTGTCACAGGAGAAAAGCGCTCGATCTCCGTCTCCTCCCTCAGAGTGCCTGTTAACAGAGCAACAGTCCCATACAGAGGTCGACCTACCTGAGGGGGATCAGGATGAGGTTGATTCGGTTGTAGAGGAATCAACAGTGGAAGAGCCGTTCTCAGCATCACATGCTGAGAGGTTATGGGTTCAGTCCCTGACTAATATGGTCCGATCAGCATTTAAAATGCCACTTGCGGAGCCATCCTCCACTTCTGTCTCCTCATTGGGGTCGCTAAAAGCTCCCCAGACTGTTTGTTCCTTTCCGATCCATCCTTTACTGGAGGGGCTCATTTACCAGGATTGGGAGCATCCTGACAAAATATTTACTCCCCCCAAGAGATTTCCGGTGGTCTATCCCATGGAGGATAAGTTCATCAGAAAATGGAAGGTCCCTATAGTGGACGCAGCCATCTCTTGTGTGAATAAATCACTGACATGTCCAGTGGATAATGTCCAAATGTTCAAGGACCCAATAGATAAAAAATTGGAGTCATTATTGAAATCTGCTTTTTCTACAGCAGGATTGGTGACACAACCAGCAGTGGCAGCTATAGGGGTATGCCAAGCAGTGAAGGATCAGTTGAAACAGGTCTTAAGAGACTTGCCGGATCAGCAGGCTCTTGCCCTAGCTGATCTACCTAGAGCCTTATGCTTTGCGGTGGACGCTATAAAGGATTCAATCCATCAGGCCTCCCGCCTTACGCTGTCTGTAGTACATATGCGCAGGCTTCTATGGCTCAAAAACTGGTCTGCTGAAGCTCCCTGTAAAAAATTGCTGGTCAGCTTCCCATTTCATGGGGAGCGCTTATTCGGGGAAGACCTGGACAAGTATATCCAGAGAATTTCCAGCGGTAAAAGTACACTTTTGCCGGTTAAAAATAGAGTTAGAGGTCCCTCTTTTAAGAGGCCGGCTTCTCCAGTCCCTAGGACATCGGCTGTGAAACAGTTCCGACGGCCTCCCCGGTCAAATCCCGGAGGTAAAAATCAGGGACAGTTACAGGGTAACAAGAAGCCCTGGAGCAGGAGAGGTACAAAACCTCCCCCAAAGTCAAATGCATGAAGGGTTGCCCCCACCCAATCGGGTGGGGGGAAGACTTCAGTTGTTCACAGAAACCTGGCGGGACACGATCCGAGACAGATGGGTGCTCTCCGCAGTAAATCTGGGATACAAATTGGAGTTAAAAAACTCCCCTCCTTCCCGCTTTATAAGGTCAAACGTGCCAAGGGATCCCCAGAAGAGAGGATCCCTCCTGTTGGCACTGGAACAATTATTGCTTCAAGCAGTAATTATAGAGGTTCCCCTGGAAGAATGGGGGTTCGGGTTTTACTCAAACCTCTTTACAGTTCCGAAGCCAAACGGGGACGTGAGGCCCATATTAAATCTAAAAGGGCTAAACAAATTCCTAAATATCAGGACTTTCCGGATGGAGTCGATCCGATCGGTAGCCACTGCCCTACAAGGGGAGGAATGGTTAGCCTCGATCGACATCAAAGATGCTTATTTGCACATCCCCATCTTTCCAGCCCACCAAAAATTTCTACGCTTTGCGGTAGAAGGGCGCCATTTTCAGTTCAGAGCCTTACCCTTCGGTCTGGCCACAGCACCAAGAGTGTTCACAAAAATTCTGGCCCCATTATTGGCCAATCTAAGAACACGAGGTGTAACGATAATGGCATATCTAGACGACTTGTGCTGATAGACCACTCAGTGGAAAAACTAGAAGTGGTTGTTCACGAGACAATCAAGTATCTGGAATATCACGGTTGGATTATCAACCGAGACAAGTCAGCCCTAAAACCAGTCAAAAGTCTGGAATACTTGGGGCTAAGGCTGGATTCAGACCAGAAAAAGATTTTCTTGCATCAAGAAAAGGGGTCGTCTTTGAGAGATTTGATCCACTTAGTGGGTTCAAAAAGACAGCCATCCATACGCCTGTGCATGAGGCTGCTGGGAAAAATGGTGTCATCATTCGAAGCAGTACCCTACGGTCAATTCCATTCAAGGAAGTTGCAAAGGGCCATACTGTCAGCCTGGAACAAAAAAGTTCAGGCTCTGGACTTACCAATGTCCTTGTCCCCTTCCGTTCGCAGGAGCCTCCGCTGGTGGTTGGTTCCCCAGAATCTGGAAAGAGGGAAATCCTTCAGTCCGATTTCCTGGAAGGTGGTCACTACAGATGCCAGCCTTATAGGCTGGGGAGCAGTACTGGAGCAATGGTCTCTCCAGGGCAGATGGTCGGATGCGGAAAAGGCCCTGCCCATCAATCTCTTAGAGATACGAGCAGCCCGGTATGCCCTAGTAGCATGGACATCCAAACTCCAAGGGTCCCCTGTCAGAGTTCAGTCAGACAATGCCACAGCAGTGGCATATATCAATCGTCAGGGGGGCACCAGGAGTCGTGCAGCCCAAAGGGAAGTAAATTACATCCTGAGATGGGCAGAAAGATATGTCCCAGCCATATCTGCGGTATTCATTCCAGGAGTGGAGAAGTGGAAGGCGGACTTTCTAAGTCGCCAGCAATTAGGCCCAGAGGAAGGGTCCCTTCACCCCGAGGTTTTCTGGACAATATGTCAGCTGTGGGGAACATCGGATGTAGATCTTCTAGCATCCAGATTCAACGCAAAGGTGGACAGATTTGTGTCTCGCACAAGGGATCCCCTAGCTTGCGGCTCGGATGCTCTAGTGTTCCCTTGGGATCAGTTCAAGCTGATATATGCATTCCCACCGCCACAATTGTTACCTCGATTACTCCGCAGAATCAGGGTAGAAAAGAAACCAGTGATTCTGGTGGCTCCAGCGTGGCCCGAAGAGCGTGGTACGCGGAGATTGAAAAATATCAGTGGGGAGTCCTTGGACCCTCCCACATCGTCCGGACCTGCTTTCGCAAGGACCGATATACCACCCTTCCTTACCAGCCCTAGGTTTGACGGCCTGGCTATTGAAGCCCACATTCTAAAAAAGAGAGGGCTCTCTAATTCTGTGGTATCTACCATGATCAATGCCAGGAAGCCGGTATCCAGGCAGATTTACTATAGAATCTGGAAGGCGTACATCGCCTGGTGTGAAGCCAAGAAATGGCATCCACGTAAGTACGTAATAGGTAGGATTCTGGACTTCCTACAATGGGCTGTAGATAGGAAGCTTGCCTTGAGTACTATCAAGGGTCAGATTTCGGCCTTGTCAATATTTTTTCAAAGGCCCTTGGCTTCGCATTCACTAGTCAAAGCCTTTATACAAGGAGTGATGCGTATTAGTCCTCCGGTTAATATTCCCATATGTCCATGGGATCTAAACTTGGTTCTGTCGGTTCTACAGAAACAACCATTTGAACCATTACAGCATATTTCCTTGGTGCTTCTCACCAGGAAATTGATTTTTCTAGTAGCCATTTGTTCGGCTAAAAGAGTATCGGAATTAGCAGCTATGTCCTGTAAGGAGCCATATCTGGTTATCCATAAGGACAGAGTAGTGTTACGTCCTCATCCAGCCTTTCTTCCTAAGGTGGTATCGAGTTTTCATTTGAACCAAGATGTGGTTCTTCCTTCTTTTTTCCCCAAGCCTACTTCGGTAGAGGAAAAGTTATTGCATTCTTTGGATGTAGTAAGAGCAGTTAAAGCTTATCTAAAAGCCACTGCTCAGATTCGCAGAACGGATACTTTGTTTATTCTGCCGGAAGGCCCCAGAAAGGGTCAGGCAGCGTCAAAATCTACTTTAGCCAAGTGGATTCGACAGGTCATAATACAAGCCTATAGCTTGAGAAGTAGACCGCCTCCGTTCAAAGTTAGGGCGCACTCCACGAGAGCAGTTGGAACTTCATGGGCAGTGCATCACCAGGCCTCCCTGGCTCAAATCTGTAAGGCCGCAACATGGTCTTCGGTACACACGTTTACTAGGTTCTACCAGGTGGACGTTAGAAGTCAGGAGGATGTCGCCTTTGGGCGCAGTGTGTTGCAGGCCGCAAAAGATCCTCATGTCTGATAGCGCTCAGCTTATATATGGTGTATCCCCCCCCTCATTTGGCATTGCTTTAGGACATCCCATTAGTAATGACTATGTCGCTCTGTGTCCCGTGATGTACGAGAAAGAAAATAGGATTTTTATAACAGCTTACCTGTAAAATCCTTTTCTTGGAGTACATCACGGGACACAGAGCTCCCGCCCCTCTTTGGGGACACTTATTGCTTTGCTACAAAACTGAGGTGCTCCCGGATGGGAGGGGCTTATATAGGGGAGGGTACTTCCGGTTTTGGAAGTTGCCAGTGCCAGCACCTGACGGTAACTATATAACCCATTAGTAATGACTATGTCGCTCTGTGTCCCGTGATGTACTCCAAGAAAAGGATTTTACAGGTAAGCTGTTATAAAAATCCTATTTTTTTGTTTTTCTCTCTGTTCAGTTACCCTCAGGATGACGACATTGTCTTTGAAGATTTTGCCCGTCTAAGACTCAAGGGGTTGAAAGATGACAAGGAAGATGATGAAGCATACTGCTAGCCTTGCTTTTAGAGGCTGGGCCCCATTGCCACTGGAGACTCCGCCCCCTTTGCCACAAATGGGTTTCATCCCCCCCCTTTTTTTATTTGAGCGGAGACCTTACACAACTACATACACACAATGTGTATCGAATGAGCAGGCAGCATATGTGTGTATGTACATAGGGACTCGCACAATACAATGGTGGGGACAGTAGAGTGTGCACGTTGCTGCACAGGCACTGTGATGGAGGTTGTGGTATATGTTGGTGTACTCTGTATTGTGATGTCATATCTGTACACCTCCATATACTTGACAGTTTTTTTTTATATATATATATATTTGAAACCGCAAGCATATGCAGTATGGGGGGTTGTACATATGATAGGAAATGTACACGTAGGTTCGGGGGGTGACCATTGTAAATAAGTGGCGATCATACCCAATGTGTTGCAGAATACATACCCAACCATGCATATACGCACAGGTGTAACTGTCATTGCTGTGTGCATGAGTGACCTGCACACACAACCTACACACAGTTTTTAGTGTGTTGATCATATTTTATTATTTTTATTTTTGTCAATTTTGTATATGTCCCCAGGTGGATCGGTACACTCATGGCACACCGTATGCTGCACTGCCACCCTGCACTTTCCCTTTGCCCCGCCAGTTTTTTTTATTTTATTTTATGTAGGACATAAACGCTGTGAATAAACAGGAGATGCAGAGGTGTAAGATCAAATCCTCGGGGGATGGATCTCAAGGCCAGTTAATGAGATAACGTTGTGATTTTACTGGAGTTTTTAATTTTATTATTTTATCTTTTTTTTTTTTTTTTTAACCCGACTGAGGGAGACGAAGGTGCGACGCTTCTGTTCCTGCTGATAAAGGAGGGGCGCAGGGGATTGCGTGGTCTCAGGGAGTCTTCGAACTGCCAACATCTCTTGTTCCGCCTTGCAGCAGGACAAGCCTAGATCTGCTGTCACTGGCTCCTCTGGGGAAGCGGCTCATTTGGCTTCTAATATGTGAATTTTCCAGGGTGGGACATTGTGTCATGTCCTCCTATTCGCACAAACGGTTGACGCACCTGTCCCCTCCCAATCTTTTTAAATTTTTTATTTTTTTTGCCTTGATTCATAATATATTTTGTCTTTTTGGATGTAAAATGATCTTTCCGTGTTGTTTTAAAGAGCTCCACAGATTTTAAAACGCTTTATTTTTTATCTTTTTTTTTTTGCTACAAATATTAGGATGTGAGGATTAACAATAAAATCTGGTGTATGAATGTAGTCTTTTGTGTTGCATGCATTTTCTTTGTGATCCTTTGCTGCATGGGGCAAAATGTGGCATATTAAGACCCCCATGCATACTGGGCATTTAAGCCCTTGTGCATGAGGCTCTGGCGTTTAGCTGCAGGCAAAGGGCACAGGTATCCAGTTCAGCCTTGCTGGCTGGCAGCATGGCCAAGCTCTAGGAAAGTCTGACAGCTGATGGGGCTGGATAATGCATTTAGCTGTATGAACCTTTAGGGACCCATGCTTGGAATGTGCAATGCCAGGACTAGGGGGGTAGCCGAGCGGGCACCTGCCCCGGTCACTGTGTAGAAGGGGAGCGCTGCCGATTTGGGTGCTCGTCCCACTTCTTATGACAGGAGTGACTGCAGTGTCACTCCTGTCAGAAGGAGCAGCGGCCAATAGCTGCTGCTGAAGGGAGGATTCGGCTTTCTCCTCCCTCCCAGCCTGCATGTGGCAGAAAAGAGTTTGAGCTGAGACAGAACTGTCCTCAGTCTCGGCACTGCACTGCTGAGGAAGGAGGGCGGACTGTGTTGTCCTTCCTCTCACCCCCTGTCATGACTTGTCACATGACCGGAGAGAGGAAGGACACGCTGTGAGTACCAATCTCACAGTACAAGGGAGCATGGGGACACCTGATGTAGAGGGGGCACGCTGATGGGGACAACTGATGTAGAGGGGGCACGCTGATGGGGACAACTGATGTAGAGGGGGCACGCTGATGGGGACAACTGATGTAGAGGGGGCACGCTGATGGGGACAACTAATGTGAAGGGGGCACGCTGATGGGGACAACTGATGTGAAGGGGGCACACTGATGAGGACTCCTGATGTAAAGGGGGCACTCTGATGGGGGCACACTGTTGGGGACACCTGATGTAGAGGGGGGACTCCACCTGCTGAGATGGGGTGGGGGGCCCGCAATTCGCCATCTTCACCCTAGGCATTGGATGACCTTGTCCTGGCACTGCCTGCACGCATACTGCCCTAAATATTTAAGATGCTTCGGGCATGTGCAAGATGGAGCTAATAACATGTGCCTCATCTCGCGCATGCACTCTGCACCATTCCTCTCAAAGTTTTAATTTAAAAAAAAAGCCTTCCTGCGAGATCTCCTGGGGAAAATCTAATGCTGTCTGATGCACGTGCGAGATGAAGTGCATGATGTCGTTACACAGATCTTGCAGCATAATATGGGACAGTGATGACGAACCTTGGCACCCCAGATGTTTTGGAACTACATTTCCCATGATGCTCATGCATTCTGCAGTGTACTGGAGCCTTATGGGAAATGTAGTTCCAAAACATCTGGGGTGCCAAGGTTCCCCAGAACTGATATAGGATCTCGCTGAAGGCACTAGTGATGTATCCTTTCCAGGGAGCATCTGTGTGGCCGGAGCTAGTGCCTTCCTGGAACCAGGAAGTGGATGCAAAAAAGTAAGTAAATCAGATGATTTCACATCAAAAGCGAAAGAGCTGCAAGTGTGCTTTCTTGGTTTTACATTTGGAAAGTCCATGCAGAAGTGAAAATGAGGTTTGGTGGTTTGGTTAACCTTGTAATCGGTGATACAACAAGAGCCGTAGCAGCCTCTACAGCTGCTATGAGTCCTAGGATTCAGAGGGGAGGGGGGGCATTAAGGAGGATGCTAGGAAAAGTAAACTTTGAAGTTTCCAGTATAGAAGGGATGAAGTCAAACCTCAGGATCCTTCTCGCTAATCACAGATCCCTCTGGGAAGTAAGAAGCATTTGCTTAGATGTCTTAGCAGTGTCAGTTTATTTACTTCTGAACGTCGGCCAGAGAATTAAACTAACTTTGTGTGCCTAATGCATTCACAAATCCAAGTTTGTCTTCTCAAAAAAAAAAAAAAAAAAGAAACACAAGGCTGGGTTTACACTATTGTGAATTGGACGTGGGTTTCCCAGCATCCACTTCGCAAGTCAGGCGATTGTGACCGTCTCTCTATGGAGTCAGTTCACACATCTCCGGAGCGAATTGCACAGAAGTCTTGTGCATCTTCTGGTCTGTTTTCATGTCCGAATTCAGTCAAAAATTCGGACTGAAATCGGGCCTGAAACAGTGAACCCCTGCTGTGAGCCGCTCTGTGTGTCAGTGTGAACTCAGCCTAAAGGGTAAGTTCAAGTTCCATAAAAAATTTTGAGGTGGTCTAACTCCAAATATCTTGGCCACTTCCTCAGACCACATTGCACATAATGGCCTCGATGCCTTGTTCTGACGATTTGTAGATTTGTCCATACACCACAATACACAGTCCTGGAGTGAGTGTCCACCATACTGCTCATGATCCCGCTGTGAATGCTCATGATCCCGCTGTGAATGCTCATTATCCAGCGGACCAATGAGAAGCACTTCTTCTGGGACACCTTAGGGCTGTGATGGCGAACCTTGGCACCCCAGATGTTTTGGAACTACATTTCCCATGATGCTTATTTACACTGCAGAGTGCATGAGCATCATGGGAAATGTAGTTCCAAAACATCTGGGGTGCCAAGGTTCACCATCATGGCCTTAGGGCAAGAAGCCTCAGATGCGCTTCTTATTGTTCAGTGGTTTGCTTGTGGGGGGGGGGGGGGTCCTATTTTCACCATTATACATCCTAAATACGGATGTAACATGGTCCAAAAGATGGAGTTGGACTTGTAGAATAATAATAATCACCATTATTATAAAATTCTTAAACCTATGAATTTTTTCCGAGGTGCAGGTCCTAGTGTGCCGAGTATGTGGACAGCTCTCCTGCTGCCTTTCCATAATTTAAGCACACTTAAACTGGAACTTCACCCGTAAAGGGGAGTTCTGCTGATCCTACCCACCCCTCTATCCCCGCTTTCACTTTCAGAACTTTTTTTGGGGGGTGGGGGGTAGAGTGGGTACCTAGTTTTGTCAGGTAACCCCCTTCCACTGGCATCGCCAAGGTGATCTAGCAGAAGTTCTCCTCATCCACAACCTCCTGGGACATGTCACAGGCCACAGGAGGCTGTAGGATAGTGTTGCCACCTCATCCCTTTAAACCCGAACACATATGAATTACACAGGTTCTGAGGCTAATTTAATGCAGAAAAGGCACCAAGTGCCTAATTACCACCTTAATCAGCCACAGAACCTGTGTAATTCATATGTGTTCGGTTTTAAAGGGATGAGGTGGCAACTCTACTGCAGGACCATTCACAGGGCACAGCACGGGGCTCGCTCATGTGCAGTGGGGAGGTGGCTGTGAAGTCGCAAGGAGTCACAGCCAGCTTCCCACAGTCAACATGGTGCTGCTGGGGACCTGAAGAACCAGCTTGGGTGAGGACAGCTCTGAATCCTTGGACCGGTAAGTGTCTCTTTATTAAAAGTCAACAGCTACAGTATTTGTAAATGTTGACTTTATTTTTTTTAAATGACAGAAAATCTTCTTTAACCACTTCCCTACCGCCCATAGTCATATGACGTCCACAGATGGGATCTCCCATCCTGGGTGGATGTCATATGATGTCCTGGGCTTTGTGGGGGGTTAATCTGAATGATGGGTGCAGCTAGAGACATCATTCAGATATCCTGTTCTTGTGCCGGCGCGTCTGCGCACCATAAGAACTATCATAGCGGCGGTTCCGCCGCTTGATCGTTCTTATAGGCGGCGGGAGGGGACATTCCCCCCCCCCCCCCGCAGCCATCCAGTGCTTCTCCGGGCTCTCCCGTGCGATCGGGGACCCGGAGAGAATTGTCCGGTGCCGGTGGTGGGTCATGTGACGAGCATAGAGATGACTGGTGACCAGATGGTCACCAGTCATCTCTATGATCGTCGGAGGCCCGGGCGCGATGTGATGACGTCACGCCCGGGTCCTCAGATGTAAACAAAGCCGCCATTGCGGCTAGTAAGTATGAGATCGGTGAATTTTTTTTCACAATCTCATGCTTTCCAGCCTGGAGGAGAGATGTGGAGTTTTATTGACCCCGCATCTCTCAATAAAGAGGACCTGTTGCACACATTCCTATTACAAGGGATGTTTACATTCCTTGTAATAGGAATAAAAGTGATCAAAAAAAAAAAGAAGTAAAATAAGTGTAAAAATAAAATAAGTAAAATAAAAATAAAAAAAAATTAAAACGCCCCTGTCCCCGGTAGTTAGCGATCAGAAGCGAACGCACACGTAAGTCCCGCCCACATATGTAAACGCCGTTCAAACCACATATGTGAGGTATCGCCGCGTGCGTTAGAGCGTGTGCAACAATTATAGCACTAGAACTGCTCTGTAACTCTAACCTGGTAACCTGTAAAAAAAATTAAAGCGTCGCCTATGGAGATTTTTAAGTACCGAAGTTTGGCGCCATTCCATGCGTGTGCGCAATTTTAAAGCGTGACATGTTTGGTATCTATTTACTCGGAGTAACATCATCTTTCATATTTTCCCCAAAAATTGGGCTAACTTTACTGTTTTGTTGTTTTTTAATTCATGAAACCATTTTTTTTCCCAAAAAAAGGTGTTTGAAAAAATATTGCGCAAATACCGTGCAAGAAAAAAAAGTTGCAATGACCGTCATTTTATTCCCTAGGGTGTCTGCTAAAAAAAACATATATAATGTTTGGGGGTTCTGAGTAATTTTCTAGCAAAAGAATGATGATTTGTACATGTAGGAGAGAAGTGCCAGAATAGGCCCGGTATTGATGTGGTAAAAAAAAAGCCCGGTGTTGAAGTTGTTAATGTTAAAGTAGAACCAAGAGAGAAAGTGCTGGTTATATGTTAAAGGTGATTAATCCTGCGCTACCGAACGGGGAAAATGAAAGGAGTAATTGAAACTGTCGCAAACACTGAAAGGGTTACTCCTAACCCGATAAGGTGATGAATGTAAAGGGGGGGTGGTGTTGCGCTGTTTCTGGTATGAATATGTATTGGTGAAAATATAAGGTGCACAGTGGCTAACTCAAACCAATAAATAGATTAAAATCAATACACAATCTAAAAATGATGGTTATGAATTATGGTAATGAATAAATACTAGAACCATAAAAACAATCAAATAAATGAATTAAAAGTGCAAAAAAATTGATATAAACTACAATAAATATGAAAGTGAAACACTGCTGTGCAAATATGCTAAAAGAGTGCATAAACGAAATAGCCTGCAAATTGCAGTGCAATGAACTGTGCAAAAGTGAAACTGCTAATTGCAAAGTGCTATAGTGAAAATGCAAAGATAGCAAAAAATGTCCAATAAACAATGGAACAAAAATGAAGATGTTGAACTCCAAAAGTTCATAAGTGAAGGAATGGCAAGTGGTGCCAGTGAAAAATTAATTTATGATTTCTTCAAGGTGACATTCCTGGTACTTCGCGTATACAGGTGATGCTAAGGTGAGGAGATGTGTGAATCTCGACTTCCGGTGTCACACACTAAGGTAATAGATGGCCTCTTACCTAGCGGTAATGAGGTAACCGCATGTGTTTAATTTAGGCTCAATGATTCTTCTGTTATGGTCCCGGCGTCAATCTAGAAACCCTTGTGCCAAACGCTGTGGTTGATCATGCCCCAGTTGATGCATTTTCATGCGAAACATGTCGGGTACATGAACCTGCTTTATAGCTACGCCACTATTTGATGCTACTTCTGTGATCACCTTTTGCAAGCCTCTGCATGGAAGCCTGTACGATTATTTATTTTATCCATTTTTTGTACCGTGTGTGTTTTGTGTTTTGTTCCTGAAATAAATGAGGATTTTATTTTGCCATCTGATCCTGCGCTATGTGGAGCCTTCTTCTGTTCAATTTTTTACATGATCTCTGATGCATTGACGCCTTGGAGGTCTACATCATTACTTGGGAAAGGACTGGATTTCTTGCGCCTGCTTCATCTGCGGACATCTTGAGAGGACGGATCCAGAGAAGTCTATTTCACCATTCTTGTCTGTTTGACCCACCACCGCTGGTGTGTGTGTCCACGCATAGGGGTAAGAGTATCCATTTCTTCCCCCCATCCCTGGTGTTGGAGTCACGTCCCCGGGTGCTACGGATATACGAATACATGTTTTTCACGTTCCTGAAGTTTTCTTGGATTTCTTTTATGAGGACAATATATTGAAGATTTATATACATTTCTTCCATCTGATCCCAGTCTACACATTGGTCACCTTAATTAAACTTTATTATTAGTTCACTGTATTACTCACAGTATTGCATACTTTATAAGTATCAGCTCACTGTATTACATACTTTAAAAGTTTTTTATACACATGTATAGGCATATACTAGTGTGGTACACATTTGGATTTACTTATCCTAGGCCTTCTTAGGCCGTATACACTTACTGTTTGGTTGTTGTCCATATTTACGTTCACGTTTGGGCCACCATACATATTTTAGGCGCTGCATTTTTTGTTTTTATATATTTTTTGTGCAACATGTCTATTTGCTGATGCTGGCAGCCACGTTCTCACTTTGTTCATTTAGTAGCGCAACTTTTTTCTTTTATTTTTTGCACTCTTTTAGCATATTTGCACAGCAGTGTTTCACTTTCATATTTATTGTAGTTTATATCAATTTTTTTGCACTTTTAATTCATTTATTTGATTGTTTTTATGGTTCTAGTATTTATTCATTACCATAATTCATAACCATCATTTTTAGATTGTGTATTGATTTTAATCTATTTATTGGTTTGAGTTAGCCACTATGCACCTTATATTTTCACCAATACATATTCATACCAGAAACAGCGCAACACCACCCCCCCTTTACATTCAAGTGCTGGTTATAACTCCTGCCATCTATGTCCCATTCAGGAGATTTTCCTTCACTTCCTGTCTCATAGCCAAAACAGGAAGTGAAGGGAACCTCTGGTTGTCACCACAATTAGTGTTCCTATTGGAAAATTTACCCTCTATTCCTTTTCTGGTAACAACAACAAATTGGAGGATTTTCTTTCACTTATGCTTATAACAGTACAGAGGTAGAATACTTAAGGAAATTCTAAAAAAAAATAAAAATCATTCGCCAGAGCCTGTGATCAGATCATACTTAAAGCGGAGATCCACCCAAAAATGGAACTTCCGCAATTCTGAAGCCTCCCCCCCCCCCTCCGGTGTCACATTTGGCACCTTTTAGGGGGGAGCAGATACCTGTGTAATACAGGTATTTTGCTCCCACTTCCGGGCATAGATACCCGAGCTATCCGTGCGTATCTACGTCACTTCCTGTCCCCCCCCCCCCCCCCGGCTGTCTTCTGGGAGATTCAAGGCTTCACTTCCTGATTCCCTTTCCGAAGATGGCGGCAGCACCACCCAAGAGCGGAGCGAGAGATCGGCTTCAGGTGCCGACATTGCGGGCGCCCTGGACAGGTAAGTGTACCTTATTTTAAAAGTCAGCAGCTGCAGTATTTGTAGCTGCTGACTAAAAAAAAAAAAGAATTTGGCGGACCTCCGCTTTAAATGTTATTGTATGTATACAATGACAATAATCCGTATACTCTTTACAACAGCAATTTAAAAAACGTTTCTCAACGCAACCACATACTTACTCCTAGCACATGCCCACATATCTGTTCCTAAATATAACAAAATATATTTTAAAAAAAAGGTAACCTTTTCACAAAGTTCCTAATATGCTCTATCTGGTGGGGTTATGGACAATACAGCCCTAGAGGGAAAAAACAAATATTTTAACCCGCTTGCTGACAGCTTCGCATAGGAGTACGGCAGCAGAGCAGCTCTCCTGTGCCGGATCACCTACCTAATACATGATCCAGCACTTTGGGGGAGGGGCATGCCAGCTGTGCTGTGATTAGACACAGCGCAAACTGATCAGCGGGTGCCAGCCAATGGATGACCACCGGCATCCGCTGATCGGCGAGCAGGAAGACAGGACAGGGCACTGTCCTGTCAGTGGAGGATGTGCCTGATTTTTGTTTCCCTGCAATGCAGGGAACAAAATCCATCACACCCCTTAGTAAAAACAACACACTAAGTACATAAAAAACACTGGCTAGGCACCCATTTAACACTTTTGTCACCCTAGATGGTTTTTTTAACCCGTTAAAGACCACCTACCGCAGATATACTGCGGCAGCGAGGCTCTATAGTGCGAAACGACGTACCTGTATGTCATTTTGCGCCATAGATAGAGGGGGAGCCAATCAGCGGGTCCGGCGAACGCAATGTCCGCCGGGGACCCGCTGATCGTTTCCCAGAGACAGATCGCCGTTCTGACAGGGAAGAACACAGCGATCTTGTGTTTCTGCTAAGCAGGAACACGGATCTCTGTGCTAACTGTGTGGAGGATGGACTGACTGGATGAACAAGCACCTCCTAGGGACACAATTAACCCTTTGATCGCCCCTGGTGTTAACCCCCCCCCCCCCCTTCCCTGCCAGCGTTGGTACAGTGACAGTATATATTTTTAGCACTGGTTCTCCAAAAAAGTGTAAAGAATGTTAGGTGTTTGATTTGTCTGCCCCGCAATGTCGCAGTCCTGCTAAAAATCGCTGATCGCCGCCATTACTAGTAAAAAAAAAAAAATATCCCATAGCAAATAATAAAATGCACTTATTGGAATTGTTTTACCAAAAATATGTAGCAGAATACATATTGGCCTAAATTGATGAAGAAATTCGATTTTTATTTTATTGGATATATATATAATAAATTTATTGTTTCATAGATGAAAGTAAAAATTTTTTTTTTTTTCAAACGTGTCAAAAGTGTCACTCTTTGTTTATAGCGCAATAAATTAAAACTGCAGAGGTGATCAGATACCACCAAAAGAAAGCTCTATTTGTGGGAAAAAAAGGACGTCAATTTTATTTGGGTACAACATCGCACGACCGCGCAATTGTCAGTTAAAGTAACGCAGTGCCGTATGGAAAAAATTTCCTGGTCAAGAAAGGGGGGGGGGGGGGGGTTAAAACCTTCTGGGGCTGAAGTGGTTAAAGTACATTTTGCAATGTTCTTTTCAATAATGTTGTTAGCTCTGGTCAGTGCACCTCTGAGCATCCAGAACACCTCCCCACCTCAACAACATACGGGGTGGTGTTCTGTAGTCCTGGGGTGACCCCGATAAGCAGGACTGATAACAGTACTTAAGATAACACTGCAATAGACTCAGGTCTACATTTGCACCTCACAAATGTGAACGGACCCTTTAGGCAATGTTTAGAACCACCAGCGGGATTCTAGTAGTTCACATCGGTGGCTGTGCCCATGTGAATGTAGTCCTCAGAAGTTATGATATGGCCCCTAGTGGCCACAATGCAGTGTTGTCTTCTGAACTACTTCAATGGTAAACTATACTGTATTGTGGCCACTAGATGGAGCTGATGATCATGGGAATTACAGTAATCTATTACAGAAAATGCAGGGAACATTAGTTAAAGTTTGTTCAACAAATGTTTTATAAATGGACCCCCTAAGTGTGCCTCTTGTATATAGAAAGAACCCTCATCAATGGGACTTTAAACAGCAGCCATAGGGAAAAATGATCACTTCTTAAACTGTAGTCTAAAACAGGAGTATGAACACTCTTTATTAGTACAGTAATATAAAAAACATTGTACAAAATATTAAAGGACTATTTGAATATGTACATATGCTATATACAGTAAAAAAAAACAAATAATGTTCCCACAATCATTGGTCACCAGTTGGATGTAACTATGATGGTAAACACCCAAAGCATTTTGAATTCTACTTTATTTTTCAATGCATTCGGTGTTTACCATCATAGTTATACCCCCATAGTTAGTCTGCTTGTCTAAGGACATGAATTACTGGAACCATGTCCTGTGGTCTGATGAGACCAAGATAAACTTATTTGGATCAGATGGTGACAAGCGTGTGTGATGGCAACCCGATGAGGAGTACAAAAACAAGTGTGTCTTGCCTACAGTCAAGCATGGTGGTGGGAGTGTCATGGTCTGGGGCTGCATGAGTGCTGCCGGCACTGGGGAGCTACAGTTCATTGGGGGAACCATGAATGCCAACATGTACTGTGACATACTGAAGCAGAGCATGATCCCCCCCCATCAGAGACTGGGCCGCAGGGCAGTATTCCAACATAACGACCCCAAACTCACCTCCAAGACGACCACTGCCTTGCTAAAGAAGCTGAGGGTAAAGGTGATGGACTGGCCAAGCATGTCTCCAGACCTAAACCCCATTGAGCATCTGTGGGACATCCTCAAACGGAAGGCTGAGGAGCGCAAGGTCTCTAACACCCACCAGCTATGTGATGTCATCATGGAGGAGTGGAAGAGACTCCAGTGGCAACCTGTGAAGCTCTGGTGATCGCCATGCCCATGAGGGTTAAGGCAGTGCTGGAAAATAATGGTGGCCACACAAAATATTGACACTTTGGGCCCAATTTGGACATTTTCACTTAGGGGTGTACTCACTTTTGTTGCCAGCGGTTTAGACATTAATGGCTGTGTGTTGAGTAATTTTAAGGGGGCAGCACATTTACACTTATACAAGCTGTACACTCACTACTTTACATTGTAGCAAAGTGTATTTTTTTCAGTGTTGTCACATGAAAAGATAGAATAAAATAGTTACACAAATGTGAGGGGTGTACTTACTTTTGTGAGATACTGTATATTATGCACATCCATGCGCACACACATATGTGTTTGAGTTGCACACCCTAATGCTATAGACTGGGCACACCTATGACAGGATCCTCTCCAAATTTGGCAATATTCCTCCCTCATAGCTGGGCCTGGGCAATTCTTCAAGGTCAATGGCTGGCTAAAGGCAGCGAACACAATCCTTATTTCAAGGAGCTTCCTTAGAAGAGAGTTGATATCTTTCGCGTTTAGAAGTTGTAGTGACCAGGACTGCTATATTTGTACAAAATGATGTAGTAACTCTAGTATACCACTAGGTGCTGCTGCAGGACATGGAGAAAGAACACAGATGAGACACTGGAGTTAGTAGAAGCTGCAGGACATCTTTTATTATTTCTTAATGCTACTTACTGGAATGTCTAGAAATCACGTTTCGTTTTTTATTCTTCTAATGTGCCCTCCTCCATGTAAAAACACTGCATGAAATGTTGACAAAAAACACCAGAAGAAAAAGGTTAAAAAAAATTACCTTCTGCCCGCAGCATTGATCTTGTGGTCCTTTTTTTTTTTTTTTTTTTTGTGACCCTGGGAGCACCGAGGATCCCAATCCATGCAAGAAGAGGCTCCTCCACACGATCAGAAAATCACGCGTAAAATTATGCTTTATAACCGATTGTACGATAATCTGATCGTTAGTACACAGCTTTCGAGAGCCCATCACGACAGTTCATGCAAAATTATCCGATGGGACAAGAGCGAAAATGTTTCTCATATCACATTCGTGTAACCACTTTTTAGGAATATAGCTTCAGTTTTGTAAGAGTTATCGAGAGTGTATGAAACATACACTATATTACCAAAAGTATTGGGACGCCTGCCTTTACACGCACATACACTATAATGGCATCCCAGTCTTAGTCCATAGGGTCCAATATTGAGTTGGCCCACCCTTTGCAGCTATAACAGCTTCAACTCTTCTGGGAAGGCTGTCCACAAGGTTTAGGAGGGTGTCTATGGGAATGTTTGACCATTTTTCCAGAAGCACATTTGTGAGGTCATGCACTGATGTTGGATGAGAAGGCCTGGCTCACAGTCTCCGCTCTTATGCCTTGTACACACGATCGGATTTTCGATGAAGCTGACTTCCACACAGTCTTGCATACACACTGTCAGACTAAATTCCGACCGTCCAAAACGCGGTGACGTAAAACACTACGACGAGCCCAGAAAAGTGAAGTTCAATGCTTCCAAGCATGCGTCGACTTGATTCTGAGCATGCGTGGATTTTTGTCCGAAAAAATTTAAAACTTGTTCTATTTTTTTACTCTGATGGGGCCCACACACGATCGGAATTTCTGATGACACAAGTCCATCGGATTTTTTTCCATCGGAAATCCGATCGTGTGTACAAGGCATAATTCATCCCAAAGGTGTTCTATTGGGTTGAGGTCAGGACTCCGTGCAGGCCAGTCAAGTTCCTCCACCCCAAACTCGCTCATCCATGTCTTTATGCACTGGTGTGCAGTCATGTTGGAACAGGAAGGGGCCAATCCCAAACTGTTCCCAGAAAGTTAGGAGAACAAAATTGTCCAAAATGTCTTGGTATACTGACACCGGAGTTCCCTTCACTGGCCAAGCCCAACCCCTGAAAAACAACCCCACACCCTAATCCCCCCTCCACCAAATGATTTGGACCAGTGCACAAAGCAAGGTCCAAAGAGACATGGATGATTTAGACCCTTCTTGGAGGTGACCAAACCGTACTCCCTCCTGCCATCACAGGTGCTTCACTACTACCAGCTACCTCAGATCCTGCTTCAGCCCGTGCCAAATCCCTTGTAAACACTCTTTTATTGATGCCCTAATACAGGGGTCTCCAAACTGTGGCCCTAGGGCCGGATGCGGCCCTTCGCTTGTCTTAATGCGGCCCTTGGGGCACTATTCCATCCAACTCCAATGGGGCATAATTCTTGTTGCTGACACCAATGGGGCACTATTCCTCCTACTGACACCATCAATTCTTTCCATTGACACCAACGGTGGGGCACTAGTTCTCCCACTGTCACCAAAGATATGGTATTATTTACTCCCACTGGACACTTTCTACTCCCAATGGCCCTAGTCTGGCACCCTAAAGTCTGAAGGACCGTAAACTGGCCCTTTGTTTAGAAAGTTTGGAGACCCCTGCCCTAATAGATCGGGACCAGTACTCCATATTAGAGATATACTCTAACCCAGTGTTTCTCAACTCCAGTCCTCAAGACTCCCCAACAGGTCATGTTTTCAGGATTTCCCTCAGATGAAACGGCTGTCGTAATTACTAAGGCGGTGAAACTGATCATATCACCTGTGCAAAAAAATGGAAAGCCTAAAAACATGACCTGTTGGGGCGCCTTGAGGACTGGATTTGAGAAACTCTGCTGTAACCTCATCACCCACCAGGCTCCGAAATACCACATTGTTCCCTTCAAATCCTGGATATCTATCCTCGTCAACCAAGACGCACCGGAAAAGATCCTTGCGGGGTATCAAAAAGTCTGCTCTGTGGTGATCTGCGAAACATGGCGAGAAACCCAATTCAAAATCGCCCATCCGGGGGTATCTCCCGTTTGGTCACAGCAAAATTGACTCCTCTCTCTCTCTCTCTCCCTCCCTCCCCACATGCCCCTGGTACACTGCTCCCTGGCCATCTCTTTTCCACAGACTATGGACCTGTCAAGCAATCTCTACCTTTTGGGATCAGGTATTGAAATACATTGATAAAACCCAGCAATTACTTTTACCTAAGGACCCTTTGCTATGCCTTTTCAGCTGCGACACCTCGCAGGCTTCCTTCTGTAACTTTCTCCCTCAATGGGTCCATATCTGCCTTCTGACAGCTCGCAGGGCACTAATGCAAGTTTGGATCCACCCTTCCCCGCCTCAAATTGCTTTGGTGAAACAAGCACTCCAAACCCTATTTCACATTGAGAAATTGGACACGATCGCCCAACATTCGAAATCACTAAAACACTTTATTGCCAGATGGCGTCGCTTCATGGAACATTCTTTCTCTCCAGAAGAGATCTTTTTTCACATAACTCCCTTCCGCTATCCGGACTGGTTCCTGCGGGCAGACCTTGCCAATACACTGGACCCGCCATATCCCCTCCCCTAGGCATTCCACCTACTCTATGTGATCAAGTGGTACCTTATTTGATGTGAAATGTTCTTTATTTCTTCATGATTTTATTAAAGTGGATGTAAACCCAAATTATTATTTTTTTTTGCTGTCACAATGTAGAGTATAAGATTTCCTATCATTTGTGCCAGGTCTTGCCACAAAGAGTTAATCCAGCTCTGAGCAATCCTCTTTTATTGTTCAGTGAGATAAAACGGACAGAGAAAAACCTTTGTCCGTTCCGCCCCCCTTGCTTTGAGTGACAGGTTATTTACATATCTCGTGCACTAGCTTTAGACAGACATTATTTTTTAATTCCCACCCCCACTCCTTTTCTGAAGTCATGTGGTTACTTTTCTGGATTTTGACTGGATGTTAGTGATCATAGCAGAAGGAATACACAGGAGAAAATGCATTTTGACAAGGGGAGTGTAGAGGTGGGCGGGGAGTCTACTGACATCACGACTCCACCCACCGAGCTCCAGACAACAGATCCACCCACAAAATCTGCAGTTTTTCAGTTCTTATAACAGACAGAGGGGAGACATTTGACAGATAAGGATACATGCAGGAGGCATCTATATCCTTATAGATCAGCACTATGGCAGTAGTTTAGAAAGGATGAGAGTGGCTTTACATCCACTTTAATCTTTCAACTCATTTCCTTGTGGAATGTTCACCTTCTTTCACGCCTTAGGTCACCTCTTTGGTAGAATCATAGGTTAGTTACTCTTGTTAGACCAGATACTATGTTACTTGTGTAGCGGGGTCTCCTTTAAGGCCCCGGGACTACGTTACCCAGAACCCCGTTCGGCACCCAGAGTGCAATTAGCCACCGCAGAGACTCATGGGAGGGGCTATTTAAGGAGGAGGCGAGGCGGAGCTCGGCCTCTTTGGACACCGCGCTGCAAGCAACAGTTTCTTCCTGTGCGGATCTGCTGCAGCACAAGGCCTGAAGCCTAGGGCCTTGCACAACTTCCGAAGAGCCTTCCACCACACTGCGGAGCCTGGGTGGCACCGGACTTGTCGAGTGAGGACATCAGTTGGATCGGGGACCCGATCGTTGCAGACGCTGTGTGCGGAGACACAGCAGGTGGAAGTCCCGGACTGGGATCGCGTCCGGAGTGGTGAGCGAGCACTTGCTCAAGCCAATAGACTGTACCGTGTTTAGGCCTATAGACTACCTTGGCCCACCTATCGTTAGTTTGTTGTTCCATTAGGAAACCAGTAGCAGGACAGAGTTAAAGGGGTCTCCAGTATAGTGTTCCTTGGGACTGCCTGCTTGTGGATTACAAATACTATTTCATCAAGTGCACCACCGAAAGTTTGCATGCGAAGAAATAACAAGTGAAAAGACTGAGATTTCTTCTATGTCAGGCCTGATCAGGGAGGGGAGATAGAATATTGTTTAGTGCGCCACAGGGCGCGCACACCATAATAGCTGCACGCGGTGGGTTACCGCGCTGGGCCATTGTTGTGTGCTACACCTATTGCTGCAGGGCTCTGTAAGCAAGTTGCATGTGTTCTGTTCTGCCTATGCTTTTTGATATAAAAGTAAAGCTGTTGCATTTGATCTCTCACCTCAGTGTGTTGTCTTACTGCAAAAGAGATTGCCCCTTTGCAATAGTACTGAATGTGATATAAGTTTAACCCTAGACTAACTGTGCCAGAGTGGGTCGAGTAAGATTGCCGGGGGTTGGCGGTGCTGTATGCAGGGCCCGAAATCAAACCAGCGGCTCTCTTAACTGGGGGGTAGCGCTACACTAGTTATCATGTTTGTAGGCTCCAAGCCAATGTGGTTCTATCTAGCTTACTATGTCGTACTATGTCTTTTACTTTGTTGCCCTTGCTGGCCTACTACTCCTGTTTCAAAAATGTTATACTTTTGTACGAAAATGTAATAAATCTATAAAAAAAAAAAGTACATGGATGAGCGAGTTTGGGGTGGAGGAACTTGACTGGCCTGCACAGAGTTCTGACCTCAACCCGATGGAACACCTTTGGGGTGAATTAAAGCGGAGACTGCGAGCCAGGCCTTCTCATCCAACATCAGTTTCTGACCTCACAAATGTGTTTCTGGAAGAATGGTTAAACATTCCCATAGACACTCCTAAACCTTGTGGACAGCCTTCCCAGAAGAGTTAAAGCTGTTATAGCTGCAAAGGGTGGGCCAACTTAATATTGAACTCTATGGACTAAGACTGGGAGGCCATTAAAGTTTATGTGTGTGTACAGGTAGGTGACCCAATTATTTTGGTAATATAGTGTAACTGTAGCTCAGCTGTAGATCAGTATAGAAGAATATACCCAAGCATGACAGATGTGTAATCCAATGCTCCATCCAAGACTGTTTATGACTTTGCCATTTATGACAGGGCCTCATAAAAGGAAATTTGACTGTGCCAAGTTCTGTTTGTGATATCTCTGCATTCCATGTATCTTCTCTGCTGTTTGTCAAAGGTGTCTTATGCTGGGCTCTGGTTTGTCATAGGTGTCACCTTCCCTGGCTGCTTAACATAGACATGAGATTTAAATCTGACCATTTATTGTTACCAACTTGTGAAAGTGAAGGTGGCACTGCGTTCAGTACTGCGTCCCCATTCTTTCCACATAGTTTGGGGTTCGTCATTACAACCAAAGACTGCTGAGAAGATAAATCTTTCATTTTCCACCTTGCCCAAAGTCAACAGGCTGCTTTTCATGGCCTATTGTACTGCACATTGGTATATATAATGCTGCTAGACATGTGTTAAAAAAAATAAGAAGTCTACACCCATCAGTGGGGTTCATTTACTAAAACCGAAGAGTGCAAAATCTGGTGCAGCTCTGCATAGAAGCCAATCAGCTTGTTCAGTTAGGCTTTGAGAAAAAAAAATGGAAGCTGATTGGTTTCTATGCAGAGCTGCGCCAGATTTTACACTCTCCAGTTTTAGTAAATCAACCCCAATGTGTTTGAATT
This sequence comes from Rana muscosa, assembly GCA_029206835.1. NCBI lineage: Eukaryota > Metazoa > Chordata > Amphibia > Anura > Ranidae > Rana > Rana muscosa. Next base: position 323,242,084 of record CM055118.1, on the reverse strand, counting down.
TTTTTTGTTTGTACATAATGAGAATAAGTTAATCTAGTATAAGAGGAAACTGGGCATCGGAATCGCCGACTGTGGCGGTTTTTCACTTCCTCGCAGTCTGTCATGTGTCATGTCTTCTCTTAAATCATCAATAAAACCCGACTTCCTCCACTGTGGACTGGACTTCCTCTTCAACAACCTATATAAAATCTTAATTATATGTTTATCAATATGAGAGTTTTCTATATGAAGAAAAACAACACTGAAGAAAAGGAACAAGTTCATAATAGGTGTCCTATCTAGCATTGGGTATTCATGTGTATTGATCACCTAAAGAGGAGGCATTTATGTCCATACACCATAGCCTTCAGTGCAAGAAATTCCAATACTATTTGGTACAAAGCTCCCGGCGAGATGGATGTCTATTGACTTCTCTTAAATGAACTCTCCCTGTAATGCTAAACTCCCTCGTCCCTCATAGCCCCAAAACTTACACTAACCCTTCCTGTAACGCTAATCTTCCCTGTAACACTAACACTAACCCTTCCTGTAACGCTAATCTTCCCTGTAACACTAACACTAACCCTTCCTGTAACGCTAATCTTCCCTGTAACACTAACACTAACCCTTCCTGTAACGCTAATCTTCCCTATAACCCTAACACTAACCCTTCCTGTAACGCTAATCTTCCCTGTAACACTAACACTAACCCTTCCTGTAACGCTAATCTTCCCTGTAACACTAACACTAACCCTTCCTGTAACACTAATCTTCCCTATAACCCTAACACTAACCCTTCCTGTAACACTAATCTTCCCTATAACACTAACACTAACCCTTCCTGTAACACTAATCTTCCCTATAACCCTAACACTAACCCTTCCTGTAACACTAATCTTCCCTATAACCCTAACACTAACCCTTCCTGTAACGCTAATCTTCCCTATAACCCTAACACTAACCCTTCCTGTAACGCTAATCTTCCCTGTAACACTAACACTAACCCTTCCTGTAACGCTAATCTTCCCTATAATCCTAACACTAACCCTTCCTGTAACGCTAATCTTCCCTATAACACTAACACTAACCCTTCCTGTAACGCTAATCTTCCCTATAACCCTAACACTAACCCTTCCTGTAACACTAATCTTCCCTATAACCCTAACACTAACCCTTCCTGTAACGCTAATCTTCCCTATAACCCTAACACTAACCCTTCCTGTAACGCTAATCTTCCCTATAACCCTAACACTAACCCTTCCTGTAACACTAATCTTCCCTATAACCCTAACACTAACCCTTCCTGTAACACTAATCTTCCCTATAACCCTAACACTAACCCTTCCTGTAATGCTAATCTTCCCTATAACCCTAACACTAACCCTTCCTGTAACACTAATCTTCCCTATAACACTAACACTAACCCTTCCTGTAATGCTAATCTTCCCTATAATCCTAACACTAACCCTTCCTGTAACGCTAATCTTCCCTATAACCCTAACACTAACCCTTCCTGTAACGCTAATCTTCCCTATAACCCTAACACTAACCCTTCCTGTAACACTAATCTTCCCTATAACCCTAACACTAACCCTTCCTGTAATGCTAATCTTCCCTATAACCCTAACACTAACCCTTCCTGTAACGCTAATCTTCCCTATAACCCTAACACTAACCCTTCCTGTAACGCTAATCTTCCCTATAACACTAACACTAACCCTTCCTGTAACACTAATCTTCCCTATAACCCTAACACTAACCCTTCCTGTAATGCTAATCTTCCCTATAATCCTAACACTAACCCTTCCTGTAACACTAATCTTCCCTATAACCCTAACACTAACCCTTCCTGTAACGCTAATCTTCCCTATAACCCTAACACTAACCCTTCCTGTAATGCTAATCTTCCCTATAACCCTAACACTAACCCTTCCTGTAACACTAATCTTCCCTATAACCCTAACACTAACCCTTCCTGTAACACTAATCTTCCCTATAACCCTAACACTAACCCTTCCTGTAACGCTAATCTTCCCTGTAACCCTAACACTAACCCTTCCTGTAACGCTAATCTTCCCTATAACCCTAACACTAACCCTTCCTGTAACACTAATCTTCCCTATAACCCTAACACTAACCCTTCCTGTAACGCTAATCTTCCCTATAACCCTAACACTAACCCTTCCTGTAATGCTAATCTTCCCTATAACACTAACACTAACCCTTCCTGTAACACTAATCTTCCCTATAACACTAACACTAACCCTTCCTGTAACACTAATCTTCCCTATAATCCTAACACTAACCCTTCCTGTAACGCTAATCTTCCCTATAACCCTAACACTAACCCTTCCTGTAATGCTAATCTTCCCTATAACACTAACACTAACCCTTCCTGTAACACTAATCTTCCCTATAACCCTAACACTAACCCTTCCTGTAACACTAATCTTCCCTATAACACTAACACTAACCCTTCCTGTAACGCTAATCTTCCCTATAACCCTAACACTAACCCTTCCTGTAACGCTAATCTTCCCTATAACCCTAACACTAACCCTTCCTGTAACGCTAATCTTCCCTATAACCCTAACACTAACCCTTCCTGTAACGCTAATCTTCCCTATAACCCTAACACTAACCCTTCCTGTAACACTAATCTTCCCTATAACCCTAACACTAACCCTTCCTGTAACGCTAATCTTCCCTATAACCCTAACACTAACCCTTCCTGTAATGCTAATCTTCCCTATAACACTAACACTAACCCTTCCTGTAACACTAATCTTCCCTATAACACTAACCCTTCCTGTAACGCTAATCTTCCCTATAACCCTAACACTAACCCTTCCTGTAACGCTAATCTTCCCTATAACCCTAACACTAACCCTTCCTGTAACGCTAATCTTCCCTATAACCCTAACACTAACCCTTCCTGTAACACTAATCTTCCCTATAATCCTAACACTAACCCTTCCTGTAACGCTAATCTTCCCTATAACCCTAACACTAACCCTTCCTGTAATGCTAATCTTCCCTATAACACTAACACTAACCCTTCCTGTAACACTAATCTTCCCTATAACACTAACACTAACCCTTCCTGTAACGCTAATCTTCCCTATAACCCTAACACTAACCCTTCCTGTAACGCTAATCTTCCCTATAACACTAACACTAACCCTTCCTGTAATGCTAATCTTCCCTATAATCCTAACACTAACCCTTCCTGTAACGCTAATCTTCCCTATAACCCTAACACTAACCCTTCCTGTAACACTAATCTTCCCTATAACACTAACACTAACCCTTCCTGTAACACTAATCTTCCCTATAACACTAACACTAACCCTTCCTGTAACACTAATCTTCCCTATAACACTAACACTAACCCTTCCTGTAACGCTAATCTTCCCTATAACCCTAACACTAACCCTTCCTGTAACGCTAATCTTCCCTATAACACTAACACTAACCCTTCCTGTAACGCTAATCTTCCCTATAACCCTAACACTAACCCTTCCTGTAACGCTAATCTTCCCTATAACACTAACACTAACCCTTCCTGTAACGCTAATCTTCCCTATAACACTAACACTAACCCTTCCTGTAATGCTAATCTTCCCTATAATCCTAACACTAACCCTTCCTGTAACGCTAATCTTCCCTATAACCCTAACACTAACCCTTCCTGTAATGCTAATCTTCCCTATAACACTAACACTAACCCTTCCTGTAACACTAATCTTCCCTATAACACTAACACTAACCCTTCCTGTAACACTAATCTTCCCTATAACACTAACACTAACCCTTCCTGTAACACTAATCTTCCCTGTAACACTAACACTAACCCTTCCTGTAACGCTAATCTTCCCTATAACCCTAACACTAACCCTTCCTGTAACGCTAATCTTCCCTATAACACTAACACTAACCCTTCCTGTAACGCTAATCTTCCCTGTAACCCTAACACTAACCCTTCCTGTAACACTAATCTTCCCTATAACCCTAACACTAACCCTTCCTGTAACGCTAATCTTCCCTATAACCCTAACACTAACCCTTCCTGTAACACTAATCTTCCCTATAACCCTAACACTAACCCTTCCTGTAACACCAGAATCCACTGTAACCCAAATATTTACACTAATACTAACCTTCTGTATGTAGCCCCAACTTTAACACTAACCTTTCCTGTAACACTAATAATCTTCCCAGTAACCCTCACATTATTAATTCCTGTAACACTAAACTCCACCATAACCCCAACCTTAATATTAACACTACCCTTCCCTATAGTATAGTCCACTCCCAACCCTAACACTAATCCTTCCTGTGACACAAATTGTCTCTATAATCCAAAACCTAACATTAACCTTTCCTGTAACATTAATCTTCCCTTTAACTACTACCCTAACACTAACCCTTCCTGTAACACTAATCTTCCCTATAACCCTAACACTAACCCTTCCTGTAACACTAATCTTCCCTATAACACTAACACTAACCCTTCCTGTAACACTAATCTTCCCTATAACCCTAACACTAACCCTTCCTGTAACACTAATCTTCCCTATAACCCTAACACTAACCCTTCCTGTAACACTAGTCTTCCTTATAACCCTAACACTAACCCTGTAACACTAGTCTTCCTTATAACCCTAACACTAACCCTTCCTGTAACGCTAATCTTCCCTGTAACCCTAACACTAACCCTTCCTGTAACGCTAATCTTCCCTATAACCCTAACACTAACCCTTCCTGTAACACTAATCTTCCCTATAACACTAACACTAACCCTTCCTGTAACGCTAATCTTCCCTATAACCCTAACACTAACCCTTCCTGTAACGCTAATCTTCCCTATAACCCTAACACTAACCCTTCCTGTAACGCTAATCTTCCCTATAACCCTAACACTAACCCTTCCTGTAACACTAATCTTCCCTATAACACTAACACTAACCCTTCCTGTAACACTAATCTTCCCTATAACCCTAACACTAACCCTTCCTGTAATGCTAATCTTCCCTATAATCCTAACACTAACCCTTCCTGTAACACTAATCTTCCCTATAACACTAACACTAACCCTTCCTGTAACGCTAATCTTCCCTATAACCCTAACACTAACCCTTCCTGTAACGCTAATCTTCCCTATAACCCTAACACTAACCCTTCCTGTAACGCTAATCTTCCCTGTAACCCTAACACTAACCCTTCCTGTAACGCTAATCTTCCCTATAACCCTAACACTAACCCTTCCTGTAACACTAATCTTCCCTATAATCCTAACACTAACCCTTCCTGTAACGCTAATCTTCCCTATAACCCTAACACTAACCCTTCCTGTAATGCTAATCTTCCCTATAACACTAACACTAACCCTTCCTGTAACACTAATCTTCCCTATAACACTAACACTAACCCTTCCTGTAACACTAATCTTCCCTATAACCCTAACACTAACCCTTCCTGTAACACTAATCTTCCCTATAACACTAACACTAACCCTTCCTGTAACGCTAATCTTCCCTATAACCCTAACACTAACCCTTCCTGTAACGCTAATCTTCCCTATAACACTAACACTAACCCTTCCTGTAACGCTAATCTTCCCTATAACCCTAACACTAACCCTTCCTGTAACACTAATCTTCCCTATAACCCTAACACTAACCCTTCCTGTAACACTAATCTTCCCTATAACACTAACACTAACCCTTCCTGTAACACTAATCTTCCCTATAACACTAACACTAACCCTTCCTGTAACACTAATCTTCCCTATAACACTAACACTAACCCTTCCTGTAACACTAATCTTCCCTATAATCCTAACACTAACCCTTCCTGTAACACTAATCTTCCCTATAACACTAACACTAACCCTTCCTGTAACACTAATCTTCCCTATAACACTAACACTAACCCTTCCTGTAACGCTAATCTTCCCTGTAACCCTAACACTAACCCTTCCTGTAACACTAATCTTCCCTATAACCCTAACACTAACCCTTCCTGTAACACCAGAATCCACTGTAACCCAAATATTTACACTAATACTAACCTTCTGTATGTAGCCCCAACTTTAACACTAACCTTTCCTGTAACACTAATAATCTTCCCAGTAACCCTCACATTATTAATTCCTGTAACACTAAACTCCACCATAACCCCAACCTTAATATTAACACTACCTTTCCCTATAGTATAGTCCACTCCCAACCCTAACACTAATCCTTCCTGTGACACAAATTGTCTCTATAATCCAAAACCTAACATTAACCTTTCCTGTAACATTAATCTTCCCTTTAACTACTACCCTAACACTAACCCTTCCTGTAACACTAATCTTCCCTATAACCCTAACACTAACCCTTCCTGTAACACTAATCTTCCCTATAACACTAACACTAACCCTTCCTGTAACACTAATCTTCCCTATAACCCTAACACTAACCCTTCCTGTAACACTAATCTTCCCTATAACCCTAACACTAACCCTTCCTGTAACACTAGTCTTCCTTATAACCCTAACACTAACCCTGTAACACTAGTCTTCCTTATAACCCTAACACTAACCCTTCCTGTAACACTAGTCTTCCTTATAACCCTAACACTAACCTTTCCTGTAACACTAATCTTCCCTATAACCCTAACACTAACCCTTCCTGTAACACTAGTCTTCCTTATAACCCTAACACTAACCCTGTAACACTAGTCTTCCTTATAACCCTAACACTAACCCTTCCTGTAACACTAGTCTTCCTTATAACCCTAACACTAACCTTTCCTGTAACATTAATCTTCCCTATAACTACTACCCTAACACTAACCCTTCCTGTAACTCTAAACTCCACCATAACCCCAACCTTAAATGGCACTTCCTGTTTCCTGGCCTAGGGTCCCGCTGACTCCTGGGATTGCCACATCACATGGAGGTCATGTGTTGCCAAGGGCACATGCATGCTCACAGATTGAGCATACTTGCAGACACATCGTTGTCTGGGATGTTTGCGCACATGCAGAAGGATTTCTGGGCATGTGCACAGATGCCACAGGTCAATATAATGCCCATACACAAGTAACTAGCGGTGTTCGCTGCACCTGCCAAATGCCTGGCAATGACCTACATCAAATCTGTACATGCATTGGATATTTGAAGATGTGGCTTTAACTCTAATGTTCTCTGTAACCCCAACCCTTACACTAATCCTTCCTGTAACCCAGGGATGTGCAGTCAGGGGAGGCAGACGAGGCAGGGCCTCACCTGCCATGAACATAAAAAAAAAATAATAATCGAGGTACGAGGATCGTAGCTCGGCAACCTTGGGGCTCCTATTATCTATGGATCCAGAGATACGGGGCTCCTTACGCAGCCTGTCAGAAGCTACATACAGAGCGGCCACTTTAAATACAAGTTGACACACTCTGTTTGCAGCAGACTGAGAGGATGAGCTCACAGTGCCTCTCCTCACTTCTTGTCAGAGGCACTGAGCTCAATAAACAGCTTGGAGTCTTGGACCAATAGTAAAGTACCATTGGTCCCAGCTGTCCAATAAAAATGCTGCAGTGGAGGCACGCCTCTCACTGCAGTGTCATAGAAGGAGGAATGTGTCTAAAAGACAAATGCTCCCTTCTAGCCCAGCCCTCTTAACTACAAGGAAAAAACATGGGTTTATGGGATCTATCGCCGGAAGTGGGAGCAAATACCTGTATTAGACAGGTATCTGCTCCCCCCTCCCCCCTGAAAGGTGCCAAATGTGACACCGGAGGGGGGGGGGGGGAAATCCGATCAGCGGATGTTCCATTTTTGGGTGGAACTCTGCTTTAAAAACAATATATAATAATATATTAAGGCCAATTCTGACACTTCTCTCCTACATGTAAAAATCATAATTACTCTTTCGTCCATGGACCGACACAGCTTCTCTATTGACAAAGTGGGTATTATCCGTTAATTAGGAGTGACTAGGCAGAAAAACTTGTAAAAAGTGTTGCATCACACCTTCTACAGTACCGCCCAGGGGGCGGACCCTCTGGGTATACCCTCTCAGTCTGCACATCGCAGATCAGTTTTTTTCTGTCTAGCAAGGAGTAGGACATGGCTCCCTTCGGGCCCATTGGTCCGGGGAAAAAAGGATATATATATATATATTTTTTTTTTTTTTGCTACATTTGTTGTTTCCTGCGATCTTCGATCAACTGCCGACTGGGTGACAGGCTGGATCCTCGATCCTTGTAGTCTCCCCAGTTTCGGCCATCGAGCGTGTGCCGACCCTAGCTACGCGCTGGGTTTTCCACGACATGCCCGTCGCTCCACGGGTGGCCGGTGAGCCTACGCTCCAGGGCCTGCATCGGACCGCTCAGCTTCGGCTGACCTTACGGCCGAGTCGCAGCAGCCTGGCCGGTGAGCTTACGCTCCAAGGCTTGCATCGGACCGCTCAGCTTCGGCTGACCTTACGGCTGAGTCGCAGCAGCCTGTCCGGTGAGCGTCATGCTCCAGGGCATACATATGATCGTCCCTTCTGGGTCCAATCACAGCATGCCTGGCCAACAGTCACCTTCCGTGCGCGGACGATGATCTGTTTGGAATGGCTTCCAGCAGAATACATGCAGGATAGGTAAGTAAAACTCCCCTGCCTCGGCTGGGTGATTTAGCTGGACATTCCTGGAGAGATCAAGTAAGTGGTTGTGGCCCCTTTCTTCCCTCTCTCCCTGCCTTTCCTTCCTCCCTGGGCTTCTAGCTAAAGGTTGCTGGGTGCTGGGGGTCACCTAGGGGGTCCCACTGGAGCGGGGCTGGCTGTAACTAACATTTAAAAGAAATGTCATTTTTGCTTACCTGTGTTTGTGTCTCCATGCTGTCGGCGGCCATTTTGAGGTGGTCCATGCCAAGTTTGGCCTCTTGTAACTGCCTGGCGGCCATCTTCCTGTGGTTCGGCCACACCCACTGGCCCCTATCAGGTGATCGGCGGCCATGTTGGTCCACCCTGTATGCAGATATTGCCGTTCGGCGGCCATCTTTTTGTGGGCTATGGCTGCCTGACCTCTATCTTCTGTCGGCGGCCATTTTCTTAGAGCCCACATTATCTTCCATACAGACGTTTTTGGCAACCATTTTGCGAGAGCCTCCGGCCTCTAGGGTGCATTACACTGGCGCGAAAATTCACACAGGAAGTGCTGATAAAAGAAGCAGACTGACACAGCAGCAAGGGGACAGCATCATAGGCGCAGCATAGCAGTACCTATCCAGGGTGGTGAGTCCTCTGGGTGACCCAGCATCTCTGCAGCGCAGGAGGGTGGCCTATTGATATCTTGCCTGGAGCCCTGTGAGTGTCAGCGTGTGGTCAGCATGGCATCTGAGCCAGATGTCTTCTCCCCTGAAACACCAGATTTAGCAGCTGGTGTCCCTGAGGTGTCTATGGACGCTATGTCGGCAATCCTAGAGGCGTTTGCTGCCAGGGTGGAAGCAGCACACGGGAATACAGGGGGTAATAAACGCCCCATCCCCTGCAAGCTTCTGGGGATATTTCTGATGCAGAACCAGGTCCAGCTACGGCTGATGGCCCAGATTCTGATGCATCAGAGACTGCAGACCGTGACCGATCGGACAGTGAGGAGGACTCCAAGTCCAGGTCAGTACGCGAGACGGCTTTGGTATCTGACCTTATTACTGCAGTGCGGGATACGCTAAAGTTGGAAAGGACTGAAGAAGTAGCAGATACTCCAGTCCCCTTTGGGTTTCGTAAACCTGTCCGCACTGCTAAGGTGTTCCCTTGTGTGTCTTATTTTGACAAACTCTTATACAAGGAATGGGAGAACCCACTGAGGGTCTTTACAGCCCCAAAGAGGTTTGCAGTACGGTACCCCTTTGAGGAGAGTTTTCTGAAGATATGGACCTCTCCCCCTATAGTGGACCCTTCGGTGTCCAGACTTAATAGAGCCACCACTATTCCAGTAGAAGGGGCTCCTGTTTTCAAGGACCCTGTGGATAAGAAGGCTGAAGCACTTGCTCGCTACCTATACTCAGTGGTAGGCTCGGCAGTACGCCCGGCATTGGCGGGGGCCCTAGTGTCTCAGACACTTACTGAATGGGCAAAATTGCTACTCCAGGGGTTAAAGGAGCGAGATGCTCCTCCTAATGAGATAACTTTGGCCGACCAGTTGGTCCAGGGCCTTAAGTTTGTCTGCGAGTCAGACATGGATACTATTCCCCTGCTGTCAAGAGCTTCGGTTTATGCAGTAGCAATACGCCGCCTGATCTGGCTAAAGGGCTGGTCTGCGGACCAGACTTCTAAGAAAGCCCTATTGGATCTGCCTTTTAAGGGCGACAGACTTTTTGGGGCTTCTCTGGATGACATCATCAAGGATGCCACAGGAGGTAAAAGCACTTTGCTTCCCCAAACTAGCAAGGGTAGGGGACCACGCCAAGGGCAAGGGCCCTCCTTTACTGCACGTAAGCGTTTTTTTCGCCCCCTTAAGGCGACAGGGAAAAGACCCCAGGCCGATAAAGCGCCTGCCCAAGGACAAAGGCGTCCTTTGTCCCGCAGACCCAACAAGCCTGCGGACAAATCTGCGTCCACATGAAGGTCCGCCCCCACCCAGCTCTCGGGTGGGGGGACGTCTTCGCAAAATTCGCGACTCAGTGGACTGCTCTAGTCTCCGACAGGTGGGTTTGCGAAGTAATCTCCTCAGGCTACAAGATAGAATTTCTCTCTTGTCCACCAGACAGATTCATCACCTCCAATCTCCAGCTACTACCGACCCGTCGGGAGGCCCTGTATGGGGCGGTTCAGGGTCTACTGGAACGCGGGGTAGTTATTCCAGTTCCAGAACAGGAACGGGGTCAGGGTTTTTACTCAAATCTGTTCATTGTGCCAAAGAAGGAGGGGGTTCATCCAATCTTGGATCTCAGAGCCCTCAATTGCTTTGTGAAGGTACAAAGATTTCGGATGGAGTCGGTTCGATCCGTAGTCACGGCTCTCCATCCGGGGGACTTTCTGGCCTCCTTGGACATCAAGGACGCATACCTGCATGTCCCCATATACTCCAGACACCAGAGGTTTCTGCGATTTGCTATCGGGAAGAACCACTACCAGTTTGTGGCCCTCCCGTTTGGCCTTGCCTCAGCACCCAGGACGTTCACCAAGGTGCTCGCTCCGATTCTGGCACTTCTAAGACAGCGGGGTATCGCTATCACAGGTTACTTGGACGACCTTCTGCTGAAGGCCCCTTCAAGCTCAGAATTAGAGGTAAGCGTGTCCATTACCTGTCAGACTCTTCGAGACTGTGGTTGGATACTAAACACGCAAAAGTCAGTATTGGTGCCCACTCAACGCCTAGTGTACCTGGGGTTGATTCTGGATTCCTCAGAGGCAAAGGTATTCCTCCCTGTGGAGAAGTTGCAGACCCTCCGGGCTGCAGTACGGCAGCTGACTTCCAGGAATTGGTCGTCACTCCGTTTTTGCATGCGAGTGCTGGGCCTCATGGTAGCCTCCTTCGAGGCGGTCCCATATGCTCAATACCACACTCTAGTGTTACAGAAGGAAGTTCTGTCCAGATGGAACAGATGCCCTTCATCTCTGGATTATCAAATCCGAGTGAGTCACCTAGTCAGGAGATCCCTGGTATGGTGGCTGACAGCACCGGCTCTAATGGCCGGGAAGTCATTTCTTCTGGTTTACTGGATAGTGATCACGACGGACGCCAGCCTTACAGGTTGGGGGGGAGTCTGGGGTGTCCAGTCGGCGCAAGGTCGCTGGACCCCAGAGGAAGCCCTCCTGCCGATCAATGTCCTGGAGATCCGGGCGATCAAGCTGTGCCTCTTCAAATGGTCTCAGAGACTGCAAGGGCGTCCAGTCAGGATCCAGTCAGACAACGCCACAGCAGTGGCATATGTCAATCATCAAGGAGGAACAAGAAGCTCAGCTGCAGCATTGGAGATCGCTCGCATCCTGAAGTGGGCAGAGAGGAGCGTACCGGCACTGTCGGCCGTGTACATTCCGGGTGTGGAAAACTGGCAGGTGGACTACCTGAGCCGCCAGATGCTGGACCAGGGAGAATGGTCCTTACACCCGGAGGTGTTCCAACTCCTCTGCCAAAGATGGGGCACACCAGACGTAGATCTTCTGGCTTCCCGACTCAATCGGAAGGTATTGAGGTTTGTGGCCCGGTCAAGAGACCCATGGGCAGACGCAACGGACGCGTTGGTAGCATCGTGGGGTCAGTATCGGCTAATCTATGCCTTCCCTCCCTTAAGGCTTCTTCCTCTTCTGCTCCGCAGAGTGGAGGCAGAGGGAATTCCAATGATCCTAATCGCTCCAGATTGGCCTCAGCGTCCTTGGTACGCCGATCTAGTACGTCTGGTAGCAGAAGTCCCCTGGCGCTTACCACTACGGAAGGACCTGCTATCGCAAGGTCCCATATTCCATCCTGCTTTACAGTCATTGGCTTTAACAGCATGGCTGTTGAGAACCAGGTACTGAGAGATCGGGGCCTGTCAGACTCAGTAATCTCTACTATGAGAAGTGCTCGGAAACCGTCCTCTAGGAAGGTCTATCACCGCACTTGGAGGGCCTACATCTCCATGTGTGAGGAAATGAAATGGCATCCGCGTACTTATTTGGTTTCCAGAATCCTGCTGTTTTTACAGCATGGGGTAGACCAAAGGCTTGCCCTAAGTACGATTAAGGGACAGATATCTGCCCTGGCTGTCTTTTTTCAGCGACCCCTGGCGACTCACTCTCTCGTGAGTACATTTGTGCAGGGGGTTCGACATGTGGCCCCTCCGGTCCGCCCCCCGTTACCTCAGTGGGACTTGAACCTGGTCCTCTCGGTGCTTCAGACGGCACCGTTTGAGAATATTAGAGATATTCCCCTGTTGACACTTTCTCAGAAGGTGGTCTTTTTGGTGGCTGTTACGTCAGTTAGACGAGTCTCTGAGCTGGCAGCCCTGTCCTGCAAGGCTCCCTATTTGATTTTCCACAAGGATAAGGTGGTGCTGCGGCCGCAGCCTTCCTTTCTTCCGAAAGTCGTTTCGGCTTTTCATCTCAACGAAGACATTGTACTTCCATCCTTGTGTCCTCAGCCGTCGAATCCTAAGGAGTCGGCGTTGCATTCCTTGGACGTTGTCCGAGCTTTGAGAGTATACATATCTGCTACTTCCCTGTTCCGGAAGTCAGACTCACTGTTTGTTTTGGTGGCTGGTCCCAAGAAGGGCCAAGCAGTCTCATCGGCCACCATCTCTAGGTGGATCCGACAGATAGTAATCCAGGCTTACGCCTTAAAGGGTCAGGCGCCCCCCTTTCCTGTCACGGCGCATTCGACCAGGGCAATAGGTGCCTCTTGGGCTTTCCGACATCAAGCGTCTGTTTCCCAACTATGTAAAGCGGCGACTTGGTCGTCCGCTCACACTTTCACAAAATTCTACAAAGTTGATGTAGGTGCATCTTCGGATGCCTCTTTCGGCCGCAAGGTTTTGCAAGCGGCTGTTTAGAGTTGCAACTCCTCCGTTGGAGGAGTGCTGTTTTGTGTTTTGGGGTGAAGTTTGTTTTTATGCTGTTACCACCCCTCGTTTTTTCTCTGACACTGCTTTGGGACGTCCCACTTTGTCAATAGAGAAGCTGTGTTGGTCCATGGACGAAAGAGTAAATAGGATTTTTTACTCACCGTAAAATCCTTTTCTCTGAGTCCATGGACCGACACAGCACCCACCCCTCCTTTTAAGTTTGTACTGCTTTTTGACGAACTGATCTGCGATGTGCAGACTGAGAGGGTATACCCAGAGGGTCCGCCCCCTGGGCGGTACTGTAGAAGGTGTGATGCAACACTTTTTACAAGTTTTTCTGCCTAGTCACTCCTAATTAACGGATAATACCCACTTTGTCAATAGAGAAGCTGTGTCGGTCCATGGACTCAGAGAAAAGGATTTTACGGTGAGTAAAAAATCCTATTTTTTTTGCTAGAAAATTACTCAGAACCTCCAAATATTATACAGTATATGTTGTTTTAGCAGACACCCTATGGAATAAAATGGTGGTCGTTGCAACATTTTATGTCACACAGTATTTGCACAGCAATTTTTTAAAACGCGTTTTTATAAGGGAAAAAAACTGTTTCATGAAAAAAAGAATCGTTAGCCCGATTTTTTTGTATGATGTGAAAGATGATGTTGTGCCGAGTAAATAGATACCCAACATGTCACACTCTAACCACTTACAGACTGCCCGCCATCATTATATGGCGTTGTTATGGCAGCAGCTAGCGGCCATAAGCCCGGTATCCACTTCTTGAGTGGGCGGTCCGCTTTCAGATAAAAGTGGTCTCAGCGGCGGATTCGCCGCAAGATCACTTTTATCAGTGGCGTGAGAGGGCCCCCCTCCCGCCGCGCTCCGGTGCCCTCCGGGTCCTTTCCCCTGCTTGGGATGGAGCTGAGTGAGGGGAAGATGGCCACCATCGTCTCCATACCATTGCAGGTCGGAAGCAACGTCAAAACATCACTTCTGACCATAGCACTGTTTTTTTTTTCCCAAACAACATATTTTTTTGCATTTTGGTGTAAATATGAGATCTGAGGTCTTTTTGACCCCATATCTCATATTTAAGAGGTCCTGTCATGCTTTTTTCTATTACAAGGGATGTTTACATTCCTTGTAATAAGAATAAAAGTGTTTTTTTTTTTTTTTTAGAAGAACAGTGTAAAAAAAAGAAAGAAAAAAGTAAAATAAATAAGAAAAAGAAAATGTTAACGCGCCCCGTCCCGACAAGCTCACGTGCAGAAGTGAACGCATACGTGAGCAGCGCCCGCATATGAAAACGGTGTTCAAACCTCACATGTGAGGTATCGCCAAGATTGTTAGAGCGAGAGCAATAATTCTAGCCCTAGACCCCCTCTGTAACTCAAAACATGCAACCTGTAGAAATTTTTAAACGTTGCCTATGGAGATTTTTTTAGGGTAAAAGTTTGTCGCCATTCCACGAGTGGGCGCAATTCTGAAGCGTGACATGTTGGGTATCAATTTACTCGGCGTAACATCATCTTTCACACTATAAAAAAAAATTGGGCTAACTTTACTGTTGTCTTATTTTTTAATTAAGAAAAGTGTGCTTTTTCCAAAAAAAAGTGCGCTTGTAAGACCGCTGCTCAAATAAGATGTGACAGAATGTATTGCAACGACCGCCATTTTATTCTCTAGGGTGTTAGAAAAATTATATAATGTTTGGAGGTTCTAAGTAACTTTCTATCAAAAAAAAAACAACTGATTTTAACTGGTAAACAACAAGTTTGAAAAATACGCCCAGTCCTTAAGTGGTTAAAATTGCACACACTTGTGGAATGGCGCCAAACTTCAGTTTTTATAAATCTCCATAGGAGACGCTTTAATTTTTTTTACAGGTTACATGTTTAGAGTTACAGAGGAGGTCTAGTGCTAGAATCATTGCTCTCGCTCTAACGATTACGGTGATGTAACCTGTGTGTATCTGGCTCTGATACTAGCCAGGGCCTACCCAGCTACTGACCTCACTGCACGTCCCTGTTCTAACCTTCACACTAGAACCCATTTGAACCCTAACACTGGCCCTCCCTGTAAACCCAACACTAAATTTACCTTTAATGCTAACACACATCCTCCCTTTTCCTGGATGGGCCGAGTCAGTATATTGTAAATGAATGTGTTGCCAAGAGTTCTTTTCTACCTCCAGATGGTGTCCATATCGTTGCCCAGATCTTTCTTCTCAACAGTCTGTTTTTAAAATTCATCTGGCATGGGCGGAACCGCCGCCTGGCCCTCCGCACCTTGCAACGTTTAAGAGGTTGGGGGGATTGTGGGTACTTTCCCTCCGGAAAAATTATGAGGCGATATATTAAACTGGCAGCGGATATTAGACTGGCATCATCACGTTAACACTAAATCATAGGTTCCCCTTGAGAAATTTTTGGCTGGTCGTAACTTGTCTCGTGCCCCTTGGCTCTCCCTGGACTATTGTGGTCTTTCAGATCTTGTATCCCCTGTCACTACCCATATACTGAAACTAGGATGCTTTGAATGCTCAGGAGCCGCTGTCTCCTCCATTGTCTCCACTGGCACCCTTGGGGGGCTTCCCCTGGTTCATTCCTGGGGAACACCTCTCCTACTTTTGCTCATGGGCAAGAGATGGGGAGGTACAATGTGGAAAGTTCGTACATGATCAGGACCTAGTCTCTCTGGCCTGGCTCTGTGATCAGTTTGGCAGTTTCCCGATGGATGATTGGCGTTATAGACAGTTACACAATTTTGTTTGCAGTCTACCTCAAGCCATCAGACCCCCATTCTTTTTAACTCTGTTTGAGAAACTATGCATGTCGGCTGCTCCTATCCCTCACTCTATCTCAGTCCTCTATGATATGCTGCAGTCAGTTGAGACTAGAAGTAAGCCAATCTATATACGGGAATGGGAGAGAGACTTGCATCATACATTCACGGAGGCCCAACTGGATCACTTACATAGCTTTACCTATAATGCCCTGTACACACAATAGGAATTTCCTATGGGCTAAAATCTGATGGAATTTTCTGTCAGGATTCCGTTCAAGCTGTCTTCCATCAGTCTTGCATACACACTGTCAGACTAAATTCCGACCGTCCAAAGCGCGATGACGTAAAACACTACGATGAGCCAAAGAAAAATTAAGTTCAATGCTTCCGAGCATGCGTCGACTTGATTCTGAGCATGCGTGGGTTTTCTTCTCCGACGGAGTTCCACACAGACGATCGGAATTTCCCATAGGATTTTTTTCCAGCAGAAAAATTTAAAACATGTTCTATTTCTAAAATCCTACGGAAAAAAGTCTGATGGGCCCACACACGATAGGAATTTCTGATGAAAAAATTCCATCAGACTTTTTTCATCAGAAATTCCTATCGTGTGTACAAGGCATAAGAGTTCTGTGGACACAAAGATGCAGGAAAATAGCTTTAAGCTGTTGACCCGGTGGTACAGAGTGCCTGCCACCCTGGCCGGGACTTTTCCGGCCACCCCAGATGTCTGCTGGAGGGATTGCGGGCTTCGGGGCACTTATCTACATATTTGGTGGGAGTGCCCAAAGCTCCGGCCATTTTGGCAAGATATTAGAGCACAGATTTAGGTAATACTGGATATCGAAATAAGTGACTCTCCCTTGGAATTCCTGCTTCACGTGCCATCCACCCCCCTGCCTCACCTCCTAAATTCAGCCAGACGTTTGATCCCCATCCATTGTAAAACAGCCCATATTCCTGGACGAGTTGATGGATCCTCCTGGTCAATAACATCATGGAAGCAAAGGAATGGGTGTCAACGTGTAAGGACAGACATGAGAAGTTTTATGGTATTTGGCCTACTTGGATACATTACACCTCTAGTGCCTCACAGGCATCCCAGCCTACCACCTACAGGCCCTCTTTGTCTTCATCTTCATTACTGGGGAACTGAACTGATTTAGTATAACATTGTCACAGATGGAGACTCTGTGACAATGTGATGACGGTCACACAAATGTTGTCGGAAATTGCGAATGTCAATGTCAGGAAGGGTTCCATCCGCTGGTGATGTTTATTATTTGTCTTGCAGTACTGTGGTCCACCAGCAGGTGTCTCCTGGCAGTTTGGAACTGTCAGGAGAATCTTTCCCTGCTGGTGTTGTATTATCCTTTGGACGCAGTACTGGTCTCCACCAGCGGATGGATCCTGGCAGTGTGGAGCAAACTGGCCTTCCTCCGATCAGCTGTGACCTGAAGCTAATCACAGCCTTCCTATAAATACCCGGAAAATACAAACACTCCTTGCCCTGGTCTCTCTCTCCTTGCGCCCTGATCCTGAGAAGCTCTGTATTTGTTCCTGTTCCTGTCTGTTACCTGAACCCTGAGCCTTGTACCTGTACCCGTCCCTCCTGTTATCCATCCATCTATCCATCCTCTCCTTGTCCTGTTTCTTTTCCTTTTCCCCAGCTGTTGACCTCCCATTAACGACCCTGGCCTGGCCCTGTTTATGATTCTGGTTTTCCCCATTACTTGTACATATTTGTCTGCTACTGTTATTATTTGTGGTTTCTGCTTGGTATTGGTTGTTGTGCACTGTGTGGTATTGGAGGTGGTTGTATCTATATGATTTCACTTATCTTTAATAAATCATTATATTTCACTTACACACGTTTGGGTTTCCTCTGTTGCAGTCCACATAGTTCTGGTCTTACCTGATACGTGACAGTCAAGAACGCGGTGACATACAACACATACGACGAGCCGAGAAAAATGAAGTTCAATAGCCAGTGCGGCTCTTCTGCTTGATTCCGAGCATGCGTGGAATTTTGTGCATCGGAATTGTGTACACACGCTCGTAACAAGTTTTGTTGTCGGAAAATTTGAGAACCAGCTCTCAAATTTTTGTTGTCGGAAATTCCGACAGCAAATGTCCGATGGAGCCTATACACAGTCGGAATTTCCGAAAACAAGCTCCCATCGAACATTTGTTGTCGGAAATTCCGACCGTGTGTACGCGGCATAACACTTATTCTCCCTGTAGTCCTTGCACTAAAACTCCCTAAAACCCTAACACTAATCATCCCTGCGATCCTAATACTCCCTGTAACTCTAACACTAACCTTCCTGTAATCCAAACACTAACCTTCCCTGTAACACTTAACACCCCTGCAATCCGAACACAAACCTGCTTCTGATAGTAACACTAACCCTCCCTGCAATCCTAACACTACCATGTTTATAATACTAAAACTAACTTTCCCTGTAACCGAAACAATAGAGCTCCCTGTAATCCTAATTCTAACCTTTCCTGTAACCCTAACATTAAGGCCCCTTTCACACAGGGGCGTTTTTCATGCGGTTTAGCGCTAATATTAGCGCTATTATACCGCATGAAAAATTCCTGCCCTTTAGCCTTCAATGTGAAAGCCCGAAGGCTTTCACACTGAAGCGGTGTGCTAGCAGGACCGCTCCAAAAGTCCTGCTAGCCGCTTCTTTACAGCGGTGAAGGAGCGGTGTGTTCACCGCTCCTTTACCGCGGCTGCCCATTGAAATCAATGGGACAGCGCGGTAATACCGCCCGCAAACCGCGGCAATAGCCGCGGTTTGCGGGCGGTATTAACCCTTTTTCGGCCGCTAGCGGGGGTTAAATTCACCCCCTAGCGACCGCATACCACGGTAAGAACGACGGTATAGCAGCGCTGAAAATCGCGCTGCTATACCGCCACCGCACCTGCCCGCCCCAGTGTGAAAGGGGCCTAACCTTTGCTGTAAGTTTTGTTCTCATACTATCCATTACTTATGTAAACTTAAATACTCCCCTCTCTGAGATTCTCTCTACTGATGAAGAACCCAGCCTAAAGAGTGAGATTTATTTGTTGGTTGTATGGTAGTCTAACCAGTGATACCATGTCTTTCTAAATTTTTCATCCTGGTGATGGAGGGAGGCTGTGAGGTTTTCCATCTGCATGGTTTCATTCTTGTGAACAAATCTTTGTACCCTGTTTTGGGGGGAAGGTTATTTTTTAAAAATGGGGATCCATACTATGGAAGATTTTAATAGGTGGACTAATAGCAAACTCTTGATGGAAAGGGGATTATAATGGAATAGAAAAGCTAAAAAGCTAAGGAAGGGGTCATGGTAGAAAGGACCTTCAGTATGTTTCTCACCAAATTCCAAAAGGAAGCCAGTAGGGGACAGTCCCAAAATCAATAAAGCAGTGTGCCCCTGTAGGAGTAACAGTGCTAACACAGTGGGAAGCTTTCGCGTATATTTTTTGTAGTAGGTCTGGAGTTTTGTACTAGCACATGAGCAACTTGTGTCCCGATTCCTGGACTTTACTGGACACCGAGGATTTACTCAAAAGCCAGGAAGAGAATTCAGTCTGTTTGGTTCTATGTAAGAGTGCAATGTATTTCTTTTTCCCAGGCTCGGATATAAGGAAGTGGGGTCGTGGTTGTTGGAGCCCAACAAAGTAGTGTGTGCAAAGAAGAGCGTGTGCCAATGTGAAGATGATGCAAACCATAACCTCTCGAAATAAGTGGTATCTCAAAAGAGCTTGTAATTTTTTGTAATGGAGCAAATGTATCAGGAGAGTTGGATTGGGCACCAGTCATCTAAATGTGGACCATACTGGTGTTTAAGGTGGCAATGGCAGAAGCCACCACCTTTGGAAAAATGGAGGGCACAGAATAATCCTACCTGGGCTAAGTTGAGAAAGAAGGCATCCTTATACCCTGAAGTGAGGGCATGTGTTCCCAGGAGGAGGAGGAGGTGAGGAGTTATTGGCAACCCGGAAGAGTTTGCAGGACACTATGCAGGTAGGGCCACTTAGAGGGTGAAGTTTTGATTCTCATGGCAGTTGGTCACAGATTCATGAGAGGCCCTGCAGAGCAAAAACTGCTGCAATTTTTTTGAGGATGAATTGCTTCATCGCCTGCAACTACAGAGGTCAGTGAGGGCTTGTTTTATACTTTGTTTACTTTTGTCAATAACATGTAAATATTTGAATGTCCATAGCCTGGCCAAATTTCTGCTTTAAGACGAGAGCTCCAATACAAGCTAATGTAATTTTCTCAGTACAGATTCCCTTTAAAATGTGTGAATTTGCGATAGGACATCTAAAGGTACCCACATATGTTAGATTTTGGTCAGGCAGCTAAAGGTGCCCATGGACATTAGATGGTGATCAGACATCTAAAAGCACCCCAGCCTATGGACTTTAAATGGTGGTCAGACAACTAAAGGTGCCCACGGATGTTAGACAGTTATCAGACATCTAAAGGTACCCATGGACGTTAGATGGTAATCAGACATTTAAAAGTGACTATGGGCATTAGATGGTGACCAGACGTCTATGTGGCAGCCTTCTTCTCAAATTCTGTTCTTGGAAGTGGAAATAAATTGAATGTCCATGCTTTCACTGATGACCAGGTCATGTACTTCCTAAATGGCTAACTGATGCAAGACATTTACAAAGAAGGTGAGAACTTCAAATTGCCTTTTTAAGTTGCTTTTTATTTATTTTTTATGATCCCAAGATGTCAGACATATTACAGTCTGTTACAATATTATTCTTATACAGAAATCAGTCTTGTCAAAAAAAAAAAAAGCATATGAGTTGCACAAGTATAAAAAGAGTGATGTGGATAGTTCATAAACCATTTGTCCTATGCAATATTTCCTCTAAGACAGTGCAAACAAAAATAAAAATTCTGACATTATGACAAAACGATATTATGACATTCATAAAAATATATACATATATTTCATCTCAAACAATCTAACAGTAAAATAAAGGAATATAGTAAAAAAAAAAATTCAATGAAAAAAAGAAGACTTTAATAAATTAAAAGGCATCAAATAGAACCTGCTGCTGATGTAGGAAAGAGTATGTAACTCTTGACCAGCCCTTGGGGTCACCAAACACTCGCAGTACCCACCAATGTGACTTCAAATATGACATCCTATGGATGCGTCCTGTTCTAATGACCGTGTGTTGTCTGCATTCTTGCAGTCCTGAGTGTCAGCCCCAGTAAAGACAATTGGGGGCTTATCATTGGCTCGGAGTAGTCTGATAACAATAGGGATCTCCTCTATTTGCAGTCTAAGAGAACCAAAAAGACACGCCCTAATGCCGCATACACACGATCGGAAATTCAGATAAGAAAAGTTCGATATGAACCTTTGGTCGGAAATTCCGACTGTGTGTAGGCTCCATCGGACATTTTCTGTCGGAATTTCCGAGAACAAAATTTGAGAGCAGGTTCTCAAATTTTCCGACAAGAAAAGTTCTTGTTGGAAATTCCGATTGTCTGTATGCAATTCCGACGCACAAAAAAACACGCATGCTCAGAATCAAGCAGAAGAACCGAACTGCCTATTGAACTTCATTGATCTCGGCTCGTCCTACGTCTTGTACTTCACCGCGTTCTTGACGGTCGGAATTTCAGACACCATTTGTGTGACTGTGTGTATGCAACACAAGTTTGAGGCAAAAAATCCACTGTTTTCTTGTCGGAATTTCCGATCGTGTGTACGCGCCATTAATTTTTTTTATTAACAAGCAGAAAAAGATGACCGAAGCTTCGAAATGAAAAGACTAAAGTAATTAAAATATAGAAGTGATCCAGCCACTTCCCTCCACTAATCTGGTCCAAAAAGCCAAGACAAAGCACAATGTAAAACCCAGCAAGAAAACTTCTTGCGGTCTCTTTACGTTAGGGGAGGATTTGCGCACATCCCTCCTCTTTACTTGGCCTTGTTCAATTGTAAAATGGCATTAGCCTTGTTCATCAAACTAGGAAAATTGTTTTGCTTTTATCAGTGATCAGAGTGTCTGCAACCCATACTGATCTTAGAAGGTGGCTTACTGGATCAGTATATGGGATCTACCATAAATGTCTTGGTATTTAAAGGAGCATCCTATGTGACTGCTTATACTGGCCATTAATGTAATAATAATTACTGATCAATCTCGGATGCATTTGCTGCAAGCTTCATTCACAAAGCAATGATAACTAGGGATTTTTTTTGTCAATTGGTTTTTCTACCAGGACTAAAATTCATTTTTTGGGGAATGTATTAATCAAGCCACCGATTTAGAGCCATTGGTTTTTCAGGCTCCCTTTTAGAAAGAGCGAGAGCAAAAAGAAACAATATTTTGTGATGCTAGTACTAGTTACTCACATTCAATTGGTTCAGTGATATCAAAGATGTTTTGTGACTTATCCACATGTACTTGTAAAGGTAGGTAAAAAGGAGCGCCTGATATCCAATTAACTGCTTGATCACAGGGCTTGATCACTTGTCGCTACTTTCAATAAAACAATCAAAATTTCTCCTTCCAACCTTGCATTTCATTGGCTATTAGGCGCTCCTTTTTACCTACCTTTACAAGTACATGCGGAAGCAACCTTGAGGCCATACCCAGAAGTAGCAGCCCAAGCCCCAAAAAGGGATTACCACCACTTTTCTGAAAATTTGGGCAGAAATCATTGGGCGAAAACCCTTCCAATCCCTTCCAACCCACCCCCACCATTACCCACCCATAGACCCACAACTGAGTGAGTCAGTCCAGCACGATCTCCAACCCTAAAGAGCTTGTAGCTTATCCAAGCCACTTTTTCAGTTCAAATAAGTATCAGGAAGATCACCTGAAACCAATCCCCATGGAATGTGTAGATGTTGATTGTCCAAGAACAGGATGGGCAATATAAAAGTTGTTGAACCACCCACAATTTTTACACTTCCCATCCTGTTCATGGACATTCAACGTCTATACATTCCATGGTGGTTGGATTAGTATTAGGTGTGTAGAGAAATGCTGAGGTATCTTCCTACCTCTCATTGAAACTGAAGAAGTGGATTGAATAGCCTCCATGTTATAGAACAAGTCTATTTGAATGTGATTAACTACTACTAGATATACCATGACCTGGATAAATAAGAACCTTTCCAGAATAATTCCACATTGGTATCCAAATATGCAGCCAAGGGAAAATGAAAATGACACAATTTACAGAGCATAGACTGAACGTTAATGGATATAGAGCTCCCAATAGCTCAGAGTATTTCCTCAGAGGAGGTTGCTGGTCTTGATAGAGTCGGTGACCTGTCTACTGACATGAGTGTATCATTGAGGTTGGGAATGTACAAAGACAGGTCACGGTGGAGGTTGTGTATGGAGGGTGTCCAAAGCAACAAGCTAACAATAAAGGTACCCACAGGCATAGGAATATGGTTCGGAAATTAGACCGCCATCATATAATTGCATAGAATTATGGTGGTGTATGCATGGTTAATCACAGTGGCTGAGCGTACATGTTTATACACTGTGCAGACACCTCAATCTCAAACTTATTTTAAAGAACAGTACTGAGCAACTGGAAAATCCATACCAGTCCGTTCTTGTCTCATTGGCTCAGAGGTGACTACACTGGTAGGGATAACCAATGGACTGACAATTATTTACCAACCATCTGTTGTCATCTGGACTGGACAATGATTGTCCTATAACTATGGGTAGATAGTGGAGGAAGCCAGAAGCACTGTGACACATGCCATCCCTATAGAAAATAAAAGCAGCTTTTTCCTGTACATATTTCGTCACGCAACAGCTTTTTCAATTGCAGTACCTATTCTAAAAAATGGTTACATTTCAAAATGTTTTATAATTCCTGTATTTCATTAGCACTGTCTTCGACATGTTGGCTTATTTCCTATAGTAACACATTCTCTAGAACCTTTAACCTTTCCTAATTTATGTTCTATACCTGTTTGTGTCTTATTGCTGGAACCGTTTCTCCTGATTTGACTTTTTGGCTTAGGTACCAACTAGTCATGAGCCACAAGCCACAGTCCATGTATTTTCTATTGACCAACCATGTAAGTGGACACAGAGCTGACCTCATATGTATGGGGACATTTTACTGACTAACAATGAAAGCGGACCTTCTTCACAGACCACTAAGTAAAGGGGGGTATTTACACTGGCCGTCAATAAAAAGGTTCCCTTCACTAGACACTAATGTAATGGGGTCTTTTTCACTGCCCATCTATGTAAATGGAATCTAAAGAGGGACCTTTACTAACCATTAAAACACAATAAAAGCAAAATACCCTAAAGCTTACAAAAAACACAAATAAAAATGAATATTTGAAAATAGAGAGTTGTAAAGAGTACCTTTATGAAGATGAATTAATAAAGTAATAATGCGCTAAAATCAACCTTCCAATATTACATAAACAATGGGTGTACAATTAAATTACAGCCATGAAAGTACTGAGTTCATGGCTGTAATTTAATTGTACACCCATTGTTTTTATGCCATTGGAATTTGTATAAGTTTATGTAATATTTGAAGGTTGATTTTAGCGCATTATTACCTTATTAATTCAGCACTATATGGCGATATCAGAACACTTTTGAAATAGTTGCAGCTTTAATAATTAATTTATCTTTTAATATTTTTGGTTCACATCAGTGCTTAAGTACACAATTTTTATATAGTTTACCTTATGAAGTTGATTTTGGGGGTGTGTGCAGAATTTTGCCATAAGATATTGTAAGATCTAGGTACAAACATGCCAAAATGCAATCACCTATTGACTTTAATGTGTATAACAAATATTATTTTGTTAAATTCTGTATAAGTGTATATTGTGTGTGAGTTTTATTAATTTTAATATTAATTTATTTTATTAATTTTCCAAGTGTGATTGAACCCAGCAGGTGCTTAACCACTTCCATACAGGGCACTTATACACCTTCCTGCCCAGACCAATTTTCAGCTTTCAGCGCTGTTGCACTTTGAATGACAATTGCGCGGTCATGCTACACTGTACCCAAACAAAATTTTTATCATTTTGTTCCCACAAATAGAGCTTTCTGAAAAATAAATAAAAATAAAAATGTTTTTTTTTGTTTCAGTTACAAAACTTTGTATATAAGTACATTTTTTCCTTCACTGATGGGCACTGATGGGGCTGCACTGACGGGCACAGATGAGGTGGCATTGATGGGTACTGATGATGGGCACTAATATGCGGCACTGATGGCCACCGATAAGTGGCACTGATATGCAGCATGGATGGGCACGGATAGGCGGCATGGATGGGCATGGATAGGCAGCATGGATGGGCACAGATAGGCGGCACGGATGGGCATTGATAGGCGGCACGGATGGGCACTGATGGGCGGCATGGATGGGCACTGATAGGTGGCATGGCTGGGCACTGATAGGTGGAACATATGGGCATGGATGGGCACTGATAGGTGGCACTGATGTACTGTAATGTATTGTAATGATGGATGCCAATCAGTGCCAAACAATAATGCCTGCCAATCAGTGATGCCCATTGTGGGCACTGATTGGCATCCATTGTGGGCACTGATTGGCATCCATTGTGGGCACTGATTGGCATCCCTGGTGGTCTAGGGTGGCATACCTGGTAGTGGGCATTCCTAGTGGTCTGGTGGCATCCCTGGTGGCCCAGTGTGGGCATCCTCGGGGGGGCTGCGCTAATAATCGTTTACATTGTGATCAGCCGTGAGAGACTCTTTACCTAGATCGGTGTTGTGGGGTGTCAGACTGACACCCCGCAACAACGATCGCTGCGATGCGCGCCCCCGGGGGCGCGCAGCCGCTCAATATCCCGATCACGTCAAATGACATCCGGTCAGTATATTGAAACCACTTTGCCGCCATCAATTTGTAATAGGGCGGGCGGCAAGTGGTTAACATACTACTTTATCACATGACTTGTGTCCAATCACTCTTTTCTAACACCACACATGATGTCACAAAGTCTCGTATGAAGTGTTGATCCATCTATTGATGTATTAGCATGTTTAAGATTTTCGGTAGGAAAAAAAAGTATTCTCCTCCAATCATGTGGTGTATTGCAGAAAATGCTTGTGATCTCCTCAGAGGAGACAATAATCCTTCTACTCTTAGAGGCGTGGTGGCATGTTCAACAGAGCAGAAGCAAGCAGAAAGCTTTGTTTTAGACCATGATAGCGGTCCAGCTCTTCTGACCTTCCTAGAGTAGAGATAGGGACCGATCCACTGGTGATGTGATGTCATAATGTGGCCTGCAGATGATAGGTGAGACCTCAGTAAAAGTTATGTTTGTGGAAGGAGTTGGATCTTCCAGCAGCAGAAATATTTCAGAAGATAGATGTGCTAATCTGCATCAGACAAAACATCTCCACGAATACAACCTGGAAAGCTATTAACAGATCAGATGGTGCACCAGGCTCCTCCAGTGGCACATTGTATTTCAGCGCGTTGACCTGTCTACTCATATATGGTTTCCATGTTATAACGTAAGCTGCAAGCCAGTAGAAGGAACAGGGTCCTCGAATAGCACAGAGTATTTTAAGCCGCCCTTGTGTAGAAAGCTTTTGGATTCTCCATAAAGCCACTTTTCTGACATATAAACCTACAGGAATCTGTCATTTTACAGTGCAAGTCCTTTAATGTAGTTAACTATCCACATTGACCACTTTGAAGGAATCTTCTGACGGTGCGGTCGTGTACTTCAAAGGTCTGCTTCCACAAAGTGTACTGAATTTATTGGCCTTCTTCCTCCGGCAATATAAGCCAACACCAACTGCCACCAAGACGAGAACGATTACAATTAATGAGATAACGGCCGTCTGCATGCGTTTCATCTTACCGTCTTGGTCTCCAGCATTTTGAGGCTCGATAGACTGATCTTTGCCTGAGGAGGAAAGAAAATAAAAAGGTAAAACCTAGGTAAATACATGAACCCCTTGGCACAGAGCGTATGCTAATATGCGGCCCCCACTGGACTGGGCTTTTTCTGTGGTGTATCTGTCTTTGTGCTGGGAGCACAGAGACTGAGGTCTTACCAAGAGCCCCGGGCCTCGTACTAACCAAAGGGACCGGGAACTCCCAATTCCAGGTTACCTGATCGCCTCTGATTGGCTATCATAGTCATCAGTCACTGTGAAGCCCACTCCCATGTTTTCTCTCTCAGAATGGAGAGAGATACATTGTATCTCTTTCACCTTGCAGAGAGAAAAAGGAAACAACTGAGTAAAAATAAATAAAATACTAATAATAATAAAAAAATACAAAAAAATACCTAGATCAAGGTTTGATCTAGGTCAGTGCCAGGGTTAATGTTTGGGTCAAAGGGGAAGGTCAGGGTGAGTATTTTTTTGGGCGATATATTTTTTATTTTTTTAGACAGGATAAACAAAAAAACAAACAAAAAAATAAAGCAAAATGTGCACTATTGTTTCTGGGCTGTACTACGAGTACAAACAACAACTAACATACACATATGTAGAATTGCTGCAATCGTCAGGAGCAGAAGAATTTATTTTGTGTTGTTCTTTGGTGGTAGGTTATGGTAGTAGTAAGAAGTATACACATATACAGTGGAACCTCGGTTTACGAGTAACGCAGTTAACAAGCATTTTGAAAGACGAGTAACTTGTTTTTTTTTTTATTTCTGACTCTGGTTGCGAGTGTTGTCTCGCAAAACGAGCAGAATTCAAGCTAGTGGGGTGTGCAGTAACGCATTTGACCCGAGATGCGGGGACGCCGGTGACACTCGGAACGGTTCAGTGCCGTTCGGAAATACTCGGAAATACTCAGTTCCCGGGTGTTTCTGAGCCTTTCCGAGGTCAGACAAGCATTTCCAACGGCTCTCCGGCGACCCCCCACCTCTGGCCACATGTGGTATTGCATGCATTGAAGTCAATGCGGAACAAATTATTTTAGTTTCCACTGACTTCTATGGGGAAACTCGCTTTGATATGCGAGTACCGTATATATACTCGAGTATAAGCCGAGTTTTTCAGCACATTTTTTGTGCTGAAAATGCCCCCCCTCGACTTATACTCAAGTCTATGTCCATCTTCACCTTTGTGCGCCTGATTCCGGCCAGCTGTACGTCCCCTGGCCCCCAAACTTGGCGCACATGTAGCTCCTCTATAAGTGTGCAAAGTTTGTTGTCCAGGGGACCTACGACCGGGGAGCATCGATTTTTCAAAGCCGGGCACCCCTTCCATAGACTCCCATGTTAAACGTCAGTCTAGTCACACAGCGCAGGAGATCAGGTAGGGAGAATGGACACAGTGAGGCATGGACACAGTAAGGCATGGGCTCAGTGAGGCATGGACACAGTGAGGCACAGTGAGGCATGCACATGGACACAGTGAGGCATGGGCACAGTAAGGCACAGTGAGGCATTGCCACAGTAAGGCACAGTGAGGCATGGACACAGTGAGGCATTGCCACAGTAAGGCACAGTGAGGCATGGGCACAGTAAGGCACAGTGAGGCATGGGCACAGTAAGGCACAGTGAGGCATTGCCACAGTAAGGCACAGTGAGGCATGGACACAGTGAGGCATGCACATGGACACAGTGAGGCATGGGCACAGTAAGGCACAGTGAAGCATGGACACAGTGTGGCACAGTGAGGCATGGGCACAGTGAGGCATTAACACAGTGTGGCAGAGTGAGGCATGGGCACAGTGAGGCACAGTGAGGCATGCACATGGACACAGTGAGGCACAGTGAGGCATGGGCACAGTAAGGCACAGGGAGGCATGGGCACAGTGAGGCATGAACACAGTAAGGCACAGTGAGGCATTGCCACAGTGAGGCATTGCCACAGTAAGGGACAGTGAGGCATGGACACAGTGAGGCACAGTGAGGCATGCACATGGACACAGTGAGGCATGGGCACAGTAAGGCACAGTGAGGCATGGGCACAGTGAGGCATGCACATGGACACAGTGAGGCATGGTCACAGTAAGGCACAGTGGGGCATGGGCACAGTGAGGCATGGACACAGTGAGGCATGGGCACAGTAAGGCACAGGGAGGCATGGACACAGTGTGGCACAGTGAGGCATGGGCACAGTAAGGCACAGTGAGGCATGGGCACAGAGTGGCAGAGTGAGGCATGGGCACAGTGAGGCATGGACACAGTGAGGCATGCACATGGACACAGTGAGGCACAGTGAGGCATGGGCACAGTAAGGCACAGTGAGGCATGGGCACAATGAGGCATGAACACAGTAAGGCACAGTGAGGCATTGCCACAGTGAGGCACAGTGAGGCATGCACATGGACACAGTGAGGCATGGGCACAGTAAGGCACAGTGAGGCATGGGCACAGTGAGGCATGCACATGGACACAGTGAGGCATGGGCACAGTAAGGCACAGTGGGGTATGGGCACTGTCAGGCATGGGCACTGTCAGGCATGGACACAGTGAGGCATGGGCACAGTGAGGCATGGACACAGTAAGGCACAGTGAGGCATGGGCACAGTAAGGCACAGTGAGGATTTAACACAGTGTGGCACAGTGAGGCATGCACATGGACACAGTGAGGCAAAGTGAGGCATGCACATGGACACAGTGAGGCATGGGCACAGTAAGGCACAGTGAGGCATTGCCACAGTAAGGCACAGTGAGGCATGGACACAGTGAGGCATTGCCACAGTAAGGCACAGTGAGGCATGGACACAGTGAGGCACAGTGAGGCATGCACATGGACACAGTGAGGCATGGGCACAGTAAGGCACAGTGAGGCATGGAAACAGTGTGGCACAGTGAGGCATGGGCACAGTAAGGCACAGTTAGGCATTAACACAGTGTGGCAGAGTGAGGCATGGGCACAGCGAGGCATGGGCACAGTGAGGTACAGTGAGGCATGCACATGGACACAGTGCGGCACAGTGAGGCATGGGCACAGTAAGGCACAGGGAGGCATGGGCACAGTGAGGCATTGCCACAGTAAGGCACAGTGAGGCATTGCCACAGTAAGGCACAGTGAGGCATGGACACAGGGAGGCATGCACATGGACACAGTGAGGCATGGGCACAGTAAGTCACAGTGAGGCATGGACACAGTGAGGCATGGGCACAGTGAGGCATGGACACAGTGAGGCATGGGCACAGTAAGGCACAGTGAGGCATGGACACAGTGTGGCACAGTGAGGCATGGGCACAGTAAGGCACAGTGAGGCATTAACACAGTGTGGCAGAGTGAGGCATGGGCACAGTGAGGCATGGACACAGTGAGGCATGCACATGGACACAGTGAGGCATGGGCACAGTAAGGCACAGTGAGGCATGGGCACAGTGAGGCATGCACATGGACACAGTGAGGCATGGGCACAGTAAGGCACAGTGGGGCATGGGCACTGTGAGGCATGGACACAGTGAGGCATGGACACAGTAAGGCACAGTGAGGATTTAACACAGTGTGGCACAGTGAGGCATGGGCACAGTGAGGTACAGTGAGGCATGCACATGGACACAGTGAGGTATGGGCACAGTGAGGCATGGACACAGTGAGGCATGGGCACAGTGAGGCATGGACACAGTGAGGCATGGACATGGACACAGTGAGGCCAAGTAAGGCACAGTGAGGCATGCAGATGGACACCCTAGGCTTATACTCGAGTCAATAAGTCTTCCCAGTTTTTTGTGGTAAAATTAGGTGCCTCGGCTTATATTCGGGTCGGCTTATACTCGAGTATATACGGTACTTCGGATTACAAGCATTTTCCTGGAACGGATTATACTCGTAATCCAAGGTTCCACTGTATTTAAAACAATTATTTTACTATTTTGGGGCAGTTTTCCTTTGATAATAATAATAAAAAAATAAAAATAAAAAAAAAGAGACCAGGAGATATCCATTACCATTTACCACCAAATGAAAGCCCAATTTGTCATGAAAACCCCCCCATGGTATAATCCACCTGGATGCAGAAAGTAGTTGTGATGAGATGTACGGTTTTTCTAACACTTATTTAAGTTGCAAAGCTGTGCTTAGGCATTAGGATTTGTTTTGCCCTTAGGCACGAAGGGGTTAAAGGGTAAAATGGCGATGTGTTAGACGGAATACAAAGGTTTAAAGTCTACAGTCATAGAGCGTTTTCCTGTTTGTAGAACCTAACCCAATACTGTAAGGTATTCATGTTCTACCTTGGGCCAGGTTGATGTTGGCCTTGTTGGAGTCTAGCGGTGTGGTGTTCAGGTGACTGGTGGCCGCAGGTTGTGCTGGTTCTGTGGACGGCCCGATGTTCTGGTCCTGGCTTTGTGTTGAGGACTTCATGCTGGTCACAGGCGCTGTGGTTGGAGCGTTGGTTGTCGTAGTGGAAGGCTTCTCATTGGTCCCCTTAGAAAACTCTTTCTGAGAGCTTGAGGAGGTATCCTCCGAACACGTCTTCTTGTCTGTGGGGAAAAGGCCAAATATAAGGTCTACAAATTCCCATCATACAAAAAAAAAAAAACAATCACTAAACTTTTGTTCTTTAGCGGCTACGTTTTGCCCAATAAAGCACTATTAAAACCATTAATTATATTGCAGCTTACCAAGTCTTAGATGTGATGGCTGCATTCGTTTTCTATTTTAGTCTTTCTTTCTTCAATTTTCATCTGGTGATCTGGCCAGTAAGTCTGTTTTTTTTTCAAAAGAACAAGCTCTCTTCCAGATGTATCAGTTTACATGGATGAGACAAATCATTTACCACTGACAGGGGTGCTTGCAATGATCAGCTTTTATTTATGTAAAACCTTTATCGCAAAAGAAATAAAATCTGTTTGCTGTTATGCCGCGTACACACGGCCGTTTTTCTCGTCGAGAAAAACGAAATTTTTCCCATTCGACGAGAAAAACGATAGTCTGTGGGCTTTCTGACGTTTTTTTCGACGAGAAAAACGGCATTAAAAACGACGAGAAAAATTAGAACATGTTCTAATTTTTCTCGTCGGTTTTTTCGACATGTTTTCCACGGCAGTGTTTCCCATAGGGAAACACTGCCGCGGAGCCCACACACGGTCGTTTTTTTCGACCAAAAAAAAAAATGACATTTAAAACAGCCGTGTGTGGGGGGAACAAGCTGTTCCTCGTTTTTAACGTCGATTTTCTCGACAGTGTTTTCACCGTCGAAAAAATCTATCGTGTGTACGCGGCATTACTGATTATAAAGTGTGAGCTCTGAGTTTAGCTTCAATTTATGTATCCAAATCTGCTAATACATTTAACACTCCCCTCCCCCCCAGACTGACAATGCTGCTATCCAAAAGGTGCCCCCTGTGCTTCTTCATCCAGAAAAACAGGAGGTGTGTTACTGGCCAAATCACCAGGTGAAAACAGAGGGGAAAATGCCTAAAAAAGGAAAACAAATGCGGCCACCACATCTAATAATTGTTAAGCTGCAATATTCTGTATAACAGGGATATGCAATTAGCGGACCTCCAGCTGTTGCAAAACTACAAGTCCCATCATGCCTCTGCCTCTGGTTGTCATGCTTGTGGCTGTCAGAGTCCTGCTATGCCTCATGGGACTTGTAGTTCTGCAACAGCTGGAGGTCCGCTAATTGTATATCCCTGATGTATAACATTTTTGGTTTTGGGTTAAATACCGCTTTCAAGTTTAATCAAGTTGACAGAGTAGCTTTATGAACAGACAAGGGTGATGGCAATAGATTTGATATTTTTTATTGGGTCGGTGTATGGATTTTATTTTTTTTAGAAATCATACTTACCTAGGTGGATGCAAAATTGATGTGATCATCCGTCCCCAGCCAGCTCTAAGACTGAGAACTGAGCGATGAAACACTGCCGATTGCTCCGTTCTCAGGGCTCCATGAGCAGAGAGCCAGTGACTGTCAGTTACCAATGTCTGCTCTGCCCCACGTGAGGGCTGGACTGCGGAGGGGGCAGGAGTGGCTGGCTCAGGCTCTCACTGAGAGCCTGAGCCGGATGTCGGTTGAGGCTCCTGGGTAGATGCCGACCATAGGTGTGCGCTCAGGGTGTGCCTGGGCACACCCTAATTACCCTGTGCAGTGCTGAATCCCCCTGCTTCCCGTTTCCCCCCTGCAGTGCTGCCAGCTTCCCTCCTCTCTTCCCAGGAGCGAGGAAGGGGCTGGCAAATATTTCACTTCCTTATCTAAATGAACACAGTGAGTGATCTGTACTGATCACTCCAGTCTTAATTCTTAAGCATAGTAAACTATGTTTACTGCAGGCTGCAGAGAAAGGGACTGGGGAATTTCTGTCCTCAATTTCTTTCTCGGTTTCAAAAGTGGAGATGCACAATTCTGGATGAAATGAGAATCAGAATTTTTTTGCTTAGAATAAAGATCACGATTCTCGGCGTAGCATCATCTTTCACATTATACAAAAAAATTGCGCTAACTTTACTGTTTTTTTTTAAATTCATTGAAGTGTATTTTTTGCAAAAAAATTGCTTTTGAAAGACTGCTGCGCAAATACAGTGTGACATAAAATATTACAAACACTGCCATTTTATTCTCTAGGGTCTCTACTAAAAAATATATATATATATATATAACGTTTGGGGTTCTAATAAATTTTCTAGCAGAAAATTACAGATTTTAACAACAAGTGTCAAAAAAGGTTTAGTCTTTAACCACTTCTCCACCCCGCCTATTCTGGCACTTCTCTCCTTCATGTAACAATCATCATTTTTTTGCTCGAAAATTAATCAGAACCCCCAAACATTATATATATATATATATATATATATATATATATATATATATATATATACATATTTTTTAGCAGACACCCTAGGGAATAAAATGGTGGTCATTACAACTTTTTATCTTGCACGGTATTTGCGCAATAATTTTTCAAACGCCTTTTTTGGGGAAAAAAATGGTTTCACAAATTAAAAAATAACAAAACAGTAAAGTTAGCAAATTTTTTTTATATAATGTGAAAGATGATGTTATGCCAAGTAAATAGATACCCAACATGTCACGCTTTAAAATTGCGCACACTCATGGAATGGCGCCAAACTTCGGTACTTAAAAATCTCCATAGGTGACGCTTTAATTTTTTTTACAGGTTACTATTTTCGAGTTACAGAGGAGGTCTAGTGCTAGAATTGTTGCTCGCACTCTACCGCATGCGGCAATACCTCACATGTGGGGTTTGAACGGCGTTTACATATGTGGGCGGGAATTAAATGCGTGTTCGCTTCTGAGCGCAAGCTACCGGGGACAGGGGCGTTTTAAATTTTTTTTTCATTTTATTTTTTTATTTGACTGATTTTTTTTTATTTTGACACTTTTTTTTTTTTGATCACTTTTATTCCTATTACAAGGAATGTAAACATGTAATAGGAATGGTGTGTGACAGGTCCTCTTTATGGAGAGATGCGGGGTGGTCAATAAGACCCCACATCTCTCCTCCAGGCTGGAAAGCATGAGATCGTGAAAAAAAATTCACCGATCTCATGCTGACAGCCGCAATTGTGGCTTTGTTTACTTCCGGGTACTGGGCGTGATGTCACAACATCGCGCCCGGGCCTCCGAAGGTCATAGAGATGACTGGTGACCGTCTATCGTCGTGAGCCGGCGCCGGCCAATTCGTTCTCCGAGCCCCAGATGGCACGGGAGAGCCCCGAGAAGCACCGGATGGCGGAACTGCCGCTATGATTGTTCTTATGGCGCGCAGAATCGCCGGAATGACAGAATGATATCTGAATGATGCCTGTAGCTGCACCCATCATTCAGATATCCCCCTTGAAAGTCAAGGACGTGGGTGGTAGGGAAGTGGTTAAACTGACCTAATTTACAGACTGAAGTTCATTCCTTTGATCGAAAAGAATAGAGAGATACATTGTTTCTTTTTATTGCTGTTTATAAACATTTGCTGGTGTTGTTTTTTTTTTTTTTTTCTTTTGACAGCTCTGACCACTAGCCGACCAGCCGCCGTCATTATACTGCGGCAGGTCGGCTCGTTCCCGCAAAATCACCGTAGCTGTACGTTGTCTCTTTAAACAGCTATACCAGGCACGTGCTCGCCCGCTGCACGGACGGGCCCCATGCGTGTGGCCGGTGGTCACGATGACCGCCGGCCACGAGAGCCAGAACGAGGATCTGTCAATGTAAACACACAAATCCCTGTTCTGACGGGAGAGGAGAGACAGATTGTGTCAAAAGTGTCCGATCTGTCCGCCGCAATGTCGCAATCCCACTAAAAAGATTGAAGATCACCGTCATAACTAGTAAAACATTTTTTTATAAAAATGCCATAAATCTATCCCCTATTTTGTAGAAGCTATAACTTTTGCGCAAACCAATCAATATACCCTTCTTACGATTTTTTTTACCAAAAATATGTAGAAGAATATGTATCGGCCTAAACTAAGGAAGAAATTTGTTTGTTTTTTTTACATTTTTTGGGGGGGATATTTATTATAGCAAAAAGTATAAATATTGGTTTTTTTTTCAAAATTTTAGTTTTTTTTTTGTTTATAGAGCAAAAAATAAAAACCGCAGAGGTGATCAAATACCACCAAAAGAAATCTCTATTTGTGGGAAAAAAAGGACGTAATTTTTTTGTTTGGGTACAGCGTCACACGACCGCGCAATTGTCAGTTAAAGTGCCGCATCGCAAAAAATGGCCTGTTTATTAACCCCTTCCATACCGGGTCATTGTAAAATGACGCCGGCAGGAACCCTCTCTCCCTCCGGGTGGACGTCATATGACGTCCTGGGTTTGAGGGGGGATATCTGAATGATGGGTGCAGCTAGAGGCATCATTCAGATATCCTTGTTTTCAGCCGGCGATTCTGTGCACCATAAGAACGATCATAGCGGTGGTTCTGCCGCTTGATCGTTCTTATAGGCGGCGGGAGGGGACATCGCCCCCTCCCGCCGCCATCCGGTGCTTCTCCGGGCTCTCCCGTGCCATTGGGGACCCGGAGAGAATCGTCCGGCGCCGGTGGTGGAGTCACGTGACGAGCATAGAGATGACTGGTGACCAGATGGTCACCAGTCATCTCTATGACCGTCGGAGGCCCGGGCGCGATGTGATGACGTCATGCCCGGGTTCTCAAAAGTAAACAAAGCCGCCATTGCGGCTGTAAGTATGAGATCAGTGAAATTTTTTTCACGATCTCATGCTTTCCAGCCTGGAGGAGAGATGTGGGGTCTTATTGACCCCGCATCTCTCAATAAAGAGAACCTGTCACACACATTCCTATTACAAGGGATGTTTACATTCCTTGTAATAGGAATAAAAGTGATCAAAAAAAAAAAGTAAAAAAATAAAAAAAAGTAAAATACAAAATAAAATATTTTTTTTTCAAAACGCCCCTGTCCCCAATAGCTCGCGCTTAGAAGCGAACGCACACGTAAGTCCCGCCCGCATATGTAAACGCTGTTCAAACCACATATGTGAGGTATCGCCACGTGCGTTAGAGCGCGTGCAACAATTCTAGCACTAGACCTCCTCTGTAACTCTAACCTGGTAACCTGTAAAAATTTTCAAAGCGTCGCCTATGGAGATTTTTAAGTACCGAAGTTTGGCACCATTCCATGAGTGTGTGCAATTTTAAAGCGTGACATGTTAGGTATCTTTTTACTTGGCGTAACATAAGCTTTCATATTTTACAAAAAAATTGGGCTAACTTTACTGTTTTGTTATTTTTTAATTCATGAAACCATTTTTTTCCCCAAAAAAAGACGTTTGAAAAATTATTGCGCAAATACCGTGCAAGATAAAAAGTTGCAACGACCGTCATTTTATTACCTAGGGTGTCTGCTAAAAAAACATATATAATGTTTGGGGGTTCTGAGTAATTTTCTAGCAAAAGAATGATGATTTGTACATGTAGGAGAGAAGTGCCAGAATAGGCCCGGTATGGAAGTGGTATAAAAAGCCCTGTATGGAAAGGGTTAAGGGGGAAAATCTTCCGGGGCTGAAGTAGTTAACATGAATCGGGAAAATGCTGGATTACAGGGGTTGTAAAGGTTCGTTTTTTATTTTTAAGCTAGTGCATTGTTGGTTCACTAACCTTTTCCTTCGATTTCCCTTCTAAATGTTTTTTTTCTTTGTCTGAATTTCTCACTTCCTGTTCCTCCTCAGTAAGCTTGCCCCCATCATCCGAGCCGGTCTGGCTGGGGGTTAGTCAGCGTGCCCGCCCCCTCCCTTGGGACTACATCCCTGTGGGGAGATGCTGTGTGGCTGGGGGTTAGTCAGCGTGCTCGCCCCCTTTCTTGGGACTACATCCCTGCGGGGAGATGCTGTGTGGCTGGGGGTTAGTTAGCGTGCTCGCCCCCTCCCTTGGGGCTACATCCCTGCGGGGAGACGCTTCCCTCCCTTGGGACTACATCCCTGCGGGGAGAACGCTGTGTTCTCCCCGCAGGGATGTAGTCCCAAGGGAGGGGACGAACACGCTGACTAACTCCCAGCCAGACCGGCTCGGATGATGGGGGAAAGCTTACTGAGGAGAAACAGGAAGTGAGAAATTCAGACAAAGTAAAAAAAACATTTAGAAGGTAAATAGAAGGAAAAGGTAAGTGAACCAACAATGCACTAGCTTAAAGGAACCTATTTAGAAAATAAAAAACAAACCTTTACAACCCCTTTAAGATTGTAAGGGGGGTTCATTCATGATAATGATTTTTTAACGATTAATCATGCAGCTCTACTCAAAAGTGAGACATCAGGGGTCTGTTTAGACCCTTGATATTTCACCAAAGCCCCATAATGCGGCTCCTAATATTTTTTTTAAATAATATTGTAAAAAAAAAAAAAAAAAATGCTGACACAATCCATTGCCCTACTGACACCAATCTTTGCTCTACTGACATTGTCCACTCCTCTGCTGATATACACGCGTGTGTGTTTGTGCTCTGGAGTGTACACCCTAATGCAATAGGCTGCGCACGCCAGTGATGCCGACCATATGGTCCGGATCTTTCCCCAGCCTGGACCAGCTCTGTGACAACAGCAGACAGTGGACTTTAGCCCACTGTCTGCTGAAAACGGGTCCCAGGAGTGCAGAACGAACTGCACTCCTGTGATCCACAGAAAACGTTTAGCCAAAGGAGCCCAGGCTGTACTTCTCCTATAAGAATATACGAGTCTTGTATTTAGGATGGGAGGTGGAGGGAAATCTCTTCCCTTGTTCTGTCCAAAATGAAAAAAATAAATAAAATAGGCGCTTGTTTTTAATGTGTTACATAGCTATACCTGCAAAAGGGGCCAGCCTGAAGTCATCTTCATTTTCTGACAAAAGTTCCACTTTAAAGTGGTTTTAAAGGCCTAATGCTCACTTGAGCTGCGTCTTGATCCATAGATTTGCACGAGAGCTGAGCTTCTTCTGGGTCTCTCATTACTCATTGGCTGAGACAGCAGCATTAGCTCCTGCTACTGTCAATCACAGCCAGTGAGCCAATGAGGGAAGCGCTGGGGCGGGGCCAAGCCACAGCTCTGTGTGTCTTATGGAGGGAGCATGCATCAGTGCCCCCAGAGCAAGTGGCTTGCTATTGGGGGCACTGGCTGAGGAGGAGGAGCCAGGAGTGTCGGCAGGGAACCAGAAAAAAGGAGGATTGGGGCTGCTCTGTGCGAAACCACTGCACAGAACAGGTATGTATCCCTTTTTGACCAAGTCTATTTCTGACATTTGTTGCTTACAAGTTAACTCCTTGCCGATCAGCCCCCGCAGTTTTACTGCGGCAGAATGGCACAGCTGGGCAAAGTGACGTTACCTTACGTCGCTTCGCCTTTTGGCCACTAGGTGCGCGCAGATCGCCGCCACTACTAGTAAAAATAGTAATAATAAAAATGCCATAAATCTATCCCCTATCTCTTTCATGACTAAGCCTATTTCTAACATTTGGCGTTTACAAGTTAAAATCCATATTTTTTGCTAGAAAATTACTTAGAACCCCCAAACATTATATATATATATATATATATATATATATATATATATATATATATTTATTTTTTAGCAGAGAATCTAGACAATAAAATGGCGATTGTTGCAATATTTTATGTCACACGGTATTTGTGCAGCGGTGTTTTAAATGCAACTTTTTTGGAAAAATTTAATTTCATAAATTTAAAAAAATGAAAAAGTAAAGTTAGCCCAATTTTTTTGTATAATGTGAAAGATGATGTTACGCTGAGTAAACAGATACCAAACACGTCATGCTGTATAATTGCACGCACTCGTGGAATGGCGACAAACTACGGTAACTAAAAATATCCATAGGCGACGCTTTAATTTAATTTTTTTACGGTTACCAGGTTAGAGTTACAGAGGAGGTCTATAGCTAGAATTATTGCTCTCGCTCTGACGATCGCGGCGATACCTCACATGTGTGATTTGAACACCGTACTTCCGTATGCGTTTTCTTTGCTGTGCGGACTTCCGTATGCGTTTTTTTTTGCTGCGCTAGCTCGCGGGGACAGGGGCACTTTAAAAAAAAATGTTTTCCTATTTATTTTATTTATTTTTATAATATAAAATTGTGTTTTTTAATCCGGCGCCATTGGCACTCGAGTAACCCGGAAGTAACATCATGATGTCGCTTCCGTGTTTACATTGAAGAGACTGAATCAAAGCCGTTTGCGGCTTTGTTTCAGTCTCTCGCTAGGCGGCGGAGGTGGCGCATCGTGGATCGGGTCTCCCGGTGGGACGGGAGGCCCGGTAAGAGCGGCAGAGGCGGCGGGAGGGGGGGGGGTGTCCCCTCCCGCTCCTCCGGGATAACAACCGAGCAGCTTTTAGCCGCATCGGTTGTTATCCCTGGAAAGCCAATCGCCGGCTCTAAAAAGTGATACCGGGATGATGCCCGCAGCTGCAGGCATCATCCCGGTATAACCCGGTATAACCCGGTATAACCCCCGAAAGCCGAGGCCGCAAACCGTACGCTCGGCGGGAAAGGGCTATTTTGTAGACGCTATAACTTTTGCGCAAACCAATCAATATACGCTTATTGCGATTTTTTTTTTTTTTTTTTTACCAAAAATATGTAGAAGAATACGTATCGGCCTAAACTGAAGAAGAAATTTGTTTTTTGTTTTTTAAAAATTGGGATATTTTTTATAGCAAAAAGTTAAAAATATTGTGTTTTTTTTCAAAATTGTCGCAATTTTTTTGTTTATAGCGCAAAAAATTTAAACTCTATTTGTGGGGAAAAAAAGGACGTTAATTTTGTTTGGGTACAAGGTCACACGTTCAAGCGACGCAGTGCCGTGTCACAAAAAATGATCTGGTCATTGAGCAGCCAAATCTTCCGGGGCTAAAGTGGTTAAAATCCGTATTTTTTGCTAGAAAATTACTTAGAACCCCCAAACACACACATATATATATATATATATATATATATATATATATATATAGCGGGTTGCTAAATTTAGGGGAAGTATCTGAGTGGTAACTAGGCTCAGATACAATAATTGTTAGGTTTCATGGACCATTTTATGCTCGTGGAGGATATCATTGGTGTCCAGTTCCCTGTGGCCTACAGGTGGCGCTGTCGCCATAGGCCAGGGTTGAACCACCATTGGAGGGCTGTGCCTTTTGTGTGTCCCCTCGCGGCAGTAGTACAGTGGGGCGGGGAACCTGTGGTGCCTGCTGGGAGAGGGTATAAAAGATAAAAGGGGCAGACATCTTCCGTTCGAGGTCCACGCCCAGGCACCTTCGGCCTGGGGTTGAGTGAGGGTCATCTCCGGGTGCCCTTGGCCCAGAGCTGCTGTTCCTTCCCAGACACCTTCAGTCTGGGGTGAGGTACTTTGGAGAAAGACCCGGAGCCCAGCGGCCTTTGGCTGAGATCCGCCAGGGACCGAGACTCCCAGGGATCTGCCTTGCAAGGAGACCCGTATCCAGGACGAGGAGACCAGGGAGGTGACCCTTTCTGAAGACCCAGCGCAGAGTCGTGGTGACAGATGGGGCCTCTGGTAACTCTCCGGAGGGATGTTCTTATCCTAAAAAGGGGCCAAGTTACTAAAGGAAGGAAGTGCGTGTTCTTTATGTCACAGTAGCAGTGACACTACGCACACAAGGTCAGTGGCAGTGACTTTTATCTTTTCCACCCGGTCAGTGGCAGTGACCAACTTCATGGTCGGTGGCAGAGACCGTGCGCCAAGCCTGTTCGCGCTGATCAGAGCAGGAGAAACCCAAATTCAAGTTTGTGCCTGAACCTCCTCCCACCTTATCTGACCTGTGTCTTGTCCCAACCTGTCTGCTCTCAAATAGACTGTTTATTGTGCTGAGAAAATAAATAAGAGTTGAACCTTTCAGTTGGTGTGGACAGTTGCTTACTGGGGAGAACTAAAGGCTTGTTTCTGACTACCACAGAAATGAGGTCAGCACTGGAGGCTTTTTAAACACTGGCTGCAGGCAGGCCCTAGAAACCAACACCGCTCAACCTCCCCATTCAGGAGGGTACGGGCTTGTGGTGCAGTGTGCCTCATTCTTTCCTGCGGAAGAGGCCAAGCAGAAGAAAAGCAGGTAAAGTCTGGGGTTGGTGCGCTACATATATATTAGCAGAGAGCAGAGAATCTAGAGAATAAAATGGCGATTGTTGCAATATTTTATGTCACACTGTATTCCCGCAGTGGTCTTTCAAACGCAATTTTTTAGGAAAAAATACACTTTCATGAATAAAAAAAAAACTAAACTGTAAAGTTAGCCCATTTTTTTGTATAATGTGAAAGATGATGTTACGCCGAGTAAATAGATACCCAACATGTCATGTTTATTTTATTTTTAATAATTTTTTTACATTATCACTTTAAAATTAATAAAAATCTGATCACTTTTATTGCTGTCACAAGGATTGTAAACATCCCTTGTGACAGTAATAGGTGATGACAGGTACACTTTATGTAGGGATTGGGGGTCTAAAACACCCCCAATCCCTTCTTTGCACTTCAAAATATTTAGATCACCAAAAACAGTGATTCTGAATACTGTCATTTTTTTTTTTTTAAACTGTGTCATTGGCAGCCGAGTAAACCGGAAGTGACGTTGTGATTTTGCGTCCATGTTTACACAAAGCAGACTGGAATGAAGA
The DNA here is from genome assembly GCA_029206835.1 of Rana muscosa. Taxonomy (NCBI): domain Eukaryota; kingdom Metazoa; phylum Chordata; class Amphibia; order Anura; family Ranidae; genus Rana; species Rana muscosa. The sequence continues at coordinate 323,199,753 of CM055118.1, read as the reverse complement.
TGTTTCCGGCTTTGTTTCAGTCTTACTCTACCCGGCAGAAGTGCCGGATCGTGGATCGGGTCTCCCGGTGGGAAGAGCAGCGGAAGGCGGTGTGGGGGGGGGGGGATGTCCCCTCTCACTCCTACAGGATAACAGCCGAGTGGCTTTTACCCGCATTGGATGTTATCCCTGAAGAGCCGATCGCCCGCTCTCAAAAACGGTACCAGGGTGATGCAGGCATTATCCTGGTATAACCCCTTAAAGGCGAGGCCGCATATCTGGATAGCATTGTGCACTTAGCCTTACCTCTTATAAAGCACTCAATTACTTCTTTCGCCCAGGTTTGATCTTTATTAGCGCAGAGTCTTCCATTTTCCAACTCAAATCTGGGAAAAAAAAAATGATGGAATTATAAACTCAAATATTAAATTCAAACCTAGATAAACCTAATACATTAGAGAAATGTACAAAGAAGCTCCTTGTAATATGTATCTAAACCCCCAAAAACCCAAAATGTTAAATATTGCAGTTTACTTAGTTTAGATATTCTTTACCTTTTCTCGATTTCTTGATAACATTTGACACTGGAGCCATGCAGGCTCTCCAACACTGGAAAAATGGCTTATATAAGTAATCATTTCTGCTACAAAAGACTGGAACATTTTTGTAAGTGTAGCGGGTATGTACTTTTAAAACTGGTGAGGACACCAGTGATGCATAGTTCCCTGCGGCCCAGCAGGTGGCCGTGTCACTTTGGGCCGGGGTTGAACCATCGCTGCAGTGCCGTACCCTTTGTGACCTCTCGCAGCGGTTGTACGGCGGGGCGGGGAACCCGCCGTGCATCCTGGGAGAGGGTATAAAGGGGGCGGACATCTTCGCCACGAGGTTCGAGTCCCAGGCACCTTTCAGCCTGAGGGCTGTGGTTGCGGTCGGTGTCCAGGCGGCCTAGGCCTGGACACTTGGAGTTCGTGTTCCATCCCAGACACCTTCAGTCTGGGGTGAGGTACTCAGCTGGAGGCCTGGGGCCCAGTACCTTCCGCTGGGTCCCGCTAGGCAGGGATCATCCTAGGGGGGGCCTCGGGAGTGGGGTACCTGAATCCAGAGGCGTAAGGGACCCGAGGAGGGACTCACCCGAAGACCTGGTGCAGCAGATTGCCAGTGCCGGGTGAACCTCTGGAGACCGCCCAGAGGGATATCTTTCCCGAACAGGGGCCAAGTTCAAAGAGGAAGTTCAGTCCACGGTCAATGACCGGTGGCAGCGGTCCAGCTAATTCACTCAGGTCAGTGGCAGAGACCTGCTATTAGGCCTGTGGCAGGGGCCTCAACAGTTCATCTGGTCGGTGGCAGCGACCAAAACTCACGGTCGGTGGCAGAGACCGTGCGCCAGGTCTATTCGCTAGCAAAGGAATAGGAGAGTCTAGTTGTGCCTGGGCCTACTCGTCCCCACACCCCCATGTTCGTCTGTTATTGGAAGTTCAACTGATTGTGTTCACCGTATTGTACGAGAAATAAAGGAGTGTTGGACTTTTGATTGGTGTGGGGCTCTATTATTGGCAGACACGTTTCCATGGAACAACTGAGGCTTCGTATGCAGTGGACAGACCCGGGAGGTAAATCAACTAACTTTGCTCCACCCTCTTATACACACGAGGGGAGAGCTTGGCGTAGTGTTCCTGCACTCTCCTCTCCCAGGTACCCCTAGACACAAGCCCCTCATACGAGGAAAGACAGAGAGGGAGAGTGAAGCTCCGCTACATAAGTTTCAAATGACGTGGACCAATTGGATGAGTGCTCAACCTGCGGTCCTCTAGCTGTTGTCCCATCATGCCTCTGCCTATGGGAGTCATGCTTGTACCTGTCAGCCTTGCAATGCCTCATGGGACTTGTAGTTCTGCAACAGCTGGAGGGCCTCAGGTTGAGCACCCATGATTAACCACTTAAGCCCCGGACCATTTTGCAGCTAAAAGACCAGGCCCCTTTTTGCGATTCGGCACTGCGTCGCTTTAACTGACAATTGCGCGGTCGTGCGACGTGGCTCCCAAAATTGGCGTCCTTTTTCCCACAAATAGAGCTTTCTTTTGGTGGTATTTGATCACTTCTGCGGTTTTTATTTATTCTATTTTTTGCGCTATAAACAAAAATAGAGCAACAATTTTGAAAAAATTCAATATTTTTTAGTTTTTGCTATAATAACTATCCCCAAAAAATATATAAAAACATTTTTTCTCCTCAGTTTAGGCCGATAAGTATTCTTCTACATATTTTTGGTAAAAAAAAAAATCGCAATAAGCGTTTATTAATTGGTTTGCGCAAAAGTTATAGCGTCTACATATTTTTTTTTTTTTTTACTAGTAATGGCGGCGATCAGCGATTTTTATCGTGATTGCGACATTATGACACCGGATACTTTTGACACATTTTTGGGACCATTGTCATTTTTACAGCGATCAGTGCTATAAAAATGCACTGATTATTGTGAAAATGACACTGACAGTGAAGGCTTTAACCGGTAGGTGGCTCTGTAGGGGTTATGTGTGACCTAATGTGTGATTCTTACTGTAGGGGGGCGTGGCTTGGCGTGTGACATCACTGATCGTTGTTCCCTATGACAGGGAACAGGCGATCACTGACATGCCACTAGGAAGAACGGGGAAAGATTTGTTTACACTTACCTCTCCCCGTTCTTCAGCTCTGTGACCCGATCGCGGGACACCGGCGGCGATCGGGTCCGCGGGTCCCGCGGGCGTGGTCATGGAGCTTCGGACCAGGTCGCGAGCGCGCGACCCATGGACAGGTTCTTAACGGGGACGTACCTGTACGCCCTTGTGCCTGTACGTGCCATTCTGTCGACGTACATCGTCGTGCGCCGGTCCTTAAGTGGTTAAGCAAAACTCCAGGCTAATTTTTTTCCCCCTCATGCAGTGGGGCTGTGTCTTACCTTTTTTTTTTTGGGTAGGGCACTGCTTGACTTTGTCTAGGGCAGGGGTCTCCAAACTGTGACCCGAGGATCAAATGTGGCCCTTTGCTAGCCTTTATCTGGCCCTTGGGGGACTATTCCTTCCACTAATATGAGGCACTATTCCTCCCACTGACACCAACAATGGGGCACTATTTCTTCCACCGATACCAATCATGGGATACTATTCCTCCTACTCATAGGGGCCCTGAGGCCATATTTATTCTCACCGATGCCGGGCCTGGGATATTTTCTGCTCCCGCTGGCCACAATCCGGCCCCCAGAAGTCTGAAGGACAATAGATTGGCCCTTTGTTTGAAAAGTTTGGAGACCCCTGGTCTAGGGGATTAGAGAACCAAGTTAAACTCACCTAATACGCCGACCCTCCCAGCACAAGCTCCTGCCCCCCCCCCCCCCCAGTGGTCTAGCAGTCTTGTGCAGTGGAGGACGGCAGGAACAGTCCACCGCTGGATGTGGGGGAGCACCATTTTCCGGGAAAATCAAAGCATTTGGTGAGTATAAGCTCTGTGTTCACCTCTAGAAAAAACAAGCAGTTAATAGGCACAGCCTCACTGCATGGGGAACATTTTCTTTCTCCAGAGTTCTGCTTTAAAGTTTCTTCATACAACTATACAGTATTTAAATAACGAATTCCAATTAAGTGACGTTAGTGATGGTCACTGAAATCCAATTAGGGGTAAAAGATATTCCTGAAAAGAACACTTCTTCTATGCCTGCCAGATGAAGACTCTTCATAAACTGACTTGGACAGGGAATTCCGATCTCCTGGTCCCCCCCCCCCCCCCCCCACTGTACTACTCAATGGTTCATACTACTGACCACTACATCACTGCTGTGTCCTAGAGATATGTGGAACGAACCATTATGGTGCAGCAGGGGCCGTAGTGTTTATCACTGTGTTTGTTTCTTCAGCCTAGCTCTCTTCATTAGAGTGGTGCAGGCAGCAGGAGAGGCAAGTATTCAGTATTTTCTTTACAGCAAAACTTTTCTTTTATAGCAAGTTGCTTTAATGATTGAATTCTTGGCGGATATTAAATGTCAGGTTTGTCTATGTGTATTATTGTAACAGATGGCAAACAGCTTTTGGATCTTGCCATCTATCTGCTCGGTTATTGTGGCACATGCCAGTTTCCTGCGCCATTTCCAGGTTTGTTCATCCCTCCCATGGTGCTTACCTTATAGTGTTTGTATGAGCACATATGTCGTATTTTGTCACTTTTTTCTTTATCTCTGCATTGAATCTTTTAGGGTCGTCAGGCTTTCTGCAATCGCTGCACCGTTTACCTTGCGCACCCATCTGGGAGACACCTGAGGAGAGATCAGAGAAGCTTCATGAATGGCTCATCTATGGAAGGGTCACCGATTCTTTAAGTGGTTCATGAACCTGAATGATGCCTAAACCAAGATGGCTCCATCCTTCTGGAGAGAAATACACAAGAAGGTGAAAAAAATAAAAATAAAACACTCAATTTCACCATGTCCATTGAGCTGCCTTTATCTTCATTGGCCAATGAAAACTCAGCATAAGGGTACATAGAAAACAAGTGTTTTCTGTGTGCACCGTTCAGTCATACAGGCATAGGTGTGCGCAGCCTGTTGCATTAGGGTGTGCACCTGAAAGCTCAAAAAAACATGGTACCGATCTCTCACTGTGTTCATTCAGAAAGGGAAAGGGCCGGTAAATGACATTACCCCTTCCCCCACTCATCCTGAAATATCATCTATGTGTGCCCACTGCAGTAGCCAATGGGAGACGAGGGAAGCCAGCCATGCTGTGGGAGGGGACACCAGGCAGCAGGAGGAATCTGCACTGCAGGGAGTGATTAGGGTGTGCCGGGCACACCTGGCACACCCTGTGCGCACGCCTATGCATACAGGTATGTAGGTGTGCATCCTTCCCCAAAGCACAGCAACACATTACAATGCACAGAAACGCGCTGAACGCAGGTGTAAAGGAGCCCCTAAAGTGAAACTCCGGGAAAACACCAAAACACATGCTTGACGTAAATATGTTTTTACTGTTTTATCTCCCAAAGGTTTTGCGATTTTTTTTTTTTTTTTTTTTACAATTTTTTTACAACGTTTGTGATATTCCCGAGAAGATACCTACACCACACTCCATATCCTTCACTCATTTTTTCTATTTTATTTCAAAGAAGTCACATCACCTACCTGACCTTCTCCCTCAAGAGCAGCCTTTCTTAACCCTTATATCCCAGGGGAACCCTTCAAATAATTTTCAGGTCTCGGTGAAATCTGATAAAATTAAGTAGTCAGGGTTACTAGGCAGAATGCCCCTTACATTGGTGGTCAGTGAGAATCATACCCGGCTTGCAGTAGTAGTCAGTGAGAAGAATGCCCCTTACATTGGTGGTCAGTGAGAATTAGGGATGAGCTTCGAGTTTGAGTCGAACTCATGTTCGACTCGAACATTGCCCGTTCGCCGAACAGCGAACAATTTGGGGTGTTCGCGGCAAATTTGAAAAGTCTATGGGAGAAATCTAAAGTGCTAATTATAAAGGCTAATATGCAAGTTATTGTCCTAAAAAGTGTTTGGGGACCCGGGTCCTGCCCCAGGGGACATGTATCAATGCAAAAAAAAGTTTTAAAAACAGCCGTTTTTTCGGGAGCAGTGATTTTAATAATGCTTAAAATGAAAAAATAAAAGTGAAATATTCCTTTAAATTTCGTACCTGGGGGGTGTGTATGATATGCATGTGAAGTGGCGCATGTTTCCCGTGCTTAGAACTGTCCCTGCATAAAATGTAATTTTTGAAGGAAAAAAAGTCATTTAAAACTCACTCGCGGCTATTAATGAATTGTCGGCTCCCGGCAATACAGAGAAAAGTCATTGATAAAAAAAAAAAAAAGCGTGGGGGTCCCCCAGAATTCAATTACCAGGCCCCTCAGGTCTGGTATAGATATTAAGGGGAACCCCGCCGCAAATTTAAAAAAAAAATGCGTGCGGTTCCCCCAAATATACATGTCCCCTGGGGCAGGACCCGGGTCCCCAAACACTTTTTAGGACAATAACTTGCATATTAGCCTTTATAATTAGCACTTTAGATTTCGAACGTTCGAGTCCATTGTATTTAATAGGGTTCTAAAGTTCACGCGAACATTCTGTCTGTTTGTAGGTTCTGGTGCGAACCGAACAGGGGGGTGTTCGGCTTATCCCTGGTGAGAATCATACCCGGCTTGCAGTAGTAGTCAGTGAGAAGAATGCTCCTTACATTGGTGGTCAGGAGGAAGAATGCTCCTTACATTGGTGATCAGTGAGAAGAATGTTTCTTACATTGGTGGTCAGTGGGGAGAATGCTTCTTACATTGGTGGTCAGTGGGGAGAATGCTTCTTACATTGGTGGTCAGTGAGAAGAATGCTCCTTATATTGGTGATCAGTGGGAAGAATGCCCCTTACATTGGTGATCAGGGGGAAGAATGATCCTTACATTGGTGGTCAGTGAGAAGAATGTTCCTTACATTGGTGGTCAGTGGGAAGAATGCTCCTTACATTGGTGGTCAGTGGGAAGAATGCTTCTTACATTGGTGATCAGGGGGAAGAATGTTTCTTACATTGGGGATCAGGGGGAAGAATGTTTCTTACATTGGGGATCAGGGGGAAGAATGTTCCTTACATTGGTGATCAGGGGGAAGAATGTTTCTTACATTGGTGATCAGGGGGAAGAATGCGCCTTACATTCGTGGTCAGTGGGAAGAATGCCTATTACATTGGTGGTCAGCTATGATAACCACCTAACATTGGTGGTCAGTGGGAAGAATGCCCCTTACAATGGTGGTACATGAAAAAAAAAAAAGTTCCTTATATTGGTGGTCAGTGAGAAGAATACCCCCCTTACCGCAGTGGTCAGAATGCCACCCTTATGGTGGTCAAACATGTAACAATCAGTCACTTTTTATAAAAGCAGCACACAGTTTACACAAAAACACTGGTTAGCAGAGGCGTATTTAGTGAAAATGGCGCCTATGGCAAGCACTGAAACTGCGCCCCTGTCAAAACATTTGAAACCTATCTTTCAGATAATACTGTCAGTATATACAGGTATATAGGGGGAACAGTAGGTTAGTTGTTGGGACTTGCCTCACTTGGTTTGAATCTGGGCCAGGAAGCTATCTGCATGTAGTTTGCATGTTCTCTTGGTGTGGGCACACTCCAAAGCGATGTTGGTAGGTGATGGTCCCCTTTCTGTATGAAGTGGCAATGTACATGGGCGATCACATTCTGCATGCCACCCCCCATGCCTGAAAAATTATCCAAAATAAGCACTGGCTCGAAATCCGCCAAGAGCTGGACAGGACTGAATGGAAGTGTGTAGATATGTGTAGGGTCCTCTATGATTGTAGGGTCAGTGTAGAATATGATTAGCCATGTACACTGCCAGTCTGTACACAGGGTACAATTCAACTACTGCATGTGTTTGGAGTGGAAGAGGAACCCCACTGGGAAAACATGCTAACTCCATGTAGCTAGTGTCCTGGGCAGGAGTGGAGCCCAGTATATATATATATGGGTAGATATTGGTGGGGTACCTTTACATCAATATGATTGCTAAAGTAGAACTATAGGCAAAACGTTTTTTTCTCATTTTGGATAAAGCAAAGAAGGGTTATAACCCCTGTAATGTTTATTTTTGCCATCTGTGTCCCATTGGAGAGATTTTCCTTCACTTCCTGTCCCTAGCCAAACAGGAAGTGCAAAGGGAATCCCTGCAATTAAGGGAATTCCTTGGGAACCCTTAGATCACCAGAACTTGTGTCCCCATCGGAAGATTCCCCCCCTATTAATTTTTTTGGTGACAACCCAAAATATGGGATTTTCTTTTACTTTCACTTTCAATGATAATAGTGAATAGAACAAATAGAGAGGGTAAATCTCCCTAATGGGGGCACAGACAGCAATACCATCTGACAGATGTTCTAATCCTGTTCCCCTCTATGCAAAACTCCAAAAAAAGTTTTGCCTTTAGTTATACTTTAAAACGGAGGTCCCGCGAAATAAAAAAATAAATAAAAAAAGCCAGCAGCAACAAATACTGCAGCTGCTGACTTTTAATAAATGGACACTTACCGGTCCAGGGTGCCCGTGGTGTCGGCAGCCGAAGCCGAGCAATCGCTCGTCTCTCGGCTGCCCCCGCCGCCATCCTCGGTGAGGGAATCAGGAAGTGAAGCGTTGCGGCTTCACTGCCCGTTTCCCTACTGCGCATGCACGAGTAGCGCGCCGCGTTCCCCGCTGTCTCCTGGGACCAGTGTGTTTCCCAGAAGGCAGCGGGGGGGACGGGAAGTGGAGGGACTCCCGTGGTACGCTCTCCCCGGAAGTGGTGCAAATATCTGTATTATATAGGCTTCTGCACCCCCCTCCCCCAGAAAGGTTCCAAATGTGACACCGGAGGGGGGGAGGGTTCCAAAAAGCGGAAGTTCCATTTTTGGGTGGAACTCCGCTTTAAGTGTATGGCTCATCAAACCATCTTTCTGATCTCCTGGTCATATATTTCTCCTGAACAGTAATTCACTTGACAATACAAATGTATATTAAATTATTCAGTGTATGGTCTAGAGTTGCCACCTCATCCCTTTAAACCCGAACACATATGAATTACACAGGTTCTGAGGCTAATTTAATGCAGGTAAGGCACCAAGTGAGATTAATTACCACCTTAATCAGCCACAGAACCTGTGTAATCAATATGTGTTCGGGTTTAAAGGGATGAGGTGGCAACTCTAGTATGGTCACCATTACAAACATCTAAAAAGATCAGCGGTAACATGCCCTTGGCTCTGCCAAGTGGCGTTGGACCCAGTGTTGTGGAGGCCCCATTAGATGGAAAGTCGATCAGTCCACAGCTCAAGGAACCCAAAGAAACCTCTGAAGGAACTGTGGTTGAGAATGGCTGATCTAAAGGAAGGAGCTCAGGTGGGTTATGTGACTTTTATGAAGTGGAGGATATTGGAGTGTAGTGCATGTATCTTTTTGGGATATATTGGCTGGCGAGTTACGACCTGTACAGAGCCACTATTGAGACCTATTGAGACCGTGAACTGTACCTTATGGGATTGTGCCAGTTTTCTGGTAAACACTCATTTTCTACACTGCATGGCCAAGCCAATTACATGATTATGCAATTCGGATTTCCATGTCAACCATCAATCTACTTATTGAATCATCATCAACTCCGCCTGAGCAGGGAGGTGACCCAGAAAGCTGTAAAGCCGGAAGTAGTGGAGTCATCAGAGGTGTAAAACAACAATGGCTGGCCAAAAATAAGACGATTCATGAGGTGAGTCGGATACTGCCACATGCATGGCTAATTAAGTCAACACCTTATCTGGGATTATTTCCAGTCATACGCCTTTTCCTATAAATAACATTGACAAAAAGTCCCATTTTACTGGTCAGGGTGGTAACATATGGATAATGTGGCGTCTTCAATGACTACGTGATGAAGTACATCTATAAGTGTTGTTTATATCTTTGAGGAGTCAGCAATTTGTGTGGGAAACGGTCCCGGAGATAACAAAGGTTTGTTGTCGCTCCCAGTATAGAGTACAAGAGGTGGAATGTGGAGAATTTTAGCTTTTACTCACACAAGAAATATTTACCTTCAAGGGGATTTCCAGGAGAGATTAAGATCAAACCGCTGATAACTGCCACTTTCTTCACACTTTAAAGTGGAACCCCAGACAAAACATCTGTTTTTGAACAAACACAAATGGAGCACTGGATCCAGATTATCAGTAGATCTATCAGAGTGTGATAAGGCACAGTGGCTCTGGTAAGGTAGCTCTTTAAAAAATTGGGTGTCCCTCAAACAAGGGGATTTGACGGTTCACATGTACTGTTACAGAATTCACAGGATCTCTACTGGGTCTTCCAGGATTTCCCAGATTCCTATGACCCAATGGATCCCTGTTGGGTCTTCCAGGATTTCCCAGATTCCTATGACCCAATGAATCCCTACTGGGTCTTCCAGGATTTCCCAGATTCCTATGACCCAATGGATCCCTGTTGGGTCCTCCAGGATTTCACAGATTCCTATGACCCAATGAATCCTTGCTGGGTCTTCCAGGATTTCCCAGATTCCTATGACCCAATGAATCCCTGCTGGGTCTTCCAGGATTTCCCAGATTCCTATGACCCAATGAATCTCTGCTGGGTCTTCCAGGATTTCCCAGATTCCTATGACCCAATAAATCCCTGCTGGGTCTTCCAGGATTTCCCAGATTCCCATGACCCAATTAATCCCTGCTTGGTCTTCCAGGATTTCCCAGATTCCCATGTCCCAATGAATCCCTGCTGGGTCTTCCAGGATTTCCCAGATTCCCATGTCCCAATGAGTCCCTGCTGGGTCTTCCAGGATTTCCCAGATTCCCATGACCCAATGAATCCCTGCTGGGTCTTCCAGGATTTCCCAGATTCCCATGACCCAATGAATCCCTGCTGGGTCTTCCAGGATTTCCCAGATTTCCATGACCCAATGAAGCCCTGCTGGGTCTTCCAGGATTTCCCAGATTCCTATGACCCAATGAATCCCTGCTGGGTCTTCCAGGATTTCCCAGATTCCTATGACCCAATGAATCCCTGCTGGGTCTTCCAGGATTTCCCAGATTCCTATGACCCACAATACTCACAGGATGACTGCTGGGTTTTCCAAGATTTCCCAGACTCCTATGATCTACAATACTCACGGGATCTCTTCCAGGATTTCCAGGATTCATATGACCCACAATGCTCACAGGATGTATGCTAGGTTTTCCAGGATTTCCCAGATTTATTTTGACCCACAATACTCATAGTATCCCTTCCAGGATTTCCTGGATTTCTATGTCCTCTAGTACCGTTAAGATCCCTGATGGGTCTTTCGAGACTTCCAATATTCACAGGATCCCTGCTAGGTCCTCCAGGATTCCTAGTACCTTTACTACCTCCAATTCCACACAGGGCATGTCTTCTGACTGGTGCTGTGTCTTATCACCAGCTACTGCCTGGACTTGACTACTCTCTTACCTGCCATCGGCTTGGACCCAGTCCTTGACCTGACTACTCTCTCACCTGCCATCGGCTTGGACCCAGTCCTTGACCTGACTACTCTCTCACCTGCCATCGGCTTGGACCCAGTCCTTTACATGACTACTCTCTTACCTGCCATCAGCTTGGACCCAGTACTTGACCTGACTATTGTCTTGCCTGCCTTAACCTTTTTCAGGAACTGACTACTCTCTTGACTGCTGTGTGACTCAACACATGTCTGGCCCTGATTACACTCTTGCCTGATGCCTACCTTGACCCCTGCCTAGACCCGACTACTCTCTCACCTTCTTTCGGCTTAGACCCAGTTCTTGACCCGACTACTCTTGCCTACCTTTTCTCCGGACAGGAAATTACTTCTCTCTTGACTGCTACCTGCCTCGAGCCTTGCCTGGACCTGAATACCCCACTGCCTGCCAAGGACTCTGCCTGACCAGGCAACTCTCTGGTCTGCAGCCGTATGTACAGTCTTGCAACCATAACCTTTCTGTTCCAGCCAACCCCCATTTGGAAGGGGTGGCGATCCTAAGAGTGAGCAGCAACCTAGTGCTGGCTTAAAGCAAAGAAAACCGGGACCAATAGGCTTCCCGGCTCATCTCCAACACCAGGAATTCTGGTGAAGATCAACTGCCACTAAGACACCATGCCTCGGGTGACCCGGGGGGCACCATAACATGTACAAAGTCCAATGAGCAGCAAATGAAAGGTAGCATTAAAGTTCAAAAGATTTTAATATTGTTATTTCTTTGAAAAAAATAAATAAAATAGAACCACCAATGACTTTCGGAGGTTCAAAGACGTCCCCTTTATCAGGATACAAAACCAATATAAAAACATACGAATTCCAATATTGACTCAATACCAATATAGGAAATCATACGTCTGTATATCTGATCTAACCCCGGCTCACTCTATAAAATACGTTTTTATTTGGCGTTCCACTGAAACTGTGGTGGGTACACGCATCGGAGAAAAAGAAACCCTGGACTGCCGCACTCTGTATTTATTCCAAAATTTCAAGTAAAAAATCCAAATTCCTATATGCATTGGCGGCAGAGCCACTCGCCATAGCAATTCGTGGCCACACGGGCATAATGGGCCTGCACAGGGGAGGGGTCATGGAAAAGATTAGCACATATGCAGACGACACGCTTCTGTACTTAGATGACTCAGTCAGCTCACTGCCTCAGGTTTTAGCCCTTATAGAAAGATTCGGCACATTCTCCGGGCTGAAAATTAATTGGGACAAGTCCCAGATACTCCCATTGGACAGTTTCCCTCCATCCAGAGACAGAGCCCTGCTCCCCTTACAGAGAGTGGATAGTATTAAGTACTTGGGTATCCGGACTACCAGGGACCCAACGGATTATATTTCACTGAATATAACCCCGCTGTTTGACATGCTTAAGCAGAAGACGCAGATATGGGCTCATCTTCCTATGGGTGTCATGGGCCGCATAAACCTCATCAAGATGGTCCTACTACCTAAAATCTTGTATATGTTATGGCACTCCCCTGTGTATCTTGTCCTTAAGCATTTCAGGGCCTTGGAAGCTCTTCTCAAGCCCTTTGTCTGGGGCAACAATAGGCACAAACTCCCGTGGCACAAACTAAAAAACCCACCTGACCTTGCAGGATTGGCCTTACCTGACTTTAACCTATACTATCTTGCAGCCCAACTCTCACAAATCTTTCACGTAGACAAAACTGATAGAGACAGGTTTTTGTGCTTCCTTTGTCCACCGTGGTCCAGACCTACCCTGGACTCCATGGTGGCGATATCTGGGGGGGCGGTGGGGGAGGGCAGGTCGGTAGATCACAGGACTCTTTTGTGCCAATACAGGAAAGTGTGGACCATAGCTGCCAAGTGGCTACGCTTGCCACCACTGCATGCCTACACCCCCTTGTGGCATAACGCGGCCCTCCCTGACTTTAATCAGATCCCTGACAGTGAAGTTTGGAGCTCCCGGGGAATTTTTTACATATCCCACATCACTTCTAACGGTAAACTGAAGTCCTTTGATAGCTTGCGATCCGAGTTCGCACTACCCAACGGAATGTACTTTAGATACTTGCAGCTCCGGCATGCCTTCCGCGCACAGTTCCCCTTAGATGACCTCTCTCTGGGTGATAATCCCCTGATGGCAGCTGTTAAAAACCCTGATCCTAAAAAACTCATCTCGCACTTTTATATCATGTTAGCACTCCCCCAGACGACAGTGACGGCATATGCACTAAAGACTAGGTGGGAGGGAGAGCTAGGCCCTATTGGGGATGATGAGTGGAGTGATGCTTTAGACACATGCAAACTGGCTTCTCCCAAGCTTTCTGACCGCTTGACGCAGATTTTTATAACGCATAGAGCATACCTCACGCCACTTAGACTCTCACGGTATAAAGATAACTATTCCACTGCTTGCCCTATGTGTAATCGAGAGACGGGCACCTTCTTTCACCTTTTGTGGAAATGCCCCAAAATACAGATGTTCTGGTCACAAGTGGTGAGATTCCTGCATGACACAATGGGCTCCCCCATATCGCTCCAGCCAAAGCCGTGTCTTCTGGGTATTTTCCCGGACCCAGATATCGATAAATTTACCAAGATATTTATGCATGAAACGCTCTTCACGGCGCGGAAAGTCATTGCGAGAGTGTGGATGAGACCCGATCCCCCAGGTATGTCACAGTGGATTGCGGAGGTTAATGCTGTGTTGCCCTATAAGAAAGTTATGTATTCCCATAGAGGGTGCCCCTCCAAATATGAAAAGATCTGGGACAGGTGGCTCAAGGCCTCTGAAACATGTCTGTGATTGTATGGGGTTAGTGTAGCTCTCTCTTCATTTTTCAGTTTGGCTGTGGGGGGGGGGGGGACTGTGAGGGGGGGGGTTGTAACGGGACCCCAAACGGCATATTGTGTTTTCACCTTGAAATGTTTGACTGTTACTGGCATTGACCATACTGTATTTCATCTGTGTGTGTACCCTAGAGGAATGTTTCTGTATGATACTGTTGGAAAGATACTGTATTATATCCCTGCCTTTATTCTGATATTATTTCATATGTGCTGTACTACTATTCTTCTGCTCTTAACCACTTCCCTACCCAGCCATAGTCAAATGACGTCCACAGATGGGATCTCCCATCCTGGGTGGACGTCATATGACGTCCTCGGCTTTGTAGGGGGATATCTGAATGATGCCTGCAGCTAGAGGCATCATTCAGATATCCTTTTGAAGTGCCGGCGATTCTGCGCACAATAAGAACAATCATAGCGGCGATTCCACCGCTTGATCGTTCTTATAGGCGGCGGGAGGGGACACCCCCCTCCTGCCGCCATCCGGTGCGTCTCCGGGCTCCCCCGTGCGATCGGGGACCCGGAGCGAATCTTCCGGCATCGTTGGTGGAGTCACGTGATGAGCATAGAGATGACTGGTGACCAGATGGTCACCAGTTATCTCTATGATCGTCGGAGGCCCAGGCGCGATGTGATGACGTCACGCCCGGGTCTCAAATGTAAACAAAGCCGCCATTACGGCTGTAAGTATGAGATCAGTGAAAAAAATTTCACTGATCTCATGCTTTCCAGCCTGGAGGAGAGATGTGGGGTCTTATTGACCCCGCATCTCTCAATAAAGAGGACCTGTCACACACATTCCTATTACAAGGGATGTTTACATTCCTTGTAATAGGAATAAAAGTGATCAAAAAAAAAAAAAAAGTAAAATCATTGTAAAAAAATTAATTAAGTAAAAAAAAAAAAAAAAAAATTTAAAACGCCCCTGTCCCCGGTAGCTCGCGATCAGAAGCGAATGCACACGTAAGTCGCCCACATATGTAAACGCCGTTCAAACCACGCATGTGAGGTATCGCCACGTGCTTTAGAGCGCATGCAACAATTCTAGCACTAGACCTCCTCTGTAATTCTAACCTGGTAACCTGTAAAAAAAATGAAAGTGTCGCCTATGGAGATTTTTAAGTACCGAAGTTTGGCGCCATTCCATGAGTGTGCGCAATTTTAAAGCGTGACATGTTAGGTATCTATTTGCTCGGCGTAACATTATCTTTCATATTTTCCCAAAAAATTGGGCTAACTTTACTGTTTTGTTATTTTTTAATTCATGAAACCATTTTTTTTTTTTAAAAAAAGGCGTTTGAAAAATTATTGCACAAATATTGTGCAAGAAAAAATGTTGCAATGACCGTCATTTTATTCCCTAGGGTGTCTGCTAAAAAAACATATATAATGTTTGGGGGTTCTGAGTAATTTTCTAGCAAAAGAATGATGATTTGTACATGTAGGAGAGAAGTGCTAGAATAGGCCCGGTATTGAATAGGTACAAAAAGCCCGGTGTTGAAGTGGTTAATAAAAAGACTTTGATATAAAAAAAAAAAAATCCAAATTCAAAATAAATCCATAAATCCAAAACAACAAATGCAGATAGTGTGCATGCAGGGAAACACGCATCGCTCATACGAAAGGTTGCCTGAAAGTCATTTTTATTATAATGCTTTTGTTTTACTCACCATACAGGCATGAGTAATTTCAAGTATGGATTTGAAGTGATTATCTGTTTGTCAGATGCTACATTCATGCTGAACGTCTGCTGAAATAAAACCAGCTACAGAGCAAGCCACCTAGATCGTCAATTGTTTTCAGATTGTTAGACTTGCACTGTGAGAGTAAGCAACGTCACTGTACAGTCAGCTGTCTGTGTGCATACCGATTAACTGCAATCTATAAATAAAAAAAGTTTTCTTGGAGTAATAATATCCATAGGTTCTTTTCCTTCTCTGTTATACTAATAAAAGAGCCCCCATGCCCCATCTTTCAAGAAATTATAATTTCCTGTCCTAGTGACACAACAGGAAGTGGGGGGAAATTTCCCCAGGGGAGACACACTGCAATAATAGCCTGAAAGAGCCTTTAGCACTTTCCCACCACGTCCAAAAGTAATATAAAAAGCTCTGGATGTAGTTCTAAATACACTATATTGTCAAAAGTATTGGGACACCTGCCTTTACACGCACATGAGCTTTAATGGCATCCCAGTCTTAGTCTGTAGGGTTCAATATTGAGTTGCTCCACCCTTTGCAGCTATAACAGCTTCAACTCTTCTGGGAAGGCTGTCCACAAGGTTTAGGAGTGTGTCTATGGGAGTGTTTGACCATTCTTCCAGAAGCGCATTTGTTAGGTCAGGCACTGACTCGCAGTCTCCACTCTAATTCATCCCAAAGGTGTTCTATTGGGTTGAGGTCAGGACTCTGTGCAGGCCAGTCAAGTTCCTCCAACCCAAACTCACTCATCTATGTCTTTATGGACCTTGCTTTGTACACTGGTGCGCAGTCATGTTGGAACAGGAAGGTGCCATCCCCAAACTGTTCCCTCAAAGTTGGGAGCCATAAGTTGTCCAAAATGTCTTGGTATGCTGACGCCTTAACAGTTCTCTACTAACTAAGGGGCCAAGCCCAACCCCTGAAAAACAACCCCACACCATAATCCCCCCTCCACCAAATGATTTGGACCAGTGCACAAAGCAAAGTCCATAAAGACATAGATGAGCAAGTTTGGGGTGGAGGAACTTGACTGGCCTGCACAGTGTCCTGACCTCAACCCAATTGAACACCTTTGGGATGAATTAGAGCTGAGACTGCGAGCCAGACCTTCTCTCCAACATCAGTGCCTGACCTCACCAATGCCCTTCATTTAAGAAAAGTCAAACATTCCCATAGACACGCTCCTAAACCTTGTGGACAGCCTTCCCAGAAGAGTTGAAGCTGTTATAACTGCACAGGGTGGACCAACTCAATATTGAACCCTACAGACTAAGACTGGGATGCCATTAAAGCTCATGTGCATGTAAAGGAAGGTGTCCCAATACTTTTGACAATATAGTGTATATATTAATGTACTCAGATCTAGATGTCAAATCCAAAAGAGAGGCTTTGGAGAAAAAGTGACAGAGGGGTGTGTGGATCTTAGAGTGGTGGTGTCTCTCCAAATTATTCATCAGCCATGATGGACTATACTGTACATGCTCCAGCTAGCCAAATACAATACCATCTCTGTACATGTAATATGAGGTCATACCTAAAAAAAACGTTTCAGTCAGCCAGGCCACTCAGTGATGGTAGATCCACAGGAGATTGTACAATCAGATTGTATAGTGTATGATCACCTTCAACTGATCTTCCAGTATGCACCAACATGGGGAAATTTCGAATTCTTACTGCAACACACGCCTTATCCGCCTACTGTGCATTGTGTCAGATGTGGAAGTCCCTTTCTGGATGTTGAAATAAAACAGACGCCTATCAGCCACATGAAAAGGAGATAACGTGGGTGGTGATCCGGGTTACTGTTTAACTCTTGTAGTTAGAGCATTGGGGAGGCTGGGAATTGGTGAACCCTTCTCCTTTCTTAGCAAAATGCTACTTGCCTGGCTGCTATGCCGATTCTCTGGTTCCAAAGCTACCTGAGACACCTTCCTGGAACAAGGATGTAGAAAGGGCAACCCAAAAATGAAATACTTTGCAGCTTACCAGTCCTGCAATATTTTTTAGGCCTCTTTGTCCTATTTTTTTTCACCTGGTGATCCTGCCAATAACACACTTCCTGGCCTTGGGTGACAACGTTTACTTACCCTACTGCATCAGGAGAAGAGAAACAGGACAGGACTACAGGAACCTCCCCCCTCGTCTTTTCTCCATCCCCCCTTCTGTACTCGAAGAAGACAGGAAGACATCAGCTCAGCGGATTTTTGGCAGGATCAATGGGTATTTTATTGCCCTTTTCAAACAGATATAACAAATTGCTTTCAATGATAAATCAATCGATCCAAAAGAGACCAAATAAGAGAAGCTTATTGTGACCCAGAATAGCAGAGCTTTTTTTCAGCAGGAACGTGGGAGAACGCAGTTCCGGCACCTCCCGAACTGAATGTATGTAATGGAAAGAGGTGCTGGGGTGTGCTGGAGAGTCTATTGATGCTGGCTGCTGGGGGATCTATTGTTGCGAAGGAATGGGGTCTATTGTTGCTGAGGAGTTCTTCTGTTGCTCGTGGGGGATCTATTGTTGCTGGGGGCTCAGTCATTGCTAGTAGGGATGTACTGTTGGGGAGGGATCTTTGTTGCTTGCTGCTGGAGGGTCTATTGATGCTGGCTAATGGGGAATCTATTGTTGCAGGGGGGGTCTATTGTTGCTGGTGGGGATCTATTGTTGCTGGGGATGGGTCTTATGTTGTAGGGGGTCAATTGTTGCTGGGAGGGATCTGATGGCTGCTGGAGGGTCTATTGATGCTGGCTACTGGGGAATCTATTGTTGCTGGAGGGGATCTATTTTTGCAGGGGGGTTTATTGTTGCTGGTGGGGGATCTATTGTTGCTGGGGGTGGGTCTTATGTTGCAGGGGGTAAATCGTTGCTGGGAGGAATATGCTGGCTGCTGGAGGGTCTATTGATTCTGGCTGTTGGAAGTCCATTGTTGCTGGGGGGATCTATTGTCGCTGGGGTGTCCATTATTTCTAGATCTATTTTACTGCCTTTCTTGTTATCATTAACAAATTCTATACAAAATGATACTTGTTTCTTCTTTCTCTAAAAGGGGTGGTACTGGGAGGTGGGTAAGAGGTGGAACCAAGGAACGGTGCTCGGAGGTGGGTAGGGGGTGGAGTCCAGGGTGACTTGGAAGGGAGGAGTTCCTGCACCTATTCCCTGAGAAAAAAAGCCCTGCAGAATAGAGTTTGGAGCAGAGAGAGATCGATCTTCCTGTTACTCAGAAATAGGGTGCCGGCATAAAGGCTCACTTATCCAGTAGTGGCAGAATTTGTGTACATGAACAACCCCCCCCCCCCCCCCCAAACAAAGTTTGAATAAATGTGTACCCCGAATGAATACAAGTGTAGGATGGTGTCAGCCAGCTCTCCTCTACAAACCATGCCGCTCCAACACGTTTCATTCCGCCTACAAGGGCTTAGTCATAGAAGTGGGGCACTAAGCCTCGGTGGGCAGGGCGAAACTCCTCCAAGAACCGCACCTCCCACATGCCCCCCATCACAGATTGCGGTAAAGGTCCAATCACAGCTGGTCACATGTAAACAGACTTGGTGGTTATGGTCATTCCATTCCTCACACGCATTTGTTATGAAAGAAGAGCTGATAACTGGCAAGGCTGACAGGGCACAATGAGAACATTGTTTACACTGATAATCAGGGCACTGATCATCAGTGCAGCCCCATCAGTGCCAATCAGTGTACATCAGTGCAGATCACTGCAGTTTATCAGTGCCCACCTATGCAGCTTATAAGTATCTATCAGTTCCGCCTATCAGTGCCGCCTCATCAGTGCCCATCAATTCTGCCTATCAGTGCCGCCTCATCAGTGCCCATCAATTCCGCCTATCAGTGCCGCCTCATCAGTGCCCATCAGTTCCGCCTATCAGTGCCCATCAGGGCTGCTTCATCAATGCTCATCAGTTTCACCTATCAGTGCCCATTAATTCCGCCTATCAATGCCCATCAGTTCCCCCTATCAGTGCTGCCTCATCAGTGCCCATCAGTTCCGCCTATCAGTGCCCATCAGGGCTGCTTCATCAATGCCCATTATATCCGCCTATATTTGCCCATCAGTGCTGCCTCATCAGAGTCTCCTCATCAGTGCAGCCTTATCAGTGCCCATCAATTCCACCTATCAGTGCCCATTAGTTCCACCTATCAGTGCCCATCAGTGCTGCCTCATCAGAGTCTCCTCATCAGTGCTCATCAGCGCAGCCTTATCAGTGCCCATCAATTCCACCTATCAGTGCCCATTAGTTCCACCTATCAGTGCCCATCAGTGCTGCCTCATCAGAGTCTCCTCATCAGTGCTCATCAGCGCAGCCTTATCAGTGCCCATCAATTCCACCTATCAGTGCCCATTAGTTCCACCTATCAGTGCCCATAAGTGCTGCCTCATCAGTGTCTCCTCATCAGTGCCACCACATCAGCGCAGGCTCCCCAGTGCCCATTAGTGCAGCCTCATCAGCGCACATCAGTGAAGAAGAACAATTACTTGTTTGCAAAATTTAATAACAGAAACTAAGAAGAAAAATTTTTTTTCAAAGTTTTTGGTCTTTTTCTGTTTGTTTGTTTAGCAAAAAATAACAAAAAACCCAGTGGTGAATAAATACCACCAAAATAAAGCTCTATCTGTCTCCAAATTAATGACAAAAAGGGTAATTAGGGTGCAGTGTGGCATTACTGAGTAACTGTCATTTAAAGTGCAAGAGTGCTGACAGCTGAAAACTGTCCTGGGCAGGAAGGGGGTGAAAGTGCCCGGTATTGAGGTGGTGAAGGGCATTGATTGATATGAATGTACAATGTATGTAGGGCACTGTGTAAATTGATGGCACCATATAAGCACCCGTATTGATTGTAGTACTTGTGATCAGTGTTGCCAACCTACCAGATTGAAATTTACTGGCACAACACCCGGAATTTACTGGCACAACCACGTTTTTACTGTCATTTCTCAAAAGTTACTAAATTACATTTTTAGGTGCACATTTCAGTATTTAGGCTACAAACAAGTACGCTAGGCAAATAGCAATGTGATTTAAGGTAGATATTAAGGTAAAAAAACATATATTTGTTATTTTCGATATAATAAGGGCAAATTATTTAGTCACATCACCCCCTGCCTCCATTCCCCTCTGCCACCAACACCCCCTGCCTTCACCCCCCTCTGCGGTGCCACAATCTCCCCCTGCCTCCAATCTCCCCCAGGCCCCCTGCCTCCAATCACCCGCTGCCTCCATCGTCCCCTGCCTCCATCTCCCTCTGCGGTGCCACCAACAACCCCTGTCTCCATCCCCCACCCTCTGCGGTGCCACCATCCCCCTCTGTGGTGCCACCATCACCCCCTGCCTTCAATCTCCCCCTGCCTCCATCCCCCTCTGCGGTGCCACAATCACCCCCTGCCTCCAATCACCCCCTGCCTCCATTTAACCCCCTGCCTCCATCGTCCCCCTCTGCATTGCCACCATCATCCCCTGCCTCCATCGGATCCCCCTCTGCCACCATCACCTGATGTCACTGTCGGCTGGGCTGTCTGTCACTCTGTCCGTCCCTGACTCCCCTGTGAACTTTGTATTGCCTGGATGCAGCAGGCTCCTCCATTCCGCCGCCGCCGCATGCTGCTCACCCTCCGAGTCCTGACTCCTGCTCCAGTGCTGTGCTCCTCCCTCCACCAGGTTAGTTACAGATTTAAAATTCTGGTGAGCGCGCGCCTGGCGGGATGTCCTAATACATCACTCGCCGGCGCCTCGCAGCACAGCCTCTGTGAAATCCGCCCCCCGCTGGCCGATTACAGCATATGCTCGGCTCGGCAAGCTCCGGAACTGCGCATGCGCAGTTCCAAGCCGAACCGATCTTGGCTATTTTTACTGGCACATTCCCGCAACTACGGACATTTACGTACGGAGGAAAAAGGTGCCCGTTTTTACGGACTGTCCGTAAACATACGGACGGTTGGCAACACTGCTTGTGATCTTATGTGCGATTCCTGGAAAGTTGCTGAAATTGTCTACAACTTGCCACATGTATGTCATCTGATTACTTTGGTACAGGCAGCAGTTCTTGTTTTGGACGGTTTAATGAATGATATCTTTGGTGACCCTCAAAGTCTCCGAGGACATCAATAACAGGGATGGAGTCACATGTCTACGCTGACCTTGTATAAGGACAATACTGAATCTGTCTGCTATTGATGGGATAATCCTGAATGTGACAGAACATAAAACTGGCCACATGTCCAGCACAAGAGAGAATCTTCTTCCCATTGTGTGAGAGATATGATGGTCTATGATGGTCCTTATCTGCTGAACAGGCATAGGACTACTACAGACAAACACTGAACAGACATACAACTTTGATGAAGTCATCGGTTTGTGTATTACATATAGTATGCTGCACAATAGCACAGGTACAGTGTACTACATGTTATGTGGATGCATGCTACGTAATGTGTCTGGGTGACACTTCCAGGTGTGTATAACCTTTTACACACCTGAAGAGGTGAAGGTCTACCTGAACAAAATGGAAGAGATGGAAGATCATCAGGGTGCAGTGTGCTTTTTTTTTCCAGGAGATAACCCAGGAACACCCCATTGAAAGGCAAGGAAGTATTAAGGAGTTTAGGGATCACAAGTATGAAGTGCAAACTTCGGGTGTCAATACTAACGCAGAGTTTAGAGGCCAATAGAATGTAACGCAAAATGCAAGGATCAGGAGTAAGTAAAACACAGTGCAGGGGCCAGTAGTATGTAATGCACAGTGCAGGGGTCAGTAGTATGTAATACACAGTGAAGGGGTCAGTAGTATGTAATACACAGTGAAGGGGTCAGTAGTATGTAATACACAGTGAAGGGGTCAGTAGAATGTAATGCACAGTGCAGGGGTCAGTAGTATGTAATGCACAGTGCAGGGGTCATTAGTATGTAATGCACAGTGCAGGGGTCAGTGGTATGTAATGCACAGTGCAGGGGTCAGTGGTATGTAATGCACAGTGCTGGGGTCAGGAATAGTTAAAGCAGAGGTAAGTGGTATGTAGCGCAAAATGCAGGGGTCAGGACTCAGGAGTGTATAAAGCAAGGGTCAGTGGTATGTAGCACAAAATGCAGGGGTAAGTAAAGCAGAGGTCAGTGGTATGTAATGCAAAATGCAGGGGTCAGGAGTAAATAACAAAGAGTGCCACAGTCAGCAGTAATACACACTGCAGGGGCAGTAGTATGTAATGCACAGTACTGGGGACAAGAATAGGTAAAGCAGAGGTCAGATGTATGTAGCACAAAGGGCAGGGGTCAGAAGTAACACAGAGTGCAAGGGCCAGTAATATGTAATGCACAGTGCAGTGGTCAGGAGTAAGTAACACAGAGTGCAGGGACCACTAATATGTAATGCACAGTGCTGGGGCAGGAGTAATTAAAGCAGAGGTCAGTGGTATGTCAAGCAGTAAGCAACACACTTTGCAAGAGTCAGTAGTATGTAATGCACAGTATTGGGGTCAGGAATAGGTAAAGCAGAGGTCAGTGGTATGTATCACAAAATTCAGGGGTCAGGAGTAAGTAACACAGAGTGCAGGGACCAGTAGTAGTATGTAATGCACAGGGAGGGGTCGGAAGTAAGCAAAGCAGAGGCCAGGAATATTGCAGGAATCAGGAATATTGAGTGCATGGCCATGCCCAAAGATCTCTGCATGTGCATAGTATAGCTTGGGGTCCAATACTTAGAAACAAAGCTGTGTGTACATCCGTACGTGTTCACTAATGAAAGACCAGCACTGGCTTTTAGCGCCCAGAGGCCTAAAAGCACAGAAGAACTAGGATAATTGATGAGTGGCAGTTAGCTGCTGTGACTCGTGAACAGACTTGTATCCTGTTATCCTGTGTTTGACCCGGGTGGCCTCTTGACTCTGCTTTATCCTGATCCTGTTGCTGACCTTGGCTTGTGTTCTGACTCCATCCTCTACCTGCTGTTTTTCTACTTCTGCTGCCCATCTGATATCGACCCCGGCCTGACTTCTGACTTGGCTCCTGTCTTCTAAACTTAAGTACCTCTGCTACCTGGTTGTTTCTGACTTTGGCTCGTCTTTACTACGGCTTTACTTTCTGCATCTGCAAATTTCTGTGCTCCACCTGTGTAACACCATTCTACAAGGGCTACAGTCTAAACATTTGCAGCATCCTAAATCCAATCGCTTTGTCACCAATTCCAGTTGTAATGGACAGGATTTACAAATGAAGCCTTCTTGGCAGCTCGGCCTCTACCAGGTACATGACAGCAGGTGTCAGTAGTATGTAATGAACAGTGCAGGGGGCAGGAGTATGTAATGCACAGACAGGGCTGCCATCAGGGGGGTACAGGCAGTACACCTGTAAGGGGCCCGGAGGTCCCCAGGGGCCCGGATGGCAACCCCCCTTTTTTTTATAATAATTTTTTTTTATTTTTTTTATCATTTTAATTTATTTATTTATTTCTTTATATCTTTTTTTTTTTTTTTTTTGTAAGGGGCCCACAGGAGCCCTTAGGTCCCCAGGGCCCCAGATGCGGATGGCAACCCCCCTTTTTTTTTATAATTATTTTTTTATATCTTTTTTATTTTTTTGTAAGGGGTCCACAGGTCCCCAGAGGCCCATAGGTCCCCAGATGGTAACCCCCCTTTTTTTTGTTTGTTCGTCAGCACCCAAGGCCCCCCCCGGTTCTCCTTTGCTCCAGGGGGCCCATGCCTGAAGCTGTGTAAGGGGCCCCAAAATTCCTGATGGCAGCCCTGTGCACAGTGCAGGGGCGAGGAGTATGTAATGCACAGTGCAGGGGTCAGGGGTATGTAATGCACAGTGCAGGGGTATGTAATGCACAGTGCAGGGGTCAGGGGTATGTAATGCACAGTGCAGGGGTCAGGAGTAAGTAGAGTGCAGGGGTCAGTGGTATGTAATGCACAGGGCAGGGGTCAGTAGTCAGTAACACAGACTGCAGAGGTCAGTAACGAACAGTGCAGGGGTCAGTAGTCAGTAACACAAAGTGCAGAGGTCAGTAGTATGTAATGCACAGTGCAAGGGTCAGAAGTTAGTAATGCACAGTGCAGGGGTCAGGAGAAAGTAATGTAGAGTGCAGGGGTCAGTAGTCAGTAACGCAGAGTGCAGAGGTCAGTAGTATATAACACACAGTGCTGGGGACACTGCACTGCTGTATGGACTCTGCAAAGTACCACTTCTCTTCTCCTGTTATGAGTACACAGTAGCGCTTCCTTTTACTTTTTCTAATCACGATGAAAGTGAGCTGACAAACATGTCATGGTTAAATGCAGGACTTCTATATTCCCTCTCTCGCCATGCGGGTATTTACATTTCCCATGTCATGGTTGTTGAAAAAGAATCTTAAGCCACTAAAACAAGTGAGATCTTGTTGAACAGAGGAGCTGATAAAATCACAAAATAAAAGTTATTTTTAGCTAAATGAATACAATGGTGGATTGTAATGAGAGAAGTTTGGGAGGCAGTCCAGACCAGGGTCCGGCCTGCCTGCTGAGTATACTTCATACGTTATGCAACATACACACTATTAGATTTTCTGCAGATTTCTGTCTTCAGATTTACCAAAACCATGTGTAGTCGGAACCCATGAGGCATGAGAAGCCATGTTATCCATTCGCTGTTCCATCGTGCACTGTCCCTTTCGCGCCAAAGTCCCCACGTGCAACTCCACACATGGCCAGACTCCTCCCATCTTCTGCATAGTTCGCTGGCTTTCTCTCTGGCACGCCCACGAACTACACAGTCAGGGTTCTCCTCGTGGCGCAGTTCTCAATATGGCCGACCTCCACGGAACGTCATTGGGGAATAAAGTTCAAACTCTGGGGGGTTCTTCACACTTTCCAACCGCAAACACATCCTGGACGAGCCCCCACGTGTAGTGATACCCCCAGCTAAGAGGGCCACTGGTATAATTTTTGGGCCCTGTAGTGCACCACTGTCAACCCCAGGCAATTTGCTCTAACCTCCCTTGGCACAGTTAGTAGGGGATAGTAGGATTGCGTGGCCTGTAACTCCCTGAGACACAATCCTATGATAGCACACACACACAGCAATATAGTACAGCTATTCTTACCCGTCTCCTCTGCAAAGTAAATGACACAAACACCAATGTACTAAACCTTGGCACTTTTACTGAGATTTGTTAAGTGAGCAGGTAATCAACAGTGTACATATATGTGCAGAGCCCTGCAATATAGGAGTATCTCAACAAACAGATAGATATACAGTACTGTGCATAACACTAACGGTCCCCGCTGCAGCTATTCTCCCTTGTGGGCAAAAATGGCGCCCAGCAATGTCTACGCTAAGTCAGGCCTGACTGTACTGTGTAGAAGTTCTGTAGGGGAAGATCTTCGCTAGCAAAACGGTGGTGCACTTTTGAAGAAAACAAACTGTAATCCACAGGGTAAAAGGGGTTTGAATAACTTGGTGAATTAAAGGCAATCTCTAAAGCTGCTCCGATACACTGTCTCTCCGGTGCGCAGCGCAACACTAGTGATGACTCCAGATAATTGTTATTGGGCCTTGAGATCCTATATAGTTCTCTGAGCAGGTGCTCTCTCACCCAACCGGACCAGTCCGTGTCTGTATCTTCCGCTGCTGTGTCTCGGTACACAGGTCTCACCACATCCAAGTCTTCGGTCCTCCTGGCAATGATGCAGCAACAGTAGGGAGAGACATCCCTCAGGTTCCTCGGTGAGAGCGGAAGGCTCTTTGGAGAAAGGCCCAGGCTTCAGGCCTTGTATCTCAGCAAGCTCGGAAAGCAGTTCCACTTGCTGGGCGGGCGGTGTCCAAAGAGACCGAATTCAGCCCCGCCCTCCGGTTAAATAACCCGCCCCAGCAGTCTCTGCGCGGGGCAATGCACCCTGGGTGTCCCGTTGCGCACTGGGTACTGTAGTCTCTGGGGGGGTTTAAAAGGCAATACCCCGCTACACATGTAATATGAGGTCAAACCTTAAAGGGGTTGTAAAGCTTTAAAACATTTTTTTTTTAAAATAACAAACATGTCATACTTACCTCCACTGTGCAGTTTGTTTTGAGTGGCCCCGATTCTCGTCTTCTGGGGTCCCTCGGCGGCTGTCTCGGCTCCTCCCCGCTTCTGGTAACCCCCCAGGGAAGCTCTCTCCCAAGGGGGTTATCTTGCGGGCGCGCTCCCGAGTCCTTAATTCGGCGTCCATAGCCGCCAACTACAGGACTCGGCCCCACCCCCCGGCCCTCGCGTCATTGGAGTTGATTGACAGCAGTGCGAGCCAATGGCTGCGTAGGATGCATTAAGGTGAAAAAACATGAACCTTTACAACCCCTTTATAAGTTTCCGTTTGTATGTAATCAGGCAGGCCCTTGCACTACGTGGTTTTGGTAAATCTGAAGACAAAAAATCTGCAGAAGATCTAATAGTGTGTATGGGGTCTTAGATGGGTAACAATGCCCCAAGACTGCCCAAGCTTCCTAGCACGGAGTATTACAATAATCCACTCCATGACCCCCCCCAGACTCTCCTCCTCCATCCCTGTGTTTCACCCGGGTCTCTTCCCCCTCCAGGGCACCATGGGAACTGCTGAATGTACAGACAGGAAAGTCTTCTCATTATATATCACACTGATTGTAATTCTATAATTATGTTTCTGGAAAAGGTTTTCACAATTTTTGGATTTGTGTTACCGACTCTTGTGTGTAAAAATGAGATACACTGGAACCCGCAAATCATTACTACCAGTACCGGGACAAGGTCATCCAACGCCAAGGGCAAAGATGCCACACTGCACCCTCCTAACCTTCCCTTAGCAGTGATGTCACTGCCACTTCTCCAGTCAGCCAACTGGCACAGTGCGCCCCCGTCCTTGCAATAAATCAGTGCGCCCAGGGCAGCCTCTCCTCCTGCCCACCCCTTGTCCCAGCCCTGAGAGGCTCAGAGGCCCACTTTCACATCAGAATTCCCCCCTTCCACGTCAGAGTAACCCCTCCACATCAGAGTACCCCCTCCACATCAGAGTACCCCCTCCACGTCAGAGTACCCCCTCCACGTCAGAGTACCCCCTCCACGTCAGAGTACCCCCTCCACGTCAGAGTACCCCCTCCACGTCAGAGTACCCCCTCAACGTCAGAGTACCCCCTCCACGTCAGAGTTCCCCCTCAACGTCAGAGTTCCCCCTCAACGTCAGAGTTCCCCCTCAACGTCAGAGTACCCCCTCCACGTCAGAGTACCCCCTCCACGTCAGAGTACCCCCTCTACGTCAGAGTACCCCCTCTACGTCAGAGTACCCCCTCTACGTCAGAGTACACCTTCCACGTCAGAGTCATCCCTCCACATCAGAGTCATCCCTCCACATCAGAGTCCCCCCTCCACGTCAGAGTCCCCCCTTCATGTCAGAGTACCCCCTCCACGTCAGAGTACCCCCTCCACGACAGAGTACCCCCTCAACGTCAGAGTACCCCCTCCACGACAGAGTACCCCCTCCACGACAGAGTCATCCCTCCACATCAGAGTCATCCCTCCACATCAGAGTCATCCCTCCACATCAGAGTCATCCCTCCACATCAGAGTCATCCCTCCACATCAGAGTCCCCCCTCCACATCAGAGTCCCCCCTTCATGTCAGAGTACCCCCTCCACGTCAGAGTACCCCCTCCACGTCAGAGTACCCCCTCAACGTCAGAGTACCCCCTCCACGACAGAGTCATCCCTCCACATCAGAGTCATCCCTCCACATCAGAGTCATCCCTCCACATCAGAGTCATCCCTCCACATCAGAGTCCCCCCTTCATGTCAGAGTACACCTTCCACGTCAGAGTACACCTTCCACGTCAGAGTACACCTTCCACGTCAGAGTACACCTTCCACGTCAGAGTACCCCCTCCACGTCAGAGTCATCCCTCCACATCAGAGTCCCCCCTTCATGTCAGAGTACACCTTCCACGTCAGAGTACACCTTCCACGTCAGAGTACACCTTCCACGTCAGAGTACCCCCTCCACGTCAGAGTACACCTTCCATGTCAGAGTACACCCTCCACGTCAGAGTACCCCCTCCACGTCAGAGTACACCTTCCATGTCAGAGTCATCCCTCCACATCAGAGTCATCCCTCCACATCAGAGTCATCCCTCCACATCAGAGTCATCCCTCCACATCAGAGTACACCTTCCACGTCAGAGTACACCTTCCACGTCAGAGTACACCTTCCACGTCAGAGTACACCTTCCACGTCAGAGTACACCTTCCACGTCAGAGTACCCCCTCCACGTCAGAGTACCCCCTCCACGTCAGAGTACCCCCTCCACGTCAGAGTACCCCCTCCACGTCAGAGTACCCCCTCCACGTCAGAGTACACCCTCCACGTCAGAGTACACCTTCCATGTCAGAGTCATCCCTCCACATCAGAGTCATCCCTCCACATCAGAGTCATCCCTCCACATCAGAGTCATCCCTCCACATCAGAGTCCCCCCTTCATGTCAGAGTACACCTTCCACGTCAGAGTACACCTTCCACGTCAGAGTACACCTTCCACGTCAGAGTACACCTTCCACGTCAGAGTACACCTTCCACGTCAGAGTACCCCCTCCACGTCAGAGTACCCCCTCCACGTCAGAGTACCCCCTCCACGTCAGAGTACACCCTCCACGTCAGAGTACACCTTCCACGTCAGAGTACCCCCTCCACGTCAGAGTACACCTTCCATGTCAGAGTCATCCCTCCACATCAGAGTCATCCCTCCACATCAGAGTCATCCCTCCACATCAGAGTCATCCCTCCACATCAGAGTCATCCCTCCACATCAGAGTACACCTTCCACATCAGAGTACACCTTCCACGTCAGAGTACACCTTCCACGTCAGAGTACACCTTCCACGTCAGAGTACACCTTCCACGTCAGAGTACCCCCTCCACGTCAGAGTACCCCCTCCACGTCAGAGTACCCCCTCCACGTCAGAGTACCCCCTCAACGTCAGAGTACCCCCTCCACGTCAGAGTACCCCCTCCACGTCAGAGTACCCCCTCAACGTCAGAGTTCCCCCTCAACGTCAGAGTTCCCCCTCAACGTCAGAGTTCCCCCTCAACGTCAGAGTACCCCCTCCACGTCAGAGTACCCCCTCCACGTCAGAGTACCCCCTCCACGTCAGAGTACCCCCTCCACGTCAGAGTACCCCCTCTACGTCAGAGTACCCCCTCTACGTCAGAGTACCCCCTCTACGTCAGAGTACACCTTCCACGTCAGAGTCATCCCTCCACATCAGAGTCATCCCTCCACATCAGAGTCCCCCCTCCACATCAGAGTCCCCCCTTCATGTCAGAGTACCCCCTCCACGTCAGAGTACCCCCTCCACGTCAGAGTACCCCCTCAACGTCAGAGTACCCCCTCAACGTCAGAGTACCCCCTCCACGACAGAGTACCCCCTCCACGACAGAGTCATCCCTCCACATCAGAGTCATCCCTCCACATCAGAGTCATCCCTCCACATCAGAGTCATCCCTCCACATCAGAGTCCCCCCTTCATGTCAGAGTACACCTTCCACGTCAGAGTACACCTTCCACGTCAGAGTACACCTTCCACGTCAGAGTACACCTTCCACGTCAGAGTACACCTTCCACGTCAGAGTACACCTTCCACGTCAGAGTACCCCCTCCACGTCAGAGTACACCTTCCATGTCAGAGTACACCCTCCACGTCAGAGTACACCCTCCACGTCAGAGTACACCTTCCATGTCAGAGTACACCCTCCACGTCAGAGTACACCTTCCACGTCAGAGTACCCCCTCCACGTCAGAGTACACCTTCCATGTCAGAGTCATCCCTCCACATCAGAGTCATCCCTCCACATCAGAGTCATCCCTCCACATCAGAGTCATCCCTCCACATCAGAGTACACCTTCCACGTCAGAGTACACCTTCCACGTCAGAGTACACCTTCCACGTCAGAGTACACCTTCCACGTCAGAGTACACCTTCCACGTCAGAGTACCCCCTCCACGTCAGAGTACCCCCTCCACGTCAGAGTACCCCCTCCACGTCAGAGTACACCCTCCACGTCAGAGTACACCTTCCATGTCAGAGTCATCCCTCCACATCAGAGTCATCCCTCCACATCAGAGTCATCCCTCCACATCAGAGTCATCCCTCCACATCAGAGTCATCCCTCCACATCAGAGTCATCCCTCCACATCAGAGTCCCCCCTTCATGTCAGAGTACACCTTCCACGTCAGAGTACACCTTCCACGTCAGAGTACACCTTCCACGTCAGAGTACACCTTCCACGTCAGAGTACCCCCTCCACGTCAGAGTACCCCCTCCACGTCAGAGTACACCTTCCATGTCAGAGTACACCCTCCACGTCAGAGTACACCTTCCACGTCAGAGTACCCCCTCCACGTCAGAGTACACCTTCCATGTCAGAGTCATCCCTCCACATCAGAGTCATCCCTCCACATCAGAGTCATCCCTCCACATCAGAGTCATCCCTCCACATCAGAGTCATCCCTCCACATCAGAGTCATCCCTCCACGTCAGAGTACACCTTCCACGTCAGAGTACACCTTCCACGTCAGAGTACACCTTCCACGTCAGAGTACACCTTCCACGTCAGAGTACCCCCTCCACGTCAGAGTACACCCTCCACGTCAGAGTACACCCTCCACGTCAGAGTACACCCTCCACGTCAGAGTACACCTTCCATGTCAGAGTCATCCCTCCACATCAGAGTCATCCCTCCACATCAGAGTCATCCCTCCACATCAGAGTCATCCCTCCACATCAGAGTCATCCCTCCACATCAGAGTCATCCCTCCACATCAGAGTCCCCCCTCCACATCAGAGTCCCCCCTTCATGTCAGAGTACCCCCTCCACGTCAGAGTACCCCCTCCACGTCAGAGTACCCCCTCAACGTCAGAGTACCCCCTCCACGACAGAGTCATCCCTCCACATCAGAGTCATCCCTCCACATCAGAGTCATCCCTCCACATCAGAGTCATCCCTCCACATCAGAGTCCCCCCTTCATGTCAGAGTACACCTTCCACGTCAGAGTACACCTTCCACGTCAGAGTACACCTTCCACGTCAGAGTACACCTTCCACGTCAGAGTACCCCCTCCACGTCAGAGTCATCCCTCCACATCAGAGTCCCCCCTTCATGTCAGAGTACACCTTCCACGTCAGAGTACACCTTCCACGTCAGAGTACACCTTCCACGTCAGAGTACCCCCTCCACGTCAGAGTACACCTTCCATGTCAGAGTACACCCTCCACGTCAGAGTACCCCCTCCACGTCAGAGTACACCTTCCATGTCAGAGTCATCCCTCCACATCAGAGTCATCCCTCCACATCAGAGTCATCCCTCCACATCAGAGTCATCCCTCCACATCAGAGTACACCTTCCACGTCAGAGTACACCTTCCACGTCAGAGTACACCTTCCACGTCAGAGTACACCTTCCACGTCAGAGTACACCTTCCACGTCAGAGTACCCCCTCCACGTCAGAGTACCCCCTCCACGTCAGAGTACCCCCTCCACGTCAGAGTACCCCCTCCACGTCAGAGTACCCCCTCCACGTCAGAGTACACCCTCCACGTCAGAGTACACCTTCCATGTCAGAGTCATCCCTCCACATCAGAGTCATCCCTCCACATCAGAGTCATCCCTCCACATCAGAGTCATCCCTCCACATCAGAGTCCCCCCTTCATGTCAGAGTACACCTTCCACGTCAGAGTACACCTTCCACGTCAGAGTACACCTTCCACGTCAGAGTACACCTTCCACGTCAGAGTACACCTTCCACGTCAGAGTACCCCCTCCACGTCAGAGTACCCCCTCCACGTCAGAGTACCCCCTCCACGTCAGAGTACACCCTCCACGTCAGAGTACACCTTCCACGTCAGAGTACCCCCTCCACGTCAGAGTACACCTTCCATGTCAGAGTCATCCCTCCACATCAGAGTCATCCCTCCACATCAGAGTCATCCCTCCACATCAGAGTCATCCCTCCACATCAGAGTCATCCCTCCACATCAGAGTACACCTTCCACATCAGAGTACACCTTCCACGTCAGAGTACACCTTCCACGTCAGAGTACACCTTCCACGTCAGAGTACACCTTCCACGTCAGAGTACCCCCTCCACGTCAGAGTACCCCCTCCACGTCAGAGTACCCCCTCCACGTCAGAGTACCCCCTCAACGTCAGAGTACCCCCTCCACGTCAGAGTACCCCCTCCACGTCAGAGTACCCCCTCAACGTCAGAGTTCCCCCTCAACGTCAGAGTTCCCCCTCAACGTCAGAGTTCCCCCTCAACGTCAGAGTACCCCCTCCACGTCAGAGTACCCCCTCCACGTCAGAGTACCCCCTCCACGTCAGAGTACCCCCTCCACGTCAGAGTACCCCCTCTACGTCAGAGTACCCCCTCTACGTCAGAGTACCCCCTCTACGTCAGAGTACACCTTCCACGTCAGAGTCATCCCTCCACATCAGAGTCATCCCTCCACATCAGAGTCCCCCCTCCACATCAGAGTCCCCCCTTCATGTCAGAGTACCCCCTCCACGTCAGAGTACCCCCTCCACGTCAGAGTACCCCCTCAACGTCAGAGTACCCCCTCAACGTCAGAGTACCCCCTCCACGACAGAGTACCCCCTCCACGACAGAGTCATCCCTCCACATCAGAGTCATCCCTCCACATCAGAGTCATCCCTCCACATCAGAGTCATCCCTCCACATCAGAGTCCCCCCTTCATGTCAGAGTACACCTTCCACGTCAGAGTACACCTTCCACGTCAGAGTACACCTTCCACGTCAGAGTACACCTTCCACGTCAGAGTACACCTTCCACGTCAGAGTACACCTTCCACGTCAGAGTACCCCCTCCACGTCAGAGTACACCTTCCATGTCAGAGTACACCCTCCACGTCAGAGTACACCCTCCACGTCAGAGTACACCTTCCATGTCAGAGTACACCCTCCACGTCAGAGTACACCTTCCACGTCAGAGTACCCCCTCCACGTCAGAGTACACCTTCCATGTCAGAGTCATCCCTCCACATCAGAGTCATCCCTCCACATCAGAGTCATCCCTCCACATCAGAGTCATCCCTCCACATCAGAGTACACCTTCCACGTCAGAGTACACCTTCCACGTCAGAGTACACCTTCCACGTCAGAGTACACCTTCCACGTCAGAGTACACCTTCCACGTCAGAGTACCCCCTCCACGTCAGAGTACCCCCTCCACGTCAGAGTACCCCCTCCACGTCAGAGTACACCCTCCACGTCAGAGTACACCTTCCATGTCAGAGTCATCCCTCCACATCAGAGTCATCCCTCCACATCAGAGTCATCCCTCCACATCAGAGTCATCCCTCCACATCAGAGTCATCCCTCCACATCAGAGTCATCCCTCCACATCAGAGTCCCCCCTTCATGTCAGAGTACACCTTCCACGTCAGAGTACACCTTCCACGTCAGAGTACACCTTCCACGTCAGAGTACACCTTCCACGTCAGAGTACCCCCTCCACGTCAGAGTACCCCCTCCACGTCAGAGTACACCTTCCATGTCAGAGTACACCCTCCACGTCAGAGTACACCTTCCACGTCAGAGTACCCCCTCCACGTCAGAGTACACCTTCCATGTCAGAGTCATCCCTCCACATCAGAGTCATCCCTCCACATCAGAGTCATCCCTCCACATCAGAGTCATCCCTCCACATCAGAGTCATCCCTCCACATCAGAGTCATCCCTCCACGTCAGAGTACACCTTCCACGTCAGAGTACACCTTCCACGTCAGAGTACACCTTCCACGTCAGAGTACACCTTCCACGTCAGAGTACCCCCTCCACGTCAGAGTACACCCTCCACGTCAGAGTACACCCTCCACGTCAGAGTACACCCTCCACGTCAGAGTACACCTTCCATGTCAGAGTCATCCCTCCACATCAGAGTCATCCCTCCACATCAGAGTCATCCCTCCACATCAGAGTCATCCCTCCACATCAGAGTCCCCCCTTCATGTCAGAGTACACCTTCCACGTCAGAGTACACCTTCCACGTCAGAGTACACCTTCCACGTCAGAGTACACCTTCCACGTCAGAGTACACCTTCCATGTCAGAGTACCCCCTCCACGTCAGAGTACACCTTCCATGTCAGAGTACACACTCCACGTCAGAGTACACCTTCCATGTCAGAGTCATCCCTCCACATCAGAGTCATCCCTCCACGTCAGAGTCATCCCTCCACGTCAGAGTCATCCCTCCACGTCAGAGTCCCCCCTTCATGTCAGAGTACACCTTCCACGTCAGAGTACACCTTCCACGTCAGAGTACACCTTCCACGTCAGAGTACACCTTCCACGTCAGAGTACACCTTCCACGTCAGAGTACCCCCTCCACGTCAGAGTACACCTTCCATGTCAGAGTACCCCCTCCACGTCAGAGTACACCTTCCACGTCAGAGTACCCCCTCCACGTCAGAGTACACCTTCCATGTCAGAGTCATCCCTCCACATCAGAGTCATCCCTCCACATCAGAGTCACCCCTTCATGTCAGAGTACACCTTCCACGTCAGAGTACACCTTCCACGTCAGAGTACACCTTCCACGTCAGAGTACCCCCTCCACGTCAGAGTACACCTTCCACGTCAGAGTACACCTTCCACGTCAGAGTACCCCCTCCACGTCAGAGTACACCTTCCATGTCAGAGTCATCCCTCCACATCAGAGTCATCCCTCCACATCAGAGTCATCCCTCCACATCAGAGTCCCCCCTTCATGTCAGAGTACACCTTCCACGTCAGAGTACACCTTCCACGTCAGAGTACACCTTCCACGTCAGAGTACCCCCTCCACGTCAGAGTACACCTTCCATGTCAGAGTACACCCTCCACGTCAGAGTACACCTTCCACGTCAGAGTACCCCCTCCACGTCAGAGTACACCTTCCATGTCAGAGTACCCCCTCCACGTCAGAGTACACCTTCCACGTCAGAGTACCCCCTCCACGTCAGAGTACACCTTCCATGTCAGAGTACCCCCTCCACGTCAGAGTACCCCCTCCACGTCAGAGTACCCCCTCCACGTCAGAGTACACCTTCCACGTCAGAGTACACCTTCCACATCAGAGTCATCCCTCCACATCAGAGTACACCTTCCACGTCAGAGTACACCTTCCATGTCAGAGTACCCCCTCCACGTCAGAGTACCCCCTCCACGTCAGAGTACCCCCTCCACGTCTGAGTACCCCCTCCACGTCTGAGTACCCCCTCCACGTCAGAGTACCCCCTCCACGTCAGAGTACCCCCTCCACGTCAGAGTACCCCCTCCACGTCAGAGTACCCCCTCCACGTCAGTCACCCCTTCATGTCAGTCACCCCTCCACATCAGAGTCCCCCCTTCATGTCAGAGTACCCCTCCACCTCAGTAACCCCTTCATGTCAGAGTCACCCCTCCACATCAAAGTTCCCCCTTCATGTCAGGAGTACCCTCTCCACATCAGAGTACACCTTCCATGTCAGAGTCACCCCTCCACATCAGAGTCCCCCCTTCATGTCAGAGTATCCCCTCCACCTCAGTAACCCCTTCATGTCAGAGTCCCCCCTTCATGTCAGAGTCCCCCCTTCATGTCAGAGTACCCCCTCCACGTCAGTCACCCCTTCATGTCAGAGTCACCCCTCCACGTCAGAGTCCCCCCTCCACGTCAGAGTCCCCCCTCCACGTCAGAGTCCCCCCTCCACGTCAGAGTCCCCCCTCCACGTCAGAGTCCCCCCTCCACGTCAGAGTCCCCCCTCCACGTTCGAGGCCTCCCAGCCATCACATAAGAGTCCCCCTATACATCAGAAGAACCCTTCTACATGAGCACCCCCCATCACATCAGAATCCCTATACATGAGCCTCTCATTACATCAGTCACCCCATCACCACAGAACCCCCCCTACCCCCATCACAGAGCCTGTCAATCACACACACAGTCCCCCCAGTCACACAAACCCCCATCACCTAACTCCCCAATCACACAGTCCCCTCTTCACACCAGAGTCCTACCTTTTAACTCTAGCAATGTGGCGAAGGGCAGGAAGTGGAGGAGGCCTGGAGGAGGTGGACTTCTGTCTTCTCCTGGATGCACGTCTGCATGCCATCTGCCTAGGGTTGCCACCTCATCCCTTTAAACCCGAACACACATGAATTACACAGGTTCTGGGGCTAATTTAATGCAGATACGGCCACCAAGTGAATTTAATTACCACCTTAATCAGCCATAGAGCCAGTATAATTCATATGTGTTCGGTTTTAAAGGGATGAGGTGGCAACCCTACACCTGCCCTGGATTATGGAGTCATGCATTGCAATGGTGTGGACAAGCCGGCCGCCATCGCCATAATAAGAAATTATGCCATGCTGGCCCTAGATCGTCATTGGTTGTTCTGGTGCTGGTGGCCGGCCTGCCCACACTATGGCAACTGATGATGCTTATGCCCGGGGAACCCAAACAGCCCTGTTTGGCAAACACTGATTTACACCTATAGGTGTACACCTAGTTGGAAGAACCCCAGGATTTCACAGATATATTTCAGATCCTTAACCCCTTTCCTGCCCAAGCGTACACATATATGTGACCTCGCAAAAGTAGGTCTTTATCTGTGGGGCTGGCTTGTCCGCCGGCCACCCGCGAACGCGGGCACGAGAGCCAGAACGGGGATCTGTGTATGTAAACAGACAGATCCCCGTTCTGACAGGGGAGTAGAGAGAGATCTGCTGTTCTTAGTGATTAGGAACAGCGATATGTCACCTCCTCCAGTCAGTCCTATCCCCTCTACAGTTAGGAACACGCATGAGGGAACACATTTAACCCCTTGATCGCCCCCTAGTGTTAACCCCTTCCCTGCCAGTGACATTTACACAGTAACCAGTGCATTTTTTTAGCACTAATCACTGCGTAAATGTCAATGGTCCCAAAAATGTGTCAAAAGTGTCCGATCTGTCCGTCGCAATGTCACAGTCCCGCTAAAAATCGCAGATCGCCACCATTATTAAAATAATAATAATGAAAATTCCATAAATCTATCCCCTATGTTGGAGACGCTATAACTTTTGTGCAAACCAATCAATATACGCTTATTGCTAAAAAAAAATACTAAAAATATGTAGAAGAATATATATCAGCCTAAACTGATGAAGAAATATTTTTTTTTACATTTTTTGGGGGGATATTTATTATAGCAAAAAGTAAAAAATATATATATTGTTTTTTTTTTAAATTGTCACTCTTTGTTTATAGCGCAAAAAATTAAAAAACGGCAGAAATGATCAAATACCACCAAAAGAAAGCTCTATTTGTGGAAAAAAAAAGGGAAATTTTGATTGGGAACAACGCCGCACGATCGTGTAATTGTCAGTTAAAGTGGCGCAGTGCCTTTTCGCAAAAAATGGCCAGGTCATTAAGGGGGTAAATCCTTCCGGTCTGTAAGTGGTTAAATGACGTGCATGACAGTATAGTCATGCAACCTCTATCCCTATTATCTGAAACGAGGGAGAGAGGTGGGACTTTATATGAGGCACATTAAAAAAACATGTTAAGTAAAAAATAATCAAAAGAAGTGACATATTTATTTGATATAAAAAAGTAGATGATGTGGCACATTGCAATTACTACACACATGGAAAATTCATATATATATATATATATATATATATATATATATATATATATATACACCGTATTTATCGGCGTATAACACGCGCCGGCGTATAACACGCACCCCAAGTTTAGGAGGGAATTTTAAGGAAAAAAACCTTTAGGAGGGAAATTCAAGGAAAAAAAACTTACATTTAAATGCAGCATGCAGCCTTGCCCAGTGTCCATCTGCAGCCTTGCCCAGTGTCCATCTGTCCATCTGCAGCCTTGCCCAGTGTCCATCTGCAGCCTTGCCCAGTGTCCATCTGTCCATCTGCAGCCTTGCCCAGTGACCATCTGTCCATCTGCAGCCTTGCCCAGTGTCCATCTGTCCATCTGCAGCCTTGCCCAGTGACCATCTGTCCATCTGCAGCCTTGCCCAGTGACCATCTGTCCATCTGCAGCCTTGCCCAGTGACCATCTGTCCATCTGCAGCCTTGCCCAGTGTCCATCTGTCCATCTGCAGCCTTGCCCAGTGTCCATCTGTCCATCTGCAGCCTTGCCCAGTGTCCATCTGTCCATCTGCAGCCTTGCTCAGTGTCCATCTGTCCATCTGCAGCCTTGCCCAGTGTCAATCTGTCCATCTGCAGCCTTGCCCAGTGTCCATCTGTCCATCTGCAGCCTTGCCCAGTGTCCATCTGTCCATCTGCAGCCTTGCCCAGTGTCCATCTGTCCATCTGCAGCCTTGCCCAGTGCCTTTGCAATCTTGTCAGGCTCGGCGTTTTTTTAAATTTGGCGCCGATTTCTGTGGAGAGGAGCGAGCGGGGCCGAGTGTACTTCGGCTAGACTCGGCTCCTCTCGCAGTCCCGCCCATCTCCACTGACTGCGCCGCTGACGGAGAAAGCCGAGTGTACTTCGCCTAGACTCGGCTCTGCTCACAGTCAGGGGCAGGACTGCGAGAGGAGCCGAGACTAGCCGAAGTACACTCGGCTTTCTCTATGTCAGCGGCGCAGTCAGAGATGGGCGGGTATGCGAGAGGAGCTGAGTAAAGCCGAGTGTACTTCGGCTTCGGCTCCGCTCGCTCCTCTCGCTCGTTTCAGCAGGGGAATTCGACAGAGTATCGGCATATAACACGCACCCACGATTTCCCCCTGATTTTACAGTATATATATACACACACACATAGGTAACATGTAGCATAACATAGTCCATAATGTGTACATACACAAAAATGTTAGCATGTTACACTAAGTAGATGATGTTATGAGCTGATTAGCACTCCATGTCATATAGTTGTTACTGTAAAAAAAACATAATGGGATCTATTGGAAAAAATGGAAAAAAGAAAACAAAGATTGAAAACATCACTGCATCTAAATGGCTTGACGCGTTTCGGGGATTTGCTCCACTTCCTCAGGAGCAGATGCATGATACATATAAATCGGCTCTGGGCTCAAAATGTGGTACTAGACGATAGGGGGGCCACTGGAAGTGTCTGTCCTGGGAGCTGTGGTATTGTATACCCGCGGCAACCAAGATACACACAAGCACAACCCCAAGAAGGTAAGGGTCTCCATGTAAGAATCTGGGGTAGTACAGACTGATATCTCCAAGGATATCTTGAAATGCAACAGAACGCCAAGATCCACGTGTGCAGTGCAATGTGCTCAGACAGTTTTTTTTTACAGTAACAACTATATGACATGGAGTGCTAATACATCATCTACTTAGTGTATCATGCTAACATTTGTGTGTATGTACACATTATGGACTATGTTATGCTACATGTTACCTATGTGTGTACAGTAGAACCTTGGATTACGAGCATAATCCGTTCCAGGACAATGCTCGTAATCCAAAGCACTCACATATCAAAGCGAGTTTCCCCATAGAAGTCAATGGAAACTAAAATAATTGGTTCCGCATTGACTTCTATGGCATGCAATACCGCATATGGCCAAAGGTGGGGGGGGCGCCGGAGAGCCTCGGAAATACTCGGAAAGGCTCGGGGACAGCCCGGCTGAACTCGGAAAACCTTGGAAAGGCTCTGGAACGGAGTATTTCCAAGTTTTTCTGAGTATTTCCGAACGGCTCGGATCGGCTATGATCGGCTCCAGCGCCCCCACACCTCTGGCCAAATGCGGTACTGCACACCGCAGAGGTTTGAATTTTGCTCGTTTTGCGAGACAATACTCGCAAACCGAGTCAGGATTTTCAAAAAAGAAATGCTCGTATTGCGAAACGCTTGTTAACCGCGTTACTCGCAATCCGAGGTTTCACTGTGTGTATATATATATATATATATATATATATATATATATATATATATATATATATATATGAATTTTCCATGTTCGTAGTAATTGCAATGTGCCACATCATCTACTTTTTTATATCAAATAAATATGTCATTACTTTTGACAGTTTTTTTACTAAACATGATTCATGTGCCTCATATAAAGTCCCACCTCTCTCCTTTGTTCTTTGCTGATAGGTCAAGATAATAGCAAGAAAAAACAGCTACATTTTCTAAATTTGTTTTTTTTTTATACAGCTTAATGTACAACAGGACATTTTACAACCTCTCCTGAACAATTTAACTTGACAGATAGTAAACGATGTTAAAAAACGTCAGTTTTGCTGCGTTTACATGCCACGTTTAGCCGGGTTTGCGTTTTAAAAAAAAACATATCTTTTTTTTTTTTCAAATAGTCAGTCAAAGATGTAGCTCCATTAAAAACGCCTGTAAACGAAATGCGGCTGAACACGAGTTACCGTGTTTACACTTGTTTACATGCGTTTACACGAGTTCACAAGCTGTTAGGCACCAGATACTCTTGTTTGAGCATCTACTTTTTTTTATGTATTTGCGCATATTTTCGCGCATTTTCACATATATGCGTTCACGCAAATTTGTGCAATTGCTTGTATTTTCACGCAAACGTATTCTCAAGTTCTTCTGCAGATTGTAAATAATGGCCATTTTAATGCCGTGTGCCCGGCGCGCAACCACTTATATAGGCATGTGATGTCACCCGGTGACCCCGCCCCCTTATGACGTCGCAGTCCCATCATGCCCCGGGACTGCAACGTCATAAGGGGGCAGGGTCACATCAACCGCTGACCACGCCCCATGCCTATATATATGTGGTTGCGCGCCGGGCACACGGCATTTCAGCGGCAGACCTCGTCGTGTCAACATCTCAAGAAGAGAAGAGGGAAGAAGATGACGATGAAGACCGGGCCCCCGCTAGCAAAAGAGCTGGCAGAAGATAGCGGAGGTGCCCGGCAGAAAGCAGAAAGCACCGGAGAGCGGGAGAAGAACCGGAGAGAGCGGAGAAGTCGGAAGAAGACCCCCGAAGTCGGAAGAAGACCCCCGAAGTCGGTAGAAGACCCCAGAAGTCGGAAGAAGACCCCCGGAGCTGCCTAATAAATTACTTTAAAAAGCTGTCTAGTGTGTTTTTTTTATTGACACTTTTCCCCCAGGTGAATGGGTAGTTTAAAAGGGGCTCCCAGATTCCGAT
This sequence comes from Rana muscosa, assembly GCA_029206835.1. Classification (NCBI taxonomy): domain Eukaryota; kingdom Metazoa; phylum Chordata; class Amphibia; order Anura; family Ranidae; genus Rana; species Rana muscosa. Next base: position 323,158,076 of record CM055118.1, on the reverse strand, counting down.
AAGCCCCCCGCTTGCAGACCCCGACAACCAACGGCCAGGGATGTCGGGAAGAGGCCCTTGTCCCCATCAACATGGGGACAAGGTGCCTTGGGGTGGGGGGGCCGCAGGGCGCCCCCCTGCCCCAAAGCACCCAACCCACATGTTAAGGGAATGCGGCCTGGTACGGTTCAGGAGGTGGGGGGCGTTCGCTCGCCCCCCCTTCCTGACCGGCTGGGCTGCGTGCTCGGATAAGGGTCTGGTATGGATCCTGGGGGGAACCCCGCAACATTTTTTTTTGGTGTGGGGGTTCCCCTCAAGATCCATACCAGACCGAAGGGTCTGGTATCGACCTGAGGGGGAACCTCACGCAATTTTTTTACAATTTTCGCGGGGTTCCCCTTCAAGATTCTCTGTACATGAGTCGTCCCGCAAGTTGGATTATCTTGATCCGACTTCTGGTGCGACCTCTATTCAAATCAATGGGCTCCCATAGGGAACCATTGATTTGGAATAGAGAAAGAAAAACCTGGCTGAAAGCTAGCGCGGGGAAACGTGCATTGAATTCAATGCAAAACGCGGAAAAAATTGCGTTAAAAACGCCGCTTTTTTCCTGGCGTCTGTACTAGCTTTACAGCCCGTTTTTTAAAATGTCCGTGGGCATGAGGCCTTAAGCTGCAAAAGGCTTATGAGACAATTTTCCTTTGATAATAATAAAAAAATCTGGAGATATTACCATTTACCACCAAATGAAATTCCAATTTGTCCTGGGAAAAATTGCAGTATAATCCACCTGGATACACAAAGTAGTTGGGATCAGGGCCGTTTGAAGGAATTTGGGGGCCCCAAGCAAAATGGACATGGAGGCCCCCCGCACTCACGCAAAGCCTACAGGAACCACAGCATAGAGATACAGTTTAAGCTCATCCACACTTTATATAAATAAAAAAGGTTTACAGTGCAAATACTGCTGTTGCATATAATCCAACATACTTAAAACACATACACACTCACATTAACATTAAGATGCTGTTTAGGACTGTTTATGGACAGTGGGGACCGTGGGATGGACAGTGGGGACCGTGGGATGGACAGGGGGACTCCGCACTGTAATATCCACATCATCTCCCCCACTTTAATATCCACATCATCTCCCCCACTGTAACATCCACATCATCTCCCCCACTGTAACGTCCACATCATCTCCCCCACTGTAATGTCCACATCATCTCCCCCACTGTAATGTCCACATCTCCCCCCTGTAATGTCCACATCTCCCCCCTGTAATGTCCACATCTCCCCACATCTCACCTCGGCCAAGATGGCCGCCGCTCCGGAGCTAGGCCGAAGCCGCGGCATTTCCTATGGCCGCAATCCGCGGATTGGCTCAGGGCGGAAATCGAGGACAGTGACAGGCAGCAGGCAGGCACCCTAGGCTGGGGCCCCAGGCCAGCTCGGGGCCCCAAGCAATTTCTTGTTTTGCCTGTCCTGTTCCAACGGCCCTGGTTGGGATGATATGTACGGTTTTACTAACGCATGGCAAAGTTGTAAAACTGTGTTCAGGCGTTGGGATTTGTTTTATGTTGGTCATGAAGGGGTTAGCGATTAATCGTGTCTCGTGGTAGTTCTTAGCTCCTAGATGTGTTTATCTTATTTCAGACACACAGCCGGGCCCCAGCTGTTTGCATGACTTCTGAAGCTCTTTGTCTTCAAAACTTTCTCCCTTCGGGGTTTACTAACTCGTTTTGAATGGACAATATAGGCCGCAATTAGTTTGCTAAACCTCTAATTACAACCAGATGATTGCTGCAATAAAATGTGTCCTACAAAAGAAAGCCAAGTTTATTGAAAAAAATACTCTTTTTTTATGTTGGAAAGATATTAAGCAAATCTTTTTCCAGATTCTAACCTGCTTCTGCTCTGGAGATATAACATCCCGTTCTTATGTGCTTGGGCAGTGATGGTGAACTTGGCGCCCCAGATGTTTTGGAATTACATTTCCAATGATGCTCAACTACACTGCAGAGTGCATGATCATCATGGGAAATGTAGTTCCGAAAAACATCTGGAGTGCCAAGGTTCACCATCACTGGGCTAGGGGGACTTTTTCACATTTTTAGAATGGAGGGGTTAGGTTGTCAAAAGATTGTCAATCCCTATAGCAAACCAGCCACATATCTACAGGTCAGTGCTGGGACAAGGTCATCTTGAGCCCAGGGCGAAGATGCCAAATGGCGCAGCCCCCCCTAAAAAAAATGTATGAGCATTATGTGTCGGCAAAAATTCCCTCTTTCTCCCCAAAAAATTCTACCAGTAATCTTCACACTTACCCCTTGAGTATAAATTCCCTTCAGAAACCAAGATTCTCCCCAAACAAAAATTCATCCTTTTCCGGTACAATCCTGCCTCCCAGCTTAAATCCTCTCCCTCCCAAATCCCCCCCCCCTCCTAGCACAAATCCTCTACCCCTCTAAATTTTCCCTCACAGATTAACCCCCCCCAATCCTCCTCACCGAGCACAAAACCCCCAGATCCCCACTGTTAACACTAATCCCCCCCAATTTCCCCTCCTAGCACAAATCTTCCCAATTGACCCTACTATTACACAAAACATCCCCCTTCCTAACACAAATCCACCTTCCTAGTGCCATCCCCCCCCCAAGCACCCCTTCTAGCACAACCACCCAAATCCCCATTGCGCCCAGGGCAGCTGCCCCTCTTGCCCACCCCTTGTCCCGGCCCTGCTACAGGTGTCCTGACTCCTGAGTCTTCTTCACGAGCCGCAAATGCCGAGGAAGCCCAAAACTTTAAGCCCACGTTCACATTGAGGGCTGGTTTGAAATCTTGATTGGTTTGACTTCAAACCGACAATGCAGTCCGACTTCGGGGGGGAGTTGACAGACATCTGTGCGGGTTCCTGTACAAATGTCTATTCAAATCGCCCCTGAAGACGCCAAAAGTAGTACAGGAACCACTTTTGGAAATCGGTTTGGTGCCGCAAAGTCGGCGTCGCACCGGTTCGGACAGTGCCATTGCTGGCAATAGCCGTCGATTTGGCATGGGATTTGACATGTCAAATCGGCGCAATGTGAACGTGGGCTAAGGTCCGGTTCACACTGGTTTGACAAATGCTCTGACTTCGAGAGCACAAGTCGCATGACATGTCAAAATCAATGGTTCCCTATAAGAGTCGTCTTATCTGGTCCAACTTTGAAAAAGGTTACTGCACTACTTTGGTCCCACTTGGGCACGATTTTAGCCCATTGATTTAAATGGAAGTCGCATCCAAGTCGAATCACCATCTTACCTAATCCAACTTGTGGCATGCTACTTGTGCTCTGAGATTAAGTGTATGCAATGTTAGTAATGTAAAATGCCTCAAGAAAAATGGTGTGAGGGTCCCCTCTAAACCCATACTAGGCCCTTTGGGTCTGATATGGATTTGGTGGGGAACTCCACACCAAAAAAAAACCAAAAAAAAAAAAACAGCAAGGCCCCCCCCCCAAATCTGTAACTCCTGAACCATACCAGGCCACATGCCCTTAACATGGGGGGGGGGTGCTTTGGGGCAGGGGGGCCCCTTTCTGTTTTTAGTTTGGTGTGGGGTTCCCCTCTAAATCCATACCAGACCCAAAGGGCCCTATCCGAGCATACAGACTGGCAGGTCAGGAAGGGGGGGGGGAGCGAGCGCGCACACCCCCCCACTCCTAAACCATACCAGGCCACATGTCCTCAACATGGGGGGGGGCTGCTTTGGGGCAGGGGAGCCCCTTGCTGTTTTTTTTAATTTTGGTTTGGGGTTTCCCTCTAAATCTATACCAGACCCAAAGGGCCTAATATGGATTTGGAGGGGAACCCCACACCAAAATAAATAAATAAAAAACAGCAAGGCCCTCCCCCCCCAAAAATCCATACCAGACCCTATTCGAGCATACAGCCTGGCAGGTCAGGAAAGGGGGGGGAGCGAGCACGCACACCCCCCACACCTAAACCATACCAGGCCACATGCCCTCAAAATGGAAGGGGGGTGGGTGCTTTGGGGTAGGGGGGGCTCTGCCCTTCCCCACAACCCTGGCCAGTGGTTGTGGGGGTCTGCCGGCCAGGAGCTTATCAGAATCTGGAAGCCCCCTTTAAGAAAGGGGACCCCCAGATCCTGCCCCCCATGTGAACTACTCATTCACCCCCAAAAAAGCAGTGTAGTGTAAATAAAAACATGACACTGTTCTTGACAATTCCTGTACCCCATATTTCTTTACATGGGGGGTTGACCGGAATCTAGGGGCCCCCTTGTTAAAGAGGGCTTCCAGATTCCGATAAGCCCCTTGCCCGCAGACCCCGACAACCACCGGCCAGGGTGGGCGTGAGGTTTTATCCATACCAGAAGCAAAGGAATTGTTTTAATTGGTCAAATAACAAATTGCAATCATCTCAAAGTCAGATCAAAATCCGATCCCGTTCATTGAAGTTGCATGAAAGTCGGAACGAAAGTCGTGTGACTTTCCTGTTGAATCAGTGTGAACATAGCCTAGGGGCCCATTTACATTTTCATGCACGTGCAATAATAAGCATTATGTCACAAGTAATGGCATGGGCTGGTGACACACCACTGCTTTTTGCTAGTAGGGATAATTGGGGAGATTTGTACTAAGAGGAGAAATTTGTGGGGGGTGGGATTTGTGCTGGAAAGGTGGATGGGGGAAGAGGATTTGTGCTAGGAGGGGGGATTTGGGGGGATGTGCTATAAAACTAATATGGTAGAGGGGAAATATATATTTTTTTATTTATGGGAGGGGATTTGTGCTAGTAGGGATAATTGGGGGGATTGTACTAGAAGGGGAAATTTGTTTGGGAGGGGATTTGTGTTGAAAGGGGAGATGGGGGGAAAAGGATTTGTGCTAGGAGGGGGGATTTGTGCTATAAAACTAACATGGTAGAAGGGATTTTTTTTTTGGGGGGGGGGGGATTTGTGCTAGTAGGGATAATTGTGGGGAATTGTACTAGAAGGGGAAATTTGTGGGGGAGGGGATTTGTGTTGAAAAGGGAGATGGGGAAATGATTTGTGCTAGGAGGGGGGATTTGGGGGGGGGTCTGTGCTATAAAGCTAACATTGTAGAAGGGAAATATTAGTTTTTTTTGGGGGGGGGGGATTTGTGCTAGTAGGGATAATTGGGGGGAATTGTACTAGAAGGGTAAATTTGTGGGGGAGGAGATTTATGTTGGGAAGGGAGATGGGTGAAGAGGATTTGTGCTAGGAGGGGGGATTTGGGGGATTTGTGCTATAAAACTAATATGGTAGAGGGGAAATATTTTTTTGGGGGGGGATTTGTGCTACTAGGGATAATTGGGGAGATTTGTACTAAGAGGAGAAATCTGTGGGGGGTGAGATTTGTGCTGGGAAGGGGGATGGGGGAAGAGGATTTGTGCTAGGAGGGGGGATTTGGGGGGATGTGCTATAAAACTAATATGGTAGAGGGGAAATATATATTTTTTTATTTATGGGAGGGGATTTGTGCTAGTAGGGATAATTGGGGGGGGATTGTACTAGAAGGGGAAATTTGTGGGGGAGGGGATTTGTGTTGAAAAGGGAGATGGGGGAAATGATTTGTGCTAGGAGGGGGGATTTGGGGGGTCTGTGCTATAAAACTAACATGGTAGAAGGGAAATATTAGTTGTTTTTGGGGGGGGGGGGGATTTGTGCTACTTGGGATAATTGGGGAGATTTGTACTAAGAGGAGAAATTTGTGGGGGGTGGGATTTGTGCTGGGAAGGGGGATGGGGGAAGAGGATTTGTGCTATGAGGGGGGATTTGGGGGGATGTGCTATAAAACTAATATGGTAGAGGGGAAATATATATTTTTTTATTTATTATGGGGGGGGGGGATTTGTGCTAGTAGAGATAATTGGTGGGGATTGTACTAGAAGGGGAAATTTGCGGGGGAGGGGATTTGTGTTGAAAAGGGAGATGGGGGGGAAATAATTTGTGCTAGGAGGGGGGATTTGGGGGGTTTGTGCTATAAAACTAAAATGGTAGAAGGGAATTTTTTTTGGGGGGGGGGATTTGTGCTAGTAGTGATAATTGGGGGGAATTGTACTAGAAGGGGAAATTTGTGGGGGAGGGGATTTGCGTTGAAAAGGGAGATGGGGGCGAAAAGGATTTGTGCTAGGAGGGGGGATTTGGGGGGTCTGTGCTGTAAAACTAACATGGTAGAAGGGATTTTTTTTTTTGGGGGGGGATTTGTGCTACTAGGGATAATTGGGGAGATTTGTACTAAGAGGAGAAATTTGTGTGGGGTGGGATTTGTGCTGGGAAGGAGGATGGGGGAAGAGGATTTGTGCTAGGAGGGCAGATTTGGGGAGAGGAATTTATACCAGGGAGGGATTTGGAGTGGGAGGCAGAGGATTTGTGCTTGGAGGGGAAATTTAGGGGGTAGAGGATTTGTGCTGGGGGGGGGATTCATGCTTGGGGCATATGGAGGGAGAGAGGATTTTAGCTGGGTGCGTAGGGGGTGAGCATGTGGATTAGTGCTCGATTATAATTTTTTTGAGGGGAGGGGTGCCCTTTGGCATGTTCGCCCTGGGCTCTAGATGATCTTGTCCTAGCACTGCTCTTGAAAGACCTACATTGTTGTGAACCAGCCCAAAGGGGAGACATAGCGTCCGAAAAGTAACCATCTCAGCCAAGAAAAGTCATCCCATTGGGTTGTTTGCTGGACCCTTGGACATGAAATTGTCGCCCAATTTGGTCAAAACTGGAAAAAGGCGACAGCACACATATGAATCTGCTCAACTGACAGATCCGCATAAACAATTTGAAGAATTGCAGTGGAAAGGAAGCAGACACACAATGCTCCTGCGGGAGGACAAAGCTGCTGACCTCTGTAATCCCTTCTTATTGTAACTTCCATGGAGCTGCTCTGGGTTGGGGCCCCAATGCCCCTGCAGATGTTCTACGCCAAAACCTCTGTCTTCTGAGAATTCAAATGTTGTGCTGATTGCAATTATAAATTCTACGGAGGAACGATGATTCCTCCTATAGACGGGACAGACAGACTTGATCTAACCCCCGTTTGTTCCTCTTTCACATTTAGTCAGATCTTCACAAGAACCATCAGACCGAGAGATCAGAACTTTACTGGAAAGCCCCTGAAAATAACATTTCTACTTTAAAGGGCACCTAGTTCTTGGCTTCATCCTCCTCGTATTTTTATGTTCTAGGATTTCAACCCCTTGCTGCCACCACTGCCTCCCTCGGATCAAAATGCCAGAAGGTAGAGATGGGCTTACAGATCTTTTGATAGGCTGTCACAGTGGTCACATGATCGGAGGCTCCCAATCGCAAGTATGTATCGTGAGTTTCCAGTGACATCATAGTTACGGTGCCAGGAGCATGCAGTGAGCGTGCTCTCAGCACAGAAAAGCCTTTCCCATATATGTGAGAAGAGTTGAAATGTAAGGATGTCAAACAAGCTGCTGATTAGCCTGTGGTTTAAACTCACACTAGAATAAATACCATTGTAGGTCCAGGTCACTTCTGGTTTGTTCACTTGGTTGCCAGTCAAGCCCTGATGAAGGGGGCACATAGACCACCGAAACGCGTTGGCTATTTATTGAATTGTACCCCTGACCTTTAATAGAATAAGGTTGTATCTGAACCTCTTAGCAGTGGTGTGGCGCTTACATTTCAATCCTTCTTACATTACCCTACAAGCCAAGGAGACTGTGGAGATCCTCTGGGTTGTAGAAGCCACCTGCCCAGGAACCAAATAATTTACACCAACATTAATACTTTAAGATAACATTACCAGTAAAGTAAACCTACGGGTCCAGTGCTATCTTTCCTCTTTCCTGAACTTTCCCATATATGTGGCCGCTCAGTGTTAAAGCCCACCCACCCAGCAGCCACAGCAGGAACAGGTTAAAGTACATCAGTAGACACAACTTTTTTTAGGGGGCAAATGTAATAGAAAGGGGGTTAGAACCTCTGTCAGGATTTTATTGTTGTCCCTCTATATTTGTCCTGGTGACCACTGTCACTGGAACAGAAATGGATGGGAATCCCAATATCTTACAGTTGTCACCGAAATAGGAAGTGAGGGGGGAAACATTCAATGGGGACACCCATTCCAGTGACCACCATCTGAGAGGGTATAGCCACTCACTTTGGAGAGATTCCATCACACTTCATGTTGTGTCTTCAGGACGCATTTAAAGCCCATATTTTTGTTTTGTTTTGGACACAGATGTGGACATTGCTCCCTGGCTGTAGGACAATGTCACCCTTTCGGTAGAAGCGAAAATACCCTTAAATAACTTGATAACACAAATTCACATTCCTAAAGAGACTAATCATACCTATTCTGTTAATTAGTAATCCAGTAACTGGATGTGTCATAGTCTTGCTATTTGTTTTGTACAGATACAAAAGAAAAGCCCGGAGCAAAAGAAATGCAATGTATGGGCGGAGGACGGACATGACTAGGGAAACAGGGACTTATGATAAGGATGGTGGGATTGGTGGGTTAAGGCTGATGAGTAGGATGGTGGGATTGGTGGGTTAATTTGTTTGGGAGGGGGCACAGAGGGTATAAAGGAGGACTCCGCCCCCCCCAGGTAACACACGGCGCAAGGAAAGTTCCAGCATGTCAGAGTTGGAGCATCTCCTGTCCCAATTGCAGGCCGAGGCTGCAGCGCGAGGCCCAGAGTGGGCCCAAGAACATTTAGGGCCTCTGCTGGTGCGCCCAGCGAAAGAAGAGGCTAATGGGGGGAGGGTGTCAGCACGAGCTCGGCAGTCGAAACCACCGGAGCGCTTTTCTCCTGACCTCTCCTCCGGAGCTCGCCGTCAACCAGGGAATCCCCATTCGCGGGCCGGGATGGATGCCGGAAGGAATCCCCAGCTGAGACGGAGCTCCGTGGGCGGCCGGTCCGGGAGTTCCGGAGCGGCCACTAGGCCCGTGCGGCAGCTGGAGTCGGAGCTAGCGTGCCCTGCCCCCAGAGTGATGTCACCGGGGACGGCGCCTCGGCGGGGGAGATCGTGTGTGGCGGTGGCCGGGCCTTCCGCCTCTGCGGCCAGGGACCTTGTGGAAGTGGAGCGCAGGTCAGAGAACGATGCAGGTGATGGAGGAGACAGGGCTGGACAGAACCCCCCAGGCCCGGGAAAAGCGACAAAGAAATCTGACGGCGGGTCCAGAGCACGGAAAGGGAGTCGTGGGGCAGCGGGACCCTCGGCATCCAGGGATCCTTCGCCCGGGGGGCTTTCATCTGGTGCAGAGGACAGGGTGGAGCGACAGTCGGAAGGTGAAGTGTCGGATTCGGAGGAGGACCGGGAGCCCCTTGGAGGTTCGGCGGCGATGGAGACGGGACAGTCAGCTGGTGGGTCTCTTCCTAGGCAGCCCGGTAAGTTTGTTTTTCCTTTATCTTCCCTGGGTCAGTCAGGGGTGTTGGGTGCTGGGGGCTGCAGTGGTACCTTAGCGGGGGGTGATGCCGGGATGTCAGTGTGGGGAAGCTCGGCTGGGGGTGGTGACTTGGCAGGCCAGGGTCAGAGGTCGACAGTGGGGCTGGATACGAGTATGTGGGGGTTTTTAGCGGGAATCAAGGAGCTGGTGGGCAGGTTTGAGAATGCGGCAAGTGGGGCACCGAGCCCGGCAGCGGCATGGGTTCCTCCGGTGGGGGGAGATGGCAGGAGCGGTGTGGCAGGGACAGCGGTGGCGGTGCCACAGCTAGGGGGGACGGACGGTCCTCCGCCAGCGAAGGATGGGGTCGATATGTCAAGGACAGTGGGGGAGGCTGGCAGGCAGGACTTGGTGAGGTTGGCTGACGCGGCGAAGTGCGAGGTTTATATCTGCTTTGAGGGACCGTTGGGAGCGCACTTAAAGGTGGAAGTACGCGAAAGGATTTGGAAAAGTGAGTACCTGGAGATATTTTCACTGCTGCCGTTGGAGAAGTTTAACTTGGACAGAGTCAAGCCGGATGACTCCAAGAAGGAAGATGAGGAGAAGCGTAGGTATCGGCTTATCCCACGGACATTTACAAATTGGCTGCAGGCATTTGCCATTTTGGCGAGTGTGATAGGGGTAAAGAAGCCGGAGTTCTGCTCTGCCCTGTTTTGCTACCAGGATGCTGTAGGGGAGGCATATAGGGTCTACGGGGGCATGGCTTGGTTGAGGTACGATGAACAGTTCCGGCAGAGGATGTCGGTGCGGCCGGAGTTGAGGTGGGATCACAAGGATATCAGTTTGTGGATGCGATTGATGGCCTCAGCGAGGGCCCCGAACCAGTTTTTTCAGGGGGGGAAGCCGGTGGATCGTCTTCCCCTGGACAACCGGCCGGTAAGGCAAAAGGGGTCTGTTGGCAATTTAATTCGGGTACATGCAAGTTTGGAGGAGCATGCCGTTTCAAACATGAGTGTTCTGGCTGTGGGGGTTCCCACCCCTTGTCCAGATGCTTTAAGCAAGGGAAGAACCGTTCTGGAGAGCTTGTAAATAAGAGGGAGGACGCCGGTGATGGTGGAAAGGATGCGGCCGTTTCTAGGTAGGTATCCTGACAGGGCGGCTGCTCGGTTGTTGGCAGGGGGATTTGCGGAGGGTTTTCGTATTCCATGCTCTTTGAGGGAAGTTCCCCCAGTGCCGCGCAATTTGCGATCGGCGTTGCAATATTGCGACGTAGTTTCTGAGAAACTGCGGAAGGAAGTTGCGCTGGGCCGCATGTGCGGCCCTTTTCCAGTTCCCCCGTTAGAGGATTTGGTGGTCTCTCCTCTGGGGGTGGTACCAAAAAAGGAGCCGAATAAATTTCGGCTCATTCACCACCTTTCTTTTCCCAAAGGGGGGTCGGTGAATGACGCCATTGAGTCGGATACTTGCACAGTGAGTTATACATCGTTCGATGCAGCGGTGGTTTGGGTCCGTCATTATGGCCAGGGGGCTCTCATGGCAAAATCAGATGTGGAGGTGGCATTTAGGCTTCTTCCGGTGCATCCCGATAGTTTTCGGTTATTGGGGTGTCACTGGAACGGGGAGTTTTATGTAGATCGGTGCCTGCCTATGGGCTGTTCCATATCGTGTGCATTATTCGAGAAGTTTAGCTCCTTTCTGGAATGGGTGGTCAGGGACGTGTCAGGGGTGAATTTGGTCATACATTATCTGGATGTCTTCCTGTGCGTGGGCCCGGCTTCATCCAGGAGCTGTGCGATTCTTTTGTCAACGCTGGAGCATATGGCGGATCGTTTCGGTGTCCCGCTGGCGCCAGACAAGACGGAGGGGCCTAGAACGGTCATTACGTTCTTGGGGATAACGCTGGACTCAGACGCCATGGAATGCCGTTTACCGGAGGACAAGCTTGCGGCTCTGAAAGAGGAAATTAAACTGATGTTAGGTTTGCGCAAGGTACAGCTGCGGACGCTGCAGTCCTTGTTGGGGAAGCTTAATTTCGCCTGTCGCATTTTGCCAATGGGGAGAGCGTTTTGCCGACGGCTGTCGGCAAGTACGGCTGGGGTGCAGTCGCCGCGACATTTTGTTTGTCTGGTACGGTCCCACAGGACTGATCTGCAAGTCTGGCATACATTCTTGGAGTCCTTTAATGGTAGGGCACTATGGATGTCGGGCCCGGTCAGTAACTTTGATATGGATCTGTTCACGGACGCTGCAGGCTCAGCTGGTTTTGGGGCTTTTTTCCAAGGCCGGTGGAGTGCGGGTTCGTGGCCACAGTATTGGGTGGAGGCGTGCTTCACAAAGAATATGGTGCTGCTGGAGCTTTTTCCGGTGGTATTGGCAGTTGAATTATGGGGCGAGGCTTTCCGGGATCGGAAGGTGCGTTTCCACATCGACAACATGGGAGTGGTACAGGTGATCAACAGAGCGTCGGCTGCATCACCGCCGGTTGTTCGCATGCTGCAACAGCTGGTGTTGAGATGCCTGCAGTTGAATATCTTCATATATGCTGTTCACCTTCCTGGAGTGGACAATGTGTTGGCTGACGCTTTATCTCGCTTTCAGTGGGACAGGTTCCGAGAGTTGGCGCCGGAAGCGGAGCAACGAGGGGTACCTTGTCCAGACTGGCTGTGGAAAATTGCGTTGGAGTAGTCTCCGGATGGATCAGACGGTCGGTGAGTGAGACGACCTGGGCCGCATATCATAAAGTTTGGCTGGAATGGGCGGATTTGGGTCGCATGGTGGGAGTGGATATTGAGGGACCGGAGGTGAGGTTGCTAGTCTTGTACTTTATCTCCAGGTGTATGGAAGCAGGGTTGTCGGTATCCGCGCTGGGTAAAAAGGTTGCTGGGTTGGCCTTTTTGTTTAAATGGCAAGGTTTGCCAGATTTCACTAAAGAGTTCTGGGTACGACAAGCGCTCAAAGGTTATAGGCAGGCTAGACCGTTCAAGGACACCAGACGCCCTGTGTCGTTTGGGGTCCTGCTGGGAGTGTTGGCTAAGTTACCGGAGGTTTGCGCCTCTGTGTACGAGGCTGCCTTGTTCCAAGTGGCATTTTCTTTGGCATTTTTTGGGGCATTTAGGATTGGCGAGCTGGTTAGCCCGTCTAAGAAGGTGCATGGGGGGATTTGGGTTACTGAAGTGCGTTGCATGGAGGATAGTGTATCCGTGTGGTTACGTAGATCAAAAACGGATCAAAAAGGGAAGGGCAAGAGAGTTCAGATTTTTTCATTGCCAGGCTCTCCACTTTGTCCAGTGGGGGCGGTTCGAGGTTTTCTGGCGGTACGCCCAGATAAGGAGGGTTCCTTTTTGATGCATGCAGACGGGTGTCCGTTGTCCAGATTTCAGTTCATTTCGGTTTTCCGCAAATGTTTGGGGTGCTTAGGCTTAGAGGCGAAAGAATTTTCGTCACATTCTTTTAGAATTGGGGCTGTTACGGAAGCGGCTTGAAGTGGGTTGGATACGGAGTCGGTGATGCGCATTGGGAGATGGGAATCAAGGAGATTTCGATCTTACATTCACCCTCACTTAGTGGTAGGGGTGTGAGGAGAGTGGGGGTAGGGCTGGAATGGATAAAAAAAAAAAAACAAAGTGTTACGTTGATAGGCTTTGCTGTGGTTACGGTGGATACATGTTTTTCTCTTTCAGGTATGGCGACGGCGTTGGTCTGGATACTGGGGCACTCTTACGTGTACTGGGGGGGGGTAAGAGGGCTGAGGCTAGGCCGGAAGGTTGGCAATTGGGGTTTCCAAGGCAGGAGGCCCGGGTTCGCTGGCTGGGAATTCCGGGAATGTTGTGGAGTAGGACGGTTCCAGAAGTGCATCGTTATGCGCGTCTGGACCGTCCACCTGACGTTTTAATTCTGCACGTAGGTGGGAATGATTTAGGTGTTAGATCTATGCTGGATGTGACGAAAGATATCAAATTTGATATTCTTCGTCTTCGTATGGCATTCCCGGACATGGTGATAGTGTGGCCCGACATGGTGGCTCGTACCTCATGGCGGACAGCTAGATCCTTAGAGGGCATCAATAGGGCACAGAGAAAAGTTAATCGGGATGTGGCCAGGTTCATGGTTAAGAATGGGGGGTTGGTGATACGTCATTTTGAGCTGGAGTCGGAGACATGGCGGTACCTTCGGGGTGATGGGGTACACCTCAATGATGTGGGTATAGACCTATGGGCGTTAGGGTTACAGGAAGGTATACAGAGGGCTCTCAGGGTGTGGAGGGGCACCCAATTGTAAAGGTTTTTACATTCGGGTGCTGTGGCGGGTGTCTGGTCTTTGCAGGGGAAGGATGATACCTCGGAAAGAAGGGTTCAGGACCTGTCGTTGGTATGGGTCCTGATGGTGGGCTTACAGTTAACGAAGGTTTAGCTTGAAGCATTGGGATGGTGCACTGCGGTCATGGTTGTCTCTGAGCCAGCATGTCGGCTTGAGGCCTATTAGCGGATTTTGAGAAGTACCGCAGTGCAATAATGTACACAGATGTTAGTAGAGGTTCCTGCAGAGATCGACACCAGTAATTTACTGAGGGTCCTTTAGGACAGAGTTTATGGTTACTGTTAAAAGTTATACAGCGTTTTAATAAATAAGGCTGCTACGGCCTATGTTTACTCCAACTCCTGGTGTGGTCTCATTTACTTAGTCATAAGTAAGAAGGTAATTAAGGGGTTAGTATAGTAAGTACATCTGTTATACTATAGTCATGTTATTTTCCAGTACAGAAGGAAGTGGTATGGAATAGGGGATGTAGAGTGCAGTGTAAAGAATGGGTTGGAGAGGAATATGGAATGTACAGTGCAGTGTACAGAATTAGTTGGAAAGGAATAGGGAATGTACAGAGCAGTGTACAGAATGAGGAGGAGTAGAATCGGGAATGTACAGAGCAGTGTACAGAATGAGGAGGTGTGGAATAGGGAATGTACAGAGCAGTGTACAGAATGAGGAGGAGTAGAATAGGGAATGTACAGAGCAGTGTACAGAATTAGTTGGAAAGGAATAGGGAATGTACAGAGCAGTGTACAGAATGAGGAGGTGTGGAATAGGGAATGTACAGAGCAGTGTACAGAATGAGGAGGTGTGGAATAGGGAATGTTCAGAGCCATGTACAGAATGAGGAGGTGTGGAATAGGGAATGTACTGAGCCGTGTACAGAATGAGGAGGTGTGAAATAGGGAATGTACAGTGCAGTGTACAGAATGAGGAGGTGTGGAATAGGGAATGTACTGAGCCGTGTACAGAATGAGGAGGTGTGGAATAGAGAATGTACAGTGCAGTGTACAGAATGAGGAGGTGTGGAATAGGGAATGTACTGAGCCGTGTACAGAATTAGTTGGAAAGGAATATGGAATGTACAGAGCAGTGTACAGAATGAGGAGGAGTAGAATAGGGAATGTACAGAGCAGTGTACAGAATGAGGAGGTGTGGAATAGGGAATGTACAGAGCAGTGTACAGAATGAGGAGGAGTAGAATAGGGAATGTACAGAGCAGTGTACAGAATGAGGAGGTGTGGAATAGGGAATGTACAGTGCAGTGTACAGAATTAGTTGGAAAGGAATATGGAATGTACAGAGCAGTGTACACAATGAGGAGGAGTAGAATAGGGAATGTACAGAGCAGTGTACAGAATGAGGAGGTGTGGAATAGGGAATGTACAGAGCAGTGTACAGAATGAGGAGGTGTGGAATAGGGAATGTACAGTGCAGTGTACAGAATGAGGAGGTGTGGAATAGGGAATGTACAGTGCAGTGTACAGAATGAGGAGGTGTGGAATAGGGAATGTACTGAGCCGTGTACAGAATGAGGAGGTGTGGAATAGGGAATGTACAGTGCAGTGTACAGAATGAGGAGGTGTGGAATAGGGAATGTACAGAGCAGTGTACAGAATTAGTTGGAAAGTAATATGGAATGTACAGAGCAGTGTACAGAATGAGGAGGAGTAGAATAGGGAATGTACAGAGCAGTGTACAGAATGAGGAGGTGTGGAATAGGGAATGTACAGAGCGGTGTACAGAATGAGGAGGAGTAGAATAGGGAATGTACAGAGCAGTGTACAGAATGAGGAGGAGTAGAATAGGGAATGTACAGAGCAGTGTAAAGAATGAGGAGGTGTGGAATAGGGAATGTACAGAGCAGTGTACAGAATGAGGAGGAGTGGAATAGGGAATGTACAGTGCAGTGTACAGAATGAGGAGGAGTAGAATAGGGAATTTACTGAGCCGTGTACAGAATGAGGAGGTGTGGAATAGGGAATGTACAGTGCAGTGTACAGAATGAGGATGAGTAGAATAGGGAATGTACAGTTCAGTGTACAGAATGAGGAGGAGTAGAATAGGGAATATACAGAGCAGTGTACATAATGAGGAAGAGTAGAATAGGGAATGTACAGAGCAGTGTACAGAATAAGGAGGTGTGGAATAGGGAATGTACAGAGCAGTGTACAGAATGAGGAGGAGTAGAATAGGGAATGTACAGAGCAGTGTACAGAATGAGGAGGTGTGGAATAGGGAATGTACTGAGCCGTGTACAGAATGAGGAGGTGTGGAATAGGGAATGTACAGTGCAGTGTACAGAATGAGGATGAGTAGAATAGGGAATGTACAGTTCAGTGTACAGAATGAGGAGGAGTAGAATAGGGAATGTACAGAGCGGTGTACAGAATGAGGAGGAGTAGAATAGGGAATGTACAGAGCAGTGTATAGAATGAGGAGGAGTAGAATAGGGAATGTACAGAGCAGTGTACAGAATGAGGAGGTGTGGAATAGGGAATGTACAGAGCGGTGTACAGAATGAGGAGGAGTAGAATAGGGAATGTACAGAGCGGTGTACAGAATGAGGAGGAGTAGAATAGGGAATGTACAGAGCAGTGTACAGAATGAGGAGGAGTAGAATAGGGAATGTACAGAGCAGTGTACAGAATGAGGAGGAGTGGAATAGGGAATGTACAGTGCAGTGTACAGAATGAGGAGGTGTGGAATAGGGAATGTACAGTGCAGTGTACAGAATGAGGAGGTGTGGAATAGGGAATGTACAGTGCAGTGTACAGAATTAGTTGGAAAGGAATATGGAATGTACAGAGCAGTGTACAGAATGAGGAGGACTAGAATAGGGAATGTACAGAGCAGTGTACAGAATGAGGAGGTGTGGAATAGGGAATGTACAGAGCGGTGTACAGAATGAGGAGGAGTAGAATAGGGAATGTACAGAGCAGTGTACAGAATGAGGAGGAGTGGAATAGGGAATGTACAGTGCAGTGTACAGAATGAGGAGGTGTGGAATAGGGAATGTACTGAGCCGTGTACAGAATGAGGAGGTGTGGAATAGGGAATGTACAGTGCAGTGTACAGAATGAGGATGAGTAGAATAGGGAATGTACAGTTCAGTGTACAGAATGAGGAGGAGAAGAATAGGGAATATACAGAGCGGTGTACAGAATGAGGAGGAGTAGAATAGGGAATGTACAGAGCAGTGTACAGAATGAGGAGGAGTAGAATAGGGAATGTACAGAGCAGTGTAAAGAATGAGGAGGTGTGGAATAGGGAATGTACAGAGCAGTGTACAGAATGAGGAGGAGTGGAATAGGGAATGTACAGTGCAGTGTACAGAATGAGGAGGTGTGGAATATGGAATGTACAGTGCAGTGTACAGAATTAGTTGGAAAGGAATAGGGAATGTACAGAGCAGTGTACAGAATGAGGAGGAGTAGAATAGGGAATGTACAGAGCAGTGTAAAGAATGAGGAGGTGTGGAATAGGGAATGTACAGAGCAGTGTACAGAATGAGGAGGAGTGGAATAGGGAATGTACAGTGCAGTGTACAGAATGAGGAGGTGTGGAATAGGTAATGTACAGAGCTGTTTATAGGAGGAAGTGGTGTGGAATACGCAGTGTACAGTGCAGCGTACAGAATAAGGTGGTATGGAATGTAAAGGGCAGTGTACAAAATAAGGAGGTGTGGAACAGGGAATGTTCAGTGCAATGCACAGAATGAGGAGGTATGGAATAGAGAATGTACAGTGCAGTGTACAGAATGAAGAGATAGGGAATGTACAGTGCAGTGCACAGAATGAGGAGGTATGAAATGGTACAGTGCAGTGTACAGAATGAAGAGATAGGGAATGTACAGTACAGTGTACAGAATGAGGAGAAGTAGAATTGGGAATGTAGAATGCAGTGTCCAGAAAGAGCGGGTATGGAATAGGGAATGTACAGTGCAGTGCACAGTATGAGGGGGTGTGGAAAAAGGAATGTACAGTGCAATGTACAGAATGGGGAAATTTGGAGTAGGGAATGTGTACAGTACAGTGAGCAGAATGAGGAGGAGTAGAATAGGGAATGTACAAAGCAGTGTACAGAATAAGGAGGCATGAAATTGGAAACATAGATTGCAGTGTACCGAATGAGGAGGTATGGAATAGGGAATGTACAGTGCAGTGCACAGAATGAGGGGGTGTGGAAAAAGGAATGTACAGTGCAATGTACACAATGGGGAGTTTTGGAATAGAGAATGTACAGTGCAGTGTACAGAATGAGGATGAGTAGAATAGGGAATGTACAGTTCAGTGTACAGTATGAGGAGGAGTAGAATAGGGTATGTGCAGAGCAGTGTACAGAATGAGGAGGTGTGGAATAGGGAATGTACAGAGCGGTGTATAGAATGAGGAGGTGTGGAATAGGGAATGTACAGAGCGGTGTATAGAATGAGGAGGAGTGGAATAGGGAAAGTACAGAGCAGTGTACAGAATGAGGAGGAGTGGAATAGGGAATGTACAGAGCGGTGTACAGAATGAGGAGGAGTAGAATAGGGAATGTACAGAGCAGTGTACAGAATGAGGAGGAGTAGAATAGGGAATGTACAGAGCAGTGTAAAGAATGAGGAGGTGTGGAATAGGGAATGTACAGTGCAGTGTACAGAATGAGGAGGAGTGGAATAGGGAATGTACAGTGCAGTGTACAGAATGAGGAGGAGGTGTGGAATAGGGAATGTACAGAGCTGTTTATAGGAGGAAGTGGTGTGGAATACGCAGTGTACAGTGCAGCGTACAGAATGACGGCAGTGGGAAGGTACAGCACAGTATACAGATGAAAGATAATAAAAACAGTTCAGGACTTATTCTGTTTTGTCCTCTGAGATGCATTGACAGTCCATTTAAATGGAACGGGTTGCCTAACCCACCGAGCTTCAACACGTAAAAATGTGTTAACCTGCATATTGTTTGTGAAAACGCCCTTATTGGATAAATACACAACGGTTATTATGTTAGGCAGATGTAGGGTATAAAAACATATACCATTAGATTATTTTTGTTCAGCCTGCAATAATCAAACAAATTCCTCCATCCACACACATTATACAGCACTGATAGCAGAATCTCCCGCTATGGCTATTGTACTCTGACAGCCCTAGCAGGCACCTGTCAGAATACATGAACATGATTGGATGCAATTGCTGTTCAGCCAATAACCTTTCACCTGGCTCCTTACATTTTTTAAATTGAAGGATGAGGGGCGATAGGGCCACCCATGTAACAAATTTTGGTCAGTGCTTTAGCAACCAGCCAGAATCTGTACAGCGTGGACACAGCATTAAATTCCCAATATGCAGATGAAGGATCTGGTTGGATTATCATAATTTAGTCACAATGGACATGAGGGAACAGAAGCAAAATTTATTTTCTTTAACATAGTAATAACAAATATCTGTTCTTATTGAACTACAGTATTTTATAACTAATTTCATTCTGTGATTTGTCCCTTTTATGAAGGCACTTAAATGATGTTTCTGGCACAAAGCAGTTTTAATACAGTGTTCCCAAACAAACAAATGCAATTTTTTCAAGTTTACATATAAACAGTAGAAACAAATAAAATAAAGCTAAGTTAGGAAGGTGATAAAGGTTGAAAAAAATAAAATTAGGGTTAACACAGATCAGATTTCCTGCCCTGCAAGACAAGGGGAGGTGCTATGCAACAGAGCTTTGTAAATCTCAAAACTGGGTGGACAGAAATGCATATCCTTTTGGCAGGATCACAGGATGATCACATTTAGCATAAACCATAGGAAAAGATTGCACGAGGGTAGTACAAAAACACTAAATTTCAAGCAAACTTTTCTGAACTGCGCTCAACACTACAAGACTTCAATTGGGATCAAATCCTAGAAACACTGAACATGAAGGCAAAATGGGAATGCTTTAGAAACATAGTAAACAAAGGTATCACACAGTGCATTCCAATGGGCACTAAATATAGAAGAGTGAAGGTTAAACCTGGGTGGCTAAACCGTAAAAAGTTATTAAAGATAAAAATATGACCTTTAGAAAATATAAAGCGGATGGGTCATCGTCAGCATTTCAACACTACAAGGAATGTAGTAAAAAAAATTGTAAAAAAAGCGAGGTCATAGCACATTGCCCACATAAAAGATGATGAAGGGAGGATGGTTACAGATGACACAGAGAAGACAACTATACTAATAGCTTTCTGCTCCTCAGTTTTTACACAGGAAAAGGAGGGGTAAACCTACCACAACTGTACTGTTAGCATCACATTGCAGGATGTATCCTTGTGGCTAACAGAAGCCGTTGTCCTGAAAAGACTAGAAAAACACAAATAAATCACCAGGACAGGATGGCTTAAGCCTCGTACACACGGTCGGACTTTTTGCCAACAAACTTTAAAATGAGCAAGTTTGACAAAAAATCCGACCGTGTGTACGCTCCATCAGACAAACTTTTTTGGTTTTCATCGGACAAATGTTCGGTCTGCAAACGGACAAACTTTTCGGCAACAAAAGTCCGATGGTGCAAAGTCCTATCGTGTGTACAGAAATCCATCTGACTTTTGTCCGAGGTACAAATACGCATGCCCAGAACCAATGTTAAAATCAACCAACAATAGCAGAAGTTGACCAAAGGGTGGCGGTAAAGAGCAGAAAAGAGCAGAAAAAACACGTGATGTTGGAAAAGTTTTGTGAAAGTTTGCAGAAAAGTCAGAGTGTGTGTATGCTATGGGTGTGCCCGGCCAACTCCCTTCGGACAAAAATCCACGGAAAAGTTTGTTTGAAGTCCGACCGTGTGTACGAGGCTTAACACCCCAGAGGCCTTAAAGAACTCAGGTTATAGCCAGACCATTGTTCCTAATCTTTATGGACAGCATATTGGCAGGAATGGTACCAGCTGATTAGAGAAAAGCCCATGTGGTACCAATATTCAAAAAAGGCCAGAGACATATACCGGGAAACTACAGGCCAGTCAGCCTAACATCAATAGTATGTAAACTGTTGGAGGGGATGATAAGGGACGTTATCCAATAATATGCTAATGAAAACAGCATTATCAGCAGAAATCATCATGGGTTTACGAAGAGTTGTTCCTTCCAGACCAATCTGTTGACATTCTACGGGGAACTGAGCTGACATCTAGATAGGGGAAGGCCTGTGGCTGTTGTGTATCTGTATTTTGAAAAAGCATTCGATACAGTTCCCCACAAACGCTTTATCAACAAACTGAGGTCTGTAGGCATAAACCATAGAGTTTTTTCATGGATAGAAAACTAGTTACAGGGGGGCGTCCAAAGGGTGGTGATAAATAACGTGTACTCAGACTGGTCTGGAGTGGTAAGTGATGTACCCCAAGGTTCTGTCCTGGGACCAATTCTGTTAAATTTTTTCCTAAATATAGAAGATGGGATAAATAGATCAATCTCAGTTTTTTTTACGAATAACACAAAAATAAGCAGGGCAATAACTTTACAGTCAAATGTGGAAGCCTAACAAGAAGACCTAAATAAAATAATAGGGTGGACAACTACATGGCAAATGAGGTTTAATGTTAAAAAATGTAAAGAATATAAATGCAAACTACTCACTAGGGGGAGAACCTCTGGGGGAAGCAAGGATGGAGAAAGATCTGATGGTCCTGGTAAAAGACAGACTGAGCTATATCAGGCATGTCAAGCTGCAGCAAGCAAATCCGGCAGACTATTAGGTTGTATAAAAAAGGGGACATACTCTAGAGAAAAAAACGATAATCCTGCCACTTTATAAATCTCTGGTTCAGCCACATCTGGAGTATTCCATCCAGTTCTGGTCCCCAGTGTTGAGGAGGGATGTGGTGGAGCTGGAGAGAGTACAGAGAAGGGCAACTAAATTAGTAGGCGGATTGGAGGACCTCAATTATGAGGAACGACGACAAGTACTAAATTTGTTCTCCCTAGAGAAGAGACGCTTGAGAGGAGATATGATAGCGGTATACAAATACCTCAATGGTGTTCAAAACTATTCAGTCTCAGGGAGTGTAGGAAGACAAGGGGCCACACAATGAGATTGGAGGAGAAGCGGTTCAACCTTAAGCTGCGTAGGGGATTTTTCACTGTCAGGGCGGTAAGGAAGTGGAATTCTCCTCCACAATTGGTGGTGTCAGCGGGGAGTATGGATATATTTTTTAAAAGATTCTTGGACATGCATCTTAGTGAACACAACGTACAGGGATATGGGAATGATTATCAACATTGACACACATACACCTACACAGGTTGAACTGGATGGACTATTGTTTTTATCTAACCTTACGCACTATGAAACTATGAAAATAGCTCCTGTATAGCAATGTAATTCTTGTGCCTAGAGTTAAGGATTATTCTTGCTGCTTACAAGCTAATGTCAAGTAGCGTGATATAAAAGCAGAACAGAACTCGTACATTATTAAAACAGTGATGTGATTTTTGCTAGACTATAAGCAGCTGGCCCAATTTCTGCACAGACAGGTATGAATCAGAGTTATATATAAAAACCAATGAAAAGAAAAGACTAGAGATGACATCACTGGTTGCTAGGACTGGCTGGATCTCGAAGGTTGCATTCACATGGCAATGTTCCCGAAGTCTGTGCTTCTGTTGATTTCTGCCCATGTTTTAAAGAGGAACTAGACTTTTTAAAATATTTCCTAGATATACATGTCAAGCTGGTGCAAAATAAATATATTGACATACATTGGTGTGCACAGCCTTTTGTATTACAGTATTACACACATACGTGTATATCGGCAGAGCAGTGTTGTCTACCCACTTGCAAAGAGCACGCCAAACCCAAAGATCGGGATCTTAAATAGACTGCCACACCGCTAGAGTCACATAGGTGGCCAGCATCCAATAGGATCGCTGCCCCAGTGACTCAAGAAACCATAGAGGAACCCTGTTCTCCATGACTTCCTCTCCCTCTGCATTGCCGCTGCAGTTGAGCACCACTTGCAGTGAAGGCAGCAGACATCACCAGTAGGTAGGTACTAGAAGTGTAGAGGTGAGGTCTATCCCAGTGATTACAGGAGAAGTCTAAAACATCCTCAGCTCTTCTTGAAAGGCCTTCCATGTAATTTTGGAGCATTCTGTGGCAAATTTGGGCTCATTCAACAAAAAGAAAGTTTGTGAGATCTTCTAATGATAAGGAACAAGGAGACGTGGCTCACAACGGACGTTCCAGTTATTCCCAAAGGTGTTCAGTAGGGTTGAGGCCGGGACTTTGTGTAGATCACTCAAGATCCTCCATACCAAGCTGATCAAACCATGTCTTTATGGAGCTGGCCTTGTGCACAGGGGCACGGCCATACTGGAACAGATAAAGGCCTTCACCAAACTATATCCCTAATGTTGGAAGTGTACAATTGTCTAAAATGTCCTTGTATTTTTTAATATTACCAGATCTGACACTGGAAACACTGGAAACACCTGAACTCAATCATTTGGAGGATTGTACATGTATGTATACATACTGTACACGTGAAGCAGCACTCATGCCCCTTAGAGCCGGTTCATACAGGGGCGACTCGTCAGGCGACTGACAAGTCGCGCCTGCTCTGTTCAATGGAATCGTTCTAATAGGAGCGACTCAAGTCGCTCCGACTTAGAAAAAGGTTCTTGTACGACTTTGGGGGCGACTCGCATTGACTTCAATACAGAAGTGATTTTGCAAGTTGCCTCTGAAGTTGTCTTGAGATCGCCTTGCCGAGTCGCCCCCAAAGTTGTGCCGCCCCTGTGTGAACCGGGTCTTAGGGCTGTCATGTGACAATGTAACTGGAGGGTCATATGCTAGCAGATTTACAAACGTTTGTAGGAAAATTCTAATCAGTACAAACAGTCCTTTGACTTGATGAATATTGTTCGAAAGTTATATTTCCTTTTAACAATAGATTTTGGGATGAATGTAATTTTGCGAACAAAATTCACATTCATTGTTCAAAATTTGTTTGTTCAAGAAAAATTTCCTGCTCCTTGTTTTGGTTGAAAATGATTGTCGAATTGACCTCCACTAATGTTCTGAAAATTGAAAACGAGTGTTTCTGAAACTAAGATTGTCAAGTTAAATTCCTCTAATGCAGGACCAGCTTTACCCACGTTTTTACCTCCAATGTATAGAAGTCTAGACAAGTCGTTGCAGGATAGTATGCTTACTTTGCATCCTGTGTAGACTGAATTAGCCCCCGTTCACACCGGTGTGATTTGTCATGCAATTGGACAGTCCCAAATTACATGACAAGTCGCACCCCATTGCCCGCAACGGAACTGTTCAAATTGAACCGTTCGACTCACGTCGAAGTGACTTTGAAAAAGGTTCCTGCACTGCTTTTTGCTGATTTCATTGCAGCTTGCATAGACTTCTGTTGTATGACGTTGAAAGCCGTAATGAAATTGGCAGTGCAAATTGCTCTGATGTGGGGCTTTGAAATCACGCTGAAGTATCGAGATTTTAGAGCCACACCAGTGAGAACGGGGGCTAAAGAATAGGAATGGGCTGCAGCAACATGTCATGTATATACTGTATACAGTATATATGTTTGGTGGTCCTTGTTTTGCAATTTAAGTATTTTTGTTACAACAACAAAACCTGCCTGTTGGGTATTGTACTTGAACAAGTCCTGCCTTGTCTACATTGTACAGTGACATACCCTACAGCAATCTACACACAAAAAAACATTGTCTAATTTACAACTTGACAAAAATGTCTACAAGAATACAAATCATTGCTCATTTGTAGCGTTTTTTTTTTTTATTTGGCAGGGCACAGAATGTTCAACAACCCTTTTACTACGAAGAACAGGTACAACTGATAATGAATGTAATACATTATGGCAAAAGAAAGGATAAAACAACAGCTGTGAACACTTTTTAAATGTCCCTTTGGGATTAATAAAGTATTTTAAAAACAAAATGTACCCAGTGCGGTATATACGGTTTTACGTTTTTTTTGCAAAGACACACAATTTTTTACTTACATTTTATTAGTATTATTAATATTATTTGTGCATTTTTATATTTTAGATTTAGCAGGGATTTTTGAAATTGGTTTGATTTGGCATGAATTATTAAATTCAATCTATTGCTTTTTCAACTGCCAGGGACTGTAGAACTCAGCAGTAATTATAATTCTACATTTATTTATTACAGGTACTTATATAGCATCGTTAACTTATGCAGCGCTTTACACATATATATATTGTACATTCACATCAGTCCCTACCCTCAATGAGATTAAAATCGAAGGTCCTTAGCTCACATTCATACATACGCCTACCAATTTAGACAGGAGCCAATTAACCTACCAGCATGTCTTTGACATGTGGGAGGAAACCGGAGTATCTAGGTCTTGCACTTAGAAAAGATATGGTTTGGGGGAACTTTTTACAAACTTAACATATGGGAAGCATATGAGTTAAACAGGATGATCACTAAGTACTCCAACGACATACCCTGTTGCCATAACCATAAAACTAAAACAATAAACGGTGATAAAAACAAACATAAGCTATTAGAACCTGTGTCAACAGGCTTTCGTTCACAAGGCTTTTGCATACCAATGCATATTAGATGGAAGTCAACTGCAGGTCACAAGGAGGTCAACTGTAGAGAACGTGAAAGTCCACTATAGGTCAGAAAGAGGTCAACTTCAGATTAGACCAAAGTCAACTGTAAAGCCTTGTACACACGACCGAGTTTCTCGTCAAAAAACGACAAGAAAACTGCAGAGAGCGCTTTCTTGCAGAGAAAACCGTTCGTGTGTATGGTTTCTCGTCGAGAAAACTGCCGGGAATCTCCACGAGAAAAATAGAGAACCTGCTCTCTATTTTCTCGTCAGGATTCTCGTTTTTCTCGTCGGGTTTCTCGTCGGCCTGTTTTGCGACGAGAAAACCGGTCGTGTGTATGCTTTTCCGAGTCTTAAAAAATCGCGCATGTTCAGAATCAAGTATGAGACGGGAGCGCTCCTTCTAGTAAAACTAGCGTTCGTAATGGAGATAGCACATTCGTCATGCTGAACTGAAAAGCATAAGGCTGAAAAGCGCGAATCGTCGCTCACCAAATTTTTTACTAACACGCAATAACACAACATCAGCAAAAGCAGCCAAAGGGGTGGCGCCATTGGAATCGAACTTCCCCTTTATACTGCCGTCGTACGTGCTGGACGTGACCGCGCAGAACAACGACAAGATTTGGAATTGACAGTGTGTATGCAAGGAAAGCTTGACAAGAAGCTCGTCAAGCTTGACAAGGATCTCGTCGAGAAAATCTACGGGTTTTTTACGACGAGAAACTCGTTCGTGTGTACGAGGCTTAAGTCAGAAGGAGGTAAACTTCAGATTAGACCAAAGTCAACTGTAAATCAGAAGGAGGTCAACTGTAGATCACACAAAAGTCCACTATGAGTCAGAAGGAGGTCAACTTCAGATTAGACCAAACTCAACTGCAGATCAGAAGGAGGTCAACTTCAGATTAGACCGAAGTCAACTGCAGGTCAGAAGGAGGTCAACTGTAGATCACACAAAAATCCACTGTAGGTCAGAAGGAGGTCAACTGCAAATTAGACTGAAGTCAACTGTAGGTCTTAAGGAGATCAACTGTAGATCAGACCGAAGCCAACTGAAGGTCAGAAGGTCAACAGAAGAACACATGGAAATCAACTGCAGGTCAGATGCAGGTCAACTGCAAATCACACAGAAGTCAACTGCTGGTCAGAAGGAGGACAACTGCAGATCAGACGGAAGTCAACTGTAGTTTAGGAAGATGTCAAAGGCAGGTACAATACCCCAGTCAGTGAATATTAAATGATCTCAGAAGAGTCTTAAACTGATGTCATGCTGATTACATTGACACAAGCCCAAAGCTTGCCAACACAGGTCCTTATAGTGTCCGAATATCTTTAGCTGCCAAATAAATGCAGAATTGGGACATTTTGGACAAGTTCACACAGATGGTCCCTGTATGGTCACAGATTCAATGACACTTGACCACTACTACTGTATGGGCTTATTGGACATCTCAGTACTAAACCATGGCTATTATATAAAGTTTTTAACTTTAAAGCGAAGGTCAACACAAAAATGGAACCTCTGCTTTTCGGAGCTTTCCCCCCCTCCGGTGTCACATTTTGCACCTTTCAGGGGGGAGGGAGGTGCAGATACCTGTATAATACAGATATTTGCTCCCACTTCCAAACGTAGACTCCCACGGGAGTCACGCCCCCCGCTGTCTTCTGGGAAACACAGGTCCCAGAAGACAGCGGGACCATTCAGATCACACAGCGCGACTCGCTCATGCGCAGTAGGGAACCGGGTAGTGAAGCCGCAACGCTTCACTTCCTGATTCCCTCACCGAGGATGGCGGCATGGGCAGCCGAGAGACGAGCGATTGATCGACTTCGGCTGCCGACATCGCAGGCACCCTGGACAGGTAAGTGTCCATTTATTAAAAGTCAGCAGCTGCAGTATTTGTAGCTGCTGGCTTTTTATATTTTTTTTTATTTTTTAGGTGGACCTCCGCTTTAACATCACTATGCTAAAAAGGCATTAGTGAGGTCAGGTAGTTGGATGAGAAGACCTGGCTCACAATATGCTTTCCAATTCATCCCAAAGGTATTCAGTAGGGTTGAGGTCAGGGATCTGTTGAAGGACACTCAAGCTCCTTCACAGCAGTGTTAATTTCATTGATGAAATTAACACTATTTTAGTTGACTAAAATACCACTAAAACTAAAACAATTCAGATGACTAGAATACGACTAAAACTAAAATGGAATTTTCGTCAAAGTCTATGACTAAATCGAAATTTGACGTCAAAATGAACAATGCATTGCCACATAAGAAGGGGGGCTCTACTGAGCTGTTGAAAGAAAACAAAATTAAGAAAAAAGGCAGCAAAAAGGCTTTTCTTTTTTTTTCTTAATATTGGTAATATATTTAGGTACCTGTAATTTATGCAATGGCATTACAGTCAATAGAGTTTAATATATTTTAAAGTTGCACTTCTGTTTCTCAAAATGCAATATTTTTACTTTATTTATGAAACTTGGTTTAATTTATAAAGACGTTATAAATCACAACATCTAAATCTGTGTCTGTAGTGCATGTTCAAATTTTAAAGTGGATGTAAACTCACTCTCATCCTTTCTAAACTACTGCCATAATGCTGATCTATAAGGATATAGATGCCTCCTGCATGTATCCTTATCTGTCAAATGTCTCCCCTCTGTCTGTTATAAGAACTGAAAAACTGCAGATTCTGTGGGTGGATCTGTTGTCTGGAGCTCGGTGGGTGGAGTCGTGATGTCAGTAGACTCCCCGCCCACCTCTACACTCCTTGTCAACATGCATTTTCTCCTGTGTATTCCTTCTGCTATGATCACTAACATCCAGTCAAAATCTGGAAAAGTAACCACATGACTTCAGAAAAGGAGTGGGGGTGGGAATTAAAAAATAATGTCTGTCTAAAGCTAGTGCACGAGATATGTAAATAACCTGTCACTCAAAACAAGGGGGCGGAACGGACAAAGGTAACTCTGTTTGTCCGTTTTATCTCACTGAACAATAAAAGAGGATTTCTCAGAGAACTCTTTGTGGCAAGACTGGGCACAAATTATAGGAAATATTATACTCTACATTGTGACAGCAAAAAAATAAATAAAAAATTTGGGTTTACATCCACTTTAATACCATAAATAAAAAATATGTTGTTAAATTTTTATTCCAGGAGTATATAATGAGTTTGGCAATTCTAGAGAAATGCTTAAATAATGCATTACAATTTAACTAAACACATTCAATTTTAGTCGACTAAAATACGACGAAGACTAAAACAATTCTTAAACCAGATGGGCTTTTGTCTTTATTCAACCTTACCTACTATGAAACTATGAATTCAGATAACTAAAATACAACTAAAACTAAAACGATTCAGATGACTAAAATACAACTAACACTAAAACAATTCAGATGACTAAAATACAACTGAAACTAAAACAATTCAGATGACTAAAATACAACTAAAAAAATGTAAGGTATACTGCGCTGTCTGAAATGAGAACAAATCACCCAATAGTGAAGGTGAATCAACTTCTCCAATTAATAAGATGCTGCAACTTAAATGTGAGACACACACAATAAAATAGCACAGAAAAAGATAAAGCTGCGCAACACTTGAGTAAGTTCCACCATTAAATGGTGAAAAAAATGGTGTAGACAGGGCTCAGTCTCTATTGTAGATGTTGACAACTATATTATATTTGGAAGTCCCAATTGTTGCCAAACATTCAGACAAATAACAAAAAGAGCAAAGTCCTGTGTTAAAAATTTAAAACTGAAAAATCCTGAAAACAAAGATGACCATGTAGTGCAGATGCGAATCTTCTCATTCAACTATTGGTGACTTCAAACACAGAACACCCTATGAAAAGTGCTGAATGCTTGATAGAGAGAGGTTCCACCACCACCAATTAATACTGCCGCTTACCAGAACAAATGATCCTTTCAGGGATCAATATATACAGATGGCTATTCCCCTGCCAGGGTCTCTATTTCACTATCAGCTTTCCTCCAAGATTCCACGCCAATCCTCTCCATATGCCACGAATGTTACGGTGCAAAGGGAAAGAAAGCCACCATAGCGTAAATCCGGTACAACAATGTTTATTAAATAAAAGAAACGCACTTACAGTCAGTCGTAAGATATAAGGCGTGTGGTATATAAGATAGCCGGCCGGCTAAGACAGCCCGTTCACTCCGGGACTCGTTTGTATGTCGGTGACGTCAGCATGTCGCTCCTCCCTACGTTGTTTCGTCACAGATGACGTCGTCCAGGGGCATCTTGGAGGAAAGCTGATAGTGAAATAGAGACCCTGGCAGGGGAATAGCCATCTGTATATATTAATCCTTGAAGGGATCATTTGTTCTGGTAAGTGGCAGTATTAATTGGTGGTGGTGGAACCTCTCTCTATCAAGCATTCAGCACTTTTCATAGGGTGTTCTGTGTTTGAAGTCACCAATAGTTGAATGAGAAGATTCGCATCTGCACTACATGGTCATCTTTGTTTTCAGGATTTTTCAGTTTTAAATTTTTTACACAGGACTTTGCTCTTTTTGTTATTTGTCTGAATGTTTGGCAACAATTGGGACTTCCAAATATAATATAGTTGTCAACATCTACAATAGAGACTGAGCCCTGTCTACACCATTTTTTTCACCATTTAATGGTGGAACTTACTCAAGTGTTGCGCAGCTTTATCTTGTTCTGTAAAATACAACTAAAACTAAAATGGCATTTTAGTCAAAAGACTATGACTAAAACTAAACTGAAATTTGACATCAAAATGAACACTGCTCCACACCAAACTCATCAAACAATGTTTTTACTAAGTTTAGTAAGTAAAAACTGTTTTATGTTCCCTCTAGACAATAAAAAAATATTTTACACTTGCAGTGCTGGGGGAGCCCCACTTTTTCTTATATGACTGATAACCTGGGACTGTCATCTAATGCCTATGGGCAGCTTTAGACCACCTCTGTAACTTTCAAGGCTCTCTGTGTATACTTGAAAAAAAAAAAAAACACACACGCAACACAAAATTAAAGATATCTACTGTATCTTGCACTTTTAGCAAGTCATAGTTTTCTGAGTGGTCACCAGGACAGGAAGTGGGGATATGAGAAGTCTTGCCAACAGGGGCTAAGATAGCAATAAAAAAAACTGCTTGGGGTACTAACCCTAGAATTCTTCTATCCAAAACTTAAATTTGTTTTACTGGAGTTTCACTCTGACAAGGAAAGATTTCTAACCTCTAGACCTCATTTTTTTTACATATATATGTATATATACAGTAGATATATCGATATATATAAAATCAGTAATAGAGCAAGTCACTCCTGCTGTGTTACAAATTTGTTGCTGGAGATCATGTCAATGGTGGGCTCCCATTGTTCCACCAAAACAAACGTACATCAAACCTACATCTTCATACAAAAATTAGCATGACTGTCCAATTTGAAGCATAGCATTGCATGTCACAACTGTCACATTGCATGTCACAACTGTCACATTGCATGTCACAACTGCAGCAGGCACGTTCATTTTTTGTATGAAATGTACAAAGTAAAAAGAGTTTATTGCAAGATTTTCTTTTTTTTATTGCAAGATTTGGATATCCTGTTCTAATTTTTTTTGCATATATATATATATATATATAAACATTTATAACTTTTATAATGATTATACACACATACATGCACATGCTATGTTCTGGGATCATGATTGCACTGTATCATTGTCACCGATAATATTTGTATTACAAATAATTTCTACAAAAATATACATGAACATACACAGAGTCTATGATCAGCCATTCACATACCCGGGTCTGGAACCAGCACCAGTGCCAGGAACAGCAAGACCAGTGGTGGAATCCACATGGTAGTACACCATCCACTGTACACTAAATGTACACAATATGGGGATATTCCAGTATCACATGCCTCTAGATGGCCCGATGTGTGGAACTCTGTAGAAAGGAAGTCCAAAGATACTTATATCAGATGTATGAACTTTTTTAGGATTCTTGGTTGTTTGTCCTTTTTCCCATGGCACTTTCTCTGTGGCTCCCGCTTCTCTCTCATGTTACTTAGAACTCTCTCACTCTTCCCCTCTATCTTTTTTAGTCTCCTTTTCCCATCTCTCTCTCTCTCTCTCTCTAGTCTCTCTACTATGTTGCTCTCTCTCTCAGCTCTCTCTCCACCTCGTTTCTCTCTCAGTTCTCTCTCTCATGTTTCTCTCTCTCATGTTTCTCTCTCTCTCTGTTTCTCTCTCTCTCTGTTTCTCTCTCTCTCTGTTTCTCTCTCTCTCTCAGTTTCTCTCTCTCTCATGTTTCTCTCTCTCTCTCTCATGTTTCTCTCTCTCTCTCTCATGTTTCTCTCTCTCTCTCTCATGTTTCTCTCTCTCTCTCTCATGTTTCTCTCTCTCTCATGTTTCTCTCTCTCTCTCTCATGTTTCTCTCTCTCTCATGTTTCTCTCTCTCTCTCTCATGTTTCTCTCTCTCTCTCTCATGTTTCTCTCTCTCTCTCATGTTTCTCTCTCTCTCTCTCATGTTTCTCTCTCTCTCTCTCGTTTCTCTCTCTCTCTCATGTTTCTCTCTCTCTCTCTCTCTGTCTCTCATGTTTCTCTCTCTCTCTCATGTTTCCCTCTCTCTCTCTCTCATGTTTCCCTCTCTCTCTCTCTCTCATGTTTCCCTCTCTCTCTCTCATGTTTCCCTCTCTCTCTCATGTTTCTCTCTCTCTCTCGTGTCTCTCTCTCTCTCGTGTCTCTCTCTCGTGTCTCTCTCTCGTGTCTCTCTCTCGTGTCTCTCTCTCGTGTCTCTCTCTCGTGTCTCTCTCTCGTGTCTCTCTCTCTCTCTCGTGTCTCTCTCTCTCTCGTGTCTCTCTCTCTCTCTCGTGTCTCTCTCTCTCTCTCTCGTGTCTCTCTCTCTCTCTCTCGTGTCTCTCTCTCTCTCGTGTCTCTCTCTCTCGTGTCTCTCTCTCTCTCTCTCGTGTCTCTCTCTCTCTTGTCTCTTATATTTATGTGGATATTCTCCAGCACACCAAGGATCATCAATTCCGTCCAAACTTTTTTCTGTTCAAGAAAGATCACATCACAAAACGGTGTAGTGCAACCTTTTGGAGCCACACAGGACCCCTTCTTCAGGCATGTGATGGTGAAGGGGTCCTGCATGGCTCCGAAGCATTGCACTACATTGTTTTGTGATGTGATCTTTCTTTAATAAAAGACCGTTTGGATAAAATTGATGATCCTAGGTGTGCTGGCAAATATCTACGAATCATACAGGTTCCAGTATCCAGCTGGTGGTCGCTACAGCACCCAGTACCTCAACAGCTCGTTCCAGGAACATGTGTGATGGGAATATGGACTGTGGTCTCTCTTATGTTTCTCATTTTTGTTTCTCTCTCTCTCTCCCTCTTAGTCTCTCTCTCTCCCTCTCAGTCTCTCTCTCCCTTTCAGTCTCTCTCTCTCCCTTTCAGTCTCTCTCTCTCCCTCTCAGTCTCTCTCTCTCCCTCTCAGTCTCTCTCTCTCCCTCTCAGTCTCTCTCTCTCCCTCTCAGTCTCTCTCTCTCGTTACCTCTCAGTCTCTCTCTCTCCCTCTCAGGCTCTCTCTCTCTCTCTCTCTCTCAGTATCTCTCTCCCCTTCAGTCTCTCTCTCTCTCTTCCTTTCAGTCTCTCTCTCTCCCTTTCAGTCTCTCTCTCTCTCTCAGTCTCTCTCTCCCCTTCAGTCTCTCTCTCTTCCTTTCAGTCTCTCTCTCTCTCCCTTTCAGTCTCTCTCTCTCTCCCTTTCAGTCTCTCGCTCCCTTTCAGTCTCTCTCTCCCTTTCAGTCTCTCTCTCCCTTTCAGTCTCTCTCTCTCCCTTTCAGTCTCTCTCTCTCTCCCTTTCAGTCTCTCTCTCTCCCTTTCAGTCTCTCTCTGTCTCTCTCTCGTTCCCTCTCAGTCTCTCTCTCGTTCCCTCTCAGTCTCTCTCTCTCCCTCAGTCTCTCTCTCCCCTTCAGTCTCTCTCTCTCCCTTTCAGTCTCTCTCTCTCTCCCTCTCAGTCTCTCTCTCTCTCCCTCTCAGTCTCTCTCTCTCTCCCTCTCAGTCTCTCTCTCTCTCCCTCTCAGTCTCTCTCTCTCTCCCTCTCAGTCTCTCTCTCTCTCCCTCTCAGTCTCTCTCTCTCTCTCCCTCTCAGTCTCTCTCTCCCTCTCAGTCTCTCTCTCTCTCTCCCTCTCAGTCTCTCTCTCTCTCTCCCTCTCAGTCTCTCTCTCTCCCCCTCTCAGTCTCTCTCTCTCCCTCTCAGTCTCTCTCTCTCTCTCTCCCCCTCTCAGTCTCTCTCTCTCTCCCTCTCAGTCTCTCTCTCTCTTTCCCTTTCAGTCTCTCTCTCTCCGTCCTCTACCTCTCGGTCTCTTTCTCTCTCTGTCTATGTCCCAGTCTCTCTCAGTTTCTCTCCCTCTCAGTCCCCCTCCTTACCTCTGTCTCTGAGCTCCTCTCCTCTCTCGGCTCATTGAGAACTGTCCACACATTAGTCAGTGTTCATTCTCTTCCTGAAAAAAAAATCTAGTTTCACTTTTGCCTTGGCTTGGACTTTCCCATCGTACGTCATCATATGTCTGAATGTACAGAGGAGGAAGATCACATATCACTCTCTCATCCTACACAGTTGTGCTCATAAGTTTACATACCCTGGCAGAATTTATGATTTATTGGCTATTTTTCAGAAAATATGAATGATAACACAAAAACTTATTTTTCGTTCATGGTTAGTGTTTGGCTGAAGCAATTTATTATCAATCAACTGTCTTTACTCTTTTAAAATCATAATGATAACAGAAACTACCTAAATGACCCTGATCAAAAGTTTACATACCCCAGTTCTTAATACCGTGTATTGCCCCCTTTAACATCAATTACAGCTTGAAGTCTTTTGTGGTATTTGTGGATGAGGCTCTTTATCTTCTCAGATGGTAAAGCTGCCCATTCCTCTTGTCAAATAGCCTCCAGTTCCTGAGATGGCCACTCCAGAACCTTCACTTTATTCTGCTGTAGCCAATGACAGGTCGACTTGACCTTGTGTTTTGGATCATTGTCATGTTAGAATGTCCAAGTACGTCACATGCGCAGCTTCCTGGCTGATGAATGCAAATGTTCCTCCAGTATTTTTTTAATATCATTCTGCATTCATCTTGCCATAAATTGTGACCAACTTTCCTGTGCGTTTGTAGCTCACTAATCCCCAAAACTTCCGTCTTTCACAGTAGGAAATGTAGCATTTATGGTTGTGACCAAAAAGCTAAATTTTGGTCTCATCACTCCAAATTACTTTGTGCCAGAAGGTTTGAGGTTTGTCTCTGTGTTGTTTGGTGTATTGTACGCGGGATACTTTGTGGCATTTGAATAGTAATGGCTTTCTTCTGGCGACTCGACCATGCAGCCCATCTTTCTTCAAGTGCCTCCTTATTGTGCATCTTGAAACAGCCACACAACATATTTTCAGTGTAGCGATACCTTCAGCTAAGAGGG
Organism: Rana muscosa; assembly: GCA_029206835.1. Taxonomy (NCBI): domain Eukaryota; kingdom Metazoa; phylum Chordata; class Amphibia; order Anura; family Ranidae; genus Rana; species Rana muscosa. Next base: position 323,123,333 of record CM055118.1, on the reverse strand, counting down.
CCGCAGATTTAGATTGGGCCCTGAAGACAGCTCCGCCAACCCCCGACAATTTACTCGACCCACTCTGGCACAGTTAGTCTAGGGTAATATTATATCTCTTATGCTCTATAGTTAAATTCAGACACCAATGCAATGATAAAAGAATAACAAGTTTACTTTCTTGGTATAAAGAATCAACAGTTGTAACAGTTCACATGAATATGGTTGCAGAGCCCTGCAGCAATTGACACACTACAACTAGTAGGACATGGCGCACACGCGCCACGTGTAACGGTACTTCACTATGCGCCCTATGGCGCAGCAACTAAATAAACTATCTGGCTGGCCAGGCCTGACCCTATAACTCAGTCTCTAGAACACAAATTCTTTGCATGCAAGTCTTTAAGCAGTGGTGCACATTTCAGGAACACAATTTGTAATCTGAAGGGGTAAAAGTAGCAACACAGAACACTCCACTAGAGATCCGTTCGGCTCAGTTCTGCTATGGATCTCCAGTGGGGACTTAAATATGAACTGGTGGGCCACGGCAGTCTGTAGGCCTAACAATAGTGTACAGTATATGGATTGAGCAGGTGCTCGCTCACCCCTCCGGAAGCGATCCCAGTCCGGGAACTTCCACCTGCTGTGTCTCCACACTCAGTGTCTGCAGCGGTCCGGTCTCCGGCTCAGCAGCGGTTGAGGATGACCGAGTCAGGTGCCACCCAGGCTCGCAATGGGGGTGGAAGGCTCTTTTTGGGTAGCAGCGCAAGGCCCCAGGCTTCAGGCCTTGCACCACAGCGGATCCGCACAGGAAGATCTCTCCACTGAAGTCTCGTGTCCCAAAGAGGCCAAGCTCAGCCTCGCCTCCTCCTTATATAACCCCTCCCATGAGTCTCTGGGGCGGAAACATTTCACCCTAAGTGCCGAATGGGGTTCTGGGTAAGGTAGTCCTGAGAGTCTTAAAGGAGACCCCGCTACATCAGAACATGTTTTCACCTGAAGTTATTTGTGTGTTTTTCTTTGCATCCCAAACTATTTTCCTGGCTGAAATTTTAGTTGGTCTATAGAGATGTCCCGAACTATTCGCCGTAGCTTGTTGCCACCACCAGAATGCCGTATTGCAAAGCTCAGCAGTGTGGCATTTTTTTTGTGTGTCTGCCTCTGATAACAGTGATGCCATTTGCAACTTGTGCCAAAAGAAACTGAGTTGTGGGAAATCCAACACCCACCTAGGTACAACTGCTTTGCGAAGGCACATGATCGCACATCACAAACGCCTATGGGATCAACACATGATGACGAGTACAAGCAGCACACAAGCTCAAAGCCACCATCCTCCTCCTGGTCCAGCATCTTCAGCCACGTCAACCACTGCTGTCCTCCTTGCCCCCTCTCAACCATCCGCCACTACGTCTCTCGCCTTGAGCAGTTCCTGCTCATCTGCCCACAGTCAGGTGTCTTTCAAGGACATGTTTGAGCGTAAGAAGCCAATGTCACAGAGTCACCCCCTTGCCCAGCGTCTGACAGCTGGCTTGTCGGTACTCTTAGCCCGCCAGCTTTTACCATACAAGCTGGTGGAGTCTGAGGCCTTCAAAAAAAATTGTAGCTATTGGGACACCGCAGTGGAAGGTACCCGGCCGAAATTTCTTTTCACAAAAGGCAATCCCCAACCTGTACTCTATTGTGCAAAAGGAAGTCATGGCACGTCTGGCACACAGTGTTGGGGCAAGGGTCCATCTGACCACTGATATCTGGTCTGCAAAGCACGGTCAGGGCAGGTATATCACCTACACTGCGCATTGGGTAAACCTGCTGACGGCTGCCAAGCATGTAATGCGTGGCTCTGCAGAGGAGTTGGTGGTGACACCGCCACGACTTGCAGGCAGGCCTGCTGCCACCTCCTCTACTCCTCCTACTCCATCCTCTTCGATAACCTCCTTGGCTGAGTCCTCTTCTGCTGCTGCGTCTTGCTCCACATCAACTGCACCCCCCAGCTCCCCAGGGGCTATTCCACATCCCGGATACGACAGTGTCACGCTGTCTTGGGGTTGACTTGCCTGAAAGCAGAGAGTCACACCGGACCAGCACTCCTGTCCACCCTGAACGCACAGGTGGATCAGTAGCTGACTCCGCACCAACTGGAGATCGGCAAAGTGGTGTGTGACAATGGAAGCAATTTGTTGGCGGCATTGAATTTGGGCAAGTTGACACATGTGCCGTGCGTGGCACATGTGTTAAATCTGATTGTACAACGCTTTGTGCATAAGTACCCAGACTTACAGGACGTCCTAAAGCAGGCCAGGAAGGTGTGTGGCCATTTCAGGCGTTCCTACACGGCCATGGGGCACTTTTCAGATATCCAGCGGCGAAACAACATGCCAGTGAGGCGCTTGATTTGCGACAGCCCGACACGTTGGAATTCAACACTCCTAATGTTCGACCGCCTGCTCCAACAAGAAAAAGCCGTCAACGAGTATTTGTATGACCGGGGTGCTAGGACAGCCTCTGCGCAGCTGGGAATTTTTTTTGCCACGTTACTGGACGCTCATGCGCAATGCCTGTAGGCTCATGCGTTCTTTTGAGGAGGTGACAAACCTAGTCAGTCGCACTGAAGGCACCATCAGCGACATCATCCCATTTGTTTTCTTCCTGGAGCGTGCCCTGCGAAGAGTGCTGGGTCAGGCCGTAGATGAGCGTGAAGAGGAAGAGGAAGAGGAAGAGTTGTGGTCACCATCACCACCACCAGAAACAGCCTTATCAGCATCACTTGCTGGACCTGCGGCAACGCTGGAAGAGGAGTCTGAGGAAGAGGAGTCAGAGGAGGAATGTGGCTTTGAGGAGGAGGATGAAGACCAACCACAGCAGGCATCTTAGGGTGCTCGTTGTCACCTATCTGGTACCCGTGGTGTTGTACGTGGCTGGGGGGAAGAACAGACCTTCAGTGAGATCAGTGAGGACGAGGAATGGGACATGAGTAGCTCGGCATCCAACCTTGTGCAAATGGGGTCTTTCATGATGTCGTGCCTGTTGAGGGACCCTCGTATAAAAAGGCTGAAGGAGAATGACCTGTACTGGGTGGCCACGCTACTAGACCCCTGGTATAAGCAGAAAGTGCCAGAAATGTTACCGAATTACCGGAAGTCGGAAAGGATGCAGCAGTTCCAAAATAAATTATAAAGTATGCTTTACACAGTGTATAAGGGTGATGTCACAGCAGAACGGGAATCTAACAGGGGAAAAGGTCAAAGTAATCCTCCTCCTACCACGACCACGCCGGCAAGGACAGGACGCTTTACAGACGGGTTGTTGATGGAGGACATGCGGAGCTTTTTAAGTCCTACGCATCGCCACAGCCCTTCGGGGTCCACCCTTAGAGAACGACTCGACCGACAGGTAGCAGACTACCTCGCCTTAACTGCAGATATCGACACTCTGAGGAGCGATGAACCCCTTGACTACTGGGTGTGCAGGCTTGACCTGTGGCCTGAGCTATCCCAATTTGCGATAGAACTTCTGGCCTGAGGTATTGTCACTGAGAAGAGAAGTCGCCTAGGTCAAAAAAGTCTAGATTACCTCACCTTTATTAAGATGAATGAGGCATGGGTCCTGAAGGGACTGACAGTGGGCGATACATTTGACTAAAAAAGGCCTGATGAGATGAGCTGCCTTGGGCTAAAAATGGTCCACACGCTGCTGTATTTTATCTCTGCATGCCGGATGACTTGCGTGACTTATCCGCCACCAACTAGGGTTCAAGCTGCAATGTTTTAGGGCACTTTCTGCCTGGGAAAACATAAATTTTTCTGGCCACTGCTACAGCAGCGGCTGCAACAATACCTAATTTTTCAGGCATGTGTACATGCCTAATTTTTCTGGCCTCTGGTGCTGCACTGTGGCTGCAAAAACAAAACAAAAAAAGCACATACATGTGTCAATTCCCCTTCGTGATCATTACCTTGTTGTGGTGAAGGGGCTTGCGTATTACAATGAAGCGACCACCTCTATGAGTGTGTTGGCAATGGCAATGTTGGCACACCCCAGATGATAAGGTCGTTGCTTCATTGTGAACAGACCAAAAGCGATCAGCTGGATAATTTTGCAGAGAAAAAACATTAATTTTCTTTGTGATTATCTAAGGTGATCATTAAAGCCTTGTGGTTGTGCAAATGGACTGTTTGCGGTTGTTTGCGGTGCGTTAAACGGGGAGTTTGGTCTGTCAGAGTTTGGTCTGTCACTGTGAAGCGGGCGTAACCCTTACACTACCTGATCGATACAACATCATACCTGATTTTTTAAAGCACGTTATTCCAAACAATTTAGGAATGTTAGGTGATTTATGCCCTTTATGGATTAAAACCCGACTCTGCATCAACTACGTAATTTTCCATGGGAGTTTTGCCATGGATCCCCCTCCGGCATGCCACAGTCCAGGTGTTAGTCCCCTTGAAACAACTTCTCCATCACTATTGTGGCCAGAAAGAGTCCCTGTGGGTTTTAAAATTCGCCTGCCTATTGAAGTCTATGGCGGTTCGCCCGGCTCGCCCGTTTGCAAACATTTGCGGAAATTCGCATTCGCCGTTCGCGAACGGAAATTTTTTATGTCGCGACATCACTATTGGTCTACCTGACCGTGGTTTGGTTTCAACAGAACCCCTCATTTTCCTCTTCTTGATGAGAGTTTAAACACTGCTGAAAGGCATTCTCAAGTCCTTGGATATCTTTTTATATCCCTTTCCTGTTTTATACAGTTCAACTACCTTTTCCCACAGATCCTTTGACAATTCTTTTGCTTTCCCCAAGTGGGGTAAAAGGGGGGTAAGCCTATTTAGGCCCCCCCCCTTTGCCTCATGGGGCCGTGGCATCAGTTACTAATTAAATAAAAGGGTTTTATTTAAGGGGTTATTTCTATTGGGTTAGTAGGTCACATGACATTAGTGCAGGGGGGAAAGGTGATTGGGCTAAGGGGTCAGGTGACCTTGGAAATTTCTAGAAGGTACTTGGGGGACTATATATAGAATCCCCCTGACTGGGAGTTTGCCAGTCGCCTGGGAGGAGTCGTTGGAAGAGCTTCTACAGAAAAGATTTATTTCAACAGACTCTGAGGTGATAATCCTGTCACCATGAAAACACTAGTCCGCCAGCTCCTGGAGAGGGCAGAAGCAGAGGGAGGCCAGGGGAGGATCTGCCCCAGAGGAGACTGGCGACTGTACTGCTGTCTCGGGAGGAGGCCTGGAGACTCACCTAAGGAGGGATCCATTACTACAAGCCCTGCAATACGCCGATCTGGCATAAAGGTTCTCTCTATTGCTTGGCTGGGAGGTTCGGGACTTTCATAATCCTGTGGCAGAGGATTCCTGATCGTATCCCCAAATTCTCACATAAAGTTGATCCGTGCATCATCCCGGCTGCTAGGACCAGTGAACGGGACTATCCGGGTGAGCAATACCCACTCAGGCTTGAGTGGCGATGTTGTGCCTTTAGTGTTGCGTGCCTGAACCTTCCCCTATACTTCTCTCATTTCCTGCTTTCTCTACAAGTTCCCACAGCAAAAGGAAAATAAATCCTTCCTGTTTAGGTTTTACATTTGTGTGGACATTGACTTTTTCTAAAGACTTTCTATACCCTGACAACGGAAGCCTTGGAGGTAGTTTGCAGACCCAACAAAAACCAGCCGCTCTCTTAACTGGGGGTAAGTGCTACATATGTAAAACCTTTATCCAGTGGCGGTGCGTCCATAGAGGGCGCCGGAGCGCCGCCCCCTCTCGCTCCTGCACCGCCACTGAAAGACAATACACAGATTCATGCATTGCATGAATCTGTGTATTGTCGCCGCTGCCGAGCTGCCCACTATTCATATGGCCGGCCTCCTGGTGAGTGCCGGCCATATGAATTAGAGCGGTGGCCAGCGGTGGGTGTGACTTGGAAGTGTCTATCAGAGCCAGCGGCTCTGATAGGCTTTCCGAATACAGCTCTCACGCTGTAATCGGCTTCCAAAAACTCCTCCAAGGTACGCACGGGGTGCGTTCCTTGGAGAACAGTCACAGGCGGTTCAGCCAATCAGGTTCACCGGATCTGGTTACCGGTAACCTGATTGGCTGAAGCGACATCAAGGGCGGGAGAACACATCGAGGACGGCGCGGACCGAGGAAGGTAAGTGCAGGGCTGGGGGGGGGACAGGCTGAATTCGGGGGGAACTGGCTATATATATATGGGGACAAACTGGTTGTATATGGGGGCACACTGGCTGTATATGGGGACACACTGGCTGTATATGGGGACACACTGGCTGTATATGGGGGCACACTGGCTGTATATGGGGGCACACTGGCTGTATATGGGGGGCACACTGGCTGTATATGGGGGGCACACTGGCTGTATATGGGGGGCACACTGGCTGTATATGGGGGGCACACTGGCTGTATATGGGGGGCACACTGGCTGTATATGGGGGGCACACTGGCTGTATATGGGGGGCACACTGGCTGTATATGGGGGCACACTGGCTGTATATGGGGACATACTGGCTGTATATGGGGGCAAACTGGCTGTATATGGGGGCACACTGGCTATATATATGGGGACAAACTGGTTGTATATGGGGACAAACTGGCTGTATATGGGGACACGCTGGCTATATATGGGGACACACTGGCTATATATGGGGGCACACTGGCTGTATATGGGGGCACACTGGCTGTATATGGGGGCACACTGGCTGTATATGGGGGCACACTGGCTGTATATGGGGGCACACTGGCTGTATATATGGGGGCACACTGGCTGGATATATGGGGGCACACTGGCTGTATATATGGGGGCACACTGGCTGTATATATGGGGGCACACTGGTTATATATATATATGGGGGCACACTGGCTGTATATGGGGGCACACTGGCTGTATATGAAAGAAGAATGGGAAGGACACGTATACTGGGAGTGAAAGTTACTGCGCACCCCGAAAATTACAAGAAGAATGGGAAGTTCCCCCAATGGGGTTTTTTAGCAGCAAAATTCCAAAAATAATTTACAATAATGCATGTTAAAAATGTATTATGTATAACATTAAATACAGTCCTAACAGGTTTATAATCCGGTAAAAGCATGTATATAAAAACCACACATAATTATAGACACAACATTGCCATACAGTTTTACATTTTGCATGCATCTGTATAAATTCTTGACGCGTTTCGATCCCAACGGATCTCTTCAGAGGATGGGTGGTTAGCTGTGGGAAATATATGTATTAAATTTCCATTCCCTACATGGGTGTATGCCCAATAGTAAAAAATATATATAGGGTGTATGATTACCAGTCAACTGTGTGTTAGAACCAATGTTTCTAACCGGAGTTCCATTACTAGCATCTCAAGGGGAATCAGCAGCCTCCCGGACACTCGACACCCAAAAGTAGGGCGCCACCAGGCATGTGCGACCTACAAGGAGTCATATTGGAGGGGGAGAGACCCGAGAGGGGACACACACGGACGGACATCAGGCACCTGTAATGAAGCATCAATGTAGGATGCATGTGTGCTGCATCCATGTACACTATGTGATTGCTGAGTATTAAGTGGACAGACTAGAGATCAGCAGGGGTATATCCTTCAGTATATATCAATGTACTTCTGTGGTGGTATGTAGCTAATGGATATGTGTGCCATATTCTAAACATAATAAATGGAATATAAAGGTTGTGAGAAAAATAATGAGGGTGATGTGCACTATGAATGAGATGGTGGAGGACAAAAACGAATGTCACAAAAATAAAAAGGTGAAATGAAATGTGAGAAGTGTAAAAAATGATAATGGTGGTGTGATGTGTAATGTGTGTGAGAAAGTGGTATAGTGTGATGCGTGTGAAAAGTGAAAATGGATTGGAATGATTGTGTGTGGAATAAATGTGTGTATAAGTGGGATGACAATAGTGATAGTGATAGTGGGATTAAAGAAAGATGTGATGAAGGTCATTAGGATCAATTATACTGGATATGTATTGTTGCACAACAAGTGCAAGCTACAGTGTTGTGTGAAGAAATATGTGGGTTCCATTGACCTTGGAGGGTCCCAGGCTCATTGAATGTGCCAAAGAGACCGACCAACACCACGGATGAAGCTGTAATTAGTTATAAATTAATCAAAAATAATGCTAATCAGACCTGGTGCATAGTGCTTGAATGGGTCTGGAAGGAATTTGGCAGCCAGCCTATGTAGGGCTGGTGTACTTACATTTACCAGGCTGAGTCTAGTCGTCCACATGGAGGAGCTGGGGATCAAAGTGTGAGCCACACAGCTCTCAGGTTATATTAGTACTGCCCTTAATTAGGGAGGCCCTGGTGTAATCAGCAGGCGCCCCGCCTTAGTCCATGCAACATCCCCCAGGGATATCCCCACTGCAGTGGGCGGTCCTCCCTGAGTGGCTCCCTCGGCGTTCTGGAAAGACTCAAGGTCTCCGACAGCTGTCGTCTCCTCTGCTGCAAAAGCGCGACGTCCTGACATCCCACGCATGCATGGTTTCCCACGCACGCGTGGATGGCAAGGACATCCAGAGGGGATCAGGGATGCCGCAGACAAGGAAGGAACGCCCAAATAGGGCAGGCGGAACACAAGTCCACTGCCCCATGAGCATGATGGGAGCACAGGGCTCCCCCTCCCCCCTTGTCGGGAGGATACACACGCATGCGCGGCCCACACTGAGGGCGATGTGGGCCGAGGAGGCAAAAAAGAAACCCCGAAATGCACTGATGGAATGGCCCATGGTGGAAAACTATATTAAGTTGACACTTAGTGCATGCAAGTGCAAATTGCATAACACCACGGTGTGAACAAAAAATGCATGTGTTTGTAATCAGTATTAAGTAAATGGTATATTAAGGATATCTGGTGTATATGAACTGGAGCTAAAAATTGGTGATTGTGGTCCAACGCTTAACCATTGGCTGTATAAACAATCAGTGTTGTATTGGGAGACATGTTGATGTCTCCCAGCAGTTTTCTGCACTGAGACAGTATTCAGTTTCCAACGGGGGAGTGGATTGGCTTAGACTCCAGTCCCCCTGAAACGGATCACCGAGACTGTCCCATCATAGTGGTCACCTTGAAATTACTCATGGGATTTAGACCATAATATGATACCTATATTGGCATAGCAACGGGACCATCAATACTATATAGCTCAAGTCTTCACTCGCATGCGTCCAGGGGGGGGGTGGGGTGTCTGATCTCTAGTCTGTCCACTTAATACTCAGCAATCACATAGTGTACATGGATGCAGCACACATGCATCCTACATTGATGCCCTTGGTGTTTCATTACAGGTGCCTGCTGTCCGTCCGTGTGTGTCCCCTCTCGGGTCTCTCCCCCTCCAATATGACTCCTTGTAGGTCGCACACGCCTGGTGGCACCCTACTTTTGGGTGTCGAGTGTCCGGGAGGCTGCTGATTCCCCTTGAGATGCTAGTAATGGAACTCCGGTTAGAAACATTGGTTCTAACACACAGTTGACTGGTAATCATACACCCTATATATATTTTTTACTATTGGGCCTACACCCATGTAGGGAATGGAAATTTAATACATATATTTCCCACAGCTAACCACCCATCCTCTGAAGAGATCCGTTGGGATCGAAACGCGTCAATATTTTATACAGATGCATGCAAAATGTAAAACTGTATGGCAATGTTGTGTCTATAATTCTGTGTGGTTTTTATATACATGCTTTTACCGGAGTATAAACCTGTTAGGACTGTATTTAATGTTATACATAATAAATTTTTAACATGCACTGGCTGTATATGGGGACAAACTGGCTGTATATGGAAACAAACTGGCTGTATTTGAGGGGGCAAACTGGTGGCGTTTGGGCACAGTGGATGCGTTTAATGGGCACAGTGGCGGCAATTGATTTTTTTTTCTTTCAGTTTGTTTGCGCCCCCCCCCAAAATTTTTGAGCACCAGCCTCCACTGCCTTTATCCTAAGAGCAGTGGTCTCTAAACTGTGGCCCACGGGCCGGATGCAGTCCTTTTCTTGCATTCATCTGACCCTTGGGACACTATTCCCCCTATTGATACAAGGTACTATATGTCCCACTGACACCAATGGTAGGGCAATATTCCTCTGCTGATACAAGGCACTATTCCTTCCACCAACAGCAATGATGGGGCACTCCTCCTCCCACTGGCCACCATGTCTGGGGCACTGTTTACTCCCACTGATGCTGGGACATTTTCTAATTCCCCTGGCCACAGCCCCCCCTAAAGTCTGAAGGACAATAAACTGGCCCTTTGGAAAGTTTGGAGACCCCTGCCCAAAAGGAAAACAGCTGTTGCTATAACTGCTTATAAAGTGGAGTTTGGCTTCAGTTTGTTAGTGTACCTAAATCTGCGAGTACATCGAACACTCCCCTCCTCACAGTTTGACAATGCTGTCCAAAGGTGCCTCCTGTGCTCCTTCATCAGTAATGGAGTCACTCTAATACAGGAGGTGTGTTACTCATACCTCCCAACATTTTGAGATGGGAATGAGGAACACCTACTAGCAAATGTATGTAGGCATGGGGCACGCCCCCTGCCACGCCCCCTTAAAGGAGAATTACCCCCAAAAAAAAGGTTAATTAAATCCACAAGGGACTTTTTTTTACCACCACTATTCCTTTATATTGGCTTTTAAAATTTACAAATGCAGCAATTTATAATTTGAATGAAAAGTTTAGCACTGGGAAACACTTTTCGAACTTACGCTCTCTGGAGAAGAGACGCTTGAGAGGGGATATGATTTCAATCTACAAATAGTATACTGGTTACCCCACAATAGGGATAAAACTTTTTTGTGGAAGGGAGATTAACAAGACACACGAGCACTCGTTAAAATTAGAAGAAAAGTGGTTTAACCTTAAAGTGCGTAGAGGGTTCTCTTTACTGTAAGAGCAGTAAGGATGTGGAATTCCCTTCCACAGGCGGTAGTCACAGCGGGGGGGGGGGGGGCATTGATGGTTTCAAGATACTATTAGATAAGCACCAGAACGACCACAACATACAGGGATATACAATGTAATACTGACATATAATCACACACATAGGTTGGACTTGATGGACTTGTGTCTTTTTTCAACCTCACCTACTATGTAACTATGTAACTTTTTGAAAGATAAAAAGTGCATTTTATATACAACTAAATAGATTAGACCAAAATGAGGGACAAATGAGGAGGAAAGAGGGACAGAGGGACATTTCTCCAAATCAGGGACAGTCCCTCAAAATCAGGGAAAGTTGGGAGCTATGGTGTTACTGGCCAGATCATCAGATGAAAACGAATGCAGCCACCATATGTAATGATTGGTAAGCTGCAATATTTTACATTTCTGGCTTTGGGTTTAATACCGCTTTAACCAAATGACAATTCCTTTGACATTTAAACCATCCCCATATACAGGGCCGTCAGAACAGGACAGGCAAAACAAGCAATTGCTTGGGGCCCCGAGCTGGCATGGGGCCCCAGCCTAGGGTGCCTGCCTGCTGCCTGTGTGACGGACTGGGGTTTATATGGTCACAAAACAGACACCCCAAAGCAAAGTACATATTCATTTATTTTATTTTATTTCTAGCAAAGAAATACCTTCCTGCTATTCTCTCAAGACCCAGTAGATGGTAGAGAAGGTACACAAACAGAGTTCATATAAGACCACCCACCATGTGACTGGAGTCAAACTATCTCCAGCCATAAAACCCAGTGGTCTTGTCTCATGCTGTTTGTGGGATTCTTTGCAGGTATGTACTCTAAATCGTCCCTAATCTGCATTAAACTATAACAGAAAGATTCTTAAACATCTGGAGCAGATGCAGGGAAAGTTCCAGCAGACTGTATGCTATAGTTTTACTGATATTAGAAGTTTAGAACAGCATGTGTGAGAAACAAGTGAAAAGGGCATAAAAACATGAAAATACTGCATTAGTCAGAATAAATGTCTATTAGAAGCACTAAACCATTCTAAATAGGAATATTGAAACCTGGTTTATACAAGTTCCATAAAGTTAGAAAAGCACATGTTGAAAACTGATATTCTAATGAGTATTTGCCTATATGTAAAGCCTATGCATTGCTTCATGTGCACCATCTAGTGGTTAAAAAAGAGAACTACCGAAATAATGTTTGTATTAAAGCAGTATTGCACAGTTAAAGTGTACCATAAAGATCATCATCTATAACACGGAATAACAGGAATATATATGTTATTAAAATATAACAATGGTCATTGTGTAACTACGTTTTAAAATACTTCAGTTAAAATCTGTATTATATATTGTTAATAGTTATAAACATGTGATTATAAAAATGTAAAAGATGTATTGTTATGTAAAAGTCAAACTATCTCCAGCCAGAAAACCCAGTGGTCTTGTCTCATGCTGTTTGTGTGATTCTTTGCAGTCCACGCCAAGCTGATCACCTTATCTCATCACGTCTACAATTATCGGCTCTCTTAATTCACATTTTGAGGCTGGTAACACCTGTCACTGTCCTGGATTTCCGCCCCGAGCCGATCTGCGAATTGCGGCCATAGGAAAGGCCGCGGCTTCGGCCTAGCTCCGGAGCGGCGGCCATCTTGGTACACCTGGTGGCAGCGGCCGAGGTGAGATGTGGACATTACAGGGGGGGAGATGTGGACATTACAGGGGGGAGATGTGAACATTACAGGGGGGAGATCTGGACATTACAGTGTGGGAGATGTTGTGGATATTACAGTGGGGGAGATGATGTGGATATTAAAGTGGGGGAGATCATGTGGATATTACTGTGCGGAGTCCCCCTGTCCATCCCACGGTCCCCCTGTCCATCCCACTGTCCCCCTGTCCATCCCACGGTCCCCCTGTCCATCCCACTGTCCCCCTGTCCATCCCACTGTCCCCCTGTCCATCCCACGGTCCCCCTGTCCATCCCACTGTCCCCCTGTCCATCCCACAGTCCCCCTGTCCATCCCACAGTCCCCCTGTCCATCCCACTGTCCATAAACAGTCCTAAACAGCATCTTAATGTTAATGTGAGTGTGTATGTGTTTTAAGTATGTTGGATTATATGCAACAGCAGTATTTGCACTGTAAACCTTTTTTATTTATATGTAGCGGGTGGTTACATTTAGGGGGAAGCATCTGAGTGGTAACTAGGCTCAGATGCACTAATTCAGGGCTTGAAAAATGCACTCGCCCGCTCGCCAAATGCGAGCATAAATTGCCGTCTGGCGAGTGCAGTAACAGAGCACAGAGCACAATGTGATCCCCAGGCCCCGGGGATCGATTTGCTGTGCACCTGCGCTCCAAGCCTCATTTTGAAGCCGACTTCCGGTTTCCGACTTTCGGTTTTCGGCTTCTTCTTCGGCAGCGCCATTACAGGGGACAGGTGCAGGAGAGTTCCGCTCTCCACCGCTGAGGGAGAAGCAAGGAGAGGTCCGCTCTCCACCGCCGTGGGGGGCACGAGGAGAGGTCCACTCTCCACCGCCGTGGGGGACACGAGAAGAGGCCGCCTACACCCACTAGCTAAAGGTAAGATGGGGAGCCATCTGAGGACACTTACAGTATTTAGAGGGAGGCCCCCTGGGGGACACTAATGTAAGGGGGGCTCTCTGGGGACACTGATGTAAGTAGGGGCTCTCTGGGGGACACTGATGTAAGGGGGGGGGGCTCTCTGGGGACACTGATGTATAGGGGGGCTCTCTGGGGACACTGATGTAAGCGGGGGCTCTCTGGGGGACACTGATGTAAGGGGGGCTCTCTGGGGGACACTGATGTAAGGGGGCTCTCTGGGGACACTGATGTATGGGGGTGCTCTCTGGGGACACTGATGTAAAGGGGGGCTCTCTGGGGACACTGATGTATTGGGGGCTCTCTGGGGACACTGATGTAAGCGGGGGCTCTCTGGGGGACACTGATGTAAGAGGAGGCTCTCTGGGGGACACTGATGTAAGGGGGGGCTCTCTGGGGACACTGATGTATGGGGGTGCTCTCTGGGGACACTGATGTAAAGGGGGGCTCTCTGGGGACAATGATGTATGGGGGGGCTCTCTGGGGACACTGATGTAAAGGGGGGCTCTCTGGGGAACCTGATGTATGGGGGTGCTCTCTGGGGACACTGATGTAAAGGGGGGCTCTCTGGGGACCCTGATGTAAGGGGAGGCTCTCTGGGGACACTGAGGTAAGGGGAGGCTCTCTGGGGACACTGATGTATGGGGGTGCTCTCTGGGGACACTGATGTAAGATCTATCATACACACACATGTATATTATGTAAATGTGTATGCCCGCCCAAGTGTATGATTTTCTTTACTTCGCTGCTATGCGCTCTAGCCTGAAATCTTTTGCAGACCCAGCAATCGCTATTGCTGTTATGTTTAAATTGAATAAAGCTATGTTATAATTGCATTTTTTTATATTTTGGATTCTTTATTCTTAAGAAAAATGAAATTTCATAAGCTTTAAGGGGACAGGGCTTTAAGGGGGGCGGGCTTTAAGGGGACGGTGTTGGGGGACGGACCTGGGAAAGGTTTGGTGGGGCAACTGGTGGAGAGTAAGGTTTTTGCCTGGCTAGTAGGTCTAGACTTGAAATTTTAAGCCCTGCACTAATTGTTAGGTTTCATGGACCATTTCTATCCCTGGGAGATGGTACTGGTGTGTAGTTCCCTGGGGCCTATAGGTGGCGCTGTTGCCATGGGCCCGGGTTGAACCGCAGTACAAGGTTGTGCCTTTTTTTGTCCCCTCTTGACAGCAGTACGGCGGGGCGGGGAACCTGCTGTGCCTGTCGGGAGAGGATATAGAAGGGGGCGGCCATCTTCCAGTGGGGGTCGGTTCTGCGCTCAGGCACCTTAGGCCTGGGTGCGTGTGTGTTGCCTCCGGGTGCCCTAGGCCCAGAGGCCTGGTCGGGTTGTCTTCTGGTGCCCTAGGCCCGGAGACGGAGCTGCTGTTCCATCCCAGACACCTTTAGTCTGGGGTGAGGTACTTTGGAGAACGGCCTGAAGCCCAGCGGCCTTCGGCTGGGATCCGCCAGGGACCGAGACTCCCAGGGATCTGCCTTGCGAGGGGACCCGTATCCAGGACGAGGAGGCCAGGGAGGTGACCCTTTCTGAAGACCCAGCGCAGAGTCGTGGTGACAGATGGGGCCTCTGGTAATTCTCCGGAGGGATGTTCTTGTCCTGAAAAAGGGGCCAGTTTACTAACGGAAGGAAGTGCGTGTTCTTTAAGTCACAGTGGCAGTGACACTACGCACACAAGGTCAGTGGCAGTGGCTTTCATCTTTTTTTTCACCCGGTCAGTGGCAGTGACCAACTTCATGGTCTGTGGCAGAGGCCGTGCACCAAGCCTGTTTGTGCTAATCAGAGCAGGAGAAAACCCAATTCAAGTTTGTGCCTGGACCTCCTCCCACCTTATCTGACCTGTGTCTTGTCCCAACCTGTCTGCTCTCAAAGAGACTGTTTATTGTGCTGAGAAGAATAAATAAGAGTTGGACCTTTCAGTTGGTGTGGACAGTTGCTTACTGGGGAGAACTAAAGGCTTGTTTCTGACTACCACAGAAGCGAGGTCAGCACTGGAGGTTTTTAAACACTGGCTGCAGGCAGGCCCGAGAAACTAACACCGCTCAACCTCCCTATTCAGGAGGGTACGGGCTTGTGGTGCGGTGTGCCTCATTCTTTCCTGCGGAGGAGCAAAGCAGAAGAAAAGCAGGTACAGTCTGGGGTTGGTGCGCTGCATATATAAAGTGTGGGTGAGCTTAAACTGTATTGCTATGCTGTGGTTCCTGTAGGCTTTGCGTGAGTGCGGGGGGGGGGGGCCTTCATGTCCATTTTGCTTGGGGCCCCCAAATTCCTTCAAACGGCCCTGCCCATATACAGTATGTATTGCAAGCTGTTTGCCTGAAGCTCGGCATGCGCTATCACAGTAAGGTGTTTCTTTTTTTGCCTGGCTGGTGTTCTGCTCTGCCCTGGTTCGTACAGCCCCGTCTTTCTCCTACACTGGTACAAAGAACTGATTATTCTCATATGGTTCCTGGAAGCCAAGTGGACCGCGGCCAAAGGTGAGGCCGTCTGGAAAGGCTCAATGTCTGGAATGTTTTTTGGACCATGTAGATTGCCAACGTTGCAGCTCTATGGAAGTTTATTTATTCATATCGAATATCCTCCTAATTGAAAGAGAGCTGCCTTCTACATGGCGCATGATTGTGCCGGATATGCGAACAAACTTAAAGAGTAGCTTCAGTCTCCCCCAAAAAAATGAAAAGTCAGCAGCTACAAATACTGTAGCTGTTGACTTTTAATTCAATCTTATTTTATTCATATAGAGAACAAGAAAGACAGAAAAAAGGTAAACATAACAAACATTGGTAAGGTACACCAACAATAAGTATAATTTACATTGGAACAAATGCATATCTAGGTTACATAAAAATTAAAGTGGAAGTAAACCCTCCTATCATTTTTAGGCAAGGACGCTGCCATCTTGGCCTCTGTTTAATTTTCAACTGCCATGATGCTGCACATGTGATTAGTTATGACACCAGCCATTGGATGGTGTGACAGTTTGGTTGAGAGCACAACCAATGTGACAGTTAGCAGTCCTGGCATTCCGGGAATGTAACTGCTTTTTGAAACTGTTAAATCGATGGGTTTACTTCCGCTTTAAATGAAAACATGTTTACAAGGCACATCAGGAGACCATCTGTGATAGCAACCCCTGAAAACATTACAGGTTAAAGTAACATTCACCATCATTTCAGAAACGGGGATCATAGGTGTCCCATACGTAGTGCATCAGGAAAGGTTATATGAAAAACCTGTCCTTATGAAAAATAATATGTCGTAGGGGTCACACACAAGTCGAAGTCATGGTACATTTGCTCAATGGATTCCTAAGGGTGTATATGGGCATAGAGGAAGGAATAGGGGCAGAAAAGAGGGGGCAGAAAGATTAGGGTTAGTGTTGCATCACATGACTTCCTCAGGGGCTGGAAGTGATTCAGGCAGCCTCAGATGCCAAATAACATTGACAAACACTGTAACCAGCTTGGTATATACCATACCTGCCCGATCCCCTGATAGCTGGAAAACACTGAAGTAGGTACTGCTACCCCCTTGTACCTCCCCTAGCTTCTGGGTCCCACACTGAGCAGCTGGCCTGCTGCATTGGTAACACAGTGGGTTGTTTATTCAACATGGGCATCATCCAGAGAACACTTTACATTTTCTGGATAAATGCAATTTGTTCTTTGATTGGATGAGGTGGAAAGGCGGGGCTGTGATGTCACTCTCTGCACCTTGCCCGCTCAGGGAGCATTTTACGTTCATATATTAATAAATTATTTTTTGAACAAAGCTGCACAAAATATCCATTAAATAAAAAAATAAAAAAAGAACATTAATATCTAAATATGAAATAGGTAGGGGGGAGGAGGCAGGGCAAAATTCAAGTCAATTTAGAGTAGAGGTCACACATCAATGCCAATGAAAGAAGAGCTTCAAGGTGGCAATCAAACGTTCTTTGGGACCTAGAAACAGGGTCCTTGTCACAAGTGGGTTATTGGCATTCCATGTTTCTATGCCATAGACCAGTGGGCAACACAGCAGCTGGTGGATAGCACTCTCACATTTGGGGATAATGGGTTAATTTTACACTTGGGACATTTATATGCATGGAGTTTGTCCCTCCTCTGTTTTCGGGGTACTCCTGGCTTTCTCACAAAATATAAATTTCTACTGCTAAGTTGACTGGCATTCAACTACTGTAGATAACCACCAGTCTGAATTTCCTGCTCAGCCATGGCTAATGCCAAGCCCCAACTGATAACAGATGGAGGTTGTTTGCTTGTTCATCAGCCCTGCGAAAGCAAAGATTTCTCTGCCCAATACTTGAAGGACCTTATCAGTAGAATCAATGCCAACAACAGGCATTAGCAGAGCTGGCAGGAATCAAGTGAGTGACTCATGGCTATGGAAAGCTATACAAACCATGATATTAGCACATTTTCGATATATCGTCATTGATATTTTATTTAAATGTAAATGTGCTTTCTGTTTGGCTCTAGTAGAAGGTAGTCTCCACCTCTGAATGACCCTAATAAACAAAAGCACCCCCAGATTAAGGTGAAGTGAAGAAAATCAGCACACCTCTCCAACTGTGTTGTCTTGCCAGACCTTACCATGAAGCGACACCACTAGATGAACTGAAGAAAATCAGCATATCTCTATGGTTGTGTTGTCTTGCCAGATCTTACCACTAGGTGGCGTCAGTAGGTGAACAAAAGAAAATCAGCACATCTCTACAGCTGTGTTGTCTTGCCAGATCTTACCATGAAGCGGCCCAACTAGAAGAACTGAAGAAAATTAGCACTACTCTACAATTGTGTTGTCTTACAAGATCTTATCACTAGTTAGCACTACTATGTTACACAGTTGGCTAGGTTGAATAAAGACTACACTCCATCCAGTTCAACCAGGGCCACCATCATGGGGGTACAGGCAGTACACCTGTAAGGGGCCCAGAGGTCCCCAGGGCCCCGGATGGCAACCCCCCTTTTTTTTATAAAATGTTTTATTTATTTATTTTATAATTTTTTTTTGTAAGGGGCCCAGAGGTCCCCAGGGCCCCGGATGGCAACCCCCCTTTTTTTGTTTTGTTCTTTTGCTTTTGATTTTTGTCCATCAGCACCCAAAGCCCCCCGACCTCAACAATTTGTGGCACCCCCCGCTTCTCAATTCGGGGCAGCCCCCCCGCTTCTCAATTTGCGGCAGGAGCACCCCCCCCCCTGGTTCTCCTCTGCTCCAAGGGCCCCATGCCTGAAGCTGTGTAAGGAGCCCCAAACCCAAAATTCCTGATGGCGGCCCTGAGTTCAACCTATGTGGGTGTGTATCCATATCTATGTCTCTCTACCCTTTCTCATATCCCTGTAAATCTAGAAGTTTTTTTTAATTTGTCGACACTCCTGGTTGAAACCACCAATTGTGGATGGGAGTTCCACATCCTTATTGAAGAAAAGCACATCTCTACAGTTGTGATGTCTTACCAGATCTTTCAACTAGGCGGAGCCACTAGGTGAACCAAAGAAAGTCAGCACATTTCTATGGTTGGGCTGTCCTACCAGATCTTACCACTAGGCAGTGCTACAGATGAGTTCTGTTATCTGGAGGCTGCAGGGGCAAAACACATGACTGTGAGAGCCATAGGCAACAAGTATGTAGCCAACAGATCTCCATTGACAATGACCCCTTCTGTCTTAGATCAATATACTGTAAGAGGAAAAGGTTAAAGCCATTCCTTTTATTGAGTCTGGTATAACTAAATTACACATTGACCAAACATGTCCTATTTCATTTAAGTGCCAGTCACAGGAACACTGCAGTCAAAATGGAAAATTAATCCCTGAGATGAATTGTCCAGTCCTTGTCTCCAATCTACAGACTTGTATGGGGTTTCAGTTAGACAGAAGCAGTCCAAAAGTGAGCAGGCAGTGCTGGGCTTTCCAATTCTACCAAATGTAATCCTTTATAGTGAGTAAATGATATTCATGATCAGGTCACAAACTTTCTGAATGTTGGAAGGAATGATCTAATATTAAGTTGGCTAAAAATCCCACATCAACGAACATCATAAGCTCCACAGTGGGACCAAAAATAGCAATAGCCAATACATCTGTGACATTAAAAGGTGAAGTCTTCAGTAAAAAAAAAAAACTAGAGCCACTCCTACATATTGATAAATAAAGTATTGCATATTTTGTAATTCCACGTTCAGTCACTAGGTGGAGGTCTTGGATCCTTTTCACATATTTGTCCGGCTTTCCATAGCTGCTGTGTTATACAGTGATTTGTGCATAGACATGTGCATGACAAAAAATGTGTTTGTTTTTTTTGATTTGTTAATTGAGTTATTTCGTTTAGTTAAATTCGGTTGATTCGTTCAATTCGTTTTCAGAATTCATTTTCAGAATTCGTATTCGGAATTCCTATTCGGAAATTCGTATCCGGAATTCGTATTCGGAATTTTCACATTTTCTTTGTATTTACAGATTTTTTGGTTTCGAAACGATCAAATCGATAAATTTTGAATCAGTCGAAACGAAAATGTTACATTGTTTTTAAATCGAATGCAGCAAGGTGAACAAATAAAAGAAAAATCTTCATTAAATGATTGCAAAAACTCCTTAAATCACCTTTTATCATTATTTCTAAATGGTACTCTAATAACACACATATGGGGTTATTTACTAAAGGCAACTCCACTTTGCACTTCAAATGCACTGCAAGTGTACTTGGAAGTGCAGTCGCTGTAGATCTGAGGGAAGGATCTGAAATGAGGGGAACCTCTGCTGATTTTATCATCCAATCATGTACAAACAAAAATGCTGCTTTTTATTTTCCTTGCATGTCCCCCTCAGATTTACAACGACTGCACATTCAAGTGCACTTGCAGTGCATTTGTAGTGCAAAGTGGATTTTCCTTTAGTAAATAAACCCCATAGTCTTTTATTTTAGCAATATGTGTAGTGAGAATTCGACTGGAGTTCAATGTAAAATTAGATTCGAATTTCAGTCCGAATTTCTGAAATTCGGACCAATTTCGTTACGTTATTCGGAGCATTCTGTAAAATTTGTTTATATTGTAATTCGGGTATTCAGATATATCCGAATCTCCGAATAACAAAAAATTTGTCCGAATATTAATTTACAACGAAACGAACCGCACATGTCTATTTGTGCAGGTAGCAGTTACATTTTACAAATACTTTGGAATAAAATACAGCTTTGGAACCCCTATATTGTTGCTGTGAATGCAATTAGTATTCTGTAGCAATTAAGTATTACTTTTAAGTTAATGATTAGAGGAGCAGGAAGCCCGGTAATGTTAGGGGGACCTGGCACACAAAAACAACGCTGCTGCTTAGCTAACCTCCAGTGCTCTGGGAAACCTTTGTCAAGTATTAAATGTTTACTTGAAAAACAGAATAAGGATCGCAAATGGCATTGCACCACCTGCTGGTTATTACTGAGCATTGCAGCTCAATTCATACTGTTGCATACTTCCATAATCAGGACAAGTTCATGTTAAAATAAAAGCCCCCCTCCAGCCTCCTAAACTATTCTAAACTAGAACCTTTTGTGCAAGTCTCTATTTACCTGTTTCTGACTGTGGGAGCAGGGCCGTCTTTAATGTTGATTGGACCCTGGGCAAAAAAAATCTTGGCCCCCCCTCCCATGCAATTTTGCTCTCCACCTGCTCTGAGACATACAATAAATATCAGCTAGACTTAAAATCAATGTACTGTATCAGATCAGGCAGTGATTGCGATTGGTTGCCAGAGGTTACAGCGTATCATTACCACTTACTGACTGGTTGCTAGAGGTTACAGCACACATTATGGCTCACTGATTAGTTACTAGAGGTTACCGCACTTGATTTCTTCTTGTTAATTGGTTGCTAGAGATTACTGTACAGTAATACTGCTCACTGAGGTTACACTACATCAGCTCTTCACTGCAGAGGGGCATGATATACATATGAATGCTGTCTTTATTCACATATGAATGCTGCCGGCCTCAGCTATTTACATATGAATGATCCCGTTATTTACATATGAATGACGGTTATTTACATGTAAACACAGGGTCTGAAGGTGAGTCATCTGTACACAACAATAGGGCAGAGCTGGGCAGCATTTCACACTGAGATTTCAGGACACAGCACATGACTAAAACTTCAATGGACAAGGGAATTTAAACTGGGATAGTTGGCAAGTATGAGGCAGCTGCTTTGGGCCCCACAACAATGATAGGGCCCAGGGCAGCTGCCCCTTTTGCCCTGCCTTAAAGACGGCCCTGTGTGGGAGCCTTCAACCAAGTTTACAGTCTCAATTCTACTTGAAGAATTAAGCTTGTGTTCAATTGCGATGCCCTCCTAAAAAGCAAAACAAGGTGGATCACTTTTCAGGGGGCATTTATTATGAGCACTAGATATCGAGCAAAATCAGAGTTGTGTGAGATTTTACATTTGTTTCATTAATATTACGATGTGTAAGCCTGTTGTTACAATGTTTCTTTTAGTTAGAGTATTATGCCATGATTTTACATTTTTATGGCTCTGAAATCCTAATACCTTAGGTTGGCTGGATTGTAACATTGTTTCACTTCCTGTGACCCCACTGAATAACATACAGTGCGCTCCAAGCACCAATGGTTTTGCTCCACTGATCCATTGCGTTCGGGTGCCAGCGTCCATAGTGTGTACTGTGTAATGTAAGATGCAAAGACTCTGCACTCCAAACAGCAAAAGAATAAAAAAAACCATAAAAAAACAAATGTCCAGGCGCATAGAAAATATTCCAAGCAAACAGCCAAAAGAATAAATGGAGCTGTGGCAGCTGCTGTCCAAAACTCATTGACTAATGAGATGAAAATAGACAATCAGGGGAAAAGACAGCGCTGAACAACAGACTAATACAAAATCCTCAGGTATGAAGCAAAAACTCTTTATTTTATAAAAAGTGAATGTAATCGCAAACTCCAAACAGCCCATATACAGAATAAGGTCAGAAAGCGATCTCAGCCTAGGCTCCTCCTAGGCCATGCACTGACGCGTTTCGCCCTGTCAATGGAGCTTAGGCTTAGAGACTCCTATGACAAAGCCCTGTGGGAGGGGTAAAATGCATCAGAGGGTGTGGCCTGGGAGGAGACCACTTTCTATCCATACTCACACATGGGCTGTTAGGTTTGTGGAGTCTTTGCATCTTACATAGTTTCACTGGTGGTTGAAATCATCCCTTCAACCTATCGTGGTGTGCCCCAATTCAGAAAGGTGTGTCTTATTAAGATATATGGGCTGCCACGCTTCGATATCTCGACTCTAGGAATAAGCTCCATGCATGGAGTAAAACGCGTTAGTCCTGGAGCTTCATGGTGATGTAATCATGCTTCAGATGTTTTCATTAACGTACTGCCTGGCTTTTATTACAGTGAGTGGCTCCCCTATTTCATTATGTACTGACATATGAAGCATTTACAGTGGATACCGATTAATAGGGGCCTGCATCGGAGGGCATTAAAATGTTTGTTACCCCAGCATTTTATATTCCTGATATGTGCCTGCTGTACCATGTATTTGTATGAGAAAGCATCCTGTGTGTTCTCTTTGTATTGCTTCCTCTATGTGAAATCCTTGGTGTTCCTGGCAGTCCCCTTGCTTTCCTATTAAAAATTGACCACGCTAGGCATGAGAACACACCGTGGCCAGTTCTCTAGCTGTGCTGGGTACTCAGCCTGCTCTTCTCCAATGATCAGACTTGTCTTGACACCCCCCCCCAGCAAGCACAGCCATTCACTGGGAAGCTCAGTGTGCTGCTGCTTCTCCTCCCACCAGCTCTTATGCAGCTGAAAACAGAGGGAATGTGATCACTTATAAAAAAGGTATTTATAATGTTTTCTTTTTATATCTATACAAAAATGTTTTGTCTTTCACATTCTGTTTTAAACTGAAGGACTTGCTTTACAAGGTGATGGTTTACAATCACTTTAAGAATATGAAGCCTGTAACAGAATTGGCCAACTCTTAACACAGCTTTTCAGGGGGCATTCGGCCGCCTGC
Organism: Rana muscosa; assembly: GCA_029206835.1. Taxonomy (NCBI): domain Eukaryota; kingdom Metazoa; phylum Chordata; class Amphibia; order Anura; family Ranidae; genus Rana; species Rana muscosa. The sequence continues at coordinate 323,099,744 of CM055118.1, read as the reverse complement.
TTTTACCTCCCCTCCAACAGCAAGTGTAAACTAAGCCTAAGAATAATATGATTTGAATTAATTACTTATAAAATGATCTTCTGCCCAATCTTTTGCTCTTTGTTCTTTAGTTGAGTTCTGCCTGGCAGTTCACGCCTTGCATTGTTCAGGTGCTTTGGACCGCGTTTGTGGTCGGCTTGTCTGGGCTTATCCTGATCATCGGTCTGTTGTCTCTGCTTATGTCAATAATTGTTCTGTCTACCTACCTGGAACTCTGTGTAGGATCGCTTTGTCTGCACCCAACCCAACCATCAGCCTGGTGACTGCACTGTCGGCTGCTTGCTCTAATCATCTGTCTGGGGACTCACACTGCTCTAGCATCTGCATGATTGTCGGCTGTCAGCCCTGGTGACACAATGGGTCCATCGAACTCTGTGACATATATAGAGAGTTAGAAAGCAAGAAAAAACTTTATGGCCTATTTACATTTCTGCGGTTCGTTAGGTCGCCTGTGAACATGGGTTGGGTTACAGCAGCCTATTGAAATAAACAGACTATCAGATGTAATAGAAAATCAGGCGTAACTCATTTTTTCTATTACAGCGCACTCCCACGGAATGCCCACTATTGTTAGACTGACCAGCCAGTGTCAAGCCTGCCCTGCCTCCACTAGGGGGCGCACTGAGGATGTTGATTTGCTAGAGACTCTGGGAAAAGTGTGGAGGATTGTGGGAGGTGTAATTTCTACAGACTGAGTTGGCTTCAAACTCTAAAGCCCTGTACACACGATCGGATATCCTATGGATTTTCGTCCGATGGATTCTTTTCATCAGACAAACCGATCGTGTATGGGACCCATCGGTCTTTTTTCCATCGGTTTTAAAAAATAGAACATGTTTTCAATTTTTCCGATGGATAAAAAAACGATCGAAAACTCTGATCGTCTATGGGCAAGTCCATCGGATCAAAAACACACGCATGCTCAGAATCAAGTCGACGCATGCTCAGAAGCATTAAACTTCATTTTTCTCGGCTCATCTGAGTGTTTTACGTCACCGCGTTTGGAACGGTCAGTTTTTTGACTGATGGTGTGTGGGCAAGACTGATGGAAAACAGTTTCATCGGATATCCGATGGACAAATCCATCGGACGAAAATCCATAGGATATCCGATCGTGTGTACAGGGCTTTAGAGAAAAGGTCTTCAGCTCCCAGAGTCACTGCGGTGGAGAGTAGGAGGTGTGATGCAATTTTTGTGGTCTGAGGCTGTGAGCCGACCACTGCATCCGATGGAAAGAGAAACACAGCAGCAGCCATTGTGGAAATTTGGAGGATGTCCTGGATGCTGGTTGAGCCTGCTGTCTAATTGGGAAGCCAGATGCTGAGGACAGGGACTGGGGGACACTTTTCCCAGTAAGCAGGAGGAGATACTCTTCTGAAACAGAGTTGGCGAGAGGCTGTTGGCCAACCCTGCATTACACCTTGATAAAAGAGGGACAGAGTTGTCAGTGCCTACCTCCTTTCTTAAAGTGGATGTAAACCCTCACATATACCTAGTGAAGTGAACAGCCTCAGATGATACACAGAGATGAAACAAATGTCCCTATATAAGTTTTACATGCATATCTGCTGTCTTCAGCTGTATATATCCTTTAGAAAGTGCTCTTCGTGTTACAGATTTTCTCTTCCTGTTCAGCACTGGGAGTGGATTATTGGCATACAGCCAATACAGCTGATTGGAGGAAAGGCACACACCCTCACTCTACATTGACAAAGGAAAGAAGGAATGTGCAGATCTTTGCTGGGAGAATGCAAGCTGTCTGCTAATCTATAGCAACCTCCCAGGACACAAACTTCAGGCTGCCATCTCAGAGAACTTGTCAGAAGTTATTAGGCTTTTAACAGAGCTACAGAGCAGGAGAAAGCTACTGGACTCAGTGCTTTGAAGAGAGATAAGAAAACTCTACAGATATATGTGCCCAGCTCAAATTTAATGAATCGGGTTTACATCCACTTTAAATTATTGGTAAAAGAAAACATTTTTTATAAAAAAATGACAAACATGTCATACTTACCGGCACAGAGCAGCCCTGATTCTCCTCTTCTCGGGTCCCTCGCTGGCGCTCTGAGCCGCTTGCTGTAAGGGCACTTGTGTACTCTCACTCCCAAGCCAGCTCTCTGTGTCCATAAGACACTGAGAGCACAGCTCAGCCCCGCTCCACGCTCCCACCTCACTGGCTGTGATTGACAGCAGTGGGAGCCAATGGTTCCTGTTGCTGCATCTCAGTCAATCATGAGGGAGAGACCTGGGAGAGCCTCGGATCTCATGCACATCACTGGATCGAGATCGAGCTTAGGTAATTATTGTAAATATTTTTACTAGCGTTCAGCCACGTATAGCATACAGCGCAAATGCAAGAAGGGTGATAGGCATCGGGAGCTAGGAGGAAGGCGACACTATTGGCCAACATTTACATAATAGTGTGTAATCAGTGGGCCCTCGAGGTTAACATCTTGGCCCTCACAGCCACGTATGCGCAGAATGACCAGCCTTCACTCATTAATAAATTGAGTAATAACTAAAGACCGGTCATTCTGCGCATGCGCAGCTGTTGACGAATTACTTATGCATTCAGTTTCAACCTGTAAACATGGGAGGACATAATTAACATTGTTGGGTGTTGCGGCTCTAACAGACGGTGGGAGGAGCTGTTTCTGTCTGTGTTTAATTTGATTGGCCGGGGCCAATAGGTTCAATTCAAAAAGCTTTAACACAAGCATAAGGATATTTGATTTAACCATGTAACTGCAAATTTTAACCCCTTGCTGCCGCCCCTATGCATCGCATATATGTGGTCTCAGTGATGTGTGTCTTCTTCCCTTAGGCCGCATCTATCCGTCCATGTGTAAATTAACCAAATTACGAAAAAAAAAAAAAGTCAGGCTATATAGACCAAACGTGGAGTCTATAAAAAAATCATACATTTTATTATACAAAATATTATTCTAAAAAAAAGAAAAAATTCCATAGAGTATATAAGAACAAGGTATAGATGTGCTTATCAGAGTGACTGTCCATATACCACAATAATTGTTATCATGCAATTTCACTATTGATTAAAAGGTCTGTGTTGAGGCGTTTCGCCAAGGGTAGCTTCATCAGGACCAATGGCAGCTGGTGCTCAATTTTCTTGGGGAGGTGGGGCAGCACGCGGCCCCCACCCAACCAACCACCCCCACCTCCGGCGTTCAATCGATCGCTGCTTTCCCCCCCATCGCTCGATCGATCGCCACTTCGCTCGCCCGTTTGTCCTGAGAGCGTGCTGTAAAGCCCTGTACACACGATCGGATTTCCGATGGAATAAAATCAGATGAAGCTGACTTCCATCAGTCTTGCCTACACACCATCAGTCAAAAATCCGACCGTCCCAAACGCTGTGACGTAAAACACTCAGACGAGCCGAGAAAAATGAAGTTCAATGCTTCTGAGCATGCGTCGACTTGATTCTGAGCATGCGTGGGTTTTTTATCCGATGGAGTTCCCCACAGACGATCGGAATGTGCTATCGTTTTTTTTTTTCCATCGGATAAATTTAAAACGTGTTCTATTTTTAATCACCGATGGAAAAAAGTCCATCAGACTGTTTTCATCTGTAAAACCAATCGTGTGTACAGGGCTTAAGGCACAGTCCCAGCACAGAGAGCCTAGGTCTTGGGCCGCTTCCTAATCAACTCATTACTGTTATAGCCTCTGATTGGCTATCGCAGTGATCAGTCACTGTACAGCCCACCCATGTGTTTTGGTCTTCTCTAAATGGAGAGAAAATTACATTGTATCGTTTTCTCCCTGCCAGAGGAGAAACATGTAAACAGACAAAAATGTATAAAAAAAATGTCAGAGTGTCAGAGTTAGGGTCAGAGTCAAAGGTCAAAGTCAGAGTCAAAGGTCAGTATCAGTGTATTTTTAGGTAGGATAACATTTTTATTTTTTTAATTACTACCAGTGTCATTTAGTTGTAGGTAAGAAAAAAAAGGCAAGTTGTGCATTTTTGTTTCTGGGCCCTACTTTGGGTACAAACAACGATGAATATACACATATGTGGTATCACTGCGATTGTCAGGTGCAGGAGAATTTATTTTGGGTTGGTCTTTGGTGGTAGGTTATGGTAATAGCAAGAAATATACAGCTAATGATATTTTGTTTTACTACTTTGGACCAGCTTGAAAAATATTTAAAGTAGAACTAATGGCAAAACTTTTTTTTTTACTTTTTTTTTTTTTTATAGAGTAAGGGAAGATTATAACCCCTATCAGTTTTTTTTTTTTTTTACCATCTGTGTGCCATTTGGGAGATTTCCCTTTACCTCCTGTCCCATAGCCAAACAGGAAGTGAGAGGAAATCCATGCAAATTAAGGAAGTTCCTTGGGGACACCCAGGTCACCAGAACTTGTGTCCCCATTGGAAGATTTCCCCATCTATTACTTTTCTGGGTACAATCCAAGTTTAGTGATTTTCTTTTACTTTCACTTTCTTTCAATGACAATGGCAAACAAGACAAATAGAGAGGGTAAATCTTCCTAACGGGGGGGGGGAGCAGACAGCAATAAAAACGGACAGGTGTTCTAATCTATCTCCACTCTATCCAAAACTACAAAAAAGTTTTGTCTTTTTAGTTATACTTTAAGTAAAATTAAACCTCAAATTCTCCTAAAATTGCGTTGGACGTCTTTTTCTTCCGTCCCCTATTACAAATGTACACAGTAGATAACCTGATCTAATGTTTTGATATGGTAGATGAGGGTTACTTCATTTGAGGAAAATCCTACCCCTTAATTTCAACGTTCCATTATGAAGCGTACACTGTGATGGTGGTCAGTTAAGGGAGGTTTGATGGAGGTCATTTGGCCTCCCCTCCCTTGACTGCAAGGCCAACTTGGCTACATTGTTACTCAGTATAGTTCTTGCATTTGAGTTGTTTTTGATGGTCTTGGGTAGACCCCGATGCCTACATGTTAGAATGTTTGATATGTTCTAGAGCAGTGATGGTGAACCTTGGCACCCCAGATGTTTTGGAACTACATTTCCCATGATTCTCATGCACTCTGCAGTGTAGTTGAGCATCATGGGAAATGTAGTTCCAAAACATCTGGGGTGCCAAGGGTCAACATCACTGTTCTAGGTTGGTGCTTTTGCCCTTAACTCATACCTCCCAACATTTTAAAATGGGAATGAGGGACATCTACTAACAAACGTATATAGGCATAGGACACGCCCCCTCTGTCACACCCCCTTAAAGAAGAATTAACCAAAAAAAGTTAATTAAAGCGGAGCTCCGCCGAAAATAAAATATTAAAAGCCAGCAGCTACAGCAGCTGCTGACTTTTAATATTAGGACACTTACCTGTCCTGGAGTCCAGCGACGTCCGCAGCAGAGGACGAGCAATCGCTTGTGACTCTGCTGCCCCCACCGCCATCCTCAGTGAGGGAACCAGGAAGTGAAGCCTTGCCTTGCCTTGCGGCCTTGCGGCTTCACTGCCCGGTTCCTTACGGCGCATGCGCGAGACGCGCTGCGCCGTTCTGACTGGTCCCCATGTGTTCTGGGAGCTGAGTGTCTCCCAGAACACAACGGGTATTCTGCGGGAAGTGACGTACTACCCGCAGAATACTCGCAGAGAGGACTCCCAGAAGTGGGTGCAAATACCTGTCTTAGACAGGTGTCTGCACCCCCCTCCCCCTGAAAGGTGTCAATTGTGACACCGGAGGTGGGGAGGGTTCCGATGAGCGGAAGTTCCACTTTAGGGCGGAGCTCCGCTTTAAGTCCACAAGGACTTTTTTTTACCACTACTAGTCCTTTATATTGGCTTTTAAAATGTACAAATGCAGCAATTAAGAAATTGGATGAAAGGTTTAGCACTGGGAAACACTTTTTGAAAGATAAAAAATGCATTTTTTATACAACTATAGAGATCAGACCAAAATGAGGGACAAATGAGGAGGGACAGAGGGACATTGCTCCAAATCAGGGACAGTCCCTCGAAATCAGGGACAGTTGGGAGCTATGCTTAAAGAAGAAGTAAACCCACTTTTTTTTTTTTAAACACCACCTGCAAGACAAAGGCATTAAGAGCTAGTATGCATAGCATACTAGCTCAGTATATAATACTCACCTCCGATCAAAGCCCCCGCAGCCATCCTTGTACACCACTCGGGCGTCCAACATCTTTCCCGGGGGTTACTTCCGGGTATAGTGGCTCCGGCGCTGTGATTGGCTGGAGCCGCGATGACGTCACTCCCGGGCAAGAGCCATAGACATCGGCGCCCGTCATTTCTGTAAATATCTCCTAAACCTTGGAGGTTTAGGAGATATTAGGAGCACCTACAGGTAAGCCTTAATCTAGGCTTACCTGTAGGTAAAAGTGGCTGTAAAGAGTTTACAATAAGGTGACCAGATTTTTTAAATGAAATCCGGGGACATATTTTTTTTTTTACTAGTAATGGTGGCAATCAGCGACTCTCTGCCCGTCTCCACCACCGCCTGCCTCACAGCCTGTCAAGTCTTACTCTCCGGGCCCCGGCAACAACTGTGTGGGGAGCGGAGGAAGATCACTCCACCAGGGAAGTCAAGGAGATAGGCAGGTAGGCGGCTGGCCGGGACTTAAAGTGGTTGTAAACCCTTTTATCTTTTTTTTTAATTTTACTAACCTGCAAGACAAAGCTATAATGAGCTAGTATGACTAGCATACTAGCTCATTATGTACCACTTACCTTCGATCGGGGCCCCCGAAGTCGTCCGTGTCCCTCCTCTAGCCGCATCCATCGCTGCGGCGATAGCTGGAATGTTACTTCCGGGTATCGCCGCTGCAGCCAATCACAGCGCCGCTCCGGCGCTGTAATTGGCCGGAGCGGCGAAGACGTGACTCCGCGCATGCGCGCGTGAGCTGTCGAATTCGGCTACGTCTTCGAATGTTGCGACCTAGCCGAATTTGTGAATGGGGTGACGTCAGCGTCGCCGCATTTACATACAAATATCTCCTTAACCATGTAGGTTAAGGAGATATTTCATGCACCTACAGGTAAGCCTTAATCTAGGCTTACCTGTAGGTCTTTGTTTAAAAAGTGGGTTTACAACCACTTTAAGAACATGCGAACGGAGCTGAATGGGCACCCGAAACTGAAGAAATATTCCCTCTGGCTCCAACCAGCACATGATCATCAGAAAGGGGCACAGATAATGGTAAAAAATACACCCCCCTAAGCTAGTAGGAGCGGGGGAGCGGGGGGTGTAATTCAGAATTTTTTTTTTTTTAATTCTGCACTGACTGTCTTTGAAATTGCCCCAGCCCCTGTTCAAATCCAATCCGGGGACAAAACCGGGGACAGACTTGGTCCGGGGACAGCGTCCTCAATCCGGGCACTGTCCCCGGAAACCGGGGATGTCTGGTCACCATAGTTTACAACCACTTTAACTTAGTCATTATCTCCCCAGTGGAGAGAAAGTTAAAGCAGGTAGCTGTGTTCTATGTGTTTATATATACTTTATATGTCTTCAAAATCTTATATTTCTTTTTTTTCTTCATGTAAAAGATTGTCTATTGAGACATGTTACTTTGTTTTGTCTTATATAAATAAGGATTATTTAAAAAAAAAAAAAAACACGTTGGACTGGGTTGGTGAAAATAACTGTTGTTTTTTTTAAATAAAAAATAAAAGATCATTCTCTTGATATGTTAGCTTTGTGAATTAAACCTAATGTGTGAAGAAATCATTTCCCTGTAGCCTCCATTATGAAGTGTACACTATGTAAATAACTGCATACAATGACTCTGATGGTTTCCTTATTCCAGCAGAGAACAGAAGAGTTGCACCTGTAGCTCAGGCTTTTTGTAGGTCACATTCCTCTATGAAGGTGTGTGTGAGATAAAACAAGTATGGTGGGAAGAGCCACCTACACGGGGTGGGAATAGAACAATTAAACAGTCAGCAGAATCTCGAATTACCAATTATGGAACATGCAATGGCAATTTCCAGGAGGGCAAAAATTCAGCGTCCGGTTTCAGCCCTCCACCAAAAAAAAAATAGCAATCAAAAATAGTTTTCTTGTTCAAAGTGTTTATCAGAATATTAGGATTCACAAAAACATAAAACAGTAGGTTCTAAAGGTTCAAATAACATAGTAAGTGCGTAGGGTGTGCAATAAAAATACTTTTATAACAAACTTAATACAACTAACAGAGATAATTAGTGAAATAATTAATGTTATGTAATCTGTTTATATACTAAACATTCCTATTCACCCATTACACCCCGGAATATAGCTGTCTGATGATTCCGCCATTAACAGCCTACAGCTCGGTGGCTTGCTCGGTCACCTGTTTATATGTCCATATACACTGATCAGCATTATATTATGACCACCCACATGGTCTTACTATACGGGGAACCCTAAAGAATAGGCCCAGCCTTCCCATTGCTGCCAGTTGCCAAGTGGCCAATTCCAATTCCAATTGATGGCAGAAGCGTGCCCTTTTTAGCCATCTCCAAAGAGCCATCAGGATGGTGGAGAACTGGAGATATATAGAGCATGGTAAGAGAGGATGGGGGGGGGGGGGGTTTAGACTTTGAGTCCTGAGGCAAATACAGCTAGATAGGGTGATGAATGGGGGGAGTAGACTGGGAGCCATGGAGGAGACACAGCTGGATAAGATGATGATTGGGGTGTAGACTGGGAGTCATGGGGGAGACACAGCTGGATAAGGTGAAGATTGGGGGGTAGACTGGGAGCCATGGGGGAGACAAAGCTGGATAAGGTGATGATTGGGGGTAGACTGGGAGTCATGGGGAAGACACAGCTGGATAAGGTGATGATTGGGGGGTAGACTGGGAGCCATGGGGGAGACAAAGCTGGATAAGGTGAGGATTGGGGGGTAGACTGGGAGTCATGGGGGAGACACAGCTGGATTTGGTGATGACTGGGGGGTAGACTGTGAGCCATGGGGGAGACACAGCTGGATAAGGTGATGATTGGGGGTAGACTGTGAGCCATGGGGGAGACACAGCTGGATAAGGTGATGATTGGGTGGTAGACTGGGAGCCATGGGGAAGACAGAGCTGCATAAGATGATGATTATTGTGGGGTAGACTGGGAGCCAAGGGGAAGACACAGCTGGATAGGGTGATGATTGTGGGGTAGACTGGGAGCCATGGGGGAGACACAGCTGGATAAGGTGATGATTGGGGGTAGACTGGGAGCCATGGGGGAGACACAGCTGAATAAGGTGATGATTTGGGGGTAGACTGGGTGCCATTGGGGAGACACAGCTGGATAAGGTGATGATTGTGGGGTAGACTGGGAGCCATGGGGGAGACACAGCTGGATTAGGTGATGATTGGACATTAGACTGGGAGCCATGGGGAATACACAGCTGGATAAGGTGATGATTGGGGGTAGACTGGGAGTCATGGGGAAGACACAGCTGGATAAGGTGATGATTGGGGGTAGACTGGGAGCCATGGGGGAGACACAGCTGGATAAGGTGATGATTGGGGGGTAGACTGGCAGCCATGGGGGAGACAGAGCTGCATAAGATGATGATTATTGTGGGGTAGACTGGGAGCCAAGGGGGAGACACAGCTGGATAGGGTGATGATTGTGGGGTAGACTGGGAGCCATGGGGGAGACACAGCTGGATAAGGTGATGATTGGGGGTAGACTGGGAGCCATGGGGGAGACACAGCTGAATAAGGTGATGATTTGGGGGTAGACTGGGTGCCATTGGGGAGACACAGCTGGATAAGGTGATGATTGTGGGGTAGACTGGGAGCCATGGGGGAGACACAGCTGGATTAGGTGATGATTGGACATTAGACTGGGAGCCATGGGGAATACACAGCTGGATAAGGTGATGATTGGGGGTAGACTGGGAGTCATGGGGAAGACACAGCTGGATAAGGTGATGATTGGGGGTAGACTGGGAGCCATGGGGGAGACACAGCTGGATAAGGTGATGATTGGGGGGTAGACTGGCAGCCATGGGGGAGACACAGCTGGATAAGGTGATGATTGGCGGGTAGACTGGCAGCCATGGGGGAGACGCAGCTGGATAAGGTGATGATTGGCGGGTAGACTGGGTGCCGTGGGGGAGACACAGCTGGATAAGGTGATGATTGGGGGGTAGACTGGAGCCATGGGGGAGACACAGCTGGATAAGGTGATGATTGGGGGGTAGACTGGGTCCCATGGGGGAGACACAGCTGGATAAGGTGATGATCGGGGGGTAGACTGGGAGCCATGGGGGAGACACAGCTGGATAAGGTGATGATGGGGGGGTAGACTGGGAGCCATGGGGGAGACACAGCTGGATAAGGTGATGATGGGGGGGGGGGGGGAGTAACACACACAAGAAAATTATATAGTGCTACTACCCATACACAGGAATATCAGCAGAGCCAACGGGTGCTTGATCCACAGTCGTGTTTCTGTAAGCAGCAATCTATTAAGATGATCCGCACAGCCAGTTGTTGCTCTTAAAATTCGTCATGTTTATTGAAAAAAAACGCAGTTAATTGGTTTTATCTGCATTTGTAATCTGTGGCTTTTCAATAAACATTAAGATTTTTAAGAGCAACAACTGGCTGTGCAGATCATCTTAATGGAATGATGTGGGAGTGGAGTGGGAATCATGGGTGAGACAAAGCTAGAAAGGTTTATGATGGTTGGGTAGAATGGGAGTGTAGTGTAGTGTAGTGTTGACCAGGCGCTATTATCTAAATTTAGTGCAATGTCTGAACTGTAGTTAGTTCAGATTCTATGTTTTGGCTAAATTGGCCTATGTTCCAGCCTTGGCTGAGTGGGGTGTATTTCCCGCGGTTACCAGCAGGTGTCGCTGCCACCTCTGGTTCGTGTTGGAAGGTACAACAAGCCGAAGGCGTATTGGGTGCTTTTTCCCAGAGGCAACCTAGCGGGAGGTTGATACCGCTGGGCATGCTGGGAGAGGGTACTTAAGGGACGGACGCTATTTTTTGACTCTCTCTCTCACCTCATGGTCACCCTGGCCGGAGGTATGTGACAACTCCTCTTCTGCCTCGGGGCCTGCTGGCCCGAGGTTTCGTTACTGGAGGTAGACCCAGAAGCTATCTGAGGCCTACTGGATCGAGGGTGATCCTGTGCTGTCTGTCCTGCGGGAAGAAGCCGAGCAGTTGAAGGAACCAGGGGAGGACTCGTCTTGGAGAATACGCAGCGGAAGGCAGGTATCTCCAGAGGTGCCTGGGACCTCAATTGGAGGATGCATCCAAACCAATCTGCCTCACAGTATTGCCGGGTCGGCTAAAAGGACTTTCTCATACTGTGCAGTCGTGCTTGAACTTTGAAATTCTGATTACCAAGTCTGTGGCAGAGACTTTTCATTTTTGTCCGTGCATCATCCCGCCTGCTGGGCCGGTGAGAGGGGCCTATCCGGGTGAGTAAGATTCAATGACAGCGAGTGTACCTGTCTCCAGAATCTCAAGTTTTCCTCAGTGATCTGCATCAGGTACCTGAACTCCCCCTAATTCTCCATCCCTCATTCTGCCAACGTTGTGGTAAATAAAAAGCATTGGAAAAGACTCAGTGACTGGCAACCGTATTTTATGCAACTTTAACCCTAGACGAGGTGATAATGGGGGGGGGGGGGAGCTAGACTGGGATTCATGTGAGAGGTACAGCTGGACAAGGTGACAATGAGGGGGGGGGGGGGCGGCCAGACTGGGATTCATGGGGGAGGCACAGCTGGACAAGGTGATGATGGGGGGGGGGAGCTAGACTGGGATTAATGGGGGAGGTACAGCTGGACAAGGTGACAATGAGGGGGGGGCGGACTGGGATTCATTGGGAGGCACAGCTGGAAAAGGTGATGATGGGGGGGGGGAGCTAGACTGGGATTCATGGGGGAGGTACAGCTGGACAAGGTGATGATGGGGGGGGGGGGGGGCCGGACTGGGATTCATGGGGGAGGCACAGCTGGACAAGGTGATAATGGGGGGGGGAGCTAGACTGGGATTCATGGGGGAGGGACAGCTGGACAAGGTGATGTTGGAAAACAGACTAGGAGTCATGGAGTAGTCAGAGACGGGTGACGGGTTGTAGCTGTGCCATAGTGGGATATGGCATACATGGATTTAGGCAGGTGGGAAGAGGAGTTATTAAAGCGGCCAATGACACCAATGCTGGGGCTTATTTTACTCCTGCACTAGAAGGCAGCACCGCAAAACGACCTATTTATTGCTTGTGCCTGTATGTAGCACACCCCATTGTCTTACAGTACAGTGTACAGTACAGTGAGGGTTGTCACTTTAGGACAAGAAGAGTGTTAAGCCCTGTACACACGATCGGTTTGACTGATGAAAACCGTCCGATGGATGGTTTTCATCAGACCAACCGATTGTGTATGGTACCCATCGGTCTTTTTTCCATCGGTTGAAAAAATAGAACTTGTTTTAAAATTTTCCGATGGATAAAAAACCGATGGGAATTTCCGATCGTCTATGGGCAAGTCCATCGGATTAAAAACCCACGCATGCTCAGAATCAAGTCGACGCATGCTCAGAAGCATTAAACTTAATTTTTTTCGGCTCATCGGAGTGTTTTACATCACGGCGTTTGGAACGGTCGGTTTTTTGACTGATGGTGTGTGGGCAAGACTGATGGAAAACAGTTTCATCGGATATCCGATGGACAAATCCATCGGACGAAAATCCATAGGTTATCCGATCGTGTGTACAGGGCTTTACTGGCAGAATCATCAGGTGAAAAAAAAAAAAAAACGAATGCAGCCACCACATGTAAGGATTGGTAAGCTGCGATGCACTGTAACTGCACACACTGACAAAGCTAAAGTTGGCGTTGACTTCAGTGACTTAATTGTCTTGAAAGCGTAAATCACAGTCAGGGCTATTACTAAGAGAAAACACACAGTCACAGATGGGATCCCAGCGGGGTCCAGCCAGTTACCGCTCTGATTGGATAAAGACGTGGGCTGTATTGTGGGGACAATGTTATCAGCGAGCAGCAGCTGACTTCCCAACCAACTCCTGACAAAGTTTCTGTTGGTTTTGGATGTCAATAATGTGAACATCTTCCAGTTAAAATATATCTGAAGCCAAAACCTTTTTTTTTTAGATAGAATGTGGAAGGGTTAATGGATAAGAGCACTTTATAGGAGTTTTTTTTAAAGTAAACTAATCATTTTGCTTCCTTCTTTTCACGCACCCTTTAAAAGTATACAAAATCTTGAGACACCCCAGTCTACAATGTAAAAAAATTTACATGTTACTTTTAACCACTTCAGCCTTGGAAGATTTGGCTGCCCAAAGACCAGGCCATTTTTTGCGATTCGGCACTGCGTCGCTTTAACTGACAATTGAGCGGTCGTGCGACGTGGCTCCCAAACAAAATTGACGTCCTTTTTTCCCCACAAATAGAGATTTCTTTTGGTGGTATTTGATCACCTCTGCGTTTTTTTTTTTTTTGCGCTATAAACAAAAAAAGAGCGACAACAAGCACTTCCTGTTTTTGGTTGTCTTACTAAGAAGAAAAAAAGGCGAAGAAGTTACTGTGGATTGGGACTGAATAATTTCTGCAATAGTTGTCTTTTCTTGTGAAAAAAACCTGCATTATATGTTTTTAAAGCTGAACTCCGGGATAAGCAAATATTATCTAGATCCATTCATCCCGTGTATTCTACCCTGAATCTTGGTGCACTTTGTGTATTTCTTCCAGATTTGTGCACTTTCCCTCTGTGCAGGAGCTTCCTGTAATAAAGACCAGTCACTGCCGCTCTGTCCTTGTGCAGGGCGACTGGTCTTGTCTCCGCCCCCTTCTGAAGTTTTCTGCATTCATCCTGTAGTATTTTTTTGCTTGGGCCTCCGGATGTGGGATATACACTAGGGTGACCAGACATCCCCTGTTTCTGGGGACAGCCCCCGGATTGAGGACACTGTCCCCTGACGAAGTCTGTCCCCGGATTGGATTTGAACAGGGGCTGGGGCAATTTCAAAGACAGTCAGTGCAGAATTAAAAAACAAGTATCTGAATTACACCCCCCCCCCCCTGCTCCGCCGCTCCTACTAGCTTAGGGGGTGTATTTTTTTCCATTATCTGTGCCCCTTTCTGATGATCATGTGCTGGTCGGAGCGGAGGGAATATTTCTTCAGTTTCGGGTACATGCCCATTCAGCTTCGGTCGCATTTTCTTCTGCCTTGGCTCAAGTCCCGGCCAGCCGCCTGCCTGCTTATCTCCTTGCCTTCCCTGGCAGAGTGATCTTCCTCCCCACCCAGTAGTAGCCGAGCCCCGGAGAGTAAGACTTGACAGGCTGTGAGGCGGGCAGAGAGTCGCTGATTGCCGCCATTACTAGTAAAAAACAACATGTCCCCGGATTTCATTTTAAAAATCTGGTCACCTTAATATACACTATATTACCAAAAGTATTGGGACACCTGCCTTTATACGCACATGAACTTTAATTGCATCCCAGTCTTAAGCCTCGTACACACGACTGATTTTCTCGGCAAAAAAGGACAAGAAACCTGTTGGGAGACCTTTCTTGCAGAGAAAACCGTTCGTGTGTATGGTTTCTCGTCGCGATAACTGCCAGGAATCTCGTCGAGATAAATAGAGAACCTGCTCTCTATTTTCTCGTCAGGATTCTCGTTTTTCTCGTCGAGATTCTCGTCGGCCTGTTTTCCGAGAAAACCGGTTGTGTGTATGCTTTTCCGAGTCTTAAAAAATCGCGCATGCTCAGAATCAAGTATGAGATGGGAGCGCTCCTTCTGGTAAAACTAGCGGTCGGAATGGAGATAGCACATTCGTCACGCTAAAACGAACTGAAAGCACGAAGACTGAAAAGCGCAAATCGTCTCTCCTCAAAATTTTACTAACACGCGGTAACACGAGATCAGCAAAAGCAGCCCAAGGGGTGGCGCCATGAGAATGGAACTTCCCCTTTATAGTGCCGTAGTACGTGTTGTACGTCACCGCGCTTTCCAACGACGAGATTTGGAATTGACAGTGTGTATGCAAGGAAAGCTTGACAAGAATCTCGTCGAGAAAAACAACGTTTTTTTTACGACGAGATTCTCGGTTGTGTGTACTAGGCTTCAGTCCGTGGGGTTCAATATTGAGTTGGCCCACCCTTTGCAGCTATAACAGCTTCAACTCTTCTGGGAAGGCTGTCCACAAGGTTTAGGAGTGTGCCTATGGGAATGTTTGGTCATTCTTCCAGAAGTGTATTTGTGAGGTCAGGCACTGATGTTGAAAGAAGGTCTGGCTCACAGTCTCCACTATAATTCATCCCAAAAGTGTTCTATCAGGTTGAAGTCAGGACTCTGTACAGGCCAGTCAAGTTCCTCCACTCCAAACTCGCTCATCCATGTCTTTATGGACCTTGCTTTGTGCACTGGTCCAAATCATTTGGTGGAGGGGGGATTATGGTGTGGGGTCTGTTTTCAGGGGTTGAGCTTGGCCCCTTAGTTCCAGTGAAGGGAACTCTTAAGGCGTCAGCATACCAAGACAATTTGGACAATTTCATGCTTCCAACATTGTGGGAACAGTTTGGAGATGGTCCCTTCCTGTTCCAACATGACTGCGCACCAGTGTACAAAGCAAGTTCCATAAAGACACGGAGGAGCGAGTTTGGGGTGGAGGAACTTGACTGGCCTGCACAGAGTCCTGACCTCAACCCGATAGAACACCTTTGAAATGAATTAGAGAGGAGACGGCAAGCCAGGCCTTCTCGTCCATCACCAGTGCCTGACCTCACAAATGCGCTTCTGGAAGAATGGTCAAATATTCCCATAGACACACTCCTAAACCTTGTGGACAGCCTTCCCAGAAGAGTTGAAGCTGTTATAGCTGCAAAGGGTGGGCCAACTCAATACTGAACCTTACAGACTAAAGCCTCGTACACACGGCCGAGAATCTCATCAGGAAAAAACTCGTCATTTTTCCTGACGAGATTCTTGGACAAGAATCTTGTCCCGGCCGAGTGTACACACGCTCCATTCAAAAGAACCGCCGTTCTTTTGAATGGCACTAACGCGGTGACGTCATCGACCACGACGAGCACGCGCTCGTCACATTCGATGCCGTTGCCGCCATCTTGCTACACCCTACCTATGCCTAGGAAACTACCGCGCATGCGTCAAAGTCATTTCGAGTGTGCGCGGGTTTCCGCGGCGACAGGTAAGTGTACACACTCTGGGGGGGTTTCTCGTCGAGAAACAGGCCGACGAGAATCCCGACGAGAAAATAGAGAGCAGGTTCTCTATTTTTCTCGTCGAGATTCTGGCCAGTTTTCTTGACGAGGAACCTGAAAGCCTCGTACATACGGCCGATCTACTCGGCAAGAAAGCTCTCCCGGCAAGTTTCTTGCTGGTTCTTGCCAAGAAAATCGGTCGTGTGTATGAGACTGGGATGCCATTAAAGTTCATATGCGTGTAAAGGCAGGTGTCCCAATACTTTTGGTAATAGAGTATATTTATTTTATTTTTATTTAGTTTGCTTTTCTACAATGTGTGCTTTTATAATATTGGTTGCTAGTAGGTGAAGTCTTCTGGGTTTGCTCTCTGCACAGGCTATGTACAGTAGGGTGACCAGACATCCCCGGTTTCAGGGGACAGTCCCCAGATTGAGGACACTGTCCCCGCACCTAGTCTGTCCCCGGTTTGGTCCCCGGATTGGATTTGAACAGGGGCTGGAGCAATTTCAAAGACAGTCAGTGCAGAATAAAGTAAAAAAAAAATGGAATTACACCCCCCCGCTCTTACTAGCTTAGGGGGGTGTATTTTTTCCATTATCTGTGCCCCTTTCTGATGATCATGTGCTGGTCGGAGCGGAGGGAATATTTCTTCAGTTTCGGGTGCCCATTCAGCTCCGCTCGCATGTTCTTCTGCCTTGGCTCAAGTCCCGGCCAGCCGCCTGCTTACCTCCTTGCCTTCCCTGGCGGAGTGATCTTCCTCCACTCCCCACCCAGTAGTAGCCGGGGCCCGGAGAGTAAGGCCTCGTACACACGACCGAGTTTCTCGGCAAGAACCAGCAAGAAACTTGCTGGCAGAGATGTCTTGCCGAGAAATTCGTTCGTGTGTATGGTTTCTCATCAAGAAAACCGACAAGTAATCTTGACGAGAAAATAGAGAACCTGCTCTCTATTTTCTCGTCGAGATTCTTGTCGGCATGTTTCTCGAGAAAAGTGAGTGTGTGTACACTTACCTGTCCTCCCGGAAGCCCGCGCATGTTCGAAATGAATTCGATGCATGCGCGGTAGCTTCCTAGGCATAGGTAGGGTATACCAAGATGGCGGCAACGGCATCGAATGTGACGAGCGCATGCTCGTCGTAGTCGATGACGTCACCGCGTACGCTCCATTCAAAGAACCGCGGGTTCTTTGAATCGAGCGTCTGTACACTCGGCCGGGACAATTTTCTTGTCCAAGAATCTCGTCGAAAAAAACTACATGTTTTTTCCGACGAGAATCTCGGCCGTGTGTACGAGGCTTAAGACTTGACTGGCTGTGAGGCGGGCGGCGACGGGGCAGAGATTCGCTAATTGCCGCCATTACAAGTGAAAAAATAAATATGTCCCCGGATTTCATTTTAAAAATCTGGTCACCTTAATGTACAGCACAGTGATGATGTCACAGCTACTTTTTCAAGGTAATATCTGGGTTTGGAAAGGCATTTGTTGCACACAAAGTGGGTTTATATTACCCCTTTTTGGCTATTTAGGATCATATTTATTTATTTCTTTTTGCCTGGAGTTCAGATTTAATAAAAGCCTTTTTCTAAGATGACGGTGTAAACGGGGAGCTTGTTGCAGATGGTTTACGTGTTATTTATATCTGGCGGCTTTCGTTATTGCTGATAGAAATGTCACCATACATTTCCAGCGGTGTATTTTCCCCGTTGCAGTGCCTTCCTCTTTTGTGGCTGCCATGTGCTCGTGGTACTTGTGGGTACTTTTCATATGCTGATCTCATCTGTGCTTTTATGACTCCAGAGAACTGTCATCGTCTCTCCTCTTTCCAGAGATGTTTCCAGTAAATTGCCGGCGTTATTGGAAGGAAATCCAATCCATTCTTCTGGAATCCAGCTCCTTGTCGTATCCTGGTCATAAGGCTGCAGGGGATTTCCCTTCAAACCTGGGACTGTTTTATAGAACATGAGCCGTGGGTTCATTCTTTTTCCTTTTACTTTCTAAGGACGCCCATCCTGAATCCTGCGGGAAGTTTCTATTACCCGTCACTACTTTGCAAACAACTGCAGCCAATCGTATTTTATTCATTATGGATAGAAGAGATTAGAGTAAGAACATCTGTCAGCTTTTTATTACTATCTGCGACCCCAGATGGGACATTTCCCCTAACTTCCTGTCCCTGTGACACCGGTGGGCTACTGACTAAGATACACAAGTGACTTTAATTTCTAGCAATTGGAAGATTTTTACCGCTTTTCTAACATTTTTTCATGCTTTGAACACGTGTTAAAATGCTGCTGAATTCATTGATTAATTAACCCTAATGCCGCGTACACACGACTGTTTTTAATGACGAGAAAAATGCCATTTTTTAAAATGGTCATTAAAAATGATCGTGTGTGGGCTTCAGAGCATTTTTCACGACGTGAAAAATGGCCATGAAAAAATTGGAACATGCTCTATTTTTTCTCGTCGTTTTTCTCGTCATGAAAAATGGCCGTGTGTAGGCTTTAACGACGTGAAAAAAAATGCGCATGCTCAGAATCAAGTATGAGACGGGAGCGCTCGTTCTGGTAAAACTAGCGTTCGTAATGGAGATAGCACATTCGTCACGCTGTAACGGACTGAAAAGCACGAGGCTGAAAAGCGCGAATCGTCGCTCAACAAACTTTACTAACATGAAGGGTGGCGCCATTTGAATGGAACTTCCCCTTTATAGTGCCATCATATGTGTTGTACGTCACTGCGCTTTGCTCAAGCATTGTTTTTTCACGATAGTGTGAAGGCAAGGCAGGCTTGAGAAGAATCACGTCGAGAAAAATGCTGTTTTTTTCAATGACATTAAAAACGGTCGTGTGTACGCGGCATTACGCTGCGAGAGCTGTATTTGCAATTTTAGGCTTTAGGATTACATTAAACCCCTAAAACATTTATAACATTTCTGAAAGAGGACATCGTAGAGAATAAAATGTTGGCAATTTCAATTTTTTTTATGTCGCATACAGTGCCTTGAAAAAGTATTCATACCCCTTGAAATTTTCCACATTTTGTCATGTTACAACAAAAAAATGTAAAAGTATTCTATTGGGATTTTATGTGATAGACCAACACAAAGTGGCACATAATTGTGAAATGGAAGGAAAATGATAAATGGTTTTCAAAATTGAAAAAAATTAATATGTGAAAAGTGTGGCGTGCATTTGTATTCGGCCCCCTGAGTCAGTACTTTGTAGAACCGCCTTTCACTGCAATTACAGCTGCAAGTTTTTTTGGGGATGTCTCTACCAGCTTTGCACATCTAGAGAGTGAAATTTTGCCCATTCTTCTTTGCAAAATATCTCAAGCTCTGTCAGATTGGATGGAGAGCGTCTGTGAACAGCAATTTTCAAGGCTTGCCACAGATTCTCAATTGGATTTAGGTCTGGACTTTGACTGGGCCATTCTAACACATGAATATGCTTTGATCTAAACCATTTCATTGTAGCTCTGGCTGTATGTTTAGGGTCGTTGTCCTGCTGGAAGGTGAACCTCCATCCCAGTCTCAAGTCTTTTGCAGACTCTAAAGCCCTGTACACACGATCGGATTTCCTATGGTTTTTTAACCGATGGATTTTTCCATTGGAAAACTGATGAAGCTGACTTCCATAAGTCTTGCCTACACCCCATCAGTCAAGAAACCAACCGTTCCAAACGCAGTGACGTAAAACACTCTGATGAGCCGAGAAAAATTAAGTTCAATGCTTCTGAGCATGCGTCGACTTGATTCTGAGCATGTGTGGGTTTTTTATCCGATGGAGTTCCCCACAGACGATAGTAATTTGCTATCATTTTTTTTCTATCGGATAAATTTAAAACATGTTCTATTTTTAAACACAATGGAAAAAAGACCGATGGGGCCCATACACGATCGGTTTGTCCGATAAAAAAAGTCCATCGGACTGTTTTCATCTGTAAAACCTATTGTGTGTACACGGCTTAACAGGTTTTCTTCTAAGATTGCCCTGTATTTGGCTCTATCCATTTTCATATCAACTCTGACCAGCTTCCCTGTCCCTGGTGAAGAAAAGCATCCCCACAACATGATGCTGTCACCACCATGTTTCACAGTTGGGATGGTGTGTTCAGGGTGATGTGCAGTGTCGGTTTTCCGTCACACATAGCGTTTTCCTTTTAGGCTAAAAGGTTACATTTTGGTCTCATTTGACCAGAGCACCTTCTTCCACATGTTTGCTGTGTCCCTCACATGGCTTCTCGCAAACTGCAAATGGGACTTCTTATGGCTTTCTTTCAACAATAACTTTCTTCTTGCCACTCTTCCATAAAGACCTTTTTCTTGACGAGAAACCTGAAAGCCTCGTACACACACACGGTTTACTCGGAAAGAAAGCTCTCCCAGCAGTTTTCTTGTCGTTTCTTGCAGAGAAAAGCGGTCGTGTGTACGAGGCGTTCCACAATCAGAATTCTGCTGTAATTTACTACTTGGCTCTCTGGGTTTACATAGTATGTCCGGAGTCTGAAGGGTTAAGAACAAGCTGATGTCTACAGCAGCTGTTATGAGCTTGTATCTGTTTTGTTTATCCAGGTCCTGGTTTTACTGTAAAAGTGATCTGGGTGGCTATTTAGCCACCTGATCACTTTTACAGTTTTGGCAGTGTGCTGCCATTCCCCCATGGCAGCTTGTTAACCCCCTTGTGAAAGAAAATTCAATTCAATTCAATTAAATGTAAAAAAAAAAATGGAAAAAAACAAAACAAACTTATATTAAATTTAATAAATAAATAAATAAAAACAAGCTGTCACTCTGCACACCCCCACAACCTGCTGGCAGTGGCTATTTTATAAACTGAGCATGCAGTGCAGGTTTTGTTTATACAGGAACTGCTATGAGTGGGCTTCTGGTGTGATAGCACTTCTGTATAAGCTCGCCTGCGGTTTTGTTTATATTTATACAACCCACAGTTCGGTACGCAGCAGAACTTTCGAACAAAAGTTTGGAACCAAATAACGAAGTGAAGTCTATTGGAACGAACTGGGGACATGTATCAATGAAAAAAAAAAAAAAAGTTTTTAAATGAGCAGTGATTTACTGATGCTTAAAGAAAAAACATAAAAATTTGAAATAACAAAATAAAATAAAAATTCCTTTAAATATAGTGCCTGGGGGGGGGGGGGGTCCCCTTAGTCTGCCTGTAAAGTGGCACATCTGTACTGTGTATAGAGCCTGCTGCAGCAATTATTTATAAAGGCCCAAAAAAAATAATTTTCCTTTCGGCTTGGGGAGCCAGTCTGTATGATGAGGCCAGTATTTAGTTACTTTAGTTAGTTTAGTGCACTCGGAACAAGATAAGAGATTTTTTGGATAAATTCTGATGTCTCTTTTGCAGACTTTGGAAAGAAGTAACATGGGTGGAAAAATTGGGCTTTGGGTGTCGGTGGTGTCTTCACACCGTAATCTTATAGAGGTACTCTTGTTGAAAGCAAAAATCTCCTTGCAGTCCAAAAATTTAAGGATGTCTACCTTTGCCTGTGGACACATACGCCGCTGGCCCCCTCACAGTGCCATGGGAACGTCTGCCTCTCCTTGGCCTCCCAGACATGACATTAACAAAATGTAATAAATATGGTGAAATGTGTATGTAGCTGCACTTTAATCAATAGAAAGTGGTGCTTGGTGCACTTTACCTTGAGTACTCACTACAATGACACACTACAATATACTGCAGTAAAACTGCACTGACGCACTGCAATATACTGAGGTAAACATGCAGTAACACACTGAAATATTCTGCGGTAAACGTGCACTAACGCACTGCAATATACTGCGTCAAATGTGCACCCTCGCACTGAAATATACTGCGTCAAACATGCACCAACACACTGAAATATACTGCGGTACACGTGCACTGCAATATATTGCGGTAAGTGTGCACTAATGCACTGCAATATACTGCGGTAAACATGCAATAACGCACTGAAATATACTGCATAAACGTGAACTAACGCACTACAAAATACTGCGATAAACATGCACCAACACACTGAAACATACTGCATTAAACATGCACTAACGCACTGCAATATACTGCGGTAAACGTGCACCAACGCACTGAAATATACTGCGATAAACGTGCACTAACGCACTGCAATATACTGTGGTAAACGTGCACCAACGTACTGAAATATACTGCGTTAAACGCGCACCAATGCACTGCAATATACTGCGTTAAACGTGTACCAACGCACCGAAATGTACTGCGGTAAAAGTGCAATAACGCACTGCAATATACTGCGTTAAACATGCAGTAACGCACTGATATATACTGCAGGAAACTTGCCCTGACAAAATAAAATTACACTAAAGTAAAAATGGGTTGGATAGAGTCATCATGACAGTGTCCAATTATGGCTCTGACAGTGCTATGTGCCCTGATTTGGCAAAGCTTTCATTGCTTTAGCCAATCAGGGCTTCCAATGCACTGTGTGGCAGCGCAGTGCATTAACTTTGTTTGGCAGGCCGAACAAGCGCTCTAATGCCCTGACTATTCAGATGTTCGCCGAATGGGCGAACAGCCAATGTCCAGCCCGAACTCATGCTCGGGCCAAACTGTTCACCCAAAACTACTAATCAGGTGTTTATAATGAAGGCAGACCCTTCCAGTTAGCAGTCAGCTTGCTAAAAGGGTTGTCAAGGCTTAAATCAATGCCTTCAGAACAGAACGGAATTTTTGGAAATCATTGTGCCTGAAAATAGGGGTTAGAGAGTGGAGCCAGTAGCAGTGTGTGTAGCGCACCATGTCGAATAGAGGGTGTGGTCAGATTGCACTTACAGTGGGAGGGGCTTAAAAGGGCATGGATGAATAAAACTTTAACCTACACTGCTTTGGGTCAAGAATGGGAACAGTACAGCAGTCAGGAGTAAGTAATGCACAGTGTGCAGGGGTCAGGAGTATGCTAACACAGTACAGGGGTCAGGGATGGGTAATACACAGGGTGCAGGGGTCAGGAGTAAGTAATGCACAGAGAGCAGGGGTCAGGAGTAAAAAAATGCACAGAATACAGGGGTCAGGAGTAAGAAATGCACAGAATGCAAGGGTCAGGACTAAATAATGCAAAGAATGCAGTGGTCAGGAGTAAGAAATTACCAGATTGCATGGGTTGGGAGTATGCAATGCACAGAGTGGAGGGGTCAGGTCAGAGAGAAGGGGGCAGGAGTAAAAAATGCACGGAATGCAGGGGTAAGGAGTAAGAAATGCACAGAATGCAGGCATGTTGTAGCGGGGGTTCTAAATTTAGGGGCTGCTATGCCAAATTTAAGGGTGATTCGAGTGTTAGTTGGCTCGAATCTTTTCAATTTGTTGGACTCTGCCTTGCTGTTTTTTTGCCTGGTGTGCACTTCCCCTTAGAAGTGTGGGTGGCGCTGTCATCTATACTCGGGGTTGAACCACAGGTGATAGGGCAGCGATTTGGTGTCTCCTCTCGGCAGCCGTACAGTGGGTGTGGTGGACCTGCTGGGCATGCTGGGAGAGGATACATAAGGGGCAGACGCCACCTGGGAGTTGGGGTGTGTCTGTTCGTTCCTGGTTCCAGAGTCGGTGCGTGGTGCGTGGCCCTCCAGGCCATGGGGCCACGTGCACTTCAGTCCCAGGCACCTTTAGTCCTGGGACTGCAACTTCAGCCCTGGGCCCAGCACCTTTAGCTGGAGCCCACTTTGGGGAGGAGGAATCCCAGGGTGCCGCCTTGCGAGGGGACCCGTTTCTAGAAGAGGAGGCTGGGGGAGGACCGTTCCGAAGGACTGGTGAGAGATCACAGTGAAGGAAGGGGCCCAGTACCTCTCTGGAGGGATGTCATCCATCCAGAAAAAGGGATCTAACCAAAAGGACCAGTAGGAGGTTTTGGGCACCATAGATCCTGTGGCAGAGGATCTCCTGAACGCATTCATTAGGGAATCTAATAGACTGTTCGAGTTACACGCCGGCTGCTAGTGCCTTCGGGTGACTATCCGGGTGAACTATACCCACTCGGGATCAAGTGGCGAGGAAACAAGAGTGCCTGAACAGATCTTTCTTCCTAACACCTTTCTCTTCTTCTCATTTGTGGATGTTCTTGCATAAAGAAATAAACTCTATGTTCAGTTGATGCTGGTGTGGACCTTGAAGTTACTTGGGGCATAGAGACTTTTGTCCTTACATTCTAGGGACAGAAACCAACACTGAGGGGAGCCTGCAAAGACCCGTAAGTGAAACTAAGTGTGCTTAACCTCTGCAACCCAGGGGGTACGGGCATGGTGGGATCCGCACGCGTCTTCCTCTCTAGTGAACGAGCCAAAGAGTGGAGAAGGAGGGTGGCGTGGGTGCTTCAATGTTCTGTGTGAGTAATAAACCCTCTCCATGGTTAAGAAGTTCATCTGGTCTGTGTGTAACTTGCTGAGCAGATACTGGCAGCATTGCTAGCAACACCCTGAGAGATCCCTTGTCTAAGGGACATAACAGACTGCATGTGTGAGTGAAATCACTATGATTATGTAGCACCCTCTAGTGTGGTGGTTCTCAACCTGGGGGTCGGGACCCCCTCGGGAGTCGAATGACGATTTACCAGGGGTAACCGAATCCTGGGCTGTTCTTGTAGCCCGCGCCGCTCTCCCAGCCTTTTTGCGGCCGCCCAGCAGGGCTGTCCCTGGAGCCTGCGGCCACCCACTTAGCCTCTTTGCAGCCACCCATTCAGTTCACAGCATGGCTGGGGGGCAGAGACTAGAGGTCAGCTGACTGGAGAGGAATGTAAAGTGGGAGGGGCTGGAGGTGACCCTATCTCCTGATTTTGGCATAGGTGTCACTGCTACGAGACACCACAAAGTCTGAGACACAGTGTGTAACACTACCTGTGATTATAGTTGCCAATAAAAGTCCCCACTACAGTACTTAGATCATCAGATTACCTTGATCAAGAGCACCTAAGTTGGCTGATCAGAACTCCCCCCCGCACTGCAACTCATCCCATTCCCCCCACCAAGGAGTAAGAGAAGGGATAAAAATAGAGAATACATGGAAGGGAAAGGAAAAGAGGGGGAGGAACAAAGAAAAAGGGAGAGAAAGAATTATGCCGCGTACACACGATCGTGATTCACGGCGGTGAAAACACCGCCGTGAATCACGACGGGAAAAACGAGGGAACGGCTTGGTTCCCTACACACGTCCGTATTTCCCGACATTTTTCTCTTTGTCGAGAAAAACGACCGTGTGTGGGCTCCGCGGCAGTGTTTCCCTATGGGAAAACTGCCGCGGAAAAAAACGACGGGAATCACGACGAGAAAAATTAGAGCATGTTCTAATTTTTCTCGTCGTGATTCATGCCGTTTTTCTCGTCGGGAAAATGACCAAAAGCCCACACACGGTCGTTTTTCTCGTCAAAGAGAAAAAATTAAATTTTTCCCGACGAGAAAAATGGTCGTGTGTACGCGCCATAAGAGAAAGAACAAGAAAGACGGCGAGAGAGAGGGATGGGGATAAAAACAAGAAATTAGGATAGAGAGATAAAAGGAGAACAAAGAGAAAGAGTGCTACATCCTAAATTGTACCATAAGGGGTTTTAATACTGTACGAGTGGAAGGGACTCAGGGAGCGCTAAATGTCCGTGGGTTAGGGGCGCAAATAACTTGTCTTGCCTTAGGTACTAACAACCCACGCTACGAAAATTATTTTACTGTTAGGGGTCCCCGCAACTTGGAAAATTTTATCAAGGGGTCAAGGCACTAGAAAGGTTGAGAACCACTGCTCTAGTGTGTGCTAGAAGTAGTTGTTAGTGTGGGAAAATTTATCTTGGCTGAGGGCCAAGCCTAAGCTGTGAATCTGGGTCAGGGTTCAGTGACTCGGGGGCTAGATGACTCATCTGGCAGCTCTCTCTGGCACTTTCCCCTGGTCTGAAAGTTGGTAGAAACTTTCAGCGCTGGAGGGTGGGAGTAAGGAGGGGCTGCCATGCATATTTATGAGGCCTCAGCTAATCCCCAACTTTGAGTCGACAGGGGGCAGAGCTTACCTGATAAATAGTCATGTGCCATGCCAGCAGGGGCAGTCTTGTGGAAGAGGAACATGGAGTGCTGAGGAGGCTGTCAGTGGCCCTTGCAGGGCGCCTTTAGTCTAGGGGTGGGTGACCTCGGGTCTGGGGCTCGGGTGCTGGTCGGATCCCCCACAACACATGGAGTAAACCCTTCCTGGAGGCAAGGGAACAAGGAGAGAGGACAGCAGGAGCAGGTCAGCACATCTGGGAGATCTCCTGAGAGGTCAGCCTGGCAGGCAGGTGAAGAGTCAGTCTGGAGGACTAGTGTGGAGTGTTAGCCTGGAGGGCTAGTGAAAGGGGCAGCTACAGCCAGGTGGGGCCTGGCGGTGCACGAAGAGGTGGTGCTGGGATCAGTAGCCACAGGAGTGATGCAAGCTGGACACTGAACTTTTGGCTACACAACCAAGGGGCCTCGGTTCCTGCCTGTAATGGGCTATTGCTTCATCTGACTGAGTGATTGTTGCATAATTCAGTGTTCCAGCTGGGTTCCGTTAGCAAGTGAGTGCTGGAGGAAGAAGAGGAGCTGGACATAGAGCTGTATTTAGGATGTTGTCCCTGAAGTTTGTTCTGAAGTGAAGTGGGCATCCCATAACCTCCCACCCCTATATCCCTATCCAAGTTATATATCTCAATAAATAACAAAAAACAAAAATAAAGTCACGGACTGTTCTCTGACTCAAATGTGCTTGTGAAAATTTGGTGTGCCTGGCTGTGCAGGGTGGGGGATCCCAGGTTAAGCGGGCGTGCTACATTTATAAACATTGCAGGGGATGAGATTTTAACCACTTAACCTCCAGGCCTTTTCTGATACTTTTGTTTACATGTAAATAACAGTATTTTGTGCTAGAAAATTAGTTAGAACCCCAAAACATTATATACTGTATATATTTATTTAAACTAGGACTGGAAAGGTGCCTCGCACCAATAGGTAAAGAATAAATAAAAATTATATACTAAAAAAAAAGCTGCTCCACTGAAAGTGCATCTAAACTTAGAATGGAGAAAAGAAATGTGGGGGCGCTAATACCTAATGTGCTAACAACTTGGATTGGAAATCATCAATAACATACAAATATAAAAATAGTGCAATCTTACAGATCACGAAAAGACATTAAAGTGCAAAGTGCTAAGCCAAAGTGCGACTTATTAGCTAAAAGAAATAAATCAAATGTCCTTTGAACAGTTCATAAAATCTTCAACAATGTGTCTTCAATAAGGCCTGATTCACACCTATGCATTTTAAGTTCTTTTTGCATTTTGCAGATTTGCACTACAGCCCATTTAACATGGTTTCCTATGGAACACGTTCTGTAGTGCAAATCTGCAAAATGCAAAAAGCACAAAAAATGCAGAGGCGTGAATCCAGCCTAAAACATACTTTGGGAAACCATCACCAACTTGTAATGTATCCAAACAAATACACACCCAATGTGCTCAGTAGGATGTCCTAGTCACCAGAGGGCCGTGACCTCTTTAACTAAAAAGAAGGTCAAATGTGCTAAAGTGGTTAGGGTCTTGGAACTTGCTTGGTTGTTAAAGTGGTTGTACACCCTGTACAAGCACTTTTACCTACAGGTAAACCAAGATTAAGGCTTACCTGTAGGTGCTGGAAATATCTCCTAAACCGTGGAGATAAGAAACGTGTGCCGAGACGTGCGCCGATGCCTACGGCGCAGGCGCACTTTAGAAACAGCGATCGTGCCATTTCTAAAGGAGGTCATGTCTTGACTTGCGGCTCCGGCCAATCACATCACAGCGCCGGAGCCACGATACCCGGAAGTAACTCCGGGACGACGTGTCGCCGGCCAGTGCTGTGTCGGGCACCGCAGCGAGGGCTTCGATCCCAGGTGAGTATTACATAATGAGCTAGTATGCTATGCATACTAGCTCATTATGCCTTTGTCTTGCAGGTGTTAGTTTTTTTATTTTTTTCCAAAGTGGGTTTACAACCACTTTAAAAATAAGTCAGGAGTTTTCTCTTCCCCTCCTCCTCTCCACCATGATAACCCATTAAAATCAAGAAAAGAGGGGGAACCAATAGCGTAATACTGTTTAATTAAAAGTAATTTAAAAACAATATAAATGCCTGCTTACATAAGTGTCCCGGCACTGAGGATTGCCTGCATCAAGAATGGAGGGAACCTTCGCCTCCCGGGGCTCTATGATCCCCAACTGGTCGATTGGGACTACCAGTGAGATGGGAGATCCCAGGTAAAGCCGCGGAAGGTGGCGCGCGGGGGGGGGGGGGGGGTTGTCCCTTCCCAATGCTTGGTACTACCATTGGCTGTAAAAAACGGTACTGGAATGATGCCTGGGATCATCCCTGTCTAACTACTTCTAGCGATGTACCGGTACGTCGCTTTTCAGCAAGACCGGAGAGCGATTTTCATTAAGTTCCCAGTTATGCCGAAACGGGACTGTATTGAAGTTTAATAAAATGGCAAGACAGCAAAATATACAAAAAAAATTGATGAAAGCCCTAAGGGATCACATTTAGTATGTTAAAGCATTGTTAGTCATAAGCAAATTTCAAGATAATCTTCTGCTGCTGCTTTGCAGCCACTTCATGTCTACCGTACTTCAGAGTTGGCTGCATGGCATTTTTTCAGAGGGGACTTCCTGATGGTGACAACATTGGACCATGTCTGTGTAATGGAACGACCACTTGTAGCCTCAACTGAAACCCAGTGTGACAGGGTGACAAGGCAGGACCACAATTAGGAGACGCAGGAGTGTTGTCACCCTACAACAGGAAGTGCCTAAAACAAAGATCTTCATGGCATGATCACCAGGATTATTGTAATGAAAGCTACATATTTAAAAAGATTGCCCTTTGAAATACCATCAACCACTTGTGGACCGCCCGCTGTACATTTACTGCAGGAAGGTGGCCGGCCGCTCTGTGCCAGATCATGTACCTAGTACGCGATCTGACACTTCAGCTATGTAAACAAGGCAGATTGACATTCTGTGAGCATAGGCGCACAGGGGGTGTGCCCGGTGTGCCTGGGCACACCCTGATCATGACGTGTGGTGCCGATTCCCCCTACTGCCCGGGCTTCCTCTCCCCCCAGCTGTTTCAGAATGAAGAGTGGGGGAAGGGGCTGGTAAATATGTACTAGCCCCTTTCTTTTCTAAATGAACAGAGTGAACACACTCACTCACTGTGTTCATTCATAACCGAAGCATAGTAACATGTGTTTACTATGCTTCAGTTTGTGAATGAACAGGAAACCGCTTAGCACAGAGCACTTCCCATTCATTCACTGTCCAGTGCAACTGAGGCTGCAGAGAAAGGGATGTGTGATGATGTGTGATGAGCTTTGGGGTGCACACCCTAATGTAATAGGCTGCACATACCTGTGTCTATGAGTACAGAAGGCATGGATCCTGTGTTCCTGTAAAGCAGGAACACCAATCCATGTCTTCCACTAGTAAAAACAACTCCCCCACTACACTAAATAACAGGCAAAGCACACAGTTAATGCTAACACCTTAAGAAATGCTCGCTTACCAAATGGCAAGCAAGATAAGCTTGGGGCTGCAAACCCCAGCCAGGGCCTTTGACCGGGTACTCGTGGTAGCGACAGCTTCACAGGAGCAATTGATGGAAGACTGGGTACTCGTATTGAGTCAGGTATCATGCAGGGCAAACAGTGGTTACCGGAAATGAAAGAGGCTCACCATAGCGTAAATCCAATATAACAAGAACGATTTATTAAGGTTAAAAGCACTTACATCAATTCGTAGATAAAACAGCATGTAGTAACAATTATTTTTTACAGGTTGGGTCAGCGCGGCTCCAAAAATTTTTTTTAACATTTTTCTTTTGCTATTGTTCATGAGTGTGTATGTTCACTTTTTAACTGCTGCATATAAAGGTGTATTGTTATTTCTGTTAGCGCGGTATTTTTCCCTACACAAAGCACACAGTTAACCCTTTGATCGCCCCTGATGTTTACCCCATTCCCAGCCAGTGTCATTACTACAGTGATTTTTTTAGCACTGATCACTGTATTAGTGTCACTGGTCCCCAAAAAAGTGTCAAAAGTGTCCGTTAGGTGTCCGATTTGTCCGCCGCAATATCGCAGTCCCACTATAAGTCGCTGATCGCCGCCATTACAGTAAAACCTTGGATTGCGAGCATAATTTGTTCCAGAAACATGCTTGTAATCCAAAGCACTTGTATATCAAAGCGAATTTCCCCATAAGAAATAATGGAAAATCAAATGATTTGTTCCACAACTATTTATTCATAAGTCCTTCGGTTTATAGTCCATATAAAAAGATTATAGCAATGTGATAGGTTGTGTAACCATAAAATGTCTATTTACAAATAGAAACCTCCACAAGGGGATTAGAGGCAAAATCCAGTAGGAGCTACAGAGTATAAAATAGAAGAGAGGCGCCTCTAAGTGTAGCAATATGGTTACATCTAATGAAGGTACAACATTTATAAACTCACATGGTTGATGATTAAAAGAGCCACATCTAAATATGCAGGCATCCGGGGTAAAGCTG
Organism: Rana muscosa; assembly: GCA_029206835.1. NCBI lineage: Eukaryota > Metazoa > Chordata > Amphibia > Anura > Ranidae > Rana > Rana muscosa. Next base: position 323,068,972 of record CM055118.1, on the reverse strand, counting down.
TCCACATAAGCCATCCTCCGCACCGCTGGCTCTCACCGCTGTCATTCCGCAATCGTGACTGTGAAGACCACCCTCCAGTAGAGCGATCTGAAAGCGAGGCTTGAAGAGCTTGTGGATCGCAGCGTGGATGGGATGGTGCCAATGGCGGTGCGGAGGACGGTCTATGTGGACAGCTTTATCCCGGATGCCTGCATATTTAGATGTGGCTCTTTTAATCATCGACCATGTGAGTTTCTAAATGTTGTACCTTCATTAACTGTAACCATATTGCTACACTTAGAGGCTCCTCTCTTCTCTTTTATACTCATTTGTGACATCACGCTACTTGTATAGCAAGTCAAAATTTATAAAAAAAAAAAATTATACCCTTGAAAAAGTGTTGTGTGTTGTGACGCAACGCATCGGGAGGAGCTGAGTGACGTCACTTCCGATCACGGCCGAGACCAGAAGTCTTTGTGTTTGACACGTTTTTTCATGTATGCTGCTGGCTCTGCCATTTTTAGATGTTTCTTTTTGTCTATTTTAAATAAAAGACCTAAAAAATTTTAAACTACTACACTATGGAGGCTCTTTTATCCTTTATGTAACATCTTGGATCTGGAGATAATATTGGAAGAGTTGGTTGTGGAGCATGGACCGTATGGGAAAACATCCATTCATCCCTTGAGGCTGCAGTTGTTCCTTATCCCGCTGGGATGTTTCCATTGTAGAGGAAGACAGTACAGTTCACCAGGATCCAACATCTTGATGCATGACTAGACCCATTGAGGTCTACCCTTGAGGTGAGAGGCTAGAACACACTGGGTGTGGATTATTGGAGGCTATCTACAGGCTATCATCACATCCTATCCTGCTGATTTGCACTCTTTTCTCCTCCTGTTTTTTGCACCTATTATGCACAATTGAAGAGACTTTCAATAAATGTGATATTTGATGCACACTTTTTTGTCATTGGACTATTTCTTGATGATGTATGATTGCACTTTTGCACATTGACATAGGATTTGTTTATTGCATTTGCACTTTACTTTATATATAGCACTTTATATTGTTTTAGTATTGGTTATCGTATATAGCGCTGCTTCACTTTACTATTTGCATACAGTGGAACCTCAGATTACGAGCATAATCCGTTCCAGGACAATGCTCGTAATCCAAAGTACTCGCATATCAAAGCGAGTTTCCCGATTGAAGTCAATGGAAACGAAAATAATTTGTTCCGCATTGACTTCAATGGCATGCAATACGGCATGCGGGGGGCGCCGGAGAGCCTCGGAAATGGCCGAAAAGGCCCGAGGACACCTTGGCTGAGATTTGCTGAGGTCAGCCGTGCTGTCCTCGGGCCTTTCCGTGCATTTCCGAACGGCACTGATCAGCTGCGATCGGCGACGTTTGGCTCTGCTTGGCTCTGGCGCCCGCCCACCTCAGGCCAAACGCACACCGCTTTGGCCTGAATCGTGCTCGTTTTGCGAGCCAAAACTCGCAAACCGAGTTACGATTTTTAAAAATACCGTGCTCGTATTGTGAAACGCTCGTTAACCGCGTTACTCGCAATCCGAGGTTCCACTGTATCTGCTGGTGACACTTCAGAAGTTCAGCAGCTATATATACACCTTGATTTACACTACTTTAATCGTCAACATCTTTAGCAGCGCATAAGTACGTCACATAAATAAAAAAATGTTGCTTGTCTTGCAAAACGCTCTCCAACCAAGTTACTCTCAAACCAAGGTTTTACTGTACTAGTAAAAAAATAAATAAAAATATTCCATAGTTTGTAGATGCTATATTTTTTGCGCAAACCAATCAATATATACTTATTGGGATTTTTTTTACTAAAAATATGTAACAGAATACATATTGGCCTAAATTGATCAAGAAATTAGATTTTTTTGTATTTTTTTATTGGATGTGCATTATAGCAAAAAAATGTTTTCGTTTATAGCGCAAAAAAACAAAACAAAAAAAAAAACTGCAGAGGTGATCAAATACCACCAAAAGAAAGATTTATTTGTGGGAAAAAAAAGACGTCAATTTTATTTGGGTAGAGTGTCGCACGACCGCGCAATTGCCAGTTAAAATAACGCAGTGCCGTATCGCAAAAAATGACCAGGTTATGAAATGGAGTAAATCTTCCAGCGGTCAAGTGGTTAAAATGTTAAAGCTCACATGAGGTTTTAGTGATTGGGGTTGCATCCAGTGGCATCTGGAAGTTTTCGGCTAAAAAGCGGAATCAGCAAAATTGCATAAATAACATTAGTGTTGTGTAATCATGTTCCTTCAGACAAGACGTCGGGGAACATTTCTTCCATTTCTGTGATGTCTTTGGTTCCTCTTCAGTCCAGAAAGTGGTTTATGGCTTCCTGTCAGAATGAAGCTAAGCACTTCCAACAATCGTCAAACCCAACTTCAGCCCAAAAATGTTTTTCTATATAGGATAGAGCACGGAAGGCGTAGAACATCTGTCAGTTTTTAAATCACGCCTGTGTCCCCAAAGAGGAGCTTTCCCCTCATTTCCTGTTCTGTCTGACACCTGTCACCTGGACAGGAAGTGAAGTGGGGTGGAAGGTAGCAGAAAAAACTTGGCAGAGGAGTCAAGTCTATTGCTCTATGTTTTTCCTCACTACTGTTCTGTCTGACTCTCAGGGGTCTCCAAACTATGGCCTGCTACAAGATTTATCCAGCCCCCAGCTACAGTCAGTGGTGTGTGCACAGATTGAGGATTAAGGTTAGCAGGGGTTGTCTATGGTCTCTACTTCAACACCCCCTATGTAATAGAGGACTCTGATGTAGGGGGGCTCTGATGAGGACTTTCATATAGTGGGGACTCTGATGGAGATCCTGATGTAAGGGGGATTCTGAGGGTAATCCTGATGTATAGGGGGACTCTGATGGGGGCTCTGATATGAGGGGGACCTTGAGGATGACTCCTCTGATGAAAGACAGGGCTCTTATGCTGACCCTTATGTAAAGGGGCTCTGATTGGGGACCCTGATGTAAAAGGGGACTGATATAATGGGAACTCTGATGGAGATCCTGATGTAAGGGGGATTCTGATAGTAACCCTGATGTAAAAGGGGGACTCTGAAGGGGGTTCTGAAATAAGGAGGACTTTGATGATGTTTCTGATGTAAAAGGGAATATTTATAGGGAGCCTAATGTAAGAAGGACTTTGAAGCAATGGGGACTCTGATATGGCCTCTGAAGGTAACATTGATGTAAGGGGTGTTCTGATGGGGACCTTCATCTAAGGGGGGACACTGATGTAATGAGGGACTCAGATGGGGATCCTGATGTAAGGGGGACTCTGGTGAAGACTCTGATATAATGGGGACTCTGATGCAGACCCTGACGTAAGGGGGATTCTAATGGGGACCTTAATGTAAGAGGGGACTCTGATGAGGTCCTTGATTTAAGGGGGGACTCTGATAGGGACTCTGATATAAGGGGGACTTTCATGTTAATTTACATGTAAGGGGGGACTCTTATTCCCCTCTCCCCTCTCTGCCCTACCCTGCCCCCGGTTTACATGCCAGGAACACCAATACAAACATCTATATGATAATACACTTCTCCTAAGGCAGACAGACACAACAGAACAATGGGACAAAGCCACACCCTAAACGATCCCAGCAAAGAGTCCAACAGCATGAGACAACACACAATCCCCTGCCGCTGTAATTCATGCAACCGGTGCCCTGAAAGGGGTCGGACGCAGGAATAGGGGGTGGCCGTGGCGGCCATGGATAGATTAATGCTATGCATGAATCAATCCATTATGCATATAGGGGGTGGAGTGGAGAGAGGGCCCCCTAATGGATGGGCCGCCACTGAACAGGAGGAAAGGGATGAAGTTTGTGCCCCTGCAAAGCAGAGAACACATTCCATCTCTTCCCCTAGTAAAAGCACCTCACACACTATAGTAAATCACCGGCTAGGCACACCGTTAACCATTTGATGGCCCCTGATGTTAACCCCCTTCCCAGCCAGTGTCATTAGTACAGTGACAGTGCATATTTTTAGCACTGATCACTGTATTAGTGTCACTGGACCCCAAAAAAATGTCAAAAGTGTCAGTTAGTGTCCGAATCCTCGCCACAATATCACAGTCCCACTAAAGCTCGCTGACCACCGCCATTACTAGTAAAAAAATTCAATAAAAATAAATAAAATTATCCCATATCTTCATCATTCTTTATTGCTTTCTTAAATGTTGTTTTCCAATGTGCTGCAATTAATCTGAGTGGAATGATGTAACTTGTTTACATGTGGCCGCAAATTCCGGCCTTTCGACCATAAATGCCAGGCTCCCCGTTCTATCTTTAGCTTAATAAAGGAGTGCGCATACTCATACACAGCAGGACGCCTTCTCCGAAACGCGTTGCACAGCATCCTGGGACCTGTGATGTCAGTACGCCCCTCACCACTCGCGCAACACTGTGGTCAACCCCGGATCCCGGAACTACTCGAGGGCTCTAGAGGATATTATCAGGTTACAGCTCCGTTCCACCACAGCGTGAGACATCCAGCTACCCAGCGCACGAGGAGTACACAGATAGACCCCCCAGAATTTACCTTTGATGAAGAGCCTGTATACTACCTACTTTTTGTGAGGAACCCATTATGGGGGCCATAATAAATTACACTTAATACTACACTTAGTGGCGCTTTTTTCTCTTGTTTTTGTCTGTTTAGCACAGAGTGGGCTGCGCTGTGGATCACAAGCTGATACTAGTGTAAGATCTGCAAGTAAAACATTCCATTCCCAAAAGTTATTTATTACAATGGATTTGCAGATATAAAAGGTGACATGTAAGAAGGACTTTGTGCTCTATTTCTCTATTACGCTTTGTATATAGTTTTATTGTTCAGGTAATAGTGTCCCCTTAAAGTGTAAGTTTATCTTCTTCAAATATTCTCCCTGTAAAATATTTATTATTATTATGTTTATTATTAATATTAAAGCAGACCTTCAGTCATGTTTTTCATCTTTCCATCTATTAAATCTTCTGCCCTTGTTGTTTTAACTTTGGATAGTAAAACAATTTTTTTCTGCCAGTAAATACCTTATACAGCCCACTTCCTGTCTCTTGTCTGGTCATTAGCCTAGGCTTATGACATCATGCACAGTTCTCTCTCTCTTACTCTCCTGAGAGTTTGCCAGAAAGGGAGGGGGGATGAGTCATAAGAGAGCCAATAAGAGCTGCAGAGCTGGAGGTGTGCCTCTGTGTGTCTGTGTAAATCCAGGGAGTGAACAGGCAGCAGCTTCAGCTGCCCACAGTTAAAATGGATGCAGCAAGACTCAGAGAGACAGAGATTTCCGTAACATATTTGGCAAGTATAGGATCACAGTACAGCAAAACCTTTGATCGCGAACACAATTTGTTCCAGAAACATGCTTGTAATACAAAGCACTTGTATATCAAAGCAAATTTCCCCATAGGAAATAATGGAAACTCAATTGATTTGTTCCCCAGCCATTTACTCATAGGTCCTTGAGTTTATAGTCCATATAAAAATATTATAGCAATGTGACCAGGTTTTTTAACCATAAAATGTCCATCCACAAATGGAAGCCTCCACAAGGGGATTAGAAGAAAAATCCAGCAGGAGCTACAGAGTAGTGATGAGCCGAACACCCCCGGGTTCGGTTCGCACCAGAACCCGCGAACGGACCGAAAGTTCGAACGAACATTAGAACCCTATTAAATACAATGGATGCGAACGTTCGAATTCTAAAGTGCTAATTATAACAACTATTATGCATGTTATTGTCCTAAAAAGGGTTTGGGAACCCGGGTTCTGCACCAGGGGACATGTATCAATGCAAAAAGAAGTTTTAAAAACGGTCGTTTTTCGGGAGCAGTCATTTTAATGATGCATAAAGTGAAAAAAAAAAAGTCAAATATTCCTTTAAATATCGTACCTGGGGGGTGTCTAAAGTATGCCTGTGAAGTGCCACGTGTTTCCCGTGTTTAGAACTGTCCCTGCACAAAATGACACTTCTAAAGGAAAAAAAAGCCATTTAAAACTGCTTGCGGCTTTAATGTAATGTCTGGTCCCGGTAATATGGATGAAAATCTTTAAGAAAAATGGCATAGCTACCCCATGACCCCCCCCCCCTACCCCAGCCCATTACCAGCCCCTTTGGGTCTTGTATGGATATTAAGGGGAACCCCGCACATAAAATAAAAAAGGCCCTATATACTCTGAACAGCCCTATACAGGCGGTGCATACAAGACAGGGACTGTAGGTTTGTTCTTATGTAGAGTCTGTTTGTAATTTTGAACAGGTACATTGTTGAAGTGTAGCTCCAGACCAAAAATCTATTTTTAAACTTTTTGGAAAACATAGGTAAGGGTTATCACCCCTGTAACATTTGTTTTGCTGTCTGTGCCCCTGTTCAGAACATTTCACCTCACTTTCCGTCCCAATGACAACTGTTTTTGAAATGTGGTGTTTTTCTTGAAACAAGGATTGCTGATAAAGCATCAGTACAGAGGAGACACCTTTCTCCCATATTTATTCTTACAGGAGAGAATTTTCCTTCCTAGTGGTAGATTTCCTCTCACTTCCTGTTGTCTTCTTGCGTTTGCAAGTAGGAGTCGTTTGTAAGTTGGATGTTTGAAAGTAGGGACCTGCCGTATATACTCTGCAGAAATAGGCCCCTTAGTTGTTGGTGTTGGCACAACACTGTAAGCACTCACAGTTACTCTTGGTTGGTGCTGGAACGCCCTGCTGTCAACTATTATATCAGGAATTTTAATTACATATAATTGTTGAACAGTGGTAGTAAAAATTGGGCCTTTGATGGTGGTGCTGGTGCCACAACACTGTAAGCCCTGACAGTTACTCTTGGTGGGTGCAGCAATGGGCCCTGCTGTGAATTATTAGATCAAGAATTGTAATTACATGCCCCTGTTGAACAGGGGCTGAAAAATTGGGCCTTAGGCACTGGTGGCACAACACTGCAACCCCTCACAGATACTGTACTTGGAGCACAGCAATGAGCCCTGTTGCAAAGTATTGCTTCAAAAATTGTAATGACACGCCCCTGTTAAACAGGGGCTGAAAAATTGGGCCTTAGGCACTGGTGGCACAACACTGCAACTCCTCACAGATACTGTACTTGGAGCACACCAATGAGCCCTGTTGCAAAGTATTGCTTCAAAAATTGTAATGACACGCCCCTGTTAAACAGGGGCTGAAAAATTGGGCCTTAGGCACTGGTGGCACAACACTGCAACTCCTCACAGATACTGTACTTGGAGCACAGCAATGAGCCCTGTTGCAAAGTATTGCTTCAAAAATTGTAATTACACGCCCCTGTTAAACAGGGGCTGAAAAATTGGGCGTTAGGCACTGGTGGCGGCACCCATAAACAAAAATGATCTTACAAGCTATCATCATCAATCGTATCATTGAGGACTCGGAGGAGGAGGATAGCCAGTCAACATAACAGCACAGGCACTCAGCATCAGCATCAGTCTTGAAGGGATGTGACATGTTAAAATCAATTAGTCTGTTATATCAGCATCAGGTGTGTGGTAGCTGGTGGTGATCCAAGACTGGTTCATCTTGATGAAAGTCAGTCGATCAACCGAGTCGGTGGACAGGCGCACCCTGTGATCCGTGACAAATCCTCCAGCAGCACTGAATGTGCGTTCCGAAAGAACGCTGGATGCAGGACAGGCCAGTAGCTCAATTGCATACTGTGCAAGCTCTGGCCAGTGATCCATCCTCAAGACCCAGTAAGCCAGAGGATTTTCGGTGGGGAAGGTGTCCAAGTCTGACCTTGCCCCTAGATATTCCTGCACCATGTTTATCAGACGCTGGCGATGGTTGCTGGAACCGATCATACTTTGGGGCTGCGGACTAAAGAATTGTCTGAACGCATCGGTCAGACGGCCACCTTCCCCACCGCTCCTTCTTTGACTGGCCGAAGCCTCAGCAACTCGTTGTCCAGGACCAGGAGTTTGCAACCTCCCAGTCTCTGGGAACGCGTTGCACAGACCTTTCTGCAAGGCCTCCCGGAGTTGTCTCATCCTCTGCTCCCTCTGCGACGGTAACATAAGGTCCGCAACCTTACCCTTGTACCGTGGATCAAGGAGAGTGGCCAGCCAGTAATGGTCCCTCTCCTTGATCCAAAGAATACGAGGATCCTTCCGCAGACTTTGCAGGATCAGGGAGGCCATGCAGCGTAGGTTTGCTGAGGCATTCGCTCCGGAGTCCTCTGGGTCACTAAGGACGACATGATCCGCAGCCACCTCCTCCCAGCCACGTACAAGTCCACTGGTTTCTTGGGACTGTAAATCATCCCTAAAAGACTGCTGCTGATGATGCTGAGTGCCAGCCTCCACCTCCATGCTGACACAATCCTCCTCCTCCTCCTCCTCCTCCTCCTCCTCTTCCTGTGCGATGGGTGGGACAGAAGGAACACTGTCTGGGTAAAGGGGGCCTTGAGAGGCAAGGAAGTCCTCCTCTTCCTGCCTCTGTTCTGCCTCAAGTGCCCTGTCCATTATTCCACGCAGCGTGTGCTCCAACAGGTGGACAAGAGGTACAGTGTCACTGATGCATGCACTGTCACTGCTCACCATCCTCGTGGCCTCCTCAAATGGTGCCAGGACAGTGCATGCATCCCTGATCATGCCCCACTGGCGTGGAGAAAAAAAACCAAGCTCCCCTGACCCTGTCCTGGTGCCGTAGTCGCACAGGTACTCATTGATGGCCCTCTGCTGCGTGTGCAGCCGCTGCAGCATGGCCAACGTTGAGTTCCACCTGGTGGGCATGTCACATATAAGGCGGTTCTTGGGCAGGTTCAACTCCTTTTGCAGCTCAGCCAGGCGAGCACTGGCATTATAAGATCTGCGGAAATGCACACAGACTTTCCTGGCCTGCCTCAGGACATCCTGTAAGCCCGGGTAGCTGCCCAAGAAGCGCTGCACCACCAGGTTAAGGACGTGAGCCACACAGGGCACATGGGTCAGTTGTCCCTGTCGGAGGGCGGAGAGGAGGTTGGTGCCATTGTCGCAAACCACCATTCCTGGCTTAAGCTGGCGTGGCGTCAACCACCTCTCGGCCTGGCCCTGCAGAGCAGACAGGACCTCTGCCCCAGTGTGGCTTCTGTCCCCCAAACACACCAGCGCAAGCACGGCATGGCATCTTTTTGCCTGCGTACTTGCGTAGCCCCGTGAACGGCTACGGAGCACCGCTGGTTCATAGGACAAACCACAGGAAGAGGCCATGGAGGAAGAAGAAGAGGAGGGGGTGGAGGAGAGAGGTGTGTCACAACCAGTAGTAGCATTTTGGAGGCGTGGCGGTGGGACAACCTCCAACACTACTGCACCTTGTCCTGAATCCTTCCCAGCTGCCAAAAGAGTGACCCAATGGGCCGTGAAAGAAAGGTAACGTCCCTGTCCATGCCTGCTGGACCATGAGTCAGCGGTAATATGCACCTTACCGCTGACCGCCCTGTCCAGCGAGGCCAAGACATTGCCTTCCACATGCCGGTAGAGAGCCGGAATAGCCTTCCGTGAGAAAAAGTGGCGTTTGGGAACCTGCCACTGAGGAACTGCACATTGCACAAACTCACGGAAGGGGGCCGAGTCTACCAACTGAAAAGGCAGCAGTTGAAGCGCTAGCAATTTAGCCAAGCTAGCATTCAACCGCTGGGCATGTGGATGGCTGGGAGTGAACTTCTTTCGACGGTCCAGCAGCTGGGGCAGGGAAATTTGCCTGCTAGAATCGGACGTCGGTGTACTGCTAGCAGAGTGGGCGCAAGTACTTGGCTGTGACACACCTAATTCTACACCTTCATTCCTCTCAGTGCATGTTTCAGAGAGGACTGAAGTTATAGTGGGGTTGGAGATCCCAGCTGATGCGGTGCAAGGAGAGGTCCGCTTTGTTCTTTGGTGTGGGTCTTTGAGGTAGGCTTGCCAACGAGCTGCATGGCAGGTCAACATATGTCTGGTCAGGCATGTGGTACCCAAGCGGCTGATGTTTTGGCCACGCGATATACGCTTGAGACATATGTTGCAAACAGCAGCTGTGCGATCTGATGCACTAGCCTCAAAAAAGGCCCACACCAAAGAACTTTTTGAATGACGGGCAGAGGCAGCGCCCTGCACAGGCGGAGCTCTGCGGTGTGATTCCGTTGGTGTACTGCCCTTACGCTGGCCACCAAAGGGCATCCTGCCTCGTTGGAGATGTGCCTCCTCCTCATCCTCCTCCTCCTCCTCTCTCCTATTAGGCACCCACGTGGAGTCAGTGACCTCATCATCCCCTCCCTCCTCATCACTGGAGCCAATCTGGCAGTATGCTGCAGCTGCTGGAACATGACTGCCAGATTGGTGTCCTTCTTGAGCATCCCCTCTGTCTGCTCTCACGCTACTGCCTTCCTCTAGCTGGGTTTCATCATCAGACCCTTCGAAACGCTGGGCATCCTCCTGGAGCATGTACCCAACACTGTGCTGAAACAGTTCGGGGGACTCCTCAGGAGGAGGACATGGTGGGTCTAGGGAAGGAGTGACTGATGATTTGTCTGACATTGATACCAGGGAAGACGACGCTTTGGCAGCTGCTTTTCCAGTACCCTGAGCCTGGGTGAGAGAGGATGAGGAGGAGGAGGAGGGCTTGGTCATCCACTCTACCAAGTCTTCGGCATGATGTGGCTCAACATGTCCAGCTGCCGAAAAGAAGGACAAGCGTGTCCCATGGCCATGTGCTGATGACAATGCACCGCGTCCACGACCAGCACTGTTGCCCCCAGACACAGAGCCTGCTTGCCCTCTTTTATTGCCTCCTGACTGTCTGCCTCTCCTTGTTTGCCTTCCAGACATTCTAATAGATGGCCTGCAGGGAGATGGGAAAAAAGCAATAAGGGCTACCTTCAGGTGTCCTTCTCTGTCCCTTGAAACAAGGACTTTCACAGTGAAAGAAACTGACACTCTCCCTACCTACAGTTTTCTGTCCCTAGAAAAAATGTTTTTTTTAATCACAATATAGCACAAGGACAATTCACTCACTGTCCTTACAGGTCCCTGGAAACAAGGACTTGCAGAGTGAAAGAAAAAAAACACTCTCCCTACCTACAGTTTTCTGTCCCTAGAAAAAATGTTTTTTTTAATCACAATATAGCACAAGGACAATTCAGTCACTGTCCTTCCAGGTCCCTGGAAACAAGGACTTGCAGAGTGAAATAAACTGACACTCTCCCTACCTACAGTTTTCTGTCCCTAGAATAAATGTTTTTTTTAAGCACAATATAGCACAAGGACAATTCACTCACTGTCCTTACAGGTCCCTGGAAACAAGGACTTGCAGAGTGAAAGAAAAAAAACACTCTCCCTACCTACAGTTTTCTGTCCCTAGAAAAAATGTTTTTTTTAATCACAATATAGCACAAGGACAATTCACTCACTGTCCTTCCAGGTCCCTGGAAACAAGGACTTGCAGAGTGAAATAAACTGACACTCTCCCTACCTACAGTTTTCTGTCCCTAGAATAAATGTTTTTTTTAAGCACAATATAGCACAAGGAGAATTCACTCACTGTCCTTCCAGGTCCCTGGAAACAAGGACTTGCAGAGTGAAAGAAAAAAAACACTCTCCCTACCTACAGTTTTCTGTCCCTAGAAAAAATGTTTTTTTTAATCACAATATAGCACAAGGACAATTCACTCACTGTCCTTCCAGGTCCCTGGAAACAAGGACTTGCAGAGTGAAATAAACTGACACTCTCCCTACCTACAGTTTTCTGTCCCTAGAATAAATGTTTTTTTTAAGCACAATATAGCACAAGGACAATTCACTCACTGTCCTTACAGGTCCCTGGAAACAAGGACTTGCAGAGTGAAAGAAAAAAAACACTCTCCCTACCTACAGTTTTCTGTCCCTAGAAAAAATGTTTTTTTTAATCACAATATAGCACAAGGACAATTCACTCACTGTCCTTACAGGTCCCTGGAAACAAGGACTTGCAGAGTGAAAGAAAAAAAACACTCTCCCTACCTACAGTTTTCTGTCCCTAGAAAAAATGTTTTTTTTAATCACAATATAGCACAAGGACAATTCACTCACTGTCCTTCCAGGTCCCTGGAAACAAGGACTTGCAGAGTGAAATAAACTGACACTCTCCCTACCTACAGTTTTCTGTCCCTAGAATAAATGTTTTTTTTAAGCACAATATAGCACAAGGACAATTCACTCACTGTCCTTACAGGTCCCTGGAAACAAGGACTTGCAGAGTGAAAGAAAAAAAACACTCTCCCTACCTACAGTTTTCTGTCCCTAGAAAAAATGTTTTTTTTAATCACAATATAGCACAAGGACAATTCACTCACTGTCCTTACAGGTCCCTGGAAACAAGGACTTGCAGAGTGAAATAAACTGACACTCTCCCTACCTACAGTTTTCTGTCCCTAGAATAAATGTTTTTTTTAAGCACAATATAGCACAAGGACAATTCACTCACTGTCCTTACAGGTCCCTGGAAACAAGGACTTGCAGAGTGAAAGAAAAAAAACACTCTCCCTACCTACAGTTTTCTGTCCCTAGAAAAAATGTTTTTTTTAATCACAATATAGCACAAGGACAATTCACTCACTGTCCTTACAGGTCCCTGGAAACAAGGACTTGCAGAGTGAAATAAACTGACACTCTCCCTACCTACAGTTTTCTGTCCCTAGAATAAATGTTTTTTTTAAGCACAATATAGCACAAGGAGAATTCACTCACTGTCCTTCCAGGTCCCTGGAAACAAGGACTTGCAGAGTGAAAGAAAAAAAACACTCTCCCTACCTACAGTTTTCTGTCCCTAGAAAAAATGTTTTTTTTAATCACAATATAGCACAAGGACAATTCACTCACTGTCCTTCCAGGTCCCTGGAAACAAGGACTTGCAGAGTGAAATAAACTGACACTCTCCCTACCTACAGTTTTCTGTCCCTAGAATAAATGTTTTTTTTAAGCACAATATAGCACAAGGACAATTCATTCACTGTCCTTACAGGTCCCTGGAAACAAGGACTTGCAGAGTGAAAGAAAAAAAACACTCTCCCTACCTACAGTTTTCTGTCCCTAGAAAAAATGTTTTTTTTAATCACAATATAGCACAAGGACAATTCACTCACTGTCCTTACAGGTCCCTGGAAACAAGGACTTGCAGAGTGAAAGAAAAAAAACACTCTCCCTACCTACAGTTTTCTGTCCCTAGAAAAAATGTTTTTTTTAATCACAATATAACACAAGGACAATTCACTCACTGTCCTTCCAGGTCCCTGGAAACAAGGACTTGCAGAGTGAAATAAACTGACACTCTCCCTACCTACAGTTTTCTGTCCCTAGAATAAATGTTTTTTTTAAGCACAATATAGCACAAGGACAATTCACTCACTGTCCTTACAGGTCCCTGGAAACAAGGACTTGCAGAGTGAAAGAAAAAAAACACTCTCCCTACCTACAGTTTTCTGTCCCTAGAAAAAATGTTTTTTTTAATCACAATATAGCACAAGGACAATTCACTCACTGTCCTTACAGGTCCCTGGAAACAAGGACTTGCAGAGTGAAAGAAAAAAAACACTCTCCCTACCTACAGTTTTCTGTCCCTAGAAAAAATGTTTTTTTTAATCACAATATAGCACAAGGACAATTCACTCACTGTCCTTCCAGGTCCCTGGAAACAAGGACTTGCAGAGTGAAATAAACTGACACTCTCCCTACCTACAGTTTTCTGTCCCTAGAATAAATGTTTTTTTTAAGCACAATATAGCACAAGGACAATTCACTCACTGTCCTTACAGGTCCCTGGAAACAAGGACTTGCAGAGTGAAAGAAAAAAAACACTCTCCCTACCTACAGTTTTCTGTCCCTAGAAAAAATGTTTTTTTTAATCACAATATAGCACAAGGACAATTCACTCACTGTCCTTACAGGTCCCTGGAAACAAGGACTTGCAGAGTGAAATAAACTGACACTCTCCCTACCTACAGTTTTCTGTCCCTAGAATAAATGTTTTTTTTAAGCACAATATAGCACAAGGAGAATTCACTCACTGTCCTTCCAGGTCCCTGGAAACAAGGACTTGCAGAGTGAAAGAAAAAAAACACTCTCCCTACCTACAGTTTTCTGTCCCTAGAAAAAATGTTTTTTTTAATCACAATATAGCACAAGGACAATTCACTCACTGTCCTTCCAGGTCCCTGGAAACAAGGACTTGCAGAGTGAAATAAACTGACACTCTCCCTACCTACAGTTTTCTGTCCCTAGAATAAATGTTTTTTTTAAGCACAATATAGCACAAGGACAATTCACTCACTGTCCTTACAGGTCCCTGGAAACAAGGACTTGCAGAGTGAAAGAAAAAAAACACTCTCCCTACCTACAGTTTTCTGTCCCTAGAAAAAATGTTTTTTTAATCACAATATAGCACAAGGACAATTCACTCACTGTCCTTACAGGTCCCTGGAAACAAGGACTTGCAGAGTGAAAGAAAAAAAACACTCTCCCTACCTACAGTTTTCTGTCCCTAGAAAAAATGTTTTTTTTAATCACAATATAACACAAGGACAATTCACTCACTGTCCTTCCAGGTCCCTGGAAACAAGGACTTGCAGAGTGAAATAAACTGACACTCTCCCTACCTACAGTTTTCTGTCCCTAGAATAAATGTTTTTTTTAAGCACAATATAGCACAAGGACAATTCACTCACTGTCCTTACAGGTCCCTGGAAACAAGGACTTGCAGAGTGAAAGAAAAAAAACACTCTCCCTACCTACAGTTTTCTGTCCCTAGAAAAAATGTTTTTTTTAATCACAATATAGCACAAGGACAATTCACTCACTGTCCTTACAGGTCCCTGGAAACAAGGACTTGCAGAGTGAAATAAACTGACACTCTCCCTACCTACAGTTTTCTGTCCCTAGAATAAATGTTTTTTTTAATCACAATATAGCACAAGGACAATTCAGTCACTGTCCTTCCAGGTCCCTGGAAACAAGGACTTGCAGAGTGAAATAAACTGACACTCTCCCTACCTACAGTTTTCTGTCCCTAGAATAAATGTTTTTTTTAAGCACAATATAGCACAAGGACAATTCACTCACTGTCCTTACAGGTCCCTGGAAACAAGGACTTGCAGAGTGAAAGAAAAAAAACACTCTCCCTACCTACAGTTTTCTGTCCCTAGAAAAAATGTTTTTTTTAATCACAATATAGCACAAGGACAATTCACTCACTGTCCTTACAGGTCCCTGGAAACAAGGACTTGCAGAGTGAAAGAAAAAAAACACTCTCCCTACCTACAGTTTTCTGTCCCTAGAAAAAATGTTTTTTTTAATCACAATATAGCACAAGGACAATTCACTCACTGTCCTTACAGGTCCCTGGAAACAAGGACTTGCAGAGTGAAAGAAACTGACACTGTCCCTACCTACAGTTTTCTGTCCCTAGAATAAATGTTTTTTTTAAGCACAATATAGCACAAGGAGAATTCACTCACTGTCCTTCCAGGTCCCTGGAAACAAGGACTTGCAGAGTGAAATAAACTGACACTCTCCCTACCTACAGTTTTCTGTCCCTAGAATAAATGTTTTTTTTAAGCACAATATAGCACAAGGACAATTCACTCACTGTCCTTACAGGTCCCTGGAAACAAGGACTTGCAGAGTGAAAGAAACTGACACTCTCCCTACCTACAGTTTTCTGTCCCTAGAATAAATGTTTTTTTAAGCACAATATAGCACAAGGACAATTCACTCACTGTCCTTCCAGGTCCCTGGAAACAAGGACTTGCAGAGTGAAAGAAACTGACACTGTCCCTACCTACAGTTTTCTGTCCCTAGAATAAATGTTTTTTTTAAGCACACTATAGCACAAGCACAAAACACACTGACACTCTCCCTACCTATCCTTCTCTTTCCCTAAACTAAAGGAATCCAGGTTAAGCAAGAAAGAAATAACAGTCACTGTCCCTGCCTATGCTGCTCTATCCCTGCTCCGGAACACACTACACTAGGCCGCCGTGCTGGCGGCCTTTTATAGTGTGGGGCGTGTACTAAACACCCTCAGCAATAATTGGCCACAGGCATCCTGCCTGTGGCCAATCATTGCTCTCCTCGCTGCCGGCGCTGTGATTGGCCAAGCATGCGGGGTCACAGTGCATGCTTGGCCAATCACAGCGCCTGGATGACACTGCGATGGCGTAGTGCATTGTGGGCCGTTCGCGTCACTCGAATTTGGCGCGAACGGCCCAAATCGTTCGATCTTCGTCGAACGATCGAACAGCCGATGTTCGAGTCGAACGTATGTTCGACTCGAACACGAAGCTCATCCCTACTACAGAGTATAAAAGAAAAGAGGGGCGCCTCTAAGTGTAGCAATATGTGGCTAAATGTTGTACCTTCATTAAATGTAACTATATTGCTACACTTAGAGGTGCCTCTCTTCTCTTTTATACTCAGTTGTGACATGACGCTACTTGTATATCAAGTCAAAATTTATTAAAAAATGTTGCTTGTCTTGCAAAACTCTCTCAAACCAAGTTACTCTCAAACCAAGGTTTTACTGTATATATAAAATATTATGCAAAGTGGTTGGAGGGAAACTTCAGAATGGCAAAGATGTTTTTATTACAAATTATGTGAGCAGACTGCAGTTATTCTTTAACTTTATTATTATTATTATTATTTAGGTAGTAGTGTTCCTGTAACCTGTAAGTTTATCTTCTTCAAATATTCTCCCTGTAAAATCTTTATTGTTATTTTTTTTAATTATCATTTATTATCATTATTTTATTATTATTTGGGTAATATGCAGTGGCGGCACATCCATACAGGGCCCCGCCCCTCGAATCCATGTGCCCGGCCCCTAATCTCCATGCAGAGTCCTGGACGCAATGGATATCAATAGGGTTTTTTTTTTTTTTTTAAGCACATGAATAGAGCCAGAGCCTTTAATTGGCTTCCAAAAAGGGTGGGCTTGAGGCACAGAGCACTGCGCCCCAAGCCCAGCCAGTTGTGTGACAATAGCAAATTAATATTCACTATTGTCTTCCTGATTCTCCTCCCGGCCAATCAGAAAGCAGTTCCTGTGACCCGATTGGCCAGGGAATCTTAGGACTCCCTGGCCAATGGTGTCTCTGGACACACTTCCTGTTTGTCCGGGAGGAGAATCAATGGCCCGGCTCTTCATTCCCCCTGACTCCAAAGGTAATTCCATGATCGCCACTGTTAGTTTACCGCCTCCCCCAGTATATTAAGCACCGGCCACCACTGGTAATATTGTTCTTGTAACCTATAAGTTTATCTTCCTCAAATATTCTCCCAGTAAAATCTTTATTTATTTTTTATTATTTGTATTATTTTTATTATTATTATTATTATTATTATTGTATTATTAGTTTTATTATTTAGGTATTAGTGTTCCTGTAACCTGTAAGTTTATCTTCTTAAAATGGAACCCTGTAAAAACGTTATTATTTATTATTATTGCTATTATTTAATATTATTTAGGTACTAGTGTTTATGTAACGTGTAAGTTCATCTTCTTTAAATATTCTCCCTCTAAAATCATTATTATTTTTATTATTGTTAATATTTTATTAATATTTAGGCACTACTGTTTATGTAAAGTGTAAGCTCATCTTCTTCAAATATTCTCCCTGTAAAATCTTTATTATTATTTATTTTTATTATTCAAATTGTAGTATTATTTTTATTATTTAGGTACCAGTGTTCCTGTAACGTGTAAGTTTATCTTCTTCAAATGTTCTCCTTGTAATATCTTTATTATTATTGTTTTGTTATTTTTATTATTTTATTATTATTTAGGTACTAATGTTCATGTATTGTGTAAGTTCATCTTCAAATATTCTCCCTGTAAAATCTTAATTTCACAATTAAATTGAACATTGCCTTTTTTTATATAGCATTCTATTTTTCCTTTTATATTTTTACATCTCAGTGCTGCTCTCCAGTGATGTCTGCATATCATTGTACTGCACCGGCTCCCCGATGGCTGGACTAGGCCTGTACAATGTGCGCCAGCACAGCCCATGTAGGCCTCTGCCATGTGACAGGGTGACTGTGTTGCGTTTGTTAAAAATATGATTTTTATTATATTAATCAGACATAGGATACATGGGACAATTTTACAATAGTGAGATTACCTGTCAGTCTTTTGGTTTGAGTAGATTTCTCAAACAAATGCTTTTTTCATACAATGGGGTTAGATACCATTGTTGTATTTAGTAAACAAGTAAGACATTACTTGTTTGTGATTTCTTTCAGCTCTCAAACTGAAAGAATTAAAGTTTAGATTACAGGTTTGTTTTGAGTAGACAATAGGTAGATAGCATTGTTGTATTCAATGCTATTGTACAGCTACAGTAAACAGGTATGTTTTCTGTTGTTTGGTAACTCAGCCTGAGACACATAAAAGCAGGCATAAGCTAGGACAGACACACATCATGTTGCTGTAAGATCAGAAGAAGCCACTCATCATAAGAAGAAGATGCCTGGTCACCAGCAATGGAGATCATGAACATAGCGTAATCGAAGTTAAGTAACCTTTAAATGTATTTGTACTGTTATAGACCATAGGCTGTTCATTTGCTAGGCATTTTGCTTGTTATAGAGATCTGTCAGTCTTGTATTGTATTCCTAATATTGTAATAGTTTTGTATGTACAGCATCTTTGTATAGTAAAAGCACATTTACACACTGCAGAAGTCTCAGCTTCCTTGTTATACCACAGAGTAACCTTGCTACATAGACGCAAGCAAAACATTTGGGGGCTTGTCCGGGATTTGTGCTATAATTCAATTGAAGCAGACTTGTTTTTCTGTAGTGTGTTGTGTAGCTTGTGCTAGGTAAAATGCTGCGTAAGCTGTTTAGGAAAAGCAAGGATGCAGAGGGTTCTGGTGACCAGAAGAAAGTGTGCAGCTTACCTATCTGGGCCAGAAATAATGAGTGGGAGCCTCTTTCTAAAGAATTTGTAAAGTATGCTTCTCCCTTGAAGCTGACTTGGGGTGATAAAGTCTCAGATCATTTTGTAGATTTTAGCCTTAAGGGGTTGGATTGATGTAATCAAGAGAAGAGGACAGTGTCCACAGTGGGTTGGTACTTCCTTCATGCTCTCTATACTGAATCACATAGAAGGGAGAAAGCTGAGGCAGAAGTTAAGGTATTAAAAGACCAGCTAGCAAGTGCTTCAGAGTGTGTACGTTCAACCGCTAGTCGGGCTGATGATTTGCAAGAGCGGTGTGCAGCCCTCATGACCAAATCAATTAATGCCTTAAGGAAAAAGAAGGGGCGTAAACCTGTTAGTAAAGCCAGGGTACGTGCCATTGTCACATCCCAAAACTGGGATTGTGAGGATATGCTCTCCTCAAATGATAGTGAGGATGAGGACATAGAGTTTGATGTTTCAGATGATGATCTGCTAGTGGGAAAGAAAAAGTATGCCAGACCTCTCATTACTAAGCATAGGAAACGGCAACATGATAGAGAGGATGTGGCAGATGGGGAGGTGCATTATCGCAACCCCAGAGATGTTGAATTTGAAGAAGTACGGGAGTTTTCACACACTGAACTCCATGAGCTGGCAAAACAATACAAACAAAGGTCTGGGGAGCCCCTATTGAGTTGGCTCCTATGCCAATGGGATGAAGGGGCGGACAGTGTTGTTTTATCAGGTAAGGAAGCAGTGGCTATGGGAGTGTTAACCCATGATCCACAATTGCATCAGGCAATGCGAAAAGCCAGAGAGTTTAGCGTGAATTTTTCACTGTTAGACCTTGTGAGAGATGGAATAGTCCGAGTATAGGCTAGTCCTACTGACCTGGAAAATACCTACTCCTGGAGATCAATAGGAGAGGGTAATTCCAGGTTCCGTGAGATGGGTTGTATAACCGGATTAAATACATTTCCAGAATGGATAGGTCCAGATATAGAACCCTTTACGTCTGCTCTGCGCTCTAAGCTGATGAAGTCTGCACCATTTAATCTCAGGGCTCCATTATTGTCTTTGGTGGGAGGCCTGGGATTAAACAGCAAGATTCATGAAGCCACAACCCTTTTAAGCCAGTTGGGGGAGATAGAGGAGACTAAAACAAAACCTGTCAGGGCAGTAGATAAGGTCAAGGCCAGACAGGAAGAATACAAGCAGAAAAGAACAGAGAAGAAACGGAATGGGGTAGAGAAGACGGAAGGTGGAGAGAAAACCAGGCTAGTTGTTTCTAGGAAAGAAATGTGGGTGGATCTATTAAAGGCAGGAGTACCTAAAGATGAGATAGATGGCATTTCTACTGCAGAAATGCTGAAGAGGTGGAAACATTTAGTAGGGAAAACTGTCAGGGTTAGAAATACTACTCCTAGTGAAGATAACATCAGCCTAGACTTAGAGGAAACAGAACAGACCCATCCTGTTAGCCCCAAACCAATTCCCAAAACTGAACATGAAACCAAACCCAAGTCCCTTTATCCTGGGGAGGAGTTAGAGAGAATCAGAAAAGGGGATTGGGAGGTTCCTTATCCTTTATGAAGGGAAGGTGAGTCTCCTGTAATAGCAGTGAGGGCAGTGACAGCAGGAGACCGACGCCCATATGCACCTGTCACTGTATGGTGGGGGAAGTCATCTTCTTCTACACATGTAATGGCTTTAGTTGATAGCGGAGCTGAAGTTACACTTTTGCAAGGAAATCCTTTCCATCACAAAGGAGAAATGATTTATGTAGAAGGTTTGGGAGGGCAAACTACACCAGCAGTTAGGATACGGGTGAAATTGGCTATTGGCAAGGGATCAGGATTTATGACAAATGTTTTGGTATCAGAGTTACCCGAAAATATTCTTGGGATGGATGTACTTCAAGGTCAGTCAATTCAGACTGAAAGAGGTACATTCACATTCGGGTATCCTGATAAAGCGTACCTGGTAAGGGCTGTGAAGGGTGTGGTCAGAGGTCATGCGAAATGGACCCCTGTCTACATTCCTCCACCAGAGAAGCCAGTCTGTCTCAAGCAGTACAGACTTCCTGGAGGCCACAAAGAAATTGGGGAGACTATTCAAGATAACTGTTGAGAGTAGGGATCCTTAGACCTGCTGTAAGTCCTTTCTCGTCTCCGGTGTTCCCAGTAAAGAAACCTGATGGGACATATAGAATGACTGTGGATTACAGAGGTCTAAACAAAGTGGCACCTCCATTGAAGTCAGCTGTACCAGATATGATCTCTATTGTTGAGAAAATTGCTAAAGATGCAGGAGAATATCATGCTGTGATAGACCTGGCTAATGCTTTCTTTTCAATTTTGATAGACCCAGATTGTCAAGACCAGTTTGCTATGGTATGGGGCGGCCGCCAGTACACTTTCACTGTCCTTCCGCAAGGCTATCTTCATTCTCCAACGATTTGTCATGGACTGTTTGCCAGAGATTTAAGTACCCTGAATTTGAAAGTCGCTGTGTTTCACTACATTGATGACATCATGATCTCTGGGACAAAAGAAGATGTAACTGAAGCACTGCACCTGCTGATACAGCACTTGGAGAACAGAGGGTGGGCTATCAACAGAGACAAAGTCCAAGGACCTGCCACAGAGGTGAAATTCCTAGGAATGATGTGGACTGGGCCACAGAGGAAGATTCCAGAGACAGTTTTGCAAACTATCCAGGCGCTGTCGCCCCCTACTACCAAAAAGGAGGCACAGAAGTTCATTGGAGTTGTAGGATTCTGGAGATCTTTCATCCCACATCTTGGACTGATATTGAGGCCTATAAACAATGTTACCAGAAAAAAGACTGAGTTCTCATGGGGTTCAGAACAGCGGACTGCATTTCTGGCTGCTAAAGAAGCTATTTTGCAGCATCAGGGATAGGGACCCGTGAGACAAGGAGTACCATTTCAGCTGGATGTAGTGGAGCAGAATGGTACCATATCTTGGAGTCTGTGGCAGCCAAATGAAAAGAAAGGACTGAGAGCAATACCTATTGGATTTTGGTCCAAACAACTGACAGGGGCACAGACGAGATACACGCCCCTAGAGAAGTACCTGTTTGGGGCCTACACAGCACTTCAACATGTAGAGACCATTACAGGAAAGGACACAGTTACCATCCATACTGCATTGCCAATAGCAGGATGGGTGAGAGATAATGGACTGACCACTAGGGCAGCTGTAGCCCAGAACCAGACACTGATGAAATGGAAGTGGTACCTTCAAGAAAGAGGGGGTATTGCAGCTGGGGATGTTAGAGACATTTCAAAACAGTTGGCAGGGCTTGTTACTTTTACCAGCACCCGGCCAGAAGAAGAAATTCCTGTGCTGCAGTCATCCCCCATTCAAGAGGCTCCACCCTTTGAGTCTCTGTCAGAAGACATGAAGGAGTCAGCGTGGTTCACTGATGGTTCAGCCATAATCACCTCGTCTGGACGTAAATGGACAGCAGCAGCCTACAACCCAAGTACAGACACAGTCCTGCAGGAGTCCGGAATCGGAGGGTCCAGTCAGTATGCAGAGTTGAAAGCTGTAGTGATGACTCTTCAGGAGGATCCTTCTTCCCATGTCACTATCTACACTGACAGCTGGGTGGTTTTTAAAGGACTGACAACTTGGATGCCCACGTGGAAGTCCAATGAATGGATGATTCATGGAAAGGTGGTGTGGGGAGGCAAGGAAGTCTGGGACTACATCTGGAAGGAAGCACACTCCTGCACCATAAAAGTGGGGCATGTTTATGCACATGTGCCCCTAGTACCAGGCTTTGAGAACTATAACAGAGTTGCAGATGAAATCGCCAAAGTGAAGGCAGTTGTGCCAATTGATCCTGTTTTGATGAACTTGGCCAACTGGGCCCACAAGCAATCTGGACATTTGGGGCAGAAAGCAACATATGAATGGGCACAGCAGAGAGGATTGCCTATATCCATGGACATGATAAAGACTGTAATAGGGAACTGTACAGTGTGTGGAGAAGTGCGACAATGGCCATTGCAAAAGTACTCCACCGGGTCGATTAAGAGGGGTGAGAGGCCTGCAGAGATCTGGCAGATTGACTTCATCGGTCCCCTGCCCCGGGGAAACAATGGACTGAGATATTGTTGCACTGCAGTGGACACCTATTCAGGACTTATGCTTGTTCATCCTTGCAAACGTGCAGATCAAGCCGCAACGCTTCAACTGCTTCAGAAACTTGTCATTGCTTATGGTTGTCCCAAACAAGTCCAAAGTGATAATGGCTCACACTTCACCGGATCAACAGTACAGCAGTGGGCCAAAGATTCTGGAGTGTACTGGTTGTGCCACATCCCATACCATCCACAGGCAGCTGGTTTGATTGAAAGATACAACGGGCTATTGAAAGACCAGATACGCAATCTTACACCAACACATACACTAAGGGGGTGGGATCGGGTCCTCACACAGGCAGTCATGTTGTTAAATTCTAGGCCAAAAGCACACCATATGAGAGGATGGTAGGGGCTGAGGCACAGATTCCACAGCTGGAGTGCAGAGTTCAGTATTTATGTAAGGTTCCTGAAAGAACAGGGTTTAACAGATACCATGTTACTGCTTCCCACGACATAGAAATTAAGAGTGACATATCTGAAGCTGAAGCCTATCTAGAAATGAGAGGGAATCTGGCAGGAAGGTTTGAAGTTATAATTGCATTGGCAGATGAGCTTCAAGACAGTGGCTGGGACTCTGACTGGTTAGTGGATACTTCTCAGCAAGAGTGGAAAGTGAGGCTACATAACATCAAACCTACCAAAATAAACAGCAGTGATCTTTTGGGAAATATCAGTATATTTCCTCTCCTCCCTATTGATGTTCTTTGGGAGGGTCAGAGGTGCATACAGGCAGGTGGCAAAGTATGGGTCAGATATCCAGGCAAGAAGCCATTTAGAGGAGAGATGGTAGCTGAAGGGCCAGGATCTACTGTTTATGTATTGTTAGAAGGAACAGATAATCTGCTTTGTTTTCCACTCCACAGGTTGTCTCCGATTTGATCCATAGGAAGACCAGAGAAAGTGGTTACATGATGGAAAGAATGATGGAAGATCGCAAGAGCTGTGGAGAACAAGGCCTTTGATGTATTTCAAGCCTGGACTTATTTTCTAAAGAACTTTAGAATGGACTTTCTAATGAACTATTATCCAAAGACTGAAACACCTTCCCAGTAACAGAAATATGGGAGGGGTTGCATTTAAGGAAAATTCATGTGTAGAATGAGTTGTTAGTAATAAAGAGATTTTCTGTGTGTAGTCTGAGAGAAAAAAATAATCATAGGGCGGAATGTGTTGCGTTTGTTAAAAATATGATTTTTATTATATTAATCAGACATAGGATACATGGGACAATTTTACAATAGTGAGATTACCTGTCAGTCTTTTGGTTTGAGTAGATTTCTCAAACAAATGCTTTTTTCATACAATGGGGTTAGATACCATTGTTGTATTTAGTAAACAAGTAAGACATTACTTGTTTGTGATTTCTTTCAGCTCTCAAACTGAAAGAATTACAGTCTAGATTACAGGTTTGTTATGAGTAGACAATAGGTAGATAGCATTGTTGTATTCAATGCTATTGTACAGCTACAGTAAACAGGTATGTTTTCTGTTGTTTGGTAACTCAGCCTGAGACACATAAAAGCAGGCATAAGCTAGGACAGACACACATCATGTTGCTGTAAGATCAGAAGAAGCCACTCATCATAAGAAGAAGATGCCTGGTCACCAGCAATGGAGATCATGAACATAGCGTAATCGAAGTTAAGTAACCTTTAAATGTATTTGTACTGTTATAGACCATAGGCTGTTCATTTGCTAGGCATTTTGCTTGTTATAGAGATCTGTCAGTCTTGTATTGTAGTCCTAATATTGTAATAGTTTTGTATGTACAGCATCTTTGTATAGTAAAAGCACATTTACACACTGCAGAAGTCTCAGCTTCCTTGTTATACCACAGAGTAACCTTGCTACATAGACGCAAGCAAAACAGTGACAATGCAGGAGCACAGTTGGGAGACTGTTGTCACCCCATAACAAGGACCTTCAGGCCAGAATCACCAGCTATTATATCAACAAAAAGCTGCAGGTTTAAAGTTGGAAAATTTTAGTAACTAGGATTAGATCTACTTTAAGTCCCACTTGTGTGGCAATAAACTCAGGACATAGGAGAGTGTACAGACTATGCGACACTAGTGCCCTAAAGCGGCCACCAGCCAGCATGCTCTGGAGGGGTTTGGACCCCCTATATCTCCACCTTATCTACGCCCCTGTGCAGCCCCCCAAGGTAATACAGATATGTCATGCGTACTGATTGAAAGAGATTAAATCCAATGAATGAAATGGGTGGACCAGGGAGTGTCTGGCTGGGTAGGAAAGAGCTAGATGATGCAGGAACACAGTTGGTAGGAAAGAGCTAGACAATGCAGGAACACAGTTGGGAGACAGTTGTCACCCTATAACAAGGACCTTTAGGCCAGAATCGCCAGCTATTATATCAACGAAAAGCTGCAGGTTTAAAGTTGGAAAATTTTAGTAACTAGGATTAGATCTACTTTAAGTCCCACTTGTGTGGCAATAAACTCAGGACACAGGAGAGTGTCCAGACTATGCGACTCTAGTGCCCTAAAGCGGCCACCAGCCAGCATGCTCTGGAGGGGTTTGGACCCCCATATCCCCTCCTTATCTATGCACTTATGCAGCCCCCAAGGTAATGCAGATATATCATGCTTATTGATTTAAAGAGCTGAAATCCAATGAATGAAATGGGTGGACAAGGGAGTGTCTGGCTAGGGAGGAAAGAAGTAGATGATCCCTCCAGCCAGGAAATGGGGCAGGCTGTTTGTGACTTTGTGCAGCTTCTAATGCACATTGTGAAAAGTTCGCAGTGTGCAGTGAAATCAGAGTGAGTGATTTCAGTGCAGGAAAGGAACCTGTACAGCTGTGCAAGACTGAAAAGAAGCCCGGAAGTTAGCTATAAAAATAAGGAGCAGAGACACTGAAAATTGAGATGAAACATGAAGTGTAAGTGAAACGTGTTGGCATGTGTAAGACAGTGAACGTAGACTGAAAACCATCCAGGTGTCATTTATTTATAGTGAATGTAGACCTCACACAAGTGAAAAACATCCAGGTGTCATTTATTTATAGTGAATGTAGACCTTAGACAAGTGAAAACCATCCAGGTACCATTTATTTATAGTGAACGTAGACCTCAGACAGGTGAAAACCATCCAGGTGTCATTTATTCAGAGGACAGAAGAATAATGGTGATCCATGGTGTCACCAGATGATCAGTGACTACAGCCCAGCAGTGACAGGTGCTCTATGAACTTGTAGATCTCCTCACAGATGTCTTGCTTGGTGGTGGCACATTCCCGCTTGGTGGGGATGATCTCAAACCAGGTCCCACCGTTGATTACGTAGGACTTCCTAGAAGACAAACATCACTTAAATCTCAATGACAGCAAAATGTTGATGTGATGGTTACATGGCACTTCTCAGGGAAGGTTTTTTTTGAGGGTGACAACAGAGGACCATGTCTGTGCAATGAGTGTCCCCATCAGACAGTACTGGGACAGGGTTGTCCAAAGCCCAGGGCAAGGATCCAGAATTGTGCCCCCCTTTCCCACACTTAATATGTGACAGACCCTAAAGCTTCTCCATTCGGGACAGAAATATTTATCAACAATATCCCTCGAAAAATCTATGAAGATAAAATGGATTCCACTTTTTCTGATTGCTGGAACATTGTATACGTTTTGTCTTATGATGACTTGTCTAGTGGACAGATTACACAACAGCCCTGGGTCTTATTAAAAAAAAAATATATTTTTAAAAAAAAGTATAAGGAAAATTTGGGCTCATTGAGCAGTTTGTTTAAAATACTTAATTTGTTTTAATAAAAAATTGTTTGCGTTTAATTTTATTTATTAACCATAAAAACGGCCCCCCAAAATCCTCAGCACCAGGCCCATGATCGAAAAGAGCAAAAAATGGCTGGACGGCCGCACTCCATTAAGACACCTTTATTGTAGTCAAATAAAATCCAAATAGTCACAAACGATCACATCGATCCCAGAGGAACAGGACAAGGCAAGGCTTACATGTTTCACACCGCAAGTGGGTGCTTAATCAGGCCCATGATGCTCTTAATCTGGCCCTGCCCATAGTCCATCTCTGGAGCAAGGAAGAGCAGGTGGCTATGATTCTACATAGAGTGGGACCATGGAGCACGAACGTAGCCAACCTCTAACACAGGGGTCCTCAAACTATGGCCCACGGGCTGGATACGGCCCACCAGGCTTTACCAGGCCCAGGGACTGCCCGTCCATGAGATCGCAGCACTCCCCCTCCCCTCTGCTACCTTAATCACACAAGACGAGAAACAAGACAGGTCCGGATCAGTTATGGGGGGCTTTGTTATGGGTGTATCTATGATGTGGGGGATCTATGATGTGGGGGCTTGGTGATGGGGGGGCCCTGTGATGGGGGGATCGGTTATGGGGGGCTTTGTGATGGGGGGAGTCTGTGATGAGGGTGCTATTTGATGAGGGTAGTCTGTGATGGGGCGCTCTGAGATGGAGAGGAGTCTGTGATGGGGGGCTCTGCGATCGAGAGGAGTCTGATGGGGGTGTAGCGCCCTCCTCAAAACGTTGGGACACTATTTGAAACTTAGAGGGATATCTGAGCCAGTAGTTGGGCTCAGATGGTTGAATTACATTGAAATTTACC
The DNA here is from genome assembly GCA_029206835.1 of Rana muscosa. Classification (NCBI taxonomy): domain Eukaryota; kingdom Metazoa; phylum Chordata; class Amphibia; order Anura; family Ranidae; genus Rana; species Rana muscosa. Next base: position 323,041,238 of record CM055118.1, on the reverse strand, counting down.
TCTGTTCTAGCTGTGGTTTGCCCTATAGCATTTTTTCTTTTTGCCTGTAGGTGGCATTACCACCTCAGGCACTTGTGGTAACGCAGGAAAACCATGGTACATTGAGTGGCCCTTCTCGGCAGCGGTACGGTGGGAGTGGTCGCCCGCTGTGCCTGCTGGGAGGGGATACTTAAGGGGCATATGCCATTGATCGGGGTTCATTTTTGCCTCGTGGCCCTCCGGGGTCGAGGTGTGTGTGTGTGTGTGTGATCCTGGTCTCGGGGGCCACGTTGGCCCGAGGCTGCATCGCTATCTAGTAAGCCCAGCTAGTCTGGCTGGGGCCTACATCCGGAGAGGAAGCTATCTTAATGAAGGTGACTAGGGGGGGAACTGCCCTGGAGGAGACCGGCAAAGTGCTGCTGTCTCGGGTGAGGCCTGGCGACTTTATTAAAGAGGGAACCACTACACTACAAGCCCTGCAGTTCGCCGGATTGGCTTAAAGGCTCTTTCACTGCACAGCTGGAAGTTTGGTACTTTGAAAAGGTCTGTGGCAGAGACTTTGTTTGCTTTAAAAGGTCTGTGGCAGAGACCCCATTCACCTAGGGCAGTCTGTGGCAGAGACTGTCCCGTTGCTGATTCATGTGTCATCCCGGCTGCTAGGCCATGTGAGAGGGGACTATCCGGGTGACCAATACCCACTCTAACATTGAGAGTGGTGAGTGACTTTGAACTGACACCTGTGTATTTTTGGTGGCGAGTGCCTGAACTTTTCCCCACTCTTCTATACCTTCTACTTTCTCAATGTTCTCTGCATAAGAAAATAAAGCCTAGCTGTTTGAGGTTTTACATCTGTGTGGACATTGCATTACTACAGACTTTCCTACCTGGACAACGAAGCTAAAGAGGTAACATGCAAAACCCAAAACTAACCAGCAGCTCCTACGGGGGTAGTGCTACAGGGGGCTCTGTGATGGAGAGGAGTCTGTTATGGGGGGGGGGCTCTGTGATGGAGAGGAATCTGTGATAGGGGGCTCTGTGTTGGAGAGGAGTCTGATGGGGGCTCTGTGATGGAGAAGAGTCTGTGATGGAGAGGAGTCTATGATTGAGAGGAGTCTGTGATGGAGAGGAGTCTGTGATGGAGAGGAGTCTGTGATGGAGAGGAGTCTGTGATGGAGAGGAGTCTGTGATGGAGAGGAGTCTGTGATGGAGAGGAGTCTATGATTGAGAGGAGTCTATGATTGAGAGGAGTCTGTGATGGAGAGGAGTCTGTGATGGAGAGGAGTCTGTGATGGAGAGGAGTCTGTGATAGAGAGGAGTCTGTGATGGGGGGGGGGGCTCTGTGATGGAGAGGAATCTATGATGAGGGGATTCTGTGAAATACTAAATAAGTTTATGTTGATTAAAATTGTTCTTTATTTTAAATATTGTATTGTTTTTTTCCAGTTTTTTTGCACTACAAATAAGATGTGTGCATAGGAATTTGTTCATATTTTTTTCAACTATACTCCGGCCCCCCAACAGTCTGAGGGGCCGTGAACCTGCCCCCAGTTTAAAAAAAAATTGAGGACCCCTGCTCTAACAGGAATTCTGAATCTGGAAATTTAGAGGAGGCTGAAAAAGTGACTTTTCTGATTGAAGAATACATACTTGATTGGAATTTTTGATTTTTATAGCAGAGTTTAGCGTCACCATAAGAGGTAATATAAGAAATGGAGAACAGGTTCCCTTGTGCTGTACCTCTTCTCCTTTAGAGTGCTAGCTTTTTGGGTTCCCCTTTCCCAGTGTTTCACGTGTTTGTCTAGGTAGATTATTATTGCTCTGACCCCTCTATGTGCTGACATAGAATAAGATAAGAATAAAATCAATCTCCAGTTTCCTCTGCTACATGGATTCTGTACTCACTCTTTCTTCATTTCCCAGATGTCATCGCGGTGTCCCCAGATGAGGTATGATCGTCCCTCTTGGACTTTTATGGCGTCCCTGCAGCCCATGTGGCTGTAGAACTGGCGTTGCGTGCCAGGACCTATTTCATCTGATCCTAGGGAAGGATTTTTGAAGAGGAGTCATGTGATGTGCTCAAATATGGAACAGCAAACCTTTACAATGCACTTTTTCCCCATAGGAACCAAAGCACGGTATATACACTGAAGGAGACATGTTATAGGTCTTGTATTGCGGGTACTTATAGGCTTGTGGTTGTGGTGTGGCCTCATTGATGTCAATGGACAAGTGTGACAAGTGGTGCCGTCTGTCAGACTCTGCAGAGTTAAAATTGCCACAGCCACTGCATGTACTGTTAGAATTCTGGTGGGCGGCAAAACCGTGGTTCAGTGGCCTGTTTATACTGTGAAAGAGCCCTTTTGGAAAATGTACAGTATGTGAACACCATATTATATATACAGCTGTAGTACTATCAGTGGAAATAATAAATGATTTCATTTATATTTTCGGTAACATTTGTACCATTCTATGATATTGTATGTAGATAGTAATTGTTCTAACAATATAATTTTTTATGGTTTGAAGTCCTAAGGGGTACAATTGATACAATATTTACTAGGTAGGTGTACCTAATAAAATGGTTATTTATTTATTTTTTATATAAAAGGGAGATCTTATATTATTTTGATATTAGCTTTACATGTCTCCCTTTTATATAAAAAAATAAACAAAATCAGTGGCCATTTTTTTTTAGGTACACCTAGCTGGTAACTATTACTTCTATTATTATGATACTAGGGGGGAAGAAGAAGAAGGAGAAGGAGAAGCTTACCGAGCTTAACAACTTGGCTGATTGTCATGAAGAAGACATCATAGGCACCTTTCTTCTCAATTTTAGTGACTTTGGTCTCGTATACTGGAAGACAGAAGGGGACGTCAAACATTAAATCAGTACTTATCATGGCACCGCCACCATCTCACATCACATAATACAGCCGCTGCGGATCTTGTAGAAGACTCAAGTCTCAATGCTGAGAAATACGGCAGATACTTTTCCATCATGCCACAGCCATACCATCAGGGAGGCGTGTGATTGGACCCAAATTTATTCTGCAGCAGGACAATGACCCCAAACATACAGCCAATGTCATTAAGAACTATCTTCAGTGTAAAGAAGAACAAGGAGTCCTGGAAGTGATGAGGCAGCCGACATCCACAGAAGATCTGTGGTTAGTTCTCCAAGATGTTTGGAACAATCTAACTACCGAGTTCCCTCAAAAACTGTGTGCAAGTGTACCTAGAAGAATGTATGCTATTTTGAAGGCGAAGGGTGGTCTCACCAAATATTAATTTGATTTGGATTTCTCTTCTGTTTATTTACTTTCCATTTTGTTCATTGATGAAAAATAAACTATTAACACTTCTATTTCTGAAAGTATTCTTGCCCAAAAACTTTTACACAGTAATGTGTGTGTGTGTGTGTGTGTATATATGTGTGTGCGTATATATATATATATATATATATATATATATATATAATTTTTTATTTTTTTTCACATATACAGGTGTATCTCAAAAAAATTACAATGTCATCAAAAAGTTAATTTCAGTAATTCAATTCAAAAAGTGAAACTCAAATATTTTATATACGGTAGATTTATTACACACAGAGTGTTATATTTCAAACATTTCTTTATTTTATTTTTTATGATTATGGCTTACAGCTAGTGAAAACCCCAAATTCAGTATCTCAGAAAATAAGAATAATACATAAGACCAATAAAAAAAAATGATTTTTAATACAGAAATTTTGGCTTACTTAAAAGTAAGTCCATGTACAGCATAGTATGCACACAATACTTGGTCGGGGCTCCTTTTGCATGAATTACTGCATCAATGTGGCGTGGTATGGAGGCGATCAGCCTGTGGCAATGCTGAGATTGCTTTGATAGCGGCCTTCAGCTCATCTGCATTGTTGGGTCTGGTGTCTCTCATCTTCCTCTTGACAATACCCCACAGATTCTCTATGGGGTTTAGGTCAGGCGAGTTTGCTGGCCAATCAAGCACAGTGATACCTTCATCATTAAACCAGGTATGGGTACTTTTGGCAGTGTGGGCAGGTGGCAAGTCCTGCTGGAAAATGAAATCAGCATCTCCATAAAGTTGGTTAGCAGAGGGAAGCATGAAGTGCTCTAGAATTTCCTGGTAGGCGGCTGCGCTGACTTTGGACTTGATAGAACACAGAGGACCAACACCAGCAGATGACATGGCTCCCCAAATCATCACTGACTGTGGAACATTTTGTATTTTATTTGGAAATCAAGGTCCCAGAGTCTGGAGGAAGAGTTGAGAGGCACGGAATCCAAGTTGCATGAGGTCCAGCCCTCTACTAGGAAATTCTAATGCACTTCATGCTTCCCTCTGCTGACCAGCTTTATGGAGATGCTGATTTCATCTTCCAGCAGGACTTGGCACCTGCCCACACTGCCAAAAGTACCAATACCTGGTTTAATGATCATGGTATCACTGTGCTTGATTGGCCAGCAAACTCGCCTGACCTAAACCCCATAGAGAATCTGTGGGGTATTGTCAAGAGGAAGAAGAGAGACACCAGACCCAACAATGCAGACGAGCTGAAGGCCGCTATCAAAGCAATCTCAGCATTGCCACAGGCTGATCGCTTCCATGCCACGCCACATTGATGCAGTAATTCATGCAAAAGGAGCCCCGACCAAGTAGTGAGTGCATACTATGCTGTACATGGACATACTTTTCATTAAGCCAAAATTTCTGTATTAAAAATCCTTTCTTGGTCTCATGTAATATTCAAATTTTCTGAGATATTGATATTTTTTTTTTCACTAGCTGTAAGCCATAATAATCAAAATTAAAAGAAAGAAATGCTTGAAATATATCACTCTGTGTGTAACGTATCTATATAATATATATGAGTTTCACTTTTTGAATTAAATTACTGAAATAAATAAACTTTTTGATGATATTCAAATTTTTTGGGGTGCACCTGTACTATAAAGTGGATCTCAATGGAAAAAACAAATGTTAATGTAAATTTTAATAAAATCCCTCAGTAAAGTGATGCGATATTAATAGCAGAATAGAACATTTTATTTATTGCTATATAAAGCAATATACAGTATAAACATTCAATGGGACCAGCAACTGCTAACTATAACCTTCATGCAAACAAATAAATATACACTTATTGGGATTTTTTTACAAAAGACATGTAGCAGAATAAATTTTGCCCATATTGGTTATGTTTTATAGCAAAGAGTAAAAAATATTGTTTTTTTTTTCAAAATTTGCGGTTCTTTTTTCGTTTATGATATAAATAAATAAAAAAAAAATTGGGTACAGTGACAATAAGAGCCCATTCACACAGGGGCGGCACGACTTGTGCCGCGACTGTGCTGAGCGATCTGCAGACAACTTCAAAGGAGACTTCCAAAATGACTTCTGTATTGAAGTCAATGGAAGTCGTCTTAAAGTAGTACAGGAACCTTTTTCTAAGTCGGAGCGACTTCAGTTGCTCCGCTTAGAACGGTTCCATTGTACAGAATGGAACGCGACTTGTCAGGCGGCTGAGACGCCTGACGAGTCGCCCCTGTGTGAATGGGGTCTAAAGGGAATGTGACACTTACTAAATAAATAATAAATACTAGTAAATAAATAGATCTCACAAAGTGTATAATTCATATAAATTAAAGTGCATAATATGAAAACATGTGCAAACTTTGCTGAAAAAGATAAATCACAGTGCCATCAGTATTTCTTCCAATAAACACGTGCAAATATTAGCATAAAATTGTGCAAAAAAAGTAGTCCCATATAAGGTGCAAAAGTGGTCCAAAAATATTTAACCATGTAAACGTATCCAATCGTGCAGCAAAGTTCATCAAAGTTAAAGTGCAAATGCCACCGTCCGGTGTACGCAAAATAGTCTGCTTCAGTCTCTCAACAATAGGCCTCTCTGATATTTCCACACTGGCCGATCAATTCCCAAGACGTTCACAGTAGAGTCACAGGATAATAAAGCTCATTCACATGTAAAAGAAGAGGAGGGTTCCATAGTGCAGTACTTTCACAAAGAAGTTTAATATAAAATGTAGTAACTTACAGTTGAAGGTAAAAGCAAACAGCGTAATACACATGGGGACTTCCGGTCTTGGACGGGACCGGAAGTGACAACACCTGGCTCTGTCCCCGACGTGTTGCGTCACTGCTCACGTGACTTTTTCAAAGGGGCAGACTATTTTGCGTACACCGGATGGTGGAAACTTACTGGATGGTGGCACTTGCACTTTAACTTTGATGAACTTTGCTACACGATACAGTGCTGGTGCAGCCCTACAGCAAGGGGTTATTTTCAAGTTCCCTGGAGCTGGCCTTTAATCTTATAGTAATAAAATAATTTAATTAAACTCCATTTCACACCACAATCCACATGTACCTGTCTGTAAAGTATCTTGTAACACAAGACTTGACGCTCTTACCAAAATCCACGCTGGGGAGGCATGCAGCGTCTACCCGAGAGGCCGAGTCCAGCTTTCCTTTATAGGCATTCTTCAGATTGCATCGTTCTGGAAGAGAGATAATCCTGTTGGACCTCAGTACATGGACTTTTCTACATTGTTATAGAATTATCTGACCTTTAAACCAGAATCCTAAGGTTGTTTGTTGGCTGTCCCTGTTGCCCCTCTCTTCCTGTACCAAGAAACAGGCAGGCTGCAACAGCTGACCTCTCCTTCTGAAAATACTTGTCACCTGGCTGCCACATTGCACTCCTAGCTTTCAATACCTTTTGAATAGCTGACCTGGAAGAAGAATGTAGAGTAGGGGTTCTGACACAGCCAGGCAGTTAGACGTTCAGCAATGGTAGCCCCCATAATTCTGCTGGTACAGGTTTGCTGCAACCTCACCTTGCTCGCCACCATTGCATAACACTGAGACTTTCAGTGCAGAAAGTTCATGAGGACTGAGGTTTTCTTTCATAACTGATTGAGACATATTTAGCTAAGATCTGATGAGGAGTAAAGAAGTGGCTACAGACAGGTCCTATTTTTTTAATTATTCGTTCATTTGTGTATGACTATTAGGGCTCATTCACATGTGGAGTCATACAGCCGCCCCACTGAAAGGCCATCCATGGTGGATAGCGCAGCGTTTGACTGGCAGTGAGGAGGCAGTATGCCTGCTTTAACCCTATAAATGCCAAACCACCATGCCACAACTGTGAGCATTGCATGTGGATGCAGGGCGGTAACACATTCACATGGGCTGTGTTAGTGAGTGGTGGCCCTTAGTAGCTGCATTACTTTGTTTAGATGAGTGGCCGGGGGCGATAAAACCACAACTCATCTGCCCCCTGACCACCCACCTAACGAGCCCTGAAAGCTCTGAGAAACTCATAATATACAGTGTAAGAGGTATTCAGTAAAAGCTCATTACTTTGAATTGAATACCAGCATTTAGAAATGACTCTGTGCACCATTACTCTTAGAGGGAGGGCCATGGGATGCAATGCTTCTTATTGAAACACAGAGGGGGGTTATTTACTAAAGGAAAATCCACTTTGCACTATAAGCAAATTGCACTTGAAATTGCACTGAAAGTGCACTTGGAAGTGCAGTCGCTGTAAATCTGAGGGGTAGATCTGAAATCAGGGGAAGCTCTGCTGATTTTATCATCCAATCATGCGCAAGCTAAAATGCCTTTTTTTTTAATTTTCTGTGCTTTTCCCCCTCGGATCTACAGCGACTGCACTTCCAAGTGCACTTTCAGTGCAATTTCAAGTGCACTTTGCACTTATAGTTTGCACTTGTAGTGGATTTGCCTTTCGTAAATAACCCCCATTGTATCTGTAGCACCCGCCCAGGTAAGGTTGCTAGGATGATAGGTAAATTTAGTTATTTTTGGCTCCTCTGTCATCATTGGAGTAGCTACTGATTCCTTTGGGCTGTTCTAGATTTCACAGGCTGCAGGTTTGATTGCTTCCCCCTGAATTCTGGAGGCTTCCAGAACACAGAGGGCTGAGAGAGGCAAATGAGCAGCTTGAATATTTAGTGTGCTTCAGCCAATCCCTGGGGAGGTGTGCCCAGTAGGTGGCTGCAGAGGGATATAAATACTCTGAGGTCTGGAGAAGTTCCACAGCCTCAGGGCAGGGTTGGCAACTGTCAGTAAATTTACCGTCAGTTTGTAAAAATCTGTGACTTTTATAACTGCAATCGTATCTAAAAATCTCCATAGGCGACGCTTTAATTTTTTTTTACAGTTACCAGGTTAGAGGTCTTTTGCTAGAATTATCGTGGCGATACCTCACATGTGTGATTTGAACACCGTTTACATATGTGGGCATGACTTACGCATGCTGCACAAGCTCGCGGGGACGAGGGCGCTTTAAGAAAAAAAAAAATTATTATTTCTTTTTTTTTACATTGTCACTTTAAAAAAAAAAAATTCTGATCACTTTTATTGCTGTCACAAGGGATGTAAACATCCCTTGTGACAGAAATAGGTGGTGACAGGTACTCTTTATGGAGGGAAAAAGGGGTCTAAAAGACCCAAAATCCCTTCTTTGCACTTCAAAGTATTCAGATCGCCAAAAACTGCGATTCTGAATACTGTAATTTTTTTTTTATTGGGCCATTGTCAGCCGAGTAAACCGGAAGTGACGTCGCTTCTGTGTTTTTACATAAAAGACTGGAACAAAGCCGTTTCCAGGTTCGTTTCAGTCTCAGCATAGCTGGCGGAAGTGCTGGATCATTGATTGGGTCTCTCGGTGGGATCGGAAGCCCGGGAAGAACGGCGGAAGGTGGCGGGAGGGGGGTCGTCCCCTCCTGCTCCTGCATCGGTTGTTATCCCTAAAGAGCCAACCACCCGCTCTAAAAAATGGTACTAGCGTTAAATACCTGACTTGGAGATCATTGTTGTGTTTTTTTTCCCTCAGCATAACTTGAGGTTCATTACAGCCAAAAAGTTATCCAAAGAATGAAGCAGTAGCTTAGCTTTATATTGCTATAATCGGAAACGTGGCCAGATATTGGTCCCCTAAGCCCGAGATGTTGTTTATTGCTTCTACGGCACCTGAAATGCAGTGACACTCGGCTTCTCTGCAGATCTTCTTCAGCTCTCCTCCTTCTTCAGTGGGATGGTAGAATTTGGTGCAGGTATTCCCTGAATATCAATAAAAACAAAAAGTGCGATTAGTCTCTAAACTTTTTCAGTATGAGGGCCACTTCCTATATTTTACAAATATTTGCAGGCTGAAAAAATAGGTTATATAAAAAATCCCCCTTTACATCCAGGAGTGCCCAGCAAAATCGCTCCTTACAGCCATGTGTGCCAGCAGAGCCCCCCTTACATCTATCTATGTCTGGCAGAGTCCCCCTTTACATCCATATGTGCCAAGCAGAGTCCCCCTTTACATCCATGTATGCTCAGCAGAGTCCCCCTTTACATCCATGTGTGCCCAGCAGAGTCCCCTCCTTACATCCATGTGTGCCCAGCAGAGTCCCCCTTTACATCCATGTGTGCTTAGCAGAGTCCCCTCCCTACATCCATGTGTGCTTAGCAGAGTCCCCTCCTTACAATCATGTGTGCCCAGCAGAGTCCCCCTTTACATCCATGTGTGCCCAGCAGAGTCCCCTCCTTACATCTATGTGTGCCCAGCAGAGTCCCCTCCTTACATCCATGTGTGCCCAGCAGAGTCCCCTCCTTACATCCATGTGTGCTCAGCAGAGTCCCCCTTTACATCCATGTGTGCCCAGCAGAGTCCCCTCCTTACATCCATGTGTGCCCAGCAGAGTCCCCCTTTACATCCATGTGTGCTTAGCAGAGTCCCCTCCCTACATCCATGTGTGCTTAGCAGAGTCCCCTCCTTACAATCATGTGTGCCCAGCAGAGTCCCCCTTTACATCCATGTGTGCCCAGCAGAGTCCCCTCCTTACATCTATGTGTGCCCAGCAGAGTCCCCTCCTTACATCCATGTGTGCCCAGCAGAGTCCCCTCCTTACATCCATGTGTGCTTAGCATAGCCCCCCCTTACATCCATGTGTATGTGTATTATGTTACACAGATCAGCACATTCCACTGCCATCCAGCTGGGGAATTTTCCTGGAGAGTTGCTGCAGGCTGTAGTTTGGAGACCCCTGTGACCCCCGTAGGTACGGCCCTGACCTGGTCTACACAATATTAGTGGGTTTACCTAAAGTACGTAAATCCTAAAGCCGCGTACACACGACCGTTTTTCACAGTTCGTGTGTATGCTTTCTCGTCGAGAAAACTGGCCAAAATCTCGACGAGAAAAAAGGAAGACCTGCGGTCTTTTTTCTCGTCGGAATCTCATTTTTTCTCGGCGTGATTCTCGTCAGACTGTTTTTGGACGAGAAAACTGTTCGTGTGTAGGCTTTTCAGAGTCTTCAAAAACCATGCATGGTCAGGATCAAGTATGAGACGGGAGCGCACCTTCTTGTAAAACTAGCGTTCGTAATGGAGATAGCACATTCGTCACGCTGTAACGAACTGAAAGCACGAAGACTGAAAAGCGCAAATCGTCTCTTCCCAAACTTTAACTAACACGCGGCAACACGAGATTAGCAAAAGCAGCCCAAGGGAGGACGCCATGAGAATGGAACTTCCCCTTTATACTGCCATCGTACGTGTTGTACGTCACCGCGTTTTTAGACCGACGAGATTTTGGATTGACAGTGTGTATGCAAGGAAAGCTTGACAAGAATCTCATCAAGCTTGACAAGAAACCCATCGAGAAAAACAACGTTTTTTTGCGACGAGAAACTCGGCCGTGTGTACGAGGCTTAACTAATGATTTATTTTATTTATCTCTCTTTTGCTCCTATATACCATTGAAAGGGTTTTGCTGAGGCTCCTTGTATGTGGGGTGTTTAGCCCCAGGTTGTGAAATCCCAGCATGTTTGTGCAAATCTGGAAGTGTCCAGACCCCTGCCTTTCAGGAATTTGTTACTGAACACATAGGGCCCTAAACGCACGTAATACTCAGTACAGCATTTAGCCCTATCCTTCCGCAGTGTATTTCAGCCTGCCATAGACTATGATAGCCTGCAGGCAGCGGGACTGGAGCTGTGCCAATCCCAAACTAAAACACTGGGATTGGATGCACAGAACTCCCCATGTGCAAGGTGTCCATCAATGCGCAGAGTGCAGTATCAACCATCAGTCCAAATTAAAGAGTATGTATCTTCATAATATGCATACTCATAATGGGATCCTGAGCCACTCTCTTCTTCTGCAAGGACATATCCCTGCCCATGCTATGCAGAGATTTTCACCATGCTGCTTCTCTAGCAACCTATGGCTGCTTCCTCAAAATCTTACATATCTTGGCTCTTCACCTCCTGTACTCACTGTGAGGCCTCCATTCATTGAAACAGAAAGTATGTACAGTGTGCAAGGTACAAGTCCCAACTAAGAGCATTCTGAAGAAGGGACTATCTGGTGCCAGAAAGGGTTCACACCCAAGATCTTGGAATGGTGGGTACAGTAGGAATGCAGGCTTAGCTATATACTGTATGTTCTGATCATCCTAAAGAACAAATGTTAAGCTATGGCTTCTTCTACCATCTCATGTCTTTGGGTGATGAGGCTTACCCATGGCATAATACTCATATATGGAAACCATTGCCGGCTGGAGAATCCCAACCTCAAAGTTCTGGTGAATCTTGAACCTCACACATTCCTTATCTGATCTGGAGACCTACAAAATTAGAAACATGGATTCATGAGTTTGAAACAAAGCTTGTAACAAATGAGCATGCATAATATTAAAGTGTATCTTAACCCAAGAAGAAAAACTGAATATAATGCAACTATATGCATCCTCAGCTCTGTGCTGTTTGAAGGAGGGTGTGCCCCTTTCCTCCAATTAGGTCTCAGAGCTCTGCAAAGTGAAACTTTGGGCTCTCCGCCCCCTTTTTTTGATAGCTCACACAAGCTTTAAAATTTCTGCACTTTGAACCGATATGGAGAAGAGAAGACTGCAGATAAACAGAACAACTTATGTAGGAGGATTTGTGTTTCAACTGAGACCAGTCACTTCACTGGGTATTTGGAAGGGTTTACAACCACTTTAAGGTACAACCTTTAAAGCCCTGTACACACGATCGGATTTCCTAAGGATTTTAAACCAATGAATTTTTCCATCGGAAATCCGATGAAGCTGACTTCCATCAGTCTTGCCTACACACCATCAGTCAAAAAACCGATCGTCCCAAACGCCGTGACGCAAAACACTCCGACGAGCCAAGAAAAATGAAGTTCTATGCTTCTGAGCATGAGTCGACTTGATTCTGAGCATGCGTGGGTTTTTTATCCGATGGAGTTCCCCACAGATGATAGTAATTTGCTATCATTTTTTTTTGGGAAAAAAGACCGATGGGGCCCATACACGATCGGTTTGTCCGATGAAAAAAGTCCATCGGACTGTTTTCATTGGTAAAACCGATCGTATGTACAGGGCTTAATCTTTAAATAATGAAATGAAAAGAGGTTCTTGCATAAAGCTGTATAATTTAAAACTCCCCTATCATCCAGTTCCTACACTGATTAATGGTAGCCATACATGCTGCAATTTTTTATCCGATCGATTGTGCGATTCAACACAACAGTTGAATTGGCAAACAATAGAATAGACATAATTTGCTTTTTGATCAATTTAGATTCGCTATAGATCAGATTTGATCAAATTTACCGTATTTGGTTGGCCGGGGTAGAAAAGTATCAGTCATGTTGCATCGATTGACAGCACTGAGATGCTTACAGTAGTTTATCATTTATCGAAGCTTCAATAAATGATGGATTTCTTTCTCGATTTGATCTCTCCTGATACGAATAATAGATCTATAGTTGACAACCCTTTTCACTGATATGACAAACAACAAGGGGAAGAATGTATTCTGACTAATAGTTGGAAGATACGGTACTAAGATGCTTTGTTTTTAAATTCAACCGTTTTTCAATCGATCAGATTATGAGATTACATGGTGGAAACAGAGATGCAACTGTATCTTCCAACTATCAGTTGAAAACCACTTCCCTATGTGTGTCATATCGATCAAACGGGTTGTTGACTATAGATTGATTGTTCCTATTAGGAACAATCAATCGCAAAATAAATCTTTTTTGAAGTGTGTATGGTCCCCACTATGGTGGCCATAAACTCTTTGATAAATGATGTACCAAGCATCTCAGTGCTGCCAAAAGATGCAACAGGATTGATTATTTTCTGCCATGACTGATCGACTCAATTTGATTTAATCCAATGTAAATCAAGATCAGGATCAAGATCATTGATTAGAGGTGAAGTTAGGGCTATTTGATTGATTGCTGATTCAATAATTTCATTTGAATAGCATGTCAAATTGATAATAAATTTGTAGTGTGTATGGCCACCAAAAAACAAACTCTGGGCTGGCCAAAAAAAACTTTAAATCAGTTTCACCAGCAAATACAGAACATAATATAGTGTAATACTTACCCAGATGCTCTGATCTTCCATTACTGGAATATGGGCAGGCTCTCTTAATGATCATGTATAATGCAGGACACTGGTCCGGAGTTGCGTATGATGAAGTGGTAAGGGGGAGCGTTAACAAGACCACTTGCAGAAGGGCAAGATGAGTGCCTTCAAGGGACTGGTCGTCACAACCAAAACTGGGAATGAGGAAGACTACAGTACTTTCATCCTCTTCTTCCCATTGCTTGAACATGGGTGGATCCTCTACAACAGGGTTCTCTAAACGTTTTAAACAAAGGGCCAGTTTATGGTCCTTCAGACCTTGAGGGGGCCAGACTGTGGCCCGTGAAAGTAAAAAATGCCATGGCTTCAACGGGACTAAACCATACCCCATCATTGGTATTCGTTGGAAAAAATTTGCCCCATTGTTGGTGTCAGTGGAAGAATAGTGTCTTGCCATTGGTGTCAGTGGGAGGAGGAATATTGCCCCATTGGTGGTATAAGTGGATGAATAGTGCCCCATCTTTGGTGTCAGTGGGAAGAATAGTGTCCTGCTTTTGGTGTCAGTGGGAGGAATATTACGGCATTGTTGGTATCAGGAGAAGGAATAGTGCCCCATCATTTGTCAGTGGGAAGAATAGTGTCTTGCCATTGGTGTCAGTAGGAGGAATATTGCCCCATTGTCAGAATCAGGGGAAGGAATAGTACCCCATCATTTGTCAGTGGGAAGAATAGTGTCTTGCCATTGGTGTCAGTAGGAGGAATATTGTCCCATTGTTGGTATCAGGGAAAGGAAAAGTGCTCCATTATTGGTGTCAGTGGGAAGACTAGTGTCTTTCCATTGGTGTCAGTAGGAGGAATATTGCCCCATTGTTGGTATCAGGGAAAGGAAAAGTGCCCCATTATTAGTGTCAGTGGGAAGACTAGTGTCTTGCCATTGGTGTCAGTAGGAGGAATATTGCCCCATTGTTGGTATCAGGGAAAGGAAAAGTGCCCCATTATTAGTGTCAGTGGGAAGACTAGTGTCTTGCCATTGGTGTCAGTAGGAGGAATATTGTCCCATTGTTGGTATCAGGGAAAGGAATAGTGCCCCATTATTGGTGTCAGTGGCAAGAATAGTGTCCTGCCGTTGTTACCAGTAAGAGGAATAGTGCTGCCAAAGGGCTGGATAAAGGCAAGCAAATGGCCACAGTTTGGAGACCACTGTTCTACATCATCATGTACAATACAGGACACCGGTCCGGCATTGCACACGATGACATTGGTAAGAGGGATGTTAACAAGACCACTTGGAGAAAGGCAAGAAGAGCATTTTCAGGGACCTGGTCATCACAAGTGGGGAGGAAGACTACGGGAATGTGGAATACGGTAAATAGGTAAGTAATGACTTTTAAATTATCATCTGGAAACTCAAGCATTTTATTCTTCATCTGCTAGGGGAGGGGCAAACATTTTAACCAGTCTGGAGTTCCACTTTGGGTGAGTATGCTTTTTTGTTTAGATATTACGGCATGTACTGTCAAGTACGGTTCAAGGCACACTCAGAATCCCAAAGTGCAGGATCAGGTATGGTCCAAATCCTTTTAGTGGCCTTTTGTGTTAATGAATTTTGGAGCTCCCCTTTAAATATGTGACAACCACAGAAAATGCACAGCCTCAGCCCAATGACTGAAATAAGAATAGTTTTGATTAAAACAGATTTAAAGCCACAATAAACAGATGACAGCAGGAGCAGTATGAATCTGATTGGCTGGTATTCTATCTATCTTTGATACATCATATTGCACTCCATGGACAAAATGTAATTCCTACCTTATCCAGGTAGATAATCAGGGATCCTCGCTCAGAACGTTCCGTGTCCATTTCATACTTGGAGATATATTTGTCCACCCGGTTTGTCAACTGCAGAGACAGGAGAAAATCAGTCATCGCTCATCTAAAGCAGAAGTAAAGCCCACTATAAATGAGCCTTTTAGGGCGCCCCAGGTGGGTTATGCCATAATGTGCCAGTATGCACCACATATTATTACATTATGGGAGACTTACCTGTCATATTGTGTCCTCCAGCGCTGTGGTGGGCTCGATCTGACCGGCCCCCTGGCACTTCCATCTTTGCTTTGTTTTCCTCCCGGTTCCAGTGCCTGCGCCCGTTTGATAGACCCTGTCGTGATGACATCATTCCTGTGCATGCGCACGGGTTGCGACTGTAAATGTTCGCTGCGCTACGCATGCGCAGCTCATTGTACATGATGGCTGAGAGGCAGGAGGATGCATTTATGCCTGAAGAGACCATAAGGGTCTCGTCAGGTCAGCCAAAGGTCCCGCACTACTTAGCCCATCCAGGTCACGGGCGGCTTCCCCACTGCTTCTCCTCCTCTGCTGCTTCCCGGGCGGCTTCCCCACTGCTTCTCCTACCGACCAATCCGGTTGCTTCTCCTCCCTGATTGGCCAGGATGAAAAGCAGGAAGACAATAGCGAATATTGATTCACTATTGTCACACAAGTGGTTGGGCTTGGGGCGAAGTTCTCAACCCATTTTGAAGCCAATTAAAGCCTCAGGCTTTAATCACGTGCCTCCAAAGAAAAAAAATAATAACCCATAAAAATCCATGCGTCCAGCTCCCTGCATGGAGATTAGGGGTACGGTGCCCTGGCGCCCCGTATGAGCAGCCGCCACTGTTCCCCACTCTATTCAAAATGAAAATGTTTAATGTTGGCATTAGATTTAATTTAAGGTGACCTAAAGCTTTAAAGTTACCCTGCCAACACAGGGTTCCCTTATATTACTAACCGCACTGAGGTCATCCATATCTGGGGTGAACCCTGTGAGCAGAGTTAAATCCACCACTGTCATCGTAGCATCCGTAACACCAAGGTACCTGCAATAACAAAATGGCAAAGGTAAACATAGGGGTTTATGGATAAAACATTTGTTGACCCATACCTTCCAACATTTTGAAATGGCAACGAGTGACACCTATTAGTAAAAGTATGTAGGCATAGGACACACCTCCTGCCACGCCCCCTTAAAGGAGAATTACGCACACAAAAGATTAGTTAAGCCCGCGAGTGCTTTTTTTTCCCCACTACTTCACCTGCATATTGGCTTTTGAAATTTACAAATGCAGCAATTTAGAAATCAGATGAAATGTTTAGTACTGGGAAACACTTTTTGAAAGGAAAATAGTGCATTTTATATACAGCTATATGGATCAGACCAAAATGAGGGACAAATGAGGAAAAAGCGGGACAGAGGGACTTTGTTCTAAATCAGGGACAGTCCCTCGAAATAAGGGACAGTTGGGAGCTATGGTTGCCAGGCAAACAGCGGGCGGGCGGTGGGGGGCCACAGTGGCTGCATATTATCGGCACAGAGGATGCACATGATAGGCACAGTTAGCTGCATTTTCTGGGCACAGAGACTGCAAATGATGGGCACAGAGGCTGCATATTATCGGCACAGTTGGCTGCATATGATGGGCACAGTGGCTGCATTTGATGGGCACAGCTGGCTGCATTTGATGGCACAGTGGGTGCATATGATGGGCACAGTGGCTGCATTTGATGGGCACAGTTGGCTGCATTTGATGGCACAGTGGGTGCATATGATGGGCACAGTTGGCTGCAAATGATGGGCACAGTTGGCTGCATATGATGGCACAGTGGCTGCATTTGAGGGCACAGTGGCTGCATATGATGGGCACAGTTGGCTGCATATGATGGGCACAGTTGGCTGCATATGAAGGGCACAGTGGCTGCATATGATGGCACAGTGGCTGCATATGATGGCACAGTTGGCTGCATATGATGGGCACAGTTGGCTGCATATGATGGCACAGTGGCTGCATATGATGGCACAGTGGCTGCATTTGAGGGCACAGTGGCTGCATTTGAGGGCACAGTGGCTGCATATGATGGGCACAGTTGGCTGCATATGATGGGCACAGTTGGCTGCATATGATGGGCACAGTTGGCTGCATATGAAGGGCACAGTGGCTGCATATGATGGCACAGTTGGTTGCATATGATGGGCACAGTTGGCTGAATATGATGGCACAGTGGCTGCATATGATGGCACAGTGGCTGCATTTGAGGGCACAGTGGCTGCATTTGAGGGCACAGTGGCTGCCTATGATGGGCACAATTGGCTGCATATGATGGGCACAGTTGGCTGCATATGATGGGCACAGTGGCTGCGTTTGATCTTTTTGTTTCAGTATTTTTCATAATTCTTCAGTTAGATCACAGCAGCAGGTAATTATGAAATTTTTATTATTTTCAGAAAAAAAAAACTTTACAACCACTTTAATTTCAGCAAAGTCACAAATACCTATAGGCCCCTTTCACACAGGGCAGAAATCGTCCAAGCAGATCCACCTGCTCAGCGGGGGAGCTCTCTGTTGATCCCCACTGAGCAGGCAGATGACAGATCCGTGTCCGCTCCGCTATGCACACCAAACACGGACACAGCCTGCTCTCCTCTACGGGGCAGTCAGATGGAAATGGACTGCATGTCTGTTTCCATCCGATTGAGATCCGATCCGCTGGACAGATGGCAAATGTATCCCCATTCGTCTGTTTTTAGCGGACCAGATCGAAACGGATGCGGGCAGGTGACAGTGGACACATGTCCGCTGACATCCGCCGCCCCATAGAGAAGAATGGTTGGTCCAATGGGGGACTCGATCGGTCCGCTGGTGGGAACGGGGCCTTAGGGTATAGAAGGTATTATACACTTACTTCATGCAGATGTTTATGAACATGGATTTTAGGACTCCTATTGGCTTTTTTACTGCAAGACATAAAAAGAGCACATAATTAAAGAGAAGAGGAAACATACAGTACATGATGTAATACAGAACAGGATTTGTGTTACCATATCTTCATGTTAGATATTTTCTAAGTGGTATTCAGTAATGTAGGCATTGTCAAGCTTTTTGAGACCAGGGCCTGGTAAATTCTAACAAGGCTTTTCATGCCCCAACACCAAAGAATGAAATTTGTACACAATAAACATATGGGAGTACAAATCATGTATTAGAATTCTAGAAGGCTTTGAGTGGGGCTGGGTGTCATTGTGTGGGGGGGGGGGATATGGGGGGAGTAAGTCAGGGGACTTTGCATAGGACTCAGTGGCCCTGAAGGGGATGATGTTCCTGGAGGGGGCTGGTGAGCATGTTAAGGTTTGAGAGCTCTGTGCAGGTCTGGAGGCTCTGCAGCAGGCAGGGGGCACTATGGAGGGCTGGAGGCTCTGCTGCAGGCAGTGAGCACTGTGGAGGGTTGGAGGCTCTGCTGCTGGCAGGGGGCACTGTGGAGGGTTGAAGGCTCTGCAGCAGGCAGGGGACACTGTGGAGGGTTGAAGGCTCTGCAGCAGGCAGGGGGCACTGTGGAGGGTTGAAGGCTCTGCAGCAGGCAGGGGGCACTGTAGAGGGCTGGTGGCTCTGCAGCAGGCAGGAGGCACTGTAGAGGGCTGGTGGCTCTGCAGCAGGCAGGGGGCACTGTGGAGGGCTGTAGGCTCTGCAGCAGGCAGGGGGCACTATGGAGGGCTGAAGGCTCTGCAGCAGGCAGGGGGCACTGTGGAGGGCTGGAGTCTCTGCAGCAGGCAGGGGGCACTGTAGAGGTCTGGTGGCTCTGCAGCAGGCAGGGGGCACTGTGGAGGGTTGAAGGCTCTGCAGCAGGCAGGGGGCACTGTGGAGGGCTGGAGTCTCTGCAGCAGGCAGGGGGCACTGTGGAGGGCTGGAGTCTCTGCAGCAGGCAGGGGGCACTGTAGAGGGCTGGTGGCTCTGCAGCAGGCAGGGGGCACTGTAGAGGGCTGGTGGCTCTGGAGCAGGCAGGGGGCACTGTGGAGGATTGAAGGCTCTGCAGAAGGCAGGGGGCACTGTGGAAGGCTGGAGTCTCTGCAGCAGGTAGGGGGCAGTGTGGAGGTTGAGGCCTCTCAGGGGCCTGGGGGCACTGTAGAACACTATGGGAAGTTAGGGGGGGGCATGGTTGCTTGGAGGCTCTGTGGGAGGTTAAGAAACTGCAGCTGCCTGAAGACCCAGGGGTAGGGAGGCCGACGCCGTGGTTTAGCAGTGAGCCACAGCCGGTGGTTGAAAACCAATGTAGTAGTGTATCAAAATAAGGTAAACTGGTCTTTGCAAAACCCCTCAAGGTTTCTTCTTTGATGCGAATGAGGTCTTAAGAAACCGCTAGAACGTTGTAAACTGCTTTTACACAGATGCAGCCAGGAATAATGAATTTTCCTGTGCAGTAGGCATGTTCCCCAACCATGTCCCTCAGCTAATGAATTGTGTTGTGAAATGTATTATTTCCCTGTGGATTCCATGGATTCCTATTAGAATGGCAGTTTCCTCTATTTGGTAGGAGAACACGCAGGGCAGCAGAGGAATTTCTATGACCACAGTGTTCCCTAGTCCCTATGAGTCAGGAAAGTGTGGTCACTGACACGCCCCCATTACTCATCAGCAGCATTACATTTACAGAGCATGTGGGAGATACTGAGGGGGCGGAGCTTGTTTTCCTAACCCCCCCCAAACTAGTCCCCATAGTACCACTCAGCAGCCAGTCACTTCGGCAGGAGTCAATTCTCAAGTTGAAGCCAGTTAAAGGTAAATAATTTTGGGTCCATTCACACCAACCTGGTTCACAGCTATATATATGCACACTCATTAATGCACATTGTGTTATGCCTTAATGCGTATTGCGTTAGGACACTTAATTCATTAGAATAGGCTTCCCAAAGGACCAGGACAGACCAAAGAATTTCCATGGAACATTAACAGAAGGACACTGCAATAAACGTCAGTGTGTTCCTGAGTGCTGCGCTGCAACACATTTCTGCCAGCAGGGGGCATGACATCACATCTCACCAACACATGTAATGTGTGCTACTGTGTGTTGCGGTAACGAGTGTGTTACTGTGTGTTACTCAATGCAATAGTGTGAATGGTAGACATGTGCAGGTCGAAAAAATGTGTTTTGTTTCGTTTCGATTCGGTATTTACATAAATTGGTTTAGTTAAACTTGTGTAGTGGGTATTTGAATTATGTGAGGACTCTGGTGGTGTGAGGCTCCTTGGGGTCCCTGGGTGGCGCTGTTGCCTGGGGCCGGAGTTGAACTCACGCCGCGAACCGTGCCTTTTTGTCCTCCCCTGGAGCTGGTACAGCAGGGCGGGGAACCCGCTGTGGCGCAAAGGGAGAGGTCATAAAAGGGGTGGTGACCCGGATTTTTGGGAGAGAGTCGGAGGACGTGGCCGCGCCCAGGCACCTTCAGCTTGGGTGCTGGCGGTCCGGTGTTCCAGGCCTAGGCGCCCTTGGCCTAGCTGGAGCGGAGATGGAGTCCATCTCAGGCACCTTTAGCCTGGGGGGAGGTACTATGGCGGACGCCTGAGGCTCAGTACCTTCGACTGAGTTCCACGAGGGTGGAGAAATCCGAGGGGGCCCTAATGCCTTGGGTGCCTGTGTCTGAGTTTGTGAGGACTGGTGCACAGTAACTTCCCTGAAGAGTCCGGCGCAGCATCGCTGGTGACGGAGAGGCCTCCATTTCTCCCTTGGACGGGTTTCTTCCCCTGACAGGGGCAAAGTGAGCGAAGGTAATTCACGTTCTATATTACCTAGTCAGTGGCAGTGACTATTCACCACTGGTGACAGCACAGTAGGCAGCAGCAAGGAGGGAAAGGATTGTGCCTCGATCTGTCCCCATTTTCCAGAGGAGAAGGATTGTTTTATTGCTTGGCAAGAAGAATAAAACTGAGTTGTACCTATTCATTGTTTGGAACTCGGGTTACGAAAGCAAAGGAGTCAGGGACGAAGGACTGGACTTGACTCTAGGACACCTACACAAAAGCCCAAGCTTTTGGCCTTCACCTCTTAGTTACGGATGACATGGGCCATGGTGTGTATCATCTCTCTCTCCCAGGTACCCCTAGACAACAGCCATATAACCGATAAAGAAAGGGAGAGGGGTGAGGCCGCTACACGTGGGGGCATCGTATCCGGGATATGTGTATGGTGTCTGAATTTGAACTTTGCTGCCCAGAGGAGTTCCGAGTAGGTCGGCCATATTGGCCAACGCGCCACGAGGCAACCCACAACTGAGTAGTTTGTGGGCGGGGCAAGGGAAAAGCCAGCGAACAAGTGCAGAAGGTGGGAGGAGTCTGGCTATGTGGACGTACGCACGTGGAGATTCTGGCGCAGGTGGGTCCGTGCGCAATGGAGCAGCAAAGAGAGAGGATGGCTTCAAGTGCTCCGTGGATTTCTGTTCCTTCCTTCGCGGATATGTCTTCTCTGGCTGCTCCGATTATGGATACGGGGATAAGACTAAGGCCCCGGGGGCGATTGGCTCTGTACACCTGCAGAGACATGGAGGCCCTCGGTGTGATCTGTCCCGGCTGTTCGGGACTGGTGGTCCAGCTGAAGCCGTTCGGGCGCTGTGAGGTCTGCAAAGAATTCCTCTTCGAGGTGGAACCATCCACAGAAAAGCCTCGGGCTTTCCACCTCAACTACCTTACAGGGACTGCCACTTCGGAGGGAGAGATCGATGCTGGTGCGTTCCCCATGCGCACTGATCCGGGCGAAGTGACTGCCCAAGCGGAAGTGAAAAGAGAAAAATCAGAGGATGCCTCGGTCACCAGCAGCTCCCTGCTCCGGCAGCCGAAGAGAAAAGTCGGCCTAGTGATGGCCTTGTGTGGTCGTGGAAGAGCTTCGCCCCACTGCTTTCCTGACCTGGATGGATTCGGTAGACAACGTCCTGGACATCCCTGCTCGTTTAAAGGTCCAGATGAGCCAGGGGTTGGGACTGTCTGTGTGGTAGAAAGTGGCGGTAGCCAACAGTCGGTAGAGGCCGTCAAGGGGGATAGTTCCGTGACTGGGAATTATCTGCCTGCTGAGTGCTACGACACCTCTGACCTGGATTCATTGTCTGACAATGGCGATGATGGGGAGATAGATGAAATCTTCCAACAGAAGGGATGGGACAGAATGAAGCTACCCTTGGCCCGTGTCACAAGGGACTTACCCATGTCTACTGGAGATAGTACACCTTGGGTGGAGGCCTCGGCGCCAAGGGAAGAAGCTGGTCCTCTGTCTGAAGTTCCCCTTCTGGATTCAACATCCATTTCACCTGCTCCTGTTGCGGGAGCGCAACGCCAAGCACTGCGGGCTCCTAGGCCCAGATCAACCAAGGTGGTGAACGCACCTCGCCACCCAGAAGCGATTGTTCCACCTGGAGAAGGAGACCGAGCCACTATGCCACCCTTGTCAAGGCTGCAGCTTCTTTTTGGCCAGAAGGTTGCTCAGGAGTATGGGTGGGAATACCCGTATCTGCCTCGGGAACTGCTCTATGAGGTGGAGGTCTTTCGGCAAAGATGGTATGATACCTTTGTGTGGGACAAACTTAAAGTACAGCAAGCACGGTGGTACCTTTCCTGTTCACCAATGGTCACCAAGAAGTTTCAGGACTGTAAAGCCAAATGGATGCTGGGAAGACACATTCATGCGGACAAAGTGGTGATCTGCCGCAAGGAAGGAAAGAGTGTTGAGTACCATGTGGAGGCTTTTGATGATCATCTGAAGCCTATATCATTGCCTCATCCAAGGTTTTACCTGTAAGGGAGAAAGGAAAAAAAGACTCCCGTGTGCTTTTCTTTTCTATTCCTGGCTGAACTTTCCGGAGTGCCTTTTCTTGACCACAGGGACTGTGCCCTAGTTTTTTTTTGCATTTGGGCAGTTCTACTCGTTGGAGATATGGGAGCTGTGTTTTTGTTTGTTCTCCCTCCTTCTCCTTGCGCTCAGAAGAAATCAGTGACTTTGGGTTTTAGATAGTGTAGGATCACAGAGAAAATGTTCAAGAGGAAAGTTCATCTGGAAGTGATGAGTGTCTTGACCGTGGCACTGTCACCAGGTGGCAGTGTTGCGCAACGATTGTTTTTTTTTTTTGTACATTATGCAGCACTTATTGGAGCGAATGGGTTTCTTCTAGGATAGACTCATTCATTCCAAGCAAACACACATGTTGGTAGTATGTATGTGTCTTTTCTTTCCCTCTGCAGGAGACTCGTCTGTCAAGACTACTGAGAATGGGTGGTCCTTAGATAGCCAGAGGGAGGGAAGAATGTAAATGTGTGAGATATTTAAAGTGTTTTTATTGAAAAGTTTTATAGTTGTATTGTTTTAAGTTTTCCCTTTCCCATTCAGGTCTTGGCACAATTCAGGGCTAAATTGTGTAGTTGGTTTCTGGGCTGAACTTATGACACCACTCTACGTGGGGTGTGAGTTTGTACCAGACACTGGGGACCAGTGTCAAATCACCAGGGGGAGAGTGTAGCGGGTATTTGAATTATGTGAGGACTCTGGTGGTGTGAGGTTCCTTGGGGTCCCTGGGTGGCGCTGTTGCCTGGGGCCGGAGTTGAACTCACGCCGCGAACCGTGCCTTTTTGTCCTCCCCTGGAGCTGGTACAGCGGGGCGGGGAACCCGCTGTGGCGCAAAGGGAGAGGTCATAAAAGGGGTGGAGACACGGGTTTTGGGGAGAGAGTCGGAGGACGTGGCCGCGCCCAGGCACCTTCAGCTTGGGTGCTGGTGGTCCGGTGTTCCAGGCCTAGGCGCCCTTGGCCTAGCTTGAGCGGAGATGGAGTCCATCTCAGGCACCTTTAGCCTGGGGTGAGGTACTATGGCGGACGCCTGGGGCTCAGTACCTTCGACTGAGTTCCGCAAGGGTGGAGGAATCCGAGGGGGCCCTAATGCCTTGGGTGCCCGTGTCTGAGTTTGTGAGGACTAGTGCGCAGTAACTTCTCCGAAGAGTCCGGCGCAGCATTGCTGGTGACGGAGAGGCCTCCATTTCTCCCTTGGACGGATTTCTTCCTCTGACAGGGGCAAAGTGAGCGAAGGTAATTCACGTTCTATATTACCTAGTCAGTGGCAGTGACTATTCACCACTGGTGACAGCACAGTGGGCAGCAGCAAGAAGGGAAAGGATTGTGCCTCGATCTGCCCCCATTTTCCAAAGGAGAAAGATTGTTTTATTGCTTGGCAAGAAGAATAAAACTGAGTTGTACCTATTCACTGTGTGGAACTTGGGTTACTAAGCAAAGGAGTCAGGGACGAAGGACTGGACTTGACTCTAGGACACCTACACAAAAGCCCAAGCTTTTGGCCTTCACCTCTTGGTTACGGATGACATGGGCCGTGGTGTGTATCATCTCTCTCTCCCAGGTACCCCTAGACAACAGCCACATAACCGATAAAGAAAGGGAGAGGGGTGAGGCCGATACACTTGTTTAATTTTATTTTTCAAATTTGTTTAGTTTATTTGAATTAAAATCTATTTGAATTTTCCTAATTCGGGCAAATTGAACTCAGTTTAACTGAATTTGGATTTTTATTTATCAATTTGAATGTGAATTCCATTCTAAATCAAATTTATTCTATTAGAAATTTGAATTTTGGAAGATGGTTATATTTTTCTATTCCATTCTATTCTATTTTTTTTCTATTTTATCATATTCTTTTATTTTCTGTTCTATTCTTTTATTTTCTATTGTATTCTATTATTTTCTATTCTATTCAAATTTGAATTTATTCTATTCAAAATTTGAATTTATTCTATTCAAAATTTGAATTTCGGAAAACAGTTATATTGATATATTCTTACTATTCTATTTTATTATTTTCTATTTTTTATTCTATTCCATTCTATTCTATTATTTTATTTTCTATTCTATTCTTTTATATTCTATTCTAATTCAAAGATATTCTATTCAAAATTTAAATTTCGGAAGGTGTTTTTTATCTCTTTATTCTACTACATTGCTTTTTTTCTCTATTCTATTTTAGTCTTGTTTATTCTTTATTTTCTATGCTATTCTAATCTATTATTTTCTATTCTGTTTGAATTCTAATCAATTATATTCAAATTTTGGGAAATGGTTATATTCTTTCTATTCTGTTCTATTGCTTTTTGAATTCTATTAAATTATTTTCTATTCTATTCTTTTCTATTGAAATTTGAATTTTTTCTAATCAAAATCCAAATTTCTGAAGAAGGTTATATTCTATTTTATTCTATTCTTTTTTTCTATTCTTTTCTTTTCCATTCCATTCTTTTTTATTCTTTTCAAATTTGAATTTATTGTATTTGAAATTCAATTTCAGAAGATGGTTATATTATTTCTATTTTATTCTATTCTATTTTATTTTATTCTGTTCTTTTATTTAATTTTCAATTTTTTCTATTCTATTCTAGTCTATTATTTTCTATTCTATTCCTTTATTTTCTGTTCTATTTTATTCTCTTTGGAAATTCAAATTCAAAAACTATTCGATTTAAAAAACTATTCAAATTTGATTCGAAAACTATTGGAATTCGAATTTCATTTGAAATTTTGTTTTGTTATTTCAGATTTGTTCAAATTTGTTACTATTTTAATTCAAAAACTTGGATACATGCGATTTTCCGAATAATGAAAAATTTGTCAGCATTTTAATTCAGAATTAAACGAACTCCGCATGTCTAGTGAATGGGCCCCAACAACGGAATGAGGTTTCATAGTCCAGCTAATATACTAAATGGTAATAGTTTAGCTCTCAGTGCTGAGCAGGCATGCCCAGTTGTGAAGAAAAATAAAAAAATACTCGTATATACTTTCACACACATATGAATCAAGCATTGCTCAGCTGCTTACCTCCTTTTGGCACATCTTCAAGAGTTACACTGAATTCAAAATTCTTGCATGGGGCGATTCCTTCTTCCAGTGGCACATAGTACAAGGACATGACCTGGGAAGAGAAAATAGTGAATATATATACACACACACAGTTGTGCTCATAAGTTTACATACCCTGGCAGGATTTATGATTTCTTGGCCATTTTTAAGAGAATATGAATGATAACACAAAAACTTTTCTTTCACTCATAGTTAGTGTTTGGCTGAAGCCATTTATTATCAATCAACTGTCTTTACTCTTTTTAAATCATGACACCAGAAACTACCCAAATGACCCTGATCTAAAGTTTACATACCCCAGTTCTTAATACTGTGTATTGCCCCCTTTAACATCAATGACAGCTTGAAGTCTTTTGTGGTATTTGTGGATGAGGCTCTTTATCTTCTCAGATGGTAAAGCTGCCCATTCCTCTTGGAAAAAAGCCTCCAGTTCCTGTAAATTCTTGGGCTGTTTTGCATGAACGGCACGTTTGAGATCTCCCCAGAGTGGCTCATTGATATTGAGGTCAGGAGACTGAGATGGTCACTCCGGAATCTTCACTTTATTCTGCTGTAGCCAATGACAGGTCAACTTGGCCTTGTGTTTTGGATCATTGTCATGTTGGAATGTCCAAGTACGTCCCATGCGCAGCTTCCTGGCTGATGAATGCAAATGTTCCTCCAGTATTTTTTGATAACATACTGCATTCATCTTGCCAACAATTTTGACCAAATTTCCTGTGTCTGTAGCTCACACATCCCCAAAACATCAGCGATCCACCTCCGTGTTTCACAGTAGGGATGGTGTACCTTTCATCATAGGCCTTGTTGATTCCTCTCCAAATGAAGCGTTTATGGTTGTGGCCAAAAAGCTAAATTTTGGTCTCATCACTCCAAATGACTTTGTGCCAGAAGGTTTGAGGTTTGTCTCTGTGCTGTTTGGTGTATTGTAAGCGGGATACTTTGTGGCATTTGTGTAGTAATGGCTTTCTTCTGGCGACTCGACCATGCAGCCCATCTTTCTTCAAATGCCTCCTTATTGTGCATCTTGAAACAGCCACACAACATGTTTTCAGAGAGTCCTGTATTTCACCTGAAGTTATTTGTGGGTATTTCTTTGCACCCCGAACAATTTTCCTGGCAGATGTGGCTGAAATTTTAGTTGGTCTACCTGACCGTGGTTTGGTTTCAACAGAACCCCTAATTTTCCACTTCTTGATTAGAGTTTGAACACTGCTGATTGGCATTCTCAATTCCTTGGATATTTTTTTATATCCCTTTCCTGTTTTATACAGTTCAACTACCTTTTCCAGCAGATCCTTTGACAATTCTTTTGCTTTCCCCATGACTCAGATTCCAGAAACGTCAGTGCAGCACTGGATGAAATATGTGTAGCGGCCTCCACTCTCTCCCTCTAGTATCAATTCTTCTGTCTCTGGCTTTTGTCTAGGGGTACCTTGGGGGAGAGAGTGCGGGGTCAATGTTCCCACTGCAGATGTGTGTGTAGTGGGAGACAATCCTCTTTTACCTTCGGGTCAGTGTTCTGCATCTGGAGCCTCCTCCTGGTTTCTTGAACAGTGTCTGCCAGTAAATGAGCCCCACACCAATAAAGTCCAAGACTTCTTTTATTCTTCTCAATGTAAAAGTGAACACAATCAGTTGGACTCCCTCAACGAACAGAACAGACAAGGGTTTGTGGATGCGAGTAGGCCCAGGCACAATGAACTCTCTTACTTCCTTCCTAGAAGTAGATTCCTGCTCCCAATCGAGGAAGACATCCCTCCGGGCGGTCTCCGGAGGCTCACCCATCACTGGCAATTTGCTGCACCAGGTCTTCAGGTAAATACCCCCCTCCGGTCCCTTACACCACTGGATTCGGGTACCCACTCCCGGGGTCCCCTGGGAAGTCCATCCCTCGCGGAGCCTTAGTCCGGGACACTCAGTCCCAGACATCCATCCAAGTACCTCACCCCAGGCTAAAGGTGCCTGGGATAGAACACGACCTCCGAACGTCCTCTAGGCCTAGGCCGCCTAGACTCCCGACACGAACCACCGCCCTGAGGCTGAAGGTGCCTGGGACTCGACTCCCGCCACCAAAAATGGCCGCCCCTTTATACCCTCTCCCAGCAAGCACGTCGGGTTCCCCGACCCACCATACACCCGCCGAGAGAGGCCAAAAGAGGTACGACACTGCAACGATGGCTCAACCCCGGGCCCAAAGTGACAGCGCCACCTGGTGGGCCCCAGAGAACCATACATCACAGTTTCCCCTCCAGATTCAAACAGAAAAGCAGAAAAGCAAACAGTTTACAGGTGAGGATGGTTACCTTTAATAGTAATTCAAACCCTTTTGTGTCAACTTGTGTGCATGTGATCAGACCAAAATCACCAGGGTATGTAAACTTTTGATCAGGGTCATTTGGGTAGTTTCTGTTGTCATTATGATTTAAAAAGAGTAAACACAGTTGATTGATAATAAATGTATTAACATAAAAGTGCAGCGCTAGAGAATTAATGTGATATCAAATTAATGGTATATTCATCAATAAATTAAACAAAAAAATAATCTGATATGATCACCGTAGGTGAGAAAAAATTCAAGTGAATGAAAAAATAAACTTATAGTCCTTCTGATAAAAACTAGAAATTATGAAAATGATAACGTCCCAGATAGTGAGTAAACACAATCAATAAGTGACTTGAAAGAATTTGATAGGAGATCCACCACCGTATGTCATAATGCTTACCAGAGGGATTGAACCTAGATAAGCGTACACTCACTAGGTCAATAAAACTTGTAGGTCATTAGACCAAGAGAGGGATGTCAGCATGAACTGACTACTCCGGAGCCTTCATTGGAGCCACAATCTGTTTATGGGGGTCCCTACTATATATAAAGGCAACAACAGCAGTGGGTCAGTACCCCAGATGATGTTCTCTTGAACGAAACGCGTCGGGGTGGACTACTGATGCCACTGTTGTTGCCGGTTTTTACTAAGCGCTATTGTATCATCTCAAATGTGAGTGTTACTCTCTTTTTATAAATCCACTGTGAGGTATCTTACAGAATTACGCTATGTGCCCTCCTGTCTTCCTCTTTTTTTATATTTACATCCA
This sequence comes from Rana muscosa, assembly GCA_029206835.1. Classification (NCBI taxonomy): domain Eukaryota; kingdom Metazoa; phylum Chordata; class Amphibia; order Anura; family Ranidae; genus Rana; species Rana muscosa. Next base: position 323,011,993 of record CM055118.1, on the reverse strand, counting down.
ATACCTGTTTGGGCGTTACAATCTTTAAACATCACTGGAAGTTCCACCGCTGGGTTCCTGGAATCTGTGTTCCTGCTGACATCCCTCTCTTGGTCTATTGACCATACAAGTTTGATTGACCTAGTGAGTGTACGCCTACCTAGGTTCAATCCCTCTGGTAAGCGTTATGACATACGGTGGTGGATCTCCTATCAATTCTTTCCAAGTCACATATTGATTGTGTTTACTCACTATCTGGGACGTTATCATTTTCATAATTTCTAGTTTTTATCAGAAGGACTATAAGTTTATTTTTTCATTCACTTGAATTTTTTCTCACCTACGGTGATCATATCAGATTCTTTTTTTGTTTATTTTATTGATGAATATACCATTAATTTGATATCACATTAATTCTCTAGCGCTGCACTTTTATGTTAATACATGTCACTACTTGCAAGTCTTTGATCTTTTTGCTGTGCAAGCTGTTTTTTCTTCATTTAAAGAGACAGCACGGTATCCATACCAATTTACTATAATTGATAATAAATGGCTTCAGCCTAAAGCCCTGTACACACGATCGGTTTTACCGATGAAAACCGTCCGATGGATTTTTTTCATCGGACAAACCGATCGTGTATGGGACCCATCGGTCTTTTTTCCATCGGTTTTAAAAAATAGAACATGTTTTACATTTTTCCGATGGATCCAAAACCGATAGCAAATTCCGATTGTCTATGGGCAAGTCCATCGGATGAAAAAACCCACGCATGCTCAGAATCAAGTCGACGCATGCTCAGAAGCATTAAACTTCATTTTTCTCGGCTCATCTGAGTGTTTTACGTCACCGCGTTTGGAACGGTCGGTTTTTTGACTGATGGTGTGTGGGCAAGACTGATGGAAGTCAGCTTCATCGGATATCCGATGGACAAATCCATCAGACTAGAATCCATAGGAAATCCGATCGTGTGTACGGGGCTTAACACTAACCATGAGTGAAAGAAAAGTTTTTGTGTTATTCATATTCTCTGAAAAATGGGCAAGTAAAGTATGGAATTGTTTTCTGTGTCCCAATGCAGAGATTACTCTTCACTTCCTGTCTTGGACTTGGAGACACCATAGGAAGTGAGTGAAATCTTATCAAAGCAAGAGAAAAAATCCCATCTTAGGCACAGTTGCCACTAAAAAGAGGTGTCATCATTGAAACATTGCTCCTCAATTACTGCTATGGGTGAAAACTGTAAAATAGTCACTGGGACAAAAGAAAGGGGAATCTCTAGAGTGGGGCTGCAGATAGCAATAAAAATGTGTCAGGGGTTCCAACCTTTCTACACTCTATCCAAAATTACCTAAATTAAAAACACTTTAGGGTCTATGTATAAAAAGTTTGCTGAATAAATCTGGCACACATTCACACAGCTCCAACGAAACTCACCCCAGTGCATTCTTTGTTGTATAACTATCTTATATGATCAAAAGCGCCATCTAGTGGACAAAATATTTTTTTCTTCTGAATGAAGTGTTTAACCATTTAACACGTCGTTCTGTCAGCGGAGAGGAGACTAAGTAGGAACAACGATATGTCTCCTCTCCTAGTCATTCCTGTGAGGGGCACAGTTAGAACACACTGAGGGAACACACATTTAACCCCTTGATCGCCCCCTAGTGTTAACCCCTTCCCTGCCAGTAAAATTTATACAGTAATCAGTGGCTATTTATAGCACTGATCGCTGTATAAATGTCAATGGTCCCAAAAATGTGTCAAAAGTGTCCGATCTGACCGTCGCATGGTTGCAGATCACCACCATTACTATTAAAAAAAAATGCCATAAAAATGTCATAAATCTTTCCCATAGTTTGTAGACGCTATATCTTTTGCACAAACCAATCACTATACGCTTATTGCGATTTTTTTTAAACCAAAAATTTGTAGAAGAATACATATCGGCCTAAACTGATGAAGAATTTATTTAATTTTTTTTTAAATTTGGGGTATACTTATTTTAGCAAAAAGTAAAAAATATGTTTTTTTTTTTCATAATTGTCGCTCTTTTTTGGTTTATAGCTCAAAAAACTAAAAAAACACAGAGGTGATCAAATACCACCAAAAGAAAGCTCTATTTTTGGGAAAAAAGGAAAATCTCGTTTGGGTACAGCATCGCATGACCGCACAATTGTCAGTTAAAGCGACGCAGTGCCAAATTGAAAAAAGTGTTCTGGTCAGGAAGGGGGTAAAATCTTCCGGGGCTGAAGTGGTTACAAAAAAGAAAAAGCCACATTATCGCCACTAGATGGCGGTTATGATCATTAAAGATACAGTAAAACCTTGCAAATAACACGTTTTTTCAAGCGTTTTGCAATACGAGCTGTTTTTTTTTTTTTTAATCCTGACTCGTTTTGCGAGGGTTGTCTCGCAAGACGAGCAGGATTCAAAGTGGGTGTAAACCCACTTTACAAAAAAAATAAAAAATCGAACACCTGCAAGACAAAGGCATAATGAGCTAGTATGCATAGCATATTAGCTCATTATGTAATACTCACCTGAGATCGAAGCCCCCGCTGCTGTGCCTGTACACAGCACCGGCCGCCGACATCACTCCCGGGGGTTACTTCCGGGTATCGCGGCTTCGGAGCCGCGATGACGTCACTCCGGCGCATGCGCACGGGACCCCCGGTAACGGCACAGTCACTAAAAGCAACGACACGTACGTGCCATTGCTTCAGTGCGCATGTGCCGATTACATCGGCACATGCTGATACAGGGAATATCTCCTAAACCGTTCAGGTTTAGGCGATATCCTGGGTAGCTACAGGTAAGCCTTATTATAGGCTTACCTGTAGCATAAAGTTTGTTGTAGGGGTTTACAACCACTTTAAGCCTCTGGGGTGTGCAGTATCGCATTTGGCCAGAGGTGCAGGGGTACCAGTGACGTTCGGAGACACTTGTTCTCCGACGCCCCCCCACCTCTGGCCACATGCGGTACTGCATACACTAGCAGTGACACTGGAACAAATTATCTGAGTTTACATGAATTCCTATGGGGAAACTCGCTTTGATATAGGAGTGGGAGAGAGGGAGCCGCTCAGGTGTGGGAATCCCTGAAAATACCTCCTCCCAGCAGCCAAGGGTGCAGGCAAATGCAATTGTAATCAAAAAGAGAGACAGTGTGGAATGGCCATACCTGTTTGGGGTCTTGCAGTTGTATGGCTTTGGTCCACGGCTGATAGCCTGGATCAAACTCCTCTATACCATGCCACTCGCCCGCATTCGCATTAACTCTCAGATCACTGACACATTTAAGATCACCAGAGGCACCCGACAGGGTTGCCCTTTGTCGCCCCTCCTGTTTGCCCTGGCCATGGAACCCCTTGCTATTCGGATCCGTAATTCCCCACTCCTTCACGGATTGCCCATAAATGAGATAGAAGAAAGGATCTCGCTCTATGCAGATGATACATTGGTTTACTTAGCAGACTCTCAGGACTCACTTACTAGTCTGTTGACCACGGTGACCACCTTTGGAGACTTTTCTGGATTCCGAGTGAACTGGGAGAAATCTACCCTCTTCCCCATAGATCAGACTCCTGCTCCACAGGTTCACTCGGATTCTAGACTACAAATAGCCACCTCCTTTAGATATCTAGGTGTTATAGTTCAATTGCCATTATCCCTATATATTACCAATAATTTAGACCCTTTACTACTCCAACTGCAAACCCAAACTAAACAATGGAAGGACTTACCCCTGGATCTGATGGGGCGAGCCAATATCCTAAAGATGATATATCTTCCTAAACTTTTGTATGTCCTGGCTAACTCCCCCTGCAAAATTCCCAAAACAATCTTTAAGAGTATTGATTCGATTTGTATAGCGTTCCTTTGGAATGGTAGGCCCCCTAGAATGGCACTGGAAACTCTGCGCCTTCCGTCCCACTTGGCAGGATTAGCTTTCCCTGATTTTTACCTTTACTATCAAGCATCCCAACTGGTTAATATTCATGATTGGCTGCACCCTGACCCGAATAATGCCTGTACCACCACTGAAGGTGCCATGGTCTCATCATTCGAAACATTGCATAACATTGTTTATCGTGGATGCACGCCCCCGGGACCTGGACTGACTATTTTACGTACCTCTCTATCCCTATTTAAAACAGTGACGCTTAAACACGCCCCTGGCTCCTGGTCAGTCTCCCCTAATAGTCCACTTTGGTTTAACCCTACACTACCAGAATTTGGCTCCCTGCCTGACCCACAAAGGTGGACCTCTCGGGGGATAAAATACTTATGTCACATATACTCACCTCAAGGATTTAAATCTTTCGCGCAGATGAGAACTGACTTTGACTTACCACATACCTACTTATTTTTTTACTATCAGCTTAGACACGCTGTGCGAGCACAGTTTGGTTCACTAGACAACCCGCTTGTGATTTCTGACTTAGAAAAACTCTTACGATCCCCAGACCGCACAAAACTTATCTCTACTTATTATTTAGCACTGGCGGTGGGCTCCAACCCTAGATTCAAGGCATCACAACGTAAATGGGACTCCCTAGATATATCCATAACAGAGGAGGACTGGTCCGAATTCTGTGACACTTTCAAGGCTTCTGTTGTATCCTCCAGGGACAGGATCATCCAAATAAAAATCTTCCACCAATCGCATCTCACCCCGGCCAAGATGCACAGAATGGGCATTTTGTCCTCGGCTGAGTGCTTTCGGGGATGTGGATATACAGCTGACTTCATTCATTGCTTCTGGAGTTGTCCCATAGTGCAGGAGTTTTGGAGGAGAGTAGACTCCTTTCTCTCTTCAGCGCTGGGGCTTCCCAACATATTAAATCCCAAGAATTGCCTCCTGGGGGTCTTTGGCGACCTCACTGTTCCCTCCCAGGTCAAACGATTGCTTCGGATCCTTTACTGTTATGCTAAAAAATCTATTTTATTGACCTGGAGGGGAGCAGCAACCCCAACAGTGGGGCTATGGTTGAAACTGGTCAATGATGCCCTTCCACTTTACAAACTCACTTTTGAGATCCGCAAAAGGAAGAAAACATTTTATAAAATTTGGGGCAGGTGGCTGGCTAGCCCCCTGACCCTTTCCCCCATACTGCCATGAAAGAGTAGGTAGGTTGTAGCATACCTTGAACCATAACTATACTCCTATGCAATTTTACCAGCTATGACTGTCTAGTAGGTCTATTATGTTGCTGTAATTTGTCTTTATATTATATTATGCTGCTTAAATGGATGTGCAGATATTCTTCTGTGTAGACTGATATAGGTGCAAGTTGTATATGTTGTGTGTGGGACAGGCCTGGCTAGGCCCCCACATATTGTCTTTCTATGTCTGTATGTTATGAAAAAATGTAATAAAACATATCTTTAAAAAAAAAAGTAATCAAAAAGAGAAGAAAGTGACTTCTGGAAGCAGCACTCCGATTAAAAAGCCTTTATTCCAAAAAGGTTCAGGAAACAAAAACACACTGCACGACACAGCAAACTGATCACATCTGGCTAACGCGTTTCACACTTTTGTAGTGCTTACTCATAAGCACTACAATAGTGTGAAACGCGTTAGCCAGATGTGATCAGTTTGCTGTGTCGTGCAGTGTGTTTTTGTTTCCTGAACCTTTTTGGAATAAAGGCTTTTTAATCGGAGTGCTGCTTCCAGAAGTCACTTTCTTCTCTTTTTGATATAGGAGTGCTTTGGATTACAAGCATTCTTCTGGAACGGGTTATGCTCGTAATCCAAGGTACTACTGTAATTATATAACACAGAATACAGCGCGTTTCGTCAGAGCTGTGTGAATGTGTCACATTTGTTCAGCAAACTTTCTATAATTAGAATCTTTAAGGGCCATTTCAATAATGATGTTGTAACTCACCGTCAGAGTACCCTGTCCCTTTCCTCTGGCCGTCACAGAGATCTTGTCTTTCATTGCAGCCTGTGGGAAACACACATTTTTATGTTATCCACAAACGTGTCTTACTCTGGGCAATATATACAGTATATACACACTCCAAGATGCAGAAAGACAGTCCAGTACAATGGGATTTCAGAAACCAGCAAGCTGTTTTTAAAGAGATATGTTTGTAAACTGCACCATCTGCCTCAGTTATACTAACCCTACCAGCATTCCCTTGTCACCCCTGCCACAGCCAGAGAAAATACCCGTTGTTTCTGGTTATGAGGGAGCATGTGACCTCCTGCTTTGTCACAATGCTTGCGTCTAGCACAATATAACAGAAAATAAAAGAATAGAATATAATAGAGTAAAACAGAACAAAATAGGATAGAAAATAAAAGAACATAATAGAATGGAAAAGAATAGAAAGTAATGGAATAGAATAAAAAAAAGAATAGAATTAAATAGAAAGATTATAACCATCTTCTGAAATTCGAATAGAATAGAGTTAAAAAAACAATAGAATAGAACAGAAATAATATAACCATTATCCAAAATTCAAATAGAATGAATTTGAATATAATAGAAAATAATCAAGTAGAATAGAATAGTAAATAACACAATAGTGTAGAAAAAAAAGGAATAAAATAGAATGTACCGTATTTTCCGCACCATAAGATGCACTTTTCCCCCCCAGAAATATGGGGGAAAATGTCTCTGCGTCTTATGGTGCAAATATACAACAGGAACTGCCCCCCGCCACCGCTGGCACCACCCTCCGCCGCCTCTGGCACCACCCCCTGCCACCAACGGCAATGTTCCCCACCGTCACCGCCGGTAGAGAGGCGGGAGAGCGGGGGACAGACATCCATACCCCCCGTGGGCTCCAGGCGATCTCCCAGCTGGGCCTGACACTGTTCCTGAGACAGGCCGCTCGGGCTGCTCTATCTTCTGTCAGGCAGATGCGATAACATCAGGTCACTCTGCATTTATGGCAATGGTCACTCTGCATGTCACTCTGCATTTATGGCACTGGTCAGTCTGCATTTATGGCAATGGTCACTCTGCATGTCACTCTGCATTTATGGCACTGGTCAGGCTGCATTTCATGGGCACTGGAATATATTTTAGTACACCATTTGGTTCAGAATATTTTTTTTCTTGTATTCCCCCTCTAAAACCTAGGTGCGTCTTATGGTCAGATGCATCTTATGGAGCGAAAAATATGGTAATGGTTTTCTCTGTCCCTCAATGGACGAGTGTTTTTGCTTTAACATACACATTAAGGCACATGGACATTTTGCATATAAAACCACACTGACCTTCTCGCTGCGTTGGACAAGGGCATTGTCTGGGTTGATTTTCCATGTAAAAGTTTCCCTTCTCCCTGGTAAAGACAGGGTCACATCCATGTCAATCTCGTTCATTTGGGGTAAGTGAATCTGGAACTCTGATAATGCTTGGAACACCATTATGGTGGCCTGGAAGGAAAGGGGACAAAGCCAACAGGTTACAGGGTCTGACAGAGTCAGTCTACCAAAACTAAGACCAATGTGATTCTAAGCAACCAATCACAATTCATAATGAAGGGGAATGTCTGGACAGCCGCACTCCAAAATTTTTTGCTTTTATTGTAAAAATAAAATCACAGGATACATGTCACAGCAAACAGGGTACAAGCTGACGCGTTTCACACTAGAACTTAGTGCTTAATCATAGCTCAAATCACAATTTATACTGCAATAAAGGGAAAGTTAAACATTATTGGTAGATATGGATGTCACTGTTGCTGCCCCATTGAAAAAAAATGGCAAATGTTTTTTCTATAAATCTATGGCATACATAGACACTTTAAAGAACAGTAGTTACAGGTAGGTTTTAATTTCTGTTTGGGTCCCAACTGGAGAGATTACTTGTTATTTACTGGTGCCTGTTGTCTCTGGAACATTAAAAAGTGTATTTATAAAATATAAATAAATTAAACCACCATCATGTTTTTGGATTGATGGAGGAAGCAGGCACATGGGGAGAACCTAAGGACTCCATGCAGATAGCATCCCCGGGGGAAAGTGAACCTAGGATCATTGCACTTCCCCTTCTCTTTCATCCTTCTACCTGCATAGTGTACTCTACCTGTGTGGATCCAAAGCCCCCGCCATAGAATCTTTGTTCTGTCAGCCATCTGGCCACAGGTTCAGCCAATAGGTACTGCTTGGTGTTGAGAAGGGCCAGTAGGCCATAGGATGTGGCTTCAATCATGTAGAGATCTGAGGAATAGTCTGCCCAATGGGTGCCACCTAACCACAGAAGAAAACACATTTTAAACAAAGTAGTAATAGCAATAGTTTTTTCTTTTTTTTTTGGATGTTTGTGAAGGTTCTCAATTATCCAGGTCATGGTATATGTACTGAAGTAGTAGTAGTAGTTACATTACAGTAGTAGTCACATTCAACTGGACATGTTCTTTAATGTTGAAGGCATTTCATAGTTTCTCGAAGTGGCACGGAGAAGCTACTAACCATCTTCAGCATTACAGAACAAGTCCAGGTGATTGTGACTAATTACTATATATATATATTTTTTTAGACAGTGGGTATACAACAGGTTAATAATATATTCAACATGTGCTAAGGTTTTACAAAAACCTTGCTTCTATGTACAGAAAACAAATTTGGAAAAACAGAGAAGTATATCCAAGACTAGTCAGTAGTAGGGATGAGCCGAACACCCCCCCCCCCCCCCCCCCGGTTCGGTTCGCAGCAGAACATGCGAACAGGCAAAAAAATTGTTCGAACACGCAGACACCATTAAAGTCTATGAGACATGAACGTAAAAAATCAAAAGTGCTAATTTTAAAGGTTAATATGCAAGTTATTGTAATAAAAAGTGTTTGGGGACCCGGGTCCTGCCCCAGGGGATATGTATCAATGCAAAAAAAAGTTTTAAAAACTGCAGTTTTTTCGGGAGCAGTGATTTTAATAATGCTTAATGTGAAACAATAAAAGTGAAATATTCCTTTAAATTTCATACCTGGGGGTGTCTATAGTATGCCTGTAAAGTGGCTCATTTTTCCATGTTTAGAACAGTCCCCGGACAAAATGACATTTCTAAAGGAAAAAAAGTAATTTAAAACTACTCGTGGCTATAATGACCCTTCAGGTCTGGTATGGATTTAAAGGGGAACCCCACGGCAAAAAAAAAAAAAAAATGACGTGGGGGTCCCCCCAAAAATCCATACCAGACCCTTATCCGAGCATGCAACCTGGCAGGCCGCAGGAAAAGAGGGGGGACGAGAGCGCCCCCCCCTCCTGAACCATGCCAGGCCACATGCCCTCAACATGGGGAGGATGTCCCCATGTTGATGGGGACAAGGGCCTCATCCCCACAACACTTGCCAGTGGTTGTGGGGGTCTGCGGGTGGGGGGCTTATCGGAATCTGGAAGCCCCCTTTAACAAAGGGGACCCCCAGATCCCGGCCCCCATATGTGAATTGGTAACGGGGTACATTGTACCCTTACCATTTCACAAGAAAAGTGTCAAAAATGGTTAAAAAAAACACACAGACACAGCTTGGGACAAGTCCTTTATTAAAAAAGAAAAAAAAAATTCCAGCGATGTAATCCTTCCTCGACCCGGGATATGGAAAAACACGCCACAATCCGATTCCGCCTCCATGGGAGGCGCCCTCCGAATGGCGCTAGACCCGCCGTGACAGCTCTTAAATAGCCGAGGGCGGGGCCACCCCTGATGTGCCCCAAAAGGCCTAGTAAAGGACTGGGGGAGGAACCCTTGCCGTTTTTTTTAATGACTTTTATCTGTATTGCCGGGACCCGACAATTCATTATAGCCGCGAGCAGTTTTAAATTACTTTTTTCCCTTTAGAAATGTCATTTTGTGCAGAGACTGTTCTAAAAATGGGAAAAATGCACCACTTTACAGGCATACTATAGACACCCCCCAGGTACGAAATTTAAAGAAATATTTCACTTTTATTGTTTCACTTTAAGCATTATTATAATCACTGCTCCCGAAAAAACGGCTGTTTTTAAAACTTTTTTTGCATTGATACATGTCCCCTGGGGCAGGACCCGGGTCCCCAAACACTTTTTATGACAATAACTTGCATATTAGCCTTTAAAATTAGCACTTTCGATTTCTCCCATAGACTATAGGCTATTCGGCGAACACCCGATGTTCGAGGCGAACTTAAGCTCGCCTCGAACATCGGGCTTATCCCTAGTCAGTAGAGCTATATATGCCGAATGGAAGGGTGAGAATAGTTGTTGAGAGAAGGAAAGGGATTAAAATCGAATACCTTTTAATAATATTGATTACATTAAATTGATTACTTAAAAGATGGGTTAGTGGATAGGTTCCTCAAATAAGTAAAACGATATACAACATTTCTACATTTATAATAGTGGAGTTTTATGGGTTGTTTGGTGGTAGCCCCCCCCCCCCCCCCAAATTTTGAAGGTCAGTTGGCTACTGTAGGTTATTGTAATTTCCATGGTTTTTCATTTTTGATTTTCTTTCTTGTTTATGTAGAGTGGTTTTACATAAAGTCATTAAAAAAAATTATTGTAGAAACATAGGGTAGCTACATTTTTTTTATTGTATAATTGGGCTTTGCTTTCTTGCCAATTCAAATGCCAAATCCATCTCTAAACGATTCCCTAAAAGCTCCTTCTACAATCCATCTGGAAATTTGGAGTACGAGAAAACTCTTGAACTAACCTGTTGAACTTTTTATGAGCTGGCTGTGATCTGGAAGTTTTCCCACCAAGGAGAGTGCATATGACGTAATGCAGATGCTGTATGGATTCCTCAAAGTCTTCAGCCGACCCACCAAGTAGGCGGAGCTCTTATCCAGTTTGGATTCCAGATCCTGAAAGTATGTAAAGAACGGGGAATAGTGAGGGCAAAAAAATCAAGGCAGCAATCTATCATGGACTCCAGATACTGAGACACCACTAATCTGAGCATATTCCACCTATATCTTGGAAAAAGGCTAACATATAGTGAATGATGGGAGTTTAAAGGGTTATAAAGGGTTATACAGTTTAAGAATCCAGAATAATGATTTCGTTGATTTCACTAGTTGTCTGTCAGATTGAATGATGGCCAATATGACCTCAAGTTGTTACATATACAGTGGAACCTTGGATTATGAGCAAAATCCGTTCCAGGAGAATGCTTGTAATCCATAGCACTAGCACAGGGGTGCCCAAACTTTTGAGGAGCGAGGGCCACTTTAGGGACTTGGTAACTGGTCACGGGCCACAATGAGCGGAGCGGACAGATGGCAGATCTGTGTCCACTCTGAATATGTAGAGCAGACACAGACGCAGCCCGCTCTACTCTATGGGCCCTCCGATCCGCCTAGACAGAAGGGGACAGATCCCCTTCTGTTTTTTTAAGCAGATCCGATTACAGATAGGCGGGTGTAAACAAACACGAGTCCATTTACATCTGCCACTCTATAGAGATGAATGGAGGGTCTGACTGGGCCCGCCTGAAAAACAGACAGGCAGACCCGATCAGACCGATCGTGTGAAAGAGGCCTAAGGCTGCTTTCACATTGATGCACAGCGGTTTACCTGCACCTCAAATGACCTCGATCTTCACTTCATCCTCCGGATTCCTGCAGCTGGTTGCTGCTGTCCCCCAGGCGGATATGGCTGGTGACTGCTGCTGGCTGTTCTCCAGGGCTGGTACTGCTGTTGGGTACTGCCTGTGGTACTGCTGGCAGGTACCGCTGGCTGGTACTGCTGGCGGATACTGCTGACTAGTACTGGTACTGCTGGCTAGTACTGGTACTGCTGGTGGGTACTGGTACTGATGACTGGTACTGCTGGCTGGTACTGCTGGCGGGCACTGGTACTGATAGCGGGTACTGCTGACTGGTACTGCTGGTGGGTACTGGTACTGATGACTGGTACTGATGGCTGGTACTGGTACTGCTGGCGAGTACTGGTACAGATGACTGGTACTGCTGGCAGGTACTGGTGACTGGCACTGATGGCAGGTACTGGTACTGCTGGCGAGTACTGGTACAGATGACTGGTACTGCTGGCGGGTACTGGTACTGGTACTGATGGCTGGTACTGGTACTGCTGGCGAGTACTGGTACAGATGACTGGTACTGATGGCTGGTACTGGTACAGCTGGCTGGTACTGCTGGTGGGTACTGGTACTGCTGGCTGGTACTGATACTGTTAGCTGGTACTGCTGGCTGGTACTGCTGGCTGGTGCTGGTGGGTACTGGTACTGCTGGCTGGTACTGGTACTGCTGGTGGGTACTGGTACTGCTGGTGAGTACTGCTGGTGGGTACTGGTACTACTGGTGGGTAATGATACTGCTGGTGGGTACTGGTACTGGTGACTGGTACTGCTGGCGGGTACTGGTACTGGTGGCTGGTACTGGTGACTGGTGCTGGTACTGGTGGCTGGTACTGGTGGCTGGTACTTATACTGCTAGCTGGTACTGGTACTGCTGGCTGCTGTCCTAGATCACGGGTTCACTTCCGTACATTAGTGTGACAGAAGCATGCGGCTGCAGTAGAGAGCCGATGCTTCTTGTCACAGGTGGAGTATATTTGGTATCACTTCGCCTGTGAAGGAGCCAACGCTATACAGGAATCGGCTCTGCTTCCTCTAGCGGCAGCTCCGTTCTTCGCGCTGATGCTTGGACATGGCGGGTCTGGGTTGGGCACCCCTGCACCAGCATATTAAAGCAAGTATCCCCATAGAAGTCAATGGAAGCGAAAATAATTTGTTCCGCATTGACTTCAATGGCATGCAATACCGCATGTGGCGAGAGGTAGGGGGGGGCGTCGGAGAGCCTCGGAAACACTCGGAAAGGCCCGGGGACAGCTCGGCTCCGATCGGCTCCGGCGCCCCCCCCACCTCAGGCCAAACGCGGTACTGCACACTGCTGTGGCTTGAATCCTGCTCGTTTTGCGAGACAACTCTTGCAAACCGAGTCAGGATTTTTTAAAATACAGTGCCCGTATTGCGAAACGCTCGTTAACTGCGTTACTTGCAATCCGAGGTTTCACTGTACTAAACTTTATTTTTAAACAAATCTTTCTAGTTCTTACTTTAGAAATTTTTGCATGAAACAGCTTCTGGTATTGCTGTATTTCATAGATTTACTATACATGGGCTTTTGATTGTGTCTGAACTTGCTGTCTCCTCCACTCATTTCAAGGTGAACTCAAAAGCAACTCAGGAGGAGCTTGAAGCAGCTCTTTGTGTGACTGAAAGTCAAATCAGAGCAACTAAAACGTAAGTCAAAGCATCTGAAAAGCACTTGAAAGCATGCTGCATTTGACTTGAGCCTGAAGCCTGATGTCTACAGTCTTTCCAATGAAACCATTGGAAAGATTTAGGTCTTTGCATGGGCCATAAAGGTGGGGAGCTACCAGAAGGCCTAAGTAAGAATTGGGGTACTAATGTTGATGCCACCTGTCCAATGGCTGCTAAAGGGGGATGAGGTTCAGGTCTACCTCTACCATGGGTTTGAGAAGGCAGGCACAGGTTTTCCTCCAACCTTTAGGTGGCACTGTGCCATTGTTACTGGTGGAGTGAAGTCTGTTGAGGAAATTGTTCCCTTATGGACACTGTCAGGGTCTTAGAGAAGCAAGCTGATCGACTGGACCCTGCAACCTTTTGAGACCTCAGGCAGCCATCTTGACCGGGCACCCCTGGAGCAAGTGGTAGGTCAGGAACAGAGACCCTGCTGGTGATGGAAAATCACCAGCAGGGTGAAACCTTTCCCTGAGCCTTCCCTGCATAGCTCAGGGAAAGGTTTCTGGTGACTAGCATTGGCTCAGGTACAACACCAGACTTGAGGAAACATCCTGGTATCTGGACCAGTAATTTGGGGCTTTTCTCAACAGAATTTTAAGTGCTGTCCCGGTACAACACAAACTGCCACCCCTCCAAAGGAAGCCACTCTGTTCTGTTTCATTACACCACTTACAGCTTTATTGCATCCCCCAAGCATGTAATTGATAGGATTTGTGTATTTTCAATGTTGTCCTCGAAGCTGCATGAAAAGACATCCCTGCTATATGGCTTTTATATATTATTTTGCATTGGTACATGTCACCCATGGTGGTGCCCAGCTTTGCATGCCTTTTTTCGACAGTAGCCCTATTAGCCCCAAAAACAGCAAAGGTTTAATGACAGAATTTGTTTCTTTTTTTTTTTGTTTTTATAATTGACAATTTTTATTAAGTTTTGAAAGTTTCAATACAAAAATACAAAACACAAATACAAGAGGGGGTAGTGGGATAAAACAAATACAGAGGGGGAGAGGGATGGAAAATAATAAAGCATCAACAGACTTCTGTAGGTGGCGAAAATGCATCCTGCAATTATCAAACATAATGCCGTGTACATACGATCGATTTTTTCGACGGTGAAAACACAGTCGAGAAAATCGACAGGAAAAATGAGGAACGGCTTGTTCCCCTACACACGGCCGGTTTTCCCGTCATTTTTTCTCTTGATCGAGAAAAACGACCGTGTGTAGGCTCCCCGGCAGCGTTTCCCTATGGGAAAACTGCAGCGGAAAAAAATGCAGTGAATCACGACGAGAAAAATTAGAGCATGTTCTAATTTTTCTCGTCGTGATTAATGCCGTTTTTCTCGTCTGGAAAAATGATCAAAAGCCCACTCACGGTCGTTTTTCTCGTCAAAGAGAAAAATTTTAATTTTTCCAGACGAGAAAAATGGTCGTGTGTACGCAGCATTAGGCTTAGCCGGTTTACTGAACGAGGTTGAGTCACGGCTCTAGAAGGGTGTGAGCCCAACACAATAGCAGTACCTATAGGCCTATATGCAGGTCCCGGTCATCAGTTAAACATACCATGAGGAAGAAAATTTTCCTGTAAATGCGTAGTCTGTATTTTGAAAACAAAAAGGAGGATAGTGGAAAAGAATGGAAGAGGAGGAAAAGTGGAAAAGAGAGTAAGTCCAACCAACTGGACTCGTCACTCGAGGATCCTACGCAGATGTGGACCCCAGGGTGGGCAGGGGGTGCCTCAAGCAGTTAAGGGGGTTCCACCCGAAGGTACCATCCCTCCCATATTGCTGTGTGCTGCGTGTCTAGGCTGGCCAACATAGACCCCATGAGCTCTACGTCTTTAATTCTGGCGTAGAGGTTTGAGAGTGTTGGGGGATGTCGATTCTTCCAGTGTAACGCCACTAAGCACCCTGCCGCTGTGAGTATATGTGTGGCGAGTTTTTTTGCTAGACTGGGGAGTTTGGGAGGGAGAAGGCCGAGTAGGAACAGCTTAGGGGAGAGGGGGGACATCCACCTCCAACAGCTGATGGAGTAGACTCCGCACCGAGCACCAGTAGGGCTGGAGAACTAGGCAGCTCCAATAAATATGGAATAGCGTGCCCCGGTCATGGAGACATCTCCAATAGCGGTCCGAGGCCGATGGGTATATGGTGTGTAAGCGAGACGGTGTTAGGTGACAGAATTTGTTTCAATGGAATTCACCGCAAGGTTGGAGCTTGCCGAATTTCAAACAGGATTCACTGAACCCTTGGTGAATCAAACCTGGGCAGATGTACTGATCCCACTGATTGTTAAGGTGATAAAACACATGATAACAATGGAGGTTTCTCCTACAGGTGCCTAAATGAGGGTATAGATTAAATCACTTAGGGCTATGCTAGAAGGACAAGATTCACACCCCACAGACTTTAATTAAATTTGCCGTTAAGTTCCGGTTCACTGAATTTTAGACAGAATCTGCTGAACTCTTTGCAATTCAAACCTGGGCAGATTTGCCGATCCCTACTACTAGGCTGAACACTGGCAGGTGTGTATGACACAGGGAACCATGAATCCCTGTACACACAGCCAGGAATCCCGTCTATTTGAAAACTGTCGGTTTTCCTGACGGGATTCCTTGCAAGCTTGCCTTGCCAAGCCCTGTGTAGAGACGGCCACACAAAAGAACCTCCGTTCTTTTGAATGGCAAGAACGCAGTGACGTCATCGACTACGACGAGCCGGTGCTCGTCACATTCAATGTCGTCGCCGCCATCTTGCTACACCCCACACTAACCTTGTATGCTACAGCGCATGCGTCAAAGTCTTATCGAGCGTGCGCGGGTTCACCTCTGAGAGGTAAGCATACAGACGACCGATTTTCTCGGCAGGAAACACTCTGCCAAGAATCCGGACGGGAAAATAGAGAGCAGGTTCTCTATTTTTCCCACCGGGATTCCCGGCAGTTTTCCTGTCGGGAAAGCATACACACACACGTTTTTCACGGCAAAAATCTCTCCCAGCAGTTTTCTTGCCGAGAAAACCGGTCGTGTGTACGAGAAGCCACATCCCTACTGGTGTCCAAGCTGAAAACAGACCAGTCAAGTAGGAGAAGTTTAACTAAAAGGAAGCTTGGCAACTGTGTCCTGGGAATAGCTATGGAGAGGTTTAAGCCTGTTATATAGGATTTATAGAATTTTCAGAATTCCCTGACATCTGTTACATGCAGAACTCATAATTCATTGCATTCACTAATACATACAAACAACAAGGCATTACTTACCAGAACTTCGTTTTCGCAGAAACTCTTGGCTTCTACTAGGGCGATGAAGACAAATGCGGTGAGAGAAGCATCAGGGTCGGTGTTTCCAGTTCCTCCCTGCAGAGGTAGAATTACTTAATAACATCCATACAGATTACCCAGACTAAGCAATTATCCTGTTACACCCTGCCAGGTCACAGAGCGATGCTCTGTGCAGGAGCTTACCAATCAGAATCAGTCTGATCTGTCCTGGAAGCCCTGCAGAAAGAAGAGGGAGAAGAGCAGGGATTTCAAATCCCCAGACCGCTGCACCAACTGCATTGGCACTGACAGGCAGCTCATTACCCACGCAGGTACAACGGGGACCGGGGGGTGGGGGGTTAGGGAGGGTGTGTAGCGTTAGAAAAAGTGAATGTACACTTTATGGAGGGGCCATAGAGATATGTTTACCAAAATTTACTCTTTCTGTACCATGTTGGTAGATCTCATTATCAGGTGTAAACTAGATGGGCACAACAAAAAGCAAGGCTTGCATGTTGCATTATATGTTAACGAGTTAAAATAGTTCCTTGGTCTCCTAATTGCACATTGCAAGACATTCTATACAATATAAACTGTCTATAGAGTCACGTGTATAAATCTGCTCCAAAGAAACATGAAACATGAAATATGTAAAAAATATATTTTTAGGTATGCTGTGTGAATGGGAAAACATACCAAATAAATAATGGGGGTTTCTCAAACTCGACTGCAAAAATGCAAACACATTTTAGGGTTGAGGGCATTAAAGTGGTATTAAACCCAAAGGCTAAAAAGGTACTATATTGCAGCTTACCAATTCTTAGATGTAATGGCTGCATTTGTTTCCTTTTTTAGGCTTTCTTTCTTCCATTTTCATCTGGTTATTCAGCCAGTAAGTCTGTTGTTTTTCAACATAAAAGCTCTCTTGCAGTTACAGGAATGAGACAGACCATTTAACACCATTTAGGGGTGCCTACAATGACCAGATTTATTTATACAGTTGTGCTCATAAGTTTACATACCCTGGCAGAATTTATGATTTCTTGGCCATTTTTCAGAGAATATGAATGGTAACACAAAAACTTTTCTTTCAGTCATGGTTAGTGTTTGGCTGAAGCCATTTATTATCAATCAACTGTGTTTACTCTTTTTAAAACATAATGGCAACAGAAACTACCCCAATTACCCTGATCATAAGTTTACATACCCCAGTTCTTAATACTGTGTATTGTCCCCTTTAACATCAATGACAGCTTGAAGTCTTTTGTGGTATTTGTGGATGAGGCTCTTTATCTTCTCAGATGGTAAAGCTGCCCATTCCTCTTGGCAAAAAGCCTCCAGTTCCTGTAAATTCTTGGGCTGTTTTGCATGAACTGCACGTTTGAGATCTCCCCAGAGTGGCTCAATAATATTGAGATCAGGAGACTGAGATGGTCACTCCAGAACCTTCACTTTATTCTGCTGTAGCCAATGACAGGTTGACTTGGCCTTGTGTTTTGGATCATTGTCATGTTGGAATGTCCAAGTACGTCCCATGCGCAGCTTCCTGGCTGATAAATGCAAATGTTCCTCCAGTATTTTTTGATAACAAACTGCATTCATCTTGCCATCAATTTTGACCAGATTTCCTGTGCCTTTGTAGCTCACACATCCCCAAAACATCAGCGATCCACCTCCGTGTTTCACAGTAGGAATGGTGTACCTTTCATCATAGGCCTTGTTGACTTCTCTCCAAATGTAGCGTTTATGGTTGTGGTAAAAAATAAAATTTTGGTCTCATCACTCCAAATGACTTTGTGGCAGAAGGTTTGAGGCTTGTCTCTGTGCTGTTTGGCGTATTGTAAGTGGGATACTTTGTGGCATTTGCGTAGTTATGACTTTCTTCTGGCGACTCCACCATGCAGCCCATCTTTCTTCAAGTGCCTCCTTATTGTGCATCTTGAAACAGCCACACCACATGTTTTTTTTAGAGTTCTGTATTTCACCTGAAGTTATTTGTGGGTTTTTCTTTGCATCCCGAACAATTTTCCTGGCAGTTGTGGCTGAAATTTTAGTCAGTCTACCTGACCGTGGTTTGGTTTCAACAGAACCCCTCATTTTCCACTTCTTGATTAGAGTTTGAACACTGCTGATTGGCATTCTCAATTCCTTGGATATCTTTTTATTCCCTTTTTCTGTTTTATACAGTTCAACTACCTTTTCCCGCAGATCCTTTGACAATCCCTTTTCTTTCCCCATGACTCAGAGTCCAGAAACATCAGTGCAGCACTGGATGAAAGATGCAAGGGTCTGTCAGGAGTCCAGAAACTCATTGACCTTTTATATACACACACTAATTACAAGCAAACAAATCACAGGTGGGGATGGGTACCTTTAATAGCCATTCATACCCCTTTGTGTCAACTTGAAAAAAACAACAAACCCCCTAAGGGTGGGACTTTGAAAGCGACTACAAACAGAGTTAAGTTTGTATAAAAATATAAATTTTATTATTAGCATACAAAAATATAAAGGTCATGGATAAAAAAGACACATGGGAATTATATAAATCCAGACAATTCTTGCTTTAGATGAACAAGAGAACACTTAAAGTCAGACCCAACTTTGTGTGAACTTGTCTGCATGTTATCAGGCCAAAATCACCAGGGTATGTAAACTTTAGATCAGGGTCATTTGGGTAGTTTCTGGTGTCATTATGATTTAAAAAGAGTAAACACAATTGATTCATAATAAATGGCTTCAGCCAAACAATAACCATGACTGAAAGAAAACTTTTTGTGTTATCATTCATATTCTCTGAAAAATGACCAAGAAATCATAAATTCTGCCAGGGTATGTAAACTTAGGAGCACAACTGTATATGTAAAACCTTGATCCCAAAAGGAAAAAAAAACAGTTTGCTGTAAACGATAATAAAGTATTAGCTGGAGCTTGGTTTAAAATTGTTAGTGTATTTAAATCTGCTAGTCCATCCCCTCCCCGCAGATTAGCAATGCTGCTGTCCAAATGTGCCCCCTGTGCTCTTTCATCCGGAGTGAAGACACTCTAGTACAGGTGTGTTTCTGGCCCAATCACTGGGTAAGAGAGAGGAAAAAAAGCCTTAAGTACAAAACGAATGCAGCCACTACAGCTTAGATTTTTGGTTTTGGGTTTAACACCCTAAATCGGATAAAAATACCATAACTCACATGCAACTCACATAAAAAAACATGAATAAACTTCTAAGTCTGCTGTACCCCAAAGGTAAGTCACGCATATGTGGCTGATTGAAGGTAAATTCCACACAGTTAGCACATCTCTATTTATTTAGTATTAACATAATAGAGAAGTTTTGAACAAACTCTTTTGAACTAGTACTGGCCCACAATCTTTTGGCACGTTTCTCTGAAAAATGGAGGGAAGGGAGGCGAAAAAGTTCCTTGTTTCTCAAAACTAAAAATCCTCATGTATGGAAGCCTCGCTTTTATTCTTGAAATAACCTTTTATTCCTAAATTTCCCAACATACCACCATCTCTCCATGTATGACCGGAGCATCTTCCTTGAACACTCCATTGGGTAACTGCTTTTCGGAAAGGAGCCAGTTCATAGCCCCACACAAAATGTTTTTTTCTACGTTCATCAATCTTGTTGCCATTGCAAACACCTTCACCACATAGGCGGTGAGCCTATCGAAGGAAAGAGATCCGATAAAAGAGATAGAAGGCAACACATGAAAAGGAAGAAAGGAATGTAATGAGATGTATGGAAATATTTGGCCAAACTGTGACTTGATGGCCTTACCAAGTGCTGGCAGGTCTGTTAGTAAATGCAGAGTAGGAGTTTTCAGGTTTCCGATATGTCATTTGTTGGATATATCCTAGAGAAATAAGTATGAACATGTTAGCTGAGCCTTTTTTTTAATCTGGAGTAGCATGAAATGACTCTTGCACGTTCTAGGCCTACCTTGTTCAATGTTTTTAATGGCCTCTGCTCTGCGTTCAACCCCAAGTCTTTCCCACTGGTTGGTGGTGTCAAGGTAACGAGTGGCAATCACAGTTGGCGTCATGCTCATCATAATCTGCTCTCCACAACCAGAGGGCACCGTGATTAGATGTTTCAATTTGGCACCATCAATAGAATTCTCCAGAGTTTCTCCAAGAAGACTGCCTGAGAATGTGAAGGGTACAATATATTTTACAAGATCATGGAGAATGCAAATAGCAATTTAATAGTAATTTTGTTAATTGCTATCAAAAAGCTATGGAAGAGCCCTGGGGCCATCATAAAAATAAAAAAAATGACAGAATTATTTTTTTTTTTTTTACAGAATTATGAGTTTCATTTTTTTTTTTTTTTTTTTACAAAATTCTGGGTTTGAAAGTCAGAACTCTGAGTTTGAAAGTCAGAATTCTGAGATTAAAAGTCAGAATTGTACATTTAAAAAAAAAATAAAAAATTATACAGAATTCTGAGATTAAAAATCAGAATTCTGAGATTAAATGTCAGAATTCTGAGATTAAATGTCAGAATTCTGAGATTAAAAGTCAGAATTCTGAGATTAAAAGTCAGAATTCTGAGATTCAAAGTCAGAATTCTGAGATTCAAATGTCATAATTCTGAGATTAAATGTCATAATTCTGAAATTAAAAGTCAGAATTCTGAGATTAAATGTCAGAATTCTGAGATTCAAAGTCAGAATTCTGAGATTCAAATGTCAGAATTCTGAGATTAAATGTCATAATTCTGAGTTTGAAAGTCAGAATTCTGAGATTAAAAGTCAGAATTGTACATTTAAAAAAAAAAAAAGTTCTACAGAATTCTGAGATTAAAAATCAGAATTCTGAGATTAAATGTCAGAATTCTGAGATTCAAAGTCAGAATTCTGAGATTCAAATGTCAGAATTCTGAGATTAAAAATCAGAATTCTGAGATTAAATGTCAGAATTCTGAGATTAAAAGTCAGAATTCTGAGATTAAAAGTCAGAATTCTGAGATTAAATGTCAGAATTCTGAGATTCAAATGTCAGAATTCTGAGATTAAATGTCAGAATTCTGAGATTAAAAATCAGAATTCTGAGATTCAAAGTCAGAATTCTAAGATTCAAAGTCAGAATTCTGAGATTCAAATGTCAGAATTATGATATTAAATGTCAGAATTCTGAGATTAAAAGTCAGAATTCTGAGATTAAAAGTCAGAATTCTGAGATTAAATGTCAGAATTCTGAGATTAAAAGTCAGAATTCTGAGATTAAAAGTCAGAATTCTGAGATTAAATGTCAGAATTCTGAGATTCAAATGTCAGAATTCTGAGATTAAATGTCAGAATTCTGAGATTAAAAGTCAGAATTCTGAGGCTCTTCCATAATTGCTTCTAAAATCCTCCTAATAGAGACTACTATATTTATAAACTCAGAATTCTGACATTTAATCTCAGAATTATGTCATTTTTTTTTTTCATGATGGCCCCAGGGCTCTTCCATAAAAAGCAGTCAAAGGACCACATTTATGTTTACATTTAGGTAGATATGACCACCACCCAGCAACTTTGCTTCCGGTTATCTATTCTTCAGCCATATAAACTACTGCTGCACATAACTACTTTTACTATGTTACATGAACCTTACGTCCAGCGACAAATCTTCTCCCTGTCCAATACGACTGCCTTGGCAGACAGTAATAGCAGTTTTTAGCATCAATACAAATCCGGATAGCTGCACTCCCAAAACTGGTGTAAAAATGTACTTTATTAGCAAAAGATAATTAAAAACATCAAAAAGACAAGCGTGGAGGCGGGGGAGGAAGAGAGGTTGATGCGTTTCACTCGTTAAACGTGCTTTATCAAAACCGTCAGTAATAGCACTTTCCATGAACAATGGAATGACAATTGAGGGGGGCTTAGACATGTAGTCACCCCCCTAGTAACAAAGTGAATATATGTAGTGCTACTCCCATAGGAGCCGCAAGATTACTGTCCAGGCTCCGCTCAGGCTTCGCCCCGCAGCCAGGCACACAGGCACATTCACACGTTTCTTCAATGACCAGTCTAGGGGTGTTGTTTTTATTTTTGGAGAACTTGGATAGGGTTAAGGGAATTATGTGGGATACAAAAACAAGAATTCTGTACATTTGAGGACTTATGCCTCGTACACACGACCGGTTTTCCTGACATGCCAAAAACCGAAGTTTTTCCCGACGTGATTCCTTTCAAGCCTGCCTTGCATACACACGTTCAGGCAAAAAAAAAACGCTCGACCAAAGCGCGGTGACGTACAACGCGTACGACGGCACTATAAAGGGGAAGTTCCATTCAAATGGTGCCACCCTTTGGGCTACTTTTGCTGATCCTCGTGTTAGTAAAAGTTTGGTGAGAGACGATTCGCGCTTTTCAGCCTTGTGCTTTTCAGTCCGTTACAGCGTGACGAATGTGCTATCTCCATTACAAACGCTAGTTTTACCAGAACGAGCGCTCCCGTCTCATACTTGATTCTGAGCATGCACATTTTTTTTCCCCTCGGAAAAGCATACACACAAGCGGTTTTCGCAACGAGAAAAAGGCTGACGGGAAACACGACGGGAAAAAATAGAGCAGGTTCTAATTTTTTTGCGGGCAGTTTTCTCGTCGAGAAAACTGCTATGGAGCATACACACGACCGGTTTTCCCGACCAATCTAAAAAATGGCAGTTTTCTCGTCGGGAAAACCGGTCGTGTGTATGAGGCATTAGGTATTCTTCAGGACAAGCTATATGAAAATCAGTGCTTTTAGCAAACAGTAGACTTCAGCTTTTAGGTAGTAGTAGTTACTGTAAAACCTCTTTCTTACAGCCACAAGAGCAGGGTCCCTTTAAGTAAAGATTAGCTGGATCAAGCTCTTTAGGACACCAGCCAGTAACCCCTTTAAACAGACTCACAGCTGACTCTCTACCACCAGCACAAAGGTCCCCAAGATCTTTCAGAATGTCTGTACTCACACAAGGCTGCCGGTTGCCTTCTACCAACTTCCAAGCGACACCTTAAACCAGTGATGCCAGACTAGATATTCTGCAGACAGCTTTCCCTCAGTCAGCTTTCTTTAGCTCCAGGGTCTCAGCATCCAGTCAGCTTTCTTTAGCTCCAGGGTCTCAGCATCCAGTCAGCTTTCTTTAGCTCCAGGGTCTCAGCATCCAGTCAGCTTTCTAAAGCTCAAGGGTCTCAGCATCCAGGCTATCGGGTCGCTCACCTGAGGCCTCACGACAGCAGACAAGCAGCATTGCCTGGGAGGGCAGGGTGCCCCTCCAGGCTGGACTAATCCTCTCCAGGAAAAGACCCTGAGCTCAGTGTGCTCACATAATATATACAGTCTCCCAGCATTCCATCAGAATCTGCCTTTCTGGAATAGGCCAGGACTCTATCAATATTTATGCTGCCATCTGCATAGCTTCACACCTATCATCCAGAAACATCTCAAGTTCTCTACTGTAGATGCAGAGGGAGCTATTAGATCAGACTGGCAGCAGCTGAGCACACTAAGCAGACCTAACAAGCAGATTGAAAAGGGGATGGATGGCTTGGCTGGGACTCGCATTTGCGGTCTGGCAGTTTGTTCCAGCGGTCACACGCTTTAAGGCTACTCGACGGCTGTGGTGTCTACCAACATCTTCTTCTATTAAGGTAGTTTCTCCATTTATTCAGCTACATTTGTGGCTTAATAACCTTTATGACTTATGAGATTTAAGTATTTATACCCTAACATTACTTAGCTGGCTTCCGTGACACCCTTTCCACATTGCCCTTGAGCATGCATCACCATCCCCTGGTCCACCACGGCCCATTAATCTATCTTATATTATAATTCCAGTATAATATCTTGCATATATCTATACATTTTGGCAATGCTGACTCATTATATATATGCACATATTAGTTTCAGTCTTTAATATTTTTACACATAGCATATTTACCACCTACTATGCCTTATTAGATCCATGCACTGTCATTATATATATATATATATTTTTTTTTTCTAGATAAACCAATTGTTTTGGGCTCCGTCACCACTGGCCAGGCATTCCCTAGCAGACTTTGCTGTTCATCCGGACTTTTGCTTGTAGGTTTGTCCGCATGCCCTGCCCCCTCAGCTCCCGAGCCGGATACATGTATTACCGCCACCCTGGTTCGCAGTGTTTGATCCTTAGCCCGCAGCAATGGTGAGTATGAGGTCTCTCCCTTTTTTTGGTTTTGACCCACTTCACCACCCCCTATGTCATTATGTAATAGAGTTACTCATTATTATTTTCCTCACCCCACTATAGATACAATGAATATGCATCGGTCCCTGAGGAAGCAAACGGAGCTCGCGAAACGCGTAGAGCCACAACGATGCTTTGTATGTATGGCAGTTTGAGTGTCTACTGTGTTGGACACTTACTCATGGTGTCAATACAACATTTTTATGAGCTTTTTTATGCATACACGGACTGGCCTGTCTTATTCTACTACTCTCATCATTGCTGTTTTATGGTTATATTGCAATTGAAATGTATCAATAATTGTTTTGTATTCATGTTGTTAACTTTGGCTATTATGCCTGGGGATGCACATTTATTGCTGTCTCCGTTTGTTATACTACTGTGTTGTCAATCAATAAACTAATTAATTTCATTATGTGAACTTGTACCCGCTCCCTTTCACCTCACTCAAAGTCCAAAGGGTGATTCTTTTCTTTTTTGGTTAACAAGCAGATTGCAGCTTCACCGAGTACAGTGAGCAAACTATACTTTTACCTAACAAACAATAACAGCCACACTGACTACGGTGTGGCAACTAAATTTACCTATCAAAAACCCACACTAATTCTAACTTCTTCCTAGCACCTATCTAGGAGGGTGCTACATATCGTTCTAGAGAGAAACACAGAAAAATGTTTCCTGGTTTAAAAGTGTAAAGTCATCTTGTGATGTATGCTCTTAGGCAGGACTATGTCTAGATGTCTATCAGGTTCAGTAAAAGACTGATAAATAAGGCCAGCTGGAAGTAGCCAAGGTCTTACCTTGAATGACCTTTAAGGTAGGACCATGACCCTGATCACACATTTGTAGTCAGTGTACAGTGCCAATATACTTGATGCAAATAGATAAAATTATTTTGTGATTTCCTGATGCGGTGGGAGCTTCACAGTAGTGAACCACATGGGATACAGCCATGCCAACACATTGGCCCTATTATGTTTACCACTGCTAGTACTTTGACACATGTTGGGGGGTATCTCAGAGGCTGAGAATTCAAAATGGCCAAAATGGTGGATCATCAGTCCCCTTCCCAGGGCACAAGGGCCCTATTTTGATTGGTGGACAGTATCAATGGTACACCCAATGTTGTTCCTTCAGTGGGTTTTGTTAACTTGGCAGGGGCTACACAAACCATGGACAGAAGGGTCAACCTTTTCCTGAAGATTATCTAAAATTTATAGCAGATGAGACAACACACTACCAATGACATGCATAAAATCTGGCAATCCACAATGAGTGAGCACCTAATCACAAACCTTCAATGTCAGAATTAAAGGACTTACCTTTTACACTAACGTAGGTCTGGGCATCAGAGTTCGGAACAATATCAGTTGGTGGAAAAGTATTAATGGTGATTACCTGGACTCCAGGTGCTGCAAGGGTTTATAGAGAGGGAAGACAGTCATTGGTTGTGAGTAGATGGCTCAACAGGTATAACAGAGATAAGGGACAGGGAGAGAAGATTGAGAGATGTCAAGAAAGGTTTTCAAAACCTGTTGGCTGCCTATATTCAGGTAGATCCTAAAAGATTTGGTGCATGTTAAAGTGGGATTTTTATTTCTAGATTTGTTTTCACGTGGGACTTTTTTAGTTTTGGGTAAATTGGTGAAAATGAAGAACGCCTGTCCGTCTGTATGCCCACTGGAGAGAATTACTACAACTATCTGTCTTTTTTGCCTATTTTTACTAGGACAGAAGTGAGAAACATTACACTTTTGCTGGAACAGGCGTAGGGGGCCAAATCTCCCGTCGACACCTGTTTCAATAACATCTGTCAAAGATGGCTTTTCTCTACCCTTTGGGAAAAATTCCTTTCATGTCTTGTTGTATCACTGATGGAGGTGGGGTGCAGCATGGTGCGGAGGCAATAATTCACACAGTCAGGTGCAATATGAAACTTGTATTGAAGTAATGCAGCAACAGTTCACCACAAACCCGGTGGAAAGACTGGCCAGCCGGGTGCACTCATGGTTTCCAGCACATGAACAGAGCGGGTTCCAACTGGACTGAGAGCATCTGTAGAAAGGGGCAGCATGCGGCCTGGCCATCTCATGCCTTGTCGGGAACAGCGACCCTACGCTTCCCCTCCTCATACAGAACCTTTCTCCACCGCTATAACTGTCCCTAACAGACAGGGTCTACTCAAAATGCGTGCCAAACCTGGGAGCCAGGGCCTTAGATAGGCTCTGCCTGACCCAAGATGGCTGCTCGAGTCACATGGGGTGTCAGCATCCAATAGGATAGCTTCCCCAGTGACCCAGGAAACTATAAAGGAACCCTGTTCCTCTTGACTTCTTCTCCAACAACAGTGCCGCTGTGGAAGAGCGCCACATGCAGTGGAGAAAATAGACTGCACTTGCATACTCAGGGACAGAAAATAAATCCCCAAATATCCCCAGTGGGATTACTGTAAGGAATAGAATCCTGACAAAAGTTCTAAACGTGTCCTGGTCAACCCAAAAAAAATAAAAATAGATTTTGGCTAAAGATACCCTAAACTATTAGGGAATAACAAGGATTATTACTAGTGATCCTAAGATGTTTTCTAACAAATTAGTAATTTTCAAAAAAGAATGTTATGAAATGTGATATAAAATATTGTTATTTTGTGATCTGCTCAGTATCTTATCCTGTAAAACATTCAATTTTTCAACTTGTATGACCTAAGTTTCCAAACACGAAGCCGATCTAAATCCAAAATCCAAATTTTAATATATAACTATATATAGTTCCCCCCCCCCTTTTTTTCTTTTCTTTTCTCTTCTTTTCTCTTCTTTTTTCTTCTTTTTTTCTTCTTTTTTAGTCACTGCTGTTTTATCACGGTTCCTCACCACATCACTCCACCTCCCTCTCCTGTCATAAATCTTTTTCCTAACAGTGTGACCATTTTAATATATATAGGGATCCGCCTCTGTACACCCACGCCGAACCTTTTAGGGGGGGGGAATCCTCACAGGCACGTAAGCCTCTATCGTCCGCCGCACTGTACCCGTGCAATTACAGTTTTTCGGTAAGTGTTTCTGCTTATGGACCCTCAATATACGAAATCATGCCAACACACTTTAATCATCTACACCTTTGAAGTTTTGGTGCATTCTCCCTATACATGGGACATCGCTGTGCATGCACAGAGCCATACACACAATTGAAAATGTTTTCCTCTGTAAACATCCAACTCATATCAATGTTTAAAGGATAAATGTGAATATACTATGGGTGGGCACCTAGGGGCATATTAGATGCACTCCTACGTGTACACCCATACTCTTTAATTGGATCTAATATCTGTATAATGTTGATCTTTATATGTTTTCTTTCCTTTTTGAATGCATAGGGTGTGATATGTGTATATGTATACCTCATCAACCTTTTGTTTATTTCTAGAACCTTTATATTAACTCATTGTGCTACGTTCAAAGGCCCTGACGAAGCGGAAATCCGCGAAATGCGTAGGCCCTCACTTTCTCTCTTGTATGGGAATTGCACATAGCACCATTTCATTGTCTGAACTGTAATGTGATTTTATCTCATATTTTTTTGTAAGATAATACTTTTTATATCACTGCCATTAGGCAGGAAAATAAAATTTGTTTATTTTTCTATATATTCTGGTTGTTCTATATTTATTTACTCCAACTGAGGCACATATAAAGTCCCACCCCGCTCAACCATTTCTTGACACATAGTCGCATATTCTTCAGGGATGGTGCCTCAGTAGGAGCTTCAAGGTATTTTGCATACACCCCAACCCTTACACATTACCGGTCCTTAGATAGGGAGGCTGTATTATTTTCCTTTTTTCAGTTTTTCTTTTATTTTCACCTGACAATCCTGTCGGTAATGCACCTTCTATCCTAGGGTGACAATGCTCACTCATTGCTCTGTATCTATAGAGCAGCATTGTTGTCACCCTAGGTTCCTCTTGTTATCTAGATTTTAAAACACCTCCCTCTCTCCTCATCCCCATAACTTAGGGTGATGGTTTGTCGTTAAAAAAAAAAAAAAAACTAAACAGGAAATTTGATTACATTGCTTGAAATATCAATTCTGTGCAAAGAAAGTTACAAAGATGCTACATTTCCGGTATGGTCAACGGGAATTTTTCCATAAACAATTGTACCAGCAACAGGAGTGTTACACATTGAGATGCAAAATAATACTGCAAAGGCACAGCACTTTTTCAAAGATTGTTTGAGAAAATGCTTTGCCTAGCGCAAAACATGTCACCATAGAATATATTTCTGCAGGCCATTTTAATAAAGGAATATTATTTCGCATCTCGGTGTGCTGCATTCCTCTTGCTGGTACAACTGACTGCTTCGAGGGTGAGGAGCACTTGAGATTTCATTGTGGAGTGTGGAGCCTGATCTCACCTGGAGCGGCTTGTGAAATATTTGACAGAGGAATTTTTCTGTACTTTTCTGTACTTACAGGAAATGTATTCAGCCTGGAAACAAATGCAACCCCCCACCACGTTGGGACTTGCCCTGATGATCATACCTTGACTGACCAAGCTGAATGATTGTTGGAAGTTTTCTTTAGTAAATCCAGGACAATAAAGCCCTGTACACACGATCGGATTTCCTATGGTTTTTAAACCGATGGATTTTTCCATCGGATTTCCGATGAAGCTGACTTCCATTAGTCTTGCCTACACACCATCAGTCAAAAAACCGACCGTTCCAAACGCGGTGACGTAAAACACTCCGATGAGCCGAGAAAAATGAATTTGAATGCTTCTGAGCATGCTTCGACTTGATTCTGAGCATGCGTGGGTTTTTTAACCGATGGACTTGCCCATAGATGATCGGAATTTGCTATCGGTTTTTTATCCATCGGAAAAATTTAAAACATGTTCTATTTTTTGACACCAATGGAAAAAAGACCAATGGGGCCCATACACGATCGGTTTGTCCGATGAAAAAAATCCATCGGACTGTTTTCATTGGTAAAACCGATCGTGTGTACAGGGCTTAAGGGTTTTCCTGACTATGAAATGCAATATGTTGTACTATTATGTCACAATTTTCTATCCTTTGGTGTAATTTTGATGACCTATTTGTTTTTTTTACTATGTTTGTAATAAAGATTGGCATTTGCCTTTTAAACGTACCCGTATATACTCGAGTATAAGCCGACCCGAATATACGCCGAGGCACCTAATTTTACCACAAAAAACTGGGAAAACTTATTGACTCGAGTATAAGCCTAGGGTGTCCATCTGCATGCCTCACTGTGCTTCACTGTGTCCATGCCTCACTGTGTCCATGCCTCACTGTGCCTCAATGTGCCTTACTGTGCCCATGCTTCACTGTGCCTTACTGTGCCCATGCCTCACTGTGCCCATGCCTCACTGTCACTGTGCCCATGCCTCACTGTGTCCATGCCTCACTGTCACTGTGCCCATGCCTCACTGTGCCCAATCTCCCTACCTGATCTCCTGAGCTGTGTGACTAGACTGATGTTTAACATGGGAGTCTATGGAAGGGGTGCCCGGCTTTGAAAAATAGGTGCTCCCTGGCCATAGGTCCTCTGGACAACAAACTTTGCACACTTGTAGATGAACAGTGGGGCTACATGTGTGCCACGTTTGGGGTCCAGGGGACCTAGGGCCGGCCGGTACCAGGTCCCCAAAATTACCAGAGAAATTACCATTTAACATGGGAGTCTATGGAAGGGGTGGCCGGCTTTGAAAAATCGGTGCTACCCGGTCGTAGGTCCCCCGGACAACAAACTTTGCACACTTGTAGAGGAAGAGTGGGGCTACACATGTAGCCCCACACTTGTAGAGGAAGAGTGGGGCTACATGTGTGCTAAGCTTTGGGGGACCTACATCTGGCTAGGATCAGGCGCACAAAGGTGAAGGTGGACACAGACTTGAGTATAAGCCGAGAAGTGCATTTTCAGCAGAAAAAATGTGCTGAAAAACTTGGCTTATACTCGAGTATATACTGTATATTCATGATATTGCCTTTCAAGTCTCTTAGGGGATTCTCCATTTGTATTATGATCATTTAGGGATGCTGGCAAGATACTTGTCTGCATGTTCCATTCGGCTCCAACAAATTTTTGATTCAACCACCACATTTAAGGACTGGTATGCTGTAATATATTACATTCACACAAATAGTTTAGCTTCTAGTGACCATTGGTTGGCCTGGACGTCTTCCACTCTACCCACTTTTATTTGTTTTTTTTTTTTTCATATTTGTTTTCTCTTCTGTTTCTTCTTCTTACTTTACAGTGCATCCAGAAAGTGCTTGACTTTTTCCACATTTTGTTACAGCCTTATTCCAAAATGGATTAAGTTCATTATGCTCCTCAAAATTCTACAAACAATACCCCATAATGACAGTGTGAAAGAAGTTTGTTTGAAATCTTTGCAAATTTATTAAAAATAATAAACAAAAAAAAATCACATGTACATAAGTATTTACAGCCTTTGCCATGACACTCACACTTCATTGGAGTCCATCTGTGGTAAATTCAGTTCATTGGACATGATTTGGAAAGGCACACACCTGTCTATATAAGTTCCCACAGGTAACAGTGCATGTCAGAGCACAAACCAAGCCATGAAGTCCAAGGAATTGTCTGTAGACCTCTGAGAGAGGATTGTAGGGAGGCACAGATCGGGGGAAGGGTACAGAAAGATTTCTGCAGCATTTAAGGTCCCAATGAGCACAGTGTCCTTCATCATCCATAAATAAAAAAAAGTTTGGAACCACCAGGACTCTTCCTAGAGCAGGCTGCCTGCCCAAACTGAGCGATCGGGGGAGAAGGGCCTTAGTTAGGGAGATGACCAAGAACCCGATGGTCACTGTCAGAGCTCCAGCTTTCTCTGTGGAGAGAGGAGAACCTTCCAGAAGAACAATCATCTCTGCAGCACTCCACCAATCAGGTCTGTATGGTAGAGTGGCCAGATGGAAGCCACTCCTCAGTAAAAGTCACATGGCAACCCACCTGGAGTTTGCCAAAAGGCACCTGAAGGACACTCAGACCATGTGAAACAAAATTCTCTGGTCTGATGAAATAAAGATTGAACTATTTGGCCTGAATGGCAAGCATCATTTTTGGAGGAAACCAGGACCCGCTCATCATCTTACCAATACCTTCCCTGTAGTGAAGCATGGTGGTGGCAGCATCATCCTGTGGTGATGTTTTTCAGCAGCAGGAACTGGGAGACTAGTCAGGATCGAGGGAAAGATGAATGCAGCAATGTTCAGAGATAGCCTTGATGAAAACCTGCTCCAGAGCGCTCTGACTCAGACTGGGGAAAAGGTTAATCTTCCAATAGAACAACGTCCCTAAGCACAAAGCCAAGATAACAAAGGAGTGGCTATGGGACAACTCTGTGAATGTCCTTGAGTCACCCAGCCAGAGCCCAGACTTGAACCTGATTGAACATCTCTGGAGAGATCTGAAAATGGCTGTGCACCGACCCTCCTCATCCAACCCGATGGAGCTTGAGAGGTCCTGCAAAGAAGAATGGGAGAAACTGCCTAAAAATAGGTGTGCCAACCTTGTAGCATCATACTCAAAAAGACTTGAGGCTGTAATTGGTGCCAAAGGTGCTTCAACAAAGTATTGAGCAAAGGATTTGAATACTTACAGTATGTACACACACGTCCACATTTAAGAAAAAATGCATTTGCAAAGATCTCAAACTTCTTTCACGTTGTCATTATGGGGTAATATTTGTAGAATTTTGAGGAAAATAATTAATTGAATCTATTTTGGAATAAGGCCGTAACATAACAAAATGTGGAAAAAGTGAAGCGCTGTGAATACTTTCCAGATGCACTGTATATTCCCCCTTTCCTTTACCATAACCAACTGGCTCCTTCATATCTTCAACCTTTCCCCTTCTGCCTTTGCTATGTACTCAGTACTGATTCAAACTCCAAGGACATCCATTTATCTGATGTGAGCCTATTTCTGATGTAAGAAGCCTTCCCACAAACACGAGACAACAATGGCAATCTCTTGGGAGAAGAAAGAAAGGCCAATATTGATAACTCACTGCCTTCTGAGCGTTGGGGATCCAGGATGACACTCTGAATACTTTTAAGAACTTTTACTCCTTCAGGCTGAAAGCAAAAAAAAAAAAAAAGATAAATAATCAGTGATTAAGGGAAAGTAGACCAGGGTATTAAAACTGACCTTCACCCAAAAGAGAGTCTTCTGTAGGCATTACCTTCAAAGGCTTAAATTTAAAAAACAAATTGTAAAGTGTAGTTGCTCATGAAATCAGTCCTCATTCTCCAACTCCTCTTAATCTTGGAGATTATTATTGGTTTTGGATACCCGTTAGAGGGGATTTCTCTTCGCCTCTTTCCTGAAGTCAATAGTCACCCAAAATTGGGCAGAAATAAATTGCCCTTATGATTTTCTACACTCACCACGACCTTCAGTTGCTTGATCACTCCATCGGTGTAGAAATATTCTTTGACTGAAGCTTTGACTTCTATGTTAATATCTTCAGTCACTAGAGGAACAATGACAAACGGGAGGATCAGAGTCCCGCTAGGTTCTATTTTGACCACCTGCCGGAAATTGCCTTCTCGAGTTGCTGCGCTGCACATCTTCTCATTGTAGATCAGATCCACTACAGCCTACAAAAGACAGATGGATAGTATATTTCAGAGCTAGAAAGTGATGGAAAATCTTCCCTATTGGATCACAGAGAGAAATAGAAGCCTGGCAGAAATTTGAATCCAGCAATCACAAAGCCTACAATTATTAAGCATCCTTATTTTGAAGCCCCATTTAATTTCAGATATACCGTATATACTCGAGTATAAGCCGAGTTTTTCAGCACTTTTTTTGTGCTGAAAATGCCCCCCCTCGGCTTATACTCAAGTCACCTTTTTGCGCT
Source organism: Rana muscosa (assembly GCA_029206835.1). Classification (NCBI taxonomy): domain Eukaryota; kingdom Metazoa; phylum Chordata; class Amphibia; order Anura; family Ranidae; genus Rana; species Rana muscosa. The sequence continues at coordinate 322,978,402 of CM055118.1, read as the reverse complement.
TGATTTCCTGGATTTGGGGACCCGGTACCGGCTAGCCTTAGGTCCCCTGGACCCCAAACTTGGCACAAATGTAGCCTCACTCATCCTCTATAAGTGTGCAAAGTTTGTTGCCCGAGGGAACTACGGCCGGGGAGCACGGATTTTTCAAAGCCGGGCACCCCTTCCATAGACTCCCATGTTAAATGGTCATTTCTCCGGTGACTTTGGGGACCCGATACCGGCCGGTCCCCTGGACCCTAAACCTGGCTCATTTCTCCTCTATAAGTGTGCAATTTTTTTTGTCTGGGGGACCTACGGCCGGGGAGCACCGATTTTTCAAATCCGGGCACCCTTTTCATAGACTCCGATTGGAAGCATTGAAACGCGTCATCAGTCATCGCCTGCCATTGACGTCACGTCCTGTCGCCGAAGCCATCTGCGCTCCAGCGTGAACCGCATGCCGCACGCTGCGGGCAACAGACTGTTCACATCGTGGGTGACAGTTCAGTATTCTCCATCCACTGCCTAATCCATCGCTTCCCTGCAATCTACCCATTGCTGCAGCATACATTAGTGCTACTTTTTTCATCTTGGCAGCAGCTCACGACTGGGAGACCACAGACGCATGGAGTGACTCATGCCCTCTGCAGACTCATCATAGAGAGAGATACATATATCTTTGCTTGTACTCCATTTCCATCTTGTGAGTAGCCATTTGGCAGTTATTTTAACTTCTTTTAATAAACTGTACTAACATACTGCACTTAGTAGGCGCATTGTTTTTTCTTTTCTTTTCACTGCATACAGAGTTTGCTTCGCTCTACATTGCTGCCAACAGTGCATATGTTTAAAGACTATCATTATTAGTATCATCATCATATGGACTTTTTGATACAGAGACTTTAAATTAATAATTTAATTTATTTTTGTTTGATTTATTTATCAGTTAGGTTTCTGTTTCTTTTCTTTGCGCCGTCATTTGTATTATATCTTTTCCTGCTGTCATAATGACAGAAAGTGAGGTGAAAAAAGTCTCCCCAATGGAGCAAGGGCTGCAATAAATTATTTTCCATGTGTGCAAACGAAACCCTGTTTTTAACGCATACTGTTAAGCCTTGTACACACAGTTTGATTTTTGGAAGGGAATTGTCTGTTGACAGACTGTTGTCTTAAATTCTTACCGTAGGTACGCTCCTTTAGACAATTGTTTGCCAATTTTCGGACAACAAATGTTGGATGGAAGGCTAGTAAATTTTTCGGCGGACAACGGCTTGTATGGTCTGTACACAAATCCGTCACACAAAAGTTGAAAGTACAAACACGCATGCTCGGAATCAAAGTTCAACAAACACGAAATTAGCAGAAGGGGCCCAAAGGGTGGCGCTCAAGATATGAAATTCCTCGTAGTACGTCACTATGTTCGTGTTTGTGGCATGACAATTTTGTAACGTTAGTATGCAAGACAAGATCCTGGCACACGCCCTTTTGACAAAAATTTCTGTGTGATGTATGTAATGTGTGTAATGTGTGTAATGTGTGTGATGTGTGTGATGTGTGTGATATATGGGATGTGTGTGATGTATGGGATGTGTGTGATGTATGGGATGTATGGGATGTGTGTGATGTATGGGATGTGTGTGATGGTGATGTATGGGATGTGTGTGATATATGGGATTTGTGTGATGTATGGGATGTGTGTGATGTGTGTGATGTGTGTGATGTATGGGATGTGTGTGATATATGGGATGTGTGTGATGTATGGGATGTGTGTGATGTATGGGATGTGTGTGATGGTGATGTATGGGATGTGTGTGATGTGTGTGATGGTGATGTATGGGATGTGTGTGATGTGTGTGATGTGTGTGATGTATGGGATGTGTGTGATGGTGATGTATGGGATGTGTGTGATGTGTGTGATGTGTGTGATGTGTGTGATGTATGGGATGTGTGTGATATATGGGATGTGTGTGATGTGTGTGATGTGTGTGATGTATGGGATGTGTGTGATATATGGGATGTGTGTGATGTATGGGATGTGTGTGATGGTAAAGTATGAGATGTGTGTGATGTATGGGATGTGTGTGATATATGGGATGTGTGTGATGTATGGGATGTGTGTGATGGTGATGTATGGGATGTGTGTGATATATGGGATGTGTGTGATGTGTGTGATGGTGATGTATGGTATGTGTGTGATGTGTGTGATGTGTGTGATGTATGGGATGTGTGTGATATATGGGATGTGTGTGATGTATGGGATGTGTGTGATGTATGGGATGTGTGTGATGTGTGTGATGTATGGGATGTGTGTGATATATGGGATGTGTGTGATGTATGGGATGTGTGTGATGGTAAAGTATGGGATGTGTGTGATGTGTGTGATGTATGGGATGTGTGTGATATATGGGATGTGTGTGATGTATGGGATGTGTGTGATGGTGATGTATGGGATGTGTGTGATGTGTGTGATGTATGGGATGTGTGTGATATATGGGATGTGTGTGATATATGGGATGTGTGTGATGTGTGTGATGTATGGGATGTGTGTGATATATGGGATGTGTGTGATGTATGGGATGTGTGTGATGGTAAAGTATGGGATGTGTGTGATGTATGGGATGTGTGTGATATATGGGATGTGTGTGATATATGGGATGTGTGTGATATATGGGATGTGTGTGATGTGTGTGATATATGGGATGTGTGTGATATATGGGATGTGTGTTATGTATGGGATGTGTGTGATGGTAAAGTATGGGATGTGTGTGATGTGTGTGATGTGTGTGATGTATGGGATGTGTGTGATATATGGGATGTGTGTGATGTATGGGATGTGTGTGATGGTGATGTATGGGATGTGTGTGATGTGTGTGATGTGTGTGATGTATGGGATGTGTGTGATATATGGGATGTGTGTGATATATGGGATGTGTGTGATGTGTGTGATATATGGGATGTGTGTGATATATGGGATGTGTGTTATGTATGGGATGTGTGTGATGGTAAAGTATGGGATGTGTGTGATGTGTGTGATGTGTGTGATGTATGGGATGTGTGTGATATATGGGATGTGTGTGATGTATGGGATGTGTGTGATGGTGATGTATGGGATGTGTGTGATGTGTGTGATGTGTGTGATGTATGGGATGTGTGTGATATATGGGATGTGTGTGATATATGGGATGTGTGTGATGTGTGTGATATATGGGATGTGTGTGATGTATGGGATGTGTGTGATGGTAAAGTATGGGATGTGTGTGATGTGTGTGATGTGTGTGATGTATGTGATGTGTGTGATATATGGGATGTGTGTGATATATGGGATGTGTGTGATGTGTGTGATGTATGGGATGTGTGTGATATATGGGATGTGTGTGATATATGGGATGTGTGTGATGTATGGGATGTGTGTGATGGTAAAGTATGGGATGTGTGTGATGTGTGTGATGTATGGGATGTGTGTGATATATGGGATGTGTGTGATGTATGGGATGTGTGTGATGGTGATATATGGGATGTGTGTGATGTGTGTGATGTATGGGATGTGTGTGATGTATGGGATGTGTGTGATATATGGGATGTGTGTGATGTATGGGATGTGTGTGATGGTGATGTATGGGATGTCACATACAAGCACATGGAATGGATACGCAATGATGAGCTCAGGTCAGAGGCATTTTCTGAAAGCAGTGGGCCTGTGTTCAGGATCATAAGTTGGGCCCCCGCAGCTGAGTGGTGGGTGTGATTTTCATTGCGCTAAATACTGGCTGTGGTTTAAAGGGACACAGAGTGCCGGGGTTCAGTAGTAAGCAACGCAAATGTTCAGGAATAATTTCAACAAAGTTCCCAGAAGCTCAACAGTAATTCCACAAACTGTCACCTGATTGGGGTTTTCTCAATCACAGTGAAATCCCTTATTTATGAGATTGGTAGTGGCAACCAAGCAAATCATCTTCCTCCAGATGGTGGACGGGGCTAGCAGGACTGTGATTGGCTTTAGCAGTGGCCAATGACAGTCCTCCTCCTCCTGGAAACAGGGACCGTCCCCCCCTAGCAGAACTGCACCCAATCTCTTCTCCATCACAAAAGCTGGCGATCGCAGCTACAGCAAAGTTAGAGAACCAAACAATGTTTCCCATCTTTTACAATGTGTGGGGCACAGTGCCACCCCCTCAGTGCATGTGCGGCGTGGGGAATTCTGAAATTGGAATGCATTAGTGTCTTACTGACACTTCCCTGTGCTGCTCTGCTGATAGGGAGGGAGTCGAGTGCCGGCAAAAGAGGCTTTGTGTGCCGGGGGTTGCCTACCCCTGTTCTAAAGCAACCTGACAAGTAAAAAAACAAACAAACTTTTTTTTTCGTTTAAATAAAACATTTCTATTAAACCCCTTATTAACCCTTAGTTTACCCTGATCAGCACTAATTAACTCCTTCTTCCTCTTCAACTATTTTTCTTGCTTTTTTATTACTATTTTTATTTAACCATTATTTTTTAATCTTTTTTCGTTTTTTTGTTTTGCTTGTACATTTTATTTTAGTGTTTTAAAAGAGTACAACATTTCAAATAATTTTGTAAATCACTTTCCAGTGCTTTGTGCCAGAATCATAATTCTATTGTCATTTTAAACAGGTTAAATTATAGAATAAAATTCATATTTTGTTTTTTACAGTAGCACTATGTTCCTCTCAACCACTTGCGGACAGGCAGCCTGTACAGGCACAGTAATTGTACACAGTGGGAGTTTGTCATGACCGGGACCTGCTGATGTCCAATCACAGCTCAGAGCCCTGTGTTGACAATCAACACAAAGCTCTGTACACCGGGAACAATTTCTCTGTTTCTTCTCCCTGCAAAGCAGCAAAGAGCAGCACACATTACACATAGAGTTGCCACTTTTTCTTCAAGCCAAACCCAAACTCTTTAGCAGCGCATAGAACGTTTTTTTTTGTTTTAGTATACACTATAGGATTCTAACAGACTTGGGACACCTTTGGGCACCATAAAGAGAATAGTAATGCGGCGCACATAGTGCTCCCTCACCCTCCTGTCAAGCCCTGTTCCGAGCCACATTCCTGTCTTAAAAATGTGTCCGGGTTTCAGGTGGACTGAAACCCAGATACATGATTCAAAACCCGGACTGTCCAGGTGAATCCCGGACAGGTGGCAGCCCTAATTACACGTGTAGCGCACCCACCACAGCCTTTACCTGCTTTTATTCTATTTGGCTCCTTCGCAGGTAAAGACTGAGGCACACCGCACCACAAGCTCGTACCTTCCTGGATGGGGAGGTTGAGCGGTGTTAGTTTCTCGGGCCTGCCTGCAGCCAGTGTTTGAAAACCTCCAGAGCTGACCTCGTTTCTGGGGTAGCCAGAAACAAGTCCTTAGTTCTCCCCAGTAGGCAACTGTCCACACCAACTGAAAAGTCCAACTTCTTATTTATTCTTAAGGGCAATAAATAGTCTCTTTGAGAGCAGACAGGTTGAGACAAACACGGGTCAGATAAGGTGGGAGGAGGTCCAGGCACAAACTTAATTTAGGGTTTCTCCTGTTCTGGTTTGCAAGAACAGGCTTGGCGCATGGTCCCTGCCACGGACCATGAGGTTGGTCACTGCCACTGACCTGGTGAATAGTTGCAGGTCACTGCCACTGACCTGGTGTGCGTAGAGTCACTGCCACTGTGACATGAAGAACCCGCACTTCCTTCTTTGAGTAACTTGGCCCCTTTTTAGGATAAGAACATCCCTCCGGAGAGTTACCAGAGGCCCCCTCTGTCACCACGACTCTGCGCTGGGTCTTCAGAAAGGGTCACCTCCCTGGCCTCCTCGATCCTGGATACGGGTCCCCTCGCAAAGGCAGATCCCTGGGAGCCTCGATCCTTATCCTCGATCCTTCCAGGCCCTCGCCAAAGTACCTTACCCCAGACTGAAGGTGTCTGGGATGGAAACAGCAGCTCTGTCTCCGGGCCTAGGGCACCCGGAGACAACACGCTCGCCCAGGCCTCCGGGCCTAGGGCACCCGGAGGCGACACACATGCCCAGGCCTAAGGTGCCTGGGCGCAGAACCAACGATGACCACTCTGGAAGATGGCTGCCCCCTTTTATATCCTCTCCCGACAGGCACAGCAGGTTCCCCGCCCCGCCGTACTGCTGCCGAGAGGAGACAAGAAAAGGCACAACCCTGTACCACGGTTCAACCCGGGCCTATGGCAACAGCGCCACCTATAGGCCCCAGGGAACTGCACATCAGTACTATCTCCCAGGGACAGAAATGGTCCATGAAACCTAACAATTAGTGCATCTGAGCCTAGTTACCACTCAGATGCTCCCCCTAAATATGACACCCCGCTACACACACATTAACACTTGCTAAGCACACAGTTAACCCTTTGATCGGCCTAGATATTAATACCTTCCCAGCCAGTGTCATTAGTACAGTGAGCAGTGCCGCTGTTAGAATTATAGGGCCCCATACAGCCCACCTGACGGGGCCCTCCACAACCATGCCTACACTCCTCCCCTTCCCAGGTGCAGCAAAAAAGCAGCACTGACTTTATCCGCCTACACCCTGAAAATGAAAAAAAGTCCCTCCTCTGCTCCCACCTCCTGGACCCCTCTGTTAACCTGATGGGGCCTAGGGAAACATAATTGAAGCCCTGGTAAGCAAGTAGGAGTAAGGGTGTGGTCTAGTAAAATCCATTTATTCATTTAGGCGGACATGAACAATAAAGCTGCCCTGGTCTGCTGTTCTGGTACATGACCCCTGAAATTCTGCATAAACATGTGTATCCTCTCTGTGCTGGAGATGTGGCTCATCGGTGGGCTCACTTTTTGAAATTTTTGGGCAATGTGCACAGATACAACCCTTTTGGGTCAGTGTGATGTCTATTCTTCAAACATTGAGAAACACCTCTCTGCGATTGGACCCACTACACCAAGGATATGCAATTAGCGGACCTCCAGCTGTTGCCAAACTACAAGTCCCATGAGGCATAGCGAGACTCTGACAGCAGCAAGCATGACACCCAGAGGCAGAGGGATGATGGGACTTGTAGGTTTGCAACAGCTGGAGGTCCGCTAATTGCATACCCATGCACTACACTATCTATTAGGCCTCCCTTTCCCAGATCTCAATAAAACAACCAAATGGTTGCTATCCTATATATTGCTAGCCACACAGAGAGCTATCCCAATGTCTTAATTATCAAGAGATCCACCAACTCTGTCTATGCTTCTAAACACTATACAGTAAAACCTTGGTTTGAGAGTAACTTGGTTTGAGAGTTCTGCAAGACAAGCAACATTTTTAAATAAGCTTTGACTTGATATACACCCGATGTCTTGATATACAAGTAGCGTCATGTCACAACTGAGTATACAAGAGAAGAAAGGCGCCTCTAAGTGTAGCAATATGGTTACATTTAATGAAGGTACAACATTTAGCAACACACATGGTTAAAGGGGTTGTAAAGGTTCCTTTTTTTTTTAAAATAACGAACATATCATACTTACCTCCACTGTGCAGCTTGTTTTGCACAGAGTGGCCCCGATCCTGGTCTTCTGGTGTCCCTCGGCGGCTGTCTCGGCTCCTCCCCGCAAGAGCTAACCCGCTTCATGGGAGCTCTCTCCCATGGTGGTTAGCTTGCGGGCGCGTTCCCATGATACAGTCGGCGGCCATAGCCACCGACTGTATTACTCGCCCCCTGCCCCCCGGCGCGCCGCGTCATTGGTTTGATTGACAGCAGCGGGAGCCAATGTCTGCGCTGCTATCAATCATCCAATCAATGAGCTGAGAAGCCGACCGAGAAGCCTGCGCATTCACGATGCGGGACTTTCGAGGGCTCAGGTAAGTAAACGTAGAACGTATAGAAAGTAAACATAGAATGCATTAAGGTGAAAAAACATGAGGGTTTACAACCCCTTTAATGATTAAAACAGGCACATCTATGTATGCAGGCATCTGGGGTAAAGCCGTCCACATACATCATCCTCCTCACCCCCAACAAAGTCATCCCTCCACTCAGCGCTCCACGAGCGGTTCAAGCCTCGCTTTCAGATCGCTCTACTGAAGGGTAGTCTTCCCGGTCACGATTGTAGACTGACAGTGGTGAGAGCTGGCGGTGTGGAGGACGGTCTATGTGGATAGCTTTTTCCCCGAATGCCTCCATACTTAGATGTGCCTCTTTTGATCATCAACCATGTGAGTTTCTAAATGTTGTACCTTCATTAAATGTAACCATATTGCTACACTTAGAGGTGCCTCTCTTCTCTTTTATACTCTGTAGCTCCTGCTGGATTTTGCTTCTAATCCCCTTGTGGAGGCTTCCATTTGTAACGGACTGAAGAGCACGAGGCTGAAAAGCGCGAATCGTCTCTCACCAAACTTTACTAACACGAGGTTCAGCAAAAGCAGCCCAAAGGGTGGCGCCATCCGAATGGAACTTCCCCTTTATAGTGCCGTCGTACATTTCGTACGTCACCGCTAGTGATGAGCCGAACACCCCCGGGTTCGGTTCGCACCAGAACCCACGAACGGACCGAAAGTTCGTACGAACATTAGAACCCTATTAAATACAATGGATGCGAACGTTCGAATTCTAAAGTGCTAATTATAACAACTATTATGCATGTTATTGTCCTAAAAAGGGTTTGGGAACCCGGGTTCTGCACCAGGGGACATGTATCAATGCAAAAATAAGTTTTAAAAACGGTCGTTTTTCGGGAGCAGTCATTTTAATGATGCATAAAGTGAAAAAAAAAAGTCAAATATTCCTTTAAATATCGTACCGGGGGGGTGTCTAAAGTATGCCTGTGAAGTGCCACGTGTTTCCCGTGTTTAGAACTGTCCCTGCACAAAATGACACTTCTAAAGGAAAAAAAAGCCATTTAAAACTTCTTGCGGCTTTAATGTAATGTCTGGTCCCGGTAATATGGATGAAAATCTTTAAGAAAAATGGCATAGCTACCCCATGACCCCCCCCCTACCCCAGCCCATTACCAGCCCCTTTGGGTCTTGTATGGATATTAAGGGGAACCCCACACATAAAATAAAAAAGGCCCTATATACTCTGAACAGCCGTATACAGGCGGTGCATACAAGACAGGGACTGTAGGTTTGTTCTTATGTAGAATGTGTTTGTAATTTTGAACAGGTACATTGTTGAAGTGTAGCTCCAGCCCAAAAATCTATTTTTAAACTTTTTGGGAAACATAGGTAAGGGTTATCACCCCTGTAACATTTGTTTTGCTGTCTGTGCCCCTGTTCAGAACATTTCACCTCACTTTCCGTCCCAATGACAACTGTTTTTGAAATGTGGTGTTTTTCTTGAAACAAGGATTGCTGATAAAGCATCAGTACAGAGGAGACACCTTTCTCCCATATTTATTCTTACAGGAGAGAATTTTCCTTCCTAGGGGTAGATTTCCTCTCACTTCCTGTTGTCTTCTTTCGTTTGCAAGTAGGAGTCGTTTGTAAGTTGGATGTTTGAAAGTAGGGACCTGCCGTATATACTCTGCAGAAATAGGCCCCTTAGTTGTTGGTGTTGGCACAACACTGTAAGCACTCACAGTTACTCTAGGTTGGTGCTGGAACGCCCTGCTGTCAACTCTTATATCAGGAATTTTAATTACATATAATTGTTGAACAGTGGTAGTAAAAATTGGGGCTTTGATGGTGGTGCTGGTGCCACAACACTGTAAGCCCTGACAGTTACTCTTGGTGGGTGCAGCAATGGGCCCTGCTGTGAATTATTAGATCAAGAATTGTAATTGCATGCCCCTGTTGAACAGGGGCTGAAAAATTGGGCTTTTCGTGGTGGTGGTGGTGGTGGTTGTAAGCCCTCAGAGTTACTCTTGGTGGGTGCAGGAATGGGCCCTGCTGTGAATTATTAGATCAAGAATTGTAATTACATGCCCCTTTTGAACAGGGGCTGAAAAATTGGGCCTTTCGTGGTGGTGGTGGTGGTGGCGTTGCCACAACACTGTAAGCCCTCAGACTTACTCTTGGTGGGTGCAGGAATGGGCCCTGCTGTGAATTATTACATCAAGAATTGTAATTGCATGCCCCTGTTGAACAGGGGCTGAAAAATTGGGCCTTAGCCACTGGTGGCGGCACCCATAAACAAAAATGATCTTCCAAGCTATCATCATCAATCGTATCATTGAGGACTCGGAGGAGGAGGATAGCCAGTCAACATAACAGCACAGGCACTCAGCATCAGCATCAGTCTTGAAGGGACGTGACATGTTAAAATCAATTAGTCTGTTATATCAGCATCAGGTGTGTGGTAGCTGGTGGTGATCCAAGACTGGTTCATCTTGATGAAAGTCAGTCGATCAACCGAGTCGGTGGACAGGCGCACCCTGTGATCCGTGACAAATCCTCCAGCAGCACTGAATGTGCGTTCCGAAAGAACGCTGGATGCAGGACAGGCCAGTAGCTCAATTGCATACTGTGCAAGCTCTGGCCAGTGATCCATCCTCAAGACCCAGTAAGCCAGAGGATTTTCGGTGGGGAAGGTGTCCAAGTCTGACCTTGCCCCTAGATATTCCTGCACCATGTTTATCAGACGCTGGCGATGGTTGCTGGAACCAATCATACTTTGGGGCTGCGGACTAAAGAATTGTCTGAACGCATCGGTCAGACGGCCACCTTCCCCACCGCTCCTTTGACTGGCCGAAGCCTCAGCAACTCGTTGTCCTGGACCAGGAGTTTGTAACCTCCCAGTCTCTGGGAACGCGTTGCACAGACCTTTCTGCAAGGCCTCCCGGAGTTGTCTCATCCTCTGCTCCCTCTGCGACGGTAACATAAGGTCCGCAACCTTACCCTTGTACCGTGGATCAAGGAGAGTGGCCAGCCAGTAATGGTCCCTCTCCTTGATCCGAAGAATACGAGGATCCTTCCGCAGACTTTGCAGGATCAGGGAGGCCATGCAGCGTAGGTTTGCTGAGGCATTCGCTCCGGAGTCCTCTGGGTCACTAAGGACGACATGATCCGCAGTCACCTCCTCCCAGCCACGTACAAGTCCACTGGTTTCTTGGGACTGTAAATCATCCCTAAAAGACTGCTGCTGATGATGCTGAGTGCCAGCCTCCACCTCCATGCTGACACAATCCTCCTCCTCCTCCTCCTCCTCTTCCTCTTCCTGTACGATGGGTGGGACAGAAGGAACACTGTCTGGGTAAAGGGGGCCTTGAGAGGCAAGGAAGTCCTCCTCTTCCTGCCTCTGTTCTGCCTCAAGTGCCCTGTCCATTATTCCACGCAGCGTGTGCTCCAACAGGTGGACAAGAGGTACAGTGTCACTGATGCATGCACTGTCACTGCTCACCATCCTCGTGGCCTCCTCAAATGGTGCCAGGACAGTGCATCCATCCCTGATCATGCCCCACTGGCGTGGAGAAAAAAAACCAAGCTCCCCTGACCCTGTCCTGGTGCCGTAGTCGCACAGGTACTCATTGATGGCCCTCTGCTGCGTGTGCAGCCGCTGCAGCATGGCCAACGTTGAGTTCCACCTGGTGGGCATGTCACATATAAGGCGGTTCTTGGGCAGGTTCAACTCCTTTTGCAGCTCAGCCAGGCGAGCACTGGCATTATAAGATCTGCGGAAATGCACACAGACTTTCCTGGCCTGCCTCAGGACATCCTGTAAGCCCGGGTACCTGCCCAAGAACCGCTGCACCACCAGGTTAAGGACGTGAGCCACACAGGGCACATGGGTCAGTTGTCCCTGTCGGAGGGCGGAGAGGAGGTTGGTGCCATTGTCGCAAACCACCATTCCTGGCTTAAGCTGGCGTGGCGTCAACCACCTCTCGGCCTGGCCCTGCAGAGCAGACAGGACCTCTGCCCCAGTGTGGCTTCTGTCCCCCAAACACACCAGCGCAAGCACGGCATGGCATCTTTTTGCCTGCGTACTTGCGTAGCCCCGTGAACGGCTACGGAGCACCGCTGGTTCATAGGACAAACCACAGGAAGAGGCCATGGAGAAAGAAGAAGAGGAGGGGGTGGAGGAGAGAGGTGTGTCACAACCAGTAGTAGCATTTTGGAGGCGTGGCGGTGGGACAACCTCCAACACTACTGCACCTTGTCCTGCATCCTTCCCAGCTGCCAAAAGAGTGACCCAATGGGCCGTGAAAGAAAGGTAACGTCCCTGTCCATGCCTGCTGGACCATGAGTCAGCGGTAATATGCACCTTACCGCTGACCGCCCTGTCCAGCGAGGCCAAGACATTGCCTTCCACATGCCGGTAGAGAGCCGGAATAGCCTTCCGTGAGAAAAAGTGGCGTTTGGGAACCTGCCACTGAGGAACCGCACATTGCACAAACTCACGGAAGGGGGCCGAGTCTACCAACTGAAAAGGCAGCAGTTGAAGCGCTAGCAATTTAGCCAAGCTAGCATTCAACCGCTGGGCATGTGGATGGCTGGGAGTGAACTTCTTTCGACGGTCCAGCAGCTGGGGCAGGGAAATTTGCCTGCTAGAATCGGACGTCGGTGTACTGCTAGCAGAGTGGCCGCAAGTACTTGGCTGTGACACACCTAATTCTACACCTTCATTCCTCTCAGTGCATGTTTCTGAGAGGACTGAAGTTATAGTGGGGTTGGAGATCCCAGCTGATGCGGTGCAAGGAGAGGTCCGCTTTGTTCTTTGGTGTGGGTCTTTGAGGTAGGCTTGCCAACGAGCTGCATGGCAGGTCAACATATGTCTGGTCAGGCATGTGGTACCCAAGCGGCTGATGTTTTGGCCACACGATATACGCTTGAGACATATGTTGCAAACAGCAGCTGTGCGATCTGATGCACTAGCCTCAAAAAAGGCCCACACCAAGGAACTTTTTGAATGACGGGCAGAGGCAGCGCCCTGCACAGGCGGAGCTCTGCGGTGTGATTCCGTCGGTGTACTGCCCTTACGCTGGCCACCAAAGGGCATCCTGTCTCGTTGGAGATGTGCCTCCTCCTCATCCTCCTCTCTCCTATTAGGCACCCACGTGGAGTCAGTGACCTCATCATCCCCTCCCTCCTCATCACTGGAGCCAATCTGGCAGTATGCTGCAGCTGCTGGAACATGACTGCCAGATTGGTGTCCTTCTTGAGCATCCCCTCTGTCTGCTCTCACCCTACTGCCTTCCTGTAGCTGGGTTTCATCATCAGACCCTTCGAAACGCTGGGCATCCTCCTGGAGCATGTACCCAACACTGTGCTCAAACAGTTCCTGGGACTCCTCAGGAGGAGGACATGGTGGGTCTAGGGAAGGAGTGACTGATGATGAGTCTGACATTGATACCAGGGAAGAGGACGCTTTGGCAGCTGCTTTGCCAGTACCCTGAGCCTGGGTGAGAGAGGATGAGGAGGAGGAGGAGGGCTTGGTCATCCACTCTACCAAGTCTTCGGCATGATGTGGCTCAACATGTCCAGCTGCCGAAAAGAAGGACAAGCGTGTCCCATGGCCATGTGCTGATGACAATGCACCGCGTCCACGACCAGCACTGTTGCCCCCAGACACAGAGCCTGCTTGCCCTCTTTTATTGCCTCCTGACTGTCTGCCTCTCCTTGTTTGCCTTCCAGACATTCTAATAGATGGCCTGCAGGGAGATGGGAAAAAAGCAATAAGGGCTACCTTCAGGTGTCCTTCTCTGTCCCTTGAAACAAGGACTTGCACAGTGAAAGAAACTGACACTCTCCCTACCTACAGTTTTCTGTCCCTAGAAAAAATGTTTTTTTTAAGCACAATATAGCACAAGGAGAATTCACTCACTGTCCTTCCAGGTCCCTGGAAACAAGGACTTGCACAGTGAAAGAAACTGACACTCTCCCTACCTACAGTTTTCTGTCCCTAGAAAAAATGTTTTTTTTAAGCACAATATAGCACAAGGAGAATTCACTCACTGTCCTTCCAGGTCCCTAGAAACAAGGACTTGCACAGTGAAAGAAACTGACACTCTCCCTACTGTGACAGCAGGAAGGTAAAGTCACCTGGTTGCATCCAGGGGGGTAGATATATTTCGCCCAGATTCAGGCTTTACGCCGACTTATACAACTAGGTGGAGAGTTGTATAAGGCTAGTGGGCTCATGGATGACTCATACCTCTAGGGAGAGGGCTGGGCGTCGTACAGACAGGGAGTTGATGAGGCCAGCTGAAGCTTGTCAGCTCATTTAGGCCTCTATAAGAACTCCCAGATTCATTAGATGTTAGCTCATGCCTGGAACCAGACCTGTGTGGACTGTCTAGGGAGAGTGAACCCCTGTGCGGTGAGACAAAGCCTGTGTGGCTATTTGCTTGGACATTTAAAACCAGGGACTTAGGGACTAGGACAGCACTAGGCTGATCCCAGTTGTTAGTTAGGAAACCTGTATGTTTAGTCAGAGGTCAACTTGACCAGGATTTATTTTGGTTATGTTTCTTTTGCTTTGCTGTGTTTTGTCACTGTAAATAGAAAATAAACCGCACCTTTTTTGATTTTGAAAACCACAACCTCCGTTTGCTGGGCCTGTTTTGTGTGGGGAGCCCATCCCGGGGGTCACACACACCCGCTGCCGAGCTAACCCCCTCACAGTTGGTGGAGAACCAGTGGCAGTTTTTTTTAAGCCAGCATGGAGGAGATACTGAAGCAGCTGGCTCTAGCAAATGCCAATCAACAGCAGACAAATGCAGGTTTGCAAAGGAGCCTTGCAGCCCAGCAGCAGACAAACGCAACTTTGCAACAGAGTCTGGAGGCTCAGCAACGAGCCCAGCAGCAATCTGAGGCCCGCTTCATAGACCTGTTGCAGAAGCAAGAGCAGAGACTACAACAACAGATGGAAGCAGTAATGCAGCAACGTCCGCAGACCAGTGAGGAAAGCCGTCCCACTAATACCGCGTCCTTTGGGGTGAGTCGTTTATTGACAAAAATGACTGGAGAGGATGATCCAGAGGTATTTTTGACCACATTTGAAAGGACCGCTGAAAGAGAAAAGTGGCCTGAGGAGCAGTGGGCTGGACTGGTGGCTCCTCTGTTAACTGGTGAATCTCAGAAAGCTTACTATGACCTAGAGCCTAACCAAGCAAAAGACTATGTGATGCTAAAAGCTGAAATATTGGCAAGGCTGGGTGTCACCCAGGCTGTCCGGGCTCAGCGTGTGCATAACTGGACTTTCCAGCTTGGAAAACCCCCCAGGTCTCAAATGTATGATCTCATTCACCTGAGCAGAAAGTGGCTACAGCCAGAGACTTTGTCCGCACCAAAGATTGTGGAACGTGTTGTAATGGATCGGTTTTTGAGAGCTCTTCCTACTGCCATCCAAAAGTGGGTAAGCCATGGAGACCCAGAGACGGCCGATGGTCTTGTGGATCGTGTGGAGAAATACTTGGCTACAGAGAACCTGACGGCCTCTTCCAGAGACACTCGGACTTTCCACCCTAAGACCAGACCATCCCCAGGGGCGGATAAGAGGATTCCAAGGGGTGAGGGTGGAGAGAGTGAGAGGGTGGGAGCTCTACCCCAAGTTTGGCGAGAACAGCCTGGGAAATCAGCGGCTCAAGAGGCGGCAAGAAGGATCGTTTGCTACCGCTGCCGGCAAGCGGGACATATTGCAGCCAATTGCCCGGTTGTGGAGGAACCCATGCAGTGTGACTTTCTGACGGGCAGACGTCAGTCGCTGTGTGCGACAGTCGCATGCACTGCCATTCGAGGAACTGAGAAACATTTATGCAAAATGTGTGTTAATGGTAGAAATGTTGTGGTATTGCTGGATTCAGGTAGCCTTGTGACCCTGATAAAGGCTGAGTTAGTTAAAACAGAGGTCTCTGGGAATAGCAAGGTAGCTGTTATTTGTGTGCATGGGGACACCCGAGAGTATCCAGTGACTACAGTGTGTTTCGAGACCCCCAAAGGTACCCTCTCTCATCCAGTGGGCTTAGTATCTCAGTTACCGCATGACGCCATTGTGGGAAGGGATTTTCCGAAGTTTTGGGAACTGTGGGATGATCCTGAGCCCCTCACTGGTGCCCCTATGTACCAGGAATGTGATAGCCAGAACTCCCCTGAGAGTGGTGAGGACTCTCCGGAATTTCCCTTATCAGTATTGGCAGGGGAGACTCAAGAAACTGGAGAGGAGCCCACCTCCTCAGACGAAAACCTACCGTCTGTGGAGTTTTCTGATCTTGAGGTTCACAGGGAAAACTTTGCCACAGAACAGTTGAAAGACCCCGCCCTAATAAAGGCACGGGAAAACGTAGTGAAAATAGATGGCGAGTTAGTGAACCCAGATAATACCTGCACTTACCCATACTTCAGCGTAGAGAAGGACCTACTGTATCGGGTGGCAAAAAGGGCAGAAGAAACCGTTGAGCAGCTTGTGGTGCCCAAACCTTACAGGAAGTTGGTGTTGGAGTTGGCCCATGGGCACATTCTTGGAGGTCATCTGGGGACAGAGAAAACCCGAGAGAGGGTATTACAGAGATTCTATTGGCCGGGGGTGATGAAGGACGTAGAAAATTATTGTTCCTCCTGCCCTGTGTGTCAGAGGTTGGCCCCGATGCCACATTTCCGTAGCCCGCTGGTCCCTCTACCCATCATTGAGGTCCCGTTTGAGAGGATCGCCATGGATTTGGTAGGTCCTATAATCAAGTCCGCTAGGGGGCACCAGTACATATTAGTTATAATGGACTATGCCACCCGTTATCCAGAAGCGATCCCTCTCCGAAATACCTCGGCCAAAACCATAGCCAAAGAGCTATCTCTTGTTTTTAGCCGGGTGGGTATTTGTAAAGAACTGCTTACGGACCAAGGTACACCCTTTATGTCCCGGGTTATGAAAGAGCTGTGTAAATTGTTCAAAGTGACGCAATTGCGTACGTCTGTGTATCACCCCCAAACCGATGGGCTGGTTGAAAGATTCAACAAAACCCTAAAACAAATGTTGAAGAAAGTGGTGGATAGAGATGGAAAGGATTGGGACTGTTTACTTCCTTATTTGATGTTTGCTATTAGGGAGGTGCCCCAATCCTCTACGGGATTCTCCCCCTTTGAGTTACTGTATGGGAGACACCCAAGAGGGCTGTTGGATATTGCCAAGGAAACTTGGGAAAGTGAGAGTTCTCCCCACAGGAGTGTGATTGAGCATGTCGCCCTGATGCAAGATCGAATTGCACAGGTAATGCCCATCGTGAAGGAACATTTGGCCCAAGCGCAGTTGGCACAGCAGAGAGTGTACAACCGTGGAGCCAAGACCCGTACCTTTTCCCCGGGGGATAGGATATTGGTACTTGTCCCTACGGTTGAAAGTAAATTCCTTGCCAAATGGCAAGGCCCCTACGAGATAATGGAAAAAGTGAGCGAAGTGAATTACAAGGTCAGACAACCAGGAAGGCGAAAGCCCGAACAGATCTATCACGTTAATCTGTTGAAAGCCTGGAGGGATAGAGAGTCCCTAGTCGCAGACACTTGGTCACCAGCTCAAACTGGTTGCGTGATTCCTGAGGTTGGAATAGCAGCCACCTTGTCACAACCCCAACAACAGGAGGTTAAGGAGTTTGTGCTTCGCAACAAGGAGGTATTCTCTGAGCTGCCGGGACAAACATCTGGGGTAGAGCATGACATCATTACCCCGCCCGGTGAAAGGGTGAAGTTAAAACCCTATCGGATCCCAGAGGCTCGACGGGAGGCAATACGGGAGGAAGTACAGAAAATGCTGAACTTAGGGGTGATAGAGGAGTCCCAAAGTGATTGGTCTAGTCCCATCGTGTTGGTGCCTAAACCGGATGGGAGCTGGCGATTTTGTAACGATTTTCGTCAGTTGAACAAAGTTACAAAATTTGACACCTACCCCATGCCACGTATAGATGAGTTGATCGACCGGCTGGGAACAGCCCGATACATGACGACTCTTGACCTCACAAAAGGGTATTGGCAAATCCCCCTGGCCAAGTCGGCCAAAGAGAAAACCGCATTTGTAACCCCAGACGGGGCGTTCCAATATAAAAGAATGCCGTTCGGGTTACAGAATGCGCCGGCCACATTCCAGCGGAAAATGGACCAGATGCTGAGGCCCCATCGGAAGTATGCTGCGGCTTACCTGGATGACGTAATTGTCCATAGCACAGATTGGGCCTCACATCTGCCAAAAGTGCAAGCAGTCCTGGACTCTGTTCGGGAAGCGGGGTTTACGGCTAACCCCAAGAAGTGTACCATTGGGCAGGAGGAGGCCAAATATCTTGGGTAGTGATGAGCCGAACACCCCCGGGTTCGGTTCGCACCAGAACCCGCGAACGGACCGAAGGTTCGAACGAACATTAGAACCCTATTAAATACAATGGATGCGAACGTTCGAATTCTAAAGTGCTAATTATAACAACTATTATGCATGTTATTGTCCTAAAAAGGGTTTGGGAACCCGGGTTCTGCACCAGGGGACATGTATCAATGCAAAAAGAAGTTTTAAAAACGGTCGTTTTTCGGGAGCAGTCATTTTAATGATGCATAAAGTGAAAAAAAAAAAGTCAAATATTCCTTTAAATATCGTACCTGGGGGGTGTCTAAAGTATGCCTGTGAAGTGCCACGTGTTTCCCGTGTTTAGAACTGTCCCTGCACAAAATGACACTTCTAAAGGAAAAAAAAGCCATTTAAAACTGCTTGCGGCTTTAATGTAATGTCTGGTCCCGGTAATATGGATGAAATTCTTTAAGAAAAATGGCATAGCTACCCCATGACCCCCCCCTACCCCAGCCCATTACCAGCCCCTTTGGGTCTTGTATGGATATTAAGGGGAACCCCGCACATAAAATAAAAAAGGCCCTATATACTCTGAACAGCCCTATACAGGCGGTGCATACAAGACAGGGACTGTAGGTTTGTTCTTATGTAGAGTCTGTTTGTAATTTTGAACAGGTACATTGTTGAAGTGTAGCTCCAGACCAAAAATCTATTTTTAAACTTTTTGGAAAACATAGGTAAGGGTTATCACCCCTGTAACATTTGTTTTGCTGTCTGTGCCCCTGTTCAGAACATTTCACCTCACTTTCCGTCCCAATGACAACTGTTTTTGAAATGTGGTGTTTTTCTTGAAACAAGGATTGCTGATAAAGCATCAGTACAGAGGAGACACCTTTCTCCCATATTTATTCTTACAGGAGAGAATTTTCCTTCCTAGTGGTAGATTTCCTCTCACTTCCTGTTGTCTTCTTGCGTTTGCAAGTAGGAGTCGTTTGTAAGTTGGATGTTTGAAAGTAGGGACCTGCCGTATATACTCTGCAGAAATAGGCCCCTTAGTTGTTGGTGTTGGCACAACACTGTAAGCACTCACAGTTACTCTTGGTTGGTGCTGGAACGCCCTGCTGTCAACTATTATATCAGGAATTTTAATTACATATAATTGTTGAACAGTGGTAGTAAAAATTGGGCCTTTGATGGTGGTGCTGGTGCCACAACACTGTAAGCCCTGACAGTTACTCTTGGTGGGTGCAGCAATGGGCCCTGCTGTGAATTATTAGATCAAGAATTGTAATTACATGCCCCTGTTGAACAGGGGCTGAAAAATTGGGCCTTAGGCACTGGTGGCACAACACTGCAACCCCTCACAGCAACTGTACTTGGAGCACAGCAATGAGCCCTGTTGCAAAGTATTGCTTCAAAAATTGTAATGACACGCCCCTGTTAAACAGGGGCTGAAAAATTGGGCCTTAGGCACTGGTGGCACAACACTGCAACTCCTCACAGATACTGTACTTGGAGCACACCAATGAGCCCTGTTGCAAAGTATTGCTTCAAAAATTGTAATTACACGCCCCTGTTAAACAGGGGCTGAAAAATTGGGCGTTAGGCACTGGTGGCACAACACTGCAACTCCTCACAGATACTGTACTTGGAGCACAGCAATGAGCCCTGTTGCAAAGTATTGCTTCAAAAATTGTAATTACACGCCCCTGTTAAACAGGGGCTGAAAAATTGGGCGTTAGGCACTGGTGGCGGCACCCATAAACAAAAATGATCTTACAAGCTATCATCATCAATCGTATCATTGAGGACTCGGAGGAGGAGGATAGCCAGTCAACATAACAGCACAGGCACTCAGCATCAGCATCAGTCTTGAAGGGATGTGACATGTTAAAATCAATTAGTCTGTTATATCAGCATCAGGTGTGTGGTAGCTGGTGGTGATCCAAGACTGGTTCATCTTGATGAAAGTCAGTCGATCAACCGAGTCGGTGGACAGGCGCACCCTGTGATCCGTGACAAATCCTCCAGCAGCACTGAATGTGCGTTCCGAAAGAACGCTGGATGCAGGACAGGCCAGTAGCTCAATTGCATACTGTGCAAGCTCTGGCCAGTGATCCATCCTCAAGACCCAGTAAGCCAGAGGATTTTCGGTGGGGAAGGTGTCCAAGTCTGACCTTGCCCCTAGATATTCCTGCACCATGTTTATCAGACGCTGGCGATGGTTGCTGGAACCGATCATACTTTGGGGCTGCGGACTAAAGAATTGTCTGAACGCATCGGTCAGACGGCCACCTTCCCCACCGCTCCTTCTTTGACTGGCCGAAGCCTCAGCAACTCGTTGTCCAGGACCAGGAGTTTGCAACCTCCCAGTCTCTGGGAACGCGTTGCACAGACCTTTCTGCAAGGCCTCCCGGAGTTGTCTCATCCTCTGCTCCCTCTGCGACGGTAACATAAGGTCCGCAACCTTACCCTTGTACCGTGGATCAAGGAGAGTGGCCAGCCAGTAATGGTCCCTCTCCTTGATCCGAAGAATACGAGGATCCTTCCGCAGACTTTGCAGGATCAGGGAGGCCATGCAGCGTAGGTTTGCTGAGGCATTCGCTCCGGAGTCCTCTGGGTCACTAAGGACGACATGATCCGCAGCCACCTCCTCCCAGCCACGTACAAGTCCACTGGTTTCTTGGGACTGTAAATCATCCCTAAAAGACTGCTGCTGATGATGCTGAGTGCCAGCCTCCACCTCCATGCTGACACAATCCTCCTCCTCCTCCTCCTCCTCCTCTTCCTGTGCGATGGGTGGGACAGAAGGAACACTGTCTGGGTAAAGGGGGCCTTGAGAGGCAAGGAAGTCCTCCTCTTCCTGCCTCTGTTCTGCCTCAAGTGCCCTGTCCATTATTCCACGCAGCGTGTGCTCCAACAGGTGGACAAGAGGTACAGTGTCACTGATGCATGCACTGTCACTGCTCACCATCCTCGTGGCCTCCTCAAATGGTGCCAGGACAGTGCATGCATCCCTGATCATGCCCCACTGGCGTGGAGAAAAAAAACCAAGCTCCCCTGACCCTGTCCTGGTGCCGTAGTCGCACAGGTACTCATTGATGGCCCTCTGCTGCGTGTGCAGCCGCTGCAGCATGGCCAACGTTGAGTTCCACCTGGTGGGCATGTCACATATAAGGCGGTTCTTGGGCAGGTTCAACTCCTTTTGCAGCTCAGCCAGGCGAGCACTGGCATTATAAGATCTGCGGAAATGCACACAGACTTTCCTGGCCTGCCTCAGGACATCCTGTAAGCCCGGGTACCTGCCCAAGAAGCGCTGCACCACCAGGTTAAGGACGTGAGCCACACAGGGCACATGGGTCAGTTGTCCCTGTCGGAGGGCGGAGAGGAGGTTGGTGCCATTGTCGCAAACCACCATTCCTGGCTTAAGCTGGCGTGGCGTCAACCACCTCTCGGCCTGGCCCTGCAGAGCAGACAGGACCTCTGCCCCAGTGTGGCTTCTGTCCCCCAAACACACCAGCGCAAGCACGGCATGGCATCTTTTTGCCTGCGTACTTGCGTAGCCCCGTGAACGGCTACGGAGCACCGCTGGTTCATAGGACAAACCACAGGAAGAGGCCATGGAGGAAGAAGAAGAGGAGGGGGTGGAGGAGAGAGGCGTGTCACAACCAGTAGTAGCATTTTGGAGGCGTGGCGGTGGGACAACCTCCAACACTACTGCACCTTGTCCTGAATCCTTCCCAGCTGCCAAAAGAGTGACCCAATGGGCCGTGAAAGAAAGGTAACGTCCCTGTCCATGCCTGCTGGACCATGAGTCAGCGGTAATATGCACCTTACCGCTGACCGCCCTGTCCAGCGAGGCCAAGACATTGCCTTCCACATGCCGGTAGAGAGCCGGAATAGCCTTCCGTGAGAAAAAGTGGCGTTTGGGAACCTGCCACTGAGGAACTGCACATTGCACAAACTCACGGAAGGGGGCCGAGTCTACCAACTGAAAAGGCAGCAGTTGAAGCGCTAGCAATTTAGCCAAGCTAGCATTCAACCGCTGGGCATGTGGATGGCTGGGAGTGAACTTCTTTCGACGGTCCAGCAGCTGGGGCAGGGAAATTTGCCTGCTAGAATCGGACGTCGGTGTACTGCTAGCAGAGTGGGCGCAAGTACTTGGCTGTGACACACCTAATTCTACACCTTCATTCCTCTCAGTGCATGTTTCAGAGAGGACTGAAGTTATAGTGGGGTTGGAGATCCCAGCTGATGCGGTGCAAGGAGAGGTCCGCTTTGTTCTTTGGTGTGGGTCTTTGAGGTAGGCTTGCCAACGAGCTGCATGGCAGGTCAACATATGTCTGGTCAGGCATGTGGTACCCAAGCGGCTGATGTTTTGGCCACGCGATATACGCTTGAGACATATGTTGCAAACAGCAGCTGTGCGATCTGATGCACTAGCCTCAAAAAAGGCCCACACCAAAGAACTTTTTGAATGACGGGCAGAGGCAGCGCCCTGCACAGGCGGAGCTCTGCGGTGTGATTCCGTCGGTGTACTGCCCTTACGCTGGCCACCAAAGGGCATCCTGCCTCGTTGGAGATGTGCCTCCTCCTCATCCTCCTCCTCCTCCTCTCTCCTATTAGGCACCCACGTGGAGTCAGTGACCTCATCATCCCCTCCCTCCTCATCACTGGAGCCAATCTGGCAGTATGCTGCAGCTGCTGGAACATGACTGCCAGATTGGTGTCCTTCTTGAGCATCCCCTCTGTCTGCTCTCACGCTACTGCCTTCCTCTAGCTGGGTTTCATCATCAGACCCTTCGAAACGCTGGGCATCCTCCTGGAGCATGTACCCAACACTGTGCTGAAACAGTTCGGGGGACTCCTCAGGAGGAGGACATGGTGGGTCTAGGGAAGGAGTGACTGATGATTTGTCTGACATTGATACCAGGGAAGACGACGCTTTGGCAGCTGCTTTGCCAGTACCCTGAGCCTGGGTGAGAGAGGATGAGGAGGAGGAGGAGGGCTTGGTCATCCACTCTACCAAGTCTTCGGCATGATGTGGCTCAACATGTCCAGCTGCCGAAAAGAAGGACAAGCGTGTCCCATGGCCATGTGCTGATGACAATGCACCGCGTCCACGACCAGCACTGTTGCCCCCAGACACAGAGCCTGCTTGCCCTCTTTTATTGCCTCCTGACTGTCTGCCTCTCCTTGTTTGCCTTCCAGACATTCTAATAGATGGCCTGCAGGGAGATGGGAAAAAAGCAATAAGGGCTACCTTCAGGTGTCCTTCTCTGTCCCTTGAAACAAGGACTTGCAGAGTGAAATAAACTGACACTCTCCCTACCTACAGTTTTCTGTCCCTAGAATAAATGTTTTTTTTAATCACAATATAGCACAAGGACAATTCAGTCACTGTCCTTCCAGGTCCCTGGAAACAAGGACTTGCAGAGTGAAATAAACTGACACTCTCCCTACCTACAGTTTTCTGTCCCTAGAATAAATGTTTTTTTTAAGCACAATATAGCACAAGGACAATTCACTCACTGTCCTTACAGGTCCCTGGAAACAAGGACTTGCAGATTGAAAGAAAAAAAACACTCTCCCTACCTACAGTTTTCTGTCCCTAGAAAAAATGTTTTTTTTTAATCACAATATAACACAAGGACAATTCACTCACTGTCCTTCCAGGTCCCTGGAAACAAGGACTTGCAGAGTGAAATAAACTGACACTCTCCCTACCTACAGTTTTCTGTCCCTAGAATAAATGTTTTTTTTAAGCACAATATAGCACAAGGACAATTCACTCACTGTCCTTACAGGTCCCTGGAAACAAGGACTTGCAGAGTGAAAGAAAAAAAACACTCTCCCTACCTACAGTTTTCTGTCCCTAGAAAAAATGTTTTTTTTAATCACAATATAACACAAGGACAATTCACTCACTGTCCTTCCAGGTCCCTGGAAACAAGGACTTGCAGAGTGAAATAAACTGACACTCTCCCTACCTACAGTTTTCTGTCCCTAGAATAAATGTTTTTTTTAATCACAATATAGCACAAGGACAATTCAGTCACTGTCCTTCCAGGTCCCTGGAAACAAGGACTTGCAGAGTGAAATAAACTGACACTCTCCCTACCTACAGTTTTCTGTCCCTAGAATAAATGTTTTTTTTAATCACAATATAGCACAAGGACAATTCAGTCACTGTCCTTCCAGGTCCCTGGAAACAAGGACTTGCAGAGTGAAATAAACTGACACTCTCCCTACCTACAGTTTTCTGTCCCTAGAATAAATGTTTTTTTTAATCACAATATAGCACAAGGACAATTCAGTCACTGTCCTTCCAGGTCCCTGGAAACAAGGACTTGCAGAGTGAAATAAACTGACACTCTCCCTACCTACAGTTTTCTGTCCCTAGAATAAATGTTTTTTTTAATCACAATATAGCACAAGGACAATTCAGTCACTGTCCTTCCAGGTCCCTGGAAACAAGGACTTGCAGAGTGAAATAAACTGACACTCTCCCTACCTACAGTTTTCTGTCCCTAGAATAAATGTTTTTTTTAATCACAATATAGCACAAGGACAATTCAGTCACTGTCCTTCCAGGTCCCTGGAAACAAGGACTTGCAGAGTGAAATAAACTGACACTCTCCCTACCTACAGTTTTCTGTCCCTAGAATAAATGTTTTTTTTAAGCACAATATAGCACAAGGACAATTCACTCACTGTCCTTACAGGTCCCTGGAAACAAGGACTTGCAGAGTGAAAGAAAAAAAACACTCTCCCTACCTACAGTTTTCTGTCCCTAGAAAAAATGTTTTTTTTAATCACAATATAACACAAGGACAATTCACTCACTGTCCTTCCAGGTCCCTGGAAACAAGGACTTGCAGAGTGAAATAAACTGACACTCTCCCTACCTACAGTTTTCTGTCCCTAGAATAAATGTTTTTTTTAAGCACAATATAGCACAAGGACAATTCACTCACTGTCCTTACAGGTCCCTGGAAACAAGGACTTGCAGAGTGAAAGAAAAAAAACACTCTCCCTACCTACAGTTTTCTGTCCCTAGAAAAAATGTTTTTTTTAATCACAATATAACACAAGGACAATTCAGTCACTGTCCTTCCAGGTCCCTGGAAACAAGGACTTGCAGAGTGAAATAAACTGACACTCTCCCTACCTACAGTTTTCTGTCCCTAGAATAAATGTTTTTTTTAATCACAATATAACACAAGGACAATTCACTCACTGTCCTTCCAGGTCCCTGGAAACAAGGACTTGCAGAGTGAAATAAACTGACACTCTCCCTACCTACAGTTTTCTGTCCCTAGAATAAATGTTTTTTTTAATCACAATATAGCACAAGGACAATTCAGTCACTGTCCTTCCAGGTCCCTGGAAACAAGGACTTGCAGAGTGAAATAAACTGACACTCTCCCTACCTACAGTTTTCTGTCCCTAGAATAAATGTTTTTTTTAATCACAATATAGCACAAGGACAATTCAGTCACTGTCCTTCCAGGTCCCTGGAAACAAGGACTTGCAGAGTGAAATAAACTGACACTCTCCCTACCTACAGTTTTCTGTCCCTAGAATAAATGTTTTTTTTAATCACAATATAGCACAAGGACAATTCAGTCACTGTCCTTCCAGGTCCCTGGAAACAAGGACTTGCAGAGTGAAATAAACTGACACTCTCCCTACCTACAGTTTTCTGTCCCTAGAATAAATGTTTTTTTTAATCACAATATAGCACAAGGACAATTCAGTCACTGTCCTTCCAGGTCCCTGGAAACAAGGACTTGCAGAGTGAAATAAACTGACACTCTCCCTACCTACAGTTTTCTGTCCCTAGAATAAATGTTTTTTTTAATCACAATATAGCACAAGGACAATTCAGTCACTGTCCTTCCAGGTCCCTGGAAACAAGGACTTGCAGAGTGAAATAAACTGACACTCTCCCTACCTACAGTTTTCTGTCCCTAGAATAAATGTTTTTTTTAAGCACAATATAGCACAAGGACAATTCACTCACTGTCCTTACAGGTCCCTGGAAACAAGGACTTGCAGAGTGAAAGAAAAAAAACACTCTCCCTACCTACAGTTTTCTGTCCCTAGAAAAAATGTTTTTTTTAATCACAATATAACACAAGGACAATTCACTCACTGTCCTTCCAGGTCCCTGGAAACAAGGACTTGCAGAGTGAAATAAACTGACACTCTCCCTACCTACAGTTTTCTGTCCCTAGAATAAATGTTTTTTTTAAGCACAATATAGCACAAGGACAATTCACTCACTGTCCTTACAGGTCCCTGGAAACAAGGACTTGCAGAGTGAAATAAACTGACACTCTCCCTACCTACAGTTTTCTGTCCCTAGAAAAAATGTTTTTTTTAATCACAATATAACACAAGGACAATTCACTCACTGTCCTTCCAGGTCCCTGGAAACAAGGACTTGCAGAGTGAAATAAACTGACACTCTCCCTACCTACAGTTTTCTGTCCCTAGAATAAATGTTTTTTTTAATCACAATATAGCACAAGGACAATTCAGTCACTGTCCTTCCAGGTCCCTGGAAACAAGGACTTGCAGAGTGAAATAAACTGACACTCTCCCTACCTACAGTTTTCTGTCCCTAGAATAAATGTTTTTTTTAATCACAATATAGCACAAGGACAATTCAGTCACTGTCCTTCCAGGTCCCTGGAAACAAGGACTTGCAGAGTGAAATAAACTGACACTCTCCCTACCTACAGTTTTCTGTCCCTAGAATAAATGTTTTTTTTAATCACAATATAGCACAAGGACAATTCACTCACTGTCCTTACAGGTCCCTGGAAACAAGGACTTGCAGAGTGAAATAAACTGACACTCTCCCTACCTACAGTTTTCTGTCCCTAGAATAAATGTTTTTTTTAAGCACAATATAGCACAAGGAGAATTCACTCACTGTCCTTCCAGGTCCCTGGAAACAAGGACTTGCAGAGTGAAAGAAAAAAAACACTCTCCCTACCTACAGTTTTCTGTCCCTAGAAAAAATGTTTTTTTTAATCACAATATAACACAAGGACAATTCACTCACTGTCCTTCCAGGTCCCTGGAAACAAGGACTTGCAGAGTGAAATAAACTGACACTCTCCCTACCTACAGTTTTCTGTCCCTAGAATAAATGTTTTTTTTAATCACAATATAGCACAAGGACAATTCAGTCACTGTCCTTCCAGGTCCCTGGAAACAAGGACTTGCAGAGTGAAATAAACTGACACTCTCCCTACCTACAGTTTTCTGTCCCTAGAATAAATGTTTTTTTTAATCACAATATAGCACAAGGACAATTCAGTCACTGTCCTTCCAGGTCCCTGGAAACAAGGACTTGCAGAGTGAAATAAACTGACACTCTCCCTACCTACAGTTTTCTGTCCCTAGAATAAATGTTTTTTTTAATCACAATATAGCACAAGGACAATTCACTCACTGTCCTTACAGGTCCCTGGAAACAAGGACTTGCAGAGTGAAATAAACTGACACTCTCCCTACCTACAGTTTTCTGTCCCTAGAATAAATGTTTTTTTTAAGCACAATATAGCACAAGGAGAATTCACTCACTGTCCTTCCAGGTCCCTGGAAACAAGGACTTGCAGAGTGAAAGAAAAAAAACACTCTCCCTACCTACAGTTTTCTGTCCCTAGGAAAAATGTTTTTTTTAATCACAATATAACACAAGGACAATTCACTCACTGTCCTTCCAGGTCCCTGGAAACAAGGACTTGCAGAGTGAAATAAACTGACACTCTCCCTACCTACAGTTTTCTGTCCCTAGAATAAATGTTTTTTTTAATCACAATATAGCACAAGGACAATTCAGTCACTGTCCTTCCAGGTCCCTGGAAACAAGGACTTGCAGAGTGAAATAAACTGACACTCTCCCTACCTACAGTTTTCTGTCCCTAGAATAAATGTTTTTTTTAAGCACAATATAGCACAAGGACAATTCACTCACTGTCCTTACAGGTCCCTGGAAACAAGGACTTGCAGAGTGAAAGAAACTGACACTCTCCCTACCTACAGTTTTCTGTCCCTAGAATAAATGTTTTTTTAAGCACAATATAGCACAAGGACAATTCACTCACTGTACTTCCAGGTCCCTGGAAACAAGGACTTGCAGAGTGAAAGAAACTGACACTGTCCCTACCTACAGTTTTCTGTCCCTAGAATAAATGTTTTTTTTAAGCACACTATAGCACAAGCACAAAACACACTGACACTCTCCCTACCTATCCTTCTCTTTCCCTAAACTAAAGGAATCCAGGTTAAGCAAGAAAGAAATAACAGTCACTGTCCCTGCCTATGCTGCTCTATCCCTGCTCCGGAACACACTACACTAGGCCGCCGTGCTGGCGGCCTTTTATAGTGTGGGGCGTGTACTAAACACCCTCAGCAATAATTGGCCACAGGCATCCTGCCTGTGGCCAATCATTGCTCTCCTCGCTGCCGGCGCTGTGATTGGCCAAGCATGCGGGGTCACAGTGCATGCTTGGCCAATCACAGCGCCTGGATGACACTGCGATGGCGTAGTGCATTGTGGGCCGTTCGCGTCACTCGAATTTGGCGCGAACGGCCCAAATCGTTCGATCTTCGTCGAACGATCGAACAGCCGATGTTCGAGTCGAACGTATGTTCGACTCGAACACGAAGCTCATCCCTAATCTTGGGTACACCATTGGGAGGGGAGTAATAAAACCCCAACTCAACAAAGTCGAGGCCATCCAGAGTTGGCCACGTCCCAACAGCAAGAAGCAGGTACGAGCCTTTCTGGGAATCGCTGGGTATTATCGGCGATTCATTCCCCACTTTGCTTCTAAGGCTGTGCCCCTAACCAACCTGACGAAGGGGAAAGGGTCGGTCATGATTAAATGGACCCCCGAGGCTGAGGCAGCATTCCAATTCTTGAAACAAGCCTTATGTAGCCAGCCAGTGTTGTACTCACCCGACTTCTCTAAAGACTTTGTCGTACAAAGTGATGCGTCAGATGTGGGGTTAGGAGCAGTATTGTCCCAGGTCTGGAACGGGGAAGAGCACCCAGTCATTTACCTCAGCAGGAAGTTGAAGTCCCATGAGGTAAATTACGCCACCGTTGAAAAGGAGTGTTTAGCGGTGAAGTGGGCTCTAGATTCCCTTCGGTACTACCTGCTAGGTAGGCACTTTGACATGGTTACGGATCACGCTCCGTTAAAGTGGATGGCTCAAAACAAGGAAACAAATAGAAGAGTGAATAGGTGGTTCCTGGCCCTCCAGGAATTCAACTTCACAGTAAAGCATCGCCCTGGCGTTCAAATGGGGAATGTGGATGCTTTGTCTCGAGTACATGAATGCCTGATTGCTGGTGTTCCAACCCCGAGGTTAAAACAAGAGGGGGGGGGTATGTGACAGCAGGAAGGTAAAGTCACCTGGTTGCATCCAGGGGGGTAGATATATTTCGCCCAGATTCAGGCTTTACGCCGACTTATACAACTAGGTGGAGAGTTGTATAAGGCTAGTGGGCTCATGGATGACTCATACCTCTAGGGAGAGGGCTGGGCGTCGTACAGACAGGGAGTTGATGAGGCCAGCTGAAGCTTGTCAGCTCATTTAGGCCTCTATAAGAACTCCCAGATTCATTAGATGTTAGCTCATGCCTGGAACCAGACCTGTGTGGACTGTCTAGGGAGAGTGAACCCCTGTGCGGTGAGACAAAGCCTGTGTGGCTATTTGCTTGGACATTTAAAACCAGGGACTTAGGGACTAGGACAGCACTAGGCTGATCCCAGTTGTTAGTTAGGAAACCTGTATGTTTAGTCAGAGGTCAACTTGACCAGGATTTATTTTGGTTATGTTTCTTTTGCTTTGCTGTGTTTTGTCACTGTAAATAGAAAATAAACCGCACCTTTTTTGATTTTGAAAACCACAACCTCCGTTTGCTGGGCCTGTTTTGTGTGGGGAGCCCATCCCGGGGGTCACACACACCCGCTGCCGAGCTAACCCCCTCACACTACCTACAGTTTTCTGTCCCTAGAAAAAATGTTTTTTTTAAGCACAATATAGCACAAGGAGAATTCACTCACTGTCCTTCCAGGTCCCTGGAAACAAGGACTTGCACAGTGAAAGAAACTGACACTCTCCCTACCTACAGTTTTCTGTCCCTAGAAAAAATGTTTTTTTTACGCACACTATAGCACAAGGAGACTTCACTCACTGTCCTTCCCAGTCCCTAGAAACAAGGACTTGCACAGTGAAAGAAACTGACACTCTCCCTACCTACAGTTTTCTGTCCCTAGAAAAAATGTTTTTTTTAAGCACAATATAGCACAAGGAGAATTCACTCACTGTCCTTCCAGGTCCCTGGAAACAAGGACTTGCACAGTGAAAGAAACTGACACTCTCCCTACCTACAGTTTTCTGTCCCTAGAAAAAATGTTTTTTTTAAGCACAATATAGCACAAGGAGAATTCACTCACTGTCCTTCCAGGTCCCTAGAAACAAGGACTTGCACAGTGAAAGAAACTGACACTCTCCCTACCTACAGTTTTCTGTCCCTAGAAAAAATGTTTTTTTTAAGCACAATATAGCACAAGGAGAATTCACTCACTGTCCTTCCAGGTCCCTGGAAACAAGGACTTGCACAGTGAAAGAAACTGACACTCTCCCTACCTACAGTTTTCTGTCCCTAGAAAAAATGTTTTTTTTAAGCACAATATAGCACAAGGAGAATTCACTCACTGTCCTTCCAGGTCCCTGGAAACAAGGACTTGCACAGTGAAAGAAACTGACACTCTCCCTACCTACAGTTTTCTGTCCCTAGAAAAAATGTTTTTTTTAAGCACAATATAGCACAAGGAGAATTCACTCACTGTCCTTCCAGGTCCCTAGAAACAAGGACTTGCACAGTGAAAGAAACTGACACTCTCCCTACCTACAGTTTTCTGTCCCTAGAAAAAATGTTTTTTTTAAGCACACTATAGCACAAGGAGAATTCACTCACTGTCCTTCCAGGTCCCTGGAAACAAGGACTTGCACAGTGAAAGAAACTGACACTCTCCCTACCTACAGTTTTCTGTCCCTAGAAAAAATGTTTTTTTTAAGCACAATATAGCACAAGGAGAATTCACTCACTGTCCTTCCCAGTCCCTAGAAACAAGGACTTGCACAGTGAAAGCAACTGACACTCTCCCTACCTACAGTTTTCTGTCCCTAGAAAAAATGTTTTTTTTAAGCACAATATAGCACAAGGAGAATTCACTCACTGTCCTTCCAGGTCCCTGGAAACAAGGACTTGCACAGTGAAAGAAACTGACACTCTCCCTACCTACAGTTTTCTGTCCCTAGAAAAAATGTTTTTTTTAAGCACAATATAGCACAAGGAGAATTCACTCACTGTCCTTCCAGGTCCCTAGAAACAAGGACTTGCACAGTGAAAGAAACTGACACTCTCCCTACCTACAGTTTTCTGTCCCTAGAAAAAATGTTTTTTTTAAGCACAATATAGCACAAGGAGAATTCACTCACTGTCCTTCCAGGTCCCTAGAAACAAGGACTTGCACAGTGAAAGAAACTGACACTCTCCCTACCTACAGTTTTCTGTCCCTAGAAAAAATGATTTTTTTAAGCACAATATAGCACAAGGAGAATTCACTCACTGTCCTTCCAGGTCCCTGGAAACAAGGACTTGCACAGTGAAAGAAACTGACACTCTCCCTACCTACAGTTTTCTGTCCCTAGAAAAAATGTTTTTTTTAAGCACAATATAGCACAAGGAGAATTCACTCACTGTCCTTCCAGGTCCCTAGAAACAAGGACTTGCACAGTGAAAGAAACTGACACTCTCCCTACCTACAGTTTTCTGTCCCTAGAAAAAATGTTTTTTTTTAAGCACACTATAGCACAAGCACAAAACACACTGACACTCTCCCTACCTATCCTTCTCTTTCCCTAAACTAAAGGAATCCAGGTTAAGCAAGAAAGAAATAAAAGTCACTGTCCCTGCCTATGCTTGTCTTTCCCTGCTCCGGAACACACTACACTAGGCCGCCGTGCTGGCGGCCTTTTATAGTGTGGGGCGTGTACTAAACACCCTCAGCAATAATTGGCCACAGGCATCCTGCCTGTGGCCAATCATTGCTCTCCTCGCTGCCGGCGCTGTGATTGGCCAAGCATGCGGGGTCACAGTGCATGCTTGGCCAATCACAGCGCCTGGATGACACTGCGATGGCGTAGTGCATTGTGGGCCGTTCGCGTCACTCGAATTTGGCGCGAACGGCCCAAATCGTTCGATCTTCGTCGAACGATCGAACAGCCGATGTTCGAGTCGAACGTATGTTCGACTCGAACACGAAGCTCATCCCTAGTCACCGCGCTTTGCTCAAGCATTTTTTTTCATGATAGCCCTTTTAATGTGTGTCACACTCTGTTTGACTTTGTATTTCTTTATTTTATGCCCTGTACACATGATCGGATATTCCGTCGGAAAAACCTTGGATGGTTTTTCCGACGGATTTCCGCTCAAGCTTGGCTTTGCATACACACAGTCACACAAAAGTTCTCTGAACTTTTGACCGTCAAGAACGCGTGACGTACAACACTAGGACGAGCCGAGAAAATGAAGTTCAATGCTTCAGAGAATGTGTCAAATTGTTTCCAAGCATGCGTCGGAATTTTGCGCATCGCAATTGCTACAGACGATAGGATTTTTTTCCGTCTGAAAAATAGAGAACCTGCTCTCAATCTTTTGCTGGTGGAAATTCTGAAAGCAAAAGTCCGATGGAGCATACACACGGTCGGAATTTCCAACCAAAAAGCTCACATCGGACTTTTGCTGGCGGAATTTCCGACCGTGTGTACGCGGCATTACTCTTATTTTGAGTATACTTATTTATTTGTATGGTATTTCACTACATATGAAGAAAAGAAAAAAAAAATGGAAATCTTCTTGTATGCTGAATAATCTTTAATAAAAACATAATTACGAAAAAATAAAAAAGAAGCTACCCTGTTTAGCTGATGGGGCCTGGGCCCAATATAACAGGACCGGTTGTACTGCCTTATTAGCGGCCCTGATGGTGAGAGTGTATAGTACTATCACTGATCACTGTATTAGTTTCACTGGTAATGTCAGTTAGCCAGTTCTCCCCCAGTGTCAGTTTGTCAGATTGCCCATCTCACTATCACAGTCCCACTATAAGTCACTGATCACCACAATTACTAGTATAATAAAAAATTCAGTATACTGTATATACTGGATTTTTTTTCTTTTTTTATATATATACCATAGTTTGTAGATGCTATAACTTTTACACAAACCAATCAACCAATACACTTATTGGGATGTATTTTTTCTACCAAAGACATGTAGAAGAATACATTTCGGCCTTAATGAAGAAATTTGATTTTTTTTACATTTTATTATTTCATATACTTTATATGAGAAAGTAGAAAATTTAGTTTTTTTAATTTATATATTTAAAAAAATAAAAAACCCAGTGGTGATCAAATAGCACCAAAAGAAAGCTATATTTGTGTGAAAAAAAAAAATGATAAAAATTAAATTTGGGCAAAGCATTGCATGACCGGGCAATTGCCAATTAACCACTTCCGGACCGCCCGCCGTCATTATACGGCAGTACTTTGAAGTGGAATATCGTCGTTATGGCAGCAGCTAGCTGCCATAACCCCGGTATCCACTTCTTCAGCGGGCGGTCTGCTTTCAGATAAAAGTGGTCTCTGCATCGGATTCGCCACAAAATCACTTTTATCGGTGGCAGGAGAGGCCCACCCCTCCCGCCGCTCTCCGGTGCCGCCCGCTGCTTACCGGCAATTGCGTCCTCTTCCGTGTTAGGTATGGAGCTGAGTGAGGGGAAGATGGCCCCCGCTTGGCTCCATACAATTGCAGGGTGGAAGCGACTTCAAAACGTCACTTCCTCCAATAGCTCTTAAAGCGACATTTTTTTTTTTAAACAACTTTAAAAAAAAAAAACGGTGTGACAGAAAGTATTGCAACGCCCGCCATTTTTTTCTCTAGGGTGTTAGAAAAAAATATATATATATATAATGTTTGGGGGTTTTAAGTAATTTTCTAGCAGAAAAAATGATTTTAACCTGTAAACAAGTCTGAAAAATAGGCCCGGTCTTAAAGTGGTTAAAGTAACGCAGTGCTAAATAGCAAAAAAATACCTGGTCATGAAGTTAAAGTGTTACTAAACCCACAACAGTAAAATCAGTCTGTATATGCAGCATAGCATGCTTGTTATACTCACTGTGGAACGTAAGGGGTTAATCCTCTGCGTTGACTAAAAAGGCTGTTTTATCCTGTATGCACAGATCCTCCCCCTCCTGCACTGTCTATCTGGGGAAGGCCAGCTAACACAGGCAGAGTAACCAACCTGCACATGCTCAGTTGTGTGTTTTATGCTGGAGAGAACATTTACTTGTTCTCAGAGCTAGCCCGGTCACATGATATTGACATCACACACGTGGGCGTGTATACAGGCTGCAGGGGAAATCTCCTCCTACCTGAACTCTCAGCAATGGAGAAACTGTGCAGGTTATCATGTAACCGTGATATACAGATCATCCAAAAAGGTATATAGTGGCAGTATTTTAATGTAAAAAGAAGATTTATAATCTGTGGGCACTGTGTGTGTGTGTGTGTGTGGGGTGAACTATTTTCATATTACTGTGTTTAGTAACATTTTAAAACCTTCTGGAGCTGAGGTGGTTAAACAAACACAGGTCAAAAAGGTTTTTTTTTTTTTGTTTTTTTATTTTGTTACTTTTTTTGTCTCAAGCCTCGTACACACGACCGAGTTTCTGGACGAGATTCTTGTTAACCTTGACGAGTTTCTTGTCAAGCTTTCCATGCGTATACACTGACAATTCCAAATCTCGTCGTTGTTCTGCGCGGTCACGTCCAGCACGTACGACGGCAGTATAAAGGGGAAGATCGATTTCAATGGCGCCACCCCTTGGGTTGCTTTTGCTGATCTCGTGTTACCGTGTGTGAAGTAAAAGTTTGGGAAGAGACGATTCGCGCTTTTCAGTCTTCGTGCTTTCAGTTCGTTTTAGCGTGACGAATGTGCTATCTCCTTTACGAAGGCTTGTTTTACCAGAAGATGCGCTCCCGTCTCATACTTGATTCTGAGCATGCGCGCTTTTTGAAGAGTCGTAAAAGCATACACACGAACCATTTTCTCGTCGCAAAACAGGCCGACGAGAAACACGACGAGAAAATCTAGAAACCGGACGAGAAAATAGAGAGCAGGTTCTCTATTTTTCTCGTCGAGATTCACGGCAGTTTTCTCGTCGTAAAACCATACACACGAACGGTTTTCTCGACAAAAAAGCTCTCTCTGCACTTTTCTTGTCGGATTTGGACGAGAAACTCGGTCGTGTGTACGAGGCTTAAGGATTGCAGAAAAATAATACATTTTTGCACACAATATCACATAAAGAAAACCTGGTTTGTGCTTAAAAACACAATATATGTGTTACTTTGTTTACTAATGTAATGACAAAGTTAATGATGAAAGTCCATAGCAGAAATGCAAAACCTGCTCTGGTCCATAGAGGGTGTACAGGTGTAATGCTGCGTACACACGATCACTTTTCTCGTAGGGAAAAATTAAATTTTTTCTCTTGAACGAGAAAAACGGCCGTGTGTGGGCTTTCCAGCATTTTTCCCGACGAGAAAAACGACAAGAATCACGACGAGAAAAATTAGAACATGCTCTAATTTTTCTCGCCGCGAATCGCAGCATTTTTTTCCCACGGCAGTTTTCCCATAGGGAAACACTGCTAGGGAGCCTACACACGGCCGGTTTTCTCGACAGAGAGAAAACATGTCGTGAAAAACGGCCGTGTGTTGGGGACCAAGCCGGTCCTCGTTTTTCCCGTCGGGTTTCACGGCGGTGTTTTCACCGCTGTGAAACTCAATCGTGTGTACACGGCATGAGAAGGAAAGTGGATAAATAAAAAAGTTTCAGCTGGAAAAGGACTTTTGAGATAGGAATGGTTTAACTGGATTGTAGAAGGAAACCCGTTAAATGTGCCGATGTGTGGTGGGATTAAAACCCAGAA
Source organism: Rana muscosa (assembly GCA_029206835.1). NCBI lineage: Eukaryota > Metazoa > Chordata > Amphibia > Anura > Ranidae > Rana > Rana muscosa. The sequence goes on along the minus strand of CM055118.1, from coordinate 322,942,142 downwards.
CACCAGGGCTGCAAGTGCTAATCTTTTTTCATACAGTGTGGAAACAATAGAGCTTTACACATTCCATTCCAGTACCTCGATTTCATGGTCTATATAACTGTACAGGATGGCCCGGATCTCCACTTGCTCGTTGCGCACAACCGAATATGGGAGACGCAGGTCAATAAAGAAACTTTTCCTCACAAGCATTTCAAAGGGTTTAGCGACACAAATACCTATGAAGAGATGATGATGAGACAATGTACAAATGGGTGAAGGACTTTCGCCAGTTATTTTTTACCATTTTTTAGGTATTTTGTTATCATTTAATGTCTGTAGAAAGATGGAAACCATCGTTATAGGCCAAAGGCAGAGCTATTACAATAAAATGGAAATTTTAAATCATGTAACCCACAACACATTATAAAAGACCTTGTGGAGTACTGTAACTCACCATCCAAATTCATACTGTGTTTCCCCGAAAATAAGACCTACCCCTGAAAATAAGACCCAGCGTTATTTTCCAGGAGGACTGCAATATAAGCCCTACCCTGAAAATAAGCCCTAATTTAAAATGCTTGTAAAATCTTATAATCCACTCTATTACAGTAGTATATAATGTGCAATTTGTGTGTTTCTGTAATATAATTGCAGGCAAGAGAGCAGAGCGGCGCTATAACGAAGGCTATTGCCACCATTATATTACAGAAACACACACATTGTACATTATATACTACTGTAATAGAGTGGATTATAGGATTTTACAAGCATTTTAACTCAGTTCCCACTGGGAATTCCTGTCAGGAAGGGAGAGAGAGGGGGAGAGAAGACTGCACATTACATGGTAAGACCTACCCCGAAAATAAGCCCTACTGTGTTTTTTGTTGCCAACATTAATATAAGACCCGGGCTTATTTTTGGGGAAACACGGTATATTCAGATATACTGTAAAAGAGTTTCCAACATAATTCCCTCTTTTTAGAATATACCTATGTAGTGGCCGCCCATTATTAAATTATGTTCGAGACCACCATACATTCTCGTTAAGTATGCGCCTTCATTTGATGTGGTACCTGAGTTAGGAGAGAGGCTGATTGCTGTGAATTCCCAAGTAGTGATGGACTCTGGTAAGTTGGCATTGATTGTCTTTGATGCATACCTGTGATAGACAAATGGAAACCATTGCATATTCCTGTACAAAGTATATTTGATTTACAATTGTAATATTTTTAAGCTCCTGGAAGTCCTATATGCTTCTTTTCTTTTCTGGAATCTTTTCTACCTGCCATTCAACCCTCCACACCTAAAGAAGACCTGTGCTGTTCCCATTTATACCAAAGGTAACAAGTATGCTTTATCCCCCCCCCCAACCCACCGGCTAATACTTACCATTCCTTCACCATTTCCCCTTCTCTGTTCCGGGAGCAGACGGAAATACCCGGTACTTGCAAGCAGGTGCAGTTAGCAAGTCTGCCACTTGCTGGCTCTGTCCCGAAATAGTGTGGCAATAGGGAATTATGCAATTGGGCTTTGGGTCCCCTTTTAGATAAAGCCTTTCTGTAATGGGTGCAGTTAGTGACCATATATATTCCAGGATAGGAGGCGCCTAGTGAAGTGAAGTGCATGGGAGCCAGATATTTTAACCTCCCTTACTTGTTATGTTGGGTTGTCCGTGTTTAACATAGTCATCAGCAGTGGTGTCGCTAGGGGGTGGCTTTTGGGGCTATAGCCCCGAATCTGGGGCCCATAGCCCTGAGTCTCTCAGAGATGGCCCTGACCTCTCTACAGCCAGGCCACAAGTGCACCACACTGTTCCGCTCTCACTGTGCAGCCATGGGCAGCAGAGATGAGCGGCTCTCTAGGGAGCCTGATGTAAGGGGGGCTCTCTGGGGACCCTGATGTAAGTGGGAGGGTTCTCTGGGAGCCTGATGTAAGTGAGGGAGACTCTCTAGTTACCCTGAAGTAAGTGGGGGGGTTTTCTGGGGACCCTGATGTAAGGGTGGGCTCCCCGGGGACCCTGATGTAATGATAATATATATAATGTAATACAGGGCTCAAAATTTCAAGTCTTGAGCCACTATCCAAGCCTCAAGGGTTACTCGCCACTAGTTGCCCCACCCAACCCCTACCCTGCTCCACCCCTAATTCTGCCGCTAATCAAGCCCTCATAAATTATCACGTAAAAATGTTTATTGCAGAATTAAGTTACAAAAATAAATATTAACAACAACTTTATCAGTTCCCCTCAGCACAGCCTCACCTGTGCCCATCAATGCGGACTCACCTGTGCCCCCTATTGCAGATTCACCGTGCCCCCTATTGCAGATTCACCGTGCCCCCTATTGTAGATTCACTGTGCCCCCTATTGTAGTTTCACTGTGCCCCCTATTGCAGATTCACCGTGCCCCCTATTGCAGACTCACCGTGCTCCCATTGGTGGCCAGATCATTAAAGGAGGAAGAGGAGAGAGCCGCGGGATCGCAGAGCAGTATAGCATGCTGTTACAACTTACATTTAAATTTCCTCCTCTCTGCTCGCTCCCACAGCCCCGCCTCCTCCTGACCCCGTGCCTGTGATATACAACACATCTCAGCATTGGACCCGCATTCTGTCTATTACAGGCGCTGGGTCAGGAGGGGGCGGGGCTGTGGAAGCGAGCAGAGAGGAGGAAATTTAAATGTAAGTTGTAACAGCATGCTATACCGCTCTGCGATCCCGCGGCTCTCTCCTCCTTCTCCATGCTTTCTGCCATCGGGGCGATCACTGGGAGAACGGCTCCCGATCAACCCTGCCCGCCGGAGGTGCTCGACCACCCACTCCCAGGCAGCCCAGCTCCTCGCCAGACCTCATTTTCCACTCGCAAAATGCGCGTAGGCGAGTGGAAAATTTGAGGTCTGATGTAATATATATATATATATAGGAAGGCTAGTATGCTAGCCTGAAATTATGGGAGGAGTTCGAGGGGTACTTATACAGACCATCCACCAGGGTCAGTGTCGGCTGTAGTGCGCGGTACTACATGTCACTGGGCTGACTCTTCCCCACTCACCTCATATTCATGAGTCGGCGCATGCGATCGCAGGTACATTTCGGCTTCTTCATTCGGGGTCTTCGACGGCGGTTCCTGCTCACGGTCGCAGGTAGTATCTCAAACTTTTCATATCAGGTACAATCTTGCGGTTTGTTATGCTTTCATCCTCCACCCCTTGCTTGAAAAGCCTGCTCCTGTGTTGTTGTCGCTCGTATTCAGGCATCATTCAGCACAGGCATAGTACGTTTATAAGTTCCTTCTGCCAAACATACGATTAATTCGTACATCCAAGCCTCAGAGCCGCTGTCGGTCATTGCCCCATAACACTCGCCATAGGCTTCACTGGTTATAAAAGTCACTGTCCATGGGATTCAAGTCTCATTCATTTTGAGATGAGAATGTATTGTTTGTATGGGTTTCTGTGGCTGAGCTAGGTGGTAATTAGACCCACCTGGTGCCTTCTCTGCACTGGATTAGCCTGGGGGGATGGGTGGTTGATAGGTGTGAGCTTTCACAGCAAGGGGTGGCATACACCATACAACCAATTTGTATCAGATTAATTAATACTCCTCACTACCAATTCGTATCGGCTTCATTGCATACAATTTACAAACCGATTTGTATCCGGTACATTGCCTAGGCCGATAGCTTAATGGCTCCTCACATGCTACACCTTCTACAAACCCCATCACACCTACTGATGCCCCACACCTCCTACGATACTCTCCCTTCACCCAACTGATGCCCCACACCTCTTACTACACACACCATACACCGAACAGTCCGGTCCGAATCTGGTCGCAAAGCAGCGGCACTACAGTTCGGACCCTCGGCAATCACAAGCCCCCTCACCTTCGAAACACCAGACAGTCGATCCGAGTCCAGTCGCATCTCCGGTGCCGTGATTCGGATCCCGGCGCATCAATAACCCCATACCCACACCACAACCACACCATCCGAATCCAGTCGTAGCATCGGCTCTAAGATTCGGATCCTCAGCTAAAACAACCAATCCGAGCACAGTCGCACCACCGGCGCATACCGCTCTGATCTACAGCAGTAAACTTCTTTAAACCGATCCGAATCCAGTCGTAGCATCGGCCCCAAGTTTCGGATCCTCGGCTGAAAACAACCAATCCGTACGCAGTCGCATACCCGGCTCTAGCAGCTCCGACCCATACCTCCGATACAACGTCGAACGTCTCAGAACGTTACGAATCCAGCCGTAGCATCGGCCACAATGATTCAAACCCAAAGCCGCCATACACACGCATTACTCACCACTCCCGTTTCATCACGAAACGGCCATCCCCACACACTCGAAAGTCACAAACTCTTCTTCTTTCGTCTTCTTAAGGCATTTGTTCCTCGCAAGCGCTGCGAGCATTCGACGAGTGGTTGCACACCAGCCACTCACCTCCTCCAGTAGTCAAACGGCTACTCACCGATTTCTCTATCCCTTTCCACCACACAGGCCAGTTTAGATCCAGTCTCCATCCCGTCCACCCTGCAATCCAGGTCGGACGATATTTCCCACAAAAAAAAAAAAGTCTTACACACTTCTTTACCCGGGAGCTACCTACCGCTCCCACAACTCTTCACGCCTACCATAAAAAATATTAATAAATAAATAAATAATAAAAAAATATATAAAAAAAAAAAAAATTAAAAAATAATAATAAATAAAAAAATAATAAAAAAAAAAAAAAAAAAAAAAATTAAATAATAAAAAGAAAAAAAAAAAAAAAAAAAAAATTAAATAATAGAAAAAAAAATAAAAAAAATGTTAAATAATAAAAAAATAAAAAAATAAAAAAAGGGGAAATATATATCTCCATGTCACCCTCCTCACAGGTCCCGGTCGACCCATGTCTCGACCTCAACCAAGACAGGGCTCAAGTCAGGTGCGTAAACGCAAGGCCCCTCCTTGCTTTCTCTCCGCACTCTTTCACGACATCCGAGTCTTCACATACACAATTCGACCGCTCATCAGGCGCTAGCAACTGTCACATACCTCTACGCACGACACTCTGTTTTCGAAGTCGATCCGAGATCCTTTACTACGCAGACAAGGTCACCAACATCCACCTTGCTGGCAGTGCAGGAGTTGGCAGACCGACCACACGTCACTGGACTACAGATCGAAACATTCCTACTTAGTATACCAGACTTCAGCTACCCGCCCCAGTACGCCCTGGGGGCTCTGGTTCATCAGTCTGTGCCAAGCACAGGCGGCACCCGAGCTATCGGTTACCTAGCCAGTCACCTCCTGGCTCACCTCGGTTGCCACGCAGTCTTTTGAGTTTTCTAAATTTCACTCAACAAGCGCTCGTACGCAAAACTTGGCTATCCTCTGCGCCTGTCATTCCTTATTCTGTCCATCCTCCCTTCCTTCTCCCTACCCACTTTCGTACCTCCTCTATCCCCTCCATACCTGGCATCTCACTCTATAAACATACATTCCCCCCCCCCTTTTCTTTCTCGTTTCTCCAGCCCCCAACATATCGCAGACCGACTGCGATGACTTTACCTTCGTCCCACCATCACCACGTTCGGGTTCAGCGGACGACTCCACACAGTCCCTCAGGGCTGGACCATCCCCAGGCTTACGGCCGAACTACGCCGTAGGGGCATCCCCTACCCGGCCACGGCCAGGAAAACCAAGCTGTTAGGCTGCTGTTCCATAACCAGCGGCAACTCTACCAGACAAATTCCGCTGCAGTCGATATCCTCGGCATTTACTCAGCTACACGCCTCAGTGACCACACTGGCAACCAGGCCTGGATGCTTTCCTAAATGTACATAATATAACTGAGTACTAACAGTCTAGGTAAAGTTGATCCGGGGTAAATCCGATTGCCTCTCGGGGGACCGGGAAGGAATTTTTTCCCCTGCTGTAGCAAATTGGATCATGCTCCGCTGGGGTTTTTTGCCTTCCTCTGGATCAACTGTGGGTATAGCATTGGGTATATGGGATTGCACGATATTTTTATTTTGTTTATTTTATTATTTTAGTGTATTAGTGCAGGGGGCACTACAGGGTTCCACACCAGACTCATTACACTGCCTGACTCATTCCAAAACTACCCAGTCAAACTCCTGCATACCCTCACAGGAGTTCTCCCGATGGTTTAGAAATCTTGTGAGATCTAAGAAATCCAAGAGAGGTCTTTAAAACCTTGACGTGCCCATAACCGTGAAGAAAGTAGGAAAACCGGCACAGTTCATCTCCTTCCTGGTAATCGTTCTAGACAAACGCGCCATGCGGGCCAGCCCACCTCTCGGTAGATTGACCCGCATCAGGACAGTCATCCATACGTCTACCGACACGCAGGGGGGCACTAACCCACAGCTACAATCCCTACTGGGCATGCTCAAACCACGATGAGGATCGTCCCTCAAGGGCGTTCCTTTATCGCACGCTTCTTAGTGTTCCTCTCCCAGGCACGAGACGTTGACCAAGTCATTAAGCTAGACGCAGCCTCCGTAGCAGGAGCTGGCCATGGGGGACCAATTCCTTGAGACCGGATAGGTAGACCCTTGTTTATCCCATCAGCATCCTCTTCGTCACCTCAGATGACCACGGACGTAGCAGCTTCCACAAGCTTCGCTGCAATTTTTGGCCATCATTGGTTTCAGGAGATCCGATCCATCAGAGATGCTCACAATTCCGCTTTTTAGTCAGTCCTCCTCTCTACTTGAGATCTACCCCATAGTCGCAGCAACACAAGTACGGGGCAGCCCTGGGCAGGACAGACCGCCATGTTCGCCACAGACAACCAGGCTACAGCCACAGTCATTAACAAAGGCAGGTCAATAAATCATTATCCGTCATGTCCTTCCCACGCAGGCTGTTGCTACTTTCCCTACAACGTCAGCTCAGTAGCCTCAGGGTCCACATCCCTGGCCAATGCAACACCTCGGCCGACGCGCTATCCCGCCTAACCATGCCACATCCTTTCACAGAAGCCCGGAGCCGACTCGACCATGTCCGGCATCCCACATTAGTCCCAACCAACTTTGGAATCGGATAACACCTCCATGGTGCTACCTCCCTCATCAATGCATCCTGATCTGCCAACACACTACAGGTGGCGGCAACCACACTCCAGTACCGAACGCTTACCAGTGACCAGCACCATTCTCCGGGACATGTCTGCTATCCTTCACGTTCCCCCTTCGGTCTATGGCCCAGCCTGGTAAATCAAGCAGCCACTTACCTAGCCTTTTACGATCTCACGGCCCGGCGAATTACTATCACCAGCCCTAAATGCCAAGTACTACTCAGGCACCACCCGTCTCGCCACCAAAGTAATTTCATCCTACACCCGACGGTATCGGAAACAATACAACCCGGTCCCGGAGTAGACATTAAACCTTTCGGACACATAACGCCATGGCCGTTCTGGTGCAATCGGTAAACTCGGCTGTCCGATCCATCAGAGGACAGCCCTCTACTACCTTTCCCAACTGAACCCCTAAGCGGGAAACAGTTCATCAGCCACGTCAGAACACTCCTGAGCATCTCGGGCCTTAACCCAGGGTGTTACTCAGGACTTGCTTTCGCGTTAGAGCAGCCCCAACAACATCACGAAACAGAGTTCCTGACCACGCAATAAGGAAGATGGGCAGGTGGAAATCCTTGTGTTTCGCCCGACACATTCCCGATCCTCAGGCAGAAATATCACGAGCCTTTAACAGTCTCGCTCTATAGTGGTTTACCTGTCATAATAGAACAATTCCTTCCTAACCTTGTGTGATTTTTTGGCCCCTTTATTTGGCATACCGTACAAAAGGCCAGGCCACACTTCAGGTCTTATTTGTGTTGTTAGTCTTGTGACGTGTTTATGTGGTCCATATCTCTTCAGACAGAGGGCTCCGACCATAAATAGGAAGGCTAGTATGCTAGCCTGAAATTATGGGAGGAGTTCGAGGGGTACTTATACAGACCATCCACCAGGGTCAGTGTCGGCTGTAGTGCGCGGTACCCACCCACCCATATCTCCCTTTTCTAGGGCACTCCTCTACAACCAATTCTCAGCAGAATTATCTATTACTTCTATTCAGGTATGGCCCCTTTATTTGGCATACCGTACAAAAGGCCAGGCCACACTTCAGGTCTTATTTGTGTTGTTAGTCTTGTGACGTGTTTATGTGGTCCATATCTCTTCAGACAGAGGGCTCCGACCATAAATATATATATATATATATATATATATATATATACACACACACACATACATACATACATACATACTTACTTATACATACACACACCTATATTATTTACATGTGTTATGCCCGCCCAAGCATATGACTTTCTTTACTTCGCTGCTATGGGCTCTAGCCCCAGATCTTTTGTAAACCTAGCAACGCCCCTGGTCACCAGCATATCCAGTGTTGCCTTGCTGTGATCAGGTGCCACAGGTTAGGTCTTGTGCCACCATCTTCTTTTGTGACATCATTAGGGGCCTGGCTGCCCCTTTTGGGTTCAGGAAGACAGCCACTGATGATGCATGCTAACTTGGTTCATCGCTGTGTCTCCCCGCTCCTGCAGCCTCTTGGGTTATGTGACATGCATATCCCAGGAAGCTTCAGAGTAGATACATCATTTTCACCTAGGTGAAAATGAAGCTGGGGCGAGCTAAAACATAAAAACTTTTGTTTGCCATTTTAGATTGCAAAGGCGAGATGAGTACCTAGTACATCTATTTAGTGAAGGTTTGCTATGTAACCACCTCCATATTGGAAGACCTCAGATATGCAAGAGTTCTGGCAGCTCCTCTAAGGGGCAGAAAATTACATAAAAGCCCATCCTAAAAGGGGTAATTACACAGGTCTCCTCTATGAGGTCTGGTGACCTGGAGCTTTTAGAACTAAGCACACTTAAAATGTGTTATGCAGAGTATTGAAACATGTGCTGGAACTTGGAAGTTCCTTGTATACAGCAGAACACCTTTACTTTCATGGGGGATATCTTTATCATGGCTTTAACTCATTTAGCCCAGGGGTCCCCAACCACCGGGCTGCGGCCCACTACCGTGCCCTCTTTGCAGCCGGGCAGCGGGTGCGGCCTGCATGAAAGATACGGGCAGCCGGCATTAGAGAGCCAGGCGGGCGGCATGAAAGAACTGAGCAGATGAGAGAAGCGAGCGGGTGGGCAAGCAGAGATGACATCATCTCTCTCCGCCCCCACATCACCGCTCTTCCGCCCTCATAGCCGGTGTTCTGTCAGCCTCAATGGTGGGAGGTTCGGCGGGGAGCAGAGAGATGACATCATCTCTTATAGCCCGCCCCGCATCACCGCTCTCCTGCCTTCACTGACACTAGGAACCCACCACTGCACAGAGGCCTGCCTCTGTGCTACATGGACCAGTGCTGCCACCAATGCAGTGGCAATTCAGGTAGCAGGCAGCGTAGTAAGTAACAATCCAGATCTGGTGACAGGCAATGTGGCAGGTGACAAGCTGCATCTGAAGGCAGGTGACATGGCAAGTGACAATCCACATCTGGCAGCAGGCAGCGTGGCAAGTGACAATCCACATCTGGTAGCAGGCAGCGTGGCAAGTGATAATCCACATCTGGTAGCAGGCAGCGTGGCAAGTGACAATCCACATCTGATAGCAGGCAGCATGGCAAGTGACAATCCACATCTGATAGCAGGCAGCGTGGCAAGTGACAATCCACATCTGATAGCAGGCAGCGTGGCAAGTGACAATCCACATCTGATAGCAGGCAGTGTGGCAAGTAACAATCAACATCTGGTGGCAGGAAGCGTGGCAAGAAACAATCCACATCTGCTGGCAGGCAGCGTCGCAAGAGACATTCCGCATCTGGTGGCAGGAAGCGTGGCAAGTAACAATCCACATCTGGTAGCAAGTGACAATCCACATATGGTGGCAGGCAACGTGGCAAGTGTCAATCCTCATCTGGTGCCCGGCAGCGTGGCAAGTGACAATCCACATATGGTGGCAGGCAGCGTGGCAAGTGACATTCTGCATCTGGTGGCAGGTGGTGTGGCAAGTGACATTCTGCATCTGGTGGCAGGCAGCATGGCAAGTGACACGCTTAGGGCTCCCGCTGATTCTGCATTATGGCGAGTTGAACTATTTAATTTACTACTACAATGTAATACTAGAAATAATGCGCTTCAATCACCCTGACACCATATCAAGCATGATGCCGTGATAATTGAATCGCCAACACCAGCCATTGCCCTGAAAAATTGCCAGCGAAAAATTGCTTACCCCCCGCGTGTCCCTCTCCCCCCACCGGCCTTGGCACAATTTTCTTCCAAGCAAGCCGGTCCCCGGTGCCAAAAAGGTTGGGGACAGCTGATGTAGACAGAAACAGGAAGCAGGAATATACAAGAACATATATTGAGGAAAGACGAGCACTTCCTCTCATTAAATTGCCATAGAATACAAACCATAGCACTGCAGTGCCACCTACTGATGTAGATAGGTATAATGCATACAGTATTGTTCACAGTATAAAAGCAACTTTACATTACTTGCTGTTGTTCTTTCAACAAAATGTACCTATGGCAAGATTGTGGACATTAAAATGGACACATGTACAGTACTTGCAGGGCCCTTTTATTTTGTTAACCAGTTCACGCCCCCCCCCCCCACGACCCCACCTACCTCTATAATGTAAAGTTAACACTAGGTTGACATCCAAACTTCCTCAGCGTTTTATACCTTACATTTAGATTAAAGTTGGGCCTAGGGTTGCAACATCATCCCTTTAATCCAAGACACACATTAATTACACAGGTTCTGAGGCTGATTTAACCACTTAACGACCGCCCACCGCCGATTTACGTCGGCAGAATGGCACCGACAGGCAGAATCACGTAGATCTACGTGATCGCCTTTGTGCAGTTGGGGGGTCCATCCGGACCCCCCTTCACTGCAGTGAGCGGCCGTTAAGTGTTCGGGAGCGATCAGGCATGAGGGGGCGGCCGCTCGATTCCGCCCCCCCCCCCTCGCGATCGCTCCCGGCGAATGAAATTGCTTCCTCCTGCCTGAAATGTAAACACAGGCTGGAGGAAGTGATGTCATCTCCCTCGCCGCGGTCTTTTCGTCCGCAGCGCCGAGGAGAGAAGACAGAGGTTAGTGCACCAACAGTCCACTGACACGTAGGTAAACATAGGCACACAAATCACCCCCCAGTCACCCCCAGATCACCCCCCAGGTCACCCCAAAGCCCCCAATCACAGTGTCACTGATTGCAGTGATCATTTATTTTACTGATCACTGCATTTAGTGTCATCTGTGATTGTAAAAAGTTGCAGGGCAGTTAGGATTAGGCCCCTTTAGGTCCAGGGTAGCCCCCTAACCCCCCCCTAATAAAGGTTTAACCCCTTGATCACCCCCCAGGTAACCCTTTCACCCCCTAACTTCAGCGTCACTAAGCGATTGTTTTTCCGATCGCTGTATTCGTGTCGCTGGTGTTTTAGATAGGCAGTTATTTTTTTTTAGGTTCGCCGCAGGTTTTTATTAGTGTCAGGTACCCCCATATATTATTTTAACCCCCTGATTGCCCCTAGAGTTAACCCTTTCACCAGTGATCGCCGTATAAGCGTCACTGGTGTCACTGGTTAGCCAGTAAGTTATTTAGTTATTTAGGTTACCCGTCAGGTTTTTATATAGTGCCAGGTACCCCCATATTTAACCTAATAAAGGTTTTAACCCCCTGATTGCCCCTAGTTAACCCTTTCACCAGTGATCACCATATAAAGGTTACGGGTGACGCTGGTTGATTAGTTTGCTTTTTATAGCATCAGGGCACCCGCCGTATATAACCCAATAAAGGTTTAACCCCCCTGATCGCCCGGCGGGTGAGATCAATTAGGTTTTAGCGCCAGAGAGGGTCTGCGTCGCCCCAGGCAGTGTTAGGTTAGTGACAGTAACGCTAACACCCACGCGCAAAGCATACACCCCCCTTAGTGGTATAGTATCTGATCAGATCTGATCAGATCTATACTAGCATCCCCAGCGGTTTAGGGTTCCCAAAAACGCAGTGTTAGCGGGATCAGCCCAGATACCTGCTAGCGCCTGCGTTTAGCCCCTCCGCCCAGCCCAGCCCAGCCCAGCCCACCCAAGTGCAGTATCGATCGATCACTGTCACTTACCAAACACAACACACATAACTGCAGCGTTCGCAGTGCTTGGTTTTTGGGGCTCTGTACGCGGCTAGGCTCCCAAAAAGTCCCACACATGTGGTATCCCCGTACTCAGGAAAAGCAGCAGAATGTATTTTGGGGTGCAATTCCACATATAACCATGGCATGTGTGAGCAATATATCATTTAGTGACAACTTTTTGTACATTTTTTTTTTCTTTTTGTCATTATTCAATCATTTGGGACAAAAAAAAAATATTCAATGGGGTCAACATGCCTCTCAGCAAATAGCTTGGGGTGTCTACTTTCCAAAATGGGGTCATTTGGGGGGGGGTTTGTGCCATCTTGGCATTTTATGGCCTTCAAAACTGTGATAGGTAGTGAGGAGTGAAATCAAAAATTTATGCCCTTAGAAACCTTGAAGGCGGTGCTTGGTTTTTGGGGTCCCGTACGCGGCTAGGCTCCCAAAAAGTCCCACACATGTGGTATCCCCGTACTCAGGAGAAGCAGCAGAATGTATTTTGGGGTGTAATTTCACATATGCCCATGGCATGTGTGAGCAATATATCATTTAGTGACAACTTTGTGCAAAAAAAAAAAAGTTTGTCATATTCCCGCAACTTGTGGCAAAATATAAAATATTCCATGGACTGAACATGCCTCTCAGTAAATAGCTTGGGGTGTCTACTTTCCAAAATGGGGTCATTTGGGGGGGTTTTGTGCTATTTTGGCATTTTATGGCCTTCAAAACTGTGATAGGTAGTGAGGAGTGAAATCAAAAATTTGCGCCCTTAGAAATCCTGAAGGCGGTGCTTGGTTTCCGGGGTCCCGTACGTGGCTAGGCTCCTAAAAAGTCCCACACATGTGGTATCCCCGTACTCAGGAGAAGCAGCAGAATGTATTTTGGGGTGCAATTCCACATATAACCATGGCATGTGTGAGCAATATATCATTTAGTGACAACTTTTTGAAATTTTTTTTTTTTTTTGTCATTATTCAATCACTTAGGACAAAAAAAAAAAAATATTCAATGGGCTCAACATGCCTCTCAGCAATTTCCTTGGGGTGTCTACTTTCCAAAATGGGGTCATTTGGGGGGGTTTTGTACTGCCCTGCCATTTTAGCACCTCAAGAAATGAGATAGGCAGTCATAAATTTAAAGCTGTGTAAATTTCGGAAAATGTACCCTAGTTTGTAAACGCTATAACTTTTGCGCAAACCAATAAATATACGCTTATTGACATTTTTTTTACTAAAGACATGTGGCTGAATACATTTTGGCCTAAATGTATGACTAAAATTGAGTTTATTCGATTTTTCTTATAACAAAAAGTAGAAAATATCATTTTTTTTCAAAATTTTCGGTCTTTTTCTGTTTATATCGCAAAAAATAAAAATCGCAGAGGCAATCAAATACCATTAAAAGAAAGCTCTATTTGTGGGAAGAAAAGGACGCAAATTTCATTTGGGTACAACATTGCATGTCCGCACAATTTACAGTTAAAGCAGCGCAGTGCCGAATCCCAAAAACAGGCCTGGTCCTAATGGCCCGAAATGGTCCGGGGCTTAAGTGGTTAATGCAGATAAGGCACCAAGTGAGTCTAATTACCACCTTAATCAGCCACAGAACCTGTGTAATGTGTGTCCTGGATTAAAGGGATGATGTGGCAACCCTAGTTGGGCCCACACCGACTCTCTTTGTACACCCCTCTTCTTTTCCTTCTTCCACGCTTTTTGTCACCCCCCCCTATACTCTTTTGCAGTGAACACTGTCCTTGTTATGCCATGATTCTTCACTTATGTCATTGGTTATACTTGTTATATTGGTTTATCTCTCATGCTCAAGGTTACACCAGATGCCAACTTTGAATGCCCGGTTTGTCTACAAGTGTCTTTTCTTTTACTAATACATTAGTCTATATTTGCATGTTCTAAACAGACATTAAAAGAGCTTTAAAAGCTAAGTCCATCTTTCTGACCATACTTCATGTTACATCCATATTTAGAGTGTAAAATGAAACATGGTCAAAGTCTGCAGCCCCCCACTCTCAAACCCTCATCTTCCCCCTTACAGAATTGCGCCATTCTGCCACCTGCTGGCACTGTCAATTTGAATTTGACATTCATTTACAGCTCCGTAACTAAAAGTTCTGTAACCTTGGTATGGACCAAGGTCTCAAGGAATAGTCTGCAGGAAACATAACATCGTATCCGCAATCCACTGACCATGGTTGTAATGCTTTGCATGTCCCAATACATAAAAATAATAATTGCACATTTTTGCTTTATGCAATATCGGTGCGCTTTTTTTTCTTTATTTTGCAAAAGGGGCAATTAGCCTGTAAAACAAACCCCCACTGACCTCTGTATTTTAAAACAAAGACTTAGAAGTGGGATTTCCATTTTTGAACAGCCCACAACACCTATTACCTCTTTACATTGGAATGCTGGCATAATGCTATTACTGCTATTACTTCTATAGCAGTAGGAGCCATTATTTCTATAGAAAATAAATGGCGAAGAGCTGGGAGTTCAGGGTCTTTTTTTATGAACTTTGAAAATGAATTGCTCTACAATACATATATTATATATAGGTCGATAAGGGCTCATTTTCAAGCCCATTTACTGCTTGTACTTATTGCTTTAACTGTCCATATCCTGGTTACGGGCTCCCTTTTTAAAACACTGGACTTCCAATATATTATTTATTTATTTAATTCAGGTACTTATATAGCGCAGTCATATAGCACTTTACAGTATATATATATTGTACATTCACATCAGTCCTTGCCCTCAAATAAATGCTTTTCCTTGTCTCCTGAACCTGGTTCTACTGGGCTAATGAAAGTTCACCCGTCGCCTGGACCAGTTCTGGCTCTGTTGGGCCACCTGTAACAGTGGTGCAAGGGTAGCTGCACCTTTAGCCCCTAAGGTTAAAGCAGTCCTGAGTGGTTCTAGTAGCAAACTTTGGGAAACACGGGTTGTTATCTGTGTTGTAAAGCCAATGCTAGGTTACACTCACCCACTGCTGTCTGCTTTAGTGGGCAGTCTCTCAATCTTCCACAACCAGCTCTCATAAAAGATACTCCGTGACTTGAAATTCTCCATGGGTTCATAGCTGTCCTGATCAAGACTCCCTGCCTTTACTGTGTCTATGATATTGGAACTGGGACGGACTGGAAAGAGGAGACAAAATGGCAGAATGTGACATCAAAAATAACAGTAAATGCAACACTGCTATGATAATAAAAGGTGAAATTCTGGGTCAATGCTATCTTATTTTTCAAAGCAGACTCTATATATATATATATATATACACACACACACACACACAGTACCTCACAAAAGTGAGTACACCCCTCACATTTTTGAAAATATTTTATTCTATCTTTCATGTGACAACACTGAAGAAATGACACTTTGCTACAATGTAAAGTAGTGAGTGTACAGCTTGTATAACAGTGTAAATTTGCTGTCCCCTCAAAATAACTCAACACACAGCCATTAATGTCTAAACCGCTGGCAACAAAAGTGAGTACACCCCTAAGTGAAAATGTCCACATTGGCCCCAATTAGCCATTTTCCCTAACCACTGTCATGTGACTTGTTAGTGTTACAAGGTCTCTGGTGTGAATGGGGAGCAGGTGTGTTAAATTTGGTGTTATCACTCTCACTCTCTCATACTGGTCACTAGAAGTTCAACATGGCACCTCATGGCAAAGAACTCTCTGAGAATCTAACATAAAGATGGTCCAGGCTAGGGGTGCCCAACCAGTGGCCAACGGAGCTCTCTGATGTGGCCCGCAACCTCCTGCTTTGGGATGGCGGGTTGGCAAGCCCAGATCTTGGGTTGCCGATCCGCCATCCAAGAGCATCAGTGTTGTGAATGAAGCCGAAGAAGCAAGCGGCTGCAGAGCAGACCCGCATAAGCCGATAATTCCAGTCTAGCACCGGCTGCGGCTACAGGCGGAGTGATACCAAATCCACTCCTCCTGGGACAGCAACAGCCAGCAATACCTGCTTGGACTGTTATTAAAGGTAAGTTTATTACTAAAATAACAGGGTGGGCATATCTGTTCTGCAGCGGTTACTGGGCTGCTTTCAACTGATCCGCAGGTGCATCGCCATTTGGGGGTTAGGAAGGACATTTTACCCAAGGGAGATTGATGTGTGCTTTAACCACTTGCCTACTGGGGCAATTTTGAAATTTTTCATATAAATGCTAGAAAAAACTTAGAACCCCTAAACATTATATATTTTCTAAAAGCAGAGGCCCTGGAAAATGAAATGGTGGGTGTTACAACTTTTTTATGTCACAAGATATTTGTGCAGCCATGTAAAAACACACTGAAATTAATTTTAGTGCCCACAAACACAAACTAATACCCACTTTTTTGGTAATGTATAAAATATGAGATTGTGTCGAGTAAATACATACCAAACATGTCAAGAGATTTAAAAGTGCGTAGGTCTGTGAAATTTTGACCTAAATATACATAAATCTATTTTTCAGAAATAAAAAAATTATAATTGGCATGTGCGTATGTATTCACCCCCTTTGTTATGAAGCCCATAAAAATCTCTGGTACAACCAATTACCTTCAGAAGTCACATAATTAATGAAATGATGTCCACCTGTGTGCAATCTAAGTGTCACATGATCTGTCATCTGTCAGGCCCCAGAGGCTGCAACACCTAAGCAAGAGGCACCACTAACCAAACACTGCCATGAATACCAAGGAACTCTCCAAACAAGTAAGGGACAATGTTGTTGAGAAGTATAAGTCAGGGTTAGGTTATAAAAAAATATCCAAATCTTTGATGATCCCTAGCAGCACCATCAAATCTATCATAACCAAATGGAAAGAACCTGGCACAACAGCAAACCTGCCAAGAGATGGCCGCACACCAAAACTCACAGACCGGGCAAGGAGGGCATTAATCAGAGAGGCAGCACAGAGACCCAAGGTAACCCCGGAGGAGCTGCAGAGTTCCACAGCAGAGACTGGAGTATCTGTACATAGGACGACAATAAGCCGTACGCTCCATAGGAGTTGGGCTTTATGGCAGAGTGGCCAGAAGAAAGCCATTACTTTCAGCAAAAAACAAAATGGCACGTTTTGAGTTTGCGAAAAGGCATGTGGGAGACTCCCAAAATGTATGGCGGAAGGTGCTCTGGTCTGATGAGACTAAAATGTAACTTTTTGGCCATCAAAGAAAACGCTATGTCTGGCGCAAACCCAACACATCACATCACCCAAAGAACACCCAAAGAACACACAGTGAAACATGGTGGTGGCAGCATCATGCTGTGGGGATGTTTTTCAGTAGTCGGGACTGGGAAACTGGTCAGAGTTGAGGGAAAGATGGGTGGTGCTAAATACAGGGATATTCTTATGCAAAACCTGTACCACTCTGTGTGTGATTTGAGGCTGGGATGGAGGTTCACCTTCCAGCAGGACAATGACCCCAAACACACTGCTAAAGCAACACTTGAGTGGTTTAAGGGGAAACATGTAAATGTGTTGGAATGGCCTAGTCAAAGCCCAGACCTCAATCCAATAGAAAATCTGTGGTCAGACTTAAATATTGTTGTTCACAAGCGCAAACCATCCAACTTGAAGGAGGTGGAGCAGTTTTGCAAGGAGGAATGGGCAAAAATGGCAGGGGTAAGATGTGGGAAGCTCATAGAGACTTATCCAAAGTGACTTGGAGCTGTGATAGCCGCAAAAGGTGGCTCTACAAAATATTGACTTAAGGGGGATGAATAGTTATGCACATTGACTTTTTCTGTTATTTTGTCCTGTTTGTTGTTTGCTTCACAATAAAAAGAAAAGAAAAACATCTTCAAAGTTGTGGGCATTATTATTATTATTATTATTCAGGTACTTACCGTATTTATGGGCGTATAACACGCACAGGCGTATAACCCGCACAGGCGTATAACACGCACCCTAACTTTATGAGGGGAAGTTTCAGGAAAAAAACTTTCCACAGCCCCCTGCGTATAACACGCAGGCACAGTTTACCCTCTATTTTCAGGGTAAAAAAGTGAGTGTTATACGCCAATAATTACAGTATATAGCGCCGTCAATTTACGCAGCACTTTACATATACATTGTACATTCACATTGGTTCCTACCCTCAAGGAGCTTACAATCTAAGATCCTTAACTCACATTCATATACTAGGGCCAATTTAGACAGAAGCCAATTAACCTACCAGCATGTCTTTGGAGTGGGCATGTTCTGTAAATTAAATGATGCAAATCCTCAAACAATCCATGTTAGTTCCTGGTTGTGAGGCAACAAAACACGAAAAATGCCAAGGGGGTGAATACTTTTTCAAGGCACTGTATATATGCTTGCCAGACTTATGCACAAGATTGCATTTGAACGTGAGCACGGAGGAGGGGCGGAGTGCTTTTACATTCTTTTATTATTTTTAATTATTTAATATGCCAAATGATTAATTCCCAGTTTGGCCAGTCTTGTGATCTAGGACAATTTCCCCAACTCCCTCTCCCAATCCTTGCCAGATATTATAGCCAGTAGAGTGACATCGCTATTTACTGTTTCCCCTCTGCACATTCTTGGGTCATTGACACGCCTACTAGTCAAGTGTCGCTAACATCACACTGCTAAACCATTTTTTAATTAACAGGCAAGAAACACAGAACTGCAGTAACCGTGGCAACCCCTTGACTATGCACTAGGGCAGCATTATGGGAATCACAGGACTGGCTAAACAGAACTGCCAATTCTATTTTTAGGTAGCAAGTTTGCATACAGTATATGTATTTCCGATGTTTAAGTAGAGAGTTACCTGGAGCTCCGATTCTGATGGACAAAAAAGGATTGCTGTGTACGTTTTTCATGTTGTTGCAATGGGGTTGATTTACTAAATGCAAATAGACTGTTCCCTATGCAAGTAAACAGTAGCGGCTGTTGTAACACACCTGGGTTGGATCGGAGCGCACAGTCTGCGACCCGAGCCAACCCAAAATTGAAGCCTATTAGAGCCTGGGGGGGGGGGGGGGGGGGGCGCCCGTGCACCCTTAATGGACGGGCTGCCCCTGCAAGAGAAATTGCATCCTGTAAGGGAATTTTCCCAAGAGTTTAGTGAATAAGGTACAATTTCACTTTGCAGAGAATACTCAATCACATACAAGGAAGAAAAAAAAACACATTTGCACATGATGGGATTGTGGAATTCAGCAGAACTTCACCTCATTTACTAAGCTCTGGAGAACATTCCCTTGCAAAGTGCAACTTTCCTTGCAAAATGAACAGTTTATTTTCTTTATTAAATCAACTACAAATGCTTTGCATTTGCAGTGGAACAACTTACGGGACAGGTCACCAACACTGTGTGCACGCATAATTTTCTTTCTTCTCTGGACTAAAAAATACAATAAAAAAATATTTTTTCAGTCGAGTAGATGTTAATTATTGCATATGAATATTTTTGATTCTAATTTTTAGGCATCAAGTGTAGTATAGCCACCCTGCCTTAAGCAGGAGTGTCTCTAAATGTAATTTTGTAGTCTGTGGTTGTTCAGCTTTCCCTAGTAAGTCCAGCCTGGCTGTCAGTTCTCCCCTCTGTCAGTAGGTGGCACTGTCAGCTTTAGAATTAGTTAGAGATCACATAGTAGGTATGAATTATGGATATTCATATCTTTTCTCAACCAACCACTAAAGCAGGGGTCTTCAAACTACAGCCCTCCAGGTGTTCAGGAACTACAATTCCCATCATGCCTAGTCATTAGGCTTGTGCAACTTGTTTCGTAACGAATTGAAATTCGTCCGAATTTAGCAACTTTCGGACCTTCGGAAGCATTCGAATTTCCGAACAAAGAAATTACGAATAAAACCGAATCCGAAATAAATTATACCGCAAAATAGCGAATGCCCGAATGTCTTCGGCATAATTCGTTATGAAAAAAGTTACGAATGTACGAATCCATTCGAAGCACAATTACACTCTGCTCTGCTCTCTGCTTCTCCCTCACCATGCTGAACTCCCTCTCAAAATGGTGTACAGGTGGCGGAGGCTATAGCCGCATGTAAAAAACGAAAGTAAAATACGAGATTTTGAATCGTTACAAATAACCGCTATGTATTTAGAAAAGTACAAATCCATTCGAAGCACATTAGGCATAATAGGCAGCGTCGTTGTGAGAGAGACACGAAAAATTACGAATCAACAAACCCAAAAAAAGTTACGAAAGTAGGAGTTGTGTCCAGAATCAACGAAAAACAATGTACTCTACCGAAAGTACGAATTATAAATCAACTAAAAAAAAGGCTTACATTAATAGGAATCATTCCAATTCAACTAAAAATGTCGCTTGCGAAAATACGAATTAGTCCGAACACGAAAAATCACGTCTACCAAAATTACGAACGATTACGAATCAACAGGACCGAAAGAAACAAACCGAAACTAAACAAATTTTTCCGTTGTGCACAAGTCTACTAGTCATGTCTGTGAATGTCAGAGTTTTACAATGCCTCATGGGATTTGTAGTACCCAGGCGCGGGCTGGCAAGGGGGGAAGGGGGGAGATTTCCCCCCAGGCCGCCTACCTTATCATTAGAACGGCCGCAGCGCTGTCTGTTACTTTAACTTTTTTTTTTTTCGCCAGTGACAAGTCTCCTCTCTGCCTGACAGCAGCTGGATGAGCAGAGCAGAGCAGTGTATCAAAGCTCCTCCCCTCCTTCTCAGTCCGTTCTGTACACACACGAGGAGGAGGAGGAGGGGGGAGGAGAAGGGACGCTCTGAATCTCAGGTCTGCACTCTGCACTAAAGTTTTTATTATGCTCTGTACTGTAGATGGAGGACGGAGGGGGAGAGTGTCTGGAAAGGAGGACAAGGTAGATGTCATATGAGTGATTGAGGGGTTAGGAGGATGTGCTGGGAGGGGGAAGGCAATACTAGAACTTCAGTGTGGATTACATTTGAAATCTGGCAACCCCTCTCTTCCTTCCCAAAACACCCCTCCAGCACATATCCTACCCCCTACCCATCCCCCTTGCACTGGCTCTTTTCTCTCACAAAGTGCCCTCCCCCCCAGAACATATCTGACCCCCCAAGCACATATGGGCACAGTGGCTGCATATGATGGAGCACAGTGGCTGCATTTGATGGGGCACAGTGGCTGCATATGATGGAGCACAGTGGCTGCATTTGATGGGCACAGTGGCTGCATTTGATGGGGCACAGTGGCTGCATTTGATGGCACGGTGGCTGCATTTGATGGGGCACCGTGGCTGCATTTGATGGGGCACAGTGGCTGCGTTTGATGGGGCACAGTGGCTGCGTTTGATGGGGCACAGTGGCTGCGTTTGATGGGGCACAGTGGCTGCGTTTGATGGGGCATAGTGGCTGCGTTTGATGGGGCACAGTGGCTGCGTTTGATGGGGCACAGTGGCTGCGTTTGATGGCACGGTGGCTGCATTTGATGGGGACAGTGGCTGCATTTGATGGGGGACAGTGGCTGCGTTTTATGGGGACAGTGGCTGCATTTGATGGGGGACAGTGGCTGCATTTGATGGGGCACAGTGGCTGCATTTGATGGGGGACAGTGGCTGCATTTGATGGGGCACAGTGGCTGCATTTGATGGGGCACAGTGGCTGCATTTGATGGGGGACAGTGGCTGCATTTGATGGGGGACAGTGGCTGCATTTGATGGGGCACAGTGGCTGCATTTGATGGGGGACAGTGGCTGCATTTGATGGGGCACAGTGGCTGCATTTGATGGGGCACAGTGGCTGCATTTGATGGGGGACAGTGGCTGCATTTGATGGGGGACAGTGGCTGCATTTGATGGGGCACAGTGGCTGCATTTGATGGGGCACAGTGGCTGCATTTGATGGGGCACAGTGGCTACATTTGATGGGGCACAGTGGCTGCATTTGATGGGGGACAGTGGCTGCATTTGATGGGGGACAGTGGCTGCATTTGATGGGGCACAGTGGCTGCATTTGATGGGGCACAGTGGCTGCATTTGATGGGGCACAGTGGCTGCATTTGATGTTTCTTTTTTTTTCAGAATCAGTTTGTTTGTGCCCCCCAAACAAATTTGAATACCGACCGCCACTGCCCCCCAGCACATATCTATCTCTCCCCACCCCCCTGCTAGCACTAGCCCTCTCCCCAGGACATATCTGACCCCTGCATTCCATGCAGAACACTCGCAATTCAGCCACGTGAACTGTTTGCTGCGGCGAGCTATGCGCCACATTACTACTCTCTTTCAGGCCACCAAAGTGTCCCAGGTCTTTTACAATCTTATAGGGTATACCCCCCCCCAAAAAAACAAATGCCGCTGCTAAAGTGTCGGGTTTTGCTTGAAGAAAAGATGGAAACCCTAGCAGGTCTGGGTTAAACAGTACTAAAAGGCGGTCGCTGACTGGCTGGCCTGCGCTGCACTCTAGGAGTTGTAATATTGCCGCACTGAAGTTCCTGGCAGTGGGAGCAAACTACAACTCCCACCTCCCAGGAGTCTCAGAGGCAACCAGCACGTCACACATGACCTGAGCAGTTGTGGGCTGGGACCAGGTGTTCTGTCATATTCTCCAACTCGTCAGATTCTCCAACAGAGTCTCCGGAGAGGCAGAGAAGACATGACTGAGATTCATCACCCCCCCCCCCCTCCTCCGAAGAGGCTGTGCAAGCAAAGTACCTAGCTGTAACACATACCCAGACCCTGACACGCCCCCAGCTGACCCCTCGCATCCCATGGGCACTGATCAGGCTGTACTGATGATGGCACTGTCTGCATGGGTGAGGTGACACTGATCAGGCTGCACAGATTATGGGCACTCTCTGCACTGGTGAGGCTGCACTGATGGGCACTCTCTGCACTGGTGAGGCTGCACTGATGGGCACTATCTGCACTGGTGAGGCTGCATGGGTGGGCACCGATGAGGCTGCACTGATGGGCACTGATCAGGCTGCACTGGTGAGGCGGCACTGATCAGGCTGCACTGATGAGCACTGATCAGGCTGCACTGATGAGGCTACATTGATGGGCACCAATGATGGTAAGTTTAACCACTTCAGCCACGTAAGGATTTACCCGCTTCCTGACCAGGCCATTTTTTGCGATACTGCACTGCATTTCTTTAATTGACAATTGATGTGAGATGTTGTACCCAAACATAATTGACGTCCATTTTTTCCCACACATGGAGCTCTCTTTTATTGGTATTTGGTCACGGTTTTTATTTTTTGCGCTATAAACAAAAAAAGAGTGACATTTTGAAAAAAAATAAATATATTTTTTAATTTTTGCTATAATAAATATCCCCCCCAAAAATATATTTCTTAATCAGTCTAGACCAATATGTATTTTTTTACTTATTTTTGGTAAAAAATAAAAAAATAAATCGCAATAATTGTGCATGGATTGGTCTGCGCAAAAGTTAGTGTCTACAAAATAGGGAATAGATTTATGACATTTTTTATTTTTTTCTAGTAATGGCAGTGATCAGCAATTTTTAGCAGGACTGCGACATTGCGGCGGACAGATTGGAAACTTGACACTTTTTTGGGACCATTGACATTTATACAGCGATCAGAGCTAAAAATACCCACTGATTTTTGTATAAATGTCACTGGCAGGGAAGAGGTTAAAGTGGTTGTAAACCCCGTTTTTTTTTTAAACAACCTGCAAAACAAAGACATAATGAGCTAGTATGCATAGCATACTAGCTCATCATTAATCACTCACCTGAGATCGAAGCCCCTGCAGCGGTGCTCGGACACCTCCGTCGCGATGCCATCTTGCTCCCCTCTGCCTTCCATGTATCGCCGCTCCGGCGCTGTTATTGGCCCAGGAGCGGCGATGACGTCACACGCATGTGCGCTCGGGCCGGCTAACTCCATTCAGAAATCCGGCTACTAAGCCGGCCCTCTAGTGCGCATGCGCGTGACGTCAGCGGTACTGGTTTTAAATGCAAATATCTCCTTAACCGTGTAGGTAAAGGAGATATTTCATGCACCTACAGGTAAGCCTTAATCTAGGCTTACCTGTAGGTGCATGTTGTGTAAGTGAGTTTACAACCACTTTAACACTAGGGGGCGATCAAGCGGTTAAGTGTTCCATAGGGAGGTGTTTCTAACTGGGGGGGTGTAGTGACTGGGAGTAGAGAGATCGATGTTCCTGATCACTAGGAACAGCAGATCTCTCTCTAACTCCCCTGTCAGAACAGGGATGTCTGTTTACATTGACAGATCCCCCTTCTGTCTCTCTCAGGAGCAATCGCGGGTCACCGGCAGATATCGCGGCCGCTGGCCACACGCATCGGCTCCAGCGGCACGCCGTGTGCGCCGGGGAGCCAACCTGCTGCCGTATAACGACGATGGCTGATCACCAAGGTGTTAATGGGCCACTTGACTGGACTTGCCCCCCTGGCCTAAAGCTGCCAGCCCTCCCCTGGTAGTACCACAACAGCTTTAGGGCTGTAGTTTGAGGATCCCTGCACTAAAGCCTTGTACACACGACTGTTTTTCTCGGCAAGAAAACTGCTGGGAGAGCTTTTTGCCGAGAAAAACGTGTGTGTATGCTTTCCCGACAGGAAAACTGCCGGGAATCCCGGCGAGAAAAATAGAGAACCTGCTCTCTATTTTCCCGTCAGGATTCTCGGCAGAATGTTTCCTGCCGAGAAAACCGGTCGTCTGTATGCTTACTTGTCCGAGGTAAACCTGCGCATGCTTGATAAGACTTTGACGCATGTGCGGTAGCATACAAGGTTAATGTGGGGTGTAGCAAGATGGCGGCGACAGCATCGAATGTGACGAGCGCCGGCTCGTCATAGTCGATGACGTCGCTGCGTTCTTGCCATTCAAAAGAACGGAGGTTCATTTGAATGGCCATCTGTACACAGGGCTTGGCAAGGCAAGCTTGCCAGGAATCCCGCCAGGAAAACCGACGGTTTTCAAATAGACGAGATTCCCGCCCGTGTGTACAGGGCTTAAGAGTTTCCTGTGCCAGTGGTACATTATGGGGAAGGGTATAAATATTTGGGTCTGGCTAATGCAAACTTTTTCCCCCCAGGCTCTAGCTAGAGTGCATGTAATGGAGCTGCTTCTGGTGCTCCTTCTTTAGGTCTGCTAGCCTGAAGGGGTCTAGATGTGATGCTGATCCTATCTGGAGGCAGGATGGAGTCCCATGGAGGTTGTTTGACTCTTCTGCAGAAGCTTGGGAGTAGGATGGAGCAGGATCCTACTCGAGATGTCATCAGGGCTTTTACTCTGGAACTTAATGTGTAGGAGCTGGGTGCCTTTCCTGGAGAAAGAATGCTCATACTGTCCGCTGTGTCTCCCAGGATATGTACGTCCCCAGGAGGCTTAGGCTTTTATTGAGAAAATGAGGGGGCGGGCCTGTCCGCGTGTCATGTGGAGGCCTGCCGGCTGAACCCGGAATAGCCGGCAGCCTAGCGATAACATCACATGGAAATATGGCAACGCGAGTGCTGCCAGAAAAGAAGAGGCTCTCAGCTGGACAGCGCTGGATCAGCTGGGAGAGGGGGCATCAAAAGTTAGCAGAACTCACCACCAAGTAGGTTAGGCTTAAAAAAAAATCAGGGTGTTGTGCAAAGTGAAGTGTTGGAATTCTGCTGAAGAAGCATCTGCAACCCTAACGCTTTCCCCCATGGACTCGAGTAAAAAAAAACGTTTGTGTTCACTAAAAGTGACTGGTGCCCATCTGCCTTCATGTCCCATTATGCCTAAGAGATCTACCCTGAGGTAAATGTCAGCCCAGCCTGTTTCTGGGGGCACTGCTATGCTCAGAGGGTGCGACAGTAATGTTAATCTTATTTCCACGTGTTTATCTGTCTATTCTCATCTGCTTTGCCAAAAAAGAGCTCAGTAGCTCAAGCTTGAATTTACACAGAAAGGTGAATTAAACAGAGCAGGGCTCCTTTCCCCCCAACCTACTGCTGGTTTAATGTCAAGTTTCAATCAGAGAAAGACAGTCTAAAGGCAAGCAGATTCTGCTGTGCTCTGTTTACAAATCCCTCAATTCTTTGGATTTCCATGTCATCGATGTACCCTGTATTGAATGTTAATTAGTAGACAGAGCAGTGCTCCATCTCCTCCATACTGGTTTTGGTTTCATGCCAAGTTTCAATTAGAGAGATGATTATTTGTATACAGAGCAGTGCTCCATCTCCTCCATATTGTTTTTTTTTTTCATGACAAATTTCAATGAGAAAGAGACAGTCTAAAGGCAAGCAGCTTCTGCTGTGCTCTGTTTACAAATCCCATTCTTTGAATTTCCATGTCATCGATGTACCCTGTATTGATTGTTTATTTGTAGACAGAGCAGTGCTCCAGCTCCTCCATACTGTTTTTGGCTTCATGCCAAGTTTTAGTCAGAGAGAGACAGTCTAAAGGCAAGCAGGTTCTGCTGTGCTCTGTTTACAAATCCCCCGATTCCTTGGATTTGTGTGTCCTCACTGCACCCTGTATTGAATGTTTATTTGTAAAACAAATATTTGATATAAACAAGAAAAAAACATCAGTTCAAAAGCATGTCAATCTTAAAGTAGATGTAAATCCAACCACTTAAATATAATTTACGCTTCAACATGTTAATGCAATTTAAAAAGTAATGTTTAATCTTTTTTAATCTGCAACTTTAAAACTTGGTGATTGTGCCATGAGGGTCCTTGTTCAAGCACCTTCGGTTATGGGGTGACCACATTATGCCCCTGTCCCCCAACTGCTCTTTTATGTTTCATCCTGTCCCATGCACTTCATAATCATCAACTATGGCAAAGCAAAAGAACAAATCTTCTGGACAGCAGCACTCCGAATAAAATTGCCTTTATTTGTAAAATCCAAAATCCAAAAACCACACTGCAGATCACAGCACACTGGTCAAGCTAACGCGTTTCACACTGTACTAGTGTTTAATCAAGAGCTATGATTAAACACTAGTACAGTGTGAAACGCGTCAGCTTGACCAGTGTGCTGTGATTTGCAGTGTGTTTTTTGGATTTTGGATTTTACAAATAAAGGCAATTTTATTCGGAGTGCTGCTGTCCAGAAGATTTGTTCTTTTGCTTTGCCTGAGTGGGCATTGCCTGCACCCGTGGTTGTTGGGAAGAAGTAATTACTGGGAAGACATCTACACCTGAGCGGCTTCCTTTCTCTGATAATCATCAACTATGCCGTCCTTACAGTGCATCCAGAAAGTATTTGCAGCGTTTTACTTTTTCCACATTTTGTTATGTTACTGCCTTATTCCAAAATTTATTTAAATGAATTATTTTTCTCAAAATTCTACAAACAATACGCCATAATGACAACATGAGAGAAGTTTGTTTGAAATCTTTGCAAATGTATTAAAATTAAAAAACGAAAAAAACCCATGTACATAAGTATTCACAGCCTTTGCCATGACACTCAAAATTGAGCTTGGGTTTCCACTGATCATCCTTGAGATGTTTCTACAACTTGATTGGAGTCCACCTGTGGTAAATTCAGTTGATTGGACATGATTTGGAAAGGCACACACCCGTCTATATACGGTCCCACAGTTAACAGTGCATGTCAGAGCACAAACCAAGCCATAAAGTCCAAGGAATTATCTGTAGACCTCTGAGACAGGATTGTTTCGAGGTACAGATCTGGGGAGGGGTACAGAAAAATGTCTGCAGCATTGAAGGTCCCAATGAGCACAGTCGTCTCCATCATCAGTAAATGGAAGAAGTTTGGAATCACCAGTCCTCTTCCTAGAGTGGGCTGCCCTGCCAAACTGAGCGATCGGGGGAGATTGGCCTCAGGCAGAGAGGTGACCAAGAACCTGATGGTCACTCTGACAGAGCACCAGCATTTCTCTATGGAGAGAGGAGAACCTTCCAGAAGAACAACCATCTCTGTAGCATGCCACCAATCAGGCCTGTATGCTAGAGTGGCCAGACGGAAGCCACTCCTCAGTAAAAGGCACATGACGGCCTGCCTGGAGTTTGCCGAAAGGCACCTGAAGGACTCTTAGACCATGAGAAACACAAATATTTGGTCTGATGAAACAAAGATTGAACTCTTTGGCCTAAATGGCAAGCATCATGTCTGGAGGAAACCAGGCACCGCTCATCACCTGACCAATACCATCCCTACAGTGAAGCATGGTGGTGGCAGCATCATGCTGTGGGGATGTTTTTCAGCGGCAGGAACTGGGAGACTAGTCAGGATTGAGGGAAAGATGAATGCAGCAATGAACAGAGACATCCTTGATGAAAGCCTGCTCCAGAGCGCTCTGGACCTCAAACTGGGGCGAAGGTAAATCTTCCAACAGGACAACAACCCTAACACACAACCAAGATAACAAAGGAGTGGCTACTGGCCGACTCTGTGAATGTCCTTGAGTGGCCCAGCCAGAGCCCAGACATGAACCCAATTTGTTCTTGGGTTACAGGGGCATGTCAAAAGGTTAGTGATAAATAACGTATACTCCCACTGGTCTGGAGTGGTAAGTGGGGTACCCCAAGGTTCTGTCTTGGGACCAATTCTATTCAATTTATTCATAAATGATATAGAGGATGGGATAAATAGCTCAATCTCAGTTTTTGATGATGACAGAAATATAAGCAGGGTAATAGCTTCACATCAGGATATAGAAATTTTACAGAAAAACCTGAACAAAATAATGGAGTGGGCAGATACATGGCAATTGAGGTTTAATGTGGAAAATGTAAAGTAATGCACTTGGGGGGCAAAAAACATAAAAGCAAACTATTCACTAGGGGGAGAAATGCTGGGTGAATCAAGGATGGAGAAAGATCTGGGGGTCCTAGTAGATGGCAGATTGACCAATAGCATGCAATGTAAAGCTGCAGGCTACCAAAGCCGGCAGAATTTTAGTATGCATAAAAAAGGGATATACTTCAGAGATAGAACGATAATCCTGCAACTTTATAAAACTCTGGTTAGACCACATCTGGAGTACTCTGTCCAGTTCTGGTCACCAGTCCTCAGAAGGGATGTGCTGGAGCTGGAGAGAGTCTAAAGTAGGGCAATAAAACTAATTAGGGGACTAGAGGACCTTGATTACGAGGAACGTTTGCATACACTAAATCTTTTCTCGCTGGAGAAACAATGCTTGAGAGGACATATGATAGCAATTTACAAAAACCTCAATGGTAATCCCAGCATAGGAAAAAACTATTCAGTCTCAAGGAGTGTAAGAGGACTCGGGACACACTATGGGATTGGAGGAGAAACGGTTTAACCTTAAACTGCGCAGGGGGGTTTTCACTGTCAGGGCAAAGGGAATGTGGAACCCGCTTCCACAATTGGTGGTGGCAGCGGGGAGTATGGATATTTTAACCACTAGAGGTCCGTGCTATAGCCGAATGACGGCTACAGCACGGACCTAGAATTGACGTCCGCCCCTTTCCTCGTTCTCGGCGCGCGCTCCCGAGCGCGCATCGGGGAACTTCCGTGCCCGCCGCGTCACGCGGGTGCCGATGCGCGTGCCAGGTGGCCGCGATGTCCGCCAGGTACCCGCGATCTGCATTTACAGAGACAGGGACGTGGATCTCTGTGTGTAAACACAGAGATCCACGTCCTGTCATGGAGAGGAGACCGATGGTGTGTCCCTTGTACATAGGGACAACCATCGGTCACCTCCCCCAGTCAGTCCCCTCCCCCCACAGTAAGAATCACTCCCTTAGGCACACTTAACCCCTTCAGCGCCCCTAGTGGTTAACCCCTTCACTGCCAGTGTCATTTTTACAGTAACCAGTGCATTTTTTATAGCACTGATTGCTGTAAAAATGACAATGGTCCCAAAATGGTGTCAAAAGTGTCCGATGTGTCCACCATAATGTCACAGTCACAATAAAAATCGCTGATCGCCGCCATTACTAGTAAAAAAAAAATAATTATAAAAATGCTATAAAACTATGCCCTATTTTGTAGACGCTATAACTTCTGCGCAAACCAAGCAATAAACGCTTATCGCAATTTTTTTTTACCAAAAATATGTAGAAGAATACGTATCGGCCTAAACTGAGATTTTTTTTTTTAAATGGGGATAGTTATAATAGCAAAAAGTAAAAAATATTGTGTTTTTTTCAAAATTGTCGCTCTTTTTTTGTGTATAGCGCAAAAAATAAAAACCGCAAAGATTATCAAATACCACCAAAAGAAAGCTCTATTTGTGGGGAAAAAAAGACGTCAATTTTGTTTGGTAGCCACGTCACACAACCGCGCAATTGTCATTCAAAGCGTAACAGTGCTGAAGGCTGAAAATTGGCCTTGGCAGGAAGGGAGTTTAAGTGCCCAGTAAGCAAGTGGTTAAAGAGACTCTTGCATGTGCATCTTAAAGAACACAACATACAGGGATACGGGAAATAATTATAGACACTGACACACATACACCTACACAGGTTGAACTGGATGGACTATTGTCTTTATTCAACCTTACCTACTATGTAACTATGTAACTATGTAACATCTCTGGAGAGATCTGAAAATGGCTGTGCACCGACCCTCCTCATCCAACCTGATGGAGCTTTAGAGGTCCTGCAAACAAGGATGGGAGAAACTGCACAAAAATAGGTGTGCCAAGCTTGTAGCATCATACTCAAAAAGACTTGAGGCTGTAATTGGTGCCAAAGGTGCTTCAACAAAGTATTGAGCAAAGACTGTGAATATGGGATTTTTTTGGTTTTTTATTTTTAATAAATTTGCAAAGATTTCAAACAAACTTCTTCCACGTTGTCATTATGGGGTATTGTTTTGTAGAATTTTGAGGAAAAGAATGAATTGAATCCATTTTGGAATGAGGCTGTAACACAACAAAATGTGGAAAAAGTGAAGCGCTGTGAATACTTTCTGGATGCACTGTACTGTGGGGACTACAATAGACCTAAACATACTTTGTCCAAAGAAAACTAATTAATAATGAACAATTCTGTGACTGTAAATATACAATATACTTGTACAAAACACCTTATTTTTTTAAATCAAATCGCTTAAAAACATAAGAAACTGTCCTGGCTGGCTGGACTAATAGGGTACCCCCATTCTACACTGATAAAAAATATTCTACAAGTACAAATCACAATTGTTGATATAATGGCCGTAATGTTCTATCCAGATGTTCTTAGAACAGCATATGCTGAACTTGCGGTATAAATTTCTCATATATACGAAACCAAAAGTTCATCACATGAGAACAAACGTCTAAATGATCTTTCTGTATGAAAAGTAAAATTCATCTAAGGCCAGTTCCAGATCATTCTTTTTATATAGTAGCTTATAATCGTGGATTATATAGGATAGGATATGGATAGGATATTGCACGTGTGATTTTTTATTTTTTTGTGTAGCCCCTAAGCAGGAGTAACAATTTAAATTTAGTGCAGGTGGGTGATTGATTTATTTTTAATTTATGTACTCACTTGGTTTTCCCCTAAACTCAGTGTTGCTGTTTTTTCTCTCTGCTGCCAGTAGTTGTCACTGGTACCATTGGCAATAGAATGAGATGCCACAGTAATGCTGGGTTATGAATATTTATGTTCACTCTGACCAAACAGTAGACAATATATTGCTACTGGTGCATGCTGGGGGAGAATATAAATATTATTGAAGTGGCCTGGTGAGCTTTCTTTTCCCTGGGCTTTGGCAGTGGTAGGTGCTGCTAAATTATTTGGTTTGTTAGGCCTGTAGCCATGTGCTCTGTGCTGAAATCTCTAGTTAGGCTAGAAGTTGACCTCTGGAGCTGTCCTGTCTGGTCGATGAGGAAGTTAAACCAAGATTCTGCTGGAGGAAGGAACCGGGAAAAGGCTGGTTTTCTTGTAGGGACCTGGTAACTCTCTTGGGAGAATGCACATAGGTCAACGAGGAAGCACAGAGGCATTGGAGAAAGCACAGAGAGGTCTGCAAGACAGCTGTAAATGCTATGTACAGCGTTGCCAATGTTAGCGTGAAGGTCCTTTTACTCTGTAGAAGCTGGATGCAGATCTGGAGTCTTTTCTCCTTGTGTTTTTACCAATAAAATTCTAAAGAGACACTTAAAGTGACTGGTGCCAAAAGTTTCTCAATCAACATTTTTAGCCAAGAACTCAGCCCTGGGAAAAAGCTAGCCCACCCTATCTCTGGGGTACCCACATACCTCTAGAGGGGTGCTACATTTGTTTTTCTGGGACAAAGTATGTATTAACATTTGCATATAAGAGCTCTTGTACATAAGCGTATGTAGGGTGTACAAGCCTGTACCGGCAGCACCTAGGAGCCATATCTGCTATGCAATTCTGCCCATAGACATGCATTACAGAATATGCTGTTGCATTCTTGGAAATATGTCTATATGCATGTATATATATATGTTCAGAATTACGCAGCAGATGTGACTCTTCATATAAAGGCATGCATGTGTATATCCAATACATAATGTATGTATGTGTAACATAGCCATAGGTTTAGGTCTACAGTAACCCTCTCAATGGAGATGGTGTAGGAGATGATTATGTGGATTTAGTAAGGTTATGGGGAGACTTTAGACCTGATTGAGACATATTTTTTGCATTTTAGGGTGCTCCACACTCATCCAGTGGAGACTACAAACAGCTGTGCTAACGCACAGACATGTTCCACTGTTGTCACCATCAGAAAACATGCCTTGAAAAATGCCACGCAGACATCGCTGGAGTTTGTATAGACATCAAGTGGCTGAAAAGAAGCCACAAAAGATGAAAACATCTAAAGAAATATATATAAAATATATGGCAATGCACAATAATATGATACACAGTGCTATAGCAAACTAAACGCCATTCGACTAGGGTTTACATTTACTTAAATTCTAAAACTGACTCAAAATCATTATAGTTTCCCTTTAAACCTCAGATAGCACATTGGTCCACTAATTGTAGGAGATGGGTCTAATTCCATGTAGGTGGTACTTACAGATTTCAGGCCTTCCGGACGTTGGTCTCTTAGGCTTTCCCCGTATTATTTTTGGCTCAAAGATGAACTTGCAGCACTCAAGGAAGACCCTGGCACACTCTCCTTGTTGCAGGACATACTCTGATCTCTTCTGGCAGGTATATTTCATGTTGTTTTCCTTCATGCCATCTTCACAACACTTGCGTAGATTGGCATCCTGGAACTGTTGTGCTGGTTTTACAAACAAAATATTATAAGCACACTTATTCATAATTATTTTCCAATGCTGGACCCTAGTGGTGGAGAATACGGGCAACGCTCTTATTTTTTTACATTTATGAAGGTACAGAGCAGTTTGGAGGGTATACTAATCTAGCGGGTCTACTTTAAACTCAACCCCTGCACAAACTAACCTCCTGTACTGAATAAGCCACACACTAAACCTCAGGCTTTTTGAATATGAACTATAAGAATATAAGATTGAAGATCCAATGGGCTGATCCATTTATCACACCTCAAAAACCTGCTTACCCTAAAGCCCAGCCAAACTTTAATTTTAAACCAGCTAAAAACACTTCAGATGAAGATCAATATCTCTGAACTTAGGAGCTCACACTCGTTGCTAAGAGAGGTCTGTCTGTGACTCAGCTGCTGTAAAACAATAATACCACTCTGTTGACTAATACATTGTATTTTATATAACATTTTGCATGGTATATGGAATATCTGGAAACACGCAAGCTACATGCCAAGTAGTGATAAGAGATGAAATTGGTGACACCCATAACCCACCTCCACAGTACAGTCAACTACTGCATATGCCAAGCAGTGAAGTGCAGGGAATAAGGGATTTGACTTGGTTCATAACCCAACACTCTGTCGCTTAGCAGACATCTAGCTGG
This sequence comes from Rana muscosa, assembly GCA_029206835.1. NCBI lineage: Eukaryota > Metazoa > Chordata > Amphibia > Anura > Ranidae > Rana > Rana muscosa. Next base: position 322,908,191 of record CM055118.1, on the reverse strand, counting down.
ACATATTGTGGACCACTGCATTCAGATAATTACCTTTTTCATTTTTTCGTGCAACATTAGCCGCAGAGCGCTTCTTTCTTGCTGATTCTTCACAGCGCCATTCTGCAAAATGAAGACAGACCAATATGCGGACACTAAAGAACAACTGATCATGATAAAAACCTTATTTTTAGTTTCTTACACATTTCATTAAGAAGTCATAAAATAATTTTCCCAAATGTGATGCAAAAGTGGGCATAACTTTTTTTATGAACCTACAGAAGTTGTTCAAATTTCACATGTTGGTAGAGTAACTCTTCCACGTTTGGATCACAACCAGAAGCAATGTGCTGCCATTGAGTTCTTGATGAAGGATGGGTTTAGGCTGTCTGACATCCACAGAAGGCTACAGAATGTTTATGGTGAGTACATCATTGACAAGAGTCACCAATAGCAGAACATTGTTCTTGTCAAGGATGTCATCTCCATAATTCTGTAGCCTTCTGTGAATGTTGGATGGCCCTACTTAGTCAGGAACTCAATGACAGCACACTGTTTCTGCTTGGAATCCATTATTTACCTGCAATGAAAAAGAATAAGAACTACTATAGAGGAAGACTTACTGTACTCCACCAACATGTGAAATTTGAATGGCTTACTGTATGTAAGTTAATAAAAATTTATGCCCACTTTTGCATTACTTTTGGCACATCCCTCATATTAGTCAAGAGGGAAGACGATTTAAAGTGGAACTTCACCCAAAAGGGGAAGTTCTGCTTGTTTGCATCCCCCCCTCCACTGCCACATTTGGCACTTTTTGGGAGGGAGCGGGTACCTGGTTTTGACAGGTACCTGCTCCCACTTCCGGGTCAGATCGCTGCAGCAATCTACGAGGATATTTGGTCCCTCCTCCTTTCCCTCTCAGGCTTCTGGGACACACACATGTCCCAGACGACTGCAGGAACATTCACAAAGCGCGGCTCACGTTTGTGCTGTAGGAAACCAGCTGTGAAGTCAAAAGGCTTCACTGCCAGTTTCCCTTACCTAAGATGCTGGCGCCCTCACCCGAAGCTGATTGAAGAATCGGCTTGGGTGCGGACATCGCTGGATCCCTGGACAGGTATCATGGACAGGCTACAGTATTTGTAGCTGCTGACTTTTCATTTTTTTTTTAGATATAGCTTACTGTTTGCTGTGGAAGGGACTAGGAGAGGATGCCCACATCCCTAAATGACAAAATATCAGAAAAACCCTCTAGTGGGACTTTAAGGGGGCATAGACTCCAAAGAAAGAAGTAAGGTAGTAAAAAAATACAACATTTATTTTAACAATAGAAAGATTGATGTAGAGTTAAAACATGAACATATTGATGCGGTTAGAATGAATACATAACACGTGAAAAATAAAATGAAAATAACCACAGGTAACGGTTAGTGGTGAAATCAGAACCAGAATGGAACCCAACACATTTCGAAAGGACTGCATAATTCTTCTTCTTCAGGGGTAAGTGGTTATATAATATACAGTAGTATCATATGGATAAGAAATCATATCCTCAATAGCCACATCATTTAAAACCAAGGAAGAGAGCCACCATGAGACATCAGAAGTCCAAAGGATTGGGGAACTGCAGACCTTAAAGCGGAGGTTCCGCGGTCCATCTTTTTTTTTTTTTTAGTCCATTCAATTTGGATAGAGATTACAATGTAGTACTCACTCGTCTGGCGTTTTTATTCATCCCCCGCCCGTTTTCTTTAAGAATAAATACTTTAATACAGTGATCCATAGCTTTTCCATTTTGCTTGTGGGCATCCTGAAGCCCACAAGCACGGACTTCCGGGTAGCGGTGAATGCGCGCCTCCCCGCATTCACCGCTCTATCTCGCGCACGAGCAGCGCCGTCAACATTTCCTGTCCTAGCCAATCAGCTGTGCAGGTAATGTCCGCCCTCGTCACGTGACCGGGTAGTTGAGTCACGTGACGAGTGAAATCTCGAGAGATTTCGCTGGAACGCATCTCCTGGGAAGCATGACAGATTGCTCCCAGGAGACATTGCGCAGACCTCCCATGACACACAGCGCGGCCGGGGAAACTTAATACACGCCTACTCCCGCGGGAGGAAAAGACGGAAGTGCCAAATTGTACAGCTGATTCACCTTTATTAGAGCCGAACGAAAAAAAAAGGTAAGTGAAATGTGTATGTAAATTATGCAGGGAGATTGTTAATGTAAAGTTAAAATTTAGGGCGAACCTCCGCTTTAACTCAGGCTATCCAAAAGGGGCACCAACAAGTTTGCCCCCACCATGGGTCAGGCCCCTGGGAGATCTGTGTCTACACAGTGTGATAGACCAGATTGGTAACTTTCCAGAGCACCAAGGTAATGAAACAATACTTTCAATTATGGTATTTAGTATAGTGTCATCAGACAAATGTGGACATAGCTCAAGGATAATATCTCTGCTAAATTCAATCAGATGGTATCTATATTGATACACATAGCATCCAGGTAGAAACTTGTTAGAAATACTAAGTGGTGCAGAGTGGGTGCTCTGGAGGGCGGCTTGCGCAAAGTTACCAATCTGGCCTATCTCACTGTGTAGACACAGATCTCCCTGTGTCTACAGTGTGGCGTATCCTTTTTGTGCAAACTTGTCGGTGCCCCTTGTGGATAGCCTGATTTGGGGTCTGCAGCTCCCACATCCTTTGATGTCTTATGGCGGCTCTCTTCCTTGATTTTAAATGATGTGGCTATTGAGTAGACATGTGCACACTGAAATATTTTGTTTTGGAATTTCGTTTTTATCTGAAAAATACATTTATTTAGTTACTCCCGAAATTCGCTTTTATTTATTTTGTTTAGTTAAAAAATGCATTCGTCCGAAAATTCAAATTAATTAAGGTCAAATCTGTCATTGAAGGCTTATGGTGTCCGTCGAATGTTCTAAGAAGATTTGACGAAGCAGCTAAACTGTATGACGCTGCAATCGTACATTTCCGGTCAAATGTTCCGGCCACAAGCTATAGTAGAATTCTAATGTTGTATGACTAGTAATAATTATATTTATCAATTATTATTACTAGTTAACCAACATTAGAATTCTTCTATAGCCTATGGGCGGGGGAATTTGACCATAAATGTCCGTTAGTGGCGATCGTATGTTTTTAGCTGCTTTGTTGAATCTTCATGTCTGTATAATGTCGAATCTTTTCTCTCTATGTCGAATAATCTTGGACTAATAGAGTTAAGGTTAGGCACATTCGATCGCAGATTCGATAGACACAGATCACTATTGTCCCCGTCATGTCAAATCTTCTATCTGTTTCGAACTGTTGTCGCAACGAAACGAAAATAAAGCATTTTTTATGTCGAATCTTTCGGATTTTCGGATTCTGCGCGTTCGTTTTCGTTTGTTAAAACGAATGCACGTGTCTTCTATTGAGGATATGATTTATTATCCATATGATACTACTGTATATTATATAACCACTTACTTTTGGTACTGCCCTTATACAGTATATATACCTAGACAACTAACTATAAAAAGTTTTAGCTGAGGTTCAACTGTAATACCTACTCATTTTACATTTTTAAATCCATACACATAGTACATATACATATTTCCATCCCCATATCTCTTTAATATATACCATTCCGAGTTTGACTGGTAAGACCAAGGTTGGATTCAACAGCAAGTCCGGCATCAGTAAAAACCCCAGCACTGTCTATGCCACCTCCTGGCGTACAGCCAAGATCGCTCCGCTCTACCTCGCCCCAGACCTGGCAAAGAATAAAAACATTTTCTTTAATAAATGCAGAAATGTTGGCCAAAAAATGCAAGCCTGTAATTTGGAAATAAGGATGAGAGTAATGCCTCGTACACACGACCGCTTTTTGGCAGGAAAAACAGCCGTGTGTATGCTCCATGGCAGTTTTCCTGGCAGGAAAACTGCGGGAAAAATAATGTGAACTTGTTCTCTATTTTCCTGTAAGGAAAAATCCCGGCCAAGAAAAACAGTCGTCTGTATGGTTTCCAGAGGGGAAAAATACCGCGCATGCTCGTAAACAATTCGACGCTAGCGTGGAAGAATAGAACGTCATTTTGTCAGCTCGTTGTAGTCTTTGACGTCACCGCGTTCTTGAAATTCAAAAGTTCAGCGGTATTTGGCCTGAACGTGTGTATGCAAGGCAGGCTTGACAGGAATCCCGACAGGAAAAATTTCAGTTTTTTTCCTGCTGGGAAAAATGGTCGTGTGTACAAGGCATAAGGGAGTCAGGCAATATACTTGAAAAAGTATTCATACCCCTTGAAATTTTCTACATTTTGTCATGTTACAACCAAAACTGTAGATGTATTTTATTGGGATTTTATGTGACAGACCAACACAAATTGGCACAAAATTGTGAAGTGGAAAGACAATGATAAATGGTTTTCAATTTTTTTTTACAAATAAATATCTGAAAAGTGTGGCGTGCATTTGTATTCAGCCCCCTGAGTCAATACTTTGTAGAACCTTTCGCTGCAATTACAGCTCCAAGTCTTTTTGGGGATGTCTCTACCAGCTTTGCACATCTAGAGAGTGAAATTTTTGCCCATTCTTCTTTGCAAAACAGCACAAGCTCTGTCAGCTTGGATGGAGAGCGTCTGTGAACAGTAATTTTTCAATTCTTGCCACAGATTATCAATTGGATTTAGGTCTGGACTTTGACTGGGCCATTCTAACACATAAATATGCTTTGATCTAAACCATTCCATTGTAGCGCTGGCTGTATGTTTAGGGTCGTTGTCCTGCTGGAAGGTGAACCTCTTTTGCAGACTCTAACAGGTTTTCTTCTAAGATTGCCCAGGAGGGGTCGGGCCTAAAGCTGCGGAAAGGGTCCCAGAATGTCCGATGGCTGCCCTGATCCCAGGTGCCCCCAACACATTTGGGGGCACTTGGTTTGATTGTTGGTCCATGGGGGCTGCTATGGAATGCCATGTAGGAGTTCTGAATAAGCAAAGTTTCTAAAATACATCAAAATTCTCCCACTCGTCACTACAAACTGTTGGATCAGAAGGAGAATGCAATCATGTGAATCACTCTGTTAAAACAAAGCATTCTAATGCTGCGCAATACATGGATTGGAAATTCGGTCGGTTCAGCAGGAACCGGATAGATTTCGGTCCATGTATGGCCATTCTCGTTCAGGATAAGTCAATCAATCAATTACCTTCTCATGAACTGGCTTGTTGGAAAATTTTGCTTCGTCCATAGTTACATAGTATGTAAGGTTGAATAAAAACAATAGTCCATCCCGTTTAACCCTTGTAGGTGTAGGTGTGTCAATGTCGATAATCATTTCCCATATCCCTTCATATAAGAGTCTTTTAAAAATATCAATACTCCCCGCTGACACCACTAATTGTGGAAGAGAGTTCCACATTCTTACCGCTCTGACAGTGAAAAACCCCCTGTGCAGTTTAAGGTTAAACCGCTTCTCCTCCAATCTCATTGTGTGGCCACGTGTCCTCTTACACCCTTCTGAGACTGAATAGTTTTTTTCCTATGCTGGGATCACCATTGAGGTATTTGTAAATCGCTATCATGTCCCCTCTAAAGCGTCTCTTCTCTAGCGAGAATACATTTAGTGCTTGTAGTCGCTCCTCGTATTTGAGGTCCTCCAATCTCCTTATTAATTTAGTTACCTTTCTTTGGACTCTCTTCAGCTCCAGCACATCCCTTCTGAGGACCGGTGACCAGAACTGGATGGAATACTCCAGATGTGGCCAGACCAGAGTTTTAAAAAGTGGCAGGATTATAGTTTTAGAAATATATTCCTTTTTTTTTATGCATGCAAATATTCTGCCGGCTTTGGTAGCTGCAGCTTGACACTGCATTCTATTGCTCAGTCCATCTTCCACTAAGACCCCCAGATCTTTTTCCATCCTTGACTCCCCCAGAGGTTTCCCCCCAGTGAGTAGTTTTCATTTATGTTCTTAGCCCCCAAGTGCATTATTTTACATTTCTCCACATTAAACCTCATTTGCCATATAGTTGCCCACTCCATTATTTTGTTCAGGTCTTTTTAAAATTTCAATATCCTGATGTAAAAGTTTATTGCCCTGCTTATTTTTGTATCGTCCGCAAAAACTGAGATTGAGCTATGTATCCCGTCATTTATGAAAAAATGTAATTGAATTTGTCACAAGACAGAACTTTGGGTACCCCACTTACCACTCCAGACCAGTTTGAGTTCACGTTATTTATCACTACCCTTTGGACGCTCCCAGTTTTCTATCCAAAAACAAACCTTATGGTCCATGCCTGCTGACCTCAACTTGTTGTTGAGTGCATTTTTTTGTAAACTTATTGTTTACAATTATTGGCACCTTAACCCCCGACAGCGCTACACATAAATGGGGCAGCAGGGCAGATGGGCCTTAATGACCAGCGGAAACATACATGCGTTGTTATCTTTTTCTGGGGCATGCTCCCCTGGCCCCTGGCACCTCCTGAACTGTGACTTAGCTGTAACCAACAGTCTGCCCTGTGCAGCCACTCAATGTGGAAAGATTGGAATTTGGGAGCCCTGCCTATCAAATCCTGGAACCATGACCAATTTATAGTGCTGGCGCTTGAGTAAAAGGGATAAAAAAAAATCATATGTGAAGAGAAATCTATATTCACTTTGTTGTATATCTTTAGAAGGTGTTGGAGAAAAACTAATGATAATAGATTTAGAAGTTACGTTTTGGAATTCAGTCACCCTTGGTCTATACTGACACTCCTACCTTGTTTTGTGACATTCGATTTTTCTTGTTCAGGACGAGGACACCCTTATCCAAAGCCAGCATGCCGACACTGGCTCCAGGTTCTCCTGTGACTTTCAGCACCACACGTGTCCCCGGCTGGGGATTCAGGACAATATTCTTTGTATCTTCAGACAGTTCAAGCTGGCAGAGAAGAAACACAAATGCGTCAATGGACTTGATTACACAAAGACAATACATTTCTTACAAGGGCAGTTAATCAAAATTGATATTTCAGTGTTTAGTAGAATCTGGGGAGCACCCTTGCTACTGGATTTTATGTTTGTTTATAATATGGAGAATGTACCAGGAGGATTTGGAATACACAAAGGTGGGCAAGGACACCTTAAATTGTCAGGCGGGATTTATAGCACCACAGACACTGGCACCAAGTGGGCTAGTTAAACCTGAGTTCTTCATAGGATGGTGCTAAATCGTCATCCAGTCTGTACTCCTGTGGTTCCTGATCCTGAACCTATGCCTGACTTTGTTACTGACCCAGCTTTCACCCGACCTGCTCTTGGATTAACCTTGTCTGCCTATGATTGATGAGCCTCTACTTTATTATGGCCCTGGCTTGGACTTTTGGCCAAGATTCTGCCTGTTGACCTGGTACCATGCTGCCGGCACGTTGCCAAACTCTGCTTGTTCCTGACTTTGATCCAGCTTATGATTTTACTTGTTGGCTGCTACTGGACCTGCCTTCTGATTCGACTCTGCTCCTATTTGAACTCTACATTTTCATGGTCTCCTGCCAGTTGTACCCTTGCTCCTCTGAAACCACCACTCCCAAGTTCCTGTCTTTAGTTTCTGCACCCTGGCATGTGTGCCATTCCATCGCCCTTGCAAACCCCTTCTCACCTTTTAGGGGTGCTTGGACAGAAACTGTGCAAGGGCCCACCCTCATCATTTCAGGCTCCTCATGCAAGCAAATAGAAATATTTCCAATGCACACATTCCTGGAAATGGCTGTTAGGTAAGTGGGTGCTGCAGTGACCACCGGGAAGGAAGGAAGAATATGTCACCAGCACAACACGGATCTCCAAAACAGGGTCCAAAGGTTTTTTGACGATCACATCACAACCAAAACAGCAATGTTTCAGAGCCACGCAGGACCCTTTCATCAGACATGTGATGAAGGCGTGCTACCTCATCTGGCCAGGGACTGGGAAGGCAGAAACCCAGTAGTGGTAAGCGCCCCCTGGGGTGACATCCTGGAGGGGTTTTGAGTATCACTATGGGTTTGGGACCCCACTGTGAGAAAAGCTTTTTTCTGCACACCTCGTGGGCTAGGCTTTCTTGCCAAGACCGGGCAATTTTTGTTACTAGGCTGCAAGGCCTAGCCATAGTATCGCTCTTTTTTTAAACAGGTAAATGTTTATTGAATAATGCCCAGGTTAAAGTGACACTAAAGGTTCAAATTGTATTTTTTTTAAATAACAAACATGTCATACAGTGTGGCTCCGAACGCCATTTTCTGGAGTCCCTCGTCAGCTCTCTCAGCTCCTCCCCACTTCAGATAAACCCCTCTGCGGAGAGCTCTCCCAAGGGGGTTACCTTGCGGGCGCGCTCCCGAGTCCTGCATTCGGCGTCCATAGCTGCCGAGTGCAGGACTCGGCACCGCCCCCCGGCGCCCGCATCTTTGGATTTGATTGACAGCAGCACGAACCAATGAATGCGCTGCTATCAATCTATCCAATTAAGAGCCGAGAAGCCCGGGCAAAGATCCAGCGCGTTCACGACGCAGGACTTTCCAGGGCTCAGGTAAGTAAACCTGGGAGCTGGGGGGCCGGTAATCGTTAGATGTTTTTTCACCTTAATGTATAGGATGCATTAAGGTGAAAAAACATGAACCTTTACAACCCCTTTAAGTACAAAAATCACAATCGGTGTAGCACAGACTTAACCCATCACAAGTAGGCCACAGATTGGAAGCATATAAAAATACATGAGGTCTTGGTACATTTTCCCCAGATAATACATAGAATAAAGGGGAGGTATACATACAGGTTTTCATAATAGAAGGATGACGAAGCTTACGCAGCATCCTTAACATAAAACAAATGTCACCCAAATTGTTCCCCCAACCAGACGTTGCACCAGGATAACACTCCACTCAAGGCTGTAAATGAGGTAGGGGGGGAATATGGGGAAGTGTGAAAAGGGGGGGGGGTAACCGGGAAGAAAAGGGTAGATCAGGGAGAGAGAGCCACATGAGCTGCAACGTAAACCTCCACCAATTACACGTCATCAGTCACATCCAAGCCATATGCATCAATCCAGGCTGACCATATTTTGTCAAACTTTTTCGGACAGTTTCTTCTCTCATAGGTTATCTTATACAGCAGCAGAATTGCATTTACTGAAGATTTCTAACTATGCACCATAGATGAAGTGGACTTTTTCCATCTCAGAAGTAGTTCCATGTGGGCATAATAAAGTGCAAGGAACAAAAACAATTTGAAATATCTAGTTATTCTAGTATATTTCTATATCTTCCAGAATTCCCAGTAACACCATTCTCAGATCCAGCTGTAGAGACAAGTCACAAAGATAATTCAGAGAATCAACCACCGATACCCAATAAGAGCGAATAGATGGGCATTGCCACACCATATGGCAGAAGGTTCCAGTAGAGGAGTGGCATCATGTACAAAGAGGACTAACCGAAGAGTAAATGGCCGATAACCTCTGCAGGGTATAATAAACCCGATGTAAGAACTTCAACTGTATAAATCTATCTCTAGCAGAGATCATGTTGGTGACATAAGAACCTACACAGTCTTCCCAGTCGTCAGTAAGGTCAGGGATGTCACCTTTCTTTATGTCAAAGAGACCTAGCCATAGTTTTGCATTTTAGCACTTTTTTTGTTTTCTTTTCTCATTGTCTGTGACTGCACATTTTAGTGCCACCTTTTCACTCAAGGATTGTAGGATGTATGTCTTCGGGCGTACCTTAAAGTGGTTGTTACACCACTTTATGCACTTTATACCATACTCTCTGTTTAATAATTCTGTGTGCCCCTGTGTCTGTGTTTTATAGAAATAAGCCTTTCTTTACCTGTTTTCAGAGCGCCGATCGACGCTCACGTGACCCGCCACCTCTCTGCTCTCCCTGTCTGACAGCTTCAGCGGGCGGAGCCTAGGATTCCCCACTGACGTCAGTTGGGAGGGAGGATAGAGGCGGTGGGTCCCGTAAGCTTCGATGGGCGCTCTGAAAACAGGTAAAGAACGGCTTATTTCTATAAAACAGACACGGCACACAGGATTATTAAACACAGAGCATGGTATAAATCTTTTAATGAAACTTCAGCAGCAGGAGGGGAGGGGGGCGGGTATTGACACCGAGCTGACAGGCAGGGAGGGAGGGGGTGAGGAGGACAGAGGAGAGACAGGAGAGCTGCTGACGATGGAGGCACCTAAACTGACCGCGTGTGTCAGGGCTCAGCAGCCATGATAAATGGTCAGTTTACTGGGGGGATGGCATAGCCAGGCAAATTATATAGCACAAGCACTATTCTGTAAAACATGCTTTAAGGGAGCAGGATCAATATATATATGTTTTGTTTAGGTTAACAAATGCTTTAAAGTCTAGGGGGAATATGTGCGGTCCTTAGGTTCAGTGATCAGTACCAATTGCTGCTGTGTCCATTAAAAACTGAGCATAGTAAACTGTGTTTTCTCTGTCTCCTGTTCATTCATCTTCAGTGCAGCTGAGGCTACAGAGAAAGGAACAGAAGAATCTGTGTCCTCAATTCCTTTCTCTGTCTCCAAGGTGAGATGTCATAGGTCTGTTTGGCCCCCTTATGTTTCATCCAAGCCCCCCCCCCCCCCGACAGCATTGAAAAAAAAATATTTTTTTTTTTTAAAGTAAATTGTAAAAATTAATTTTTAAAATTGTAAAAAAAAAAAAAAAATAGAATTGTCAGGGTTGTGTGCCCTGTTAGGTAGGCTGTACATGGCCCCTTGATTTCTAATGGCAGCCCTGGGGATAAAGTCAACAATAAGCATCTGATAGTGACTCTAAACCCAGCCATGGTCGGATCAAAAGTTTGATCCATCTAGGGCCAGGCTGGTTGTACTGAAGTTGATTGACTTCAGTACAACCAGCCTGTGTTTTTTTTTTGTGCACAATCATTTTATTCTGATGGCGGGGACCCTCCCATTGTCAGAATACAATAGCACAGTGGGAGGGATCCCCCATCAACAGTGACTGACTCGAGCACTTTTCTTACAATTGGATAATGTATGGCCAGCCTAACTCATCACCACTCTATCCAAATAAAAAAAATAAGTTTTGTCCTGAGAATGCTAGAACTACTCTCAGATTTGTATATTTGTCTGTTTCTCTGTTGCAGATTTTCTCTCCCTTCCACTCTGGCGAAACGCTCTGCCCAGAACAGGAAGTGATTAAAAATCTCTCTAAAAAGAGCCTCATGTAGCAGTAACCCCTGATAACAGGGGTTCTAACCTTTCCTCACTCTATCAAAAAATAGAAAAAAATGTTTTAGATGTAGCTGGGTCTTCAAATTTAGGCGAATGTTTGAGTGGTAGTTGTACTCAAACACCTTATTTGATAGGGCTTGCTAAACCATTTTATACCGCAGGTGGGATACTGGTGTGTAGTTCCCTGTGGCCTGTGGATGGCGCTGCCATCAGGGGCTAGGGTAGAACCGCTGGTATAGTGCTGTGCCTTGAATGTCCCCTCTCGGCGGTGGTATGGTGGGCGTGTCGGCCTACTGTGCATGCCGGGAGAGGATATAAAAGGGGCAGACACTGCCTGTAGGGGTGTAGATTCCCGGGGGTCCTACCCCAGGGAGTGTGTTGCTCTGTTCATTGGCCACCCCGGGCGCCTTTAGCCCAAGGGTGGGGTTCCTGGTTCGAGAGTACCGGGTCTTCCTGGCCCAGTACACTGGCGTATCAGTCCCAGGCACCTTTAGCCCTGGGGCTGCAAATGAAGGCCTTGGGTCAAGCACCTTTGGCTGGGGCCCACGGAGGGAGGAGGAATCCCAGGGTGGTGCCCTGCGAGGAGACCCGTATCTGGAAGAGGAGGCTGGGGGAGGACCGTTCCGAGGGACTGGTGAGAGATCACAGTGAAGGAAGGGGCCCGGTAACTCTCTGGAGGGATGTCATCTCCCTGAAAGAGGCCTAATACCACAAGCAAAGTTCACCAGGTCTGTGGCAGGGACCCAAAGTTCCCCAGGTCTGTGGCAGAGACCCAAATTCACCCATAACAGTTTGAGCAGAGACTGTGTTTAATCTAATTCGAGCATCACTCCGGCTGCCAGGATCCACTCTAATGGGAGACTATCTGGGTGAGCTGAGCCTACTTGAAGAGGCAGGTAGTGAATAGTATATTCGTTTGTGCCTGGACCTACTCCAACACCTTTTGCTGTCCTTTTCTCCATCCACCCTTTCCTATCTAGTGACTGTGCATATCAGAAAATAAACTCTACGTTGGAGTTGCAACTAGTGTGGACCTTGGAGTTATTGGGGAAATAGAGACTTGTCTTTATTGCAGTGGAGACGAGAACCATTCTCTGGAGAACCTCGCTGTGGAGACCCAGTTACATTTACACCGCTCAACCTCTTCACACAGGAGGGTACGGGCATGTGGTACGCTGTGCCCCCTTTCCTACAAGTGAGCCAAAGGTAGGGAAAAGGGGTCTGTGTGCTACATAGATAATATACATACTTTAAATGTTAGCTTGAGCTCAGAAAACATGTGAAAATTAGTCTGGAGTGTCACCTATTGGCTGGAAACAAGAACACAAAATATTCATATGCAGTATTTCATATTTACCTATTTTTTTTCCAGACTTTAATTAATAAAGATAATATATACATACCCGCCATACATTTCCTTTACATCCAGCCTCACCTGTTTTATGCAGGAATTTGCTGTGTCCACCGACACAGAATCAGACACAATCTCATTTTGGGCGCCAGGCACCACGTAGTAGGCCACCATGCGAAAGGATGGGATGTATTCCCCCGTGATCACAATTGATGTGGCAATAATAGTCTGTTCTGGCTGACGCTGCACGCGCTCCATTTTTATGACCCGGCCCTTGCTGAGGATCTGTGGAAAGGTTGTGTTTTACAGACCATTATTCTAAGAAAAAACATGAGGAGGCTGAAAATGACAGAAGGAGTTATAAAAAAAATAGGCTTAAACATCATTCAAATACCATTCATTCAAACTGTTTAGAGATTTGTCTGAAATTAAAAATCTGCCACTGCTGACTTGTTTTGAATGTACCAGCTCCAGTGCATTGAACAAGCATGCAGCCCGTGAATTCTGAGCTCTTGGCCTGCATACTTCTTCTAGGGCTAGGCCATTAAATCATGAAAGTGAACTTGTACTTTGTCCATAATGTCTGCTTTAAAGGAAGTATTAGCCACAGTATTTGTCAAAAAAATCAACTAACCTGCATAGCCAGACTCCAGTGCTTTCAAATGCATAGTTATGTTTCTTGTTGCAGGTGTGTCCTGTTTGCAGGTGTACATGCATGTTCATTGAGACTACTGGCAGGAATTGCATCTGATCCTGATCTCCATTACTGCTCTGGCTTGTTCCCTGACTCCTCTGTGCTTCTCCTCTGTCTGTCGATCTGTTCCTGTATTGGCCTTGGATAGTTATTTGACTATGGCTTCTGCTTGCACCTCTGATATTTTGCTGCCCCTAAGTTGCTGACCCTGACTCTGTCAATGCTTATTCCAAGGTACTGATCCTGCCTCTGTCAATGCCTGCCCCAAGTTGCTGACCCTGACTTTGTCAATGCTTACTCCAAGTTGCTGACCCTGACTTTGTTAATGCCTGCCCCAAGTTGCTGATCCTGCCTCTGTCAATGCCTGCCCCAAGTTGCAGACCCTGACTCTGTCACTACCTGCCCAAAATGCTGAACCTGACTCTGTCAATGCCTGCCCCCAGTTGCTGATCCTGCCTTTGTCAATGCCTGCCCCCAGTTGCTGATCCTGCCTTTGTCAATGCCTGCCCCCAGTTGCTGATCCTGTCTTTGTCAATGCCTGCCCCAAGTTGCTGATCCTGCCTCTGTAAATACCTGCCCCAAGTTGCTGACCCTGACTCTGTCACTACCTGCCCAAAATGCTGACCCTAGGGTGACCACGTGCCCTGGATTTCCCGGGACAGTCCCGCATTTTGCAGGTCTCTCCCGGGCACATTCATTCCAGGACAATACAGTGTCCCGGAATGAATCTGACACAGCCACCCCCGGGCCAATCTGATGCCCCCAAAAAAGGGCACCACATCACCGCTTTCCTCACTGACAGTACTTGTCATGGCCGGGAATGTCTGGAGGAGCACAATCCCACCCCCTGCTTGTGATTGGAGAAATCATAAATCCTGCCTCTTGTGTCCAATCACTGTGCTGTGATTCGTTACAGCACAATCTGATTTTTGGGAAGGGAGGGTGTCCCTGAATGGTAGTTTGGAAATGTGGTCACCCTAGCTGACCCTGACTCTGTCAATGCCTGCCCCCAGTTGCTGATCCTGACTCTGTCAATGCCTGCCCCAAGTTGTGGACCCTGACTCTGTCAATGCCTGCCCCAAGTTGTGGACCCTGACTCTGTCAATGCCTGCCCCAAGTTGTGGACCCTGACTCTGTCAATGCCTGCCCCAAGTTGTGGACCCTGACTCTGTCAATGCCTGCCCCAAGTTGCTGACACTGACTCTGTCAATAATTACTCCAAGTTGCGGACCTTGACTCTGTCAATGCCTGCCCCAAGTTGCTGACTCTGACTCTATCAATGCCTGCCCAAGTTGCTGATCCTGACTCTGCCAAATAAACATAGAAAGGCAGAAAAAGACTGAGTAGTCCATCGAGTCTGCTCATTTAATTTTTGAGTTTTTTTTTCTTTTTTCATTAACCTTGTTGTCCAACTATAGATCTATGTTTATCCCAAGTATGTTTAAAGCCATTTACCATTGACTATCTCACTACTTATATTGATAGTTTATTCCAATCATCAACTACCCTTTCAGAAAAATAACACTTTCTAAGATTTGTTTTGAACTTTCCTCCAGTTAGTTTGAGGCCATGTTCCCGTGTTCTTGATTTTGGTTCCATATTCAAAATACTGCCTTCCTGAACCTTATTACCCCCCCCCCCTTTGATGTCAATGCCTGCCCCAAGTGGCTAAACCCTTACTCTGTCAATGCCTGCTCCAAGTTGCTGACCATAACTCTGTCGAGGCCTGTCCCAAGTTGCTGATCCTGCCTCTGTCAAGGCCTATCCCAAGTTGCTGATCCTGACTCTGTCAAGGCCTGTCCCAAGTTGCTGATCCTGCCTCTGTCAATGCCTATCCCAAGTTGCTGAACCTGACTCCATGAATGCCTGCCCCAAGCTGCTGACCCTGACTCTGTCAATACCTTCCCAAGTTGCTGACCATGACTCTGTCAAGGCCTGTCCCAAGTTGCTGATCCTGCCTCTGTCAAGGCCTGTCCCAAGTTGTGGATCCTGACTCTGTCAAGGCCTGTCCCAAGTGGCTGATCCTGCCTCTGTCAATGCCTATCCCACGTTGCTGACCCTGACTCCATGAATAGATACCCCAAACTGTTGACCCTGACTCTGTCAATACCTGCCCAAGTTGCTGACCATGACTCTGTCAAGGTCTGTCCCAAGTTGCTGATCCTGTTTCTGTCAAGGCCTGTCCCAAGTTGTTGATCCTGACTCTGTCAAGGCCTGTCTCAAGTTGCTCATCCTGCCTCTGTCAAGGCATGTCCCAAGTTGCTGACCCTGACTCTGTCAGTGCCTGCCATATTGGCGCCACCTTGTCAAGCTGATGCTGACCCTGACTTGCTCCTGTACTCTTTTTTTCTGTGTCACTTCCAGCTACATGACAATAGCTTTAATGAGTTCCAGTGGCACCAGTGGCATCACCATCCACCGACATTCTTGCCACTCCTTCATCACTGCACTCTCTGTCCTACTACCTAGGGGTACTTGGACTAAAGCAGTAAGAGAGACCATGCTCACTATCTCAGGCCCCCTATTGAGCTACATAAGAGTATCTACCTACGTGTAACCTTAAGTAAGCTTTAGCTCTCCGAGCTTGTTAAATTTTATATAGGCTAAGCAGGTTCATTTCCTCAACTCCACATGACAGCACTAGAGCCGGTTATTGGAATTGCAAGAAGGCAGGGGGAATGTTTTGTATTCCCAAGTATTTCTGTGAGTGAATAAAGGTAGTGAGGTAGTGTAGATGGAAAGTTAATCTGCTGCAATGTCCTCCTATAAAGGATCCTGTTTCGTTACCCAGTATGATAAGGATAGGTACAGGGAAGGACAGGGCATACAGTACCACACACACCCTGTGTACTTCTATATTGTTTTTTGGGGGTTTTTGAATCACGCCCAGTGTCCACAACTGGTTAAGAAATTGAAAAACAGTAAGAAGTATTTTTTTTACAATAGGATAGATAGTTTGAAGGGTCTACCATGTAGATGATGTGGGTGATGCTTCTTTGGACACTCTGGATTGCATTCTTCATATAAAACTGAACTTGCAAGTTTTCACCCGGTTTGACCTCTGTTGCCGTGAGACCGATGTGGAGGTAGTTTTTAGATCCGCTTAATGGCTTGTAAGCTGTCACAGTCAAAGTGCCTACAGTCTGCCGGTGATCAGGAATACCTACAGCCTTAGTCCGCACCTAGAGTAAAACAAAGCATCAAACCACAGCTTTATTGATCAATGAAGATATGAACAAAAAAATCTTTACACATTCACAAAAGTCACAAAATCGAAAAAGTTCTGGAGAGGAAGAAATATTAAAAAGATGTCATTATGCTAATACAGTGTTTAATATCTCTTACTAAATGTGTCCAACCATTATAATAAATGTCCAAAGTGCAGTCTTCCTAAAGCTGGCTATTCACTTATAGATTTTTTCCATTCAGCTTGTGGTCTACAGCATGGATGGATCATTCTCCCATTGCAGCTATTGTATTTTGACAGCAGACCCTGTTAGCTGTCAAAATACCTGAACAACGCCCGCAGCTGATTGGATACAGCTGATTGAACCGGTCAGCAAATTTCCGCAAATTTGCTTAATTTTTCAATCGAGGGTAGTCAGGCAGGAGGCAGCTGACAGGTAACCAAGCTTTGGCCAATAAGTTCATCAGGAACTTGCCAAAATTCAATAAGTGTATGGCCATCTTAACACCAAGGGGCAGACATCTGCATTGTGATGTGGCATTCTGTACATTAATGTGCATTGCTGTGATGAATTTTAAATTATGGCTCTCTTAACCCTTAACCACTTTAAGACCGGGCCTGTTTTTCAGACTCAGTGATTACAAGTTAAAAACAATTTTTTTTGCTAGAAAATTACTTAGAACCCCCAAACATTATAATTTTTTTTTAACACCCTAGAGAATAAAATGGCGGTCATTGCAATACTTTTTGTCACACCGTATTTGCGCAGCGGTCTTACAAGCGCACTTTTTTTTGGATAAAATTCACTTTTTTTAATTAAAAAATCAGACAACTGTAAAGTTAGCCCAATTTTTTTTATATTGTGAAAGATAATGTTACGCCAAGTAAATTGATACCCAACATGTCACGCTTCAAAATTGCGCCCGCTCGTGGAATGGCGTCAAACTTTTACCCTTAAAAATATCCATAGGAGACATTAAAAAAATTCTACAGGTTGCATGTTTTAAGTTACAGAGAAGGTCTAGAGATAGAATTATTGCTCTCGCTCTGATGATCGCGGCGATACCTCACATGTGTGGTTTGAACACCATTTTCATATGCGGGCGCTGCTCACGTATGCGTTCGCTTCTGCGCGTAAGCTCGTCGGGACCGGGAGCTTTTTTCTTATTAATTTTACTTTATTTTATTGATTTTTAAACTGTTTTTTTTTTTAATTGGGTCACTTTTATTCCTATTGCAAGGAATGTAAACATCCCTTGTAATAGAAAAAAGCATGACAGGTCCGCTTAAATATGAGATCTGGGGTCGAAAAGACCTCAGATCTCATATTTGGACTTAAATGCAATAAAGAAAAAATGACAACAAAAAAATGTCCCTTTAAGAGCTATGGGCAGAAGTGACTTTTTGAAGTCGCTTCTGCCCTGCAGTGATATGGAGACGGGTGGGGGCCATCTTCCCCTCACTTGTCACCATACACAGCAAGGGGACAGACGCGATTGCCGCCGCCGCTGCCGACAGCTCCGGTAAGCGGTGGAGGGCACCGGAGAGCGGTGATAAAAGTGATTTTGCGGCGTATCCGCCGTAGAGACCACTTTTATCTTGTAGCGGACCGCCCCGCTGAAGAAGAGGATACCAGGGTTATTGTAGCTAGCTGCTACCATAACAACGGTATTCCTCTTCAAACAGATCACGTATAACGACGGTGGGCGGTCCGGAAGTGGTTAATGTACCACGCTTACCATGTCAAATGGTCTATGGTTGCTCAATTGTATTGATATTTCAATATTTTTTTTCTTAATAAAACTCCTGTATTGTAAAAAAAAAAAGTGCATTGCTGTAAGACAGCCCATTAATTTCTAATAGGCTGTCAACATACCGTGATGCAAGTGTTAACAGAAATACAGCATTTGTTAATGCAGAGTACCACAGTGCACAGATAGTTCACTGGCAAGGTGCAAAGGGGTGTCATCCAAACTGAATGGCATAGCAATGCACTGCACTACATTATCCAAGCAATGCGGTAATCAGTGTTGCCAACTACCATATTTTTACTGCCAGCCAGTAAAAAATGGGCACTTTTCTTTTGCCAGTAAATGCCAGTGAAAGATAAAAGTTGCCAGTAAAAAATATGGCTGTGACGCTTGGCCGAGACCATCCGAGTGCCTGCTACAGTGTGTTCAGCCTGTGCCAGTGTGACGGACTGGGGTTTATATGGTCACAAAACAGACACCCCAAAGCAAAGTACATATTCATTTATTTTATTTTATTTCTAGCAAAGAAATACCTTCCTGCTATTCTATCAAGACCCAGTAGATGGCAGAGAAGGTACACAAACAGAGTTTATATAAGGCCACCCACCATGTGACTGGAGTCAAACAATTTCCAGCCATAAAACCCAGTGGTCTTGTCTCATGCTGTTTGTGTGATTCTTTGCAGGTATGTACTCTATATCGTTCCTAATCTGCATTAAACTATAATAGAAAGATTCTTAGACATCTGGAGCAGATGCAGGGAAAGTTCCAGCAGACTGTATGCTATAGTTTTACTGATATTAGAAGTTTAGAACAGCATGTGTGAGAAACAAGTGAAAAGGGCATAAAAACATGAAAATACTGCATTAGTCAGAATAAATGTCTATTAGAAGCACTAAACCATTCTAAATAGGAATATTGAAACCTGGTTTATACAAGTTCCATAAAGTTAGAAAAGCACATGTTGAAAACTGATATTCTAATGAGTATTTGCCTATATGTAAAGCCTATGCATTGCTTCATGTGCACCATCTAGTGGTTAAAAAAGAGAACTACCGAAATAATGTTTGTATTACAGCATGGCATTGGCAATATGAGTATTGCACAGTTAAAGTGTACATCATCATCTATAACACGGAATAACAGGAATATATATGTTATTAAAATATAACAATGTTTTTTGTGTAACTACGTTTTAAAATACTTCAGTTAAAATCTGTATTATATATTGTTAATAGTTATAAACATGTGATTATAAAAATGTAAAAGATGTATTGTTATGTAAAAGTCAAACAATTTCCAGCCATAAAACCCAGTGGTCTTGTCTCATGCTGTTTGTGTGATTCTTTGCAGTCCACGCCAAGCTGATCACCTTATGTCATCACGTCTACAATTATCGGCTCTCTTAATTCACATTTTGAGGCCGGTAACACCAGCAGTGTGTTGAGTGAAGTCATGGTGCAAGGGAACGGAGTAGCTGGAGCCTCATGTGCAGGTCTGCGGAACGGGAGGAAGGCAAGCCGGGAGTGGACTGAAGGGACCACCTGGCATGGAGTGGGAGCGTCACTGTGACTCAGGAGGTAACGTGTCATGTCGGTGAGGTGCCATCATCATCTGTGCTGCTGCACACTGCTGTCAGTGTCACTGTGAGAGACAATTTCATGTGTGTGTCTGCCCATTCTAATTTCTTGCCCTCTCGATTCCTGTCCCTGAGCTACTTATTTACTATATCGAAAATAAAATAAGAAATAGTTTTTTACCTTATATACCTTAAATCGTTTTGCTAATTGCATATTGTACTTGTTTGTAGCCAAAATGCTGAAATTTGCACTTAAAACTGTTATTTTGTAATTTTCGTATATGGCAGTGAAAACTTGATTGTGCCAGTAAATTTTGGGTGTCGTGTCAGTAAATTTCAATCTGGTAGGTTGGCAACACTGGCGATAATGCATGGTAAAATGCATCATAAAACACACAGGTCTAAATAGAGCTAAATTTGATCTATGTAAAATTGATAGACTCATTAGTCTAATCTTTAAAAAAATCCATGGTTGTATTTTTTATAGACTGTAGGCCCCTTTACAGCTGGGGACCATAAAGTATCTTTCTGAACAGTCTCAAAGCTTCACAGCTGGGGACAGGTCTTATTGGCACCTGGTTATCCTACACAATTGCACAGCTGTAGGTACCCAGTGCACTTCAGGAACACTGTACTACACAGGAGGGCATTCTTTGTAAAGCTCACAGTCTAGGATTCTGCTAAGGACAGTTAAGTGGCCAGTATCTGAGACCCTATGGGAGCTGTCTCAGTCCAATCTACCTCTGGCACTTATGTCCCAAAAGCACACGGTCTCCAGGAATCAACTCACCTTCCAGCTTTCTCCAGACAGGATCCAGTGAGTGAGACAGTCTTTCTTTAGACCAGATCCCTTTGATGAAGTCCTGCAATCAGTTCTAGATCACTTCCAGGTCGCAGCTATGCCACCGCTGAGACCACACAGAACAGCAACACAGTCCACAGGCTGCCTCAGGGGCATTAGCCCCCTGGGACTTGAAACTCTTCTTACTGGGGAAAGACAATCTCTCCAGGGCTCCAGAATATATCAGCTCCCCAGCCACCCAGGAATTGGCTAGGCCCAGATCAATATTCAGGCTGGAGATTGAATTCTACCTCCTTAAGCTCTAGAAACTTCTTCTAGAGTCAGGGGGAAGCAATCACAGCCTGTGAAACCCTGAGCAGACCAGACCAAACAATCACTGCTCGCTTGATTACAGAAGGAGCCAAAAACGAAATATACCTAGCATTCTACTCTAGGATGGTTCTACATGTGGTTCCTCCCACTAGCTCATACATCCTGTAGTGACGTATAAAATGTAATATGCTCTATGTGTTCCTAATGGCTACAAAATGTCAATTACACATTAAAACAGAGTACATTACTCCTTTACTGGCTTGTCTTTAAGCACTTACAAGAATTTTCAACTCCTGGATTTCAGATTGGGTGTTTATAATAATTCCAGTTGTGCCATCTGTGCTGGTTTTAGAACATGTGTCCTCCACCGTACAAATCTCAACACCTGGGGCTGGGGAGCCATCAGGATTCTGCAGCAAAATCTGGAAAAGAAAAAAATATATAAGTGTAGGGACTCTTTTATACCTGAGTAGTTGAGGTCAACAAAGCACCACATGAAAAATGCATATGAGAACTGGACCATTTTATTCTTTGCGGTTGTAGTTAGTGCAATTGGAGAGCTAACACATATTTTAGACATATACTGAAAAGAAAGGAGCAGTAAATGAGAATGATTATTTTCAGGTGGGAAATGGAGTTCACATATATAGTAACTAAATATGAGTTGAGCCTTGAAGTTTTCTCCAGCATTGTTAAATCCTAGGATGGGTTCTTGAGCCTAGAGACTTTGTAGAGTATTGTGTGTCAAGAAGCCTCCCAATCTATGTCCAGATTTTGATGATGACTTGTAACTATTGATTGTGCACATTTGGACAGGTCTTATGGTATGGAAAGCTGAGTAGAGTTCAGGGCTCCACCCTCCTGAGGAGATGATTGTGCTGCCCAAGAGCAGCAGGTGCATGGACAGGCTAGGAGTCTCTGAATTTCTTCAATGACCAGGCCAACACTTGGGAGATACAGTTGCTGCAAGAGCATCATGTTATTGTTAACACTGCCATGTTCTGGCTGGAGAAATCGTGATCTAATAGATTTGTTGAAAGCCGATGTAGCCTGCATGAGGCTGCTTTATAGCCAGGAGACTTTAGTTTTGTGTTGCACACTGTGCAATGCTGAAACCCCTGCATGGGAAATCTGAGTGTAAGGAAATTTACTTTTAAAGTGGAAGTAAACCCTCCTATAATTTTCAGGCAAGGAAGCTGCCATCTTGGCCTCTGTTTAATCTTCAACTGCCATGATGCTGCACATGTGATCAGTTATGACACCAACCATTGGATGGTTTGACAGTTTGATTGAGAGCACAACCAATGTGACAGTTGGCATTCCTGGCATGCCGGAAATGTAACTGCTTTTTAAAACTGTTAAATTGATGGGTTTACTTCCGCTTTAAATAAAATTGGACAAAGAAAGCCCTTAGCCACTTCAGTACTGGGCAATTTTACCCCCTTCAATTTTTTCCAGCTTTCAGCACTGTCACATTTTGAATGACAATTGAGCGGTCATGCAACACTTTACTTGAATTAATTGTAGTACCCTGGTGTTTAGGCAGGGTTGCTCCTAAATTTGCCTGCCAGGTATAGCTACCTTGGCCTATTGTTAGTGATCAACTGATTTCACTCTAAAGCCCTGTACACACGATCAGATTTCCTATGGTTTTTAAACTGATGGATTTTTCCATCGGAAAACCGATGAAGCTGACTTCCATCAGTCTTGCCTACACACCATCAGTCAAAAAACCGACCGTTCCAAATGTGGTGACGTTAAACACTCTGATGAGCCGAGAAAAATTAAGTTCAATGCTTCTAAGCATGCGTCGACTTGATTCTGAGCATGCGTGGGTTTTTTAACCGATGGACTTGCCCATAGACGATCGGAATTTGCTATCGGTTTTTTTTTTTTTCCAAATATAGCTTTTTTATTAGTTTTTCAAAATAAAATTAAATATCAAAAGAACAAAAGATCTGAACTCAGCCCACCAAGATACATAATTAGCTCATACCAGTGGAGGACACAGCCTCCTGATCATATAACATATAAGTGTCCGTACATTACATATTGAACCATATATATCTCGGAGTTCCTATTATCTCCTATTATTCTCCTAAAAAAAAAAAAAAAAAAAAAAAAAAAAAAAGGAAAAAAAAAATTTTTTTTACAGAGGGACAGTGTTGAGTCAAATACTCCCGTCTGTTCCGGAGTTTAGTAATTCTCTTGACCCCCATCTATATACTAGATATTTTAGATCTCTAATAGATTTTTCCCCTCATCTGAATGTATAAATGTATTCCAACTATCCCATGTCGCTTTATAAATCCCATGTCTATCCTGTGCAGTCATTATTAGATCCTCCATTTTATTTATGTTTTCCACCTTTTGTAACCACATCGCGACTGACGGTGAATTCTGGGATTTCCACATCATGGGGATACAAGCTTTAGCAGCATTGATTAAGTGCCTCAGTAAGTATTTTTTATATACCCGGGGGGCTAAAGTCGACACGTGAAGTAAAAAGAACGCTGGGTCATTTGGAATCGAGAAATCAGTGAATCGTTGCGATATATTGCGCACCGTCGTCCAGAAGTCTGTCAATTTAGGGCAAAACCAGAATATGTGTAACATCGTACCTCTGTCTTCGCCACACCGCCAGCAATGTTCTGATATTTCTGGACACATCACATGCAGGCGGGCAGGTGTCAAGTACCACCTTGTCAGAACTTTATAATTGGTTTCCTGTATTTTTGTACATATCGTAGACTTAAAGGAGAGGCTAATCATATTCTGTTTTTGGGTCAAAGAAAATGTGCGGTCTAGTTCAGTTTCCCACTTCGTAATACAAGGTAGATCGGTTGGTTGTTCTGGCGTGTTTAGAAGAGCATACATTTTGGATAAAGTCTGTGATAACGGTTCTGTGCTCGAGCAATATTCCTCAAACTTATTCAGGGGTCTGGTGTAGTTCCAGGGATTCGGGATAGTCAGGAGAAAGTGCTGCAACTGTACCGCGTTCCAGAACTCCAGTCTATAGGGGCCTGCTGTATCCATCAGTTCTAAAATATTTGGCCATCTATCATTCTTTACGAATTGAGAGGCTGTCATAAGGCCAGAGGTCCTTAGTTGCCTAAATTGTGTATTTGGGAGTCCCGGGGGGAAACTAGGGTTACCCAATATCGGGGTCAAAGGCGATGTCGTGGCTGTTAAGGAGTGTTTTAAGATAACACGGGCGCTCTGTCGCAGTGTATTGCCTATCAGTGGATGTGATTTTAATTCAGTGGGTAGAGACTCTGCGCACCACAACGCGGTCCGTAAGGGAATCTCTGTCTGGTATTGTTCTATTTGTGTCCATAGTTTGGACTCATAATGTCGCCACCAATCGATCACCCTGCCCAGATGAACCGCCTGATAGTATCTCTTAACATCTGGTAGTGCAAGACCTCCATGTTGTTTTGGCCTTGTAAGCTGAATATGAGAGATTCTAGGTTTTTTATGGGCCCAAACAAAACGTGTGAAGAGAGCTTGGACTTGTTTAAAATATACAAGGGGTATCCTAACCGGGAGGGCTTGGAAAAGGTATAAAAATTTAGGTAGAACATTCATTTTTAACAAGTTACACCTCCCAAACCATGAATGTAGTCCCTTATTCCATGTCTCTAACTGCAATTTAGTTTGAACAAGTAAGGGACGAAAATTATTCTCATATAGATGAGAAAGGTCCGATGGAATACTAGTCCCCAAGTAACTCAATGCAGATGATGTCCATTTAAAATGGAAATTTGTACACATATTTGGTAAAGCCTGTGATGTTAATGCCACTCCCATTGCTTCTGACTTCGAGAGATTAATTTTAAAATTAGACAATGCTCCGTATCTCTCGAACTCCTTCAAAAGATTTGGCAAGGAGACTACCGGGTTGGTCAAGGAAAATAATAGATCATCAGCATATGCTGAGATCTTACATTGTATCCGGCCTATCCTTATCCCTTGTATATCCGGATTCCTTCTGATTGTGGCTAAAAAAGGTTCTAGGGAAAGGGCAAACAGAAGAGGGGAAAGCGGACATCCCTGTCTTGTACCGTTTTGTATTGGAAAGGGGTCTGATAGGACCCCATTCACCTTCACCCGAGCTGTCGGATTAGAGTATATTCCAGCTATTCGATTAAGCATCACCTCCCCTAGACCAATATGTCTAAGCACAGCAAACATAAATGACCATTCAACACGGTCAAAAGCCTTTTCGGCGTCTGTGTTTAAAAATACACATGGGGTATTTGTTGAGCGTGCGACATGAAGTAGATTTAATACCTTAATAGTACTATCTCGCGCCTCTCTAGATGGTATAAAACCCACTTGGTCTAGATGGATGAGTTGCTGAAGATGGTACGCCAGTCGAGCAGCTAGGACCGTGGTATACAGCTTAAGGTCCACATTCAAAAGCGATATGGGCCGATAGCTGCCACAGTCAGCCGGATCCTTTCCTTCCTTATGGATCATTAAAATGTGGGCTCCCAGAGTCTCTTTAGCAAACATTCCCCCTGTACCTATCGTATTATATAGTGTAAGCATTCGAGTGCCCAGTATTGGTAACAATGTCCTGTAATATTGTAGTGTCAAACCATCTGGGCCTGGTGCCTTCCCTAATTTCATATGTCTAACTGCGTGTTCAACTTCCATTAAGGTAATGGGGGAGTCTATCGGTTTTTTATCCATCGGAAAAATTTAAAACATGTTCTATTTTTTGACACCGATGGAAAAAAGTCAGATGGGGCCCATAAACGATCGGTTTGTCCGATGAAAAAAAACCATGACTGTTTTTATCGGTAAAACCGATCGTGTGTACGCGGCTTAAGTCTGTATCTACATAGTTACATAGTTAGTCAGGTTGAAAAAAGACACATGTCCATCCAGTTCAACCATAAAAAAATAAATAAATAAATAAATAAAAAAAAAAATATCGTACAATCCCATATATCCAATTCTATACCAACAGTTGATCCAGAGGAAGGCAAAAAACCCTAGCAGAGCATGATCCAATTTGCTACAGCAGGGGAAAAAATTGCTGCACTTCTCTCTTTTGCCGCTAGGTGGCCGGGTACCCGGTGGCATTAGATACAAGAAGGGTAATGCAAGGTCAGATTATGGTTATATGGAGTCTCCCAGCCAATGGGCAGGGGTTTTCTTAAATCCCTTGGCCTGCTGGGAAAACCTATATATTTTGGGTGGAGTCAGGTGATCAGTGTTCTGTGCCACCTGGACGGCTGTCTGGGTGAACGTGTGTTGTACTGCCCGGGCTACTAGGCTGGATATTGAGCCTATCCCGGGCACATCTGGCTGCTAGGCTGACTGAGGTCCTATCCAGAAGCAAGAGAGCAGCGCAGGGTTGGGATTGCTGCTTGCAGTCCAACCAGAAGTGATGGTTCTGCCGGCCGGAGAACCTGTCGTGGTTGGAGGTAGAGGGGAAGCTGTTGCCACTAAGAGGCCAACCACCCTATTACCAGGGACCACAGGGAGTAACTGAAGCAAGTACCAGAGCAGTATTCTCACCAACCGCGGATGATGAAGAATTGTGAAACATCAGTGGGTATCAAGCCAGGGACCCAGCCAGCAGAGGTGACGCTTGCAGAGCAGCATTGTATGTCAAGCCAGGGACTGAGTAGGCCAGCAGGGGTGAAGCTTGAGAAGTGTCTATTCTAGAGTGCCAAGCTAGGGACCCACCGGAGAGGCGAGGGTGATGCTTGAGGAAGATACCACTGTGAAGATTGGAGGAGTTTAAGGGATTCAGTGACAGTGAATCATCTAGTCTAGTGAGAGACCGGGAGCTCAATGGGTTGAATAACTACAAGGAGTGATTGTAGTGGAAGTGAAAGAACTGCTACGCTTTGTGTTAGGAACTGTTAAAGACTGTTACCATAGGAGACAGCATTCCTACACATGCAGATGTGGCGTCTTGCTGGATGCCTTTCCCTGCATGGCTGGTCTCCTGTTGAAGTCTCGGAGTCTGCCAATTGAACTTGCAACTACCTAAGGGCGTCTTGGCCCTAACCCTCTCTCCCCCAAAAAGTTTGTTAAGAGAAATAAACTCTCTTTTGCATTCAAGAAGTGTCTGGCGCCCAATAACTTTAACTACCTTGCACCCACCGTGCCTCACAACCCACCATATACAGAAGGATGTCAGCTGTCTTTGGCCCTGGAAGTCCTCATTAGACTGAAGGAGACCTGGGACCTTGCTACATTATTTTTTATCTTTTTATTGAGACAGATAGAGCTTTCTTTTGGTTGTATTTAATCATGCGTGGTGCGACAGTAAACAAACAGAGTCGAATTGCAGTAAAACTTGGAACTTGTATTGAACAGAATGCCAACGGTACAGACAGGCTGGCGGGAGAGCGCCACTAGGGAAATATCTCACAGTTCGATGTAGTCGGGTGTGGCTGAGGAGAGGTGCAGATAGAGGCTGTTTCATATGGTGAAGTGTGGCTTGGCCGATCCAGTCGAAGGAGGGAAAGCTCCCTTCAAGGAAGGCGAGACCTTAGCCTGTCCCTCATCGTCAGGAACCTTTCCCTACCACTAGTACTCTCCCTAACAAGTCTCCCTACACTAGCCACATGCAAGAATCTGTGCCAAACCCCAGGACAGGGACTTAAATAGACCTGCTGACCCAAGATGGCTGCCAAGGGTCACATGGCTGCAGTGTAGCCAACCTGAACGCTACTCCATTGACCCAGGAAGTCATAGAGAAATGGTGTTTTCCTTGGACTTCCTCTCCATGCTGTGGTACCACAGACAGAGAAAACAGATTGTACCTGCCTACATGGTGACAACCAGGGATTCCCTCAATTTGAGGGATTTCCTCTCACCTGTTTTGGCTATGGTACAGGAAGTGAAGAGAAACCTACCGAAAAGGACAGATGGCCCAAAAAAACAAGGGTTATTACCCTTGCTTGCTCTATCCAAATGAAAAAAAAAAGTTTTAGTTCTACTTTAAAAGCTTCATAACAGAATGGGCTGGCTAAATCAAATGTGCTAATTTAGGTTGAGTTGGCCCCTGGCTTCTTAAAGTATATGTCCTAAAGACCCCAGTAATGATATCTCCCTGCCATAATTCTATACTCTGTTCCTGTCTACTTTGGAACTTTAGGTGTTCCACCCACCTTTGTGTATTTCAACTTCTCCTGTTACATTTTCCATAATATAAAAAAATATAAAGTCAAGAAGGAAGAGTGGTTGCCCCTCGTAACAAACATAGCTGGTGTGGAGACCCAAAACCTCAGCACAGAAATCGCACCAATAGTGTGTCCAAGAGATAGAAGAAACTGCTTGGTGCATAGGGGTGCGCACAGGCTGTGCCAGGTGTGCCCAGGCACACCCTAATCACCCTGGGAAGCACAGATTCCCCCTACTGCCTAGGCTCCCCCCTCCTTTCCCTCGCAGCACTACCGGCTTCCCTACTCTCCTCTCCCTCCAGCTGTTGCTGCAGAGATGTTTTAGGATGAGTGGGGGAAGGGGCTGGTAAATATGTAACTTACCGGCCCCTTCCCTTTCATGGTGAGTGATCAGTAGTATGTGTTTGAGCTTTGGGTTGCACACCCTAATGCAATAGGCTGCGCACACCTATGGTCAGGTGGTTAAATTCTCCAACACACACAAAATCCTGAAACATCAGTTCTGCAACCTATTAATTATCCTGAATTAAAGTAAAATGTGTTGAGGGTATAGAAGAAAGTCATTCTTGCTCCTGATGTAATTATGCAGCAATCAATTTAAAATTGAAAGCCCCCTTTAAGGTTTAAATGTTTGGCTCACCAAACCTTTTTTTGGGAGGGAAAGTCAGTGGACTAAGTCAACCACTGGCCTTTTTTTTATCTTGGTGTGAATATAGCGCCAAGATCTGTGCCAGTTTCCTACTTTGCTACCCTCTACCATGTCTCCATGTCTTACTGCATCACTGAGACTCTTGCCACATTTTCTGTAAAATAAAATAAATGAACCATCTGCAAGGGTTAGCAAGTGTAAGCCCTTCTCGTACTTGCCACAGTAAGTGTTGGGCAGCCTTACCTTGGCCAGATAGGGCATTGAAGGCTTGAAGTACTTGGAGGTCTTGGTGAAAAGTATCTTGAATGCGGTGTTTACCACTGGAATCCCAGTCTTCTCTGCTTCCACCATATCACTGCCTGAAAGACACATGAAAATGTTAGAGTCTATCGTTTTTTTGCTGAATCTCCAGACCAACACTGAGTACTTTTCCTACCTGCATTGGTCAACACAGTTGCAGCGACATAGAGAGACTTTCCAATGAGGAGGGATATGTCAAAATATCGTCCGGTGATCATGTACCTCTGCAGTTTCACTTCTGCTTTCCCATCTTTAAGCTAAAAATACAAAACATCTGCATTCATGGTCTTGTAAATACTGTATATTTTTATAGCCTGTATATATTTGGTTATGTAGGTGGGGTGTATCTATACTATGGGTAAAGGAAGGTTGGGACTAATCAGGTTTAAGGTGGTTGGAGAGATTACATAAATGGTTCTTTGCCGGAGCTATACATACAGCATTTTGATTTTTTTGATTCATCTGATGCTCATCCGTGAAAATTTGCACAGGATTTGGATTAAAGGTATCTATGATTATTATTATTATTATTATTATTATACAGGATTTATATAGCGCCAACAGTTTGCGCAGCGCTTTACAACATCAGGGAAGACAGTACAATCATAATACAATTCAATACAGAGGGATCAGAGGGCCCTGCTCATTAGAGCTTACAGTCTAGAAGGGAGGGTCACGTGAAACAAAGGGTATTAGCTGTGGGGGATAATTAGGTGGACAGAATGGAAATATAGTTGTTAGGTGTGGGTGGGATAGGCTTCTCTGAAGAGGAGGGTTTTTAGGGATCCTCTAAAAGCTAATAGAGAAGGAGATAGACGGACAAATTGGGGTAAGGAGTTCCATAGGCTTGGAGAGGCTCTGGAAAAGTCCTGTAGATGAGCATGGGAGGAGGTGATGAGCGAGCTAGAGAGCAGGAGGTCTTGAGAAGAACGAAGAGAACGATTAGGTTGGTATTTAGAGACTAGGTCAGTGATGTATCTAGGGGCAGTGTTGTGGATGGCTTTGTAGGTGGTCGTTAGTATTTTGAATTTAATTCGTTGGGTGAGCGGAAGCCAGTGGAGGGATTGACAGAGAGGAGAAGGAGACACAGAGCGGTTGGTAAGGTGGATGAGTCTGGCAGCAGCATTCATGATGGACTGAAGGGGGGTTAAAGTTTTCTGAGGTAAGCCAATGAGGAGGGAGTTGCAGTAATCGAGGCAAGAAATGACCAGGGAGTGGATAAGGAGCTTTGTTGTATCTTTGGTTAAAAAGGGGCGTATTTTGGAGATGTTGCGGAGGTTGATGCGGCAAGATTTGGACAGTGATTGGATGTGAGGATTAAAGGAGAGTTCAGAGTCTAGAACTACTCCTAGGACCTTGGCGTGTGGGGATGGGCTGATAGTTGTGCCATCAATTTTAACAGAGAGATCGGGGCAGGAGGCACGAGGGGAGGAAAAATGACCAGTTCAGTTTTGGATAGATTAAGTTTGAGGAAGTGGTGTGACATCCAAACGGATATATCTGATAGTAAATTAGAGATACGTGAGGAGAATGAAGGAGTAAGTTGAGGGGCAGAGAAATAGATTTGAGTGTCATTAGCGTAGAGGTGGTATTGGAAGCCGTGGGAGGCTATCAGCTGACCCAGGGAGGAGGTGTAGATTGAGAATAGGAGAGGTCCAAGAACAGAGCCTTGGGGGACCCCAATTGAGAAAGGAAGGGGAGAGGAGGAAGTAGAATGGTAAGTAACACTAAAGGTGCGGTTGGATAAGTAGGTAGAGAACCAGCGAAGAGCACAGTCGCGGAGACCAAAGGCATGGAGTTTTTTGAGGAGGAGGGGATGGTCAACTGTATCGAAGGCAGCAGAGAGGTCCAGGAGTAGGAGTACGGAGTAGTGTCCCTTAGTTTTGGCCGTTAGTATATCATTTGTTAATTTTAGGAGGGCAGTTTCTGTGGAATGCTGAGGACGAAATCCAGACTGAAGGGGATCGAGAAGGTTATTATCAGCAAGGTGGACGCTCAGTCGGTTGTAGACTAGAAGTTCAAGGAGTTTGGATAAAAAGGGGAGCAAGGAGATGGGGCGTAGGTTGTCAAGATTGGATGGGTCCAGAGAGGGCATTTTAAGTATGGGGCTGACTAGTGCATGTTTCAAAGAGTTAGGGAAGATGCCAGAAGAGAGGGAGAGATTGAAGATGTGGGTTATGGAGCGTAGAATAGAGCCAGAGGGTGAACGTAGCATTTGCGAGGGAACAGGATCCAGAGCACTGGTGGTAAGATGGACATTAGCAAGTAATTTAGCAACCTCGTCTATAGTGGTGGGATTGAAAGAGGGAAGTAAAGGTTGTACCTGTGGGCATGAGGGGTGTAGCATAGAGGGTATCTGAACCGTAGAGATTTCCTCACAAATTCTATCAATCTTCTGTTTGAAGTGATTGGCAATCTTCTGGGCAGTGAGTGAGTTAGTGGGTGGAGGCAGTGGGGGACGAAGGAGCGAGTTGAAGGTAGAGAAGAGTTGACGGGGACGGGGTGATAAGTTTTTAATGAGGGTGACGAAATAGGTCTGCTTGGCAGTGAGGAGGCTGGAATTGTATATTTGGAGGGCAGATTTATACTGGCCGAAATCTTTCTGGGACTTAGTCTTACGTCATAGGCGCTCGAGAGCACGGCTGTGCTTTTTCAGACTTCTAGTATCATCTGTTTGCCAGGGTTGAAGGGGGCGGGGCCTTATTCTGCGTGTAGTGAGGGGGGCCAGTCTGTCCAGTGATGCTAGAAGTGTAGTGTTGTAGACAGAAGTGGCTAGGTGGGTGCAGGACAGGGGTGCGATTTTGTCATAGAGGTGGTCAGTTGCAGAGCATAGAAGAGAAGGGTTGATATTGTTAAGGTTTCTACGTGTAATTGTTAGGCGTTTGGGGGGAGAGGAGGCGGAGGAGAGGGAGAGCGTGAAATTAATAAGGTGGTGATCAGAGAGGGGGTAAGGATAGTTGGAGAGGTTGCATGGAGTGCATAGGTGGGAAAAGACAAGGTCAAGGGTGTTGCCTTCAGAGTGAATAGGAGCATGTATCCATTGCTTCAGATCAAAGGAGGAGGTTAGACTGAGAAGTTTGGAAGTTGCAGGAGAGTTATTATTAATAGGGATGTTGAAGTCACCAAGAATGATTGTGGGGATTTCGGAAGAGAGAAAGTATGGTAACCAGGCGGAGAAGTCATCAAGAAAGGAAGATAGTGGACCGGGGGGCCGGTAGATCACAGCTATTCTTAGTGAAACTGGGGAGAAGAGGCGAATGCAATGTGCCTCAAATGAGGAGAGTGACAGAGAGGGAGGTGGGTGAAGTACCTGAAAGGTGCTATGTGGGGCTAAAAGGATTCCAACACCCCCACCTTTGCGTCCACTGGGTCTGGGGGAGTGAGTCCAGAGAAGACCACCATGGGATAGAGTAGCAGAAGACGCAGTGTCAGATTCGTGAAGCCAGGTTTCGGTGACGGCGAGTAGATTAAATGAGTTAGCGATAAAGAGATCATGGAGGGAGGTGAGTTTATTACAGACAGAGCGATGATCTGCAGGATGTCATTTGGATTGAGTCATTGTCTGCTAATTATATTGAGACTGCAATGTGCAGCTATCTTGTCACAACTGGATCACATATAGATCACACGTTCAGTGCTTAGATTGGAGAAGCAGAACAATACTTAAACATTGTACTGTAGAAATAGAATGATCCCAAAAATAAGAAAGTTTACAGCACTTTTTCAGGCAGAAAACGGCAATGTTTATCTGATAGGCACTTTACAAAAGTAATATATCAGGCCCCATCTACAAGGCACTTTACAATAGTAATATATCATGCCTTATCCACAAGGCACATTACAATAGTAACATATCAGAACGTTAGAGGAGCACTTTCCTTGGAGGAGGTTATGGAATTGCTTGGTCACATAGCTGCCAATGGTAGACTTTCCCTCTTTGAGGTACCTCTCCCTAATACCGTTCTTATGCCCTGTACACATGATCGGATTTCCGATGGAATAAAATCCGATGGAATTTTACGTCGGAATTCCGATTAAGCTGACTTCCATCAGTCTTGCATGCACACCATCAGACAAAAACTATCTGTAGGTGATGCTTCAAAAGTCTTTACAGGTTGTCAATTTAGTGTTACCCTAGAATTACTGTTCTTACTCCAATGTTTATAGCAATATCTCACATCTGTAGCGCAATTGATTTTTATGTACACATTCGTGTCCTTTGCTTGTGTTTGAATTTATTTGTGTGAAGGGGTGACCATGGTGCTTTTGATTTTTTTTTAATAATTTTTATTTACTTTATTATATTAATTTTTTTTATTTTTTATTATTGCAAACACAATGGGGCTATTAGACTCCCAATGTTTTCCCTGCCCTCCACTGCAGCTAATCAAGCACAGATCCTGCT
This sequence comes from Rana muscosa, assembly GCA_029206835.1. Lineage (NCBI taxonomy): Eukaryota > Metazoa > Chordata > Amphibia > Anura > Ranidae > Rana > Rana muscosa. The sequence goes on along the minus strand of CM055118.1, from coordinate 322,874,797 downwards.
TGATTAGCTGCTTTCCTGGCCACAGTTGCCAGCTAATGCATGAACTGAAAACAGAAGTGACAAAATGCTTGTTGCTTCCAGATTCATCCATCACAGAGAACATTGGGGAATGGATGTTTCTCAGTCTCCTCCTGCTCAGCATTCTAAAGTGAGTTACCATTGTCCCGGGCTTCCCGGAAGAATAGGAGGGCCTGGGAACCACTGCAGTTGACATCGGGGGAGGGGCGGGCGCCATTACCTTAGTACTGTAAAAGTTCAGCTGCAGCCATAAGCTTTTTTTAACCACTTGAAGTCTAAGGTATTTATAAATGGTCTCATGAATGTAAAGTGGTTAAACAAGCTGTTAGCAGTATCCTTCAATGCCAGTGGCGGTGCCAACATAAAGGGCGCACGGGCGCCGCCACCTCTCTCCTGCCACCTGTCTATTGCCAATAGATAAGATTCATGCATTGCATGAATCTATCTATTGTCGCTGCTGCCACCCCCTATTCAGGTGTTCGGCCGCTTTTCGGGCACCTGAATTACAGCGGCGGGGGTGTTTTTTGGAAGCACTTGATTAGAGTCATAGGCTCTAATAGGCATTCAAAAAGGTGAACAACGGGCGCCATGCTGGGCGCTCGCTGTTCACCCAGCGTTGTGTTAGCAAAGCGAATGAATATTCGCTTTCCTAACACTGAACCGCCTCACAGCCAATCAGGTTCTCGGGTCTGTTACCTGTCACCTGAATGGCTGAAACGACAGGCGCTGTGATTGGATGCCTATCGCAGAGGCCAGGAGGAGACGGGAAGAGACGACGGGAGAAGACATCGAGGAGCGTGGAGGACACCGGACACCGCTCGCCGCCTGCCGCCGTGACCCGCTGCCCCACCGATACAAGGTAAGTGCTGGGCGGGTGGGGGAGGAAGCATTTGATGGGCACACTGGCAGCAATTGATTGGCACAGTAGTGGCAATTAATGAGTACACTGGCAGCAATTGATGGGCACAGAAGCGGCAATCGATGGGCACACTGGCAACAATTGATGGGCACAGTAGCGGCAATTGATGAGCACACTGGCAGCAATTGATGGGCACAGTAGCTGCAATTTATGGGTACAGTGGCTGCGTTTGATGGGCACAGTGGCTGCATTTGATGGCACAGAGGCTGCATTTGATGGGCACAGGGGCTGCGTTTGATGGCACAGGGGCTGCGTTTGATGGCACAGGGGCTGCGTTTGATGGCACAGGGGCTGCGTTTGATGGCACAGGGGCAACAATTGATGTGCACAGTGGCTGCGTTTGATGGCACAGTGGCAACAATTGATGTGCACAGTAGCTGCGTTAAGTAAATTGGTATGAATACCGCGCTGTCCTTTTAAAGTGAAAAGAAAGCAGCTTGCACAGCAAAAAGATCAGAGATTTGCAAATAATGTCATGTATTAACAAAAAAGTGCAGCGCTAGAAAATTTATGTGATATCAAATTAATGATAACATATATTCATCAGTAAAACAGACGAGTTTAAAAAAGCATCTTGTATGAACACCGTGAGTGCTAAAATATTCAAGTGAATGAAAAAATAAAAATAGTAGTCCTTTTGATAGAAAACTATAAATTCTGAGAATGGTCAAGTGATAACGTCCCAAATAGTGAATGAACACAATCAATATGTGACTTGGAAAGATTTGATAGGAGATCCACCACCGTATGTCATAAGGCTTACCAGAGGGATTGAACCTAGGTAGGCGTACACTCACTAGGTCAATCAAACTTGTATGGTCAATAGACCAAGAGAGGGATGTCAGCAGGAACACAGATTCCAGGAACCCAGCGGTGGAACTTCCAGTGATGTTTAAAAGATTTAATACCCAAACAGGTATTGGATGTAAATATAGAAAAAGAGGAAGACAGGAGGGCACATAGCGTAATTCTGCAAGATATCTCATAGTGGATTTATTAAAAAGGAGTAACACTCACATTTGAGATGATACAATAGCGCTTTATAAAACCGGCAACAACATTGGCATCAGTAGTCTTTCCCGACGCGTTTCGTTCAAAAGAACATCATCTGTAGCTGCGTTTGATGGGCACAGTGGCTGTGTTTGATGGCACAGTGGCTGCAATTGATGGGCACAGTAGCTGCGTTTGATGGGCACAGTGGCTGCAATTGATGGGTTTTTTTTCAGTTTGTTTGCGCCCCCCCCCCCCCAAAAAAAAAAATTGAGCACTACCCGCCACTGTTCAACGCTACTTGAAATTTGTGGAAAGCCTGCTGAAACCTTCTAGCAGCTTGTTTAAAATCACAGTCAGAACATCTGTGAAATCTGAGTTTAACATTCCCTGAGTTTACCATATCTGTATTCAACATTTTCCCAGTAACTGGAAAGTACCCTATACTTTGCCTGGTTTTATTTCAGAACTGTTTCTTTCCTGTTTTGGTTAAAGTAGGTATAGTGTCTTTTACCACCGATGGACACCCTGGAAGGAGATGACCACCCCACCACTAGCACAGCTGTTTCTATAATTTCTGTGCAGAATCCTTGGAGTCAATGTGTGAATATATGGGGCACTCAGGGCAGTCACGGTCATAGCAAAGAGAAAAAACATCGCTGAACATGAGTGGAGAACAGATGAGAGGGCTCCACGAACCCCATGCTCCACTTTACTGCCCTCCCTCCTTCCCAAAATGAAGGAATTCATCCTCAGTAAAACTTCTCTTGGCCACATAGGTGTGCGCAGCCTATTGTATTAGGGTGTGCACCCCAAAGCTCAAACACACGTGTGTGTATGTATATGGCCCAAGAACATTGCTCCCCCTGCCGTCACAGTGAAAGAGAAGTGCGTAAGCTCTTCTATTATGGCAGAGCTGGTAAAAGAGAGATCTTTCCCATCTCCCTGCTGCTACACACAGCAATAATGCTAATGTGCACTGGGTGATTAGGGTGTGCCCAGGCACACCCAGCACACCCTGTGCGCATGCCTATGCTTGGCCATACCCTATAATACATAGACATCTACTTGATTGTACTTTCTGAGCCATAGGTGTTTTGTTGTTCTTACCGTAATGTTAGTAAGAGAGTCAGGAAAGCTCTTCTTCTCATTATTATCAATCGCTCCAAACATCACATATCCAGAACCTTCCACCGGCTTCCCATGCAGAAAACTAGGATATGTAGAAATTGTTAGGCACTGATGGTCAGCAAAAGTAAAAGGTACAGGGGGGGGGGGGTGTAATTACAAGTCAACTTTTATTGATATTGTTTAAGTCGCTACGTTTGTCCAAGACAACCCTGTCCAGAGTGACAACACTGCTGCGTGATTGCACTGTAAAACAAACAGTGTTGTCACCCTGGTACAGGGAAGTTCAATATAAAAAAAAAAATCTACTGGCAGGAACAATAAGTAAAAAAACTATAATACAGAGTGGATTTAGAAAACCAAATACTGCAGCGTTAAAGCTAGTCTCCCAACAGTATATCTAAGAGGCACTTGGACTTCCAAGTGTATTAGTTCAATAATACAGAGAAAATATACTGGAAAGGCCGCTCCAGAACAGCAAGGCTCCTTGGTGAGTTAAAATTTTATAATCTACACCTGTGCAAAAACAATAGTGAATGTGACCCGAGGTACATAAAAAAACAAATGTGTACCTGTCACGTGATCAATAAACAATCTAAAACAAATATTTAAATATTAAAGAGCTGCACGTCTTTTCGTTTAATTAAGCCAAAGATGTAAAAGGGATGACTGCGCTCTTATAAATCCAAGTGATATCAAATAAACAATCAACAATTGTACAAAAAAAGACCATAATATATGGTCCAGATAAAGTGCTCAGTGCAAATGAATACATCCAGTTGTGATAAAAAAGGGTGACACCCAGGAAAGTAGTGCTCTTCCTCTTTTCCCAGTGGAAGCACACCGAAGTCACCAGAAATATATGACCTCTTTACTTAAAGGTCAAAACTAGAGTAGGGTTCCCCAACACCCGGGCCGCGGCCCACTGCCGGGCCATGGCCTATTTGCAGCCAGGCCGCGAAGGCTGCACTGTCTGACGGGCAAGCAGAGAGATGACATCTCTCACCGCCCGGCCTTGGCACCGCTCTTCCGCCCACACAGTGGGCAACTACACTGCAGTTCGGCGGGGGAGCAGAGAGATAAGATCATCTCTCACCACCTGCACGGATCACCGCACTTTCGCCCACACAGCGGGGCCGCTACACTGCTATAGGTGATGCAGGGGAGCAGAGAGATGAGATCATCTCTCACCGCCAGCCCCGCATTACCGCTATTCTCCCTCACTGGCCTGTGCTGCCACCACGGCAAGTGACAAACCTCATCTGGTGGCAGGTGATGTGGCAATCCACACCTGGTGGCAGGTGACGTTGCAATCCACATCTGGTGGTAGGTGACATGGCAATTCACACCTGGTGGCAGGTGACGTGGCAAGTGGCAATTCACATCTGGTGGCAGGTGACGTGGCAAGCGGCAATCCACATCTGGTGGCAGGTGACGTGGCAAATCACATCTGGTGGCAGGCGACATGGCAAATGACACACGGCATCTGGTGGCAGGCATTGTGGCAAATGACACACGGCATCTGGTGGCAGGCATTGTGGCAAATGACACGCGGCATCTGGTGGCAGATTCTTCTTATGGTGAGTTGAACTATTTCATATTACATTACAATGTATTTAAAGAAGTAATGTGCTTTAAACATCCCGACATCATATCAGCCATGGTGCTGTGATGATTGAAGCGCTAACACCAGCCATTTCCCCGTCAAATTGCCCGCGAAAAGCCGCATAACAACCCCCCCCCGGGTCTTGGCACGATTTTAATCCACAACGCCGGTCCTTGGTGCCAAAAAGGTTGGGGATCACTGCCCTAGAGCATTTCTATATTAAATATACAAATTGGAACATTCATCATTTTTACTTTCCAGGGGAAATTCATTATGTATTCATTTGCACTGAGCACTTTTTCTGAACCGTAAATTATGGACTTTGTGCAATTGTCGATTGTTTATTTGATATCACTTTATTTATAAGAGCACAGTTTAGTTTTCATCCCTTTCCCCTTGGTGAGTAACCAGAATGACTCAAAGTGTAAAAACATGATTGAGCGCCAACCTGAAGGGGGGAAGAGTCCAAGTATTCTTAAGCCTCGTACACACGGTCGGACTTCCATCGGACTTTTCCGTGGTTTTTTGTCCGAACGGAGTTGGTTGGGAACACCCATAGCATACACACGCTCGGACTTTTCTGCAAACTTTCTTAAAACTTCTTACAACATCACTTGTTTTTTCTGCTCTTTTCTGCTCTTTACCGCCACCCTTTGGTCAACTTCTGCTATTGTTGGTTGATTTTAACATTAGTTGTTTAGTCCATCGGACAAAAGTCCGATGGTTTCCTGTACACACGGTTGGACTTTGCTCCATCGGACTTTTGTTTGGCAAAAGTTTGTCCGTTTGCAGACCCAACTTTTGTCCGATGAAAACAAAACCAAACGAAAAAAGTTTGTCCGATGGAGCGTACACACGGTCGGATTGTTGGTCCAACTTGCTCAAAATGAAGTTTGTTGGGCAAAAGTCCGACCGTGTGTACGGGGCTTAATATTGTTCCACTTTAAGTTGTTGGTCTTCTTAATGCCCCGTACACACAGTCAAAATTTCCAACAAGAAAAGTTTGATGTGAGCCTTTGGTTGGAAATTCCGACCGTGTGTAGACTCCATCGGACTTTTTCTGTCGGAATTTCCGCTAAGAAAAATTTGAGAGCTGGTTCTCAAATTTTCAGACGGAAAAAGTTCTTGTCGGAAAGTCCGATCATCTGTATGCAATTTCGACGGCCAAAAAAAACATGCATGCTCTGAATCAAGCAGAAAAGCTGCACTGGCTATTGAACTTAATTTTTTTTGGCTTGTGTTGTACGTCACCGCGTTCTTGACGGTCGGAATGTCCGACAACATTTGTGTGACCGTGTGTATGCAACACAAGTTTGAGGCAATTTTCCGTCTGAAAAAAATCCACGGTTTTCTTGTCGGAATTTCTGATCGTGTGCACGTGGCATTAGATTCACATTACATTCTTAAGGAGATTTTACTGGCATTGTAAGATGTATGGGGAAAAAAATGTATGAATAAAGGTTCTCACTTTGCTGTAATGGTCACAGTAAAGTCATTGTCATCCACATAGTAGTGATTCTGAGGAGTCTCCAACAAGACTTCAAAACTCGGCAGAACTATGAACAAGAAAATGTATGCATATTTCAACAACTTGACATTCAATACTTCTTTCACAGAATATTAACATTTACAGTATAAGTAACAACATCAGAGATTGTCAGTACAGGGAATATCTGATTACCTTGGGAAATCAGCAAGGAATTTTCCCCCGTGCCCGCAGGAGCCAACTGGGCTGTGCTTTATAGTGGTTTTTTGGCTCCCTCTGGAACATCTGTGGGTATAGGATTCTGTATATAGAAGTGTTCTATGTATTTATTTATTTACTTTTCTCTTGTTTGACTAAAGCCTCGTACACACGGTCGGACTATAAACAAACTTTTCCGTGGATTTTTGTCCAAAGGGAGTTGGTTGGGCACACCCATAGCATACACACGGCAGGACTTTTCTACAAACTTTCCCAAAACTTTTCCAACATCACGTGGTTTTTCTGCTCTTTTCTGCTCTTTACTGCCACCCTTTGGTCAACTTCTGCTATTGTTGGTTGATTTTAACATTGGTTCTGGGCATACTTATTTGTCCATTCGACAAAAGTCCGATGGATTTCTGTACACACGGTCGGACTTTGCTTCTTCGGTCTTTTGTTGGCGAAAAGTTTGTCCGTTTGCAGACCGAACATTTGTCCAATGAAAACCAAAAAAGTTTGTCCAATGGAGCGTACACACGGTCGGTTTTTTTGTCAAACTTTCTCATTTTGAAGTTTGTTGGCAAAAAGTCAGACCGTGTGTACGAGGCTTTAGATGGACTCGTGTGTTTATTCAACCTATGTAACTAAGAGGTGACTATGTATGTGATCTATGGGAGCACAACCAAAAATGACCTACAATGACAGCCTACAGGCTGAACTGAATACCAATACCCTCTAGTGATTACAACATGCATGGAAGCAAAGACATTAGTTCACGTAATCTCTGGTAATACTTAGATTGGCCAATGCTCTTCTTTAGAGGTCATATGGCAAGTGCCTAGACAAGTGGCCAAACTAAGCTGAGCTTGGATCTGCATTTTCTCCAGTAGAAGGTAGTTCAGCTCTAGTGGGAAAGGGTGGAGATTGGGCTCAGTGCTTTTTATGTAAGTGAGATTTTTTTTAAATAAATGTGATCTTTTTTAAATGAAACAGAGAGCACTATGGTTGTCTTTATGTTTTACATGAATACTGCTGAGAATTAATGTTTGGAGGAGCATCGCCATTTGTTAATGATCATCTGAAGACAGGATTCATCTATAATTATACCCCTCCAAGGGGAATGTGTGTCTTGGTCTTCTGTTAGCTCAGAGTCCCAATCTTTGAGGTGAGTGGCCTGTGAAGTTGGTGACGGGAACACATGTATTGAAGCACTATTGATATATTGTTTTCAAGCACTCTGATCACTTTTGAGGATTTTCCACATCTAGCAACTTTTTTCCTTTCATTTGTTATTGTTCATACTGAATTTTGGGACCATTTTTTCCTTGATTCTTTTTGGACTTATTTAGAATGTATTAAGTTATTTAGCGCTGCACTATTCTATTTGTAAAGGGTGGAGATTGCCAACATCCCTAATTAGTACATCAGAAAAAACAAGAATAAACCCTCTGACGGGACTTTAAATGCAATAGCTCCACCCACTTTTTTTTGGGGTAGAGCTATTGCCTTTAAAGTCCCGTCAGAGGGTTTCTTCTTGTTTTTTCTGATCTGCATTTTCTCCAGGAAAAATATAAGCCTTTTTAGTTGCGCTTTTTATACCCAATTATGCAAGATTGTGGAAAGAACTGTATGTTGGTTGTGACAGGGGTCACTTTGGGCACAGGGTGAGCAAGAAAATAATGGACATTAAGAATATGTCTTGGATTGACCTAAAATGGGTCTGTAATATTAATCCACCATATTCCCCAGGATATCTGTAAATAACTAGTTACTGTTTGTTGATCCTGAACTCAACAAGTTAATTGAGAGATGCTGATGTGCCACCTGCCTGTTGTGATGTAAATGAACCTAGGATGGCTTCAGAGGATCTTTCATTGTGATAATTAACTCTATACTTGTGTGTATTGTAAAATAGCAGACAGACAGTCTGGGGAACATAAAGGTTATGCATTAGCTAATGAACTCACCTGTTGTCTGCTAAGATGTCAGATGTGTATTGGGAGCTCGTTATGTAACCATTGTGTGATGTTGTGGGTGGAGTTGTCCATTTGGACTACAGTATTCGTTTAGTGTATATAAGGGCCTGTCTTTTCTCAATAAAGTGGTCAGACCAGCTGGAAACTTCATACAGAGAGTTTGTCTCGTACTTCTGGAAGAATTCTTCTTATGGGAAGCGGTCGCCTGACTGTGGAGTGTCGGTAGTGGATGTGTGTTCAGGAGTGGGAATATCCTAAATGGCGTTAACCCCTTTCATACTTGGGGTGCTGTTACATTGGCATTTAAGAACTTTTGCGTTTTTAAGGAGAAATTAACCTTACTGTTGTCCCTTAGAAGAAGTGATCCTCAATTAGGCTGCTTAGCACAGAATGCAAAATAACAGATTAAGGTATATATAGTGTGAGTGGACAATAACGTATTTCTGATGAATAGGTGGAAAATAGATGGACTGCCTCAGTAATATTCATAGTTAAAGTGAACAAAGACTTTGGTGGGTGGATTCGGGAATCCCTGTCCCACAGTATTGAAGGCTCAGTAGTAAGAAAAAAAAATTGGGCAGGTGGTCTATGTCCTCTGTAGGTACTATATTGCCATATGCTACCCCCATTCCCACTGATGCCCCTGAGAAATAAATTGAGCTGTGGCTGAACACCTCAGCATCTGAATATAAGTGTTAAGAAGGCCACACACGGTCAAATTTCTAACAAATTTTGTGATCCGATGATGCCACCATTGATTTTCGAAATTCGGCCGGGAATATTCTTTCCTCTTTGGGAATATTCTTTTCTCTCCGGGAATATTATTTCCTCTCCGGGAATATTCTTTTCTCTCCGGGAATATTCTTTTCTTGCACATGCGCATTTTTTTTCTATTACATTTCTCGCACTATTCTCCCATCATTGATTAGAAAATCGTTTGTTTTTCAAAAAATTTCCAACATGTCTGATTCCTCAAATTTGATTGCCGCACGAAAATCGGCTGTTGCTGCAGCCCACTAACGGTGCGAAATTCGTACGAAAATTCTTTGAAACGACTTTTGAAAGAAAATTCTTTCGAAATTTGAACCGTGTATGGCCGGCTTTAGTTGGACAAAAAAAAGCATAGGTATTTTTTATCTTTCAAATAGATTTAATATGAAATAATTGATTGTCAAAATTGATGTACTCACCATATTCCTTGACCTCAAACTCTGTGTTGAAGATTTCTTGAGGAGCCATGTGGAATCTGCAGGAGATTTTCCATATTCCCTCACTGCAAGAAAAACACAAGTCTGTACTGACATGGTTGAGCAGGGACCCTGTGGGCTGATTAATTGTGGCCCAACAACAATGATGTTCAGAGAGCAGTAGCACCTGGGAACCAGATTTCGGCTTACGGTATGATACATTTCTTAGTGGGCATTGTGCATCACCGCACTTCGCTCTTTGCATTCTGCTTTGTTATGTTCCTCTTTGTGTCAAGTTCATATTTATTGTAAGGCATAGTTCACATTTGGATTAAACTATATAATGTATTCACTACTGCAGGGGTAGGCAACCTTTCAGAGGTTGAGATCTATCTGGACAACATGGAGGAAAGCAAAAATTCCTTGGTGGGGAGGGAGGGTCAGGGGGTTTGAAGGAGGCTACGGGAGATGCCCTTAAAAAATAAAGCAAAAAGAAGAGCTTCCAATAAAAAGACATAGATGTAGCGTAGACGTAGTGTTCTGTACTCCCCCAACGCAGTGTCCTCTACCCACTTCACATAACCCCCCCCCCACTGTAGTGACTGTAGTGTCCTGTATCCCCAAAAACAGTGTCCTCTGCCCCACTTCACATCACCCCCCCCCCCCCATTGTAGTGTCCTCTACCCCCCTAAAACAGTGTCCTCTGCCCCCATTCAAATCACACTCCCCCCGCTGTAGTGTCCTCTACCCCACCCATAGCAGTGTCCTCTGCCCCCCCCAAAGTGTCCTCTACCCCCCTGCCTCCTGAAAGCAGTGTCCTCTGCCTCCCCATCCCACAAAGCAGAGTCCTCTGTCCATTTCTCATCACAATCCCTATCCAATTGTGATGATATTCCCCTCCCTCCACTCCCGCACAGGCATTCACTGGGTAGATCAGAGTTTTGCTGCTTCTCCACCCCTAGCTGTCTGAGCTCCTTATGCAGCTGAGAACGGAGATTATGTGATCAGGTATTTTTAATATTTGTTTAAATTCATACACAAATATTTCACTTTTTATATTTTAAACTGAATGGGTTGTTTTGGAAGATAAGGGTTTGCATATTCACGTGTTCCTAGGATGCGGCGCGACAACGATCTCTACAAAGATCCGTTGATGTGGCTGTTAAACCATGTGATCGGCTGTGTCCAATCACAGACGGTCACATGTAAATGCGCAAGTGCTGGTAATCGGCTCTCCTCACCTCACACTGACCGAGTGTGTGGCGAGGAGAGCCGATCAGCGACATCTCCTCGCAGGGGAGACCAGGACAGCTAATCAGGGCACTGATCACCAGTGCCCTGATTACAGTAAAGCCCCAGCAGTGCCCATCAGTGACACCAATCAGTGCCCGTCAGTGACACCAATCAGTGCCCATTAGTGATGTCAGTCAGTGCTGCCTTTCAGTGCCTGCTCATCAGTGCTGACCATCAATGCCTAACATCAGTGCCCATTAGTGCCACCCATCAGTGCCGCCTATGAGTGCCTATCAGTGCCGCCTATCAGTGCCCATCAGTGGAGCATATCAGTTCCACCTATCAGTGCCCATCAGTGCAGCATATTAGTGCCTTCTCATCAATGCCACCTAATCAGTGCCCATCAGTGCAGCCTATCAGGGCCCATCAGTGCAGCCTCATCAGCACACATCAGTCGAGGAGAAAAATTACTTATTTACAAAATTTACTGACAGAAACTAAGAAAACTTTTTTTTTTTCTGTCTTTTTTTAAATAAAAAAATTAAAAACCCAGCAGTGATTAAATACCACCAAAAGAAAGCTCTATTTGTGTGAAAAAAATTATTTAAGGCCTCATGCCCACGGACGTTTTTAAAAATGGGCTGTAAAACTAGTACATACGCCAGGAAAAAAGCAGCGTTTTTAACGCATTTTTTTCAGCGTTTTGCATTGAATTCAATGCACGTTTCCCTGCGCTAGCTTTCAGCCGCGTTTTTCTTTCTCTATTCCAAATCAATGGTTCCCTATAGGGAGCCCATTGATTTGAATAGAGGTCGCACCAGAAGTCGGATCAAGATGATCCGACTTGCCGGGGGGGGGGGGGGGTGTGTGCGGAGAATCTTGAAGGGGAACCCTGCGAAAATGTAAAAAAAATGGCGCGGGGGTTCCCCCCAGGATCCATACCAGACCCTTATCCGAGCACGCAGCCGGGCAGGTCAGGAAGGGGGGACGAGCGAGCGCCCCCCCCCCCTCCTGAACGGTACCAGGCCGCATGCCCTCAATATGGGGGGATGGGTGCTTGGGGGCAGGGCACCCTGCGGCCCCCCCCACCCCAAAGTGCCTTGTCCCCATGTTGATGGGGACAAGGGCCTCTTCCTGACAACCCTGGCCGTTGGTTGTCGGGTCTGCGGGCGGGGGGCTTATCGGAATCTGGGAGCCCCTTTTAATAAGGGGGCACCCAGATCCCGGCCCCCCCACCCTATGTGAATAAGTATGGGGTACATCGTACTCCTACCCATTCACCTGGGGGAAAAGTGTCAATAGAAAAAACACACTAGACAGGTTTTTAAAGTAATTTATTAGGCAGCTCCGGGGGTCTTCTTCCGACTTTGGGGGTCTTCTACCGACCGACTTCGGGGGTCTCTCCGGTTCTTCTCTCGCTCTCCGATGCCTTCTCCGCTCTCTCCGGTTCTTGTCCCGCTCTTCGGTGCTTTCTGCCTTCTGCCGGGCACCTCCGCTATCTTCTGCCAGCTCTTTTGCTAGCGGGGGCCCGGTCTTCATCGTCGTCTTCTTCCCTCATCTCTTCTTGAGATGTTGACAAGAAGTGACGAGGTCTGCCACTGTAATGCTGTGTGACCGGCGCGCAACGACTTATATAGGCATGGGGCGTTGTCCGGTGACCCCGCCCCCTTATGACGTCGCAGTCCCATCATGCCCCGGTCACACAGCATTACGGCGGCAGACCTCGTCGTGTCAACATCTCAAAAAGAGAAGAGGGAAGAAGACGACGATGAAGACCGGGCCCCCGCTAGCAAAAGAGCTGGCAGAAGATAGCGGAGGTGCCCGGCAGAAGGCAGAAGGCACCAGAGAGCGAGAGAAGAACCGGAGAGACCCACGAAGTCGGAAGAAGACCCCCGAAGTCGGTAGAAGACCCCCGAAGTCGGAGGAAGACCCCTGAGTCAGTAGAAGACCCCAGAAGTCGGAAGAAGACCCCCGGAGCTGCCTAATAAACTACTTTAAAAACCTGTCTAGTGTGTTTTTTCTATTGACACTTTTCCCCCAGGTGAATGGGTAGGGGTACGATGTACCCCATACTCATTCACATAGGGTGGGGGGGCGGGATCTGGGTGCCCCCTTAATAAAAGGGGCTCCCAGATTCCGATAAGCCCCCGCCCGCAGACCCCGACAACCAACGGCCAGGGTTGTCGGGAAGAGGCCCTTGTCCCCATCAACATGGGGACAAGGTGCTTTGGGGTGGGGGGGCCGCAGGGCGCCCCCCTGCCCCAAAGCACCCACCCCCCCATGTTCAGGGCATGCGGCCTGGTATGGTTCAGGAGGGGGGGCGCTCGCTCGTCCCCCCTTCCTGACTGGCCGGGCTGCGTGCTCGGATAAGGGTCTGGTATGGATCCTGGGGGGAACCAGCGCGACATTTTTTTTTGGTGTGGGGGTTTCCACTCAAGATTCATATCGTCCTGAGGGGGAACCTCACACAATTTTTTTTAAAAGGTTCCCCTTCAAGATTCTCCGCACACGAGTCGCCCCACAAGTCGGATCATCTTGATCCGACTTCTGGTGCGATCTCTATTCAAATCAATGGGCTCCCGTAGGAAACCATTGATTTGGAATAGAGACAGAAACGCCGGACGAGGCTTAACACAGCGTTAAGCCTCGTTACATCGCGTTTTTACACCGTATTAGGCTCTAATAGGTGTCCAAAAAGGTGAACAGCGGGCTCCATGCTGGGCGTTTGCTGTTCACTCAGCGTTGTGTTAGGAAAGCGAATGCATCGCTTTCCTAACACTGAACTGCCCCTCAGCCAATCAGGTGCTCGGGTCTGTTACCTGTCACCTGATTGGCTGAAACGATAGGCGCTGTGATTGGATGCCGCCTATCAGGCGTCCAATCATAGCAGATGACGGGAAGAGAGGACAGGAGAAGACATAGAGGAGCGTGGAGGACATCGCCGTGACCCGCTGCCCCACGAGACAAGGTAAGTGCTGGGCAGGGGATGCAGAGTGGCAGCATTTTATGGGCACAGTAGCGGCAATTGATAGGCACACTGGCAGCAATTTGTGGGCACAGTAGCGGCAATTGATGGGCACACTGGCAGCAGTTGATGGGCACAGTAGAGGCAGTTGATGGGCACAGTAGCGGCAGTTGATGGGCACACTGGCAGCAATTGATGGGCACAGTTTCAGAATTTGATGGGCACAGTAGCGGAAGTTGATGGGCACACTGGCAGAAATTGATGGGCACACTGGCAGCAATTGAAGGGCACAGTGTCAGCAATTGATGAGCACACTGGCAGCAATTGATGGGCACAGTAGCAGCAATTGATGGGCACAGTGTCAGCAATTGATGGGTACAGTAGCTGCGTTTGATGGCACAGTGGTGGCAATTTATGGGTACAGTGGCTGCATTTGATGGGCACAGTGGCTGCATTTGATGGCATAGTGGTGGCAATTGATGGCACAGTGGCTGCGTTTGATGGGCACAGTGGCTGCGTTTGATGGGCACAGTGGCTGCGTTTGATGTGCATAATGGCTGCTTTGAAGGCACATTGGCGGCACTTGATGGGCACAGTAGCTGCGTTTGACGGGCACAGTGGCTGCAATTGATGGGGGTTTTTTTTCAGTTTGTTTGCGCCCCCCCAAAAAAATTTGAGCACCAACCACCACTATTTGGGTAGTTTTGTGAAAGTGAGAAGAACTGACCAGTGTTTGCAGAGGTTCCCCTGGTAGGGAAACCTTTATTCTTCAGACCTTAGAAAGGAATACTTCACTTGGTCTCTACTCTAAGAACAGAGGACTTTTGACCTGAACTTGCGTCAAACTTACCTTACTGTTTGGAAGTGAAATTGAATAACTCTCGGGAGTTACTGTACTTTTTGGTGCTGGGATAACAACTACTAAATATGTACAGTTGCGTTGTGTTCTTTCCTTTATATTTCCACTACCCAGTTTCTACTCGCTACATCTTGGCCCAAACAGTCACATGTTTACTAGACACACAAACTCCTTCAAATGTCACATGGCTTTTCCCTCGCTCAGTTGCACTGACTAATCCTTGAACATTTTCTTCCAAGAGATCATTCAACACCAATTGAAACATGGATCAACACAACTAGATTGTGACGATTGGGGATTTGCGGGGTTAGTCATTAACAAAAGTGCAAAAATGCAATTCTGAAGCCGTGTACACACGATCGGTTTTACCGATGAAAACAGTCCGATGGACTGTTTTCATCGGACGAACCGATCGTGTATGGGCCCCATCGGTCTTTTTTCCATCGGTGTGAAAAAATAGAACATGTTTTAAATTTATCCGATGGGAAAAAAACCGATAGCAAATTCCGATCGTCTGTGTGGAACTCCATCGGATAAAAAACCCACGCATTCTCAGAATCAAGTCGACGCATGCTCAGAAGCATTGAACTTAATTTTTCTCGGCTCATCGGAGTGTTTTATGTCACCGCGTTTGAAACGGTCCGTTTTTTAACTGATGGTGTATAGGCAAGACTGATGAAAGACAGTTTCATCGGATTTCCGATGGAAAAAACCATTGGATTAGAATCCATAGGCTATCCGATCGTGTGTACAGGGCTTAATAGCTATGAATTTAAATCCACATAGTTGTCTAATCTGTAGAGAGAAGAGAACTCAGATTAGTTGCTCCTACTTTCTACACTTTGCACTTTGCACCGGTTTCTTGAATAGGGCCACTACTCCAGTCAGTTTATTTTGTCTACAACAGACCGCAGAATTTATGGCCATCTCTGATATTGTCTACAACTTTTTTTTTTGTATCCAAATCTGTTCAGGATGTAGCATTAACACTTAATTTTCACAAAATGTTCCTTTTGAAGACTAGCTAATATGTTAACCTCTTCCCGACCATGTAATGCATATAAACAGAAGCAATAAAAGTGGGTCTTAACACCCAGCTGCTGAACATATGCATTGTGGTGCTTTTTTCTTTTAACTCCCAAACGTTTAACCACTTCGATAGCAGGCACTTTTACCCCCTTCCTGCCCAGTCCAATTTTCAGCTTTCGGCGCTGTCGCACTTTGAATGACAATTGCGTGACCATGCCACACTGTACCCAAACAACATTTTTTATCATTTTGTTCACACAAATAGAGCTTTCTTTTGGTGGTATTTAATGACCACTGTTTTGTTTTATTATTTGCTAAATAAACGAATAAAGACCAAATTTTTGGCAAACAGGTAATTTTTTTCCTTTCCTGATATGCGCTGATGAGGCAGCACTGATTGGCACTGATGAGCACTGATAGTCTGCACTGATGAGCACTGATAGTCTGCACTGATGGGCACTGATGAGATGGCACTGGTGGGCACTGATGAGGAGGCACTGATGAGCTTGCACTGATAGGCGGCACTGATAGGTGGCACTGATAGGCACTAATTGAGGGGCACTGATGGGCACTGATAGGTGACACTGATGGGCACTGATAGGCGGCACTGATGGGCACTGGTAGGTGGCACTGATAGGTGACAGTGATGAGGAGGCACTGATGGGCACTGACTGGCAGAACTGGTGGGCACAGATTGGCAGCACTGGTGAGAACTGTTGTGACTGCACTGATAATCAGGACACTGATATAATCAGTGTCCTGATTATGATTGTAGATATCCTTTTTATACAAGTTATCGGCTCTCTTCTCCTCATGCTGTCAGCATGAGGAAAGGAGTGCTGATAACAAGCTTCTGTTTACATCCGTGATCAACTGTGATTGGACACAGCTGATCACATGGTAAAGAGCCGCTGATTGTCTCTTTACCTCAATCTGTGATCAGCAGTGTCTGGAGGACACTGGTAACACAGAATGCGCCACCTGCCCCCCGCAGTGGGTGCGATCATGGGATGACATCATATGATGGCATCCCCAAACTAGCTGCCCGCCCCCCGCAGCGGGTGCGATCACGGGATGTCATCATATGATGGCGTCCCCGAACTAGCTGGCCGCGCTGTATCCGTCATTCCTAGAGAAAGGCTCTAGGAAGGTAGTTCCAATATAGTAGGAGTTATGGAATATATTCACTTGCCCATTATATGTCTAAACACTGTTAATAATGAAATGAGGGGAATCTTCCCAAAGTCAGGCACAGCTGGCAATAAAAAAAAACAACAGATGTTTAAACCCTTTTGTTTCTCTATATCGAAAAACATTAAAGTGTTACTAAACCCACAACAGTAAAATCAGTCTGTATATGCAGTAGAGCATGATTGTTTTACTCACTGTGGAACCTATGGGGTTAATCCTCTGCATTATGTAAAACGGCTGTTTGAACCTGTTGTCTCTGATTTTCCCCTTCTTGCACTGTCGCCAATCCATCTCCTGATAGAACAGAGCCTTGGGGGCACTCTGCACATGCTCAGTTTGGTGTGTCTTGCTATAGAGTTATTTATTTTTTCTTTGGGAGGGTGCATATGATCAGCACAGGGCCAATCAGCACTGTCCAGACAGATGGTCAGGGGTCATGCAGCCTCATGGGACAGTCAGAGTAGAATGAAAACTCCTCCTACAAGCTTTAACCAGAGACTGATAGAAGTCACAAGACTGCTATATACTGCTGATGAGAAAAGGTATTTAGCAGATAAACGGCTAAATATAGAATGTCTGACAGATCTCTACACAAGATAAAGACTTACTTAGTGATCTCTGGAATGTTGAATGTTTTTTCAACAATGCCAACATGTTCACCAGAAGAGAAACGGTCTTTTTTCACCACAATCCCATCGGGGTTCTGAAAAGAAATAGGGTTTATGTTAGAACAGTGGTATAGGCATAAGTGATACATCAAAAGCAATGAGACCTGGTAATTTGGTAGAGATCAAATATGACTGGTCTATGATGTGTCTTTCTCATAGGACGTGTAATGTGTCCTATTGGCCTTCTGAACCTGGTAAATTAGGCATATTTGGTGTCTAACTGAGTAGTACCGGTATCTTCTTCTACTTTAATGTAGCAACCTTTTATAAAGGTATCTCCATTATAGTAGGAGTTATGGAATATAAATAAAAATGACCTTTGTGGACTTTAACAGTAGGTCAGTATTAATCAACACCCTAGATTCACAGATGTGTATTTCTAAACTGCATACCAGACTACTTAAAAAGTGACTGTTTATGACAAGGCATTGTCCAAGACCCTGAACTAGTTAAGGTTAATGATCCCCTGCATTCCTTCTAGACTGACTGTGTTTTGTCAAATGAGCTGTCTTCCTTGGCTGCTTAACATGGACTGAAGATTTTAAAGGAAAAGTGAACTTAGCCTTTAATTTGACCGTCTTGTTACTGACTTTAGAATTTTGAGGAAAATAAGAGTGGCATTATATTCAGCTCCTGTGCGCAGGTGCAGTCTACTTTCTCCACTATAGGTGGTGCTCAACCACAATGGCATTGCAGAGGGAGGGGAGATCAAATGGAACATGGTTCCTCTATGGTTTCCTGGGTCACTGGGGAAGCTATCTGGTTAGATGATGCCAGCCCATGTGACTCTGGTGGCCATCTTGTGTCAAGCAGATTCTATTTAAGACCCTACTCAATATTCCACTCGCACACGTTCCTGGAAAAGCGTCTCTTATAGGATAATGGGTGCTGCAGCGATTACCAGATGGGTCCTGGAAACATCACAATCAACCATATTCACCAGCACACCAAGAATCATTCTAATTACGTCCAAAAAGTTTTTATTATTTAAAAAACATCACAAAAGTGTAACGTTTCGGAGCCACGTAGGACCCCTTCGTCAGACAAGTGATGTGTTTTAAATAATAAAAACTTTTTGGACGTAATTGGAACGATCCTTGGTGTGCTGGCGAATATGGTCGATTCTATTTTAGACCCAGGATCCTGGGCTTGGAGCACATTTTGCATGTGAGTAATGTAGGGTCAGGTCACCTGTGTGTCAGGGACAGGCTGTATCGGTTTTGGGCTGTTTGTCAGGGTTGAGAGAAAAACCCTTGGTGAATGTGCCCCTGGAGTGGCAGTCCAGGGTTGCCATACTCGCACAAGTGTTGAGGGGCACTTCGAGTTTTGGCACCTTGGTCACTTCACTACACACACTTTTTTCGCACCTGCCTCTAGGGCCGAGCCTTTTGGCTAGGACCAGAGGAATGTTTGATTCCTGGCCGAAGGGCCGGCCATTGTACTGCACAATGGCCACTTTCACTTCTCCCACCTTCCTTCTTCCCACTTTCTTTTTATTTATCCCCGTGTTTGTCACTTTTTTGTATTTTTTTTGTTAGTTGTTGCACGATTGTCACTGTGTGATTAGTAGGGTGTGGGTCATCGGGCCTACCCTGAACTTCTTAGGAGGGGGTGGACATGGCCTTCTGGTTTAGTTCGCCCTCTCTCATGGGATCTTCCTTCGGGGGAGCCCCACCTAGTACTTGGGTGGGTCTGTTTCGGCAGACCCTCCAGAAAAAGGGGTCCGTCTGGTTTCGGCCAGATGGACCACGTGAAGTACCTCAGTCCCCGTCTGGAGCCTAACGCCCCGGGGGATCAGGGTAAGGTCCTTCCTAGTGGAGGACAGTGTAACACCCGTTGCACGTTTTGTGTCACTCTTTATGTGTCTGCACGTTTTTTGGCACTGGGTGGAGTTTTTGGGTGTGTTTCACACGCCACTGGCTTTTCAAAAAAAAAAGTGTGTCAGGGACAGTATTCGCGGTAGGGTTGGGTTCCAGACGTGTAGGGAAAGAGCAGGGACATCCTTCCTGGAAACCTCCCTGTTTGGGCATAGGCTAGCCAGACTGCATTCCATTCCTTGGAGACAGACGCTGTCAGTACATCCGAGACCTACTTCTACACTGTTCACTGCAACATACCCCATCGGGTTGACTTTCCACCAGGTGTGAACTACATTTACAATACAGTTTTTTTCTGGACTCCGAGTCTCAGGGGGTGGTTGACAAGTGGCTGTTTTAATACTTAAAGAGGAACTCTCTCAATCAATATGAACTATTTTTAATCCTTATGCTGCTAGTCAAAGGGCCTGTTGACACCACATGCGATGTGGGAAAATGCGCAAAATCACACGTTTTACTGCACCACTCAGAAACACTCTGCCTTCTACAGACATGCACAGGTATCCTTTTAGTCTTAATGGC
Organism: Rana muscosa; assembly: GCA_029206835.1. Taxonomy (NCBI): domain Eukaryota; kingdom Metazoa; phylum Chordata; class Amphibia; order Anura; family Ranidae; genus Rana; species Rana muscosa. The sequence continues at coordinate 322,854,945 of CM055118.1, read as the reverse complement.
AAACCCACGCATCTGTCAAATGTGTGGCCATCAAAACGCATCGTACCGCACTACCATTCAGTTTGGTGTGTGAGATTTAAAACATCACACCTGCATTACTTTTTGTGTGTTCCCTTGCATTTGGAAGTCCATTGAAATTAATGGGCTGTCTTAAACACGCCACCCGGGAACGCACAAAAAAGCTTGAGCTCTAATGCATATTTATGGTGTGAATGAGCCCTTAGCAAACAGATAGGAAGGCATCTTATATTTACTTGTTTTAAACTTAAAAAAAATTAACAATTTCAGTTGCTTTCTGGTTTCTGGTTTAGGCCCAAATGAGGTCATATGGCAGTACAGCCTGCTGTATATGACAAGGGTCACATGGCCACCAGCAAAGCATCATATCTGTGGCATGTGTACAATCTCTGTGTGATGTTAAGGGGGTGGTCAGGGGGCAGTATAAATGTGGCACATCTGCTTAGTTTTATCCCCCCCCCCACCCCCAGCCTTACACTATATTACCAAAAGTATTGGGACACCTGCCTTTACACGCACATGAACTTTAATGTCATCCCAGTCTTAGTCCATAGGGTTCAATATTGAGTTGGCCCACCCTTTGCAGCTATAACATCTTCAACTCTTCTGGGAAGGCTGTCCACAATGTTTAGGAGTGTGTCTATGGGAATGTTTGACCATTCTTCCAGAAGCGCATTGGTGAGGTCAGGCAATGATGTTGGATGAGAAGGACTGGCTCACAGTCTCCACTTTTTTTTTTTTTTGTGTTGATATTTCTTTATTTAGAAAATTATTCTCACAATACATACACTTATTACATTTTATCCAGTGAAACATTAATTTTTTTGTGTCAATCATCGTGTACATACAACTATATCCTGATACTATGTTCTCTTTTTTCCCTTTTTCTCCCCATCCCACCCCCCCCCCCATCCCCAGAACTACATCCATCGCCTTTAGTTCCTTATATCTAATCACCATAATTAATTTCTTCCTCCACTGATGTTCTCTCCTATCTATTTATGCAGCATTTACTTAATCACTCCATTCTTTCCCTCTCTTCTTCGCCCTCTCCTCCTACTGCCCCCGAGGGTCTTTACATCCGGAGTCTTTCCACTACTAGTTGAGGTGGCGCAAGATTAGCGTCCCCCAGCCATGGTTTCCATATGATATCAAATTTTTCCGCTTCTTTCCTTCGGCAGTACATCAGTCGCTCTCTGAGAAGCACGGAATTTACATATGAAATCCACTGCTTCCCCGTAAGTACCGCTGGTGCCATGCAGTATTTTGCAATGAGTTTTCTAGCCAGATACATCAGTCTAGTCAGCATGCTGTACATTCCTCTTGGGAACATTTCTGTGTCGATGGCTCCAAGCAAGTACACTAGAGGGTTTAGGGGGACAGGTACCTGGGCTAGTCTCGTAAGACACTGGGAGACTGCCTCCTAGTACCTATGAAGTTTTGGACATTTCCATATTAAATGTATAAAGTCCCCCCCTGTGTACTTTACATTTTGGACACAGGGGGGAGTCTCTTCCTCCCCACCTATATAATTGCTCTGGTGTTCTATATGCCCTGTGCAAAATGAATAATTGTGATAGTCTATGGGATGCAGATACCGATACCACAGGGATAGAATTAAGTGCCGTTTCCCACTGGTTCCCATCTATATCCCCTATATCTTCCACCCATTTACTTCAGCATTTCAATCCGAACCTTTCCAGAATCTCCACGAGGTAGGGCCAGTCCACACTATCAAACGCTTTTGCGGCATCCAGTGACAGGATAGCCCTACTCCCCGGATTGTCCACCGGTACCTGTAAGTTCATATATAATCGCCTGATATTGTCAGCCGTGGAACGTGTAGGTATTAAGCCAGACTGATCATGGTGGACCAGCCTGTCAATTACCTGAGATAGCCTCTTAGCCAAAACGCTGGCCAGAAGCTTAACATCCGCATTCAGTAGGGAGATCGGGTGATAGGAATCCAACAAAAGTTTATCCTTCCCCAGTTTTGGGAGTACTATTATTATTGCCTCCTGCATACTGTCTGGTAGACTACCTATTTCCGCTGCTTCCGTTAGAGCCTGCAATAGGGGCGGTAAAAGGTCCTCCCCGTAGTGGGAATACACCTCTGCCGGTAGCCCACCCGGGCCTGGAGATTTATGGTGTGGTGCCCCCTCCAATGCCTCCGTCAGTTCTTTAAGTGTAATTGGGGAGTTTAGCATTTCCCTATCAACCTCGGAGAGCTGTGGGAAAGGGCATGCTTGTAAAAACAGAGCCAGGTCAGGTGGAGTATAGTTAGTTTTGGAGGAGTATAAATCTATATAAAACTGCTGAAAATTATCCAAAATATCAGAGCTAAGGGTATAATTCTCCCCAGATTCTGCCCCTATAGCAGAAATGTTAGTGGATTCCCTCTGCTCTCTAGCTATGAGGGCAAGGAGGCGACCAGTGTTTTCCCCCTCCTCAAAATAACTCTTCTGCTGAAAATATCTCCTCTTCTCTGCTGCAGTCAGTAAAACTGAATTGTACATGGATTGTGCCTCCGTCCAGGAGTCATGGTTAGACTGAGAGGGGTCAGCTACCAGGGCCTGTTCTCTCGCTCTCATTTCATCCCATACCCTATTTTCCCATTCCCTCGAGCGGATTTTAATTCCCGTTATCTCTCTGATAAGGCATCCCCTTAAAAATGCCTTAAGTGTGTCCCATACTACCGCCGCACTAGCAGATCCCCTGTTGAAGTGCAAAAATTCCCGTATTGCCCCCTTCGTTCTGTCCGGAGACGGGAACAAGGTTAACCAAAAAGGGTTCACTTTCCACAGCGGGCGGCCCGATGCGACCGTAGCATCCAGCCGTACCCAAAATGGGGAGTAATCAGATAACAGGCGCGGTTCATAGGCCGAGTTCCTTACCCGCTGCATAAGTGCCTCATTCCCCAGACCCAGGTCAATACGGGAGAGTCCATCATGTGTAGAGGAGTGGCATGAATAAATTCTATCCTCTGCATGTCTCTCTCGCCAAACATCACGGAGTCCTAATTCCGAAAGTAGGGAGGCAAAGGCCGTCTTGCCAGTTGTCTGCCTCGCCCCTCTTGGTGTCAAAGACATTCTATCCAGATATGTGTCCAGAGTATTATTAAAATCACCCAATGCTAATACCGGGACGTCCGGAGATAGGGCCATGAATTATGCTAAGCTTCTAAGAGGGGTCGCTGAGAATGGTGGAGGGATGTATATTGAGGCGATGATGCACACTAGTCCATTAAGTTTACAAAGCAAAAAAACGTACCTACCCTCTCTGTCCACCTTCTGTTGGATACATTCAAAGGAAATATCAGCAGAGACCATTAAACTAACTCCCCTGGAGTATGAGGTGTACATAGAGTGAAATTGTATTGGGTATCTACGGGAGTGCAGAAGGTGGACAGAGTCGGGTCGCATATGTGTTTCCTGTAAACAGATTATCTGAGGTTTCATTCTATCAAAGTATTTAAACATTGAATTTTTTTTTCTTTTTTTTTTTGCAGTGCAGTCTCCACTCTAATTCATCCCAAAGGTGTTCTGTCGGGTTGAGGTCAGGACTCTGTGCAGGCCAATCATGTTCCTCCACCCCAAACTCGCTCACCCATGTCTTTATGGACCTTGCTTTGTGCACTGGTCCAAATCATTTGGTGGAGGGAGGATTATGAATTGGTTTTTTTTTTTTAGGGGTTGGGCTTTTTTAGGGGTTGAGATTTTTTATGTTGTTTTGCTTTTGAAGGAATCTTGTGTACATTTTCCTTTATTTAAGTTTCAATCCTGCACACAGAAAAAGTTATTTTAAAATATTTTTAAAAATGTAAAAAAATTTTGCCCACAGGCAAAAAAAATATATAAACAAGCTTAGTGTGCACCAAATGTCTTTGTAACTCTATATTATTTAGAAGTAGTGGGAACATTATCTGTCCTGACCTCAACCCAATAGAACGCCTTTGGGATGAATTAGAGTGGAGACTGCGAGCCAGGCCTTCTCGTCCAACATCAGTGCCTGACCTCACAAATGCGCTTCTGGAAGAATGATCAAACATTTCCATAGACACACTCCTAAACCTTGTGGACAGCCTTCCCAGAAGAGTTGAAGCTGTTATAGCTGCAAAGGGTGGGCCAACCCAATATTGAACCCTACAGACTGGGATGCCATTAAAGTTCATGTGCGTGTAAAGGCAGGCGTCCCAATACTTTTGATAATATAGTGTCTGTGTGAATGAGCCCTAACAGAACTGGCTGTAAAGGCCGTTTGCTAACTATTATTAGCAGATCTTTTACATAATGTTCTTTTTCTCTTTAGATTTCCTGGTCCTTTAAACACGCCAGTCCAGTTTCCACACCGGGGTAATTATTTAAACAATCCATTCTGTACACATTGCGCAACAGCCAACAACTCAAGAGGCAAGGTTATCGCTCACCACTGCAAACACAGCAGTTACAAAATACCCCGGGCCTGAAAAATACTAGAAGAGGGAGATTTTCTTTTAAAATAATAATTTTTGGGCATTTTATGGGCCTACTATGTGTACAGTGAAGAACATATCTTTAGAATCAGTTTTTGGGTAAAAACAAGATTTGTTAAAGCTGAACTGCAGGCCAAGATAAAAGAAACAAATGAATGCAGATCTGTAATCATTAATTCATCATTAATTAAATGCAGGCAGTCTAATGCCTCGTACACACGACCGGTTTTCCTGACATGCCAAAAACCAACGTTTTTCCCGACGTGATTCCTCTTAAGCCTGCCTTGCATACACACGTTCAGGCAAAAAAACGCTCAAGCAAAGCGCGGTGACGTCCCACACGTACGACGGCACTATAAAGGGGAGGTTCCATTCAAATGGCGCCCTCCTTAGAGCATCCGTTGTGCCGTTGCCTCTTCTGTCAGGTCTGACACAGGCATCTGTAGTTCGGAGCAAGGGAGGATTTCCTTTTCTCCTCCTGAAATCTGAAACATGACACAGGACCTCCACTCAATCTGAACTGCCTGGTTTGACTGGTGAGTATTACATATGGAGGGAGCAGATCTGTACTGGGAGGAGAGCTGTACTAAGGGAAGGAACTGACCTGGGGGAGCTTCACTAAGGGAAGGAAACTCTGTACTGGGGGTAGTATTCTGTACTAGAGAAGAGGGGGAAGCTGTACTAATGGGGGGAGATCTTCATTGAGGGGAGCTAAATTAAAGTGGATGTAAAGCCACTCTCATCCTTTCTAAACTACTGCCATAGTGCTGATCTATAAGGATATAGATGCCTCCTGCATGTATCCTTATCTGTCAAATGTCTCCCCTCTGTCTGTTATAAGAACTGAAAAACTGCAGATTCTCTGGGTGGATCTGTTGTCTGGAGCTCGGTGGGTGGAGTCGTGATGTCAGTAGACTCCCCGCCCACCTCTACACTCCCCTTGTCAACATGCATTTTCTCCTGTGTATTCCTTCTGCAATGATCACTAACATCCAGTCAAAATCCAGAAAAGTAACCACATGACTTCAGGAGTGGGGGTGGGAATTAAAAAATAATGCCTAAAGCTAGTGCACGAGATATGTAAATAACCTGTCACTCAAAACAAGGGGGCGGAACGGACAAAGGTTTTTCTCTGTTTGTCTGTTTTATCTCACTGAACAATAAAAGAGGATTGCTCAGAGCTGGATTAACTCTTTGTGGCAAGACCTGGCACAAATGATAGGAAATCTTATACTCTACATTGTGACAGCAAAAAAAATTTAAAAATTTCAAGTTTACATCCACTTTAAGGAGTGGAGATCTGTACTGGAGGGGGAAATCTGTATCAGGTGGCATGGTAGGAGGTATATCTGTATTAAAGCGGAGCTCCGCCGAAAATAAATATTAAAAGCCAGCAGCTACAGCTACAGCAGCTGCTGACTTTTAATATATGGACACTTACCTGTTCTGGAGTCCAGCGACGTCCGCAGCAGAGGACGAACAATCGCTCGTCACTCTGCTGCCCCCTCCGCCATCCTTGGTGAGGGAACCAGGAAGTGAAGCCTTGCGGCTTCACTGCCCGGTTCCCTACGGTGCATGTGCGAGTCGCGCTGCGCCGTTCTGACTGGTTCCCGTGTGTTCTGGGAGCCGAGTGTCTCGGCTCCCAGAACACAATGGGTATTCTGCGGGAAGTGACGTACTTCCCGCAGATTTCCCACAGAGAGGACTCCCGGAAGTGGGTGCAAATACCTGTCTTAGACAGGTATCTGCACCCCCCTCCCCCTGAAAGGTGTCAATTGTGACACCGGAGGGGGGGAGGGTTCCGATGAGCGGAAGTTCCACTTTAGGGTGGAGCTCCGCTTTAAGAGAAGCTGTACTAGGGGGAAGATCTGTATTCGGAGGAAGTTGTACTAAGGGGTGATCTGTACTGGGGAGCTGTACTAAGGGGGGATCTTTACTGGGGAGAAGATCTGTACTGGTTCTGCACTCCTGACCTCGGCGCAATGTGTATTATACACACTTGACCCTGATGCTCTGTGCGTTCTGCAATCCTGACCCCTGAACTCTATGTTTTTTGCAGTCCTGACTCCTGCACTTTGTGCTTTATGCAATCCTGAGTCCTGCACTCTGTGCGTTGCACACTCCTGAGTCCTGCACTCTGTGCGTTGCACACTCCTGACCCCTGTGTTCTGTGTATTATTTTTCCTTTTTTCCTCTGGCTGCCCAGGATTAAACCCCTTTAAGAAAAAATAAAATACATCTACAACCCTGACAGATTCATATTAGCTTTCTTACACCCCCTGTCACTCTGTTCAGCCACCAAGAGCAAAGGAAAGGTACTTACAATGAACTCCACATCCACAGTTCGGGCATCAGGCTCCAAAGAATGTCCAGTGACAAAGAGACGGTATTTTACTAAAATCAAATAATACAGAAGACCAGAATCAATATAGAATCACACATGTTGCCCGTTCTTTTATCGCTAGATTAAAGGACTTGGGTACTTTCATCAAGAAATCATTCTGTTGGAGGACTCATGACTAGTGGAGGGGGAGAAGACCCTAACATGTATTGGGCTTCCAAGCATTCTACACAATTATCCACCCCATTTCTACTTCTGGTTCCATCTGCACAGCTTGACAGGCCTTTATTGGCCGCATATGTCTGGTGAGTGAGCGTTTTTACCACACGTGCTGAAGCATGGCTGGAATTAAGGAAGAAATACACTATATTACCAAAAGTATTGGGACACCTGCCTTTCCACGCACACGCACTTTATAATGGCATCCCAGTCTTATGCCGCATACAGACGATCGGACATTCCAACAAAAAAAAGTGGATTTATTTTAGGGCTGTGGAAATTAACTATTAATTCCTCGATTAATTGTTTTGATCAATCAAAATTCTTTTTGATCAATCAAAATTCTTTGGGCTTGCCGTGTCCATCTGAAGGGCTCCTTTGCTGTGCCTTCATATCTGCATGCCGGCGGGACCTTACTATCTGCCACACGCAAGGGCTGTTACACTTCCCTCTATCACTTCCCTCTATCAACCTGGGATTCTACAGCCATCCACTGGGAGTTGTGATAGTTCCCTTCACAGGACATCTACATGCCGACGGCCTGATGTTAGCCCCTCCTCATCTGGATTCAGCAGTGGTATCGTTCTACACATTTTTATACCAGTATCATACTTAGCTACATGTTGTTATAAATTGCTTTTGTTACCGTTTGGTATTACTCGCACCATTTTTGCGGTTTATGGTGCTACATCGATTTTATCTCCAGTGCAATATTTATTTTGTTACCTACTTGAAGACTATAAAAGTTGTAATGCTATTCCCATCGAGCGCTGCCTTTGTGTGTTTTTTGTATCCTGCTATCCATTTTCCAGTGGTTGGTAGCTGCACTGGGAATCAGCCTGCAAGGAGATCAGCTAAAAGTAGTTGGATCTGTATGTGCGTTATAATTAATCAAAATTATTCGATTAATCGATTTAAAAAAAAAAACGATTAATCGAACACGAAAATTTTAATCAGTAACAGCCCTAATTTATTTCCAACGGATGTGGGCTCAAACTTTTCTTGCATACACACGGTCACACAAATGTTGTCGGAAATTCCGAATGTCAAGAACGCGGTGACATACAATACGTACGACGAGTCGAGAAAAATTACGTTCAATAGCCAGTGCAGCTCTTCTGCTTGATTCCGAGCATGCGTGGAACTTTGTGCATCAGAATTGTGTACACACGGTCGGAATTTCTGACAACAAGTTTTGTTGTCGGAAAATTTGAGAACCAGCTCTCAAATTTTTGTTGTCGGAAATTCTGACAGCAACTGTCCGATGGAGCCCACACACGGTCGGAACTTCCAACAACAAGCTCCCATCGAACATTTGTTGTCGGAAATTCCGACCGTGTGTACGCGGCATAAGTCTGTAGGGTTCAATATTGAGTTGGCCCACCCTTTGCAGCTATAACAGCTTCAACTCTTCTGGGACGGCTGTCCACAAGGTTTAAGAATGTGTCTATGGGAATGTTTGACCATTCTTCCAGAAGTGTATGTGTGGGGTCAGGCACTGATGTTGGACGAGAAGACCTGACTCGCAGTCTCCACTCTAATTCATCCCAAAGGGGTTCTATTGGGTTGAGGTCAGGACAGATAATGTTCCCACTACTTCTAAATAATATAGATTTACAAAGACATTTGGTGCACACTAAGCTTGTTTATATATTTTTTTTGCCTGTGGGCAAACATTTTTAAATTTTTTTAAAATATTTTAAAATAACTTTTTCTGTGCGCAGGATTGAAACTTAAATAAAGGAAAATGTACACAAGATTCCTTCAAAAGCAAAACAACATAAAAAAATCAACGCAGAAACTTTGCTGCTGCAAGGGAGTTGGCTTTACATGTCCCACGCGTCAAGAATTACAGCTTTGCCTGGTCTTGATATGTTCAACAAAATCCAAGTAAAATGAACACTTCATTCTCTTGTTTGTCTTGCATGACTGCAATATTTATTGTAAAGATGTACAGGCATGCACAGACAAACAGACATCAAAGAAAAAACCTTGGCGTATTTTGCACAAAGTGTTTAATCGTAAGGATGTTTATTTTTGAAGCTGAGCTCCAAGTATGATCTTTATTGCACCCTTACATTGGTCCAACTTGGACCAATGTAAGTATGCAGTGCTACTACAGTTATAGCCATGATCTTCTAGGTCCTGTGCCAAGCAGCTTCCCTTCTTCACACTGACCACCGGGGGGTCGCACGCTCAACACCACCACCATTCACGGCACTTCCTGTATTTTTTTCAGTAAATACAAGGTGTTCTCTGATTGGATGAAGTAAAAATTGTGATGCCACTGCCCCTTCTCTTCACAACGTCCAATAATATAACTCATTATATTCATTGCACCAACTACTACAATGATTGTCAGTTTACCCACAATCCCTCAATAATTATGAAATTATTCCAACCTTCCAAACTGAATTTTAGCTTAAAGCGAAATGCGTGCTGGAGGAAAAGAGGGACAGAGGCAGGGCAATTTTGTCATTTCCATGCAAGCCCCTGCAGAAACTGAGATGTGCTGAGATCTAAAAGACTGCAGGCAAGCTAGGTGTGGCTGTTCACTGATATGGCTATCCGTTTTGCCAGAATGTAAGCAGCTACAGCAGCAGCAAAGGAGACAATAAGTATTTACAAAATGGCTTAAGTATACAGAAAGCCTAGTCTAAGGCCAGCCATACACGGTGCGAATTCACACGGTTCCCCCATCAACACAGACAGTGCTGACAGGGGAATCAGCTATTGTCTTCTCCCAGCGGGAGGGCGGGGGAAGCTATCCCTGCTGGAAGAAGACAATGATTATCACTAGTGGCTATAGCAGCTACTTGGGATAATCATAAGACAATCCGGCAGGCTGTCTGTACCCAACTTGATCGGTCGATCAACTTGGTACATTCAGCCTGCATGTTATTGGTTCGAATCTTGGCCTGTTAATTTGAACCGTGTATGGCTGGCCTTACTGGTATGGGCAGTCTACATCGCATGTGTGATTTTATAGTTTGACCATAGTTCTACCTTAAAAGCAGAGAATTATATTCATGCAAATGTCTGTTCCTCATTGTTTTCTTGAAATATTCAAGTCTAAACCAGTGGCAGCCCATCCATTAGGGGCACACGGGCACCGCCCCCTCTCTCCGCAACACCCCCTGTATGAGTAATGAATATATTCATGCATATCATGAATCTATCCATAGAAACCGTGGCCACCCACTATTTATGCCACTGGTCCCTTTCGGGTCACCTAACGCATGAATTACAGCAGCCAGGAGAAAGGGGGTTTGGGTTGCTTGGGGGGGGGGGGGGTTTGGTTGTTTGCCACTGGTCTAGACTTTGATTTGTGCTTGACCACCAACTGTTTGATATGGTGGCCTTGACGGTCTTTAGTCCGTTATAAGGCTTACTATGTGGCTCAATTGTAGAGCTACTGAATGGTCAATTAGATAATTTTAATGAATTGTTAATTGGAAAGTCAAATTGCTGATAAACCCAGCAGAGGGTAACAATACATCAATTGTCATCTTTACAGTAAATGTCTCTTTCTGGATGAAGGTCTATTACAAATTGGCTAAGAAACCCAGCATATTACCCAGAGTTCCAGGGTTGTAGATGGGCTTGTCTGTCTGTATGAAGATGTATCCGCTGTGGAAGGACAACAAAACGACTTTCTGAAGGGAGCACTCCTTCGACCTCACCACCACAGACACATATTGCTTCTTATTTGTGTCTTTAAGCAAATCTTTGCCAGGAATCTACAGAACAAAAATATAATTATCTTTACTTAAAGTGTATACAAACCTTATAATTAAACTTCTTTTATTTACTCCTTTTTGGTCTCCTAAATATACCAATAAAAGCGTCTTGTTGTGTTTGTTTTATAGATGCAAAAATGGCAGTTTATTTGGTCTGTGAGCTGAAAACTTCCTGTTTTTTCTGACTGTAAGCAGGGAGAGGTTATGGAGATGAGGAGGGATGGAGAGGGGGTTTTGAAGATAAGGGGTTTATCCAGAAGAGGGGGGGGGGGGTAGAAGATGAGGAGAGGTTATAAGGAGGAGGAGGAGGAAGGGGGTGGATATGAGGAGGGGTTACAGAGATGGTTATAGAGATGAGGAGGGGGAGGAGATGAACAAGGTTCATGGAGGTGAGGGAAGCTAGAAGATGAAGAGGCTCAGGAATATTACACAAAACCTTTTATCAAACCTTCGTATTATTGCATTTGCTTTTTTTAAAGTTGGTATATAGAAAAAAGTCATGGGATCGTAGTCATAACTCCTTAAGAGCCGGTTCACAAAGGGGCGACTTGGGTTTCGACTTGAAGTCGCCCCAAGTTGCGCAACATGTCAAATTCCATGTTAGTCAATGAGACCCGTCTTAATGTACACTACTGAAGTCGCTCCGACTTCAGAAAAGGTTCCGGTACTACTTCAATCCGACTTCTAGGCGACTTGTACCCATTGATTTCAATGGAAGTCGCCTCCAAAGTCAGATCCCCTGTCTCTTAACTGAAGCAACAATACAGGAAGAGAATATTGTTTTCTCAGGCTAACCCCTCCCTCGCCCCTCCCTCCCACAGAGCTGATTGTTGTTTGATTGGCCACTGGAAAGTTGCCTGTCCTGGAGGCGACTTGAAGTCACCTTGTAAGTCGCCCCAAGTCGCGCGCTCAGGTCGTGTCCAGGTAGCCTCGCAAAGTCGCGGCCAGAGTCGTGTTGCCCCTGTGTGAACCGGCTCTAACAATTGCTGAAATATTTCATTAGATAAATAAATAAATAATCCTTCAGTAAATACCTGTGGTTTGAAATGGCCGTGGCCTTTATTTATAGGTATAAATATTAAATTGATTATATCAACTTTTTTAAATCAAAATAAATAATTCACTTAACGTATATTAAAATCTTCTTTCAGTAACATATATATATATATATGTATATTGTGAGGGGGTTAACTCGGTAGCGGGTGTGTGTGACCCCCTGGATGGGCTCCCCACACAAAAACAGGCCCAGCAGACGGAGGTTGTGGTTTTCAAGATCAAAAGGTGCGGTTTATTTCTCTATTTACAGTGACAAAAACACAGCAAAGCAAAAAGAAACATAAACAAAATAAATCCTGGTCAGCTTGACCTCTGACTAAACACGCAGGTTTCCCTAACTAACAACTGGGATCAGCCTGGTGCTGTCCTAGTCCCTAAGTCCCTGGTTTAGTAAATGTCCAAACAAATAGCCACACAGGCTTTGTCTCACCGCACAGGGGTTCACTCTCCCTAGACAGTCCACACAGGTCTGGTTCCAGGCATGAGCAAACACCTAATGAAGCTGGGAGTTTTTATAGAGGCCTTAAACGAGCTGACAAGCTTCAGCTGGTCTCATCAACTCCCTGCCTGCACGACGCCCAGCACTCTCCCTAGAGGTATGAATCATCCATGAGCCCACTAGCCTCAGCTGGGCTTCATCAACTCTCTCCCTAGTTGTATAAGTCGGCATAAAGCCTGAATCTGGGAGAAATATACCTACCCCCCTGGATGCAACCAGGTGACTTTACCTTCCTGCTGTCACATACCCCCCCCTCTTGTTTTAACCTTGGGGTTGGAACACCAGCAATCAGGCATTCATGTACTCGAGACAAAGCATCCACATTCCCCATTTGAACGCCAGGGCGATGCTTTACTGTGAAGTTGAATTCCTATAGGGCCAGGAACCACCTATTCACTCTTCTATTTGTCTCCTTGTTTTGAGCCATCCACTTTAACGGAGCGTGATCCGTAACCATGTCAAAGTGCCTACCTAGCAGATAGTACCGAAGGGAATCTAGAGCCCACTTCACCACTAAACACTCCTTTTCAACCGTGGCGTAATTTACCTCATGGGACTTCAACTTCCTGCTGAGGTAAATGACTGGGTGCTCTTCCCCATTCCAGACCTGGGACAATACTGCTCCTAACCCCACATCTGACGCATCACTTTGTACGACAAAGTCTTTAGAGAAGTCGGGTGAGTACAACACTGGCTGGCTACATAAGGCTTGTTTCAAGAATTGGAATGCTGCCTCAGCCTCGGGGGTCCATTTAATCATGACCGACCCTTTCCCTTTCGTCAGGTTGGTTAGGGGCACAGCCTTAGAAGCAAAGTGGGGAATGAAGCGCCGATAATAACCCGCGATTCCCAGAAAGGCTCGTACCTGCTTCTTGCTGTTGGGACGTGGCCAACTCTGGATGGCCTCGACTTTGTTGAGTTGGGGTTTTATTACTCCCCTGCCAATGGTGTACCCAAGATATTTGGCCTCCTCCTGCCCAATGGTACACTTCTTGGGGTTAGCCGTAAAACCCCGCTTCCCGGATAGAGTCTAGGACTGCTTGCACTTTTGGCAGATGTGAGGCCCAATCTGTGCTATGGACAATTACGTCATCCAGGTAAGCCGCAGCATACTTCCGATGGGGCCTCAGTATCTGGTCCATTTTCCGCTGGAATGTGGCCGGCGCATTCTGTAACCCGAACGACATTCTCTTATATTGGAACGCCCCGTCTGGGGTTACAAATGCGGTTTTCTCTTTGGCCGACTTGGCCAGGGGAATTTGCCAATACCCTTTTGTGAGGTCAAGAGTCGTCATGTATCGGGCTGTTCCCAGCCGGTCGATCAACTCATCTATACGTGGCATGGGGTAGGTGTCAAATTTTGTAACTTTGTTCAACTGACGAAAATCGTTACAAAATCGCCAGCTCCCATCCGGTTTAGGCACCAACACAATGGGACTAGACCAATCACTTTGGGACTCCTCTATCACCCCTAAGTTCAGCATTTTCTGTACTTCCTCCCGTATTGCCTCCCGTCGGGCCTCTGGGATCCGATAGGGTTTTAACTTCACCCTTTCACCGGGCGGGGTAATAATATCATGCTCTACCCCAGATGTTTGTCCCGGCAGCTCAGAGAACACCTCCTTGTTGCGAAGCACAAACTCCTTAACCTCCTGTTGTTGGGGTTGTGACAAGGTGGCTGCTATTCCAACCTCCGGAATCACGCAACCAGTTTGAGCTGGTGACCAAGTTTCTGCGACTAGGGACTCTCTATCCCTCCAGGCTTTCAACAGATTAACGTGATAGATCTGTTCGGGCTTTCGCCTTCCTGGTTGTCTGACCTTGTAATTCACTTCGCTCACTTTTTCCATTATCTCGTAGGGGCCTTGCCATTTGGCAAGGAATTTACTTTCAACCGTAGGGACAAGTACCAATATCCTATCCCCCGGGGAAAAGGTACGGGTCTTGGCTCCACGGTTGTACACTCTCTGCTGTGCCAACTGCGCTTGGGCCAAATGTTCCTTCACGATGGGCATTACCTGTGCAATTCGATCTTGCATCAGGGCGACATGCTCAATCACACTCCTGTGGGGAGAACTCTCACTTTCCCAAGTTTCCTTGGCAATATCCAACAGCCCTCTTGGGTGTCTCCCATACAGTAACTCAAAGGGGGAGAATCCCGTAGAGGATTGGGGCACCTCCCTAATAGCAAACATCAAATAAGGAAGTAGACAGTCCCAATCCTTTCCATCTCTATCCACCACTTTCTTCAACATTTGTTTTAGGGTTTTGTTGAATCTTTCAACCAGCCCATCGGTTTGGGGGTGATACACAGACGTACGCAATTGCGTCACTTTGAACAATTTACACAGCTCTTTCATAACCCGGGACATAAAGGGTGTACCTTGGTCCGTAAGCAGTTCTTTACAAATACCCACCCGGCTAAAAACAAGAGATAGCTCTTTGGCTATGGTTTTGGCCGAGGTATTTCGGAGAGGGATCGCTTCTGGATAACGGGTGGCATAGTCCATTATAACTAATATGTACTGGTGCCCCCTAGCGGACTTGATTATAGGACCTACCAAATCCATTGCGATCCTCTCAAACGGGACCTCAATGATGGGTAGAGGGACCAGCGGGCTACGGAAATGTGGCATCGGGGCCGACCTCTGACACACAGGGCAGGATGAACAATAATTTTCTATGTCCTTCATCACCCCAGGCCAATAGAATCTCTGTAATACCCTCTCTCGGGTTTTCTCTGTCCCCAGATGACCTCCAAGAATGTGCCCATGGGCCAACTCCAACACCAACTTCCTGTAAGGTTTGGGCACCACAAGCTGCTCAACGGTTTCTTCTGCCCTTTTTGCCACCCGATACAGTAGGTCCTTCTCTACGCTGAAGTATGGGTAAGTGCAGGTATTATCTGGGTTCACTAACTCGCCATCTATTTCCACTACGTTTTCCCGTGCCTTTATTAGGGCTGGGTCTTTTAACTGTTCTGTGGCAAAATTTCCCCTGTGAACCTCAAGATCAGAAAACTCCACAGACGGTAGGTTTTCGTCTGAGGAGGTGGGCTCCTCTCCAGTTTCTTGAGTCTCGCCTGCCAATACTGACAAGGGAAATTCTGGAGAGTCCTCACCACTCTCAGAGGAGTTCTGGCTATCACCTTCCTGGTACATAGGGGCACCAGTGGGGGGCTCAGGATCATCCCACAGTTCCCAGAACTTCGGAAAATCCCTTCCCACAATGGCATCATGCGGTAATTGAGATACTAACCCCACTGGATGAGAGAGGGTACCTTTGGGGGTCTTGAAACACACTGTAGTCACTGGATACTCTCGGGTGTCCCCATGCACACAAATAACAGCTACCTTGCTATTCCCAGAGACCTCTGTTTTAACTAATTCAGCCTTTATCAGGGTCACAAGGCTACCTGAATCCAGTAATACCACAACATTTCTACCATTAATACACATTTTGCATAAATGTTTCTCAGTTCCCCGAATGGCAGTGCATGCGACTGTCGCACACAGCGACTGACGTCTGTCCGTCAAAAAGTCACATTGCATGGGTTCCTCCACAACCGGGCAATTTGCTGCAATATGTCCCGTTTGCCGGCAGCGGTAGCAAACAATCCTTTTGGCTGCCTCTTGAGCCCCCGACTTCCCAGGCTGTTCTCGCCAAACCCTGGGCAGAGCTCCCACCCTCTCACTCTCTCCACCCTCACCCCTTGGAATCATCTTATCCGCCCCTGGGGATGGTCTGGTCTTAGGGTGGAAAGTCCGAGAGTCTCTGGAAGAGGCCGTCAGGTTCTCTGCAGCCAAGTATCTCTCTACACGATCCACAAGTTTACCGGCCGTTTCTGGGTCTCCATGGCTTACCCACTTTTGAATGGCGGTAGGAAGAGCTCTCAAGAAACGATCCATCACAACACGTTCCACAATCTCCGGTGCGGACAAAGTCTCTGGCTGTAGCCACTTCCTGCTCAGGTGAATGAGATCATACATTTGAGACCTGGGGGGTTTTCCAAGCTGGAAAGTCCAGTTATGCACACGCTGAGCCCGGACAGCCAGGGTGACACCCAGCCTTGCGAATATTTCAGCTTTTAGCATCCCATAGTCTTTTGCTTGGTCAGGCTCTAGGTCATAGTAAGCTTTCTGCAATTCACCAGTTAACAGAGGAGCCACCAGTCCAGCCCACTGCTCCTCAGGCCACTTTTCTCTTTCAGCAGTCCTTTCAAATGTGGTCAAAAATACCTCTGGATCATCCTCTCCAGTCATTTTTGTCAATAAACGACTCACCCCAAAGGACGCGGTATTAGTGGGACGGCTTTCCTCACTGGTCTGCGGACGTTGCTGCATTACTGCTTCCATCTGTTGTTGTAGTCTCTGCTCTTGCTTCTGCAACAGGTCTATGAAGCGGGCCTCAGATTGCTTCTGGGCTTGTTGCTGGGCTGCGAAGCTCTTTTGCAAACCTGCATTTGTCTGCTGTTGATTGGCATTTGCTAGAGCCAGCTGTTTCAGTATCTCCTCCATGCTGGCTTAAAAAAAACTGCCCGCATTCTCCACCAACTGTGAGGGGGTTAACTCGGTAGCGGGTGTGTGTGACCCCCTGGATGGGCTCCCCACACAAAAACAGGCCCAGCAGATGGAGGTTGTGGTTTTCAAGATCAAAAGGTGCGGTTTATTTCTCTATTTACAGTGACAAAAACACAGCAAAGCAAAAAGAAACATAAACAAAATAAATCCTGGTCAGCTTGACCTCTGACTAAACACGCAGGTTTCCCTAACTAACAACTGGGATCAGCCTGGTGCTGTCCTAGTCCCTAAGTCCCTGGTTTAGTAAATGTCCAAACAAATAGCCACACAGGCTTTGTCTCACCGCACAGGGGTTCACTCTCCCTAGACAGTCCACACAGGTCTGGTTCCAGGCATGAGCAAACACCTAATGAAGCTGGGAGTTTTTATAGAGGCCTTAAACGAGCTGACAAGCTTCAGCTGGTCTCATCAACTCCCTGCCTGCACGACGCCCAGCACTCTCCCTAGAGGTATGAATCATCCATGAGCCCACTAGCCTCAGCTGGGCTTCATCAACTCTCTCCCTAGTTGTATAAGTCGGCATAAAGCCTGAATCTGGGAGAAATATACCTACCCCCCTGGATGCAACCAGGTAACTTTACCTTCCTGCTGTCACAATATATATATATATATATATATATATATACACAAATTAGCTTAGCTATTTAAGCTCAAGCTATCTATACTTAAAACATGAAATATAACATCCCCTTTCAAATGAAGGGATAAAACCTCATAAAACAGGCCATGACAGGGAGGGAGGGTGGGATGTGCTCCTCTTCTATTCTTCGCTGTCTTCTGCCCACTGATGACGCATCCTCCTTACTTATATAGGGTGCTAGAGGGCCGTTGTTTGGGGCAACTGTCAACATTGTTAACCAATCATGGGTAAGTAATTTTTTTTTTTTTATAACTTTAATTAATTTAATTACAGGTATGACACGATCCCACAGGTGGTGGGGGCGGGGACATTTCATGCCCCGCCCTTCACTTTTATGAAAAAAGTAACTGGTGGATTTTACTGATTATTTTCTCCATAATAATTTGTCGTGATTTATGAAACTGGTGGCATGGGTGTTTCTCTTTCCCATGTGGGTGAAAAAGAATGCTGATCTCCCAACCAGCCCATGTGAGATAAAGGCATAAAGGGTCCTCCACAAACCACATTTACTGTTGCGTTTCGCGGAATATTTTCTCCATATTAATTCGTCATGATTTATGTAACTGTAGTGTCTTTTTCTTTCCCTTGTGGGTGTAAAGGATGCCGCTCTCCTGAGCAGCCTATGTGAGATTAAGGTAAGAAGTGGCCTCAGCTCCACTGCAAACCACTCCCACTGATGCATTTTACCCCGCCCACTGGGGCTTAGTCATAGAGGTGGGAGCTTCAAGCAGGAGAGTTGTTCTTATGTATCAATAGCTGCTGCGAGAAGCTTGATGCATAAGAACCACTGTCCTGCTTCAAGCTCCTTCCTCTATGACTAAGCCCTGGGGGATGGTGCGAAACACGTCAGTGGACATGGTTTGGGGAGGAGCGATGGCTGAGGCCGTTTATTACTTTTATTTCCCATGGACTGGTCAGGAGAGTGGCGTCCTTTTCACGTACATGCCTAATACTTTTGGATGAGTCTGTCCGAACATCAACACCCCTTCTCCTGGAGACCTAAGTGAAAGTATCTCTCTTCCTGCTTCAGAGCGGCACTCCAAGTTTATTTTCTCTTTCCCATCTCAGAAAGTTTGAGCTAATGGTGTCCATCAAAGGAAATATTCTTCTTGAATGCTCAACTCCTACTCCAACCATAACTTTTCTTATTTGGTTTTAGGTAGAGCAAGATTAGGAGCCTTTGTGAGGTTCCTACTGCTACGTTTGTTTGCTAGAGGTCTTGACTTACCACGCCTGGTTCTGCACTGTCTTTGGGTGTATGCCCATCTGGGAAGAGGCAAATCTAATATTACAGATGTAGCGCCCTGCTCCCAATGAGTGGGCGCTATATGTTGAAATTATAGTTGTCTGGGCATTAGTTTGTCCCAGAGAGATTTATTCAAATTGTGGCACCATTTCAGTTTAGCTGGTTGCATGATTCCCCCCCCCCCAGCGGTGGGTGTCGCTGACACCGCTGGTCAGGGTTGGAAAGGCAACAGGCTGGATGTATTGGGAACCTCTTTCCCAGAAGTAGCACAGGGGGCGTGGTAAACCCGCTGTGCATGCTGGGAGAGGGTACTTAAGGGGCGGATGCCATTTCTGGGGGTTGTTCGTCTCCGATCCTCACCTGAGGGCCCTCCTGGCCTCAGGAATGTGTTAGCAATTCCCGCCTCAGGGCCACGTTGGCCCGAGGCCTTGCAACTGAGATGTAGGCCCAGGAGTTACTGGGGCCTACCGATCCAGGGAGATTCTGTGTCGCCTTGCCTGATGGAAGGGACCGAGCAATTGAGGACTCAATTGGAGGATGTACCCGGATCCTAAAATTCTACCTTACAGTGCTGCCGGAGCGGCTGAAAGATCCTGGCACTGAGAGCGTTTTTCTGAGGGAGGTAACCCAGTGAGGGATTATACGAGTCTGTGGCAGAGACTATTGAACAAATTCCAATACCTAGTCTGTGGCAGAGACTATCTTTGATCGAGCTTCACACCGGTTGCTGGGCCGGTGAGAGTAGGCCTATCCGGTGGTGGCAGTTGCTCCTCTGGACCTAGGAGATTTCCGTGATCGACAAGTAAGACACCTGAGTCCTCCCCATTCCTCTACCCCCTCTGTTGGAACGTTTATTCAAATAAACCCTTGAAAGAGACTTGGTGTTGGTGCAGACATTTCTTCCAGATAAACTCTTCAAGGAGAACCCCTGGAGCCGAACATTTGGAACAGTGAGATAACGTACAGACCCAAAACTACACAGAGTATACTGAGCAGTGTTGTCAAACTCTGGTGCCCAATGGACTGCCCAGTCATATTTAGACACACTACACAACTGCTATAGAAGACTATGGAAGTGAAGGTGCAATGTCTTTTGGTCCATTAACTAAAGATCTGTTTGTTATGTCATTTGGGCTTTAAATTTCAAAAGCAGTTTAAAACAAAACAATGGGTTATGTTGATAGGACATTTGTAGTAATGTCTACGGCATATTTTATGTGCTGCTTCTTGTGAACCCAACCATCTTCTGTAACCTCACCTTTATATCGACTTTTCCAAGGAAGCCATTGGCGCTGTTCAGAGAAACTTTTGCTTTTGCCATCTCACGTGATTTCAGTGGAAAATCCTGAATAACAATTTCTGCATCAAACGCCGTGCTCTGTAACTGTGCGTCCACTATGATAGTCTCCTGGGTCTCCACCCTCAGGATGCTGGGCGTGATCAGGGCACATCTGTTGGGGAAGAAAGGACCCATGTCAGTGTCTGTCTCACAGGCTGCAATGCTGAGCAGTTTAGTTGTGATGTATATACAGTACATAAAACTAGCATAAATACCAGGATCTGTCTTGGTATCAGCCTCCTGAATCTTGGCCGGTTCTGTAAGGACCAGCGGAAATTTGATCCATCTATGGGCAAGCTGGTTGTACGGAAGTCAATTCATCTATCTACTTCAGTACAACCAGCCTGTCAGGTTTTTTGTATGCAATTACTGCTGGCGGCCATAGCTGCTAACATTGATCTTTGAGTTCTGCTGGTCGGGAAGGCTCCCCACCGGCAGAACACAATAGCACTACTGGAGGGATTCCCCCATCAACACTGATTGTGTTGATGGGGAAACTGAGCGATTTTCTTTCCATCCTTCCATGGTGGAAGGAAAGAAAGCATCTCATGTCATTTCATATCATCTATGACCTCCTTAAAGTGTTTTAAAGCTTCAATGGTTTTAATTTTATGCATTACGGTAAAAAAAACTTCTGTGCTGCAGCACCCCTCTGCCCCCTCCCCTTTTTCTTACCTGAGCCCGATCTGATCCAGCGATGTGCACGAGCGCAGCGGCTCCAGCCGCTGTCTTTCTCCCCATTGGACAGATTGATAGCAACGGGAGCCATTGGCTCCCACTGCGGTCAATCAATTCCTGTGAAACGGGAGCGGGGGTGGGGCTGAGTCCTGCTGTCTGTGTCAATGGGGAAAGTGGCTTTCCCTGGGGGCACGGCACCCCAGAAGAAGAGGGTTGGGGCTGCTCTGTGCAAAACGATTGCACAGAGCAGGTAAGTATAGACATGTTTGTTATTTTTATTTAAAAAAAAAGGAGGGTTTACAACTACATTACTTTTTTTTTTTTAGTTCAGATATTCTTTATTTCTTTTATGTAAGCATACTTATACATATATACTTCCTTTCCATATACACCATTGTAAATATCCTTTATCACATATAATGAAGCAATAAACCCATTCTCCCTTCCACCCCCCACACATTTCCCCTTCCCTCCTCTCCCTTTCGTCCCCCCCCCCCCCCTCTACCACACCTTCACCTCCATCCATTGTTTCCATATCTTCATAAATTTCTTTCTATTTCCTCTCTTATTATATATAAATTCTTCTTTCCTAATAGTGTTGTCTATTACCTTCCTCCATTCTATTCCTGTTGGAGGATCTTTTGCTTGCCACCTTTGTGCTATAAGTTTCCTACCTTGAAACAAACATCTTAATATTGCCGTTTGCGTGTCTCCTGGAATTCCCCTTTCTTCCATCAAGCCTAGCACACATAACCTGGCCTCTGGTTGTAGAGATGTCCCGAATACAAAGTTTATTCCATCTATTATTTCTTTCCAATACCTATACAGCTTGGGGCACCTCGAAACCATATGTATCAAATCCCCTTCCTCATTTCCACATCTCTGACACTTTGCATCTTGTCTCCTGCCAAACTGTAACATTCTTTGAAGTGTGTAATATGCTCTACGTATTAAATATAATTGGGAGACCATTTGAGAGGGGGAGAGTGAGACTCTAGGGCCTGCTCCCAATATCTTCTTCCACTGTTCCGGTGTTATTGGACCCACATCTCTTTCCCATTTCCCTTTATTCTTAATATCGGGTCTCTCTTCCTGGTCCGCCTCACTTATACGCTTATACATCTCTGAGATTATCCCTTTAGATGTATCCGCGTTTACTAATCTACGGAGCTGGGGCATTTCGTTCCATACTGGTGTCTCCTGCCCAAATTGTGAGTTCAGGGCATGCCTAACCTGTAGGTATCTGTAAAATGATTTATTGGGAACTGAGTACTCCTCCCTTATCTCCTGGAATGTTTTTATTCTCCCCTCCTTAAAAAGCTGTATCAGAAAATGTACACCGCAAATATCCCATTCTACAATTTTTCCCATAATTTGGAGCTCTTTTAAGTTGCTGTTATCCCACATAGGGGAGAATTCATAGAATCCAATATACCCCAGTATCCCCTTAACTGTTTCCCAACTTTTTACCATCAGTTTTCCAGTAGGACTCCTGGAGCAGAAAGAGTCCGCCTCCACTGCCTCCACCTCTGTGTCATGATTTGTATCATTCAGTGGCGGCTGGTGCTCAAAATTTATGGGGGGGCGCAAACAAACTGAAAAAAAAAAAATCAATTGCCGCCACTGTGCCCATTAAACGCAGCCACTGTGCCCAAACGCCACCAGTTTGCCCCCTCAAATACAGCCAGTTTGTTTCCATATACAACCAGTTTGTCCCCATATACAGCCAGTGTGCCCCCATATATATATAACCAGTGTGCCCCCCATATACAGCCAGTGTGCTCCCATATACAGCCAGTTTGTCCCCATATATAGCCAGTGTGCCCCCATATATATAGCCAGTGTGCCCCCATATACAGCCAGTGTGCCCCTATATACAGCCAGTGTGCCCCCATATACAGCCAGTTTGTCCCCAAATATAGCCAGTGTGCCCCCATATACAGGCAGTGTGCCCCCATATATATAGCCAGTGTGCCCCCATATACAGCCAGTTTGTCTCCATATATATATAACCAGTGTGCCCCCATATATACAGCCAGTGTGCCCCCCATATACAGCCAGTGTGCCCCCATATACAGCCAGTGTGCTCCCATATACAGCCAGTTTGTCCCCATATATAGCCAGTGTGCCCCCATATATAGCCAGTGTGCCCCCATATATACAGCCAGTGTGCTCCCATATACAGCCAGTTTGTCCCCATATACAGCCAGTGTGCCCCCATATACAGCCAGTGTGCCCCCATTTACAGCCAGTGTGCCCCCATATACAGCCAGTGTGCCCCCATATTCAGCCAGTTTGTCCCCCATATACAGCCAGTTCCCCCCAAATGCAGCTAGTTTGTCCCCCATATACAGCCAGTTCCCCCAAAATGCAGCCAGCGTGTCCCCCATATACAGCCAGTTCCCCCCAAATGCAGCCAGCGTGTCCCCCATATACAGCCAGTTCCCCCCATATTCAGCCAGTTTGTCCCCCATATACAGCCAGTTCCCCCCATATTCAGCCAGCGTGTCCCCCATATACAGTCAGTTCCCCCCAAATGCAGTCAGTTTGTCCCCCAAATGCAGCCTGTCCCCCCCCCAGCCCTGCACTTACCTTCCTCGGTCCGCGCCGTCCTCGATGTATTCTCCCGCCCTCGATGTCACTTCAGCCAATCAGGTTACCGGTAACCAGATCGGGTGAACCTGATTGGCTGAAACCTCCACACAGTCTTCTCCAAGGAACGCACCCCCGTGCGTACCTGGGAGGAGTTTTTGGAAGCCGAATACAGCCTGAGAGCTGTATTCGGAAGCCTATCAGAGCCGCTGGCTCTGATAGACACTTCCAAGTCACACCCACCGCCGGCCACCGTTCTAATTCATATGGCCGGCGCTCACCAGGAGGCCAGCCATATGAATAGTGGGCAGCGCGGCAGCGGTGACAATACACAGATTCATGCAATGCATGAATCTGTGTATTGTCTTTCAGTGGCGGTGCGGGAGCGAGAGGGGGCGGCGCTCCGGCGCCCTCTATGGACGCACCGCCACTGGTATCATTCAGAAGTAGATTTTTCCCCAACTCCCTGCCCGCCGGTAGATTGCGTCCACTCATATGCTGCATTTGTGCCGCTAAGAAGTAGTGCCTCGGATTAGGCAGTGCCAAACCCCCCTTCTCTCTGGGTTGCTGCAAGGTTCGGAGGCGGATTCTCACCTCTCCATTTTTCCATATTAACTCCCTAAATACGCTATCCAGTTTTTTAAACCAGTGCTTTGGAATCCACACTGGGGAGTTATGTAAAACGTACAGGCATCCACACCATTTTAACAAGGTTACACCGTCCGGCCACTGAAAGTGGGAGCCTCTTCCAGACGTGGCATTTCTGTTTTAGTTTTGTCATTAATGGCACTAAATTACCGGCTATATATTGGCTTGGGTCTCTTGTTAAGTTTATTCCCAAATACCACATCTGGTTTACAACTTTTACTTGGGTTGTCTGCTGTGGTATTGAGTCTATCGGTAAGAGTGCAGATTTTTCCCAATTAATCCTCAACCCTGAGAATTTGCCATAATCTCCGACTATCCTCATTGCCGCATCCAGCGAGGACTGCGTGTCCCCCAAGAAAAGCAGAACATCGTCTGCGTACATGGCGACTTTTTCTTCCCCATACTTCCTCTTAAATCCCTGTATTTCTGGGGATGCCCTTATTGAAATAGCCAAGGGCTCCATTGCGAGGGCGAAAAGCAGGGGCGACAGTGGACACCCCTGTCTTGTCCCCCTCACCAACTGGAACCATTCTGAACACTCACATTCACTCTTACTTTGGCCCTTGGACCCTCATAAATTATCTTAACCCATTTGGTGAACTTTGGGCCAAACCGAAACTCTGCCAATACCTTCCACAAGAAATGCCATTCAAGGCTATCAAACGCCTTGGCTGCATCTAAAGACAGGATTGCTCTTGTCTCTCCCTTTTCTACTGGCAGTTGAATATTGAGGTATGTTCTTCTTATATTAGTGCTTGTGGATCTATCTGGAATAAATCCAGTCTGGTCCGGATGCACCAATTTCGCCACTATTCTGTTCAGTCGTGTTGCCAATACTTTGGACAATATCTTCACGTCCGAACACAATAGAGATATCGGCCTGTATGATGCTGCGTCCGCCTGGTTTTTTCCCTCCTTTGGGATTACTATGATAGTTGCCTCTGTCATAGACATTGGCAGCTTCCCTTCTTCGGCTGCCCCGTTAAATACTTCCAGGAGTTTTGGAAGCAGCACCTTACTGTAGGTCTTGTATATTTCAATTGGCAGACCGTCAGGCCCGGGGGCCTTTTGGTTTGCCATATCTGCTGTTGCCTTTTGCAACTCTTCCAGCGACAGTGGTGCCTCCAATCCCTCCCTATCTTCCACAGAAAGTTGGGGGATCTGTAACCCTTCAAAAAAATTCCCCATCTCTCTTTCTGCATTTTCTGATGGTATACTGCTATATAGATTTTGGTAATACTTTCTAAAGACCTCTATTATTTCCGTAGTACCCCTCCTGGTCACCCCTTCCTTATCGTATATAGCCGAAATGACAGATGAGGGGGCATTAGCTTTAGCAATTAGGGACACCATTCTCCCCACTCTCTCTCCCTCCCCAAAAAAGGTTTGTTTCTGAAATGACATTTTATTTTCTGTTTTTTAAGTTAATAGGGCTTCGTATTCCTCCTGGCTTTCTATCCATTCTTTATGTTTTTCTATGGTTGGGTTTTCTACGTAGTTCGCTTCAGCCCCTCTCACTTTTTCCCTCGCTGTGACCTCTTTAACTCACGATTGTTTTTTAACGTATGAGATTTTTTGTATTAGGGCTCCCCGTAGGAAAGCTTTCAGGGTATCCCAGACAACTCCTTTCGATGCTGATCCTTCGTTTAACAATATGAATTCCTCCAGACTGGCACAAATTCCCCCTACCTCTTTAATTACTTCCAACCAGTATGGATTTATCTTCCAGTCCCCCTTATTAACATACCTACTTATAATTATCTCAAAAGTTACTGGCGCATGATCCGATATACTTCTCGGTTCATATTTCACCTCCCCTATCACACTCAAAGCTTCCTCACTACAAAGCACCAAATCTATCCTGGATAGGGTTGCATGTGTCTTTGAGTGACAAGAGAACTGCTTTTCATCCGGGTGTCTCTCCCTCCACACGTCCACCAGCCCCGTCTCCCCACAAAAGTGGAGGAGGGGGCTGCCAGGCGTGCGGCCCGAAGAGACCCCGGGTGGGAACCTATCCACCTCTTAATTCATGGTCATATTGAAGTCTCCCGTCACTATAACCGGTACCCCTTCCTTGTCTATAGTAAACTCCATCAACTCTTCCAGGATTTTGGTGCCAGACGGTGGGGGAATGTAAACGTTGGCCAGCACATATTCTCTCATCTCTATCTGATAGAAAAGGAATATGAACCGCCCTTTTTCATCCACCTTACTCTGCCTGCAGGAGAACATAATTCCAGAGTTAATCAACACGCTCACTCCCCTTGAGTACGAGGTGTGAGTGGCATGATATTGCGTTTGATATTTCCTATGTTTTAATAAATTAGTGGTATCCTTTTCTAGATGCGTCTCCTGCAGGCACAGTATCCCTATATTATCCGTCTCTGCCATCGAGTAGATTGTCCTTCTTTTAGCTGGATCCCTTACCCCTCGGATATTCCAGGAACGTACCTTAATTCTCCTACTCTGTTTTGGAAGTACCCCTTTTATCCTGTTTATTGGCCATTATTCAAACTTATCAGTGTGTTTTCCATATCGTACTTTTGTGCCTCAAACGTGTTTTCCTTTTAACTTTCATATTTTTATTTTTTATTCCTTTCAAGAAATCATATTTTGTGTTTAGTGAATTCACCCATTCATACTCCCCACTCATATCTTTATCCCTCCCTTGCTCTCTATCCCCTCTCCCCCTCCTTCCCTGCCCTCCTTTGGGCCTATATTGAGGGCTTCTAAAGTGACCGTGTCTTCCCTTTAAGGTGCTTAGTGCTATTTTGTCTTTCACTGTGTTTTCCCGTCTTTTCACTTTCAACCATTTATATTTATATACTTCTTTTTTCCCTTCATGCATAGTGCTAAACAAAGAAAAAACAAAACACATACCCATTCAGATTGGCCATATTACAGCACTTCCCCACACCACCCACTTCCCCGTGTCCTGGCCGTCAAAAAAAAAAAAAAAAGGGGGGGGAACAAACAGGGTGATGGGTGGAAAAGAGGACCAGAACTTTATCCTTTGCTTTTTTTTTTTTTTTTTTTTATCCCTTTCCCTCTTCCCCTCAGCCCCGTTCCCTCCCATCCCTTCCATCCAACCATAGTGTCACTTCTGCAGGTGTATTAAAGAAAGTATGTTCCCCGTTATCCGTAGGCGCGCTGGATAAAACATTGCATATTTGAGTTTATTATGTTGCAGCCTACGCTTACAGTCTGCAAATTTTGCCTTTTGTCTCTGTAATTCCGGGGAGAAGTCTGGATAAACTGAGATTCTCACACCTTTATATTGTATCTCCCCCATTTCTCTTGCCTTTCGCAGGATTACAATGTTGTCCCTAAAATGGAGCAGTTTAATGAGGAGGGGCCTGGGCTGGCCTCCAGGAGCAAGGATCCTAGATGGGACTCTGTGGGCTCGTTCAATTGTAAAAAATTTTGATAGGCAATCTTTACCGAACATTTCTCCAAGCCAGTCTTCCATAAATTCTGTGGGATTGTTACCTTCACTTTTTTCGGGGAGACCTAGTACCCTAATATTTTTCCTGCGTAATCTATTCTCCATGTCATCCATCTTATTCATGCATATGTTTAGCTGTTCCCGCATTACTTTTATCTCTTTTTTTAATGGATCCACATCGTCTTCTACCTGACTAAGTCTCCCCTCTAAAACAGATGTCCGTACCCCAATCCCCTGCACATCTTGCTTAAGCACTGTCAGGTCTTCTTTTATATCTTTTAGTTGACCAAATATATCAATTAATGAAGTCTTACAATTATTGACTGCTTCGAGAATCTCTCTCATGGATGGTTCATCTTCTTTCGCCTGTTCTGCGATTGGTTCTGCATTTTCTTTCTGTGTCTTTCTCTTTGCCCCCGCATTGCCGGCCGCAGCTGCTGATGTGTCCATTGTTAGTGTCTTACCCTGACTTCTCCTCAGAGTAGTGGGTTGCTGATCCCCCTGTGCTTTTTTAGGTGTCTGGCCCGATGTATGGCCTGCCGTATGTGCAAATCTTTCCAACTTGGCTGCCGCAGCCGCCGCTGCGGCCTGACTTGCCTTAGTTCCTCGCTTTGTTTGTATCTGCGACTGTGGTTGCATCTGTTCCCCGCTGCCTGCGCTAGTTCCCACCTGAGAGGTAACTTCCTCTCCTTTTTTCTTTGTCATTACCGACAAGGTGTCCGACGTTATCCTCTGTTGTTGTTGGGGCTGTGGGGTTGTGGGGCTGTATGGCTTTTACTTCCTCCGTGGTTTCCAAGTCAGATAATCTTGTTCCTGCAGTTTCCCGGCATCCGGGTTATATAGCTCTGCCCCCTAGTCTCACTATCGCAAGTCTCTGGAGACAGGGTATGTATCTTACAGTGCAAATTGCCAGTGTAACAGGTCCCTATGTGGGCTCTAAGTATTGAGGAGCAGCTTCAAAATAAGAATAACAAAGATACAGATAGCAAGTGTGGCAGTTTTACCTGTACAGGTTATAGTGCATCTGAGGGATATTTATAGCGCTCCTTCCAGTCTCAGTGTCACTGTACCACTGTACCGCCGGTCCCTGCAACACCTCCGGCACAAACCAGCATACAGAGTATCTATGGACATAGGATTTACACTGAGTTACGCTGAGTCCAACCCCTGTTCATAGTGCTTCAAGGCCAACTTATGCGCTCTCCTCCTCCACAGTCCCCAACCGTCCGTTCCTTCGTGAAAGCAGTAGCCCCGGGAGTCCGTCTATTATATTTAAGTTTTAATAAGAGGTATGCATTACCTCCACAGCATGAACTGCCTTACCGTGTATATAATGAGGTTGCCGCATCGCGGCGTCTGGATGCCCAGGATCTCCACCTTAGGGCTTCCCCTCCTCCTCCTCCATGCAGGGCGGCTCGGACAATACAGGCAGCGTGCAGTTGCTATTGCGGCGTTGCGGCAGTTGGATGCCCGGTCTTTACGGCCCCCCCTCCTCCTCTGTGCAGAGCAGTTCAGGCGGCTCAGGCGGCTTGCTATAGTTTCGGCATCACGGTGGCTCCATACAGGGTAGTGAGAGCGGCTCAGACAGCGTGTGGCATGGGAGCGGGTGTGCGGTCCGTGCTGCTACGGCCTCTCACCTCGCACCTCTACATCCGGTCATGCCCCTCCACAACCACATTACTTACTAGCAACTAATCAGGCTCTGCTGGGTCCACATGTGCTGACAAGGAACATTCAGATAGGAGGAGAGCAATGTTGCTGACTTATCAGTGTGTTTCTGCTCCTTTATTGTCCAATCAGCTGGCTGGAGGTTCTAGAGGCAATTGTTTTGTTTTTTTTACCTTAATGCACTTTGCTTGCTATGGGGGTACTTGGCAGGGGGGTGGGAAACAAGGAGCGCCAGTGGGAGACCCTAGAAGAGGAGGATTGGGGCTGCTCTGTGCAAAACCATTACACAGAGCAAGTATGAAAGACGTGTTTATTTTTAATTCTTAGGTTTAACCACTTAACCCCCAGACCAATATGCAGCATAAAGACCAGGCCACTTTTTGCGATTCGGCACTGTGTCACTTTAACTGACAATTGCGCGGTCGTGCAATGTGGCTCCCAAACAAAATTGGCGTCCTTTTTTTTCCACAAATAGAGCTTTCTTTTGGTGGTATTTGATCACCTCTGCGGTTTTTATTTTTTGCGCTATAAACAAAAATATAGCGACAATTTTGAAAAAAAATCTATATTTTTTACTTTTTGCTAT
Organism: Rana muscosa; assembly: GCA_029206835.1. NCBI lineage: Eukaryota > Metazoa > Chordata > Amphibia > Anura > Ranidae > Rana > Rana muscosa. The sequence goes on along the minus strand of CM055118.1, from coordinate 322,825,179 downwards.
AATAAATATCCCCCAAAAATATGTAAAAAAAAAAAATTTCTCCTCAGTTTAGGCCGATATGTATTCTTCTACATATTTTTGGTAAAAAAAATTGCAATCGCCGTTTATTGATTGGTTTGCACAAAAGTTATAGCGTTTACAAAATAGGGGATAGTTTTATGGCATTTTTATTAATAATTTTTTTTTTTTTTACTAGTAATGGCGGCGCTCAGCCATTTTTTTCATGACTGCGACATTATGGCGGACACATCGGACACTTTTGACACATTTTTGGGACCATTGTCATTTTTACAGCGATCAGTGCTATAAAAATGCACTGGTTACTGTAAAAATGACACTGGCAGTGAAGGGGTTAACCACTAGGGGCGCTGAAGGGGTTAAGTGTGACCTAGGGAGTGATTCTCACTGCTAGGGGGCGTGGCTACGAGTGACACGTCACTGATCTCCGCTCTGATTACACAGAGCGGAGATCGGTGACAGTGTCAGTAGGCGAGCGGGGAGATGTTGTGTTTACACTAACATCTCCCTGCTCCATCCCTCCGTGAGACAATCGCGGGGATCCCGGCAAGGTCGCGAGCGCGCCGCCGCCGGCGTGCACGACCACATGGCAGGCAGTTAAAGGGGACGTACAGGTACGTGATTGTGCCTGTACGTGCCATTCTGCCAACGTATATATGCCGTGGGCGGTCGTTAAGTGGTTAAAATCGCTAAAGGCCTTTGTCGCACTGCCGTGATGTGGTAACACACATTGGATAAAATGCAATGCCATTCATTTGGCACTAAACAAAGGGCGGCAGAGAGTACCGACATGCATTTGGGTGCTGAAAATTCTGCATACGCCTTTACTGGTGAGTTTTGGTGCATTAGGCAACCAATTCAAATGAATGGGCTTCCCCAATGGAACACATGTTAACACGTAGCACAACGCACCTTAACACACATGCACTAAGTTGTGCGGCCTCGTGAACCCAGTTTAACTCTAATAGGAAAAATGTATATCAATTTCTATAGCCCTCCTGGCTGTGCTATCTGGCAGAAGTGTATAGCCCTGTACACACGGGCGTGAATCCCGTCGTAAAAAACAATATGCCGGTTTTCTCGACGGGATTCTGCCAAACTTGTCTTGCGTACAGTCTGACATTCAAAATCTCGTTGTTCTAAAGCGCGGTGACGTACAACACATATGACGGCACTATAAAGGGGAAGTTCCATTCCAATGGCGCCACCCTTTGGGCTGCTTTTGCTGACCTCATCTTACTAAAAGTTTGGTGAGAGACGATTCGCGATTTTCAGTCCGTTACAGCGTGACAAATGTGCTATCTCCATTACGAACGCTAGTTTTACCAGAAGGAGCGCTCCCGTCTCATACTTGATTCTGAGCATGCACGGTTTTTCCCCTCGGACAAGCATACACACAAACGTTTTTCCTTGCAAAAAGCTCTCCCGGCAGTTTTCTTGCCGAGAAAACCAGTCGTGTGTACAAGGCTTATGAATCCCAAAAGTGTCTGGACAAAATGACACATCCCTTGGCAAATAAGACTGTTTGCCAATGTACCAAACACAGTATATTGCAGCTATGTATATACTGTAGATGTTATCATTTTGTTTTGTTCTTTTACACAAGAATCTGTGAAAGTTCGTTTTTATAGTTGAACATGCCAGCAATTGGATCTGTGATGTTAGCAGAAACCTGGCAAGGAAACATTTGCTGTTTTTTGTGCTTCATTAACCACTTAACGACCGCTCACTGTATATGTACGTTGGCAGAATGGCACCGACAGGCACAATCACATACAGTGTACGTGATTCCCTTTGTACAGTTGGGGGGTCCGATCGGACCCCCCTCCTATACAGTGAGCGGTCGGTATTCGTTGGGGAGCGATCCGAGATGAGGGGACGGCCGTTCGATTCCAGCCACCCCTCCCCGCGATCGCTCCCGGCGAATGAAAATGCTTCCTCTGTCCGTGTAATGTAAACACAGGTAGAGGAAGCAGGAGGAAGTGATGTCATCTCTCATGCGGCGCTCACATATACAGAGTGCCGTACAAGAGAAGACATCAGGTCAGTGCACAAAACACTACACTGACACCAGGACACATAGGCACACAAATCGCCCCCCAGGCCCCCCCAGATCACCCCCCAGCCCCCAGTCACAGTGTCACTGATTGCAGTGACCATTTATTTACTGATCACTGCAATCAGTGACATTTGTTACTGTAAAATTGTCACTAAAGTTAGTTTTAGGTCCAGTGTAGCCCCCTAACCCCCCCTAATAAAGGTTTAACCCCCTGATCACCCCCCAGATAACCCTTTCACCCCCTAGCACCGCCGTCGCTAAGCGATCATTTTTATGATCGCTGTCTTAGCGTCGGTGATGCAGATCGGTAGCCAGTAATTTTTTTTAGGTTCGCCGCAGGTTTTTATAGCGTCCGGTACCCCCATAAACTATCTAATAAAGGTTTAACCCCCTTGATCGCCCCCCAGGTAACCCTTTCACCCCCTATCACCACTGTCGCTAAGCGATCGTTTTTCTGATCGCTGTCTTAGTGTCGGTGATGCAGATCGGTAGCCAGTAATTTTTTTTAGGTTCGCCGCAGGTTTTTATAGCGTCAGGTACCCCCATATATTATCTAATAAAGGTTTAACCCCCTTGATCGCCCCCCAGGTAACCCTTTCACCCCCTATCACCACTGTCGCTAAGCGATCGTTTTTCTGATCGCTGTCTTAGTGTTGGTGATGCAGATCGGTAGCCAGTAATTTTTTTGGGGTTCGCCGCAGGTTTTTATAGCGTCAGGTACCCCCATAAATTATCTAATAAAGGTTTAACCCCCTTGATCGCCCCCCAGGTAACCCTTTCACCCCCTATCACCACTGTCGCTAAGCGATCGTTTTTCTGATCGCTGTCTTAGTGTCGGTGATGCAGATCGGTAGCCAGTAATTTTTTTTAGGTTCGCCGCAGGTTTTTATAGCGTCAGGTACCCCCATATATTGTCTAATAAAGGTTTAACCCACTTGATCGCCCCCCAGGTAACCCTTTCACCCCCTATCACCACTGTCGCTAAGCGATCGTTTTTCTGATCGCTGTCTTAGTGTCGGTGATGCCGATCGGTAGCCAGTAATTTTTTTTAGGTTCGCCGCAGGTTTTTATAGCGTCAGGTACCCCCATATATTATCTAATAAAGGTTTTAACCCCCTAATTGCCCCTAGTTAACCCTTTCACCAGTGATCACCATATAAGTGTTACGGGTGACGCTGGTTAGTTAGTTTGCTTTTTATAGTGTCAGGGCACCCGCTGTATATATAACCCAATAAAGGTTTAACCCCCTGATCGCCCGGCGGGTGATATCAATTAGGTTTTAGCGTCAGAGAGGGTCTGCGTCACACCCCAGGCAGTGTCAGGCTAGTGCCAGTAATGCTAACACCCACGCGTGAAGCATACACCTCCCTTAGTGGTATAGTATCTGAACAGATCAATATCTGATCAGATCTATACTAGCGTCCCCAGCAGTTTAGGGTTCCCAAAAACGCAGTGTTAGCGGGATCAGCCCAGATACCTGCTAGCACCTGCGTTTTGCCCCTCCGTCCAGCCCAGGCCACCCAAGTGCAGTATCGATCGATCACTGTCACTTACAAAACACAACACACATAACTGCAGCGTTCGCAGAGACAGGCCTGATCCCTGCGACTCCAGTGCTGTAGGAGGTGATTTCACCACCACAGTTAAAAAAAAAAAGCAAATATGCCGAAGCATTGGGGCAGCAGGGGCGGAGGAGTGATTTTGCTCCTAATGCCGCGTACATACGGTCGAAATTCCGACGGAGGCTTGCCCGTGGAAAAGTCCGACCATGTGTGTGCGGCATAACTTTTTTGCGGGAGGATGCCCCCATGCTTCGGAATATATAAATGGTGCATGTATGCCCATCATTAGAAGTGGGTAGATGAAGGGCGGTATTCTAATGGTGGGCATACCCACCGATCAATCTCTTTTTTCGTTCAGCCAACTGGCTGCATGAAAAAAAAAGATTACAATACATGTCCAACAAGGACCAGCAACATACTGGTATGTTGCTGGATTTTGAATGGTTATACCAGATTGATGCCTGCGGGTTTAGGTATAATCTTGGTATCATTCTTTTCAGTCAACAGCCGGCTTTCATGTAAAAGCAATCCTAGTGGCTAATTAGCCTCTGGACTGCTTTTACAAGCAGTGGGAGGGAATGTCCCCCCCCCCCCCGGATATAAAAAGTGCCATTGGGAAATTGGGAAAGCATTTTATCACACCGATCTTGGTGTGGTCAGATGCTTTGAGGGCAGAGGAAAGATCTAGGGTCTAGAAGACCCCAGTTTTTTCAAAAAAAGAGTACCTGTCACTACCTATTGCTATCATAGGGGATATTTACATTCCCTGAGATAACAATAAAAATGATAAAAAAAAAAAAAAATATGGAAGGAACAATTAAAAAAAAAAAAAAAAAAGCAAAATTAATAATAAAAAAAGAAAAAAAAAGCACCCCTGTCCTGCCCTGCTCTTGCCCAATGGCGAACGCAAGCGTCGGTCTGGCATCATATGTAAACAGCAATTGCACCATGCATGTGAGGTATCACCGCGAAGGTCAGATCGAGGGCAGTAATTTTAGCAGTAGACCTCCTCTGTAAATCTAACGGGGTAACCTGTAAAGGCTTTTAAAGGCGTTTAAAAATGTATGTAGTTTGTCGCCAATGCGCGTTTGTGCGAAATTTTAAAGCATGTCGTGTTTGGTATCTATGTACTCGGCCTAAGATCATCTTTTTTATTTCATCAAACATTTGGGCAATATAGTGTGTTTTAGTGCATTAAAATTAAAAAATATATATTTTTTCCCCAAAAAATGCTTTTGAAAAATCGCTGCGCAAATACTTTGTAGAAAAAAAAATGCAACACCCACCATTTTAATCTGTAGGGCCTTTGCTTTAAAAATATATATAATGTTTGGGGGTTCAACATAATTTTCTTGCAAAAAAAAAAAATGTTTTCATGTAAACAAAAAGTGTCAAAAAGGGCTTTGTCTTCAAGTGGTTAGAAGAGTGGATGTAAGCTTCCTAATGTTGTGTATAAAATGCCAGGACAGTTCAAAACCCCCCCCCCAAATGACCCAATTTTGGAAAGTAGACACCCCAAGCTATATACTGAGAGGCATGTCGAGTCCATGGAATATTTTATATGTTGACACAAGTTGCGGAAAAAAGACAATTTATTTATTTATTTTTTATTTTTTGCACAAAGTTGTCACTAAATGATATATTGCTCAAACATGCCATGGGCATATGTGGAATTACACCCCAAAATACATTCTGTTGCTTCTCCTGAGTACGGGGATACCACATGTGTGAGACTTTTTGGGAGCCTAGCCGCGTACGGGACCCCAAAAACCAATCACCGCCTTCAGGCTTTCTAAGGGTGTAAATTTTTGATTTCACTTCTCACTGCCTATCACAGTTTCGGAGGCCATGGAATGCCCAGATGGCACAAACCCCCCCCCAAATGACCCCATTTTGGAAAGTAGACACCCCAAGCTATTTGCTGAGAGGTATTGTGAGTATTTTGCAGATCTCGCTTTTTGTCACAAAGTTTTGAAAATTGAAATAAATAAATAAATATATATATATTTTCTTTCTTCATTCTCAAAAACAAATGAGAGCTGTAAAATACTCACCATGCCTCTCAGCAAATAGCTTGGGGTGTCTACTTTCCAAAATGGGGTCATTTGGGGGGTTTTGTGCTATTTTGGCATTTTATGGCCTTCAAAACTGTGATAGGTAGTGAGGAGTGAAATCAAAAATTTGTGCCTAGAAATCCTGAAGGCGGTGCTTGGATTTCGGGGTCACGTACGCGGCTAGGCTCCTAAAAAGTCCCACACATGTGGTATCCCCGTACTCAGGAGAAGCAGAAAAATGTATTTTGGGGTGTAATTCCACATATAACCATGGCATGTGTGAGCAATATATCATTTAGTGACAACTTTTTGTAATTTTTTTTTTTTTTGTCATTATTCAATCACTTGGGACAAAAAAAAAATATTCAATGGGCTCAACAGGCCTCTCAGCAATTTCCTTGGGGTGTCTACTTTCTAAAATGGGGTCATTTGGGGGAGTTTTATGCTATTTTGGCATTTTATGGCCTTCAAAACTGTGATAGGTAGTGAGGAGTGAAATAAAAAATTTGCGCCCTTAGAAATCCTGAAGGCGGTGCTTGGTTTTCGGGGGCCCGTACGCGGCTAGGCTCCCAAAAAGCCCCACACATGTGGTATCCCCGTACTCAGGAGAAGCAGCAAAATGTATTTTGGGGTGCAATTCCACATATAACCATGGCATGTGTGAGCAATATATAATTTAGTGACAACTTTTTGTAATTTTTAATTTTATTTTTAGTCATTATTTAATCACTTGAGACAAAAAAAAAAAATATTCAATGGGCTCAACATGCCTCTCAGCAATTTCCTTGGGATGTCTACTTTCCAAAATGGGGTCATTTGGGGGGGGGGGGGGGTTTGTACTGCCCTGCCATTTTAGCACCTCAAGAAATGAGATAGGCAGTCATAAATTAAAAGCTGTGTAAATTCCAGAAAATGTACCCTAATTTGTAGACGCTATAACTTTTGCGCAAACCAATAAATATACGCTTATTGACATTTTTTTTACTAAAGACATGTGGCTGAATACATTTTGGCCTAAATGTATGACTACAATTAAGTTTATTCGATTTTTCTTATAACAAAAATTAGAAAATATCATTTTTTTTCAAAATTTTCGGTCTTTTTCCGTTTATATCGCAAAAAAATAAAATCGCAGAGGCAATCAAATACCATTAAAAGAAAGCTCTATTTGTGGGAAGAAAAGGACGCAAATTTCGTTTGGGTACAACATTGCATGTCCGCACAATTTACAGTTAAAGCAGCGCAGTGCAAAATTCTGAAATCACCTCTGGTCCTTTAGCTACCAAATGGTCCGGGGCTTAAGTGGTTAAAAGTTCTATGGATATATTGAGCAATCCTACTGACAACTAGAGACCTTTTAAAATTATTTTTCTCTCTAGATGTCGGTATTAGCACTATCGGTATTTAAAGCGGAGCTCCACCCTAAAGTGGAACTTCCGCTGATCGGAACCCTCCCCCCCCCTCCGTTGTCACAATTGACACCTTTCAGGGGGGAGGGGGGGGACTTCTGGGAGTCCTCTCTGCGTGAAATCTGCGTGAAGCACGTCCCTTACCGCAGATTCCCCGTTGTGTTCTGGGAGACACTCGGCTCCCAGAACACAGGGGACCATTCAGAACGGCGCAGCGCGACTCGCGCATGCGCCGTAGGGAACCGGGCATGAAGCCGCAAGGCTTCACTTCCTGGTTCCCTCACCGAGGATGGCGGTGGGGGACAGCAGAGTGACGAGCGATTGCTCGTCCTCTGCTGCGGACGTCGCTGGACTCCAGGACAGGTAAGTGTCCATATATTAAAAGTCAGCAGCTGCTGTATTTGCAGCTGCTGGCTTTTAATATTTTTTTTTTCGCGGCACCTCCGCTTTAAGTCAAACGTCTCGACCCAATCTCTGGTGGCCACCAAAAAGGGCAATTAAAAAGACTAGTATCACCCATCCCCAAACTGTCTAGTGCCTGATGTACCCTTGGCTGTTTATAACTGCCCAGATTATTGACAGACAGACTCATAAGACTGCCCAAACAAAGACATTCCTCAGAGACCCACTGGCCATATTTTTTCACTGGACTTTGTATCTCCATTCACAAGTCCAACATCACTCTCTTGCAGATAGACTACCTAGTTATTTATTCTTCATTATGGAGAATCCACATGGGAAGCGTGCCATCATCACTTGACCTTGTACTGTCCATTAGTCACCAATTCAGTCAAACCAACTGGTCTGTGCTTTTCCCAATAAACTGGTAAAATGGTCCAGTAGGTTTGTTTATTAGTTCATCCAGATCATTGCAGAATGGACAGTGATATCTGAAGATAGGAAGCACAAGCTTCAAGAACAAGTGAGTTCCCTACTTCCTATGTGACCCAATGGGATTCAGTTGGAATGTCACTTTTAATGTTGCTGGAGGTTGTGCATGGCATTGCTATCCTAATAAAACGCATGATATCCTTTTACTGCAGCAGTAGGGGTGTATACTACTTCCCTATCGGCCAAAGACGTCACATATGACAACCTATAACTTCATCTGATTTTAGAGCCCAATTCCCCCCTTTTTTTTTCGTTTTGGATAGAGTAGATAATAGTTACAATTAAAATAATTGAGGCAGGAAGTAAGTAAAAATCTCCCCCAAGAACATTCAAATTAGGTGTAGTGCCCTGCTCCTGTTGGGTAGGCGCTATGTGTTAAATTTAGGTGTCTGAGCTGTAGTTTAGCTCAGAAGGATTAAGCTAAATTGTTGGCTCTGTTTCAGTCCAGCTGGGTTGCATGGTTTTCCCCTTGACAGTAGATGTCACTGTCACCACGGGTCAAGGTTGGAAATGCAGCGGGCTGGGTGTATTGGGTATTCCTTTCCCAGAAGTGGCTCAGGGGGCGTGGTCAAACAACAGGGCATTCTGGGAAGGGGTACTTAAGGGACAGAGACCGGCTATCGGGGTTCGTTTGCCAGATCCTGACCTGAGGGCCCTCCTGGCCTCAGGGATGTGTGAGCTGTTTCTCGGCCTCGGGGCCTGCTGGCCCGAGGCTCTGCAACAGAGAGTAGGCCCAGGAGTTTCTGGGGCCTACTAGTCCAGGGATGGTCCTACGCGGTCTTGCCTGCAGGAAGAAGTGGAACAATTGGGGACTCAATTGAAGGACGCATCCCGGACAATTTACCTCACGGTGCTGCCGGCTGGCTGAAAGATTCTGGCCCCTTGAGCTGTGTACTTTCCAAGGAACTTTGCAAAGTGTCAGTGTGGTTACACGATCTTGTGGCGGAAGATTGTGAAACGACTCAACGGTACTCATCAAGTCTGTGGCAGAGACTTTGAACGAGCTTCACACCGGTTGCTAGGCCAGTGAGAGTAGGCCTATCCGGTGGTTGCTGAATCCAGTGTGGAAACGATTTGTCCTCTGGATCTAGGATACAACTTGGTTGGGGTAAAGGAAGATATGAGATGCCCATAGCACTTGTTGAATTGCCATCACATTTAGAGAACATTGATTATTAGATTTTAGCCCTGAAAATTATGTACTTCTAATATTCACAGTCTCTTCCCCTGCAAATCTCCATGCAGAATATTGCTCCTCCTCTTCACTAGCTCTTGCAGAATGTCACTCCCCAGGACTCCTCTCCTCCTGTACAAATTCTTTGCTGCAAAACTGTTAGATTCCTGTCTCATTACTTCCAGTAAGACAAAAAAGGTATCACTCTGAATAACCCCCAGCTTGCTGGCTGTACTTGGTTGCTGTTACTAAGATCCTTGAATGGTATTACCTGAGCGCTTTTACTAGGCCAGAGGTACGCGGTACCTCTCTCCGACGGCCTAGTAATTTAGTAGCACATGGCAACAAATGGACTACTGCTCCCAGCCAGTCCTGACTGCAAATCCTGCGCTCCCCGGCCACAGCGATTTGATACTACTCTCCACAGTCTTTCTCTTGCTCCAGTACTCCACTGTAGTATACACACTGACCTTCTCCTGCCCCAAGTTCATGATGAAGAACATTCTCCGGACATACATTCCAGCAATTCCTCTGGACCTTCCGCTCCAGGAATTCCTTATCTGTGACCGTGTGAGGATGAGCCTTCCTCACAGCTCCCTCCGGTCCTACTCCGCGTTCGGCGCGCTCCCATATGGGGATGCCCTAAAGCAACTGCCTAATCTTCTATTCTCTCCTTCTCCAGGCTAGCAATCCCTCCCACAGCATGTGACCTCAGCTTATATGGGAGGCCTGCCCCCTGCCAATACCAAATGGGGATTGGTCAGGGCTCCTCACATGAGCTGCCTGCCACTCCAACCTCAGGTACAACCCCTATTCCAGAACAATCTTCCTGAAAGCAGGGGAGGCATCTCAGAGTCAGAGCACAGGTAATCACACCCACAGCTACACTAACCACTCCCAGTCCCAGATCAAAACAAACAGGCCTAGCCTAAAGCTAGGCCTGCCTAAATTTGCCTGCACTGATAGTTTTTGACTAGAAAAATCCTATTTTAGCACCTACCTGTAGTAGAGGGTGCTACAATTAGTTTTCAGAATTTGTTTCATATATTCAGATTTGTTTCATATATTCAGATTAGTTTTTTTTTTATATTTGTTGTTCTGAATTGATTTGTGATTCGGAAATTATTTCAGGAGATTTGCTATATTAGTTTCAACGTGTTAATTTGTTATTTCGGGAGATCACTTATCTTTGGGTTGGATGGAGGTGAATCCACCAGAATCTCTAAATCATAAAATAATGAATGGAATTAAATTAATTTTGGATTCATTCGTTATGTAATGCTTCAGAGATTATGATGGATTCACTTCCATCCAACCCAAACACAATAAGCACTTTTTCACTTGTGTACCTTACAGTATTTATTGCAATATGTTTCCATTTCACATGTAGTGCATTTTTTGTATAAAAGAGATAAAAGATTTTAATACAACATAAAAACGAAATGGATCTGAATCAATTTGGATCATTCGTTATGTCATTGCGTTATTTCGGATGCTTCAAATATTAACAAAAGGCCGAAACTATCACATAATATCATCTGAATGAAATTAATTAATACAAATGAATGTGTTGTTTCTTTATAATTTATTTCAGATAAGTCGAAATTTGTTATTGAGCTTTGGATACATCTGAATCTCTGAATAACAACAATTTTGTCTGAATTTTGATTTGTAACAAATGCACTAATGGGGATCCATAGTTATTCCTCTTACTAAATATTGAGTGTTCCATAAAATCTACCTTCACTTTTCTCACAAAAATTTTAGTATACACACTTTTCATAGCAACAGTATCTCACAAAAGTGAGTACACCCCTCACATTTTTGTAAATATTTTATTCTATCTTTGTATAAAAGTGTAAATTAGCTGTCCGCTCAAAATAACTCAACACACAGCTATTAATGTCTAAACCGCTGGCAACAAAAGTGAGTACATCCCTAAGTGAAATGGTCCAAATTGGGCCCGATTAACGATTTACCCTCCCCGGTGTCATGTGACTCGTTAGTGTTAAAAAGTCTCAGGTGTGAATGGGGAGCAGGTGTGTTAAATTTGGTGTTATCGCTCTCACTCTCTCATGCTGGCCACTGGAAGTTCAACATGGCACCTCATGGCAAAGAACTCTCTGAGGATCTGAAAAAAAAGAATTGTTGCTCTACAATCTACATAAAGATGGCCTAGGCTATAAGAAGATTGCCAAGACCCTGAAACTGAGCTGCAGTACGGTGGCCAAGACCATACAGCGGTTTAACAGGACAGGTTCCACTCAGAACAGGCCTCACCATGGTCGACTAAAGAAGTTGAGTGCACGTGCTCAGCGTCACATCCAGAGGTTGTATTTGGGAAATAGACATATGAGTGCTGCCAGCATTGCTGCAGAGGTTGAAGGGGTGGAGGGTCAGCCTGTCAGTGCTCAGACCATGCGCCACACACTGCATCAAATTGGTCTTCATGGCTGTCGTCCCAGAAGGAAGCCTCTTCTAAAGATTATGCACAAGAAAGCCTGCAAACAGTTTGCTGAAGACAAGCAGACTAAGGACATGGATTACTGGAACCATGTCCTGTGGTCTGATGAGACCAAGATAAACTTAATTGGTTCAGATGATGTCAAGCGTGTGTGGCGGCAACCAGGTGAGGAGTACAAAGACAAGTGTGTCTTGCCTACAGTCAAGCATGGTGGTGGGAGTGTCATGGTCTGGGGCTGCATGAGTGCTGCCGGCACTGGAGAGCTATTGATCATTGAGGGAACCATGAATGCCAACATGTACTGTGCCATACTGAAGCAGAACATGATCCCCTCCCTTCAGAGACTGGGCCTTAGGGCAGTATTCCAACACCCCAAACACACCTCAAAGACGACCACTGCCTTGCTAATGAAGCTGAGGGTAAAGGTGATGGACTGACCAAGCATGTCTCCAGACCTAAAACCCTATTGAGCATCTGTGGGGCATCCTCAAACGGTAGGTGGAGGAGCGTAAGGTCTCTAACATCCACCAGCTCCATGATGTTGTCAATGGAGGAGTGGAACTTTAAGTTGGCATAAATGAGTATCTGCTACTCTCCTCTATACAAGTGTTCTCATGCACACTTGTAGTCCGCAAGAAGATATGGGAGATATCTGACCAGGTCTATTAGATTTCAGAATGCACTACACATTATGGTCAAACTCCATCCATTCCCAACCAGGGTTCCTCCAGAGGTTGCCAGGGGACCCTAGATCTGTGGCTGATTGACCTCCCATCTGGATAGTTCCATGTCCAATGTCACTTATCAGCGGCATGAACACAATGATCTTTACTAGCTGTCAGGAAGGGTGGCATTTTCTTCCCACTGATCACCAATATAAGCAACATTCTTTTTATTGTCTCCCAAAATGACTGTAACTTTGCCCTTTCCATCATTCTCTTAAAAACTAGTACTAGTACTAGAACTGATGGTGTCAGGGTATATGGATATATGGAAAGAACCCGCACTCTGGAGTCCAAATTCTTTATTCGATAATCACCAAGTACAAAGTAGCTGCAAACATGTTTCGACGAAGAGCCTTGTTCACAGCGATGGTGTCAGGGTACTTTAACCATTCTCAAACAGGGTTCCTCCAGAGCATTCTAAGGGTTCCTTGATCTGTGGCTGATTGACCTCTCATCTGAATAGTTCCATGCCCAATGCTACTTGGCAGAGCCAGTGGCATGACACCAATGATCTTTTTGGCTGGTGGTAAGGCTGGCATTTTGTGTGACCACCACTGTAAGGGGTGGTCCATTCTTTCCACTGGTCGCCAATGTACAGTGCTTTTAAAAAGTATTCATACCCCTTGACATTTTTCACATTTTGTCATGTTACAACCAAAAACGTAAATGTATTTTATTGGGATTTTTTATGGTAGACCACACAAAGTGGCACATAATTGTGAAGTGGAAGGAAAATGATAAATGGTTTTCAATTTTGTTTACAAATAAATATTTAAAAAGTGTGGCGTGCATTTGTATTTAGCTCCCCTGAGTCAATACTTTGTAGAACCACCTTTCGCTGCAATTACAGCTGCAAGTCTTTTTGGGTTTGTCTCTACCAGCTTTGCACATCTAGAGAGTGAAATATTTGCCCATTCTTCTTTGCAAAATAGCTCAAGCTCTGTCAGATTGGATGGAGAGCGTCTGTAAACAGCAATTTTCAAGTCTTGCCACAAATTCTCAATTGGATTTACGTCTGGACTTTCTAACACATGAATATGCTTTGATCGAAACCATTCAATTGTAGCTTTGGCTGTATTTTTGGGGTCGTTGTCTTGCTGGAAGGTGAACCTTCGCCCCAGTTTTATGTAGCTGAGGACGGGGCCACCCGTCACAAGACCCTGTCCCCCTCTGACGCAAAGGGAAACCCGGGCTTTCCCAGTGACGTGACTGGTGACCCCACACCCTCTGATGTAACGGGAAACCTGCGTTACATCAGAGGGGGCGGGGTCGCCAGTCACGTCACTAGGAAAGCCCAGGTTTCCCCTTGCGTCAGAGGGGGACGGGGTCCTCAGCTACAGTCAGGTCCATAAATATTTTGGGACATCGACAAAATTATAATCTTTTTGGCTCTATACACCACCACAATGGATTTGAAATGAAACAAACAAGATGTGCTTTAACTGCAGACTTTCAGCTTTAATTTGAGGGTATTTACATCCAAATCAGGTGAACAGTGTAGGAATTACAACAGTTTGTATATGTGCCTCCCACTTTTTAAGGGACCAAAAGTAATGGGACAATTGGCAGCTCAGCTGTTTCATGGCCAGGTGTGTGTTATTCCCTCATTATCCCATTTACAAGGAGCAGATAAAAGGTCCAGAGTTCATTTCAAGTGTGCTATTTGCATTTGGAATCTGTTGCTGTCAACTCTCAATATGAGATCCAAAGATCTGTCACTATCAGTGAAGCAAGCCATCATTAGGCTGAAAAAACAAAACAAACCCATCAGAGAGATAGCAAAAACATTAGGTGTGGCCAAATCAACTGTTTGGAACATCCTTAAAAAGAAAGAAGGCACCGGTGAGCTCAGCAACACCAAAAGACCCGGAAGCCACGGAAAACAACTGTGGTGCATGACCGAAGAATTCTTTCCCTGGTGAAGAAAACACCATTCACAACAGTTGGCCAGATCAAGAACACTCTCCAGGAGGTAGGTGTATGTGTGTCAAAGTCAACAATCAAGAGAAGACTTCACCAGAGTGAATACAGAGGGTTCACCACAAGATGTAAACCATTGGTGAGCCCCAAAAACAGGAAGGCCAGATTAGAGTTTGCCAAACAACATCTAAAAAAGCCTTCACAGTTCTGGAACAACATCCTATGGACAGATCAGGCCAAGATCAACTTGTAACAGAGTGATGGGAAGAGAAGAGTATGGAGAAGGAAAGCAACTGCTCATGATCCAAAGCATACCACCTCATCAGTGAAGCATGGTGGTGGTAGTGTCATGGCGTTGGCATGTATGGCTGCCAATGGAACTGGTTCTCTTGTATTTATTGATGATGTGACTGCTGACAAAAGCACCAGGTTGAATTCTGAAGTGTTTCGGGCAATATTATCTGCTCATATTCAGCCAAATGCTTCAGAACTCATTGGACGGCGCTTCACAGTGCAGATGGACAATGACCCGAAGCATACTGCAAAAGAAACTGTAGCGGGAGTTAACATTTAGGGGGAGTGCAAGGGTGGAAGTATGACCCAATGCACTGATTGTTGGGGAATCTGGGACCTTTATTATTGGTTCTTGGAGGACTCTGGTGGTGTGAGGTTTCCTGCGGCCTGCATGTGGCGTTGTTGCCCTGGGCCGGAGTTGAACCCTCACCGCAAGACTGCATCCCTTTTTGTCCTTTTCCGGCGCTTTTACAGCGGGGCGGGGAACCTGCTGTGGCACAAAGGGAGAGGGGATAAAAGGGGCGGACGCCCTGAACACGGGGTTCAGAGTCGGAGGTCAGAGTCGCGCCCAGGCACCTTCAGCCTGGGTGCCGGCGTTCCGGAGTTCCGGGCTCAGGTGCCCTTTACCTGACCAGAGCGGGAGATGGAGTCCATCCCAGGCACCTTTAGCCTGGGGTGAGGTACTATTGAGAAGGCCTGGGGCCCGGTACCTTCGACTGGGTCCCGCAAGGGTGGAGGAATCCGAGGGGGCCCTAAAGCCTTGGGTGCCCGAGTCTGAGATGAGGAGGCCAGGGAGCGTAACCCTTCCGAACAGTCCGGTGCAGCATTGCTGGTGATGGCGGGGCCTCTGGTAACTCTCTTGGACGGATTTCTTCCCTCTGATAGGGGCTGCGTTTAGCAAAGGTAATTCACTTTCTGTTCTACACAGTCGGTGGCAGCGACTGTGCGCCATAACTGTTGGTGACATCACAATGGTTGGTCCTACCTAAGGATTGTGCCTCGACCTACTCCCCACCTATACTGAACTGTTCTTTGGTCACAACCTGTCTGTGCTAAATGATGATTTATTGCTGTTGAAGAATAAATACGAGTTGGACCTTTTCAGTGGTGTGGAACTCCAGTTACTGGGAGCAGAGGGGGTCATTTACAGAAGAGACTTGGCTCTGGGTTATACACACGACCCGATGGTAAAATAGGTTCTGGCCTTCACCTCTATTCAAAAGAGGACATGGGCCGTGGTGTATCTCATCCCTCCTCCCATACTCCCCCCTAGACAAGACAACAAGCCGAGAAGAAGAAGGGGTGAGGTCGCTACATGTGGGGGCATCGTGTCCAGGATGTGTGTTTTCTTTTCTTTACCCCTCTGCAGGAGATTCATCTATAAAGGCTGCTGAGAATGGGGTGGTCCTTAGATAGCAAAAAGGGGGGGAAATGTCAATGTGTGAAATTACTTAAAGTGTTTTTGATAAGTTCGCTGTTCTATGTTCATGTTTCCCTTTCCCATTTTAGGTCCTGGCACAATTCATGGCTAAATTTTAAGGTTTGGTTCTATGTGTATTTTGGTCTCTGGGTTGAACTTATACTACCACTCTTAGGGAGACATGGGTTTACACCAGACACTGGGGACCAGTGTCAAATCACTGGGGGGAGAGTGTAGCGGGGGTTAACATTTAGGGGGAGTGCAAGGGTGGTAGTATGACCCAATGCACTGATTGTTGGGGAATCTGGGACCTTTAATATTGGTTCTTGGAGGACTCTGGTGGTGTGAGGTTCCCTGTGGCCTGCAGGTGGCGTTGTTGCCCTGGGTCGGAGTTGAACCCTCACCGCAAGACTGCATCCCTTTTTGTCCTTTTCCGGCGCTTGTACAGCGGGGCAGGGAACCTGCTGTGATGCAAAGGGAGAGGGGATAAAAGGGGCGGATGCCCTGAACACGGGGTTCAGAGTCGGAGGTCAGAGTCGCGCCCAGGCACCTTCAGCCTGGGTGCCGGCATTCCAGGGTTCCGGGCTCAGGTGCCCTTGACCTGACCAGAGCGGGAGATGGAGTCCATCCCAGGCACCTTTAGCCTGGGGTGAGGTAATATTGAGAAGGCCTGGGGCCCGGTACCTTTCGACTGGGTCCCGCAAGGGTGGAGGAATCCGAGGGGGCCCTAAAGCCTTGGGTGCCCGAGTCTGAGATGAGGAGGCCAGGGAGCGTAACCCTTCCGAACAGTCTGGTGCAGCATTGCTGGTGACGGCGGGGCCTCTGGTAACTCTCTTGGACAGATGTCTTCCCTCTGATAGGGGCTGCGTTTAGCAAAGGTAATTCACTTTCTGTTCTACACAGTCGGTGGCAGCGACTGTGCGCCATAACCGTTGGTGACATCACAATGGTTGGTTCTACCTAAGGATTGTGCCTCGACCTACTCCCCACCTATACTGAACTGTTCTTTGGTCACAACCTGTCTGTGCTAAATGACGATTTATTGCTGTTGAAGAATAAATACGAGTTGAACCTTTTCAGTGGTGTGGAACTCCAGTTACTGGGAGCAGAGGGGGTCATTTACAGAAGAGACTTGGCTCTGGGTTATACACACGACCCGATGGTAAAATAGGTTCTGGCCTTCACCTCTATCCAAAAGAGGACATGGGCCGTGGTGTATCTCATCCCTCCTCCCATACTCCCCCCTAGACAAGACAAGAAGCCGAAAATGAGAAGGGGTGAGAGGGGTGAGGTCGCTACATGTGGGGGCATCGTGTCCAGGATGTGTGTTTTCTTTTCTTTTCCCCTCTGCAGGAGATTCATCTATCAAGGCTGCTGAGAATGGGGTGGTCCTTAGATAGCAAAAAGGGGGGGAAATGTCAATGTGTGAAATTACTTAAAGTGTTTTTGATAAGTTCGCTGTTCTATGTTCATGTTTCCCTTTCTCATTTTAGGTCCTGGCACAATTCATGGCTAAATTTTAAGGTTTGGTTCTATGTGTATTTTGGTCTCTGGGTTGAACTTATACTACCACTCTTAGGGAGACATGGGTTTACACCAGACACTGGGGACCAGTGTGAAATCACTGGGGGGAGAGTGTAGCGGGGGTTAACATTTAGGGGGAGTGCAAGGGTGGTAGTATGACCCAATGCACTGATTGTTGGGGAATCTGGGACCTTTATTATTGGTTCTTGGAGGACTCTGGTGGTGTGAGGTTCCCTGCGGCCTGCAGGTGGCGTTGTTGCCCTGGGCCGGAGTTGAACCCTCTCCGCAAGACTGCATCCCTTTTTGTCCTTTTCCGGCGCTTGTACAGCGGGGCGGGGAACCTGCTGTGAAGCAAAGGGAGAGGGTATAAAAGGGGCGGACGCCCTGAACACGGGGTTCAGAGACGGAGGTCAGAGTCGCACCCAGGCACCTTCAGCCTGGGTGCCGGCGTTCCGGAGTTCTGGGCTCAAGTGCCCTTTACCTGACCGGAGCGGGAGATGGAGTCCATCCCTGGCACCTTTAGCCTGGGGTGAGGTACTATTGAGAAGGCCTGGGGCCCGGTACCTTTCGACTGGGTCCCGCAAGGGTGGAGGAATCCGAGGGGGCCCTAAAGCCTTGGGTGCCCGAGTCTGAGATGAGGAGGCCAGGGAGTGTAACCCTTCCGAACAGTCTGGTGCAGCATTGCTGGTGACGGCGGGGCCTCTGGTAACTCTCTTGGACGGATGTCTTCCCTCTGATAGGGGCTGCGTTTAGCAAAGGTAATTCACTTTCTGTTCTACACAGTCGGTGGCAGCGACTGTGCGCCATAACCGTTGGTGACATCACAATGGTTGGTTCTACCTAAGGATTGTGCCTCGACCTACTCCCCACCTATACTGAACTGTTCTTTGGTCACAACCTGTCTGTGCTAAATGACGATTTATTGCTGTTGAAGAATAAATACGAGTTGGACCTTTTCAGTGGTGTGGAACTCCAGTTACTGGGAGCAGAGGGGGTCATTTACAGAAGAGACTTGGCTCTGGGTTATACACACGACCCGATGGTAAAATAGGTTCTGGCCTTCACCTCTATCCAGAAGAGGACATGGGCCGTGGTGTATCTCATCCCTTCTCCCATACTCCCCCCTAGACAAGACAACAAGCCGAGAAGAAGAAGGGGTGAGAGGGGTGAGGTCGCTACACAACCAAAGAGTTTTTTAAGGGAAAGAAGTGGAATGCTATGCAATGGCCAAGTCAATCATCTGACCTGAATCCGATTAAACATGCATTTCACTTTCTGAAGAAAAACCTAAGAACAAGCAGGAACTGAAGACAGTTGCAGTAGAGGCCTGGCAGAGCATCACCAGGGATGAAACCCAGCATCAGGTGATGTCTATGCGTTCCACACTTCAGCCTGTAATTGACTGCAAAGGATTTGCAACCAAGAATTAAAAAGTGAAAATTTTGATTTATGATTATTAATCTGTCCCATTACTTTTGGTCCCTTAAAAAGTGTCAGGCAATATATACAAACTGTTGTAATTCCTACACCGTTCACCTGATTTGGATGTAAATACCCTGAAATTAAAGCTGAAAGTCTGCAGTTAAAGCACATCTTGTTCGTTTTATTTCAAATCCATTGTGGTGGTGTATAGAGCCAAAAAGATTAGAATTGTGTCGATGTCCCAATATTTATGGACCTGACTGTATATCACAAACATTTTTTTTTTAAACACAGCTGTGCTTATAAAGAAGGGAAGAAATATCAATCTCTCCTGGTGCTTACGCCACAGAATGCCAGTCCAGTGAAGGAGAATTGTCTTCTAAAACCAACACTTCTGTGAGTGTCAATCTTCTGGTCCTCCACAGCTCAGTGATTCTCTCTGCTCACCCCTACATCAATGTGTTGTATACTAATATAGGAGCCAAGAGGTAGAACCACTGAGTGCCCTGAGTACACTTCAGGAATCTCCAAACTTTCAAAACAAAGGGACAGTTTATTCCCCCTCAAATTTTAGGGGGGCTGGACAGAGGCCAGTAGGAGTAGAAAATGCTCTGGCATCGGTAAGCAATGCCATAGGCTTGATGATCAGTCGGAGTTAAAAAAAAAATCCATAATTGGTGTCAGTGGGAGGTAAAGTGCCCCATAATTTGTGTCAGTGGGAGGAATAATGCCCCATCATTGGTGTCAGTGGGAGGAATGGTGCCCCATCATTGGTGTCAGCGGAAGGAATAGTGCTCCATCATTGGTGTCAGTGGAAGGAATAGTGCCTCTTTATTGGTGACAGTGGAAGGAATAGTGCCTCTTTATTGTTGTCAGTGGAAGGAATAGTGCCTCTTTATTGGTGACAGTGGGAGGAATAGTGCCCCATTATTGGTGTCAGTGGAAGGAATAATGCCTCTTTATTGGTGACAGTGGGTGGAATAGTGCCCCATTATTGGTGTCACTAGGAGGAATAGCACCTCATGCCAGCGGAAAATAAAGTGCCCCAAGGGCCGGATAAAGGCAGGCAAAGGGCTATGTTTTAGAAGAAACTTCAGACTGCGATTCCTCTTCACTGTAGTTGTGTTTGACTGCTGGGGCAGAAGGGGAGGTAAGTATTCACTTTCTTCTTTATAGCTACAGCTGTATTTGAAGTTACATTTTTGTGTTGCTTTAATTATGACTACATAGTTGCAAGAGTTTGACTGTATTTAAAAGTTAAAATGTATGTATAGAAATAACTTATTTTTTAAGTTTTGGGTAAAGCAAAGATGTGTTAAAACCCCTGGGTATTTTTTTTTTTTTTTGCTGTGTACCATCGGGGATATTTCCATTCACTTCCTGTCTCAGAAGTGCAACAGGAATTTGAAAAAATCTGCCAAAGTGAGGCAAATTTCTCTCGTAGACAGTTGTCCCTGGAACAGGTGTCTCTATTGAAAGTTTTCCCCTTCCCTCTTCTCTGGGCACAGCTCTGTAGTTTTCGGTTTACACCTTCGGGTATCAGTTCCAGCAGCTGCAGAGTTGCATGCAGTCACTGGGCACGTCCCTCTCCTTCTCCTGCCCAATCACAGTGCTTTGTGTTATGTGAACTCATTCACAAAATACAAAGGCTTCTGTGAATGGACAGCAGAGGGGAGGTTTGGGCATAATCGCTTTCTTTTTTGTGGGAGCACCAGAAGCATAGAGAGAACTGTACTTGTGGGGTTCCTTAAAATTGTCAGATGTACTGTATATTAAAAAGATGAGTCCATGAGATGGCATGAATCGCGTTGCACTTAGCTTATTGTATGCCAACACATTTTACAGATTAATTGAACTCCTAAAGTTCAGCTTTAACTCATTCCTGTAAAGACTAGAAGTTCAGAAAAGCAGGATTGAAAATTGCCAACGTCAACTTCTGGGGTAAGAATTGTATCATATTTTTTACTGGAGAATGTTTTGTGTTAAAATAGTATGCCCAATGTTTTTTTTTGGTCATACTTTTCGTGTGGATCACAGGAGGACAATTACCTTTGTCCTCCTGTAACTCAGAGTCAGTAGATAGCGGGCTACTGCCTCTGGAAGCATCCTGACAATGTTGTTGGGATCAACCTTGCTGCCTGATTGACAGCTTGCTCTGCCTTTCAGCATGCAGCTGAGAGCCGGATCCACCCAGCCCCCTCCAGTGAGGAGCAGAGCGGAGAGCGGTGACTCATTGTCACCACTCTCCATTCTGAGCAGACCAAGAACCAAGCGCTTAGTGGTCATGTGAATACGCAGTTCTTGGTCTTAGAGCCGGAGGGGGACAGATGCTCTAGTATGGAGATGAGTATGTATGTTTATTTTTTTACAATACCGTACTTCTCCTTTAAGCTATAAAAAACTGAGAGTTTAATGCCGCGTACACACGACCGTTTTTTATGTCATTGAAAAAAACAACGTTTTTCTCGACGTGATTCTTCTCAAGCCTGCCTTGCCTACACACTATCATGAAAAAAAATTCTTGAGCAAACCGCGGTGACATACGAAATGTACGACGCCACTATAAAGGGGAAGTTCCATTCGAATGGCGCCACACTTTGGGCTGCTTTTGCTGATCCTTGTGTTAGTAAAGTTTGGTGAGAGACGATTCACACTTTTCAGCCTTGTGCTTTTCAGTCCGTTACAGCGTGACGAATGTGCTATCTCCATTACGAACGCTAGTTTTACCAGAACGAGCGCTCCCATCTCATACTTGATTCTGAGCATGTGCGTTTTTTTCACGTCGTTAAAGCCTACACACGACCATTTATTATGACGAGAAAAACAACGACGTGAAAAACGACGAGAAAAATTAGAGCATGTTCCAAATTTTTAATGGCCATTTTTCACGTCGTAAAAAATGCTCTGGAGCCCACACACGATCGTTTTTGATGACCAAATTAAAAAATTGCATTTTTCTCGTCATGAAAAAACGGTTGTGTGTATGCGGCATAATACTGAGTGTGCAGTAAGGAGTTCTGGCTTTACTTTGACTTACCTTATCTGTGTATTTGTTCCAAGAAGGAAAGAATGAAGCCAAACAGTCAGCATAACAGCCAGGCAATAATCCCCCTCCCCCGCTCCCCCCATTAATTCTTTTTGGAAAGATTTACTTTAAGTCCCTCACATTAAAATGTAAAATCCCCTTTTCAGCGATAGGACATTCCATTGTCCCTCCATTGTCTCCTTACCCTTTCCTTCTCCTCCCATAGTGAGAACAATTAGCTCTCCATCCTGTTCTATTCTTTAAAGACCCTCAGTGGTGGAATGTCCAATCTGTATTGTCCTAACCCATACGGTCAATATTTACTGACACTTTGAATTCAGTTTAGTAGTAAACAGAGGACTCCAGATCCAAAAGTTTCCTGGTCACACACCAGATCTTTTGTCCCGTCTGAAAAAGATATCTTTGACTAAATGAACGAGTTGGTGACCACCAGAAAAAAAAATCCAAGCAACTGGTGGCATATATTTGTTTTTCAATTCTGAAATTCATTCTTCAACCCCATCGTATGTTTAGCAAATTTTACTCCAATGTCACAGCAATTCCACCCTCCACTTATTATAATTGAACGCAGGGCATTCATATTGATGATATCTCCTCCTAACCTCCATCCGCCAACCAAGATTTTCTGTTGTCAATCATTTCATACGATATTTGCCAGTTTCCAGCTTTTTGAGTTTGATTTTGTACAAGAAACTGCCAAAATTTGCCAAATTTACCAAATGGATACATTTAGGCTTCGACAGATCTGTTACAAACTGTGCCATGTACGGCCAGTTTAAAGCCCCCAGCAGGGGTGGTGATGCTTATGCATGCACAATCTGACCGGAGCTTTGTGCTGCCTTGTGGGTAGGGATGGAGGAGGATGGCGCAGGTGGTCCTGACCCCAGTTTAAGAGTATTTAAAGTGGAGTTCCACCCTGAAAAAAAAATTTTTTGACCAAAAATCCCCCAAAAAATAGAAAAAAAATGATTGAAAAAAAAATATATATATTTTACTTACCAGAAATAGCGGTTGCTATGCGGAAGTCCCTAATCTGCCTCTTCATCGTCCACGACTGGTCTTCTTCTTCCGTCCTACTCGCGGTGTCTTCTGGTGAATGGCGCGCGCTGCCTTCTGGGAACTGTGTGTATCCCAGAGAGCAGCCGGCCCATTCACAAAGCGCCGCGCGGATCGCGCATGCACAGTAGAAAACTGGCAGTGAAGCTGAGGATGGGGCTCGGGGGGGGGGGGGGGGGGGCTGACATCGCTGGCGAGTAGGACAGGTAAGTGTCCTTATTAAAAGTCAGCAGCTGCAGTGTTTGTAGCTGCAGACTTTAAAAAAAAAAAATCGAGGACGAATCCTGCTTTAAACCGGAAGTAAACCCATCGATTTAACAGTTTCAAAAAGCAGCATGCCGGCAATGCCAATGCTCACATTCGTTGTACTCTCAACCAAACTGTCAAACCATCCAATGGCTGGTGCCATAACTGATCACATGTGCAGCATCATGGCAGTTGAAGATTAAACAGAGGCCAAGATGGCAGCTTCCTTGGCTGAAAATGATAGGAGGGTTTACTTCCACTTTAAAGACAAATACAGAAGGTAACCCTACCGTATTGTGCATTGAGCAGCTGGAAGGTAACTTTTACCACTAAATGATATAGAAGTCCTAAGGACTTTTGGCAAAATGCATTGGAGTCAATAGGATAGGCAAAATGAAGGTGATGTTAGATGGCTTTTAGGGCGGTACTAAACCCAACACCAAAAATGTAACATATTGCAGCTTACCAATCATTAGATGTGGTGGCTGCATTCCTTTTCTTTTCCCTCTGTTTTTACACTGCGATCTGGCCAGTTACACACCTCCTGTATTAGTGAGATACTATTCTGGATGAATGAGCACAGGAGGCAAAGCAACATTGTCCTTCTGAGGGGGGAGGGGGGTGTAAAATGTATTAGCTAATTTTAAGGGATAGATTCACCTTTCTAAAAAATAAAAACAAATATTTGCACATCTTTTTGCAGGTATAAAAATGTTTTTTTTTTTTTTTTTTTTAGGAGCCTGGAAAGCCTTAAACCTGTGATCAGCAGATCACGGGTGCAATCTGAGGCTCCTGCAGATTGTCTGTGTAGCTGTCTACCCGTACCTCATACAAACAGGCATCTACAGAATGACAGAAAGCATCAATTACTGTATTTATTGGCGTATAACATTCACTTTTTTACCCTGAAAATAGAGGGTAAACTGTGCCTGCGTGTTATACGTGTTATACGCAGGGGGCTGTGAAAAGTTTTTTTCCTGAAACTTCCCTCTTAAAGTTAGGGTGCGTGTTATACGCCTGTGAGTGTTATACGCCGATAAATACGGTAACTACCTGGAGCAACAGCGCCCTGATAGTCCATTGAGAACTACAAGCTGTCAGCCGCAAAAGAACTCTGTGAATGAATGACGTGGCCATGTGGGCGAAGCCCCACATGGCCGCGTTCTTTTAAACTTGTGACAATGGGTGCGGGGAGAAGATCCCTGGCCCGCTGTCACAATTAGAAGGGGGATTGGGGAGAGGCTGCGGGAGGGAAAACATGCTACATGTTCCACCCTAAAAACAGGTGGAACATGTAACATATTTCCAAAGGTGAACTTATCTTTTAAATACACAAACTAATTGAAGCCACACATATAGGTTGGACTTAATGGACTTGTGTCTTTTTTCAACCTCACCTACTATGTAACTATGTAAGCCAAACTTCAGCTCACACTGTACAATCAGTTAGGCCGCTTTCACACTGGGGCGGGAGGTGCGCTGGCGGTATAGCGGCGCTATTTTTAGCGCCGCTATACCGTCGTTTTTGCGGCACTATTCGGCCGCTAGCGGTGCAGTTTTAACCCCCGCTAGCAGCTGAGAAGGGGTTAAAAACCACCGCAAAGCACCTCTGCAGAGGCGCTTTGCGGGCGGTATAGCCGCGCTGTCCCATTGGTTTCAATGGGCAGCAGCGGTAAAGGAGCGGTATATACACACCGCTCCTTCACCGCTCCAAAGATGCTGCTTGCAGGACTTTTTTTCTCGTCCTGCCAGCGCATCGCCTCAGTGTAAAAGCACTCCGGCTTTCACATTGAGACTGCAGGAGCAGGAGTTTCAGGCGTTTTTTAGGCGCTATTTTTAGCGCAAAACTCCTGAAAAACTCCTCAGTGTAAAAGGGGCCTTACAAACTGTTTTTTTCCTTTTGGGATAAAGGTTTTACGTGAATAAATAAAAGCTGATCATTGTAAGCACCCTTGTCAGTGTTAAATGATTTGTCTCATCACTGTAACTGATACATTCTTCAGGGGAGCATGAGCTTTTGAAAAACAAGAGATTTTCTGGCTGGATCACCAGATGAAAATAGAAAAAAATAAAGCCTAAAACAGAAAATAAATGCAGCCATCACATCTAATGCCGCGTACACACGACTGTTTTTTATGGCGTGAAAAATTGAATTTTTTAAATTGGTCATTAAAAACGATCGTGTGTATGCTCCAGAGCATTTTTAACGATGTGAAAAATGACCTAAAAAAAATTAGAACCTGCTCTATTTTTTCACGTCGTTTTTCACGTCGTGAAAAACGGTAGTGTGTAGGCTTTTAGGAGGGAAAAAAAAACGCGCATGCTCAGAATAAAGTATGAGACGGGAGCGCTCGTTTTGGTAAAACTAGCGTTCGTAAGGGAGATAGCACATTCGTCACGCTGTAACGGACTGAAAAGCACGAGGCTGAAAAGCGCGAATCGTCTCTCACCAAACTTTACTAACACGAGGATCAGCAAAAGCAGCCCAAAGTGTGGCGCCATCCGAATGGAACTTCCCCTTTATAGTGCCGTCGTACGTGTTGTACGTCACTGCCTTTTGCTCAAGCATTTTTTTCCACGATAGTGTGTAGGTAAGGCAGGCTTGAGAGCAAACACGAAAAATCACGTCGACAAAAACAACGTTTTTTTAAATGACATTAAAAACGGCCGTGTGTATGCGGCATTAGAATTGGTAAGCTGCTATATAATAAATGTTTGCTTTTTGGTTTAATATCGCTTTAAGGATGCAATGAGCTTTAAATTGGCCCTGGGCCCCCGGGTCACACAGTTGCGACTTGTCATCATGTGATTTGACAGTTCCAAATTGCATGACAAATTGCGCCCTATTGTCAGCAAATAAAGCAAATCTGTGCGACGCCAACTTCGAAAAAGTAGTTCCTGCGCTACTTTTGCCGATTTCAGGTGCGACTTGCATAGACAACTGTGCACGAAACAGCCAAGTTGCCCCTGAAGTCGCGCTGACATGCGTGCGATTTCAAGTGGAGTCGCGCAATTTCAAAGTCGGATTTGGTGTGCCCGGGGGCTTAGATTGAACGCTCCTTTCTTTGGACTTGTTATTTGTGCCAAAAATTGCCTCTCGTTATCCTCATAATTATTTATTTTTCCCCCCAAAAAATATAATAAAAAAAGGCAACAAATAAAAATGTAAAAAAAAAAAAAAAAATTAAAGCATCATTACACAAAACAAACAAACAAGAAAAAAAAAAAACATCACAAATACAACAAACTCTAAATGAAATAAACAAACTACCCCAAATACACCGCAATATACTACCCCAAATAAACTGCTAAACCCCCCAAACTTTAAAGAAAGTTAAAACGTGAGTAGATTTCCCCAAAGCAGCACAAAGAGTGAACCTGAGAGTAGAAAATGAATGAAGGCATTTCTTATTAGTATGAATCAATGTGCTCCAATGCGCCCTCGTCTCTTTGTAGACAGTTGTAGGTGTGTTGTCACTTACGGTAATTGTGCGTAGGCTCTGGTGAGTACAGAGAACAGTGTCAGGCACAGTACTCCTCTCTTCATGATGCACGCAGGTACTGTGCACAGTCCCCTATGGACCAGGTTATAAAGGATTAAGGCTTTCAGCAAACAATCCCATTAATCAGTAACTGGGACAAAAGCCAAAATCAGCAGTGGAGGAAAGTACAAACTTGTGCAACTGCCCACACAAAAACAACTAAACACACTGTTACCGTTAGAGCGATACCGGCGATGGGTACAACGCAGTTCCCGAGAAAGTTAAGGGCGCTGCAAACTGGTTTTGTATATTTCTATCTTAACGGTTGGGGGCTATAAAAATAACAATGAAAACATTTTTTTTTGGAATTCCAGTGGTCTGTGAATTCTGTGCAAAGGGTGCTCTCCGTATTTATTTATGACAGGTACTTTTATAGCGCCATCAATTTATGCAGCACTTTACATATACCGTATCTCACAAAAATGAGTACACCCCTCGCATTTTTGTAAATATTTTATTCTATCTTTTCATGTGACAACACTGAAGAAATGACACTTTGCTACAGAGGCGGCTCTCTAATTAGGCAAATTAGGCGGTCGCCTAAGGCCTCGCATTCACAGGGGCCTCGCGGCCGCCTAATTTGTCTGTGATAAATACTAATGTCGGTGCCATCGGATCTCTCTATCACCCCTCTCTCTTTATCACCTCCCCCTCTCTCCCCACCCCTCTTGCATTGGCTGAATATGTCTGATGGGTGAGGAGGGTGCCCTGGAAGTGCTGCTGATCACCTGTGTGCTATATCCGTGCATTTTCTGCAGCCATTTTTCTTTCTTGAATTATTTTTCCCATTATGGGTGTGAGTGGGGCCTCATGTCTAAGTTTTGCCTAAGGCCTCACAAAGCCTAGAGCCGCCTCTGCTTTGCTACAATGTAAATTAGTGAGTGTACAGCTTGTATAACAGTGTAAACTTGCTGTCCTCTCAAAATAACTCAACACACAGCCATTAATATGAATTGGATGTGACCTGACACACACTATAGCACACATGGCGACCTCCATCCCTAAATTAATTTGTAGAAAGGGAGAGCTGTGGGACTTTGAGTGAGGCTACCGCCATGTCAGATATAAACAGAAACATAAAATTTACAGTACATGATTTATTGTTACATTGTAAAAAAATATTGTATCAAATAAATAGGTAGTCACATGACTTACACTAAATATGCTGCTATATAGCATGCAATACAAATAGGAATTCAACATAATAACTGTACATAGTAAGATAGATGGGTTAAAAAACATTGTAGGTACAGGTAACTTAGGGCATCTAGTGGCACTCAACGTGTTTCCTGGCATTACAGCCATTCATCAGGAGTGTTGTAACATATTATACTGGAAAGGAAAGGGACAAGGATTAATGATGATCAGTGTTGCCAACCTACCAGATTGAAAGTTACTGGCACGACACCCAGAATTTACTGGCATTTCACAAAAGTTACTAAATTACATTTTTAGGTGCAAATTTCAGTATTTAGGCTACAAACAAGTACGCTAGGCAAATAGCAATGTGATTTAAGGTAGATATTAAGGTAAAAAAACATATTTTTGTTATTTTCGATATAATAAGGGCAAATTATTTAGTCACATCACCCCCTGTCTCCATCCCCCTCTGCCACCAACACCCCCTGCCTTCACCTCCCTCTGCGGTGCCACAATCTCCCCCTGCCTCCAATCACCCCCTGCCTCCAGTCACCCCCTTCCTCCAATCACCCCCTGCCTCCACTCACCCCCTGCCTCCAATCTCCCCCTGCCTCCAATCACCCCCTGCCTCCAATCACCCCCTGCCTTCAATCTCCCCCAGGCCCCCTGCCTCCAATCACCCCCTACCTCCATCGTCCCCTGCCTCCATCCCCCTCTGCGGTGCCACCAACAGCCCCTGTCTCCATCCCCCACCCTCTGCGGTGCCACCATCCCCCTCTGCGGTGCCACCAACACCCCCTACCTCCAATCACCCCCTGCCTCCAATCACCCCCTGCCACTAACACCCCCTGCCTCCAATCTCCCCCTGCCTCCAATCTCCCAGAGGCCCCCTACCTCCATCGTCCCCTGCCTCCATCCCCCTCTGCGGTGCCACCAACAGCCCCTGTCTCCATCCCCCACCCTCTGCGGTGCCACCATCCCCCTCTGCGGTGCCACCAACACCCCCTACCTCCAATCACCCCCTGCCTCCAATCACCCCCTGCCACTAACACCCCCTGCCTCCAATCTCCCCCTGCCTCCAATCTCCCCGAGGCCCCCTACCTCCAATCACCCCCTGCCTCCATCGTCCCCTGCCTCCATCCCCCTCTGCGGTGCTACCAACAACCCCTGTCTCCATCCCCCACCCTCTGCGGTGCCACCACCCCCCTCTGCAGTGCCACAAACACCCCCTGCCTCCAATCACCCCCTGCCACTAACACCCCCTGCCTCCAATCTCCCCCTGCCTCTAATCTTCCCCTGCCTCCATTTCCCTCTGCCTCCATCCCCCTCTGCGGTGCCTCCAATCACCCCCTGCCTCCAATCACCCCCTGCCTTCATCACCTGATGTCACTGTCGGCTGGGCTGTCTGTTGTCACTCTGTCCGTCCCCGACTCCCCTGTGAACTTTGTATTGCCTGGATGCAGCAGGCTCCTCCATTCCGCAGCCGCCGCGTGCTGCTCAGCCTCCGAGTCCTGACTCCTGCTCCAGTGCTGTGCTCCTCCGAACTCCTGGTTAGTTACAGATTTAAAATTCTGGCGCGCGCGCCTGGTGGGATGTTCTAATACATCACTCGCCGGCGCCGCGCGGCACAGCCTCTGTGAAATCCGCCCTCCGCCGGCCGAATACAGCATATGCTCGGCTCGGCAAGCTCCGGAACTGCGCATGCGCAGTTCCAAGCCAAACCGATCTCGGCTATTTTTACTGGCACATTCCCGCAAGTACGGACATTTATGGACGGGGGGGGGGGGGGGAAGTACCCGTTTTTACGGACTGTCCGTAAAAATAGGGAAGGTTGGCACCACTGATGATGATACCCTTAGAATAAGGGAGGACAGAGAGACTGTGTCCCAACAAAGTGGGGACAATCTGGGATACTCACTACACAGCCCCAAGGCCAGGCCCGGTGTCCGCCAAGGAAGATGGGGTGACAGGCATGATGTCTCCCCCAGGGTTGAGACGGGGGAAGCCTCCAAGGACGAAGAACAATGTAACAATAAATCATGTACTGTAAATTTTATGTTTCTGTTTATATCTGACATGGCGGTTGCCTCACTCAAAGTCCCACAGCTCTCCTTTTCCACACAGCCATTAATGTCTAAACCACCGGCAACAAAAGTGAGTACACCCCTAAGTGAAAATGTCCAAATTGGGCCCAAAGTGTCAATATTTTGTGTGGCCACCATTATTTTCCAGCGCTGCCTTAACACTCTTGGGCATGGAGGTCACCAGAGCTTCACAGGTTGTCACTGGAGTCCTCTTCCACTCCTCCATGATGACATCACAGAACTGGTGGATGTTAGAGACCTTGCGCTCCTCCACCTCCCGTTTGAGGATGCCCCACAGATGCTCAATAGGGTTTAGGTCTGGAGACATGCTTGGCCAGTCCATCACCTTTACCCTCAGCTTCTTTAGCAAGTCAGTGGTCACCTTGGAGGTGTGTTTGGGGTCATTATGTTGGAATACTGCCCTGCGGTCCAGTCTCTGAAGGGAGGGAATCATGCTCTGCTTCAGTATGTCACAGTACATGTTGGCATTCATGGTTCCCTCAATGAACAGTAGCTCCCAAGTGCCGGTGTTCTATCAGTATGGGTCCCCCCATCAGACAGTGCCCGGGTTGGACTGCGCATGCACAAGCGGAGATCACGGAAATCTCCGAGACTGAAGATCTGTTCCATCAGCTGTTCTTGGAGCAGGCGCAGTTAACAGGCCACTCACAGTTGTTATTGCAACAGGTCCAGGGTGACGTGAAATTCGCCGTAAGTGGCCAGTCGGCCTCACATCCTCACTTTGCTCGCTCGGCCTCCTGGCTTTTCTTTTATCAAGCTCCATGTCCACAGGGATGGTAAGGAATGAGCCTGGATAACCCGCCCCGCCCCGAGCCGCGCATGCGCCGTGTACACCTGAAGAAAAGCTGATCAGGTTCGGAGATTTCCGTGATCTCCAGCTGCACATGCGCAGTCCAACCCGGGCACTATCTGATGGGGGACCCAGAATGATAGGACACCGGCAGCACTCATGCAGCCCCAGACCATGACACTCCCACCACCATGCTTGACTGTAGGCAAGTATGTCTTTGTACTCTCATCTTGGAGAGGTGTTTGGGGTCGTCGTCATGTTGGAATATTACCCTGCGGCCCAGTCTCCGAAGGTAAAACCTTATTTGTATTTGTAAGGGAATGTTTACTTCATTTGATAACACAGAACTGATAACAAATTTCCCATATTTTTGTCCGAAAGTGAAAGTGAATAAATGCCAAGGGGAAGAGGGGATGGATTATTCTACTAAAGTAGGCTTTCATTTATGGAAAGATGCCAGTTAAGAACCTTTTTAACTTTGTTTTTGCAACATCTGTGTAGATAACATTCAAGTTCACATTTATGATATGATATTATGTAAGAATAAGTGGTACTGGTACCTAAAAATTGCATCTCAACTCTGTGCATTTAAAAACAATTATTGGCCAATACAGACCCCCCAAAAAGAAAAAAAAAAAGCAGCTCAGGCAGCAATACTCATGTACAGGGATGAGCCGAACACCCCCCTGTTCGGTTCGCACCAGAACCTGCGAACCGACAGAATGTTTGTGTAAACTTTAGAACCCTATTAAATACAATGGACTCGAACGTTCGAAATCTAAAGTGTTAATTATAAAGGCTAATATGCAATTTATTGTCCTAAAAAGTGTTTGGGGACCGGGGTCCTGCCCCAGGGGACATGTATCAATGCAAAAAGAAGTTTTTTCGGGAGCAGTGATTTTAATAATGCTTAAATTGAAAAAATAAAAGTGAAATATTCCTTTAAATTTCGTACCTGGGGGGTGTGTATGATATGCATGTGAAGTGGCGCATGTTTCCCGTGCTTAGAACTGTCCCTGCAAAAAATGTCATTTTTGAAAGAAAAAAATGCATTTAAAACTGACTCGCGGCTATTAACCACTTAAGCCCCGGACCATTTGGTAGCTAAAGGACCAGAGGTGAATTCAGAATTTTGTACTGCGCTGCTTTAACTGTAAATTGTGCGGACATGCAATGTTGTACCCAAACGAAATTTGCGTCCTTTTCTTCCCACAAATAGAGCTTTCTTTTAATGGTATTTGATTGCCTCTGCGATTTTTATTTTTTGCGATATAAACGGAAAAAGACCGAAAATTTTGAAAAAAAATGATATTTTCTACTTTTTGTTATAAGAAAAATCGAATAAACTAAATTGTAGTCATACATTTAGGCCAAAATGTATTCAGCCACATGTCTTTAGTAAAAAAAATGTCAATAAGCGTATATTTATTGGTTTGCACAAAAGTTATAGAGTTTACAAACTAGGGTACATTTTCTGAAATTTACACAGCTTTAAATTTATGACTGCCTATCTCATTTCTTGAGGTGCTAAAATGACAGGGCAGTACAAAACCCCCCCAAATGACCCCATTTTGGAAAGTAGACACCCCAAGGAAATTGCTGAGAGGCATGTTGAGCCCATTGAATTTTTTTATTTTTTTGTCCCAAGTGATTGAATAATGACTAAAAAAAATAAATAAAAAAAAATTACAAAAAGTTGTCACTAAATGATATATTGCTCACACATGCCATGGTTATATGTGGAATTTCACCCCAAAATACATTTTGCTGCTTCTCCTGAGTACGGGGATACCACATGTGTGGGACTTTTTGGGAAGCCTAGCCGCGTACGGGGCCCCGAAAACCAAACACCGCCTTCAGGATTTCTAAGGGCGCAAATTTTTGATTTCACTCCTCACTACCTATCACAGTTTCGAAGGCCATAAAATGCCAAAATAGCACAAAACCCCCACAAATGACCCCATTTTAGAAAGTAGACACCCCAAGGAAATTGCTGAGAGGCCTGTTGAGCCCATTGAATATATTTTTTTTTGTCCCAAGTGATTGAATAATGACAAAAAAAAAAAAAAAATTACAAAAAGTTGTCACTAAATGATATATTGCTCACACATGCCATGGTTATATGTGGAATTACACCCCAAAATAAATTTTTCTGCTTCTCCTGAGTACGGGGATACCACATGTGTGGGACTTTTTAGGAGCCTAGCCGCGTACGGGACCCCGAAAACCAAGCACCGCCTTCAGGATTTCTAGGCACAAATTTTTGATTTCACTCCTCACTGCCTATCACAGTTTCGAAGGCCATAAAATGCCAAATCGCACAAATGACCCCATTTTGGAATATAGACACCCCAAGCTATTTGCTGAGAGGCATGGCGAGTATTTTACAGCTCTAATTTGTTTTTGAAAATGAAGAAAGAAAATATATATATATATATTTTTTTTTTAAATTTTCAAAACTTTGTGACAAAAAGCGAGATCTGCAAAATACTCACAATACCTCTCAGCAAATAGCTTGGGGTGTCTACTTTCCAAAATGGGGTCATTTGGGGGTGTTTTGTGCTATCTGGGCATTCCATGGCCTCCGAAACTGTGATAGGCAGTGAGAAGTGAAATCAAAAATTTACACCCTTAGAAAGCCTGAAGGCGGTGCTTGGTTTTTGGGGTCCCGTACGCGGCTAGGCTCCCAAAAAGTCTCACACATGTGGTATCCCCGTACTCAGGAGAAGCAACAGAATGTATTTTGGGGTGTAATTCCACATATGCCCATGGCATGTTTGAGCAATATATCATTTAGTGACAACTTTGTGCAAAAAAAAAAAAAAAAAAAAGTCGTTTTTCCGCAACTTGTGTCAACATATAAAATATTCCATGGACTCGACATGCCTCTCAGTATATAGCTTGGGGTGTCTACTTTCCAAAATGGGGTCATTTGGGGGGGGGGTTTTGAACTGTTCTGGCATTTTATACACAACATTAGGAAGCTTACATCCACTCTTCTAACCACTTGAAGACAAAGCCCTTTTTGACACTTTTTGTTTACATGAAAACATTTTTTTTTTGCAAGAAAATTATGTTGAACCCCCAAACATTATATATATTTTTAAAGCAAAGGCCCTACAGATTAAAATGGTGGGTGTTGCATTTTTTTTTCTACACAGTATTTGCGCAGCGATTTTTCAAACGCATTTTTTGGGTTAAAAAATACACTTTTTTTAATTTTAATGCACTAAAACACACTATATTGCCCAAATGTTTGATGAAATAAAAAAGATGATCTTAGGCCGAGTACATAGATACCAAACACGACATGCTTTAAAATTTCACACAAACGCGCATTGGCGACAAACTACATACATTTTTAAAAGCCTTTAAAAGCCTTTACAGGTTACCCCAGTAGATTTACAGAGGAGGTCTACTACTAAAATGATTGCCCTCGATCTGACCTTCGCGGTGATACCTCACATTCATGGTGCAATTGCTGTTTACATATGACGCCAGACCGACGCTTGCGTTCGCCATTGGGCAAGAGCAGGGCAGGACAGGGGTGCTTTTTTTTTTTCTTTTTTTTTCTTATTAATTTTGCTTTTTTATTTTATTTTTAAATTGTTCCTTCCAAGTATTTTTTTTTTTTTATCATTTTTATTGTTATCTCAGGGAATGTAAATATCCCCTATGATAGCAATAGGTAGTGACAGGTACTCTTTTTTTGAAAAAAACTGGGGTCTTCTAGACCCTAGATTTTTCCTCTGCCCTCAAAGCATCTGACCACACCAAGATCGGTGTGATAAAATGCTTTCCCAATTTCCCAATGGCAATTTTTATATCCGGGGGGGGGGGGGCATTCCCTCCCACTGCTTGTAAAAGCAGTCCAGAGGCTAATTAGCCGCTAGGATTGCTTTTACATGAAAGCCGGCCGCAGGCTGAAAAGAATGATACCAAGATGATACCTAAACCCGCAGGCATCATTCTGGTATAAACATTCAAAGTCCAGCAACATACCAGTACGTTGCTGGTCCTTGTTGGACATGTATTGTAATCTTTTTATTTCATGCAGCCAGTTGGCTGAACGAAAAAAGAGATTGATTGGTGGGTATGCCCACCATTAGAATACCGCCCTTCATCTACCCACTTCTAATGATGGGCATACATGCACCATTTATATATGCCGAAGCATGGGGGCATCCTCCCGCAAAAAAGTTATGCCGCACACACATGGTCGGACTTTTCCACGGGCAAGCCTCCGTCGGAATTTCGACCGTATGTACGCGGCATTAGGAGCAAAATCGCTCCTCCGCCCCAATGCTTCGGCATATTTGCTTTTTTTTTTTAACTGTGGTGGTGAAATCACCTCCTACAGCACTGGAGTCGCAGGGATCAGGCCTGTCTCTGCGAACGCTGCAGTTATGTGTGTTTTTGTTTTGTAAGTGACAGTGATCGATCGATACTGCACTTGGGTGGCCTGGGCTGGACGGAGGGGCAAAACGCAGGTGCCAGCAGGTATCTGGGCTGATCCCGCTAACACTGCGTTTTTGGGAACCCTAAACTGCTGGGGACGCTAGTATAGATCTGATCAGATCAGATATTGATCTGTTCAGATACTATACCACTAAGGGGGGTGTATGCTTCACGCGTGGGTGTTAGCGTTACTGGCACTAACCTGACGCTGCCTGGGGTGTGACGCAGACCCTCTCTGACGCTAAAACCTAATTGATATCACCCGCCGGGCGATCAGGGGGTTAAACCTTTATTGGGTTATATACACGGCGGGTGCCCTGACACTATAAAAAGCAAACTAACTAACCAGCGTCACCCGTAACACTTATATGGTGATCACTGGTGAAAGGGTTAACTAGGGGCAATCAGGGGGTTAAAACCTTTATTAGATAATATATGGGGGTACCTGACGCTATAAAAACCTGCGGCGAACCTAAAAAAAATTACCAGCTACCGATCTGCATCACCGACACTAAGACAGCGTTTAGAAAAACGATCGCTTAGTGACAGTGGTGATGGGGGTGAAAGGGTTACCTGGGGGGCGATCAAGGGGGTTAAACCTTTATTAGATAATATATTGGGGTACCTGACGCTATAAAAACATGCGGCGAACCTAAAAAAAATTACTGGCTACCGATCTGCATCACCGACACTAAGACAGCGTTTAGAAAAACGATTGCTTAGCGACAGTGGTGATAGGGGGTGAAAGGGTTACCTGGGGGGCGATCAAGGGGGTTAAACCTTTATTAGATAATATATTGGGGTACCTGACGCTATAAAAACCTGCGGCGAACCTAAAAAAAAATTACCAGCTACCGATCTGCATCACCGACACTAAGACAGCATTTAGAAAAACGATCGCTTAGTGACAGTGGTGATGGGGGTGAAAGGGTTACCTGGGGGGCGATCAAGGGGGTTAAACCTTTATTAGATAATATATTGGGGTACCTGACGCTATAAAAACATGCGGCGAACCTAAAAAAAATTACCGGCTACCGATCTGCATCACAGACACTAAGACAGCGTTTAGAAAAACGATCGCTTAGTGACAGTGGTGATAGGGGGTGAAAGGGTTACCTGGGGGGCGATCAAGGGGGTTAAACCTTTATTAGATAATATATTGGGGTACCTAACGCTATAAAAACCTGCGGCGAACCTAAAAAAAATTACCGGCTACCGATCTGCATCACAGACACTAAGACAGCGTTTAGAAAAATGATCGCTTAGTGACAGTGGTGATAGGAGGTGAAAGGGTTATCTGGGGGGTGATCAGGGGATTAAACCTTTATTAGGGGGGGTTAGGGGGCTACACTGGACCTAAGACTAAACTTTGGTGACACTTTTACAGTCACAAATGTCACTGATTGCAGTGATCACTAAATAAATGGTCACTGCAATCAGTGACACTGTGACTGAGGGCTGGGGGGGGTGATCTGGGGGGTGATCTGGGGTGTCTGGGGGGGCCTGGGGGGGCGATTTATGTCCCTATGTGTCCTGGTGTCGGTGTAGTGTTGTGTGCACTGACCTGATGTCTTCTCTTGTACGGCGCTCGGTATATGTGAGCGCCGCACCAGAGATGACATCACTTCCTCCTGCTCCCTCTGTCTGACACAGACAGAGGGGGCATTTCCATTCGCCGGGAGCGATCGCGAGGGGGTGGCCGGAAACGAATGGCTGCCCCCTCATCCCGGAATGCTCCCGGACACTTAGCCACCGCTCACTGTACAGAAGGGGGGTCCGATTGGACCCCCCAACTGTACAAAGGCAATCACTTATGCTCTACGTGATTGTGCCTGTCGGTGCCATTCTGCCGACGTATATATACAGTGAGCGGTCGTTAAGTGGTTAATGAATTGTCGGCTCCCGGCAATACATACAAAAGTCATTGATAAAAAAAAAAAAAAAAAAAGCGTGGGGGTTCCCCAGAATTCAATTACCAGGCCCTTCAGGTCTGGAATGGATATTAAGGGGAACCCCGCCGCAAATTTAAAAAAAAATTGACGTGGGGTTCCCCCAAATATCCATTCCAGGCCCTTCAGATCTGGCATGGATTTTAAGGGGAACTCCACCCCAAATTAAAAAAAAATGGCGTGGAGTCCCCCTAAAAATCCATACCAGACCCCTTATCCGAGCACGCAACCTGGCCGGCCGCAGGGGAAAAGGGGGGGACGAGAGAGCGCCCCCCCCCTCCCTCCTGAACCGTACCAGGCCACATGCCCTCAACATGGGGAGGATGTCCCCATGTTGATGGGGACAAGGGCCTCATCCCCACAACCCTTGCCCGGTGGTTGTGGGGGTCTGCGGGCGGGGGGCTTATCGGAATCTGGAAGACCCCTTTAACAAAGGGGACCCCCAGATCCCGGCCCCCCCTATGTGAATTGGTAAGGGGTACATTGTACCCCTACCATTTTACGAAGAAAGCATAAAAAAATGTTTAAAAAAACACACAAACACCTTGAAAAAGTCCTTTATTTAAAAAAAAAAAAAAACATTCCAGCGGTGAAATCCAGTTTTGTATGTATTCTTTTGTTTCCGAGCATGCGTAGTCTTGCTCTTACGATTTTTTTCAGACGAAAACTGTACTAATTAAACGAAAATCAGACGTTATGTTCACATACGATAACATTTTTATAGTCTGCACATCCAGCTTTTGTCACCCGAAAAGTCGGAATCGGCTGTCGAAAGCACCGTACTAACGATCAGAAAATCGACAGATCGTTCGTCGTACGAAATTTTACTTCCGATTTTCTTA
Source organism: Rana muscosa (assembly GCA_029206835.1). NCBI lineage: Eukaryota > Metazoa > Chordata > Amphibia > Anura > Ranidae > Rana > Rana muscosa. The sequence goes on along the minus strand of CM055118.1, from coordinate 322,787,069 downwards.
TCGTGTGTACAGCCCTTTAGGCAGGCCATACATTATTCCAAAAAAATTACCTGTGGATGGGGGAATCCTTCCCGCTGAGTCATTGTATTCTGACAGAGGAGAGCATTCCTCGCAGTCAGAATACATTGATCAGTGCCGCTGGCTTTAGCCGGCGGCACTGATCGTGAAAAACTCAACAGGCTACTTGTACAGAAGTCGATCGGTAGATCCACTTCTGCACAACCAGCCTGCCTATAAGGGCTGTTGTTAGAAATCATGGGGCCCCGTATAGCCTACCTGACAGCCCCCCCCCCCCTCCAAAAAAAATATCAAAACAATATTTTCACCAAAATAACACGAAAATCTGTTCATTCATAAACTTAAGCAGAATTGGTACGATGTGTTCATTTAAAACTGAAGTTTACTCTAGCACATCGGTACAAATCGCTCACTATGTCCAATTCAGAAAAGGAAGAGGCCGGTAAATTACACATTTATTGGTCCCTTCCCCCATTCTCCATCCCCGCAGCAGCCAGCGGGAGAGGGAAGCAGACAGCGCTGCAGGGGGGGATGAGGGGGGCCTAGGCACACGGGAGGGGGGGATCTTATGTGGGCAGCACTGTGTCTGTGTCTCTCCCTCCAGCAGCTGAAAGCCAGGGAGAGGGGAAGGGATGGGGTTTCAGCTGCTGGAGGGAGAGACACAGTGCATAGTTCTGTAATTGTCCTCCTGTCCCACCGCACCTATCCCCCTGCTGTCCGGGCCTCCCTGTATGCATGGGCCCCTTACAATAGGCCCTTTGGTACCTCCCTGTCGGCGGCTCTGCTGCCCATGCATGGATCAAAGTTTGGCCAGTCCCTGCTCAACCAGCCAAACTTCGATCCACGTATGGCTGCCTTTAGGAAGTACTTATTCAATACAACCTTATTTTATATTTTACCAGAAAATGGGGAATACATTGTGTTTGTGTGCACTGAAAATAATGCAAGTGAATTTTTAATTTTTTTAATGAAATTATACATTTCATAAACCATATATGAAACAGTTGGTCAATTAGTCACACGCCCCTAGACTAAACGATCCACCACTGCGCTCATGAAGAAGGGTTACCTGAAGCTGCCACTTGAAATAAATAAATATGTAAACTAATTCTAAATGAATAAAATAGTGGCGCTGAGTTCACAAAAGTATAATGAAACAACTACAAAAACACCAAAAAATGCAATAAAAATTCACTGACACGCAGTGAGAGTGACAACTGAAAATGTAAAAAATAAATAAATCAGTGTATAATATGGTGAAACAAAATTCAATTCAAGTCCATAAAAAGTGATAAACTTCAAGTGATGCATGACGTTCTGTGTTTCGGGTTGTGACGTTTTCGGATACTTGCGAGTGATCGAGTGAAGCGTGAAAGGTGAGACATAGAGGTTTATCGCAGGTCCGCCGTGACCACAATACACCACTACAGCTCAATAACGGGAGTTTGCCTTTTGATGTCTTTTATGCTCTATGAAATGTGAGTTCAATGGTTGAAGTGTTTGTACATCGATTTTAAATAAATTGTTTTACGTTACTGCACTATTGGAGGCACTCTTTTTCATTTTTTTATGTGGAGCTATCCTCATCTATGAGCACGGTCATATATCGGAAGTTTCATTAACCCGGTAGGGTTTAAAGCATATTTGCCAGGCATGAGAGTGCAGGGCAAATATATTCGGTGAGTGCATTTCTTAAGGGGAGTGGAATCACAGTCACAAGCGGTGTGGTGGAAGAAGATATACTTACTTCTTTTATAAGAAGATTTGATCACCAAGCTTAAAGAGGAGGTCCACCCAAATTTTTTTTTTTAAAAGCCAGCAGCTACAAATACTGCAGCTGCTGACTTTTATAAAATGGACACTTACCTGTCTAGCGTGCCTGAGATGTCGGCAGACAAGGCTGAGCAATAGCTCGGTCCTTGGATGCTGCCGCCGCCATGCTCGGTGAGGGAATCAGCGGCTTCACTGCACGGTTCCCTACTACGTCACTGGTCCCTGGCTATAGCAGTGGCCAGATATTTCCAACGTTAGGGGGGTGAAAAAATTGGGGGGGGGGGGCGGCATTGAAGGACCCGGCCTTGGGGCGGCAAAGGGAGTAAATCCGGGCCTGGCCATATGTCTCCTCTCCTACTCAGTCCCCTCCCCCCACAGTCAGAACACACTGAGGGAACACACAGTTAACCCCTTGATCGCCCCCTAGTGTTAACGCCTTCCCTGCCAGTGACATTTACACAGTAATCAGTGCATTTTTATAGCACTGATCGCTATATAAATGCCTATGGTCCCAAAAATGTGTCAAAAGTGTCCGTCGCTAAAAATCGCAGATCACCCCCATTACTAGTAAAAAAAAAAAAAAAAATGCCATAAATCTTCCCATAGTTTGTAGACACTATAACTTTTGTGCAAACCAATTAATATATGCTTATTGCAAAAAAAAAATTTACCAAAAATATGTAGATGAATATATATTGGCCTAAACTGATGAAGAAATTTGTTTTTTAAAAACATTTACGGGTACATTTATTATAGAAAAAAGTTAAAAATATTGTTGTTTTTTTTTCAAAATTGTCGCTATTTTTTTGTTTATAGCGAAAAAAATAAAAACAACAGATCAAATACCACCAAAAGAAAGCTCTATTTGTGGGAAAAAAAGGACGCAAATTTAGTTTGGGTACAGCATTGAATGGCCGCACAATTACCAGTTAGAGCGACACAGTGCCAAATTGTAAAAAGTGCTCTGGTCAGGAAGGGGGTAAAACCTTCCGGGGCTAAAGTGGTTAGGTAATCTTCAGGCCTAAAATATATATTTTATTGTGTGAGCAACAAAAAAAATAAAAAAAATAAACGAAAAAGATATAAAAGGTTAATACCAGTGAGGTGTCAGCTCTATCTGCAAGTAGCTTTCTGCTTTAGATTGGAAGTATACCAAAGGAATCCTTTAGTTATATTACCAGCAGACACTTCCATTATGTGACCACTAGAAGGCACTCCAAACCTATCTCTAGACAATATGCGGACTAACCTTTATAAAACAGGATTTATACTGTATAGCACCAACAGTTTATGCAGCACTTTACAATAAAAAGAAAGAAAGTACAGTTAAAATAGAAATCAATGCAACGTTCTGCCCGCAATTCCAAATCACTGGGTGTGAATGGAGCCTTAAAGGATTTATTTTTAAATATTTAAATTAATTTATCTTTTGGGAAAATGTATTGTCCTGTGATGGCTGCATCCTGCTGGTTTCAGCTCTCACTGCTTCTGTCTGTGTGAGTCTCGTTTACAGCTAATGCCAGCAGTTTTCTGGTTAAATTAAACTGTAATCGGCTGGCACTAGGAGAGCTTAAACCATTCTGGATGGGGCCCCGAACTGACAAAGCAGGAATTGGTGCCATGATTGGCTGTCATCATGATCACATGATCAGAAACCCATCTTTCTGGTTCCTTAACAACTGTAGACCAGCAAGTGTAGAAGACATTTTATGATTAGAACTAGGGGAGATTGCAGATGCATGCTTCTAGTTCTAAGAAATAAGGTATAATAACATTTTTCCAGTGCGTAGAATCATGCCTGAGAATGTTATGCAAAAGATTAAGTGTTACTTGGTTAGCCCAGTGTTTCTCAACTCCAGTCCTCAAGGCGCCCCAACAGGTCATGTTTTCAGGATTTCCCTCAGAAGAAACTGCTGTGAGGCAGTGAAACAGATCAAATCACCTGTGCAAAATAATGGAAAACCTGAAAACATGACCTGTTGGGGCGCCTTGAGGACTGGAGTTGAGAAACGCTGGGTTAGCCATTCTCAACCAGGGCTCCTCCAATGGTTGATAGATGTTCCTTCAGTTGTGGCTGATTGATCTTTCATTTGGTGGTAGTTCTGGGGCCAATGTCACTTGGCAGAGCCAGCATCAAGACATCAGTGATCTTTTTAGCTGTCTGTAAAGGTGGCAATCTGGACACCATTGTAAGGGTTTCATTCTTCCTATTAACCACCAATGCAAGGAGTATTCTTCCCACTGACCACTAGGGATGAGCTTCGTGTTCGAGTCGAACATACGTTCGACTCGAACATCGGCTGTTCGATCGTTCGACGAAGATCGAACGATTTGGGCCGTTCGCGCCAAATTCGAGTGACGCGAACGGCCCACAATGCACTACGCCATCGCAGTGTCATCCAGGCGCTGTGATTGGCCAAGCATGCACTGTGACCCCGCATGCTTGGCCAATCACAGCGCCGGCAGCGAGGAGAGCAATGATTGGCCACAGGCAGGATGCCTGTGGCCAATTATTGCTGAGGGTGTTTAGTACACGCCCCACACTATAAAAGGCCGCCAGCACGGCGGCCTAGTGTAGTGTGTTCCGGAGCAGGGAAAGACAAGCATAGGCAGGGACAGTGACATTTATTTCTTTCTTGCTTAACCTGGATTCCTTTAGTTTAGGGAAAGAGAAGGATAGGTAGGGAGAGTGTCAGTGTGTTTTACTGTGCGAGTCCTTGTTTCTAGGGACAAAGAAGGAAAGTGAGGGGATTTCTCCTTGTGCTATAGTGTGCTTTAAAAAAACATTTTTTCTAGGGACAGAAAACTCTAGGTAGGGAGAGTGTCAGTTTCTTTCACTGTGCCAGTCCTTGTTTCTAGGGACAAAGAAGGAAAGTGAGGGGAATTCTCCTTGTGCTATAGTGTGCTTTAAAAAAACATTTTTTCTAGGGACAGAAAACTCTAGGTAGGGAGAGTGTCAGTTTCTTTCACTGTGCCAGTCCTTGTTTCTAGGGACAAAGAAGGAAAGTGAGGGGAATTCTCCTTGTGCTATAGTGTGCTTTAAAAAAACATTTTTTCTAGGGACAGAAAACTCTAGGTAGGGAGAGTGTCAGTTTCTTTCACTGTGCCAGTCCTTGTTTCTAGGGACAAAGAAGGAAAGTGAGGGGAATTCTCCTTGTGCTATAGTGTGCTTTAAAAAAACATTTTTTTCTAGGGACAGAAAACTCTAGGTAGGGAGAGTGTCAGTTTCTTTCACTGTGCCAGTCCTTGTTTCTAGGGACAAAGAAGGAAAGTGAGGGGAATTCTCCTTGTGCTATAGTGTGCTTTAAAAAAACATTTTTTTCTAGGGACAGAAAACTCTAGGTAGGGAGAGTGTCAGTTTCTTTCACTGTGCCAGTCCTTGTTTCTAGGGACAAAGAAGGAAAGTGAGGGGAATTCTCCTTGTGCTATAGTGTGCTTTAAAAAAACATTTTTTTCTAGGGACAGAAAACTCTAGGTAGGGAGAGTGTCAGTTTCTTTCACTGTGCCAGTCCTTGTTTCTAGGGACAAAGAAGGAAAGTGAGGGGAATTCTCCTTGTGCTATAGTGTGCTTTAAAAAAACATTTTTTCTAGGGACAGAAAACTCTAGGTAGGGAGAGTGTCAGTTTCTTTCACTGTGCCAGTCCTTGTTTCTAGGGACAAAGAAGGAAAGTGAGGGGAATTCTCCTTGTGCTATAGTGTGCTTTAAAAAAACATTTTTTCTAGGGACAGAAAACTCTAGGTAGGGAGAGTGTCAGTTTCTTTCACTGTGCCAGTCCTTGTTTCTAGGGACAAAGAAGGAAAGTGAGGGGAATTCTCCTTGTGCTATAGTGTGCTTTAAAAAAACATTTTTTTCTAGGGACAGAAAACTCTAGGTAGGGAGAGTGTCAGTTTCTTTCACTGTGCCAGTCCTTGTTTCTAGGGACAAAGAAGGAAAGTGAGGGGAATTCTCCTTGTGCTATAGTGTGCTTTAAAAAAACTTTTTTTTCTAGGGACAGAAAACTCTAGGTAGGGAGAGTGTCAGTTTCTTTCACTGTGCCAGTCCTTGTTTCTAGGGACAAAGAAGGAAAGTGAGGGGAATTCTCCTTGTGCTATAGTGTGCTTTAAAAAAACATTTTTTCTAGGGACAGAAAACTCTAGGTAGGGAGAGTGTCAGTTTCTTTCACTGTGCCAGTCCTTGTTTCTAGGGACAAAGAAGGAAAGTGAGGGGAATTCTCCTTGTGCTATAGTGTGCTTTAAAAAAACATTTTTTCTAGGGACAGAAAACTCTAGGTAGGGAGAGTGTCAGTTTCTTTCACTGTGCCAGTCCTTGTTTCTAGGGACAAAGAAGGAAAGTGAGGGGAATTCTCCTTGTGCTATAGTGTGCTTTAAAAAAACATTTTTTTCTAGGGACAGAAAACTCTAGGTAGGGAGAGTGTCAGTTTCTTTCACTGTGCCAGTCCTTGTTTCTAGGGACAAAGAAGGAAAGTGAGGGGAATTCTCCTTGTGCTATAGTGTGCTTTAAAAAAACATTTTTTCTAGGGACAGAAAACTCTAGGTAGGGAGAGTGTCAGTTTCTTTCACTGTGCCAGTCCTTGTTTCTAGGGACAAAGAAGGAAAGTGAGGGGAATTCTCCTTGTGCTATAGTGTGCTTTAAAAAAACATTTTTTCTAGGGACAGAAAACTCTAGGTAGGGAGAGTGTCAGTTTCTTTCACTGTGCCAGTCCTTGTTTCTAGGGACAAAGAAGGAAAGTGAGGGGAATTCTCCTTGTGCTATAGTGTGCTTTAAAAAAACATTTTTTTCTAGGGACAGAAAACTCTAGGTAGGGAGAGTGTCAGTTTCTTTCACTGTGCCAGTCCTTGTTTCTAGGGACAAAGAAGGAAAGTGAGGGGAATTCTCCTTGTGCTATAGTGTGCTTTAAAAAAACATTTTTTCTAGGGACAGAAAACTCTAGGTAGGGAGAGTGTCAGTTTCTTTCACTGTGCCAGTCCTTGTTTCTAGGGACAAAGAAGGAAAGTGAGGGGAATTCTCCTTGTGCTATAGTGTGCTTTAAAAAAACATTTTTTTCTAGGGACAGAAAACTCTAGGTAGGGAGAGTGTCAGTTTCTTTCACTGTGCCAGTCCTTGTTTCTAGGGACAAAGAAGGAAAGTGAGGGGAATTCTCCTTGTGCTATAGTGTGCTAAAGCATTCCTCATCAACCATCTTTGAAATCCTTGTTTTTTGGACAGTCAGGGAAATTGTCGTTGTGCTATTCTGTGCAAAAGCAATAATCCTCAACCATATTTAGAAATCCTTAAGTAAAGGGACAGAGAAGGACACCTGAAGGTAGCCCTTATTGCTTTTTTCCCATCTCCCTGCAGGCCATCTATTAGAATGTCTGGAAGGCAAACAAGGAGAGGCAGACAGTCAGGAGGCAATAAAAGAGGGCAAGCAGGCTCTGTGTCTGGGGGCAACAGTGCTGGTCGTGGACGCGGTGCATTGTCATCAGCACATGGCCATGGGACACGCTTGTCCTTCTTTTCGGCAGCTGGACATGTTGAGCCACATCATGCCGAAGACTTGGTAGAGTGGATGACCAAGCCCTCCTCCTCCTCCTCCTCCTCTCTCACCCAGGCTCAGGGTACTGGCAAAGCAGCTGCCAAAGCGTCCTCTTCCCTGGTATCAATGTCAGACTCATCATCAGTCACTCCTTCCCTAGACCCACCATGTCCTCCTCCTGAGGAGTCCCCCGAACTGTTTGAGCACAGTGTTGGGTACATGCTCCAGGAGGATGCCCAGCGTTTCGAAGGGTCTGATGATGAAACCCAGCTACAGGAAGGCAGTAGCGTGAGAGCAGACAGAGGGGATGCTCAAGAAGGACACCAATCTGGCAGTCATGTTCCAGCAGCTGCAGCATACTGCCAGATTGGCTCCAGTGATGAGGAGGGAGGGGATGATGAGGTCACTGACTCCACGTGGGTGCCTAATAGGAGAGAGGAGGAGGAGGAGGATGAGGAGGAGGCACATCTCCAACGAGGCAGGATGCCCTTTGGTGGCCAGCGTAAGGGCAGTACACTGACGGAATCACACCGCAGAGCTCCGCCTGTGCAGGGCGCAGCCTCTGCCCGTCATTCAAAAAGTTCCTTGGTGTGGGCCTTTTTTGAGGCTAGTGCATCAGATCGCACAGCTGCTGTTTGCAACATATGTCTCAAGCGTATATCGCGTGGCCAAAACATCAGCCGCTTGGGTACCACATGCCTGACCAGACATATGTTGACCTGCCATGCAGCTCGTTGGCAAGCCTACCTCAAAGACCCACACCAAAGAACAAAGCGGACCTCTCCTTGCACCGCATCAGCTGGGATCTCCAACCCCACTATAACTTCAGTCCTCTCTGAAACATGCACTGAGAGGAATGAAGGTGTAGAATTAGGTGTGTCACAGCCAAGTACTTGCGGCCACTCTGCTAGCAGTACACCGACGTCCGATTCTAGCAGGCAAATTTCCCTGCCCCAGCTGCTGGACCGTCGAAAGAAGTTCACTCCCAGCCATCCACATGCCCAGCGGTTGAATGCTAGCTTGGCTAAATTGCTAGCGCTTCAACTGCTGCCTTTTCAGTTGGTAGACTCGGCCCCCTTCCGTGAGTTTGTGCAATGTGCGGTTCCTCAGTGGCAGGTTCCCAAACGCCACTTTTTCTCACGGAAGGCTATTCCGGCTCTCTACCGGCATGTGGAAGGCAATGTCTTGGCCTCGCTGGACAGGGCGGTCAGCGGTAAGGTGCATATTACCGCTGACTCATGGTCCAGCAGGCATGGACAGGGACGTTACCTTTCTTTCATGGCCCATTGGGTCACTCTTTTGGCAGCTGGGAAGGATGCAGGACAAGGTGCAGTAGTGTTGGAGGTTGTTCCACCGCCACGCCTCCAAAATGCTACTACTGGTTGTGACACACCTCTCTCCTCCACCCCCTCCTCTTCTTCTTCCTCCATGGCCTCTTCCTGTGGTTTGTCCTATGAACCAGCGGTGCTCCGTAGCCGTTCACGGGGCTACGCAAGTACGCAGGCAAAAAGATGCCATGCCGTGCTTGCGCTGGTGTGTTTGGGGGACAGAAGCCACACTGGGGCAGAGGTCCTGTCTGCTCTGCAGGGCCAGGCCGAGAGGTGGTTGACGCCACGCCAGCTTAAGCCAGGAATGGTGGTTTGCGACAATGGCACCAACCTCCTCTCCGCCCTCCGACAGGGACAACTGACCCATGTGCCCTGTGTGGCTCACGTCCTTAACCTGGTGGTGCAGCGGTTCTTGGGCAGGTACCCGGGCTTACAGGATGTCCTGAGGCAGGCCAGGAAAGTCTGTGTGCATTTCCGCAGATCTTATAATGCCAGTGCTCGCCTGGCTGAGCTGCAAAAGGAGTTGAACCTGCCCAAGAACCGCCTTATATGTGACATGCCCACCAGGTGGAACTCAACGTTGGCCATGCTGCAGCGGCTGCACACGCAGCAGAGGGCCATCAATGAGTACCTGTGCGACTACGGCACCAGGACAGGGTCAGGGGAGCTTGTTTTTTTTTCTCCACGCCAGTGGGGCATGATCAGGGATGCATGCACTGTCCTGGCACCATTTGAGGAGGCCACGAGGATGGTGAGCAGTGACAGTGCATGCATCAGTGACACTGTACCTCTTGTCCACCTGTTGGAGCACACGCTGCGTGGAATAATGGACAGGGCACTTGAGGCAGAACAGAGGCAGGAAGAGGAGGACTTCCTTGCCTCTCAAGGCCCCCTTTACCCAGACAGTGTTCCTTCTGTCCCACCCATCGCACAGGAAGAGGAAGAGGAGGAGGAGGAGGAGGAGGAGGAGGATTGTGTCAGCATGGAGGTGGAGGCTGGCACTCAGCATCATCAGCAGCAGTCTTTTAGGGATGATTTACAGTCCCAAGAAACCAGTGGACTTGTACGTGGCTGGGAGGAGGTGGCTGCGGATCATGTCGTCCTTAGTGACCCAGATGACTCCGGAGCGAATGCCTCAGCAAACCTACGCTGCATGGCCTCCCTGATCCTGCAAAGTCTGCGGAAGGATCCTCGTATTCTTCGGATCAAGGAGAGGGACCATTACTGGCTGGCCACTCTCCTTGATCCACGGTACAAGGGTAAGGTTGCGGACCTTATGTTACCTTCGCAGAGGGAGCAGAGGATAAGACAACTCCGGGAGGCCTTGCAGAAAGGTCTGTGCAACGCGTTCCCAGAGACTGGGAGGTTACAAACTCCTGGTCCTGGACAACGAGTTGCTGAGGCTTCGGCCAGTCAAAGAAGGAGCGGTGGGGAAGGTGGCCGTCTGACCGATGCGTTCAGACAATTCTTTAGTCCGCAGCCCCAAAGTATGATCGGTTCCAGCAACCATCGCCAGCGTCTGATAAACATGGTGCAGGAATATCTAGGGGCAAGGTCAGACTTGGACACCTTCCCCACCGAAAATCCTCTGGCTTACTGGGTCTTGAGGATGGATCACTGGCCAGAGCTTGCACAGTATGCAATTGAGCTACTGGCCTGTCCTGCATCCAGCGTTCTTTCGGAACGCACATTCAGTGCTGCTGGAGGATTTGTCACGGATCACAGGGTGCGCCTGTCCACCGACTCGGTTGATCGACTGACTTTCATCAAGATGAACCAGTCTTGGATCACCACCAGCTACCACACACCTGATGCTGATATAACAGACTAATTGATTTTAACATGTCACATCCCTTCAAGACTGATGCTGATGCTGAGTGCCTGTGCTGTTATGTTGACTGGCTATCCTCCTCCTCCGAGTCCTCAATGATACGATTGATGATGATAGCTTGGAAGATCATTTTTGTTTATGGGTGCCGCCACCAGTGGCTAAGGCCCAATTTTTCAGCCCCTGTTTTACAGGGGCGTGTAATTACAATTTTTTTAGCAATAATTTGCCATAGGGCTCATTGCTGTGCTCCAAGTACAGTATCTGTGAGGGGTTGGAGTGTTGTGGCACCAGTGCCTAAGGCCCAATTTTTCAGCCCCTGTTTAACAGGGGCGTGTCATTACAATTTTTGAAGCAATACTTTGCAACAGGGCTCATTGCTGTGCTCCAAGTACAGTATCTGTGAGGGGTTGTAGTGTTGTGCCACCAGTGCCTAAGGCCCAATTTTTCAGCCCCTGTTCAACAGGGGCATGCAATTACAATTCTTGATCTAATAATTCACAGCAGGGCCCATTGCTGCACCCACCAAGAGTAACTCTGAGGGCTTACAGTGTTGTGGCAACGCCACCACCACCACCACCACCACGAAAGGCCCAATTTTTCAGCCCCTGTTCAAAAGGGGCATGTAATTACAATTCTTGATCTAATAATTCACAGCAGGGCCCATTCCTGCACCCACTAAGAGTAACTCTGAGGGCTTACAGTGTTGTGGCAACACCACCACCACCACCACCACGAAAGGCCCAATTTTTCAGCCCCTGTTCAACAGGGGCATGCAATTACAATTCTTGATCTAATAATTCACAGCAGGGCCCATTGCTGCACCCACCAAGAGTAACTGTCAGGGCTTACAGTGTTGTGGCACCAGCACCACCATCAAAGGCCCAATTTTTACTACCACTGTTCAACAATTATATGTAATTAAAATTCCTGATATAATAGTTGACAGCAGGGCGTTCCAGCACCAATCAAGAGTAACTGTGAGTGCTTACAGTGTTGTGCCAACACCAACAACTAAGGGGCCTATTTCTGCAGAGTATATACGGCAGGTCCCTACTTTCAAACATCCAACTTACAAACGACTCCTACTTGCAAACGCAAGAAGACAACAGGAAGTGAGAGGAAATCTACCCCTTGGAAGGAAAATTCTCTCCTGTAAGAATTAATATGGGAGAAAGGTGTCTCCTCTGTACTGATGCTTTATCAGCAATCCTTGTTTCAAGAAAAACACCACATTTCAAAAACAGTTGTCATTGGGACGGAAAGTGAGGTGAAATGTTCTGAACAGGGGCACAGACAGGAAAACAAATGTTACAGGGGTGATAACCCTTACCTATGTTTTCCAAAAAGTTTAAAAATAGATTTTTGGGCTGGAGCTACACTTAAACAATGTACCTGTTCAAAATTACAAACAGATTCTACATAAGAACAAACCTACAGTCCCTGTCTTGTATGCACCGCCTGTATACGGCTGTTCAGAGTATATAGGGCCTTTTTTATTTTATGTGCGGGGTTCCCCTTAATATCCATACAAGACACAAAGGGGCTGGTAATGGGCTGGGGTAGGGGGGGGGGGTCATGGGGTAGCTATGCCATTTTTCTTAAAGATTTTCATCCATATTACCAGGAGCAGACATTACATTAAAGCCGCAAGCAGTTTTAAATGGCTTTTTTTTCCTTTAGAAGTGTCATTTTGTGCAGGGACAGTTCTAAACACGGGAAACACGTGGCACTTCACAGGCATACTTTAGACACCCCCCAGGTACGATATTTAAAGGAATATTTGACTTTTTTTTTTTCACTTTATGCATCATTAAAATGACTGCTCCCGAAAAACGACCGTTTTTAAAACTTCTTTTTGCATTGATACATGTCCCCTGGTGCAGAACCCGGGTTCCCAAACCCTTTTTAGGACAATAACATGCATAATAGTTGTTATAATTAGCACTTTAGAATTCGAACGTTCGCATCCATTGTATTTAATAGGGTTCTAATGTTCGTACGAACTTTCGGTCCGTTCGCGGGTTCTGGTGCGAACCGAACCCGGGGGTGTTCGGCTCATCACTACTGACCACCAATGAAAGGAGCATTCTTCCGGCTGACCACCAGTGTAAGGAGCATTCTTCTCACTGACCACCAATGGAAGGGGCATTCTTACCAATGTCCTCCTGTGTAAGGAGCATTCTTCCCACTGATCACCGATGGATGCCAAATTCTTCCTTATTTTGACCACCAATGGAAGGAGCATTCTTCCCATTGACCACCAATGGAAGAAGCATTCTTCCCATTGACCACCAATGGAAGGAGCATTCTTCCCACTTACCACCAGTGTAAGGGGTATTCTTCCTATTGACCACCAATGGAAGAAGCATTCTTCCCATTGACCAGCAATGTAAGGAGCATTCTTCCCATTGACCACCAATGTAAAGAGCATTCTTCCCACTGATGATCACCAAAAAAAGAAGCCTTCTTGACACTGGCCACTATTTTAAGAAGCATTCCTCCCATTGGCCACCAGTGTAAGAAGCATTCTTTCCACTGACCTTCAATAAATAGATTTAAGCTGGTTTTCTATAAAATGTAAAAATTAAAATGCAGGAAAAAAAAGTTATATGCAGAATGCAGAAATGCAGAAAAAAAAAAGTTATAAAAGGCTGCTCGAGGTGTCAAAGACTGGATGCATGTTGCTAAGTTGTCATATCAGGTATCAGGACTGCTAATTATTTGCATCCTGGAAAATACCCACCTCACTGTACTATTTATTGTTCCTCTGCACACCCATTATGATTGTGCTGTTATAAGTTTTGCACCATCTCTGTGTTTGTCAAGCCGCTCTTCCTGGACTCTGTCTGAAGTACAAGCCTTAGTAAAAAACCACCTGTTTGAGTGCTGTCTTATTATGCTTCTACAGTGCATTGCAAAAGTATTCACCCCCTTGGCATTTTTCATGTTTTGTTGGCCCACAACCTGGAATTAACATGGATTGTTTGAGGATTTGCATCATTTAATTTACAGAACATGCCCACAACTTTGAAGATGTTTTATTTTTTTATTGAGAAGCAAACAACAAATAGGACAAAATAACAGAAGAAGTCAATGTGCATAACTATTCACCCCCCTAAAGTCAATACTTTGTAGAGCCACCTTTTGCGGCTCTCACAGCTCCAAGTCGCTTTGGATAAGTCTCTATGAGCTTCCCACATCTTACCAATGGGATTTTTGCCCATTCCTCCTTGCAAAACTGCTCCAGCTCCTTCAAGTTGGATGGTTTGCGCTTGTGAACAACAATCTGTAAGTCTGACCACAGATTGTTTATTGGATTGAGGTCTTGGCTTTGACTAGACCATTCCAACACATTTACATGTTTCCCCTTAAACCACTCAAGTGTTGCTTTAGCAGTGTGTTTGGGGTCATTGTCCTGCTGGAAGGTGAACCTCCGTCCTAGGATGAAATCACACACAGAGTGGTACAGGTTTTGCATAAGAATATCCCTGTATTTAGCACCATCCATCTTTCACTTAACTCTGACCAGTTTCCCAGTCCCAACTACTGAAAAACATCCCCACAGCATGATGCTGCCACCACCATGTTTCACGGTGGGGATGGTGTTCTTTGGGTGATGTGATGTGTTGGGTTTGCGCCAGACATAGCGTTTTCTTTGATGGCCAAAAAGTTCAATTTTAGTCTCATCAGACCAAAGCACCTTCCTCCATACATTTTGGGAGTTTCCCAGATGCCTTTTCGCAAACTCAAACGTGCCATTTTGTTTTTTGCTGAAAATAATGGCTTTCTTCTGGCCACTCTGCCATAAAGCCCAACTCTATGGAGCGTACGGCTTATTGTCGTCCTATGTACAGATACTCCAGTCTCTGCTGTGGAACTCTGCAGCTCCTCCAGGGTTACCTTAGGTCTCTGTGCTGCCTCTCTGATTAATGCCCTCCTTGCCCGGTCCGTGAGTTTTGGTGTGCGGCCGTCTCTTGGCAGGTTTGCTGTTGTGCCATGTTCTTTCCATTTGGTTATGATAGATTTGATGGTGCTCCTAGGGATCATCAAAGATTTGGATATTTTTTTTATAACCTAACCCTGACTTGTACTTCTCAACAACATTGGCCCTTACTTATTTGGAGAGTTCCTTGGTCTTCATGGCAGTGTTTGGTTAGTGGTGCCTCTTGCTTAGGTGTTGCAGCCTCTGGGGCCTTTCAAAAAGGTGTGTATATGTATGACAGATCATGTGACACTTATATTGCACACAGGTGGACATCATTTCACCAATTATGTGACTTCTGAAGGTAATTGGTTGCACCAGAGCTTTTTATGGGCTTCATAACAAAGGGGGTGAATACATATGCACATGCCAATTATCAGTTTTTTAATCCTGAAAAATTGTTTTATGTATATATTTTTCCAATTTTACTTCACCAACTTAGACTATTGTATTTTGTTTCAAATTTCTTTATTTAAGTTGTCCAGCATACAGGAAAATTAACAATTCACTGATCAATTGTTTCAAACGTATAAGCACCAAACGGATCCATTCAAACTCAAAAATACAACATTACTCCTATCTTAAATATGTAGCGATACCCCCAGCTAAGAGGGCTGCTTGTATTATTTTGGGCCCTGTAGTGCACCGCTGTCAACCCCTGGCAATCGGCTCTACCCTCCCTTGGCACAGTTAGTAGGGGATGATAGGATTGTGTGGCCTGCGACTCACGGTGACACAATCCTATGACAAGAACACACAGCAATAGGTTAAAACTATCTCTAACCGGCACTTCTGCTGAGTAAATGACACAAACACCAGTATGCTTAACCCTTATGCGTTTACTCAAATTACTGGGTAAGCAAAATAACAATTGTGTACATATCATGTGCAGAGCCCTGCAATAAAACAGTATTAAAATGAGTGTAGTGACCTCATCCCTCTCACCCCTTCTCATTCTCGGCTTGTTTGTCTCGTCTAGGGGTTAGTACTGGGGGGAGGGATGAGATACACCACGGCCCATGTCCTCCAATGTGTAGAGGTGAAGGCCAGAACTATCAGGCTTTGTGTGTATGTCCCAGAGTCAAATCCTTTACTGAATGACCCCCCTTTGCTTCCAGTAACTGAAGTTCCACACACTGAAAACGGTCCAACTCGTATTTATTCTTCTCAATAAATAGTCATTCAGCACAGACAGGTTGGGACCCAATGAAACAGTTCAGTATTTGTAGGGAGTAGGTCGATGCACAATCCTTTTAGATAAAGCTAACCACTGTGGTGTCACCAATGGCGAATAGTCACTGCCACTGACTATATTGAACAGAACATGGATTACCTTCGCTAACGTAGCCCCTATCAGGGGGAAGACATCCGTCCAAGACAGTTACCGGAGGCCTCTCCGTCACCAGCAGTGCTGCGCTGGACTCTCCGGAGAAGTTCCGCTCACCGGCCTCCTCGTCTCAGACACGGGCACCCAAGGAGTTAGGGCCCCCTCGGATTCCTCCACCCTCGCGGAACTCAGTTGAAGGTACTGAGCTCCAGGCTTCCGCCATAGTACCTCACCCCAGGCTAAAGGTGCCTGAGATGGACTCCATCTCCCGCTCCGGCCAGGTCGAGGGCACCTGGGCCTGGAACTCCGGAACGCCAGCACCCAGGCTAAGGATGCCTGGGTGCGGCCGCATCCTCAGACTCTGAACCCCGTGGTAAGGGCGTCCGCCCCTTTTATCTCCTCTCCCTTTGCGTCACAGCGGGTTCCCCGCCCCGCTGCACAAGCGCAAGGAAAGGACAAAAAATGCACCGTCTTGCGGTGTGGGCCCAACCCCGTCCCAGGGCGACAGCACCACCTGTAGGCCACAGGGAACCTCACACCACCAGAGTCCTCCAGACTGTAAATAGTTCCTAATTCTCTAGCAATCAGGGTGTATTGAGTCATACTACCACCCATGCACTCCCCACTATATTTTAGACACCCACTACACTCTCCCCCTGGTGATTTGACACTGGTCCCCAGTGTCTGGTGCAAACCCATGTCTCCCAAGGAGTGGTAACATAAGTTTGACCCAGAGACAAACATTTGCATAGAACCAAACTCAACAATTTAACCAGGAATTGTGCCAGGGCCTAAATGGGAAAGGGAAACAAAAATATAAAACAATGAACTTGGCATAAAAATACTTTAAATGATTTCACACATTTACATCTCTCCCCTAGCTATCTAAGGACCACCCCATTCTCAGCAGCCTTGATAGATGAAATCTCCTTCAGAGGGGAAAAAAAACAAAGAAACACACATCCCAGCATAATGTATGTGTTTTCTTGGAAGGCATGGGTCTATCCGTAAAGAAACCCATTTCCTCCAATAAGTATAGTGCAGAGTGTGAAGCAAACAATCGTTGCGCAACACCGCCACCTGGTGGCAATGCCACGGTAAAGGCACTTGTCAGATTCAGATGAACTTCTGCTTCTCTGTGCTGTGACCCTATACTAGCTAAGCCCCAAAGTCACTGATTTCTTTTCCTTGATGGGAGGAGAAGGAGGGAGAACAAAACAACAACAGCTCCCATTTCTTCGAAGAGTAAAACATCAAAAAAAAAAAAAAAGGGTTAGAGCACAGTCCCTGTAATTTAGCAATAAAAGAAATGGAAAGGAGTCTCTTTCTCCTATAAATAGAACTTTGGATTCGGCAAGAACAAAGGCTTTAAGTGCTGGTCAAAAGCCTCCACATTGTACTCAATGTTCCCTCCATCCTTCCGACAAATTACCACTTTGTCCGCATGGATGTGCCTTCCCACCATCCACTCCGCCTTACAGTCCTTGAATTTTCTGGTGACCGTAGGTGAGCATAAGAGGTATCTGCGTGCATGAGGTACTTTCAGCTTTGTCCAGACGAAATCATTGTACCACCGCTGCCGAAAAAGTCCACCTCGTAGAGAAATTCTCGGGGTAGATATGGGTATTCCCACCCATATTCTCGGGCAACTTTCTGAAAAAAGAGACGCTGCAGCCTAGCCAGAGATGGCATTGTGGCACGGTCCCCTACTCCAGGTAGAACAATGGACTCCGGATGGCGAGGTACATTCACCACCTCTGTAGATTTGGGCCTAGGAGCCCGCAGTGATGCACGTTGCACTCCCGCAACAGGAGCAGGTGAAACAGCTGCTGGCTCAAGAAGTGGGATCACAGACAAGGAACCAGATTCCTCCCTAGGCTCCGAGGCCTCCACCCGGGGTGTACTATCCCCAATGGACATAGGTGGGTCCCTTGAGACACGCGACAAGGGTAAGGGCATCCTGTCCCATCCCTTCTTGTGGAAGATTTCATCTATCTCCCCATCATCACCGGCATCTGATAGCGACTCTAGGTCGGAGGTGTCAAAACACTCTGCAGGCAAGTAATTCCCGGTAGATACTGAATCACTCCCCTTTACGACCCCCACCGACTGTGGGCTGCCGACACCTCCAACCACACACACAGTCCCAACCCCTGGCTCACCTGGACCTTCAGAAGAACAGGGATGTCCAGGGCTCTTCCCTCCGGATCCATCCAGGCCAGGCAAGTGACGGGGCGAAGCTCTTCCACGACCACAGGATGCCATCACCAGGCCAACTTTCCTCTTTGGCGGTGGGAGCAGGGAGCTTGTGGTGACCGAGGCAGCATCCTCGGATTTCTCTCTCTTCGTCTCCGCTTGGGCTGTCACTTCGCCCTGGTCAGTGCGCGCAGGAAACGCATAGGCATCGATCTCTCCCTCCGAGTGGCAGTACCTGTGAGGTAGTTGAGGTGGAAGGCGCGAGGCCTTTCTGTGGATGGCTCCACCTCAAAGAGGAATTCTTTGCAGACCTCACATCGCCCGAACGGCTTCAAATGAACCACCAGTCCCGAACAGCCGGGATAGATCACACCGAGGGCCTCTATGTCTCTGCAGGTATAAAGAGCCAAACGTCCTCGGGGCCTTAGCCTTATTCCTGTGTCCGTGATCGGGGCAGCAAAAGAAGTCATCTCCGTGATGGAAGAAGCAGAAATCCACGGGGTATTTGAAGTCATCCTGACTGTTTGCTGCTCCAATGCACACTGACCCCTTCGTGCCGGAATCTCCACGTGTGTCCTTCCACATGGCCAGACTCCTCCCATACTCTGCATTTGTTTGCGGGCTTTTTCGTCTCCCCGCCCACGAACTGCGCAGCTATGGTGTGCCTCGTGGCACGTTGGCCAATATGGCCGACCTACTCGGAACTCCTCCGGACAGCAAAGTTCAAATTCAGATACAACACACATCCCGGACGAGCCCCCACGTGTAGCGATCTCACCCCTCTCACCCCTTCTCATTCACGGCTTGTTTGTCTCGTCTAGGGATTAGTACTGGGGGGGAGGGATGAGATACACCACGGCCCATGTCCTCCAATGTGTAGAGGTGAAGGCCAGAACTATCAGGCTTTGTGTGTATGTCCCAGAGTCAAATCCTTTACTGAATGACCCCCCTTTGCTTCCAGTAACTGAAGTTCCACACACTGAAAACGGTCCAACTCGTATTTATTCTTCTCAATAAATAGTCATTCAGCACAGACAAATTGGGACCCAACGAACAGTTCAGTATTTGTAGGGAGTAGGTCGAGGCACAATCCTTTTAGGTAGAGCTAACCACTGTGGTGTCACCAATGGCAAATAGTCACTGCCACTGACTATATTGAACAGAACATGGATTACCTTCGCTAACGTAGCCCCTATCAGGGGGAAGACATCCGTCCAAGACAGTTACCGGAGGCCTCTCCGTCACCAGCAATGCTGCGCTGGACTCTCCGGAGAAGTTCCGCTCACCGGCCTCCTCGTCTAAGACACGGGCACCCAAGGAGTTAGGGCCCCCTCGGATTCCTCCACCCTCGCGGAACTCAGTCGAAGGTACTGAGCTCCAGGCTTTCGCCATAGTACCTCACCCCAGGCTAAAAGTGCCCGAGATGGACTCCATCTCCCTCTCCGGCCAGGTCGAGGGCACCTGGGCCCGGAACGCCGGTGCGGCCGCATCCTCAGACTCTGAACCCCGTGGTAAGGGCGTCTGCCCCTTTTATCTCCTCTCCCTTTGCGTCACAGCGGGTTCCCCGCTCCGCTGCACAAGCGCCAGGAAAGGACAAAAAAGGAACAGTCTTGCGGTGTGGGTCCAACCCCGTCCCAGGGCGACAGCGCCACCTGTAGGCCACAGGGAACCTCACACCACCAGACTCCTCCAGACTGTAAATAGTTCCCAATTCTCTAGCAATCAGGGTGCATTGGATCATACTACCACCCATGCACTCCCCCCTATATTTTAGACCCCCACTACATTATCAGACAAAATTTGCAGTACTATGCAACCCCAACAGTCCCCGCTGCAGCTATTCTCCCTCATGGACAAGATGGCGCCCCGCAATGTGTACACTACCCAGTCAGACCTGACCGTACTAAGTGGAAGTCCTGCAGGGAAATCTTCGCTAGCAACGGTGGTGCACTTTGAAGAATAAAACTAATCCACAAGGGTAACAGGAATACAGTGTCTGTCTCTGAGCAGGTGCTCTCTTACCCAACCGGACCAGTCCGTGTCCGTTTCTTCCGGTGCTGTGTCTAGGTACACAGGTCTCTCGACATCCAAGTCTTCGGTCCTCCTTGCAACGATGCAGTAACAATGGAGAGACGTCCCTCAGGTTCCTCGTGAGAGCGGAAGGCTCTTTGGAGAAAGGCCCAGGCTTCAGGCCTAAAGTCACAGCAGACTCGAACAGGAGTTCCACTTTCTGGGCGGGCGGTGTCCAAAGAGAAAGAATTCAGCGCCGCCCTTCAGTTAAATAACCCACCCCAGCAGTCCTTGCGTGGGGCAATGCACCCTGGGTGTCCCACTGCTCACTGGGTAACGTAGTCTCTGGGGAATTAAAGGGCAATACCCCACTACAAATACATCAACAACTAGTTATATTGAAGTATGCTATGTTCTGTCCTCCTGTATTTTGATCCATCACATATAATTTAGATTAAAAGAACATTGAACTAAAGGCTGTAATACTTTTGCAAGGCACTGTATGTGTTTTCTAAATCTCATATCATCTTCTGATGCATGGGAATCTTTCTGTTTTGGTGCATTTGCTACAGTAACAATTATTTTTGTTACATGGCAACTGTCCTCCTAAAACCTCAGTACAAAGAATAATTTTTTGAAACCATATCTAGTAGTAGTTGGTCACACTCAACTGGACTTGTTCCTTAATGTTGAAGACGTTTTGTAGCTTCTCTAAGTGACTTCTTTGGTTAAAGTCTAGCCCCAGCTAATCCAGCTAATGGCCCAAACATTTAAGCCCTGTACACACGATCGGATTTCCTATGGATTCAAATCCGATGGATTTTTCCATCGGAATTCCGATGAAGCATACTTCCATCAGTCTTGCCTACACACCATCAGTCAAAAATCGCTGTGACGTAAAACACTCCGACGAGTCGAGAAAATTAAGTTCAATGCTTCTGAGCATGCGTCGATTTGATTCTGAGCATGCGTGGGTTATTTCTCCGATGGAGTTCCACACAGACGATTGGAATTTGCTATCGTTTTTTTTTTCGTCGGATAAATTTAAAACATGTTCTATTTTTTCTCACCAATGGAAAAAAGACCGATTGGGCCCATACACGATCGGTTTGTCCGATGAGAAAAGTCCATCGGACTGTTTTCATTGGTAAAACCAATCGTGTGTACAGGGCATTAGGGTTCTTTTACACTTGCTTCAAAATGGGGCATTGGACATGCTTTTTTTAAAGCACTATGAATGCAAACCAAAGCCCCTGTCAATAAATAAAATGCTAAGCTTACAGTCCTGTTCACACGTTGTTTTTGCTTTTCTTTGCTTTAACAGTTATGCCCCATGATGCTTTTTGGTGCTTTAAAGCGTCTCCAAAGCCTCCATAGAAGTCTCTAACAAAGCTCTTTTACAGCACTTGAAGGGCTTTTATTCAGAGTTAGCTTCGCTTTGTTTTGGAAATATTGCAGGTATGAGATATCCCAGGGTGCACTGGGAAACCAACAAGCAAAACAGAAATACATTGTCATTAGTCACTTCCAGTTCATGTGTATATATTCTAGAAGTGTCTGGTGCAGACAGAAAGGTGAGAGGGGGGAACTAGCAGAGAGTACACATGGTGTGCAAAATGCTATAGCAGAGGATAAGTGGGGATAAGAGATAGAGTACTGAGCGTCAGAGGATCAGCAGAGCTGGGGTACCGGAGCAGGAGAAACTAGCAGATGTCACATATGGTGAGCAGCATGGGAGCAATATAGTGGGAGGTCAATGGGGATTGCAGGATCAGCAAACCAGAGGATCCGTAGAGATGGAGGTTACTACTGAGTTGAAGAATCAGCAGAGCTGGGGGTTACTACAGAGTTGGGGAATCAGCAGAGCTGGGGGTTACTACCAAACAGTTGATTAGCAAAGATTTATGCACTACTGAATGGGGTATCAGCAGAGCTGGGGCTACTACTGAGCAGGGGATCTGCTGAACGAGGGTACAAATAAGCTGAGGATCTGCTGAACAAGGGTACTAATTAAACTGGGAATCTGATGAACAGGGGTACTAATGAGCTGAGGATCTGCTGAGTGGGGGCACTAATAAACTGGAGTTCTACTGAGCCCCTTTAAAACAAAAAGAAAATCAAGACACACAGGGCATATGCCAAGCTTCATTAAAGATTCAAAAAAGCATCACAGACACTTAAAAAAAGCATGTTAAAGCAGTAGGTGTTTTAATGTGTGTTAAAGTCAAAAGAAAGTGTACACAAGCCCTTAAAGTAAATACAAAGCAGGAGCTAAGCTTTAAAGTGGAGTTCCACCCAAAAGTGGAACTTCCGCTTTAAGTACTCCTTACCCCCTGACATGCCATATTTGTCATTTGGGGGAGGGGGGGCGGGTACCTCATTTTGACAGGTACCCAGCTCCATCTAGATGGCTCGAGCAGAAGTTCTCCTCTCCCCCTCCCTCCCTGCTATCTTCTGGGACATGTCACAGGTCCCAGAAGATTGCCTGGCCATTGAGTCTGACTTGCGCATGCGCACCCGGCTGTGAAGCCGCAAGCTGTCACAGACGGGTGCCCACTAGTGATGAGCCGAACACCCCCGGGTTCGGTTCGCACCAGAACCCGCGAACGGACCGAAAGTTCGTACGAACATTAGAACCCTATTAAATACAATGGATGCGAACGTTCGAATTCTAAAGTGCTAATTATAACAACTATTATGCATGTTATTGTCCTAAAAAGGGTTTGGGAACCCGGGTTCTGCACCAGGGGACATGTATCAATGCAAAAAGAAGTTTTAAAAACGGTCGTTTTTCGGGAGCAGTCATTTTAATGATGCATAAAGTGAAAAAAAAAAAGTCAAATATTCCTTTAAATATCGTACCTGGGGGGTGTCTAAAGTATGCCTGTGAAGTGCCACGTGTTTCCCGTGTTTAGAACTGTCCCTGCACAAAATGACACTTCTAAAGGAAAAAAATGCCATTTAAAACTGCTTGCGGCTTTAATGTAATGTCTGGTCCCGGTAATATGGATGAAAATCTTTAAGAAAAATGGCATAGCTACCCCATGACCCCCCCCCCCCCTACCCCAGCCCATTACCAGCCCCTTTGGGTCTTGTATGGATATTAAGGGGAACCCCGCACATAAAATAAAAAAGGCCCTATATACTCTGAACAGCCCTATACAGGCGGTGCATACAAGACAGGGACTGTAGGTTTGTTCTTATGTAGAATCTGTTTGTAATTTTGAACAGGTACATTGTTGAAGTGTAGCTCCAGCCCAAAAATCTATTTTTAAACTTTTTGGGAAACATAGGTAAGGGTTATCACCCCTGTAACATTTGTTTTGCTGTCTGTGCCCCTGTTCAGAACATTTCACCTCACTTTCCGTCCCAATGACAACTGTTTTTGAAATGTGGTGTTTTTCTTGAAACAAGGATTGCTGATAAAGCATCAGTACAGAGGAGACACCTTTCTCCCATATTTATTCTTACAGGAGAGAATTTTCCTTCCTAGTGGTAGATTTCCTCTCACTTCCTGTTGTCTTCTTGCGTTTGCAAGTAGGAGTCGTTTGTAAGTTGGATGTTTGAAAGTAGGGACCTGCCGTATATACTCTGCAGAAATAGGCCCCTTAGTTGTTGGTGTTGGCACAACACTGTAAGCACTCACAGTTACTCTTGGTTGGTGCTGGAACGCCCTGCTGTCAACTATTATATCAGGAATTTTAATTACATATAATTGTTGAACAGTGGTAGTAAAAATTGGGCCTTTGATGGTGGTGCTGGTGCCACAACACTGTAAGCCCTGACAGTTACTCTTGGTGGGTGCAGCAATGGGCCCTGCTGTGAATTATTAGATCAAGAATTGTAATTGCATGCCCCTGTTGAACAGGGGCTGAAAAATTGGGCCTTTCGTGGTGGTGGTGGTGGTGGTGGTGTTGCCACAACACTGTAAGCCCTCAGAGTTACTCTTGGTGGGTGCAGGAATGGGCCCTGCTGTGAATTATTAGATCAAGAATTGTAATTACATGCCCCTTTTGAACAGGGGCTGAAAAATTGGGCCTTTCGTGGTGGTGGTGGTGGCGTTGCCACAACACTGTAAGCCCTCAGAGTTACTCTTGGTGGGTGCAGCAATGGGCCCTGCTGTGAATTATTAGATCAAGAATTGTAATTGCATGCCCCTGTTGAACAGGGGCTGAAAAATTGGGCCTTAGGCACTGGTGGCACAACACTACAACCCCTCACAGATACGTTACTTGGAGCACAGCAATGAGCCCTGTTGCAAAGTATTGCTTCAAAAATTGTAATGACACGCCCCTGTTAAACAGGGGCTGAAAAATTGGGCCTTAGGCACTGGTGCCACAACACTCCAACCCCTCACAGATACTGTACTTGGAGCACAGCAATGAGCCCTATGGCAAATTATTGCTAAAAAAATTGTAATTACACGCCCCTGTAAAACAGGGGCTGAAAAATTGGGCCTTAGCCACTGGTGGCGGCACCCATAAACAAAAATGATCTTCCAAGCTATCATCATCAATCGTATCATTGAGGACTCGGAGGAGGAGGATAGCCAGTCAACATAACAGCACAGGCACTCAGCATCAGCATCAGTCTTGAAGGGATGTGACATGTTAAAATCAATTAGTCTGTTATATCAGCATCAGGTGTGTGGTAGCTGGTGGTGATCCAAGACTGGTTCATCTTGATGAAAGTCAGTCGATCAACCGAGTCGGTGGACAGGCCCACCCTGTGATCCGTGACAAATCCTCCAGCAGCACTGAATGTGCGTTCCGAAAGAACGCTGGATGCAGGACAGGCCAGTAGCTCAATTGCATACTGTGCAAGCTCTGGCCAGTGATCCATCCTCAAGACCCAGTAAGCCAGAGGATTTTCGGTGGGGAAGGTGTCCAAGTCTGACCTTGCCCCTAGATATTCCTGCACCATGTTTATCAGACGCTGGCGATGGTTGCTGGAACCGATCATACTTTGGGGCTGCGGACTAAAGAATTGTCTGAACGCATCGGTCAGACGGCCACCTTCCCCACCGCTCCTTCTTTGACTGGCCGAAGCCTCAGCAACTCGTTGTCCAGGACCAGGAGTTTGTAACCTCCCAGTCTCTGGGAACGCGTTGCACAGACCTTTCTGCAAGGCCTCCCGGAGTTGTCTCATCCTCTGCTCCCTCTGCGAAGGTAACATAAGGTCCGCAACCTTACCCTTGTACCGTGGATCAAGGAGAGTGGCCAGCCAGTAATGGTCCCTCTCCTTGATCCGAAGAATACGAGGATCCTTCCGCAGACTTTGCAGGATCAGGGAGGCCATGCAGCGTAGGTTTGCTGAGGCATTCGCTCCGGAGTCCTCTGGGTCACTAAGGACGACATGATCCGCAGCCACCTCCTCCCAGCCACGTACAAGTCCACTGGTTTCTTGGGACTGTAAATCATCCCTAAAAGACAACTGCTGATGATGCTGAGTGCCAGCCTCCACCTCCATGCTGACACAATCCTCCTCCTCCTCCTCCTCCTCTTCCTCTTCCTGTGCGATGGGTGGGACAGAAGGAACACTGTCTGGGTAAAGGGGGCCTTGAGAGGCAAGGAAGTCCATCTCTTCCTGCCTCTGTTCTGCCTCAAGTGCCCTGTCCATTATTCCACGCAGCGTGTGCTCCAACAGGTGGACAAGAGGTACAGTGTCACTGATGCATGCACTGTCACTGCTCACCATCCTCGTGGCCTCCTCAAATGGTGCCAGGACAGTGCATGCATCCCTGATCATGCCCCACTGGCGTGGAGAAAAAAAAACAAGCTCCCCTGACCCTGTCCTGGTGCCGTAGTCGCACAGGTACTCATTGATGGCCCTCTGCTGCGTGTGCAGCCGCTGCAGCATGGCCAACGTTGAGTTCCACCTGGTGGGCATGTCACATATAAGGCGGTTCTTGGGCAGGTTCAACTCCTTTTGCAGCTCAGCCAGGCGAGCACTGGCATTATAAGATCTGCGGAAATGCACACAGACTTTCCTGGCCTGCCTCAGGACATCCTGTAAGCCCGGGTACCTGCCCAAGAACCGCTGCACCACCAGGTTAAGGACGTGAGCCACACAGGGCACATGGGTCAGTTGTCCCTGTCGGAGGGCGGAGAGGAGGTTGGTGCCATTGTCGCAAACCACCATTCCTGGCTTAAGCTGGCGTGGCGTCAACCACCTCTCGGCCTGGCCCTGCAGAGCAGACAGGACCTCTGCCCCAGTGTGGCTTCTGTCCCCCAAACACACCAGCGCAAGCACGGCATGGCATCTTTTTGCCTGCGTACTTGCGTAGCCCCGTGAACGGCTACGGAGCACCGCTGGTTCATAGGACAAACCACAGGAAGAGGCCATGGAGGAAGAAGAAGAGGAGGGGGTGGAGGAGAGAGGTGTGTCACAACCAGTAGTAGCATTTTGGAGGCGTGGCGGTGGAACAACCTCCAACACTACTGCACCTTGTCCTGCATCCTTCCCAGCTGCCAAAAGAGTGACCCAATGGGCCGTGAAAGAAAGGTAACGTCCCTGTCCATGCCTGCTGGACCATGAGTCAGCGGTAATATGCACCTTACCGCTGACCGCCCTGTCCAGCGAGGCCAAGACATTGCCTTCCACATGCCGGTAGAGAGCCGGAATAGCCTTCCGTGAGAAAAAGTGGCGTTTGGGAACCTGCCACTGAGGAACCGCACATTGCACAAACTCACGGAAGGGGGCCGAGTCTACCAACTGAAAAGGCAGCAGTTGAAGCGCTAGCAATTTAGCCAAGCTAGCATTCAACCGCTGGGCATGTGGATGGCTGGGAGTGAACTTCTTTCGACGGTCCAGCAGCTGGGGCAGGGAAATTTGCCTGCTAGAATCGGACGTCGGTGTACTGCTAGCAGAGTGGCCGCAAGTACTTGGCTGTGACACACCTAATTCTACACCTTCATTCCTCTCAGTGCATGTTTCAGAGAGGACTGAAGTTATAGTGGGGTTGGAGATCCCAGCTGATGCGGTGCAAGGAGAGGTCCGCTTTGTTCTTTGGTGTGGGTCTTTGAGGTAGGCTTGCCAACGAGCTGCATGGCAGGTCAACATATGTCTGGTCAGGCATGTGGTACCCAAGCGGCTGATGTTTTGGCCACGCGATATACGCTTGAGACATATGTTGCAAACAGCAGCTGTGCGATCTGATGCACTAGCCTCAAAAAAGGCCCACACCAAGGAACTTTTTGAATGACGGGCAGAGGCAGCGCCCTGCACAGGCGGAGCTCTGCGGTGTGATTCCGTCGGTGTACTGCCCTTACGCTGGCCACCAAAGGGCATCCTGCCTCGTTGGAGATGTGCCTCCACCTCATCCTCCTCCTCCTCCTCTCTCCTATTAGGCACCCACGTGGAGTCAGTGACCTCATCATCCCCTCCCTCCTCATCACTGGAGCCAATCTGGCAGTATGCTGCAGCTGCTGGAACATGACTGCCAGATTGGTGTCCTTCTTGAGCATCCCCTCTGTCCACGCTACTGCCTTCCTGTAGCTGGGTTTCATCATCAGACCCTTCGAAACGCTGGGCATCCTCCTGGAGCATGTACCCAACACTGTGCTCAAACAGTTCGGGGGACTCCTCAGGAGGAGGACATGGTGGGTCTAGGGAAGGAGTGACTGATGATGAGTCTGACATTGATACCAGGGAAGAGGACGCTTTGGCAGCTGCTTTGCCAGTACCCTGAGCCTGGGTGAGAGAGGATGAGGAGGAGGAGGAGGGCTTGGTCATCCACTCTACCAAGTCTTCGGCATGATGTGGCTCAACATGTCCAGCTGCCGAAAAGAAGGACAAGCGTGTCCCATGGCCATGTGCTGATGACAATGCACCGCGTCCACGACCAGCACTGTTGCCCCCAGACACAGAGCCTGCTTGCCCTCTTTTATTGCCTCCTGACTGTCTGCCTCTCCTTGTTTGCCTTCCAGACATTCTAATAGATGGCCTGCAGGGAGATGGGAAAAAAGCAATAAGGGCTACCTTCAGGTGTCCTTCTCTGTCCCTTTACTTAAGGATTTCTAAATATGGTTGAGGATTATTGCTTTTGCACAGAATAGCACAACGACAATTTCCCTGACTGTCCAAAAAACAAGGATTTCAAAGATGGTTGATGAGGAATGCTTTGGCACACTATAGCACAAGGAGAATTCCCTCACTTTCCTTCTTTGTCCCTAGAAACAAGGACTGGCACAGTGAAAGAAACTGACACTCTCCCTACCTACAGTTTTCTGTCCCTAGAAAAAATGTTTTTTTAAAGCACACTATAGCACAAGGAGAAATCCCCTCACTTTCCTTCTTTGTCCCTAGAAACAAGGACTGGCACAGTGAAAGAAACTGACACTCTCCCTACCTACAGTTTTCTGTCCCTAGAAAAAATGTTTTTTTAAAGCACACTATAGCACAAGGAGAAATCCCCTCACTTTCCTTCTTTGTCCCTAGAAACAAGGACTGGCACAGTGAAAGAAACTGACACTCTCCCTACCTACAGTTTTCTGTCCCTAGAAAAAAAGTTTTTTTAAAGCACACTATAGCACAAGGAGAAATCCCCTCACTTTCCTTCTTTGTCCCTAGAAACAAGGACTGGCACAGTGAAAGAAACTGACACTCTCCCTACCTACAGTTTTCTGTCCCTAGAAAAAATGTTTTTTTAAAGCACACTATAGCACAAGGAGAAATCCCCTCACTTTCCTTCTTTGTCCCTAGAAACAAGGACTGGCACAGTGAAAGAAACTGACACTCTCCCTACCTACAGTTTTCTGTCCCTAGAAAAAATGTTTTTTTAAAGCACACTATAGCACAAGGAGAAATCCCCTCACTTTCCTTCTTTGTCCCTAGAAACAAGGACTGGCACAGTGAAAGAAACTGACACTCTCCCTACCTACAGTTTTCTATCCCTAGAAAAAATGTTTTTTTAAAGCACACTATAGCACAAGGAGAAATCCCCTCACTTTCCTTCTTTGTCCCTAGAAACAAGGACTGGCACAGTGAAAGAAACTGACACTCTCCCTACCTACAGTTTTCTGTCCCTAGAAAAAATGTTTTTTTAAAGCACACTATAGCACAAGGAGAAATCCCCTCACTTTCCTTCTTTGTCCCTAGAAACAAGGACTGGCACAGTGAAAGAAACTGACACTCTCCCTACCTACAGTTTTCTGTCCCTAGAAAAAATGTTTTTTTAAAGCACACTATAGCACAAGGAGAAATCCCCTCACTTTCCTTCTTTGTCCCTAGAAACAAGGACTGGCACAGTGAAAGAAACTGACACTCTCCCTACCTACAGTTTTCTGTCCCTAGAAAAAATGTTTTTTTAAAGCACACTATAGCACAAGGAGAATTCCCCTCACTTTCCTTCTTTGTCCCTAGAAACAAGGACTGGCACAGTGAAAGAAACTGACACTCTCCCTACCTACAGTTTTCTGTCCCTAGAAAAAAAGTTTTTTTAAAGCACACTATAGCACAAGGAGAATTCCCCTCACTTTCCTTCTTTGTCCCTAGAAACAAGGACTGGCACAGTGAAAGAAACTGACACTCTCCCTACCTACAGTTTTCTGTCCCTAGAAAAAATGTTTTTTTAAAGCACACTATAGCACAAGGAGAAATCCCCTCACTTTCCTTCTTTGTCCCTAGAAACAAGGACTGGCACAGTGAAAGAAACTGACACTCTCCCTACCTACAGTTTTCTGTCCCTAGAAAAAATGTTTTTTTAAAGCACACTATAGCACAAGGAGAATTCCCCTCACTTTCCTTCTTTGTCCCTAGAAACAAGGACTGGCACAGTGAAAGAAACTGACACTCTCCCTACCTACAGTTTTCTGTCCCTAGAAAAAATGTTTTTTTAAAGCACACTATAGCACAAGGAGAAATCCCCTCACTTTCCTTCTTTGTCCCTAGAAACAAGGACTCGCACAGTAAAACACACTGACACTCTCCCTACCTATCCTTCTCTTTCCCTAAACTAAAGGAATCCAGGTTAAGCAAGAAAGAAATAAATGTCACTGTCCCTGCCTATGCTTGTCTTTCCCTGCTCCGGAACACACTACACTAGGCCGCCGTGCTGGCGGCCTTTTATAGTGTGGGGCGTGTACTAAACACCCTCAGCAATAATTGGCCACAGGCATCCTGCCTGTGGCCAATCATTGCTCTCCTCGCTGCCGGCGCTGTGATTGGCCAAGCATGCGGGGTCACAGTGCATGCTTGGCCAATCACAGCGCCTGGATGACACTGCGATGGCGTAGTGCATTGTGGGCCGTTCGCGTCACTCGAATTTGGCGCGAACGGCCCAAATCGTTCGATCTTCGTTGAACGATCGAACAGCCGATGTTCGAGTCGAACGTATGTTCGACTCGAACACGAAGCTCATCCCTAGTGCCCACACTTGCAATGCCGGCGCCGCAGAGAGGAGAGGGAGAGAACCAAGGCTTCAGGCGGGCGCATCGCTGAATCGTTGGACAGGTGAGTGTGTGTTTATTAAAAGTCAGAAGCTACACTTTTTGTAGCTGCTGACTTTTAATAAACACGGAACCAGCTGGAGCTACACTTTAAGCTTAGAACTGAGCAAGTAGCTGTGGGCAAGCTACAAAACATCTTCAACACTACAGAATAAAGGCCTGTACACGCTTTGATTTTCGGACATCAATTGTGTTACGACGACTGGACGTCCTCAAATCTTACCGTTAGTACTGGGCTTTCGACAGCCAATTTCACTTTTTCATCAGACTTTTGTGCAGACTATAAAAAAAAAAATTGGATGTGAACTCAACGTCTGATTTGTTTCATTAGTACGGTTTTCATATGAAAAAAATCGTAAGAATAAACATGCTCAGAAACGAAAGAATACATACAAAACTACTTAACGTGTTACGTCACTTCTGACATTGCATTCTGTCAAATTAAAATTCTCGTATTGTTAGTAACAGCTTCACTTTTGACATGAGACTAGCATGCCACAAAAATCGGATGTTCTGTCGTCCGAAAATTAAAGTGTGTGTACGAGGCTTAAGTCTAGTTGAATGTGACCAACTACTACTACCAGTGGCGTCGGGAGGGGGGCTGATGGGGCCTGGAGCCCCGAGTGTGCCCACAAAAAGCCCCAGGTCTCAAAATCCCCTAAATGCATTATTTGCCCCGTGCGGCAACAGGGAACGATCTCACACCAGCGCGGCCGAGTGACGTACAAATGTCCCGCCTCCGGGACTCGGCTCCTATGATGGACGTCACACTTGTCCAATGCCGATACTGCGGGAGGTGCGATGTCCAATTCATAGGCGCTGCCGGGTCCACGAGGAGGCGGGAATGACACTGGGGCCGCGCTGGGCACTGGGAGATCCCCACTGAGCCACTCGCTCTGTGTAAATGGGTGGGCAGCTCTTCTATCCTGGCTCTGGCTGCCTGGTGCCTGCAGAGCTGTCTGAGTGGTGGTGAATTCCGGGGCCCGGGATGAAAGTATTCACACACTACAGGTAAGGCTGAGCACTGAGCAGAAACAATCTGTGTATGTCAGTCAGGTCAGTCATGTATGTCAGTCAGGTCAGTCATGTATGTCAGTCATGTATGTCAGGTAGGTCAGTCATGTATGTCAGTCAGGTCAGTCATGTAGGTCAGTCATGTATGTCAGGTAGGTCAGTCATGTATGTCAGGTAGGTCAGTCATGTATATCAGGTAGGTCAGTTAGGTCAGTCATGTATGTCAGTTAGTTCAGTCATTTATGTCAGGTATGTCAGTTAGTTCAGTCATTTATGTCAGGTATGTCAGTCAGGTCAGTCATGTATGTCAGTCAGGTCAGTCATGTATGTCAGGTAGGTCAGTCATGTATGTCAGGTATGTCAGTCATGTCAGTCATGTATGTCAGGTAGGTCAGTCAGGTATGTCAAGTAGGTCAGTCGTGTATGTCAGGTAGGTCAGTGTATGTGTCAGATAGGTCAGGTAGATCAGTGTTAAGCCTATCCCCCCCCCCCCCCGCTTTACCTCCGGGCTGAAGCCCCTGGTCTTTTTCCCACCTAGCAACACCCCTGACTACTACATAAACCATAACCTTTTCCCAGACTTATTGAGAGACCAACTTTTTCCGTAATATGCAAAAATCTGGTTCCACAGTCTTTTGTACTGAGTCGGAGAGGTCACTTTCTTGATGTTTTTACTGAGTTCCAATCTTCTCTGAAGCTCGGTCTCTACTCGTTTGAGTGGGGGTTGATATACAATATTAATTACGGCCTGAAAGTTTACTACTGGCCAAGGGAACTTGTGGTTTTCAGAGCTCTCAATGATGTCGCTGTGCACCGTTTCCACTTATGAATGATCATCGATCCCTCTTAGAGTGGAAGAGAAAGCGTGTTTGGGCAGCCGAGTCTTCGTATCAGTGACACAGCAGAGGAGAGAGGCGTAGGAGGGCGAAAGGAAAGAGAACTCAGATGGGGAACTTTTTTTTTTTTTTTTTTCAGAAGAGCTGAGATGAAGCTCAGGTCTCAAAACCTGACCTGCTTTATTTTGTGTTGTTTACGGAAAGCGAGGGGGCGGTAAACCAAAAACATTCTTCAAAATACTTCTGTGTGTACTGCGTTTCCTGCCGTCCGACTTGAACCATCTCGTTTTATCAAAGTCTACTATTTTTCTGAGCAACACTAGATACAGTTGTGTTCTCAAAATATGGAAAAAAATTATTGTTTGTAGTGTTTGTGCTATTGGGGGGATTTTCCTTAATTTTTTGTCCTGTAGACACAACAGAAAGTGAGAAGAAAGTGAGGGAATATCCCCTCTTAGATATACAATACAGTATGTCACCCATAGGCCTGGCACAGCCTATTGCATTAGGGTGTACACCCCAAAGTTCAAACACATATAGTAGGTGTGTGTGTGACTATATATATATATATATATATATATATACACACATATATATATACACACACTATATTGCCAAAAGTATTGGGACACCAGCCTTTACACACACATGAACTTTAATGGCATCCCAGTCCGTAGGGTTCAATATTGAGTTGGCCCCCCCATTTGCAGCTATTACATTTTCAACTCTTCCAGGAAGGCCTCCCAAAAGGTGTTCTGTCAGGTTGAGGTCAGTCAAGTTCCTCCAAACCCAAACTCGCTCACCCATGAATTAGAGCAGAAACTGCGAGCCAGGCCTTCTTGCCCAACCTCAGTGCCTGACCTCACAAATTTGCTTCTGGAAGAATGGTCAAACATTCCCATAGACACACTCCTTGTGGACAGCCTTCCCAGAAGAGTTGAAGCTGTTATAGCTGTAAAGGGTGGGCCAACTCAATATTGTACCCTAATGACGAAGACTGGGATACCATTAAAGTTCATGTGCGTGTAAAGGCAGGCGTCCCAATACTTTTGACAATATAGTATATATACAGTGGGGAGAACAAGTATTTGATACACTGCCGAGTTTGCAGGTTTTTCTACTTACAAAGCATGTAGAGGTCTGTAATTTTTATCATAGGTACTCTTCAATTGTGAGAGACGGAATCTAAAACAAAAATCCTGAAAATCACATTGTATGATTTTTAAATAATTAATTTGCATTTTATTGCATGACATAAGTATTTGATCACCTACCAACCAGTAAGAATTCCGGCTCTCACAGACCTGTTTTTTTTTCTTTAACCACTTCCCGCCCGGTCAATAGGAGATTGACGTCCGGGAAGTGGTTGTGTTATCCTGACTGGACGTCTATTGACGTCCTGCAGGATAACAGCCGCTGCGCACCTGTGGGAGGGGGCGCGTATCGCGGCGAACGGTGGAGCGGTGTGTCAGCCTGACCCACCGCTACACTGATCTTGGTAAAGAGCCTCCGGTGGAGGCTTTTTACCACGTGATCACGTCTGATCAAGATGTAAACAGACAGACGCGAGTAGAGGAGAGCTGATCAACGGCTCTCCTGACAGGGGGGGTTCGCGCTGATTGTTTATCAGTGCAGCCCCCCCTCGGATGCCCACACTGGACCACCAGGATGCCACCCAGGACCACCAGGGAAGCACCTAACATGTGGATGGCCAGGTAAGTCCCCCATGGTCATCCACATGTATAATTAGATGCCTAACTTATGCCAATCAGTGCCCACAAATGGGCACTGACTGGCACCATCTTGGCACAACATTTTTTTGCGATGCACAGCAATGCAACCCACCAGTGTCATCAGTGGCACCGACCAGTGTCCATCAGTGCCCATCCGTGCCCACCTATCAGTGCCCTT
The DNA here is from genome assembly GCA_029206835.1 of Rana muscosa. Classification (NCBI taxonomy): domain Eukaryota; kingdom Metazoa; phylum Chordata; class Amphibia; order Anura; family Ranidae; genus Rana; species Rana muscosa. The sequence goes on along the minus strand of CM055118.1, from coordinate 322,752,879 downwards.
CCGTGCCACCTATTAGTGCCACCCATAAGTACCCATCAGTGCCACCCATAAGTACCCATCAGTGCCGCCTATGAGTGCCCATCAGTGCCGCCTATGAGTGCCCATCAGTGCCACCTATGAGTGCCCATCAGTGCCGCATACCAGTGCCGCCTATCAGTGCCCATCAGTGCCGCCTATCAGTGCCCATCAGTGCCGCCTATCAGTGCCCATTATTAGTGCCCATCAGTGCCACCTCATTGGTGCCACCTCATCGGTGCCCATCAGTGCCGCCTTATCAGTGCCCGTCAGTGCAGCCATATCAGTGCCCGTCATTGAAGAAGAAAACATACTTATTTATCAAAAAAAATTACAGAAACAAAGAAAAACATATTTTTTTCAAAATTTTCGCTCTTTTTTTATTTGTTGTGCAAAAAAAAAAAATCGCAGAGGCGATCAAATACCACCAAAAGAAAGCTCTATTTGTGGGAACAAAATGATAAAAAATTTGTTTGGGTACAGTGTAGCATGACCGCGCAATTGTCATTCAAATTGCGACAGCGCTGAAAGCTGAAAATTGGCTTGGGCAGGAAGGTGTATATGTGCCTGGTATTGAAGTGGTTAAGAAGCCCTCCTGTTCTCCACTCATTACCTGTATTAACTGCACCTGTTTGAACTCGTTAACTGTATAAAAGACACCTGTCCACAAACTCAACCAAACAGACTCCAATTTCTTCACAATGGCCAAGACCAGAGAGCTGTGTAAGGACACCAGGGATAAAATTGTAGACCTGCACAAAGCTGCGATGGGCTACAGGACAATAGGCAAGCAGCTCGGTGAGAAGACAACAACTGTTGGCGCAATTATTAGAAAATGGAAAAAGTTCAAGATGACGATCAATCTCCCTCGGTCTGGGGCTCCATGCAAGATCTCACCTCATGGGGCATTAATGATCATGAGGAAGGTGAGGGATCAGCCCAGAACTACACGGAAGGACCCAGTCAATGACCTGAAGAGAACTGGGACCACAGTCTCGAAAAAAAAACATTAGTAACACACTACGCCGTCATAGATAAAAATCCTGCAGCACACGCAAGGTCCCCCTGCTCAAGCCAGTGCATGTCCAGGCCCATCTGAAGTTTGCCAATGACCATCTGGATGATCCAGAGGAGGAATGGGAGAAGGTCATGTGGTCTGATGAGACAAAAATAGAGCTTTTTGGTCTAAACTCCACTCCCCGTGTTTGGAGGAAGAAGAAGTATGAGTACAACCCCAAGAACACTATCTCAACCGTGAAGCATGGAGGTGGAAACATCATTCTTTGGGGATGCTTTTCTGCAAAGGGGACAGGATGACTGCACCATATTGAGGGGAGGAGGATGGGGCCATGTATCGCGAGACCTTGGCCAACAACCTCCTTCCCTCAGTAAGAGCATTAAACACGGGTCGTGGCTGGGTCTTCCAGCATGACAACAACCCGAAACACACAGCCAGGGCAACTATGGAGTGGCTCCGTAAGAAGCATCTCAAGGTCCTGGAGTGGCCTAGCCAGTCTCCAGACCTGAACCCAATAAAAAATCTTTGGAGGGAGCTGAAAGTCCGTATTGCCCAGCGACATCCCCGAAACCTGAAGGATCTTGAGAAGCTCTGTATGGAGGAGTGGGCCAAAATCCCTGCTGCAGTGTGTGCAAACCTGGTCAAGAACTACAGGAAACGTATGATCTCTGTAATTGCAAACAAAGGTTTCTGTACCAAATATTAAGTTCTGCTTTTCTGATGTATCAAATACTTATGTCATGCAATAAAATGCTAATTAATTACTTAAAAATCATACAATGTAATTTTCAGGATTTTTGTTTTAGATTCAGTCTCTCACAGTTGAAGAGTACCTATGATAAAAATTACAGACCTCTACATGCTTTGTAACTAGGAAAACCTACAAAATCGGCAGTGTATCAAATACTTGTTCTTCCCACTGTATATATATATGTAGCACTACCACCGTAGGAGCTGCTGGTTTTAAAGTTTTGGGCCTACCATTACCTTTTCTGTTCACCACACTCGTGTCAGGGATCCCTCTTGAAGAGCTTTCATAAATGTTCACACCAACACTTGGATACGTTTTCTTCAAGGCTTTATTTTACCAGTTCCAACAGAGGGATAGAGGGAGAGGGGAGTTTCAGGTACTTTACTTTGTGGATCACGGGCACAATCTCAGATACAGAGTACAAATCAGTTCCACGGTGGATTCAGCAACCACCGGATATGCCTATTCTCACTGGCCTAGCAACCGGTGCGAAACTCGTTCAAAGTCTCTGCCACAGACTTGATGAGTGCCGTTGCGTTGTTCCACAACCTTCCACCACAAGATCGTGTAACCACACTGACACTTTGCAAAATGTTCCTTCAGAAGTACACAGCTCACGGTGCCAAGATCTTTCAGCCAGTCCGGCAGCACCGTGAGGCAAACTGGCCAGGATGCTTCCTTCAATAAGTCCCCAATTGTTCCGCTTCTTCCCGCAGGCAAGACCGCGTAGGATCATCCCTGGACTAGTAGGCCCCAGCAACTCCTGGGCCTACTTCTCAGTTGCAGAGCCTCGGGCCAGCAGGCCCCGAGGCCGAAAATGTCTCTCACATCCCTAAGGGCCAGGAGGGTCCTCAGGTCAGGAACTGGCAATGACCCCAGGCAACGAACCCCGATAGTGCGGTCTCTGTCTCTTAAGTACCCCCTCCCAGAATGCACAGCAGGTTGACCATGCCCCCTGAGCCACTTCTGGGAAAGGAATACCCAATTAACCTAGCCTGCTGCATTTCCAACCCTGACCCGTGGTGACAGTGACACCTACTGTCAGGTGGAAAACGCGCAACCCAGCTAGACTAAAACAGAGCCAACAATTTAGAATAATTCTTTCTGAGCTGAACTACAGCTCAGATAACTAAATTTAACACATAGCGCCTATATATATTGTGGTAGTGTGGTACCCCACCAGTGTAGTGACCCAGAATTCTCAACTGGACGGTTTGAGTGGCTCCAGGGAGTTTATAATGTACAGAGGAAACTGGGGTTTCAGTTTCCACATTATTTAATAAAGTCCACTTTGGGACCTGGAGCCCGGGGATTTCTTAGAGATCCGGGTGGGATGAAATCCCCAGTCCTGGGTCCGGGTTTTAAGATTCAACGGCACACTGATTGTTCAGGTGTGTGTGGACCTGATAGGAGAGTCAGGACCAGGATTCTGGGCTCCACCCTCCTGAGGAGTCCAGGTTTGTAAGGGAGAACCCAGAGTGTGCAGGTGTGCACTGGAGTAGCTAGAGAGTGCAGGCTGCACTGTGAAACCCAGAGACCTGAGTCTGAGGTTGCTGACAGAAGTCAAGAGGGGTCCATGCGGGAGCCTGAGCAGTGGTGCTGCTGCTGAAGAGAGCCAGGCGGCTCTGTATTTTTATTTGCACTTTTGCATGTGTGAGCCAGGATGCTGAACATACTACCATTTAATGTTGATGGTGAAAACCCCCTGCGAGGGAAACCACTTTTGTTTTAATTTCTGGAACTTTGTTTGATTTTCTTTAATAAAAGTGGGCCAACAAGCCCTCAAAAGGAAACATTTGTGTGGGACTGTTCTTGCTAGCGGGTGCTACACTTGAGCTAACAACCCTCAAACATTACAAGTGGTGGAGAATGCGGGCAGAACTGGAGATCCCTGGAAAAAGTAAGTTCATCTGTTATATGAACTGTGTTTGTGTGAATGAGACAGCACAATCTGTGTGTGCAGGTGAGGAAAGCTTGCATGAAGTGAAAAGCAACTTGCTTTAAAGTGACAGTGCTTAATTTTTTTGCTGGATGGCACAAAAGTGTGGTGGAGTGACTGCAAAGATGAAGCAAGGGTTTGAGCCTGCCGGAGAGTATTGCAGACTGTTTTTGCTACACTAACTCCAGTTAAAGGGGAAGTGCATGCTGTTGCCCCTGGCAACGCTTGTGCAAGCAGGCCAGCTGTTAATGTGCAAAGTCCCAAGCTTCCAAGAGGATGCAATTGGGGAAGCCCTGTTAAGGCTCTGAAGCAAGAGCACTGTTTGCGGTGCAGAGAGTGGGGGCATGTTGTCTCCAAGTGACCTTTGTCTCAGTCTCCAAGACAAGGTGACATGGCCAGACAAAGGTCTGCAACAATCTTTAGGAAGCCTGATTTGAGTGCCAAGAGTGTCCAAAAGGCTGATCAGAAGTTCGAGAGGTATGTGGTTACCCATAGCAACGGCAGTGATGTCAAGTCTGCGGACCACATGAGAAACGTATTACCGACAGAGGATCGTGGCAAGTTGAAAGCAACAATGCTTCAAGGAGTGCAAAGTCGCTGCGTTTGGGAGAGTCAGCAAAGTACAGCTGGAAGAGTGCCATCTCCCTTAGCAACGAGAGATAGGGTGTTAACCGGAAGGAGGAGCTACAGTGTAGATGTGGAGCAGCGTCTCACTAAAGATATGTGCAGAAATGTACCATGCCTGGAATGTGGTCAACTAGGGCATGGAATTTTTTCTTGTCCCAGGTTATGGAACATGGCTGGAGATATGGCTAATGGGCAGAAGTTTTTGTCTGCAGGCCCAGATTCTTGTGCAAGCGTGTTTTCAATCACCTCTGGCAACAGTGAGGAAGTACCTGTTTTGCCTGCAGGGGGTGCTAAGGAGTCAGAAATGGCTGCTGCAGTTTCGTTCCATGGCCACCAGAGGGAGTTGGCTAGTGAAAGTGCGATAAAGGATAGACAACGTACTCAAATGAACATGGCAACCCCTGTTACAGTGATGGGTAAGACTGTTGCTGGTAAATGCATGGAAAAGATTGACTATGTGACTGTGCACACTGGAGTTGAAGTGACCCCAATTGGGAGATCCACTGTCTGTGTGGAAAAGGACTTGCCTCGCTGCAGTGCCCTGTCCAGTGGGGAGGCAAGTGGTAAACTTGAACGTTACAATGTGATGGGTAAAACTGCTAATATTGTGTTGGCTAAAGTTGATGGTCCAGTTGCTAATGGGCTAGTGCAGCTCACTAGAGATAAAAACATTGTTATGAATGCGGTTAAAGATGTGCTATCTCCACTAACAACTGAGATGAAGGCTACAGAGGTGTCCCTAGAAAGCCCCAGGGAGCTCTGCGTTTTGAAGCTGGAGGTTGCCTGGGACAACTATGGTGCCGCTCTGAGGGGTACCTGAACCTGGCTATAACAGGATGTTAAATGCTAAAACGGAAATGTTTGAAAACACTCATGATGGAAATAGGTTATTGTAGTCTGGCAATGACAGGTGTGAAGGTGTTCATGTGTTTAATGAAGCGCCACCAGAGCAAGGTGGTGAGGGTTTGGTATTGCAGCCTACTCTGGTTAAAAATATGTTACCACAGTCTGGTTTGAACAAAAGTGACATGTGCAAGGTGTCTGTTACTGAGCCACTATGTCCCTTTGGTAGCGCAGAGATAACAGACTGGGACAGATGGGCAAAAAGCCTGTTGGCTTTGTTGGAAAAGGCCTCTGTTGGTAAGAGTGGAGCAGACATGATTTCTGCGGTGCCAGATGAAGGACCTGAAGAGAAACTTATATGCAAGGGTGCACTTGCTACTGCAGATGATGTTGCTCATGAGATGGAAACGCCAAGTAAGGGCGAACGCACAGAAGAGGTCATGTCTGTGATCCAAAAAGGGCCTAATGATGTGGTAATGGTTGATGCCTTGCCAAATGAGCTGGTGTTGGTGGAAGTGCCAGATGGCACAGCAATAAATGAAGTGGTTGAAGTCACGGGTTCAAATGTTATTTTATGCGATGATGGTCAGGGGTCAGGACAGTTGCTGGCAGAGGATCTCATGCCAGTGGAGTTGGTGTATAGTGAAGCTGCCGTAGACAACCACACCGCTGGGAGCAGTTCCTCTCCAGACACTGCCCTGCCGAACATGGGTGAAATTAAATATGACAAATGCATTGATATTTCTGACCATGATGAAAAATGCAACACATTGGCGATTTGTGACGGTTTGGTTGCCATGGGTGACATCAAAAATAATGGTAGACCTGATGGTCTTGGTCAAGTTGAAAAGGTTGTAGCAAACCCTGAAAATTGTAGTGTGATAGGGCAGTGTTTCTCAACTCCAGTCCTCAAGGCACCCCAACAGGTCATGTTTTCAGGATTTCCCTCAGATCAAATGGCTGTGGTAATTACTAAGGCAGCGAAACTGATCAAATCACCTGTGCAAAATAATGGAAAACCTGAAAACATGACCTGTTGGGGCGCCTTGAGGACTGGAGTTGAGAAACACTGTGATAGGGAATGGTAGGTTTGACACAGAAGACGTAAAAGGTATAGCAGAATTAGGCCCCCTACAGGTTCAGGAGGGTATATCTGGGGAAGGTTTCCTGAGGTTTGAGGAACTTCTAGGATCTGAGAGGGATCCTGGTAAACAATGGTCGGAAGGAAATAGCCCAAAGCGCAGCAAGGTGTCACATGACTTAGAAACCTCAGAGTGGCAAGACAGTCAGGATGTCCTTCAGAGGGAGACTAAGACGAGGCTGCAGTCTTATGAGGATGTTAGTGATGAAACTGACAGAATGAAGCATGCAATGTACATGGGGAAACAAGTGACACTAAGTTTGGACGGTAAGGGGGTGCCCGTGCATAGAGCTCAGAGAGGGACTAGTGTCACCCCAATAAAAGAGCCCCCGCTTATCACTAAACAAGTGTTTAAAAATCTGATCCCTTCCAAATTAAATAAAGGGAAAATAAATGGTCTATCGGAAATTGAGGGAGCCCTTGGTAACCTTAATGATATCGGACCCTTAAAGCTCAGAAATCAACCTCGGGTGCAAAAAGGTGCCAAGAGTAGTAAACTCCCTACTGATAAGGTGGCTAGTGTAGGTCCAAGGGAAATAGAAAGACATCTCTTTTGGAAGCGTGCACGCAAAAAGGCATGGGAGTGTCTTTGCAGAGTCCGAGTAAACGTAGCAGGGGGACGTGGAGAAAGTCACCTGATGGGACAAGATTTGGCCCATGGGGGTGGTAGCTTGCATGGTCATGCCAAAGTGAGGAGGTTGGACTGGTGTGGTACCCCACAAGTGTAGTGACCCAGAATTCTCAACTGGACGGGTTGAGGGGCTCCAGGGAGTTTATAATGTACAGAGGAAACTGGCGTTTCAGTTTCCTCATTATTTAATAAAGTCCACTTTGGGACCTGGAGCCCGGGCCTGCTATATAAGCTGAGGTAACATGTCACTGGGGAGGAGTCGTGAGAGGAAAGAGGATGGAGCAGTAGTGTCTGTGTGACAAGGCCCCGGCCTGAGGGCCTGGGGCCTACCAGGTGCTGAGGAGAAAGTCCTGATGGAGGACCACTTTCTTTAACACCGCAAAGCAGGAATTCAACATTAAGAGAAAGGAACCTGGAACTGTTATTGCTGGACTGTGCAGTTGAACCATGTCTCTTCCACGGTCAGACAACAAGGTGATGTGTTGATCTGTTGAACTTGTACCCAAGAGTGCACAGCTACAAATATATATATATATATATATATATATATATATATATATATATATATATATATATATATATATATGTAGCACACAGATCCCTGGCCTTACCTCCTCAAGGTGGGACACACCGTACCACAATGCCCAGGTTCCTTCTTGAATAAGAGGGTGAGCAGTGTTCAGAAATTGTTGGCTCCCGCAGCGAGTTACCTTCCCTCGGTTGGATCTCACCCCTAGAGTGTAGGGAAGAGTCTGTTGTAGGTGCACCAATAAGGCCAATGTCAAGACAAGGTTAAACCTTAATGAAGGAAGATTTATTTTCTTTATGCTGACAACTGGATAGGAAAGTTGGAGTTGCAGAATAAAAGAAACAGGGAGGTAGGTTCAGGCACTTGGTATCACCACTCAATCCCGAGTGGGCTCTGCTCACCCGGATAGTCCCCTCTCACGGTCCTAGCAGCCGGAGTGATGCACGAACTTTACTTCTCTTCATTTTCCCTTGAAGATACGATCGGGAGATTCTCTGCCACAGAATCTCTGAGCCCTGAACCTCTCAGCGCTTGTAATTAAAGAACAGGTGCAAGTTGCTGCACATTACAAGGCCTCAGATGATTAGCGAAATCCCTCCAGAATTTACCGGGCCTCTTTTTCACCGTGAAACTCTCACCGGTCCCTCAGAAAAGGTCCTCCCCCGGTCTCTTCTTCTTAGAGCGGGTCCCCTCTCAGGGGCACCCTGGGATTCCTCCTCTTAGAGCTGAGCCCCAGCTAAAGGTGCTGGGCCCAATGGCGAAGTTGAAGCCCCAGGCTAAAGGTGCCTGGGACCGATGCATATGCGCACCCCTGGCCTGGAGGGCCAGGTCACGTGACCCGAACTCCGGAGCCCCGGAACTCTGGAACCACCTCCAGGCGGCGGCTGCCCCTTATGTATCCTCTCCCGGCATGCACAGCAGGCCGACCACGCCCACTGTACTACTACCGAGAGAGGACACCCTAAGGCACAGCACTGTTACCAGTGGTTCAACCCTGACTTGTCAGGACAGTGCCACCTACAGGCCACAGGGAACTGCACACCAGTACAACGCCTGAAGAACAAATAACCGAACCTATCAATAAAAGCGGTCTGAGCCTGGCTACTAGCTCAGACCAACCCCTAAATTTAGGCACACAGCACCCTTCAAAGTAGAGGGGCGCTACATATATATATATATATATATATATATATATATATATATATATAGCACCAAAACTTTGATCTCCCCACCGGCACAGTTACGGCAGAGCCGGTCAAAGGGAAACTTTTCCCATATGCCTATTGGTACACAGAGTGATAATGCTAATGCACACAGGATGATTAAGGTGTGCCCAGGCATGATATCACCAGGACAGGTGAACCCTATCAAAAGATTTCCCCTCTATTCCTGTAAACTTTGGGGTTTTCTATCACTTTCTGTCCTGGTGGCCATTGTCACAGACACGCAAGATCTCCCCCCTGGGATACAGCCAGCAAAAGAAGTTGGCAGAGGTTCTAACCCTTCCCTGCTTTGTTTGGAAATTAAAAAAAAAGTGTAACTTTAGAAAGACTTTAAAGTGGTTGTACACCCTGTACAAGCACTTTTACCTACAGGTAAGCCTAGATTAAAGCTTACCTGTAGGTGCTGGAAATATCTCCTAAACTTCCACGGTTTAGAAGATACTTGCATAAAAGCCGTGCGCCAATGTCTATGGCGCATGTGCAATTTAGAAAGGGCGATCTTGCCGTTTCTAAAGGGGTCATGCCGGGAGTGACATCACGCGTCTCCGGCCAGTCACAGAGCCGGAGTCCGCGGCCCCGGAAGGAAGAGGGGTGAAGATGGACGCTTCCAGCCAGCGGGGACATCGGGGACATCGCAAGCTTCGGTTTCAGGTAAGTGACACATAATGGGCTACTATGCGATGCATAGTAGCCCATTATGCTTTACCTTTGCAAGGAAATAAAGAGGAAGTAAAACCCATCAGGGTTTACTTCCTCTTTAAGGGGTCTAGTTATAAAACATAAATTAGACAAATGTCACAAACTTTCATCCAGACTGCTCAAACTTTTCACGTATTTTCTCCCAATTTTCGCTAAAATGCTACGGACGTGATACTATGCTTCGCAGCCATGGCAGAAATTATACTCGAACAAGACCTATTCAGGTGAATAGCAATGCTCTGCGGTGTGCTAGTGCAGGGTTAAAGGTGTGAAATGCTCTTTGAAGAGCGATTCAAATGCGGTCTGCTGTTTAGAGAGCAAAGCACATTTGAAAAAATCCTTAATTTTTTATCAAATAATTTTTTAGAATTGTAATTTTTTTTTTTTTAGGAATTTTAGTTTTTTTTTTTTTTTTTTATATATTTTTTATCTGCCATGTTGGGAGGCCTTCGTGACATATCAGGGGTCTAAACAGACCCCTGCTGTCTCACTTTTAAGACAGAGAAAAGGAAGGGGCCAGTAAATAGGAAATATTTACTGGCCCCTGCTTTCCTTCCTGAAACAACCCATTGTGTGCCCACAGCAGCTGCCAGTGGGAGAGGGTGGAATCCAGCAGCACTGCAGGGGAGGGGGGGCATTCAGGGGGGCCCGGACAGCAGGGGGGTAGGGGAGCAGACACTGATTCCTTTGCAGCACAGCAGGAGGGAGAAAAAGGAGGAGAAGCCTGAAGAGCTGCAGGTGAAGGCACAAGAGTCAGCAATAAGGCAGTACAACCGACCAGCAGGTGCTCAGCAGGTGCACGGGCCCCCCTTTTGAACTGATGGGGCCCAGGTCCGGTACAGGAGGGCAGGCTGGCTGTACTGCCTTATCAGTGGCCCTGTTTTCTGTAATACTTTGATCACCTATGATCATGAAAGTGCAGAGAAGGGCAATCAAACTGATAAGAGGCATGGAGGAGCTCAGCTATGAGGAAAGATTAGAGGAACTGAATTTATTCTCTCTTGAGTAAAGGAAATTAAGGGGGGTGGGGTATGATCAACATGTACAAATATATAAGGGGTCCATATAGTGAACTTGGTGTTGAGATATTTACTTTAAGGTCATCACAGAGGACAAGGGGGCACTCTTTACGGCTGGAGGAAAAAAGATTTAATCTCCAAATACGGAAAGGTTTCTTCACAGTAAGAGCTGTGAAAATGTAAAATGTAAAATAGACTTTCATCCAGAGGTGGTTCTGGCTAGCTCAGTTGGAGCAAATTGGATCATGCTTTGCTGTTTTTTTTTTTTTTGCCTTCCCCTGGATCAATTGTGGGTTTAGGATTGTGTATATGGGATTGCATTTTTTATTTTCTTTGGTTGAACTAGACGGACTTATGTCTTTTTTCGATCCTGACTAACTATGTAACTATCATCAGCTCCATCCAGTGGCCAAAAGCATTATTTTTTCGGATTCAGGTAGCTCTGAGAAATAACTCGCCTTTTGGTCACTAGATGGCGCTAAAGATTGTAGGAAATAATAGTACTATAATTGGTGCAGCCTGGATGAATGCTTATGACATTCACCCAACAAATTTTTTGTAAATAGACCCCTAAGGCCCCTTTCACACTGGGGCGGTTTGCAGGCGCTATTGTGCTAAAAATCGGCTGCTGTCTCTCCAATGTGAAAGCCCCGAGGGCTTTCACACTGGAGCGGTGCGCTAACAGGACGTGAAAAAAACTCCTGCTAGCCGCATCTTTGGAGCGGTGAGAGGAGCGGTGTGACTACCGCTCCTCCACATTGAAATGAATGGGACACCGCGGTAATACCGCCCGCAAACCGCGGCTGTAGCCGCGGTTTGCGGGTGGTATTAACCCTCTTTCGGCCGCTAGCGGGGGTTAAAACCGCACCGATAGCGGCCGAATACCTCAGCAATCCCAACGGAATAGCGGCGTTATACCGCCACCGCACCCAGCGCCCCAGTGTGAAACCGCTCTTATAGATAGAGGGAGAAAGAGTGCTAAGGGACATGTAAATGGATAAAGCTGACCTCCTTCCCTTCAGTCTTGCACATTTGTACAGGATCTTCTCCTATGCTGAAATGACTTACTTTGACTTCACTGTACACTGTGAGCTTCTCACAATATGCTTAAAGTGGAGTTCCACCCAAAAATGGAACTTGCACTTTTTGGAATCCTCCCCCCCCTCCGGTGTCACATTTGGCACCTTTCAGGGGGGAGGAGGGAGCAGATACCTGTATAATACAGGTATTTGCTCCCACTTCCTGGCATAGATCACCGCGGTGGTTGCGGTGACCTATGCCACGTCCAGCGCCTACTCTGTCCCCCCGCTGTCTTCTGGGAGACACACAGGTCCCAAAAGACAGCAGGGACCAGTGACGACTAGGGTGACCACATTTCCAAACTACCATTCAGGGACACCCTCCCTTCCCAAAAATCAGCTTGTGCTGTAACGAATCACAGCACAGTGATTGGACGCAAGAGGCGGGATTTATGATTTCTCCAATCACAAACAGGGGGCGGGATTGTGCTCCTCCAGGCTTTCCCAGCCAGGACAAGTACTGTCAGTGAGTAAAGCGGTGATGTGGCGGCCTTTTTTGGGGGCATCAGAATGGCCCGGGGGGGGGGGGTGGCTGTGTCAGTTTCATTCAGGGACACTGTATTGTCCTGGAATGAATGTGCCCGGGACAGACCTGCAAAATGCGGGACTGTCCCGGACAATCGGGGACACGTGGTCACCCTACTCGCCGCACGACTCGCGCATGCGCAGTAGGGAACCAGGAAGTGAAGCCGCAAGGCTTCACTTCCTGATTCCCTTACCGAAGATAGCGGCGGCAGCAGCATCCGAGAGCAGAGGGACAGATCGGCTTCGGCTGCCGACATCATGGGCGCTCTGGACAGGTAAGTGTCCATATATTAAAAGTCAGCAGCTGTAGTATTTGTAGCTGCTGACTGTTAATAAAAAAAAAATTCTACCTGTAGTGCCCTGCTCCTATTGGGTAGGCACTAGTGTAAATTTAGTTGTCTGAGCTGTCGTTTAGCTCAGAATAATTGTACCAAATTATTGGTCTCTGTTCCAGTTCAGCTGGGTTGCACATTTTCCACCTGACTGTAGGTGTCGTGGTCACCACAGGTCAAGTTTGGAAATGCAGTAGGCTGGATGCATTGGGTATTCCTTACCCAGAAACAGTGCAGTGGGAGTGGTCACCCGCTGTGCATTCTGGGAAAGGGTACTTAAGGAGCAGACATCGTTTTCCCGGGGTCTTCCGATCCTGACCTGACAGTCCTCCTGGTCTCAGGGATGTGTTCTCAGTTTTTCTGCCTCGGGGCCTGTAGACCCGAGGCTCTGCTACTGTTCTGTCTCAACTACAAAGCGATAAAGTTCATCTCCAGGTTTAAGTAGGCCTTACTCAAGCTGGTTTGATATTCATCCCTTGCATCGATACAGGCAGTTTAACTCAATGAATAAACTCACAGTTAGGACGACAGACGATAAATCCTTTCGAATGTTCCGTTTAATGATGGATATTCATAGGTAGAAAAACGTTGCAGTTGTAAGCCACATGTAAGATGTTTAGCATGGAAGATATACAGGAGTAATGACCAGAATGAGGAAGTGGAGGAGTTATATAAAGAACTACGGTGAGAGAGAGAGTTCAGCTAGAAAGAAGGGGACAGATCTTAAAGACACAGAGCAAGAATAATCACATAGTGTAACACAACACTCCCCGTCTGAAATCTTTAGATTTCATAACCTCAAACTAAAATATATATTTTCAAAAAGTCCAATACTGACGAATGTCCTGGAACCTGTAATGAAAAACGTGCAACAAGCAAATAATAAACGTAAGTTCAACAGGATGAAGAACATAAAGTCACAGTATGATGTCTTCAAAGAATTTCAAAGTTCTGAGTAGAACCTGTAGATGGCAGCAATGTACTCCCCGCCGTGCAAACAGCATGACTAGTCCTTGCACAAGTCACTCACCTGGCAAAAGGAGTACTAACTCTGTAATTGGTCGACTAAAGTTTCGTGTCGATCCTCCCTTGGTTACCTTGACTTTTACCTTCCGGACTTTGTTATCGTCGCTGGGCATAACTTTAGTAATAAGACCCATAGGCCACTCATTCCGACAAACTTCCTTGTCTTTTAGAAGGATGAGGTCTCCAACCTTAAGATTCGGCTTAGATGCTTGCCATTTGTTACGACCTTGAAGGTGGTGAAGATACTTTTTCTTCCAGCGATGCCAGAACACATTGGCTAGATGCTGCACCTGCTTCCATTGATGCATGTAACGGTGTGACTGCAGCTTCTGTTTTGTACTTACAGAAGTGTGGAGTGAGGTGTTCACAGTTCTTATTTCCTTATCTTCAGGGTTTACTAGCCCATAGGTGGTGTCAATAGGGAGTAAGTAAGAGTCCTCACACAGAAACCTTGGAGGTGACAGCCATAGGCTGTCCTGAAGAGCAGCAGGTGACACGGCTCTGGTCCCACAGTCAGCTGGGTTGAGTTCAGTGGGAACGTGATGCCATTGACTTGGTAGAGAGAATCTCTTGATACGTTCAACCCTGTTGCTGACGTACACATAAAATTGTTTTGTTTGGTTGTTTATGTAACCAAGTACTACCTTACTGTCTGTATAGAAGGTGAAAGAATCAATTCTAGTGTCCATTTCACTTCGTATGACCTCGGCAATTTCTACTGCTAGCACGGCTGCACAAAGTTCAAGTCTTGGTATGGTATGTGCAGGCTTGGGAGTGAGTTTTGCCTTGCCTAGGACAAAACTACAGTGTGATTCTCCATTCAGTTCAGAGGTCTTCAAATAGGCTACTGCAGCAATAGCTTCAACTGATGCATCAGAGAAAATATGAATCTCTCTCCGGTTAGCAGTTGAAGTGGATCCTGGAACATAGCAACGGGGAATCTGAAGTTTTTCTAGTGACTTCAAAGAATATCTCCACCTTTCCCACTTGTGTTGATTCTCACTAGGCAAGGGAGTATCCCAGTCTATGTTCTCAGTAGACAACTGTCTTAGTAAAATCTTACCTTGAATGGTGACTGGAGCAAGGAAACCCAGTGGGTCATAGATGCTATTCACCACGGACAGGACTCCTCTCTTAGTGAAGGGTTTGTCACAAGTTGACACTTGGAAGGTGAATTTGTCTTGCTTGATGTTCCACAACAAACCCAGACTTCGCTGTACAGGAGGCACATCTGTACCTAAGTCAAGGTTTTTTAGACTAGTGGCATAGTCCTCAGAGTGAAAGGCATTCATAAGTTCCTGGCTGTTGGATATAATCTTGTGCAGTCTAAGGTTTGCTACAGACAGCATCTCCTTTGTTCTGGTGAGAAGATCAATTGCTTCTTTAGCAGTTGGAAAGGACTTAAGTGCGTCGTCAACGTAGAAGTTTCTTTCAACAAATTGACGGGCATCAGATCCATATTCAACTTCTCCAGTCTGAGCTGTTTTCCTTAGCCCATAAGTTGCCACTGCTGGGGAAGGACTGTTACCGAAGACATGTACCTTCATGCGATAATCTATAACTTCCTTGTTGAGGTCATTGTCCTTGTGCCATAGAAACCTGAGGTAGTTTCTGTTGTCTTCTCTGACGATGAAGCAGTGAAACATCTGTTGAATGTCGACCATTACTGCTACAGGCTCTTGTCTGAAACGAATCAAGACTCCTATTAGACTGTTGTTCAAGTTGGGTCCAGTAAGGAGCATGTTG
Source organism: Rana muscosa (assembly GCA_029206835.1). Lineage (NCBI taxonomy): Eukaryota > Metazoa > Chordata > Amphibia > Anura > Ranidae > Rana > Rana muscosa. The sequence goes on along the minus strand of CM055118.1, from coordinate 322,737,736 downwards.
TTAAGAGAAACACCTTCGTGCTGAGCACTGGAATCAAAGACAACTCTGATTTGGTCTGGTTTGCGTGGGTGATACACGCCAAAGGATGGAAGGTACCAGCATTCTTCTCCCTCCTTTAGTGGGGGAGCAGGCTCTGCATGATCTCTGTCAAATACATTTTGCATAAAGTCCACAAAGTGCTTTTGCATCTCTGGTTTCCTGCTTAAGTTTCGCTTTAAGGAGGAGAATCTACTGATGGCCTGCTGTAAGTTGTTGGGCAATCTCTCCCTTGGGAGACGAAAGGGTAGGGGTGCTACCCAGTTATTGGAGTCATCTTGAAAGAACTCATTGTCCATTACCTTGATGAATTCTTTGTCTTCCATTGAAGGAGCCAGTATGTCATCTTCACTGGTTGCATTAAACACTGTAGAGCCGAAGTCGCCATCATGACAGGAGAAAGGGCTTGTGTCACCTGAGATACCATGTTGCCATTCGTGGCTGGCTATCTTCTCTTTCACCCAGTAGTGATGTGGGCATGGCTCAAAGTAAGTGTTTCGGCCATTTGGCAGAACATTTGTCTTGAATGACGAAATGTTGGTAGGTCTTTTCATTTTGCCTATGCAGACATTGCCTATGATGACCCACCCTAGATCCGTGCGCTGGGCAAATGGGGCATCTGGGGGTCCACTGACTTGTCTGTGTACCTTGTGAACTCTTAGAATGTCTCTTCCTAACAGAAGAAGGATCTGAGCATCTTTGTCAAGCGGCGGTATCTCATTTGCTATTACCTTGAGGTGAGGGTGATGGAAAGCAGCAGCTGGAGTAGGGATTTCTTCCCTGCTAGCAGGTATCTGATTGCACTCAACAAGTGTAGGTAAGGGTAATTGCAAGTTACCTTTTAGAGAAGATACCATGAGTCCATGAGCCCTTCTTCCAGAAACCTCTATAGTTCCACTACAGGTACCCAAGGTGTAAGGATGAGCTTCGCCTTTTATTTCAAATAGATTGAACAATTCCGATTTTGCAAGTGATCGATTGCTCTGATCGTCTAAGATAGCATATGCCTTTAGAGACTTTTCTGGTTGATCCTTGTGGTATATGTTCACCAAGCATATCTTAGCACAGGACTTACCACAGTGGTCTTCTCCACAAACTTCAGTGCAGGATGAAGAAATGATGGTAGAATTAGGCACTTGGTCTGTATTCTCCCCGCCATGCGTTAACCTGGGAGGAGTGTTGGCAGGTTGTGCAGAGCTGGGCTCAAGAGGATGGAGGGCTTGCACATGTTCTTCAGAGCCACACTCTATGCACTTGATGGACACATTACAGTCCCTTGCAAAATGTTCTGTAGAAGCACAGCACCCGAAACATACCCTAAATGTCTTTAAAAGCTCCTTGCGCTCTTCCAGAGGCTTTTTCCTAAAGCCGATACATTTATTGAGGGGGTGTGGCTTCTTGTGTATGGGACACTCTCTGTTAGGGTTTTCAATCTTCCTACTCTGTTTGTTCGTGGCCAGAACTGTGGTAGGAGTGGGAAGGATGTCAGTCTTTTTCACGGACACTGGGCCTCTATGGTTTCTATAGTTGCCCTGAAGACTGGTACTCTTAGGAAAGGGGATGAAGAGACTGTACTCACCGTAGGAAAAACTTGGATCGTTCTTGGTCTCTGCAATTTTCCTGATGAATTCACAGAAGAAAGAGAATGGAGGGAAGGAAACCTTGTTCTCTCTTTTGTATGATGACCCTAGTGCAGTCCATTTCTCTTGCAAACCATACGGGAGCTTGGAGACAATTGGGTTTACCCCTCTTGGAGTGTCAAGGTAACTGAGTCCAGGTAGTTTTGGGTCTGTGTTGGCTAGCTGAAGCTCAAGGAGAAGGTCACTCAGTCTCTGGAACTCCTTGTTGTCCTTACCGGATATCTTTGGGAAAGTTTCCAGACGCATGAACAAAGCATTTTCTATAGCTTCTGGACTGCCATAACTTTGCTCTAGTCGCTCCCATGCAGCTGTGAGGCCTGCAGTAGGATTGTCCATGAAAATCGATCTTAATGGCTTAACACGTGCAGCAGATAGAGGACCAAGCCATTTGATCAGCAGATTCAATTCTTGATCAGCTGTAATGCCAATATTGCTGATTGTAGTTCTGAAGGCACATTTCCAACTTCTGTAGTTCTCAGGTTGGTCATCAAAACTTGTAAGACCAGTCTTTGTGAGCTCTCTGCGAAGCATGTACCTCACAAACTCTTCTGTCTCAGTTGTCTCCGCCTTTATGTGAGATGCTGTTGGCTGTATGGTGCTGATTGCGTTATCTTTGACATTGTTGTTAAAGGACACAGGGAAATATGGTGCAGCAGATGCATCCAGGTGAGTTGCTTGCTTGAAGTCAGTTGTTCCAATGATACGTTGATTCAAGGCTGTACCGATGACTGGAGATTGATGACTTGCCTGAAGCTTGCGCTGATGCTCTGTGACGTATGAAGGCAGGCAAGTTAGGCAGGTAGGAAATGCAGTGGAGTGATTTTGAGTGCAGGAAGTTGCTGGAACCTCTTTAACTTGAAGCTGTGAAGGAGTCTCTATGTAGTCGGGAGCATTGGAGACAATGGAGTGTGCACTGCAGTGGCTTAGGACATAGTCTTTAGTGCGTTTGAGGGGGTCTTCCATATCTGCTATGTTTAGGTTAATGCTGTCTTTCTCACTTGCACCTTCGTCTGCACTGATAGCTTGCTGTAGGACCCTTAGCTTTGCCATAGCTGCGTCATGTTTACACTGTTCATTTAAGGTTTCCATTGTTGCTCTTTGTCGTGCTGACTGCGCTTCCAACTCTGCCCTTTGACGTGCTGACTGCGCTTCCGACTCTGCTCTCTGAGCTTCTAACTCTGCTCTTTGACGTGCTGACTGCGCTTCCAACTCTGCCCTTTTTTCTGCATATGCCACCTGCACTTTGCTGGCTTCCACTTCAACACGGGCATTAATAAGTCGCTCACTGAGTGTTGAGTATCTTGAACTATGGGATCTTGACGAGTTTTTAGAACGTCTGGTGGAAACAGATCTGTGAGATGCAGTGTCCTGTAACAGCTTTATTTTTGCTTCTGCCTTTAATCTGGTTTGCTGGATAAAACTGTCTCTTTCAATATTGAGTGCATTGACGCGCTTTAATTGCATCATCGCACTTTCTGACTTCATGTTTTGTAAGACATTAGTGAATTTGATGCTGGTAAGCTGATAAAGCTCATATGAGGCAGAAAGTTGTTTAATGGCGCCCTCTAGTGTCAGTAGTTCACGTTCAACAGACACTGTATTGGCTTCAGCAAGGATTTTCTCCCAGACTAATTCCAAGCTATTTGACAATTCAGTCCTTGAAGCTTCATAATTCTCCATTACTTTCCAAGTGGGTTTAACTGAGCGTTTGGGTAACTCAGTTTCTTCAGGAACTTGTGGGGAGGTAGATGTGAGTTCACATGCAGAAGCTTGGTCACTCATGATAGCAGACTGACTGTGAAAGCAGGCAGGATCTGTGTGCTGAAATATGACACTGTGCAGATTGTTTCAGGCTATAAGGTTGCCATGTGCTGCTCTGTCCCTTCTGTCTTGCTATGAGGGCAGTAAATCTTGTCTGTTTCAGTACTGACATGCAGAAATCTTGTAATTAGGCTGTGAAACTCCGTTTTTCTACTGTTCTGTCTCAACTACAAAGCGATAAAGTTCATCTCCAGGTTTAAGTAGGCCTTACTCAAGCTGGTTTGATATTCATCCCTTGAATCGATACAGGCAGTTTAACTCAATGAATAAACTCACAGTTAGGACGACAGACGATGAATCCTTTCGAATGTTCCGTTTAATGATGGATATTCATAGGTAGAAAAACGTTGCAGTTGTAAGCCACATGTAAGATGTTTAGCATGGAAGATATACAGGAGTAATGACCAGAATGAGGAAGTGGAGGAGTTATATAAAGAACTACGGTGAGAGAGAGAGTTCAGCTAGAAAGAAGGGGACAGATCTTAAAGACACAGAGCAAGAATAATCACATAGTGTAACACAACAGCTACTGAAAGTAGACCCAGGAGTTTCTGGGGCCTACTGATCCAGGGATGGTCCTGTGTCGCCTTGCCTGCAGGAAGGGACCGAACAATTGAGGGCTCAATTGGAGGACGCATCCGGATAAAAATCTACCTCACAGTGCTGCCGGCCTGGCTGAAAGATCCTGGCAATGTGTGTTGTGTTTTCAGGACTTTATCAAGTGAGTGATTGAGCTCACACCGGCTGCTAGGTCAGAGAGGCCTATCCGGTGGTGGCTAGATCCAGGGTGGAAGCTGTTTGTCCTCTGGATTAAGGAACGTACCCATGATCCGCAAAACAAAGGTACCTGAATATCCCCCAACCCTCCATCCCTCTGTCTGGAGTTCTTTAATAAAACCCTTGAGAAAAAAGAGACTAAAGCCTCGTACACATGGTCGGACTTCCATCGGACTTTTCTGTGGATTTTTGTCCGAACGGAGTTGGCCGGGCACACCCATAGCATACACACCACAGGACTTTTCTGCAAACTTTCCCAAAACTTTTTGCAACATCACGTGGTTTTTCTGCTCTTTTCTGCTCTTTACCGCCACCCTTTGGTCAACTTCTGCTATTGTTGGTTGATTTTAACATTATTTGTTTTGTCCATCGGACAAAAGTCAGATGGTTTCCTGTACACACGGTAGGACTTTGCTCCATCGGACTTTTGTTGGCCAAAAGTTTGTCGGTTTGCAGACCGAACTTTTGTCCGATGAAAACCAAAAAAGTTTGTCCGATGGAGCGTACAAACGTTTGGATTTTTTGTCAAACTTGCTCAAAATGAAGTTTGTTGGCAAAAAGTCAGACCGTGTGTACGGGGCTTAAGTGTTTGGTGCAGACATTTGTGAACAACTCTTCAAGGAAGACCATTAGGACGAATGTGGTGAACAGCAGGGTAACGGCAGGCCCAAAATCTTAAACCAGCAGCCCCTGCGTGGGTGATGCTACAGGCGGAACACCGCTTTAAGAAGCTGCAGCAAGTCAGATAGAGCCTGCTTCAGTTCATGGCTGGAGGATGTCCAGCATCATCTAGCTCCTTTCTCCTCTGCCTAACTGTCTCTGGCCCACCCATTTCATTTATTGGATTAAAATTCTTTCAATCATTAAGGTTCAAAATCACTTGTGAAAACAGTGCAAAAAAAAACAAACGAAAAGGGTTAAAGCCATTATCTACTACATTCAAAATGAATAAAAAAGTTTTGGCTTTACCTTTTCTTAAGGGGTATGATTTAGGGTAAGATTAGGTGTAAAGTGTTCAGGTGGGAAAAGGTTAGGGGGTTGATTGTAAATAGACCCTATCCTGTGCAGTTCAAATGGAAACCATTGATTTTAAATGGAAAATACTGCATTTGGTCACTAGATGGCGTTATATTACGCTCCATCTGGAGGCGAAATGTGATATTCTCAGTTTTAAATCAATGATTTACATTCAGACAGCACAGGATATAGCCTATTTACATTTGTTTGCCCCATTCCCACACAACGAATGTACATACACGTTCACTGGGGGTATGGCTAAGCAAATTCAATTATAAATCAACCAAGTGTGTAAGGGGTACTTTCTTACATAGAAAAGCACTAGGTGGCCGAAGTAATGAAAAATAGTTAATAATGAAAAGAGTTTTGTGCTGAAATCCATTTAATAAATAAAAATAAAGGTCATTGGGGATCATACAGTATTTAGTGAGACAGCAAATTTTATTTATTTACTATTTAATATAATATAAATGTAGCGCACCCACCCCTCTCTTTACCTGCCTTGTTCGCAGGAATAGAGGGGCACACCGCACCACAAGCCCGTACCCTCCTGTGTGAAGAGGTTGAGCGGTGTTCTTGATGGGTCTTCCACAGTCAGACAGCCTGAGAATGTTTCTCACCTCTATATTAAATAAAGACAAGTCCTTGTATCCCCACAGTAACTTGAATGTCCACACCAGCTGCAACTCCAACGTAGAGTTTATTTTCTTGTAAAACACAGTCTCTGACAGAAAAGGTTGGAGGGAGAACAGGACAGCTTAATGTGTGGAAGAGGTCCAGGCACAAACGTTACACAATTCACTGCTCCGATTCTCAAGCAAACTCAGCCCATTCGGATAGTCTCCCTAGCTTGGGACTAGCAGCCGAAATGACGCTCGAACTTTACCCAAGGTCTCTGCCACAGACCCGGTGAACTCGGTCTCTGCCACAGACCCGGTGAACTTAGTCTCTGCCACAGACCTGGTGAACTTGGTCTCTGCCACAGACCTGGTGAACTTGGTCTCTGCCACAGACCTGGTGAACTTGGTCTCTGCCACAGACCCGGTGAACTCGGTCTCTGCCACAGACCCGGTGAACTTGGTCTCTGCCACAGACCCGGTGAACTCGGTCTCTGCCACAGACCCGGTGAACTCGGTCTCTGCCACAGACCCGGTGAACTCGGTCTCTGCCACAGACCCGGTGAACTTGGTCTCTGCCACAGACCTGGAGAACTTGGTCTCTGCCACAGACCTGGTGAACTTGGCCTCTATTAAGAAGAAGACATCCCTCCAGAGAGTTACCGGGACCCTTCCTTCACCGTGACTTCCGCACCAGTCCCTCGGAACGGTTCCTCCCCCGGCCTCCTCATCTAGGATACGGGTCCCCTCGCAAGGCGGCACCCTGAGACTTCTCGATCCTCGGTGGGCTCCAGCCGAAGATGCTGGGCCCAGGCCTCTGCTGCAGCCCCAGGACTAAAGGTGCCTGGGACTGATCCACCGACCTTCGCCCCTGGGCCAAAGGTGCCCAGGACGGACAGGAACACGCCCTTGGGGTAGGACCCCCCGACAACGAACCCTGAACAGGCAGCGTCTGCCCCTTTTATATACTCTCCCAGCATGCACAGCAGGCCTGCCACACCCACCGTACGGCTGCCGAGAGGGGACACACAAGGGACAGCACTGGATTAGCGGTTCGACCCTGGCCTACTATGACAGCGCCACCTGCAGGCCACAGGGAACTATACACCAATACTCTCCCTGCAGACGAAAATGGTTGCAAGAACTCTAACAATTAGGGTGTTTGGGTATAACTACCACCCAAACACTTCCCCTAAATTTAGCACCCCGCTACATAAAAAATAAATAAAAAATAGTCAACAAATTAACCCCACAATGATTTAAACTTATGCTAACCTTCACAGATGACAGAAGATGAAATGTAATGTAATACGTTCAAATAAGTGTTACCCTACTATGGTAATAGTCAGGGTCGGACTTACCATTGGGCTTGACTGGGCTCAAGCCCATGGGCCCCGCCCAATAGGGGGCCCCGCACTTGCGCACATTAGCCCCTCTAAACCGGTATTTAAAGTTTGCCAGGATGCAGTCTGTGAGAACTTCCCCTCTGTCCGGCACAGAGGAGAAGTCTTGCGGGGTTTAGCTCCTTCCAATCTTTATGATACTCCACTGTGTGACTAAAGAAGACGTCTCAAAAGGGGAGTGAAAGAAAACAGCAGCTGCAGACACAGCAACGAATGGTCACGGCGCAACGGCGCATGCGCAAGATTACCGACAGAGACACAGTAAGGGCGGAAGCGACGTCATAATTTGAATCACATAACAGCAGTACGAATGGCGCTTGAGATACCTGGACATACAGAGAACAAAACCATCCTAAAAAAGGTATTTGCAGGCCTCGTTTTGGGGGGGGGGGGGGATATATATATATGTAATGTATGTATTGCATTGCGATGAGCTGTTATAACTTAATAATTGAAAAACTGCAAAAATCGGCCGGGGTTTACTTCCTCTTTAATTTTTCATTGAATTGTTCTATTTAAAGTAATGTATAGAAGGTAGGGCCCGAAAGTGATTCAAGCCCAGGGGGCCCCACCACCCTAAGTCCTGCCCTGGTAATAGTAGTCCCCCCCCCCCCACTGGCCTCTGTGGTTCCTCCTGCTGACCCCTGGTCAATGCAGGACATAATAGTGATGTAGGGGATATCTGAATGAACCATTTAAGCCAGCAGGGGACATACTATGCTACACATCCAGTCATTCTGGATAGGTAAATATGGAGCTATTGTCTTTACAGGGTACTATTTTGGACTTTTTCAAATGCCCAAGCGGGGTCTCTTTAATTCAACAAAGAAGAGCAGGCGGTCAGTTTGAAAGACAAGCTTCATAGAATAATTAATTGTGAAGAACAAAGAACTAACAACCGGCTCACCTGACGTATATCCACAATATTACTCATCTGTCTACTATCTGTTCTTCACAAGCTTACTTACCCCAATGGTCACAGGGGTCACGCCTGATCTCCATTACATCTAGGAAGAAGATCCAGATCTGAAACAAGGATGGAGGGGACCTAGCTGCTTCACAACACTTAAGCCTGGTACACACGATCGGATTTTCTGTGGACAAAGCGTAGGACTTTTGTCCGAAGGGCGTTGGCCATGAACTTGTCTTGCATACAAATGGCAAATAATTGTTGGCCAACAAACACGAAACTACGTGATTTTTCTGCTCTTTAGCGCCACCCTTTGGGCAACTTCTGCTAATGTTGTGTTATGGTGAGCATTGCTTCTGAGCATGCGTGTTTGTACTTTGGAGTTTTGTCCGACAGACTTGTGTACACACGCTTGAAAAATCCGACAACACACAATTGTTGGTGGAAAATTTGAAAGCATGCTATCCAACTTTTGTCTGTGGAAAATCCGACAACAATTGTCCGATGGAGCATACAAATGGTCGGATTTTCCGACAACAGCCTGTCATCACACAATTCCCGTCGAAAAATCCAATTTAGAGTGCTTCAAACTATATACAAGATTTAAATCTGCCTGTGTGTATCCAGTCAGCTAGATTGTGGGTGAGCCCGATCCACCTCTTCTGGGGTCCCTCAGCGGTGCTTCTGGCTCCTACTCTTCTCATGTGCCCCGTTGGAGATCTGCTTTCCCTAGGGACACTCGTGAGGGCGTGCTCCCGTCTCCTGCTGCGTCTATTGACACAGATAGCAGGACTCGGCCCTGCCCCCGGCTCCCACGTCATTGAATTTGATTGACAGCAGCGGGAGCCAATGTAGATCATTCTACTCTGTTTTGTTTCTGTAGCGCCCTCACCCGCCTTCTCCCCTCTCTTTATGGCTGTATGACTCGTCTAGGGGTATCTGGGAGAAGGGGGGATGTACACCACCAGCTCGGCTCTCTGATGTAGGATGCAGAGATATGAGCAAAACCATTACACTCGGGTCTGCGTTTTAGGTCGGAGCCTCAGCTTCTCCTGTGGAGGATGATTACCACTGTCACTGACAGCGACACTTAGCTTCCAGTAACTCGAGTTCCACACCAATAAAAGTCCAACTCTGTTTTATTTGCTTTGATCAATAGGTAGGCTGGTTGAACGTTAAAAGAACAGACAAGGTGTAGGGAAGAGTAGGTCCAGGCACACTCAATGAAAAAAGTCTCTCCTGTTCCGTTTAGTGCAAACAGGCTTGGCACACAGTCGCTGACACCGACTGTGAATTTGGTCACCGCCACTGACCTGGGTGAACGTTGAGGCCCCTGCCACAGGCCTTAGATGAGGCCTGCCACTGACCTGATGAAGATGGGTCTCTGCCACAGACCATAAGAACATGAAATACCTCCGTTAGGACAAACGACCCCTGTCAGAGGAAGACATCCATCCGGATGGTGACCAGAGGCCCACACCGGCACCGGCCAAATGCTGCACCGGCTCTACGGGAGGGTCACGTCTCCGGTCCCTTACGCCCTGGATTCAGGCACCCAATACCGGGGGCACCTTAGGAATGCTTCTCCCTTGCGGGACCCAGTCGAAGGTACTGGGCCCCAGGCCTTCTTGCAAAGTACCTCACCCCAGGCTGAAGGAGCCTGGGATAGAACTCGACTCCATGCACCCAGGCCGAGGGGGCCTGGGCACAGACGAACCACAGCAGCCCCCAGGCTGAAGGTGCCTGGGGAATGGACCTCGTGCGCAAGATGTCCGCCCCCTTTATATCCTCTCCCAGCAGGCACAGCAGGTTCCCCGCCCCGCCGTACTACTGCTGCGAGAGGACACAAAGGGCACAGCGCTAGAATGACAGTTCAACCCCGGTCCCAGGTGACAGCGCCACCTAGGGACCGCAGGGAACATGACACCATTCATACCTCCCACACTCCAAAGTGTCCTTAAATTCCAAAAATCAATGTATCTGGGCCATCTATTGCCCAAATACGCCCCTTTAAATTTGACACCCGCTACATTTCCCTCTGTAGAGAGGGAAAGCAATTGGAGCAACTTTCATTTTCGGTTGAAGGTCCACTTTAACTACTGACCACCAAAATATGCCACCATATAAAGTGGTGGTCAGTGAAGTGCCCTCTTACACTGATCACCAATGTATGTATGCCAATGATCACAAATGGAGGAAAAAAGGGGTTACTTAACACTGCCACTCACCACCATACTTCCCAACTGGCACGGATTGTGCGGGTTTTACCCGCAGAGGCTCCTCCTTCCCGCACTCCCCGCACTCCCGCGAGTTGAACAGAAGAAGAGGAGCAGCAGCAGCAGCAGCAGCAGCAGCAGCAGGTAAGAGCCCCCCCCCCCCGCTCCAAACCCTTTTTTTCTTTGCAAGTCCTCTTTTTTTTTCAAAATGTTCCGGCGGCAACCATCACCCCCCCCCCCCCCCCGCTCAACAACTTCTGTGGCAATTCCCGTTTTGTTTTGGCAATGTCCCGCACCCCCCAACCCCCCCCCCCCAACTCTGGTTGGCAGGGGAGAGGGGACATCAGAATGTCCCGCGAAGGGACTTTACAAAGTTGGGAGGTATGCTCACCACCATAATGGCGAAGCTGGTAAATAACATTGGCACTGACCACTAATGGTGGATAGTGATGAGTGAACCCAACCTAAAATACTCAAACGCTAAACATAGCAATGAACCCACTTAAAGTCTGAGAAGCAGACCTTGTTATTTATTCCAACCTTTTTCAAAGTCAATCTGCAAAATTTTGTTAAAAAAGGCATAGGTAGCAGGGCATTGCCATGGTGGACATGTACCAATGCTAAATAAAAAAAAAAAATACTGTTTAGTGGGGTGAGGGTCTTTTAAAGTGACTTAAAAAACAACAATAAAAATACACAAATCCTTTAAATAACATGTTAGGGGGATGTCTTAAACATGCATGTGAAGTTGTGCACCAGTATAATGTACACCTTTACAAGTGGCATTAAAATAAAATATCCCTGCTAAACAACAGTTCCCTGATGTGTTCTGTTTACAATCAAAGCAACCCAAGTGATGCCATTGACTAAATATGGTCATGACCTCTCATTTGCGACAGGGGTAGTTGTGATGCAGCATCGTTGTGGTGGCCAGCGCTGTATCCTGGCCTAGGCCAACAAGGCCCAGGCCTAGGGCAGCACTTTGCAGGGAGGCAGCACGGAAAGAGTCACCGTCGGCTTGCGCTACACTGCTAGTGTAGCGCCAGTCTTATGGGGTGGACTAGGCTCAGAGGGAAATTAGTCTAGCGCCCCCATAAAGTGGCTGCACTGCTTCCAGTATGCGGGCGGCCGGCATTCCGCAACTGTGGTTATATCTTCTTAGTCCTCTCCTTAAAATATCAGAAATTTGTGCTTAAAGTAGAACTATAGGCAACACTTTTTTTTTCATTTTGGATAGAGTAAGGGAGGGTTATAGCCCCTGTCAGTTTATTTTTTCCATCCCTGTCCCATTGCAGAGATTTCCCTTCACTTCCTGCCCCATAGCCAAACAGGAAGTGAGAGGAAATCTATGCAAATTAAGGGAATTCATTGCCCCCCCGCCCTCAGAACTAGTGTCCCCACTCGGAAATTTCAGGGCGGGTCTTAAACAGAAAGGGGTGTGGCCTTGACAGGAAGGGGTGGGTCATATTTAAATAAGGGGGTGCACGAGTTTAGTCAGGCCTAGGGCAGCACAAAACCTAAACACACTACTGGTGGTGGCATGTTGTGGTGGTGGGTCATCGGGTTTTGCTCATCCTGATTGACACTGAATCTACATCGCTAGACTACGTGATTGACGTTGGATTTACATCATGGGACATTTTTACTTTGGGGGGGTTTCTATGAGGTGATTGTTTTTGGTTGTGGTGTAGTTGCCAACAATTTAAAAACATTCAAGGGATACCTCCATTGCAGGTGGAGTAGGGGTAGGGCATTAATTTACACCGTCCATTGGCAACTCCTCCAAAACATGTCCAATTTAGATTTGGACCCATAGTTTAGAGAACTCTGCTTTGGAGATCTGATAGGGTATCTTTAAGAGCTGGGGTTTAGTGTGGAATGCCATCAAAAACATGGCGTTTAATATTCTTTAGTTAAACCAGTTGAAAATGCACCTTGGAGAACAAGGTATTCACATGTTTGAGACTGTAAAAATTGTGTTAGCAGCTGTCAATACTGCTATTACATGTGTAGCGGCCTCACTCTCTCTCTCTCTTGTATCGGTTGTTTGTGGCTGTTGTCTAGGGGTACTCTGGAGGAGAGAGTGCAGGACACTACGCCAAGCTCTCACCCTCTGTGTATGTGAGGTTTGAGCAAAGTCTTTTTTTAATTACCTTCGGGTCTGCATCCTGCATATGGAGCCTCCGCTTCTTCCGTGGAGGTGTATCTGCCAGTAATAGAGCCCCACACCACTAAAAGTTCAACACTCCTTTATTTCTATAATGCCAGAATGAACATAATCAGTTGAACTTCCATAACAGACAGACAGGGGTGTGGATACGAGTAGGCCCAGGCACAATGAACTCTCCTATCCCTTTCTCGTGCGGATAGGCCTGGTGCACGGTCTCTGCCACCGACCGTGAAGTTGGTAGCTGCCACCTACCGGGTGAACTGTTTGGAGCCCCTGTCATGACCTTAGAGTAACGGTCTCTGCCACTGACCTCAGAACATGGACCACCTTCCGTGTGAATATGACCCCTGTTTGGCGAGGACATCCATTCCGACGGTCTCCGGAGGCCCTGTCCCGGCACTCGCAATCTGCTGCACCAGATCTACGGGAAGGTCACCTGTGCGGTCCCTTACGTCTGGATTCAGACACCCGATCCTGTGGGTGCCTTAGGATGGTTCCTCCCGGGCGGATCCCAGTGGAAGAAGCTGGGCCCCAGGCCTGAACGATGCACCTCACCCCAGACTGAGGGTGTCTGGGGTGACTCCCGAACTCCACGTGTCCAGGCCTAGGCCGCCTGGACAGCAGCCCTCAGGCTAAAGGTGCCTGGGACTCGGACCTCGTGGTGAAGATGTCCGCCCCTTTTATAGCCTCTCCCAGCTAGCACAGCGGGTTCCCGCCCCGCCGTAAAACCGATGCGAGAGACCAAAAAGGGTACGGCACTCCAGCGATGGTTCAACCCCGGCCCAAAGTGACAGCGCCACCTGCTGGGTCGCAGGGAACTGGACATCACTGATGTCTCCACCCGAATCAACATACTGAAAAGTACCTACCCGCTACACTCTCTCCCCGGTTGTTTGACACTGGTCCCCAGTGTCTGGAGCAAACTATGCCCAAAAAAACAACTCACATAGCCTAATCCAGAAACCAACTATAAATCTCAAAAATGTCAAAAGTTTTTTTTTTTTTTTAAATACTAACTAACTAAACAGGGTTGTGTGTGTTAATGTTTATTTTCCCCTCTGCAGGAGAACGTCCCATCAAGACCGCTGAGAATGGGGCGGGTCTTAGTTAGGATGGGTGGGGAAAATGTTAATGTGATTTGTGAATATGTTTTGTTGTTAGGTGTTGTTTGTTTCTCTTCCCTCCCCTTTCATGTTAGGCTCAGGCACAAACTGAAGAACAAACAACGGCAACATTCCTCCAATTCCTCCAAAGAGCACAAACACCCGTTAAACTCGGGTACAGTCACTGGGTTTCCGGGTAACAGAACAACAACCCCGGAAAGTTCAGCAGCAGTAGACTAAGCAAGAACGGAGTCTTTTTCCTCCTATAGATAGAACCTTGGGTGCGGCAGGACAAGAGGCTTCAAATGCTGGTCCATTGTCTCTAAATGGTATTCGACATCCTCCCCTTCTTTCCGTCGAATCAGCACCTTATCCGCGTGGATATGCCGACCCAACATCCATTCTGCCTTACAGTCCTTGAAGCGTTGAGATGCTTTGGGGGAACACGCAAGGTACCTGCGGGCGTATGGGACCTGAATGTGCGTCCACACAAAGTCATTGTACCAGCGCTCCCTGCAAACCTCCACCTCATACAAAAGTTCCTTGGATAAATACAGGTATTCCCACCCGTACTCGTTGGCAACCTTTTGGCAGAAAAGGCGTTGTAGTCTCGCTAACGGAGGCATGGAATGGCGATCTTCTTCTCCCGGCAGAACAATAGCATCCGGGTGCCGAGGTACCTTGATCACCTCCATCCTGGGCATAGGTGCCCGCAATAACAGTCTCTTTCCCCCGGTACTAGATGCAGGTGGCACCGGGGGTGGAAGGGCAGACTGGGGACAGGATCCCTCCTCAGGCGCTGGTGCCTCCACCCGGGGTGTACTATCCCCCGTTGACATTGGTGGATCCCTGACTCGGCGGGACGAGGAGAGAGGCATCTTGTCCCAACCCTTTTGAACAAAAAGTTTGTCTATGACGACGTCGTCTCCCAAATCGGAGAAGGACTCGAGGTCGGAGGTGTCACACTCCTCCGCGGGCAGGTAGCCTGTAGTAGAGACTGAATCGCTACCTCCCGTGAACACACAGGGCCGTGACTCCCCGACACCTCCGCCCGAACACCAAGTCCCTTTGCCCGGCTTACCTCGGCCCATACTTGAGGAGGGATGTCCGGGACTCTTCCTACCAGATCCATCCGGGCCGGGCATAGGCGGGCAGGATGATCCACTGCGACCGCTGGACGGGGCTACCATGCCGGTCTTCCTCTTCAGCGGTGGATGCTGGGAAGCAGTGGAGACCGAGTCAGCATCCTCGGATTTCTCCCGTGTCTCTCTAATCACGACCTCCCCCCGCGGTCGCTGCAGTGCGCACAGGGACGGCTGTTAAAGCAGTGATTCCTCCTTACTGAGTGGTGGTGCCTGTAGTGCGGTTGAGGTGGATAGTTTTTGGCTTCTCGACAGGTGGCTCCACCTCAAATAAGAACTCCCCGCAGGCCTCGCAGCGCCCGAACGGCTTCAGCTGACACACCAGTCCCGAACAGCCGGGACAAATCAAACCCAGGGCCTCAACGTCCATGCATGAGTACAGGGCGAATCGTCCCCGGGGCTTTAGCCGGATCCCCGTATCCATTATTGGAGCAGCAGTAGTAGTCAAACTCGTGGTAGAAGGATGAAATGGAATCCACTATGTATTTCCGAACATGGCGACTCTCTGCTGATCCATTGCGCACTGCAAGGTTGGCGCCAAAGTCCCCACGTGTAGTCCTTCATACGACTGGACTCCTCCCCTTCTTCGCCCCAGTTCGCGGGCTTTCCTCTCTCGGGCCCAGGTCACGCCCATGAACCAAGCAGGGAGGGTGTGCCTCTTGACGCAGTGGCCAACATGGCCGACCTACTCGGAACTCTTCCGGGCAGACACATTCAAATTCCACAACTTCAGCTCCATAGTAACACAAACACATCCCGGACACGATGCCCCCACGTGTAGCGGCCTCACTCTCTCTCTCTCTCTTGTATCGGTTGTTTGTGGCTGTTGTCTAGGGGTACTCTGGAGGAGAGAGTGCAGGACACTACGCCAAGCTCTCACCCTCCGTGAATGTGAGGTTTGAGCAAAGTCTTTTTTTAATTACCTTCGGGTCTGCATCCTGCATATGGAGCCTCCGCTTCTTCCGTGGAGGTTTATCTGCCAGTAATAGAGCCCCACACCATTAAAAGTTCAACACTCCTTTATTTCTTCAATGCCAGAATGAACATAATCAGTTGAACTTCCATAACAGACAGACAGGGGTGTGGATACGAGTAGGCCCAGGCACAATGAACTCTCCTATCCCTTTCTCAAGCGGATAGGCCTGGCGTGCGGACTCTGCCGCCGACGTGAAGTTGGTAGCTGCCACCTACCGGGTGAACTGTTTGGAGCCCCTGTCATGGGCCTAAGTAACGGTCTCTGTCACGACCTTAGAGTAATGGTCTCTGCCACCGACCTCAGAACATGGACCACCTTCCGTGTGAATATGGCCCCTGTTTGGCGAGGACTTCCATCCCGACGGTCTCCGGAGGCCCTGTCCCGGCACTGGCAATCTGCTGCACCAGATCTATGGGAAGGTCACCTGCGCGGTCCCTTACGTCTGGATTTAGACACCAGATCCTGTGGGTGCCTTAGAATGGTTCCTCCTGGGCGGATCCCAGTGGAAGAAGCTGGGCCCCAGGCCTGAACGATGCACCTCACCCCAGGCTGAGGGTGTCTGGGGTGACTCCCGAACTCCACGTGTCCAGGCCTAGGCCGCCTGGACACCGACCGCTGGACAGCAGCCCTCAGGCTAAAGGTGCCTGGGACTCGGACCTCGTGGCGAAGATGTCCGCCCCCTTTATAGCCTCTCCCAGCTAGCACAGCGGGTTCCCCGCCCCGCCGTACAACCGCTGCGAGAGACCAAAAAGGGTACGGCACTCCAGCGATGGTTCAACCCCGGCCCAAAGTGACAGCACCACCTGCTGGGTCGCAGGGAACTGGACATCACTGATGTCTCCACCCGAATCAACATACTGAAAAGTACCTACCCGCTACACATGAAATGTGGGAACAAACACCTTTCATTTTATAACATAAACGTGGCGTGAGAAATTATAATTTATTATCACCCCGAGAGGGGGCAGGAAGTGGAACACAGTGGAGAGAGTTTGTGGCTTTATACTGTGCTGTGTGATTTTTATATGTGCTTTCATGTGTATGTAATGAGGTTATATTCAATGTATTAGGCACATTTGCAGGCAATGTGGTAGGCTAAACTTGATGAACATGAGTCTCTTTTGAACTTATTACTGTATCTATGTACCTATATGTTTTTATTACATATCAATACCGCTTTTAACCAAAATGGTTTGAACCAATAAAAGTATATTCCCATGATAGGGATCAAAGTCCAATGCCGCAACCTCCTTCACACACACTGGTCAACCGCTAAAGTGTATTATATTTGTTATTATGTATGTAGCGGTACCCTCAGTTTAAGAGGGCTGCTTGTTTGTTTTGGGCCCTGTAATGCACCGCTATCAACCCCTGGCAATCGGCTCTAACCTCTCGTGACACAGTTAGGCAAGGGGGGGGGGGAAGAAGTGGTATAATGCCGCGTACACACGATAATTTTTCCCGTCGTGAAAAATTTGATTTTTTTCCTTTGGACGAGAAAAACGATCGTCTGTGGGCTTTTTGCCGTTTTTCCAGACGGGAAAAACTGCATTAATCACGACGAGAAAGATTAGAACATGCTCTAATTTTTCTCGTCGTGATTCCTGTCATTTTTTTCCGCGGCAGTTTACCCATAGGGAAACACTGCCGCGGAGCCTACACACGGTCGTTTTTCTTGTCAAGAGAAAAAATGACGGGAAAAAACGGCCGTGTGTGGGGGAACAAGCCGTTCCCTCGTTTTTCCTGTCGTGATTCACGGCGGTGTTTTCACCGCCGTGAATCACGATCGTGTGTACGCGGCATCACTGTATTATCTCTATACTATTATACGGTACAACCCCCTTTGTATACCAGCACAGTAATTGACTCTCACAACCAAATTACTTAACTATAACTTTTTACTGTAGGTAAAAATATAACAAGGTAAATTGTATACAATATCTCATGCAGATCCCTGCAATATAGGTGTACACATCAAAAGGGTATAACATTCAATAATGCAATGAACATGTATTAACCCCGCTGCAGCTATCCTCCCTCGTGAGCATAAAAATGGCGCCCAGCAATGTCCTATACTACCCAGTCAGGCCTGACTATAACTTGGGGTATAGTTTGTTGAAGAATCTTCGCTAGCAACTGTCGGTGGTGCACATGGAGAAACAAACTGTAATCCAATAGGGGTAGCAGATAATCGCTAACTTGGCAAAGCTGGAGAGACTGAACAAACTCAGTTCAGCAAACAGTCTCTCCAAAGTATAACTGTGGTCAATGATGGCCTAGGCAAAGTTAATAGGCAAACAAGTGACTTAGATGTGGTTCTGAGCTGGCGCTCTCTCACCCAGACCGGACCGACTCCTGTCCGGTTCCTCCGCTACTGTGAGTGGCTTCACAGTGCCCACGATACACCGGGTCTTCGGTCCTCCAGAAGATGGTGGCACCTCAGGTGGATCGGATGTCTCGCAAGCTCCCCAGCGGAACAGAAGGCTCTCTGGAACAAAGTGCGAGGCCCAGGCTTCAGGCCTAGCACGCGGAGCAGGTGAGTGCAGGGATCCTCTCGCAAGGAGGGCGGCGTTCCAAGAGGAAGCACGAGGCCCCTCCTCTCCCTTTTAAAGTCCACCCCAGCAGTCCTTGCGCAGGGGAAATGCACCCTGGGTGCCTCAAAGCGTGCTGGGAACTGTAGTCTTGCGGGTGAAACGATACCCCGCTACATGTATATTCATTAGCATGCAATATTTCTGATAATTAAGAGCTGCTTTATCATAGACCAGTTAAATCTGAACTCCAGGTATAATATGTATTGCATACTTATGTAGCAACCGACCCTCTTTCTCTACTGTCCTTGGCTCGCTCACAGGAGAAAAAGGCACACAGTCTCCACCATGCCCATACCCCCTGGGTTGCAGAGGTTAAGCACACTTGTTTTCACTTACGGGTCTTGCAGCAGGGTTCCCCTCAGTGTTGGTTTCCGTCCCTAGAATGTAAGGACAAAGTCTCTATACCCCAAGTAACTCCAAGGTCCCCACCAGCGTCAACTCCAACATAGAGTTTATTTCTTTATGCATGAACATCCACAAAGTTGAAACGGGTCCCCTCGCAAGGCGGCACCCTGGGATTCCTCCTCCCGAAGTGGGCTCCAGCTAAAGGTGCTGGGCCCAGGGCTGAAGTTGCAGTCCCAGAACTAAAGGTGCCTGGGACTGAAGTGCACGTGGCCCCATGGCCTGGAGGGTCACACACCACGCACCAGGACTCCGACTCTGGAACCAAGAAAAAACGACCCCTCCCAGGCGGCGTCTGCCCCTTATGTATCCTCTCCCAGCATGCACAGCAGGCAGACCACACCCACTGCACGGCTGCTGAGAGAGGACACCAAATCGCTGCCCCATCACCTGTGGTTCAACCCCGCGTACAAGTGACAGCGCCACCCATACTTCTAAGGGGAACTGCACACCAGGTAAAACAGCAGCAAGGCAGAGTCCAGCAAATTGAAAGATTCAAGCCAACTACCACTCGAATCACCCTTAAATTTAGCATAGCAATCCCTAAATTTAGGACCCCCGCTACACTTACATTGGTCTAGCTTGTCAAAATATCTCATAACCAATAGACAGCTGGGGAAGCTGGAAATCGCTTTAGCAGGTGGGGATACTACATTGATAGCCTCAATCTTCAAAGTCAGCTCAGGTTCAGTGTGAGCAGTTACCCCACAGGGTCCTTGCTCGGCACTGCATTCATAGAACACCTTGTATTTGTGAGGTGGAAACAATAGGTGGTGACATCATAGTCTCCACCTCATATTCACAAAACAATACAAGGCATTCTGTGAATGGTGATGATGACGAGGAAGCATTCCCATGGAGCTCTAAAGGGCCTTTTCCCAAATGTCTCCTGACCTAGTAGATGGTCCTACAGAACCCTAAAGCCCCATACACACTATCAGTTTTTCTGCAGGTTTTTGTCTTCAGGTTTACCAAAACCATGTAGTGCAAGGGCCTGCCTGATTGCATACGAATTGAAACTCTTAGGCTACTTTCACACTGAAGCGCTGGATGCGCTGGCGGTATAGCGGCGCTATTTTTAGCGCCGCTATACCATATTTTTCTACATGATTTGCGGGCGCTAGCGGGGGGATTTTAACCCCTGCTAGCAGCCGAAAAAGGGTTAAAAACGCCCGCAATAACGCCTCTTTGCGGCGTTTTGCGGGCGTTTTGGAGGCGCTACCCTATTGATTTCAATGGACAGGGGCTCTATAGGAGCGGTATTTTTACAGCTCCTATCGCTCCTCAAAGATGGCCCTCGGGCTTTCACACTGGATACAATTGAGCGGCTTTTTTGGGGCGCATTGCAGGCGCTATTTTTAGCGCAATAGCACCTGCAAAGCGCCTCAGTGTGAAAGGGGCCTTAAGGTTTGACCTGAAGACAAAAACCTGCAGAAAAACTGATAGTGTGTATGGGGCTTAAAGGAAAGGATCCTACTACAACATGCCAGGGATGGATTCTATTGAGAACTTTTCCAGATGTCTATTGTTTCAAGATGTAGGGGGCAAATGGACCAATCAGATTAGGTTGGGGTGATAACCTTTAATCCTGTCTGGGGTAACAGTTGCTACCCCAGAACATCAACAGAAAAGTCCCCATACACAGTTTGATCATTGGTGGTGATACTTCTGTCTAGGCTATAACAAGTAATGTTGGCTTTGGGTAGGGAGATACTAATGTGATATTATTGTTGGATTTATTTTCTTCCCAAGAACAGGGTTGCTTTGTCACTGAGGGTGGTGTCCCCCAAGGCTAGTAGAGTGGAACATCGTAAAGGTTTTTGAAGAGTTGGACAATTTTTGGTTTATCAGTCCCTAGTAGCAGCAGGGCAGCTGTTTCTTCATTAGACAATTAAAATACACCTTTTGCAATTGTAATTGATTTAAACAGTTGAATCCCTGGTAAACTCCCGAACCGTAGTAAACGGTTGGGGGTGCTTCTTCCATTAAAGTTTTTTTCCAATCAAGCCATTATAAATCCCAGAACAGCAAAAGCACCCTGTTTGTTGTTAATTTGTTTTTTGTCATCTTCTTAAAGTTGTGGCCAATAAATCCAACAAATAATTGAGTAAGGCCTAGTTCACATGGGTGGCCAGGGTGGCGGGAAAAACAGGTGGTTGAACCACAATTTTTTGTGGGGAGGGTAGAAATGATGGAGTATGGTGGAAGAGATGACCACTGCTTTACTCATGTACTGCACGTGCATGGGCTATGCAGCAAGGATAGGCACCAGAATGGAGGTCATGGGCAGGACTGCAGTGTAATAGTCAGCAGCTATAATATATTTGTAGCTGCTGATTTTTAGTTTTAGATGCTTGTGTGAAGTTCTTCCTTAAGTGACCCCCTCACAATGGTGGTCAGTGAAGAATGTGAAAAATAGTTTTGCTCACTTTCTTGGCTCAGGATAGGTGGGTGCAGTCATTACAGAATGACTGGGTCCCAAGTCACCACCTTCCCACCACCCCCAGCATAGCATGCAATATACTGACTTTGCAAGTTGGGGGCGGGAGCTGCTCAGATGCAGACACTCTATAACCCAGTGCACAGTAACCCCCCAGTAATCCTCACACTGTGATCCTGGCATGTAATCTGGAACAGAGCCATCATTGGACCAATGACCAAAATGAGGGACTGTTTCAGCAAATCCGGGACAGTCGGTACAGACCTTGATTCTGCAATTTTTTTTACTGAAAGCAGTTCAGGAGGAGTGGACCTAAAACTGGTTTAGGACCAGAGGTTTCAGGAGAGACGCATGTAGCACCCTCCTAGATAGGTTCTAGGGTTAGATAGATAGATTTAGTTGGCTAACTGTGTTTTGTGGAGTTGTGTTTTTAAAAGGTATGTTTAGCTTGGCACAATGCAGTCAGTGTGGCTGTAATCTTTGTGTTAGGTAAATTTAGTTGCTCACTGTATTTAGTGCAGCTGCATTTGACTAGTTAGGTCTGCTCAGTGTTCTCAGCTGCTGCTAAGTCTGCTGTCCAGAAAGACTGAGAACTTTCTGGATCATAGGTGTGGAGCTATGCAGATGGAAGCATGAATATTTATACAGCCCTGGCCAATCCCAGGGAGCTGGGCCCTGAAGGCTCCTGGAAGACTGTATATATTTTCTGAGCACACTGAGCCCAGGGTCCTATGCTGGAGAGAATCAGTCTAGCCTGGAGGGCTTGCTACCCTCCAGGGCAAAGCTGCCATGTGCTTTCTGTTTGTGAAGCCTCAGGTGGGTGACCTGAGGTCCTGTAGCTACAGAGAGCTGACTGCTGAAGATCTAGTCTGGTATCACTGGAGAAAGATGACCCTTTTGAATTGGAAAGAATGACTTGTATAGCGCTCACATGCAAACCAAATCACCTCTAGGCGCTTTTTGCAGCAAGTGTCTGCTTGGCTGGTGCAGTCATTTTACCCCATAGGATCTCGACACGCTTGGGACACACATATATACTGGGCCAATTTGGACAAGATCCAGTTAACCTACCAGCATGTCTTTGGAGTGTGGGAGGAAACCCACACAGACACAGGGAGAACATGTAAACTCCAGGCAGATGGTGTCATGGTTGGGATTTGAACCAGTGACCCTTTTGCTGCTAGGTGAATGTGCTAACCACTGTTACGGGGATATTCATAACCTCGCTTAAATGCTTAAAATAAGTGATTAAAAACCTTTTGTCTATATAAAATGAAATCAAACGATAAAAATATCGGGAAAAGAGAAAACAATTACATTTATTTATACAGAACTGGTACCCCCTAATAGCAAGGTGATACCAATGTTACACGATACATAATAGGAATATTGCTATGACAAACATGATAATAGGAACAAGAGAGCAAACGCGAAGTAATATTAATCTTAAACATGGGAGAGAGAGAGAGAGAGGGAGAGAGGCCGAGCGAGAGGGAGAGAGAGAGAGAGAGAGGGAGAGAGAGAGAGAAAGACAGAGAGAGAGAGAGAGAGAGGGAGAGGGAGAGGGAGGGAGAGAGAGAGAGAGAGAGAGAGAGCTTATTACGTCACCATGTCGTCTGCATCAGATCTTCATTCGCAAAGGCTCTAGCCATGAGTGTATCTGACTTTTATACCCCCTATGCCAACCAGAACCCAAAATCCTGTGGTCTCATTGGTTTAAAGCTGACCACCTGATTGGTTGAAATCTCAAACCTCTCTACTTAGCCTTCCAAATCTAAACCAGAAATACTTGCTGCTTTTATCAGATAGGTGTGTTCCTTTGATGCTCAGTTCAACAAGTTTCTCACATTAGCAAGCATGCTAAGATAAATTTAAGTCACCTTAATAATAAAGTATTGTAAAAACATATACAACCATATATACACGTAGCTTCTTGTTATAAATATGGATTTGAAAAATCTCCACCACACCACTACACCACTGTGCTGCCCTTTCCATCTTTCCCTGGACATTTTGTACAGACTGCTAAGAGATCCTAGAGACTTTTGGGCTGCTGCCACCCCTCTTGTGCTAGAAGGTCAGCTGGGTTTTTACTAAAGGGGACATTGGCTGGTATTCTGAAGAGCTTAGTTTATCTAATTCCTTGTGAAGGGAATCTGCTCTTATTGCCCTAAAGTAAGAAGCTTGTGTGCTGTTAAATGTTAAATGCTTCTACTACAAAGCGCTACACACATAAAAGGAGGCAACCTGATTTTGCAGCAACTCAATTGGTTTGGAGCAAAAATACAGTAAAGGACAATATAATGAGAAGCTAACTTGACTCCAAGGAATATAGAGTTGAATATATTTGGTGGAGATCCAGACTGTATCCTTTTGGGTTAATCATGGAGTTGGGCACCATTTTTTACAATTATACCTATTTCTTATTGAGAGCAGAGAACTTCTCTTCCCAAATTTGCTATAAATCATCAGTGACAGTATATCAGAGGCAGTACTGTAAGGAGATGATATGCGGGGATGAAGGTTTTGATTCAATATAAAATGAAAAAGCATGTGCTCTTCCAGCCCCTTTATTGTGGACTACATTGGTCAAAGGAAAAAAACACATGTTTGCCCATTAGACTAGGGTGACCAGACATCCCCAGTTTCTGGGGACAGTCCCCGGATTGAGGACACTGTCCCTGGACCAAATCTGTCCCCGGTTTTGTCCCCGGATTGGATTTGAACAGGGGCTGGAGCAATTTCAAAGACAGTCAGTGCAGAATTAAAAACATTAATTCTGAATTACACACCCCGCTCCGCCACTCCTACTAGCGTAGTGGGGTGTATTTTTTTCCATTATCTGTGCCCCTTTCTGATGATCATCTGCTGGTCAGAGCGGAGGGAATATTTCTTCAGTTTCGGGTGCATGCCCATTCAGCTCCGCTCGCATGTTCTCCCGCCTTGCCTCAAGTCCCGGCCACCCGCCTGCTTATCTCCTTGCCTTCCCTGGCGGAGTGATCTTCCTCCGCTCCCCACCCAGTAGCAGCCGGGGACCGGAGAGGGAGACTTGACAGGCTGTGAGGCGGGCGGTGGCGGCGACGGGCAGAGAGACGCTGATTGCCGCCATTACTAGTAAAAAAAAAATATGTCCCCGGATTTCATTTTAAAAATCTGGTCACCTTACATTAGACATCAGATGACATGCTAAAGAAATGTCCAATTTGATGTCCAAAGATGTGATAGTGATAGTGCTTGTTAGTAAACACAGGGCTCTGTACTGTACTTCGCTAAGCCAATCAGCAGGCCCTGGCCATAAATCTTTGGCCGGGACCTGCTGACCAACTTATGTTGTACCGAATGACAGCACAGATCGGGTGGGGGGCATGCGGGCCTGCTCCAAGCCCAGAAATGCCGTATTACATTTGTAGCTTTACCCTCAGCTAAGAAGGCCACAGATTTAGTTTGGGCCCTGAAGACAGCTCCGCCAACCCCCGGCAATTTACTTGACCCACTCTGAAACAGTTAGTCTAGGGTAATATATATCTTATGCTCTATGGTTAAATTCAGACACCAGTGCAATGATAGAAGAATAACGAGTTTACTTTCTGCTGGCAATAAAAATCAACAGTTGTAACAAATCACATAAATCTATCTGCAGAGCCCTGCAGCAATAGACACACTATAACTAGTAAGATATGGCGCACACGCGCCACGTGTAACAGTACTTCACTATGCGCCCTATGGCGCAGCAACTAAATAAACTATCTGGCCGGCCAGGCCTGACCCTATAACTCAGTCTCTAGGGGATGAATTCTTTGCATGCAAGTCTTTAAACGGTGGTGCACATTTCAGGAACACATTTGTAATCCAAAGGGTAAAAGTGCCAACACAGAACACTCCACTAGAGATCCGTTTGACTCAGTTCTGCTATGGATCTCCAGTGGAGACTTAAATATGAACTGGTGGGCCACGGCAGTCTGTAGGCCTAACAATATGGTACAGTATATGGATTGAGCAGGTGCTCGCTCACCCCCTGGACGCGATCCCAGTCCGGGAACTTCCACCTGCTGTGTCTCCACACACAGCGTCTGCAGCGGTCTGGTCTCCGGCTCAGCAGCGCTTGAGGAAACCGAGTCAGATGCCACCCAGGCTCGCGATGGGGTGGAAGGCTCTTTTCGGTAGCAGCGCAAGGCCCCAGGCTTCAGGCCTTGCACCACAGCGGATCCGCACAGGAAGATCTCTCCACTGAAGTCTCGTGTCCCAAAGAGACCGAGCGCAGCCTCGCCTCCTCCTTTTATAACCCCACCCATGAGTCTCTGGGGTGGAAACATTTCATCCTGGATGCCGAATGGGGTTCTGGGTAAGGTAGTCCTGAGAGTCTCAAAGGAGACCCCGCTACACACTCCCCCCACTTAAACTCTTTGGTCCCCAAAGATAATCCTAACATACACTGCGTACAACCCTAGACAACGTTGCGTATGATGTCGGCATAGGGAATTCCCACCAAAACAGAGGGGTTGAATTCCCTTGCCCACAGGTCACACTATCATGAGTGGCCTGCCTAACTGTGCCAGAGAGTGAGTGGGGGTTGCCCTCCACCAAATGAACAGTGGAGAGATCCGGATTCTCTGCACTCCTCCTGGCAGTGACCACAGAATCTTCTGAGCTCTTCCCCATTTGTGGGTAGGTCAACTTTTTGGGAGGCCTTATGACTCTTCGAGCCCTTTGCTCTCTTGGGGTTTCTGGCTCTGGCGCCACAGGCTCTTCTTCCGTAGCAGGTTCGGGCAACACGGTGGGCTCTGGAACATCTGCTTCAGGGGCCGAAGGATACATAGAGTCTCCAGGGTCCTCCTCTGAGCAAGTGTCCCAGACATCTTCCCAGTAATCTGATGAAGGACTAGATGGGATGAACTCAGTGGCTTCTGCATTCAGTGTTCCATCCACAGTGTCTTCAGTGGTTGGAAGATCTATAGCAGAAGTTCTTGGAGTTGGGGAAGGCCACAGCCAGTCAAGTTTTCTTCCTTCATCTCCACTAAGTTCAGAAGCCTCTCCATCTTCAGCCCAAGAGGTCTGGGACCGAGTGTTTGGCCTGGGAGTATCCAGAATAGAGACTGGTTCAGGGGAGTCCCTCACTGGAGGTATCCTGACTGCTTCAGCAAGTGGGAGCAGGTGGTTTCGATGCCACGTCTTCAGTGGTCCTACCTTCTCTTCTGGCTTCAACTTGTAAACAGGCAGGCCCGGCAGCTTCCTACAGACGACATAGAGTTAAGATCTCCATCTGTCTGCAAGTTTGTGTTTTCCAGGGACCCCCAGATTGCGTAGCAGTACTCGGTCCCCGGGCTGCAGGTCTTGCACCCGGACCTTCAGGTCGAAGTTTCTTTTGTTTCGAGCTCCCCTTTGATCTGAGGCCGCTTGAGCTTGTTCATAGGCTACTTTCAGGCTGTGTCTGAGCCTGTCCACATATCCTTTGTGGGAGGTGGCTGAGGAATGGTCTAAGGAGGTGCCAAAGGCCAGGTCCACAGGTAACCTTGCTTCTCTCCCAAACATGAGTCGATAGGGGGAGTAGCCTGTAGCATCACTTGTGGTGCAGTTGTAAGCGTGTACTATAGCTGCTATGTGTTTGCTCCAATGTTGTTTCTTTTCACTATCCAGAGTTCCCAACATGTTGAGCAGGGTTCGGTTAAACCTCTCCGGCTGAGCATCTCCCTGTGGGTGGTAAGGTGTGGTTCGGGTTTTCTTGATACCCAAAGAGTCCAACAGTTTCTTGATCAATCGACTCTCAAAGTCCCTTCCTTGGTCTGAATTAAGTCGCTGTGGTAGCCCATAATGGACAAAATACTTCTCCATAAGTACCTTGGCCACTGTGGAAGCCTTCTGGTCTTTGGTTGGGAAAGCTTGGGCATACCGGGTGAAATGATCGGTTATCACCAGAACATTTCCTAGTCCACTCAGGTCGGGTTCGAGGCAGAGAAAATCAATGCATACCAGATCCATTGGGCCTTGACTTTGTAGATGGCCCATTGGGGCAGCTTGATGGGGTAAAGTCTTCCTATGGATGCAGCGTGCACATGAATGGCAGTACTCTTCTACTTCTGCCCTCATGCAGGGCCAATAGAACCGACTTCTGACGAGTTGAAAGGTCCTTTCCGCCCCTAGGTGGCCGTGATTGTCATGTAGGGCAATCAGAACAGTCTCTCGATGTTTTTCTGGAAGGAACAATTGCCATTTATCTTCCAGGTCTTTAGAGGGGCCCCTTTGGTAGACCACTCCCTGATGCACCTGCAACCTGTCCCACTCTTTCCTCAACAGACGGGCTTCCTTTGAGAAGTGGCGCAGGAGTCTGTTTGGATCCTGATTCTCCAGGGCTTCCAGAACCAATTTCCCCATGGGGTCTTCTAATTGGTCGCATCTCAGCTCCTTCTTGGACAGTTTCGGCAGATTGTCTTCCTCCAGTTGGGTTACTCCACAGTATTGTTTGGGGACTCCTACCATTGTAACTCCTATCTCTTCTGCCCTCGAGCCTCCTCTGGCTTGTAATTCAGCCCCTTGACAAAGGGCCCGCACCCCGTCGGGTGCCACTTGAGTCCAGTCTTCTGTGTCACTGGTGGGGGCATGAGATCTCCTGGACAGAGCGTCTGCATCTCGATTTCCAGCCCCTGGCCTGTACTTTAGGCTGAAATTGAATCCAGACAGTGCAGCCAGCCACCTGTGTCCAGTGGCGTCCAGCTTTGCTGTGGGGAAAAGGTAGGTAAGGGGGTTGTTGTCGGTCTTCACAGTGAACTCCGCCCCATACAGGTAGTCTTTAAGCTTGTCTACTACCGCCCACTTAAGGGCCAGGAACTCCAGCTTGTGAGTGGGGTAGTTCTTCTCAGAGGGGGTCAGGCTCCTGCTCACGTAGGCAACAGGCCGCAGTTGTCCTTCGTGTTCTTGGTAAAGTACTCCTCCCAGACCGTCATTACTAGCATCTACATGTAGTTCATAGGGTTTGGTTGGGTCTGCGTAGGCCAAGACTGGGGCAGTGGTTAGGCTCTTCTTCAACGCCTGGAAGGCCTCTTCACACTTCTGGTTCCACTGATCTCTGACCGACTCTTCCGGCTTCCTGGACCCTGAGTCATCCTCTTCCCCCTCGGTCTTGAGTAGTTCATTCAATGGTCTGGCAATTCGGGCGAATCCTTCCACAAACCTCCTGTAATAGGAGCAGAACCCCAAGAAGGATCTGAGTTCTGTTACTGTGGTGGGTCGTGGCCAGGAGGTAACTGCCTCCAATTTCTCAGGGTCTGTGGCCACTCCTTCTTCAGACACTATGTGCCCCAGATAGTTCACAGAAGACTGGTAGAACCGACACTTCTCAGGCGAAAGCTTGAGTCCCTCCTCACTGAGTCTTCTCAACACTTTTTCCAGCCTCTCTTCGTGTTCTTCCAGGGTTCTCCCAAAGACAATGAAATCATCCAGGTATACAAGGACTTCAATAAGATTCATGTCTCCTACAGTCTTCTCCATGAGACGTTGGAAGGTAGCAGGAGCTCCAGACAGTCCCTGAGGCATTCGATCAAACTCGAAGAACCCCACTGGGGTTATGAAGGCTGTCTTCTCCTTGTCTTCCGGGTGCATAGGGATCTGGTAGTATCCACTCTTGAGATCCATAACGCTGAACACTTGGCTCCAGACAGACTCTGTAAAGCGTCCTCTATCCTCGGAGTGGTGTACTGGTCGGGGATGGTTCTCCTCTTGAGAGTCCTGTAGTCTATACAAAGCCTCAACGACCCATTCTTCTTCCTGACCACCACTATCGGGGAGGCATAGGGGCTTCTAGACTCCCGGATCACACCAGTCCTCTTGAGTTCTGCGAGTTGTTCCCTTAGATCCTCCAGATCTGCTAGTGGGACCCGCCTGACCCTCTCTCTGAAGGGCTTGTCTTCTTACACTTGGCTAGCAGATCCCCTATTGCATTTATCAGATCTGGTGATATAGCAGTGACAGGTGCAGGCGCCACAGGAGGTGTCGCCCTGTCTCCTCTTTCAGGTGGGGTACGGGCCGCAGCCTGCGGTGATCCCGTTGGTGATGGCTCCTTCTTTACAGTTACTGCGTGCGCCAACCTATAGGTTCTGTTGTCTGGCGTCCGCACACACTTGCGCTTGCAAGCCTCTGGCATCCCGTCCCAGTACTCCACTAGTGCATACTGATATGAGACGTCTGGGTCTGACTTTATCTCCGTCACCCACGGTGTGTGATCTGGGGACACTGACTTCATTAACTCCTCTACCGTTTCAGTCGACCATTCCTCCCTAGGGAGGCTGATGACTATCGACTGGTTTGGCTCTGCCCTAGAGGCTTTGCACCACTCTTCTACTGCTTGCGTGTCCATGCCGGCACTTCTGGCGTTCACCTGCTGTATCAGGATCCCGGACGAGAACCCCCACGTGTAGCGTTACCCTCAGCTAAGTGGGCCGCAGATTTAGTTTGGGCCCTGAAGACAGCTCCGCCAACCCCCAGCAATTTACTCGACCCACTCTGACACAGTTAGTCTAGGGTAATATATATCTTATGCTCTATGGTTAAATTCAGACACCAATGCAATGATAGAAGAATAACGAGTTTACTTTCTGCTGGCAATAAAAATCAACAGTTGTAACAAATCACATAAATCTATCTGCAGAGCCCTGTAGCAATAGACACACTATAACTATTAAGATATGGCGCACACGCGCCACGTGTAACAGTACTTCACTATGCGTCCTATGGCGCAGCAACTAAATAAACTATCTGGCCAGCCAGGCCTGACCCTATAACTCAGTCTCTAGGGGATGAATTCTTTGCATGCAAGTCTTTAAACGGTGGTGCACATTTCAGGAACACATTTGTAATCCAAAGGGTAAAAGTGCCAACACAGAACACTCCACTAGAGATCCGTTTGACTCAGTTCTGCTATGGATCTCCAGTGGAGACTTAAATATGAACTGGTGGGCCACGGCAGTCTCTAGGCCTAACAATATGGTACAGTATATGGATTAAGCAGGTGCTCGCTCACCCCTCCGGACGCGATCCCAGTCCGGGAACTTCCACCTGCTGTGTCTCCACACACAGCGTCTGCAGCAGTCTGGTCTCCGGCTCAGCAGCGGTTGAGGAAACCGAGTCAGATGCCACCCAGGTTCGCAATGGGGTGGAAGGCTCTTTTGGGTAGCAGCGCAAGGCCCCAGGCTTCAGGCCTTGCACCACAGCGGATCCGCACAAGAAGATCTCTCCACTGAAGTCTCGTGTCCCAAAGAGGCCGAGCTCAGCCTCGCCTCCTCCTTATATAACCCCACCCATGAGTCTCTGGGGTGGAAACATTTCATCCTGGATGCCGAATGGGGTTCTGGTTAAGGTAGTCCTGAGAGTCTCAAAGGAGACCCCGCTACACATATACTTACCTGATTCGGCGCAGTGGGGCCGCTCGTCCGCAGTATATGTACTGTGGGCAGACCTTAAGCAGTTAATTTTGTGATGTGTTAACAAACGAACTCAAAGCTTAAAGGGGTTGTAAAGGTTTGTTTTTTATTTTCTAAATAGGTTCCTTTAAGCTAGTGCATTGTTGGTTCACTTACCTTATCCTTCGATTTCCCTTCTAAATGTTTTTTTTTCTTTTTCTGAATATCTCACTTCCTGTTCCTCCTCAGTAAGCTTGCCCCCATCATCCGAGCGGTGTTTAGTCAGCCAGAACAGCTTACTGAGGAGGAATAGGAAGTGAGAAATTCAGACAAAGAAAACAAAGAAAAAAAACATTTAGAAGGGAAATCGAAGGAAAAGGTAAGTGAACCAACAATGCACTAGCTTAAAGGAACCTATTTAGAAAATAAAAAACAAACCTTTACAACCCCTTTAACTTACCCCAAAATTTCATATTGCTTATATGTGGCTGCTGTACCATGTACTTGTATGAGAAAGTCTCCTGTTCTCTTTGTATTGCTTCCTTTATGTGAATTTCCTGGTGTTCCTGCCAGTCCCTCTGCTTTCCTATTAAAAACTGATTACACTAGGCATGAGAGCACAGTGCTGTGCTAGGAACTCAGCCTGCTCTGCTCCAATGATTATACATGTCCTGACATGCCCCCTCCCCCGCACAGCTTTTCACTGGGAAGCTCAGTGCACTGCTGTTTCTCCTCCCCTGGCTCTAATGTATCGGAGAACAGAGGGTATGTGATCACTTACAAAAAAGAGGAAAAAAAGGATTTATGTTTTTTAGATTTATACACAAATGTTTTGCCTTTCATTTGTATTTTAAAAGAAATGGGTTGTTTAAGATGAGGGTTTAGATATACTTTAACTTCAAACGAGCTGTGGTGTTTTGTCCTGTCCGTGCCACCTCTGCTTCCTGGTATCTGCGTGTTACATGTGAGCTGAGTCCAAACTGGTAGTGATGGTGATATGTGACTATATTTTTCTTTGCTTTTCCTTTGATACAGGAAATAAGTCAATTTTAAAGGCACTAATGACTATGCAATTAATTGGTTAAAGTGCATCCGTCTTATCGAAATGACTTTCCCTCTTTGTGGTCACATCTGAAACGCCCTACCACACAGCTTCTCCTCCGTCTGCTACGAGTCGCTTCTGTTTCCCCATTCTCACACAGGACCCTGCTACTACTGCTGCTCTGACAATGGACAGGTATGTGAGTTCTCCAATGTCAGTGTTCACAGTGGAGGAGCCTGGACACTGTGATGCCTCCTTTCCACCTCCAGGAAGAAGAAGGGCAAGTTGCAACTTTCTGATACAGCTGATTTTGCTGCTGTTTGCCCTGCTGGCACTGTGCGGGGTAGTGTCACAGATCTACTACCTTTCAAAGGTGCAGGCCAAACTGGAGGCTACTGAAGAAATGGTAAGTGTTCTTACTTGTGAGTTATTAAGTGTTGGGGGATGGTGGGCACAGACCATACCTGGGAAGCACAAAGCTATAACCCTGAGACTCTAATGCCCTGTACACATGGTCGGTTTTTCAGATGAAAAAAGTCCGATGGACTTTTTTTATCGGAAAAGCCGATCGTGTGTGGGCCCCATCGGACTTTTTTCCATCGGTGTTAAAAAATAGAACATGTTTTAAATTTTTCCGATGGAAAAAAAAAAACGATAGGCAATTCTGATCGTCTGTGTGGAACTCCAACGGAGAAAAAACCCACGCATGCTCAGAATCAAGTCGACGCATGCTCAGAAGCATTGAACTTCATTTTTCTCGGCTCATCTGAGTATTTTACGTCACAGCGTTTGGAACGGCCGGTTTTTTGACTGATG
Organism: Rana muscosa; assembly: GCA_029206835.1. Taxonomy (NCBI): domain Eukaryota; kingdom Metazoa; phylum Chordata; class Amphibia; order Anura; family Ranidae; genus Rana; species Rana muscosa. Next base: position 322,705,225 of record CM055118.1, on the reverse strand, counting down.
GTGTGTAGGCAAGACTGATGGAAGTCAGCTTCATCGGTTTTCCGATGGAAAAATCCATAGGTTTAAAAACCATAGGAAATCCGATCGTGTGTACAGGGCTTAACTGGTCTGTATTGAGTCAGATTACCTTGAGCACTCAATTCGAGGTTTGTAGGATGTCCCTTCACTTTGCCCCAATCTCGGGGTCCTTGAAATGTTTCCCAACTTTTTTGGTGTCATCTTTTGCTTTCTGGTAACAGTTTTCAAGACTGAGAAAATCAGAGTATAATTTCTAGGCAACCTTTGTGCCGAAACTTTAAAAAAAGGTGCAATATACTTTTCTCATTTTGAATGACGAATTTGAAAGTTTTTAGGAATTGAATTTTCAGATCATAATTGGTAAAATTTGCTGGTCTGCATATAAAAAAAAATTATGACTGTGCCCAATAAATTCATCAGCTCACAAGTGAATTAACGAGACCAACAAACCACCTTTGTAATCCGGCCTTGATAGAAGGAACCATTGCCTAAGCTTTTGCTATATATAAAGGTCGTAAGGGACCTATAAAGGTCATAAACACAATTTGTGGCCATTTACCCTTTCGAGTCACCAGTTTGTAATCTACCCCTTTGGATTGCAGTTATGCTATTCATGCCCTGGGCCCACTGGAGATAGTCATTATATTCCATACTAGAGGACTTGCCAGACATTCGCTGGACATTTACCACACCTTTTTCATGACCGCAATATTACCAGCTATCACATTGCTGGATTTTCTTCCCAGTACTGTAAACCCCAAAACATCACTAGCAAATGCAAACAGAGTGGGATACACCCATGAAGACAAATATTCCTGGATTTGGGAATGGTTTCTTCCATAGTTCGCTAATCTCATAGCGGCCTTGAGTCCTACATGCAGCCCATATGGAGGAACAAAATATTGCTTAAAAAGAGCAATTTTGACCAACTTGCACCTGTATCTTCATGAACTGCGCATGTCAGGTTTGGTGGATGGAAAGAGGTGAAAGGATAAGATTGCTGTTATAAGTTGGATTAGGTGGTCATTGCCTTAGGTACTTGGGCATCAAACTAAAAGGTGTTTAACATCTTACAGTTCATTCCTTTTAGAAAGCAGACACAGCCTGGGTAGAAAAGTCCTTCTCCTGCCAGCATTCTGCAGAGAAGGACCTGGTATGGAAGCAGTGGTCTCTCTGCAGAGGTCCAACACACCCCCTACTGGGTATGAGATACAACTCTGCAATCAGCAAAGTTCATGCTTCATGCTGATTGGAGAGCTCTAGCACTGACTCAACAAGGGGCGCGCCAATCTGGATGCCACTCGGGAAATGGTAAGTATTCTTACTTGTGAGTTGGGAAGTGTGGGGGGTTGATGGCCACAGACCATACCTAGGAAGCACAAAGATTTAACACAGAGACTAAGATTTTAGGCTCACTGTTTTATTGGTTCATTGAATCTTCTGATGGCAACAAATGACAATCTCCAGGCAATTTTAACCACTTTCAACTAGCTTTCATTTGCAAAGTCAACTAAATCAAGGCAACCTACCACCAACATTTTGAGGCCATATTAGGTCAATGATATCAAGAGCGTTCCTGCGCCCTTGTGTACATGGGATCCCTGACCCACAGCTCATTGGCCCAGTACTGAGAGCTGCCTTCTGGGTTTGGACCAAATCTGGAGCTGAACCCAAGCTCACCCCTAGTCTCTAGTTGTATCTCAAAGCCACTCTCTCCTGCTCCCCTGCAAAGTGTGAGCATTGTGTCTCAGGAAAAAATTCCCTCCCTTTTCCCCCTAAAAAATAATCCACCACTGATCTGCTCACTCGAATTCCTCCCTCCAAGCATAAGTTTCCTCTGTAGGCCAATATTCTGCAAAAAAATCAAAAATCCCCCCCTCCTCCCAACTCTAATTACCCTCCTCCCAAGCACAAATTATTCCCCTATAAAAACACCCCTCCTAGCATAAGCCCTCTCCCCTCAAATTCCCCCTCCTATCACAAATTCTATCCCCTACCTAAATTCCCATTTCTTGCACACATATTCTCGTCACTGCCTCATTCAAACCCCCCCCCCCTCCTACCATGAATCCTGCCCCCATTTCCCCATTGTGTCCCCAGTACAATTCCCCCTCCCTCCCCGAAACTTACAGACCGAAAATGCTACAGGAGTAGGAACTCACCCTCCTCCCTCACATAAGACTTGGCTTTTCACGCAAGCCTTCCCTGCGTAGCCTCTTTTCCACCCTTTCTGCCGCTCTCTGCTGCTTCTGGTTCCTGGGTCCTCTTTTCCCAGGAACTCTGCTATGTGCGTCGGGACCCTTCGGGGTAAGACCGCGCTATAGTAAAATACCTCTCAACTCAACTGAAGTTCACTGCGCCAAAGGCACCTGTCCCTTCTGCCTGACCTTTGTTCTGGCTCTTCTCTTTCCCACCAAGCTGTTCAATTTTGTCTTTACTTCACTGAACCTCTATTAACTGGTAGTTGGGTGCAATTGGGAACTCCAGTGGGAAAATCCACTTGAAGTAGTGAAAAAAAAAGTGAAAAAAAAAATGTGATACCACTTATCAACCACACAAAACGGAGATGTTAGCTTCAAATGAGGTTAACCTTTAATGGGGTTTTCCAGTGCAACTTTACCAACCCTTATCAGTGTATCAGCAGAGGGGCTTTCCACATCTACTGCCGAGAAGAAACCCCCTTACCAATCTGACATGTCTACCAGCAATGTGTGCATCTCTCCATAGATCCCTGATGCAGAGCTGACATTGGGGTCTGCATTGGTTTGTGGGCTCCTGGTATATCCGGGAATGTCTATGAGAAGACACGTAGGGTAGATATGGTAGAATGCTAAATTTAGTTTAGTGGCAGGTTAATTTCAAAGAACGTGGTCAATGCTACAAAATAGTGGATGGGGTTGATGTTTTAATGGGTTATCAGTTTACCATTCATTGGAATAGCTACATTTAATCAGAAGACCCTTCTAAAGAACATGTTGAAAATGTAACTGTCTGGTAGGCTGTGAGTCCAGTCTTCGTTCTCTTGCGGAGCTGCCAATGCTGCTGCTTTGTAACAATTCCGGGTGTTTCAAATAGCTCTGTCAGATCACTGATAGGATCAATGAATGACCTGTAGACAACACTGAATGTTTAGAAGAATTGATCAGTGTCATGAAATATAACAATGACCCCATTATAAATTATCGAGAGCTGAACTTCTTATTGAGGAATACAAAATGTCAAAGTTCTCTTAAAGAGGAATGAATCTTTGATTCTTGGATAAGGGTTTATATTGATCCATGTGGTATGTGTTGTTGCAGCATCTTAGAAGATTCACATCTATTCCTATGTGTAAAGCAAACCCAAACACTTATTCCCCCTTTACTCAACCCTAACACTTAATCTAAACCTTAACCCTATCCATAAAACGTAACCTAACTCCTAACCCTTAGCAGTTAACTTGATGATTCTGGGTCCACTTTAAACTATAACCTACAGCAAAATTGTATTCAATTAGACTGGTTTGGGCACAACCCCCCATAATAATAAATGAAAATGGAGTTCCACTTTACCCACTTGCCGACCGCCACATTTATATATACGTTGGCACAATGGCACAGCTGCGCAAAGGGACGTACCTGCACGTCCCTTTGAATCTTCCGGCATTCAGGCGCGTGCCCCCGCTGCGTGCTCTGTCCCGCAGACTCCATGTCCGCTGGGTGCCTGCGATCGTGTCACAGAGAGGCAGAACGTAAACAAGGCATTTCCCTGTTCTGCCTAGTGACAGGACAGTGATCTACTGCTCCCTGTCATCGGGAGCAGTGATCACTGTCGTGTCCATTGTAGTTCAGCCCCTCCACAGTTAGAATCACTCCCTAGGACACACTTAACCCCTTCCTTGCCCCCTAGTGGTTAACCCCTTTCCTGCCAGTGTCATTTACACAGTAATCAGTGCATTTTTATAGCACTGATCGCTGTATAAATCACAATGGTCCCAACATAGCATCAAAAGTGTCCGATGTGTCCGTCATAATGTCGCAGTCACGATAAAAATCGCTGATCGCCGCCATTTCTAGTAAAAAAAAAAAAAATTACTAATAAAAATGCCATAAAACTACCCCCTATTTTGTAGACGCTATAACTTTTGCGCAAACCAATCAATAAACGCTTATTGCGATTTTTTTTACCATAAATATGTCGAAGAATACGTATCAGCCTAAACTGAGGAAAAAAAAGAAATAATATATTTTTTGGGGATATTTATTATAGCAAAAAGTAGAAAATATAGAATTTTTTTCAAAATTGTCGCTCTAATTTTGTTTATAGCGCAAAAAATAAAAACCGCAGAGGTGATCAAATACCACTAAAAGAAAGCTCTAGTTTGGGGGGAAAAAAGTATGTCAATTTTGTTTGGGAGCCACGTCGCATGACCGCGCAATTGTCAGTTAAAGCGACGCAGTGCGAAACGCAAAACGTGGCCTGGTCTTTAACCAGACAAATGGACCGGGGCTTAAGTGGTTAATTTTTTTAGCATGGTAATAAGAGGGAGGGTGGGACTAGGATAGGCAAATTATAAGTGGATTTATCTTGGTTTGCTTTTGGGCAACAGAGACAGGTCTTCTTTCAGACACGAAGGACATTATTCACTTCTTTGTTACCATAATGACAGAACATCTAACTGACTTCCTGTTCCTGTTTGTTTTTGTAACTGGTGAAGAATACTAAGAAATGACCTTGAGTTTCTTTGTAGTGGTTAGAAACAGATATGGTGAATTGTCTGAGAACTGTGACATTTTCTTCATAACAAGAATTGGTGCAACAAAGGTCGACTGCAGGGGTAGACAACCAGATTCATTTAAAGAGGACCTGTACTGTGAAAGCTGTGGCCAAAAAATGCAAGCAGAGAGCAACGGAATAGTCAACATGAACCAATGTAGTCCAGAGGTACCCAACCTTACCTCTTACTGTTATAACACTTCTACTCCAACACCCCCCATATCTTATTTTCTAAAATGATGAGACCACACCTTAAATTTGGAGTAAAATGGCCATAACAGCCTATTTATTAAACACTATAAAATAAAACTCCAAACTCAAATATATAATAAAACATATAACATCTGTAAACAACTTAATTAACACAGCCTGTTGGTCGAATGGCGAACGCCTGCAGCCAGTTTACAAACGTACGTGGGATTCACCTGTACCGCCTTTTTTCTTCATCCTCCTTCTTGGAATCATCAGGCTTGACCCTGTCCAAGTTAAACTTTTCCAATGGCAAAAATTAGAAGATCTCCACATACTCACCCTTGCAAATCTTGTCTCTTACCTCCTGCTTCAAGTGTGCACCCAGTGGACCCTCAAAGCACACGTACACCTCACATTTTGCTGCGTCCGCAATACGTACCACATCCGCCCGAACAGCAGCCTCTAGGGCCCCCCCTGCTCCCCCAGCCTTCTCAGTACCCAGCCACAGCTGACACCCCACCATCCCCCGTGGCCACGCTCGCCACGGGGTCACTTGAGGGGGTTGCCCCTGCCCCACTGTAAAACGGCCCACTAAATCCCGCAGGCCCCCCAACAAATCCCGCAGCTGGGCCTCTGACCTCGCACTGGCGGGCACACCTGCGGGCCAGCAGCCGACACAGCCACATGCGGCGGCGGAACTGCCGCCCCAGCTGCACCCCCTTTTCCTACTCCTAACTAATCACACAAAGCATCAGACAATTTAATATTACAATTGTAAGTGGACTTACCGGGCTGACCGGGAGCACCCCCAACAGCCGCTGTACGGACCTCCCTCGCTGGTTCGCGTTCCTGGGACTCCTCCTCCTCTGACACCGACAGCTCGCCCTCAGACCTGTCGTCCTGGACCGGGACCGGTGGTGATGTCAGCCCCCCAGGCGAAGTGATCCTGGAAGCCGTGGAGTCACTCTGCAGTGTGGGCCGACCCGTACCAGAAGCTCCGCCCCTTGCCGCGGTACCGTGTGGGCCGCCTTGTGCACCATTGTTGCCGCCATTTTCCACCAGATCTCGACATCTTGACACGCTTCCCGCCAGCCAGTTAGGCCACGCCCACCCGCGGTGCCGCCGGCCCTGTCTGGAAAAGGCCCCACGGCTGTGCTGGCACTTCTCCCTCGCCGAACCTCCCCCCTAGTGGCTACCGGGGCAGAGGGGGGGGGGGGCGATGTGTCCATAGACCCGCAAAGTGCGGGCGGGGATGCGGCACCATGGCGGCCCGTGGCCCCGCCCACCGGGCTAGGTCGGGGGCGTGGAGTCCGCCCGGACCCTGCTCCGGCGGACTGCTGGCTACGTTTAGCTGGGCGAGCTGATTGTTCTCCCAGGGGGCTCCTAGTATGGCACACCACTCTGGATGAGGGCCCCGGGGAATAGCATGCCGGAGGGCGAGACCTCTGGCCGCGTGGGAACACCTCACCTCCCAGTCATGATCCGCCCGCCTGGTCCTCGATCAAACCCGTGACCTGGCTGTGCAGCCACTCCGGTCCCTTGCTCGCCGCTGCTTCCCGCAAACGTGCCAGTATGACATCCATATCAGCCATTGTAGAGGAGCAGAGAGAAAAACTGCCTCCTCCAATTTCCTCCCCAGATTACTGTTCCTTTCCTGGTCCCGCCTCTCTCTTAAATAATGCAACTCCCCCTCGGTCTTTTCCTCTCAGGTCACCTCCCCACTCAGCTTACATGTTAACCCCTGCTTGTATACCCTAAACACACTGTCATGCCCGGCCCTGCACTACTTTATTTTGTCTTTTCCGTTCCGGGCCTCACTGTATTAGCTGTGATCCCCCTGCAGCTGATCTTTACAGACTTATCGTGCCTTATTCTGCACAGTGTCTCTGTGTGGATGCGGCCATCTTCGTAGAGGAACATGGCTTTGCTTCTTCATATCAGAGCTGTCCCCCCAATGTCATCTGAAGACTAAAGGGGGCAATGACTAAAAAGCAGCAGGGAAGGTTCAGGTAGCACAGATCCACAGAATGAGGCAGATGCAGAGAGATCCTTGTACTGAAAGTCCCCAGGTACAGCTTCCTCTCCAGCAAGGAAAACAGTGAGCATTACAGTAGTGACATCACCAAAACTCCTTAACTCCTGAGACTGTAAAAGAAAAATTATAATGATAAATCTTCTTTAACTACTTACGGACCGCCCGCCGCAGTTGTACGTCGGCTGTTTGAAGAGGAATACCGTTGTTATGGCAGCAGATAGCTGCTATAACCCCGGTATCCTCTTCAAGAGCGGTCTCATCGGTGGATTCACCGTGAGATCACTTTTATCAATGGCAGGAGAGGCCCCCCTCCCGCCACGCTTCGGTCATCTCTGCCACTTACGTGAGCCGTCAGTAGCGGCGGTGACAGTCGGGTCCTCTTACCTGACAGGAATGGGGCCGAGTGAGGGAAAGATGGCCCCCGCTCCGCTCCACACCATTGTATGGCGGAAGCAATGTCAAACGTCACTTCCGCCCAATGGTCTTAATTCCGATTATTTTTTTTTATTGCATTTTAGCGTAAATATGAGATCTGAGGTCTTTTTGACCCCAGATCTCATATATAAAAGGTCCTGTCATGCTTTTTTCTATGTTTACAATCCTTGTAATAGGAATAAAAGTGACCCCAATTTTTTTTTTTTAAACGGACAGTGTAAAAATAAAAAATAAAAGGTAAAATAAATAAGATTTTTTTTTTTTTTATAGCGCCCCATCCCCCTGAGCTCAAGTGCAGAAGCAAACTCATATGCTAGTTGCGCCCGCATATGAAAACGGTGTTAAAACCACACATGTGAGGTATCGCCGCAAATGTTGGAGCTAGAGCAATAATTCTAGCGTTAGACCTCCTCTGTAACTCAAAACTGATAACCTGTGGAAATTCCTAAACGTCGCCTATGGAGATTTTTAAGGGTAAAAGTTTGTCGCCATTCCACGAGCGGGCGCAATTTTGAAGCATTACATGTTGGCTATCAATTTACTCAATGTTACATTATCTTTCACAATATAAAAAAAATTGGGCTCACTTTACTATTGTTGTATTTTTAATTAAAAAAAGTGTATTTTTTTTTCCCCAAAAATTTTGCTTGTGAGACCGCAGCGCAAATATGGAGTGACAAAAAAGAATTGCAAGGACCATCGTTTTATTCTCTAGGGTGGGGGTTCTAAGTAATTTTCTAGCAAAAAAAACAAACAGATTTTAACGTGGAAACACATAGTTTGAAAAATAGGCCCAGTCCTTAAAGCCGCAATTTTTTTTTTTAGAAGTCAGCAGCTACAAACACTGTAGCTACTGACTTTTAATAAGAACACTTACCTGTCCTAGGCACCCACGATGTCAGTCGCCCCCGAGGCTGACCCCTCGATCGTGAAGGGTCCCGGCGCCCCCATCCTCAGTAAGGGAAACAGGCAGTGAAGCCTTGCGACTTCACTGCCCATTTCCTACTGTGCATGCGCGAGGCTCGCGCCGCTTTGTGAATGGGCGGCTGCTTTCTGGGATACATACAGTTCCCAGAAGGCAGCGCACCACAATCCCCAGAAGACACCGTGAGGGGGACGAGGAAGAAGACCTGCCGAGGTGGAGGAAGAGGCAGATTAGCAAGTTCCGCATAGCAACCACCCTTTCAGGTGAGTAAAAAAAAAAAAAAATTCAATTTTTTTAAAGGATTTTACTGTATTTTTTTTAGGTTGGAACACCACTTTAAGTAGTTAAAATGTAATATAGAGAAAAGCGGTGAAAAAAGTTCCAATGGGTGATCATCTTTGCTCTTTAATTTACCATGGTCCGATTGATTGGGAGTGTGCCAAAGGTGTGTTTACTGCCTAAATATTCTGTGCTAAAAAGGAGTCTAAACCCACCTCAGAAGGATAAGGCCTCGTACACACGACCTTTTTTCTCGGCAAGAAACGACAAGAAAACTGCTGGGAGAGCTTTCTTGTCGAGAAAACCGTGCGTGTGTACGAGGCTTTCAGAGCCTGTGTATACTTACCTGCCTCCATGGAAACCCGCGCATGCTCGAAATGACAATGACGCATGCAAGGTAGCTTCTAAGGCATAGGTAGGGTGAAGCAAGATGGCGGCGACGGCATCAAATGTGACGAGCGCGTGCTCGTCGTAGTCAATGACGTCACCGCGTTCGTGCCATTCAAAAGAACGGCGGTTCTTTTGAATCGTATGTGTGTACACTCGGCCGGCAAGAAAGCTTGCCAGGAATCTCGTCAGGAAAACCGACGGGTTTTTTCCTGATGAGAATCCCGACCGTGTGTACTAGGCTTAAGGCTTATGCTAATGGTTTATTGATCAAGAAGCAGAAGGAAAAGTGAGGGAAGCACAGATATGCCTAATAAATGAAGCAACAATAGGGAGATCCTTGCACTGCAGGTCCTTAAAGTGATTGTGAAATGGTTTTGCACAGAGTGGCCCAGATCCTCCACTTCTCGGGTCCTACACTGGTGCTCCTGGCCCCTCTCTCCTGTCCAGAGCCCCAACAGCAAGCACATTGCTATGGGGAGCACTGGGGGCCAAGCCGCTGCTCTGTGTATCTGCTCTGTTCGGCCCCACCCCCTACATCTCCTGATTGGCTCACTGGCTGGGATTGAGAGCCAATGGCTTCCGTTGCAGCCAATAGCCAATCAGGAGTGCGAGTCCCCAGAGAGGCAAGGCTCTCGCGGACATCGCTGGATCAAGAAGGGGCTTGGGTGAGTATTGGGGGGGGGGGGCTGCTGCACACAGAAGGTTTTTTACCTTCATGTATAGAATGTATGAAGGTATAAAAATGTTCTGCCTTTACAATCATATTATTTACAGCTTTGTCTCCAGCAAAAGACAACTGTGAGCATCACAGCAGTGATCAGTGGCGGATTCAGGGGGGGGCAACAGGGCAATTGCCCCCCCAGACCATCTGTCACACTCACTTGCTCTGTTTTTTTTTTTTTTTGCGCCTGATCTCCCGAACTTTGGGGACCCGGTACCGACCGGCCGTAGGACCCCTGGACCCCAATCTTGGCACACATGTAGCCCAATGTCTCTTCTACAAGTGTGCAAAGTTTGGTGTCTGGGGGACCTACGGCCGAGGAGCACTGATTTTTTAAATCCGGGCACCCCTCCCATAGACTCCAATGCTAAACGGTCATTTCTCCAGTGATTTTGCGGACCCGGTACCGGCCAGTCGTAGGTCCCCAGGACCCCAAACTTAGCACACATGTAGGCTCATGTCTTCTCTACAAGTGTGCTAAGTTTGGTGTCTGGGGGACCTACGGCCGTGGAGCACTGATTTTTTAAAACCGGGCACCCCTTCCATAGACTCCAATGTTAAACGGTCATTTCTCCAGTGATTTTGCGGACCCGGTACCGGCCGGTCGTAGGTCCTCTGGACCCCAAACTTGGCACACATGTAGCCCCATGTCTCCTCTATAAGTTTGAAAAGTTTGGTGTCTGGGAGAACCGATTTTTTAAAGCCGGGCACTCCTTCCATAGACTTCCATGTTAAACATCAGTCTAGTCATGGGCACAGTGAGGCATGGGCACAGTGAGGCAAAGTGAGGCAAGTATAAGCCTAGGACACCCTAGGCTTATACTTGAGTCAATAAGTTTTCCAATTTTTTGGGGGTAAAATTAGGTGCCTCGGCTTATACTCGGGTCGGCTTATACTCGATTATATACAGTACTTGTTCTGCGGCTGCCTCTGCCTCTCTGAGTCTCTCTCTCAGTTTCTCACATCAGCCGATCAGCGGCGCAGAGAGAGAGACTCGTCTAATGTAGTTAGGCAGCGCACTGACACGATACCAGGAGCGGAGGAGGAGGTGGGTAGAGCCTCTTCCCTGCACTCGCTGCTAACGCCTGGGCCGCTTGGCGTCTAGCCACGAGTGACGTCAGTGAGTCACGTCGGGCCGCTCTGCGGGCAGGTGCAATAGCGTGCGGCTCCACAGACGGGTAAGAAAGCGGGCGGCTCCGCTTGCGGCGCGGTTTGTTGTCGGGGGGCGGCGCGGTTCGTGGGCAGACCGTGCTGCTCAGTGTGTTGGCAGCGCAGGTGAGAGTGAGAGAGCAGGCTCAGTGTGGCAGCTGGCCAATCAGCTAGCCGGGAGCGGGGGAGCAGAGAGATGAGATCATCTCTCACCGCCCGTGCCTGCCCTACATTCCTGCAGTGACTTCCGTCCTCACTGTGCAGGCAGCAGAGAAATTACATTATCTCTCTGCTGCCTGACTCTGGGAGTCTGGGACACAGCAAGAGACAACCAAAACTACACCTTAGCAGGCAAGTTAGTGACAATCCGCAAGGTGTGGCAGGCGACGTGGCAAGTGACAATCCGCAAATTGTGTCAGGTGACGTGGCAAATGACAATCTGCATCTGGTGGCAGGCAAGTGACAATCAGCAAGGTGTGGCAGGTGACGTGGCAAGTGACAATCCGCAAGGTGTGGCAGGCGACGTGGCAAGTGACAATCCGCAAATTGTGTCAGGTGACGTGGCAAATGACAATCTGCATCTGGTGGCAAGCAAGTGACAATCAGCAAGGTGTGGCAGGTGATGTGGGAAGTGACAATCTACAAGGTTTGGCAGGTGACGTGGCAAGTGACAATCCACAACGTGTGGCAAGTGACACGCTCAGGGCTCCCACTAATTGCAGGCGACGGTGGCAAGTGACACACTCGGGGCTCCCACTGATTCTGCATTGAACTATTTAATTTCATATTACAATGTAATAATAGAAATAATGCGCTTCAATCATCCTGACACCATAACAACCATGGTGCCGGGATGATTGAAGCGCTGACACCAACCATTTCCCCGATAAATTTCCCACAAAAAAAAAACATTTTTTGGCAGTGCCCCTCCCGAGAAAAGACTCTGGATCCGCCCCTGGCAGTGATATCACCAAATCTCACTCCAAATCCGGTGAGACTAGCAGTCAGAGGCAGCAGTGCCTTAGATGATCCACCACAGCAGATATACAGCTATAAGGCCCAGGGGACAGGAGAACCTAGATACAGAATGTGCATTGCTATTTTTCAAGGGAAATTTTTTCAGAATCCTGCTTAGGCACAATCAACATTTTTAGATGTTCCCTATTAGGCAGCAAGTTTTCACTTTCTAGGCTTAGGCCCACATTAAAATCCCACTATATTATTATATATTGTATTCTGGTAACTCTATAGCCTCATACACACGATCGGTTTTCCATCGGACAAAGCTGTGGAATTTTGTCCAAAGGGCGTTGGCCGTGAACTTGTTCTGCATACAGATGGCAAAACTTTGTCAGTCAACAAATACGAAACAACGTGGTTTTTCAGCTCTTTAGCGCCACCCTTTGGGCAACTTCTGCTAATGTTGTGCTATGGTTAGCATTGCTTCTGAGCATGCGTGTTTGTACTTTTGATTTTTTTTTTCGACAGACTTGTGTACACACGATCGAATAATCCGACGGAACACATTTGTTGTTGGACAATTTGAAAGCATGCTATCCAACATTTGTTGTCGGAAAATCCGACAACAATTGTTCGACGGAGCATACAAACGGTCGGATTTTCCGACAAAACCCTGCCATCACACATTTGTTGTTGGAAAATCCGATCGTGTGTACGAGTCTTTAGGGTTAATACTTGAAACAACAATGTCCAGTATATAGAATCCTATTTTTTTATTTCACATCTTTAGGTTCTCTACATTTACAAGCAGGCCAAGCTGTCCAGCAAAAGCCACAATTACAGGGGTTGGAGTAAACCACAAAACACTACCTAAAGATGATGCTTACAGTCATCAGCTTTGATTATTTTACATCTATAAAATCTTTTTATGCAAATAAAAAGACCCGCTGTTGTAACTGCTAAAAATATTTTGTCCTGCTAAAATGACCTTCCACAGGGTGACAACACTGCAACGCTATTTCACTGCAGAAGTGTTGTCACCCTATTATAGGAAATGGAAAAAATATGAATTTTCTGCCAGGAACAGAAGATACCGTATATACTCGAGTATAAGCCGACCCGAATATATGCCGAGGCACCTAATTTTACCACAAAAAACTGGGAAAACGTATTGACTCGAGTATAAGCCTAGGGTGTCCATCTGCATGCCTCACTGTGCCTCACTTTGCCTCACTGTGTCCATATGCATGCCTCACTGTGCCCATGCCTCACTGTGCCCATGCCTCACTGTGCCCATGCCTCACTGTGCCCATGACTAGACTGACGTTTAACATGGGAGTCTATGGAAGGGGTGCCCGTCTTTGAAAAATCGGTGCTCCCCGGCCGTAGGTCCCCCAGACAAAAAACTTTGCACACTTGTAGAGGAAGAGTGGAGCTACATGTGTGCCAAGTTTGGGGTCCACGGGACCTATGGCCGGCATTTTCAGCACAAAAAAATGTGCTGAAAAACTCGGCTTATACACAAGTATATACGATAATAAAACTGTTAAAGTAGAACTTACCACTTCATCTCCGGAAGGTTTACCCCCCTTCACAGTACCGGGAAAAGGTCATCCAGCGTCCAGAGCAAAGGTGCCAAACTGCGCCCCCCCCCTTACCTTAGGGTTAAGGTCAGGGTGCCCCATCCCTGCAATAAACCATTGCGCCCAGGGCAGCCTTCCCTTCTGCCCAACCCTTGTCCCGACTCTGTCCCTTCATGACCAGGCCATTTTTTGTGATACGGCAATGCGTAATTTGAACTTACAATTGCTCAGTAGTGCAACAGAGTATCCAAATCAAAAAAAAAAATCCCACAAATAGAGCTTTCTTTTGGTGGTATTTGATCACCGCCGCAGTTCTTATTTTGTGCACTATAAACAAAAGAAGAGTGACAAGTTTGAAAAAAAACACAATTTTTTTTACTTTTTGCTATAATAAATAATATTCCAATTTAAAAAAAAAAAATAAAAAAAAATTCCTCAGTTTAGGCCGAATATATATTCGTCTACATATTTTTGGTAAAAAAAAAAAACGCACTTAACGTATATTGATTGGTTTGCGCAAAAGTTATAGCATCTACAAAATAGGGGATAAATTTATGGCATTTAAATTTTTTTACTATTAATGGCGGCAATCTGCGATTTTTATTGTGACTGTGACATTGCGGCGGACATATCAGACACTTTTGACACATTTTTGGGACCATTGACATTTATACAGTGATCAGTGTTATAAAAATGCACTGATTACTGTGTAAATGTCACTGGCAGGGAAGTGGTTAACACTAGGTGGCGATCAAGGGGTTAACTGTGTTACCTAGGGAGTGATTCTAACTGTAGGGGGCGAGGACTTACAAGGGGAGGAGACTGATCGGTGTTCCTCTGTACTGGGAACACACCATCGGTCTCCTCTCACCTGACAGGATGTGGATCTGTGTGTTTACACACACAGATCCACCACGGTCCTGCTCTGTTATCCGGCAATCGGGGGTGCCCGGCAGACATCGCGGCCGCCGGGGATGCACACTGGCTTCCGAGCGATGCGCGTGCCCCCTAGACGGTCGGGAAGCCCAGGACATCATATCACGCCCACCCAGGATGGGAGATCCCTCCTGCGGACGTCATATCACTATGGGCGGGTAGGAAAGTGGTTAAGACCATTGGGCAGAAATGATGTTTGATGTTGCTTTCATCATCCAATTGTAAGGAGCCATCATTTCCTCACTGGACTCCATGTCTCGCAGGGGAAAGGTTTGGATCGTCTCCGCCGATACCGACGGCTCCGGTAAGTGGCGAAGATGACCGGAATGCGGCGGGAGGGGGTGGGCACCTCTCCCGCCGCCGATAAAGGTGATCTTGCGGCAAATCCGCTGCAGAGACCACTTTTATCCGAAAGCGGACCGCCCGCCGTTTTTAGAAAGTCCAGACTGATAATCCTGCTGTCTGCTGTGCCTCCTGTGCTCATTCCTCCAGAGTGGAGTCTCACTAATAAGGGAGGCGTGTTACTGGCCAGATACCAGGTGAAAACAGAGAGGGGAAAACCTAAAGAAGAAAACAAATGCAGCCACCACATCCAATGCTTGATAAGCTGCATATATAACATTTTGGGGTTTAATACCGCTTTGATAGTTTGCCACACATATGCAGAAGGGGGGAAAAAAGCAGTTTCAGGGATGGATCAAATTTGTTTATTTTCTGCACATGGATTATAGATATACAATGATCTCTCTTTTTATCAGCCTGTGGTGGTTGGTGGTTGGTGGTTGGGTTCATGCAGAGGCAGCCAACTTCATCAGATATAACATTGCTGAGTTTATCTGAGATGTTTTGCGGTCTGAACCTTTCCCGGTCTGGCAGTAATCACATTTAGCCCTGATTCACACTGGTGCGTTTTAACATGCGATTTGGCATGCCAAATCGCATGTCAAAACGCCGGTATTTGCCGCAAATTGCGGGCAATGGAACCGTCCTAATCGGTGCGACGCCGCATCTGCGGCGCTGCACCAATTTCAAAAAGTAGTTTCTGTACTACTTTTTGCGATTTCGGGCCGCGATTTACATTGACATCTGTGCAGAAACCTGCACAGATGTCTTTGTAATCGCGGCCGAAATCGGGACTGACAGGCAGGAGTGAAATGGAGCGAGTTCAACTGAACTCTCACGGCTTCACTCCCGCAGCCCAGTGTGAACCTGGACTTAATGTCGGTGAATCTCGGGTCTGTGCTCACTTTAAAATGAATTATGCAGGACAAAGCAACAGGGTCATTAAAGTGGTTGTAAACCCTTTTTTGTGACTTCTACCTATAGGTAAGCCTAGAATAAGACTTACCTATAGGTAGTGGAAATATCTCCTAAACGTGCGCCGTTTAGGAGATATTTCACTTGTAGTTCGCCGATAATGTAAACGGCGCAGGCGCTGGGAAGAAACAAAACTCCGTGCCATTTCTTCCCTAGAGTGTGCCGTTACAGACGGCTCCCCTGCGCATGTGCGGGAGTGACGTCACGCGGCTCCGGCGAATCACAGAGCCAGAGTCCGTGGTCAAGCAGGAAGAGGGGAGAGAAGATAGACGCAGTCTGCACAGGGGACAGCGCAAGATTCTTTTGAAGGTAAGTGTCACATAATGGGCTAGTATGCGATGCATCTTAGCCCATTATTCTTTTAATTTGCAGGCTTTGCAGGGAGCAAAAGAGGGAGTAAACCCATTAGGGTTTACTTCCTCTTTAAAGCAGAACAAACTTCTATAAAAATAAAAAAAATGGGAGCAGGCAGCATTGGCATGCGTAGGGGGTGTGCCGGGTGTGCCTGGGCAGATTTCCTCTGCTGATATTGCACCAATGCCTCCCAAACCAGGCTCCTAAAAGAAAATGTAAAAAATAGATTTTTTTTTAAAACTAAGTAGAGCAGAGGTCGGTGTCAGTAGAGAGTGTCAGCTGCTCTACTGACACCGACCCCTGCTCTACTGACACCGACCCCTGCTCTACTGACACCGACCCCTGCTCTACTGACACCGACCCCTGCTCTACTGACACCGACCCCTGCTCTACTGACACCGACCCCTGCTCTACTGACACCGACCCCTGCTCTACTGACACCGACCTCTGCTCTACTGACACCGACCCCTGCTCTACTGACACCGACCCCTGCTCTACTGACACCGACCCCTGCTCTACTGACACCGACCTCTGCTCTACTGACACCGACCTCTGCTCTACTGACACCGACCCCTGCTCTACTGACACCGACCTCTGCTCTACTGACACCGACCTCTGCTCTACTGACACCGACCTCTGCTCTACTGACACCGACCTCTGCTCTACTGACACCGACCTCTGCTCTACTGACACCGACCTCTGCTCTACTGACACCGACCTCTGCTCTACTGACACCGACCTCTGCTCTACTGACACCGACCCCTGCTCTACTGACACCGACCTCTGCTCTACTGACACCGACCTCTGCTCTACTGACACCGACCTCTGCTCTGCTGACAAGTTCAATGCTCTACTGACACCAACCTCTGCTCTACTTACAAGTTTAATGCTCTACTGACACCGACCTCTGCTCTACTGACACCAACCTCTGCTCTACTGACACCGACCTCTGCTCTACTGACACCGACCTCTGCTCTACTGACACCGACCTCTGCTCTACTGACACCGACCTCTGCTCTACTGACACCGACCTCTGCTCTACTGACAAGTTCAATGCTCTACTGACACCAACCTCTGCTCTGCTGACAAGTTCAATGCTCTACTGACACCAACCTCTGCTCTACTTACAAGTTTAATGCTCTACTGACACCGACCTCTGCTCTACTGACACCAACCTCTGCTCTACTGACACCAACCTCTGCTCTACTGACACCGACCTCTGCTCTACTGACAAGTTCAGTGCTCTACTGACACCAACCTCTGCTCTACTGACAAGTTCAATGCTCTACTCACACCAACCTCTGCTCTACTGACAAGTCCGCTGCTCTACTGACACCAACCTCTGCTCTACTGACAAGTTCAATGCTCTACTGACACCAACCTCTGCTCTACTGACACCAACCTCTGCTCTACTGACACCAACCTCTGCTCTACTGACACCAACCTCTGCTCTACTGACACCAACCTCTGCTCTACTGACAAGTTCAATGCTCTACTGACACCAACCTCTGCTCTACTGACACCAACCTCTGCTCTACTGACAAGTTCAATGCTCTACTGACACCAACCTCTGCTCTACTGACAAGTCTGCTGCTCTACTGACACCAACCTCTGCTCTACTGACAAGTCCGCTGCTCTACTGACACCAACCTCTGCTCTACTGACAAGTCCGCTGCTCTACAGACACCAACCTCTGCTCTACTTACAAGTCTGCTGCTCTACTGACACCAACCTCTGCTCTACTGACAAGTCCGCTGCTCTACTGACACCAACCTCTGCTCTACTGACAAGTCCGCTGCTCTACTGACACCAACCTCTGCTCTACTGACAAGTTCAATGCTCTACTGACACCAACCTCTGCTCTACTGACAAGTCCGCTGCTCTACTGACACCAACCTCTGCTCTACTGACAAGTCCGCTGCTCTACTGACACCAACCTCTGCTCTACTGACAAGTCCAATGCTCTACTCACACTGTCTAAAAGTTCAGGCGAAAGGGATGCATGCCAGCAACAGTAACTACTTCACATGGGACTAAAACACTGGGATAGTCCAAGAAGTAGACATGTGCGTTTCATTTCGTTCCGAATTACAATTCGGATGATTTTCTGTTTTTCGGAAATTGGGATGTATCCGAATTTCCAAATTAGAATAGTACCGACTTTAAATGAATCAAATTCGAATCGTTTTCGAATCGTTTTCAAATTCAAAGTCAAAAGCTTTTCGAATAGTTTTCCAATTTCCAAAGAGAATAAAACAGAATAAGTCGCCTTTCACGTCAGTGTTTTTTTTTTGTATATTATCTTTTTATTTATGAATTTTTTTTGATTACAGCTTATAAAATCGGTGTCTCCACCTTGCATTTCCATTTTATAGCAATCAAAAACATACAATCCCTCCCCTAAAAACAAAACAAAAAAAACATTCTACCCCACCTCTCTCTCTCTCCCCCCTCCCCCCCCCCCCCCATCGCCTCCAGTATTAATCAATCCTGTCTCATACCACGCCCCGTTTCCTCCCGGAGCCCCGTCCTCCTTCATTTCCATCATTTCCCTTAGCACTCCAACAACATCATATATTCTCGTGATTTTTTAAACTCTAACCACTTCCCCCATACGTTGTTATATATTTCTATAGAGTCTTCACTTCTATGTATTGTTTCCTCTATTGATCTCACCCAATCTATTTTGTTGTTTAGTTGTTCTTTTACATTATTTACTATGGGGATATAATTCGCCGCCTATAAGGACTCCATTGATGCTGTTAATTTTACCCCTAAATATCCTAGTTCCTCTTTACACCAAGCAAAAGGGGGAAATCAGACTGGATTGCCCGCTGCTCCTCTTTTGCAATGGTTATGTTTAAGATCTCAGATTTTGATGTATTCATTTTAAAATTTGACATTTTCCCATATCTGCTTAATTCCTTTAATATAATTGGTATTGTTGTTTTAGGATTAGAGATAAAGAACAACACATCATCTGCTAAAGGTTACTGCACATCTTTACAGCTTACTGATAGGTTGCTAGAGGTTACTGCACATCATTACCATCCACTGATTGGGTGCTAGAGGTTACTGCTTATCATTGCCACTCACTGGTTTCTAGAGGTTACACAACATTATTACCGCTCTGATTGGTTGCTGAAGGTTACAGCCTTTTATTCATTTTTATTATCTTTTTTTTTTTTACAACACATGCCTGTGGAATAGCAATAATTACCATACTTACGCACCAAAAACATGTCAGCAGACACAAAAAAGGTACCAAATTTACACTAGAGGTCGACCGATATGGGTTTTTCGCTGGCCGATGCCGATGCCGATATTTAGAAATTTGGGCGGCCGATGGCCGATTTTTGTGGCCGATTTTTGTGGCCGATTTTTGTGTGGCCGATTAAAAAAAAAAAAAAAAAAACCCTCACCCACTCCACTCCTTCCTGCTTACTCCCGTCACTCTAGCACACACTTGATGTCCTCAGTACAGATGGCACTGGCAGGTGGCACTGGTTTGGAACTGGCAGGTGGCGCTGGTGTGGAACTGGCAGGTGGCACTGATTGGCACTAGCAGATGGCGCTGGTTTGGAACTGACAGTTGGCACTGGCAGGTGGCACTGGTTTGGAACTGGCAGGTGGCACTGGTGTAGAACTGGCAGGAGGCACTGATTAGCACTGGCAGGAGGCACTGATTAGCACTGGCAGGTGGCACTGATTGGCACTAGCAGGTGGCGTTGGTTTGGAACTGGCAGGTGGCACTGGTGTGGAACTGGCAGGTGGCACTGATTGGCACTAGCAGATGGCGCTGGTTTGGAACTGACAGTTGGCACTGGCAGGTGGCACTGGTTTGGAACTGGCAGGTGGCACTGGCAGGTGGCACTGGTGTGGAACTGGCAGGAGGCACTGATTAGCACTGGCAGGTGGCACTGATTGGCACTAGCAGATGGCGCTGGTTTGGAACTGACAGATGGCACTATTGGCACTGGCAGGTGGCACTGATTGGCACTAGCAGGTGGCACTGGTTTGGAACTGACAGATGGCACTGGCAGGTGGCACTGGTTTGGAACTGACAGATGGCACTATTGGCACTGATTGGCACTAGCGGGTGGCACTTGTTTGGAACTGACAGATGGCACTAGTTTGGGACAGATGGCACTGATTGGCAGTGGCGCTGGCTGGCGGTGGCGCTGGCTGGCGGTGGCGGGTGGCGCTGGCTGGCGGTGGCGGTGGCTGGCGCTGGCTGGCGGTGGCAGGTGGCGCTGGCTGGCGGTGGCGGGCGGCGCTGGCTGGCGGTGGGTGGTGCTGGCTGGCGGTGGGTGGTGCTGGCTGGCGGTGGCGGGTGGCGGTGGCGTTGACTGGCGCTGGCTGGAGGTGGCGGGTGGCACTGGCTGGCGGTGGCGGGTGGCACTGGCTGGCGGTGGCGGGTGGCACTGGCTGGCGGTGGCGGGTGGTGCTGACGGTGGCTGGCGGTGGCGGGTGGCACTGGCTGGCGGTGGCACTGGCTGGCGGCACTGACAGATTGCACTGATTTTGCAGACCCAGCAGCTAAATTACATCAGCCAATGATTGGGCTGCTTTAGACAGGGGGCGGGGCCACATACACATTGCGACCCGCCCAGATACCATCCCATTAGCTGGTGTAATATAGCTGCTGGGTCCCGCCCACCCCGGCCGGGTCCCGCCCACCCCGACATCGAGCTGACAGCTCCTCTCTCTCTCTCCTTTCTGCTCACACACTCAGCGGCTCTGGCTGCATCAAGCGCCGCGCTGAGTGTGTGAGCAGAGAGGAGAGAGAGACAGAGAGGAGCTGTCAGCTCGATGTCGGGGTGGGTGGGACCCGGGCCGGGGTGGGCGGGACCCAGCAGCTATATTACACCAGCTAATGGGATGGTATCTGGGCGGGTCGCTACGTGTATGTGGCCCCGCCCCCTTTCTAAAGCAGCCCAATCATTGGCTGGTGTAATTTAGCTGCCGGGTCCCGCCCACCCCGGCCGGGTCCCGCCCACCTCCGACATCAAGCTGACAGCTCCTCTCTGTCTCTCTCTCCTCTCTGCTCACACACTCAGCGCGGCGCTTGATGCAGCCAGAGCCGCTGAGTGTGGAGAAGGAAGAATGAGCGGAGGTCAGTCTGAAATATCGGCCTAATCTTGATAATAAATCGGCCGATGCCGATTTATCAAAAATGGCCAAATATCGGCCGATATATCGGCCAGCCGATATATCGGTCGACCTCTAATTTACACACCAGAAATACGCCCGCAAACACCAACTAAATTATAGAGTCAGTACTATACTGAGACATCAGAAACATTTCCGCAGATATAGAGTCAGTACCATACTGACACACCAGAAACATGTCCGCAGATACAGAGTCAGTCTCATACTGACACACCAGAAACATGCCCGCATATACAGAGTCAGTCTCATACTGATACACCGGAAACATGTCCGCATATACAGAGTCAGTCTCATACTGACACACCGGAAACATGTCCGCATATACAGAGTCAGTCTCATACTGACACACCAGAAACATGTCCGCAGATACAGAGTCAGTCTCATACTGACACACCAGAAACATGTCCGCATATACAGAGTCAGTCTCATACTGACACACCGGAAACATGTCCGCATATACAGAGTAAGTATCATACTGACACACCAGAAACATGTCCGCATATACAGAGTCAGTCTCATACTGACACACCAGAAACATGTCCGCAGATACAGAGTCAGTCTCATACTGACACACCAGAAACATGTCCGCATATACAGAGTCAGTCTCATACTGACACACCGGAAACATGTCCGCATATACAGAGTAAGTATCATACTGACACACCAGAAACATGTCCGCATATACAGAGTCAGTATCATACTGACACACCAGAAACATGTCCGCATATACAGTGTCAGTCTCATACTGATACACCGGAAACATGTCCGCATATACAGAGTCAGTCTCATACTGACACACCAGAAACATGTCCACATATACAGAGTCAGTCTCATACTGATACACCGGAAACATGTCCGCAGATACAGAGTCAGTATCATACGGACACACCAGAAACATGTCTGCAGATACAGAGTCAGTCTCATACTGACACACCGGAAACATGTCCGCATATACAGAGTCAGTCTCATACTGACACACCAGAAACATGTCCGCATATACAGAGTCAGTCTCATACTGATACACCAGAAACATGTCCACATATACAGAGTCAGTCTCATACTTATACACCAGAAACATGTCCGCAGATACAGAGTCAGTATCATACGGACACACCAGAAACATGTCCGCATATACAGAGTCAGTCTCATACTGATACACCAGAAACATGTCCACATATACAGAGTCAGTCTCATACTGACACACCAGAAACATGTCCACATATACAGAGTCAGTCTCATACTGATACACCAGAAACATGTCCACATATACAGAGTCAGTCTCATACTTATACACCAGAAACATGTCCGCAGATACAGAGTCAGTCTCATACTGACACACCAGAAACATGTCCGCATATACAGAGTCAGTCTCATACTGATACACCAGAAACATGTCCACATATACAGAGTCAGTCTCATACTGATACACCAGAAACATGTCCACATATACAGAGTCAGTCTCATACTTATACACCAGAAACATGTCCGCAGATACAGAGTCAGTATCATACGGACACACCAGAAACATGTCCGCATATACAGAGTCAGTCTCATACTGATACACCAGAAACATGTCCACATATACAGAGTCAGGCCTCGTACACACGGCCGAGATTCTCGTTGAAAAAAACATGTCGTTTTTTTCGACGAGATTCTTGGACAAGAAACTTGTCCCGGCCGAGTGTACACACGCTCGTTTCAAAGAACCCGCGGTTCTTTGAAAGGAGTGTACGCGGTGACGTCATCGACTACGTCGAGCATGCGCTCGTCACATTCAATGCCGTTGTCGCCATCTTGGTCTACCCTACGTATGCCTAGGAAGCTACCGCGCATGCGTCGAATTCATTTCGAACATGCGCGGGCTTTCGGGAGGACAGGTAAGTGTACACACACTCACTTTTCTCGTCGAGAAACATGCCGAGGAGAATCTCGACGAGAAAATAGAGAGCAGGTTCTCTATTTTCTCGTCGAGGTTTCTTGTCGGTTTTCTCGACGAGAAACCCGATAGCAGCGTACACACGACCGATTTACTCGGCAAGACCTCTCTGCCAGCAAGTTTCTTGCTGGTTCTTGCCGAGAAAATCGGTCGTGTGTACGAGGCCTCAGTCTCATACTGATACACCGGAAACATGTCCGCATATACAGAGTCAGTCTCATACTGATACACCGGAAACATGTCCGCATATACAGAGTCAGTCTCATACTGACACACCGGAAACATGTCCGCATATACAGAGTCAGTCTCATACTGATACACCAGAAACATGTCCACATATACAGAGTCAGTCTCATACTGACACACCAGAAACATGTCCGCAGATATAGAGTCAGTACCATACTGACACACCAGAAACATGTCCGCAGATACAGAGTCAGTCTCATACTGACACACCAGAAACATGTCCGCATATACAGTGTCAGTCTCATACTGACACACCGGAAACATGTCCGCATATACAGAGTCAGTCTCATACTGACACACCAGAAACATGTCCGCATATACAGAGTCAGTCTCATACTGATACACCGGAAACATGTCCGCATATACAGAGTCAGTCTCATACTGATACACCGGAAACATGTCCGCATATACAGAGTCAGTCTCATACGACACGCCGGAAACATGTCTGCATATACAGAGTCAGTCTCATACTGATACACCAGAAACATGTCCACATATACAGAGTCAGTCTCATACTGACACACCAGAAACATGTCCGCATATACAGAGTCAGTATCATACTGATACACCAGAAACATGTCCGCATATACAGAGTCAGTATCATACTGATACACCAGAAACATGTCCACATATACAGTGTCAGTCTCATACTGACACACCAGAAACACGTCCGCATATACAGAGTCAGTCTCATACTGATACACCGGAAACATGTCCGCATATACAGAGTCAGTCTCATACTGATACACCGGAAACATGTCCGCATATACAGAGTCAGTCTCATACGACACGCCGGAAACATGTCTGCATATACAGAGTCAGTCTCATACTGATACACCAGAAACATGTCCACATATACAGAGTCAGTCTCATACTGACACACCAGAAACATGTCCGCATATACAGAGTCAGTATCATACTGATACACCAGAAACATGTCCGCATATACAGAGTCAGTATCATACTGATACACCAGAAACATGTCCGCATATACAGAGTCAGTCTCATACTGACACACCAGAAACATGTCCGCATATACAGTGTCAGTCTCATACTGACACACCGGAAACATGTCCGCATATACAGAGTCAGTCTCATACTGACACACCAGAAACATGTCCGCATATACAGAGTCAGTCTCATACTGATACACCGGAAACATGTCCGCATATACAGAGTCAGTCTCATACTGATACACCGGAAACATGTCCGCATATACAGAGTCAGTCTCATACGACACGCCGGAAACATGTCTGCATATACAGAGTCAGTCTCATACTGATACACCAGAAACATGTCCACATATACAGAGTCAGTCTCATACTGACACACCAGAAACATGTCCGCATATACAGAGTCAGTATCATACTGATACACCAGAAACATGTCCACATATACAGTGTCAGTCTCATACTGACACACCAGAAACATGTCCGCATATACAGAGTCAGTCTCATACTGATACACCGGAAACATGTCCGCATATACAGAGTCAGTCTCATACTGATACACCGGAAACATGTCCGCATATACAGAGTCAGTCTCATACGACACGCCGGAAACATGTCTGCATATACAGAGTCAGTCTCATACTGATACACCAGAAACATGTCCACATATACAGAGTCAGTCTCATACTGACACACCAGAAACATGTCCGCATATACAGAGTCAGTATCATACTGATACACCAGAAACATGTCCGCATATACAGAGTCAGTATCATACTGATACACCAGAAACATGTCCGCATATAGAGTCAGTATCATACTGATACACCAGAAACATGTCCGCATATACAGAGTCAGTATCATACTGATACACCAGAAACATGTCCGCATATAGAGTCAGTCTCATACTGATACACCAGAAACATGTCCACATATACAGAGTCAGTATCATACTGATACACCAGAAACATGTCCGCATATACAGAGTCAGGCCTCGTACACACGGCCGAGATTCTCGTTGAAAAAAACATGTCGTTTTTTTCGACGAGATTCTTGGACAAGAAACTTGTCCCGGCCGAGTGTACACACGCTCGTTTCAAAGAACCCGCGGTTCTTTGAAAGGAGTGTACGCGGTGACGTCATCGACTACGTCGAGCATGCGCTCGTCACATTCAATGCCGTCGTCGCCATCTTGGTCTACCCTACGTATGCCTAGGAAGCTACCGCGCATGCGTCGAATTCACACACTCACTTTTCTCGTCGAGAAACATGCCGAGGAGAATCTCGACGAGAAAATAGAGAGCAGGTTCTCTATTTTCTCGTCGAGGTTTCTTGTCGGTTTTCTCGACGAGAAACCCGATAGCAGCGTACACACGACCGATTTACTCGGCAAGACCTCTCTGCCAGCAAGTTTCTTGCTGGTTCTTGCCGAGAAAATCGGTCGTGTGTACGAGGCCTCAGTCTCATACTGATACACCGGAAACATGTCCGCATATACAGAGTCAGTCTCATACTGACACACCGGAAACATGTCCGCATATACAGAGTCAGTCTCATACTGATACACCAGAAACATGTCCACATATACAGAGTCAGTCTCATACTGACACACCAGAAACATGTCCGCAGATATAGAGTCAGTACCATACTGACACACCAGAAACATGTCCGCAGATACAGAGTCAGTCTCATACTGACACACCAGAAACATGTCCGCAGATACAGAGTCAGTCTCATACTGACACACCAGAAACATGTCCGCATATACAGTGTCAGTCTCATACTGATACACCGGAAACATGTCCGCATATACAGAGTCAGTCTCATACTGATACACCGGAAACATGTCCGCATATACAGAGTCAGTCTCATACTGACACACCGGAAACATGTCCGCATATACAGAGTCAGTCTCATACTGATACACCAGAAACATGTCCACATATACAGAGTCAGTCTCATACTGACACACCAGAAACATGTCCGCAGATATAGAGTCAGTACCATACTGACACACCAGAAACATGTCCGCAGATACAGAGTCAGTCTCATACTGACACACCAGAAACATGTCCGCAGATACAGAGTCAGTCTCATACTGACACACCAGAAACATGTCCGCATATACAGTGTCAGTCTCATACTGATACACCGGAAACATGTCCGCATATACAGAGTCAGTCTCATACTGACACACCAGAAACATGTCCGCAGATATAGAGTCAGTACCATACTGACACACCAGAAACATGTCCGCAGATACAGAGTCAGTCTCATACTGACACACCAGAAACATGTCCGCATATACAGAGTCAGTCTCATACTGACACACCAGAAACATGTCCGCATATACAGAGTCAGTCTCATACTGACACACCAGAAACATGTCCGCATATACAGAGTCAGTCTCATACTGATACACCGGAAACATGTCCGCATATACAGAGTCAGTCTCATACTGATACACCGGAAACATGTCCGCATATACAGAGTCAGTCTCATACGACACGCCGGAAACATGTCTGCATATACAGAGTCAGTCTCATACTGATACACCAGAAACATGTCCACATATACAGAGTCAGTCTCATACTGACACACCAGAAACATGTCCGTATATACAGAGTCAGTCTCATACTGACACACCAGAAACATGTCCGCATATAGAGTCAGTCTCATACTGATACACCGGAAACATGTCCGCATATATAGAGTCAGTCTCATACTGACACACCAGAAACATGTCCGTATATACAGAGTCAGTATCATACTGATACACCAGAAACATGTCCGCATATAGAGTCAGTCTCATACTGATACACCGGAAACATGTCCGCATATATAGAGTCAGTCTCATACTGACACACCAGAAACATGTCCGCATATACAGAGTAAGTATCATACTGATACACCAGAAACATGTCCGTATATACAGAGTCAGTCTCATACTGACACACCAGAAACATGTCCGCATATACAGAGTAAGTATCATACTGACACACCAGAAACATGTCCGCATATACAGAGTCAGTATCATACTGACACACCAGAAACATGCCCGCATATACAGAGTCAGTCTCATACTGACACGCCGGAAACATGTCCACATATACAGAGTCAGTATCATACTGACACACCGGAAACATGTCCGCATATACAGAGTCAGTCTCATACTGACACACCGGAAACATGTCCGCATATACAGAGTCAGTCTCATACTGATACACCGGAAACATGTCCGCATATACAGAGTCAGTCTCATACTGACACACCGGAAACATGTCCGCATATACAGAGTCAGTCTCATACTGACACACCGGAAACATGTCCGCATATACAGTGTCAGTCTCATACTGACACACCGGAAACATGTCCGCATATACAGAGTCAGTATCATACTGACACACCGGAAACATGTCCGCATATACAGAGTCAGTATCATACTGACACACCGGAAACATGTCCGCATATACAGAGTCAGTATCATACTGACGCACCGGAAACATGTCCGCATATACAGAGTCAGTCTCATACTGACACGCCGGAAACATGTCCACATATACAGAGTCAGTATCATACTGACACACCGGAAACATGTCCGCATATACAGAGTCAGTATCATACTGACACACCGGAAACATGTCCGCATATACAGAGTCAGTATCATACTGACACACCGGAAACATGTCCGCATATACAGAGTCAGTATCATACTGACACACCGGAAACATGTCCGCATATACAGAGTCAGTCTCATACTGATACACCAGAAACATGTCCACATATACAGAGTCAGTATCATACTGACACACCGGAAACATGTCCGCATATACAGAGTCAGTATCATACTGACACACCGGAAACATGTCCGCATATACAGAGTCAGTATCATACTGACACACCGGAAACATGTCCGCATATACAGAGTCAGTCTCATACTGACACACCAGAAACATGTCCACATATACAGAGTCAGTATCATACTGACACACCGGAAACATGTCCGCATATACAGAGTCAGTATCATACTGACACACCGGAAACATGTCCGCATATACAGAGTCAGTATCATACTGACACACCGGAAACACGTCCGCATATACAGAGTCAGTATCATACTGACACACCGGAAACATGTCCGCATATACAGAGTCAGTCTCATACTGACACACCGGAAACACGTCCGCATATACAGAGTCAGTATCATACTGACACACCGGAAACATGTCCGCAGATACAGAGTCAGTCTCATACTGACACTCCGGAAACATGTCCGCAGATACAGAGTCAGTCTCATACTGACACACCGGAAACATGTCCGCAGATACAGAGTCAGTCTCATACTGACACACCAGAAACATGTCTGTAGGCCAGTGTACAGAGGAGATTAGAGTGTAGGACAGTGTACAGGGATCAGTAGGGCAAAGGACAGGGGATCAAGAGAGCACAGTACAGGAGGGTCAGCATGGTACAGTAAAAGGGGTCAGGAGAGCGCAGGGCACAGTGCAGGGACAGAGGGCAAAGTTTGGGGGATGGGACAGGAGGGCACACACCAGGGGGTCAGGAAGGCATAATATGGGGATTGGGAAGGCACACACCTGGGGATACAGGAAGGGACAGTACAGGGGGGATGAGAGGGCAAAGTATAGGGTCTTGGAGGACACAAATCAGGGAGGTCAGGAGGATACACACCACGGTGGTAGGAAGGGCACATACCAGGGGGGTCGGAAGGGCACAGTACAGGGATCAGCAGGGCACACACCAGGGGGGTTGGAAGGGCTCAGTACAGGGATCAGCAGGGCACATACCAGGGTGGTTGGAAGTAGGGTGACCACGTGTCCCGGATTGCCCGGGACAGTCCCGCATTTTGCAGGTCTGTCCCGGGCACCTTAATTCCAGGACAATACAGTGTCCCGGAATGAAACTGACACAGCCACCCCCCGGGCCAATCTAATGCCCCCAAAAAAGGCCGCCACATCACCGCTTTACTCACTGACAGTACTTGTCCTGGCAGGGAATGCCTGGAGGAGCACAATCCCCCTCACTGCTTGTGATTGGAGAAACCATAAATCCCACCTCTTGTGTCCAATCACTGTGCTGTGATTCGTTACAGCACTAGCTGATTTTTGGGAAGGGAGGGTGTCCCTGAATGGTAGTTTGGAAATGTGGTCACCCTAGTTGGAAGGTCACAGTACAGGGATCAGCAGGGCACACACCAGGGGGGTCGGGGCAGTGAAAACCTGGGGGCAGTGACGATGCTTTAGTTAATGCTACATTAAAAAGCGATCTTCCCACTTTTCAGCTAACACCCGGCACTTCTATGCTGTACTGCAGTAGCTCAGCAGACTTAGCATAGAGCTGCCTGCAAGCTAAGCCACAATGAATGATTAGGTGATTTTACCTTCAGGCACACTCGTTTGGCAGCCTCTGCTCACAGCTACTGTCACACCACCCTTCTCCAGGCGGGCGCGATCTCGGAGCTCAGCTCACCCCGCCCACTCAACAGCAGAAGCCTGGAGGCTCCACCCCGGGGATGGTCCTTAGTCTTGCCAGAGAGCAGCAGGGAAATTGCTGATGAGCGAGGTAGGGGGAGGTGCAGGGGGTGGAGATTTGCGGACAGTGGACAGCAACAAGTGAAATGGCTGTTTGCTGTCCAGACCGCGGCTCTGCTTTCCGTAATGCAGCTGGGGACAAGAGCACGGCGGGATAGGCGGCAAGTATGCCCAGTGCGGGCTAAGGGGGCAGCAGCTGCTTTGGGCCCCCAACAATGACAGGGCCCAGGGCACTTGTCCCACTTGCCCTGCGGTAAAGATGGCCCTGCTCCCTGTCCCCTGCTCTCACTCCTTTTATGTCCCTATTTTTCCGGATTGCAGCTAATAAGGGTTCTAATGCTAATACAAATAGCATTGGTGACAGGGGGCAACCCTGCCTTGTACCGTTGAATAGTTCCAGGGTAGGGGATGTAGCGCACCCACCTTTTCCCCAGCCTGCATTTAACTTGGCTCCTCGCTGGGGGGAGAAAGGCACACGCACTACCAGCCCGTACCCTCCTGTGTAAAGAGGTTGAGCGGTGTTGTTGTTGGGTCTTGTCTGCAGCCAGGGACAAAATCCTCCTGATAATGATTCTCACCTCTACCGTGGGTAAAGGCAAGTCCTTGACTTCCCCAGTAACATGAATGTCCACACCAGCTGAAACTCCAACTTAAAGTGGAGCTCCACCCTAAATAGCAACTTTTGCTATTTGGAACCCTCCCCCCCTCCGGTGTCACAATTGACACCTTTCAGGGGGGAGGGGGGTGAAGATACCTGTCTAAGACAGGTATTTTCACCCACATCCGGGAATCCTCTCTCCGGGAATCTGCGGGAGTGACGTCACTTCCCACAGACTTCCCTTGGTGTTCTGGGAGACACTCGGCTCCCAGAACACAGGAGGACAAATCAGAACGGCGCAGCGCGACTCGCGCATGCGCTGTAGGGAACCGGGCATGAAGCCGCAGGGCTTCACTTCCTGGTTCCCTCAGCGAGGATGGCGGAGGGAGCAGCAGAGCGACGAGCGATCGCTCGTCTTCTGCTGCGGACGTCGCTGGACTCCAGGACAGGTAAGTGTCCAAATATTAAAAGCCAGCAGCTGCTGTAGCTGTAGCTGCTGGCTTTTAATATTTTTTTTTTCCGGCGGAGCTCCGCTTTAAGATTTATTCTCGCTTTGCAATAAACAGTCTTTTGGATAGGAAAGGTTGGAGCAAGGAAACAGGACAGCCCAAGGTGTGGAGGAGGTCCAGGCACAAACGTAGCTCTATCTTCACTACTCAGATTCTCGAGCAGTATACTAGGCGCACAGTCTCTGCCACAGACCGTGAGTTTGGTCTCTGCCACAGACCTGGTGAATAAGGCCACTTCCACTGACCTGGTGAACTCGATCTCTGCCACAGACCTGGTGAATAAGGCCACTTCCACTGACCTGGTGAACTCGATCTCTGCCACAGACCTGGTGAATAAGGCCACTTCCACTGACCTGGTGAACTCGATCTCTGCCACAGACCTGGTGAATAAGGCCACTTCCACTGACCTGGTGAACTCGATCTCTGCCACAGACCTGGTGAATAAGGCCACTTCCACTGACCTGGTGAACTCGATCTCTGCCACAGACCTGGTGAATAAGGCCACTTCCACTGACCTGGTGAACTCGATCTCTGCCACAGACCTGGTGAATAAGGCCACTGCCACTGACCTGGTGAACTCGATCTCTGCCACAGACCTGGTGAATAAGGCCACTTCCACTGACCTGGTGAATAAGGCCACTGCCACTGACCTGGTGAACTCGATCTCTGCCACAGACCTGGTGAATAAGGCCACTTCCACTGACCTGGTGAACTCGATCTCTGCCACAGACCTGGTGAATAAGGCCACTTCCACTGACCTGGTGAACTCGATCTCTGCCACAGACCTGGTGAATAAGGCCACTGCCACTGACCTGGTGAACTCGATCTCTGCCACAGACCTGGTGAATAAGGCCACTTCCACTGACCTGGTGAATAAGGCCACTGCCACTGACCTGGTGAACTCGATCTCTGCCACAGACCTGGTGAATAAGGCCACTTCCACTGACCTGGTGAACTCGATCTCTGCCACAGACCTGGTGAATAAGGCCACTGCCACTGACCTGGTGAAATAGTCTCCCTCTTAGAACATGGCTCCTATCAAGAAGAAGACGTCCCCCTAGAGAGTCAACAGACCCTTCCTTCACCGTGACTCCTGCATCGGTTCTTCGGAATGATCCTCCCTTCTCTGAGAGTGCGGGTCCTCTCGCAAGGCGACACCCAGGACTCCTCAATCCTTAGCGGACCCCAGCCGAAGGTGCTGGGCCCCGGGCCTTCTCCGTAACCCTTAGGTCTTCATACCCAGGCGAACAGGACGGCAGGGTAGTACCTCATCCCTGGACAAAGGTGCCTGAGATGGAACAGTTACTCAGCCTCCGAGCCCAGGGCACCCGGAGCTGAAGGTGCCTGGGCGTAGACCCCGATCAGGAGATGTCTGCCCCTTTTATATCCTCTCCCGGTATGCACAGCAGGTTCCCCGCCCCACTGTACGGCTGCCGAGAGGGGACAAAGAAAGGCACAGCACTATGCTCGCGGTTCAACCCCGGCCCAGAATGGCAGCGCCACCCGCAGGCCACAGGGAACTCAACACCAGCATTATCCCCTGAGGACAAAAATGGTCCATAACCCCTAACAAATTATGGTGTCTGAGCCTAATTACCACTCAGAGACTCCCCCTAAATTAACCACCCCGCTACAGGGGTAAAGTTCCATTTATTCTAATTTTAGCTGTTGGATGAAAATAAAACACGGATATCCATCGCATCATCTCTTCTCCAATTCCCAAAAATCTTAATGTTCCGAACATGAAGCCCCAGGCTACTCTGTCAAAGGCCTTTTTGGCATCTACCGACAGAAGTACGACTGGGCCCCCACTCTCTCTCGCCTCATGTATTAAGTACAGAGACTTGAGGGATGTGACAGGGGTCACTTTGGGCACAGGGTGAGCAAGAAAATAATGGACATTAAGAATATGTCTTGGATTGCTTTAAAATGGGACAGTGATATTTTTCCACAATATTCCCCAGGATATCTGTAAAGAACTATTTACTGTTTGATTATGAACTCAACAGGTTAACTGAAAAGTGACTCCTTAATGATGTTGGGACACATACTGTTAGATGCTAATGTCACCACATCCAGCCCCCACCTGTGTCTGCTAAGATGTCAGATGTGTATTGGGAGACAGTGAGGCTAGCCTAAAGGTCATGTGTCTGAGTCATCACTGTAGTTAATTAGCTCATGTAAATTAGGTCCGGTCAAAGGTGTATTGTCTGAGGAGAATGTAAGAACCTCCTCTCTGTGTGTATAAAACTGGGAGTTTGTCATTAAAGATTGTCAGTCCAGTTGGAAACTTCATACAGAGTGTTTGTCTCGTATGTTTGGAAGGATTAATCCTATGGGAAGCGGTCACCTGACTGTGGAGGTTCGGCAGTGGATGTGTGTCCAGAAAGGGAAATCCTAAACGGCGTTAACCCCTTTCATACATGGGGTGCCGTTACAAGGGAGTTATCTTTCCCCTCCCTCCCTGTTACAAACCCGACCTGGTCACTCTGAATCCATTGTGGTAATAGTGGCTTTAATCTTCCTGCAATTATTTTTGCAAAGATCTTTATATTGGTATTTAGTAATGATATCGGTCTATAGCTATCCAGTACTATTGGGTCCTTACCTTCCTTCAAAATTAGGGTTATGTCACATCAGTGTTGATGTCCGCCATAAGTCCTCTATCCTGCAGGTGCCGACGGAAGCTGGTCCACGGTGGATGAATGTTGGGGGAATGGACCCTTTGAAGGAGCAGTGAGCTCCGAGCATGTAGCCTGTTAACCTGCCTGCCATCCCCATCAACCCAGCCTTTCTCTTCCTCCCTGGTGACATCATGTCCATTTCCCCAACATTCATCCACTGTGAACCAGCTTCTGGCAGTGCCTGCAGGATAGAGAAATAATGGTGGACATCAACACTGATGTGAAAGGCAACTTATTCAGTTTTATCCTGTAAGTGTTTTTAATCTTTGGAATAAAAATCCCCCTTGTGATATTGCACTTAGTGGAGTTTCCCTTCCTTCCTCCTACTAACACTGTCCACTGCCCTACTAACACCGTCCATGTTTTAATACATTTGGGGTGCACACCTTAATGCAATAGGCTGCGCACACTTATGACAGGCAGGTTGTTTATTGCAGTATATCGCTCAGTATACATTCCTGCACTGTGCATGTGCAGCTCAGTATACATTCCTACACTGTGCATGCACCGCTCAGTATACATTCCTGCACTGTGCATGCGCAGCTCAGTATACATTCCTGCACTGTGCATGCACTGCTCAGTATACATTCCTGCATTGTGCATGTGCAGCTCAGTATACAATCCTGCACTGTGCATGCACCGCTTAGTATACATTCCTGCACCGTGCATGCACAGCTCAGAATACATTCCTGCACTGTGCATGCACCGCTCAGTATACATTCCTGCACTGTGCATGCATCCATTCGGAAGAAGCCAGAGAGAAGATGTCGGCACTGGCGAGGGACCTCAAGGTAATATTGAAGCTAAGGTGAATGTTTAGAGCTTAGTAAGGGGAATATGTGAAAGCAGTTAAACTGACATTTACCAAACATCCACTGCAGGAGAATGTGATTTAGGTGACAGTGATTGATTCACAACCAGTGAATGTTTGATAAACGTCAGTTTACCATAAGTGCTTTATAGACATGTGTGACTACATTTTCATTATTCCGAGATTCAGATGTTTCCAAATTTCTGAATCACAATATTAATGATTTTCAATAAATCCAAAATAAATTATAACAAAATGAATTACCCAAATTTGAAAATGAATTTGAAATGGAAACATATTTCCATCGATGCAGTAAGATATAAAAGTGAAATGGGTTGATCATTCCTACTTTAGGCTGCTTTAAAGAATAGAATAAAATAAACAGTAGAATAGAA
Organism: Rana muscosa; assembly: GCA_029206835.1. Taxonomy (NCBI): domain Eukaryota; kingdom Metazoa; phylum Chordata; class Amphibia; order Anura; family Ranidae; genus Rana; species Rana muscosa. The sequence continues at coordinate 322,670,323 of CM055118.1, read as the reverse complement.
AGTAAAGTCATAGAATAGATTAGAATGAAACAGAATAGAATAGAAAATCAAGTAATAGAACAGATTATAATGAAACAGAATTGAATAGAATAGAAAATAAAAGATTAGAATAGAATCAAAGAGAATGGAAAAGAGAATAGAATAGAAAATAAAATAATAGAATTGAATTGAGTAGACTAGAATAGAAAGAATAGAATAGAATCGAAGATTGAACAAATATAGCCATCTTCCGAAATTCGAATTTAGAAATTCAAATTCGAATTTAGAATCTATTTGAAAATGACAAATGTATGAAACTCCGAAAATAACTGAACGAATATGACAAAATGAAATTTTTAACTTAAAGCGGAGTTCCACCCAGAAGTGGAACTTCCGCTTAAACCACTCCTCGCCCCCTTACATGCCACATTTGGCATGTCATTTTTTTTGGGGGGGGGGAAGTGGGGGTTTCAGTAGGAGTGGGACTTCCTGTCCCACTTCCTCCTTCCACCCAGGGACCGCTTAGGCGACACGTCATATCGCCTAAGGCGGCCCCTCCCTGCGGCGTCTGAACAGGACAGGCAAACCAAGCAGCTGCTTGGGGCCCCGAGCTGTCCTGGGGCCCCAACAGAGGAGGCAGAGGACTCGAGGAGGCAGCACGGTAGGAGGTAAGACACTCCCCCTCGCATATCCACTGTATATCGTAATATCAAACGTTCGGCGCCCCCCCTCCCCGCGAACAGTGTCAATGTCCCGCGATAACCCCCCCCCCGCTCAACAACTTGATGTCCAAGTAAGTCCCACGGTAGCACCCCCCCCGTTCAACAGCTAGGTGTCCTAAAAAAAAATAAGCCGAAAGCTGTCACGGCCCGGTGCCCACAGTTAGAATGGAGGCACCGGCGGAGAGTGGGGGGAGAGAAGCGAAGCTCCGTACAGCCGCGTCGCTGGACAGTGGAACAGGTAGGTGTCTGTTTATTATAAGTCAGCAGCTACACTTTTTGTAGCTGCTGACTTTTAATAAACATAAAAAAGACTGGAACTCCCCTTTAAGAAACAAATCCAAAACGAAACAAATTTTTACGTTGTGCTCATCTCTATGCTTTATAAATATGTCCTATATGCAAATCCTAACAATGGACTTCTTTTATATGCATCCATCCCTTCATTCATTAATTCTTCAATCCATTCATGCATCCATCGTTCGATCAATTTTTTTCATCCATACTTCTATCCATCGTTCTATCCATTCATCCATCCCTCCATCCATTTATCCATTCTTCTATCAATGTTCCATCCATGGTTCCTTTCATCCATCCAGCCATCCATGCAGAGCAAAGCAACATCTTCACTTTAATGGTGACCCCACCAGTTCTCTTCACGCCTCCACTGCTACGTTATATCTTTGGGGACAAATAAATGACAGAATTCCAACTTTACACAGGGCTAAAGATTCTTTCTCTGACCTCAACACAGGGTTCCCAAATGACAAGCACCAGATACCATGTAGGAGAGAAGAGAGGTGAGTAACTTGTTTCTCTGTCCCCAGATATACTGGGTATGTCTCTTCATTTTGGCAGTGAATAGAACTGCGGGGGGAGTGAAGATGAGCATGAGTAACTGGCGGGGCCACCATTGACATTAAGGCCATATTTATAAGGCAGTGAATCTGGCATTCAACAAACATTTGCTGCAGGTGAATCTTCCTGGTGTATTTGTTTTAAATGAAAGGTAAGCAAAGAACTTATTTTATTACAGCGTCACTTTAAATATTCCCATCCTAAGTAGTCAAACTCAGAATCTGGTTAAATCCTACTACAAAATTTTTGAAATTCCCTTTTTTTCTCTGTCTTTAAGGTCAACATGAAATTCGAGGCACAGCAAATGAGAATGAAATCAGGTAAGAACATATAAAAGCATGGCCACATTTTTGCTCCTCTGTAATGCCCCGTACACACGAGCGGAATTTCTGTCACAAAAAAGTTGGATGGTTTTTCCGAAGGAATTCCGCTCAAGCTTGGCTTGCATACACACGGTCACACAAAAGTTCGCTGAACTTTCGAGCGCTAAGAATTCAGTGATGTACAACACTACAACGAGGCGAGAAAAAGAAGTTCAATGCTTCCGAGCATGCGTCGAATTGTTTCCGAGCATGCGTGTTTTTTTTCCCGTCTGAATTGCATACAGACGAACTGATTTTCCGTCCGAAAAATAGAGAACCTGTTCTCTATCTAAGTCCGTCGGAAATTCCGACAGAAAAAGTCAGATGGGGCATACACCGACGAAAAGCTCCCATCTGACTTTTTCAGTCGGAAAGTCTGACTGTGTGTATGCGGCATAAGACATACGTTTTTCAGGGCCTGGTTTAGATTTCCATTGACTTCATAGGGACTTTGGACAATGAACCACAACTGACTGAAGCTTTCTGGAATTCACTGATAATTATGATTTAATTATGCTGGTTTAACCATATTGCAACACCCCCCCCCCCCATTTTACTCAGTTGTCCTTGAACACAACCTGGTAACCCTAGGGCCAGTGGAAGTGTAATTTTGGTACCTTGCACTGGCCATACCAATGAAAGTGTGGATTTAAAAACTCCACTTATCTCAGCTTGGGAGAGAAGGGAAGGGAGCACATTGGCATCTTTCCCTTAGGTGCTAGAGGACCTTGGTATCTTCACCTTTGACATCCTCCCCTTCAGTGAAAGATAACCTTGGTATCTTCGACTTTGGCATCTTCCACTTGAATGCTAGATGATCTTGGTATCTTCACCTTTGGAATCTTCCCCTTGGGTGCTAGATGACCTTGATATCTTCACCTTTGACATTTTCCCCTTCGGTGAAAGATAACCTTGGTATCTTTACCTTTGGCATCTTCCCCTTGGGTGCTAGATGACCTTGGTAACTTCACCTTTGACATCTTCCCCTTCGTGATAGATGACCTTGGTATCTTCACCTTTGACATCTTCCCCTTCAGTGAAAGATAACCTTGGTATCTTCACCTTTGGCATCTTCCACTTGAATGCTAGATGATCTTGGTATCTTCACCTTTGGCATCTTCCACTTGAATGCTAGATGATCTTGGTATCTTCACCTTTGGCATCTTCCCCTTGGGTGCTAGATGACCTTGATATCTTCACCTTTAACATTTTCCCCTTCGGTGAAAGATAACCTTGGTATCTTCACCTTTGACATCTTCCCCTTTGGTGATAGATGACCTTGGTATCTTCACCGTTGGCATCTTCCCCTTGGGTGATAGATGCATACAAGGAAAAGCCGTCACTCCAGTATATCAGCATAACCAGACTTCCCTTAGTATAAGATGGTAAAATACAACCAAAAAACAGCCAATGCGTTTCAGCCATTAAGCCTTAATCATGGCCATGGTTAAGGCCTAACGGCTGAAATGCTGTTTTTTCAGGTGTATTTTACTGTCTCATATTAAAAAAAGCCTGTTTATGCTGATATACTGGAGTTCCGGCATTTCCTTGCATGTGTTCAGCTTTGGAGGTTGATGGAAGTCTTTGCGCCCGAGCAAGCACCCAGCCCAGAGCTTTGGATCCAGTGAGGGTTGTAGCAGTGCTTCACCTGTTGCTCTTAGGTGCTAGCTGACCTTGGTATCTTCACCGTTGGCATCATCCCCTTTGGTACTAGATGACCTTGTTCCAGCATTGCCCCCACCAAAAAACACCAACTTCCCTAAAGCCCTTCTTTCTTCTCAATCCATGGATGAAAGTCTAAGGGCTCCTTCAGAGTAGATTTAGACATGCCTCTAAATCTCCCTTGCCTCTGAAGACCAAACGCGCTCCAGAGGCTACTGACAGGTGGTGAGAAAGCGATGCAACACCTCATCACCGCTCTGTTTCAACCACATTTTTGCCAATTAACACGCAGCAATGTGTGCAGTTGCTGGGTTTTTGCAGTGCTTCCCTATTGACTTGAATGTGTAGCATTTGGCAGGCTTGCCACCGGCCGCTTACTAAATGTCGGGTCAACTTTGCTGCAAAGCATTGTGGCCAGGGCATGTAAACATCCCTATCCACTGCTTAAGTCTATACAAGGCTGCATACTGGCTGCCAGGAGGTGGTAAAAAAAGATGAATGAGCCACGGAATTCTCACTGGAATTTTAACATTACAGCCTGACAGGGCTATACACATGTCACGGTCACGAAGCTCGGGCTGCAGAGTTTGAAATGCGGCACCGCCCCATTGAGACCAATGGGGCTTTACTGCAAGCGCAAGCCAAATACTTGGATTGCAGTTAAAGTGCGGCAAAGCGAGGTAAAATTGCCATTTAATAATTAAAAAAGGTAAAAAAAAAATAGGTGTCAGAAGCTGCTGTACCAGCCTCTAAAAATCTATTCTCACAGCGGATCACTTTTCAGAAAGTGGTAAGCTTTCCACCTGTCCGAAAGAGCTTTTAGGTCAGTTGATTCTGGACTGTTATTTTAGGTTTTTTTTGTTTTCTTTTTCAGCATTCCGGGATGGTCAGTTATTTCCATCTGCTCACCTCACAGGTATGTTTGGATTCCGATCAGTAGATTGATTCTATATGTTAAGTCTAAGCATCTGTCTGCTCTAATCACACAGGGAGGTAAAGCTTTTTAAAATATATATATATTGTGAGGGGGTTAGCTCGGTAGCGGGTGTGTGTGACCCCCTGGATGGGCTCCCCACACAAAAACAGACCCAGCAGACGGAGGTTGTGGTTTTCAAGATCAAAAGGTGCGGTTTATTTCTCTATTTACAGTGACAAAAACACAGCAAAGCAAAAAGAAACATAAACAAAATAAATCCTGGTCAGCTTGACCTCTGACTAAACATGCAGGTTTCCCTAACTAACAACTGGGATCAGCCTGGTGCTGTCCTAGTCCCTAAGTCCCTGGTTTAGTAAATGTCCAAACAAATAGCCACACAGGCTTTGTCTCACCGCACAGGGGTTCACTCTCCCTAGACAGTCCACACAGGTCTGGGTCCAGGCATGAGCAAACACCTAATGAAGCTGGGAGTTTTTATAGAGGCCTTAAACGAGCTGACAAGCTTCAGCTGGTCTCATCAACTCCCTGCCTGCACGACGCCCAGCACTCTCCCTAGAGGTATGAATCATCCATGAGCCCACTAGCCTCAGCTGGGCTTCATCAACTCTCTCCCTAGTTGTATAAGTCGGCATAAAGCCTGAATCTGGGAGAAATATACCTACCCCCCTGGATGCAACCAGGTGACTTTACCTTCCTGCTGTCACATACCCCCCCCTCTTGTTTTAACCTTGGGGTTGGAACACCAGCAATCAGGCATTCATGTACTCGAGACAAAGCATCCACATTCCCCATTTGAACGCCAGGGCGATGCTTTACTGTGAAGTTGAATTCCTGTAGGGCCAGGAACCACCTATTTACTCTTCTATTTGTCTCCTTGTTTTGAGCCATCCACTTTAACGGAGCGTGATCCGTAACCATGTCAAAGTGCCTACCTAGCAGATAGTACCGAAGGGAATCTAGAGCCCACTTCACCGCTAAACACTCCTTTTCAACGGTGGCGTAATTTACCTCATGGGACTTCAACTTCCTGCTGAGGTAAATGACTGGGTGCTCTTCCCCGTTCCAGACCTGGGACAATACTGCTCCTAACCCCACATCTGACGCATCACTTTGTACGACAAAGTCTTTAGAGAAGTCGGGTGAGTACAACACTGGCTGGCTACATAAGGCTTGTTTCAAGAATTGGAATGCTGCCTCATCCTCGGGGGTCCATTTAATCATGACCGACCCTTTCCCTTTCGTCAGGTTGGTTAGGGGCACAGCCTTAGAAGCAAAGTGGGGAATGAAGCGCCGATAATAACCCGCGATTCCCAGAAAGGCTCGTACCTGCTTCTTGCTGTTGGGACGTGGCCAACTCTGGATGGCCTCGACTTTGTTGAGTTGGGGTTTTATTACTCCCCTGCCAATGGTGTACCCAAGATATTTGGCCTCCTCCTGCCCAATGGTACACTTCTTGGGGTTAGCCGTAAACCCCGCTTCCCGGATAGAGTCTAGGACTGCTTGCACTTTTGGCAGATGTGAGGCCCAATCTGTGCTATGGACAATTACGTCATCCAGGTAAGCCGCAGCATACTTCCGACGGGGCCTCAGTATCTGGTCCATTTTCCGCTGGAAAGTGGCCGGCGCATTCTGTAACCCGAACGGCATTCTCTTATATTGGAACGCCCCGTCTGGGGTTACAAATGCGGTTTTCTCTTTGGCCGACTTGGCCAGGGGAATTTGCCAATACCCTTTTGTGAGGTCAAGAGTCGTCATGTATCGGGCTGTTCCCAGCCGGTCGATCAACTCATCTATACGTGGCATGGGGTAGGTGTCAAATTTTGTAACTTTGTTCAACTGACGAAAATCGTTACAAAATCGCCAGCTCCCATCCGGTTTAGGCACCAACACAATGGGACTAGACCAATCACTTTGGGACTCCTCTATCACCCCTAAGTTCAGCATTTTCTGTACTTCCTCCCGTATTGCCTCCTTTCACCGGGCGGGGTAATAATATCATGCTCTACCCCAGATGTTTGTCCCGGCAGCTCAGAGAACACCTCCTTGTTGCGAAGCACAAACTCCTTAACCTCCTGTTGTTGGGGTTGTGACAAGGTGGCTGCTATTCCAACCTCCGGAATCACGCAACCAGTTTGAGCTGGTGACCAAGTTTCTGCGACTAGGGACTCTCTATCCCTCCAGGCTTTCAACAGATTAACGTGATAGATCTGTTCGGGCTTTCGCCTTCCTGGTTGTCTGACCTTGTAATTCACTTCGCTCACTTTTTCCATTATCTCGTAGGGGCCTTGCCATTTGGCAAGGAATTTACTTTCAACCGTAGGGACAAGTACCAATATCCTATCCCCCGGGGAAAAGGTACGGGTCTTGGCTCCACGGTTGTACACTCTCTGCTGTGCCAACTGCGCTTGGGCCAAATGTTCCTTCACGATGGGCATTACCTGTGCAATTCGATCTTGCATCAGGGCGACATGCTCAATCACACTCCTGTGGGGAGAACTCTCACTTTCCCAAGTTTCCTTGGCAATATCCAACAGCCCTCTTGGGTGTCTCCCATACAGTAACTCAAAGGGGGAGAATCCCGTAGAGGATTGGGGCACCTCCCTAATAGCAAACATCAAATAAGGAAGTAGACAGTCCCAATCCTTTCCATCTCTATCCACCACTTTCTTCAACATTTGTTTTAGGGTTTTGTTGAATCTTTCAACCAGCCCATCGGTTTGGGGGTGATACACAGACGTACGCAATTGCGTCACTTTGAACAATTTACACAGCTCTTTCATAACCCGGGACATAAAGGGTGTACCTTGGTCCGTAAGCAGTTCTTTACAAATACCCACCCGGCTAAAAACAAGAGATAGCTCTTTGGCTATGGTTTTGGCCGAGGTATTTCGGAGAGGGATCGCTTCTGGATAACGGGTGGCATAGTCCATTATAACTAATATGTACTGGTGCCCCCTAGCGGACTTGATTATAGGACCTACCAAATCCATTGCGATCCTCTCAAACGGGACCTCAATGATGGGTAGAGGGACCAGCGGGCTACGGAAATGTGGCATCGGGGCCGACCTCTGACACACAGGGCAGGAGGAACAATAATTTTCTATGTCCTTCATCACCCCAGGCCAATAGAATCTCTGTAATACCCTCTCTCGGGTTTTCTCTGTCCCCAGATGACCTCCAAGAATGTGCCCATGGGCCAACTCCAACACCAACTTCCTGTAAGGTTTGGGCACCACAAGCTGCTCAACGGTTTCTTCTGCCCTTTTTGCCACCCGATACAGTAGGTCCTTCTCTACGCTGAAGTATGGGTAAGTGCAGGTATTATCTGGGTTCACTAACTCGCCATCTATTTCCACTACGTTTTCCCGTGCCTTTATTAGGGCGGGGTCTTTTAACTGTTCTGTGGCAAAATTTTCCCTGTGAACCTCAAGATCAGAAAACTCCACAGACGGTAGGTTTTCGTCTGAGGAGGTGGGCTCCTCTCCAGTTTCTTGAGTCTCGCCTGCCAATACTGACAAGGGAAATTCTGGAGAGTCCTCACCACTCTCAGAGGAGTTCTGGCTATCACCTTCCTGGTACATAGGGGCACCAGTGGGGGGCTCAGGATCATCCCACAGTTCCCAGAACTTCGGAAAATCCCTTCCCACAATGGCATCATGCGGTAGTTGAGATACTAACCCCACTGGATGAGAGAGGGTACCTTTGGGGGTCTTGAAACACACTGTAGTCACTGGATACTCTCGGGTGTCCCCATGCACACAAATAACAGCTACCTTGCTATTCCCAGAGACCTCTGTTTTAACTAATTCAGCCTTTATCAGGGTCACAAGGCTACCTGAATCCAGTAATACCACAACATTTCTACCATTAATACACATTTTGCATAAATGTTTCTCAGTTCCCCGAATGGCAGTGCATGCGACTGTCGCACACAGCGACTGACGTCTGTCCGTCAGAAAGTCACATTGCATGGGTTCCTCCACAACCGGGCAATTTGCTGCAATATGTCCCGCTTGCCGGCAGCGGTAGCAAACAATCCTTTTGGCTGCCTCTTGAGCCCCCGACTTCCCAGGCTGTTCTCGCCAAACCCTGGGCAGAGCTCCCACCCTCTCACTCTCTCCACCCTCACCCCTTGGAATCATCTTATCCGCCCCTGGGGATGGTCTGGTCTTAGGGTGGAAAGTCCGAGAGTCTCTGGAAGAGGCCGTCAGGTTCTCTGCAGCCAAGTATCTCTCTACACGATCCACAAGTTTACCGGCCGTTTCTGGGTCTCCATGGCTTACCCACTTTTGAATGGCGGTAGGAAGAGCTCTCAAGAAACGATCCATCACAACACGTTCCACAATCTCCGGTGCGGACAAAGTCTCTGGCTGTAGCCACTTCCTGCTCAGGTGAATGAGATCATACATTTGAGACCTGGGGGGTTTTCCAAGCTGGAAAGTCCAGTTATGCACACGCTGAGCCCGGACAGCCAGGGTGACACCCAGCCTTGCCAATATTTCAGCTTTTAGCATCACATAGTCTTTTGCTTGGTCAGGCTCTAGGTCATAGTAAGCTTTCTGCGATTCACCAGTTAACAGAGGAGCCACCAGTCCAGCCCACTGCTCCTCAGGCCACTTTTCTCTTTCAGCAGTCCTTTCAAATGTGGTCAAAAATACCTCTGGATCATCCTCTCCAGTCATTTTTGTCAATAAACGACTCACCCCAAAGGATGCGGTATTAGTGGGACGGCTTTCCTCACTGGTCTGCGGACGTTGCTGCATTACTGCTTCCATCTGTTGTTGTAGTCTCTGCTTTTGCTTCTGCAACAGGTCTATGAAGCGGGCCTCAGATTGCTGCTGGGATTGTTGCTGGGCTGCGAAGCTCTGTTGTTGAGCTGCAAGGCTCTTTTGCAAACCTGCATTTGTCTGCTGTTGATTGGCATTTGCTAGAGCCAGCTGTTTCAGTATCTCCTCCATGCTGGCTTAAAAAAAACTGCCCGCATTCTCCACCAACTGTGAGGGGGTTAGCTCGGTAGCGGGTGTGTGTGACCCCCTGGATGGGCTCCCCACACAAAAACAGGCCCAGCAGACGGAGGTTGTGGTTTTCAAGATCAAAAGGTGCGGTTTATTTCTCTATTTACAGTGACAAAAACACAGCAAAGCAAAAAGAAACATAAACAAAATAAATCCTGGTCAGCTTGACCTCTGACTAAACATGCAGGTTTCCCTAACTAACAACTGGGATCAGCCTGGTGCTGTCCTAGTCCCTAAGTCCCTGGTTTAGTAAATGTCCAAACAAATAGCCACACAGGCTTTGTCTCACCGCACAGGGGTTCACTCTCCCTAGACAGTCCACACAGGTCTGGGTCCAGGCATGAGCAAACACCTAATGAAGCTGGGAGTTTTTATAGAGGCCTTAAACGAGCTGACAAGCTTCAGCTGGTCTCATCAACTCCCTGCCTGCACGACGCCCAGCACTCTCCCTAGAGGTATAAGTCGGCATAAAGCCTGAATCTGGGAGAAATATACCTACCCCCCTGGATGCAACCAGGTGACTTTACCTTCCTGCTGTCACAATATATACAGTGCATCCAGAAAGTATTCACAGCGCTTCACTTTTTCCACATCTTGTTATGTTTCAGCCTTATTCCAAAATGGATTAAAGTGGTGTTCCGGCCAAATTAAATTTTTTAAATACAAAATACCCCTATAATACACAAGCTTAATGTATTTTTGGTAAAGTTAGTCTGTAAACTAAGGTCCATTTTGTTAGGTTATTTCAGCATTTTGAAAGTTTATAAACTAGCAGCAGACCGTGGCCATCTTAAGTGTGGGCATCTGAAGCCAGACTGTATTTCTTCCCGGATTTCAGCCTTGCAGATCTCGCACATGCTCAGTGCTGCACAAGCAGTGTAATAGGTTTCAGGTCAGGTTTCCATAGCAACGACAGTGTCAGAGGAAGTTGTCCTTATCTATGCAAACCTCTCCTCCCCCTCCTCCCTCCAGGAACTAGTAAATATACTGCATGTACAAGGAATATTATTCAAGAAATATATATATATATCTTGTTATATATTTATCTTGTTCTGTGTGTGTGTATATATATACACACACACACACATATCTACACTCAGCGGCTACTTTTTTCTGTACAGCTTTTCATTTAAAAAAATGATAATAATCTCAGCAACAAAATTTATTTATGCATCTAGATGTATTGAAGACGACTTTACGAAGTTCAAACTGCGCATAATAATGTTGAAAAATGTGTTTTGGTGTTATATGGGATGGTGGGAGTATTTCAAAAATTGCTGTAGCCAGGGTATTGCTACTAAAGTTATTGCATTGAGTTTTGTAATGTTATTAGTAAAGGGTTTGGCTCCCTCTAGTGACCATTGAAAGTTATTTGAACATTGTCTTTTCCTGATTAAAAAGGATAAAAGTGATGCATTGTGGGATGTGTGGTTTAACAAGGGAGTGACTCTGACTGTGTGGATTAGTTTGGGAACTACCATACCCACAGTGCTAAGCTGCGGACCCATAAGGCATAGCGAGACAGAACTGCCTGCTGGGTAACTAGATAAAAAGGACAAGCAGGCCTCGTTTAGGCCTCTCTGGACGTCTTTCAACTGCCAGCAGGAGGTCTGTGTGTGTGATTGAGAGTGAGAGACTGCAGCCTACAGCGGAGAGCCGGATCATCCGCCCAAGAGGGATCTTTGGAGGACAGCCCTGTTAGCTGAGCAGGTGGATCAGTTCGCACTTCAGAGCTTTTGAAGCTGCTTCACCCGGCAGAGCGCCAGGACTAGCTGCCAGGACTTGACGACGCCCTCTTCCACACAGAAGCGCCATCAAGTGAGGTCCCGGACAGAGTGTACCAGCCGGCTGAGGACCCACAGTGGTGAGCGGGCACTTGCCCATTAAAGTAATTGACTGAGATTTAAAAGAGGATTTCTGCTATCCAGACTGTTGCTGACACTTGTAGTCCCACGAAAGGGTTTCTATTACACTTCAGTTATAGCCATTGCAAACCTGAGTATATCTAAAGTAATGCTCATAATCTGTGTTTGCTTTCCATCTAATGTATATCAGTTTTAAGTGCTTCTTTTCTGTTTCAGTAAAGTTTCTTTGTGTGATTCATAAATCTTGATTGAGTCTATTCTTACTATTGTGAGACTATTACAATGGAACCCAAGGTGTCAGAGGTAAGAGAGAATCTGCAGAGTCGGGATAGCCTGTGGGGTATAGAGTCAATCAGCAGCCCCCATGGGGGTACTGCTACATTTGGAGATCCCACGAGATACCCCATCAGGGGCTCCCGAGCAGATCAGTTGAGGCGTCCAGAGCAGACGAGACTATGGACTCTGTCATGGCTACTCGCTGGAGCAAAGAGTGTGGATGCCATCCGGAGAAAACCATGGTCCTGAGACTACCAGGAGTTCGGTGGTTTGGTAGAGAGGTACGGCAGTTGATGAGAAATGTAGTCCCAGAGAAGAGGTCCTACCTGCTGGACCTGAAGCATGGGTTTGAGGAAGACTATATATCTATGCCCTGATAGAATGGAAAGGGAGCATTCCGGTAGAATTCCAGAAAAGCGTGCTGAGCCTGGCTGAAGGTCTACAGGGCCATGTAATTCAGGTACAGCTACCTGAAGGAGCTGAGAGGAGTCCTCCTGGATCACCGACAGGAAGTCTTGTAGCTGGAGCCCCAATGACTGGCAGCCCAGTCACCTCTGGCACAGCTGTAGGAAGCTCAACTGCAGAGATGCCTCCAGCCTCCTTTTACCTAGACATGAGTCGCATGGTCGACAGCTTGTTAAAGAAACACAATGCTGCTGCCAACCAGGGATACAAGAAGTTGCCAACCTTTTCAGGGCGGACTCCCAGACCAGATGGAGAAGAAGAATTTGACAGCTGGATGGACCGGGCCTTGCAGGCGGTTGAAGAATGGGAGGTTTCCGAGGCAGTGAATCAGTGAAAGTCTCTGTAGTCCGGCAGCTGATGTCATCAGGAGTTTGAAACGGGGAAAGCCAGATTGTGAGGCTATGGACTATATTGAGGCCCTGTATGCAGTTTATGGGAGGGTAGAGAAACTACCCGATCTGATGTACACATTTGAACACACCCACCAGTGGAAAGGAGAGAAGTTGTCAGACAATGTTGCCCAGGTGGATCGCATCCTGCATCAAATCATTATGAAAAAGGGGGTCGAACCTTGTGAGGCGGATAAAGTCAGGCTGGAACGGACTTTGCAAGGGGCTAGACCCAACCACCCAGTGGTGCTCCGGCTACTTCTAAAAGGCCCATGGGAAGCACCATCTTTCCCTGAATTGATGAGGTTAGTGAGGGAGCAGGATGCCCTTCTGGATGAGAAGAATCAAAAGACCAGACCTCTGGAAAGGACACCTCAGAAGAATGAGAAAGTAATTGCTCAGTCTGTACGAGTGGATGCCAGTGAGACGGAATCCGATGAAGAGTCTGAGTGGGGGGAGCACTCCAAGGTCCCTGTGGAACAGTAGATTCCAAAAACTACACCTGTCAAGCCCTCTGAAAGAGGAGGTCAAGTCCAAGGTCAACAGGCCTTGTCACATGTGATGGAAGCTCAAGCTGGAGCTCAGGGTGAATGAGCTGGAATCAGGAAATGCTACAAGTGTGGTGACCCGAGACACTTCAGGGCACAGTGCCCCCAACAAGAGATAAACAGAGAGTTGCTGGCGGAACTAGTAAAAGTGCTGCATAAGCTGTTGAAGGACAAACCGGCGGGAAACGCGGGGTGGTCTCAGTGAGGGAGCCAACTGAGGACCCTGGCGAAAAGAGCTCTAACAGATCAAGGAAGAATGCAGCCAAGAGAAAGCCGTTAAGAAAGGAAATGTACAAGCTGAACTTTTCCAGATTCCAGTCAAGTAACCCGGCCCCGGGGTCGTGGCATCAGGCGCAGAGAGTCAATGCTTCACCGCCACATAGGGCCGTGGTTAGGCCCTATCAGGGTACTTCTAAGCAGTATAGCCCAGTCCATAGCAGTCTAGCAACACCCTCTTGGGCTAAGTTGGGGACTCATCAGAACACCTCTACAAGACTTTGTCAGTTTAGCCCAATTCAGAGTGGACTGGCTACTAGAACCACACAGAATACTTGCAAGAAGAAGAAAGCTTGTAAGGTCAATCATACTTAAGATAATGCCACTGGTCTTCCTGAAAAGCTAGAAGGGCCGTCCCCAATTGTGCCTGTGCAAATAGAAGGTGTCTACACCAAAGCACTACTAGATACAGGAGCCCAAGAAGTCACGTTGTTGTACAGAGACTTTTATGACAAGCACTTGAGTCACATCCCCCTACGCAAGTTGGAAGAATTAGAGATCTGGGGAATTGGGACAGCCCAGTGTCCATACGATGGCTACATTCCTATCCGGATATCATTCGGGCCAGCAGCTGTCGGTAAAGAGGAAGCCTTTGATGCCCTGGCAGTTGTGTGCCCTAGGCCCCGGGAACGTGGCGAAACTCAATCCTGGTAGGAACCAACACGGATTTGGTGAGGAGGCTGTTATCCGCCGTCCTCACTGAAGAGGGATCTGTCAAGAGCCCAATTCACCCCCAGCTCGTGAAGGCCTGTCGGAAGGTGGCTAGAGAGAAAAGGGCCCCTGAAGAAGGAGTGGGGCGGTTGTGGAGATTGGAGACTGAAGACAAAGTGCTGTAGCCGGGAGAGGTAGCTCATGTGAAGGCCACCACCAAGTTGACGTGGGACCAGCCAGGTCCATTTGTGGTACTGGAGACGGAAGAGCAGACACAAGCAGCTGGATTATAGATGGTCCCTGCCTTAGTCCCCACTAGGGATCTGTTGAGAACAGGAAAACGCGTGTCTATCAGTTTAAGAAATGTGTCTGATCAACCGGTCAAGTTGAGAGCCCGTATGTTGGTGGGACAAGTGAGTGCAGCTACCCCTGTCCTCCCTGAAGAAGCTAAAGGCTCAGAGAACAGCCAGAAGCTCCAAGCATAATTCCAGCAATGTGCAAAGGTTCTGCCTCCTGTTTGGCAGAAGAGGATGAATGCCCAATTGATGAGACGGGAGAAGTTGTTTTCCAGAGATGACTTTGACGTGGGCTGTGCCAAGAGTGCTCAACATAGGATCCGGCTCCAAGAAGACAGACCTTTCCGTGAGCGAGCCAGAAGAATCCCTCTGAGTGACTTGGAAGACTTATCAGAGCAACTCGCTGAGTTGAAAAGGTCAAGAGTCATTCAGGAATCCAGGAGCCCCTATGCATCCCCCATTGTTGTGGTGAGGAAGAAAAATGGGTCCCTTCGTATGTGCATTGACTACCAAACTTTGAATCGGCGCACTATACCTGATCAGTATACCACGCCTCGCATAGAAGATGCTTTGCAGTGTCTTACTGGAGCCAAGTGGTTTAGTGTGCTGGACCTGAAAAGTGGGTATTACCAAATTCCAATGCACCCGGAAGATCAAGAGAAGACAGCGTTTATCTGCCCGCTGGGATTCTATGAATTTAGTGGAATTCCTTAGGGCCTGTCGGGGGCCCCTGCCACCTTCCAACGTTTGTTGGAGAGAACAGTGGGAGATTTGAACCTGGTAGAAGTGCTGGTGTATCTGGACGACATCATTGTCTTTGGGAGAACCCTTGATGAGCATGAGAGTCGGCTATAAAAGGTGTTTTCTCATCTCCATGAAGAAGGGTTGAAGCTGTCGTTGGAAAAATTTCAATTCTACAGAACATCTGTCACCTACTTGGGCCATGTAGTCTCTGCAGGGGGAGTCGCCACTGACCCTATAGAAGTTGGAAGCTGTTACTACTTGGCCTCGGCCAAAAACTGCTAAGCTCCTTTCTGGGATTCTGCTCCTATTATCGGAGATTTGTGGCCAACTTCGCCAAGATTGCCCAACCTTTAAAATGAGCTGCTGGTCACGGGTGAAGGAGAAGAAGGGGTCAAGGAAAAAAAGAGCAATTTCCGTAAGAAAGGGGAGTCAGTTCAAACTCAGAGGACTCCATATTGTAAAAAAGCTTTCTGGCAGCTGAAGAAGAGCCTTACAGAAGCCCCAGTCTTGGCGTATGGTGACCCAGACCTACCCTATGAACTGCATGTGGATGCGAGCAGAGAAGGGTTAGGAGGAGTATTATACCAAGAGCAGAATGGGGAACTGAGACCTGTGGCCTATGCGAGTAGGAGCTTTACACCTGCTGAGAAGAACTATCCTGTTCACAAGCTGGAGCTTCTGGCCCTCAAGTGGACCGTGGTGGACAAGTGGAGAGACTACCTGTATGGGGTTGAGTTCATTGTTAAGACTGATAATAACCCTCTGACCTACATACTGACTTTAGCAAAGCTGGATGCTACTGGACACAGATGGCTGGCAGCTTTGGCTGGTTTCCGGTTCAGCCTGAAGTATCGGCCCCGGGTTGGGAACCGAGATGCAGATGCCTTATCCCAGCAGCCCTATAGGGAAGAGAAAGACTCAGAGGTGTTGACTTATGTGAATGAAGAAGGAGTCTGAGCTTTGTGTCAAGGTCTGGATCAGAATATTTAGGGAAGAGTGGCTGCAGAGTACATTGGAGTCCACCCCTCGGGCATACCAAGACGATACTGTGGACTAACCCAAGTGAGGGGAGAAGGCTTACCTCAGTTATCCAAGAAAGATTTAAAAAAGGATCAAGAACAGGATCCGTTGGGCCAAGTGGGGATCCAGGCTCTGAACAAGCAGAATCCTGGGTTGTTGTTGAACAGCACCATCAAAGGAGCAAAGACATTGTACCGTGAATGGGATTGCTTACAGATCAGAGATGGAGTGCTGTATAGGTGTTGCCCGACTGGAAGTGGAGAAGAGCGATGGCAGCTATTTCTCCCAGAGAAACATCGACCCACTGTCTTGATGTCCATGGTCACTTAGGGACAGATAGAACGTTCCGGCTGATTAGGGACAGATTCTATTGGCCCAACATGAGAGGGGAGGTAGAGAGCTATTGTCACTCATGTCTGACGTGTATTCAATGAAAAACATTACCAGTTACAGCTGCCCCAATGGGTCATTTACAGAGTCAGGAACCGTTAGATCTGGTTTGTATTGACTTTCTATGCCTGTAACCCGATACAGGTGGAAGAAACAGCATCTTGGTTGTGACTGACCACTTTACCCGCTATGCACAAGCTTATCCTACCAAAGATCAGAAGGTCAGCACGGTGGCTAAAGTGCTTATGGAGAAGTTTTTCGTGCATTATGGATTACCGGTGCGGATTCATTCAGATCAAGGAAGGGACTTTGAGAGTCGGTTGATCCACCAGTTGTGTGCCTTGCTTGGCATTAAGAAGTCTCGCACCACCCATATCACCCACAAGGAGATGCTCAGCCTGAGCGATTTAATCAAAATCTGCTAAACATGTTAGTGACTTTGTCCCCAGAGAAAAAGCAGCATTGGGGAAACCACATAGCCGCCTTGGTGCATGTCTATAATAGCACGGAGAGTGATGCCACAGGTTATTGCCTATACCGGCTTATGTTTGGAAGAGAGGCTCGTCTTCCTGCGGACCTGGATTTTGGCACTTCAGTTGATGATGTCCCCCTGGTGTCACACAAAGGATATGTGGACAGACTTTGGAAAAATTAGCAGCAAGCTTATGAGAAGGCCCTGGAGCATGCTTCTGTCCGAGAGTCCTGGAATAAAAGGAACTTTGATCTTAAAGTGAAGATACAGGATTTGCAGCCCGGGGAAAGAGTGTTGCTGAAGAACTTGGGAGTACCAGGAAAGCACAAATTGGCCGACAGATGGAGACCGCATCCTTATGTGGTATGTAAACAGCTTCTGGGCCTGCCTGTATATCAGATTCGACCAGATGGGGAAAAAGGTCCTTTGAAGATGTGGCACCGAAATCACTTGCTTTCTTTGTCGGATGCAGTACGGGTACCTACAGCACCTGTAGCCCCCCCCCTCAGAAATCTACCTTGCCTCGGACACGTTCACAGAAAAAAGTGTCTGTCATAGATGAGCAGATGGCTGGAAGTGAAGATGAGTTTGAAGAAGACTATGCATGTTCAATTTCAGAGCCTCTGTTGAGTTCAATGTATTCCTCAGGAGGAAGAGCTGAAGAGGAAGAGGAAGAGAAAGATGAGAGTGTGGATGTGCCTGTCTGGTGGTGGCCTACTGAAGACCATTCAGTGGAAAGCCCTCTAAAAAGGATGAAGGAAACTTGGGATGCTATCCAAAAGCTGCCACCACAATCACAAGGAGCAGTTAAACTGATACTTTCACAACCCAAAGCGGCAGTTAAAGCAGTACGTCGGTCCCTGGAACCAGAATTGGAGTCCCTACCGCCTTTCAAGGATGTAAGAAAGGACAATACTGAGACTGTTGTATCTGAACCAGAACTCAGAGACTTGCTAAACTTGTACAGTGAGCCATTAACAGATTCTGAGTCCAGAGATACGGCTGAAATTGGAGGGTCAACTTCTGAAGAAGGAGAAGCAGAGCTTCAAGAGAGTCTATTTACTCCCCTCAAAGAAAATGATGTCCCCTGCTCTGAAACGAACTCTGAGAATGTAGGGGAGTCTACACAGTTTGCTGGGCCCAGCTCTCCAGTGCAGTTGAGGAAGCGTGTGTATCCCCCTAAGAGACTTACCTATAATAAGTTGGGAGATAGCTCAGATGAACTTATTCATACCATCAGTAGAACTGTTCCTGAGGCTGCACCCCTACTGTCAATTGTGTAGGGAGCGGCTCTGCTCAAACCTCTGACACCTTAGGGTGCATTGCATTGCCCCCAGCACATCGCATCGGCCTCAGCTCATCGCATCGCCCACCAAATCGCATCGCCCCCACCAAATAGCATCGCCCCCAGCACATGGATGCGTTTGATGGGCACAGTGGCTGTTTTTGATGGGCACAGTGAGGCAGCGTTTGATGGGCACAGTGGATGCATTTGATGGGCACAGTGAGGCAGCGTTTGATGGGCACAGTAGCTGCGCTTGACAGGCACAGTGGTTGCGTTTCCTGGGCGCAGTGGCTGCATTTGATGGGCACAGTGGCTGCGTTTGATGGGCACAGTGAGGCAGCGTTTGGCACAGTGGATGCGTTTGATGGGCACAGTGAGGCAGCGTTTGATGGGCACAGTAAGGCAGCGTTTGATGGGCACAGTGAGGCAGCGTTGGGCACTGTGGCTGCGTTTGACGGGCACAGTGGCAGCATATTTGATGGCAGAACTGTTACGTCACATATGGAGACCTATCACATTTGGCTACCCACTGGAGTGCGCATGCGCGACGGCGTCATATGCGTTCCAACACTTTTACGACAAACCAGCCCACTAAAACCGTGATGGGTAGTCGAATGTGACGAAACACCGCCATCTTGCTACACTCCGCACTCCTCCACACTAAGGATACAGTGAGAAGGGGACAAGTGGACATCTTTGTACACCCCCCGGAGTTTTACATTTTACACTTATTTATAACAGTAAACTGAGGTTATATAGTGAAATACAGTTTACTGTTATAAATAAGTGTAAAATATAAAACTCCGGGGGTGTACAAAGATGTCCGCTTGTCCCCTTCTCACTGTATCCTTAAGGTGGAGGAGTGCGGAGTGTAGTAAGATGGCGGTGTTTTGTCACATTCGACTACCCGCATATGACGCCCTCGTTCATGCGCACTCCAGCAGGTAGCCAAATGTGATGGGTCGCCATATGTGACGAAGCAGCGGCTAGCTCCCACGCATGCGCGGTAAAGCCCCGCGATGCTGCGGCCCAGCTAAGAGAATTGCCTCCTGGGATTGATGACAAACATCTCCCAGGAGGCATAGAGCACAGGGAATGACGCGCTCAGGCTGCTCAGACCGCGGCTGGAAGAAGGAAGTGGATATTAAGAACATAAATAAAAAGGTGAGTTTAAAAAAAATATATATAATATATGCCAATTCCGTGTAAGGGGACAAAGATGAAGGGGATGCCGAGGACTTAGAAAAGAGGGTGGAACTCCACTTTAAATTCATTATTTTCCTCAAAATTCTACAAAACAATGCCCCATGATGACAACGTGAAAGAAGTTTGTTTGCATTCTATACAAATTTATTAAAAAGAAAAAATGAAAAAAAAAATTACATGTACAGAAGTATTTACAGCCTTTGCTTAATACTTTGTTGAAGCACCTTTGGCACCAATTACAGCCTCAAGTCTTTTTAATTATGATGCTACAAGCTTGGCACAACTTTTTTTGGGCAGTTTTTCCCATTCTTCCTTTGCAGGACCTCTCAAGCTCCATCGGGTTGGATGAGGAGCATCAGTGTACAGCCATTTTCAGATCTCTCCAGAGATTTTCAATCGGGTTCAAGTCTGTGCTCTGACTGGGCCACTCAAGGACATTCACAGAGTTGTCCCGTAGCCACTCCTTTGTTATCTTGGCTGTGTGCTTAGGGTTGTTATCCTGTTGGAAGATGAACCTTCGCCCACAGTCTAAGGTCCAGAGTGCTCTGGAGCAGGTTTTCATCAAGGATGTCTCTGTACATTGCTGCATTCATCTTTCCCTCAATCCTGACTAGTCTCCTAGTTCCTGCCACTGAAAAACATCCCCACAGCATGATGCTGCCACCACCATGCTTCACTGTAGGGATGGTATTGGTCAGGTGATGAGCGGTGCCTGGTTTACTGCAGACATGACGCTTGGCATTCAGGCCAAAGAGTTAAATCTTTCATCAGACCAGGGAATTTTGTTTCTCATGGTCTGAGATTGCTTCGGGTGCCTTTTGGCAAACCCAGGCGGGCTGTCGTGTGCCTTTTACTGAGGAGTGGCTTCCGCCTGGCCACTCTACCATACAGACCTGATTGGTGGAGTGCTGCAGAAATGGTTGTTCTTCTAGAAGGTTTTCCTCTCTCTTCAGCGAAACGCTGGAGCTCTGACAGAGTGACCATCGGGTTCTTTGTCACCTCCCTGACTAAGGCCCTTCTCCACCGATCGCTCAGTTTGGCTGGGTGGCCCGCTCTAGGAAGAGTCCTGGTGGTTCCAAACGTCTTACATTTACGGATGAAGAAGGCCACTGTGCTCATTGGGACCTTCAATGCTGCAGAAAATTTTCTGTACCCTTCCCCAGATCTGTGCCTCCATACAAACCTCTCTCAGAGGTCTACAGACAATTCCTTGGACTTCATGGCTTGGTTTGTGCTCTGACATGCACTGTTAATGGTGGGAACTTATATAGACGGGTGTGTGCCTTTCCAAATCATGTCCAATAAACTGAATTTACAACAGGTGGACTCCAATCAAGTTGTAGAAACATCTCAAGGATAATCCGTGTAAACAGAATACACCTGAGCTCAATTTTGAGTTTCAAGGCAAAGGCTGTGAATACTTACTTACATGTGTTTTTATTTTTTATTGTTAATAAATTTGCAAAGATTTCAAACAAACTTTTTTCACGTTGTCATTATGGGGTATTTTTTGTCGAAATTTTGAGGAAAATAATGAATTTTAATCCATTTTAGAATAAGGCTGTAACATAACAAAATGTGGAAAAAGTGAAGCGCTGTGAATACTTCCTGGATGCACTGTATATGAATTTATATATTTATTGCAGATGTTTATATATCGCAGTTTACATAGCTCTTGATATATACTATATATTGTACATTCACATCAGTCCCTGCCCTCAAGGAGCTTACAATCTAAATTCTCACATTCATACATATACAGTACAGACTAGGGCCAATTTTGACCGGAGCCAATTAACCTACCAGCATGTCTTTGGAGTGTGGGACGAAACCCACGCAAGCACAGGGAGAACATGCAAACTCCAGGCAGGTAGTGTCGTGATTGAGATTTGAACCGACATTCTACTAGATGGAAGTGATAATGTGACTAATTGGAGGATACATTGCTGTCAAGTGCAAATATGGGACTTTTATTTTAAAAAAAAAAAAATGCTGAAAATATCGCAACAACATTTGTACGATTATATGAAAAACTGTTTTGTTTTTTGTTTTTACAAAAAAAGATTCCAATTAAAGTAGCTAAAATTACCACCTTAGATTAAAAGCACTTATAAGAAGAGAAAAGCCATTTTAGGAACACTCCTTTTATTGTTCATAGTAGTCCACATGAACTTGCAGATGGATATGGAAGTTTATCAAGTGCCATCACTGCGTATTCATCTTCTTATTTAATACCAATAAACCAAAAGAAGAAAGTAGGATTTTAGGGTGCCAAAAATAATAGGTAGCTATAATAAAATATTCAAAGTTTATTGCAAAATGTATCAAAGACAACATAACATAGCATTTTCAGTTTTTCATATAAAAATCATCAAGAAACATCCAAATGGCTTATTATGCATGCAGCTACTTCAGCTCAACATGTTACGCCAATTGCTGGCTTCCTCAGGTGTACTTCACATTCATACCACTAGAAACAAAACAAAATAATTAACACATATATTTAATCAAAATAACAATAACATATAAAAGTTTTATTACATATCTTTATTGTATATACATCAGTTACCATGGAGAGCCCCTCACCAGGAGTGTTCATATATCATCATACAATGGTTATTAAAACTGTTCTTCAAACACTTATAGGATAGCAGCAGGCCATAGGAGAGACACAGTCCACACAGGAGTCATTTAATAGCTAGTTACAATAGTTACAATTAACATTTTTTATTTACATTCTGAAAAAAAGAACCTTATACTTACCTGTTTTGATTCCCCCCTTTCATAAGAAAACATGTTCTACAGTATGTCCCTGTTGAAAGAACAAAATGCTTGTTTTAAACGTGTTTATTATATATCTTTTTTTTTTTTTTTTTACGAAAGTGGATCTTTTCTTAAAAACTCAATTCCGGGCTATTTTTTCTGACACCAGTTGCAGGCCATAAGTGTGTGAGGGTGGTCCTATGGGCGAGTGGGGGTGCAGAAAGTTGAGCTTTAAACAACATATGTTTGGTAAATATAGATAACTAGGTATTTACAACATTTGTTTCAATTACCTTTAGGTCTAACTGTTAAGAACACATCGCTAGTCAAACCACTTCAATGGGAATCTACACATGGCTTGGCATTCCTCCATGAAATGGAGTACAGTGATGGATCACTTCGATGCAAAAAATCCGGACTATATTTTGTGTACTCCAAGCTGCAATTGGGAGTAGTTTGTGCAACAGTGGACCCTTCTTTCCTATTTACCCATTCAGTAAACTTGAGAACAATGGGTTCCGTCACTCAATTAATGGTGAACAGTGGAGGGTTCTGTGATAATCAAGGTTCTCGAATATGGAAGAAAAGCAGCTTCCTGGGATCCAGCTTCCTGCTAGAAGAGGGGGATGAAATTTTTGTCAATATGTCTCACAGAAGCCTCATACGAGCCCAGCTACAAAGCACAACCTTCTTTGGACTTTTTATGTTGTAGAGAACTCAATTGAGATAAACTCACTAACATTACCCAAATCATGAGTATGGACGTCCTTTTATTCCTCCTACAAATATATCTTTTTTTTTTTTTGATGATCGCAGAAGAACGCCTAGTTGATTTACTAAGAATCTGAAGAGTGCAAAATCTGGTGCAGCTTTGCATAGAAACTTTTCCTCCAATTTCATTGAGTGGAGGTGTGTCTTCTTAAGCGACCTGAGACTGAATAGTTTCCTCCCCATGCTAGAATCACCATTGAGATATTTGTTGTTTGCTATCATATCTTCTCTCAAGTGTCTCTTCTCCAGGGAGAATACGTTTAATGCTTGTAGTTGTTCCTCATAACTGAGGTCCTCCAGTCACCTTATTAGCTTTGTAGCCCTTCTCTGGACTCTCTCCAGCTCCAGCACATCCTTCCTGTGGACTGGTGACTAGAACTGGAATAGAGAAGGACAAAACTGCCAACTATCGTGGAACAGGGTAAAGTAGACCATAGTAAATGTAATTCGGTGTTAGTCCATCCCCTAGGCAAAATTAGCAATATATTCTTGATCAGCTGTGGGCTACTTTTAATAATTTAATCACTGCCTGCAGTTAAGCTGACCATAAACTTGTTGAATTCCGTAAATTTTAGAACATTTGTTCAGTTTTCTAATCATTAGTGGGGTCAAATCGACATTCGAAAAGAAAATTCGAAGGGGCAGGATGGAAAAACTTTCTTGGGCAAATGAATTTCTAACAGTCTATTTGTTTTTTTGTTTGGGAAAGATCATTAGTTCCAAAAATGAATGTTAAAAGCAAACAAACCTTTGAAATACTTGTGAACGACATTTGTCAAGTAATCGAATGGACTGATCGGAATTTTCGCACAAATGTTTTAACAAAAGTTCATTTTGAGGTCTACTATGGTCAGCTTTAGGCTCTAATTGAACTTAAACATAATTATAATAGTGGATAACTATTGTTCAAAGAAATATAAAAAAAAATTAAAAGAAAGTTTATTTTTCTTTTATCTATTCTGTTATTTATTTATGTTCCGTCCTTTTTTTTTTTTTTGATAATATAAAATATTCCATAGGAATCTACTACTCACCAAAGATCAATGGTGTTCTCAAAACCTTTTTTTTTTTTTAAATAGATCTTCTGCGAGTAATACTTAGGCTTCCCATACATTGATCTTTTTTTTTTCTCTTTCATTCAACCAGTGGGTTGAATGCAAATAAAAATGTATTAATCCCCCATCTACACTCTCAATATGGATGGGGGAATCACTCCCGCTGAGCTTTTGTATTCTGCCATTGGGGAGACTTTGCCGCCGGCAGAATGCAATGATCATTGCTGACAGCTATAGAAGGAGTCTTATTACTGATAACCAGTATAGGAGGTGGGGCCTAATGAATGTGTGGCCAACTGAAGAGATATTATATTATCAATATTTTGGTTATTGCTCTTCTGAGAAAAAAATTGAACCATCCTTCCACTGTACAAACACCAAAAGGAGTGTTGTAAGGGGGCATGGACTAGCATGTTCGCATTTCTAGTGTATGTACCAGAAGGGTTAATGTACTTAAGCTTATTGGATACTCCTGGGACCTCATTTCAACTCCCTTAAAGGGAATGCCTGGTATTTTCTACATATTAAATATTGCTTAATAATGTTGTGTATTCTCCTTTTGAGCCTTTACGCTCATATTTTATATTTATGCAGATTCTCCTTTGTTGTAAAAAGTCTGTTGTTCACAGAGCTCAGTAGCTCAAGAAGAAGTTTGCACATGCAGTTGAATGGATAAGAGCAGTGAAAAAGATTATATATAAAATGTATCTAAAATATACATTAAAAAGAAAAATCAGGAAATAAAAAATAAAAAAAGACCCAAACAATTGAAATTTGTTTGAAATTAAAATTCTTTCTGATTAAAAGAAAATGTAAAATGGCTCAAATACTACCCCAAATAAGCAGGGAGAATGATAAAAGGTTTATCAGAGTATATGGTAGTTAAATAATACAGTGCTTAACAAGGTCTATACATCTTGACCAGAAGGAAGGGGGAAAGAGGGACAGGGGGATTTGATATAAAAAGAGGGACAGTTCTCTGAAAGATTGACAGTTGGGAGCTATGCCCAATTGGCCCATCACTGTATACACACCGACACACTCCACCTTATCGGTTACTGTTACTATATGTGTACAAGACTTGTTTCTTCTCCATTGTCTTCAATGAACAATGCTTATGTATGCACAGAAAGTAGATCTGCCTGTTTGTTCTAGAATTTATCTGTCTCTGTTTTATCTCTTTATTACATACTGTTCTGTTCATATTTATGTAAAAAAAATCTGGTTGCCTGTTTTCTAAAACAATGTTCTATTTAAAACAATCAATAAAAAAAATCATTCAATACACATTTTTGTTTTATTGTGCAAAATTAATAAAAAAAGTGTATAATTCTGATGGAGACACCTGATGTAAGGGGATCCCTCTTATGGGGATGGGGACACTTGATGTAAGGAGGTCACTCTGACGGGGACACCTGATGTAAGGGGATCCCTCTTATGGGGACACATTATGTAAGGGGGTCACTCTGGCGGGGACACCTGATGTAAGGGGGAAACTATGCTGGGGACACCTAATGTAAGGGGGTCACTCTGACACTTTTGGGGACACCTGATGTAAGAGAGTTAACCCTGACAGGGACACCTGATGTCAGAGATCACTGATGGACACAACTGATATAATGGGGTCACTGTGAAGGGACACCTGATGTAAGGAGTTCGCTCTGATGGGCACACCTTATGTAAGGGAGTCACTCTGATGGGGACACCTGATGTAAGGGGGTCACTGTGATGGGGCACCTGATGTAAGGGGGTCACTCTGATGGGGACACTTGATGTAAAGAGATCACTCTGATTGGGACACTTGATGTAAAGAGATTGCTCTGATGGGGACACCTGGTGTAAGGGAGTCACATTTATGGGGACACCTGATGTCAGGGAGCACTGATGGGGACAACTGAATATAAGGAGTTCGCTCTGATGGGGACACTTGATGTAAGGAGTTCGCTCTGATGGGGACACCTGATGTCAGGGAGTCACTCTGACAGGGACATCTGATATAAGGGGGTCACTGTGATGGGACACCTGATGTAAGGTAGGACTCTGATGGGGACACCTGATGTAAAGAGATCGCTCTATTGGGGACACCTGGTGTAAGGGGATCACTCTGATGGGGACACCTGATGTAAGGGGGTCTTTCTGATGGGGACACCTGATGTAAAGAGATCGCACTGATGGAAACACCTGGTGTAAGGGGGTCACTCTGACAGGGACTCCTGATGTAAGGGGGTCACTCTGACAGGGATTCCTGATGTAAGGGGGTCACTCTTACAGGGACACCTGATGTAAGGGGGTCATTCTGACAGGGACTCCTGATGTAAGTGGGTCACTCTGACGGGGACACCTGGTGTAAGAGGACACTAGTAGGACAACTGATATAAGGGGGTCACTCTGGTGGGGACATCTGATGTAAGGGGGGAACGCTGTTGTGGACACCTGATGTAAGGGGGTACTCTGATGGGGACACCTGATGTAAAGGGATGGTCCGAAAGGGACACCTGACTTTTTTTGTACAATAGGCACCATAGAATTCCACAATATATTTTTCCAGTGACAGCTCATCCCACCAGGTTATGTATTTCTTGTAAAAGAAAATTTAGGAGCCAATAGGTTCCAAACCCACACAAATCAAAGAGTAAAAAACAGTTAAAACGTAAAAAGAAACAAAGAAACCGCTCTCTTATATCATAAATTACATATCATAAATCACCATAATGAATAAACAAATAAATCCTTATAAAAATACCAAAAAATTGTGAAGTCCATGTGTAGATACCACACGTGAATAACATCCTCAGTGAGTATAGGAAAGGTTCCTCTCCACCCGCATGCAGACTCACAATGCACTCAGAAGACTTAATTGACCTCTATTACAGGGAGTCAAATTAGGCATATGGGAAAATCCAAGATGTCATACATGAGGTCACAGGAATGGATCCAAACCGCTGCGGTTATCCATTCAATATATATATAGCATATTTAAAGCTCCAGCTATAGAGAGGGAGAGGAAAGGACACTATCATGGTGCAGTAATTCAAATCATTTATTTAAAATAAGGATGTATTGCACTTACATTAAAGAAGAAAAGGATCAGCATATATTATATAGGAATCGCCGGTTAGCGCACCACCTGCGTGCCAGCTGACCGGAAATACCGTATCTCAAACATTACCCAATGCAGTTTCGTCAGCCTACATCTGACGTATTCAGGGGTATTTCCTGTATCCAAGGAGTGCTGTCCTTTTTGTAGTACAATATGGCACCCTTACACCCATTCACATGTAGGCAGGTGCAGTTTATTTTCTCCACTGCAGGTGGCACTAAACCGCAGCAGCTCTGAAGTTGGAGAGGAAGTTAGGAGGAACCTGGTTCCTTTATGGTTTCCTAGGTCACTCGGAAAGCAATCCGGTTGGATGCTGTTGCCCCAGGTTACCCTGGTAGCCATTTTGGGTCAGGCAGAACCTAGTTAGGGCCTTGCCTCCTGGTTTTGGCGCGCTTCATGCGAGTGGGTAGTGCAGGGAAAGGTACTGTACCCCGTCTGTTAGGGACAGTACTAGTGGTAGAGAAAGATTTCTGATGAAGAGGGAAAGTGTAGAGTCGCATCTCTTCTGGACATCTTCCTAATTGGGCATGAGATGCCCAGCCCGCATTCAGCCCCTCTATAGAGATGCTGTCACTCTGGCTTGAACCGTGAGTGCACCTGGTTGGGCAGTCTTCCCACCAGGATTTTTGCTAACTGTTGCTTTGTCACAAGTTTATTTTTGCACCTGTCTGTGTGAATTATTGCCGCTGCACCCCACCTACACACATCAATCCCCCCCCCCCCCCCCGAGATATGGATAACACTTATAATCTCACCTTCCTGTTAACACCATATAACCTATTACTTAATGAATGTGAAACCTACTAAGTCATAATTTGGATCTCTTTGACTAAAAGCGCTACTTTATTGTCAGTTCAGCAATTGTTCAGGTTGAGTCATTTTAGCAAAGCTTCACCCCCTTCCTCATCTTCATCTTCCTACTCCTCCTCCTTCTCAACCCACCTCTTGCCTCAACACTCGTCTGGAGCTCACCACAAAGCAAAGTAAAAGTTATCTTTAGAAATGAAACAGCCACAAATGTTTATGAGTAGCAGATAGGGCGCAGCTATGAGTGCTGAGATAAATCTTCATCAGAGTCTGTGCACTGCTCATTGTTCCGGTCTGTAGACAGAAAATACCACAAAACATTACAAAGAGCAACACAAGTCTTGCCTCCATGGAATTTAACAGTAGACTTTTTGTTGCAACCATTTTATGAGCATAACATTTTTTACTGGTACCAATCAATTAAAAAATGTACAGTCATAGTAATTCAAAGGCAGTCTATCCATTTTCTAGAGACCAGAGACATCATCATTGATACTTCTGTAGCGGGTATATACTTTCAAATTCTGGTGAAGACACCAGTGATGCATAGTTCCCTGCGGCCCAGCAGTTGGCGCTGTCACTTTGGGCCGGGGTTGAACCATCGCTGCAGTGCCGTACCCTTTGTGACCTCTCGCAGCGGTTGTACAGCGGGGCCGGTAACCCGCCGTGCATGCTGGGAGAGGGTATAAAGGGGGCGGACATCTTCGCCACGAGGTTCGAGTCCCAGGCACCTTCAGCCTGAGGGCTGCTGTTCGCAGTCGGTGTCCAGGCGGCCTAGGCCTGGACACCTGGAGTTCGTGTTCCATCCCAGACACCTTCAGTCTGGGGTGAGGTACTCAGCCGGAGGCCTGGGGCCCAGTACCTTCCGCTGGGTCCCGCGAGGGAGGGATTGTCCTACGGGGCCCCGGGAGTGGGGCACCGAATCCAGAGGCGTAAGAGACCGGAGGAGGGACTCATCCGAAGACCTGGTGCAGCAGATTTCCAGTGCCGGGTGAACCTCTGGAGACCGTCCGGAGGAATATCTTTCCCGAACAGGGGCCAAGTTCAGAGAGGAAGGTGGTTCATGTTCAATGACCGGTGGCAGCGGTCCAGCTATTCAACTCAGGTCGGTGGCAGAGGCCTGCTATTAGGCCTGTGGCATGGGGCCTCAACGATTCATCCGGTCGGTGGCAGCGACCAAAACTCATGGTCGGTGGAAGAGACCGTGCGCCAGGCCTATTCGCTAGTAAAGGAATAGGAGAGTTCAGTTGTGCCTGGGCCTACTCGTATCCACACCCCTGTCTGTCTGTTACTGAAAGTTCAACTGATTGTGTTCACCCTGAAAGCTGAGAAATAAAAGGAGTGTTGGACTTTCGATTGGTGTGGAGCTCTATGTTATTGGCAGACACATCTCCATGGAACAACTGAGGCTTCGTATGCAGTGAACAGATCCGGAGGTAATTCAAGTAACTCTGCTCAACCCTCATACACATACGAGGGGAGAGCTTGGCGTAGTGTTCCTGCACTCTCCTCTCCCAGGTACCCCTAGACACAAGCCAATAACCGTGAGGGAGAGTGAGGCTCCGCTACACTTCATTATCATGAGAATGCAGCCCATCCAATCAATAGAGACCAATGACATCACTGAGGCTTCAGATTCAAGAGAACACAGCCTGTCCATTCACTAGAGAACGGTGAGATCACCAGCCCTTCATATTTATGGGAACACAGCCCATCATGCACTAGAACATGTATCTAAAAGAGTGCAGCGCAAAGAAAGTAAATAATAAAAGTCCATTTAAAAAGGCAAAAGTCCATAAAGGGTGAATGGTGCACAATGTAAAGCATGCAATGTGGATCACAGCAAGTTGATCAAAAGAAATCCCTCCACCGCACACAGAGTGGCCTCTCACCTCAATACTTTGACCTACAAGAGGTCACAGGGCATAGAATATTAATGCAGATGACATCCAATTGTAGCGGGGTCTCCTTTAAGGCCTCGGGACTATGTTACCCATAACCCCGTTTGGCACCCAGGGTGCAATTGCACCACGCAGAAACTCATGGGTGGGACTATATAAGAGGAGGCGGGGCTGAGCTCGGCCTCTTTGGACACCGCGCTGCTATCAACAGGTCTTCTGCAGTGCAGGGCCTGAAGCCAGGGCCGTGCACAACTTCCAGAGAGCCTTCCACCCCACTGCGAGCCTGGATGGCATCCAACTTCTCCAAGTTGCTGACATCCGTTGGACCGGGGACCCGGCCGTTGCAGACGCTGTGCGTGGAGACACAGTCGGTGGAAGTCCCGGACTGGGATCGCGTCCGGAGTGGTGAGCGAGCACCTGCTCAATCCAACAAAAATACTTTACTCTGATTAGGCCTAGAGACTGCCTTGGCCCACCAAGTTTTATCTGTTATTCCACCGGAGACTAGTAGCAGAACTGGGTCATGTAGTCTCCGGTGAAGTGTTCTTCTATTACCTATCGTGTGGATTACAAATACTGTTTCTTTCTATATGTGCACCACCGTTCAAGCTGCATGCAAAGAAATTGTTCCCTAAGAGACTAAGTTATATCTGAGTCAGGCCTGACCAGGAGTTAGAACTTTTTGTTGCTGCGCCATAAGGGCGCATAGATAGGAATAGCTGCACTTGGCGTGTAATCGCCAAACATCCTCAGTGTGTACTATATTTACCGTTGCAGGGCTCTGCAGACAATATATGTATTATGTGTTAACCTATGCCTTTTACACATGTAGCGGGGTCTCCTTTAAGGCCCCGGGACTACGTTACCCAGAACCCTGTTCGGCACCCAGAGTGCAGTTAGCCACCGCAGAGACTCATGGGAGGGGTTATTTAAGGAGGAGGCGAGGCGGAGCTGGGTCTCTTTGGACACCGCGCTGCAAGCAAGACTTTCTTCCTGTGCGGATCTGCTGCAGTGCAAGGCCTGAAGCCTGGGCCTTGCGCAACTTCCAAAGAGCCTTCCACCCCACTGCGGAGCCTGGGTGGCATCTGACTTGTCGAGTGAGGACATAAGTTGGATCGGGGACCCGATCGTTGCAGACGCTGTGTGCGGATACACAGCAGGGTGGACGTTCCGGAATGGGATCGCGTCCGGAGTGGTGAGCGGGCACCTGCCCAGACCAATAGACTGAGCCGTGTACAAGCCTATAGAGTGCATAGGCCCACAGTTTCTCTTATTTGCTGTTCCCCGGGGGGACCGGTAGCAGGACAGAGTTGAAGTGTCCCCCCCCCCAATATAGTGTTCCAAGTTATTGCCTGGTTGTGGATTACAAAGTTACTATTCATCAAGTGCACCACCGAAAGCTGGCATGCGAAGAAATCCCTATAGGAGGTGACTGAGATTTACTCCATGTCAGGCCTGACCGGGGTGGGAAGTTAAGATATTGTTTAGTGCGCCATAGGGCGCGCATACCATAATAGCTACACGTGGTAAAGTACCGCGCAGCGCCATTATTGTATGCTGTGTTGAATTCTGCAGGGCTCTGCTAACCAATCGCATATGTTGTGTTCTGTCTATGCTACTTTTGATATAAGAGTAAACGGTTATATTTAATCTCTGCCCTCCGTGTGTTGTCTTACTGTAGGAGATTAATCCTTGAAATACTATTTAAATGTGATATAAATATAACCCTAGACTAGCTGTGCCAGAGTGGGTCGAGCAGATTGCTGGGGGTTGGTGGTGCTGCACACAGTGCCCGAAAAAATCAATCCAGCGGCTCTCTTAACTGGGGGTAGTGCTACACGTGGGGGCTCTCGAGTCCGGGATCCTGTTGCAGCAAGTAACGTGCCAAAAGTACCAGCATGGACCCACTAGAAGTAGGACACTGTTGTAAAACTGTCAACATAGATCCAGCCGGGGTAGTAGTCATAGAACTCCCAGGGATCTGGCAAGAAGAAGCGGTGAGGCAGCTGGTGATGTCACTGTCACCATATCAGAAAGCATGGGTGGTGGATGTCAGGACGAATTCCTCACTGACCCACGCATTGGTGGAGTGGAAGGACGGAGTCCCAGAACATTTCAAGAATCCAAGTGTAGAAGCTATAGATGACCAGACTTATAGCCTGATACGCGCGCTGCCAATTAAGCCAGGAGAACGGTCTCAGACACCGAAACTGTCTCCATCACCCACCCCAAAAGAAGCAAGACGGGTAAAAAGGGAAAGTCCCGGGTCGCCATCTACCATTCTTGGCGCAGGGTTGTGCGCGGTCCTGGGGGAGCTTGTGGCCCAGTGCGGGAAGGATCCTGCAGATTACCAGATGTCAGGATGCAGAAAGCTTAGAATGTTCTCGGGAAGGAAACCTGTACCCTCAGGTGAAGAGTAGTTCGAAGACTGGTTGGACGGTGCCACCCAGGCCCTTGAAGAATGGGAAGTCCCAGACCACAGAAAGAAGCAGAGAATTGCTGAGAGCTTGAAAGAGCCTGCTCTAGAGGCCATACGCAATCTCAAGATGAGTAAGACAGACTGTAATGCACAGGACTATCTGGACATCCTGCAGAATGTGTTTGGTGGAACAGAGAAAATCACTGAGCTCACTTACCAGCTGGAGCATTGCTACCAGAAGACAGGAGAGAAGCTGTCAGAGTTCATGAGGCGCCTGGATAAGATCCTGCATAAGATGATTCTTAAGAAGGGGATTGACCCACAGAAAGTGGATGAGGCCCGTGTTCAACAGGTGATGAGAGGATCTCAGCCCTTGGACCCCATCGCATTGGCGCTACGCACAAGACAGGACGGGAAGAGCCTGGAGTACCCTGACTTGATCCGAGTAGTCAGAGAGGAAGAAGCTATGTTGGAGGAGAAAAGGAAGAACCAACCAGTTGAGTCGGTAAATCCTCCTCCGGTGATGGTCAGGACGGCCATGACCCTGGAAAGAGACTCAGAGGTGGATACCTTGAATTCGCAGATGTCCCAAGTATTGGGGATACTGACCTCCCTGATGGAAAAGAAGTCAAGGGAACCGGAGAGGGAAAGTCCGAGGAGGGAGCTGTTTCCGAATACCTCCGCACCCGCATCCCTACAAGATTGGGGGGACATGACTTGTTTCAACTGCGGAGGGGTTGGTCATGCGGCCAAAGTATGTACCAGTCCAAAGAAAAAAAGATGAATAACTGCAAGCCGCCGGAAAACTTCAGCGGGTCCCGGTGAAGGAGTCAACCGGGTGCCCATCATCTCCAGTGAGCTCCAAACTGAAAAGAGTGGAACAGAAGACCCCTCAGAAGAAACGCAAGGTTCCTCAGAAGGAACGCACCCCAAAGAAAGAGAGTAGTGTCCCTCAGCGGGTAGATACACCCACCAAGAGGAGGGAGATCAATGCATACCAGGCCCAAGAGAGACTTAAGTCCAAAGAGAAAAGGAAGAAAGAAAGTCAAAAGGGAAAATGCAAAGATCAAAAGAAAGAGACCCCTATGAAGCGATATCCAGAGAAGCTGGTGGGTCCCTCCCCGATAGTACCAGTTCAAGTGGAGGGAGTCTACACAAGAGCCATATTGGATACTGGGGAGCAAGTGACCCTGTTGTACTGGGACTTTTATGACAAGCATTTAAGTCACCTACCCATCCAGAAGATTGAAGAGTTGGAGATATGGGGAATTGGGGCAGAGAGTTTCCCTTATGATGGCTATCTGCCTATAAAACTGACTTTTGACCCGTCCATAGCTGGAAAGGCTGAAGTGTTCGACATCTTAGCTGTGGTGTGCCCCCGACCGCCTGGAGCTAGCAAGAGTTCCCTGATAATAGGGACGAACACGGATCTGGTCCGAAGAATTCTGGCCCCTTTGATAAGAAGGAAAGACCCCACAGCCACTGAGATCCACCCAATGTTGAAGACAGCCTACCAACGGCTGATCTTGGAACAGAAGGCCCCAGAAGAGGGGGTAGGGAAGGTCTGGAGGCTGGGAAGAAGGGGAATAGTGTTACAGCCCGGTGAAGTAACCTGCCTGAAAGCCACAGTGAAACTCACTTGGGAGCAGCCTGGCCCTTTTGTCATGTTGGAACCCGACCCAAGGGAAGAGCATTCAGGCCTAGAAGTAGTCCCAGAAGTGGTTCCAGTGAGGGCCCTGAAGAAGACTCATTGTAAAGTGCCTGTGAGCGTCAGAAATACCATGGATGGTCCCATGGAAATCCCAGCTAGGCTGTTACTTGGCCGGGTGAGCCCAGCTACCCCAGTTGCTTTGTCTGATGTGGAGAAGACAGATGGAGAAAGTACTGTGTGGGAGAAAATTTCCATGGAGAATCCAAATCCGCCCAGGGCTTGGAAGGAGAGAGCCAAGGCCCAGTTGACCAGGTGGGAAAGGATCTTTTCCCAAGATGAATTCGATGTGGGGTGTGCTAGGAGTGCCACCCATCGGATCCGCCTCCAGCAAGACAAAACCTTCAGGGAAAGGGTTAGGCGGGTTCCGTTAGCAGACCTCGAAGACTTGAGGGAGCAGCTCGCCGAGCTCAAGCGAACAGGGGTGATTCGAGAATCTAGAAGTCCCTATGCCTCTCCTATAGTGGTGGTCCGGAAGAAGAATGGGTCACTGAGGCTGTGCATAGACTATAGGACCCTCAACAGGAGAACCATACCGGACCAGTATACCACTCCAAGGATAGAGGATGCCCTACAGAGCTTGTCTGGAGCCAAGTGGTTCAGTGTTATGGACCTCAAAAGCGGGTACTATCAGATCCTGATGCATCCAGAAGACAAAGAGAAGACGGCTTTCATAACCCCGGTGGGGTTCTTTGAATTTAACCGGATGCCTCAAGGTCTGTCTGGAGCTCCAGCCACCTTCCATCGTCTCATGGAGAAGACTGTGGGAGACATGAACCTCATCGAAGTCCTCGTATACTTGGATGACATCATTGTCTTCGGAAGAACCTTGGAAGAGCATGAGGAGAGACTGGAGAAAGTTTTGAAGAGACTGAGTGAGGAAGGACTCAAGCTCTCACCTTAAAAGTGCCAATTCTATCAGTCATCAGTCAACTATCTGGGACATATAGTGTCTGAAGATGGGGTAGCCACAGACCCCGAAAAATTGGAGGCAGTCACCTCCTGGCCCAGGCCCACCACGGTGACTGAGCTCAGATCCTTTCTGGGGTTCTGTTCCTAATACAGGAGGTTTGTGGAGGGGTTTGCTCGGATAGCCAGGCCTCTGAATGAGCTGCTAAAGACGGAGGGGGAAGAGGATGACACAGGCCCCAGAAAGCCAGGGGAGTCAGTCAAGGACCAGTGGAACGAGAAGTGTGAGAATGCCTTTCAGATGTTGAAGAAGACATTAACCACTGCCCCTGTCCTGGCCTACGCAGACCCTAAGAAGCCTTATGAACTTCATGTAGATGCCAGTCATGATGGTTTGGGAGGAGTGCTGTACCAGGAGCATGAAGAGCAACTGAGGCCTGTTGCATATGTGAGCAGAAGTCTGACTCCCTCCGAAAAGAACTATCCTACCCATAAGTTGGAGTTCCTGGCCCTTAAGTGGGCGGTAGTTGACAAACTCAGAGACTATTTATATGGGGCGGAATTCACAGTGAAAACAGACAACAACCCCCTCACCTATCTCTTCACCACAGCAAAGTTGGATGCCACAGGACATAGGTGGCTGGCGGCACTGTCCGCCTTCGATTTCGGCCTGAAGTACAGACCTGGGGCTGGAAACCGAGATGCAGACGCTTTGTCTGGAAGATCTCACGTCCCCACTTGCAGTACAGAAGACTGGGCCCAAGTGGCACCCGACGGGGTGCGGGCCCTCTGTCAAGGGGCTGAACTTCAAGCCAGTGGCGGCTCAAGAGCAGAAGAGATAGGGGCTACTATAGTGGGAGTTCCCAAGCCATACTGTGGAGTAACCCAACTGGGGGAAGATAACTTACCAAAACTGTCTAAGAAGGAGCTGAGATCCGACCAATTGGAAGACCCTATGGGGAGATTGGTCCTAGAGGCCCTGGAGAATCAGGACCCGAATAGGCTCTCACGCCACCCTTCAAAGGAAGCTCGCCTATTGAGGAAAGAGTGGGACAAGTTACAGGTGCATTAGGGAGTGGTCTACCGAAGGGGCCCCTCTGATGACCTAGAAGACAAATGGCAACTGTTCTTGCCGGAGAAGTACAGAGAGACAGTCCTGGTTGCCCTGCACGACAACCATGGCCACCTAGGGGCGGAAAGGACTTTCCAACTCATTAGGGACCGTTTCTATTGGCCCTGCATGAGGGCTGAAGTTGAAGAATACTGCCACTCATGTGCACGATGCATCCAGAGGAAGACGTTACCTCATCAAGCTGCCCCAATGGGCCATCTGCAAAGCCAAGGCCCACTTGACCTGGTATGCATTGATTTTCTCTGCCTCGAACCCGACCTGAGTGGAATGGGAAATGTTCTGGTAGTAACCGACCATTTCACCCGGTATGCCCAGGCCTTTCCAACCAAGGACCAGAAGGCTTCCACCGTGGCCAAAGTACTGATGGAGAAATACTTTGTACATTATGGGCTACCACAACGGCTCCATTCAGATCAGGGAAGGGATTTTGAAAGTCGATTGATCCGGAAACTCCTGGATTCTTTGGGGATCAAGAAGACAAGAACTACCCCCTATCATCCCCAAGGTGATGCTCAGCCGGAGAGGTTCAACCGAACCCTGCTCAACATGTTGGGAACCCTAAGTAGTGAAAAGAAGCAGCATTGGAGCAACCACATAGCGGCAGTTGTGCATGCATACAACAGCACCACCAGTGATGCTACAGGATACTCACCCTATAGACTCATGTTCGGGAGAGAAGCAAGACTACCCGTAGATCTGGCCTTTGGCACTTCCATAGACCATTGTTCTGCTGCTTCCCACAAGGGATATGTCGATAGGCTTAGATGCAATTTGAAATTGGCCTATGAACAGGCCCAGGCGGCCTCCGAGCAAAGGGGGGCCCGCAACAAGAAAAATTTTGACTTAAAGGTTAGGATCCAAGATCTACAACCTGGAGATAGAGTGTTGTTGCGGAATTTGGGGGTCCCTGGAAAACACAAGCTTGCAGACAGATGGAGACCTGAACCTTATGTTGTTTGCAAAAGACTGCCGGGCCTACCCATCTACAGACTTAAACCAGAAGGGAAGGTGGGGCCACTGAAGACCTGGCAACGGAACCACCTACTTCCACTAGCGGAGGCAGTTCGGATACCCCCTGTGGCGGATTCCCCTGAACCAACTTCCATCCTGGATACTCCCAGACCGAACACTCAATCTCAGACCCCTCGGATTGGGGATACAGAGACCTCAGAGATGAGTGAAGATGAGGGAGAGGAACTAGACTGGCTTTGGCCTTCACAGGCCCCAGGAACCTCTGCTATTGATCTTCCACCTGAAGAAGACACCATAGATCAGACACTGAATGCAGAAGCCACTGAGTTCTTTCCATCCAGTCCTTGGTCGGATTCTTGGGAAAGTGCTTGTGACTTACCACCTGAAGAAGATCCAAGGGAGTCCCTGTACCTCCCTGCCCCGGAGTCCAGTGCTCCTGAACCAGAAGTAATTCCTGAGTTGGTTCCAGAGGAGGAACCTGTTCTAACAGAAAGCCCAAGAGGACAGAGGAAGCGAAGAGCCATAAAGCCTCCTAGAAGATTAACTTACCCACAGATGGGGAGAAGTGCGGAAGACACTGTAGTTACTGCCAGAAAGAGTATGGAACAGCCTGACCCTCCCACTGTTCATTTGGTGGGAGGAAACCCCAGCTCACTCTCTGGCACAGTTAGACAGGACACTGAAGATAGTGTGACCTGTGGGCAGGGGAGTTCACCGCCTCGGTTTTGGTGGGAATTTCCTCTGCCAACATCATATGAAAGTTTGATTGATGTTGTACGTTCTGTGATTTAAGTTTATGTTATCTTTGGGGACCAAAGAGTTCAAGTGGGGGGAGTGTGTAGCGGGGTCTCCTTTAAGGCCCCGGGACTACGTTACCGAGAACCCTGTTCGGCACCCAGAGTGCAGTTAGCCACCGCAGAGACTCATGGAAGGGGTTATTTAAGGAGGAGGTGAGGCGGAGCTGGGTCTCTTTGGACACCGCGCTGCAAGCAAGACTTTCTTCCTGTGCGGATCTGCTGCAGTGCAAGGCCTGAAGCCTGGGCCTTGCGCAACTTCCAAAGAGCCTTCCACCCCACTGCGGAGCCTGGGTGGCATCTGACTTGTCGAGTGAGGACATCAGTTGGATCGGGGACCCGATCGTTGCAGACGCTGTGTGCGGATACACAGCAGGGTGGACGTTCCGGACTGGGATCGCGTCCGGAGTGGTGAGCGGGCACCTGCCCAGACCAATAGACTGTGCCGTGTACAAGCCTATAGACTGCATAGGCCCACAGTTTCACTTATTTGCTGTTCCCTGGGGGGACCGGTAGCAGGACAGAGTTGAAGTGTCCCCCCCCCCCCCCCCAATATAGTGTTCCAAGTTATTGCCTGGTTGTGGATTACAAAGTTACTATTCATCAAGTGCACCACCGAAAGCTGGCATGCGAAGAAATCCCTATAGGAGGTGACTGAGATTTACTCCATGTCAGGCCTGACCGGGGTGGGAAGTTAAGATATTGTTTAGTGCGCCATAGGGCGCGCATACCATAATAGCTACACGTGGTGAAGTACCGTGCACGCCATTATTGTATGCTGTGTTGAATTCTGCAGGGCTCTGCTAACCAATCGCATATGTTGTTTTCTTTCTATGCTACTTTTGATATAAGAGTAAACGGTTATATTTAATCTCTGCCCTCAGTGTGTTGTCTTACTGTAGGAGATTATTCCTTGAAATACTATTTAAATGTGATATACATATAACCCTAGACTAGCTGTGCCAGAGTGGGTCGAGCAGATTGCTGGGGGTTGGTGGTGCTGCACACAGGGCCCGAAAAAAACAATCCAGCGGCTCTCTTAACTGGGGGTAGCGCTACACACAGAAGTAAACTAGTTATACTTTAACACTTCGCCCTCAGTGTGTTATCATTGTGCATATATTGCTAGATTGTGATAAGATAACAACCCTTAGACTAACTGTGCCAGAGTGGGTCGAGTAGATTGCCAGGGGTTGGCGGTGCTGTATTCAGGGCCCGAAACAAATCCAGCGGCTCTCTTAACTGAGGGTAGCGCTACACAATCATTTAGCCTCCAACCTCCAAGCGACAGATATCAGCTTGGCATATACAGCAGCCACCTCTGAAAACTTGCTCCACCGAATTCCAGTTGTATGCAAATAAAAGAAGAGACTTCCTAGTGCTCTCTGATACAAGCCGTTTTTTTCCCTTATACATGATAAAAATATTGTACTCACATTTAAAAGCGCTCCATGCGAGTGCAGACAAATCAGCGTCTCATTGCATGGAGTGCTTTTAAATGTGAGTACAATGTGAGTACGATATTTTTATCATGTATAAGGAATAAAAACGGCTTGTATCAGAGAGCACTAGGAAGTCTCTTCTTTTATTTGCATACAACTGGAATTTGTTGTAGCAAGTTTTCAGAGGTGGCTGCTGTATATGCTAAGCTGATATCTGTCGCTTGGAGGTTGGAGGCTGAATGATTGGATGTCATCTGCATTAATATTCTATGCCCTGTGACCTCTTGTAGGTCAAAGTAATGAGGTGAGAGGCCACTCTGTGTGCGGTGGAGGGATTTCTTATGGTGAACTTGCTGTGATCCAAATCGCATGCTTTACATTGTGCACCATTCACCCTTTATGGACCTTTGCCTTTTTAAATGGACTTTTATTATTTACTTTCTTTGCGCTGCACTCTTTTAGATACATGTTCTCCTTGAGGGATTTTTATGAATTACCCTAAAGTGCTGGCTGCAATATTTTGTATTTGTTTTTTGTTTTGATCAATTTTCAGCGCTGAATACTGTTATTTTACCATCATGCACTAGAGACCAGTGACATTAACCACTTAAGCCCCGGACCATTTTGTTGCTAAATGACGGGGCCACTTTTTGCGATTCGACACTGCGTTGCTTTAACTGACAATTGCGCGGTCGTGCGACGTGGCTCCCAAACAAAATTGATGTCCTTTTTTTCCCACAAATAGAGCTTTCTTTTGGTGGTATTTGATCACCTCTGCGGTTTTTATTTTTTGCGCTATAAACAAAAATAGAGCGACAATTTTGAAAAAAATTCTATATTTTTTACTTTTTGCTATAATAATTATCCCCCAAAAATATATAAAAAAAAATGTTTTCCTCAGTTTAGGCCGATACGTATTCTTGGTAAAAAAAATTGCAATAAGCGTTTATTGATTAGTTTGCGCAAAAGTTATGGCGTCTACAAAATAGGGGATAGTTTTATGGCATTTTTATTATTATGTTTTTTTTTTACTAGTAATGGCGGCGATCAGCGATTTTTATCGTGACTGTGACATTATGGTGGACACATCGAACACTTTTGACACCATTTTGAGACCATTGTCATTTTTACAGCAATCAGTGCTATAAATATGCACTGATTACTGTACAAATGACACTGGCAGTGAAGGGGTTAATCTGTAGGGGGCGCTGAAGGGGTTAAATGTGGCCTAGTGAGTGATTCTTACTGTTAGGTGGCGTGGCTTGGCGTGACACGCCACTGATTGTCATTCCCGATGACAGGGAACAGACGATCACTGACAGTGCCACTAGGCAGAACGGGGAAAGGTTTGCTTACACTTACCTCTCCCAGTTCTTCAGCTCTGTGACCCGATCGCGGGACACCGGCGGCGATCGGGTCCGCGGGTCCCGCGGGCGCAATCACGTACCTGTTTGTACATATGCCCAGCCGTGCCATTCTGTCGACGTATATCGTCGTGAGGCGGTCGTTAAGTGGTTAATGAACTTCATATTCATGAATAAGAAGCCTGTCAATTAACTAAATCGGCCTTTCTCAACCTCTTAACCCCAGGGGAAGCCTTGAAATAATTTTCAGGTCTCACAGAACCTTAACCAAAATGATTTAATTGGAGATCAGTTTGAAGAATGTGCACTGGTCAGAATGCCAACCCTTAGGCCCCTTTCACACTGGGGCAGGCAGGTGCGGTGGCGGTATAGCGGCGCGATTTTCAGCGCCGCTATACCGTCGTTATCACCGCGGTATGCGGCCGCTAACGGTGTGAATTTAACCCCCGCTAGCGGGCGAAAAAGGGTTACTACCGCCCGCAAACCGCGGCTATTGCCGCGGTTTGCGGGCGGTATTACCGCGGTGTTCCATTGATTTCAATGGGCAGCCGCGGTAAAGGAGCGGTGAACACGCCGCTCCTTCACCGCTGTAAAGATGCGGCTAGCAGGACTTTTGGAGCGGTCCTGCTAGCGCACCGCTTCACTGTGAAAGCCTTCGGGCTTTCACATTGAAGAATACAGGGCACAATTTTTCAGGCGGTATAACAGCGCTAATATTAGCGCTAAACCGCCAGAAAAACGTGCCAGTGTGAAAGGGGCCTAACAGACAGCTAAAAAGATCATTGGTGTCATGGTGCTTAGTTTGCCAAGTGTCATAGAGCCCAGAACTCTGCAGGCATCATCACATGGAAGATCAATCAGCCCAGCTCAAAAAACCCGAGAGGAACTCTTGAAATAATTGTCAAGTCTCAGGGAAGACCTGTGAAAATTATGTAGCGCCCCCCCCCCCCCACCCCCCCATAACAGCCACTAGTATTGTCCATTATTTCAGCCCTGCAGTCAGTCCCACAGTATTTCCCACACCCAGGTGCACAACTTCTGCACGTTACTCTGATGACTAGTCTAGGGTTTTGTTTTGTTGTTTATTTTAATTTAGGAACTTGGATAAAGTAGGATAATCCAAATTAACTATTCACATTTAGGCCCCATGCACACGAGACGCTGTTATTTGCTGTTGAACGCACGTTTAGAGGCAGTTGGACGCTTTTTTATCCTATTTTATCCTATTTATCCTATGTGTCCATGCACACACTCTCGTTTTTTGGCGTTTACAAGCAGTTGCGTTTAACCTCGTTTTTCCTGAAGCAAAAACATGGGTTCAGACGCAAAAGTTTTCCACGTTTCAGACGCTAAACGCGGCTAAACGTGGTACCAGCGTTTTGACGCGTTTGCGTTTATAAGAGTTTTTAAAGGTGACCTATTTTTTAACATTAGAAATCTCAAAAATGATGGCAAATGATGAAAAACTATTAAAAAATATAAAAGAAAACTGTAATTGCTTGCATTGCATTGTGGACAATCCACAGCTTGTGGCAGGTAACGTGGCAAGTGGACAATCAACAACTTGTGTCAGGTGACGTGGCCAGGTGACGTGGCCAGGTGACGTGGCCAGTGGACAATCCACAACTTGTGGCACGTGACGTGGCCCGTGGACAATCCACAACTTGTGGCAGGTGACGTGGCAAGTGGAAATCAACAACTTGTGTCAGGTGACGTGGCCAGGTGACGTGGCCAGTGAACAATCCACAACTTGTGGCAGGTGACGTGGCAGGTGACGTGGCCAGTGGACAATCCACAACTTGTGGCAGGTGACATGGCAAGTGGACAATCAACAACTTGTGTCGGTGACGTGGCCAGGTGACAATCCACAACTTGTGGCAGGTAACGTCGCAGGTGACGTGGCCAGTGGACAATCCACAACTTGTGGCAGGTGACGTGGCAAGTGGACAATCCACAACTTGTGGCAGGTGACGTGGCCAGGTGATGTGTTCAGGTGACGTGGCCAGTGGAAATCCACAACTTGTGGCAGGTGACGTGGCCAGTTGACGTGGCCAGTGGACAATCCACAACTTGTGGCAGGTGACGTGGCCAGGTGACGTGGCAGGTAACGTGGCCAGGTGACGTGGCAGGTAACATGGCCAGGTGACGTGGCCAGGTGACGTGGCAAGTGGACAATCCACAACTTGTGGCAGGTGACGTGGCCAGGTGACGTGGCAGGTGACGTGACAGGTGACGTGGCAAGTGGACAATCCACAACTTGTGGCAGGTGACGTGGCCAGGTGACGTGGCAGGTGACGTGACAGGTGACGTGGCAAGTGGACAATTCACAACTTGTGGCAGGTGACGTGGCCAGGTGACGTGGCCATGTGACATGGCAGGTAACGTGGCAGGTGACGTGGCAAGTGGACAATCCACAACTTGTGGCAGGTGACGTGGCAGGTAACGTGGCCAGGTGACATGGCAGGTGACGTGACAGGTGACGTGGCAAGTGGACAATTCACAACTTGTGGCAGGTGATGTGGCCAGGTGACGTGGCCAGGTGACGTGGCAGGTAACGTGGCAGGTGACTTGGCAAGTGGACAATCCACAACTTGTGTCAGGTGACGTAGCCAGGTGACGTGGCCAGGTGACGTGGCCAGTGGACAATCCACAACTTGTGGCAGGTGACGTGGCAGGTGACGTGGCAAGTGGACAATCCACAACTTGTGGCAGGTGACGTGGCAGGTGACGTGGCCAGTGGACAATCCACAACTTGTGGCAGGTGATGTGGCAAGTGATACGCTAAATACAAGTACACTGCTGCTCTCTCAGCTGCTGCTACTCACTCTGGTCTCACAAACTGGCTGAAATGGTTAAAATGTACTGTTTTTTGAGCTTAGGGAGGGTCTATGATGAAACGCTTATAAACGCAAACGCGGTAGAACGCCGCTAAACGCGGCCGCAAACGCAGGAAAAACGCGCGTTTTTAAACGCCGGTTTTAGCGTTTAAAAACGTGTGTTCAGCAGAGTTTGCACCTGCGTCTTGTGTGCATGGGGCCTTATAGTGTCCCTGTTAGCCTACACCCAGCAGCTAGGGTGACCACATTTCCAAACTACCATTCAGGGACACCCTCCCTTCCCAAAAATCAGCTTGTCCTGTAACGAATCACAGCACAGTGATTGAACACAAGAGGTGGGATTTATGATTTCTCCAATCACAAGCAGGGGGTGGGATTGTGCTCCTCCAGGCATTCCCGGCCAGGACAAGTACTGTCAGTGAGTAAAGCAGTAGTGAGGCGGCCTTTTTTGGGGGCATCAGATTGGCCCGGGGGGTGGCTGTGTCAGTTTCATTCTGGGACACTGTATTGTCCTGAAATGAATGTGCCCGGGACAGACCTGCAAAATGCGGGACTGTCCCAGGCAATCCGGGACACGTGGTCACCCTACCAGCAGCTGACATCTAGCATTCAGAGGAGAAATCAGCAGCAGTCTCCAGGATGCCTTTTTAGGGGTCTGTGCTCACAAGGCCCTGGTTGCAGGTCACCTTCCTCCGAGATGCCAGCCAGGTTCCATGGACATCCTCCCTCAGTCAGCTCTCAGCCTTCAGTATTCTGGTCCTCGGGTTGCCCACCAGAGGCCGCATGGTAGCCTGTGCTAGAGAGAGACAGCAGGCCCTCCCCAACTGGACATCTCCTCTCTGTAAAAAGACCCAGATTCCATGAGCTCACTAAATATAAATACCAGCACACAGCATGCTCAAGGCTAGGGATGAGCTTCGTGTTCGAGTCGAACATACGTTCGACTCGAACATCGGCTGTTCGATCGTTCGACGAAGATCGAACGATTTGGGCCGTTCGCGCCAAATTCGAGTGACGCGAACGGCCCACAATGCACTACGCCATCGCAGTGTCATCCAGGCGCTGTGATTGGCCAAGCATGCACTGTGACCCCGCATGCTTGGCCAATCACAGCGCCGGCAGCGAGCAGAGCAATGATTGGCCACAGGCAGGATGCCTGTGGCCAATTATTGCTGATGGGGTTTAGTACACGCCCCACACTATAAAAGGCCGCCAGCGCGGCGGCCTTGTGTAGTGTGTTCCCGAGCAGGGAAAG
Organism: Rana muscosa; assembly: GCA_029206835.1. NCBI lineage: Eukaryota > Metazoa > Chordata > Amphibia > Anura > Ranidae > Rana > Rana muscosa. Next base: position 322,625,679 of record CM055118.1, on the reverse strand, counting down.
AGAAGCATAGGCAGGGACAGTGTCATTATTTTTCCTTTACTATTCCTGGATTCCTTGTGTTTAGGGACAAATAAGGATAGGTAGGGAGAGTGTCAGTGACAGTGTGCTATTCTGTGCTAATCCTTGTTTGTAGGGACAGAGAGGTACAGTGAGGGAAAGTGTCAGTGTGCTATTCTGTTCTAAAACTATTTTGCTGAACCATATTTTCAATCCTTGAGTTTAGGGACAGAGAGGTACAGTGAGGGAAACTGACAGTGTGCTATTCTGTTCTAAACCAATTTTGCTGTTCCATATTTTCAATCCTTGAGTTGAGGGACAGAGAGGTACAGTGAGTGAAACTGACAGTGTGCTATTCTGTTCTAAACCAATTTTGCTGTTCCATATTTTCAATCCTTGAGTTTAGGGACAGAGAAGGACACTCGTAGAAATTATCAGTGTGCTATTCTGTGCTAAATCTTGTTTGTAGGGAGGGACAGAGTAGGACAGTGAGGGAAAGTGTCAGTGTGCTATTCTGTTCTAAAACTATTTTGCTGAACCATATTTTCAATCCTTGAGTTGAGGGACAGAGAGGTACAGTGAGTGAAACTGACAGTGTGCTATTCTGTTCTAAACCAATTTTGCTGTTCCATATTTTCAATCCTTGAGTTGAGGGACAGAGAGGTACAGTCAGTGAAACTGACAGTGTGCTATTCTGTTCTAAACCAATTTTGCTGTTCCATATTTTCAATCCTTGAGTTTAGGGACAGAGAAGGACACTCGTAGAAATTATCAGTGTGCTATTCTGTGCTAAATCTTGTTTGTAGGGAGGGACAGAGTAGGACAGTGAGGGAAAGTGTCAGTGTGCTATTCTGTTCTAAAACTATTTTGCTGAACCATATTTTCAATCCTTGAGTTGAGGGACAGAGAGGTACAGTGAGTGAAACTGACAGTGTGCTATTCTGTTCTAAACCTATTTTGCTGTTCCATATTTTCAATCCTTGAGTTGAGGGACAGAGAGGTACAGTGAGTGAAACTGACAGTGTGCTATTCTGTTCTAAACCAATTTTGCTGTTCCATATTTTCAATTCTTGAGTTTAGGGACAGAGAAGGACACTCGTAGAAATTATCAGTGTGATATTCTATGCTAAATCTTGTTTGTAGGGAGGGACAGAGTAGGACAGTGAGGGAAAGTGTCAGTGTGCTATTCTGCTCTAAAACTATTTTGCTGAACCATATTTTCAATCCTTGAGTTGAGGGACAGAGAGGTACAGTGAGTGAAACTGACAGTGTGCTATTCTGTTCTAAACCAATTTTGCTGTTCCATATTTTCAATCCTTGAGTTGAGGGACAGAGAGGTACAGTGAGTGAAACTGACAGTGTGCTATTCTGTTCTAACTCCAATTTTGCTGTTCCATATTTTCAATCCTTGAGTTGAGGGACAGAGAGGTACAGTCAGTGAAACTGACAGTGTGCTATTCTGTTCTAAACCAATTTTGCTGTTCCATATTTTCAATCCTTGAGTTTAGGGACAGAGAAGGACACTCGTAGAAATTATCAGTGTGCTATTCTGTGCTAAATCTTGTTTGTAGGGAGGGACAGAGTAGGACAGTGAGGGAAAGTGTCAGTGTGCTATTCTGTTCTAAAACTATTTTGCTGAACCATATTTTCAATCCTTGAGTTGAGGGACAGAGAGGTACAGTGAGTGAAACTGACAGTGTGCTATTCTGTTCTAAACCAATTTTGCTGTTCCATATTTTCAATCCTTGAGTTGAGGGACAGAGAGGTACAGTGAGTGAAACTGACAGTGTGCTATTCTGTTCTAATCCAATTTTGCTGTTCCATATTTTCAATCCTTGAGTTTAGGGACAGAGAAGCACACTCGTAGAAATTATCAGTGTGCTATTCTGTGCTAAATCTTGTTTGTAGGGAGGGACAGAGTAGGACAGTGAGGGAAAGTGTCAGTGTGCTATTCTGTTCTAAAACTATTTTGCTGAACCATATTTTCAATCCTTGAGTTGAGGGACAGAGAGGTACAGTGAGTGAAACTGACAGTGTGCTATTCTGTTCTAAACCAATTTTGCTGTTCCATATTTTCAATCCTTGAGTTGAGGGACAGAGAGGTACAGTGAGTGAAACTGACAGTGTGCTATTCTGTTCTAAACCAATTTTGCTGTTCCATATTTTCAATCCTTGAGTTGAGGGACAGAGAGGTACAGTGAGTGAAAATGACAGTGTGCTATTCTGTTCTAAACCAATTTTGCTGTTCCATATTTTCAATCCTTGAGTTTAGGGACATAGAAGGACACTCGTAGAAATTATCAGTGTGCTATTCTGTGCTAAATCTTGTTTGTAGGGAGGGACAGAGTAGGACAGTGAGGGAAAGTGTCAGTGTGCTATTCTGTTCTAAAACTATTTTGCTGAACCATATTTTCAATCCTTGAGTTGAGGGACAGAGAGGTACAGTGAGTGAAACTGACAGTGTGCTATTCTGTTCTAAACCTATTTTGCTGTTCCATATTTTCAATCCTTGAGTTGAGGGACAGAGAGGTACAGTGAGTGAAACTGACAGTGTGCTATTCTGCTCTAAAACTATTTTGCTGAACCATATTTTCAATCCTTGAGTTGAGGGACAGAGAGGTACAGTGAGTGAAACTGACAGTGTGCTATTCTGTTCTAAACCAATTTTGCTGTTCCATATTTTCAATCCTTGAGTTTAGGGACAGAGAAGGACACTCGTAGAAATTATCAGTGTGCTATTCTGTGCTAAATCTTGTTTGTAGGGAGGGACAGAGTAGGACAGTTAGGGAAAGTGTCAGTGTGCTATTCTGTTCTAAAACTATTTTGCTGAACCATATTTTCAATCCTTGAGTTGAGGGACAGAGAGGTACAGTGAGTGAAACTGACAGTGTGCTATTCTGTTCTAAACCAATTTTGCTGTTCCATATTTTCAATCCTTGAGTTGAGGGACAGAGAGGTACAGTGAGTGAAACTGACAGTGTGCTATTCTGTTCTAAACCAATTTTGCTGTTCCATATTTTCAATCCTTGAGTTGAGGGACAGAGAGGTACAGTCAGTGAAACTGACAGTGTGCTATTCTGTTCTAAACCCATTTTGCTGTTCCATATTTTCAATCCTTGAGTTTAGGGACAGAGAAGGACACTCGTAGAAATTATCAGTGTGCTATTCTGTGCTAAATCTTGTTTGTAGGGAGGGACAGAGTAGGACAGTGAGGGAAAGTGTCAGTGTGCTATTCTGTTCTAAAACTATTTTGCTGAACCATATTTTCAATCCTTGAGTTGAGGGACAGAGAGGTACAGTGAGTGAAACTGACAGTGTGCTATTCTGTTCTAAACCAATTTTGCTGTTCCATATTTTCAATCCTTGAGTTGAGGGACAGAGAGGTACAGTGAGTGAAACTGACAGTGTGCTATTCTGTTCTAAACCAATTTTTCTGTTCCATATTTTCAATCCTTGAGTTGAGGGACAGAGAGGTACAGTCAGTGAAACTGACAGTGTGCTATTCTGTTCTAAACCAATTTTGCTGTTCCATATTTTCAATCCTTGAGTTTAGGGACAGAGAAGGACACTCGTAGAAATTATCAGTGTGCTATTCTGTGCTACATCTTGTTTGTAGGGAGGGACAGAGTAGGACAGTGAGGGAAAGTGTCAGTGTGCTATTCTGTTCTAAAACTATTTTGCTGAACCATATTTTCAATCCTTGAGTTGAGGGACAGAGAGGTACAGTGAGTGAAACTGACAGTGTGCTATTCTGTTCTAAACCAATTTTGCTGTTCCATATTTTCAATCCTTGAGTTGAGGGACAGAGAGGTACAGTGAGTGAAACTGACAGTGTGCTATTCTGTTCTAATCCAATTTTGCTGTTCCATATTTTCAATCCTTGAGTTTAGGGACAGAGAAGGACACTCGTAGAAATTATCAGTGTGCTATTCTGTGCTAAATCTTGTTTGTAGGGAGGGACAGAGTAGGACAGTGAGGGAAAGTGTCAGTGTGCTATTCTGTTCTAAAACTATTTTGCTGAACCATATTTTCAATCCTTGAGTTGAGGGACAGAGAGGTACAGTGAGTGAAACTAACAGTGTGCTATTCTGTTCTAACCCAATTTTGCTGTTCCATATTTTCAATCCTTGAGTTGAGGGACAGAGAGGTACAGTGAGTGAAACTGACAGTGTGCTATTCTGTTCTAAACCAATTTTGCTGTTCCATATTTTCAATCCTTGAGTTGAGGGACAGAGAGGTACAGTGAGTGAAACTGACAGTGTGCTATTCTGTTCTAAACCAATTTTGCTGTTCCATATTTTCAATCCTTGAGTTTAGGGACAGAGAAGGACACTCGTAGAAATTATCAGTGTGCTATTCTGTGCTAAATCTTGTTTGTAGGGAGGGACAGAGTAGGACAGTGAGGGAAAGTGTCAGTGTGCTATTCTGTTCTAAAACTATTTTGCTGAACCATATTTTCAATCCTTGAGTTGAGGGACAGAGAGGTACAGTGAGTGAAACTGACAGTGTGCTATTCTGTTCTAAACCTATTTTGCTGTTCCATATTTTCAATCCTTGAGTTGAGGGACAGAGAGGTACAGTCAGTGAAACTGACAGTGTGCTATTCTGTTCTAAACCCATTTTGCTGTTCCATATTTTCAATCCTTGAGTTTAGGGACAGAGAAGGACACTCATAGAAATTATCAGTGTGCTATTCTGTGCTAAATCTTGTTTGTAGGGAGGGACAGAGTAGGACAGTGAGGGAAAGTGTCAGTGTGCTATTCTGTTCTAAAACTATTTTGCTGAACCATATTTTCAATCCTTGAGTTGAGGGACAGAGAGGTACAGTGAGTGAAACTGACAGTGTGCTATTCTGTTCTAAACCAATTTTGCTGTTCCATATTTTCAATCCTTGAGTTGAGGGACAGAGAGGTACAGTGAGTGAAACTGACAGTGTGCTATTCTGTTCTAAACCAATTTTGCTGTTCCATATTTTCAATCCTTGAGTTGAGGGACAGAGAGGTACAGTCAGTGAAACTGACAGTGTGCTATTCTGTTCTAAACCAATTTTGCTGTTCCATATTTTCAATCCTTGAGTTTAGGGACAGAGAAGGACACTCGTAGAAATTATCAGTGTGCTATTCTGTGCTAAATCTTGTTTGTAGGGAGGGACAGAGTAGGACAGTGAGGGAAAGTGTCAGTGTGCTATTCTGTTCTAAAACTATTTTGCTGAACCATATTTTCAATCCTTGAGTTGAGGGACAGAGAGGTACAGTGAGTGAAACTGACAGTGTGCTATTCTGTTCTAAACCAATTTTGCTGTTCCATATTTTCAATCCTTGAGTTGAGGGACAGAGAGGTACAGTGAGTGAAACTGACAGTGTGCTATTCTGTTCTAATCCAATTTTGCTGTTCCATATTTTCAATCCTTGAGTTTAGGGACAGAGAAGGACACTCGTAGAAATTATCAGTGTGCTATTCTGTGCTAAATCTTGTTTGTAGGGAGGGACAGAGTAGGACAGTGAGGGAAAGTGTCAGTGTGCTATTCTGTTCTAAAACTATTTTGCTGAACCATATTTTCAATCCTTGAGTTGAGGGACAGAGAGGTACAGTGAGTGAAACTGACAGTGTGCTATTCTGTTCTAAACCAATTTTGCTGTTCCATATTTTCAATCCTTGAGTTGAGGGACAGAGAGGTACAGTGAGTGAAACTGACAGTGTGCTATTCTGTTCTAAACCAATTTTGCTGTTCCATATTTTCAATCCTTGAGTTGAGGGACAGAAAGGTACAGTGAGTGAAACTGACAGTGTGCTATTCTGTTCTAAACCAATTTTGCTGTTCCATATTTTCAATCCTTGAGTTTAGGGACAGAGAAGGACACTCGTAGAAATTATCAGTGTGCTATTCTGTGCTAAATCTTGTTTGTAGGGAGGGACAGAGTAGGACAGTGAGGGAAAGTGTCAGTGTGCTATTCTGTTCTAAAACTATTTTGCTGAACCATATTTTCAATCCTTGAGTTGAGGGACAGAGAGGTACAGTGAGTGAAACTGACAGTGTGCTATTCTGTTCTAAACCTATTTTGCTGTTCCATATTTTCAATCCTTGAGTTGAGGGACAGAGAGGTACAGTGAGTGAAACTGACAGTGTGCTATTCTGTTCTAAACCAATTTTGCTGTTCCATATATTCAATCCTTGAGTTTAGGGACAGAGAAGGACACTCGTAGAAATTATCAGTGTGCTATTCTGTGCTAAATCTTGTTTGTAGGGAGGGACAGAGTAGGACAGTGAGGGAAAGTGTCAGTGTGCTATTCTGTTCTAAAACTATTTTGCTGAACCATATTTTCAATCCTTGAGTTGAGGGACAGAGAGGTACAGTGAGTGAAACTGACAGTGTGCTATTCTGTTCTAAACCAATTTTGCTGTTCCATATTTTCAATCCTTGAGTTGAGGGACAGAGAGGTACAGTGAGTGAAACTGACAGTGTGCTATTCAGGTTCTAAAGCAATTTTGCTGTTCCATATTTTCAATCCTTGAGTTGAGGGACAGAGAGGTACAGTCAGTGAAACTGACAGTGTGCTATTCTGTTCTAAACCAATTTTGCTGTTCCATATTTTCAATCCTTGAGTTTAGGGACAGAGAAGGACACTCGTAGAAATTATCAGTGTGCTATTCTGTGCTAAATCTTGTTTTTTTTTTTTTTTTTTGTTTAATATATTTTTATTGAGAAGCTATGTAGATACAACAATAGAAACAGATACAAAGTAAATGGTACGTCGGGTTAGCAAACAAAGAAGAGTCGGCCCGTTTTAGAATGAAAAACATCTTGATCAACCCGAGTACAATAGCTTGATTAACAGATAAGAAAAAGAGGGGAAAGAGGAAGAAGAAAAAGGAAGGTAGGAGGGGGCTAGGAGAGAGGGGGGGTAAGGGAGGAGGGAGCAGGAAGGGGAGAGGGGAAACTGGCATACCTGGCAGTCACAATGAGCAGATATCGAATGCATTTAGAGTAGGGAGGTCTTAACGGGAGGATAGTGCCTCTACAGTCAATGTAGATGTACCAAAAATGGTGCCAGGAATAGCGGTCAAGTTCTGCAAGAAGCTTGGGTAGCTTAAGTGGACGAGGAGATAATGTCTTTGTAGCATTGGGTGGAGAGGAAGGAGGACCAAGGTGCCCAGGTTAGGGTATGTTGTGTAGTAGTGTCTCTCGCAATGTGGGTGAGTTCCTCCATGAGACATACTTCCGAAACTTTTTGTATCCAGGACTTTATGGTTGGAGTTGTGGGTTGGCCCCAGAGGGTAGGTATGAGGGCTTTAGCAGTATTAAGGAGATGTGGCGTGAGTGAACGTTTATATCTACCTATGGACATCAAGGTAGCGTGAAAGAGGACTACCCACGGATCCATAGGCAGTCTAACATTGGTGGCTTGATGAATCAGGTCTAGCACTTTAGACCAGTATGGTCGAATAAGGGGGCAAGACCACCATATGTGGGCATGAGTGGCATTCTGACCACAATTCCTCCAACATAGCGGGGAGTTAACAGGGAACATGCGGTTGAGTTTGACAGGCGTGTGGTGCCATCTAGTAAGAAGTTTAAAGTTAGACTCAGCCATGGAAGATGCCAAGGAGGAGACATGAGTAAGTTGGAGAATTTTGTCTTTTGTCTTGTCCGTGATACTAACATCCAGATCGGTCTCCCATCTGGGCAGGTAGTTTGGGTACGCAGGACTCTGCAAATTCGTGATCGCTTTGTAGAACTGGGAGATACTGTGTAGAGGGGGGTCTTTATGGAGAAAGAGCTGTTCAATACCATTTAGATCTTGGAGTCCCCGTAATGGCTGGGGAAGAGTCTGAAGGAAGCGTTTCAGTTGGTTGTATCTCCATGTGTCCATGAATGTAATTGGTTTATGGCCCAAAATTTCTGATAAAGGTTTAAGGGCATTGGGGGATAGGACATGGTGTAGCAGGAGAGGGCCGCCGGGTGACCAGGATTGAAATCCTGGGTCAATGGAGCCTGGCATGAAGTATTTATGCTGCAGCAAGGGGGTCAGTGGAGAGTCATAAGACCATGCAAATTTTCTATGGAGACCATCCCATACGCCCAATGAGGATGTGGTGAGAGGCGAGGTGTTGTGGGAGAGTTTTCTAGAAGAATGTGGAATCCACTGGGCCGTGGAGAGATCTGAGCCGCTTAAGGAGTATTCTAATTGTACCCAGAGTTTAGTAGCAACGGCATACTTCCAGTCTGCTATACGTGATAAAATAACAGCGTTATAGTAGGCTTTAAAGTTAGGAAGAGACAGTCCCCCAGAACGCTTGGCTCGATAGAGGACTTCCCGAGAGATCCTGGGATGGCTGTCTCTCCAAACAAAGCGAGCGATCATGGTCTGCAGTAGAGTAAAGAAGCCTATGGGGACCTTCAAGGGGATCATTTGAAGAATAAAGAGGATACGGGGGAGTATGTTCATTTTGATTATATTAACCTTGCCTAGCCATGAATGTGAGAGGGAAGACCACTTCCTGAGATCAGCTCTGATATTATTGAGGAGAGGTATGTAATTATGCCTAAAAAGGGAATGCAGGCGGGGGGTAAGGTACATGCCCAGATATTTCATTCGTGAGGATACCCAACGGAAGGGGAATAAGGGTTTCAATTGATCAGCTATTGGTTGGGGTACTGTGATGTTTAAAATTTCAGACTTAGCTAGATTGATTTTAAAGTTAGATAAGGTTTGGAAGGTGGAGAATTCAGACATTAGATTCGGCAGTGAAATGCGTGGTTGTTGAATGTAAAACAAAATATCGTCAGCGTATGCTGCATATTTATGAAGTCTATTACCGACCTGGATGCCATTAATATTCCTATTGTGCCTAATAGTAGCTAGAAAGGGTTCAAGGGAAATGGCAAATAAGAGAGGAGATAAAGGGCAGCCCTGTCTGGTTCCGTTATGTAATGTGAAGGGGTCGCTCAAGAAGCCGCTTATGCGTATTTGCGCGGTGGGGTTATAGTAGAGAGAGGAAATACGGTGGAACATTTTAGGACCAAGGCCAAAATACCTAAGGGTAGTTTTAAGGTAGTCCCAATCCACCCTATCAAACGCCTTCTCTGCGTCAGTAGAGAGAAGGAGGGTGGACTGGGAGCACCTGCGAACATAGTGGATCAAGGACAGAGTGCGGAGAGAATTATCTCTGGCCTCTCTATTAGGAATGAACCCAGTTTGGTCAGCCGAGACCCATTTAGGTAAAAGGGGAAGCAGTCTGTTTGCCATTACCTTGGCATATAATTTGGTGTCGACGTTTAGGAGAGATATGGGTCTATAGCTACCACAAAGTGTGGGGTCCTTGTCGGGTTTGGGAATAACGGTAATGTGGGCAGATAAGGATTCCGGGCGGAGGCCAGATTTGTGGGAGATTGAATTAGCATAAGTTGTGAGATGGGGGAGTAAAATGTCTCTGAAGGTTTTATAATATAATAGGGTGAAGCCATCCGGGCCAGGAGCCTTACCGGAAGGAGAGGATTTTAGCGCACATTGGAATTCTTCTACTGAGAAATCTGCTTCTAGGTCATTAAGGGCCGATTTTGACAGTTTTGGGAGGCCAGCGTCTCTAAGGTATTTGAGGATACGCTTACGTTTTTCTGGTACTGATAGAGAAGCCAAACCTCCCTCCACATTATATAAATCAGCATAAAATTCCCTGAAGGCCTTTGAGATTTGCGGGGTAGTGTGCACTAGGTCCCCTGATGGCAATTTGATTTTGGATATAAAGGATAAAGTTTTCTTAGCAGTAAGGGATCTAGCCAATTGTTTACCTGGTTTGTTGCCCCATTCATACACTTTCTGAGATACGTAGTGAAATTTCCGCTTAGTTTCTAGGGCGAGGAGAGTTTTAAGTTCTTCTCTTTTAAGAGTGAGCGCTTCGAGGTGAGAGACGTGCAGCGAGAGCTTGTGCTTTTTATCTAATTCAGCAATTTGTCGTAGGACCTGTTTAAGCTGCTGGCCATGTTCTCTCTTCCTCCTTGCACCAAGTTCGATAAGGCTACCTCTCATTAAGGCCTTATGTGCCTCCCATAGAACAGAGGGGGAGGTGTCCGAGGTGGAGTTTTCTTTGAAGTATTGGGATAAGGTAGTAGAGAGGATGGAAACCTCTGTTGGGTTAGTGATGAGAGAGTCATTAAGCTTCCAGCTGTTGGGGCGGGGAGGTAAATCGGGTACGGTCAAGCTGACAGAGACAGGTGCATGGTCAGAGAGAGTAGCCTTCCCTATGTTGGCTGAGCTCAGGAGAGGAAGGTGGAAGTGATCTAGGAAAATATTGTCTATTCTGGAGTATGAGTTGTGCGTTTTTGAAAAGTGGGAGTAGTCTCTTCCTTTAGGGTGTAGGAGACGCCAAGCGTCCATAAGTTGTAGATCTAGTAGTTTTTTTTTCACTTGTGCTAATCTTTTAAATGGGATACTGGAGCGGCCGTGGGATGTATCTATAGTGGGATCTAGAGGCATATTTATGTCCCCCGCCAGGACTAACATTCCCTCAGCGAATTGTGAAAGTTTTGTGAGGGTTTGGGTAAAAAAAGTAGGTTGATTACGATTGGGACAGTAAACATTAGCTAGGGTGCAACAAGTATTGCCAATATATCCTTTGACAAAAAGAAAGCGACCATGATCATCCGCTAACATGTCAGTAAAACGGAATGACGTACCTCTGCTGAGTCCAATGGCCACTCCCTTGGCCTTGTTAGTGTCCGATAGACTATAGTACCATTGAGGGAAGTGTTGCGAGTATAATTTCACTGAAGTAGTATGAGTCAAATAGGTTTCCTGCAGGAAAGCAATAGAACATGCGGAGTCCCTTAATTCTCGTAACACTTGATGTCTCTTTGCGGATACACTGAGGCCTCTTACATTATAAGAAAGGAGCTTTAGGTTAGCCATGTCATCAGCAAGAGGTAGACCACTACTTCATTTAACCTTGTATGCCAGTAATACAAAGGGGGGGGGGGGGGAGAGAGGGACCAGAAGAGGGGGGAGAGGAGAATCCAGGAAGGAAGAAGAAAGTGAAAAGAAAAAAGAGAGAGATATATGAAAAACATTAGAACAATCTATAGAACGAATGGGATTGAAAAAAGAGTCACGCAGAAGTCTGCGGTGTTCCCAGTGGGGATGAGGGGAGCAGGCAGCCAAAAAGGTTTCCCAGAGGGAAGTAACAAGGAGAAAATAAAGACTGCCAACTCCCATCAACCCCAAGAGAATAGGGGCAGGGAGCAAACGCCTTTGTGGAGGCATCAATGTGGAGCATTAAGCTCCGTCAGCTATCGGCCTAGAAAAAAAAGGAAATTAACATTTTTAAAGACAAGCAATGGTTAAGCATGAATGCAACGCTCTCCAATCATCCGGTCAACTAACAGACCCAATGTGAGCATAATAACAGTACTGTAGTAGTATAACTAAGAGAGTTTAGTAAGGCAAGTCAAACTTTTCGTATGGGAGAGAAATAATTGAAATCAAAGTGTAGGTTGTCATCCAGATAAGGAGAGAAACTATCAAGAGGGATGATTGTGTTCAGCAGAGTACCTCAACCATTCTTCTGAGATGAACATGGAGTTGAAACACGCCTTTGCTTGGCTGGGGTTTTCCGCCACTGGGAGGATTGGAGCGCAGAGAAAGTGGGTAAGGGGTTCTGCCAGCCTGGCAGCTCCACGTGCGGCAGGCTCAGGTCTCGGAGGAAGGTGGGGAGATCCTCAGGGAACCGCAAAGTGGAGGAGCGGCCATTCTTAGTAGCAATTAAGCATGCGGGAAAACCCCAACGGTAGTTAGTTCCATCACCTCTTAGTTGCTCCAAGAGGGGCTTTAAAGCCCTGCGGCGGTCAAGAGTCTCCTTAGATAGATCTGGAAAGATGTTAAGAGTAGCACCATCGAAGTCAATGTTGGGGGTGTTCCGCATCTTGGTCATGATGGCGTTTTTGTCTTCGAAATAATGGAGACGGCAAATCACATCTCTAGGTTGATCAGACGAGAAGTTGCGAGGTCTCAGAGCGCGATGCACTCTGTCGAATCGTAAAGGATCCGTAGCAGGATTGCCCAGGATAGTATTGAAGATACCTCGTACCGAGGGTTCTAGATCATTATCTCTGGTTGCTTCTGGCAGTCCGCGTATACGCAAATTGTTTCTGCGGTTGCGATTCTCGAGATCTTCGAGTTTGTATAGCGAGGCCCTATTTGCATATGCTAATTGAGTGACGGTATCCTGCAATTCTTTAATGGCAACCTCATGTGAGTCTTGACGCTGTTCTGTTTCCTCTATTCTGACAAGTAAGTGCGCTACATCTGCTCTAACCGCGGAAATCTCCTTTTTGATGGATTTTTCCATACTGTGAAACATTCTCGCCATCTCCTTTTTAAGTTCATTCATCAAGGAAGACATGTCGGAACCCGTGGGGGACCCGGGCTCCTCCATCAACTCCGAGCCGCAGGAAGAGGCCGGAGAGCTCTCACGGGTAGAAGCGGCGTGTGAAGCTGGGGAGATAAGTGATCTCGAGGCTCTGGTTTTGTTGATCCTAGTACTGGGGCTTTCTCCTTCCGCGGCTAGGAATCTTTTAATGGTCCCCGCACTGGTTTGATGCAGTTTTGAGGTTTTTGCAGAACGCTTTCGTAGTGTTGAACGGGAGGAAGAACCTTTGGATGGCATTGCTTGTTACTGTAAGGCCGACAGCTAGACGGAGAGCATTTCAAGTGCTGTTTTTTAGCGCCATGTGTAGGCTAGCTGCCCTGGGGGGGACGTGTAGATGGCGTAGATGTAGTGGGGGGAATAGCCCTTTAAGCCCAGGCACCCCGGCACCAAGGAAGATGTGGAGGTTAAACAGTGGAGAGGTATAGGTGCTGTGAATAAATTTCAGGGTGTAGCAAAATGTCCGCTGATCACTTGCTATGCTCTCTTGCCTATTGAGAAGGGCACTTCTACAATGTCCGTGGGGAGGAGATAAAAGAGCAGGCCACTGTGATGTGAAAGAATGGAGCTGGGATGCAGGAAAGCTGGAGTCGTGGGGAGTTTAAGCTCCTGGGTGTATCAAGATGGCCGCCGTGCTCCGGGAGTAGGCCGAAGCCGCGGACTTTCCTGAGAGCGGTGTGGACGCTCCGATCCGCTCGGGCCGCAGTTTCACTGCAAGAGATAGGGGACAGATCCCAGCAGGCAGGGTAGGGATGGCAGCACCGGGATTAGCTCGGGGGTGAGGGCGAGGGGCGGTGAGGCAGCCAGGGAGTCACAGTACCTGAGGGGGGCGGCCTCAGCCGGGTCCGCAGGCCGCAATATGGCGCCGGATACCCGCACAGCAGGATATGACCGGGAGGTGGATGGATGCTGTGGCAGGTGGAACAACAAGGCCGTGCTTCCGATTCCAGGACAGGCCGGCTGTAGCGCACTCCCGTGGGGCGGCGGCTCAGGAAACTGCGGGGATCGGCAGGCCTCACTAGGCCGCACCGGGCCACTGCCGCCAGGAGCCCTATCCACGGCCCTGTGGACAACCGGAACACTCCAGGCAGGTGGAAGGGCAGGCAGGATGAGGATCGGGAGTCCCCTACCTCTCGACCAGGCCGGAATCAGCTCACTCAGCAGGGCACAGGCTGGGAAGATGGCGGCGGCCGCATGTGTGCAATGGCCGAGGTTCCACCGGCCGATCCTCCGCACAATAGTGGCTCCAAATGCAGCCGGGGACAGAGGGGAACCTGCTAAATCTTGTTTGTAGGGAGGGACAGAGTAGGACAGTGAGGGAAAGTGTCAGTGTGCTATTCTGTTCTAAAACTATTTTGCTGAACCATATTTTCAATCCTTGAGTTGAGGGACAGAGAGGTACAGTGAGTGAAACTGACAGTGTGCTATTCTGTTCTAAACCAATTTTGCTGTTCCATATTTTCAATCCTTGAGTTGAGGGACAGAGAGGTACAGTGAGTGAAACTGACAGTGTGCTATTCTGTTCTAAACCAATTTTGCTGTTCCATATTTTCAATCCTTGAGTTGAGGGACAGAGAGGTACAGTGAGTGAAACTGACAGTGTGCTATTCTGTTCTAAACCAATTTTGCTGTTCCATATTTTCAATCCTTGAGTTGAGGGACAGAGAGGTACAGTGAGTGAAACTGACAGTGTGCTATTCTGTTCTAAACCAATTTTGCTGTTCCATATTTTCAATCCTTGAGTTGAGGGACAGAGAGGTACAGTCAGTGAAACTGACAGTGTGCTATTCTGTTCTAAACCAATTTTGCTGTTCCATATTTTCAATCCTTGAGTTTAGGGACAGAGAAGGACACTCGTAGAAATTATCAGTGTGCTATTCTGTGCTAAATCTTGTTTGTAGGGAGGGACAGAGTAGGACAGTGAGGGAAAGTGTCAGTGTGCTATTCTGTTCTAAAACTATTTTGCTGAACCATATTTTCAATCCTTGAGTTGAGGGACAGAGAGGTACAGTGAGTGAAACTGACAGTGTGCTATTCTGTTCTAAACCAATTTTGCTGTTCCATATTTTCAATCCTTGAGTTGAGGGACAGAGAGGTACAGTGAGTGAAACTGACAGTGTGCTATTCTGTTCTAATCCAATTTTGCTGTTCCATATTTTCAATCCTTGAGTTTAGGGACAGAGAAGGACACTCGTAGAAATTATCAGTGTGCTATTCTGTGCTAAATCTTGTTTGTAGGGAGGGACAGAGTAGGACAGTGAGGGAAAGTGTCAGTGTGCTATTCTGTTCTAAAACTATTTTGCTGAACCATATTTTCAATCCTTGAGTTGAGGGACAGAGAGGTACAGTGAGTGAAACTGACAGTGTGCTATTCTGTTCTAAACCAATTTTGCTGTTCCATATTTTCAATCCTTGAGTTGAGGGACAGAGAGGTACAGTGAGTGAAACTGACAGTGTGCTATTCTGTTCTAAACCAATTTTGCTGTTCCATATTTTCAATCCTTGAGTTGAGGGACAGAGAGGTACAGTGAGTGAAACTGACAGTGTGCTATTCTGTTCTAAACCAATTTTGCTGTTCCATATTTTCAATCCTTGAGTTTAGGGACAGAGAAGGACACTCGTAGAAATTATCAGAGTGCTATTCTGTGCTAAATCTTGTTTGTAGGGAGGGACAGAGTAGGACAGTGAGGGAAAGTGTCAGTGTGCTATTCTGTTCTAAAACTATTTTGCTGAACCATATTTTCAATCCTTGAGTTGAGGGACAGAGAGGTACAGTGAGTGAAACTGACAGTGTGCTATTCTGTTCTAAACCTATTTTGCTGTTCCGTATTTTCAATCCTTGAGTTGAGGGACAGAGAGGTACAGTGAGTGAAACTGACAGTGTGCTATTCTGTTCTAAACCAATTTTGCTGTTCCATATTTTCAATCCTTGAGTTGAGGGACAGAGAGGTACAGTCAGTGAAACTGACAGTGTGCTATTCTGTTCTAAACCCATTTTGCTGTTCCATATTTTCAATCCTTGAGTTTAGGGACAGAGAAGGACACTCGTAGAAATTATCAGTGTGCTATTCTGTGCTAAATCTTGTTTGTAGGGAGGGACAGAGTAGGACAGTGAGGGAAAGTGTCAGTGTGCTATTCTGTTCTAAAACTATTTTGCTGAACCATATTTTCAATCCTTGAGTTGAGGGACAAAGAGGTACAGTGAGTGAAACTGACAGTGTGCTATTCTGTTCTAAACCAATTTTGCTGTTCCATATTTTCAATCCTTGAGTTGAGGGACAGAGAGGTACAGTGAGTGAAACTGACAGTGTGCTATTCTGTTCTAAACCTATTTTGCTGTTCCATATTTTCAATCCTTGAGTTGAGGGACAGAGAGGTACAGTGAGTGAAACTGACAGTGTGCTATTCTGCTCTAAAACTATTTTGCTGAACCATATTTTCAATCCTTGAGTTGAGGGACAGAGAGGTACAGTGAGTGAAACTGACAGTGTGCTATTCTGTTCTAAACCAATTTTGCTGTTCCATATTTTCAATCCTTGAGTTTAGGGACAGAGAAGGACACTCGTAGAAATTATCAGTGTGCTATTCTGTGCTAAATCTTGTTTGTAGGGAGGGACAGAGTAGGACAGTGAGGGAAAGTGTCAGTGTGCTATTCTGTTCTAAAACTATTTTGCTGAACCATATTTTCAATCCTTGAGTTGAGGGACAGAGAGGTACAGTGAGTGAAACTGACAGTGTGCTATTCTGTTCTAAACCAATTTTGCTGTTCCATATTTTCAATCCTTGAGTTGAGGGACAGAGAGGTACAGTGAGTGAAACTGACAGTGTGCTATTCTGTTCTAAACCAATTTTGCTGTTCCATATTTTCAATCCTTGAGTTGAGGGACAGAGAGGTACAGTCAGTGAAACTGACAGTGTGCTATTCTGTTCTAAACCAATTTTGCTGTTCCATATTTTCAATCCTTGAGTTTAGGGACAGAGAAGGACACTCGTAGAAATTATCAGTGTGCTATTCTGTGCTAAATCTTGTTTGTAGGGAGGGACAGAGTAGGACAGTGAGGGAAAGTGTCAGTGTGCTATTCTGTTCTAAAACTATTTTGCTGAACCATATTTTCAATCCTTGAGTTGAGGGACAGAGAGGTACAGTGAGTGAAACTGACAGTGTGCTATTCTGTTCTAAACCAATTTTGCTGTTCCATATTTTCAATCCTTGAGTTGAGGGACAGAGAGGTACAGTGAGTGAAACTGACAGTGTGCTATTCTGTTCTAATCCAATTTTGCTGTTCCATATTTTCAATCCTTGAGTTTAGGGACAGAGAAGGACACTCGTAGAAATTATCAGTGTGCTATTCTGTGCTAAATCTTGTTTGTAGGGGGGGACAGAGTAGGACAGTGAGGGAAAGTGTCAGTGTGCTATTCTGTTCTAAAACTATTTTGCTGAACCATATTTTCAATCCTTGAGTTGAGGGACAGAGAGGTACAGTGAGTGAAACTGACAGTGTGCTATTCTGTTCTAAACCAATTTTGCTGTTCCATATTTTCAATCCTTGAGTTGAGGGACAGAGAGGTACAGTGAGTGAAACTGACAGTGTGCTATTCTGTTCTAAACCAATTTTGCTGTTCCATATTTTCAATCCTTGAGTTGAGGGACAGAGAGGTACAGTGAGTGAAACTGGCAGTGTGCTATTCTGTTCTAAACCAATTTTGCTGTTCCATATTTTCAATCCTTGAGTTTAGGGACAGAGAAGGACACTCGTAGAAATTATCAGTGTGCTATTCTGTGCTAAATCTTGTTTGTAGGGAGGGACAGAGTAGGACAGTGAGGGAAAGTGTCAGTGTGCTATTCTGTTCTAAAACTATTTTGCTGAACCATATTTTCAATCCTTGAGTTGAGGGACAGAGAGGTACAGTGAGTGAAACTGACAGTGTGCTATTCTGTTCTAAACCTATTTTGCTGTTCCATATTTTCAATCCTTGAGTTGAGGGACAGAGAGGTACAGTGAGTGAAACTGACAGTGTGCTATTCTGTTCTAAACCAATTTTGCTGTTCCATATATTCAATCCTTGAGTTTAGGGACAGAGAAGGACACTCATAGAAATTATCAGTGTGCTATTCTGTGCTAAATCTTGTTTGTAGGGAGGGACAGAGTAGGACAGTGAGGGAAAGTGTCAGTGTGCTATTCTGTTCTAAAACTATTTTGCTGAACCATATTTTCAATCCTTGAGTTGAGGGACAGAGAGGTACAGTGAGTGAAACTGACAGTGTGCTATTCTGTTCTAAACCAATTTTGTTGTTCCATATTTTCAATCCTTGAGTTGAGGGACAGAGAGGTACAGTGAGTGAAACTGACAGTGTGCTATTCAGGTTCTAAAGCAATTTTGCTGTTCCATATTTTCAATCCTTGAGTTGAGGGACAGAGAGGTACAGTCAGTGAAACTGACAGTGTCCTATTCTGTTCTAAACCAATTTTGCTGTTCCATATTTTCAATCCTTGAGTTTAGGGACAGAGAAGGACACTCGTAGAAATTATCAGTGTGCTATTCTGTGCTAAATCTTGTTTGTAGGAAGGGACAGAGTAGGACAGTGAGGGAAAGTGTCAGTGTGCTATTCTGTTCTAAAACTTTTTTGCTGAACCATATTTTCAATCCTTGTGTTTAGGGACAGAGAAGGATAGGCAGGGGACAGTGTCAGTGTCATTGTTGCTAAGACTCCTGCACAATATACACCTGAAGGTAGCCCTTATTGCTGTTTTTCCCATCTCCCTGCAGGCCATCCATTAAAATGTCTGGAAGGCAACCAAGGAGAGGCAGACAGTCAGGAGGCAAAAAAAGAGGGCAAGCAGGCTCTGTGTCTGGGGGCAACAGTGCTGGTCGTGTACGCGGTGCATTGTCATCAGCACATGGCCATGGGACACGCTTGTCCTTGTTTTCGGCAGCTGGACATGTTGAGCCACATCATGCCGAAGACTTGGTAGAGTGGATGACCAAGCCCACCTCATCCTCCTCATCCTCTCTCACCCAGGCTCAGGGTACTGGCAAAGCAGCTGCCAAAGCGTCCTCTTCTCTGGTATCATTATCTTCATTAGTCAATCCTTCCCTAGACCCACCATGCCCTCCTCCTGAGGAGTCCCCCGAACTGTTTGAGCACAGTGTTGGGTACATGCTCCAGGAGGATGCCCAGCGTTTGGAAGGATCTGATGATGATACCCAGCTAGAGGAAGGCAGCAGCATGAGAGCAGAGAGAGGGGATGCTCAAGAAGGACACCAATCTGGCAGTCATGTTCCAGCAGCTGCAGCATACTGCCAGATTGGCTCCAGTGATGAGGAGGGAGGGGATGATGAGGTCACTGACTCCACGTGGGTGCCTAATAGGAGAGAGGAGGAGGAGGAGGATGAGGAGGAGGCACATCTCCAATGAGGCAGGATGCCCTTGAGTGGCCAGCGTATGGGCAGCACACCGACGGAATCACACCGCAGAGCTCCGCCTGTGCAGGGCGCTGCCTCTGCCCGTCATTCAAAAAGTTCTTTGGTGTGGGCCTTTTTTGAGGCGAGTGCATCAGATCGCACAGCTGCTGTTTGCAACATATGTCTCAAGCGTATATCGCGTGGCCAAAACATCAGCCGCTTGGGCACCACATGCTTGATCAGACATATGTTGACCTGCCATGCAGCTCGTTGGCAAGCCTACCTTAAAGACCCACACCAAAGAACAAAGCTGACCTCTTCTTGCACCGCATCAGCTGGGATCTCCAACCCCACTATACCTTCACTCCTCTCTGAAACCTGCTCTGAGAGGAATGAAGGTGTAGAATTAGGTGTGTCACAGGCAAGTACTTGCGGGCACTCTGCTAGCAGTACACCAACGTCCGATTCTAGCAGGCAAATTTCCCTGCCCCAGCTGCTGGACCGTCGAAAGAAGTTCACTCCCAGCCATCCACATGCCCAGCGGTTGAATGCTAGCTTGGCTAAATTGCTAGCGCTTCAACTTCTGCCTTTTCAGTTGGTAGACTCGGCCCCCTTCCGTGAGTTTGTGCAATGTGCGGTTCCTCAGTGGCAGGTTCCCAAACGACACTTTTTCGCACGGAAGGCTATTCCGGCTCTCTACAGGCATGTGGAAGGCAATGTCTTGGCCTCGCTGGACTGGGCGGTCAGCGGTAAGGTGCATATTACCGCTGACTCATGGTCCAGCAGGCATGGACAGGGACGTTACCTTTCTTTCACGGCCCATTGGGTCACTCTTTTGGCAGCTGGGAAGGATGCAGGACAAGGTGCAGTAGTGTTGGAGGTTGTTCCACCGTCACGCCTCCAAAATGCTACTACTGGTTGTGACACACCTCTCTCCTCCACCCCCTCCTCTTCTTCTTCCTCCATGGCCTCTTCCTGTGGTTTGTCCTCGGAACCAGCGGTGCTCCGTAGGCGTTCAAGGGGCTACGCAAGTACGCAGGCAAAAAGATGCCATGCCGTGCTTGCGCTGGTGTGTTTGGGGGACAGGAGCCACACTGGGGCAGAGGTCCTGTCTGCTCTGCAGGGGCAGGCCGAGAGGTGGTTGACGCCACGCCAGCTTAAGCCAGGAATGGTGGTTTGCGACAATGGCACCAACCTCCTCTCCGCCCTCCGACAGGGACAACTGACCCATGTGCCCTGTATGGCTCACGTCCTTAACTTGGTGGTGCAGCGGTTCTTGGGCAGGTACCCGGGCTTACAGGATGTCCTGAGGCAGGCCAGGAAAGTCTGTGTGCATTTCCGCAGATCTTATAATGCCAGTGCTCGCCTGGCTGAGCTTCAAAAGGAGTTGAACCTGCCCAAGAACCGCCTTATATGTGACATGCCCACCAGGTGGAACTCAACGTTGGCCATGCTGCAGCGGCTGCACACGCAGCAGAGGGCCATCAATGAGTACCTGTGCGACTACGGCACCAGGACAGGGTCAGGGGAGCTCGGTTTTTTTTCACCACGCCAGTGGGGCATGATCAGGGATGCATGCACTGTCCTGGCACCATTTGAGGAGGCCACGAGGATGGTGAGCAGTGACAGTGCATGCATCAGTGACACTGTACCTCTTGTCCACCTGTTGGAGCACACGCTGCGTGGAATAATGGACAGGGCACTTGAGGCAGAACAGAGGCAGGAAGAGGAGGACTTCCTTGCCTCTCAAGGCCCCCTTTACCCAGACAGTGTTCCTTCTGTCCCACCCATCGCACAGGAAGAGGAGGAGGAGGAGGAGGAGGAGGAGGATTGTGTCAGCATGGAGGTGGAGGCTGGCACTCAGCATCATCAGCAGCAGTCTTTTAGGGATGATTTACAGTCCCAAGAAACCAGTGGACTTGTACGTGGCTGGGAGGAGGTGGCTGCGGATCATGTCGTCCTTAGTGACCCAGAGGACTCCGGACTGAATGCCTCAGCTAACCTACGCTGCATGGCCTCCCTGATCCTGCAAAGTCTGCGGAAGGATCCTCGTATTCTTCGGATCAAGGAGAGGGACCATTACTGGCTGGCCACTCTCCTTGATCCACGGTACAAGGGTAAGGTTGCGGACCTTATCGTACCGTCGCAGAGGGAGCAGAGGATGAGACAACTCCGGGAGGCCTTGCAGAAAGGTCTGTGCAACGCGTTCCCAGAGACTGGGAGGTTACAAACTCCTGGTCCTGGACAATGAGTTGCTGAGGCTTCGGGCAGTCAAAGAAGGAGCGGTGGGGAAGGTGGCCGTCTGACCGATGCGTTCAGACAATTCTTTAGTCCGCAGCCCCAAAGTATGATCGGTTCCAGCAACCATCGCCAGCGTCTGATATACATGGTCCAGGAATACCTAGGGGCAAGGTCAGACTTGGACACCTTCCCCACCGAAAATCCTCTGGCTTACTGGGTCTTGAGGATGGATCACTGGCCAGAGCTTGCACAGTATGCAATTGAGCTACTGGCCTGTCCTGCATCCAGCGTTCTTTCAGAACGCACATTCAGTGCTGCAGGAGGATTTGTCACGGATCACAGGGTGCGCCTGTCCACCGACTCGGTTGATCGACTGACTTTCATCAAGATGAACCAGTCTTGGATCACCACCAGCTACCACACACCAGATGCTGATATAACAGACTAATTGATTTTAAAATGTCACATCCCTTCAAGACTGATGCTGATGCTGAGTTCCTGTGCTGTTATGTTGACTGGCTATCCTCCTCCTCCTCCTCAATGATACGATTAACGATGATAGCTTGGAAGATCATTTTGGTTTATGGGTGACGCCACCAGTGGCTAAGGCCCAATTTTTCAGCCCCTGTTTAACAGGGGCGTGTAATTAAAATTTTTGATGCAATACTTTGCAACAGGCCTCATTGCTGTGCTCCAAGTACGGTATCTGTGAGGGGTTGCAGTGTTGTGCCACCAGTGCCTAAGGCCCAATTTTTCAGCCCCTGTTCAACAGGGGCATGCAATTATAATTATTGATCTAATAATTCACAGCAGGGCCCATTGCTGCGCCCACCAAGAGTAACTGTCAGGCCTTACAGTGTTGTGGCACCAGCACCACCATCACCACCACCACCACCACCAAAGGCCCAATTTTTCAGCCCCTGTTCAACAGGGGCATGCAATTATAATTATTGATCTAATAATTCACAGCAGGGCCCATTGCTGCGCCCACCAAGAGTAACTGTCAGGCCTTACAGTGTTGTGGCACCAGCACCACCATCACCACCACCACCACCACCAAAGGCCCAATTTTTCAGCCCCTGTTCAACAGGGGCATGCAATTATAATTATTGATCTAATAATTCACAGCAGGGACCATTGCTGCGCCCACCAAGAGTAACTGTCAGGCCTTACAGTGTTGTGGCACCAGCACCACCATCAAAGGCCCAATTTTTACTACCACTGATCAACAATTATATGTAATTACAATTCCTGATATAATAGTTGACAGCAGGGCGTTCCAGCACCCACCAAGAATAACTGTGAGTGCTTTCAGTGTTGTGCCAACACCAACACCTAAGGGGCCAATTTCTGCAGAGTATATACGGAAGGTCCCTACTTTCAAACATCCAACTTACAAACTACTACTACTTGCAAACGGAAGAAGACAACAGGAAGTGAGAGGAAATCTACCCCTTGGAAGGAAAATTCTCTCCTGTAAGAATTAATATGGGAGAAAGGTGTCTCCTCTCTACTGATGCTTTATCACCAATCCTTGTTTCAATAAAAACACCACATTTCAAAAACAGTTGTCATTGGGACGCAAAGTGAGGTGAAATGTTCTGAACAGGGGCACAGACAGCAAAAAAAATGTGACAGGGGTGATAACCGTTCCCTATGTTTTACAAAAAGCTAAAAAAAAGGAATTTGCCATGGAGCTCCACTTAAACAATGCAGCTGTTCAAAATTATAAACAGATTCTACATAAGAACAAACCTACAGTCCCTGTCTTGTATGCACCGCCTGTATACGGCTGTTTAGAGTATATAGGTCCTTTTTTATTTTGTGTGTGGGGTTCCCCTTAATATCCATACAAGACCCAAAGGGGCTGGTAATGGGCTGGGGTAGGGGGGGGGGGGGGGTTGATGGGGTAGCTATGCCATTTTTCCTAAAGATTTTCATCCATATTACCGGGACCAGACATTGCATTAAAGCCGCAAGCAGTTTTAAATGACTTTTTTCCCTTTAGAAATGTTATTTTGTGCAGGGACAGTTCTAAACACGGGAAACACGTGGCACTTCACAGGCATACTTTAGACACCCCCCAGGTACAATATTTAAAGGAATATTTGACTTTTTTTTTTCACTTTATGCATCATTAAAATGACTGCTCCCGGAAAACGTCCGTTTTTAAAACTTATTTTTGCATTGATACATGTCCCCTGGTGCAGAAGCCGGGTTCCCAAACTCTGTTTCGGACAATAACATGGATAATAGTCGTTATAATTAGCACTTTAGAATCCGAACGTTCGCATCCATTGTATTTAATAGGGTTCTAATGTTCGTGCGAACTTTCGGTCCGTTCGCGGGTTCTGGTGCGAACCGAACCCGGGGGTGTTCGGCTCATCATTACTCAAGGCCGCCACTCCCTGTAATTGGCTGAAAGGGCATTCATATTCATACTGCTGCTATGCATGGGTAACTCCTATTCATCCAGCACTTTCCAAAGCTGCCCGAATACAGAGGAGCCAATCGCAGTAGCTGCAGCAACAGCATAGGGTTGCCACCTGTCCAGGATTCACCCGACAGTTTGGGTTTGCAATCATGCGTCCGGGTTTAAAACAGCCTGAAACCCGGACACATTATTTAGACTGGACTATGGCTTCCCAGCAGGGTTGCTGGCTGCAGTTGTCTAAGCTGAGAGTGTCTGTTACACTCTTTCACACTGCCCAAAGCCAACACTAACAATCCCCCCCCCCAACACCCTACCCCTCTGTGTCTGCCCACACTCTAATCCCTGGCGCTGTGCCTCAGAAAAGGAAAGTTGGGGCCGGAAATTTGAAGTCCAGCAGCCTCAGATACATCTGGATGAGAGGTGCTGACTGCCAGGGGGTGAGTGAGCTCACCATCCATTCCTGTCTGTGACTGAAGTCTCCCCCCTTCTCCCTCCTTCCTCTGAGTAAGTACACCAAGGCAAATCAGGGTTCTCAGAGCACCCCTTACATCAGAGTTCCCCTTTACACCAAAGGCCACAGTGTTCCCCCTTACATCAGAGTCTTCTCTGTACATCAGAGTTCTCAGTGTTCCCCATTAAATACGGGTTTCCAGAGCATCCCTTATGTTAGAGGCCCCAGAGTTCTCCCTTACATCAGAGTCTGCAGAGTCCCAACTTAAAGTTTAAGGGAACTCTGCGAGTTCAGATGTAAAAGGGGAACTTGTGTTATTAACTTAATATGATTAGAAATGTTATTTAATAGCAAAATATATGTATAGTTTATACTATAAAAAAAAATTTGCAGCGCTAAAGTGTTCGGGTTTGACTTGAAGAAAAGGTGGCAACTAGGCAGCAGCAGCACTGTGAGTCACACAGGATACCTGCTCTAAGCAATTGAAGCTTTCTGTTAAAGTGGTTGTAAACCCACTTTTCGAAAAAAAAAAAAAAAATGACACCTGCAAGAAAAAGACATAATGAGCTAGTATGCTATGCATACTAGCTCATTAGGTGGCACTTACCTCAGATTGAAGCCTCCGAAGCGCTCCTCGTCCCCCTCAACCGCCGCCACCATGTCCACTCCGACCGTCTTCCTGTTATCGCCGCTCCAGAGCTGTGATTGGCCGGAGTGGCGATGACGTCACACGCATGAGAAAACCGGCAGTCTCCATTGAGAAAACCGGCAACGCGCAGTGCGCCCTGCTCCGTTGTCTACGGCGCGCATGTGCCGTACACATCGATGTAGGGTTTTCTGATAATATCTCCTTAACCGTGTAGGTTAAGGAGATATTTCTTGCACCTACAGGTAAGCCTTAATCTAGGCTTACCTGTAGTTGCAAGTTGTGTGGTTGGGTTTACAACCCCTTTAAGCCGATATGTTTTGCCTACCAGTCTCCTGTTAAGCAGGAGATCACACTATGCTGATCTATATACATCCTAGCACCTATCTAGAAGCGTGCTACAATTAAAAAAACAAACATGCCTAACTTAAAGGCTCTGTGCAATGGTTTTGCACAGAGCAGCCTTGATCCTCTTCTTCTGGGGTCCCCTGCCAGCTCTCCAGGCCCCTCCTCTTTATCAGGTGCCCCCACGGATAGTTGCTTGCCATGAGGGCACCTATGTGGGCTCACTCCCGAGTCCCGCTGCTGCGTCCATTGACACAGACAACGGGACTCGGCCCTGCCCCCTGTTCCCCGCTATCGCAGCTTTTGATTGACAGCAGCGAGAGCCAATGGCTCCTGCTGCTATCAATCTGTCCAATGAGGAGAGCAACAGCGGCTGGA
This sequence comes from Rana muscosa, assembly GCA_029206835.1. Classification (NCBI taxonomy): domain Eukaryota; kingdom Metazoa; phylum Chordata; class Amphibia; order Anura; family Ranidae; genus Rana; species Rana muscosa. The sequence continues at coordinate 322,600,361 of CM055118.1, read as the reverse complement.
GCTGCTGCGCTCGTGCACATCGCTGGATCGAATCAAACTCAGGTAAGAAAAAGGGGGGGGGGGATGCTCTAAGGTGAAAACCTTAAAGTGATTGTAAAGTCTACTTTTTTTTTCTTTAAAAATAACAAACATGTTATACTTACCTGCTCTTTGCAGTGGATTTGCACAGAGCAGCCTGGATCCTCCTCTTCTCGGGTCCCTCTTCGGTGCTCCTGGCCCCTCCCTCCTATCGAGTGCCCCCACAGCAAGCAGCTTGCTATAGGGGCATCCGTGCCAAGCCGCAGCTCCGTGTGTGCATTCAGACACAGAGCCATGGCCTGGTCCCGCCCCCTTTCTCTCCTTATTGGCTGTCCGACTTTGATTGACAGCAACGGAAGCCAATGGTGCCACTGCTGTGTCTAAGCCAATCAGGAGGGGAGTCCCAGACAGCCGAGGCGCTCGTGTACATCGCTGGATAAAGATGGGGCTCAGGTAAGTATTTGGGCGGGCTGAGTAGGGCCGCTACACACAGAAGGTTTTTTATCTTAATGCATAGAATGCATTAAGATAAAAAACCTTCTGCCTTTACAATCACTTTAAGACTTTACAACCTCTTTAATTGAGTCAGTGGGAATAATGTCCCTTACATCGGTGGTCAGTGAGAAGAAGACCTTCTTGTAGTGGTGGCCAGAATGCTGTCCTAACAGATAGGTAAAAAGAGCATTAATGACATGGAGCTGGCTCTACCAAGTCATAGTTGCCAACAGTCCAGTTTTTCCCCGGACAATCATGGATTTGGGACCCTCGTCCCGGATTTATTTTGTCCTGCTTATTTTCCCGGGATATTGCCTTTGTCCCGCCGGGAAAATTGGGAATGTTTAGGGAAAACGGCCGGTGGGCTACAAAAAGATGGCCGCCGCCGCAGACACAAGGATTATTTCCCCTTGTGTTCAGTGGTGAGGGGAGGAGCAGCCAATTGGCTTCTCCCCTCTCCACTGAACACTGTGTTCACACACGAGAAAGCTGGGAACTGTACTCCCAATCAGATCTGCGTGTGAAGGTCACATGGACCGTGGAGCTGCCACTACACCTGCCTCCAGCACACACACGGAGACGGGAGGTGAGAGCATCTGTTCCCCGGGGCCAGTGAAATGCTGTGTGTAAATATGGCACACTCAGCATAGATATCCCCCTGAACTCCGCTGCTCTCGTGTCGCTCTCTAATCCTGCCCAGTGGCTGTCGCTGCTAGGGGACACAGATCTGTAAGGAGGGCTCCGCTGCTGGGGGACACCAGTTGTAAAGGAGGGCTCTGCTGTTGGGGGACACCAGATGTAAAGGAGGGCTCCGCTGCTGGGGGACACCAGATGTAAAGGTGGGCTCCGCTGCCGGGGACACCAGATGTAAAGGAGGGCTCTGCTGTTGGGGGACACCAGATGTAAAGGAGGGCTCCGCTGCTGGGGGACACCAGATGTAAAGGTGGGCTCCGCTGCCGGGGACACCAGATGTAAAGGAGGGCTCCGCTGCTGGGGGACACCAGATGTAAAGGTGGGCTCCGCTGCCGGGGACACCAGATGTAAAGGAGGGCTCTGCTGCCGGGGACACCAGATGTAAAGGAGGGCTCCGCTGCCGGGGACACCAGATGTAAAGGAGGGCTCTGTTGCCGGGGACACCAGATGTAAAGGAGAGCTCTGCTGCCGGGGATACCAGATGTAAAAGAGGGCTCCGCTGCCGGGGACACCAGATGTAAAGGAGGGCTCCGCTGCCGGGGACACCAGATGTAAAGGAGGGCTCTGCTGCCGGGGACACCAAATGTAAAGGAGGGCTCCGCTGCCGGGGACACCAGATGTAAAGGAGGGCTCCGCTGCCGGGGACACCAGATGTAAAGGAGAGCTCTGCTGCCAGGGATACCAGATGTAAAAGAGGGCTCCGCTGCCGGGGACACCAGATGTAAAGGAGGGCTCTGCTGCCGGGGACACCAGATGTAAAGGAGAGCTCTGCTGCCGGGGATACCAGATGTAAAAGAGGGCTCCGCTGCCGGGGACACCAGATGTAAAGGAGGGCTCCGCTGCCGGGGACACCAGATGTAAAGGAGGGCTCTGCTGCCGGGGACACCAAATGTAAAGGAGGGCTCCGCTGCCGGGGACACCAGATGTAAAGGAGGGCTCCGCTGCCAGGGACACAGTTCTGTAAGGAGGGGCTCTGCTTCTGGGGGCACCTGATGTAAGGACGGACTGCTGGGGAAGCACCTGATGCAAGGACGGACTCTGCTGGGGAGGCACCTGATGCAAGGACGGACTCTGCTGGGGAGGCACCTGATGCAAGGACGGACTCTGCTGGGGAGGCACCTGATGCAAGGACGGACTCTGCTGGGGAGGCACCTGATGCAAGGACGGACTGCTGGGGAGGCATCTGGTGGCAGGCGACGTAGCAGGTGACACGCTTCCACTGATTCGGCATTATGGTGAGTTGAATGATTTCATTTTATATTACAATAATAGAAATAATGCGCTTCAATCATCCTGACACCATAACAACCATGGTGCCGGGATGATTGAAGCGCCAACAACAGGTGTTTTGGAGTATCTTTATCTGCCAATTTTGTTAAACTTTCTGGAATACACATATTTCTATTGTGGTGTAGGATCTGGCTTCTTTCTTTTCTTTCCTTTCTTTCTTTTCTTTCTTTTCTTTTCTTTCCTTTCCTTCCTTCCTTTTTTCCTTCCTTCCTTCCTTCCTCTCGGACTCTAACCACACCCCTTCAGAACCACGCCAATTTAAGCCATGCCCACTATTGCACGTAAACCACGCCCATTTTCTGCCGCGTGTTTGACACGCCTACAAACGAATGCCCCGCCCCCTAATTATACCAAGGTTCCGCCTATATGCAAATAAAGTGTCCCGGATTTTTTTTTTGCAATGTTGGCAACTATGCCAAGTGGGGTTGGACTATGCAGGCACCATCAGATGGGAGGTCAAGCAGCCACAGCTCAAGAAACCCCTATCAACCTCAGAAGGAACTCTAGAGTTCCATGGAACCCTGGTTGAAGATGGTTGCACTAGACACCAGCGGCATCACAAACATTTTATATGTTCATGAGAACACAGCCTGTTCATTCACTAGAGATCAGTGACATCACCAACATGTCATATTCACAAATTCATAGCACAAGAGGTCTTTCCCTTTACCTCTTCCCGAGTAGACCCCCTGCTATGTCATGTGACTCTGGAGTAGGGATGAGCTCGGTGTTCGAGTCGAACATAGGTTCGACTCGAACATCGGCTGTTCGCGCGTTCGGCGAACAACGAACGATTTGGGCCGTTCGCGCCAAATTCGAGTGACGCGAATGGCCCACAATACACTGCGCCATCGCAGTGTAATCCCGGCGCTGTGATTGGCCAAGCATGCACTGTGACCCTGCATGCTTGGCCAATCACAGCGCCGGCAGCGAGGAGAGCAATGATTGGCCACAGGCAGGATGCCTGTGGCCAATTATTGCTGAGGGGGTTTAGTACACGCCCCACACTATAAAAGGCCGCCAGCGCGGCGGCCTCGTGTAGTGTGTTCCGGCGCAGGGAAAGAGAAGGATGAGCAGGGACAGTGTCAGTGCTATTTGTACCTCAAACTTGTGTGTAGGGACAGAGAAGGATAGGTAGGGAGAGTGTCAGTGTCATATTCTTTGCTAAACCTTGTGTGCTGAACCATATTGCTAAACCTTGTGTGTAGGGACAGACAAGGATAGGTAGGCAGAGTGTCAGTGTCATATTCTTTGCTAAACCTTGTTTGTAGGGACAGAGAAGGATAGGCAGGGAGAGTGTCAGTGTCATATTCTTTGCTAAACCTTGTGTGCTGAACCATATTGCTAAACCTTGTGTGTAGGGACAGACAAGGATCGGCAGGGAGAGTGTCAGTGTCATATTCTTTGCTAAACCTTGTGTGCTGAACCATATTGCTAAACCTTGTGTGTAGGGACAGACAAGGATAGGTAGGCAGAGTGTCAGTGTCATATTCTTTGCTAAACCTTGTTTGTAGGGACAGAGAAGGATAGGCAGGGAGAGTGTCAGTGTCATATTCTTTGCTAAACCTTGTGTGCTGAACCATATTGCTCAACCTTGTATGTAGGGACAGACAAGGATCGGCAGGGAGAGTGTCAGGCCTCGTACACACGGCCGAGATTCTCGTTGAAAAAAACATGTCGTTTTTTTCGACGAGATTCTTGGACAAGAAACTTGTCCCGGCCGAGTGTACACACGCTCGTTTCAAAGAACCCGCGGTTCTTTGAAAGGAGTGTACGCGGTGACGTCATCGACTACGTCGAGCATGCGCTCGTCACATTCGATGCCGTCGCCGCCATCTTGGTATACCCTACCTATGCCTAGGAAGCTACCGCGCATGCGTCGAATTCATTTCGAACATGCGCGGGCTTCCGGGCGGACAGGTAAGTGTACACACACTCACTTTTCTCGTCGAGAAACATGCCGAGGAGAATCTCGACGAGAAAATAGAGAGCAGGTTCTCTATTTTCTCGTCAAGGTTTCTTGTCGGTTTTCTCGACGAGAAACCCGCTAGCAGCGTACACACGACCGATTTACTCGGCAAGACCTCTCTGCCAGCAAGTTTCTTGCTGGTTCTTGCCGAGAAAATCAGTCGTGTGTACGAGGCCTCAGTGTCATATTCTTTGCTAAACCTTGTGTGCTGAACCATATTGCTAAACCTTGTGTGTAGGGACAGACAAGGATAGGTAGGCAGAGTGTCAGTGTCATATTCTTTGCTAAACCTTGTTTGTAGGGACAGAGAAGGATAGACAAGGAGAGTGTCAGTGTCATATTCTTTGCTAAACCTTGTGTGCTGAACCATATTGCTAAACCTTGTGTGTAGGGACAGACAAGGATCGGCAGGGAGAGTGTCAGTGTCTTATTCTTTGCTAAACCTTGTGTGCTGAACCATATTGCTAAACCTTGTGTGTAGGGACAGACAAGGATAGGTAGGCAGAGTGTCAGTGTCATATTCTTTGCTAAACCTTGTTTGTAGGGACAGACAAGGATAGGCAGTCGACAGTGTCAGTGTCCTATTCTTTGCTAAGCCTTGTTTGTAGGGACAGACAAGGATAGGCAGTCGAGAGTGTCAGTGTCATATTCTTTGCTAAACCTTGTGTGCTGAACCATATTGCTAAACCTTGTGTGTAGGGACAGACAAGGATAGGTAGGCAGAGTGTCAGTGTCATATTCTTTGCTAAACCTTGTTTGTAGGGACAGACAAGGATAGGCAGGGAGAGTGTCAGTGTCATATTCTTTGCTAAACCTTGTGTGCTGAACCATATTGCTAAACCTTGTGTGTAGGGACAGACAAGGATAGGCAGTCGACAGTGTCAGTGTCATATTCTTTGCTAAACCTTGTGTGCAGGGAGAGAGAAGGATAGGCAGGGGACAGTGTCAGTGTCATTGTTGCTAAGCCTCCTGCACAGTATACACCTGAAGCTACCCCTTATTGCTGGTTTTCCCATCTCCCTGCAGGCCATTAGAATGTCTGGAAGGCAAATAAGGAGAGGCAGACAGTCAGGAGCCAATAAAAGAGGGCAAGCAGGCTCTGTGTCTGGGGGCAACAGTGCTGGTCGTGGACGCGGTGCATTGTCATTAGCACATGGCCATGGGACACGCTTGTCCTTCTTTTCGGCAGCTGGACATGTTGAGCCACATCATGCCGAAGACTTGGTAGAGTGGATGACCAAGCCCTCCTCATCCTCCTCATCCTCTCTCACCCAGGCTCAGGGTACTGGCAAAGCAGCTGCCAAAGCATCCTCTTCCCTGGTAGCAATGTCATCATCAGTCACTCCTTCCCTAGACCCACCATGTCCTCCTCCTGAGGAGTCCCCCGAACTGTTTGAGCACAGTGTTGGGTACATGCTCCAGGAGGATGCCCAGCGTTTCGAATGGTCTGATGATGATACCCAGCTAGAGGAAGGCAGTAGCGTGAGAGCAGAGAGAGGGGATGCTCAAGAAGGACACCAATCTGGCAGTCATGTTCCAGCAGCTGCAGCATACTGCCAGATTGGCTCCAGTGATGAGGAGGGAGGGGATGATGAGGTCACTGACTCCACGTGGGTGCCTAATAGGAGAGGGGAGGAGGAGGAGGATGAGGAGGAGGCACATCTCCAACGAGGCAGGATGCCCTTGGGTGGCCAGCGTAAGGGCAGCACACCGACGGAATCACACCGCAGAGCTCCGCCTGTGCAGGGCGCTGCCTCTGCCCGTTATTCAAAAAGTTCTTTGGTGTGGGCCTTTTTTGAGGCGAGTGCATCAGATCGCACAGCTGCTGTTTGCAACATATGTCTCAAGCGTATATCGCGTGGCCAAAACATCAGCCGCTTGGGCACCACATGCTTGACCAGACATATGTTGACCTGCCATGCAGCTCGTTGGCAAGCCTACCTTAAAGACCCACACCAAAGAACAAAGCGTACCTCTCCTTGCACCGCATCAGCTGGGATCTCCAACCCCACTATACCTTCAGTCCTCTCTGAAACCTGCACTGAGAGGAATGCAGGTGTAGAATTAGGTGTGTCACAGCCAAGTACTTTCGGCCACTCTGCTAGCAGTACACCGACGTCCGATTCTAGCAGGCAAATTTCCCTGCCCCAGCTGCTGGACCATCGAAAGAAGTTCACTCCCAGCCATCCACATGCCCAGCGGTTGAATGCTAGCTTGGCTAAATTGCTAGCGCTTCAACTGCTGCCTTTTCAGTTGGTAGACTCGGCCCCCTTCCGTGAGTTTGTGCAATGTGCGGTTCCACAGTGGCAGGTTCCCAAACGCCACTTTTTCTCACGGATGGCGATTCCGGCTTTCTACCGGCATGTGGAAGGCAATGTCTTGGCCTTGCTGGACAGGGCGGTCAGCGGTAAGGTGCATATTACCGCTGACTCATGGTCCAGCAGGCATGGACAGGGACGTTACCTTTCTTTCACGGCCCATTGGGTCACTCTTTTGGCAGCTGGGAAGGATGCAGGACAAGGTGCAGTAGTGTTGGAGGTTGTTCCACCGCCACGCCTCCAAAATGCTACTACTGGTTGTGACACACCTCTCTCCTCCACCCCCTCCTCTTCTTCTTCCTCCGTGGCCTCTTCCTGTGCTTTGTCCTGGGAACCAGCGGTGCTCCGTAGGCGTTCAAGGGGCTACGCAAGTACGCAGGCAAAAAGATGCCATGCCGAGCTTGCGCTGGTGTGTTTGGGGGACAGGAGCCACACTGGGGCAGAGGTTCTGTCTGCTCTGCAGGGGCAGGCCGAGAGGTGGTTGACGCCACGGCAGCTTAAGCCAGGAATGGTAGTTTGCGACAATGGCACCAACCTCCTCTCCGCTCTCCGACAGGGACAACTGACCCATATGCCCTGTGTGGCTCACGTCCTTAACCTGGTGGTGCAGCGGTTCTTGGGCAGGTACCCGGGCTTACAGGATGTCCTGAGGCAGGCCAGGAAAGTCTGTGTGCATTTCCGTAGATCTTATAATGCCAGTGCTCGCCTGGCTGAGCTGCAAAAGGAGTTGAACCTGCCCAAGAACCGCCTTATATGTGACATGCCCACCAGGTGGAACTCAACGTTGGCCATGCTGCAGCGGCTGCACACGCAGCAGAGGGCCATCAATGAGTACCTGTGCGACTACGGCACCAGGACAGGGTCAGGGGAGCTCGGGTTTTTTTCACCACGCCAGTGGGGCATGATCAGGGATGCATGCACTGTCCTGGCACCATTTGAGGAGGCCACGAGGATGGTGAGCAGTGACAGTGCATGCATCAGTGACACTGTACCTCTTGTCCACCTGTTGGAACATACGCTGCGTGGAATAATGGACAGGGCACTTGAGGCAGAACAGAGGCAGGAAGAGGAGGACTTCCTTGCCTCTCAAGGCCCCCTTTACCCAGACAGTGTTCCTTCTGTCCCACCCATCGCACAGGAAGAAGAGGAGGAGGAGGAGGAGGATTGTGTCAGCATGGAGGTGGAGCCTGGCACTCAGCATCATCAACCGCAGTCTTTTAGGGATGATTTACAGTCCCAAGAAACCAGTGGACTTGTACGTGGCTGGGAGGAGGTGGCTGCGGATCATGTCGTCCTTAGTGACCCAGAGGACTCCGGACTGAATGCCTCAGCTAACCTACGCTGCATGGCCTCCCTGATCCTGCAAAGTCTGCAGAAGGATCCTCGTATTCTTCGGATCAAGGAGAGGGACCATTACTGGCTTGCCACTCTCCTTGACCCACGGTACAAGGGTAAGGTTGCGGACCTTATCTTACCGTCGCAGAGGGAGCAGAGGATGAGACAACTCCGGGAGGCCTTGCAGAAAGGTCTGTGCAAGGCGTTCCCAGAGACTGGGAGGTTACAAACTCCTGGTCTTGGACAACGAGTTGCTGAGGCTTCGGTCAGTCAAAGAAGGAGCGGTGGGGAAGGTGGCCGTCTGACCGAAGCGTTCAGACAATTCTTTAGTCCGCAGCCCCAAGGTATGATCGGTTCCAGCAACCATCGCCAGCGTCTGATATACATGGTGCAGGAATAACTAGGGGCAAGGTCAGACTTGGACACCTTCCCCACCCAAAATCCTCTGGCTTACTGGGTCTTGAGGATGGATCACTGGCCAGAGCTTTGCACAGTATGCAATTGAGCTACTGGCCTGTCCTGCATCCAGCGTTCTTTCAGAACGCACATTCAGTGCTGCTGGAGGATTTGTCACGGATCACAGGGTGCGCCTGTCCACCGACTCTGTTGATCGACTGACCTTCATAAAGATGAACCAGTCTTGGATCACCACCAGCTACCAAACACCTGAAGCTGATATAACAGACTAATTTATTTTCAAATGTCACATCCCTTCAAGACTGATGCTGATGCTGAGAGTTTGTCCTGTTATGTTGACTCACTATCCTCCTTCTCTTCAATGATCCGATTGACGATGATAGCTTGGAAGAACATTTTTGTTTCTGGGTGCCGCCACCAGTGGCTAAGGCCCAATTTTTCAGCCCCTGTTTAACAGGGGTGTGTTATTACAATTTGTTATGCAATGCTTTGCAGCAGGGCTCATTCCTGCACTCCAAGTAGAGTATCTGGGAGTGGTTGCAGTGTCGTGGCACCAGCACCAGTGGCTAAGGCCCAATTTTTCAGCCCCTGTTTAACAGGGGCGTGTAATTACAATTTTTGATGCAATACTTTGCAACAGGGCTCATTGCTGTGCTCCAAGTACAGTATCTGTGAGGGGTTGCAGTGTTGTGGCACCAGTGCCTAAGGCTCAATTTTTCTGCCCCTGTTTAACAGGGGCATGTAATTACAATTCTTGATCTAATAATTCACAGCAGGGCCCATTCCTGCGCCCACCAAGACTAACTGTGAGGCCTTACAGTGTTGTGTCAACACCACCACCACCACCAAAAGCCCAATTTTTCAGCCCCTGTTCAACAGGGGCATGCAATTACAATTCTTGATCTAATAATTCACAGCAGGGCCCATTCATGCGCCCACCAAGAGTAACTGTGAGGGCTCACAGTGTTGTGGCAACACCAACATGTAAGGGGCAAATTTCAGCTGAGTATATACGGCAGGCCCCTACTTTCAAACATCCAACTTACAAACGACTCCTCCTTGCAAACGGAAGGATACAACAGGAAGTGAGAGGAAATCTACCCCTAAGAAGGGAAATTCTCTCCTGTAAGAGTTAATATGGGAAAAAGGTGTCTCCTCTTTACTGATGCTTTATCACCAATCCCTGTTTCAATAAAAACCCCACTTTTCAAAAACATTTGTCATTGGGACGGAAAGTGAGGTGAAATGTTCTGAAGAGGGGCACAGACAGCAAAACAAATGTTACAGGGGTGATAACCCTTCCCTATGTTTTCCAAAAAGCTTAAAAATATATTTTTTGGCTGGAGCTACACTTAAACAATGTACCTGTTCAAAATTACAAACAGATTCTACATAAGAACAAACCTACAGTCCCTGTCTTGTATGCACCGCCTGTATACGGCTGTTCAGAGTATATAGGGCCTTTTTTATTTTGTGTGCGAGGTTCCCCTTAATATCCATACAAGACCCAAAGGGGCTGGTAATGGGCTGGGGTAAGGGGGGGGGGGGGTGTGATGGGGTAGCTATGTCATTTTTCTTAAAGATTTTCATCCATATTACCGGGACCAGACATTACATTAAAGCCGCAAGCAGTTTTAAATGGCTTTTTTTCCTTTAGAAATGTAATTTTGTGCAGGGACAGTTCTAAACACGGGAAACACGTGGCACTTCACAGGCATACTTTAGACACCCCCCAGGTACGATATTTAAAGTAATATTTGACTTTTTTTTTTTCACTTTATGCATCATTAAAATGACTGCTCCAGAAAAACGGCCGTTTTTAAAACTTCTTTTTGCATTGATACATGTCCCCTGGTGCAGAACCCGGGTTCCCAAACCCTTTTTAGGACAATAACATGCATAATAGTCGTTATAATTAGCACTTTAGATTTCGAACGTTCGCATCCATTGTATTTAATAGGGTTCTAAAGTTTGTGCGAACTTTCGGTCCGTTCGCAGGTTCTGGTGCAAACCGAACCGGGGGGTGTTCGGCTCATCCCTATTATTGAAGTATGAATGGCAAGTATTGCACTTTATAATATGATGGAAGTATGGTTTGGAACAGGGGTCTCCAAACTTTCTAAACAAAGGGCAGGTTTACTGTCCTTCAGACTTATGGAGGGCCGAATTGTGGCCATTGGGAGTAGAAGTGGTCCAGATGGCAGTAGGAATAAACAATGCCCCATCTTTGGGGTCATTAGGAGGAATTTTGCCCCATCATTGGTGTCATTGGGAGGAATTGTGCCCCATTGTTGGTGTCATTGGGAGGAATTGTGCCCTATCTATGGTGTCAGCAGGGGGAATTACATCCCATTGTTGGTATTCGTGGATAAAAATAGTGCCCCAAGGGCTGGGTGAAAGCAAGAAAAGGGCTACAGTTTGGAGACCACTGCTTTGGACGAAAAAGGGACTTACAAATATTCTGTTTTGCACGCTTGATATTGTTAGATATACTGACTTAAAATAATCACACAGACACTTTGTTGTGGCAAGAATTGTATTATTATTATTATTATTATTTATATTTATTTTTACTGAATTTATTATATTTTGAGATTGCAAATATATTTAAATTGGTTGTGCTTCACTTTTTGATATAAAATATTTTGGAAGTGGGAAAACGTCAGTGGCTTAGTGGCAACACAATATTTATGTATTACTAACCTTGGGATTTTTTTTATTGCTTCTGCCTGGCAGGCCAGGATTTTGTGTTTAAACCTAAGGTAGCTATATATTGTCCATTATGTATCACTAATTGTGGGTTCCAATCAATATCCTAATGGTGAAGCATTCCCATTTAGGTCCACCAACCCAACATATTTTATTAGTACTTTCCCAAGTAGTGATGAGCCGAACACCCCCGGGTTCGGTTCGCGCCAGAACCCGCGAACGGACCGAAAGTTCGTACGAACATTAGAACCCTATTAAATACAATGGATGCGAACGTTCGAATTCTAAAGTGCTAATTATAACGACTATTATGCATGTTATTGTCCTAAAAAGGGTTTGGGAACCCGGGTTCTGCACCAGGGGACATGTATCAATGCAAAAAGAAGTTTTAAAAACGGTCGTTTTTCGGGAGCAGTCATTTTAATGATGCATAAAGTGAAAAAAAAAAGTCAAATATTCCTTTAAATATCGTACCTGGGGGGTGTCTAAAGTATGCCTGTGAAGTGCCACGTGTTTCCCGTGTTTAGAACTGTCCCTGCACAAAATGACACTTCTAAAGGAAAAAAAAGCCATTTAAAACTGCTTGCGGCTTTAATGTAATGTCTGCTCCCGGTAATATGGATGAAAATCTTTAAGAAAAATGGCATAGCTACCCCATGACCCCCCCCCCCCACCCCAGCCCATTACCAGCCCCTTTGGGTCTTGTATGGATATTAAGGGGAACCCCGCACATAAAATGAAAAAGGCCCTATATACTCTGAACAGCCGTATACAGGCGGTGCATACAAGACAGGGACTGTAGGTTTGTTGTTATGTAGAATGTGTTTGTAATTTTGAACAGGTACATTGTTGAAGTGTAGCTCCAGCCCAAAAATCTATTTTTAAACTTTTTGGAAAACATAGGTAAGGGTTATCACCCCTGTAACATTTGTTTTGCTGTCTGTGCCCCTGTTCAGAACATTTCACCTCACTTTCCGTCCCAATGACAACTGTTTTTGAAATGTGGTGTTTTTCTTGAAACAAGGATTGCTGATAAAGCATCAGTACAGAGGAGACACCTTTCTCCCATATTAATTCTTACAGGAGAGAATTTTCCTTCCAAGGGGTAGATTTCCTCTCACTTCCTGTTGTCTTCTTGCGTTTGCAAGTAGGAGTCGTTTGTAAGTTGGATGTTTGAAAGTAGGGACCTGCCGTATATACCCTGCAGAAATAGGCCCCTTAGTTGTTGGTGTTGGCACAACACTGTAAGCACTCACAGTTACTCTTGGTTGGTGCTGGAACGCCCTGCTGTCAACTATTATATCAGGAATTTTAATTACATATAATTGTTGAACAGTGGTAGTAAAAATCGGGCCTTTGATGGTGGTGCTGGTGCCACAACACTGTAAGCCCTGACAGTTACTCTTGGTGGGTGCAGCAATGGGCCCTGCTGTGAATTATTAGATCAAGAATCGTAATTGCATGCCCCTGTTGAACAGGGGCTGAAAAATTGGGCCTTTCGTGGTGGTGGTGGTGGTGGTGGTGTTGCCACAACACTGTAAGCCCTCAGAGTTACTCTTGGTGGGTGCAGGAATGGGCCCTGCTGTGAATTATTAGATCAAGAATTGTAATTACATGCCCCTGTTGAACAGGGGCTGAAAAATTGGGCCTTAGGCACTGGTGGCACAACACTACAACCCCTCACAGATACTGTACTTGGAGCACAGCAATGAGCCCTGTTGCAAAGTATTGCTTCAAAAATTGTAATGACACGCCCCTGTTAAACAGGGGCTGAAAAATTGGGCCTTAGGCACTGGTGGCACAACACTCCAACCCCTCACAGATACTGTACTTGGAGCACAGCAATGAGCCCTATGGCAAATTATTGCTAAAAAAATTGTAATTACACGCCCCTGTAAAACAGGGGCTGAAAAATTGGGCCTTAGCCACTGGTGGCGGCACCCATAAACAAAAATGATCTTCCAAGCTATCATCATCAATCGTATCATTGAGGACTCGGAGGAGGAGGATAGCCAGTCAACATAACAGCACAGGCACTCAGCATCAGCATCAGTCTTGAAGGGATGTGACATGTTAAAATCAATTAGTCTGTTATATCAGCATCAGGTGTGTGGTAGCTGGTGGTGATCCAAGACTGGTTCATCTTGATGAAAGTCAGTCGATCAACCGAGTCGGTGGACAGGCGCACCCTGTGATCCGTGACAAATCCTCCAGCAGCACTAAATGTGCGTTCCGAAAGAACGCTGGATGCAGGACAGGCCAGTAGCTCAATTGCATACTGTGCAAGCTCTGGCCAGTGATCCATCCTCAAGACCCAGTAAGCCAGAGGATTTTCGGTGGGGAAGGTGTCCAAGTCTGACCTTGCCCCTAGATATTCCTGCACCATGTTTATCAGACGCTGGCGATGGTTGCTGGAACCGATCATACTTTGGGGCTGCGGACTAAAGAATTGTCTGAACGCATCGGTCAGACGGCCACCTTCCCCACCGCTCCTTCTTTGACTGGCCGAAGCCTCAGCAACTCGTTGTCCAGGACCAGGAGTTTGTAACCTCCCAGTCTCTGGGAACGCGTTGCACAGACCTTTCTGCAAGGCCTCCCGGAGTTGTCTCATCCTCTGCTCCCTCTGCGACGGTAACATAAGGTCCGCAACCTTACCCTTGTACCGTGGATCAAGGAGAGTGGCCAGCCAGTAATGGTCCCTCTCCTTGATCCGAAGAATACGAGGATCCTTCCGCAGACTTTGCAGGATCAGGGAGGCCATGCAGCGTAGGTTTGCTGAGGCATTCGGTCCGGAGTCCTCTGGGTCACTAAGGACGACATGATCCGCAGCCACCTCCTCCCAGCCACGTACAAGTCCACTGGTTTCTTGGGACTGTAAATCATCCCCAAAAGACTGCTGCTGATGATGCTGAGTGCCAGCCTCCACCTCCATGCTGACACAATCCTCATCCTCCTCCTCCTCCTCCTCCTCTTCCTGTGCGATGGGTGGGACAGAAGGAACACTGTCTGGGTAAAGGGGGCCTTGAGAGGCAAGGAAGTCCTCCTCTTCCTGCCTCTGTTCTGCCTCAAGTGCCCTGTCCATTATTCCACGCAGCGTGTGCTCCAACAGGTGGACAAGAGGTACAGTGTCACTGATGCATGCACTGTCACTGCTCACCATCCTCGTGGCCTCCTCAAATGGTGCCAGGACAGTGCATGCATCCCTGATCATGCCCCACTGGCGTGGAGAAAAAAAACCAAGCTCCCCTGACCCTGTCCTGGTGCCGTAGTCGCACAGGTACTCATTGATGGCCCTCTGCTGCGTGTGCAGCCGCTGCAGCATGGCCAACGTTGAGTTCCACCTGGTGGGCATGTCACATATAAGGCGGTTCTTGGGCAGGTTCAACTCCTTTTGCAGCTCAGCCAGGCGAGCACTGGCATTATAAGATCTGCGGAAATGCACACAGACTTTCCTGGCCTGCCTCAGGACATCCTGTAAGCCCGGGTACCTGCCCAAGAACCGCTGCACCACCAGGTTAAGGACGTGAGCCACACAGGGCACATGGGTCAGTTGTCCCTGTCGGAGGGCGGAGAGGAGGTTGGTGCCATTGTCGCAAACCACCATTCCTGGCTTAAGCTGGCGTGGCGTCAACCACCTCTCGGCCTGGCCCTGCAGAGCAGACAGGACCTCTGCCCCAGTGTGGCTTCTGTCCCCCAAACACACCAGCGCAAGCACGGCATGGCATCTTTTTGCCTGCGTACTTGCGTAGCCCCTTGAACGGCTACGGAGCACCGCTGGTTCAGAGGACAAACCACAGGAAGAGGCCATGGAGGAAGAAGAAGAGGAGGGGGTGGAGGAGAGAGGTGTGTCACAACCAGTAGTAGCATTTTGGAGGCGTGGCGGTGGAACAACCTCCAACACTACTGCACCTTGTCCTGCATCCTTCCCAGCTGCCAAAAGAGTGACCCAATGGGCCGTGAAAGAAAGGTAATGTCCCTGTCCATGCCTGCTGGACCATGAGTCAGCGGTAATATGCACCTTACCGCTGACCGCCCTGTCCAGCGAGGCCAAGACATTGCCTTCCACATGCCGGTAGAGAGCCGAAATAGCCTTCCGTGAGAAAAAGTGGCGTTTGGGAACCTGCCACTGAGGAACCGCACATTGCACAAACTCACGGAAGGGGGCCGAGTCTACCAACTGAAAAGGCAGCAGTTGAAGCGCTAGCAATTTAGCCAAGCTAGCATTCAACCGCTGGGCATGTGGATGGCTGGGAGTGAACTTCTTTCGACGGTCCAGCAGCTGGGGCAGGGAAATTTGCCTGCTAGAATCGGATGTCGGTGTACTGCTAGCAGAGTGGCCGCAACTACTTGGCTGTGACACACCTAATTCTACACCTTCATTCCTCTCAGTGCATGTTTCAGAGAGGACTGAAGTTATAGTGGGGTTGGAGATCCCAGCTGATGCGGTGCAAGGAGAGGTCCGCTTTGTTCTTTGGTGTGGGTCTTTGAGGTAGGCTTGCCAACGAGCTGCATGGCAGGTCAACATATGTCTGGTCAGGCATGTGGTACCCAAGCGGCTGATGTTTTGGCCACGCGATATACGCTTGAGACATATGTTGCAAACAGCAGCTGTGCGATCTGATGCACTAGCCTCAAAAAAGGCCCACACCAAAGAACTTTTTGAATGACGGGCAGAGGCAGCGCCCTGCACAGGCGGAGCTCTGCGGTGTGATTCCGTCGGTGTACTGCCCTTACGCTGGCCACCAAAGGGCATCCTGCCTCGTTGGAGATGTGCCTCCTCCTCATCCTCCTCCTCCTCCTCTCTCCTATTAGGCACCCACGTGGAGTCAGTGACCTCATCATCCCCTCCCTCCTCATCACTGGAGCCAATCTGGCAGTATGCTGCAGCTGCTGGAACATGACTGCCAGATTGGTGTCCTTCTTGAGCATCCCCTCTGTCTGCTCTCACGCTACTGCCTTCCTGTAGCTGGGTTTCATCATCAGACCCTTCGAAACGCTGGGCATCCTCCTGGAGCATGTACCCAACACTGTGCTCAAACAGTTCGGGGGACTCCTCAGGAGGAGGACATGGTGGGTCTAGGGAAGGAGTGACTGATGATGAGTCTGACATTGATACCAGGGAAGAGGACGCTTTGGCAGCTGCTTTGCCAGTACCCTGAGCCTGGGTGAGAGAGGATGAGGAGGAGGAGGAGGGCTTGGTCATCCACTCTACCAAGTCTTCGGCATGATGTGGCTCAACATGTCCAGCTGCCGAAAAGAAGGACAAGCGTGTCCCATGGCCATGTGCTGATGACAATGCACCGCGTCCACGACCAGCACTGTTGCCCCCAGACACAGAGACTGCTTGCCCTCTTTTATTGCCTCCTGACTGTCTGCCTCTCCTTGTTTGCCTTCCAGACATTCTAATAGATGGCCTGCAGGGAGATGGGAAAAAAGCAATAAGGGCTACCTTCAGGTGTCCTTCTCTGTCCCTTTACTTAAGGATTTCTAAATATGGTTGAGGATGATTGCTTTCGCACAGAATAGCACAACGACAATTTCCCTGACTGTCCAAAAAACAAGGATTTCAAAGATGGTTGATGAGGAATGCTTTAGCACAGTATAGCACAATTAGAATTTCCCTCACTGTCCTTCCCTGTCCCTAGAAACAAGGATTATCACAGTGAAAGAAACTGACACTCTTCCTACCTATAGTTTTCTGTCCCTAGAAAAAATGTTTTTTTAAAGCTGATTGATGATCAATGCTTTAGCACACTATAGCACAAGGAGAATTTCCCTCACTGTCCTTCCCTGTCCCTAGAAACAAGGATTATCACAGTAAAACACACTGACACTCTCCCTACCTATAGTTTTCTGTCCCTAGAAAAAAAGATTTTTTAAAGATGGTTGATGATCAATGCTTTAGCACACTATAGCACAAGTAGAATTTCTCCCACTGTCCTTCCCTGTCCCTAGAAACAAGGATTATCACAGTAAAACACACTGACACTCTCCCTACCTATAGTTTTCTGTCCCTAGAAAAAATGTTTTTTTAAAGCTGATTGATGATCAATGCTTTAGCACACTATAGCACAAGGAGAATTTCCCTCACTGTCCTTCCCTGTCCCTAGAAACAAGGATTCGCACAGTAAAACACACTGACACTCTCCCTACCTATCCTTCTCTTTCCCTAAACTAAAGGAATCCAGGTTAAGCAAGAAAAAAAAAATGTCACTGTCCCTGCCTATGCTTCTCTTTCCCTGCTCCGGAACACACTACACTAGGCCGCCGTGCTGGCGGCCTTTTATAGTGTGGGGCGTGTACTAAACACCCTCAGCAATAATTGGCCACAGGCATCCTGCCTGTGGCCAATCATTGCTCTCCTCGCTGCCGGCGCTGTGATTGGCCAAGCATGCGGGGTCACAGTGCATGCTTGGCCAATCACAGCGCCTGGATGACACTGCGATGGCGTAGTGCATTGTGGGCCGTTCGCGTCACTCGAATTAGGCGCGAACGGCCCAAATCGTTCGATCTTCGTCGAACGATCGAACAGCCGATGTTCGAGTCGAACGTATGTTCGACTCGAACACCGAGCTCATCCCTATTCCCAAGTTCTTTTATATTGTGCCTTGCGATGTAGCATGTCTTGACCAAGATTTATGTCTTGGTCATGCGGCATGATCCAAGTGGATTCCAGACAGCAGATCTTCTCTCCCTGACTCAGTCAGCGGAGCTTCTCCTCCACCCAAAAAAACTTGTGCCTTTTAGTAGATTGGAGGAATATTGCTACCATAGAAATCTAGGAAGCGAGCACATTTGGCAGAAGACCAGCAATGGGGCTCCCGTATTTCTCCTGTGACTGATTTTCTTTGACCATTCAATAAATACCATTTTACCCAAAACATGCTGGTAGGCTAATCACAAGTGCTACAGTGCACCACAATATACACATGTGAATGCACCAATCAACACGTCAGCCTACACACAAGTGTGAATTGGCCCTTAGACAGCATTGAAACATGTTAGACTATCAAGGGTTCTGCAGCCATACAACACAACCAGCAGCTGCAGAAAAACGCAGCAGCCAGGGAAGAGTCACACAAAGCAATTCGAGCCTGCCTTAAAGTGGTTGTAAACCTCAGACACGAAATATGAACAAAGCATATCCTTCTATATCAGTCTTTTTCAATCAGGGTGTCGAGGCACCAGTGGCGGTGCGTCCATAAGGGCACACGGGCGCCGCCCCCTCTCTCAAGCAATCCCCTCTATGACCAATGGATAGATTCATGCATAACATAAATCTATCCATGACCGCCGCTGCCACCCCATATTCAGGTGCCCGCCCCCTTTTCGGGCACTGAGCACCTGAATTACAGCAGCGGGGGGTATTTTTTAAGCACCTGATTAGACCCATAGGCTCTAATAGGTGTCAAAAAGGGTGCACTGCGAGCACCATGCTTGGCGCTCGCAGTCCACCCAGGTGAGTTAGAAAAGCGAATGAATATTTGCTTTCCTAACACTGAACCGCCTCTCCGCCAATCAGGTGCTCGGGTCTGTTACCCGTCACCTGATTGGCTGAAATGACAGGCGCTGTGATTGGAAGCCTGACAGGAGGAGATGCATGGAGGACGCCGCTCGCCGCCGTCACCCGCTTCCACACCGAGACAGTGTAAGTGCCGGGCAGACGGCGAGCGGGCAGGGGGTCACAGTAGCGGCATTTGATGGCACAGTGGCAGCATTTGATGGGCACAGTGGCAGCATTCGATGAGCACAGTGGCAGCATTCAATGGCACAGTGGCGGCATTTGATGGCACAGTGGCAGCATTTGATTGGCACAGTGGCAGCATTTGATGGGAACAGTGGCAACATTCAGTGGCACAGTGGCAGCATTCGATAGGCACAGTGGCAGCATTCGATGGGCACAGTGGCAGCATTCTGATGGCAAAGTGGCAGCATTTGATGGGCACAGTGGCTGCATTTAATGGGGGTAGTGGCAGCATTTGATGGGCACAGTGGCTGCATTTGATGGCACAGTGGCAGCATTTGATAGGCACAGTGACTGCATTTGATGGCACAGTAGCAGCATTGGATGGCACAGTGGCTGAGTTTGATGGGCACAGTGGCTGCTATTGATGGGCACAATGTCAGCAATTGATGGCACAGTGGCATCATTTGATGGGCACAGTGTCAGCATTTGATGGCACAGTGGCTGCGTTTGATGGGCACACTGGCAGCATTTGATGGCATAGTGGCAGCATTTTATGGGCACAATGGCAGCATTTGATGGCACAGTGGCAGCATTTGATGGGCACAGTGGCTGCGTTTGATGGGCACAGTGGCAGCATTTAATGGACACAGTGGCAGCATTTGATAGGCACAGTGGCTGCATTTGATGGCACAGTGGCAGCATTTGATGGGCACAGTGGCTGCATTTGATGGCACAGTGGCAGCATTTGATGGGCACAGTGGCTGCATTTGATGGCATAGTAGCAGCATTTGATGGCACAGTGGCTGTGTTTGATGGGCACAGTGGCAGCATTTTATGGGCACAGTGGCAGCATTTGATGGCACAGTGGCAGCATTTGATGAGCACAGTGGCAGCAATTGATGGGCACAGTGGCTGCATTTGATCATCAGAGTGGCTGTAATTGATGGCCACAGTGGCTGTGTTTGAGGGCACAGTGGCTGCAATTGATGGGCACAATAACGGCATTTGATGGGCACAGTGGCTGCAATTGATGGCCACAGTGATTCCTTCTGATGGCACAGTGGCTGCGTTTGATGGCACAGTGGCTGCAATTGATGGGCACAGTGGCTGCAATTGATCATCAGAGTGGCTGTATTTGATGGCCACAGTGGCTGTGTTTGAGGGCACAGTGGCTGCAATTGATGGGCACAATAACGGCATTTGATGGGCACAGTGGCTGCAATTGATGGCCACAGTGACTGCATTTGATGGCACAGTGGTTGCGTTTGATGGCACAGTGGCTGCAATTGATGTTTTTTTAGTTTGTTTGCGCCCCCCAAAAATTTTGAGCACCAGCCGCCATTGTCAGGCACCCTGGCCTGCCTTCAAGTATTCTTCAGGGGGTCCTTGGCAAATTGCCTTAAAATTGACCATACATTGTATACAAGCCAGCGTTTGGATCAGCCTACTTTTTAGTTACACAAAGCCATTATGACCTTCTAGCTGCCAGCATCCTAACAACCAATAACATCATCAGTTGATAAGGAGGATGTTGGTCACCTGTACTGCATACTTGTTTGCCACTCTTCCTGATCCACTCCATCAGCACTGGGGTCACATTAGCATAGTGATCAAGAGAAACTGAGGAAAAAGAAGAACATTGGAATACTAGTCAGTACCAGAGTGCAAAGGTGTATTCGCTTTGGAAGAATAAATCACCTCTAAAGCTGGGTATCCTACGTGTGTGGCTCTTGCTGCATTATGTAAAATTATTAGAATAGTTTTTTTACATATTAGAATGGGGTGCCTTGAGACTGTCCATAATTTTAAAACGTGCCTCAAAGCTGTCCATAATTTAAAAGGGTGCCTTGACTGAAAAAAGTTTAAGAAACACTGCTCTATAGTGTGTACTTGTCTCAGTCCAGAGCACTACGTGTAATTTCTGTCTGCTGCTTCATCCCTCTGCATGAGTCACTTCTGACAAGTTTTCCCGAGACCAATAAAAAAATGGTGACAGGAGAGGGAGCTCCAACACACAGCCTGTGATTGCTCCAACACACAGCTCTGTTCCTGTGTACCGTGTGAAGAGAGGTATGTTCCTTCCCTCCAATCAGCTCCCAGAGTTCCCCTCTATGAGAAAAAAGAAAAGAAAAGGTCTGGTGTCACCAGTGACACACCTCCATCCCTAAATTTTCATGAAAGAAGGAGAGATTCGCCCCTGGGACTTTGAGTGAGGTGAGCACTGTTAAGCCAATGAAAATCGCAGGAATAATTGCAGTGTATATTTATTCAAGTAAAAAGCAGTTAATACATTAATGTCATGAACATGGGCCAATCCATACAAAATACAAGACCAATAAAAAAGTAGGTAAATAGATATTGCGAGTATCTGACAATAATCATGTAAACACACAGGCATCAAGTGTACCCGACGCGTTTCGCGAGGCTTGGCTCGCTCTTGAGGGGTAGATGCACGTAGTGTACCTAAAATGAAATTATATAGTATAAAGCATGATGTGAAGGCACGGGGGGGGGGCCTTGAATAAGGAAAACCCCATACTCACCACTGGACATTGCCAAAAGACAGCGGGGGTGAGGCTCAAATGGCGTCAGCGACTGTCTCACCAGGGAGCTGAGGAGGCGGAGCCAAACAAAATTCCAAACGAGGCCAAACGGAAGGAAGGCACAGCATGGATGGAATATGTGTATCCCCAAGAGTGTCAATGAATCCATAAGCAATGTTGGCTCTGAATGTAAATATGTATATTGGATAATTAAAATATAGGAGTAAATAAGTATATGGTAACATATATATGTCTATGTGTGGATAAAAGACATGAGCCAAGGATGGTAAAAGTATGGAGACTGAGTGGGAGAGTGAAAAAAATGCCAGATTGGCTGGTGTGATTAAGAAAAGATCAGAGAGGAAAGTAGTAAGTAAAAGAGAGTGTGAATGAAATGGAATACAGGTGTGTGGTGAGGACTGTGATAAGAAAACAAGTTGCACATAAATGCTTGCAGTGAGTAATCTACAAACATATAAAGGTGTACCTTGGTGAAGTAAGTCTGAAGGTAGTGAGTTCCAAGGAAGAGACCTGCACTTGTGTGTCCGTCCTCAGTGAAAGAAAGCAAACAATGAGATCCATGCTGTGCAAGCCTCCAATAAATACCCCCGAAGGAGCTCGAGAGGCTCCGCCCCCAACACCATGTGTAAATGACCAACAAACGAGTGCCAAAACCCATCCACCATCATAAAGGCGGTGTGTGAGCCAAGACACTCCCCAGGACCATCTTGATGGTAGTAATGCCTGCAGCCACAGCGATGCCGCAAAATCGCAGACATCGCGTGGCCGACGCATGAACATGGCGCCGATATGCAGGTGGCCCCGTCCGCTCAAAAAGGGCAGGCGGGGACAGCAGGGGACAAGGAGCCCCCCTTATGATACATAACGCAGCTCCCAAGGTGAAACAAAGTAGCACCGCCACCAACAGAGAACACCACACCAGCTGGATTGGGATAAACGTCCATTGCGAGATGTTATTTAATATGTTGGAATGACAACTGGCTAGTGCATGATAAAAATTTTAAATACATACATATATGTATGTTTTTATTGGCGAGGGTGACCACAGACCAGTTTTGGGCTATTGGGTGTCTTCCACCCGGGTACATTTGAGAAAAAAGAAAAGAAAAGGTCTGGTGTCACCAGTGACACGCCTCCATCCCTAAATTTTCATGAAAGAAGGAGAGATTCGCCCTTGGGCTCCCTGGTGAGACAGTCGCTGCCGCCATTTGAGCCTCACCCCCGCTGTCTTTTGCCAATGTCCAGTGGTGAGTATGGGGTTTTCCTTATTCAAGGCCCCCCCCCCCCCCGTGCCTTCACATCATGCTTTATACTATATCATTTCATTTTAGGTACACTACGTGCATCTACCCCTGAATAGCGAGCCAAGCCTCACGAAACGCATCGGGTACACTTGATGCCTGTGTGTTTACATGATTATTGTCAGATACTCGCAATATCATTTTACCTACTTTTTATTGGTCTTGTATTTTGTATGAATTGGCCCATGTTCATGACATTAATGTATGTACTGTTTTTACTTGAATAAATATACACTGCATTTATTCCTGCGATTTTCATTCAGTTCCTCTCACTGAGCTCTGCAGAGTGTAACTTCAACTCTCCGCCCCCCTGCTTTCTGACAGCTCAGAAAAGCTTTATAAACTCTGGACTTTGAACAGATGAAGAGAAGAGATGACCGAAGATAAATAGGTACAAATTTTGTAGAAGGATTTGTTTCATTTCTGTGTATCACCTTAGGTTAGTCACTTCACTGAGTATTTGTAAGGGTTTACAATGATTTTAATCTTGCACTGTATTTTCAGTCTCATACATGTAGCCATTTCTCCTTGCAATTTAGGCTTGGTTCATACTGCTGCTGTCACATACCTGGTTGGAGGCCAAAATGCAGAGAGGGCTCCCCTTGCGGCTGAGTGCAGTACACCTCTGAGGTTGGGTACAGAGGGTGTAGTGCTCAGAGAAGCACAGGTTGCAGGTGGGTTCAGGAGAGCAGAGGTGGTGGGATCCTGAAGAACACTGGTGGATGCAGGACACTGCTCAAGGAGTAGTAGTGACAGCCAGGCTGAGGGTCAAACCCAGTAGATCCAGCAGGAGGAAGAGGCAGGTTGCAGGAACGGAGACAAGCCAAGGTCTGGTAACAGGAAACAGGCAGGAACAGAGGACTATGGCAAAGTCCGTGAAACAAGCCGGGATCAGGTGTAGGAGAAGTCAACGAGACGGTAAAGCAAGCCAGGGGGTCAAACCAGGAGAGCAGATCAGACGGGTCAGGAAAAAGCCGGGTCACAACGGGAAATCCAAACAGCAGTTGAACAGAGTCTCAGGAACACAGGAAGGCTGATGACTATCAAGCAATGAGATGGGCTCAGTGGCAGTCTTATATAGGCCAGCAAGTGGCTGCATCTGTTGCATTGCGCGTGCGCGCCAATTGGTTCCATTGCGCATGTGCGTGTGCCTGTTCGCCGTCAGTTCGCACAGGGATGTGCTGGAAGCGGTCATTACTAGTACTGGCACTATTGCCAGTTCTTCTACGGCCGTTTCCCTGACAGCTGCGCTGTGAATTTGTTCCGTGTTTTTGTCCTGTGTGAGGTGCGAATTTACCGCAAATTTACAGCGATTTTCAGGAGTTGGCCATAGCTGCGATTGATGTTCTAGCCAATGGAATCATAATGTATAAAAAAAAAAAAGGTGTTAACTTTCTGTGTACTTCCTGGTTTTTGTGGAAAGTAGTGTGGTGGAATTCGCACATATGTGAACCATCAATGCGATTCCAGAACGATTTACATTGATGTCTATGAGGCTAAATTTGCAACGCAACGCTGTAAACTCGCACAAGACCCTTTTTTTTATCGTATAGCATTCGTAGAGGAATCGCAACGCATGTATGTGAACGACCGTCAACAACAATTTCCTGCTGTTGGTGCTGTGCTGTTCTGATCATGCATTTTGACTTTTTACCACCAGGTGTCTTCCTTGAGCCTGTTTCTTGTCCACTCCTTTCAACAGAAGTAAGGCGGTACTGCTGTTGAAAGCTGTTTATGTTACTAAACTTTTAGAGAAGTGCCTGTCAGAGCTAATTGGATTGCCAATGCTTTTTTAGCCCTATCTGAAATACTGTTTTGTTATTTATTTTTCCAGTCTTTTATATGCATTTTTCTTTGCTGCATTAGCACTTTTTTACACTATTTGCTTAATATTTTGTACAAAGACGTGCACTTAAAGGCTAAGGTCACATTATTTTATTGTTTTATTTCTAAATTTCAGCCTCCCTATGTACCACTATATAGTTAATGTATCTCTTTTGCAGAAAATAAAAAGCTTTCTTTGTCTTCTAAGCCAGGCGTCACCTCAACCTACGGTTAAAAAAACTCCTCCATTACTTTCCTGCTATCCGGCCTTAGGTTGGGAAAGCCGTTAAGACACAGGAACTAATTCACCAGCTGACCTCAATAACTTACACCCTGCACCTTTCCTCCCCCTCCAGGAGATTGCTCCCGCCCCCCTATGTACTCACATACAGTGGGGGAAATAATGATTTGGTCCCCTGCATATTTAGTAGGTTTGCCCACTTACAAAGAAATTAAGGGTCTATCATTTTTATCATAGGTGTAATTTAAATGATAGAGACAAAATATCAACCAAAAATCCAGAAAAAACACATGATACAAATGTTATCAATTTAATTACAGTTCAGTGAGTTGGAAGGGGTTAACATCTAGAGCGATCAAAGGGTTAACAGTGTGACTAACCAGTGTTTATTTTTACACAGTGTGCTGGTTTCACTAGAGGAAGGGGTCGATTCTAATCCCTGCTATGCAGAGATCTAGAATACATTCCTTTCCCCCTGTCAGAACTGAGATATGTATTGTTTACATACAGTGAGGTAAAAAGATATTTGATCCCCTGCTACATTGTTCTTGTTTTCCTCTATCATTAAAACGATATATAAAAAAACTTAAATGAATCTTGAATGCGATAACTAGAAACTAAGAAGTCTGCCTCTTTGAAGAAGCTACTATAGTTTAAACTCTGTTACATTCCTGTCTGGACTTGACATCGAGTGATGCAGACATTTTAAATGACAATCTGTTACATTCCTGTCTGGAAGTGGCAGCGAGTATACAGCCATTTTTAATGGTCCCAATCAAAAAAGAAAATGCTGTGAATGGTGTGTGTTTCTGTTAAAACATGCAGTGGAGGCTCTTATGAGTATATAAAGGGTTATCTGCTCAGTTTCCCTGCCTAGGGATGGCGGCTTAGGTTGTTTTCCTACTAGCTGGAAAATCTCTGTGCACGGTGAGGCTGAAAGTGTGTGATCATCACATAAATTGTATGAATTTCCTTTAACCACTTCCAGTATGGGCCAAATCTGACATTCCTCTCCTTTATGTGTAAAACATATTTTTTTTTGCAAGAAAACTACTTAGAACCCCCAAACATTATATACGTTTTTTAAGCAGAGACCCTAGAAAATAAAATGGTGAGTGTTGCATATTTTTATGTCACACAATATTTGCGTAGTGGTTTTTCAAATGCAAATTTTGTGGGAAAAAACACACTTTTAATGCACAAAAAGACAATATCATACCCAATTTTTTTGTAAAACATAAAAGATGATGTTACGCCAAGTAAATTAAATACCACACATGTCATGCTTTAAAATTGCATCTGCCTGTGGAACGGCGCCAAACTACCATATCTATAAAGCCTCATAGGCAACACTTTAAAAGCCTTTGGTTACTAGTTTAGGATTACACAGGAGGTACAGAGCTAAAATTATTGCTCTCACTCTGATGTTCGCAGAGATAACTCACATGTGTGGGGCGGTCGGGGCGTTTACATATGCGTGTGGGACCGACATGTACATTTGCATTTTGTGCACGAGCATAGGCGGACGGGGGTGATTTAAATTATTTCCATTTTTATATTTTATTTAAAAACAAATGAGTACACTGTTTCTTACATTTTTTTTTATCCTTTTTATTGATATCACAAGAATGTACACATCTCTTGTGATACCAGGAAACAGTGACAGGTTCTCTTTTACTAATAGACCCCAGATGTCTCCTCTGCCCTTGAAAGCTTCAGCTCAAACTCAGATCGGTTTGATCTGAAGCATTCC
Source organism: Rana muscosa (assembly GCA_029206835.1). NCBI lineage: Eukaryota > Metazoa > Chordata > Amphibia > Anura > Ranidae > Rana > Rana muscosa. The sequence goes on along the minus strand of CM055118.1, from coordinate 322,573,747 downwards.
TAAGCCGGCAAACAACAGTCAGAAACCGAAAGTGATGAAATCCTTGTCACTTATGGTTTCTGCTGTCACACAGGGAGGAACAACATTAGTTCCTTCCACTGTGTCTAAGGAAAAGGATGCCCCTGGACACATCTTTAGTGGGCTCACTGATCACATGGGAGAGCCTGACAAAGGTTGCGGTGGGAGAGAGGTGGGACCCCCATCCGCTGCTTGAAAAAGTAATCCAATTTCACTGCTACAGGGAGTGATTCCGGACTTCCTCCAGCAGAGGGCGCGCATACCGCCAGCGGGCCACTTCTGTTGTGATAATTTACAGCAGAAGCCGATCTGCGGGTGCCGGGCACTCGATGTCCTCCGGCACCCGCTGATTGTCAGTAAAACACAGAGCACTGAGCTACAGTGAGGGAAAAAAGTATTTAATCCCCTGCTGAATTTGTACGTTTGCCCACTGACAAAGAAATGATCAGTCTATAACTTTAATAGTAGGTTTATTTTAACAGTGAGCGACAGAATAAAAAAAAAAAAACGTATAAATTGATTTGCATTTTAACCCTTTCATGCCTAAGCCTATTTCTGACATTTGGTGTTTACAAGTTAAAATCCGTATTTTTTGCTAGAAAATTACTTCGAACCCCCAAACATTATATATATATATATATATATATATATATATATATTTTAGCAGAGAATCTAGAGAATAAAATGGCGATTGTTGCAATATTTCATGTCACACGGTATTTGTGCAGCAGTGGTTTAAACGCAACTTTTTGGGGAAAAAGACAGTTTCATGAATTTTCAAAAAACGAAACAGTAAAGTTAGCCCAATTTTTTTGTATAATGTGAAAGTTGATGTTACGCCGAGTAAATAGATACCCAACATGTCACGCTTTAAAATTGCACGCACTTATGGAATGGCATCAAACTACAGTACCTAAAAATCTCCATAGGCGATGCTTTAAATTTTTTTACGGTTACCAGGTTAGAGTTACAGAGGAGGTCTAGTGCTAGAATTATTGCTCTCGCTGTGACGATCGCTGCAATATCTCACATGTGTGATTTGAACACTGTTTACATATGCGGGCGCGACTTCCGAATGCATTTTCTTTGCTGCGCGAGCTATTTATTTTATTTATTTTTATATTTTGTTTAAAAAAATAATAATTTTGGTCACTTTTATTGCTGTCACAAGGAATGTAAACATCCCTTGTGACAGTAATAGGTGGTGACAGGTACTCTTTATGGAGGGAGCGGAGGTCTAAAAGACCCCAAATCCCTCCTTTACACTTAAAAGTATTCAGATCGCTGAAAATGGCGATTCTGAACGCTGTATATTTTTTTAAATCCTGCGCCATTGGCAGCCGAGTAAACCGGAAGTGACGTTGTGACGTCGCTTCCGTGTTTACAGAGAGAAGACACGAACGAAGCCGTTTCCGGCTCCGTGCCAGTCTGTCTCTAGGCGCCGGAAGTGGCGCATTGTGGATCGGATCTCCCGGTGGCACAGGAGGCCCAGTAAGAGCGGTGGGAGGCGGCAGGAGTGGGAGATGTCCCCTCCCGCTCCTCCGGGATAACAACCGAACAACTTTTAGCTGCATCGGTTGTTGTAAGCCGATAGAAAGCCTATCGCCCGCTCTAAAAAACGGTACCTGCAGCTGCGGGCATCATCCCGGTATAACCCCCTATATATGCGTACACTCGGCGGGAAGGGGTTAAAGAGTGAAATAAGTATTTGATCCCCTATCAATCAGCTTGTTACATGTGCTTCCACTGTGGAGACTCTTTAAATTTAGGGTTAGGGTCTGCAGTATACAGGGAGCCTTGATGGGGCCTGCAGCTTACGCATGTATTTGCAAATGTGTGCAACTAAACCCCTGTTTTTAAAGCGGTTGTATAGTCTTTTTTTTAACTTTTACCTACAGGTAAGCCTATACTAAGGCTTACCTGTAGGTAAAAGAAATATCTCCTAAACCTACACGGTTTAGGAGATATTTGCAAAAAAAGACATGCACCGATGTCTACGGCGCATGCGCGCCGTAGACAACGGTACATTCACAGGGTTAATCCCATTCAGAATTCCGGCGCTGCCGGAATAGAAAGCTCCAGCGCGCATGCGCGGAGTGACGTCATCGCTGCTCCGGCCAATCACAGCGCCGGAGCGGCGCTGTGATTGGCTGGAGCGGCGATACCCGGAAGTAACGTTCCGGGTATCTGAGGAGCGATGGCTGCGGTAGGAGCGGGGGACGAGGATGGCTTTGGGGGTCCCGATCTAAGGTAAGTGATTCATAATGAGCTAGTATGCTAGTCATACTAGCTCATTATGGCTTTTTCTTGCAGGTGATTTAAAAAAAAAAAAAATTTGTCTGTGTTTACAACCGCTTTAACTCCTTTTCCTGAGACACGGTGGAAGGAACTGATGTTGTTCCTCTCTGTGTGACAGCAGAAACCATAAGTGACGAGGATTTCATCACTTTCGGTTTCTGTCTGTTGTTTACCGACCATTGCAATCTTAGGAATGCTTCAGATCAAACCAATCTGAGTTTGAGCTGAAGCTTTTAAGGGAAGAGGAGACATCTTGGGTCTATTAGTAAAAGAGAACCTGTCACTGTTTATTGGTATCACAAGAGATGTTTACATTTTTGTGAAATCAATAAAAGTGATAAAAAAAAATTTAAACTGTAAAAAAAAAAAAAAAATTTTAAAGCACTATGCTCGCGCACAAAATGCAAACGTACTGCCGGTCCTGCACGCATATGTAAACGCAGACCGCGCCACACATGTGAGGTATCTCTGCGAACCACAGAGTGAGAGCATTAATTTTAGCTCTGTACCTCCTGTGTAATCCTAAACTGGTAACCTGTAAAGGCTTTCAAAGTGTTGCCTATGTGGCTTTATAGATATGGTAGTTTGGCGCCGTTCCACAGGCAGATTCAATATTAAAGCATGACATGTTTGGTATCTATTTACTCTGCGTAACATCATCTTTTATGTTTTACTAAAAAATTGGGTATTATATTGCCTTTTTGTGCATTAACAGTGTGTTTTTTTCCCCACAAAATTAGCATTTGAAAAACCACTACGCAAATATTGTGTGACATAAAAATATGCAACACTGACTATTTGATTTTCTAGGGCCTCTGCTTAAAATATATATAATGTTTGGGGGTTCTAAGTAGTTTTCTAGCAAAAAAAATGATACTTTATACATTTAGGAGAGGAATGTCAGATTTGGCCCATACTGGTTAAAGGAAACTGAAACAGAAATTCATACAATTTATGTGATGATCACACACTTTCAGCCTCACAGTGCACAAAGATTTTCCAGCTAGTAGGAAAACAACCTAAGCCGCCATCCCTAGGCAAGATAACTGAGCAGATAACCCTTTATACACTCACAAGAGCTTCCACCGTATGTTTTAACAGAAACACACACCATTCACAGCATCTTCTTTTTTGATTCTTATGCCGCGTACACACGACCATTTTAATGTCATTGAAAAAAACAACGTTTTTCTCGACGTGATTCTTCTCAAGCCTGCCTTGCCTACACGATCATGAAAAGAATGCTCGAGCAAAGCGCGGCGCCGGTGACGTACAAAATGTACGACGGCACTATAAAGGGGAAGTTTCATTCAGATGGCGCCACCGTTTGGGCTGCTTTTGTTGATCCTTGTGTTAGGAAAGTTTGGTGAGAGACGATTCACGCTTTTCAGCCTCGTGCTTTTCAGTCCGTTACAGCGTGACGAATGTGCTATTTCCGTTACGAACGCTAGTTTTACCAGAACGAGCACTCCTGTCTCATCACTTGCTTCTGAGCATGGGCGTTTTATTCACGTCGTTAAAGCCTACACACGGCCGTTTTAAATGATGAGAAAAACGACGACGTGAAAAACGACGAGAAAAATTTGTTCCAAATTTTTAATGCCCATTTTTCACGTTGTGAAAAATGCTCTGGAGCCCACACACAATCGTTTTTAATGACCAAATTAAAAAATGGCATTTTTCTCGTCATGAAAAACGGTCGTGTACCTGTAAAAATGTCTGTATCACACGCTGCCACTTCCAGACAGGAATGTAACAGATTGTCCTTTAAAATGTCTGTATCACTCAATGTCAAGTCCAGACAGGAATGTAACAGAGTTTAAATTATGTTAGCTTCTTCAAAGAGGCAGAGTTATTAGTTTCTAGTTAGCGCATTCAAAATTCAATTTAGAATTTTAAAATGTCGTTTTAATGATACAGAAAAAAATAACAATGTAATAAATATTTACAGACAAGATATCACAGAAATAAGGAACTGTAAAGAAAAGGGTTTAAAAGTGAAAATATACTTAAGTGTTGTCCGCCTGGTCTGAGTACAGTGCAGAATTCCCATCACTTGAAGATTAAGCACTTGCTGACCAGGCCTTTTCTGGAACTTTTTATTTACAAGTTTAAATTCAGGACCCTGCACTAACTATATCTGGTCTCCAATATAGACAATAGTAGGATTTTTAAAACAGCTTACCTATAAAATCCTTTTCTTGGAGTACATCACGGGACACAGAGCAGCATAGTCATTACTATGTGGGTTATATAGAATTACCTTCAGGTGCTGGCACTGGCAACTTCCAAAACAGGAAGTACCCTCCCCTATATAAGCCCCTCCCATCCGGGAGTACCTCAGTTTTGTAGCAAAGCAATACGTGTCCCCAAAAGAGGGGTGGGAGCTCTGTGTCCCGTGATGTACTCCAAGAAAAGGATTTTACAGGTAAGCTGTTTTAAAAATCCTACTTTCTTGTTCATACATCACGGGACACAGAGCAGCATAGTCATTACTATGTGGGACGTCCCAAAGCAATGCCACATGAGGGGGGGGATACACCATACATAAGCTGGGCGCCATCAGGCATGAGGATCTTTTGCGGCCTGCAACACACTGCGCCCAAAGGCGACATCCTCCTGACTTCTAACGTCCACCTGGTAGAACCTAGTAAACGTGTGTACTGAAGACCATGTTGCGGCCTTACAAATTTGCGCCAGGGAGGCCTGGTGATGCACTGCCCATGAAGTTCCAACTGCTCTCGTGGAGTGCGCCCTAACTTTGAACGGAGGCGGTCTACTTCTCAAGCCATAGGCTTGTATTATGACCTGTCGAATCCACTTGGCTAAAGTAGATTTTGATGCTGCCTGACCCTTTCTGGGGCCTTCCGGCAGAACAAACAAAGAATCCGTTCTACGAATCTGAGCAGTGGCTTTTAGATAAGCTTTAACTGCTCTTACTACATCCAAAGAATGCAATAACTTTTCCTCTACCGAGCTTGGTTTGGGGAAAAAAGAAGGAAGAACCACATCCTGGTTCAAGTGAAACCTCAATACCACCTTAGGAAGAAAGGCTGGGTGAGGACGTAATACTACTCTGTCCTTATGGATAACCAGATATGGCTCTTTACAGGACATGGCGGCTAATTCCGACACTCTTCTAGCCGAGCATATGGCTACTAAAAATATCAATTTCCTGGTGAGTAGAACCAAGGAAATGTGCCGCAAAGGTTCAAATGGCTGCTTCTGCAGAACCGACAGAACCAAATTTAGATCCCATGGGCATATGGGAGCCTTAATCGGTGGACTAATACGAGTCACACCTTGCATAAAGGATTTGACAAGTGAATGCATAGCCAGGGGCCTTTGAAATAGTATTGACAAGGCCGAAACCTGGCCCTTGATAGTACTTAAGGCAAACTTCCTGTCTACAGCCCACTGCAGGAAGTCCAGAATTCTGCCTATAACGTACTTACGTGGATGCCATTTTCTGGCCTCGCACCAAGTGATGTACGCCTTCCAAACTCTATAGTAGATCTGCCTGGATACAGGCTTCCTGGCATTGATTATAGTTGATACCACAGAGTTAGAGAGACCTCTCTTCTTTAGGATGTGGGATTCAATAGCCAGGCCGTTAAACTTAGAGTTAGTAAGGAAGGGTGGTATATCGGTCCTTGCGAAAGCAGGTCCGGACGACGTGGAAGGGTCCAAGGACTCCCCACAGACATTTTGATGATCTCCGCGTACCAGGCCCTTCGGGGCCACGCTGGAGCCACCAGGATCACCGGCTTCTTCTCCAACCTGACTCTGCGAAGGAGTCGAGGCAACAATTGTAGCGGAGGGAATGCATATATCAGTCTGAACTGATCCCAAGGGAACACCAGAGCATCCGAGCCGCAAGCGAGGGGATCCCTTGTCCGGGAGACAAATCTGTCCCCTTTGCGTTGAATCTGGATGCTAGCAGATCTACATCCGGTGTTCCCCACTGCTGACATATTGCTCGGAAGACCTCGGGATGAAGGGACCATTCCCCTGGGCATAACTGTTGGCGACTCAGAAAGTCCGCCTTCCAATTCTCCACCCCTGGAATGAAGACAGCTGATATACATGGGACATGCTTTTCTGCCCATTCCAGGATGTGACTTACTTCCCTCTGGGCTGCACGACTCCTGGTGCCTCCCTGATGATTGATATATGCCACTGCTGTGGCATTGTCTGATTGAATTCTGACAGGGGACCCTTGGAGTCTGGATGTCCAGGCTACTAGGGCGTACCGGGCTGCTCGTATCTCTAAGAGATTGATGGGCAGGGTTCTTACTACATTTGACCATCTGCCCTGGAGAGACCATTGCTCCAGTACTGCCCCCCAGCCTATAAGGCTGGCATCTGTAGTGACCACCTTCCAAGATATCGGGCTGAAGGGTTTTCCCTTCTGGAGATTCTGGGGGATCAACCACCAGCAGAGACTCTTCCGAACGGAAGGGGACAAAGCCATCGGGAAGTCTAGAGCCTGAACTTTTCCGTTCCAGGCTGACAATATGGCCCTTTGTAAATTCCTTGAGTGGAATTGGGCGTATGGTACAGCTTCGAATGATGCTACCATCTTTCCTAGCAGCCTCATGCACAGGCGTATGGACGGCTGTCTTTTTGCACAAAGCAGACGGACCAAGGCCCTCAAAGAGGATACCTTGTCTAGAGGTAAGAAAATCTTCCTCTGGTCTGAATCCAGCCGTAGCCCTAGATATACCAGGTTTTTCGCTGGCTGTAGGGCTGACTTGTCCAGGTTGATGACCCAACCGTGAGACTCTAGATACTTGATTGTATCGACAATTACCACTTCTAGCTTGGCAACTGAGTGGTCCATCAACAACAGGTCGTCTAGGTATGCCATTATCGTTACACCCCGTGTTCTTAGATCGGCCAACAGTGGGGCCAGAATTTTTGTGAACACTCGTGGTGCTGTGGCCAGACCGAATGGTAAGGCTCTGAACTGAAAATGGCGCCCTTCTACTGCAAAGCGTAGGAATTTTTGATGACCTGGAAACATGGGAACATGCAAGTAAGCATCTTTGATGTCGATCGAGGCTAACCATTCCTCCCCTTGTAGGGCAGCGGTGACCGATCGGATCGACTCCATCCGGAAAGACCGGACGTTTAGAAATTTGTTTAGACTCTTTAGGTCCAATATGGGTCTTATGTCCCCGTTTGGCTTCGGGACTGTGAAAAGGTTTGAGTAGAAACCCAACCCCCACTCTTCCATAGGAACCTCCATAATTACTCCTTGGAGCAATAGTTGTTCTAACGCCAATAGGAGAGACCCTCTTTTCAGAGGGTCTCTTGGCATGCCTGACCACATAAAATGGGACGGAGGAGACTCTTTTAACTCCAACTTGTATCCCAGAGTTACTGCGGAGAGCACCCATCTGTCTTTGATCGTCTCCCGCCAGGTCTCTGCGAACAACTGAAGTCTTCCCCCCACCCGTTTGAGTGGGGGCAGCCCTTCATAGGCTTGACTTGGAGGCTGGTTTAGTACCTCTTCGGATCCAGGGCTTTTTATTACCCTGTGGCTGTCCCTGATTTTTACCTCCTGAGTTTGACCGAGGAGGCCGTCGGAACTGCTTAGTAGCAGACGTCGCAGGGATAGGAGAGGTAGTCCTCTTAAAAGATGGACCCCTAGACCTCTTTTTACTCGGTAAGAGAGTACTTTTACCACTGGAAATCTTCTGGATATACTTATCCAGGTCTTCGCCAAAAAGGCGTTCCCCATGAAATGGGAAGCTAACTAAGAGCTTCTTACAGGGAGCTTCAGCAGACCAGTTTTTGAGCCACAGAAGCCTACGCATATGTACCAAAGACAGCGTGAGGCGGGAGGCCTGATGGATAGAATCCTTGATGGCGTCAACCGCAAAGCATAATGCTCTAGGCAGATCAGCCAGAGCCTGGGCCTGCTGGTCTGGCAAATCCCTCAGGACCATTTTCATTTGATCCTTTAAAGCTTGGCAGACCCCAATAGCTGCCACTGCTGGCTGTGTAACAGCCCCTGCTGTGGAAAAAGCAGATTTTAATAAAGATTCCAATTTTTTATCCACTGGATCTTTGAACATTTGAACATTATCTACTGGACATGTCAGTGATTTGTTCACAGAAGAGATGGCTGCATCCACCGTAGGAACATTCCATCTCTGGGTGAACTTTTCCTCCATGGGATAGATCACCGGAAACCTTTTAGGCGGAACAAATAGTTTATCAGGATGTTCCCAGTCCTGGTATATAAGTCCTTCCAATAATGGATGTATTGGAAAGGAGCAATTAACCTGGGGAGCTTTTAGCGACCCCAATGAGGAGACAGCAGTAGTTGATGGTTCAACAAGAGGCATTTTAAATGCAGATCGAACCATGTCAGTTAGGGTCTGGACCCACAATCTTTTAGTCTGTGATGCTGAAAATGGTTCATCTACTGTCGATTCCTCAAAAACAGAGCTAACCTCCTCCTGATCCCCTTCAGGTAGGTCGGTCCCTTCCTGGGACTGTTGCTCTGCCAACAGGCACTCTAATGGAGGTGATGGAGAACTGGCGCGCTTTCTTTCCTGTAGAGAAGAAGCGATCAATGCTGCCAATCTCTGCTCCAATCCCTCCAGAGTTGAGGAAAAAACCTCCTCTGTTATATATGCAGGAGCAGGTGGACTGAGGACAGCCGCAGTACCTGGCACTCCCGGGGGTTCCTTATGGGTATTAACCTCTGATTTCTCAGGGGAGGAGGGTGCAGATGACTGCTCCAGATCCTCAGAGCCCGATGGAGACCCCCTACACTTCCTGAGAGGTATATCTCGGAGTTTTTTAGGCGGCATATTCCTTAGTTCAAAGCTGAGGTATTCCAGCCGCAATACACCCCTTACTGAAATAGTCTAATGCAATTTGCTGCTATGTACATCAGTGGGTGTCTACTAATGCGTCTTTCTGGGGATGCCTGTATCAACCGCCCGCTGTAAGCCCCTATACCATGCTACCAGCTCCTTTTCATGCTCTGTGTCCATAGCAAGCAGCGTGGACTGAGTCCTTTTATCTTGCTGGGACGCCCGCACATGCGCAGAAGCGCTGGGCGCACAGAGCGCGTCATCCGCCAGGCTCCGCCCCCTTTTTTGAAGCTAAACCTTATAAAAGGAAAGCATGTGTGCGCGCGCGTGCGTGCACGTGTGCGCTCTTGGCGCCATGTAGGGAGAGGAGCCAGGGTCCCTGTTTCACCAGGACTCGGGGATGGAAGGAAACTACTTGGCAGCATGACAGAGGAATGCAGCTTCCCTGATAGAGAGCTCACTCATCTGCCTGGACTTTCACCATGGAAGGAATAGTCCCAAGAAAAAAGACGTTCCACAGCGGCCTCTAGTGGACAAACACAGGTACCGCACCTTTGTCTTTTTTTTTTTTAAAACCTCCTTTATGAAAAAACATTTCCAGGTTTACAGTTTTTTTAAAACTTCCCTTATGAAAAAACATTTCTAGGATTTCTTAGGCATATACAGCTATTAGCGGGAATACCCTTTAGGTAACAGGCAGAAAGACATATTAGGCTTGGGGGTCCCCTCAATAGAACCAAGTTCCTGAGGGGCCCCCACTTACCTTTTCCCCGCCGCAGGACTTTGTTTGGTCCACAGAAGCCCAAACTTCACCTCTCACGGCAGGCATTGTACTAGACCTTCAGGGACCGGGTTCCCAAGGATTCCACTCCCCTGGACCTGTATAGCACCCTGCACAGATAGCCTCTTGGTTTTGGGTATGACCAGAGCTCTGGATCCCAGGGTCCAGCCCTCCTAAGAGAGGCATTACAGGCAAAACCCTGCTCTTCTCTGCAAGGCCCGGGTACCGACCGTTTAGCTATGAAGCTTTTTTGGTCGGATCCGGAATAGCTTGCTAAGGCCCAGAGAACCTGTACACAAGCCCAGATGAATACATGTTAACCTTGGCCAACACCTTAGACACTGGCAAAAAACTGAGGTACTCCCGGATGGGAGGGGCTTATATAGGGGAGGGTACTTCCTGTTTTGGAAGTTGCCAGTGCCAGCACCTGAAGGTAATTCTATATAACCCACATAGTAATGACTATGCTGCTCTGTGTCCCGTGATGTATGAACAAGAAAACCCCTATACATTTGTGGTACGTTATGTACCACTGCCGTTCACAATTGTGATGTGGGATACAGTGATGGCAAAGGTCCTCCAGGTGGCAAAAGGCCCAATTATTATGGCAGGGGATCTAAATGCTGTACTATGATCAGATATGGATAGATTTCAGACGGTTTCCAGATGCTCCACCTCCCTGGCCTTGTGTGCGGAACAGTATGGTCTGGAGGAGGTGTGGCGCTGGAAGAATGCTGAGGCTCGAGAGTATTCGTGTTTCTCCTCCTCTTATAATACCTTATCTAGACTTGATATGTGCTTTGTGACTAGGGAGGTGTTGCCGAGGGTGACTGATGTAAAATATCTCCCAAGGACCATTTCGGACCACTCTTCCTTGTTTATTTCCATGAACATGAGCCAGTCCCAGGGTTATTTATCTGTGGAGACTGAGCCCATTGTGGTTGAAGGAGGAGTGTTTTGAGAGGTCAACAGCCACTGATATAACACACTTCTGGTCTGAAAATAAAGGAGAGGTTCCCCTTGGAACTACCTGGGATGCATTTAAAGCCACTCTCCGGAGATCCATTTCGGGGTTAATTAAAAAAACTGAGGTCTGATAGGGAGTGAAAGGTTAAAGAAAGTGAGCAGGTCGCTACAGAAGCAGAAGTAGAATATATTAATAATCCCACCCTTGCTAACTTTAGAGACTGGAGGGATAAGGCTCAAAAACTGGACCTGGTGTTGGTGGAAAAGACTCAAAAAAAGTTGCTGTACCAGTCCCAATGTATCTTCGAGTTTGGTGATAAGAACAGTAAATTATTAGCATACTTGGCCCACTCACAGCAAATATGAGCATCTATTCCCCGAATTTATAGCGAACAACATACTCTTTGCACCAAACGCAAGGGTATAGCCAATGTTTTTGTTGCCTTTTATTCTGATCTATATACGTCTAGGGTGGATAACGCAGAGGAGGAGGTCTGCCAATTTTTGGCGCCAATCCCTCTATGGGAACTGCCTAGGTAGATGGCAGAGGGTTTGGACCTCCCTTTTAGCACTGACGAAATCATATCCACAATGCTTTCCTTGAATCCAAAAAAACCCCCGGACTAGATGGATTCCCAGCTGAGTGGTACAGTACCTATAAAGAGTTCATGACAGCAAAACGATTGGAGGTATATAGTGACGCACTGGAGAAAGGGGTGCTCCCGGATTCTCTGAGTGAGGCACTTATTGTATTGATTTCCAAGCCTCATAAAGACCATGACTACTGCGAATCATATATGCCCATATCACTAATTAATGTAGACGCATAAATTTTGGCTAAAATTCTAGCCAAACGATTGAACAAGGTAATAGCGTCTATCATTCATTCCGATCAGACGGGTTTCATCCCCATGAGATCTACGGCTATAAATTTGAGGAGATTCTTTACAGTGTTGCAATCTGCCCCAGACACCCGAGTTGTAGTGTCATTGGACACCCATAAAGCATTTGACTCTATTGAATGGCCCTACTTATGGGCAGTCCTGGCACGGATAGGCTTCGGCCCCAAATGTATAGCGTGGGTAAAATTATTATATGCTAAACCTTTAGCATGGTTGCGGGTCAATAATATTGTAACAGATACCTTTGAAATAGCTAGGGGCACATGGCAGGGGTGCCCATTGTCGCCCCTGTTTGCCCTGGCTATAGAACCATTGGCGGCACAACAACTATTTTTATCGGTATTTGCAATTACAACATGCAGTGGCAGCCCAATTTGGTCTTCAGGGGGTTCAGCTCGTCCACTCTGAGCTGGAGAAATTACTATTAAGAGGAAGACCACTCCAAAAACTTATCTCAAGATATTATTTCACCCTGCTGACCTCCTCTTCGTCTAGGATGGAGAGAGTGGAGGCTCAGTGGAGAACTGATATACCATCTCTTACAAAGGAATTTTGGGTCAAGGTCATCGAAAATGATCCAGTTTAACTATCTCCACCGTGTGTATTGTACACCTGCGCGTCTTCATAAGATGGGCAGGGTAGAAACCCCTGAATGCCATAGGTGTAAGACTGTGGTAGGGGACTATTTCCATATGGTATGGCAGTGCCCTCAGGTAAGGAAGTTCTGGGCGGTAATCATGAAATTCATGTAGGAAAAACTAGCCCTTCCAAACATATGTGCTCCGGCCAGATGCCTGCTAGATGACTTTGGAGAAGAGGAATTGTCGGAATCCAAAAGAACTCTCTTACGTATACTCTTTTTTTCAAGCGAAAAAGGCTTTGGCTTTAAAATGGAAGGATACCAGGCCTCCATCCCTCCACTACTGGATGGACCTGGTTAATGGAGCTCTACCGAAATACAAACTGACCTACATTTCCAGAGGTTGCCCAAAAAAGTTTAACAAAATATGGGCAGGTTGGATTAAATCGGTGTCCGGTGATATAGAGGTGTAAATGTGAAATAGATGGGACCAGGCAGGGCCGATCCGCCCTATAGGCTTGCTAGGCAAGCTGCATAGGGCCCCGAGTAATTACTAGGGGCCCCCGAATCTTCGCCGCCGCCGCAACCGCCGCCGCCGCCACTAGAGGTCCGCAGGCCGGGCGGAGACAATTTTCATTTTCTTGTAGACCAAGAGGAGGGTCAGGGTGGCTGCCAATAGGAATTGAGCTGCGGCACCGCCCACCTCCCGCCCCGCTAATGTCTGTCTGTGTGTGAGTGAAATGTGGGAAGGGGCGGGGGTGGGCGGCGGCGCCGCAGCTTAATTCCTATTGCCAGCCACCCGGCCGGCTCCTCCACTGTCCCCTCTGCGTAATGGCGGCGGAGAGAGTCTCAGCTGCTGGGGCATCACACCTGGTGTAAGGGAGGCCTCTGCTGGGAATGCCTGGTGTAAGGGGGGCCTCCGCTGGGAATGCCTGGTGTAAGGGGGGCCTACCCTGGTGTAAGGCCTCCGCTGGGAATGCCTGGTGTAAGGCAAGCCTCCACTGGGAATGCCTGGTGTAAGGGGGGCCTCCGCTGGGGAGGCCTGGTGTATAGGGGGGCCTCCACTGGGAATGCCTGGTGTAAAGGGGGCCTCTGCTGGGGAGGCCTGGTGTAAGGGGGGCCTCCGCTGGGGAGGCCTGGTGTAAGGGGGGCCTCCGCTGGGAATGCCTGGTGTAAGGGGGGCCTCCGCCTGGGAGGCCTGGTGTAAGGGGGGCCTCCGCTGGGAATGCCTGGTGTAAGGGGGGCCTCCGCTGGGGAGGCCTGGTGTAAGGGGGGACTCCGCTGGGAATGCCTGGTGTAAGGGGGGCCTCCGCTGGGGAGGCCTGGTGTAAGGCGGGACTCCGCTGGGAATGCCTGGTGTAAGGGGGGCCTTCGCTGGGAATGCCTGGTGTAAGGGGGGCCTCCGCTGCGGAGGCCTGGTGTAAGGGGGGCCTCCGCTGGGGAGGCCTGGTGTAAGGGGGGCCTCCGCTGGGAATGCCTGGTGTAAGGGGGACTCCGCTGGGAATGCCTGGTGTAAGGAGGGACTCTGCTGGGAATGCCTGGTGTAAGGAGGGACTCTACTGGGAATGCCTGGTGTAAGGAGGGACTCTACTAGGAATGCCTGATATAAGGAGGAACTCTACTGGGAATGCCTGGTGTAAGGGGGACTCCGCTGGGAATGCCTGGTGTAAGAAGGGACTCGGGGCTTCCACTGATTCTGCATTATGGTGAGTTGAATAATTTCATTCTATATTACAATGTAATAATAGAAATAATGCGCTTCAGTCATCCTGACACCATAACAACCATGGTGCCGGGATGATTGAAGCGCTAACACCAGGTGTTTGGAGTATCTTTATCTGCTGATTTGTTAAACTTTCTGGAATACACATATTTCTATTGTGGTGTAGGATCTGGGCCTGCTGTCCCTCCACCCCTCTTTCTTTCTATCTCTCCCTCTTTCTTTCTCTCTTTCTTCCTCCATCCCTCATTCATCTCTGACTCTAACCACACCCCTCCGAGCCACGCCCACGTAAGCCACGCCCACCATTCCGCGTAAACCACACCCATTTTTTGCCACCGTAAAGGGCCCCTTAGCAGAATTTTGCTTAGGGCCCCAGGGAGGTCAGGATCGGCACTGGGACCAGGTCTGGGTTATATCTTGATCAGCGAAAGAAATACTTCTGCATAGCGAAGGTACTGAGTTTGTTCATAAGCTATCTAAAGTGGATTACCTCAGTTACAATATTGAGTTGTAACTGAGGTAGATGAAGGAGGTTGAAGTTAACACAGCTGAATATACAGAATGCTAGTAAAGTATGCACTGTTGCATGGAAGCTAAACAATTTAAATCTATATGTTAATGTTTCTTCATCTAATGGCTGTGATCCTGTATAACAGAAATGTTTTGAACAATTACATTTTTTTTACTTGAAATATGAATAAATTTACCCTTAAAAAAAAAAAAAAAAAACGATATCTTGTCTCCCACAGTACACAGAACATGGAAATGCAATAGTTTTAGTAAATATAAACTGCTAAATATCTTTTTCCATCAGCAGTTATAGCAGTCTTCTGACTTCTATCAGTGTCTGGTTAAAGCTTGTAGGAGGAGTTTTATTTTTCTCCTGGCTGGCCTGAGACTGCATGGCCCTGACCCTCTGTCTGAACAGTACCGATTGGCCCTGTGCTGATCACATGCACCCTCCCAAGAAAAAAAAAACTCTGGCAATACACACCAAACTGAGCATGTGCAGCTTGTCCCCTGACTGACTCTGTTCTATCACGTTATGCATTGGGGACAGTGAAAAAGGGATTTTTATAACAGCTTACCTGTAAAATCCTTTTCTTGGAGTACATCACGGGACACAGAGCGACTTAGTCATTACTAATACTTATATAGATACCTTCAGGTGCTGGCACTGGCAACTTCCAAACCGGAAGTACCCTCCCCTATATAAGCCCCTCCCATCCGGGAGCACCTCAGTTTTGTAGCAAAGCAATAAGTGTCCCAAAAAGAGGGGTGGGAGCTCTGTGTCCCGTGATGTACTCCAAGAAAAGGATTTTACAGGTAAGCTGTTATAAAAATCCCTTTTTCTTTTTCGTACATCACGGGACACAGAGCGACTTAGTCATTACTAATGGGACGTCCCAAAGCAATGCCAAATGAGGGGAGGGATACACTATACATAAGCTGGGCGCCATCAGGCATGAGGCTCTTTTGCGGTCTGCAACACACTGCGCCCAAAGGCGACATCCTCCTGACTTCTGACGTCTACCTGGTAGAATCTAGTAAACGTGTGTACTAAGGACCATGTTGTGGCCTTACAGACTTGAGCCAGGGAGGCTTGGTGATGCACTGCCCATGAAGTTCCAACTGCTCTTGTGGAGTGCGCCCTAACTTTGAACGGAGGCGGTCTCCTTTTCAAGCCATAGGCTTGTATTATGACCTGTCGAATCCACTTGGCTAAAGTAGATTTTTGATGCTGCCTGACCCTTTCTGGGGCCTTCCGGCAGAACAAACAAAGTATCCGTTCTACGAATCTGAGCAGTGGCTTTAAGATAAGCTTTAACTGCTCTTACTACATCCAAAGAATGCAATAACTTTTCCTCTACCGAGCTAGGTTTGGGGAAAAAGGAAGGAAGAACCACATCTTGGTTCAAATGGAACCTCGATACCACCTTAGGAAGAAGGCTGGATGAGGACGTAATACTACTCTGTCCTTATGGACAACCAGATATGGCTCCTTACAGGACAAGGCGGCTAATTCCGATACTCTTTTAGCCGAACAAATGGCTACTAAGAAAATCAATTTCCTGGTGAAAAGAACCAAGGAAATGTGCCGCAATGGTTCAAATGGTTGTTTCTGTAGAACCGACAGAACCAGGTTTAAGTCCCATGGACATATGGGAATACTAACCGGAGGACTAATACGCATCACTCCTTGTATGAAAGCTTTGACTAATGAATGCAAAGCCAAGGGCCTTTGAAAAAATATTGACAAGGCCGTCTGACCCTTGATAGTACTCAGGCAAGCTTCCTATCCACAGCCCACTGTAGGAAGTCCAGAATCCTACCTATTACGTACTTACGTGGATGCCATTTCTTGGCCTCACACCACGTGATGTACGCCTTCTAGATCCTATAATAGATCTGCCTGGATACCGGCTTCCTGGCATTGATCATGGTAGATACCACAGGATTAGAGAGCCCTCTCTTTTTTAGAATGTGGGCTTCAATAGCCAGGCCGTCAAACCTAGGGCTGGTGAGGAAGGGTGGTATATCGGTCCTTGCGAAAGCAGGTCCGGACGATGTGGGAGGGTCCAAGGACTTCCCACTGACATTTTTACAATCTCCGCATACCATGCCCTTCGGGGCCACGCTGGAGCCACCAGAATCACTGGTTTCTTTTCTACCCTGATTCTGCGGATTAATCGCGGTGGGAATGCATATATCAGCTTGAACTGATCCCAAGGGAACACGAGGGCATCCGAACCGCAAGCTAGGGGATCCTTTGTGCGAGACACAAATCTGTCCACCTTTGCGTTGAATCTGGATGCTAGCAGATCTACATCCGGTGTTCCCCACCGCTGGCATATTGCCTGGAAAACCTCGGGGTGAAGAGACCATTCCCCCGGGCATAATTGCTGGCGACTTAAAAAGTCCGCTCTCCAATTTTCCACTCCTGGGGTGAAAACCGCGGATATGGCTGTGACATATCTTTCTGCCCATTCCAGGAAGCAATTCGCTTCCCTCAGGGCTGCACGACTCCTGGTGCCACCCTGGTGATTGATATATGCCACTGCTG
The DNA here is from genome assembly GCA_029206835.1 of Rana muscosa. Classification (NCBI taxonomy): domain Eukaryota; kingdom Metazoa; phylum Chordata; class Amphibia; order Anura; family Ranidae; genus Rana; species Rana muscosa. The sequence continues at coordinate 322,556,582 of CM055118.1, read as the reverse complement.
TGGCATTGTCTGATTGAATTCTGACAGGTGACCCTTGGAGTTTGGATGTCCATGCTACTAGGGCATACCGGGCTGCTCGTATCTCTAAGAGATTGGTGGGCAGGGCCTTCTCTGCTTCTGACCACTTGCCCTGGAGAGACCATTGCTCCAGTACTGTCCCCCAGCCTATGAGGCTGGCATCTGTAGTGACCACCTTCCAAGAAACCGGACTGAAGGGTTTCCCTTTTTCCAGATTCTGGGGCACCAACCACCAATGGAGGCTCTTGCGAACGGAAGGGGACAGGGACATTGGTAAGTCTAAAGCCTGAACTTTTTTGTTCCAGGCTGACAGTATGGCCCTCTGCAAGTTCCTTGAATGGAATTGACCGTAGGGTACTGCTTCGAATGAAGCCACCATTTTTCCCAGCAGCCTCATACACAGGCGTATGGATGGTTTTCTTTTTTGTACCCACTAAGTGGGTCAAATCTTTCAAAGACGACACCTTCTCTGGAGGTAAGAAAATCTTTCTCTGATTTGAATCCAGTCTTAGCCCCCAAGCATTCCAGACTTTTGACTGGTTTTAGGGCTGACTTGTCTCGGTTGATAATGCAACCGTGAGATTCCAGATACTTGATTATCTTGTGAACGACCACTTCTAGTTTTTTTCACTGAGTGGTCTATCAGCAACAAGTCGTCTAGATATGCCATTATCGTTACACCTTGTGTTCCTAGTTTGGCCAATCGTAGGGCCAGAATTTTTGTGAACACTCGTGGTGCTGTGGCCAGACCGAAAGGTAAGGCTCTGAACTGAAAATGGCGCCCTTCTACTGCAAAGCGTAGAAATTTCTGGTGGGCCGGACAGATGGGAATATGCAAATAAGCATCCCTTATGTCGATCGAGGCTAACCATTCCTGCCCTTGTAGGGCGGTGGCCACCGATCGGATCGACTCCATCCGAAAAAGTCCTGATATGTAGGAACTTGTTTAGCCCTTTTATATTTAATATGGGCCTCACGTCCCCATTTGGTTTGGGGACTGTGACAAGGTTCGAGTAAAACCCGAACCCGCTTTCTTCCAAGGGAACCTTCATGATTACCCTTGGAGCAATAGTTGTTCTAGTGCCAGAAGAAGGGATCCACTCTTCTGGGGATCGCTTGGCACGTTTGACCTTATAAAATGGGCAGGAGGAATGTCTTTTAACTCCAGCCTGTATCCCAGACTTACTGCGGAGATCACCCATCTGTCTCTGATGGTGTCCCGCCAGGTCTCTGTGAACAACTGAAGTCTTCCCCTCACCCGATTGAGTGGGGGCAACCCTTCATGACTAGGGGGGAGGTTTTGTACCTCTCTTGACCCAGGGTTTCTTGTTTCCCTGTGATTGTCCCTGATTTCTGCCCCCTGGATTTGACCGCGGAGGCCGTCGGAACTGTTTCACAGCCGATATGCCAGGGACTGGAGAAGTAGGCCTCTTAAAAGAAGGACTTCTACCCTTATTCTTAACCGGCAAGAGTGTACTTTTACCGGCAGAAGTTTTCTGGATATATTTGTCCAGATCTTCTCCAGATAAGCGTTCTCCATGAAATGGGAAGCTAATCAGCAATTTCTTACAGGGAGCTTCAGCAGACCAGTTTTTGAGCCATAGAAGCCTACGCATATGTCTACAGACAGCGTAAAGCGGGATGCCTGTTGGATTGTATCCTTTATGGCGTCCACCGCAACACAAGGCTCTAGGTAGGTCAGCTAGGGCAAGAGCCTGCTGATCTGGTAAGTCCCTTAAGACTTGTTTCAACTGATCTTTCATTGCTTGGCAGACTCCAATTGCTGCTACTGCAGGTTGTGTCACCATGCTTGCTGTAGAGAAAGCAGATTTTAGTAAAGACTCCAATTTTTTATCTATTGGGTCTTTGAACATTGGAACATTATCTACTGGACATGTCAGTGATTTATTTACACAAGAGATGGCTGTGTCCACTGTAGGGACCCTCCATTTTTTTATGAACTTATCCTCCATGGGATAGATCACTGGAAATCTCTTGGGGGGAGTAAATATTTTATCAGGATGCTCCCAATCCTGGTAAATAAGCCCTTCCAATAAAGGGTGGATTGGGAAGGAACAGACAGCCTGGGGAGCTTTCAGCGACCCCAGCGAGGAAACCGTAGTGGTTGATGGTTCCGCCAGAGGCATTTTAAATGCTGATCGGACCATGTTAGTCAGAGACTGAACCCATAATCTTTCAGCCTGAGATGCTGAGAAAGGTTCTTCCACTGTTGATTCCTCTATAACTGAATCAACCTCATCCTGATCCCCTTCAGGTAGGTCGATCTCTGTGTGGGGCTGTTCCTCCACTAACAGGCACTCTGAAGGAGGAGACGGAGATCGGACGCGCTTTCCCTGCGACAGGGAAGCAGCGATCAATGCTGTTAATCTCTCTTCCAATCCTCCCAGAGTTGAGGATAAAACCTCCTCTGTTATATATACAGGAGCAGGTGGACTGGGGACAGCCGCAGCACCAGGCACTCCTGCGGGGTTCCTACGGCTACTGACCTCTGAATTCTCAGGGGAGATTTGTGCAGTACAAGCATGCCCAATATCCTCAGAGCCCGATGGAGACCCCTTTGGCTTCCTGGAAGACTTATTTCCGGAGCGTCTGGACGACATATCCTTTAAGCACAAAGCTGAGGTATTCCCGTCGTCATACACCAATTTTGCTGGTAATAGTCTAACACAGTTGCTGCTATATACCAGCTGGTGTCCACTAAAGTGCCTTTCTATGGGGATGCCTGCATCAACCGCCTCTGTGTGCCACTGTTTGTTGCTAGCTCTGTTTGCATCCAGCTGACACTTGTACTGTGTCTTTTATACATGCTGGGACGCCTGCACATGCGCAGAAGCGCCGCGGCGCGCATCGAGCGTCATCCACCCGCCCCGCCCCTTTTTTTTTCATAGGAGGCGCATGCACGCGCCCGCGAGCGCGCCCGTGCCCCATTGGCGCCCTTTTCAAAAACCAAGCAGGGACTAGGAGCCAGGGCCCTTTTTGCCGGAGGGCCTGTGCGGTGGATGAGCGCAGCAACAGGGCAGAGGAAGTGGATTCCCACAGAGAAACTTACCAACTGCCTGGATCTTTTGACTTGAGAAAACCAAAGATCCACATGACAAGAAAAAATGGACCACAGCGGCCTCTAGTGGTTTAACACAGGTACCGCGGTCCTCTTTTTTTTTTTTTTTTTTCTTGACTACTATTAAAATTTTACATTTTTCAGTAGTTACAGGCATACACAGATATTAGCGGGAATACCGTTAGGTAACAGACAGAAAGACAAATTAGGCTTGGGGGTCCCCCAATAGAACCAAGTTCCTGGGGGCCCCCACTTACCTGTTCCCCGCCGCAGGACCCTGTTTGGTCCACAGAAGCCCAAACTTCACCTATCACGGCAGGCATTGTAATTAAACCTTCAGGGACCGGGTTCCCAAGGATTCCACTCCCCTGGACCTGTATAGCACCCTGCACAGAAAACATCTTGGTCGTGGGTATGACCAGAGCTCTGGATCCCAGGGTCCAGCCCTCCTAAGAGAGGCATTACAGGCAAAACCTTGCTCTTCTGTTGCAAGGCCCGGGTACCGACCGTTTAGCTATGAAGCTTTTTTGTTGGGATCCGGAACAGCTTACTAAGGCCCGTAAAAGAACCTGTACGCAAGCCCAGGAAAACACATGTTACTCTTTGGCCAACACCTTAGACACTGGCAAAAAACTGAGGTGCTCCCGGATGGGAGGGGCTTATATAGGGGAGGGTACTTCCGGTTTGGAAGTTGCCAGTGCCAGCACCTGAAGGTATCTATATAACCCATTAGTAATGACTAAGTCGCTCTGTGTCCCGTGATGTACGAAAAAGAAAGAAGGGGAGGATCAGAGGAGACAAGTTTAGACAGCCTTTGTACACAATGCGGAGGATTACACAGTGAGTGTAACAAGCATATACATATACACACTGATTTTACTGTTGTGGGTTTAGTAACACTTTGACGCTAACCTAAATATCAAATTAGATCTAATGGTCCTCTTAACCTTACTCTCAGTAAATTTTCAGGCTGCATTCACACTTGAGCGTAGCGTCTTTGAATGTTTTTTTCACGCGTCCAAAAAGAACAAAGCTTACTGGGCCCAGGACTGGAGTGATGACAAGCTGGTGCTGAGATGGAACAAGGTGCCCAAACTAATGGTGCCTGTGTAGGATGTCAATGAGGCTTGGTACCGAGAAGACTGGTGTAATGCGGGAATACTCACTGCAGTCAGAGCGGAATGCCGATCAACCGCTGAGCCAAGGAGCCGACAGACCGGATGTGCAATCAATCGCTGGACACAAGCCACTGGCTGGGGATCAGCCAAGGTGGATTGCCAGCTGAGCTGGAGACTGGAGTCAGGTGTGTGGCATTATATCTCGTTTCGGATGTGGTCCTTCTTCAGGAAAGACTAAGCTTTGTATCACATCACTCCTGGTGTCGTTCCTTTGGAGCTGCTGGGTTGCTACAAGCACACAAAGAGACTTCTCCCCTACGAAGGTTTTTGATAGACATCTGTTAACTACGGAACTACTGAGTGGTCTTTCATCCAAGTTGATTATCCTTATTAGTCACATTGCAGCACCTTAAATAGGTTGTTTATGATTTCCCTTTCCATGTGACAAAGTTTCACAATCTGAAAACCAACACATTATTTATTTGAATGAGATTAGGGTTTGATATACACCAACTATGACAGGTATATGATATGTCTTTCTCCTTGGAGGTCCAATGTGTCTCTGGACCTTGTAATAAAGTTGTGTTTGGTGTTTAAGGCCGGGTTCACACATGTGCGGTGCGAATTTCAGGGCCATTTTCACTGCGAATTTCCAAAGTAGCTGTTCATCGGTTCAGCTGCGATTTAGATACGTTTCTGATAGGAATTTTAGGAGCGTCCTTAACAACCGATGACTCATCGGCTGTCAGCGGGTTCCCCACTGACAGCTGAATGTAAATCAAAGAATTGCTGGCACTAAAATTTGAGGAAGAAACAGCATGGGGTCCCCTCCCAATCCATACCAGGTGTGGTATGAATTTTAAGGGGAATCTCACACTAAAATAAAAATAAACGAGTGGAGACCCCTTCAAATCCATACCAGTCTGGTGCGGATTTTGAGGGGAACCTCATGCCATTTTTTTTTCAAATGGCGTGGGGGTCTCCCCAAAATCAATACCAGACCCTTATCTGAACATGCAGCCTGGCAGGCCAGGAAATGGGGGGGACGAGCGAGCACCCCCCCTTCTGAACCATACCAGGTCACATGCCCTCAACATGAGGTGGGGGGTGCTTTGGAGTAGGGGGACTCCCCCCCAAAGCACCTTATCCCCATGTTAATGAGGACAAGGACCTCTTCCTCACAACCCTGGCCGGTGGTTGTGAGGGTCTGCAGGCAGGGGGCAAATCGGAATATGGAAGCCCCCTTTAACAAGAGAGCCCCCATGTAAATGAGTATTGTACTCCTACTCATTCACCAATGAAAAGTGTAAAAAAAACAAAAACAAAGACAGTTTTTGACAAGTCCTCTATTAAAACAAAAAACAAAATGAAAACAATATTCCCCGAAGTAAATCCAGCATCAATCACGATGAATGCTGAATAGATAAATAAATTTTGCTCCTGTCACTGGCTCACGCCATCTGACAGAACCGCCGCCTCCCGGCACTAATTAAACTAAGGAGTGAGGTCACCCAGTGATGTCACCGGGCGACCCCACCCCCTCATAACATCATCACCCCAGCATGCCAGGCCACCGGTGACATTGAAGAGAAGAGACAAACCATTTAACACTGACAGGGATGCTTAAAATGATCAGCTTGTATTTATTTCTGTAAAACCTTTATCCCACAAGGAAAAAAAACAGCTATAACCTATTAAATATTTTTGGAGTTTTGTTTCACTTTTTTAGTGTATCTAAATGTGCTAGTACATCTAACCCCCTCCTCTCAGACTGACAATGCTGCTTTCCAAATCTGCCCACTGTGTTCCTTAATACAGAGTGGTGTCTGTATAATACAGGAGGTGTGTTACTGGCCAGATCACCAAGGAAAGCAGAGGGAAAAGTCTTAAAATGTAAACTAATGCAGCCACCACATCTAATGATTGGTAACTGCAATATATAACATTTTTGGTTTTGAGTTTAATACTGCGTTAAAGGTTTCACCAAATGTTCTGGAATAACTCAGCATCTACAGAAAAGGAGTCGGTTAGGAACCACACTTGTCAGCTTCAAACTACTTAGAATATGTGCTTCTTTCTTTATACCGTTTTACCACATGCCAGCTGAATGTTGAAATCAGACTGGCATTAGAAGTGACTACTTTGTAACCTCAAGTTAGACAGGAGAGCATATGTTCACAAGAAGATCATGACAAGATCAGAGTGGGCATCCCCCCTAAGTGTTCATTTAGTAGTGATTAAAAGCCAACATGTGTGAAATTAATAAGATAGGAAGTGAGCCGTACTCATTTCACTTTTTAAAGCAAAAATTACTGTAGATGCTGGTTTACCTTTCTTACCAAATGCAGCTGATCTCATGTTTGGTACTTTCTGCTGTGGGTGCACTGAGAAAAAGTGAGACTTCTGTCAGAATCTTGTGACTGCCAACCCCTAAGAGCCAACTGCCCCAAAAATGATATGTAGACATTAATTATACCCCCTGAAATTATACGTAGACACTAAGACCACTTTCACACTGAGGCGATTTTCAGGCACTTTCATGCTAAAACAAGCGTCTGAAAAGCTTACGAAAACGTATGTAGCGGGTACTTGAATTTAGGGGAAGCATCTGGGTGGTAGTGTAACCCAGATGTCCTGATTGTTAGGAAATTCAAGGTTCCCTTTGTGAGTCTTGGAGGACTCTGGTGGTGTGAGGTTCCCGCTGGCCTACAGGTGGCGTTGTCGCCCTTGGCCGGGGCTGGGCTCGCACCGCAAGACTGTGCCTTTTTGTCCTCCCCTGGAGCTGGTACAGCGGGGCGGGGAACCCGCTGTGGCGCGAAGGGAGAGGGCATAAAAGGGGCGGAAGCCCTTACCACGGGGTTAGAGTTCGGAGTGGAGTCGGAGGACTCGGCCGCACCCAGGCACCTTCAGCCTGGGTGCTGGCATTCCGGTGTTCCAGGCCTAGGTGCCCTTGACCTAGCCGGAGCGGAGATGGAGTCCATCTCAGGCACCTTTAGCCTGGGGTGAGGTACTATGGCGGATGCCTGGGGCTCAGTACCTTCGACTGAGTTCTGCGAGGGTGGAGGAATCCGAGGGGGCCCTAACTCCTTGGGTGCCCGTGTCTGAGTTTGTGAGGACTGGTGTGCAATAACTTCTCTGAAGAGTCTGGCGCAGCATCGCTGGTGACAGAGAGGTCTCCACTTCTCCTTTGGACGGATTTCCTTCCCCTGACAGGGGCCGAGCTAGCGATGGTAATTCACGTTCTACATCACCTAGTCAGTGGCAGTGACTATTCACCACTGGTGACACCACAGTGGTTAGCAGCAGAAGGGAAAGGATTGTGCCTCGATCTGTCCCCGTTATCACTCAGTAAAGAAGCTGTATGTTTGTGCGCGAAGAAGAATAAAACTGAGTTGGACCTATTCACTGTGTGGAACTCTGGTTACTAGGAGCAAAGGAGTCAGGGACGAAGTACTGGACTTGACTCTAGGACACCTACACAAAACCCAATCTGTTGGCCTTCACCTCTTAGCTATGGAGGACATGGGCCGTGGTGTATCTCATCCCTCCCCCCAGCACTGAGACCCCTAGACAAAGAAAGACAAGCCGAGTATGAGAAGGGGAGAGAGGGGTGAGGCCGCTACACGCATTTCCATTAAATTCAATGAATGCTTTTACACTGGGGCAGTGGGCTGACAGAGCGGTGAAAAAACACCACTCTCCATTGAAATTAATTGAAAGCTCTTCAAAAGCGCCTGAAAAGCTCTTCAAAAGCGCTCAGTGTTTTACCCGCAGTTTTTCAAGCGCCTCAGTGTAAAAGAGGCCTAATTGGTTGAATAATATTTTTTATTTCATGAAAGCCCCAGGGGTAATATTAATATCCTTTATTTTTATAGAACCAACATAGTATGCAGCATTACTCTTCAAATAACATGGCACAAACTATAAACATAAGACATTTGGATAGAAAAGTTGTTTTAAATACTAGGAGGTGGATGAAGTCTACATACAGAAAATTCTAGGAGGTGGATGAAGTCCACATATAGGAAATTCTAGGAGATGGATGATGTCTACACACAGGAAATTCTAGGAGATGGATGAAGTCCACATACAGGAAATTCTAGGAGATGGATGAAGTCCACATACAGGAAATTCTAGGAGGTGGATGAAGTCCACATACAGGAAATTATAGGAGGTGGATGAAGTAAACATACAGGAAATTCTAGGAGGTGGATAAAGTCCACATACAGGAATTTCTAGGAGGTGGATGAAGTAAACATACAGGAAATTCTAGGAGGTGGATGAAGTCTACATACAGGAAATTCTAGGAGGTGGATGAAGTCCACATACAGGAAATTCTAGGAGGTGGATGAAGTCCACATACAGGAAATTCTAGGAAGTGGATGAAGTCTACATACAGGAAATTCTAGGAGGTGGATGAAGTCTACATACAGGAAATTCTAGGAGGTGGATGAAGTCCACATATAGAAAAAAAAGGAGGTGGATGAAGTCCACATACAGGAAATTCTAGGAGATGGATGAAGTCCACATACAAGAAATTCTAGGAGATGGATGAAGTCCACATACAGATAATTCTAGGAGGTGGATGAAGTCCACATACAGGAAATTCTAGGAGGTGGATGAAGTCCACATACAGGAAATTCTAGGAGGTGGATGAAGTCTACATACAGGAAATTCTGGGAGATGGATGAAGTCCACATACAGGAAATTCTAGGAGGTGGATGAAGTCCACATACAGGAATTTCTAGGAGGTGGATGAAGTCCACATACAGGAAATTCTAGGAGGTGGATGAAGTCTACATACAGGAAATTCTAGGAGGTGGATGAAGTCCACATACAGGAAATTCTAGGAGGTGGATGAAGTCCACATACAGGAAATTCTAGGAGATGGATGAAGTCCACATATAGGAAATTCTAGGAGATGGATGAAGTCCACATACAGGAAATTCTAGGAGGTGGATGAAGTCCACATACAGGAAATTCTATGAGGTGGATGATGTCCACATACAGGAAATTCTAGGAGATGGATGAAGTCCACATACAAGAAATTCTAGGAGGTGGATGAAGTCCACATACAGGAAATTCTAGGAGGTGGATGAAGTCCACATACAGGAAATTCTAGGAGGTAGATGAAGTCCACATACAGGAAATTCTAGGAGATGGATGAAGTCTACACATCAATAATTCTAGGAGGTAGATGAAGTCTATATACAGAAAATTCTAGGAGGTGGATGAAATCAACATACTGAAAATTCTAGGAGGTGGATGAAATCCACATACTGAAAATTCTAGGGGGTGGATGAATTCTACATATGCAAAATTCTAGGAGGTGGATGAAGTTTACATACAGAAATTTCTATAAAATACAGAAAATAATTTAGCAACACGAACTATAAACATAAGACATTTGGATAGAAAAGTCCCTACCTAATAGATTTAAATTCTAGGAGGTGGATGAAGTCCACATACAGGAAATTCTAGGAGGTTGATGAAGTCTACATACAGGAAGTTCTAGGAGATGGATAAAGGCCACATACAGGAAATTCTAGGAGGTGGATAAAGTCCACATACAGGAATTTCTAGGAGGTGGATAAAGTCTACATATAGGAAATTCTAGGAGGTGGATGATGTCCACATACAGGAAATTCTAGGAGGTGGATGAAGTCCACATACAGGAAATTCTAGGAGATGGATGAAGTCCACATACAGAAAATTCTAGGAGATGGATGAAGTCTACACACCGATAATTCTAGGAGGTAGATGAAGTCTATATACAGAAAATTCTAGGAGGTGGATGAAATCAACATACTGAAAATTCTAGGAGGTGGATGAAATCCACATACTGAAAATTCTAGGGGATGGATGAATTCTACATATGCAAAATACTAGGAGGTGGATGATGTTTACATACAGAAATTTCTATAAAATACAGAAAATAATTTAGCAGCACGAACTATAAACATAAGCTATTGGTATAGAAAAGTCCCTACCTAATAGATTTAAATTCTAGGAGATGGATGAAGTCCACATACAGGAAATTCTAGGAGGTTGATGAAGTCTACATACAGGAAATTCTAGGAGGTGGATGAAGTCTATATTCAGAAAATTCCAAGAGGTGGATGAAGTCTACATACTGAAAATTTTAAGATTTGGATGCAATCCACATACTCAAAATTCTAGGAGGGGGATCAATTCTACATACAGAAAATTCTAATGCCGCGTACACACGATCGATTTTTTCGACGGTGAAAACACCGTCGAGAAAATCGATGTGAAAAACGAGGAACAGCTTGTTCCCCCCAATGACATTTTTTTTTTGGTCCAAAAAAAACTACCGTGTGTGGGCTCCCCGGCAGTGTTTCCCTATGGGGAAACTGCCGTGGAAAAAAACTACGGGAATCACGACGAGAAAAATTAGAGCATGTTCTAATTTTTCTCGTCGTGATTAATGCCATTTTTCCCGTCGAGAAAAACTACAAAAAGCCCACAGACGATCGTTTTTCTCGTCCAAAGGAAAAAATGTCATTTTTCTCGACGGGAAAAATGATCGTGTGTACGCGGCCTAAGAGGTGGATGAAGGTCTACAGACAGAAAGTTCTAGAAAATACAGAAAATAATATAGTGGCACAAACTATAAACATAAGACATTTGGAGAGAAAAGTCCCCTACCTAATAGATTTAAATTCTAGGAGGTGGATGAAGTCTACATACAGGAATTTCTAGGAGGTGGATGAAGTCTACATACAGAAAATTCTAGGAGGTGGATGAAGTCTACAAACAGGAAATTATAGGAGGTGGATGAAGTCTACATACAAGAAATTCGAAAATCTGGAAAAATAACTAACTAATAATAACTTAACTATTACTAGACTATTAAATTATAGGTATTGGCTGCCACTGATAATAATAATATGCACTGTCACTGTACTAATAACACAGAGCAGAAAGGTGTTTACATCTAGGGCGATCAAAGGGTTAAATGTGTGCCTAACAAGTGTTTATGTGTGTAATGTGTGCTGCTTTTATTGGGGATCTAGTTGTTTTCATTCCCCGTTTAGCAGGGAATGAAAAAGCGACGAGATCCCCTGTCACTGAACACAGCTCTGTGTTGTTTATACTCACAGAGCTGTGTTCAAGGAAGATCAGAGCCGATCATATCTGTACCAGGCAACACATATGAGGAAGTACTGCCAGCCGGCAAAAAGATTTTCTAAGAAAGATAAACTTGCATTTTCTTCATATTTTTAAGAGTGATTCTAGGAAACAAGTTCAATCAAACCAAGCAATGCTATCTTGGAATTATTGCAGCTTCACAAGAGTTAGAAAGAGTTACAAAAAATGCTGAAAAGTGGTTCTAAAGGCAGATTTTTTTTTTTTATCTCAATGCATTAAAAAAAAAAAAAAAAACCTTCAGTGTTCAGCAGCCCCCTAATACTTACCTGAGCCCCATATCGATCCAACAATGTTGCACAAGAGCCTCGCTCTCCAGGACTCTCCCTCTTGATTGTCTCTCAATCAAAGTCAATGAGCCAATGAGGAGAGAGAGGGAAGGGGGGGGGGGGGGCAAGCCACGGCTCCCTGTCTGAAAGGACACACAGAGCAGCAGCTCGGGTGCCCCCATGGCAGGCTGCTTGCTGTGGGGTCACTCGGCAGGAGGGAGGAGCCAAAGGAGGATCTGGGCTGCTCTGTGCAAAACCAAAAAAAAACAAAAAACAAGACTTTAATTTCACTATAAGGCTCCCAGCCAAAGCATTCTCCTTCCCTTATAGTGCATGCAAACCTTAAAGGAGTATTAAACCCAAAAGCAAACATCTATTATATTGCAGCTTACCTATTCTGAGATGTGATGACTGCATTAGTTTTCTTTTTTTAATACTTTCTTTCTTCTATTTTCATCTGATGATAAAGCTAGCAAGTCTTTTGTTTTTCAAAAGTGCAAGCTCTCCAGCAAAATTTGTTAGTTTGCATGGGAGAGACAAACCAATAAACAATGGCAAGGGTGCTTAACCAACTGCCGACTGCCCCATAGCACATTTACTGCTACAGGGCCACCGCACACGTATATATGCGTGATTCTGCACTTCCAGGTTTTGAGTAAGGATGAACCAAACACCCCCTGGTTCGGTTCGCACCAGAACTTGCGAACAGGCAAAACATTTGTTCGAACACGCTAACACCGTTAAAGTCTATGGGACACGAATGTGAAAAATCAAAAGTGCTAATTTTAAGGCTAATATGCAAGTTATTGTCATAAAAAGTGTTTGGGGACCCGGGTCCTGCCCCAGGGGACATGTATCAATGCAAAAAAAAGGTTTAAAAACGGCCGTTTTTTCGGGAGCAGTGATTTTAATAATGCTTAAAGTGAAACAATAAAAGTGAAATATTTCTTTAAATTTTGTACCTGGGGGGTGTGTATAGTATGCCTGTGAAGTGGCGCATGTTTCCCGTGTTTAGAACTGTCGCGCAGCAAAAAAGGGATTTTTATAACAGCTTACCTGTAAAATCCTTTTCTTGGAGTACATCACGGGACACAGAGCGACTTAGTCATTACTAATGGGTTATATAGATTACCTTCAGGTGTTGGCACTGGCCAATTCCAAACCAGAAGTACCCTCCCCTATATAAGCCCCTCCCATCCGGGAGCACCTCAGTTTTGTAGCCAAGCAATAAGTGTCCCAAAAAGAGGGGTGGGAGCTCTGTGTCCCGTGATGTACTCCAAGAAAAGGATTTTACAGGTAAGCTGTTATAAAAATCCCTTTTTCTTTTTCGTACATCACGGGACACAGAGCGACTTAGTCATTACTAATGGGACGTCCCAAAGCAATGCCAAATGAGGGGAGGGATACATAAGCTGGGCGCCATCAGGCATGAGGCTCTTTTGCGGCCTGCAACACACTGCGCCCAAAGGCGACATCCTCCTGACTTCTGACGTCTACCTGGTAGAATCTAGTAAACGTGTGTACTAAGGACCATGTTGTGGCCTTACAGTACTTGAGCCAGGGAGGCTTGGTGATGCACTGCCCATGAAGTTCCAACTGCTCTTGTGGAGTGCGCCCTAACTTTGAACGGAGGCGGTCTCCTTTTCAAGCCATAGGCTTGTATTATGACCTGTTGAATCCACTTGGCTAAAGTAGATTTTTGATGCTGCCTGACCCTTTCTGGGGCCTTCCGGCAGAACAAACAAGTATCCGTTCTGCGAATCTGAGCAGTGGCTTTAAGATAAGCTTTAACTGCTCTTACTACATCCAAAGAATGCAATAACTTTTCCTCTACCGAAGTAGGTTTGGGGAAAAAGGAAGGAAGAACCACATCTTGGTTCAAATGGAACCTCGATACCACCTTAGGAAGAAGGCTGGATGAGGACGTAATACTACTCTGTCCTTATGGATAACCAGATATGGCTCCTTACAGGACAAGGCGGCTAATTCCGATACTCTTTTAGCCGAACAAATGGCTACTAAGAAAATCAATTTCCTGGTGAAAAGAACCAAGAAAATGTGCCGCAATGGTTCAAATGGTTGTTTCTGTAGAACCGACAGAACCAGGTTTAAGTCCCATGGACATATGGGAATACTAACCGGAGGGCTAATACGCATCACTCCTTGTATGAAAGCTTTGATTAATGAATGCAAAGCCAAGGGCCTTTGAAAAAAAATATTGACAAGGCCGTCTGACCCTTGATAGTACTCAAGGCAAGCTTCCTATGTACAGCCCACTGTAGGAAGTCCAGAATCCTACCTATTACGTACTTACGTGGATGCCATTTCCTGGCCTCACCCCACGTGATGTACGCCTTCTAGATCCTATAATAGATCTGCCTGGATACCGGCTTCCTGGCATTGATCATGGTAGATACCACAGGATTAGAGAGCCCTCTCTTTTTTTAGAATGTGGGCTTCTATAGTCAGGCCGTCAACCTAGGGCTGGTAAGGAAGGGTAGTATATCGGTCCTTGCGAAAGCAGGTCCGGACGATGTGGGAGGGTCCAAGGACTTCCCACTGACATTTTTACAATCTCCGCGTACCATGCCCTTCGGGGCCACGCTGGAGCCACCAGAATCACTGGTTTCTTTTCTACCCTGATTCTGCGGATTAATCGCGGTGGGAATGCATATATCAGCTTGAACTGATCCCAAGGGAACACTAGGGCATCCGAACCGCAAGCTAGGGGATCCTTTGTGCGAGACACAAATCTGTCCACCTTTGCGTTGAATCTGGATGCTAGCAGATCTACATCCGGTGTTCCCCACCGCTGGCATATTGCCTGGAAAACCTCGGGGTGAAGAGACCATTCCCCCGGGCATAATTGCTGGCGACTTAAAAAAGTCCGCTCTCCAATTTTCCACTCCTGGGATGAAAACCGCGGATATGGCTGTGACATACCTTTCTGCCCATTCCAGGATGCATTTCGCTTCCCTCTGGGCTGCACGACTCCTGGTGCCACCCTGGAGATTGATATATGCCACTGCTGTGGCATTGTCTGATTGAATTCTGACAGGTGACCCTTGGAGTTTGGATGTCCATGCTACTAGGGCATACCGGGCTGCTCGTATCTCTAAGAGATTGGTGGGCAGGGCCTTCTCTGCTTCTGACCACTTGCCCTGGAGAGACCATTGCTCCAGTACTGCCCCCCAGCCTATGAGGCTGGCAACTGTAGTGACCACCTTCCAAGAAACTGGACTGAAGGGTTTCCCTTCCCAGATTCTGGGGCACCAACCACCAATGGAGGCTCTTGCGAACGGAAGGGGACAGGGACATTGGTAAGTCTAAAGCCTGAACTTTTTTGTTCCAGGCTGACAGTATGGCCCTCTGCAAGTTCCTTGAATGGAATTGACCGTAGGGTACCGCTTCGAATGAAGCCACCATTTTTCCCAGCAGCCTTATACACAGGCGTATGGATGGTTTTTCTTTTTTGTACCCACTAAGTGGGTCAAATCTTTCAAAGACGACACCTTCTCTGGAGGTAAGAAAATCTTTCTCTGATTTGAATCCAGTCTTAGCCCCCAAGTATTCCAGGCTTTTGACTGGTTTTAGGGCTGACTTGTCTCGGTTGATAATGCAACCGTGAGATTCCAGATACTTGATTATCTTGTGAACGACCACTTCTAGTTTTTTTCACTGAGTGGTCTATCAGCAACAAGTCGTCTAGATATGCCATTATCGTTACACCTTGTGTTCCTAGTTTGGCCAATCGTAGGGCCAGAATTTTTGTGAACACTCGTGGTGCCGTGGCCAGACCGAAAGGTAAGGCTCTGAACTGAAAATGGCGCCCTTCTACTGCAAGGCGTAGAAATTTCTGGTGGGCCGGACAGATGGGAATATGCAAATAAGCATCCCTTATGTCGATCGAGGCTAACCATTCCTGCCCTTGTAGGGCGGTGGCCACCGATCGGATCGACTCCATCCGAAAAAAGTCCTGATATGTAGGAACTTGTTTAGCCCTTTTATATTCAATATGGGCCTCATGTCCCCATTTGGTTTGGGGACTGTGACAAGGTTCGAGTAAAACCCGAACCCGTTTTCCCTTCATGATTACCCTTGGGGCAATAGTTGCTCTAGTGCCAGAAGGAGGGATCCACTCTTCTGGGGATCGCTTGGCACGTTTGACCTTATAAAATGGGCAGGAGGAATGTCTTTTAACTCCAGCCTGTATCCCAGACTTACTGCGGGGATCACCCATCTCTGATGGTGTCCCGCCAGGTCTCTGTGAACAACTGAAGTCTTCCCCTCACCCGACTGAGTGGGGGCAACCCTTCATGACTTAGGGGGAGGTTTTGTACCTCTCTTGACCCAGGGTTTCTTGATACCCTGTGATTGTCCCTGATTTCTGCCCCCTGGATTTGACCGCGGAGGCCGTCGGAACTGTTTCACAGCCGATGTGCCAGGGACTGGAGAAGTAGGCCTCTTAAAAGAAGGACTTCTACCCTTGTTCTTAACCGGTAAGAGTGAACTTTTACCGGCAGAAATTTTCTGGATATATTTGTCCAGATCTTCTCCAAATAAGCGTTCTCCATGAAATGGGAAGCTAACCAGCAGTTTTTTACAGGGAGCTTCAGCAGACCAGTTTTTGAGCCACAGAAGCCTGTACTATAGACAGCGTAAAGCGGGAGGCCTGTTGGATTGTATCCTTTATGGCGTCCACCGCAAAACACAAGGCTCTAGGCAGGTCAGCTAGGGCAAGAGCCTGCTGATCTGGTAAGTCCCTTAAGACTTGTTTCAACTGATCTTTCACTGCTTGGCAGACTCCAATCGCTGCTACCGCAGGTTGTGTCACCATGCTTGCTGTAGAGAAAGCAGATTTTAGTAAAGACTCCAATTTTTTATCTATTGGGTCTTTGACATTGGAACATTATCTACTGGACATGTCAGTGATTTGTTAACAGAAGAGATGGCTGCGTCCACTGTAGGGACCCTCCATTTTTTTATGAACTTATCCTCCATGGGATAGATCACCGGAAATCTCTTGGGGGGAGCAAATATTTTATCAGGATGCTCCCAATCCTGGTAAATAAGCCCTTCTAATAAAGGGTGGATTGGGAAGGAACAGACAGCCTGGGGAGCTTTTAGCGACCCCAGCGAGGAAACCGTAGTGGATGGTGGTTCCGCCAGAGGCATTTTAAATGCTGATCGGACCATATTAGTCAGAGACTGAACCCATAATCTTTCAGCCTGAGATGCTGAGAAAGGTTCTTCCACTGTTGATTCCCATAACTGAATCAACCTCATCCTGATCCCCTTCAGGTAGGTCGATCTCTGGGACTGTTCCTCCACTAACAGGCACTCTGAAGGAGGAGACGGAGATCGGACGCGCTTTTCCTGAGACAGGGAAGCAGCGATCAATGCTGTTAATCTCTCTTCCAATCCTCCCAGAGTTGAGGATAAAACCTCCTCTGTTATATATACAGGAGCAGGTGGACTGGGGACAGCCGCAGCACCAGGCATTCCTGCGGGGTTTCTACGGCTACTGACCTCTGAATTCTCAGGGGAGATTGGTGCAGTACAAGCATGCCCAATATCCTCAGAGCCCGATGGAGACCCCTTTGGCTTCCTGGAAGATCTATTTCCGGAGCGTCTGGACGACATATCCTTTAAGCACAAAGCTGAGGTATTCCCGTCGTCATACACCAATTTTGCTGGTAATAATCTAACACAGGTGCTGCTATATACCAGCTGGTGTCCACTAAAGTGCCTTTCTATGGGGATGCCTGCATCAACCGCCTCTGTGTGCCACTGTTTGTTGCTAGCTCTGTTTGCATCCAGCTGACACTTGTACTGTGTCTTTTAACTATGCTGGGACGCCCGCACATGCGCAGAAGCGCCGCGGCGCGCATCGAGCGTCATCCACCCGCCCCGCCCCTTTTTTTCATAGGAGGCGCGTGCACGCGCCCGCGCGCGCGCCCGTGCGCCATTGGCGCCCTTTTCGAAATCAAACAGGGGACTAGGAGCCAGGGCCCTTTTTGCCGGAGGGCCTGTGCGGTGGATGAGCACAGCAACAGGGCAGAGGAAGTGGATTCCCACAGAGAAACTTACCAGCTGCCTGGATCTTTTGACTTGAGAAAACCAAAGATCCACATGACAAGAAAAATGGACTACAGCGGCCTCTAGTGGTTTAACACAGGTACCGCGGTCCCTTTTTTTTTTTTTTTTTTCTTGACTACTATTAAAATTTTACATTTTCAGTAGTTACAGGCAAACACAGATATTTAGCGGGAATACCGTTAGGTAACAGACAGAAAGACAAATTAGGCTTGGGGGTCCCCCAATAGAACCAAGTTCCTGGGGGCCCCCACTTACCTGTTCCCCGCCGCAGGACCCTGTTTGGTCCACAGAAGCCCAAACTTCACCTATCACGGCAGGCATTGTAATTAAACCTTCAGGGACCGGGTTCCCAAGGATTCCACTCCCCTGGACCTGTATAGCACCCTGCACAGAAAACATCTTGGTCGTGGGTATGACCAGAGCTCTGGATCCCAGGGTCCAGCCCTCCTAAGAGAGGCATTACAGGCAAAACCTTGCTCTTCTGTTGCAAGGCCCGGGTACCGACCGTTTAGCTATGAAGCTTTTTTGTTGGGATCCGGAACAGCTTACTAAGGCCCGTAAAAGAACCTGTACGCAAGCCCAGGAAAACACATGTTACTCTTTGGCCAACACCTTAGACACTGGCAAAAAACTGAGGTGCTCCCGGATGGGAGGGGCTTATATAGGGGAGGGTACTTCCGGTTTGGAAGTTGCCAGTGCCAGCACCTGAAGGTATCTATATAACCCATTAGTAATGACTAAGTCGCTCTGTGTCCCGTGATGTACGAAAAAGAAAGAAGGGGAGGATCAGAGGAGACAAGTTTAGACAGCCTTTGTACACAATGCGGAGGATTACACAGTGAGTGTAACAAGCATATACATATACACCTATACACATATACACCTATCACGGCAGGCATTGTAATTAAACCTTCAGGGACCGGGTTCCCAAGGATTCCACTCCCCTGGACCTGTATAGCACCCTGCACAGACAACATCTTGGTCGTGGGTATGACCAGAGCTCTGGATCCCAGGGTCCAGCCCTCCTAAGAGAAGCATTACAGGCAAAACCTTGCTCTTCTGCTGCAAGGCCCGGGTACCGACCGTTTAGCTATGAAGCTTTTTTGGTGGGATCCGGAACAGCTTACTAAGGCCCAAAAGAACCTGTACGCAAGCCCAGTGAAAACACATGTTACTCTTTGGCCAACACCTTAGACACTGGCAAAAAACTGAGGTGCTCCCGGGTGGGAGGGGCTTATATAGGGGAGGGTACTTCCGGTTTGGAATTGGCCAGTGCCAACACCTGAAGGTAATCTATATAACCTATTAGTAATGACTAAGTCGCTCTGTGTCCCGTGATGTACGAAAAAGAAATTAAATTTTTAAAGGAAAAAAAAGTCATTTAAAACTGCTCGCGGCTGTAATGAATTGTTGGGTCTCAGTGATATAGATAAAATTCATTGAAAAAAACGGCATGGGTTCCACCTCCAGCCCATTACCAGGCCCTTTTGGTCTGATATAAATATTAAGGGGAACCCCGAACCAAAATAAAAAAAAATTGTGTGGGGGTCCCCCCAAATTCCATACCAGGCCCTTCAGGTCTGGTATGGATATTAAGGGGAACCCTGCGCCAAATAAAAAAAAAATGGTGTAGGGGTCCACCTCAGAATCCATACCAGACCTATATCCGAGCACGCAACCTGGCAGGCCGCAGGAAAAGAGGGGGGGACAAGAGAGCATCCCCCCCTACTGAACCGTACCAGGCCACATGCCCTCAACATGGGGAGGATTCTTTGGGGTTTGACCACCAAAGCACCATGTCCCCATGTTGATGGGGACAAGGGCCTCATCCCCACAACCCTTGCCGGTGGTTGTGGGGGTCTGCGGGCGGCCGTTTTTAAAACTTTTTTTGCATTGATACATGTCCCCTGGGCCCAGGTCCCCAAACACTTTTTATGACAATACCATGTATATAATAAGCCTTTAAAATTAGCACTTTTGATTTCTCCCATAGACTTTTAAAGGTGTTACGCGGCTTTCGAATTTGCCATGAACACCCCAAATTGTTCGCTATTCGGCGAACGGGCGAACACCCGATGTTCGAGTCGAACTTACGTTCGACTTGAACATCGGGCTCATCCCTAGTTTTGAGCGTGAGCTGATGGCTCACTCCCACTGTGATTTTACACTGTGGCTGCTTATAAGCAGGTCCCGCGGACCCGATATCCGCCGGCACCCACTGATCGTTGGGTACACTGACAGAATGACAGTCTGCCCATGTAAACAACGCAGATTGTCATTCTGTGAGTACAGAAGGCATGGATCCTGTGTTCTTGTAAAGCAGAAACACAGATCCATGCCTTCCATTAGTAAAAATACCTCCCTCTCTACACTGAAACATTAGCTCTAGGCACACAGTTAACCCTTCAATCGCCCTTGATGTTAACCCACTTCCCAGCCAGTGTCATTAGTACAGTGACAGTGCATATTTTTAGCACTGATCACTGTAATAATGTCACTGGTCCCCAAAAAAGTGTCAAAAGTGTCAGTTAGGCATACAATTTGTCCGCCGCAATGTCGCAGTCCCGATATAAGTCGCTGATCACCGCCATTACTAGTAAAAAAAATACCATAGTTTGTAGACGCTATAACGCTTGCGCAAACCAATCAATATACTGTGTGTTCCAAGCGTGTCGAGATCCTACGGGGTAAAATGACCGCACCAGCCAAGCAGACACTGGCTGTAAAAAGCGCCTATAGGCGATTCAGTTCGCATGTGTATCGCTATACCAGTCACTCATTCATTCATTGTTGGGATTTTTTTTTACCAAAAATATGTAGCACAATACATATTGGCCTTAAAGTGTTTGTATACCTCTCATTGTAACTTTTACCTATGGGTAAGCCTAGAATAAGGCTTACCTATAGGTACTGTAAATATCTCCTAAATGTGCGCCGTTTAGGAGATATTTACCTTGTAGTGCGCCGATTATGTCGTTTTTGTGCCGTTTCTTCATTAGCAAGTGCTGGCGGCTCCCACACGCATGCGCCGGAAGTGACGTCACATGACTCTGGCCAGTCACAGAGCCAGAGTCCGAATGCCCGGAAGGAAGAAGGCCGAAGATGGATGCGGCCACCAGTGGGGACAACGTGGGCTTCGTTTGCAGATAAGTGCCTTATAATGGGCTAGTATGCGATGCATACTAGCCCATTATGCTTTTACTTTGCAGTGGAAAAAAGAGGAAGTAAAACCCATCAGGGTTTACTTCCTCTTTAATTGATAAAGAAATTAGATTTTTTTTTTTTTTTTTATTTGATGTGTTTTATAGCAGAAAGTAAAAAGTATTGTTTTATTTTTTCAAAATTGTTGGTCATTCTTTGTTTAAAGCGCAAAAAATAAAAACCACAGAGGTAATCAAATAACACCAAAAGAAAGCTCTATTTGTGGGAAAAGGGACATAAATGTTATTTGGGTACAGCGCCGCATGACCGCGCAATTGTCAGTTAAAGTAACGCAGTCATTAAGGGGGTAAAATCTCCCGGAGGTGAAGTGGTTAAAATGAACAGTAATTCAGCCACCGCATCTAATGATTGATAAGCTGCAATATATTACATTTATTTGGATTTGATATAATCCAATATGCTATGTATTTTACTTAACCACTTAAGGACCGGACCATTAATTAAAGACCAGGCCACTTTTTGCGATTCGGCACTGCGTCGCTTTAACTGACAATTGCGAGGTCGTGCGACGTGGCTCCCAAACAAAATTGGCGTCCTTTTTCCCCCACAAATAGAGCTTTCTTTTGATCACCTCTGCGATTTTTATTTTTTGCGCTATAAACAAAAATAGAGCGACAATGTTGAAAAAAATGCAATATTTTTTACTTTTTGCTATAATAAATATCCCCCAAAAATATATAAATTTTTTTTTTTCCTCAGTTTAGGCCGATACGTATTCTTCTACATATTTTTGGTAAAAAAAATTGCAATAAGCGCTTATTGATTGGTTTGCGCAAAATTTATAGCGTCTACCAAATAGGGGATAGTTTTATTGCATTTTTAATAATAATTATTTTTTTCTAGTAATGGCGGCGATCTGCGATTTTTATCGGGACTGCGACATTATGGCGGACACATCGGACACTTTTGACACTATTTTGGGACCATTGTAATTTTTACAGCGAGCAGTGCTATAAAAATGCTCTGATTACTGTGAAAATGACACTGGCAGTGAAGGGGTTAACCAGGAGGGGGCGCTGTAGGGGTTAAGTGTGCCCTGATGTGTGTTTCTTACTGTGGGGGGGGGCGTGGCTTAGCGTGTGATGTCACTGATCGTCGTTCCCTATGACAGGGAACAGACGATCAGTTACAGGCTTACACTTACCTCTCCCCGTTCTTCCTCTCTGTGACCCGATCGCGGGACACCGGCGGCGATCGGGTCCGCTGTTCCCGCGGGGACGGTCACGGAGAAGACCCATGTCTGGGATCTTAAAGTAGGGTGGTGCAGAATTAAAAATAACAATTCTGAATTACACACCCCCACTCCGCCGCTCCTTCTAGCTTAGGGGGGTGTATTTTTTTCCATGACTATTGTAAAACCGATGTATTCCAGTACTGCCCACCACATTATACCCCATACCTTAATTATCTTAATCAAAGAGACCACACATTGCTGTTTTGGAGTAAAACATGGCCATAGCAGCCTCCTTTATTTTTATAACTGTTCCATCAGTTATCAAAAACTTTAACCATCAAAACACATAAACCCAGAAACATAACAGAAATATTGCCCCCTGGTGTTGGTCTTTGCAGGAACCTCAAATTCGCCATAATCATATTAACCCGATATTCCTCATCATATTAAATTCTTATTATCCCGTGACACTGCGGTACCTTACCAATGGTCCTAGGCCTCAAGCCAATCAGCTACTCAGAGACGACCACTGACCGCAGTGCCCCCATTATCCAACTCATCCAGCTAAACTCCTGTTAGCTGGAAACCATCCTCAGAACCCATACCAGTACTACCCCCAGGTTGTCCCCATGAAAACGCACTTTCAGATCCCTGAAACACGCCCCCCACAACTCCACCGCCAGCACCACCGGGAACAGTTCCAACAGAACTAAATTCTTGGTGAAACCAGCGTCCATCCAGGACTGCGGCCATGGGCCCGCACTCCACCTGCCCTGAAAGTAAGCCCCAAAACCTGCCCCCCCCAGCCGCATCTGTGTATAGTTCTAAATCAAAATTGCTAATAGGGCCCGACATCCATAACGCTCTCCCATTGAAAGACTCCAAGAATGAATGCCAAACCCGCAAGTCCGCCTTGTGTTCTCTGCCCAAACTCACAAAGTGCGTGGGGGACCGTACCCCAGCCATGCTAGCCGACAGCCGTCTGCAAAACACCCTGCCCATTGGCAGAATGCGACACGCAAAATTGAGTTTTCCCAGTAGCGACTGCAAAACCCTAAGCTGCACTTTCCTTACCCCCATCATGACCTTCAGCTCAGTCTTGAGCGACTTCAATTTGTCCAATGGTAGGCGGCACTCCATGGCCACCGAATCCAGGACAATACCCAGAAAGGTGATAACCGTGCGAGGTCCCTCCGTTTTGTCAGGTGCCAATGGAATCCCAAACCGCTCTGCAACGTGCTCCAATGTGGCCAGGAGCACAGCGCAGATTCTGGATGAGGCCGGACCCACGCAAAGGAAATCGTCCAAGTAGTGAATGATTGAATTCACCCCTGACACATCCCTGACCACCCATTCCACGAACGAACTGAACTGTTCGAACAATGCGCACGATATGGAGCAAGGTTGTCAAACTCTCAGCCTGGGATTGGGCCCTGAAGGAGAAGCAGCAGACTGATGAGCTTATCCCACTGCTATCAGCTAGCCCCTTGTTAGTGTAGCGATACCTTCAGCTAAGAGGGCCGCAGATTTAGTTTGGGCCCTGAAGACAGCTCCGCCAACCCCCGGCAATTTACTCGACCCCCTTCTGGCACAGTTAGTCTAGGGTAATATATATATATTGTGACAGCAGGAAGGTAAAGTCACCTGGTTGCATCCAGGGGGGTAGATATATTTCGCCCAGATTCAGGCTTTACGCCGACTTATACAACTAGGTGGAGAGTTGTATAAGCCCAGCTAAGGCTAGTGGGCTCATGGATGACTCATACCTCTAGGGAGAGGGCTGGGCGTCGTGCAGACAGGGAGTTGATGAGGCCAGCTGAAGCTTGTCAGCTCATTTAGGCCTCTATAAGAACTCCCAGCTTCATTAGATGTTAGCTCATGCCTGGAACCAGACCTGTGTGGACTGTCTAGGGAGAGTGAACCCCTGTGCGGTGAGAAAAAGCCTGTGTGGCTATTTGCTTGGACATTTAAAACCAGGGACTTAGGGACTAGGACAGCACTAGGCTGATCCCAGTTGTTAGTTAGGAAACCTGTATGTTTAGTCAGAGGTCAAGTTGACCAGGATTTATTTTGTTTATATGTTTCTTTTGGCTTTGCTGTGTTTTGTCACTGTAAATAGAAAATAAACCGCACCTTTTTTTTGATTTTGAAAACCACAACCTCCGTTTGCTGGGCCTGTTTTTGTGTGGGGAGCCCAT
Source organism: Rana muscosa (assembly GCA_029206835.1). Lineage (NCBI taxonomy): Eukaryota > Metazoa > Chordata > Amphibia > Anura > Ranidae > Rana > Rana muscosa. Next base: position 322,532,235 of record CM055118.1, on the reverse strand, counting down.
CCCGGGGGTCACACACACCCGCTGCCGAGCTAACCCCCTCACAGTTGGTGGAGAACCAGTGGCAGTTTTTTTAAGCCAGCATGGAGGAGATACTGAAGCAGCTGGCTCTAGCAAATGCCAATCAACAGCAGACAAATGCAGGTTTGCAAAAGAGCCTTGCAGCTCATCAACAGAGCCTTGCAGCCCAGCAGCAAGCTCACCAACAGAGTCTGGAAGCTCAGCAACAAGCCCAGCAGCAATCTGAGGCCCGCTTCATAGACCTGTTACAGAAGCAAGAGCAGAGACTACAACAAATGGAAGCAGTAATGCAGCAACGTCCGCAGACCAGTGAGGAAAGCCGTCCCACTAATACCGCGTCCTTTGGGGTGAGTCGTTTATTGACAAAAATGACTGGAGAGGATGATCCAGAGGTATTTTTGACCACATTTGAAAGGACTGCTGAAAGAGAAAAGTGGCCTGAGGAGCAGTGGGCTGGACTGGTGGCTCCTCTGTTAACTGGTGAATCGCAGAAGGCTTACTATGACCTAGAGCCTGACCAAGCAAAAGACTATGTGATGCTAAAAGCTGAGATATTGGCAAGGCTGGGTGTCACCCAGGCTGTCCGGGCTCAGCGTGTGCATAACTGGACTTTCCAGCTTGGAAAACCCCCCAGGTCTCAAATGTATGATCTCATTCACCTGAGCAGAAAGTGGCTACAGCCAGAGACTTTGTCCGCACCAAAGATTGTGGAACGTGTTGTAATGGATCGGTTTTTGAGAGCTCTTCCTACTGCCATCCAAAACTGGGTAAGCCATGGAGACCCAGAGACGGCCGATGGTCTTGTGGATCGTGTGGAGAAATACTTGGCTACAGAGAACCTGACGGCCTCTTCCAGAGACACTCGGACTTTCCACCCTAAGACCAGACCATCCCCAGGGGCGGATAAGAGGATTCCAAGGGGTAAGGGTGGAGAGAGTGAGAGGGTGGGAGCTCTACCCCAAGTTTGGCGAGAACAGCCTGGGAAATCAGCGGCTCAAGAGGCGGCAAGAAGGATCGTTTGCTACCGCTGCCGGCAAGCGGGACATATTGCAGCCAATTGCCCGGTTGTGGAGGAACCCATGCAGTGTGACTTTCTGACGGGCAGACGTCAGTCGCTGTGTGCGACAGTCGCATGCACTGCCATTCGAGGAATTGAGAAACATTTATGCAAAATGTGTGTTAATGGTAGAAATGTTGTGGTATTGCTGGATTCAGGTAGCCTTGTGACCCTGATAAAGGCTGAGTTAGTTAAAACAGAGGTCTCTGGGAATAGCAAGGTAGCTGTTATTTGTGTGCATGGGGACACCCGAGAGTATCCAGTGACTACAGTGTGTTTCGAGACCCCCAAAGGTACCCTCTCTCATCCAGTGGGCTTAGTATCTCAGTTACCGTATGACGCCATTGTGGGAAGGGATTTTCCGAAGTTCTGGGAACTGTGGGATGATCCTGAGCCCCCCACTGGTGCCCCTATGTACCAGGAATGTGATAGCCAGAACTCCCCTGAGAGTGGTGAGGACTCTCCGGAATTTCCCTTATCAGTATTGGCAGGGGAGACTCAAGAAACTGGAGAGGAGCCCACCTCCTCAGACGAAAACCTACCGTCTGTGGAGTTTTCTGATCTTGAGGTTCACAGGGAAAACTTTGCCACAGAACAGTTGAAAGACCCCGCCCTAATAAAGGCACGCGAAAACGTAGTGAAAATAGATGGCGAGTTAGTGAACCCAGATAATACCTGCACTTACCCATACTTCAGCGTAGAGAAGGACCTACTGTATCGGGTGGCAAAAAGGGCAGAAGAAACCGTTGAGCAGCTTGTGGTGCCCAAACCTTACAGGAAGTTGGTGTTGGAGTTGGCCCATGGGCACATTCTTGGAGGTCATCTGGGGACAGAGAAAACCCGAGAGAGGGTATTACAGAGATTCTATTGGCCGGGGGTGATGAAGGACATAGAAAATTATTGTTCCTCCTGCCCTGTGTGTCAGAGGTCGGCCCCGATGCCACATTTCCGTAGCCCGCTGGTCCCTCTACCCATCATTGAGGTCCCGTTTGAGAGGATCGCCATGGATTTGGTAGGTCCTATAATCAAGTCCGCTAGGGGGCACCAGTACATATTAGTTATAATGGACTATGCCACCCGTTATCCAGAAGCGATCCCTCTCCGAAATACCTCGGCCAAAACCATAGCCAAAGAGCTATCTCTTGTGTTTAGCCGGGTGGGTATTTGTAAAGAACTGCTTACGGACCAAGGTACACCGTTTATGTCCCGGGTTATGAAGGAGCTGTGTAAATTGTTCAAAGTGACGCAATTACGTACATCTGTGTATCACCCCCAAACCGATGGGCTGGTTGAAAGATTCAACAAAACCCTAAAACAAATGTTGAAGAAAGTGGTGGATAGAGATGGAAAGGATTGGGACTGTCTACTTCCTTATCTGATGTTTGCTATTAGGGAGGTGCCCCAATCCTCTACGGGATTCTCCCCCTTTGAGTTACTGTATGGGAGACACCCAAGAGGGCTGTTGGATATTGCCAAGGAAACTTGGGAAAGTGAGAGTTCTCCCCACAGGAGTGTGATTGAGCATGTCGCCCTGATGCAAGACCGAATTGCACAGGTAATGCCCATCGTGAAGGAACATTTGGCCCAAGCGCAGTTAGCACAGCAGAGAGTGTACAACCGTGGAGCCAAGACCCGTACCTTTTCCCCGGGGGATAGGATACTGGTACTTGTCCCTACGGTTGAAAGTAAATTCCTTGCCAAATGGCAAGGCCCCTACGAGATAATGGAAAAAGTGAGTGAAGTGAATTACAAGGTCAGACAACCAGGAAGGCGAAAGCCCGAACAGATCTATCACGTTAATCTGTTGAAAGCCTGGAGGGATAGAGAGTCCCTAGTCGCAGACACTTGGTCACCAGCTCAAACTGGTTGCGTGATTCCTGAGGTTGGAATAGCAGCCACCTTGTCACAACCCCAGCAACAGGAGGTTAAGGAGTTTGTGCTTCGCAACAAGGAGGTATTCTCTGAGCTCCCGGGACAAACATTTGGGGTAGAGCATGACATCATTACCCCGCCCGGTGAAAGGGTGAAGTTAAAACCCTATCGGATCCCAGAGGCCCGACGGGAGGCAATACGGGAGGAAGTACAGAAAATGCTGAACTTAGGGGTGATAGAGGAGTCCCAAAGTGATTGGTCTAGTCCCATTGTGTTGGTGCCTAAACCGGATGGGAGCTGGCGATTTTGTAACGATTTTCGTCAGTTGAACAAAGTTACAAAATTTGACACCTACCCCATGCCACGTATAGATGAGTTGATCGACCGGCTGGGAACAGCCCGATACATGACGACTCTTGACCTCACAAAAGGGTATTGGCAAATCCCCCTGGCCAAATTGGCCAAAGAGAAAACCGCATTTGTAACCCCAGACGGGGCGTTCCAATATAAAAGAATGCCGTTCGGGTTACAGAATGCGCCGGCCACATTCCAGCGGAAAATGGACCAGATGCTGAGGCCCCATCGGAAGTATGCTGCGGCTTACCTGGATGACGTAATTGTCCATAGCACAGATTGGGCCTCACATCTGCCAAAAGTGCAAGCAGTCCTGGACTCTGTTCGGGAAGCGGGGTTTACGGCTAACCCCAAGAAGTGTACCATTGGGCAGGAGGAGGCCAAATATCTTGGGTACACCATTGGGAGGGGAGTAATAAAACCCCAAATCAACAAAGTCGAGGCCATCCAGAGTTGGCCACGTCCCAACAGCAAGAAGCAGGTACGAGCCTTTCTGGGAATCGCTGGGTATTATCGGCGATTCATTCCCCACTTTGCTTCTAAGGCTGTGCCCCTAACCAACCTAACGAAGGGGAAAGGGTCGGTCATGATTAAATGGACCCCCGAGGCTGAGGCAGCATTCCAATTCTTGAAACAAGCCTTATGTAGCCAGCCAGTGTTGTACTCACCCGACTTCTCTAAAGACTTTGTCGTACAAAGTGATGCGTCAGATGTGGGGTTAGGAGCAGTATTGTCCCAGGTCTGGAACGGGGAAGAGCACCCAGTCATTTACCTCAGCAGGAAGTTGAAGTCCCATGAGGTAAATTACGCCACCGTTGAAAAGGAGTGTTTAGCGGTGAAGTGGGCTCTAGATTCCCTTCGGTACTACCTGCTAGGTAGGCACTTTGACATGGTTACGGATCACGCTCCGTTAAAGTGGATGGCTCAAAACAAGGAAACAAATAGAAGAGTGAATAGGTGGTTCCTGGCCCTCCAGGAATTCAACTTCACAGTAAAGCATCGCCCTGGCGTTCAAATGGGGAATGTGGATGCTTTGTCTCGAGTACATGAATGCCTGATTGCTGGTGTTCCAACCCCGAGGTTAAAACAAAAGGGGGGGTATGTGACAGCAGGAAGGTAAAGTCACCTGGTTGCATCCAGGGGGGTAGATATATTTCGCCCAGATTCAGGCTTTACGCCGACTTATACAACTAGGTGGAGAGTTGTATAAGCCCAGCTAAGGCTAGTGGGCTCATGGATGACTCATACCTCTAGGGAGAGGGCTGGGCGTCGTACAGACAGGGAGTTGATGAGGCCAGCTGAAGCTTGTCAGCTCATTTAGGCCTCTATAAGAACTCCCAGCTTCATTAGATGTTAGCTCATGCCTGGAACCAGACCTGTGTGGACTGTCTAGGGAGAGTGAACCCCTGTGCGGTGAGAAAAAGCCTGTGTGGCTATTTGCTTGGACATTTAAAACCAGGGACTTAGGGACTAGGACAGCACTAGGCTGATCCCAGTTGTTAGTTAGGAAACCTGTATGTTTAGTCAGAGGTCAAGTTGACCAGGATTTATTTTGTTTATATGTTTCTTTTGGCTTTGCTGTGTTTTGTCACTGTAAATAGAAAATAAACCGCACCTTTTTTTTGATTTTGAAAACCACAACCTCCGTTTGCTGGGCCTGTTTTTGTGTGGGGAGCCCATCCCGGGGGTCACACACACCCGCTGCCGAGCTAACCCCCTCACAATATATATCTTATGCTCTATGGTTAAATTCAGACACCAATGCAGTGATAGAAGAATAACGAGTTTACTTTCTACTGGCAATAAAATCAACAGTTATAACAAATCACAGGAATATCTCTGCAGAGCCCTGCAGCAATAGACACACTACAATTAGTAAGACATGGCGCACACGCGCCACGTGTAACAGTACTTCACTATGCGCCCTATGGCGCAGCAACTAAATAATCTATCTAGATGGCCAGGCCTGACCATATAACTCAGTCTCTAGGGGGTAAAATTCTTTGCATGCAAGTCTTTAAACGGTGGTGCACATTTCAGGAACACATTTTTAATCCAAGGGGAAAAAATGCCAACACAGTACACTCCACTAGAGATCCGTTTGACTCAGTTCAGCTACGGATCTCCAGGGGAGGGGAAACTGAAATAGGAACTGGTGGGCCACGGCAGTCTGTAGGCCTAACAATGGTATACAGTATTTGTGGATTGAGCATGTGCTCGCTCACCCCTCCGGACGCGATCCCAGTCCGGGAACTTCCACCTGCTGTGTCTCCACACACAGCGTCTGCAGCGGTCTGGTCTCCGGCTCAGCAGCGGTTGAGGAAACCGAGTCAGATGCCACCCAGGCTCGCAATGGGGTGGAAAGCTCTTTTGGGTAGCCTTGCACCACAGCGGATCCGCACAGGAAGATCTCAGCCTCGCCTCCTGCTTATATAACCCCACCCATGAGTCTCTGGGGTGGAAACATTGCATCCTGGGTACCGAATGGGGTTCTGGGTAAGGTAGTCCTGAGAGTCTTAAAGGAGACCCCGCTACATTAGCATTTGAGCACCACAACACAACTGCATGGCTTCTTGTGTTGCTTCTCCATCTCACAATCTGAGCTCTGCTGTATAGGGGATCGCAGCAGGCTGATATCAAGTCGAATTCTGGCACTTGCACTGATTACATTAAATAATCCCGTAGGAGCCGCAGGATTACTGTCCAGGTCTTCTCAAAAGTCCAGGTCAAAAGTGCAGATCTTCTGCCCCTCAGCCAGGCACACAACAGGCTCATTCACTGTTTATTCAAGAACCAGTCTAAGGGATGTTATTTTGTGATTTGTATTTTTAAAGAACTTGGATAGGGTTGAGGGAAGTAGTGGAATACTTTAAAAAGATGGCCTGCAATTCATTTTAAGCTCTTTAAAATCTTCCAAAATTTATTGATTCTCCATAAAAGACACAGTAACAGACAGCAGGTGTAAACGCTTTTCAGCCTTGTGGGACTTGTTCACTACAGTATTATAGTAGCGGGATATTCTAAAGATACGAACAATGTACAACTTGAGGACTTGATCTTCCATTCCGAGCAAGCTATAATGAAGTCTGGGCTTGAAACAAACAGTAGAATTCAGCTTAAGTAGTAGTAGTTAGAGCCACAAGAGCAAAGTACCTCTAAAATAGGAGATTATCTGGACACAGCTCTTCAGAGCACCAGCCGGTGTCCCTTTTAACACCCACAGCTGACTATAAGGCACAGAGGGGTAGCTAGAGTACAAGGTCCCCAAGATCTCTAATGCCGCATTTACACAATGGTTTTTTCCGATGAAAAATGACCGATGGACTTTTTTCATCGGAAAAAAAATAGAACATGCTTAAAATGTTACTGATGGAAAAAAAAAACAATAGCAAATTCCGATCGTCTGTGGGGAACTCCATCGGAGAAAAATCCACGCATGCTCATTCATCATGCTGTAACGGACTGAAAAGCACGGAGAATGAAAAGCGCGAATCGGCTAACACCAAACTTTTACTAACACGCGGTAACACAAAATCAGCAAAAGCAGCCCAAAGGGTGGCGCCGTTGGATTTGAACTTCCCATTTATAGTGCCGTCGTACGTGTTGTACGTCACCGCGTTTTGGACCGTCGGAATTTTGTCTGATGGTGTGTAGGCAAGACTGATGAAAGTCAGCTTCATCGGAATTCCGACGGAAAAAGCCATCGGATTTTATCCCATCGGAAATCCGATCGTGTGTACAGGGCATAAGTGTCTGTACTTATAAGGCCCAAGGACAGATGGTAGCCTCCTTCCAATCTTCCAAACCGATACCCTTCAGTGATACCAGACAGATCTTTGGCAGACAGCTTCTTCTAAGCACATGGGTCTCAGCATTCCTCCCCTCAATTTGCCCACCTGAAGCCTCTCGAATAACAGCTTCTGTGTGGGAGGGCGGAATGCCCCCCCAGGCTGGACTCCTTCACTCTGGGACAAGACCCAGAGCTCTGTGTGCTCCCAGAATAAACACAGTCTGCCAGCATGCCTTCAGAGCCTGCCTCTCTGGGATAGGATGAGGCTGCATCCATATTTATACTGCCATCTGCATAACTCCACACCTATAATCCAGAAACTTCTCAAGTTACCTGGACACAGAGGGAGCTTTCAGGCAGACTGGCATCAGGAGAGCACAAAGAGCAGACCTGACTAAACAATTACAGCTCACTGAGTACAGTGAGCCAAACTATGCTTTTACCTTATCCAAAATTACAGCCACACTGACTACAGTGTGGGAAAAAATTATCCTATTAAAAACACACACTTAAGCTCCGTACACACGATCGGATAACCTATGGTTTTTTATCCGATGGACTTGCCCATAGACGATCGGAGTTTTCGGAAAATTTTAAAACAAGTTCTATTTTTTAAAACCAATGGAAAAAAGACCGATGGGTACCATACACGATCGGTTGGTCTGATGAAAACCATCCATCGGACGGTTTTCATCAGTCAAACCGATCGTGTGTATGGGGCTTAACAGTTACATAACTATCTTAGCACCTACTGGATGTGCAGCTCAGCATTAACAGACCAAATGAACCAAATATAATTGATGAACTGGTAAAAAAAACGGTCCAGATCACTTACCAGTAAGGCTAGATTAAAGGGAGGAGGAACATAATTGTCCCTGGGCCTACACCATCAAGGGAGTTGCCACCAACAATGGGCTGGTCCCCATTCTAATCAGCGAACATCAGATTATCTATGGACCTGCACAAAAATGCTTATGCACCATTCACCCATCATTTCTTCACACTGACAAGGACAGAATGAAACCCCTCCCCCCATACTGCTTCTAGTCTACCTGTAGAGTCCCCATTTACTGCCTTCTCATTTGCGACCAGTAACTCTTAATGCTGCTCATCTCATCCAACTCCAGTGTTCTCCTATACTGCTTTTGCCTCACATCCTCCCTCTATACCCTATGTTGCCTACTCATTTAGCTTCAGAATTTATGGCTTTTTTATTGCCTCCATCTTGATGACCTCCCTCTATACCCCATGTTGCCTACTCATTTAGCTTCATAATTTATGGCTTCTCTGCCTCAATCTTGATGACCTCCCCTATACTGTGCTTCTCCTTTGCCTCCAGCAACTGCCTCCATACAAGCACTTCTCCTTCTCCTCCATTGTCTTGTCTGGAGGTAAGCAGCAAGCCAAATACAATTTGAATGATTAGCTCACCAGTCAGTTAGAGCATACCAGGAAACATCTAAATCCAAGGAGGTTAGGGTTACCAACACAATTTTTGCCACCACAGACCATATTCTATCCTTGCTTAACAGTTCACTATGTTTAAAAGAAAGTGTGGGGAAAGGGTCTTCATCATTAGGCTGAGAAGGCACAGGGCACCTGCGATCAGTGTTGTAACTAACGCCGTTTAAATAAACGGCGTTAGGTAATGTAGCCACTTTTTGGGGTAACGAGTAATCTAACTGATTACTCTTACCCTCATGGCACCGCCGTTCCCATTACTTGGGCGGCGTTACCCCAATTACATCTACTCGCCACAGCCAGCGCGAGTAGATGTAATGTGTAAAACTAACTAACTGCAAGCCGCCGTCTGCCTACCTGAACAGCGTGTCATGCAGACAGACGGCGGCCATTGCAGTTTTCAAAAGCCGCGCCTCCCGAGTCCTTGTCGTCTGTGATAGGCGGAACACTCAATTTCACAGCAGGCAATGTTCCGCCTATCACAGACATCATCTCATCCTCGTCTGTGTTATGAGGATGAGCGGATGTCCGTGATTAGGCAGAACACTGAATGCTGGGAAATTGAGTGTTTCGCCTATCACAGACGACGAGGACTCGGGAGGCGCAGCTTTTGAATACTGTGGAATGGCCGCCGGGACGCCGCTGATCAGGTAGGGGGCTAGGGGCACAACACTGCACAGTAATTGAAGCACGGGCACAGTGAGGCATTGGGCACAGTGAGGCATTTGGCACAGTGAGGCATTGGGCACAGTGAGGCATTGGGCACCGTGAGACATGGGCACAGTGAGGCATTGGGCACAGTAAAACACGGGCACAGTGAGGCATTGGGCACAGTGAGACACGGGCACAGTGAGGCATTGGGCACAGTGAAACACGGGCACAGTGAGGCATTGGGCACAGTGAGACACGGGCACAGTGAGGCATTGGGCACAGTGAAACACGGGAACAGTGAGGCATTGGGCACAGTGAGACACTGGCACAGTGAGGCATTGGGCACAGTGAAACATGGGCATAGTGAGGTATTGGGCACAGTGAGACACGGGCACAGTGAGGCATTGGGAACAGTGAAACATGGGCACAGTGAGGCATTGGGCACAGTGAGACACGGGCACAGTGAGGCATTGGGCACAGTGAAACACAGGCACAGTGAGGCATTGGGCACAGTGAAACACGGGCACAGTGAGGCATTGGGCACAGTGAAGCACGGGCACAGTGAGACACAGGCACAGTGAGGCATTGGGCACAGTGAGGCACGGGCACAGTGAGACACGGGCACAGTGAGACTTGGGCACAGTGAGGCATTGGGCACAGTGAAGCATGGGCACAGTGAGGCATGGGCACGGTGAGGCATGGGCACAGTGAGGCATGGGCACAGTGAAGCATGGGCACAGTGAGGCATGGGCACAGTGAGGCATGGGCACATAACCAATATTATTTATTGTTATCCCTCCTATTATTTTATACACTGAAAAAAAATTACATATATATCATCCTTCTACCGCCCCGCCCCCGCCCCCATGTAGATATAATATAACCAATATAGTTACTTTGCTGAGTAACTAATTACTTTTTCAATGTAGTAACTGAGTGAGTAACTCCATTACTTTTTGGAAGAAGTAATTTGTAACTGTAACTAATTACTTTTTTAACGTAAGATGAACAACACTGCCTGCGATGCACTTATAGCTTTTGTTGCTGAAAGGTTAGCTGTTTATTCCTAAAATTACGAGACTACGGCTACCTAATTGAAATAAAAAAAAAGAAAACATTGAAATACTAACCTATTCCTTTGCCCAGATCACAGATGTTCATTGTGTGGAAGAGATACCATTACCTGAATAATCTTCGGGAATTGGACACACATCCAGGAGTATTGGATGCCTCTCTCCCCACTAATTGCCCACCACTATGTCACTACTGTGTCCTATAACGATGTAGGGACCAGCAAATCGAACCACAGAGGGCTATAGGGGAAGGGGAAAAAGGCGTTAGGGCTATAGGGGAAGGAGAATTAGATAGTTTTAAAGAGACCCTATAACCACCTAAGTGAAATGAAAAAAAAAACTGCATTAAAAAGGGAGTGCCTGCATCCAACACCCCCTGGAGATTTGTCAGATTCTCCAGTGGTATCACTTTAATACAGCAGTGGACAGTGGGACAGGTGAATATTTTCATGTTTTTTTTTTAACTACATTTTTTGTAGATGGTGACAGGGTGTCTTTTACACCAATTAGTTCTTAATATTACCCCTCTCCTTTCTTTACTTAGATTTTTTTTTTCTTTACTTTTTTTTTATCATTATATTTAAGATTTTTTTTAATTTTTAACCATTTTGCTCATTTTGTAGAGCTCCTTTAAAAATAAATGATTGAAATGGTAAATAAAATGATATGATTTATAAATAATGTCGCTGTCATCTTTACTAGTGTAGCACCTTTCTAAATAAGTTGCTAAGTGATAGGAAAATTTACATTTGTTTGACTGGGTGGTAGTTAGCCCAGTTTTGATTAGTATAGTTGTGCACTTGGTTTCTCCCTAGGCTCAGTGGGGTTGTGATTTCTCACTGTTGCCAGTGGGTTTCACTAGTGCCACTGGCTACAGCATGAGGTTTCCCTATCAGGCTGAGTTATGAATATTCCTATTCCCCCCAGCCATTCCAGTTGGAGGTTCAGGCCACTGGGGCATGATGGGGGTGGGTATAAATATCTGTGGAGGCCATGGCCTAGCTCTCTTGCCTCCAGCTGGGGCCTGGGAGGTTGGGGAGCTGTTTATGCTGCTGGGCCAAGAAGTCTGAATGGGGCCAAGCCTGCGCTTTGTCGACAGTCCTACACGTTTGGCCTAGAAGATTTACCAGCTAGGGAAGCTGCTATCTTTGAAGGCATTACCGCTGACTTATATTGAGGCTCATCAGGTGGGCCCATACCTACAACTACAAAGACACCCCTGAGACGTCACCCTTGATGATCCAGTCTACTACCACCTCACTAGTAGGCAACAGAAAGCTTAAGTCTGGGCAGTTTTTCGGTGGCCTTGTGAGTATAAGACTGTTTGCTGATCCGAGTGCTGTTTAGTGTTTTAAGGATATAAGAGCCTTTGTAGCTTTACAGGGCACAATTCCTACAGTGTTCCTGATTTGACCATTCTTTATAGTCTTATGCGGCGTACACACAATCGTTTTTCATGCCATTTTTTAAACCAACGTTTTTCTTGTCGATTTTTTTCATTTTTCCTCTCAAGCCTGTCTTGCGTACACACGATCATTTAAAAAAACGTTCAAGCAAAGCGCAGTGACGTACAACACGTACGACGGCACTATAAAGGGGAAGTTCCGTTCGGATGGCGCCACCCTTCATGTTAGTAAAGTTTGTTGAGCGACGATTCGCGCTTTTCAGCCTCGTGCTTTTCAGTCCGTTACAGCGTGACGAATGTGCTATCTCCATTACGAACACTAGTTTTACCAGAACGAGCGCTCCCGTCTCATACTTGATTCTGAGCATGCGCGTTTTTTTTTCACCTCGTAAAAGCATACACACTATCGTTTTTCACGTCGTTAAAAAAAACGACATGAAAAACGACGTGAAAAAATAGAGCATGTTTGAAAATTTTAATGGCCGTTTTTCACGTCGTTAAAAATGCTCTGGAGCCCACACACGATCGGTTTTAATGCCCATTTTTAAAAATGGCATTTTTAACGGCATGAAAAACGATCGTGTGTATGGGGCATAAGACCCCATACACACTATTCGATTTTCTGCAGATTTTTGTCTTCAGATTTACCAAAACCATATTATATGAGATCAAACCTTAATGCCGCGTACACACAACCGCTTTTAATGTCATTGAAAAAAACTGCGTTTTTCTCAACGTGATTGTTCTCAAGCCTGCCTTGCCTACACACTATCATGAAAAAAAATGCTTGAGCAAAGCGCGGTGAAGTACAACACGTATGATGGCACTATAAAGGGAAAGTTCCATTCGGATGGCGCCACCCTTCATGTTAGTAAAGTTTGTTGAGAGACGATTCGCGCTTTTCAGACTCGTGCTTTTCAGTCCGTTACAGCGTGACGAATGTGCTATCTCCATTACGATCGCTAGTTTTATCAGAACGAGCGCTCCCGTCTCATACTTGATTCTGAGCATGTACATTTTTTTTCACGTCGTTAAAGCCTACACACGGCCGTTTTTCATGACAAGAAAAACAACGAGAAAAATTAGAGCATGTTCCAATTTTTCGTGGCCATTTTTCACGTCGTGAAAAATGCTCTGAAGCCTATTTTTAATGACCATTTTAAAAAATGCAATTTTTCTCGTCATTAAAAACGGTCGTGTGTATACGGCATAAGAGTTTCAATTTGTATGCAATCAGGCAGGCCCATGTACTAGATGGTTTTGGTAAGTCTGAAGACAAAAATCTGCAGAAAATCTAATAGTGTGTATGGGGCTTTAGAGGTCAAGAAGTGCTATTTACAGGACAGTAGAATTTGTGTCCTCTTCTTTGGAGCTAGCATTAATTAGAATATTGCATGCCCTACACCCCTCCCCAGTTAAAAAATTTTCAGCATTAAAAACTGAAAAGACGTCCCCTAGATTGGTTACTGGGTCAGTGTGTGGGCAGGACTTGGTCGTCACATCCTCCATGTTTCCTTTCTAGTTGGGTACCAAGCAAGGGTCACATGAGAGGCTTACCCTGGGGTGGGTTCTTCTGGGCTATGCTAGGCACCTGAACCAGGATCACTTGACTACACATGAGGTACCTTTGCTTCTGTTTTTAGAGATGTATGTACACTGTTTACACTTGCACCATAACTGTTCTCCAGCTAACTCTCGGGTCCCCGTGTCAATGTACACTATCTCTGTAATTTGCATTTAGGAGGGACACGCTGAGACTTTTCCACATCCACCTGTCCAGTGTATCACTGCTACCTCACTACCAGTAATGGCATGGGGTCCTGCTGGTCATCATCATTTGAACAGCTGTTATCAGGAGATGTGCTAAAGCCTAGTACACACGGGCCGAATGTTGGGAGACAACAACCGGTTTAAAAAACAAAAATGACCGACATTCGGCCTGTGTGTATGTCCGCCTGTAAAGCCAGCAGCCGACCAACTCCCGGTCAGTGCTCTCAGCCAATGGCAGAGAGTGCTGATCGGAGTGTTTTGCACAAAAAAAAAAAAATGGAATTTGGCTATGCTTGGGACGAGGGGTAACTTTTTTATTTTCTCGATGAAAGTAAAAATAGTTAATTTTTCTCTTCTCCAACAAATGCAACATACACATGTTTCGGGTACTTCCTTTGATTACACCGCACAAAGCTGTTTTTTTCTCTCTTCCCACACAGACATATGACCAGAGGAAAATCCAGCGTTTTATGGCCTCCCTTTGATGACACATAACTTGGCGAGTGTGAACTGAAACTCTCAGCGAAGACCTGAACTAAGCTTGAAATGTCAGATGTAAATGTACCCAGTGGTTTGAAATGTGCCCTCTATGAAGACTATTATGCAACCCATAGCCCTTTAGTTGATGCAACATGAAAATAAACAATTACTTACCGGTACTTTCTTTATATCATTTTGTAAGTAAAAGAACATTCACACAAGTTTTTGGTATATGTTTAAAGCCGAACTCCGGACAGTTTTTTTGTTAGGCTTTTTGAAGAAAGTTGGGAAGAATTTTCACTGTCTGTGAACCCTCAGGGAATATTTTCTCTTACTTTTTGTGCCTGTGACTGAAGAATAAATGTAGAACCATTGTAATTATAACAGGATAGTATAGGCTGGATAATAATAATCAAAGAGGTCTATTTATTGTAACGTTTACCCCCGCGTTTACCCCCGCAGGAGGTGTGTCCTCTGCTTTGCCACGACTCTCTGCTCAATCCCCACTAATACACTTGATCATAGACTAAAAGTCAGTTACACCTGTGTGACTTAAAGGGGTTGTAAACCTTTGTGTTTTTTCACCTTAATGCACCTTGCAGTGTCCGGCCCCCCAGCCCCCCCCCCTGTTTTACTTACATGTGCCCCGAATTTCCGTGGGCACGATCCCGCGTCACTATCTCCATGGGTTCTCGGCTCTTCATTGGATAGATTGATAGCAGCGCAGCCATTGGCTCCCGCTGCTGTCAATCAAATCCAATGACGCAGGCACTGGGGGGCGTGGCCGAGTCATACACTCAGCGTCTATGAACACAGGAGCACGCCCGCAAGGTAACCCCGTTGGGAGAGAGCTTCCCAGAGGGGGTTATCTAATGCGGGAAGGAGCCGCGAGAGCCGCCGTGGGACCCCAGAACAGCTGGATCGAGGCCACTCTATGCAAAATGAACTGCACAGTGGAGGTAAGTATGACATGTTTGTTATTTAAAAAAAAAAAACCTGAACCTTTAATATCACTTCAAGTGTTAATATGCTACCACTACATAAAAGGGCACAGAAATTAAGCCACAGGCA
Organism: Rana muscosa; assembly: GCA_029206835.1. Taxonomy (NCBI): domain Eukaryota; kingdom Metazoa; phylum Chordata; class Amphibia; order Anura; family Ranidae; genus Rana; species Rana muscosa. The sequence continues at coordinate 322,517,233 of CM055118.1, read as the reverse complement.
GCTTGGTGATAGAATAACTGAATGTATTGTAACACCCTCTAGTTAGGTAGGTGCTAGAGTGAGGTTTTTTTCTGATAGAGTAGGAACATTTAGACAGGCCTAGCTGGTGGATTTGTTTGGGGTATTTTGAGGAGCCTTGACCAATCCCCAACTTGGATTGGCAGGGGACAGGCCTCCTTAAATACCTGGGGTCAGGCCAGCAATGGAGGAGTTGTTGGGTGGAAGAGCTGGAGTGAGAGAGAGTGTGGAGGCTGTCAGGGCCCACAGGGAGCTCCCCAGTCTTGGGGGGGTGTGACCCTGGGCTGGGGCTCGGGTGCATCCAGGAGGAGAGAAGAGATCCTGGACGAGAGACACATGAGAGAGCAAGGAGAGGACAGCGGCAAAGAACACTGCTAAGAGACTCCAGGGAGGACAACTGGTCGCAGCCAGGAGGGCTGGTGAGTGAGCACAGTCGGGAGGACTGGGGAGGCACGCCTGAGAGAACTGGGAGATTGCAGTTTTAAGACTGGTACAGAACCAGAAGAGAGGACTGTGGGAAGGGCAGTGGAGAGAGATCATTGCAGCCAGGCTGGCTGGCAGGGCCTGAAGAGAGCTATCTGGGATTATCAGCTAAGCAGAGGACAGTTAGCACCTGAACTATTTTTACAACACAGGGGCCCGAGGTCCCTGCCCTCAAAAGGCAGTTCACTGAGGTCTGGCTGAATTAGTGTCAGGCCTACCATGTGGTACTATTTAGTCTGGAGGAGTAACAGTCTGCAGCAAGGAAAGTGCTGGTGAATGTAGACACGTGTAATTCGTTTCGTTCTGAATTAGTTTTTTAACTAATTTCGACAAATTTGTTAATTCGGAAATATCCAAATTAACGAAAACGCTTTTAACAATTTTTTCCGAATATTCAGAAATGTTAATTCTCGAAAATTTGCAAATTCGAAAATTCGAAACTCGAAAAATCTAAATTTCGGAAATTCCGAAATCCGAAAATAAGTATGAAAATCCGAAGATTCAAAAGAACGAAAATCCAAAATTAAGAAAGAAAATCCAAAATTTCTAAAACCAAAAAATCTGAAATAATAACTAACTAATAATAACTTAACTATTACTAAACTATAAAATTTTAGGTATTGGAATTTCCTTTCAAATTTGGCAGTTAGTGAACGTAACGAATACGAACTGATCCGAAGTTACGAATTATACGAAATAACGAATGCCGTATCTAAACGAATGGAACATAACAAATTACTTTTTATTATTATTATTATTTATTATTAATTTGTTCTGTTCCATTTGTTTAGATGCGGCATTCGTTATTTCGGATAATTTATAACTTCAGATATATTCGTATTCGTTACGTTCACTAACAGACAAATTTGAAAGGAAATTCCAATATGTATAATTCAATTATAAATAAAATTATAAATAAACAAAAACAAACAAATTTTTCGGCAGTGCACATGTCTAGTCTTAAGCAAGAGTTTGTGCTGGAGAGAAGACTGAAGTGTATATACTGCAGTGTACAGTGAATATAAAAAGTCTACACACCCCTGTTAAAATGAAAAAAATGAGACAAAGATAAATCATTACAGAACTTTTCCCACCTTTAATGTGACCTATAAACTGTACAACTCAATTGAAAAACAAACTGAAATCTTTACGGGGGGGCGGAAGTAAAAATAAAAAACAAAAATAATGTGATTGCATAAGTGTGCACACCCTCTTAAAACTGGGGATTTGGCTTTGTTCGTGTAGCGGACCCCCACTCTCTCTCCGTCTGTCTTTAACGGCTGCTCCGGCTCTGGTCTAGGGGTACCTCGGAGGAGAGAGAGGGGCGGGGCACTACGCCAAGCTTTCACCACAAATGTAGTAGGTGTATGCAAAGTTCTGTTACCTTTCGGGTCGGTGTCCTGCAGTAAGAGCTCCTTCTCTGGAACAGTGTCTGTATTAAAAGAGCCCCACACCACTAAAGTCCAACACTCCTTTATTTCCACAGCATAGAATGTCACACAATCAGTTGGACTTCCTTTAAACGAACAGGGGGGGGGGGTGTGGATACAAATAAGCCCAGGCACAGTGAACTCTCCTATTCCTGTAATGAGTCGAATAGGCATGGCGCATGGTCTCTGCCACCGACCGTGAAGTGGTAGCTGCCACCTACCGGGTGAACTGTTGCAGCCCCTGCCACAGGCCTGTAGATAACGGTCCTTGCTTGCGACCTTTAAGAAGAATGTCTCTGCCAGACTTTTCCTCAATAGAACCACCTTCCGTGTGTATCAGCCCCTGTTTGAGAGGGCATCCCTCCAGACGGTCTCCGGAGGCCCTCGCCCTTCACCGGCAGTCTGCTGCACCAGGTCTTCGGAGAGGCCACCCTCCAGTCCATTGCGTCTTAGACTCGGGTATCCATGCACCGGATACCCTAGGACGATCCCTCCCAGGCGGAACCCAGTGGAAGAAGCTGGGCCCCAGGCTAGGACAAGCACCTCACCCCAGACCGAAGGTGTCTGGGATGGCTCCCAAACTCCCGGTGTCCAGGCCTAGGCCACCTGGACACCGCCCACGGACAGCAGCCCTCAGGCTAAAGGTGCCTGGGACTCGAAGAACCCTCTTGGCCAAGATGTCCGCCCCCTTTATGTCCTCTCCCGGCATGCACCGCAGGTTCCCTGCCCCGCTGTACAGGTGCCGCGAGAGGCCACCCAAAGGACACGGCCCTCCAGTAATGGTTCAACCCTGGCCCAGGGCGACAGCGCCACCCTCTGGGCCGCAGGGAACTGAGCATCACTGATATTCTGACCCGAACAAACAAATTCAAAACCACATGCCCGCTACATTCAGAATTAGGAAATCACATTCAAACTCATGTTAAATAGGAGTCAGTACACACCTGCCATCATTTAAAGTGCCTCTGATTAACCCTAAATAAAGTTCAGCTGTTCTAGTAGGTCTTTCCTGACAGTTTCTTAGTCACATCCTACAGCAAAAGCCATGGTCCGCAGAGAGCTTCCAAAGCATCAGAGGGATCCTATGGTTAAAAGGTATCAGTCAGAAGAAGGGTACAAAATAATTTCCAAGGCATTAGATATACCATGGAACACAGTGAAGACAGTCATCGTCAAGTAGAGAAAATATGGCACAACAGTGACATTACCAAGAACTGGACGTCCCTCCACAATTGATGAAAAGACGAGAAGAAAACTGGTCAGGGAGGCTGCCAAGAGGCCTACAGCAATATTAAAGGATCTGCAGGAATATCTGGCAAGTACTGGCTGTGTGGTACATGTGACAACAATCTCCCGTATTCTTCATATGTCTGGGCTATGGAGTAGAGTGGCAAGATGGAAGCCTTTTCGTACAAAGAAAGACATCCAAGCCTGGCTAAATTTTGCAAAAACACATCTGAAGTCTCCCAAAAGCATGTGATGAAACAAAGGTTGAACCTTTTGCCCATAATTCCAAAAGATATGTTTGGCACAAAAACAACACTGCGCATCACCAAAAGAACACCATACCCACGGTGAAGCATGGTGGTGGCAGTATCATGCATTGGGGATGTTTTTCTTCAGCTGTAACAGGGGCCTTAGTCAAGGTAGAGGGAATTATGAACAGTTCAAAATACCAGTCAATATTGGCACAAAACCTTCAGGCTTCTGCTAGAAAGCTGAACATGAAGATGAACTTCATCATTCAGCATGACAACGACCCAAAGCATACATCCAAATCAACAAAGGAATGGCTTCACCAGAAGATGATTAAAGTTTTGGAATGGCCCATCCAGAGCCCAGACCTTAATCCGCTTGAAAATCTGTGGGGTGATCTGAAGAGGGCTGTGTACAGGCGATGTCCTTGCAATCTGACAGATTTGGAGTGTTTTTGCAAAGAAGAGTAGGCAAATATTGCCAAGTCAAGATGTGCCATGCTGATAGACTCATCCCCAAAAAGACTGAGTGCTGTAATAACATCAAAAGCTGCTTCAACAAAGTATTAGTTTAAGGGTGTGCACACTTATGCAACCATATTATTTTATTTTTTTATTTTTACTTCCCTCCACCTAAAATATTTTAATTTGTTGTTCAACTGAGTTGTACAGTTTATAGGTCACATTCAAGGTGGGAAAAGTTCTGAAATTATTTATCTTTGTCTCATTTTTTTAAATCACAGAAACCTGACATTTTAACAGGGGTGTGTAGACTTTTTATATCCACTGCAGTGGCGTAGCGTGGGTTGTCAGCGCCCGGGGCAAGGCAAGTAATTTGCGCCCCCTAACTTGCAGACTTTTAGCACTCCCTTCCCTTCCTACAATAGTACTGACCAGCCTGATTCCTACATTGACCACTACACTAACCTACCTGATTCCTATACTGACCACTACACTACACTGACCACTATACTGTCCACTACACTACACTACACGAGTCCCTTCCCTTTCTACAATAGTACTGACCAGCCTGATCCCTACACTGACCACTACACTACACTGTCCACTACACTACACTGACCATTACAATATCCACTACACTGACCACTATACTGTCCACTACACTACACTCCCCACTACACTGTACTACACTAACCACTACACTCCCCGGGTCCCTTCCCTTCCTACAATAGTACTGACCAGCCTTATTCCTACATCAACCAGTACACTTCACACTACACTGACCTACCTGATTCCTTTACTGACCACTACACTACACTGTCCACTATATTGTCCACTACACTACACTGTCCACTATACTGACCACTGCACCGTTCACTATACTGACCACTACACTACACTGTCCACTATATTGTCCACTCCACTACGCAGACCACTATACTGCCCACTACACTATACTGTCCACTACACTGACCATTACAATATCCACTACACTGACCACTATATTGTCCACTACACTACACTGACCACTACACTACACTGTCCACTATACTGTCCACTACACTGTACTACACTGACCACTACACTCCCCGAGTCCCTTCCCTTCCTACAATAGTACTGACCAGCCTGATTCCTACACCGACCACTACACTTCACACTACACTGTCCACTACACTACACTATCCACTATACTGACCACTACTCTACACTGACCACTACACTACACTACACTACACTGTCCATTACAAAATCCACTACACTATACTGACCACTATACTGTCCACTACACTGTACTACACTGACCACTACACTCCGCAAGTCCCTTCCCTTCCTACAATAGTACTGACCAGCCTGGTTCCTACACCGACCACTACAATTCACACTACACTGACCAACCTGATTCCTATACTGACCACTACACTACACTGTCCACTACATTACACTTTCCACTACACTTTCCACTACACTACACTGACCACTATACTGACCACTAGACTACACTGACCACTACACTGACCACTATACTGACCACTATACTACACTGACCACTATACTACACTGACCTACCTGATTCTTATACTGACCACTATACTGACCACTACACAATGCTGACCACTATACTGACCACTACACTACACTGACCACTATACTGACCACTATACTAACCACTACACTACACTGACCACTATACTTACCACAATACTGACCACTCAACTACACTGACCACTATACTGACCACTATACTATACTGACCACTATACTGACCACTAAACTATACTGACCACTACACTACACTGACCACTACACTGACCACTACACTACACTGACCACTACACTACACTGACCACTATACTGACCACTACACTATACTGACCACTATACTGACCACTACACTATAATGACCACTATACTACACTGACCACTACACTACACTGACCACTATACTACACTACACTTTCCACTACACTGACCATTATACTGACCACTACATTACACTGACCACTACACTATCCTACCTACAGTATTCCTATATTGATCACTACACTACACGGCATGACTCTAGCTGCTCTTCTACTCTCTCTCTCTGGCTGGCTGCCCCATCTCCCCAGACCATGTCCACCCCCCCCCCCCCCCGGGCCAGCAACACGACTCTCACGATCACGAGGGAGTCTCACCTCCTCTTCTTTGTTATTTATCGGTCCGGAGGAGGAGGAGAAGACAGCGGCGGCCTTAAAATCTCCATTTCCTGTGTCCCCCGCGATTCGCCATGTTCAGACTCCGGCACCCTGTGATTGGGCGTATGGGGTCATGTGCGGCGGCGGGGCTGGCCTGTTAACGATCGCGGTTGCTCCTGAAGTCCCGCCTTCACCCAATCACAGGGTGTCGGAGACTGATCATGGGCGGAGGCGGGACTCCAGGATCTACCGCGATTGTGGACAGGCCAGCCCCGCCGTTGCACATGACCCCATACGCCCAATCACAGGGCGCCTGAGACCGAATATGGCGGCAGAGCACGGGGACACAGGAAAGTACATTTAGGAGGAGGAAGCCACTGTGACACATACTGGCGGAGAATTTCGCACCCCTAAATGTTGCGCCCAGTGCCACGGCCCCCTCCGCACCCCCCACGCTACACCACTGATCCACTGTATATAGAAGTCCCAAGCAAGTTGCACGGAATATTCCTGGACATCCCATAATGTCCCATTTCCTACCCAAGTTCAATCCCCTCAATAAAAAAACAAAAAAAACAAAGCTTTTGGACTGTTCTATGTCTTTGGGTGTCTGAGAGATGGATGTCAGTTTGGGCAGGGTGACAGGTGAACCACTACATTCAGCAACCCCTATGGGGGCATGGCTACAGTATTATGGCAATACAGATAAACTAGGTGTAAATCAACAACAAGTAAATACCCAGACACTATACAGTAGACATGTGCATTCGTTTTCGTCCGAATGCATTTTCGTCTGAATTTCAGGTATTTTCGTTATCGTTTTAACAAACGAAAACGAAAGCACAGAATCCGAAAACTGAAAGATCCGACATAAACAAATGCTTTATTTTTGTTTTCGTTGCTTTTAGTGTGTGAGGTTTCTCATAATTCTGGAAGCACCTGCGATCACTTTCTATCCAGCTATTTGAAGACGAGATTAGAGGAATTGAATGCATCCCCTCCAAAAATCCAACATAGTGACACTTCTGTCAAATTTCCTTTGCTGCCTTCACAACCCAAACAATTGGAAAGTCACAGATCTGTCAGAATGAAAGTGGAAAGCCTCCTGTAAGGTTTGTCATGCAATGGCTTGCAGCTCATTAACAAGAGGGTTGCGAAAGAATGATGTGGGAGACCCGGCGAAAACAACAAATGTAATGGTCACATGAGAGGTAGGAGGAGATCAAAAAGGCAGAAGGAGTGGAAGGGAAACAGAAAATGGGAAACTATTCATAGGGCTTCAACAATAAAATAAGTAAATAGCAAGCTGACACTTTTCAAACCATAACCAAACTTGCCAACAATGCAGGTCTGTCTGGGTGAAGAGTTGGCGCTGGAATTTTTTTAGGGAAGTGTAAGACATTTAAAGCTTAGGTCAACCGCTAAACACACAGATGAAATGCAAATAAGGGGGGTGCTTTACCTAGCAAAGGATTTGCATTTCTGCCCATCCAGTCCTGAGATTTACACAGCTCTGCCACACAGCACAGCTTTGTCTGGCAGCCATAGGTGTGCGCAGCCTTAGGGTGTGCACCCCAAATGTATAAAAACATGGATGGTGTCAGCAGAGCAGTGGACTTGTCAGTAGAGCAGACGTTGGTGTCAGTAGGGCCGTGGACAGTGTCAGTAGCTTTTTATTTTCATTATTTAAAATTTTATTTTATTTTTATATTTTTTAGGAGCCTCATTCAGGGGCATTGGTGCAATATTAGCAGGGGGAATCTACACCTTAAGCGGTGTTTAGGGTGTGCCCAGGCACACCCGGCACACCCCCTGCGCATGCCTATGCTGGCAGCACAAGAACATGTCGAATGACACTCTCAGATCCCACCCGGTGAAAAGACTTTCCTGCTTAGGGAAAACAATCTAAGCACCAACAGACCGAGATTGATCATCACTGGAATAGGTTAAAGGGGTTAAAAGGGCAGAAGGTTTTTTATCCTAATACATTCTGTACATTAAGATTAAAAGCCTTCTGTGTGCAGCAGCCCCCCTCAACCCCCTTAAAACTTACCTGAGGTCCCTCTCAGTCCAGCAATGTTCACGAGTTTCTCAGCCGTCCGAGATTCTCCCTCCTGATTGGCTGAGACACAATAGCGGCGCCATTGGCTGCTGCTGTCCATCAAAGTCAGCTAGCCAATCAGGGGAGGGAGGGGGCGGGGCCGGGTTAGGGCTTTGTGTCTGAATGGACACAGGGAGTTGGGCATCTCCTGCTACCCATTAGTGCATGTTTTCTTTCCTGTGTCTCAGTGGATCTCCTGCAGCTTTTTATATAGCCAGTGACGTTCACCCGAGGCTATACACATGTATATACACATTTTTAGAATTTGTCAGTATTGGTCATCATGATTAGGGATGAGCCCTAATCATCACATCGGGTGTTCGCCCATTCGCCGAATTTAGAACATTATGGGGCGTCTGTGGGAAATTAGAGCGCCCGCGAAACGCCCCATAATGAACTGCGAGACCGTCAATGCACTGCGAGAACACTGACAGCATTTCAGGCTGAGGTCAGTACCAGGGGAGCAGGCAGAGAATAGTCAGAGGCAAGTCAAGGTTTTTAACCAAAATCCACAGAGCAAGGTCAGGAGAGGGTCAGCAATGGAAGAGCAGTCAGCAAAATCACGGATTATGGGAAAGCTGAAGAACATTGAGCGATTAGCATGGGTTATGGGAAAGCTGAATAACATCCAGCGATTAGCACACACCAGGGCTACCTTTGAATAAGCAGCTTGGTGCCTATGTGCGCGGTCGCGCATGCTGGCGAACACAGATGCGCCTACGTGTCGGTGTATGGCTGCCTGGATATTAGTCCAAGCTTGTCTGTGTGCTGGTACATGTGCACGAGCATTAGCTGCACGAAAATGAGAATTAGCTTCATGAGAATGAGCATTAGCTGTGCAAGAGTGAGCATTAGCTGTAGCTGTGTGAGTATAGGTCCCCTGACAGACCTGAAAGTGACGTGTCATCTGGGAGGATCAACAGCAACGGGGTGTGGCTATGCATTTCGGAGCATCAGAGCTTCTTTTCTTAAGCCAACTTTTTTAATAAAAGTACCGATCTACTACACTTAGTTGGTGCCCCTTGTGGTCCTTTTCTATGTTTTTTCAGAGATCAGTTCAACATAAAACTGGAGCAGCCTCTAGTGAAACTAGATTTTTATTATTCTCATTGCCTTACTTGGACTTTTTGATATCCAATGAACTTCATGAATTTAAAGGTTTGATAGACTGTTATGCACTTTTGATATTCCATCCAATAGAAAGTATTTGCGTTAGGAATATATATTTGAATAGAATTTAGTTTTTTAAACCGGAGATTAGTGTCATTTTACCCTTCCTTTCCCTCCCCCCTTCGGTTATGGGAAATAAGGGAACACAGCCCTGTGTAATCTCCTAGTTGGAATAACAGTCAAAGCTTACTCAGGGATGGATTTTTCCCTGACTCCACCCATGTAAGAGCACTGAGCCAATCGCTAAGCAGTGGTGCTGTCACATGGGGTGACTCACCTGCTCCTTCATACCTAGAAGTACCAGGTATTTCAAGTGTTCCCAATAGAGTGACTGGGGAAAAAGGAAAAGGTTTAATACTGTGGGACTTGGCTTTTTTTTAAAAAGACCAGACCAGTTATTTAAAGCGGAGTTCCACCCAAAATAACATCCATATACGAGCACACTCCTTACACTACGAACATGTACAGTAGCCACTTTTTTATTTATTTTTTGTACATACCGTACTATTGTAATTTCAATTCCGGCTTCCGGGTACTCACTCCCGCGGGAGTAGGCGTTTCTAGTCTCCCGCAATGTAATCTGGGAGTTCGGCCAGATGTGACATGTCCTGCAGAAAAAGTTCCCCGGCGGATAAGGTTCCCCCCCTGTACTGCGCATGCGCGGCACGAACCTCAACGGAGTTTCCGAAAGTAGCCGAACATGTAGAGCTGCGAGTCGGCTCTACACGGCGCCTGCGCAGTCAGCTCTACATGGCTCCTAGTCATTGCGCAGGCGCCGTGTAGAGCTAACTCGCAGCTCTACATGTTCGGCTACTTTCGGAAACTCCGTTGAGGTTCGTGCCGCGCATGCGCAGTACAGGGGGGGAACCTTATCCGCCGGGGAACTTTTTCTGCAGAACACCGTCCACCGCTACCAGGAAGTCAGTGCTTGTGGGCTTCACAATGCCCACAAGCAAAATGGAAAATTCAGACGGCTGATTTTAAAAGTGCAGAAAAAAGGGGGAGGTTAAAAATCACCAAACACGTGAGTACTAATTGGTGATCTAAAAATACTTTGCATGCAAGCTAAAAAAAAAAAAGATTTGCCGCGGAACCTCCGCTTTAAACAAAAAACCTTCCCATAAAGGTGTATGTGTAGTTAACGTATTTTTTAAATTTTATTTCAATTTTAAAAGCCTTCCTTGTGAAGTTACTGCACCACACCAGATCAGTAACGTAAGAATGGGCCCTTAATTATTCTATTTTAATTGCACCCTGAAAAATCAGGACCTAAATCTCTTTGCTATATTTAAAAAGACAAAGAGGTCTACCTGGTACTTTAAATGAGGTGAGAGAGGTTTGGCCAATGTTCACAGCGAACAATTAAACAAAATCAATTTATTTGTTTCAAAATGTTATGTAACAGAGCGGTAACAACAATGATTGTGAGTTACCCGGCATAATAGCCAATGTACACAACACAGATGAAAGTAAATATATATAAATGTATTACAAATGTTATACATCAATAGGCAACAACATAAATTAAGAGTTGCTAGGCCAGTAGATACACATACACAATAAGAAAATAAAAATGTACATACATATAAACAGGGAAGTATGTAAACATAATGCAGACATCAATAATACCCAGCATGTACAGGCATAAAACAAGCATCAATAAAGCCCTACGCGTTTCGCGAGACCCTGCTCGCTTCTTCAGGGGCGGATGCATGAATGTTGTGATGAGATCAACAAATGTATGTTGTTAATCAATGGGGGCAGGCGGAATAATTGGTAAGAGAGGTCTGGAACAGAGACCTCATACTTACCAGTGGGCTGAATCCCCAATCGCTGGATATCAAGATGGTAGCAGTAGAGTGCATCCAGCTCGGGAGCTGAGGAGGCAGAGCAAACAAAGGCCACAGCGGGAGAACAGCCGGAGGATCAGCACGGTCTGGATAAAGGTGTTTATCCCTGAGGTCTCCACTTTGCCCATTAGAGTCATGCCTATTAGATTGTAAGCTCTTCTGAGCAGGGCCCTCTTACTCCTCTTTTATTTTATTGTATTGTAACTGTATTGTCTCCCTTTTATATTGTAAAGCTCTGCGTAAACTTTTGGCGCTTTATAAATCCTGTATAATAATAATAATAATAATCATGTCTAGGAAATGTCTGTAAGGATGCACATGTGTCAGAAGGCATCATGATTGCAAGTTAAGCTTAATATGAATTAAATAAAATGTAATTTATATATAGAGATATAGATAAATGAATTGAACTTACTATAGTGTGTTGGTATAAATGACTATCTGAGATATGGAATATAGTATATACATAAATGCAGACCAACATGGTTAGAAAGTTGGTATGGGCAGGGAGACTGCGGGGCAATATGAGAATGATATAAATGAAAAGAAGCAAATAATGAGTATATAAGTCTATATAGTATTACATGTGTATGAGAACAATGTAACATACCCAATAGGTGTCAAGAAAGTATGAGATTTTACCTCAGTGGAGTGAAAAATATCCAATGGTTGTCAATATGTTCTTAGAGACGTGACCGCTCTATCCAACCAACAAGCTGTGAATCAGAGTCCCAGCCATGCTGAACGTCAAGATATACCCACAAGGGCCCAAAGGCTCCGCCCCCAGCGTCATGTACGGACGGTGACGCAAAGGCGTCAGTAAGATGTCCGCCATCAGAGGGGGTGTGCAGACGCAGCAACCACCCAGCCGTCCAAGATGACCCACACAGCCCACACCCCTGTGATGTCAGGGAGACGTCAGTGTGTGAGCGTGGAGAACATGGTACCAATGTGCAGGTGGCCACCGCCGTCGGCGGACAGGGGGGACAGCAGGAGGACAGAGAACAAGCTCCCCTGTGCACATCACAGCCCCCGAGCTGGATAGAAAACACCGCCATCAGAGACAAACAGCGAAAGAGGAATGGGTCAGCTCAGAATGGCCCCCTAGTGACAGTATGCAAACACAACTGGCCAAGGGGTGATAATACACTGTAGTGATGAACAAATCTCTTTGCTATATTTGCTATATTTGCCCTGTACGTTTTTTAACATATCTTTTTTTTCTGTGACCATCACAGCTGCTTGTGCTTATTTAGATGCTAACCATAAGACAGAAGAAGATCCATCTAGATGTGACACTCAAAGGGTTTTTTCTTTATCCATACCTCCCAACTTTTTGGGATGGGAATGAGGGACACCTATCAGCAAAAGTATGCAGACATAGGGCACACCCCTTGCCACGCCCCCTTAAAGGAAAATTACAAAAAAAAAAACAAGATTGGTTAAACCCACAAGTGCTTTTTTTTACCACTTCTATTCCTTTATATTGGCTTTTGGAATTTACAAATGCAGCAATTTAGAAATCAGATGAAAGTTTTAGCACTGGAAAACACTTTTTGTGCATTTTATATACATCTATATGGATCAGACCAAAATGAGGGACAAATAAGAAGGAAAAAGGGACAGAGGGACATTGCTCCAAATCAGGGACAGTCACTCGAAATCAGGGACAGTAGGGACCTATGCTTTATCAGATATCTAAATATAATATATTGTAGACTTCCACTTAATAGGTTTTTTTTCTGATGTTATTTAGAAGAATTTGTCATTTAGATACAAATAAATATACTTTTACTGAAATTATTTGTATAATTATCATCCACTTACACTGACCTACATGCTCAATGTATAAAAATGTACTTCCTGTAAGATAACACGTACGGCAGTTATGCTTTACTGCCCCTGTTGTGAACTCATACTGCTCAGCATTTGAAAATGTAAAGCCTACACAATGGAACTCCAGGTGAACTTTCACCCACTTGTGACCAGAAGTCATTGATGCATGGTTGCCCAGACCATGACTATCGTATAACAGATGTCCTTATTATACTACCCCTTATTTACTATCTTACTTATGACTAAGTAAACGAGACCACACCAGGAGTTGGAGAAATATATATAGGCCGTAGCAGCCTTATTTATTAAAACGCTGTATAACTTTTTTTTAACAGTAACCATAAACTCTGTCCTAAAGGACCCTCAGTAAATTACTGGTGTCGCTCTCTGCAGGAACCTCTATTAACATTTGTGTCTATTATTGCACTGCGGTACTTCTCAAAATCCGCTAATAGGCCTCAAGCCGACATGCTGGCTCAGAGACAACCATGACCGCAGTGCACCATCCCAATGCTTCAAGCTAAACCTCCGTTAACTGTAAGCCCACCGTCAGGACCCATACCAACGACAGGTCCTGAACCCTTCTTTCCGAGGTATCATCCTTCCCCTGCAAAGAACAGACACCCGCCACAGCACCCGAATGTAAAAGCCTTTACAATTGGGTGCCCCTCCACACCCTGAGAGCCCTCTGTATACCATCCTGTAACCCTAACGCCCATAGGTCTATACCCACATCACTGAGGTGTACCCCATCACCCCGAAGGTACTGCCATGTCTCCAACTCCAGCTCAAAATGACGTATCACCAACCCCCCATTCCTAACCATGAACCTGGCCACATCCCGATTAACTTTCCTCCGCGCCCTATTGATGCCTTCTATGGATCTAGCCGTCCGCCATGAAGTACGAGCCACCATGTCGGACCACAATATCACCATTTCCGGGAATGCCATACGAAGACGAAGAATATCAAATTTGATATCCTTCGTCACATCCAGCATAGATCTAACACCTAAGTCATTCCCACCTACGTGCAAAATTAAAACGTCAGGTGGGCGGTTCAGTCGCGCATAACGATGCACTTCTGGAACCGTCCTACTCCACAACATTCCCGGAATTCCCAGCCAGCGAATCCGGGCCTCCTGCCTTGGAAACCCCAATTGCCGACCTTCCGGTCTTGCCTCAGCCCTCTTACCCCCCCTGTACACGTAAGAGTGCCCCAGTATCCAGACCAACGCCGGCGCCACACCTGAAAGAGAGAAAAACATGTATCCACCGTAACCACAGCCAAGCCTGTCAACGTAACCTCATTATTTTATTTCCTTTTTGTTTTTTTTTGTTTTTTAAACTCCAATCAGCCCCACTCCTACTCTCCTCATACCCTTACTCCTACTCTCCTCACACCCCTACCACTAAGTGAGGGCGAATGTAAGATCGAAATCTCCTCGATTCCCATCTCCCAATGCGCTTGACCGACTCACTATCCAACCCACTTCGAGCCGCTTCCGTAGCCGCCCCAATTCTGAACGAATGTGACGAAAATTCTTTCGCCTCTAAACCTAGGCAACCCAAACATTTTCGGAAAACCGATATGAACTGAAACCTGGACAACGGACACCCATCCGCATGTATCAGAAAGGACCTCACGTTCCCTGGGCGTACCGCCAGAAAACCCCGAACGGCCCCAACCGGGCAAAGCGGTGAGCCCGGCAATGAAAAGACCTGAACTCTCTTGCCCCTCCCTTTTTGATCCGTTTTTGATCTACGTAACCACAAGGACACTCTGTCCTCCTGGCAACGCACTTCATTAGCCCCAATCCCCCCGTGCACTTTCTTAGACGAGCTAACCAGCTCGCCGATCCTGAACGCCCCAAAAAATGCCAAGGAAAATGCCACTCGGAACAAGGCAGCCTCGTATTCCGAGGTGCAAACCTCCGGTAGCTTAGCCAACACCCCCCTCAGGACCCCAAAGGACACAGGGCGTCTGGTGTCTTTTAATGGCCTAACCCGCCTATAACCTTTGAGCGCTTGTCAAACCCAGAAGTCTTTCGTGAAATCAGGCAAACCTTGCCATTTAAACAAAAATGCCAACCCAGCAACCTTTTTATCCAGCGCGGATACTGACACCCCTGCTTCCATGCTCCTGGAGATAAAGTACAAAACTAGCAACCTCACCTCCGGACCATCAATATCCACTCCCGCCATTCTACCCATATCCGCCCATTCCAGCCAAACTTTCTGATATGCAGCCCACGTCGTCTCACTCACCGAATTGCTGATCCATCCGGCGACTAATCTAACGCAATCTTCCACAGCCAGTCTGGACAAGGTACCCCTCGTTGCTCCGCGTCCGGTGCCAACTCTCGGAACCTGTCCCACTGAAAGCGAGATAAAGCGTCAGCCACCACATTGTCCACTCCCGGAAGGTGAACAGCATACATGAAGATGTTTAACTGTAGGCATCTCAACACCAGCTGTTGTAGCAGGCGAACCACCGGCGGCGATGCCGCCGATGCTCTGTTAATCACCTGCACCACGCCCATGTTGTCGATGTGGAAACGCACCTTCCGATCCCGGAAAGCCTCGCCCCATAGTTCCACTGCCAGTACTACTGGAAACAGTTCCAGCAGCAACATATTCTTTATGAAGCCCGCCTCCACCCAACTCTGTGGCCACGAACCCGCACTCCATCGGCCCTGGAAAAAAGCCCCAAAACCTGCTGAGCCCGCAGCGTCCGTAAACAGATCCATATCAAAGTTGCTGACCGGGCCCGACATCCATAGTGCCCTACCATTGAAGGACTCCAAGAATGTATGCCAGACCTGCAGATCAGACCTGTGGGAACGTACCAGCCTAACAAAATGTCGCGGCGACTGCACCCCAGCCGTACTTGCCGACAACCGTCGGCAAAACGCTCTCCCCATCGGCAAAATGCGACAGGCGAAATTCAGCTTCCCCAATAAAGATTGCAGCGTTCGCAGCTGTACCTTACGCAAACCCAACATCATTTTAATTTCTTCTTTCAGAGCCGCAAGCTTATCTTCCGGTAAACGGCATTCCATGGCTTCAGAATCCAGCGTTATCCCCAAAAACGTAATGACCGTTCTTGGCCCCTCCGTCTTGTCAGGCGCCAATGGGACGCCAAAACGATCCGCCATATGCTCCAGCGTTGCTAACAGAATCGCACAATTCCTGGATGAAGCCGGGCCCACGCAGAGGAAGTCATCCAGATAGTGTATGACCGAATTTACCCCTGCCACGTCCCTGACCACCCATTCCAGAAAGGAGCTAAACTCCTCAAATAATGCACACGATATGGAACAGCCCATAGGCAGGCACTGGTCCACATAAAACTCCCCGTTCCAGTGACACCCCAATAATCGAAAACTATCCGGGTGAACCGGAAGAAGCCGAAAGGCCGCCTCCACATCTGATTTTGCCATGAGAGCCCCCCTTCCATAATGCCGGACCCAAACCACTGCTGCATCGAATGATGTGTAACTCACCGTGCAAGCATCCGGCTCAATGGCGTCATTCACCGACCCCCCTTTTGGAAAAGAAAGGTGGTGAATGAGCCGAAATTTATTCGGCTCCTTTTTTGGCACCACACCCAGCGGAGAGACCACCAAATCCTTTAATGGGGGAACTGGAAAAGGGCCGCTCATGCGGCCCAACGCCACTTCCTTTCGTAGTTTCTCCGAAACTACGTCGCAATGTAGCAACGCCGATCGCAAATTGCGCGGCACGGGGGGGACCTCCCTCAATGCGCATGGAATACGAAAACCCTCCGCAAACCCCCTTTCCAACAACCGCGCAGCCGCCTGTCAGGATACCTACCTAGAAACGGCCGCATCCTTTCCACCATCACCGGCGTCTTCCCTCTTATTCGTAAGTTCTCCGGAACGGTTCTTTCCTTGCTTAAAGCATCTAGACGAGGGGTGGGAACACCGGAACACTCATGTTTGAAACGGCATGTTCCTCCAAACTTGCATGTACCCGAATTAAACTGCCAACAAACCCCTTTTGCCTTACCTGCCGGTTGTCCAGGGGAAGACGATCCACCGCCCCCCCCCCCTGAAAAAACTGGTTCGGGGCCCTCGCCGAAGTCATCAATGGCATCCACAAACTAATGTCTTTGTTGTCCCATCTCAACTCCGGCCGCATCGCCATCCTCTGGCGAAACTGCTCGTCGTATCTCAACCAAGCCGTGCCCCCGAAGGTTCTGTATGCTTCCCCTATAGCATCCTGATAGCAAAACAGAGCAGAGCAGAACTCCGGCTTCTTTACCCCTATCACACTTGCCAAAATGCCAAATGCCTGCAGCCAATTTGTAAATGTCCGAGGGATAAGTCGATACCTACGCTTCTCCTCATCTTCCTTCTTGGAATCATCCGGCTTGACTCTGTCCAAGTTGAACTTCCCCAACGGCAGCAGTGAGAATATCTCCACATACTCACCTTTCCAAATCTTGTCACGTACCTCCACCTTTAAATGCGCTCCCAACGGTCCCTCAAAACAGATATAGACCTCGCACATCGCCGCGTCAGCCAACCTCACCAGGTCCTGCCTGCCAGCCTCCCCCACTGCCGCAGGCGTATCAACCCCCTCCTTCCTTAGCGGAGGACTGTCCGTCCCCCCCTGCTGTGGCACCACCACCGCTGCCCCTGCCACCCCGCTCCTGTCATCCCCCCCCACCGGGGAAACCCATGCCTCTGCCGGGCATGGCGCCCCACCTGCTGAATTTTCAAACCTGTCCACCAGTTCCTTGATCCCTGCTAAAAACCCCCTAATACTTGTATCCATCCCTACTACCGACCTCTGACCCCGGTCTGCCAAGTCACCACCCCCAGCCGAGCACCCCCACACTGACGTCCCAGCATCCCCCCTACCACTGCAGCCCCCAGCACCCAACACCTGTGACTGACCCAGTGAAGATAAAGGAAAAACAAACTTACCGGGCTGCCTAGGAAGCGACCCACCAGCCGACCGTCCCGCCTCCATCGATGCTGACCTTCCGAGAGGCTCACGTTCCACCTCCGATTCCGACCCTGCACCGTCCGACCGTTGCTCCTCCCATTCAGCTCCCGATGCAAGCCCTCCAGGGGAAGGATCCCTGGATGCCGAGGGTCCCGCTCCCCACCGACTCCTTCTTCGTGTTCTGGACCCGCCCACCGATTTTTCCGTTGCCTTGCCCAGGCCGGGGGGGGGGCTCCGTCCAGCCCTGTCGCCTACCCCTGCTGCCTCTTCCCTCTGCTCCTCCGCCGCACGGTCCCCGGCCGCCGCAGTGGAAGGCCTGGCCACCGCCACACTGGATCTCCCCCGCCGAGGCGCCGTCCCCGGTGACATCACTCTGGGGGCGGGGCCCGCTGCCTCCGACTCCAATCGCCGTGCGGGCCTGGTGGCCGCTCCGGAACTCCCGGAACGGCCGCCCGCGGAGCTCCGACTCTGCTGGGGATTCCTTCCGGCGTCCAACCCGGCGACAGCAGCTCGCTTTGCGGGAGGACCCGAAGGGGCCCGCGAATGGGGATTCCCTATGTGTCTGCGAGCTCCGGAGGAGAGGTCAGGAGAGAAGCGCTCCGGCGGTTTTGACTGCCGAGCTCGCGCTGACACTCTCCCCCCATTAACCTCTTCCTCCACCGGACGCCCGAGCAAAGGCCCTAAATGGTCCTGGGCCCACCGCGGGCCTCGCGCTGCTGTCTCTTCCCGCAATTGGGCCAGGAGCTGCTCCAAGTCTGCCATCCTGAACTTTCTCTGCGCCGCATGTTATCCGGGGAGGGGGCGGAGTCTTCCTTTATACCCTCAATGCCCCCTCCCACACAAATTAACCCACCAATCTTATCCCCTCTTCCTCAGCCTTACCCCACCAATCCCCTAATCCTTCACATAAGTCCCTGTTTCCCTAGTCATGTTTGCCCTCCACCCATTCATTGCATTCCTTGCTCCGGGCTTTTTTATTTAGCAGTGCTTTTCCTGATGAATAGAACCATCCAATGTTTCTCCCTGGCCCATCTATAAATTAGATAAAGATGACACTGGGGAAGCATTGAAGGCCCATGCCACTGCCTCGTGGCATAGAATAAAATAAACATACGTGTTGGCTGTTTAGGATGCTAGTCCTATGGTAAAGGGACAGGCAGTGAGCATCCAAATTCCTGAAGGATCCATCCTAGCTAGCTACATCCTGAGCACTGGTACATCAGCATACCAAGTGCAACAGGACTTTGTGAATGTAGATTAAAGGACGCAGCCTAGGGTGACCACATTTCCAAACTACCATTCAAGGACACCCTCCCTTCCCAAAAATCAGCTTGTGCTGTAACAAATCACAGCACAGTGATTGGACACAAGAGGCGGGATTTATGGTTTCTCCAATCACAAGCAGGGGGCGGGATTGTGCTCCTCCAGGCTTTCCCGGCCAGGACAAGTACTGTCAGTGAGTAAAGTGGTGATGTGGCGGCCTATTTTGGGGGCATCAGATTGGCCCAGGGGGTGGCTGTGTCAGTTTCATTCTGGGACACTGTATTGTCCTGGAATGAATGTGCCCGGGACAGACCTGCAAAATGCGGGACTGTCCCGGGCAATCCGGGACACGTGGTCACCCTAACGCTGCCAGTGTAATTCTTTTCCAGTTACTGCAAGAGACCCTTTAGAACCAAAGGGGGGTGAGTGAAATCCCAGCTGTCCTAAACAACTATGGGTTCCCCTCAGTGGCAGCCCGTCCATAAGGGATGCAGGGGCTGCCCCCCTAATACATGCGCCTGGCCCCAGAGTGAGAAGTAGCTGGAGCGAGAAGCAGCCGCCCTACCCTGGATAATTGTCATCTGCCTCCTAAGGTAAGGAGGCCTCTGATTGCCACCTTTCCGAACCATCTACCGTGCGGGGGACGGACTAGCGTTGGTTTGCCACCGCTCCCAAAATATTGAGCACCAGCTGCCACTGGTTCCACTGCTATCTAACAGCATGCCCCCCTACTGGACTGTATGCTGTTGTTCCTCCTTCAGACCACTGCATCACTATTGTGTCCTGTAGTGAGACCGTGGCCAGTAGAAGGCAGCACAGCAAGATGTTGGGGACACGCTATCTGACACACCTGAAAGTGTTAGACAGCAGCAATGTCCATATATGCCCTACAACATGGGTGCTCAACCTGTGGCCCTTCAGCTGCTGCGGAACTACAAGTCCCATCATGCCTCTGCCCTTGGAAGCCATGCTTGTAACTGTCAGCGGCTTGCAATGCCTCATAGGACTTCCACAACAGCTGGAGGGCCACAGATTGAGCACCCATGCCTTAGAATTTGTCTTATTGCCTGCCAGGTAAGAATTCAACATATTCCTTCACAGGGGGCTGCAGGGATACTGACCTCTGCATTCTGTATTACTTACTCCTGACCTTTGACATCTGTATTACTTTTTCCATACCTCTACACTCTGTGTTACATACTACTGACCACTGATCTCTGCATTATACCTTCTGACCTCTTCACATTGCAATACTTACTTCTTACCTTTTCACTCTGCATTACATACCACTGATCTCTGCACTCTGTGTTACATACTCCTGACACCTGCACTCTTCTTTACATAATACCGACCTCTGAATGCTGCACTACATACACCTGACCCCTGCACTCTGCATTACATACTGTTATCTATTTGCTCTGCATTACCTAATCCTGCCCTTTGCATTCTACATTACATACTCCATTACCTGCTTCTGACCTTTGCATTCTGCATTACATGCTCCCAACATCTGCACTCTGCATGACTTTCTCCTGACCTCTGTACTCTGTGTTACTTACTACTGACCTCTGCACTCTGCATTACATACTCCATTACTTGCTTCTGACCTTTGCATTCTGCATTACATGCTCCCAACATCTACAGTCTGCATGACTTTCTCCTGATCTCTGCACTCTGTTTCACTTACTACTGACCTCCGCAATCTGCGTCACTTACTCCTGACCTCTGCACTCTGTGTTACTTACTACTGACCTCTGCGTTACTTACTTCTGACCTCTGCATATTGCTTAGATACTTCTGCCCTCTGCACTGTATGTTACATATTACTGACTCTCATTAGTAACTCTGGAGGAAGCTCAGACAAGAGCATAGTAAAAAGATTGTCATTGAAGATTTCACACTTCTGACCTCTGTGAAGTCACAACAGGGGGCCTAGGTGATCCTAGTAAGTAAATAGCCAAATACAGTAATTGAAGAAAATGAAGGTCAGGGCACTCAAAGCATATCATTCTTCCTAATATAGTTATGAATTCAAAAGGATTCCAAACGATCCAAGTACCTTGGGAAAGTGTGTGCTTTGCATGAGAAATGTTTATCGGCTGAATGTGTTTTAATTCGTTTTAGACGTCATAATTTATGACTAAGTAAAGAAGAGTATTATACCCTGGACTTTGTTTTATTAGATTGCTACATACTACTGACCCCTACTCTGTGTAACCTACTGATCTCTGCACTTTATGTTACATAATGCTGACCTCAGAACTCTGCTGTACTTACGACACTGACCACTGCACTCTGCATTACTTACTATTGACCCCTGAACTCTGCATTACTGTCGCCTGACCCCTGTACTCTGCATTACCTACTAATAACTACTGTATTCTGCATTACATACTACTGACCTCTTTACTCTGCATTACTAAATCCCAACCTCTGCACTCTGCCTAACATACTACTGACTTCTGCCCTCTGAATTACTTACACCTGACCTCTGCACTCTGTATTACATACTACTGACATCTGCACTTTGTATTACTTTTTCCTGATCCCTGCCCTCTTCAATATATACTAATGACCTCTGCATGCTACATTACTTACTACTGATCTCTAATAGTGATGAGCCGAACACCACCGGGTTCGGTTCGCACCAGAACCCGCGAACGGACCGAAATTTTGCACGAACTTTAGAACCCTATTAAATACAATAGATGCCAACGTTCGAAATCTAAAGTGCTAATTATAACGACTATTATGCATGTTATTGTCCTAAAAAGGGTTTGGGAACCCGGGTTCTGCACCAGGGGACATGTATCAATGCAAAAATAAGTTTTAAAAACGGCCGTTTTTCTGGAGCAGTCATTTTAATGATGCATAAAGTGAAAAAAAAAAAGTCAAATATTCCTTTAAATATCGTACCTGGGGGGTGTCTAAAGTATGCCTGTGAAGTGCCACGTGTTTCCCGTGTTTAGAACTGTCCCTGCACAAAATTACATTTCTAAAGGAAAAAAAGCCATTTAAAACTGCTTGCGGCTTTAATGTAATGTCTGGTCCCGGTAATATGGATGAAAATCTTTAAGAAAAATGGCATAGCTACCCCATCACCCCCCCCCCCTACCCCAGCCCATTACCAGCCCCTTTGGGTCTTGTATGGATATTAAGGGGAACCCCGCACACAAAATAAAAAAGGCCCTATATACTCTGAACAGCCGTATACAGGCGGTGCATACAAGACAGGGACTGTAGGTTTGTTCTTATGTAGAATCTGTTTGTAATTTTGAACAGGTACATTGTTTAAGTGTAGCTCCAGCCCAAAAATCTATTTTTAAGCTTTTTGGAAAACATAGGGAAGGGTTATCACCCCTGTAACATTTGTTTTGCTGTCTGTGCAGTGTGCACCTGTTCAGAACAGTTCACCTCACTTTCCGTCCTAATGACAAATGTTTTTTGAAAATTTGGGGTTTTTATTGAAACAAGAATTGGTGATAAAGAATCAGTGGAGAGGAGACACTTTTTTTTTGCATATTAACTCTTACAGGAGAGAATTTGCCTTCCTAGGGGTAGATTTCCTCTCACTTCCTGTTGTATCCTTCTGTTTGCAAGGAGGAGTCGTTTGTAAGTTGGATGTTTGAAAGTAGGGGCCTGCCGTATATACTCAGCTGAAATTTGCCCCTTACATGTTGGTGTTGCCACAACACTGTGAGCCCTCACAGTTACTCTTGGTGGGCGCATGAATGGGCCCTGCTGTGAATTATTAGATCAAGAATTGTAATTGCATGCCCCTGTTGAACAGGGGCTGAAAAATTGGGCCTTTGGTGGTGGTGGTGGTGGTGGTGTTGACACAACACTGTAAGGCCTCACAGTTAGTCTTGGTGGGCGCAGGAATGGGCCCTGCTGTGAATTATTAGATCAAGAATTGTAATTGCATGCCCCTGTTGAACAGGGGCTGAAAAATTGGGCCTTTGGTGGTGGTGGTGGTGGTGGTGTTGACACAACACTGTAAGGCCTCACAGTTAGTCTTGGTGGGCGCAGGAATGGGCCCTGCTGTGAATTATTAGATCAAGAATTGTAATTACATGCCCCTGTTAAACAGGGGCAGAAAAATTGAGCCTTAGGCACTGGTGCCACAACACTGCAACCCCTCACAGATACTGTACTTGGAGCACAGCAATGAGCCCTGTTGCAAAGTATTGCATCAAAAATTGTAATTACACGCCCTTTTTAAACAGGGGCTGAAAAATTGGGCCTTAGCCACTGGTGCTGGTGCCACGACACTGCAACCACTCCCAGATACTCTAGTTGGAGTGCAGGAATGAGCCCTGCTGCAAAGCATTGCATAAAAAATTGTAATAACACACCCCTGTTAAACAGGGGCTGAAAAATTGGGCCTTAGCCACTGGTGGCGGCACCCAGAAACAAAAATGTTCTTCCAAGCTATCATCGTCAATTGGATCATTGAGGAGGAGGAGGATAGTCAGTCAAAATAACAGGACAAACTCTCAGCATCAGCATCAGTCTTGAAGGGATGTGACATTTGAAAATAAATTAGTCTGTTATATCAGCTTCAGGTGTTTGGTAGCTGGTGGTGATCCAAGACTGGTTCATCTTTATGAAGGTCAGTCGATCAACAGAGTCGGTGGACAGGCGCACCCTGTGATCCGTGACAAATCCTCCAGCAGCACTGAATGTGCGTTCTGAAAGAACGCTGGATGCAGGACAGGCCAGTAGCTTAATTGCATACTGTGCAAGCTCTGGCCAGTGATCCATCCTCAAGACCCAGTAAGCCAGAGGATTTTCAGTGGGGAAGGTGTCCAAGTCTGACCTTGCCCCTAGGTATTCCTGCACCATGTATATCAGACGCTGGCGATGGTTGCTGGAACCGATCATACCTTGGGGCTGCGGACTAAAGAATTGTCTGAACGCTTCGGTCAGACGGCCACCTTCCCCACCGTTCCTTCTTTGACTGACCGAAGCCTCAGCAACTCGTTGTCCAAGACCAGGAGTTTGTAACCTCCCAGTCTCTGGGAACGCGTTGCACAGACCTTTCTGCAAGGCCTCCCGGAGTTGTCTCATCCTCTGCTCCCTCTGCGACGGTAAGATAAGGTCTGCAACCTTACCCTTGTACCGTGGATCAAGGAGAGTGGCCAGCCAGTAATGGTCCCTCTCCTTGATCCGAAGAATACGAGGATCCTTCCGCAGACTTTGCAGGATCAGGGAGGCCATGCAGCGTAGGTTAGCTGAGGAATTCAGTCCGGAGTCCTCTGGGTCACTAAGGGCGACATGATCCGCAGCCACCTCCTCCCAGCCACGTACAAGTCCACTGGTTTCTTGGGACTGTAAATCATCCCTAAAAGACTGCTGCTGATGATGCTGAGTGCCAGGCTCCACCTCCATGCTGACACAATCCTCCTCCTCCTCCTCCTCCTCCTCTTCCTGTGCGATGGGTGGGACAGAAGGAACACTGTCTGGGTAAAGGGGGCCTTGAGAGGCAAGGAAGTCCTCCTCTTCCTGCCTCTGTTCTGCCTCAAGTGCCCTGTTCATTATTCCATGCAGCGTATGTTGCAACAGGTGGACAAGAGGTACAGTGTCACTGATGCATGCACTGTCACTGCTCACCATCCTCGTGGCCTCCTCAAATGGTGCCAGGACAGTGCATGCATCCCTGATCATGCCCCACTGGCGTGGTGAAAAAAAACAGAGCTCCCCTGACCCTGTCCTGGTGCCGTAGTCGCACAGGTACTCATTGATGGCCCTCTGCTGCGTGTGCAGCCGCTGCAGCATGGCCAACGTTGAGTTCCACCTGGTGGGCATGTCACATATAAGGCGGTTCTTGGGCAGGTTCAACTCCTTTTGCAGCTCAGCCAGGCGAGCACTGGCATTATAAGATCTGCGGAAATGCACACAGACTTTCCTGGCCTGCCTCAGGACATCCTGTAAGCCCGGGTACCTGCCCAAGAACCGCTGCACCACCAGGTTAAGGACGTGAGCCACACAGGGCACATGGGTCAGTTGTCCCTGTCGGAGAGCGGAGAGGAGGTTGGTGCCATTGTCGCAAACTACCATTCCTGGCTTAAGCTGGCGTGGCGTCAACCACCTCTTGGCCTGCCCCTGCAGAGCAGACAGAACCTCTGCCCCAGTGTGGCTCCTGTCCCCCAAACACACCAGCGCAAGCACGGCATGGCATCTTTTTGCCTGCGTACTTGCGTAGCCCCTTGAACGCCTACGGAGCACCGCTGGTTCCGAGGACAAAGCACAGGAAGAGGCCACGGAGGAAGAAGAAGAGGAGGGGGTGGAGGACAGAGGTGTGTCACAACCAGTAGTAGCATTTTGGAGGCGTGGCGGTGGAACAACCTCCAACACTACTGCACCTTGTCCTGCATCCTTCCCAGCTGCCAAAAGAGTGACCCAATGGGCCGTGAAAGAAAGGTAACATCCCTGTCCATGCCTGCTGGACCATGAGTCAGCGGTAATATGCACCTTACCGCTGACCGCCCTGTCCAGCGATGCCAAGACATTGCCTTCCACATGCCGGTAGAGAGCCGGAATCGCCTTCTGTGAGAAAAAGTGGCGTTTGGGAACCTGCCACTGAGGAACCGCACATTGCACAAACTCATGGAAGGGGGCCGAGTCTACCAACTGAAAAGGCAGCAGTTGAAGCGCTAGCAATTTAGCCAAGCTAGCATTCAACCGCTGGGCATGTGGATGGCTGGGAGTGAACTTCTTTCGACGGTCCAGCAGCTGGGGCAGGGAAATTTGCCTGCTAGAATCGGACGTTGGTGTACTGCTAGCAGAGTGCCTGCAAGTACTTGGCTGTGACACACCTAATTCTACACCTTCATTCCTCTCAGAGCAGGTTTCAGAGAGGACTGAAGGTATAGTGGGGTTGGAGATCCCAGCTGATGCGGTGCAAGAAGAGGTCAGCTTTGTTCTTTGGTGTGGGTCTTTAAGGTAGGCTTGCCAATGAGCTGCATGGCAGGTCAACATATGTCTGGTCAAGCATGTGGTGCCCAAGCGGGTGATATTTTGGCCACGCGATATACGCTTGAGACATATGTTGCAAACAGCAGCTGTGCGATCTGATGCACTCGACTCAAAAAAGGCCCACACCAAAGAACTTTTTGAATAACGGGCAGAGGCAGCGCCTTGCACAGGCGGAGCTCTGCGGTGTGATTCCGTCGGTGTGCTGCCCTTACGCTGGCCCCCCGAGGGCATCCTGCCTCGTTGGAGATGTGCCTCCTCCTCATCCTCCTCCTCCTCATCCTCCTCCTCCTCCTCCTCCTCTCTCCTATTAGGCACCCACGTGGAGTCAGTGACCTCATCATCCCCTCCCTCCTCATCACTGGAGCCAATCTGGCAGTATGCTGCAGCTGCTGGAACATGACTGCCAGATTGGTGTCCTTCTTGAGCATCCCCTCTCTCTGCTCTCACGCTACTGCCTTCCTCTAGCTGGGTATCATCATCAGACCCTTCGAAATGCTGGGCATCCTCCTGGAGCATGTACCCAACACTGTGCTCAAACAGTTCGGGGGACTCCTCAGGAGGACATGGTTGGTCTAGGGAAGGAGTGAGTGATGATGACATTGATACCAGGGAAGAGGACGCTTTGACAGCTGCTTTGCCAGTACCCTGAGCCTGGGTGAGAGAGGATGAGGAGGATGAGGAGGGCTTGGTCATCCACTCTACCAAGTCTTCAGCATGATGCGGCTCAACACGTCCAGCTGCCGAAAAGAAGGACAAGCGTGTCCCATGGCCACGTGCTGATGGCGATGCACCGCGTCCACGACCAGCACTGTTGTCTCTAGACACAGAGCCTGCTTGCCCTCTTTTTTTGGTTCCTGACTGTCTGCCTCTCCTTGTTTGCCTTCCAGACATTCTAATGGCTTGCAGGGAAATGGGAAAAGCAGCAATACAGGCTAAGTTAAGGTGTAATATGGTCAGGAGGCACACTCCGCCCGCTGTAAGTGCCGCAAAATCCTGTTTGTGTAACACACCAGGAAAAAGCAGCAATACAGGCTAAGTTAAGGTGTAATATGGTCAGGAGGCACACTCCGCCCGCTGTAAGTGCCGCAAAATCCTGTTTGTGTAACACACCAGGAAAAAGCAGCAATACAGGCTAAGTTAAGGTGTAATATGGTCAGGAAGCACACTCCGCCCGCTGTAAGTGCCGCAAAATCCTGTTTGTGTAAAACACCAGGAAAAAGCAGCAATACAGGCTAAGTTAAGGTGTAATATGGTCAGGAGGCACACTCCGCCCGCTGTAAGTGCCGCAAAATCCTGTTTGTGTAACACACCAGGAAAAAGCAGCAATACAGGCTAAGTTAAGGTGTAATATGGTCAGGAGGCACACTCCGCCCGCTGTAAGTGCCGCAAAATCCTGTTTGTGTAACACACCAGGAAAAAGCAGCAATACAGGCTAAGTTAAGGTGTAATATGGTCAGGAGGCACACTCCGCCCGCTGTAAGTGCCGCAAAATCCTGTTTGTGTAACACACCAGGAAAAAGCAGCAATACAGGCTAAGTTAAGGTGTAATATGGTCAGGAGGCACACTCCGCCCGCTGTAAGTGCCGCAAAATCCTGTTTGTGTAACACACCAGGAAAAAGCAGCAATACAGGCTAAGTTAAGGTGTAATATGGTCAGGAGGCACACTCCGCCCGCTGTAAGTGCTGCAAAATCCTGTTTGTGTAACACACCAGGAAAAAGCAGCAATACGGGCTAACTTCAGGTGTATAATGTGCAGGAGGCTTAGCAACAATGACACTGACACTGTCCCCTGCCTATCCTTCTCTCTCCCTGCACACAAGGTTTATCAAAGTATATGACACTGACACTCTCCCTGCCTATCCTTCTCTCTCCCTGTACACAAGGTTTATCAAAGTATATGACACTGACACTCTCCCTGCCTATCCTTCTCTCTCCCTGCACACAAGGTTTAGCAAAGAATATGACACTGACACTGTCCCCTGCCTATCCTTCTCTCTCCCTGCACACAAGGTTTATCAAAGCATATGACACTGACACTCTACCTGCCTATCCTTCTCTCTCCCTACACACAAGGTTTAGCAAAGAATATGGCACTGACACTCTCCCTGCCTATCCTTCTCTGTCCCTACACACAAGGTTTAGCAAAGAATAGATTTGACAAGATTTGACACTGTCCCTGCCTATCCTTCACTTTCCCTGCTCCGGAACACACTACACAAGGCCGCCGCGCTGGCGGCCTTTTATAGTGTGGGGCGTGTACTAAACCCCCTCAGCTATAATTGGCCACAGGCATCCTGCCTGTGGCCAATCATTGCTCTCCTCGCTGCCGGCGCTGTGATTGGCCAAGCATGCAGGGTCACAGTGCATGCTTGGCCAATCACAGCGCCGGGATTACACTGCGATGGCGCAGTGTATTGTGGGCCGTTCGCGTCACTCGAATTTGGCGCGAACGGCCCAAATCGTTTGTTGTTCACCGAACGCGCGAACAGCCGATGTTCGAGTCGAACCTATGTCCGACTCGAACACCGAGCTCATCCCTAATCTCTAAACTCTGGGCTACACGTTACTACGTCTGCACTCTGCGTTACTCACCACTGACACCTGCACTCAGCATTATGTACTCATGACCTGCGCTCTGTGTTACTTACTATTGACCCCTGTACTCTGCACTACTTACTCCTGACCTCTGCACTCTGTATTACATACTACTGACCTCTCGACTTTGTATTACTTTTTCCTGATCCCGGCCCTCTTCAATATATACTAATGACCTCTGCATGCTACATTACTTACTACTGATCTCTAAACTCTGGACTACACGCTACTACATCTGCACTCTGCGTTACTCACCACTGACACCTGCACTCAGCATTATGTACTCATGACCTGCGCTCTGTGTTACTTACTATTGACCCCTGTACTCTGCACTACTTACTCCTGACCTCTGCACTCTGCTTTATATACCACTGATCTCAAAACTCTGCTTTACTTATGTAGCACCCTCCTCACTCCCCTCTTCTTCTTCAGCTCGTCTGTCTCTTGTCTAGGGGTACCTTCAGAGGGGAAGGGAGCGGGGACACCACACCTGGCTTTCACCACAGGTGTCAGTGCGTTGTAAGCAAAGTTCTTTTACCTTCGGGTCAGTGCTGTGCACCTGGAGCCTCCACCGAGAGTTACCTTGAACAATGTCTGTCAGGAAATGAGCCCCACACCATAAAAGTTCAACACTCCTTTATTCCTCTCGAATGAACACAATCAGTTGAACTCCCTTGGTAGAAACAGAACAGAAAATGAGGTGTGGATGCGAATAGGCCCAGACACAATGTGTTCTCCACTTTCCTCCCTGAAAGTGAGTTGCGGTCTCCGAGCGAGGGGGAATTTCCTTCCAGGCGGTCTCCGATGAGAGGCTCACCCGTCACTGGCAATATGCTGCACCAGGTCTTCTAGTGAGGAGCTCCCCCCGGTCCATTACGCCTTCTGGATTCGGGTATCCAATTCCGGGGTACCCTAGGATCTCCTTCCCTCGCGGAACTCAGTGTTGGGCACTGAGCTCCAGACCTCCATCCGAGTACCTCACCCCAGGCTAAAGGTGCCTGGGATGGAACACGACCTCCGGCTGTCCTCTAGGCCTAGGCCCGCCTAGAGAACCGACACGAACCACCGCCCACAGGCTGAAGGTGCCTGGGACTCGACCCCATGACAAAGATGGCCGGCCCCTTTATACCCTCTCCCAGCAAGCACAGCGGGTTCCCCGCCCCACCATACCGTTGCCGAGGATGGACAAAAAGGAGGCACAGCACACAGCAATGATTCAACCCCAGCCCAGGGCGACAGCGCCACCTGCTGGGCTGCAGGGAATTACACATCACTGATGTCTCTGCCAAGTTCAAATTACACCCGGGAAAGTACATACCCGCTACACTTAACACTGACTCCTGAACTCTGTTTTATATACAATTCTACTGACCTCTGAATTCTTTAAATCTACTTTTTAAATGGGACCTCCTTGCAAGGCTATCTTATTAAAAAGAAATATTGCTGCACCCTGGGGACCTTCGATTTTTTTTGAGTTGTTCAGGTAGGTCTCCACCTCTCTAGGCCTATCCCTGTCCCTTTATCATTTGTTCATATGTGGCAATCCATTTCAGTTCTGACCAGAAAATTCCGGAAAATTGGGACTAACCCAGCAGAATTACTATTAAATAATCACCGTGATCGTTGTTATACTCGAAAACTTGCCTGAACAAAGGTTTATAAAATAAAAATAAAAAAAGTGACTACAGTCATTTATTGCAATCTATGGAAGGGCCACTGATGAAATCCATTCCACATCGTAGCGTGAAATGCATTATGTTACGTGACCGGCTATTCGGCCAATTTGTGGAGGCTCGCATTCATTGTTTCTTTGAAATAAATACGTTTTTGGTACAAAGTGCTAACAGGAAACAAGTTTGGTCAATGAAAGCATTGCCAGAAAATCCCTGCAGACTTGTCATACTCAATAAAAACATTCTGGTCAAATGATTTATGGTTGACTTGTTTTGAAGCAGAATGAATAGACTTCCCCAACACCGCAACCAGTAATTCCTGTAATACCGTATTATGATATTTAAGGGATTTGCAAAAGTCTAGAGAGCTGGAAGACTATCACTTGTCCTTCAGGCCGGGTTCACACCTATGCGTTGCGTTTTTGAGCTTGGAGTCTTTGCCAAGTTCGCAATCAGTCGTTCAGCGGTTCCATCGCATTTTTAGCTGCGGACTTGCCGACCTGGGAAGTCTCGCCGCTGTTATCATGAGGGGGAACTCCACGCCAAATTTTTAATTAAAAACCGGCATGGGTTCTCCTCCAGGAGCATATCAGACCCTTAGGTCTGGTATGGACTTTAACGGGAACCCCAACGCCGAAAAAAACAGCGTTGGGTTCCCCCCCAAGGTCCATAGCAGACCCTAATCTGAGCACGCAACCTGACAGGCTGCAGGAAAAGAGGGGGGTCGAGAGAGCGCCCGCCCACATACCCCGACAACCAACGGCCAGGGTTGTCGGGAAGAGGCCCTGTCCTCATCAACATGGGGGCAGGGTGCTTTGGGGTGGGGGGGCTGCAGTGCGCCCCCTGCCCCAAAGCACCCACCCCCCGATGTTGAGGGCATGCGGCCTGGTACGGTTCAGGAGGGAGGGGGGCCGCTCTCTCATCCCCCAATCTTTTCCTGCGGCCTGCCAGGTTGCGTGCTCGGATAAGGGTCTGCTATGGACTTTGGGGGAACCCCCACGCCGTTTTTTTCGGCGTAGGGGTCCCGTTAAAGTCCATACCAGACCTAAGGGCCTGGTATGCTCTTGGAGGGGAACCCATGCCGTTTTTTTATTTTTTTATTTGGCGTGGAGTTCCCCCTCAAGATCCCTGTTCAGAACACAACACATGTGCGAATCAGATGCGAATCAGATGTTCTATGGAACATAATGGGCCTGAATTTGCACCTGAGCCGCACCGCAATGCCTAAAGAACACACACGTTTTTTCGGCAATGCGCAGTGCGAATGCATCGCACATATGTGAACCAGCCTCATTGGAATCAATGTATTTTATAATGTTATGCGAATTGGATGCGGTGTAAGCCGCAACCAATTCGCATAGGTGTGAACCGGACCTTTTTCACATACTTAATATTTCAAAGCAGGTCAATGAAATTTGGTAAAAAAGAATTGATGTGCTCACGTCTACAGGCTGTGACTACATACTAATCACAGGCAGAGAGGTATTTCAATAGAAGGAGGATCGGAAAGAGGATCAATAGAAGGAGGATAGATGGGACACTGGCACAAAGAACATATACACATATACTTAGGGCATACAGTATCTTACAACTAGCTTCACAACAGTATCTTATGTCGCGTACACACGATCGGATTTTCCGACAAGAAAAGTCCGATCTGAGCTTTTGCCAACAAAATTTTGAGAGCTGGAAAAAATTCCAATCGGAAATTCCGATCGTCTGTAGCAATTCCGACGTGCAAAATTCCGACGCATGCTCGGAAACAATTTGACGCCTGCTTGAAAGCATTGAACTTCCTTTTCTCGGCTCGTCGTAGTGTTGTACGTCACCCCGTTCTTGACGGTTGAAAGTTCTGAGAACTTTTGTGTAACCGTGTGTATGCAAGCCAAGCTTGAGCGGAATTCTGTCAGAAAAACCATTCCAAGGTTTTTCCGATGGATAATCCAATCGTGTGTACGCGATCGTGTGTACGCATTACAACTAGCGTGGACCTAGCTTCAGACATGTTTTTTTTTATGTTTACATGTACAGCATATACAGTATCTCACAAAAGTGAGTACACCCCTCACATTTTTGTAAATATTTTATTCTATCTTTTCATGTGACAACCCTGAAGAAATTACACTTTGCTACAATATTAAGTAGTGAGTGTACAGCTTGTATAACAGTGTAAATTTGCTGTCCCTCAACAAAACTCAACACACAGCCATTAATGTCTAAACCGCTGGCACTGCCTTAACCCTCTTGGGCATGGAGGTCACCAGAGCTTCACAGGTTGCCACTGGAGTCCTCTTCCACTCCTCCATGACGACATCACAGAACTGGTGGATGTTAGAGACCTTGCGTTCCTCCACCTTCCATTTGAGGATGCCCCACAGAGGCTCAATAGGGTTTAGGTCTGGAGACATGCTTGGCCTTTACCCTCAGCTTCTTTAGCAAGGCAGCGGTCGTCTTGGAGGTGTGTTTGGGGTCATTATCATGTTGGAATACTGCCCTGTGACCCAGTCTCTGAAGGGAGGGGATCATGCTCTGCTTCAGTATGTCACAGTACATGTTGGCTAGGGATGAGCTTTGAGTTTGAATCAAACTCATGATCGACTCGAACATTGCCTGTTCGCCCGTTCGCCGAACAGCGAACAATTTGGGGTGTTTCGTGGCAAATTCGAAAAGCCGCGAAACACCCTGTAAAAGTCTATGGGAGAAATCTAAAGTGCTAATTTTAAAGGCTTATATGCAAGTTATTGTCATGAAAAGTGTTTGGGGACCCGGGTCCTGCCCCAGGGGACATGTATCAATGCAAAAAAAGGCAGTTTTTTCAGGAGCAGTGATTTTAATAATGCTTAAAGCAAAACAATAAAAGTGAAATATTCCTTTAAATTTCGTACCTAGGGAGTGTGTATAGTATGCCTGTAAAGTAGCGCTTGTTTCCCGTGCTTAGAACTGTCCCTGCACAAAGTGTCATTCCTGAAGGAGAAAAAGTAATTTAAAAGCATTCGCGGCTATAATGAATTGTCGGCTCCTGGCAATACAGAGAAAAGTCATTGATGAAAAAGA
This sequence comes from Rana muscosa, assembly GCA_029206835.1. Lineage (NCBI taxonomy): Eukaryota > Metazoa > Chordata > Amphibia > Anura > Ranidae > Rana > Rana muscosa. Next base: position 322,483,694 of record CM055118.1, on the reverse strand, counting down.
AAAAATGCGTGGGGGTCCCCCCAAATTCAATTACCAGGCCCTTCAGGTCTGGTATGGATATTAAGGGGAACCCTGCGTCAAATAAAACAAAAATGACATGGGGTTCCCCCCAAATATCCATACCAGACCCTTCAGGTTTGGTATGGATTTTAAGGGGAACTCCACGCCAAATTTAAAAAAAATATGGCGTGGAGTTCCCCCCAAAAATCCATACCAGACCCTTTATCCGAGCATGCAACCTGGCAGGCCACAGGAAAAGAGGGGGGGTTGAGAAAGCGCCCCCCCTCCTGAACCATACCAGGCCACATGCCCTCAACATGGGGAGGATTCTTTGGGGGTCTGTGACCCCTCAAAGCACCATGTCCCCATGTTGATGGAGACAAGGGCCTCATCCCCACAACCCTTGCCCGGTGGTTGTGGGGGTCTGCGGGCGGGTGGCTTATCGGAATCTGGAAGACCCCTTTAACAAAGGGGACCCCCAGATCCCGCCCGCCCCCTATGTGAATTGGTAAGGGGTACAATGTACCCTTACCAATTCACAAATAAAGTGTAAAAAATTATAAAAAAACACACAGACACCATTGGGAAAAGTCCTTTATTAAAAATAAAAAAACGATTACAATGGTGGTAATCCACTCTCGGTATCCTGCGATGGGTGATCTCCTCTCCGGGGTCCAGCGATGGATGATCTCTCCTCTCCAGGTCCAGGCTCCAACGATGATGTCCAGCGCAGCGAGGAACAGCAAGCATCCTGTCTCCACCGGTCCTTTATTAAAAAAAAAAAAAAAAAGATTCCAGCGGTGGTAATCCACTCTCGGTATCCTGCGATGGGTGATCTCCTCTCCGGGGTCCAGCGATAAATGATCTCTCCTCTCCGGGGTCCAGCGAGCATCCTGTCTCCACCGGAGACAGCCCGGGAATCCCGGCAGCCTGACAGGTCTCTTATGTAGCTGAGGACGGAGCCACCCATCACGTGACCCTGTCCCCCTCTGACGCGGGGGGAAACCTGGGCTTCCCCAGTGACGTGCGGGCGACCCCGCCCCCTCTGATGCAACGGAAACCTGCGTTATATCAGAGGGGGCGGGGTCACCCGCACGTCACTGGGGAAGCCCGGGTTTCCCCTTGCGCCAGAGGGGGACGGGGTCAGGTGACGGGTGGCCCCGTCCTCAGCTACATAAGAGACCTGTCAGGCTGCTGGGATTCCCGGGGTGTCTCCGGTGGAGACAGGATGCTTGCTGTTCCTCGCTGCACTGGACATCATCGTTGGAGCCTGGACCTGGAGAGGAGAGATCATGCATCGCTGGACCCCGGAGAGGAGAGATCATTCATCGCTGGACCCCGGAGAGGAGATCACCCATCGCAGGATACCGAGAGTGGATTACCACCGTTGGAATCTTTTTTTTATTTTTAATAAAGGACTTTTCCCAACGGTGTCTGTGTGTTTTTTTACACTTTTTTACACTTTATTTGTGAAATGGTAAGGGTACAATTTACCCCTTACCAATTCACCAGGGGGGGGGGTGGGTCGGGATCCGATAAGCCCCCCGCCCGCAGACCCCCACAACCACCAGGCAAGGGTTGTGGGGATGAGGCCCCTGTCCCCATCAACATGGGGACATGGTGCTTTGAGGGGTCACAGACCCCCAAAGCATCCTCCCCATGTTGAGGGCATGTGGCCTGGTACAGTTCAGGAGGGGGGAGCGCTCTCTCGTCCCCCCTATTTTCCTGTGGCCTGCCAGGTTGCGTGCTCGGATAAAGGGTTTGGTATGGATTTTTGGGGGGAACTCCACGCCATTTTTTTTTTAAATTTGGCGTGGAGTTCCCCTTAAAATTCCTACCAGACCTGAAGGGCCTGGTAATTGATTTTGGGGGGACCCTCATGCATTTTTTTTTTATCAATGACTTTTCTCTGTATTGCCGGGAGCCGACAATTCATTATAGCCGCGAGTGCTTTTAAATGACTTTTTTTCCTTCAGAAATGACACTTTGCGCAGGGACAGTTCTAAGCACGGGAAACAAGCGCTACTTTACAGGCATACTATTCACTTTTATTATTTCACTTTAAGCATTATAAAAATCACTGCTCCCGAAAAAACTGACGTTTTTAAAAAAAAAATTGCATTGATACATGTACCCTGGGGCAGGACCCGGGTCCCCAAACACTTTTTATGACAATAACTTGCATATAAGCCTTTAAAATTAGCACTTTAGATTTTTCATGTTCGAGTCCCATAGACTTTAACGGTGTTCGGATGTTCGAACAAATTTATTGCCTGTTCGCAAGTTCTGGTGCGAACCGAACTGTTTTTTTTGGCTCATCCCTAATGTTGGCATTCATGGTTCTCTCAATGAACTGTAGCTCCCCAGTGCTGGCAGCACTCATGCAGCCCCAGACCATGAGTACTCCCACCACCATGCTTGACTGTAGGCAAGACACACTTGTCTTTGTACTCCTCACCTGGTTGCCGTCAAACACGCTTGACACCATCTGAACCAAATACGTTTATTTTGGTCTCATCAGACCACAGGACATGGTTCCAGTAAACCATGTCCTTAGTCTGCTTGTCTTCAGCAAACTGTTTGTGGGCATTCTTGTGCATCATCTTTAGAAGAGGCTTCCTTCTGGGATGACAGTCATGAAGACCAATTTGATGCAGTGTGCAGCATATGGTCTGAACACTGACAGGCTGACCCCCCACCCCTTCAACCTCTGAAGCAATGCTGGCAGCACTCATACATCTGTAGCACTACCCCCGTAGGAGCTGCTGGTTTAAGTTTTGGGCCTGTACTCTGCCTATCAACCCCTGTAAACTTGGCTCGACTCCCCTTGGCACAAATGGATAACAGTAACAATAATGTGATTGTGGACCCCTAAAGGCTATAGAGGGCCACAATGATATCACACAACAATAGATATAATTAAATATTGTTACCTTGTTGTGGTTTGCCTGCCACACAGCTGCAAAAGACAGAGTCCCACACAAGAAGTAGTTCAACCAAGAAGGAATAAGTTTACTTGGTAAAGAAATAAAGATTATACATGTAACATTTGGCTCAAACAGATCCCTGTGAGAATTCACTGGTATAAATGCACATAACAGTTCCAGGGCTTCGCTCATAGACTAGGACAGGGTTTCTCAACTCCAGTCCTCAAGGCGCCCCAACAGGTCATGTTTTCAGGCTTTCCATTATTTTGCACAAGTGATTTGATCAGTTTCACTGCCTTGTAATTAACACAGCTGTTTCATCTGAGGGAAATCCTGAAAACATGACCTGTTGGGGCGCCTTGAGGACTGGAGTTGAGAAACACTGGACTAGGAAACCCAACTTAGAGTCAGACCTGAAGAAGTGCAGGGTGGAGGAATCTCCCACTGCTATGATATCTACAGTGGGATACTTCTCCACCAAGTCCAACCCAGCTCACTAAACAGCACAATGACAGTAAAACAAATACAAGAGTTGATTTATACGTGCAGATTCAACAAGCTATAGGACTCCCCCTGGTGGGCAGCTTTTACTGGTACGTGTCCCGCTGTATTAAACTAATCAGTGAGCTGAACTGATGATTGCTCCCAAAAGCCTCCAGTAATCTTTGCTAGCTCTTGTTGGTGCACTTGAGTATTTGTAATCCAGAGAAACAAAGTGAAGAAAGATTAAACCATTAACATGTGTGGTGAAAAGGGCAAGTGGAATGCTGATCCTTCCCAAAGCGCTAACTCAATCCTGAATGTAACGTGTCTCTGCTTGCGGTGCTGCAGTTACCAGCAAGCGTGAGTAAAAGTATGGAAGTCACCTTCCTGCGACACAGTTAGTTATGTTGGTGGGCAGGTGCCCTCTCACCACATGAGGTCTCGCCTTGCTGATATCCTCTGTCAGGGCCCTCTTGGTTTGCAACCTCCGGACGAGTCACGGTCCCTGGTCCTCCGATTAGCCGCTCGCAAGGCGTCGGTGGATAGGTGACTCTGGATGCTCAGGAACGTGGAGCTGTCTCTCTCTCAGGTCCGATCAACCGGGCTGTAGCGGGAATCCCTCCGACAGGCGATCCGGCCTTCATCACTTTAGGCCCAGGCTTCTTCGGCCTAAGCACCCTTGCTGCAGGCCTCTTGCCTCTTGCAAGATGGCGTCCCAAGAGAGCGAACACAAGCAATGCCTTCCCTTTTAATAAGTCCTCCCAGCAGGCGGTGCGTGGCGCCACGCTCCTTCGCAGCACAGTGGTGTTGTGGGCCTTGTAGTCTATTTCTGACCCACAGCAACAGAGTCTCTGTCTCTCCGCACCACAAGGTCTGTTATGCATTGTTCTACCATAGCTGAACCAAACAAATTGCAGCAGTATGATACAAACAGTCAATGAAATTAGTTAAGTTCTTATATGCACAAACTTTAGTCCATAAGCTATGTGCAAAAGTGACACCTTGCTACACGTCTATTTCCCAAATACAACCTCTGGATATGATGCTGACCACCTGCACTCAACTTCTTTGGTCAAGCATGGCGAGGCCTGTTCTGAGTGGAACCTGTCCTGTTAAACCGCTGTATGGTCTTGGCCATCATGCTGCCGTTCAGTTTTAGGGTCTTGGCAATCTTCTTATAGCCTAGGCCATCTTTATGTAGAGTAGGGATGAGCTTCGAGTTCGAGTCGAACTCATGTTCGACTCGAACATTGCCTGTTCGCCCGTTCGCCGAACAGCGAACAAATTAGGGTGTTTGCGGCAAATTCGAAAAATCTATGGGAGAAATCTAAAGTGCTAATTATAAAGGCTTATATGCAAGTTATTGTCCTAAAAAGTGTTTGGGGACCTGGGTCCTGCCCCAGGGGACATGTATCAATGCAAAAAGAAGTTTTAAAAACTGCCGTTTTTTCGGGAGCAGTGATTTTAATAATGCTTAAAATGAAAAAATAAAAGTGAAATATTCCTTTAAATTTCGTACCTGGGGGGTGTGTATGATATGCATGTAAAGTGGCGCATGTTTCCCGTGCTTAGAACTGTCCCTGCAAAAAAATTCATTTTTGAAAGAAAAAAAGTCATTTAAAACTGACTCGCGGCTATTAATGAATTAATAACAAAAGCGTGGGGGTTCCCCAGAATTCCATTACCAGGCCCTTCAGGTCTGGCATGGATTTTAAGGGGAACTCCACCCCAAATTTAAAAAAAATGGCGTGAAGTCCCCCTAAAAATCCATACCAGACCCCTTATCCGAGCACGCAACCTGGCCGGCCGCAGGGGAAAAGGGGGGGACGAGAGAGCGCCCCCCCTCCCTCCTGAACCGTACCAGACCACATGCCCTCAACATGGGGAGGATGTCCCCATGTTGATGGGGACAAGGGCCTCATCCCCACAACCCTTGCCCGGTGGTTGTGGGGGTCTGCGGGCGGGGGGCTTATCGGAATCTGGAAGACCCCTTTAACAAAGGGGACCCCCAGATCCCGGCCCCCCCCTATGTGAATTGGTAAGGGGTACATTGTACCCCTACCATTTCACGAAGAAAGCGTAAAAAAATGTTTAAAAAAACACACAAACACCTTGAAAAAGTCCTTTATTTAAAAAAAAACAAAAAACATTCCAGCGGTGAAATCCAGTGTCCCGCGGCGATCCCGATGTCCAGCGCTGTCCTTCATTGGTTGTGCCTGAGCGGACCTGATGGGGAACTCCCTCTCAGTATTTTAAATGTATAGACCCGCCCCTTCTAAAGTTCCCCATCAGGTCCGCTCAGCGGACCAGATGCGGAACATGAGAAGGGGCGGGTCTATACATGTATTACCAAAGTGAGAGCAGTTCCCCATCAGGTCCGCCCCCTCGGTATGTCGGACCCGCCTACATCATTGGCTTGAGCGGGGAACTTCCTTCACTGTGTAATTTAAATTTACATAGTGAAGGAAGTTCCCCGCTCAAGCCAATGACGTAGGCGGGTCCGACATACCGAGGGGGCGGACCTGATGGGGAACTGCTCTCACTTTGGTAATACATGTATAGACCCGCCCCTTCTCATGTTCCGCATCTGGTCCGCTGAGCGGACCTGATGGGGAACTTTAGAAGGGGCGGGTCTATACATTTAAAATACTGAGAGGAAGTTCCCCATCAGGTCCGCTCAGGCACAACCAATGAAGGACAGCGCTGGACATTGGGATCGCCGCGGGACACTGGATTTCACCGCTGGAATGTTTTTTTTTTTTTTTTTAAATAAAGGACTTTTTCAAGGTGTTTGTGTGTTTTTCTTAAACATTTTTTTACGCTTTCTTCGTGAAATGGTAGGGGTACAATGTACCCCTTACCAATTCACATAGGGGGGGGCTGGGATCTGGGGGTCCCCTTTGTTAAAGGGGTCTTCCAGATTCCGATAAGCCCCCCGCCCGCAGACCCCCACAACCACCGGGCAAGGGTTGTGGGGATGAGGCCCTTGTCCCCATCAACATGGGGACATCCTCCCCATGTTGAGGGCATGTGGCCTGGTACGGTTCAGGAGGGAGGGGGGGCCGCTCTCTCGTCCCCCCCTTTTCCCCTGCGGCCAGCCAGGTTGCGTGCTCGGATAAGGGGTCTGGTATGGATTTTTAGGGGGACTCCACGCCATTTTTTTAAAAATTTGGGGTGGAGTTCCCCTTAAAATCCATGCCAGATCTGAAGGGCCTGGAATGGATATTTGGGGGAACCCCACGTCAATTTTTTTTTAAATTTGCGGCGGGGTTCCCCTTAATATCCATTCCAGACCTGAAGGGCCTGGTAATTGAATTCTGGGGAACCCCCACGCTTTTTTTTTTTTTTTTATCAATGACTTTTGAATGTATTGCCGGGAGCCGACAATTCATTAATAGCCGCGAGTCAGTTTTAAATGACTTTTTTTCTTTCAAAAATGACATTTTTTGCAGGGACAGTTCTAAGCACGGGAAACATGCGCCACTTTACATGCATATCATACACACCCCCCAGGTACGAAATTTAAAGGAATATTTCACTTTTATTTTTTCATTTTAAGCATTATTAAAATCACTGCTCCCGAAAAAACGGCCGTTTTTAAAACTTTTTTTTGCATTGATACATGTCCCCTGGGGCAGGACCCAGGTCCCCAAACACTTTTTAGGACAATAACTTGCATATTAGCCTTTATAATTAACACTTTAGATTTCGAACGTTCGAGTCCATTGTATTTAATAGGGTTCTAAAGTTCACACGAACATTTTGTCTGTTCGCAGGTTCTGGTGCGAACCGAACAGGGGGGTGTTCGGCTCATCCCTGATGTAGAGTAACAATTCTTTTTTTCAGATCCTCAGAGAGTTCTTTGCCATGAGGTGCCATGTTGAACTTCCAGTGACCAGTATGAGAGAGTGAGAGCGATAACACCAACTTTAACACACCTCCTCCCCATTCACACCTGAGACCTTGTAACACTAATGAGTCAAATGACACCAGGGAGGGAAAATGGCTAATTGGGCCCACTTTGGACATTTTCCCTTAGGTGTGTACTCACTTTTGTTGCCAGCGGTTTAGAGATTAATATGTTGAGTTATTTTGAGGGGACAGCAAATTTACACTGTTATACAAGCTGTGCACTCACTACTTTACATTGTAGCAAAGTGTCATTTCTCCAATGTTGTCACATTAAAAGTTAGAATAAAATATTTACAAAAAATGTGATGGGTGTACTCACTTTTGTGAGATACTGTACATGTTTAGTACAGCGTGCTATGTAATGTGTAAGTCTATTCGTTACTTCTCACAGCGATCACTCTACCCACTGGACCCCTGATGATGCCTTGCTTGTTTTCTTTCCAGAAGGGCAGAGACATATTGGTTCAGACATCATCCATGGCCACCATCTACTTCCTGGACACCATAGCCAGGTCTTAACTACTAACCTTTTACCAATGCAGTCAAATAATATAGCTTGGTAGAGGGAGTGATTGGTTGGCTGACAGCTAAATGTGTCGGGCAGAGATGAGTCACTGGTTGTTTTGGATTCTGGTGGGTGCCATGTCCCTAATAAACAAGGGCCCTGAGCAGGAAGCTGTCACATTTAGTGGTCATAGTAATATCACTGTGACCTGAAAAACTTTGCTGTACTGCTCCAAGCAAGAGTATATCCTTTTTCCCCCTGGTCCTTAGGTATAGGGGTGCCAGCATTCAAACTGACACATCAAATGAACAATATCAATAACAGGCTTCTAGAACACAGCTCTCCCACCCGGCCCTTGTAAAGTATATTAAACTGCCTCAGCCATCACTACTCCACTGAGCACGCCCCCAACGCGTTTCGCCCTGGCCACCATGGCTTAGTCATAGAGGTGTTTCTGTTGATAATATTACCACTGCTAAAGGTTTGAGTTTACACTGCAGCTGGATGTTTGCTTGGCTGAACACCTGTTCGTTTGGCCTTTTGAACAAAAAATCTCCAGTGGTCTTCAAACTGCAGCGCTGAGGCCAGATGAGGCCCTTTGCTTGCCTTTATTTGGCCCTTGGTGTCCAACTGACACCAATTATTGGGCACTATTTCTCCCACTGACACCATTGATGGGGCACTATTCCTTCCACTAAAATCAAACATGGGCCATTTTCTACACTCATTGGCCCCAGTCTGGCCCCCTAAATCCTAAAGGACAGTAAACTGGACTGTTTAGAAAATTTGCAGATCCCTGCAATAGACTGTACACAGTGCTGATGTCTCTTTCATATTATTTGACCTACTGGTTGAATGTTCTTAGCCTATAATGCTAGGCCAATTTATCTATTGGTAAATGTTAACTCTCAAGGCCTAATATTTTCATGCCTATTTTTCCTTTAGGATCAGCTGTTCAGGAATGTGTTTTTTTCCCCCCTGCAAATGGCAGCAAATAGAAACTGACACGTCACACATATTACAAACGTTACGGGTATTGTTTGCAACATTTGCGCAAATGCTGAGACATATTCTATAAATAGACCCCTATGTGTTGCAAGTGGTATTCCTAAGACTTCCAAACAATACTGCCATTGCTTTCTCACATGTCTCTTCCTTTGGAGGGACTTCTAACATCCATGTTGTCCATAGTGACCTTCATAGATCTCTAAGTGCCCTCTCGGATACAGAGATGTGAGTGAAAAGTCTTATAACATTCAATACAATGAACGCTTCTGAGCAGGAAGTACATTTTAACTGAAACTTCACAAATATGGAAAATTTGAAGTGCTAGAAAGCTATTCCTACCATATCATGGAGTGTGGTCTATGCAGTCATGAAGGCAGGTCTTCCTAACTTGTCAAAACAAACCCTATCCTATAACTTGGTGATGGTGAGCATTGCATGTAGTTTATTTGGCTGGCTACTTGGGGCAGTGGTCAAAATGATAAAGTTGATCAAGATGTATTGCCATATGTATTGGCCAGTGCCGGATTAACCTCTGTTGAGGCCCCTAGGCAGTCATAACCTTGGCAAACTATCTGACAGATTTCTGGAGATTTCTCTTGCGTGCGCTCTAGTAGGATAACATTGAACTAAGTATTGTGCCTGTCGACCGCTAGATGGAGATGACCATCATTACTGATCATTATATGTACGCAGGTTGCACCATTTTTTTTTACAAACTTATGCCGTGTACACACGATCGGACATTCCGACAACAAAACCGTGGATTTTTTTCCGACGGATGTTGGCTCAAACTTGTCTTGCATACACACGGTCACACAAATGTTGTCGGAAATTGTGAACGTCAAGAACGCGGTGACGTACAACACTACAACGAGCCGAGAAAAATTAAGTTCATCGATTCTGAGCATGCGTCTAATTAATTCCGAGCATGCGTAGGATTTTTGTGCGTTGCATTGTGTACACAGGGTCAGAATTTCCGTCAACTTTTGTTGTCGGAAAATTCGAGAACCAGCTCTCAAATTTTTGTTGTCAGCAAATGTCTGATTGAGCCTACACACGGTCGGATTTTCCCACAACAAGCTCACATCGAACATTTGTTGTCGGAAATTCCGACCGTGTGTACGGGGCATAACAGTTGAGAGCAGATGAACTTTTAAGGGACAAACTGTAATGCAAACCTGATGCCTATGGTTTATGTACTTTAAGTTGTTATTGGGTACATTACATTAATACAGTATTTCCTCTATAGAGTCTTAAATGTAAAGTGTTCATTTCTTTAAATTGATTCATTTTCTCTATCTCTTGTAAACAATTTAAGGAAGCTGAATTGTAATTTTCTTTCAAGATCACATCAATATTATTTTGATCTGTGGTCGCGGGGCCATTAAATGGCTTGGGACCCATAGGTCAGTTCCTATTCTGCCTCTTTGGCATTGGTATTTTCAAGGCAGTGTGCCTTCTTTGGCTGGAGGTGAATTTTTCTAAAATATAGATTGTTGGGGCACCTGTTAGCATCTTGGTTGATCAATAAATAGGTGGCGAGTTTCATATTCAAAATTATATTACTAAAGGAGGCATCATCCCTAATCATGTAATACACAACAAGAGAATGTGTAGGACTTTGTATATGCCTACAAAAGTACATAAACTCAAATTAAAAAGTATAACCAAATTATAGGGTCAACATGTCCTTATGTTACTAATGCATTGTTTTTAACACACAGTTGTAAATAAAATCATGTTTTTAATATGATTTTGTAATAAAAATTTGGTTATACTTTGTAATTTGAGTTTGTGCACTTTTGGAAGCATACACAAAGTCCCGCAAATTATTTTTGTTGTGAATGCATTTTGGGTGTTCTAGTAATGTTGGAGCTGTCCATATCTCTCAATGCCACTCCACCCCTTTAACCTATAGAGCAGAGTATTTATGTTGAAAGTAAAGGTATGTATGGAGCAAGGGTGATGTCAACTGAAATTATTACTCTCTGAAGTTTTGGGACTGTCGTAATACCTATTTACAGTGTTGAGACTATAGTTCTGAGGCCAGGCACCAGACTAGGATTGTCTATTACCTATAACGGACTTGAGCAAAATGGGAGTATGGCCTCATGTAAAGATTGATAATGAAAAATAGTAGTAACGTACCATCATCAATGTGAAACAAGAGGGGGAGGGTGGTGGCTGGAGAATAGTTGCTGCGGCTAAACCCAGAGCAATCCACCCAGTTGGTAAAGGGACTATCTCAGTACTGATAAGACACAATAAACATAATATGTATTTTATCTTTATTGTATTATCTATTGCATAGATTGGCTCTCTTGAGGAAGCGGTACATCCCCACGAAACTAGTCGAGACCTTGAACAATCTCTGATATATATTATTGTCAGTTTTGTAATATTATTTTATAATAAACTTTTTAATACAATTACGTTTATTGTGTCTTATCAGTACCGAGATAGTCCCTTTACCAACTGGGTGGATTGCTCTGGGTTTAGCCGCAGCAACTATTCTCCAGCCCCCACCCTCCCCCTCTTATAACGGACTTAAGTTCACAGTACGTGGTACACAGAGATCCCCCGTACCTTATGCCATCCATAGTTACATCAGCGGCCCATGGGGAACTGACATAAAACCTTATATAGACCACGTTGATACACATGACTTTAATAAAAGAATCCCAGCTGAAAGATGACTCATTGTTTATGATGAAATTACCAGAAGTATTGTGGAATATTTTGAAATATATATAAAAACACGCTATACATATCTGACAAGTTACGTTTTTATAAAGGGACAGTACACCAAGTATGCAAGATACTTGAGTATGAAAGCTTGTAAGCCAAGAAGTCAAGATAGATTTCACAGGACATCGGCCCTCTAGAGGCATACTGACCTTTCCTAACATGGGACATCAAACAGGACTTCCAGTCTCTTCACAACCTGCCTAGTTTGACCATGCTTAAAATAGACCTTATGCCGCGTAAACACATTCGGAATTTCAGAGGAAAAAAGTCAGACGGAATTTTTTCCTCGGATATTCCGACCATGTGTATGCCCCATCGGACTTTTTCAGTTAAGCCCTGTACACACGATCGGTTTGACTGATGAAAACCGTCCGATGGATGGTTTTCATCAGACCAACCGATCGTGTATGGGACCCATCGGTCTTTTTTCCATCGGTTTTAAAAAATAGAACATGTTTTAAATTTTTCCGATGGATAAAAAACCGATCGAAAACTCCTATCATCTATGGGCAAGTCCATCGGATTAAAAACCCACGCATGCTCAGAATCAAGTCGACGCATGCTCAGACGCATTAAACTTCATTTTTCTTGGCTCATCGGAGTGTTTTACGTCACTGTGTTTGGAACGGTCGGTTTTTTGACTGATGGTGTGTCGGCAAGACTGATGAAAAACAGGGCAAATCCATAGGTTATCCGATCGTGTGTACAGGGCTTTAGAGTTAGAAAGAGAACATGTTCTCATTTTTTCCGACAAGAAAACATTTCTATCGGAAATTCCATTCGTCTGTATGGAACTCCGATGGAGAAAAAACTACGCATGCTCAGAATCAAGTCGACGCATGCTTGGAAGCATTGAACTTAATTTTTCTTGCCTCGTCGTAGTGTTGTACGTCACCGCGTTCTTGACAGTCGGAATTTGGTGTATCCGTGTGTATGCAAGACAGCTTGAGTAGAATTCTGTCGGAAAAATCCGTCTGAGTTTATCCCGACGGACAAACCGGTCGTGTGTACAAGGCATAACCCCCACCTTGATAATACTTATTTTTCTTAAATTCTATTACCATTTTAAACATGACATTTGAATGACTGGTTTTGAACTATGTTTACACCATCACTTCATTCTGGACCTGGTACTTGGGATAATCCAACAAATTTGGGACATATAGGATGCTTAGCTGTAATACTCAACTATTTTGGGTGGTCCACCAGTGAACCAATGCCAAACTCTAGATATTAGAAAGAATCTACACTTCCAGTGGGGCACTGCACGGCTTAAATGTTTGGTATGTCTAGGGGTTCCAGAATAAGGAGTAAATACCTGATTCTGCACTTCAGCAGGGTCCCTCCCTGGGGCACCTAGATTTAAAATGCTGTGAATCTTGTAGCATAACGTGCCAAGGAAGATTGCTTCTTGTTCCCACATTAAATCATATCTTGAGCCATTCATGTTCTGGCCCTTTGCTGACATGCCAGACTATGCTACATTCTATTGCATATGTGAGAGGAGATCTCTCCCAAGGAAAGGAAATATTCCCTCAGACAGTTGTCACTGCAACAACTGTCCTCTTTGGAAGATCTCTAAACTCTAAATTTTTGATTTTCTCCCACATTGGTCACAACAACAAATCAAGAGGGTGAATCTCCGGGGCCATGGACAGCAAAAGAAACCTAACAAGTCCAACCCTTCCCCACTTTAATCAAATGAAAAAAAATACATAATTATTGACTTTAGATACACTTAATTTTATTGCTCTCTGCCAAGCACTACAAAACTTTGGTGATCAGGAAGGATTTTTTGCCTAGCTGGAGCATACTTGGTCACACTTGTAAGGGGGGTAGTCAGGTTGTCTGTCACGTCCTCCGTGTTTCCCTCTCTCGTTGGGTCACATGAGAGGTTCCCCCCCGGGCTGGGTTCTGTGGGCTACGTCAGGCATTGAGCAGGATCACTGACCCTTACATGGGGTAATAATTCAGCCAAAGGCATGCTAACCATTGCCCCGGAACCAGACAGAAACTGTGGTCCTGTGAAAAGTTAAACATTAAGGTGGTCTCCTAACTCAGTGATGAGCCACATGTGTGCAGTACCCTCCTTAAACTTCTTCATCCCATTTCCTACACACTTGTTTTGATGTATATGTTGCATTCGGAGGGACAGGCTGAGCCACTGCTCTCTCCACCAGCCAGCGTACCTCTGTTACCTCACTCCCAGTAACAAAATGGAGTCCTGCCGAGCACAGCGCAGACCTTATACGTGCTCTCGCTTAACTCTTCCCTTTCTGTACCAAGTGATCAGGCACAGATCTCCTTAACACTAGTCCACTCCCAATGACCAACGGAGGTGGACAGCTAGGGAGGGAGTCCAAACACCAACCCCCTTGTTACCACAGTACCTGTCACCTAACCAGGTACAAAGCCAAAGACTTGTTGCTGGTTCTCCTCATAGTTGCTCATGAACCTTTGCCGTAGTGATGTTACATATAGTGGTTAAGGACTCAAGGTCTTTAATAATATGCCGGAACCTCACATGCACCCCATTGAATGACTTCAGACAAGGCTCTGAGCAGTCGAACCAATGTTTGCTGTAAACTTGGCAACGTGTATAACATGCAATAACATTCCGTTACTAACTGAACCTAACTGTGATTGCCCCAGGTTACCTGCACATGTAAAGTCTCTTAGAGGAAAGTCCAAAGTTGGCGGTGCTCTAACACAGAAGTCCACGTTCAGGGTTAATTCTAGCGAATCAACATTCCAGAGCGGACCATAGGTCCCAGAAAGTTTTTAGCGTAGGCTTTCTATGTGTTTCCCCAAGTGTTCCCCGGAGCCCCCTTAGGAACCAGGACCACTTCCCTTTAAAGGACATGGGAGGGAGCCTGGACCCCAGCAAAAGCCCACAGACACACCAGGGAAAAGGCAGCAAAAACATTAACTTTTCCCCTTGACCTCAGCCGGGTGCTAACTACATATATAGTAGGCTACACGCATAAACCTTTCTAAAGGTTTCTTGCCTTCCTCTGGATTAGTGATAGTAAACATGCATGGGTTTGATTCGTGGGCACATTCAGCACCAAAATGTTTGCAAATTCTTGCCAAACTGTGAATGTTAATACAAACTGAATCAAATTCAGGGAAACCAGTTAATCCCAGCTCAGGGCTCAACAATTTCTAGGATGTTGGTGGCCTCCTGCAATCCCAGCAGCTCATCAAGGCCATAGTTGTTCAATGACAGCACCTTTTGTCTACATTTAGTTCTTCACAGGGGAATATCTTGACCGGCAGCTGAATGGAGTTGGGGGGCTCTGAGTGTCACATTTAGTGGCAGTAGTAATATCGGCACTGAATGAATGACTTCCCAGCATCAAGAGGTTTAATTTTTGCAGGTACAAACGGCCAACATCCAAAGTTTGTGACAAACCATGTGTTACCTTGGACTGGAATCCGATCCTTACTTTGGATCAACAGTAGGTTCTTTTTCAACGTATGTATCCAAACCTTTAGAAGATACTCCACAGGCATACCTATCCATATGACATTGAGCAAGGTTGGCAACGTTCCCTCTTTTTAGGGTGGCTTTGGAATCTCTTTTTGGGGAGTCAGGTGCCAAAATAAAAATATTCTGCATCGGCCTCTTTTGCCTTTTTTTTCCAACAAAAAACTTATTTTGTGTAGCGTTACCCTCAACTAAGAGGGCCGCAGATTTGGTCTGGGCCCTGAGTACAGCTCCGCCAACCCCCGGCAATCTACTTGACCCTTTCTGGCACAGTTAGTCTAGGGGTATACACATTTAATACTTATACTTTATGAGAGACTCAGACACGGAGTAGTTATAAAGGAATAACAGATTTTTCTTTCAGCTATGCAAAGGGAATGAACAGTGATAACAACTTGACCATTAGAATATTCACAGAGCCCTGCAATATTACAATATCAGTCACACTACACCATGGAGAAGGGGGGGGTGGATAAGGAGACGCCACGTGGGGCGACTGTTAACTAGGCGCCCTGTGGCGCAATAACTAAACTAGGTCCCTAATGAATCAGGCCTGATTCCTAATTCTAGAACTCAGTCCTGTATGAATGATGGATTCTTCACCGGCATCTGTAGAGGTGGTGCACTTAAGAATAAACAACAATTGTAATCCAGGAAAAGGGAAAGTTGATAACTGACAACACTTCACTGGAGATCCTCTGGATCAGTCCTACTGTGGATCTCCAGTGAGAGTCTTTAACATGAGGTAGTAGGCCTCGGCAGTTTATAGGCACAGTACTAGCAAACAGGTTAGGGAATGAGCTTACGCTCGCTCACCCGCCGGACACGATCTCCGTCCGGGACTTCCACCGGCTGTGACTTCACTCGCCCACAGCTGTTGCTGCGATCGGGTCCCTGATCCAATCTAGGCTGTAAGTAGAGGTGTCGGATGCCACCCAGGCTCGCAGTGGGGTGGAAGGCTCTTTGGTCGGCTGCGGAAGGCCCCAGGCTTCAGGCCTTACCCAGCACAGGTCCGCACAGGTGTATCAGTCTCTACCGTCCCATGTCCAAAGAGGCCGAGCCAGGCCTCGCCCCTTCCTTATATATCCCCACCCATGAGTCTCTGGGGCAGAAGCAAAACATCCTGGGAACCAGTGGGGTTCTGAGAACAGTAGTTCGAGAGCATGTACCCCTTACCAATTCACATAGGGGGGGCCGGGATCTGGGGGTCCCCTTTGTTAAAGGGGTCTTCCAGATTCCGATAAGCCCCCCGCCCGCAGACCCCCACAACCACCGGGCAAGGGTTGTGGGGATGAGGCCCTTGTCCCCATCAACATGGGGACATCCTCCCCATGTTGAGGGCATGTGGCCTGGTACGGTTCAGGAGGGAGGGGGGGCTGCTCTCTCGTCCCCCCCTTTTCCCCTGCGGCCGGCCAGGTTGCGTGCTCGGATAAGGGGTCTGGTATGGATTTTTAGGGGGACTCCACGCCATTTTTTTTAAAATTTGGGGTGGAGTTCCCCTTAAAATCCATGCCAGATCTGAAGGGCCTGGAATGGATATTTGGGGGAACCCCACGTCAATTTTTTTTTTAAATTTGCGGCGGGGTTCCCCTTAATATCCATTCCAGACCTGAAGGGCCTGGTAATTGAATTCTGGGGAACCCCCACACTTTTTTTTTTTTTTTTATATCAATGACTTTTGAATGTATTGCCGGGAGCCGACAATTCATTAATAGCCGCGAGTCAGTTTTAAATGACTTTTTTTCTTTCAAAAATGACATTTTTTGCAGGGACAGTTCTAAGCACGGGAAACATGCGCCACTTTACATGCATATTATACACACCCCCCAGGTACGAAATTTAAAGGAATATTTCACTTTTATTTTTCCATTTTAAGCATTATTAAAATCACTGCTCCCGAAAAAACGGCCGTTTTTAAAACTTTTTTTTGCATTGATACATGTCCCCTGGGGCAGGACCCGGGTCCCCAAACACTTTTTAGGACAATAACTTGCATATTAGCCTTTATAATTAACACTTTAGATTTCTAACGTTCGAGTCCATTGTATTTAATAGGGTTCTAAAGTTCACACGAACATTTTGTCTGTTCGCAGGTTCTGGTGCGAACCGAACAGGGGGGTGTTCGGCTCATCCCTGATGTAGAGTAACAATTCTTTTTTTCAGATCCTCAGAGAGTTCTTTGCCATGAGGTGCCATGTTGAACTTACAGTGACCAGTATGAGAGAGTGAGAGCGATAACACCAACTTTAACACACCTCCTCCCCATTCACACCTGAGACCTTGTAACACTAATGAGTCAAATGACACCAGGGAGGGAAAATGGCTAATTGGGCCCACTTTGGACATTTTCCCTTAGATGTGTACTCACTTTTGTTGCCAGCGGTTTAGAGATTAATATGTTGAGTTATTTTGAGGGGACAGCAAATTTACACTGTTATACAAGCTGTGCACTCACTACTTTACATTGTAGCAAAGTGTCATTTCTCCAATGTTGTCACATTAAAAGTTAGAATAAAATATTTACAAAAAATGTGATGGGTGTACTCACTTTTGTGAGATACTGTACATGTTTAGTACAGCGTGCTATGTAATGTGTAAGTCTATTCGTTACTTCTCACAGCGATCACTCTACCCACTGGACCCCTGATGATGCCTTGCTTGTTTTCTTTCCAGAAGGGCAGAGATATATTGGTTCAGACATCATCCATGGCCACCATCTACTTCCTGGACACCATAGCCAGGTCTTAACTACTAACCTTTTACCAATGCAGTCAAATAATATAGCTTGGTAGAGGGAGTGATTGGTTGGCTGACAGCTAAATGTGTCGGGCAGAGATGAGTCACTGGTTGTTTTGGATTCTGGTGGGTGCCATGTCCCTAATAAACAAGGGCCCTGAGCAGGAAGCTGTCACATTTAGTGGTCATAGTAATATCACTGTGACCTGAAAAACTTTGCTGTACTGCTCCAAGCAAGAGTATATCCTTTTTCCCCCTGGTCCTTAGGTATAGGGGTGCCAGCATTCAAACTGACACATCAAATGAACAATATCAATAACAGGCTTCTAGAACACAGCTCTCCCACCCGGCCCTTGTAAAGTATATTAAACTGCCTCAGCCATCACTACTCCACTGAGCATGCCCCCAACGCGTTTCGCCCTGGCCACCATGGCTTAGTCATAGAGGTGTTTCTGTTGATAATATTACCACTGCTAAAGGTTTTAGTTTACACTGCAGCTGGATGTTTGCTTGGCTGAACACCTGTTCGTTTGGCCTTTTGAACAAAAATCTCCAGTGGTCTTCAAACTGCAGCGCTGAGGCCAGATGAGGCCCTTTGCTTGCCTTTATTTGGCCCTTGGTGTCCAACTGACACCAATTATTGGGCACTATTTCTCCCACTGACACCATTGATGGGGCACTATTCCTTCCACTAAAATCAAACATGGGCCATTTTCTACACTCATTGGCCCCAGTCTGGCCCCCTAAATCCTAAAGGACAGTAAACTGGACTGTTTAGAAAATTTGCAGATCCCTGCAATAGACTGTACACAGTGCTGATGTCTCTTTCATATTATTTGACCTACTGGTTGAATGTTCTTAGCCTATAATGCTAGGCCAATTTATCTATTGGTAAATGTTAACTCTCAAGGCCTAATATTTTCATGCCTATTTTTCCTTTAGGATCAGCTGTTCAGGAGTGTGTTTTTTCCCCCCTGCAAATGGCAGCAAATAGAAACTGACACGTCACACATATTACAAACGTTACGGGTATTGTTTGCAACATTTGCGCAAATGCTGAGACATATTCTATAAATAGACCCCTATGTGTTGCAAGTGGTATTCCTAAGACTTCCAAACAATACTGCCATTGCTTTCTCACATGTCTCTTCCTTTGGAGGGACTTCTAACATCCATGTTGTCCATAGTGACCTTCATAGATCTCTAAGTGCCCTCTCGGATACAGAGATGTGAGTGAAAAGTCTTATAACATTCAATACAATGAACGCTTCTGAGCAGGAAGTACATTTTAACTGAAACTTCACAAATATGGCAAATTTGAAGTGCTAGAAAGCTATTCCTACCATATCATGGAGTGTGGTCCATGCAGTCATGAAGGCAGGTCTTCCTAACTTGTCAAAACAAACCCTATCCTATAACTTGGTGATGGTGAGCATTGCATGTAGTTTATTTGGCTGGCTACTTGGGGCAGTGGTCAAAATGATAAAGTTGATCAAGATGTATTGCCATATGTATTGGCCAGTGCCGGATTAACCTCTGTTGAGGCCCCTAGGCAGTCATAACCTTGGCAAACTATCTGACAGATTTCTGGAGATTTCTCTTGCGTGCGCTCTAGTAGGATAACATTGAACTAAGTATTGTGCCTGTCGACCACTAGATGGAGATGACCATCATTACTGATCATTATATGTACGCAGGTTGCACCATTTTTTTTTACAAACTTATGCCGTGTACACACGATCGGACATTCCGACAACAAAACCGTGGATTTTTTTCCGACGGATGTTGGCTCAAACTTGTCTTGCATACACACGGTCACACAAATGTTGTCGGAAATTGTGAACGTCAAGAATACAGTGACGTACAACACTACAACGAGCCGAGAAAAATTAAGTTCATCGATTCTGAGCATGCGTCTAATTAATTCCGAGCATGCGTAGGATTTTTGTGCGTTGCATTGTGTACACAGGGTCAGAATTTCCATCAACTTTTGTTGTCGGAAAATTTGAGAACCAGCTCTCAAATTTTTGTTGTCAGCAAATGTCTGATTGAGCCTACACACGGTCGGATTTTCCCACAACAAGCTCACATCGAACATTTGTTGTCGGAAATTCCGACCGTGTGTACGGGGCATAACAGTTGAGAGCAGATGAACTTTTAAGGGACAAACTGTAATGCAAACCTGATACCTATGGTTTATGTACTTTAAGTTGTTATTGGGTACATTACATTAACCACTTAACAACCACCTGCCGACAAATAACGTCGACAAGGTGGTTGCTTAACTCTGGGAGGACGTTATATAACGTCCTCCCAGAATCGCGCTCCCGCGCGCCCCCTGGGGCGCGCACACGGGAAACTCCGTGACCGCCGGGTCCAGAGGACCCGGCGGATCACGAATCGCCGTAAATCGCCGCCGATAGCGGCCGTTTACCACGTGATCGCTCCGTCAAATGACGGAGCAATCACTTGTAAACAGACCGGCGTCATTTGATGACGCCGGTTCCTCCCTCCCCTCTCTGTACCGATCGGTACAGTGTGAGAGGAGAGGGGGAGAGAGCGGATGGCAGCAGCAGCTCTGTGGGCTGGATCTGTGACAATTGCAGTCACAGATCCAGCCATCCATCCATCCCTGCTCAGCCATCCCTGGTGCAATACCCTGCCAATACTCTGCAATACACCCTGCCAATACTCTGCAAAATACCCTGCCAATACCCTGTGCAATACCCTGCGCAATACCCTGTGCAATACTCTGCAATACCCTGCGCAATACTCTGCAATGCCCTGCGCAATACTCTGCAATACCCTGCAAAATACTCTGCAATACCCTGCAAAATACTCTGCAATACCCTGCGCAATACTCTGCAATACCCTGTGCAATACCCTGCGCAATACTCTGCAATACCCTGCGCAATACTCTGCAATACCCTGCGCAATACTCTGCAAAATACTCTGCAATACCCTGCGCAATACTCTGCAATACCCTGCAAAATACTCTGCAATACCCTGCGCAATACTCTGCAATACCCTGCGCAATACTCTGCAATACCCTGCGCAATACCCTGTGCAATACCCTGCGCAATACCCTGTGCAATACTCTGCAATACCCTGCGCAATACTCTGCAATACCCTGCGCAATACTCTGCAATACCCTGCGCAATACTCTGCAATACCCTGCACAATACTCTGCAATACCCTGCACAATACCCCCTGTGCAATACCCCGTGCAATACCCTGCCATACTCCGCAATACCCTGCCATAGTCCGCAATACTCCGCAATGCCCTGCAATGCTCGGCAATACTCCGCAATGCCCACTTCCCGCCCGCCGGCCGTCATATGACGTCCTTGACTTTGTACGGGGATATCTGAATGATGGGTGCAGCTACAGGCATCATTCAGATATCAGCTTTTTCAGCCGGCGATTCCCTACACCATAAGAACAATCATAGCGGCTGTTCCGCTGCTTGATCATTCTTACGGGAGGCGAGAGGGGATGTCCCCCCCTCCCGCTGCCCTCCGGTGCTTCTACCGACTCACCGCTACGATCAAAGCCAGGATTGTTTTTTTTTTTTGTTTTTTTTCAGGCTTCCCAGCCTAGAGGTGAGATGTGGGGTCTTATTGACCCCATATCTCACTGTAAAGAGGACCTGTCATGCCATATTCCTATTACAAGGGATGTTTACGTTCCTTGTAATAGGTATAAAAGTGATCAAAAAAATTTTTGGGGCGGAAAAACATGTCAAACTAAAATAAATAAAGTAAAATGAACAATAAAAAAATATATATTTTTTTTAAAGCGCCCCTGTCCCCGTGAGCTCGCATACAGAAGCGAACGCATACGTAAGTCCCGCCCACATATGAAAACGGTTTTCAAACCAGACATGTGAGGTATCTCTGCGAACGTTAGAGCGAGAGCAATCATTTTGGCCCTAGACCTCCTCTGTAACTAAAATCATGTAACCAGTAAAAATATTTAAAGCGTCGCCTATGGGGATTTTTTTAAGTAGCGAAGTTTGGCGCCATTCCACGAGTGTGTGCAATTTTTAAGGGTGACATGTTAGGTATCTATTTACTCGGCGTAACTTCATCTTTCACATTATGCAAAAACATTGGGCTAACTTTACTGTTTTTTTTTTTTTTTAAGCACAAAACATTTTTTTTCCGTAAAAAACGCGTTAAAAAAATTGCTGCGCAAATATCGTGCGAGATAAAAAGTTGCAACAACCACCATTATATTCTCTAAGGTCTTTGCTAAAAAAACATATATAATGTTTTGGGGTTCTATGTAATTTTCTAGCAAATAAATGATGATTTTTACATGTAGGAGAGAAATGTCAGAATTGGCCTGGGTGCTCCAGAACACCTGAAGGTGCTCCCTGCATGTTGGGCCTCTCTATGTGGCCACGCTGTGTAAAAGTCTCACACATGTGGTATCGCCATACTCGGGAGGAATAGCAGAATGTGTTTTGGGGTGTAATTTGTGGAATGCATATGCTGTGTGTGAGAAATAACCTGCTAATATGTCAATTTTGTTAAAAAAAAAAAAGAGAAAAAAAAAATCTTGATTTTGCAAAGAATTGTGGGAAAAAATGACAACTTCAAAAAACTCACAATGCCTCTTTCTGAATACCTTGGAATGTCTTCTTTCCAAAAAGGGGTCATTTGGGGGGTATTTGTACTTTTCTGGCATGTTAGGGTCTCAAGAAATGAGATCGGCCGTCAGTACTTCAGGTGTGATCAATTTTCAGATATTGGCACCATAGCTTGTGGACTCTATAACTTTCACAAAGACCAAATAATATCCACCAATTTGTACTTATTTTTACCAAAGATATGTAGCAGTATACATTTTGGCCAAAATTTATGAAGAAAAAATAGTAATTTGCAAAATTTTATAACAGAAACGAAAAAAAAATCTATTTTTTACAAAATTTTCAGTCTTTTTTCTCTTATAGCGCAAAAAATAAAAAAAACCAACAGTGATTAAATACCACCAAAAGAAAGCTCTATTTGTGTGAAAAAAAGGACAAAAAATTCATATGGGTACAGTGTTGTATGACTGAGTAATTGTCATTCAAAATGTGAGAGCACCGAAAGCTGAAAATTGGTCTGGTTATTAAGGGGGTTTAAGTGCCCAGTGGTCAAGTGGTTAATACAGTATTTCCTCTATAGAGTCTTAAATGTAAAGTGTTCAGTTCTTTAAATTGATTCATTTTCTCTATCTCTTGTAAACAATTTAAGGAAGCTGTAATTTTCTTTCAAGATCACATCAATATTATTTTGATCTGTGGTCGCGGGGCCATTAAATGGCTTGGGACCCAAAGGTCAGTTCCTATTCTGCCTCTTTGGCATTGGTATTTTCAAGGCAGTGTGCCTTCTTTGGCTGGAGGTGAATTTTTCTAAAATATAGATTGTTGGGGCACCTGTTAGCATCTTGGTTGATCAATAAATAGGTGGCGAGTTTCATATTCAAAATTATATTACTAAAGGAGGCATCATCCCTAATCATGTAATACACAACAAGAGAATGTGTAGGACTTTGTATATGCCTACAAAAGTACATAAACTCAAATTAAAAAGTATAACCAAATTATAGGGTCAACATGTCCTTATGTTACTAATGCATTGTTTTTAAAACACAGTTGTAAATAAAATCATGTTTTTAATATGATTTTGTAATAAAAATTTGGTTATACTTTGTAATTCGAGTTTGTGCACTCTTGGAAGCATACACAAAGTCCCGCAAATTCTTTTTGTTGTGAATGCATTTTGGGTGTTCTAGTAATGTTGGAGCTGTCCATATCTCTCAATGCCACTCCACCCCTTTAACCTATAGAGCAGAGTATTTATGTTGAAAGTAAAGGTATGTATGGAGCAAGGGTGATGTCAACTGAAATTATTACTCTCTGAAGTTTTGGGACTGTCGTAATACCTATTTACAGTGTTGAGACTATAGTTCTGAGGCCAGGCACCAGACTAGGATTGTCTATCACCTATAACGGACTTGAGCAAAATGGGAGTATGGCCTCATGTAAAGATTGATAATGAAAAATAGTAGTAACGTACCATCATCAATGTGAAACAAGAGGGGGAGGGTGGTGGCTGGAGAATAGTTGCTGCGGCTAAACCCAGAGCAATCCACCCAGTTGGTAAAGGGACTATCTCAGTACTGATAAGACACAATAAACATAATATGTATTTTATCTTTATTGTATTATCTATTCCATAGATTGGCTCTCTTGAGGAAGCGGTACATCCCCACGAAACTAGTCGAGACCTTGAACAATCTCTGATATATATTATTGTCAGTTTTGTAATATTATTTTATAATAAACTTTTTAATACAATTACGTTTATTGTGTCTTATCAGTACCGAGATAGTCCCTTTACCAACTGGGTGGATTGCTCTGGGTTTAGCCGCAGCAACTATTCTCCAGCCCCCACCCTCCCCCTCTTATAACGGACTTAAGTTCACAGTACGTGGTACACAGAGATCCCCCGTACCTTATGCCATCCATAGTTACATCAGCGGCCCATGGGGAACTGACATAAAACCTTATATAGACCACGTTGATACACATGACTTTAATAAAAGAATCCCAGCTGAAAGATGACTCATTGTTTATGATGAAATTACCAGAAGTATTGTGGAATATTTTGAAATATATATAAAAACACGCTATACATATCTGACAAGTTACGTTTTTATAAAGGGACAGTACACCAAGTATGCAAGATACTTGAGTATGAAAGCTTGTAAGCCCAGAAGTCAAGATAGATTGACATCGGCCCTCTAGAGGCATACTGACCTTTCCTAACATGGGACATCAAACAGGACTTCCAGTCTCTTCACAACCTGCCTAGTTTGACCATGCTTAAAATAGACCTTATGCCGCGTAAACACATTTGGAATTTCAGAGGAAAAAAGTCAGACGGAATTTTTTCCTCGGATATTCCGACCGTGTGTATGCCCCATCGGACTTTTTCAGTTAAGCCCTGTACACACGATCGGTTTGACTGATGAAAACCGTCCGATGGATGGTTTTCATCAGACCAACCGATCGTGTATGGGACCCATCGGTCTTTTTTCCATCGGTTTTAAAAAATAGAACATGTTTTAAATTTTTCCGATGGATAAAAAACCGATCGAAAACTCCGATCGTCTATGGGCAAGTCCATCGGATTAAAAACCCACGCATGCTCAGAATCAAGTCGACGCATGCTCAGAAGCATTAAACTTCATTTTTCTTGGCTCATCGGAGTGTTTTACGTCACTGTGTTTGGAACGGTCGGTTTTTTGACTGATGGTGTGTCGGCAAGACTGATGAAAAACAGGGCAAATCCATAGGTTATCCGATCGTGTGTACAGGGCTTTAGAGTTAGAAAGAGAACATGTTCTCATTTTTTCCGACAAGAAAACATTTCTATCGGAAATTCCATTCGTCTGTATGGAACTCCGATGGAGAAAAAACTACGCATGCTCAGAATCAAGTCGACGCATGCTTGGAAGCATTGGACTTAATTTTTCTCGCCTCGTCGTAGTGTTGTACGTCACCGCGTTCTTGACAGTCGGAATTTGGTGTATCCGTGTGTATGCAAGACAGCTAGAGTAGAATTCTGTCGGAAAAATCCGTCTGAGTTTATCCCGACGGAAAAAACGGTCGTGTGTACAAGGCATAACCCCCACCTTGATAATACTTATTTTTCTTAAATTCTATTACCATTTTAAACATGACATTTGAATGACTGGTTTTGAACTATGTTTACACCATCACTTCATTCTGGACCTGGTACTTGGGATAATCCAACAAATTTGGGACATATAGGATGCTTAGCTGTAATACTCAACTATTTTGGGTGGTCCACCAGTGAACCAATGCCAAACTCTAGATATTAGAAAGAATCTACACTTCCAGTGGGGCACTGCACGGCTTAAATGTTTGGTATGTCTAGGGGTTCCAGAATAAGGAGTAAATACCTGATTCTGCACTTCAGCAGGGTCCCTCCCTGGGGCACCTAGATTTAAAATGCTGTGAATCTTGTAGCATAACGTGCCAAGGAAGATTGCTTCTTGTTCCCACATTAAATCATATCTTGAGCCATTCATGTTCTGGCCCTTTGCTGACATGCCAGACTATGCTACATTCTATTGCATATGTGAGAGGAGATCTCCTGGATCAACAGTAGGTTCTTTTTCAACGTATGTATCCAAACCTTTAGAAGATACTCCACAGGCATACCTATACATATGACATTGAGCAAGGTTGGCAACGTTCCCTCTTTTTAGGGTGGCTTTGGAATCTCTTGTTGGGGAGTCAGGTGCCAAAATAAAAATATTCTGCATCGGCCTCTTTTGCCTTTTTTTTCCAACAAAAAAATTATTTTGTATTTCAGATACACAAAATAGGTTTGTTATAAGTCCCACACCTCACTTACACAGTCAAAAAATTATAAAGTTTATTATTCATTGAAATCTTATCATAAGAAAATGTGTCACTTCAGCTTAGAAAGTTCCAGGTATTTTCTTTGAGCTTATCTTGGTTCTCAAACTTTTGCTTTGTGATTGGCAGTTTTTAAGCTGGATGTCAGGTTAATGGCTAAATACGGTACACGTATGAAATAAATATATATACATGTATGGGAGCTGTTCCTGCTAAAAAATTTGTATTTCTGTCCATCCGATTCTGAGATTTATACAGATTTATACAGCTCTGCCAGACAGCGTAATCAGCTTTAGAGACTTGACTTTTCTCTGTTGTAGAACCGTGGCCAGGCTATGGACATCATCTAACTCTTTCTATATGCTTAAAGTGGATGTAAACCCACTCTCATCCTTTCTAAACTACTGCCATAGTGCTGATCTATAAGGATATAGATGCCTCCTGCATGTATCATTATCTGTCAAATGTCTCCCCTCTGTCTGTTATAAGAACTGAAAAACTGCAGATTCTGTGGATGGATCTGTTGTCTGGAGCTCGGTGGGTGGAGTCGTGATGTCAGTAGACTCCCCGCCCACCTCTACACTCCCCTTGTCAACATGCATTTTCTCCTGTGTATTCCTTCTGCTATGATCACTAACATCCAGTCAAAATCCAGAAAAGTAACCACATGACTTCAGAAAAGGAGTGGGGGTGAGAATTAAAAAATAATGTCTGTCTAAAGCTAGTGCACGAGATATGTAAATAACCTGTCACTCAAAGCAAGGGGGCGCAACGGACAAAGGTTTTTCTCTGTTTGTCCGTTTTATCTCATTGAACAATAAAAAAGGATTTCTCAGAGCTGGATTAACTCTTTGTGGCAAGACTGGGCACAGATGATAGGAAATCTTATACTCTACATTGTGACAGCAAAAAAACTGTCACAATTGTGTGGCACTGTAATATGCTGCATCAAGTGGTGAAGAATTGTCATCACTGTCGCTTGTCTGTGTCATTGTGTTAACTCATTATTCAAGTAAAATATTTGAAACTTTGCCTTTGCCTGGTCTGTATTTACTAAAGGGGTGCAATGCAAGTAACCGGCACACATAGTCTACAGCTTGGGTCACTAGACACATGGGGCATGAAGACAGAGGTACAAGGAGTTAATGCAGTGTGACGTTCCAAGTGGTTATATCACATACCTGGTAATAGAGTCTGATATAATGAGGAAGGTCTCTCTTACACCTCTGACTCGGGGGCCCTGATAGTGTAAACAGGAGGTGCAGGAGTACAGAGTGGCACAAGTGCCTGTAAGTCTTGCTAGCAGCAGGGCAGGTGTCCATGCTGGGCAGCTGAAGTCATCAGAGGGCTCCAGTAAACAGGCAAGCTGGTAGGCAGCTGGTAAACATCAGACTGAGGCAGACTGGTACTGGCAAAAGCAGGCAGCTGAGACGGTTGCTGGTAGCAGGCTGCAGGTCAGCCAGTACAGCAGAGTGGTAGGGGGATATCAGTAACAGCAGGCTGAGTGACAGAGTCAGGCATGTCGGGTCATACACAAACAGGATGGATTGGGTAGAGGGCACAGGCAAGAGCATGATCAGGAAACAAGCCAGGTCTGGAACCGATCAGTGAAACATGAGCCAATGGAGCAGACAGAAGCGGAGGTGAGGGGTCAAGCTGAGGTCAGTGCAGGCGGAGTTCAGAGAGTAGTCAAGACAAGCAGGGTCAGCAACTGGAATCAGGATGCAGAATCACAAAATCACAGGATACACAGAAGGCTGAAGACAAAGCAGCACTGATCCTGAGCACTGGCCCAGTTTAACCACTTCCCTACCGCACGCCGTCATATGACGTCCTTGACTTTGTGCGGGGATATTTGAATGATGCCTGCAGCTACAGAGATTTCCGGTGAAGTGATGGTCACCAGTCATCTCTATGACCGTCGGAGGCCCGGGCGCGACGTTATGACATCACGCCCGGGTTCCCGGAAGTAAACAAAGCCGCGATCGCGGCTGTCAGCATGAGATGAATTTTTTTCCCGATCTCATGCTTTCCAGCCTGGAGGAGAAATGTGGGGTCTTATTGACCCCGCATCTCTCCATAAAGAGGACCTGTCACTAACCATTCCTATTACAAGGGATGTTTACATTCCTTGTAATAGGAATAAAAAGTGATCAAAAAAAATGTAAATAAAAAAAAGTGAAAAAATAAAAAACATTAGGGAAAAAAAATAATAATATATATTTTTTTAAAACGCCCCTGTCCCCGGAAGCTCACGCTCAGAAGTGAACACGCACGTAAGTCCCGCCCACATATGTAAACGCTGTTCAAACCACACATGTGAGGTATCACCTCGTGCGTTAGAGCATGTGCAACAATTCTAGCATTAGACCTCCTCTGTAACTCTAAACTGGTAACCTGTAAAAAAAATTAAAGCGTCGCCTATGGAGATTTTTAATTACTGAAGTTTGGCGCCATTCCATGAGTGTGTGCAATTTTAAAGTGTGACATGTTAGGTATCTATTTACTCGGCGTAACATCATCTTTCACATTATAAAAAAAAATTGGGCTAACTTTACTGTTTTCTTATTTTTTAATTAATGAAACCATTATTTTTCCAAAAAACGTGTTTGAAAAATGATTGCGCAAATACTGTGCGAGATAAAAAGTTGCAATGACCGCAATTTTATTCCCTAGGGTGTCTGCTAAAAAAAACATATATAATGTTTGGGGGTTCTGAGTAATTTTCTAGCAAAAAAATTATGATTTTTACATGAAGGAGAGAAGTGCCAGAATAGGCCCAGTATGGAAGTGATAGCCTGTTTGGCGCCAACATCTGTCACAAGTGCACATGAGTGCTAGTCTGCATATTCCTCATGCTAATGCATGCATATATGCATATTAGCAAGTGCCCAAAAACATGTATTAGCTTGTGCCCAGAAGTGCATCCACAGTAGCCATCTTGTCTATTGGCATGCCCTTCCTTACAGGTTACCAAGTGTAATGAAGGTTTCTCTAACAGCCTGACGTTAAGCGTATATACATGGCAGGTGAGATAGCCTCTTACAGTGAAGGAGATGTTGTCAGCACTCCTTCTGTCTCACTGACCATTAAGTCTGGGACTCCCATCTACTCCCACTGACACTGGGGTATTTTCTATTCTTACTGGCCACAGTCTGGCCCCCCTAAAATCTGAAGCACAGTAATGTGTTTTTTTGTTTTGAGAGTTTGGAGACCCCTGCACAAGAGTTTTTTTCATTTCCCACAGTACAGTGCATGTTCATGGAGAGCATTGTCCTCTGCCATGTTCTTCTAGGACCATAAAACTCCATTGAGCGATTGCATGGCAGACCTGGCTGCCTCCAGTACAAAGGGAAGGGTGCTGTTTCAAGCTCCGATGAATGACCTTCACCATCCATCAATGAGCACATAGAACAGGTCCTTGTTGCTCTACAATGGTTGGAGGAATGGGACCAAAATATGTATACATGGGCAGCAAAGTGCAAAGGAGGTATGCCCTGATGAAAATTATGAACTAAACAGGATGTAGAATGTGTTATCTGCTTGACAAAAAAAGAAACCGTGTGATGAGCAAAGTATTAAGGCTACCAGTAGAGATTTATTGGAAAATGTTAAATACCTGGATGTTATTCTGGTACCTTATATTTAATTTATTTGGAGTCACTAACCCAGAGTAGGTATGCAGCCATTGAAGTAAGAACTGAAAACCTGCTTACAGTTCCCAGTGGGTGACTGGTGAATTATTAAACTCAGATAACCTGCTTGACAACTAGGGATGAGCTCGGTGTTCGACTCGAACATACGTTCGACTCGAACATCGCCTGTTCGATCGTTCGGCGAACATCGAACAATTTGGGCCGGTCGCGCCAAATTCGTGTGACGCGAACGGCCCACAATACACTGCAACATCGCAGTGCAATCCCGGCACTGTGATTGGCCAAGCATGCACTGTGACCCCGCATGCTTGGCCAATCACAGCGCCGGCAGCTAGGAGAGCCATAATTGGCCACAGGCAGGTTGCCTGTGACCAATTATAGCTCAGGGGGTTTAGCACACGCCCCACACTATAAAAGGCCGCCAGCGCGGTGGCCTTGTGTAGTGTGTTCCGGCGCAGGGAAAGAGAAGGATAGGCAGGGACAGTGTTGATATTCTTTGTGCTATTCTTGTGTGCAGGGAAAGAGAAGGATAGGCAGGGAGAGTGTCAGTGTCATATTCTTTGCTAAACCTTGTGGGCAGGGAGAGAGAAGGATATGCAGGGGACAGTGTCAGTGTCATATTCTTTGCAAAACCTTGTGTGCAGGGAGAGAGAAGGATAGGCAGGGGGAGTGTCAGTGTCATATTCTTTGATAAACCTTGTGTGCAGGGAGAGAGAAGGATAGGCAGGGGACAGTGTCCGTGTCATATTCTTTACTAAACCTTGTGTGCAGGGAGAGAGAAGGACAGGCAGGGAGAGTGTCAGTGTCATATTCTTTGATAAACCTTGTGTGCAGGGAGAGAGAAGGATAGGCAGGGGACAGTGTCAGTGTCATTGTTGCTAAGCCTCCTGCACAGTATACACCTGAAGCTAGCCCTTATTGCTGTGTTTTCCTGGTGTGTTACACTAACAGGCATTTGCAGCACTTGCAGCGGGCGGAGTGTGCCTCCTGCACATTATACACCTGAAGCTAGCCCGTATTGCTGTGTTTTCCTGGTGTGTTACACCAACAGGCATTTGCAGCACTTACAGCAGGCGTAGTGTGATTCCTGCAAAATATACTTCTGAAGCAAGCCCGTATTGCTGTGTTTTCCTGGTGTGTTACACCAACAGGCATTTGCAGCACTTACAGCGGGCGTAGTGTGCTTCCTGCAAAATATACTCCTGAAGCTAGGCCTTATTGCTGGTTTTACCATCTCCCTGCAGGCCATTAGAATGTCTGGAAGGTAAACAAGGAGAGGCAGACAGTCAGGAGCCAATAAAAGAGGGCAAGCAGGCTCTGTGTCTAGAGACAACAGTGCTGGTCGTGGACACGGTGCATCGCCATCAGCACGTGGCCATGGGACACGCTTGTCCTTCTTTTCGGCAGCTGGACGTGTTGAGCCGCATCATGCCGAAGACTTGGTAGAGTGGATGACCAAGCCCTCCTCATCCTCCTCATCCTCTCTCACCCAGGCTCAGGGTACTGGCAAAGCAGCTACCAAAGCATCCTCTTCCCTGGTATCTGTCAGGAACTTGGTAGGAGGCCGAGATGCTGGGAGGGCTCCCCTTGCGGCCGAGTGCAGCACACCACTGAAGATGACACAGCAGGTGTAGTGCCCACAGAAGCACGGGTGCCTGGTAACTGAAGACAGACGTGCTTGGAAGGTCCAGGAGACAGAGACCAGTGGAGCAACTGGAAAGCTGAGTCGGGAGCCAGGCCAAGGATCATTCACAGGAAGACAGTCCGTAATCAGAATGACCAGGGATGAGCCGAGTCTTAGTGCAGGGAGCAGGATATGCAGAGTTCAATAGACAAGCCGGGGTCGGATGCAGGGAGCAGGCAGAAGGAGGTCAGGTGCAAGCCAAGAGTCTAGCCAAAGGATCAGGAAGAGCGGGTCAGAACAAGTCGGGTCGGTACACAGGAGATCAGATCAACAGGTGATTCAGGATACAGGAACACAGGGGGAGCTGAAGATAAACCAGCAAATGCAGACACTAGCAGACTTCCTTATATAGGCCCATGTGACCTGCTGGTAGAGATGCTGGGTCCTAAAGTCCTTCTCCTTCTGTTGGTTCCCTGACAGTGCCTTTGCCTATGCAGGTTTGCCAATCCTGCACCATTACGCACAGGGATGCGCCTATTTCCCTGACAGTATCAATGTCATCATCAGTCACTCCTTCCCTAGACCCACCATGTCCTCCTGAGGAGTCCCCCGAACTGTTTGCGCACAGTGTTGGGTACATGCTCCAGGAGGATGCCCAGCATTTCGAAGGGTCTGATGATGATACCCAGCTAGAGGAAGGCAGTAGCGTGAGAGCAGAGAGAGGGGATGCTCAAGAAGGACACCAATCTGGCAGTCATGTTCCAGCAGCTGCAGCATACTGCCAGATTGGCTCCAGTGATGAGGAGGAAGGGGATGATGAGGTCACTGACTCCACGTGGGTGCCTAATAGGAGAGAGGAGGAGGAGGAGGAGGATGAGGAGGAGGCACATCTCCAACGAGGCAGGATGCCCTCGGGGGGCCAGCGTAAGCACAGCACACCGACGGAATCACACCGCAGAGCTCCGCCTGTGCAGGGCGCTGCCTCTGCCCATTATTCAAAAAGTTCTTTGGTGTGGGCCTTTTTTGAGTCGAGTGCATCAGATCGCACAGCTGCTGTTTGCAACATATGTCTCAAGCGTATATCGCGTGGCCAAAACATCACCCGCTTGGGCACCACATGCTTGACCAGACATATGTTGACCTGCCATGCAGCTCGTTGGCAAGCCTACCTTAAAGACCCACACCAAAGAACAAAGCGGACCTCTCCTTGCACCACATCAGCTGGGATCTCCAACCCCACTATACCTTCAGTCCTCTCTGAAACCTGCACTGAGAGGAATGAAGTTGTAGAATTAGGTGTGTCACAGCCAAGTACTTGCGGGCACTCTGCTAGCAGTACACCGACGTCCGATTCTATCAGGCAAATTTCCCTGCCCCAGCTGCTGGACCGTCGAAAGAAGTTCACTCCCAGCCATCCACATGCCCAGTGGTTGAATGCTAGCTTGGCTAAATTGCTAGCACTTCAACTGCTGCCTTTTCAGTTGGTAGACTCGGCCCCCTTCAGTGAGTTTGTGCAATGTGCGGTTCCTCAGTGGCAGGTTCCCAAACGCCACTTTTTCTCACGGAAGGCGATTCCGGCTCTCTACCGGCATGTGGAAGGCAATGTCTTGGCCTCGCTGGACAGGGCGGTCAGCGGTAAGGTGCATATTACCGCTGACTCATGGTCCAGCAGGCATGGACAGGGACGTTACCTTTCTTTCACGGCCCATTGGGTCACTCTTTTGGCAGCTGGGAAGGATGCAGGACAAGGTGCAGTAGTGTTGGAGGTTGTTCCGCTGCCACGCCTCCAAAATGCTACTACTGGTTGTGACACACCTCTCTCCTCCACCCCCTCCTCTTCTTCTTCCTCCATGGCCTCTTCCTGTGCTTTGTCCTCGGAACCAGCGGTGCTCCGTAGGCGTTCAAGGGGCTACGCAATTACGCAGGCAAAAAGATGCCATGCCGTGCTTGCGCTGATGTGTTTGGGGGACAGGAGCCACACTGGGGCAGAGGTTCTGTCTGCTCTGCAGGGGCAGGCCGAGAGGTGGTTGACGCCACGCCAGCTTAAGCCAGGAATGGTGGTTTGCGACAATGGCACCAACCTCCTCTCCGCCCTCCGACAGGGACAACTGACCCATGTGCCCTGTGTGGCTCACGTCCTTAACCTGGTGGTGCAGCGGTTCTTGGGCAGGTACCCGGGCTTACAGGATGTCCTGAGGCAGGCCAGGAAAGTCTGTGTGCATTTCCGCAGATCTTATAATGCCAGTGCTCGCCTGGCTGAGCTGCAAAAGGAGTTGAACCTGCCCAAGAACCGCCTTATATGTGACATGCCCACCAGGTGGAACTCAACGTTGGCCATGCTGCAGCGGCTGCACACGCAGCAGAGGGCCATCAATGAGTACCTGTGCGACTACGGCACCAGGACAGGGTCAGGGGAGCTCAGGTTTTTTTCACCACGCCAGTGGGGCATGATCAGGGATGCATGCACTGTCTTGGCACCATTTGAGGAGGCCACGAGGATGGTGAGCAGTGACAGTGCATGCATCAGTGACACTGTACCTCTTGTCCACCTGTTGGAATATACGCTGCGTGGAATAATTGACAGGGCACTTGAGGCAGAACAGAGGCAGGAAGAGGAGGACTTCCTTGCCTCTCAAGGCCCCCTTTACCCAGACAGTGTTCCTTCTGTCCCACCCATCGCACAGGAAGAGGAGGAGGAGGAGGATTGTGTCAGCATGGAGGTGGAGCCTGGCACTCAGCATCATCAGCAGCAGTCTTTTAGGGATGATTTACAGTCCCAAGAAACCCGTGGACTTGTACGTGGCTGGGAGGAGGTAGCTGCGGATCATGTCGTCCTTAGTGACCCAGAGGACTCCGGACCGAATGCCTCAGCTAACCTACGCTGCATGGCCTCCCTGATCCTGCAAAGTCTGCGGAAGGATCCTCGTATTCTTCAGATCAAGGAGAGGGACAATTACTGGCTGGCCACTCTCCTTGATCCACGGTACAAGGGTAAGGTTGCGGACCTTATCTTACCGCCACAGAGGGAGCAGAGGATGAGACAACTCCAGGAGGCCTTGCAGAAAGGTCTGTGCAATGCGTTCCCAGAGACTGGGAGGTTACAAACTCCTGGTCCTGGACAACGAGTTGCTCAGGCTTCGGTCAGTCAAAGAAGGAGCGGTGGGGAAGGTGGCCGTCTGACCGATGCGTTCAGACAATTCTTTAGTCCGCAGCCCCAAGGTATGATCGGTTCCAGCAACCATCGCCAGCGTCTGATATACATGGTGCAGGAATACCTAAGGGCAAGGTCAGACTTGGACACCTTCCCCACCGAAAATCCTCTGGCTTACTGGGTCTTGAGGATGGATCACTGGCCAGAGCTTGCACAGTATGCAATTGAGCTACTGGCCTGTCCTGCATCCAGCGTTCTTTCAGAACGCACATTCAGTGCTGCTGGAGGATTTGTCATGGATCACAGGGTGCGCCTGTCCACCGACTCGGTTGATCGACTGACCTTCATAAAGATGAACCAGTCTTGGATCACCACCAGCTACCAAACACCTGAAGCTGATATAACAGACTAATTTATTTTCAAATGTCACATCCCTTCAAGACTGATGCTGATGCTGAGTGACTGTCCTGTTATGTTGACTGACTATCCTCCTCCTCCTCAATGATCTGATTGATGATGATAGCTTGGAAGAACATTTTTGTTTCTGGGTGCCGCCACCAGTGGCTAAGGCCCAATTTTTCAGCCCCTGTCTAACAGGGGCATGTAATTACAATTTTTTATGCAATGCTTTGCAGCAGGGCTCATTCCTGCACTCCAACTAGAGTATCTGGGAGAGGTTGCAGTGTCATGGCACCAGCACCAGTGGCTAAGGCCCAATTTTTCAGCCCCTGTTTAACAGGGGCATGTAATTACAATTTTTTATGCAATGCTTTGCAGCAGGGCTCATTCCTGCACTCCAACTAGAGTATCTGGGAGAGGTTGCAGTGTCGTGGCACCAGCACCAGTGCCTAAGGCCCAATTTTTCAGCCCCTGTTTAACAGGGGCGTGTAATTACAATTTTTGATGCAATACTTTGCAACAGGGCTCATTGCTGTGCTCAAAGTACAGTATCTGTGAGGGGTTGCAGTGTTGTGGCACCAGTGCCTAAGGCCCAATTTTTCTGCCCCTGTTTAACAGGGGCATGTAATTACAATTCTTGATCTAATAATTCACAGCAGGGCCCATTCCTGAGCCCACCAAGAGTAACTGTGAGGCCTTACAGTGTTGTGTCAACACCACCACCACCACCACCAAAGGCCCAATTTTTCAGCCCCTGTTCAACAGGGGCATGCAATTACAATTCTTGATCTAATAATTCACAGCAGGGCCCATTCATGCGCCCACCAAGAGTAACTGTGAGGGCTCACAGTGTTGTGGCAACACCAACATGTAAGGGGCAAATTTCAGCAGAGTATATACGGCAGGCCCCTACTTTCAAACATCCAACTTACAAACTACTCCTCCTTGCAAACGGAAGGATACAACAGGAAGTGAGAGGAAATCTACCCCTAGGAAGGCAAATTCTCTCCTGTAAGAGTTAATATGGGAAAAAAAGTGTCTCCTCTCCACTGATGCTTTATCACCAATTCTTGTTTCAATAAAAAAACCAAATTTTCAAAAAACATTTGTCATTAGGACGGAAAGTGAGGTGAACTGTTCTGAACAGGTGCACACTGCACAGACAGCAAAACAAATGTTACAGGGGTGATAACCCTTCCCTATGTTTTCCAAAAAGCTTAAAAATAGATTTTTTGGCTGGAGCTACACTTAAACAATGTACCTGTTCAAAATTACAAACAGATTCTACATAAGAACAAACCTACAGTCCCTGTCTTGTATGCACCGCCTGTATACGGCTGTTCAGAGTATATAGGGCCTTTTTTCTTTTGTGTGCGGGGTTCCCCTTAATATCCATACAAGACCCAAAGGGGCTGGTAATGGGCTGGGGTAGGGGGGGGTGATGGGGTAGCTATGCCATTTTTCTTAAAGATTTTCATCCATATTACCGGGACCAGACATTACATTAAAGCCGCAAGCAGTTTTAAATGGCTTTTTTTCCTTTAGAAATGTAATTTTGTGCAGGGACAGTTCTAAACACGGGAAACACGTGGCACTTCACAGGCATACTTTAGACACCCCCCAGGTACGATATTTAAAGGAATATTTGACTTTTTTTTTCACTTTATGCATCATTAAAATGACTGCTCCCGAAAAATGGCCGTTTTTAAAACTTCTTTTTGCATTGATACATGTCCCCTGGTGCAGAACCCGGGTTCCCAAACCCTTTTTAGGACAATAACATGCATAATAGTCGTTATAATTAGCACTTTAGCTTTCGAACGTTCGCATCCATTGTATTTAATAGGGTTCTAACGTTCGTGCGAACTTTCGGTCCGTTCGCGGGTTCTGGTGCGAACCGAACCTGGGGGTGTTCGGCTCCTCACTATTGACAACCGTGCAATTAGCATTTTCAGAAGAAGGTAATCAGTGGCTGGCGTATATATTTCTTTCATGAAGGTCTCAATTACAAATGTTCATTTGTTTTTACTTCTGGTAGCGTTCTCACAGATCTTCAAAGAAAGAACATTTTATTAGACTTTTTTTGTTATTTATATGTATATTGTTTTCCATTGCTGTAGTTTACCTGCCTGTTTGCTGACCGCTCTCTGCATTTCAGTGTCCACACAACTTTCCATGACACAAAAGCTACTGATGCACTAACCACAATGTTTGCTGCAATAAGGAAGGAAATCTATATTTGTAGATGCAAACAGTGTATTCAGCTTGTTTACCAGTTTCTGCATATTTCATAAGATTGTGTGCACAATCACCATGCCGTAAGCAAGCATGTTACCCAGAGAGAAAAAAAAGGCTGTTATTTTCTTAGTGCTTGCCGGCAATGTATAAAACACTCATGCATGTCTTGGGGTCATATACTTGCATCATCAGGCATTTCTAGTCTTTAAGATTGTTGTAATAAAACACATTCTCTTTCACAAATCCTCATAAAAAAAGAACCATTGATTGAAATCAGATCTGCAAATAGATTTGTCCTTCCCAAACTCAAAGAAACTGACCTTTAGGCCCCTTTCACACATGCGGACCGTATGTCCACTTTTTCATCCATCCGTTTACGGATGAAAAAGGGACATACATTGGTCCCTATGAGATAGCGGGTGTCAGCGGATTAACATCCACTGACACCCGATCTCATCCGTGTCCGCAATCCTACGATTCTGCAGACGGAGGAAAATCCTATTTTTCTATCCGTCTGCAGAGCGGATCGGATGAACAAGGACAGACGGTCCGTGTTCATCCGATCCCCCCATAGGAGAGAGCTGACAGGGCGGTCCCTGCACAGTGTGAGGTTCACGGGGCGGATCATCACGGATCCGTCCCGTGTGAAAGGGGCCTTAGGTGTCTTTTTTGGCTCCCTACATTTATACATATAATCAATGACCGTAGTGTGAAGGACAGAGCTTTCCTTCTCATTAAGAAGTGTGTATGCTTCTTTAGATACCAATGTAAAGTTAGGCCCTCTTGAAGTTTTATGCCCAGTACACAGGATCGGAAATTCCGACCAGAAAACCGTGGTTTTCTTCCGACGGAATGTTGGCTCAAACTTGTGTTGCATACACACGGTCACACAAATCTTGTCTGAAATTCGGACCGTCAAGAACACAGTGACGTACAAGACGTACGACGAGCCGAGATCAATGAAGTTCAATAGGCAGTTCGGCTATTCTGCTTGATTCTGAGCATGCATGTTTTTTTGCGCATCTGAATTGCATACAGACGAGTGGAATTTCCGACAAGAACTTTTTCCGTCGGAAAAATAGAGAACCTGCTCTCAATCTTTTGCTGGCTGAAATTCTGACAGAAAATGTTGGACCTAAAGCTCACATCCAACTTTTTTTTGACGGAAAATCCTATTGTGTGTACATGGCATTAGTCATGGTCTCCTTTTGTACTTTCCTTTGACTCTTGAGGTATCAAACTAATTTGAGCCTTTACTGGAGTTTCATCCATGGTCTCTTACTTCTGTCTCTTTGACTCTACAGGTACATGGCCGATTTTGTCTACACTGGAGTTTCAAACATAGTCTCTCCCTTCTGTACCTTCTTTGGACTCCTTAGGTATCGGACAGATGTGAGTTCTCAGTGGAATTTCATATATAGTTTAGTAATTCAGTACTGTCATCAGAATGGTTTTAGATCATGTTGGAGTTTCATCCATGGTCTTTTTCTGCTGTACCATTCTGCGACTCATCGGGTATGAGGCTAATTTTCATACATGGTCTCTTCTTTCTTTACCTTACTTTGACTATTCAGGTATCAGACTGATGTTAGACCTTACTAGTGTTTCATCCATGGTCCCCTCCTTCTGTATCTTCCTTTTTTTTAGCAGGTGTCAGACCAATGGTCTCGTGCTTCTGTACCTTCCTTTGACTTATCAGGTCTCAGGCCAATTTTAGACCATGCTATAATTTTATCCATGGTCTCGTCCATCTGTACCTTCCTGAAGCCTTGTACACACGGCCAAGAATCTCGTCTGGAAAAAACCCGTAGTTTTTCCTGACGAGATTCTTGACAAGAATCTTGTCCCGGCCGAGTGTACACACGCTTGATTCAAAAGAACCGCCGTTCTTTTGAATGGAACGAACGCGGTGACGTCATGGACTAGGACGAGCGTGCGCTCGTCACATTCGATGCCGCCGCCGCCATCTTGCTACACCCTACCTATGCCTAGGAAGCTACCGCGCATGCGTCAAAGTCATTTCGAGCATGCACGGGTTTCCACGGCGACAGGTAAGCGTACACACTCTCGGGTTTCTCGTCGGGAAACAGGCCGACGAGAATCTTGACGAGAAAAAAAGAGAGCAGGTTCTCTATTTTTCTCGTCGAGATTCTGGCCAGTTTTCTTGGCGAGAAACCTGAAAGCCTCGTACACACGGCTGGTTTTCTCAGCAAGAAAGCTCTCCCGGCAGTTTTCTTGTCGTTTTTTGATGAGAAAACCGCCCGTGTGTACGAGGCTTTAGACTTATCAGGTGTCAGGCCAATTTTAGACCATGCTAGAGTTTCACTCATGGTCTCGTCCTTCTGTACCTTCCTTTGACTTTTTAAATATCAGACTGATTTAAACTATGTTGGAGTTTTCTCCATTGTCTCCTTCTTTTTTACCTTCCTGTGACTCCTCAGGTATCAAACTGATTTTAGCTCTCGCTAGAGTTTCATGTATGGTCCCTTCCTCCTCTACTTTCCTTTGACGATTCAGGTACCAGACTAATTTTAGACCTCACTTGAGTTTTATCCATGGTTTCTTAGTTCAGTACCTCCCTTTGACTCTTCAGGTACCAGACTGATGTTAGGCACCACTGGAGTTTCATCTATTACCTCATCCTTCTGTACCTTTCTTTGACTATTCAGGAACCACACTGATTTTAGCCCTCACTAGAGTTTCATCTATTATCTCTTTTTTCTGTACCTTTCATTGACTCTTCAAGTATCAGACTGATTTCAGCCCTCACTGGATTTTCATCTGTGATCTTGTCCTTCTGTACCTTCCTTTTACTCTTAGAAAAAAAAAAACCCGGTGCCAATTGGCACGGTTTAACCCCTCCAGACTTTATTAGACAGACCAAGTGAGTAGATAAAATAGGTAAAGTTTATTACAAAATATTCATAAAAATATTGGCATCATAAAATACATCAGTACAAAAGTAATAATAGTATACCCAAATACATGTGTTTGTATGTAAAGCATGCTGCCCCTAGAAAGTGAGTGGGCTAGCAAAATTGCATACTTGCGGATAAACCTGACATGAGGGACAGAGGGACTTTGTTCCAAATCAGGTACAGTCTCTCAAAATCAGGGACAGTTGGGAGCTATGCTATGGTCATATGGTCTTCAAAGTCTCCAAGCTCCAGACCCTGATTGGAAATTACCAAACCCTGACAAGCCAGTCTTCTGTGCTCAAAAACAATATTCTGGAGCTTTGCCGTCTGTCTTAGAGCGAATCTTGTCTGCCTTTTGCTTAAACTTACACAGTGGCAATGCCTAGAACTGTCACACCAGTGACAGCACTGAAACTTCATATTCATGAGAACATAGCACATCCAATCACTAGAGACCAGTGACATCACCAGAACTTCATCGTCATGAGAACAGAGCCCGCCCATTCGCTAGATATCAATGACATGACCGACACTTCATATTCATGAGAACACAGCCCATTCATTCAATAGAACCCAGTGACATCTCTGACACTTGGGACACTCTGGGACAGAGTATTGTCACCCTAATAGAGGAAATTTCTGCACAAGGTCCTTGACGACAGAATCATCAAGTACTGTATTATTTTGATAAAGGTGCATATTTAAAAAGACTTTAAATGGGTGATTGGTAAGATGAAGCTCTGTTAAGCATCCGAATATGCCCTGTTTTTGTCATTTTTCCCACACAGGATTGGGCATTTAAAGTGACAATGGGGTTGATTTACTAAAGGCAAATCCACTTTGCACTACAGGTGCACTGCAAGTGCACTTGGAAATGCAGTCGTTGTAGATCTGAGGGGAAGATCTGAAATGAGGGGAAGCTCTGCTGATTTTATCATCCAATCATGTGCAAGCAAAAATGCTGTTTTTTATTTTCCTTGCATATTCCCCTCAGATCTACAGTGACTGTCCTTCCAAGTGCACGTTCAGTGCACTTTCAAGTGCACTTGCAGTGCACTTGTATTGCAAAGTGGATTTGCCTTTAGTAAATAACCCCCATTGTCTGATGTCTCTATACAGGAGACACTTACACTATATTGTCAAAAGTAATTTTGAAATTTAATGGCATCCCAGTCTGGGGGGTTCATTTACTAAAGGCAAATCCACTTTGCACTACAAGTGCACTTGGAAGTGCAGTTGCTGTAGATCTGAGGGGGACATGTAAGGAAAATAAAAAATAGTATTTTTGCTTGCACATGATTGGATGATAAAATCAGTAGAGCCTTCCTTCATTTCAGATCTTCCTCTCAGATCTAAAGTGATTGCACTTCCAAGTGCACTTGTAGTGCAAAGTGGATTTGCCTTTAGTAAATAAACCCCTAAGGGTTGAACTGTAGGGTTCATTATTGAGTTGGCCCACCCTTTGCAGCTATAACAGCTTCAACTCTTCTGGGAAGGCTGTCCACAAGGTTTAGGAGTGTGTCTATGGGTATGTTTGACCATTCTTCCAGAAGTGCATTTGTGAGGTCAGGCACTGATGTTGGACTAGAAGGCCTGGCTCATAGTCTCCGCTCTAATTCATTCCAAAGGTGTTCTATCAGGTTGAGGTCAGGACTCTGTGCAGGCCAGTCCACTCCCTCCACCCCAAACGTGCTCATCCATGTCTTTATGGACCTTGATTTGTGCACTGGTCCAAATCATTTGGTGGGGGGGGGGGAATTATGGTGTGGGGTTGTTCTTCAGGGGTTGGGCTTGGTCCCTTAGTTCCAGTGAAGGGAATTCTTAAGACGTCAGTTTACCAAGACATTTTGGACAATTTAATGCTCCCAACTTTGTGGGAACATTTTGGGGATGGCCCCTTCCTGTTCGTACATGACTGTGCCCCAGTGC
Source organism: Rana muscosa (assembly GCA_029206835.1). Taxonomy (NCBI): domain Eukaryota; kingdom Metazoa; phylum Chordata; class Amphibia; order Anura; family Ranidae; genus Rana; species Rana muscosa. The sequence continues at coordinate 322,441,527 of CM055118.1, read as the reverse complement.
ATAAAGCAAGGTCCATAAAGACATGGATGAGCAAGTTTTGGATGGAGGAACTTAACTGATTTGCACAACCTGATAGAACACCTTTGGGGTGAATTAGAGCAGAGACTGTGAACCAGGCCTCCTCGTCCAACATCAGTGCCTGACCTCACAAATGGGCTTCTGGAAAAATGGTCAAACATTCCCATAGACACATTCCTAAACCTTGTGGACAGCCTTCCCAGAAGATTTGAAGCTGTAATAGCTGAAAAGGGTGGGCCAACGCAATATTGAACCCTAAAGAATGGGATGCCATTAAAGTTCATGTGCGTGTAAAGGCAGGTGTCCTAATAGTTTTGACAATATAGTGTATGTTCACAATGTTAGTTCTGAAGGCACATACATAAGCATCTCATGCCTCTTTGAGTGGGAGGATGTGGTCACAGATTTCGCTGGTTCATAATTGTGTTTCCTTTACCATTTCTATTACCAGTGGAAGGTGGAATTAATGACTCTCATACAGGTACTGTTACACTGATCCTTTCCTAACCCATCTTATGTAAAAACACACCTTTCGCTTTTCGTTTGAAGACCACTAAACTGAAAGAAGACCTGTATTTAAAACTGAAATTTGGAAATACACCAACAATCTTGCTGCTTTTTATAAGTGTTATGGAACTAAACAAGGACACCCACACAGATACAGACTTGAAGCTTTGTTGTTAGGCTTTTATCTCACTTAAAGAGGCAACAATTCTAATGCCGCGTACACACGATCGAACATTCCGACAACAAAACCATGAATTTTTTTCTGACGGATGTTCGCTGAAACTTGTCTTGCGTATACACGGTCACACAAATGTTGTCGGAAATTGCGAACATCAAGAACGCACAACATGTACGACGAGCCCTGAAAAATTAAGTTCAATAGCGACTCTTCTGCTTGATTCCGAGCATGAGTGCAATTTTGTGCGTCGGAATTGTGTACACATGGTCAGAATTTTCCGACAACAAGTTTTGTTGTCAGAAAATTTGAGAACCAGCTCTCAAACATTTGTTGTCGGAAATTCCAACAGCAAATGTCCGATGGAGCATACACACGGTCTGATTTTCCAACAACAAGCTCACATCGAACATTTGTTGTCGGAAATTCCGACCGTGTGTACGCGACATAACACTTTATAACAATGTATAGTGGCAGAGGTGGAACTATGATAAACTAACTGGTGCATGCAAAAATAGGCTGTGTTTGGCAATGTGCACACTGGCTTGGCTGTGATTGTCTGTCACATGTGTTGGTGCGCTGGGGGTGCAATTACTTTTCGAGTGGCATCTTAAGACATCTGCACTGGAGCACAACAAACAACAACACACTACCAAGCTCTGCATTCCCCAAAAAGGGTCAGCTGTGGCTTTGACCATGATTCTGTGCTTTGGCACCACCTTAAAAATGAATGCACATTAACGTGAAGTGTAACAACCCTTTATTTTGCCTCTAAATCAGGGTTTCTCAACTAAGGTTCTATGAAACCCTAGGGATCCTCTAGTCTAGAGGTTGCTAGGGGTTGCTTGTGCAATGAGCAATTTTTGCCTCTCAGATAAGTTCCCACTGACACCATTGATGTTTTTAGCTATCTGAAAGGGGGTAGTTCTCCCCTCCATAAATGTAAGGAGCATCTTTCTACTGACCATCACACTAATGTATCATAGATATCATATGAATATAGTACTTTTTAGCAGAGGTCCCAGAAGACAGCGGGGACCAGTTAGGACGCGCAGCGCAACTCATGCATGCGCAGTAGGGAACCAGGAAGTGAAGCCGCAACGCTTCACTTCCTGATTCCCTCACTGAGGATGGCAGCGGGGGCAGCCGAGAGCCAAGCGATTGATCGGCTTCGGCTGCCGACATCGCGGGCGCCCAGGACAGGTAAGTGTCCATTTATTAAAAGTCAGCAGCTGCAGTATTTGCAGCTGCTGGCTTTTAATATATTTTTTTAGGTGGACCTCCGCTTTAATGTATTCTTACCTGGAGAGTCTGCCCGTGAAGCACATTTTCTGCCCTAGGGTGACAACGCTCACTGTGCTGTACCTGGAGAGGAGAGTCTGCCCTTAACACATTTTCTGCCCTAGGGTGACAACGCTCACTGTGCTGCACCTGGAGAGGAGAGTCTGCCCGTAACACATTTTCTGCCCTAGGGTGACAATGCTCACTGTGCTGCACCTGGAGAGGAGAGTCTGCCCGTAACACATTTTCTGCCCTAGGGTGACAATGCTCACTGTGCTGCACCTGGAGAGGAGAGTCTGCCCGTAACACATTTTCTGCCCTAGGGTGACAACGCTCACTGCCCTGCATTTGTAGAGGACCAGTGATGTCACTTTAGAACATGAAGAGTGTTAAAGCTACAGAACATTCCCTCTGATCATCTCCAACAAGACCAAAACCCCATAGGATTTGGAACTTCAAAAGGCAACTGATACACCACAATCATATAGGTGTATCAGTTGCCTTTTAAAGTCCCAAATCCTATGGGGGTTTTGGTCTTGTTTACAATACTATGGGATGTTGGCAACTGGCACCGGGTTTTGCAATGGGGGAATTATGTCTGATCAGCTCCATAACATAATGGGGAGGGGTTTTGTAGTTTACAAAAAGGCAAGGCTGAAAACAGTCTTGACCACAAGAACACAACAAAATCTCAGTGCTTACTCTGTCCCACACCTGATGGTGATACCACCACAAAATTTTATTTAGTAAAAATTGCCCAAAAAAATACTCACAAACATGAGAAGATACAAGCACATCAAATACCAACTCCAGTTCAGGCGGTGCCCAAATCATTGTGGTTGGAAAGCTGACACGTTTCAGCGGACAAACCCACTTCCTCAGAGCTGAAGAGGCTGAAAACAGTGCTTGAGAAGTGAATTGGCTGCTATGAGTTAGTTATTGCATAAGCATGATAATGCAATATACAAATATATTCTTATTTGCACAAGCAATGATAGAACTTTGTTGAGCATGGCAGCCAAAAGCTATATTGCTCCATTGGTGCTTTGGCAAAGGATACATTACAAGTTTAAACACCCTTGGCTCTGGATTCCTGAGTTTGAATCTCACTTTGTATACCATGTATGTATGGATCTTGTTCAACCTGTGTTTGTGTAAGTCTCCTCCTGATTATGAAAATATACAGGTAGGTAAATCGGAGGTATGAAAAACAAGGCAACGTTGGTTGGAACTAGGGCCAAATGCGTGAAGGACCATAGTAGAACGTGACAAAGGGTCCATTTGTGAGAAGCAGAGGAGAGAGGAAACAGAGTAAAATGGACCTGTTGGCCATAGTGACCATTTGTATTCCGTTTCTTTTTTCTCACAGAATATGGGCAACATCTGCTCTTATTTTCCCCATTTTTATTTTCCCTAGATAATATAAACAGGCTACAACAAAATACCCAGTACAACACTGAGGTATATTACAAGAAAAAAAACATTGGAATGTAAATTTGAAATAAATATTTAATAAATACACATTACAATAAATATAAAAATAATACATTTCATATAACACAATATTAAATGTATATTATCTAGTACACACAATGACTTTAAATTCATCATAAATAAATACAGTAGCACATTAATACATTCATTAAGGTGTCGGATTTCTCAAAAAAATAAATGGAAAAAAAAAGGACAAGAGAGAAGAATAGATGAAGACGGGAAGAGAAGTATGTTGAGGAAAAGGGTAGAATGCCATGGCCATGTTGAGGAAAAGGGTAGATGATACAACAGAAAGATATTCAAATACATTCTGGAAATATTCCTATATTTTCATTTTGAGAAAGTGCCACCTTTACTGAATTTTGAAGCAGCATGCTTTACTTAACTGAGCTATAGTCTTCTATTTATTCTCTGTAGAAGACTAAATATGTTTTTGGATTCTCAACCAACTCTAGATGCTAGAGTGAGGCTCCAAATCTACACCAAACATTTTAACGGTATCACGTAGTGATCAAATAGTCTTTGGTCAAAGTATATTTACTGAATGGAGGAAGCTCTTAGCCACCTCTCCAGCTTGTGTACTCAACACAATACTTAGCGAAAAAACCTCAACGTATAAAACCAGAGGAAAGGTATTAACACGTACAGCATTCTCAAGTCTGTAAGTAGTCTAGTAGTGCTTTATGTATCTTCTATTGCACATCTTCAATTTATTCTCTTGGGATTTAAGCACTTTGCAATTCATCTAGTGAATATTCACTGAACAAAAAAAGTCCCATGAAGCTGTTTTCGTCCAGCTGCCAATCTTTGATTTCTCCGCTGGTCTCAAACTGTGCTTTGAGTTTTGTATTAGCAGAAATATATCGGATATTTGCAGAGAAGGATGAAAGTTTACTTTTCTTGCCAACGTGGATATGTAACTTTAGAACTGAATCTTGATTGTTCTTCAAGACTGAGAGGGACACATGTTCATTAGAACAATTGTTCTTGTTGACGCATTTCAAAGTTATCTGTGAATATATGTAGTAATAGCCCTCATTTTTCACTAAAAGTTCTCGAGTTGCGTTATCATATGAGAAGTCTTGCCCCAGAAATGTGCCTTGCAAATTATTTGTATTCCAGTGGATGTCCTTGTCAGCTATTTGTGCTGAAAAACAAAAACAGAAAATGGTGACTTTTAGAGGTCTGAGACAAGATAAAAATATTTTTCTAGTTTTCTAGTGTGGCTTTCAGCGGGTCCATTCCTGCGACCTTCCTCTAAATAGAGAACATGGAATTGTTTTTCAAGAGCTGTCACTGCTTATTTGCTCAGGTGTTCATTAACTACCAAATCAGCAAAGAGTACTGTGAATGTGTTCTTGATTTGAAACATAAAATGAATCCCTGTTAAAGACTGTTCATATTAGTAAGGGGGAGTAATATTTAAATCCCTAAGTTCAGTTGTACAGGAATGGCCAGACGTGGACTAGTGAATTCTTAAAAGACAAGCTAGCCTTATGCCCCGTACACACGATCGGAATTTCCGATGGAAAAAGTCAGACTTTTTCCATCGGATATTCCGACCATGTGTATGCCCCATCTGAGTTATTCCATCGGAAATTCCGAGGAATTCTGTCAGAGTTTAGATAGAGAACATGTTATCTTTTACTCAGATGGAATTCCGTCGGAATTCCGATGTGATTTTGGCCGGTAAAAAGTCTGACCGTGTGTACGGGGCATTAGGGCTCTTGTCAATGGGTGTTGAATTCCTACATTTGCATTTGGAACATACATCAAATACAGGTAAAAAAAAATACCATTGATTTAAAATGAGCAGTGCTCTTTGTTTATGTTGTACTGGGTTTCTTTGGCTAAAAAGAACGCCCAACAACATGAGCACTAAAAGTGACTCTGTCATTAGAAAAGTATGATGACTTCTATTGCTTATCCTCTTTAAAAATTCTAGTTTACACACCGTATCTGGCTTTTTTTTTCTTTTGGATAGTGTAGGGAATAGTTGAAAAAACTAGCAGATTTTTATTTTTTTGCGGTGTCTCAAAGTGATGGGAAGTCCCCTCTTTGACAGCTGTCACCGAGACAGATATCTGTATTTCCTTTTATGTCCTGTTTTGGTAACAACTGTAAAATTTTGGATTCTCATCCCTTTCTGCCCTGGTGATAATGCACAACAGAAAGAATAGAGTTGGTTTATCTCCCCAGTGGGGAAACAAACTGCTGTAGAGACATGAATACGTTTCTAACACTTCTACACTAAATCTAAAAATAAAAATGTTTTGCCTATAGATAGACTGTTAAAGTACATCTAAAGAGACACTGGGGTTAATTTACTAAAACTGGAGAGTGCAAAATCTGGTGCAGCTGTGCATAGAAACCAATCCGTTTCCAGGTTTCTTGTCAAAGCTTAACTAAACTTAGCTGAAATTAGAAGCTGATTGGCTACCATGCATAGCTACACCAGGTTTGCACTCTCTAGTTTTAGTAAATCAACCACACTGTCACCTTGTCCGTGGAGGACAAAGTGACAGTGCCTCTGCAAAGGGTACCCCCTGAGCCCCAAATGCTCCCTTGAAGTTCCTTCATTCTCCAGTGCTGACACTGAAATTGGCTGTGGTGGTAACCTGCAGAGTGGTGATGCCCAGCACCTAGTCAGATCAGGGGAACAGGTCACATGGTCCCCCATACTCAGAAGTGGTGGGTATTCTTGCCAGAGCTGGGGGTGGGGTTCAGATCAGGCGAGTATAATGATGTTGGAGGGATCCTTTTGCAAGGCATGGTAAGTGCAAATCTAGGTCAATATATCATCTTAAAGCGGAGTTCCACCCAAAAATGGAACTTCCGCTTTAAGTGACGGTGACCCCCTGACATGCCACATTTGGCATGTCATTTTTTTTTGGGGGGGGGGAGCGGAGACCCTCTTTTTAGTGACATCCAGCTCCCACTTGCTCCCGGGGCTCCGCGGCGCCGGAAGGAAGTTCACCTCTCCCCCTCCCTCCGTGCAATCTTCTGGGACACGTCACAGGTCCCAGAAGATTGCCCAGCCATTCACAGTGCGCAGCGCAGCTCACGCATGTGCAGTGCGTGCCTGGCTGCAAAGCCACAGCCGGGCACCCACAGTAAGAATGCCGGCGCTGTGGAGAGGAGGGAGAGAGGAGCAGGGCTTCATATGCCCGCATCACTGGACCGTGGGACAGGTGAGTGTCTGATTATTAAAAGTCAGCCGCTACACTTTTTGGAGCGGCTGACTTTTATTTTGCTTTTTTCGGCGGAACTCCGCTTTAATAATGAGTACAGCATCTGTTTAATTCTACAGGCAATCTAATTGCAATTATATTAGACTATATAACAGTAGTTTACACCAGAGATATCAACATACACTCTGTCATTAGTCTGAAATGCTTTTGAATCCCAGTGGTGAGCCTTTCTTTTTTTCAAACATTCAACTCCTACCAGAACCCAACAGGATGAGTAGGATACCAAAAATAATGGTGGGTCCCAGTTTGTGATCTTGACAGTTCACATTCATGCTATTAGAACAATTTTCTTAGCAACTTTGCAAATATGAATACAAAAAGAAACTCACCAGAATCAATTGTAAGCTGAGCACTGTTTCTCTGCAAAAAAAAAAGAAAGAGAAAAAAAAATGTTTTAATCGTCCTAAATAAAAGTATATATTTTTTTGCACATTCTTTAAAATAGTCTTATTCCTAAACATATAAACAGCCAGTAACATTGGGTTAGATTCATTTTATTGCAGTGAGGAATTAAAACCAGTAATATTTTTATTTGCTATGCTCCAGAGGGGATAATCACATTTTTGCTGTAGCTGCAAGGTAATTAAAGTTATCCATGGAACATCTGCGCAGATGCAGCAACCAATATATTTAGGGCAGGAGATAAATATTTCCAATGATGTAAGGGAAAAAAAATGTTCCAAAGGACTTAGATATGCATTTTTTGCTACCTTGCAATATCAGAGTAGTCAAGAGATTTGAGTTTCGCTTTAGACCTTTGAAAATCCAAGGCAGAATGGTAATGGGGAAATGAAAGGGTGACATCATGAAGTCAATTTTCACTCTGCACAGATTGCTGTCACTGAAATGGGAAAGTACTTACTGTCACTAAATCACATTTGTGTCTAATTTTTGCCTTTGATGATGACAAAAAAGTCAGTTTGGGGGGTTGTAGATATTACTTTGTAAATATCTTCTAACACTTCCTATGCAGCAGATAAAGTATTTGCTTGTACAAAAATTGGCTAAGTAATATCCAGTGACCCTTAAGTGACCTAATTCGGAAATATCAGTCACATATATGGTCCCAGTCTCTGAATAAGTTGCATTTATTTAGATAGGAGCATGTCCCAAGTCAAAAAGAACATATCGTAGTACTGCTAGGCAGATTGTTAGTATGCACTGTCATTTTTGAGGGACTTTATTGATAAACCTATGGATTTCCAGGTTTACAAATTGGAGAGATTGACAGTTCAACTAATACTGCAATCTCTTTCTCTTTTACATATAACTCTTAAAATCTTAACTTTAAAATAATAATAGTCATTATTATTATATCAGAGAAGTTAGTACAGCAAAGTCTACAGTTGAGATGACAGTCATTTTTGAGGGACTTTATTGATGAATTTATGGATTCCCAGGCTTACAAATTGGAAAGATTGACAGTTCAACTAATACTGCAATCTCTTTCTCTTTTACACATAACTCTTAAAATCTTAACTTTAAATTTGAAATAGTCATTATTATAAAATCTGAGAAGTTTGTATTCTACAGCTTAAGTGACAGTAATTTTTGAGGGACTTTATTTATGAACTTATGGATACCCAGCCTTACAAATTGGAAAGATTGGCAGTTCAACTAATATTGCAATCTCTTTTAGCGAGATTAGTACAGCGAAGTCTACAGCTGTGGCAACAGAGACATCTTAACAACAGCTAACGCAAGAAGGTTCTGAAGACCAAAAATGCACAATTGTCTCCTACAAGATGGACACTTACCAGTCTGTCTCTCTGGATCCTTTCGCTGGTACTTTTCTCCATGTGAGGTCTCTCCCAGGTCATATAAAAGACACCCATTGATCCCACTACCATAGTGAGCAGCACCATTGAGATCACAAGACAATAATCAAGGCATCGGCAGGTCCTTGGTGAAGTATTCTGGTTCTCCAGGTCTTCTGAGCTGACTGGATGAAGTAAGATAGTCATTCTGGAGGCAGAGTGATCACAAGCAAAGTATGGAAGTTTATGTCAGAGAAGTATCTGTGTACAGGCTTATATACACGCGAGAAAGAGAGGAAGTGAACCTGAGAGTCGGGGTTTCCAAGACATAGCAAAACCATAAGAACACAGTGGAGATTTCCACTGTGTGGCAGATACAGAGAATGAGAGATGGAGACAGCAAGATAGAAACATTATGGAGGCAGTTGGGGAAAGAAAAAAGGAAAGAAAAATTTAGGAAAAAACTTATAGCACAGACATGAGAAATATTCATTATTTTTATTTTTATCATGTAGCTGCAAAGTTCAGCTTACAATTTAAAAAATAAAACTTAAAGTATTTTTTATGTATTATACTGTACATCTACTGTATATATCAACCTTTCAAGATGGTATTATTTGTTTTAGGACGAGCAAAATTATTATTTTTTTAATTGGTTTTGCAACAAAATTACCATCTTTTTAAAATTCTTTATTTTAGATTTTATGTGTACCAAAAAAGAAAAGAAAACATATACAGTATATCCGATCATATACCCTGTATAGTAGGACAGTGAAATAGTCAAGAAAAAAATACAGGAGCAAACACCAAACAAGCTCAAGAAGGTTTCATATCATCATCAATGCATAACCCGTATAAAAAAAAGAGAAAAAAATAAATAAAAGAAAAACCAGTTATCATTTTTAACAAAGAGATGCATTAACCATATTAGTGTTCAGATTGTAATCACATGACTTTGTTGATAAACAAAGGGCTGGGAAACATTAGGGTTCTACTGTTCCACAATATATAACGACATGTTCAAACTTACCAGCATATTAGGTTCAGACTCCAGGATACTGTCACTTCTGTGCATGTCCCACACTTGACATGTCCACTTTCTGGGTGGTCACACCCAGACCCCCCCCCCCCCCACACACACTTTCTGGTATGTTCCTGACACAAAGGTAATATATGGGAAACAACAACTCACAGCCACTATCCTCTTAGTTAATACTGTACCTACTGAATATTTGAGTTACTGTGCATGTTCAGTAACTCAAATAAGGGTGATGCTGTGATTTATTGGACAAAGGTTCAAGAAGTAGCAATGTCACATCAAATCTGGGACACTTGGCATCTTTGCCTCCAAGCTAACCAGGAGCTTGCTTTTGGCAGAAGAACAGATCCTGGATAGTTGAAAGGAGCTTTCCTAACCTTTAGTAAACATAAAAAAACACCAAAAGTACCTTCATTTCACCTTCTCCATTGACTCCAAAGCAACATATTTAAATTGAACATTTTTGAAAAATGTCCTGAATTTTGCCCAAAATCTGGCATCTTCGACAATTTGCCTATCCCTTATCACTTGAAAATTTGCTTATCACTCGAAAAATTGCATACCCCTAGTTTCTAGATGAAAAAAATCCCTGAAATCATCACATTCAAGATGCAGGTCCTATAGGGTATTAGTATGCCACTGACATTTTTTACGGTCTCCTGGTTTTGGTGTATGCTGAAAGCACTCAGTAGCTCTCACAACACTTTCCCTATTCATTGATGGCAGAATCTAATAACTTCCTCTGACTCTGCCCTGAGACTCCTTTTCATTGATGATATAGTGATAGCACTCCCTTCTGGCAGCACCAGGGTTGTCAGTTCAAATCCCAATCAGGACACTACCTGCCTGGAATTTTACATGTTCTCCATGTGCCTGTGTGGGCTTCCTCTGGGCACTCCAGTTTCATACCACACTCCAAAGATATGCTGGAAGGTTAATTGACTCCTGTCTAAATTTGCCCTAGTATGTGTACGTATGAATATGAGTTAGGGACCTTAGATTGTTATTCTTGAGGGCAAAGACTGATGTGAATGTATAATATACAGTATCTCATAAAAGTGAATACACCCCTCACATTTTTGTAAATATTTTATTATATCTTTTCATGTGACAACAATAAAGAAATTACACTTTGCTAAAATGTAAAGTAGTGAGTGTACAGCTTGTATAACAGTGTAAATTTGCTGTCCCCTCAAAATAACTCAACACACAGCCATTAATGTCTAAACCGCTTGCAACAAAAGTGAGCACACCCCTAAGTGAAAATGTCCACATGGGCCAAAAGTGTCAATATTTTGTGTGGCCACCATTATTTTCCAGCACTGCCTTAACCCTCTTGGGCATGGAGTTCATCGGAGCTTCACAGGTTGCCATTGGAGTACTCTTCCACTCCTCCATGACGACATCACAGAGCTGGTGGATGTTAGAGACATTGCGCTCCCCCACCTCCCGTTTGAGGATGCCCCACAGATGCTCAATAGGATTTAGGTCTGGAGACATGCATGGCCAGTCCATCACCTTTACTCTCAGCTTCTTCAGCAAGGCAGTGGTTGTCTTGGACGTGTGTTTGGGGTCGTTATCATGTTGGAATATTGCCCTGCGGCCCAGTATCCGAAGCGAAGGGATCATGCTCTGCTTCAGTATGTCACAGTACATGTTGGCATTCATGGTTCCCTCAATGAACTGTAGCTCCCCAGTGCTGTCAGCACTCATGCAGCCCCAGACCCTGACACTCCCACCACCATGCTTGACTGTAGGCAAGACACACTTGTCTTTGTACTCCTCACCTGGTCGCCGCCACACACGCCTGACACCATCTGAACCAAATAAGTTTATCTTGGTCTCATCAGACCACAGGACATGGTTGCAGTAATCAATGCTAGTTTTCAGCAAACTGTTTGCAGGCTTTCTTGTGCATCATCTTTAAAAGAGGCTTCCTTCTGTGATGACAGCCATGCAGACCAATTTGATTTAGTGTGCGGCATATGGTCTGAGCACTGACAGGCTGACCCCCCACCCTTTCAACCTCTGCAGCAATGCTGGCAGCCATCATACGTCTATTTCCCAAAGACAGCCTCCGGATATGACACTGAGCACGTGCACTCAACTTCTTTGGTCGACCATAGCGAGACCTGTTCTGAGTGGAACCTGTCCTGGTAAACCACTGTATGGTCTTGGCCTCCGTGCTGCAGCTCAGTTTCAGGGTCTTGGCAATCTTCTTATAGCCTAGGCCATCTTTATGATCCTCAGAGAGTTCTTTGCCATGAGCTGCCCTGTTGAACTTCCAGTGACCAGTATGAGAGAGTGAGAGCGATAACACCAAATTTCACACACCTGCTCCCCATTAACACCTGAGTAACACTAATGAGTCACATGACACCGGGGAGGGAAAATGGCTAATTGGGCCCAATTTCTCACTGTTGTTGCCAGCGGTTTAGACATTAATGGCTGTGTGTTGAGTTATTTTGAGGGGACAGCAAATTTACACTGTTATACAAGCTGTACACTCACTACTTTACATTGTAGCAAAGTGTAATTTTTTCAGTGTCATCACATGAAAAGATATAATGAAATATTTACAAAAATGTGATGGATATACTCACTTTTGTGAGATACTGTATATGAAAAGTGCTGCATAAATTGTCAATGCTATATAAATACCTGTAATAAATAATTAGGAGCCAAGTACTCCCTGCTCAGAACTATCCTCTATAGGGGATGCTGTTGATTCTTGAACTTGAAATGTATCCACTCTGAAACCAGATGGCCCAGATGGAAGATGTAGTCTTAGAACTGTAGCTTCAAGTATATTCTGTTTTCATGCTATTTTTCCCTACATGCTATGAAGATGTGGTACATTGTGAAAATTAATATACAGGATCTTTTGGATATTTTCTTCACTGTGAATTGCCATATATGCAACACATATGGCCATCCACATCAAGACATAGATTTTTAGAGCTTTACACAAAAATGGGAAGAATGAATAAACATTGGACAAAAATTTAATCTAGCCACTTCAAGTCCTCTATACGTATACAGTATATATGTTGCAGCTTTGATGTGGTTTACCGGGAATATGGCTGACGCTATCTGACAGCTATAATCCCCGATATTGTTTTTTTACAGCTGGTAGCTGGCTTTCTCATGAAAGTGTTTTGAGCTTTCAGAAGCCACAGGAAGGGATGTCCACCCCCAGGGATGTCCACCCCCTCCCTTCACTGGTGTTTCCGCCGGTTCGCCTGAGAAACGATCTGACGGTGCGGCCAGTTAGCCTCAGAGCCGATGAAAGTGTAGATCCTCTCTGTGTGAACCAGAGCGAGCTCATGACATCAATTCCAGTCCAGGCTGGAAGTAAATTAAAAATGATATTTTTTTTAAGCAAAAGTTTTCGTTGATGTTTTGCTTTTAACGGTAAAGGAGTGGTCTGGGGTCTTTTTGACTCTCAATAAAGAGTACCTGTCATCCCTTATTTCTATTACAAAGAAAATTTACATGAAAAAATACAAAAATTTAAGGGACAATGTAGAAAAAAAAAGTTAAATAAATAAGAACAGGAAAAATACGTAAATCGTGCACGCATATGTAAACAGTATTCACACCACACATGTGAGTTATCACTGCGATTGTTAGAGCGAGAGCAATAATTTTAGCACTAGACCACCTCTGTAACTCTAAACAGTTAACCTGTAAAGGCATTTAAAGCGTCACCTATGGAGACATTTAAATACCGTACTTTGTCGCCATTCCACGAGTGTGGGAAATTTTAAAGTGTGACATGTTAGGTATCTATTTACTCGGCGTAACATCATCTTTACCAAAAAATTGCGTATATATTGTGTTTTGCTTTTTTAAATTCAGCAAAAAAAATTGCATTTGCAAAACTGTTGCACAAATACCCTAGGGTCTCTGCTAAAAATTTCTAATATTTGGGGGTTATAAGTTATTTTCTAGCAAAAACTACAGATTTAAACTTGTAAACAAAAAGTGCCAGGAAAAGCCTAGTCTTAAAGCGGAGTTCCAGGCTCTAAAAGAAAAAGTTTAAAGGTCAGCAGCTACAAATACTGTAGCTGCTGACTTTTAATATAAAGACATTTACCTGTATAGGGATCCCGCGATGTCGCCCCCCCCCCCCCCCGAAGCCGATTCGTCCATTGGCTTGGGTGCAGGCGCCGCCATTGCAACTAAGGGAAACTGCCAGTGAAGCCTTCAGGCTTCAAAGCCGGTTTCATACTGCACATGTGCGAGTCGCAGAAGGCAGTGGGGGAGGGAAGAGGAGGGTCGATGCAGATGTGGAAAGGACATACCTCGCCGTGGCGTGGTTAGGATGGAAGTACACAAAAACAAGAAAGGGGTGGTCTATTGTGCAAGAAGAAGAAGTTGTATTTTTGCCTGGAACTCCGCTTTAAAGTGGCTAGTTATATGCTCATAATGATGTGTACATTAATACATCTTAATACAACCATAGCACTCCTTTTTAAAGGTTATATCTTGGCAAAAAAATACAAATAAAATACATCTCTGCATTACATAAACATTTTCTAGATGAATTATTTTAAATATTAAATATGTTATCCCTTTATTGTGATGCAAGTACAGAAAAATACCTGTGATACTCAAAATTTGCCCCAACTAAAAAAAAAAAAATACCTGTTAATCCTGACAGATATCCAGGGACCTATTCACTTTTCCTTTGCAGCGCTGAAATCTCAAGCAGTGTTATCAGCCGCCCTGCCTGAGTTCTCCCCTGCTGTACTACTGAACACCTTGTCGATACATTATGAAGATGAGGATAGGGGTATGGGCAGAGATCTGTAGTCTGGCAGGGAAGTACCGGTGTACTGACAACATTGCTTGAGGTTTCAATGCAGCAGAGGCAGTGTTGCTGGCTCATTAAAAGTTAGAGCACACTGGATTTCTGGCAGATCAATAGGCATTTTTCAGTACTTGGGAAATGTGTTTGTATTGTGGAGATGTATTGCATATTTTTATTTTTTTATTCAATTTTTAAGAACATACACTTGAAGTTTGGGGCTCCAGTGTTCATGCATCATGTTGAAGATGTCTCCATTCTGCATCCCATAGTAGAGTATCTAGCTTGTGTTGGAGACCGCGCTGGACTGACTGGATAGGTCACTGGTCCTGAGTGGGTATTCTTTTTATCTAAGTATCCCATAGTAATCTACACAAAAAGGTCATTTAAGTGGCAAGGCTTCTGTTGAACCCGAACCAAATGTTTGTTAAAGCAGAGCAACGCATAGCCCCTGAGGACGCCCTATTGTGAGGAAACGTGTAGGGCGGAGCTTCTGGACTCTGATGTCATCACGCATGCCACAGGTTATGCAGGTAGCAGTTCAATTTGAAGTTGTGTAAGCTTTTTTAATGTGATTTTAATAAAATACCCCTGGATGATCTGCATCAAAGTGTTTTTTTTTTTTTGTTTTGTGGATATCGTGATTTGATATGGCACTGGAAGTGGAAACTGTAGCTGTGATCCATTTGTCAGACCTGTATAGGGACTGTACCATATTCATGTTTATACTGACCTCTATAGTTCGGGGTCCATCCCTCCAGTAAGAATTTAATTAAAATGTGGTAGTGGTGTTTGACCTGACCCTCACAGGAGTCTCATTTATGCTGCAGGAATCTACAGTCAGTGGAGTGAAGTGATGAAGCTTTCTTTTAATTGACAGTGGTGGAATTACAGGAGATGCAGAAAGGAATCATGAAAGACAGTTTTAAAGTTGTATTCTGGGTACAAACTTACATTTATTGCCCAATAGCCACAACGGATATAAATCTGCTTTGTGTCCACCAAATGCCTTGCAAACCCAGATATTACCTTGAAACAGTGACATCATTACTGTGCTGCAGATAACATGTGCTAAGAGCAGAGCTGTGGGAGGGATCCACACTACAGGATGCCTGCAGAAAACTACGGTAGGGGGCGGAGACAAGATCAAGGACTTGCACAAGGGGAGGAAGCAGCAGTGAGCGTTCATTATTACAGGAAGCTCCTGCGTAGAGGCAAAGTTTCACATTGGATTTCTGCACAGAACTGGAAGAAATATTCACAGTTAGTGATGAGCCGAACACCCCCGGGTTCGGTTCGCACCAGAACCCGCGAACGGACCGAAAGTTCGTACGAACATTAGAACCCTATTAAATACAATGGATGCGAACGTTCGAATTCTAAAGTGCTAATTATAACGATTATTATGCATGTTATTGTCCTAAAAAGGGTTTGGGAACCCGGGTTCTGCACCAGGGGACATGTATCAATGCAAAAAGAAGTTTTAAAAACGGTCGTTTTTCGGGAGCAGTCATTTTAATGATGCATAAAGTGAAAAAGAAAAAGTCAAATATTCCTTTAAATATCGTACCTGGGGGGTGTCTAAAGTATGCCTGTGAAGTGCCACATGTTTCCCGTGTTTAGAACTGTCCCTGCACAAAATGACACTTCTAAAGGAAAAAAAAGCCATTTAAAACTGCTTGCGGCTTTAATGTAATGTCTGGTCCCGGTAATATGGATGAAAATCTTTAAGAAAAATGGCATAGCTACCCCATGACCCCCCCCCCCCTACCCCAGCCCATTACCAGCCCCTTTGGGTCTTGTATGGATATTAAGGGGAACACCGCACACAAAATAAAAAAGGCCCTATATACTCTGAACAGCCGTATACAGGCGGTGCATACAAGACAGGGACTGTAGGTTTGTTCTTATGTGTTTGTAATTTTGAACAGGTACATTGTTTAAGTGTAGCTCCAGCCCAAAAATCTATTTTTAAACTTTTTGGAAAACATAGGTAAGGGTTATCACCCCTGTAACATTTGTTTTGCTGTCTGTGCCCCTGTTCAGAACATTTCACCTCACTTTCCGTCCCAATGACAACTGTTTTTGAAATGTGGTGTTTTTCTTGAAACAAGGATTGGTGATAAAGCATCAGTACAGAGGAGACACCTTTCTCCCATATTAATTCTTACAGGAGAGAATTTTCCTTCCTAGGGGTAGATTTCCTCTCACTTCCTGTTGTCTTCTTGCGTTTGCAAGTAGGAGTCGTTTGTAAGTTGGATGTTTGAAAGTAGGGACCTGCCGTATATACTCTGCAGAAATAGGCCCCTTAGTTGTTGGTACAACACTGTAAGCACTCACAGTTACTCTTGGTTGGTGCTGGAACGCCCTGCTGTCAACTATTATATCAGGAATTGTAATTACATATAATTGTTGAACAGTGGTAGTAAAAATTGGGCCTTTGATGGTGGTGCTGGTGCCACAACACTGTAAGCCCTGACAGTTACTCTTGGTGGGTGCAGCAATGGGCCCTGCTGTGAATTATTAGATCAAGAATTGTAATTGCATGCCCCTGTTGAACAGGGGCTGAAAAATTGGGCCTTTCGTGGTGGTGGTGGTGGTGGTGGTGTTGCCACAACACTGTAAGCCCTCAGAGTTACTCTTGGTGGGTGCAGGAATGGGCCCTGCTGTGAATTATTAGATCAAGAATTGTAATTACATGCCCCTGTTGAACAGGGGCTGAAAAATTGGGCCTTAGGCACTGGTGGCACAACACTGCAACCCCTCACAGATACTGTACTTGGAGCACAGCAATGAGCCCTGTTGCAAAGTATTGCTTCAAAAATTGTAATGACACGCCCCTGTTAAACAGGGGCTGAAAAATTGGGCCTTAGGCACTGGTGGCACAACACTCCAACCCCTCACAGATACTGTACTTGGAGCACAGCAATGAGCCCTGTTGCAAAGTATTGCTTCAAAAATTGTAATTACACGCCCCTGTTAAACAGGGGCTGAAAAATTGGGCCTTAGCCACTGGTGGCGGCACCCATAAACATAAATGATCTTCCAAGCTATCATCATCAATCGTATCATTGAGGACTCGGAGGAGGAGGATAGCCAGTCAACATAACAGCACAGGCACTCAGCATCAGCATCAGTCTTGAAGGGATGTGACATGTTAAAATCAATTAGTCTGTTATATCAGCATCAGGTGTGTGGTAGCTGGTGGTGATCCAAGACTGGTTCATCTTGATGAAAGTCAGTCGATCAACCGAGTCGGTGGACAGGCGCACCCTGTGATCCGTGACAAATCCTCCAGCAGCACTGAATGTGCGTTCCGAAAGAACGCTGGATGCAGGACAGGCCAGTAGCTCAATTGCATACTGTGCAAGCTCTGGCCAGTGATCCATCCTCAAGACCCAGTAAGCCAGAGGATTTTCGGTGGGGAAGGTGTCCAAGTCTGACCTTGCCCCTAGATATTCCTGCACCATGTTTATCAGACACTGGCGATGGTTGCTGGAACCGATCATACTTTGGGGCTGCGGACTAAAGAATTGTCTGAACGCATCGGTCAGACGGCCACCTTCCCCACCGCTCCTTCTTTGACTGGCCGAAGCCTCAGCAACTCGTTGTCCAGGACCAGGAGTTTGTAACCTCCCAGTCTCTGGGAACGCGTTGCACAGACCTTTCTGCAAGGCCTCCCGGAGTTGTCTCATCCTCTGCTCCCTCTGCGACGGTAACATAAGGTCCGCAACCTTACCCTTGTACCGTGGATCAAGGAGAGTGGCCAGCCAGTAATGGTCCCTCTCCTTGATCCGAAGAATACGAGGATCCTTCCACAGACTTTGCAGGATCAGGGAGGCCATGCAGCGTAGGTTTGCTGAGGCATTCGGTCCGGAGTCCTCTGGGTCACTAAGGACGACATGATCCGCAGCCACCTCCTCCCAGCTACGTACAAGTCCACTGGTTTCTTGGGACTGTAAATCATCCCTAAAAGACTGCTGCTGATGATGCTGAGTGCCAGCCTCCACCTCCATGCTGACACAATCCTCCTCCTCCTCCTCCTCCTCTTCCTGTGCGATGGGTGGGACAGAAGGAACACTGTCTGGGTAAAGGGGGCCTTGAGAGGCAAGGAAGTCCTCCTCTTCCTGCCTCTGTTCTGCCTCAAGTGCCCTGTCCATTATTCCACGCAGCGTGTGCTCCAACAGGTGGACAAGAGGTACAGTGTCACTGATGCATGCACTGTCACTGCTCACCATCCTCGTGGCCTCCTCAAATGGTGCCAGGACAGTGCATGCATCCCTGATCATGCCCCACTGGCGTGGAGAAAAAACCAAGCTCCCCTGACCCTGTCCTGGTGCCGTAGTCGCACAGGTACTCATTGATGGCCCTCTGCTGCGTGTGCAGCCGCTGCAGCATGGCCAACGTTGAGTTCCACCTGGTGGGCATGTCACATATAAGGCGGTTCTTGGGCAGGTTCAACTCCTTTTGCAGCTCAGCCAGGCGAGCACTGGCATTATAAGATCTGCGGGAATGCACACAGACTTTCCTGGCCTGCCTCAGGACATCCTGTAAGCCCGGGTACCTGCCCAAGAACCGCTGCACCACCAGGTTAAGGACGTGAGCCACACAGGGCACATGGGTCAGTTGTCCCTGTCGGAGGGCGGAGAGGAGGTTGGTGCCATTGTCGCAAACCACCATTCCTGGCTTAAGCTGGCGTGGCGTCAACCACCTCTCGGCCTGGCCCTGCAGAGCAGACAGGACCTCTGCCCCAGTGTGGCTTCTGTCCCCCAAACACACCAGCGCAAGCACGGCATGGCATCTTTTTGCCTGCGTACTTGCGTAGCCCCTTGAACGGCTACGGAGCACCGCTGGTTCAGAGGACAAGGCACAGGAAGAGGCCATGGAGGAAGAAGAAGAGGAGGGGGTGGAGGAGAGAGGTGTGTCACAACCAGTAGTAGCATTTTGGAGGCGTGGCGGTGGAACAACCTCCAACACTACTGCACCTTGTCCTGCATCCTTCCCAGCTGCCAAAAGAGTGACCCAATGGGCCGTGAAAGAAAGGTAACGTCCCTGTCCATGCGTGCTGGACCATGAGTCAGCGGTAATATGCACCTTACCGCTGACCGCCCTGTCCAGCGAGGCCAAGACATTGCCTTCCACATGCCGGTAGAGAGCCGGAATAGCCTTCCGTGAGAAAAAGTGGCGTTTGGGAACCTGCCACTGAGGAACCGCACATTGCACAAACTCACGGAAGGGGGCCGAGTCTACCAACTGAAAAGGCAGCAGTTGAAGCGCTAGCAATTTAGCCAAGCTAGCATTCAACCGCTGGGCATGTGGATGGCTGGGAGTGAACTTCTTTCGACGGTCCAGCAGCTGGGGCAGGGAAATTTGCCTGCTAGAATCAGACGTCGGTGTACTGCTAGCAGAGTGGCCGCAAGTACTTGGCTGTGACACACCTAATTCTACACCTTCATTCCTCTCAGTGCATGTTTCAGAGAGGACTGAAGTTATAGTGGGGTTGGAGATCCCAGCTGATGCGGTGCAAGGAGAGGTCCGCTTTGTTCTTTGGTGTGGGTCTTTGAGGTAGGCTTGCCAACGAGCTGCATGGCAGGTCAACATATGTCTGGTCAGGCATGTGGTACCCAAGCGGCTGATGTTTTGGCCACGCGATATACGCTTGAGACATATGTTGCAAACAGCAGCTGTGCGATCTGATGCACTAGCCTCAAAAAAGGCCCACACCAAAGAACTTTTTGAATGACGGGCAGAGGCAGCGCCCTGCACAGGCGGAGCTCTGCGGTGTGATTCCGTCGGTGTACTGCCCTTACGCTGGCCACCAAAGGGCATCCTGCCTCGTTGGAGATGTGCCTCCTCCTCATCCTCCTCCTCCTCCTCTCTCCTATTAGGCACCCACGTGGAGTCAGTGACCTCATCATCCCCTCCCTCCTCATCACTGGAGCCAATCTGGCAGTATGCTGCAGCTGCTGGAACATGACTGCCAGATTGGTGTCCTTCTTGAGCATCCCCTCTGTCTGCTCTCACGCTACTGCCTTCCTGTAGCTGGGTTTCATCATCAGACCCTTCGAAACGCTGGGCATCCTCCTGGAGCATGTACCCAACACTGTGCTCAAACAGTTCGGGGGACTCCTCAGGAGGAGGACATGGTGGGTCTAGGGAAGGAGTGACTGATGATGAGTCTGACATTGATACCAGGGAAGAGGACGCTTTGGCAGCTGCTTTGCCAGTACCCTGAGCCTGGGTGAGAGAGGATGAGGAGGAGGAGGAGGGCTTGGTCATCCACTCTACCAAGTCTTCGGCATGATGTGGCTCAACATGTCCAGCTGCCGAAAAGAAGGACAAGCGTGTCCCATGGCCATGTGCTGATGACAATGCACCGCGTCCACGACCAGCACTGTTGCCCCCAGACACAGAGCCTGCTTGCCCTCTTTTATTGCCTCCTGACTGTCTGCCTCTCCTTGTTTGCCTTCCAGACATTCTAATAGATGGCCTGCAGGGAGATGGGAAAAAAGCAATAAGGGCTACCTTCAGATGTCCTTCTCTGTCCCTTTACTTAAGGATTTCTAAATATGGTTGAGGATGATTGCTTTCGCACAGAATAGCACAACGACAATTTCCCTGACTGTCCAAAAAACAAGGATTTCAAAGATGGTTGATGAGGAATGCTTTAGCACAGTATAGCACAATTAGAATTTCCCTCACTGTCCTTCCCTGTCCCTAGAAACAAGGATTATCACAGTGAAAGAAACTGACACTCTTCCTACCTATAGTTTTCTGTCCCTAGAAAAAATGTTTTTTTAAAGATGGTTGATGATCAATGCTTTAGCACACTATAGCACAAGGAGAATTTCCCTCACTGTCCTTCCCTGTCCCTAGAAACAAGGATTATCACAGTGAAAGAAACTGACACTCTTCCTACCTATAGTTTTCTGTCCCTAGAAAAAATGTTTTTTTAAAGATGGTTGATGATCAATGCTTTAGCACACTATAGCACAAGGAGAATTTCCCTCACTGTCCTTCCCTGTCCCTAGAAACAAGGATTATCACAGTGAAAGAAACTGACACTCTTCCTACCTATAGTTTTCTGTCCCTAGAAAAAATGTTTTTTTAAAGATGGTTGATGATCAATGCTTTAGCACACTATAGCACAAGGAGAATTTCCCTCACTGTCCTTCCCTGTCCCTAGAAACAAGGATTATCACAGTGAAAGAAACTGACACTCTTCCTACCTATAGTTTTCTGTCCCTAGAAAAAATGTTTTTTTAAAGATGGTTGATGATCAATGCTTTAGCACACTATAGCACAAGGAGAATTTCCCTCACTGTCCTTCCCTGTCCCTAGAAACAAGGATTATCACAGTGAAAGAAACTGACACTCTTCCTACCTATAGTTTTCTGTCCCTAGAAAAAATGTTTTTTTAAAGATGGTTGATGATCAATGCTTTAGCACACTATAGCACAAGGAGAATTTCCCTCACTGTCCTTCCCTGTCCCTAGAAACAAGGATTATCACAGTGAAAGAAACTGACACTCTTCCTACCTATAGTTTTCTGTCCCTAGAAAAAATGTTTTTTTAAAGATGGTTGATGATCAATGCTTTAGCACCCTATAGCACAAGGAGAATTTCCCTCACTGTCCTTCCCTGTCCCTAGAAACAAGGATTATCACAGTGAAAGAAACTGACACTCTTCCTACCTATAGTTTTCTGTCCCTAGAAAAAATGTTTTTTAAAGATGGTTGATGATCAATGCTTTAGCACACTATAGCACAAGGAGAATTTCCCTCACTGTCCTTCCCTGTCCCTAGAAACAAGGATTATCACAGTGAAAGAAACTGACACTCTTCCTACCTATAGTTTTCTGTCCCTAGAAAAAATGTTTTTTTAAAGATGGTTGATGATCAATGCTTTAGCACACTATAGCACAAGGAGAATTTCCCTCACTGTCCTTCCCTGTCCCTAGAAACAAGGATTATCACAGTAAAACACACTGACACTCTCCCTACCTATAGTTTTCTGTCCCTAGAAAAAATGATTTTTTAAAGATGGTTGATGATCAATGCTTTAGCACACTATAGCACAAGGAGAATTTCCCTCACTGTCCTTCCCTGTCCCTAGAAACAAGGATTCGCACAGTAAAACACACTGACACTCTCCCTACCTATAGTTTTCTGTCCCTAGAAAAAATGATTTTTTAAAGATGGTTGATGATCAATGCTTTAGCACACTATAGCACAAGGAGAATTTCCCTCACTGTCCTTCCCTGTCCCTAGAAACAAGGATTCGCACAGTAAAACACACTGACACTCTCCCTACCTATCCTTCTCTTTCCCTAAACTAAAGGAATCCAGGTTAAGCAAGAAAAAAAAATGTCACTGTCCCTGCCTATGCTTCTCTTTCCCTGCTCCGGAACACACTACACTAGGCCGCCGTGCTGGCGGCCTTTTATAGTGTGGGGCGTGTACTAAACACCCTCAGCAATAATTGGCCACAGGCATCCTGCCTGTGGCCAATCATTGCTCTCCTCGCTGCCGGCGCTGTGATTGGCCAAGCATGCGGGGTCACAGTGCATGCTTGGCCAATCACAGCGCCTGGATGACACTGCGATGGCGTAGTGCATTGTGGGCCGTTCGCGTCACTCGAATTAGGCGCGAACGGCCCAAATCGTTCGATCTTCGTCGAACGATCGAACAGCCGATGTTCGAGTCAAACGTATGTTCGACTCGAACACCGAGCTTATCCCTATTCACAGTACCCCAAGGTTCAAGTAAGAAACCACATGCTTCTTGTAATTAGAACATTTTTGCTTATCCTAGGGTTCAGCAAATAAAAAGTTCAACAAATAAAGCAGATATTTAAAATTATGTTTTTAATTAGCACCATGTATGCTCTTTCCATTAATTGTTATTGGGTTTCTGAAGTTCAGCCTTATCAAAGGCAGTAGCCCTCAAACTGCAGCTGTGGGCTGGATGCAACCCTCCACTTGCCTTTAACTAGCATGATAACACAACTGACACAATGATGGGATGCTATTCCTTCCAATGACACCAACAATGGGACACTATTTCCATAAATAACATCAACTATAGGGCATTATTCTCCATGCTGCCACCAATGATGGGGCATTTCCTCCCACTAACACCAATAGTGGGGTACTATTCCTTCCACTGATACAGATGCTAGGTAATTTTTTTATTTCCACTGACTACCAGCCTACTGTACTAGCTATGCAGCTTTTTGGCATGGCCTAGTCCATGGCCCAGATCATGGCATTATAAAGGCTAAGCTCACCTTTTTTTTTCTCTCTAAATTCCAGGTTCCCTATGTACCAATGTACAATCAATATACCTCTGTTGCAGAAAAGGAAAAAGCTTTCTCTGTATTCTAGAGCAGTCATTACCTCAGCCTCCGGTGACTCCTACAGAAAACTCCCCCATGCCTTCCTCGTGTTCATCCTTAGGACATGAAAACCATTAGAAGGAAGTAGTTCAGCAGCTGACCTCACACCCTTATCTTGTCCTCCACCTCCAGGAGATTGCTCCTGCCTACCTATGTAGTTTTATGCTTCTCCAATGCAGTTATTGTCAGTGAGCACCATTCTCACTGAATACACAGCCAGTGACTTCCACTGCTGATTGATTGTTTTGTACCTTACCTTCTTCTTGCATAGATCATTCATTTGGCAGAGTGTGCAGGAACTGAGCAATCGCATAACAGCCTATGTGAAGTAGAGCTGTAATACTGAAAAAGTGTATCCCTTGAAGTCTGTAAAGTTCACCATGGGGACCTGGGGAGGTATGACTAAAACCTGGGGGGGGGTACAGCCCACCCCAGCACCCCAGCACCCCCCTAGATCCGGCCCTGCCCACAACACCTCTGGAGGCTAATTTAGATCTTATAAGATGTATTATTCAAAACTCAGTGGTTTATTCTACGTGGACCAGTTACTTGGCTGCATGATCCCTGTGGTGTCCCTTTCTTCAAAATAGTTTCCCTGGTCATCTGGCCTTTATCTAAATCTTTGGTTTTATCTTTTTTTTTAATTATTGATGATAAGAGATTATTCTTACTTTTTTCTTACATTAATCAATCTGGCATCACATTTGTTTTATTAAATTACAGTACCAGTCTTCTTGCTTGAGTTTTATCTTGGTCAAACAGGCATTAAGAGGATATATAAAACATTGTGGACCTGTAGTGTAACAGGATATGTGATCAGACTAATTTTTTGCCACTTTTATTTGGAAATGAAGAAACATGGTTGCATTCAATGAGTTAAAACACAGATCTTAGTAATGGTCGCTAGATACTTTAAATGTACAGGTCATACACAGAAGGAGGATGGAGATGAAGGGGTTAATGTACAGATGCACAGGATAAGGGTTAATTTACTGGTCCCATAATGAGGTACATTGGAAATTATTTGTATAAGGGATGATGGAAAATGAGAGTGAAATGGTTAAAAAAAGAATCCTGCATTCAGTGAAAATGAATGAGTGGAACAGTTGCTGCTTCAGATCCATTCATTTAATCCCTATTCATAAGTTACTACAATTCCTTTACTTCCTTTGATGTAAGAGGAAGGGGAGGGAGAAACCATGTGAGTGCTGTGATCACACAAGGTACCGAGCTGCTCGGATCAGCTCGGTACACTGTGTCTGTGCACTAAATTGTCCAAGAGTGGCTAGGTACAATGGCTATTTCTGCAGCATTGTTTAAAAGTGGCTAATCCAATCTTCTAGCATAAATCCTGTTAGACCCCCTCCGATTCCCCCCTCAAAGCACAAATCCCCCTTCTAGTACAAATCCTCTTCCCCCCAAAATCCCCCTCCAGCAACCCTCCTTGTACTCCAAATCCACACAGTGCAAGTTGCTAACTTCTCCCCTAATTCATCCTTCTTCCACCTGAATCATCTCCCCCTATGTTCTTTCCGACGATGGTTAAAGTGTATGTTACCAAACATGTCATATTCCTGATGCGTTTCTGTGTTACCATGTACTTGTATAAATAAAAGTATCCTGTTTCCTTGGGCTGCTTCCTTCCAGCATGTGAAATCCCTGGTGCTCCTGCCAGTCCCCCAGCTTTCCTATTTCAAACTGACCACACTAAGCATGGAAGCACATCCAACCAAGCGTGGTCAGTTTTCTTTATTGCATTCTACTTGGGAGCACAGCCTGCCGACAATCCCCCCCCCCCACACACAGCTAATTACAGGGAAGACCAGTATACCTCTGTCTCCCTGCATCCTGCTGTCAGAACCAGCCCATGCAGTCTCCAACCCAAACTCTCTAAGCCCCTTATGCAGCTGGGAACAGAGATCATATGATCATTGTGTGTGTGTGTATGTATATATATATATATATATATATATATATATATATATATATATATACACCTTTTATTTATTTTATTTTATTTTTCACAATTTGTGTTAGGATAAGCGCAAGGTATTAACTTTATATATCCCTTGTCCTCTATTGATATACTATATCTACACTTAGTTGGCGGCGCTGCTTGTCTCTCGTTCCTTTTATAACTTATGCAGGGAGATTTGTTTCATCTTTGTGTATCAAATGAGGCTATTCACTTCACTGGGTATATGTGAGGGTTTACAACCCATTTTACCCTAAGGTGAATGTCGGCCCATCGAGGCACTTGGTGCTTCTGCAACAACATTCTTTGACACCGACTCCACTTTTAGCAAAAGAATAGAAAGGAATGTGCAAGCTTTATTAACAAATCATTTTTAAAAAACACATTATGTGAACAAAGACACAGTTTCGGGGAATCATTATCACTCAATTTATCGCAGTCTCCCAGCTCGGAAGACTCACTTTTGCATTTGTATTCCAAGTTGCAATCATCCAAATATTACCCTGTTTAATTCAGTCAAAGCTGGATTTATAGAATCTGAATATTCAGGCATTCATTGTTATAACTGTGCTGATCTACTTATGAAAGATCTATATTTTCCACCTAGTTTATCTGCATTTTATTTGACCCTTAGGGCCAGTTCACACCAAAGAAACACAGTCTGAATGCATTCCAGATGCATTTCTGCATGCATGTTTTTAATGTGTTCCAATGTGTTTTTGGTGCTTTTTTTTTTTTTTACTTTCAAAGAGTTTTATTGGTTTGTCAACAAATGAAATTGTCAGAACAAAATTAATGACAATGACCTTCTCAAGTAAATATCGAGGTACAATACGAAAAAGAAGAATAAGTGTAACAGTAGCGAGATAGACGTATCCATTCATCTTGTACAATGTGTATATTCTAGAAATGATGAAGAGGGAGTAACCACCACCCCCAGCACCACTAATGGGAACTAACTGTGACCCAGAGGTGGTAGGCAACTCTACCAGCTTTGAGTATCACCTTCCTAATCCAACTGGCCAATAAAACCACCTGAGAACAGTAACCTAACAGTTATAATGCAGAGAAAGGGAGGATAACCAACTCCCTGAGGTTTACTTTGAAATTTTCCTTACTGAGAATAATTCAAAAAGCTAATATCAGGAGGCTCGAGGGCTAAGAGGTCTAAGAACCCAAATACATATAACAATGTAGGACTACGTGGCTATCTTAGCCCTAGTACTTCATTCTCTGGATACAGTGAAACATTTGTAAACCTGGTACTAATCTAACTTGGGTTACATACATGGTATACTTTGAATTGGAAATTGTCCTCAAGAAGGACAAACTAGAAGCCTCGGGCTTCAGTCGTATGTCATTGTCATTTTTAGAACTAAAGACAGAGACGAGGAATAATGGAAAATCCTAAGAGAAGAAGAGAAAGAAAAGATTTTGGTTAGCCAGTCCCCCAGAACCACCCCTCCCCTGCTCAATTTTGGACGACTCCTGGAATCATGGAGCAACCCACATGATGCACCCACAGTTCCCATGTCGCTTTGAACTGTTTTGCTGAGTCCTAGAAGGTGCTTACAATTTTCTCTTGTGACATTATCCAAGAGATTTTCCTCTTGGTGGCTAGAATGGAGATTCTGGGTTGTTTCCAGGCTTTAGCTATAGATATCTTGGCTCCCAACAGGTAAAAAAGATGAGCTTTTGGCTATATTTTGGAATTTTCGGGATGTGGAAATTTAAAAGGGCTACTGAAGGAGATTTGGGGATCGAACAACCTGTGACATTACGGATTAGGTAAAAAAATGTGTTCCAATAATCTGTGCAGGCCAGTCAAGTACTTGCTTATCCATGTCTTTACGGGCCTTGCTTTGTGCACTGGTCCAAATCATTCGGTGGAGTGGGGATTATGGTGTGAGGTTGATTTTCAGGGGTTGGGCTTGGCCCCTTAGTTCCAGTGAAGGGAACTCTTAAGGCGTCAGCATACCAAGACATTTTGGACAATTTCATGCTCCCAACTTTGTGGGAACAGTTTGGGGATGGCCCCTTCTTGTTCCAACTTGACTGCACACCAGTGGACAAAGCAAGGTCCAGAAAGACACGGATGAGTGAGTTTGGGGGTGGATGAGCTTGACTGGCCTGCACAGAGTCCTGACCTCAACCCGATAGAACACCATTGGGATAATTTTATACCCCTTTCACACTGGGGCAGTTTTCAGGCATTTTAGCGCTAGAAAAAACCTCTGCAAAACGCCCAAAAACCACCTCCCATTTATTGCAGTGTGTCTTTTCACACTGGGTTGGTGCGCTTGCGGGACGTTACGAAAAGTCATGCAAGCAGCATCTTTGGGGTGAGTTGGGAGCGTTGTTTTTAGCACTTCCAAAACGCCCTGCCCATTGCAATGAATGGACAGTGCTTTGAAAGCGTCGCAAAACTGGACATTTTTACAATTTTTTTTAGCGCTAACAGCCGGGCGTCTCAATGTGAAAGTAGCCTTAGAGTGGAGACTGGGAGCCAGGCCTTCTCATCCAACATCAGTGCCTGACCTCACAAATGTGCTTCTGGAAGAATAGTCAAACATTCCCATAGACACACTCCTAACCCTTGTGGACAACCTTCCCAGAAGAGTTTAAGTTGTTATAGCTGCAAAGTGTGGGCCAACTCAATGTTGAACCCTAAAGACTAAGACTGGGATGTCATTAAAGTTCATGTGCGTATAAAGGCAGGTGTCCCAATACTTTTGACAATATAGTGTAGATCTAAACCCAACCACTACAACCTCATGTTAGCTTTACCATGTCCAAGTTATTCCAAAAGTAGTTTTTAATTTCTTAAATCTGCAGCTTTCCTTAAAATAATTCCAGGTGATCCTGCCATGACAGTCTTTGTTAAGGCACTTCCTGTTATGGGGTGACAACTGTGTTGTCACCCTGTCTGTTGTGCCCATAGTGGAGATAGAAGCTGGCATGTCAACACACATTTCTCGGACATGGTCCTCCATTATTAGGAAGCCGGACCAATGACCAGAGAAGGTGTATGTAGACATGAGCAAGTGTATGTAGATGGGAAATGGCTGGAGGACATCAGCAGCACTGAGATAAAACAAAGGATATAAAAGATAAATGTTAGTAGTAGTTGCTCACATTCATCTTAATTTGTTCTGCAATGTTGAAGACATTTCATAGCTTATCCAAGCAGTTTCTTCCATTCTAGGGAGTGTCCAGAACCTACCCCAGCATTTGTATCTATACAGGTAGCACCAACACCTTAATCCATTCACCATTACGTTCACAATTTCCACACTTCCTGTCCTGCTCTTGGACAATCAACATTTGCCTTGACACATTCTATGGTGATTGTAATAATCCACTTACTGACCGCCCCATAGCAGATATACTGCTACAGAGTGGCTCTCCTGTGCAGAATCACATATGTATATATATATATATATATATATATATATATGTAATTCTGCAATTCTGCCTACAGGGGGCGCACGTGATTAATCACAGCAGAAGTCGTTCTGCTGGGGCTGGGCACTGGATGTCCGCCGGGACCTTGGCAGAGACACAGAACGGAGCTCTGCCTATGTAACCCCTTCCCAGCCTTCCCAGCCAGTGTCATTAGTACAGTGACAGTGCACATTTTTAGCACTGATCATTGTATTAGTGTCACTGGTTCCCACAATGTGTAAAAAATTAGTCAGTTAGTGTCTGTAAGTTCGCCACAATATCGCAGCTCTGCTAGAAGTCACTGATTGCCACCATTACTGGTATAAAAACAAAAAACAAAAAAAGAAAACAGTATATATCCCATAGTCTGTAGATTCTATAACTTTAGCGCAAACCAATCAACATGCGTTTATTGGGATTTATTTTACCAAAAATATGTAGCAGAATACATATTGGCCTAAATTTATGAAGAAATTTGATTTTGTATGTTTTTTATTGGATAAGTTATATAGCAGAAAGTAAAAAAAAATTGCTTTTTTTCCTTAAATTGTCAGTCTTTTTCTTATTTATAAAGCAAAAGAAGTAGTGAAGAAAGCTCTATTTGTGGGGAAAAAAATACATATATTTTGTTTGGGTACGGCGTTGTATGACCGGCAATTGTCAGTTAAAGTAACGCAGTGCCATATCGCAAGAAATGGCCTGGTCATGAATGGGGGTAAATCTTCTGGAGGTGAAGTGGCTAAGGTGTCTGTGCTACCTGTGATGATATAAATAGTGGGGTATGTTCTGGGCACTCGTTAGACCTAGGGAAGTGGCTTGGATGAGCCTCAAAGCATTTTCACGCTTATAGAACAAGCCCAGTAGTGTGTGACCAACTACTACTACCTATACCATCATCTAGATAAATGCAAACCTTCACAGGCAAATGAAAGCAGTACATTATAAAACATGGTAATTATTTGGTAGACTTCATATGAGTTAAGAAACTAAATGTCATCAATATAGTGTAAAGGTATAGAATTAAAAACAAGATGTTCCCTCAAACCGTTAAAACATTCATAATTCATTAACTAATGCACACCTCAGTCTGCTTGAATGCCCTACAGTCCGTAGGGCATAGTGTTAAAGGGTCAATTCACCCAACTATAATATTTTATTTACAGATGGAGCCTGGTGAGTTGGCCCATAGCTACATATACAGTATGTCTTGGATGCTCCAACAACAAATTCTCCCTGCCGTAATTCCCAATTCTGTCTCTACAACTGGGAGTTTTGGGTATTCCCACCCACCCTTGTGTGTTTGAGCTCCTCACGTTACATTCTACATGATATAAAATAAATTAAAAAACAGAAGGGTTGGTGGGAGAACTAGGAACTCAGCTCAGAGATCTCTCCAATAGAGTTTCCAAGGTATAAAACAAACTGTCAACAGGTTTAAACGTGAAAATTCCCCCATAGCCCTAATGCAAGGGTTAACTGCTCATTTAGTCTAGGGGAGAGTAAAGGCAGTTTTACTTGCCCGATGCTCGGCTACTCTGGCAGTTGGGGCACCCCCATGTTCCAGTGGTGGACTGCCCCCCAATGTCTTGGACCCTGCATCAATCTTGATTATGTTTGGACCTTAGAGCACCAGAGCATGGAGGAGAAGATGCTCTGGTAATGGTCTAGCAGCACAGAGAAGCAGAGGGTTGGGTATGGTAATCTACTTTTCCATGCCCCCTAGACCCAAATGATCAGCTAAATCTTGCTGTGCAGGCGTAGCCCCGCTGCATGGGTGAATTTTCAAATTTCCCGCAGTTGGGCATTAATTCTACCGAACACTGAAATATCAGACTTGGGTGGCCTGACCCTTGAAAAACCCAATTTATAAAGCTGGCCTATGCTTTCCATCTTCTGGTTGTTGATCGAAGCATGGGAAAATTCTTCCTATAGCAAAAATGTTAACATATTTATAAAAACTAACTGTTGAATGTCGCCAGTTATTGTATAGCAGTACGCAAGTCACATCTAGAAGTGGCCCAGAATGTCATTCCAGAATGTCTTTCTTGTACGTTGTATAAGGTGGCATCTGTGAAGGAGTTGGAGCAGGGTAGGACTTATGATGCATGACTCTATTTCATTACCAGTCATAACCTATCCATTAGTCATCCTGCCGAGTGTGGTAGAGGTCAAACATTTCTAGTAGAACATAACAAGCCTAGAGCACACTACTAACATCCCTTGTAGTGCCCAATTCAATCATAGTCCATCGATGGAGGCCTACTGACATCCCTTGTAGTACCCAATTCAATCATAGTCCATCGCTGGAGGCCTACTGACATCCCTTGTAGTACCCAATTCAATCATAGTCCATTGCTGAAGGCCACGTACAACTTGCTTGCTATACTTTGCAGAGGAATGGTGTGCAGGTCACAGATAGACCCGGCGGAGGTCACTCGGAGATGTAATGGTGTTACACTGAGGGCACAGCTTCTTTGTTCCCTGGTAAAAAGAAGATACAATAGTACTCAGCTAAAACTCAATTTCAGAAAATATAAAAGATCACAATTTAATAGTTACATATGAAATAAAAAAATAGAAGGGAGGGTAGTACTCTGAGCCAATCAGGGTTTAAGAGTAGAGAGCAGAGTTAGCACTAATGCCCAGTATCTGAAGATTACCATGGCCTCACATTGGGCCTATGGAGCCGAGATGGACATGTGTAGGGCAAGCAACCCTTCCTGCAT
Organism: Rana muscosa; assembly: GCA_029206835.1. Lineage (NCBI taxonomy): Eukaryota > Metazoa > Chordata > Amphibia > Anura > Ranidae > Rana > Rana muscosa. Next base: position 322,409,651 of record CM055118.1, on the reverse strand, counting down.
ATGCTTAACTTTTAAAGAAAACCTGGACTGAGAAAGAATGGTGGTTGTCAGTACCAATTTCCCAATCTGCAAATGCTAGTTGCCCAACTGTTTGCTGATCTAATAGTTGAAGTGTTTTCTAAGCCATTTACTTAGATTAGTTGTGTACCACTCCGAACATCTGCTGGGAAACATCAATTGTTTAGTCTGTGCTTATTTAAAGTTTGAATAGTAAGATTTGCAAAGTATAAAATAAACAACATCAGGTGAAAAGTTGTAAAGCAGTGCAAATAAATTGCAATATTTAAAGTAGACAGTAGTACTTACCAATGCCCTAAGCCAGCATGCCTCGCAGTGTATATGCCAGCACTGGATGGAGGCAACTGGAACAGTGTAGGCATCCTAGACACAAAAAGCAAGAATTCCGTTTAATGCCATTTCGTTTTCAAAAAATACAAATTTGCTAAAAACTTTATTTTTTTCTTCTGGCCTTATGTGGAGCCGGTTCCTAGGGAAAAGTATTTGTTTTGCCGCGTACACACGACCATTTTTCTCGTCGGGAAAAATGAAATTTTTTCTCTTTGACGAGAAAAACGACCGTGTGTGGGCTTCCAGGCATTTTTCCTGACGAGAAAAACGACAAGAATCACGACGAGAAAAATTAGAACATGCTCTAATTTTTCTCGTCGCGATTCACGTCATTTTTTTCCGTGGCAGTTTTCCCATAGGGAAATACTGCCAGGGAGCCTACACACGACCAAGAAAAAAAATGACATGAAAACCAGCCATGTGTAGGGGACCAAGCTGTTCCTCGTTTTTCCCGATGGTGTTTTCACCGTCGAGAAAATCAATCGTGTGTACACGGCATAAGGCAGGGTTTTACTTTAAAGGTGAACACCAGGCTAACAGATAATTACACTGATGGAACACATGCATAGCAACAGTTTCACTTATCAAATGGTTTGTATTTCTGTCAATTCAGTCCTGAGATTTACACAACTCTGCAACACAACATCTGCCATTTCACTTCTTCAGTTAAACAGCACAGCTCAGTCACCTACCCACCCCTAGCCTTTGATTGGATAGTAAAGGAGCAACAACAGTGTAACCTTTTACAGAGTGGGTGTATTTGATGTTCTTCAGTAGGTTGTATTAATAATGAGGACATTTTTAAGTCTCCATTGGGCTATAAATTGGTATTGGGGCTAGGTCCTGGTATGGATGTACAGACCTGGCAGATCTCATTCTCCTCCTATTTTGAGGCTACCTTGGTTGGATGACAACAGGGACCTAGAGTCACAAATCAGAATGCCAAAGACACCACCAGACAGTACTTATAGATTGTGGTAAAGTCAATCTGTCACTACCAGAATGTATAATGAGCCCTTTCATATCCTTTCTGCTATGTTGATTATCACACCAGCCTGTTCTCTGATTCCTGTTGACTGTTGCACTCAACCTTAGACAGCCTGTCTCATTGCTATACCCATGGTATGACTCTACCTGAAGACCACCTGCCATAAACTCCACCTCTTTCCAGACTCTTGCCTGATAATAGGGTCCCCTCACTTTGGTTGCCTGTGAACTATGGCCAGAGAGCAAACACAAGGGTCAGGACCTCGGAATGTCATGGAGTAAAATACAAACCTCCTATTAGGTTCCCTTATGAAGAATGGATATAAGGTCTATTGCCTCGTACACACAACCGTTTTTTTCCGATGGGAGCTTTTCGTCGGGAATCTCGGCCGTGTGTATGCTCCATCGCAGTTTTTCCGACGGGAAAACTGCCAGACAAAAAAAGAGATCAGGATCTCTTTTTTCCCGTCAGGCCAAAAATCTGAGGGGAAATACGTTCGTTTGTATGGTTTTCTGACGGGCAGAAAAACGCGTATACTCAGAATCAAATATGAGACGGGAGCACTCGTTCTGGTAAAACTAGCGCTCGTAATGGAGATAGCACATTCGTCACGCTGTAACGGACTGAAAAGCACGAGGCTGAAAAGCGCGAATCGTCTCTCACCAAACTTTTACTAACACGAGGATCAGCAAAAGCAGCCCAAAGGGTCGCGCCGTTGGAATGGAACTTCCCCTTTATAGTGCCGTCGTACGTGTTGTACGTCACCGTGCTTTGGACGGGCGGACTTTTGTCTGAGCGTGTGTATGCAAGGCAGGCTGAGAGGAATTCTGTCGTCTGATTTTTATCCGTCGTAAAAAATGGTTGTGTGTACTAGGCATATGTGCCTTGAGAGAGCCCATGCCTACCACACAGAAGGACCAAACTAACCCATGACACCAGGTTCCCTTAGGCAAGCCATACATTAACCCATTTTATTTCCTTCAACCACGGGGTGACTTCAGTTCAACCAGCCTGCCCATAGATGGGTTAAAATGTGTCTGGTTCCTGCTAAACTAAGGGAAGATGTTGAGGACAACATTCACACAAGACTGTGTCATTTCTATAATATTGAATGCAACAAATGCTGCTCAAGAATTGCTCTCTACTCACCAGACATATGTGACAAGTGTGCGTATTTCTTAACTTCTCTGTTAGATCTTGAATTTTCTCTCGCAGAGCTTCCAGATTCTCTTCACTGAAAGGAAAATCAGAGAAAACATCAGAATTTTGTATAAATTCCAACAGTATTTATTTGTTTGCTTGGAGTTTCAATTCAACCCCTTAACTATTTGTAATTTTGAGCTACATTTACTGTCGATTCTTCGTAATAGATTCTTGGCAAAGTCAAATAAACCCCAACTTCCAGTATACCTAAAATAAAATCATCTAACTTTGTTCCGACTTTTCTGTCCTCTGGTACTTTCACATTGCTTTTTGGCTCTTAGTTTGGATGGGCTGGGTTCCTAATTTCTACATTTGGTTTCCCCACTGTACAAAGTTGGACCATACAGTCACAAAAACTTGTGGTCACCACCAAGGCATTGTATACTTTCCCGTTTTTCCTCAGATTGATGGGTCTACCTGAATATAATATGATTTAGCTGACTATAACATGCTTTTCATGTTTTCCTGTATGTAGACATGTAGGGACATATCGCCTCCACTATAGATATTGGCTGCAAGTAGACTGCTAAGCCTCCTAAAGCAAGGACATACTTATAGGGGCTAAAGACCCCTTACCTTTTATGCTGGGGTGGAGGTGAAGGTATGCGCCCCATCCAACAAAACCCTATGCATCTACAGTAATTACACCATTAGTCACAGCCAAACCTCAGGGCCTAGTTATGTTTCTGACTTCAGTGATCTAAATAATATTGGTATTAATCCATAATGACTGACAGCTGCTTCCTGGCCCTGACAGAGGACAGCGTGCCAAAACCAAAACTTAATGGGTGGGATTTACTAAAACTGGAGAGTGCAAAATCTGGTGCAGCTCTGCAAAGAAGCCAATCAGCTTCTAGGTTTTATTGTCAAAGCCTAATTGAATAAGCTAAAGTTAGAAACTGATTGGCTACCATAAACAGCTGCACCAGATTCCAAGTGCTCCAGTTTTAGTTAATGCCCCCAATGTGTTTGAAATTAGCTTTTCCTTGTTCCTTCTTTCCTCTCTTATGGTAACATAGTAGCAAAATGTTTAAAGTAAAACTTGACCACTCCCAGATAACGCCCCTCCTTGGTTACACTCCACAATTTTTTTTCTAAAAAGCACAGTCTTTTCCAGGGACATACAGGGAGTGTGAGTACAGAGAATACAGGGAGGGTGAGCTTAGGGAGTGCAGGGAGTGTGAGCACAGGGAGTGTGAGCACAGGGAGTGCAGGGAGTGTGAGCACAGGGAGTACAGGAAGTGTGAGCACAGGAAGTACAGGGAGTGTGAACACAGGGAGTACAGGAAGTTTAAGCACAGGGAGTACAAGGAGTGTGAGCACAGGGAGTACAGGAAGTGTGAGCACAGGGAGTACAGGAAGTGTGAGCACAGGGAGTACAAGGAGTGTGAGCACAGGGAGTACAGGAAGTGTGAGCACAGGGAGTACAAGGAGTGTGAGCACAGGGGGTACAGGAAGTGTGAGCACAGGGAGTACAGTAAGAACAGGGAGTGTGAGCACAGGCAGTGAAGGGAGTATGAGCACAGGGAGTACAGGAAGTGTGAGTACAGGGAGTACAGGAAGTGTGAGTACAGGGAGTACAGTGAGTGTGAGTGCAGGGAGTACAGGGAGTGTGAGCATAGGGAGTGCAGGGAGTGTGAGCGCAGGGAATGCAGGGAGTGTGAGCGCAGGGAGTGCAGGGAGTGTGAGCGCAGGGAGTGCAGGGAGTGTGAGCACAGGGAGTGCAGGGAGTGTGAGCACAGGGAGTGCAGGGAGTGTGAGCACAGGGAGTATAGGAAGTGTGAGCACAGGAAGTACAGGGAGTGTGAGCACAGGGAGTATACGAAGTGTGAGCACAGGAAGTACAGGGAGTGTGAGCACAGGGAGTACAGGGAGTGTGAGCACAGGGAGTATACGAAGTGTGAGCACAGGAAGTACAGGGAGTGTGAGCACAGGGAGTGTGAGCACAGGGAGTATACGAAGTGTGAGCACAGGAAGTACAGGGAGTGTGAGCAGAGGGAATTGCCTCTGACTGCTAGTCTTAGCAGATTCAGTGATGTTCACTGTACTCTTTGCTGGAGATACTAATGGGAGGAAGCAAAGTCCTGCTTCTTCCACGATGGCCACCTTTACACTGAGACACACTGAAGGCATGGTAAGGCAGTAATGGGGAAAAGTTTAGCTGCAGGGAGACTACAGCCAATACTGGTGACCTGGTTGTCCCCTGTCTGTTTATTTTTGGGCACAGCTTCCAGAGTTCATTTTCTTTTTTGGTTTCCAACTATTTACTAAACAAACTATTTATTATACGAAACTCCATTGGTATCCTCTCACTTTCTGTTCTGTCTCACAGCCGTCAAGAGAGGAAGTAAGGGGTAGTCTCCCCACCACAGACAATAATAAACATTAAAAAGGTTTTCATCCTTACCCACTCCACCAAAAAACAAGTTTTGGCTAGAGCTGTCCCTTACCTACATTTTCATTCTCGTCATCATACAAAAGTAGGAAGCAAGTAACTAGTATCTACGTCTTATTCTAGCCTACTTTTAAGAAATAATTACTTTGCTCGGGAGGAGGAGGATGGCGTCTCATCGCTGTCAGACTCATCACTGTGACATGAAAGGCTGCTCCCAGGTGACCCCCTGCAATCTGCAAACAAGAAAAGAACGTGAATTATGACACGTTACATGGAAAGGTGTATTTTCCGTAAATGTAAATTTCTCTCTGAATAGAAATCCGTTTTCTGCTTTTAACCAACCTATGGTCTAAAAATACTTTTCCTGTGAAAAAAAAAGGATCCCTTATCCCGCTGTTGTTTAAAGATCTCAGCTCTCATACCAGCATACGCACACTTGGCACACATGGCCAAGATCCATTTCTACATTTTAGCTATGAGCCTTCTGATAACTTTGTCATTACTTTAGATAACCAAGTATTACAAATATAATTTTGTCCTTACAAACACAAGTTTCTCTTGCCAATACTGTCAAATAATAATTTAATTTCTATGTAATCTATATGTAGCACTACCCCTGTAGGGGCCCCTGGTATTAGCTAGCTCTTCCCTAAAATTACAGATGCTGCCCACCACCGCAAGCACCAGTCCAATCACGCCGGCTCCAATAACCCAGTCTAGGGGATGTCTTTTTATGAATTATTGCTTAAAGAAGCTTTAACAGGAGGGACATGGCTAATTGTGCCAAAATCATTAGCACATAGCAATTAGAGGACAGTCTTCTACTTAGGGCATTGTGAATGTTGGATAATCTAAACCCCCAGAGCTGAAGACTATGGGGTAACTTTCTGAACAGGCTAATACCTCATAGCTGGAGACCATGTGGTAACTTTCTGAACAGGCTAAGACCTCATAGCTGGAGACCATGTGGTAACTTTCTGAACAGGCTAAGACCTTATAGCTGGGGACCATAAGGTAGGTAACTTTCTGAACAGGCTAAGATCTCATAGCTGAGGACCATGAGGTAACTTTCTGAACAGGCTAAGATCTCATAGCTGAGGACCATAAGGTAACTTTCTGAACAGGCTAAGACCTTATAGCTGAAGACTATGGGGTAACTTTCTGAACAGGCTAAGACCTCATAGCTGGAGACCATGTGGTAACTTTCTGAACAGGTTAAGACCTTATAGCTGGGGACCATGAGGTAACTTTCTGAACAGGCTAAGACCTTATAGCTGAGGACCATGAGGTAACTTTCTGAACAGGCTAAGATCTCATAGCTGAGGACCATGAGGTAACTTTCTGAACAGGCTAAGATCTCATAGCTGAGGACCATGAGGTAACTTTCTGAACAGGCTAAGATCTCATAGCTGGGGACCATGAGGTAACTTTCTGAACAGGCTAAGATCTCATAGCTGAGGACCATGAGGTAACTTTCTGAACAGGCTAAGACCTTATAGCTGAGGACCATGAGGTAACTTTCTGAACAGGCTAAGATCTCATAGCTGAGGACCATGAGGTAACTTTCTGAACAGGCTAAGATCTCATAGCTGAGGACCATGAGGTAACTTTCTGAACAGGCTAAGATCTCATAGCTGGGGACCATGTGGTAACTTTCTGAACAGGCTAAGACCTTATAGCTGGGGACCATGAGGTAACTTTCTGAACAGGCTAAAGCCCTGTACACACGATCAGTTTTACCGATGAAAACAGTCCGATGGACTTTTTTCATCGGACAAACCGATTGTGGATGGGACCCATCGGTCTTTTTTCCATCAGTTTTAAAAAATAGAACATGTTTTAAATTTTTCCGATGGATCAAAAACCGATAGCAAATTCTGATCGTCTATGGGCAAGTCCATCGGATAAAAAACCCACGCAAGTCGACGCATGCTCAGAAGCATTGAACTTCATTTTTCTCGGCTCATCGGAGTGTTTTACGTCACCGCGTTTGGAACGGTCGTTTTTTTGACTGATGGTGCGTAGGCAAGACTGATGGAAGTCAGCTTCATCGGATTTCCGATGGACAAAACCATCGGATCGGAATCCATAGGATATCTGATCGTGTGTACGAGGCTTAAGACCTTATAGCTGGGGACCCTGAGGTAACTTTCTGAACAGGCTAAGACCTTATAGCTGAGGACCATGAGGTAACATTCTGAACAGGCTAAGATCTCATAGCTGAGGACCATGAGGTAAATTTCTGAACAGGCTAAGATCTCCTAGCTGGGGACCATAAGGTAACTTTCTGAACAGGCTAAGACCTTATAGCTGGGGACCATGAGGTAACTTTCTGATCAGGCTAATACCTTATAGCTGGGGACCATGAGGTAACTTTCTGAACAGGCTAAGATCTCATAGCTGAGGACCATGAGGTAACTTTCTGAACAGGCTAAGATCTCACAACTGGGGACCATGAGGCAAGCCTCTAAACACTCTAAACCCCCATAGCTGGGGACCATGAGGCAAGTTTCTGAACAGTCTTAAGCCTCAGAGCTGGGGACCATGAGGCAAGTCTCTTTGGCATCTGGTTAACGTGCACCTATGCACAACTACTGGAAACCAATACGATATCCAGGACAATACACAGTTACAGGGATCTATTTAGGTTCTCTACTCACAAGTCTTCAGGACAGCTGCCACCTTCCAGCTCCCTTCAAGCACAGTCCAGCGAGTGAGACAGTCCTTCTCCAGACCAGGTCCCTTGTGGTGAGGTCCTGCAATCAGCTTATAACAAGGTCCATCCAGACCCTCAGCCCTGACACCGCTGAGGCCTCTAGAAACAGCTGCATAGTCCATGGGCTGCTTAAGGGCAGCAGCCCTTTAGGATCTGGAACCCTCCTGGGAAGAAGGAACCCAGCTCTCCAGTGCTTCAGACTATTTATCACCTTTCCAGCCCCCTTTTGGACACTCCTCTCTAGGTATTGGCTGGAGCATGAGAAATATTTAGGCTGGTTATCTGAATCTCCTTCCCTAAGCTCTGAACGTTTTTTCCAGAGGCAGGGGAAAGCAATCGAACTCCCAGCCTTTTAAAACCTGAACAGACCAGGCAGGACAAATGATCACTGCTCCCTTGACTATAGAAGGAGCCAAAAAAATAAATGTACCTAGCATCCTACGCTGGCAGATGCTACATATAGATTTGTGTTACACACACCCAAAGTCGTTTTTTGGGGGGGCTAGTGTAGTACACCCAATGTTCACAAATAGTTAAATACTTGGAAGACCAAAGTTTATAAAAAAAAAAATTAATAATTGATGTGTAAGCTGTCCCACTCTGTCTCACCTGTCTCTTGGGAAGACAGTTTCCCTGGACTGCGCATATCGTCTTCCCAGCGGTTTTCCTCCGAAGTCTCACCTTCGGCATGCACAGCTCTTGAAGGCTGATTGACAGAAAAAAAAAGCAGAATGACTAAATGAGTTATAGACACAATGAAATAATCTTGGAGCTCCGGAGCCCTTCTTCTGAAAATGTTTGTGTGAATATCTGTAGCTACTTCTTCTATATGTAAGGCAGAGCTACGCGTTTCAAAGTTGTATTTAGTTGTTTGATGGGAGATGCTTTGTAGCCAGAGGAGCAATGGAAACTTTTGTCTTGGGAGGCAAACACAACAAACCAGCCCTTGCATAGCAAGGACACTTCCCCGTGAGCTACACCTGCCACATACAAAGTTAACAGCAGAAATTGGCGGCCATGGTGAAAACTGAGAATTGTCTTAAAGCTGAAGTTCAATCTGTTTATTTTTTGCCTTCCTTGGTCCTTCCATCCCTGCTGAATGTAACACATAAATATCTGTTGCGGCTTTGAAATGGTTTACCAGGGTTATGGCTGAAGCTATTAGCCATAACTCCTGTATTTTTTTTGTTCAGCCGGCGATTCTGTTTCTCATAAAAGTGATCTAAGCAGCTGATTAGTCGCTGGAACGCTTTTAGAAGCAGTGGGAGGGGACAACCCCCCCTCCCGTCGATTGCTGGTGTTTCTCGGGCTTACCGCTTTTACCAGTGAGCCCGGGAAATGATCCAACAGTTTACGCGGCTGCCAATAGAGGTGAAAAGAGACTAGATCGTCTCTGAGCATCTCTATGATTTAGGAGGACCGGAGAGACATCACTTCCGGTCTAATGCGGACGTAAACAATTTTATTTTTTATTTTAAAAGCAAAAAAACATATTTTTTTTTTGATCTTTTGCTTTCAAAGGTAGAGGAGAGATTTTGGGTCTTATAGACCCCAGATCTGTCCATAAAGACGACATGTCATCCCTTATTTCTATTCCAAGGGATGTTTACATTCCTTGTAATAGGAACAAAAGTGATAATATTTTATTTGTTTTTTTTAAAAGGGACAGTGTGAAAAAATTTATAATTTAAAGCGCCCAAAGCACCCTGCCTCAGCTCTACTCTCAGTCCTACTAAAGCAGATCAACCAGCGCAAATAAAATTAACACAAAAAGAATTGCAGCTGAACACTGAGGGTCAAAATATCAAATCCCCAAGTAAACTGGCATAAAAGCAGTGCAGCGCAGCAAAAAAAAAAAAAAAAAAAAATTAATTAAATTTAAATAAAAATAAAAATAAAACCCAAAATAAATCATAAAAAACAAACAATAATACTGAGAACGGTAGTAAATAGTTAAAAACAATGTGTCCATAGAATTCCTCTTAGCAAGAATAGAAGCCCAAGACAGTGTCCATATAGGAAGTGACTCCTAAAGATTATCAAATGGTGACTTATGTGATATTCCTCCACCACCGAAATAGGTTTGCAGCTCACCTCAGAGCATGGACCCCTGAACCAGTCAGTCAGGTCATGCAAGCATGTTTCCCTTGTGGGACAAATATTCCAAGGTAGATAAACTCAGGAAGGCAATACGATAGGGGGAATCCACAGGTCACTAGATCAGAGCTCCGGTCCGGGTGTAATAATATGCAAGAGAATATATAGAGATCTAATGCTCTCCGTATGGTACAACATATGTTTATTTAAAAAAAAGAAAAAATGCACTTACATACATAGCACTGTATAAACCCCAGTGCATGGGAATGCCGGCATGTAATAAAACAAGTGACCAGGTGTAACGAGTATCAGCATGGAAGAGAGGCGCGGGTGACGTCACATCTGCTCACGTATTCCGTACGCGTTGCGTCCTAGCACTGGGCGGGACTTCATCAGCGGTACGGAACAGCGTGAATCACCCGCTATAAATATCAATGGAACGTGGAACCGGCCAATCACAGCACAATCAACAATCGATTGTCATGGAAACCCTGCCAGCAGGGGAATAAGACGGAGGCCGGTACGGACCAAAATTAAGAAAAAAGCAAAGATCCCTTTAAAAGGGAAAAAACTTTACTGCACCACTTGCGTGGAGCATATAATTTTGCTCAATCGATTATCAAATCAAGAAACAAATGAACAGTATGTGAATCGTAACCCACGTCTCCTGCTGACACTGAAAATACAATATATACTATCCCAATATATTAAGAAAAAATTTAAAAGAAGGGAAAGATAGCTGGAATCAGGGAAATCAGTGACAGGTCATGCATATCTAAAATACACTGTTGACCCTATTGAAAAATTCCTAAACAAATAATTAAAAAAAATATACATATAAATAATGTAAAATGAGCATAATAAAATACCACAGAAATTCATTTTAAAATCAGGCAAAATAAAATAAAATATGGCAAAATTAAAAATTCAACGATCAGAGATAAAACAATTTAAATCAAATTCAACATTCAAGCCAGCAGGTACTAAAACTTGTGTCTCGTGTATCCACTGAGATTCCCTGCGGCTTAACTGGCGTATAAAACTACCACCTCTCCAATGTTTGATTACTCGTTCGATGCCCCAAAATTTCAAACCTCTAGGGTTTTGATTATGCATCAATTTAAAATGTCTAGACACATTGTGTGTTTTAACTCCTCTTTTAATGTTGTTCACATGCTCCCCTAGACGAACGTGAAGTGGTCTAGAGGTTCTACCAATATACTGAAGACCACATTCGCATTCTAGCATGTAAACAACACCTATAGTGGTGCACGTAATCAACTGACCTATCTTATATGATTTTTTGGTAGCAGTGGCAAGAAAATCTTTCCTCTTTTTTATATTGCACTTAGAATGCTTGCAGGCTGTGCATCGCCCGCAAGCATAAAAACCAGCGAGGAAGGAGAAGAGTCTGTTTTCAGAATGCACTGGGGGGTCAACAACTCCTGGTGCCAGACAATCACGCAAAGACGGAGCTTTCTTATAGATAAATGCTGGGCGTGATGGCAACAGCGGGCCCAAAACCTTGTCTTGCTTTAGTATTGACCAGTTATTTGAAACAAGTTTTTCAAATTTCTTATATTGTACGTTATAATTGAGTACCATTTTGAAATTCGAGATACTAATATTGGTTTCTCTGACTTTATCAGCTACCAATGATCCCCTATCCAAGGAACGTACATTCTCTATCTCTTTATCTAAAGAGTCCCTATTATACCCTTTCTGTTGGAATCTGGATGACAAAATCTGTGCCTGTGTGAGAAAGTCCTCCTCCCTTGTGCAATTTCGCCTGAGCCTAATAAACTGACCTTTCGGTATATTGCATAGCCACGATTTATGGTGGCAACTATCAAGTGGTATGTATGCATTACGATCAGTAGGCTTAAGATAATTACACAGGCGGAATTGCTCACTATCCTTCCAGATTTCCAAATCTAGGAACACAATATTTTTCATACTAATATTCCAGGTTAATTTAATATTCTTGGTATTCTCATTCATTGTCCCGATAAAGTAATCAAGACTGGGACGATCCCCCTCCCAAATTAGAATGAGATCGTCTATGTACCTTTTGTAACAGACTAACTGGGGGGGACGATTCTTGAAAACCACGTCCTCCTCCCAGTGGGCCATAAAAAGGTTGGCCACACTGGGAGCAAAACGGGCTCCCATCGCGACCCCCCTTGTCTGCAAAAAGAACTGACGATTGTACCAAAAATAATTTCTAGATAAACAAAAACCCAGACTGGTCAAAAGAAAATCCTTATGTTTAGCCGGAAGATCTGAAGATGCTTCCGGCTAAACATAAGGATTTTCTTTTGACCAGTCTGGGTTTTTGTTTATCTAGAAATTATTTTTGGTACAATCGTCAGTTCTTTTTGCAGACAAGGGGGGTCGCGATGGGAGCCCGTTTTGCTCCCAGTGTGGCCAACCTTTTTATGGCCCACTGGGAGGAGGACGTGGTTTTCAAGAATCGTCCCCCCCAGTTAGTCTGTTACAAAAGGTACATAGACGATCTCATTCTAATTTGGGAGGGGGATCGTCCCAGTCTTGATTACTTTATCGGGACAATGAATGAGAATACCAAGAATATTAAATTAACCTGGAATATTAGTATGAAAAATATTGTGTTCCTAGATTTGGAAATCTGGAAGGATAGTGAGCAATTCCGCCTGTGTAATTATCTTAAGCCTACTGATCGTAATGCATACATACCACTTGATAGTTGCCACCATAAATCGTGGCTATGCAATATACCGAAAGGTCAGTTTATTAGGCTCAGGCGAAATTGCACAAGGGAGGAGGACTTTCTCACACAGGCACAGATTTTGTCATCCAGATTCCAACAGAAAGGGTATAATAGGGACTCTTTAGATAAAGAGATAGAGAATGTACGTTCCTTGGATAGGGGATCATTGGTAGCTGATAAAGTCAGAGAAACCAATATTAGTATCTCGAATTTCAAAATGGTACTCAATTATAACGTACAATATAAGAAATTTGAAAAACTTGTTTCAAATAACTGGTCAATACTAAAGCAAGACAAGGTTTTGGGCCCGCTGTTGCCATCACGCCCAGCATTTATCTATAAGAAAGCTCCGTCTTTGCGTGATTGTCTGGCACCAGGAGTTGTTGACCCCCCAGTGCATTCTGAAAACAGACTCTTCTCCTTCCTCGCTGGTTTTTATGCTTGCGGGCGATGCACAGCCTGCAAGCATTCTAAGTGCAATATAAAAAAGAGGAAAGATTTTCTTGCCACTGCTACCAAAAAATCATATAAGATAGGTCAGTTGATTACGTGCACCACTATAGGTGTTGTTTACATGCTAGAATGCGAATGTGGTCTTCAGTATATTGGTAGAACCTCTAGACCACTTCACGTTCGTCTAGGGGAGCATGTGAACAACATTAAAAGAGGAGTTAAAACACACAATGTGTCTAGACATTTTAAATTGATGCATAATCAAAACCCTAGAGGTTTGAAATTTTGGGGCATCGAACGAGTAATCAAACATTGGAGAGGTGGTAGTTTTATACGCCAGTTAAGCCGCAGGGAATCTCAGTGGATACACGAGACACAAGTTTTAGTACCTGCTGGCTTGAATGTTGAATTTGATTTAAATTGTTTTATCTCTGATCGTTGAATTTTTAATTTTGCCATATTTTATTTTATTTTGCCTGATTTTAAAATGAATTTCTGTGGTATTTTATTATGCTCATTTTACATTATTTATATGTATATTTTTTTAAATTATTTGTTTAGGAATTTTTCAATAGGGTCAACAGTGTATTTTAGATATGCATGACCTGTCACTGATTTCCCTGATTCCAGCTATCTTTCCCTTCTTTTAAATTTTTTCTTAATATATTGGGATAGTATATATTGTATTTTCAGTGTCAGCAGGAGACGTGGGTTACGATTCACATACTGTTCATTTGTTTCTTGATTTGATAATCGATTGAGCAAAATTATATGCTCCACGCAAGTGGTGCAGTAAAGTTTTTTCCCTTTTAAAGGGATCTTTGCTTTTTTCTTCATTTTGGTCCGTACCGGCCTCCGTCTTATTCCCCTGCTGGCAGGGTTTCCATGACAATCGATTGTTGATTGTGCTGTGATTGGCCGGTTCCACGTTCCATTGATATTTATAGCGGGTGATTCACGCTGTTCCGTACCGCTGATGAAGTCCCGCCCAGTGCTAGGACGCAACGCGTACGGAATACGTGAGCAGATGTGACGTCACCCGCGCCTCTCTTCCATGCTGATACTCGTTACACCTGGTCACTTGTTTTATTACATGCCGGCATTCCCATGCACTGGGGTTTATACAGTGCTATGTATGTAAGTGCATTTTTTCTTTTTTTAAAATAAACATATGTTGTACCATACGGAGAGCATTAGATCTCTATATATTCTCTTGCATATTATTACACCCGGACCGGAGCTCTGATCTAGTGACCTGTGGATTCCCCCTATCGTATTGCCTTCCTGAGTTTATCTACCTTGGAATATTTGTCCCACAAGGGAAACATGCTTGCATGACCTGACTGACTGGTTCAGGGGTCCATGCTCTGAGGTGAGCTGCAAACCTATTTCGGTGGTGGAGGAATATCACATAAGTCACCATTTGATAATCTTTAGGAGTCACTTCCTATATGGACACTGTCTTGGGCTTCTATTCTTGCTAAGAGGAATTCTATGGACACATTGTTTTTAACTATTTACTACCGTTCTCAGTATTATTGTTTGTTTTTTATGATTTATTTTGGGTTTTATTTTTATTTTTATTTAAATTTAATTAATTTTTTTTTTTTTTTTTTTTTTTGCTGCGCTACTCTCAGTCCTGCTGCAAGCAGTGGGCTGGCTCTTGGAAGGTGTTATGCAATTTTGAAAAACCCTTGATGGGTGCATTTCTGGCTGGGCGTAGGGTTGCCACCACATGCATTTAAAACCGAACACATATGAATTACAAAGGTTCTATGGCTGATTAAGGTGGTAAATAAACTCACTTAATGCATTATCTGCATTAAAATAGCCTCAGAACCTGTGTAATTCATACAGTATGTGTTTGGGTCAAAAAGGATGAGGTCGCAACCCTAACTGGGCATCCTCCAACCAAATGAGGTCCTGCTTTGACTGAGATCTGAATAGGGAAGAATAGGGAAGAATCTCCACCGAAGGCCACTAACCCAACAGACTTGTATTGGCATTGACCTGGGTGGGGGGCTCCACCAGAGCAGTGCACATCAGATTTGTGTAGGCCGGGTCATGATATATCAATTCACTCACCTCCTGGGTGTTTCCTCGGACACGCTTACATTTTCCCACTCGGGCTAGAAAGAAGAGAGACAATACGACATGAATGCAATGTAAATAATTAACCCAATCAAGAACCGAGCCACCAAACGCGCTGGCCAGGGCACCCGAAAACCACTAAAAGTCCCACAAAGAACAATCAGCCGCATTGCTAATATAAAAAGTATAATTTATATGAACCAATATAAGATGACCATATCACCCTAACCCCTAAAAACAATTAAAAACCTCATATGGCTTATAAAGGAGTCTTTACTTCTCTATGCAATGCAGGCAGATCATGGCTGGTAGGAGGGTCTGGCAGAGTGCTGTAACAAACAGCAAACCACCCTAGGTAACGCCCACGTGAACCTGAGCCTCCATGATTAAATGCGTGAAATTCAATGAATGCGTGTGCCTGATTGTTCATTGAGGGCCTATTGGTGGTTGCAATGTAAATAATTAAACATATTAAATAGGCCAGCATAGTGAATGCAAACCCTAAGTGAATAACTTAATTCTTTGTTCCCTCTCCTGGAGTGGTCTCCTGCAGCCTCTTTGCTGCCACTTCCTCTCGTTGTGGAATCTATAGGTTTTTTTTTTTTATTAAAAAAATAGCTGTTAATCGATTGACATTGCGTGCACATTTGTTCTGTGCGAATGGGGCTAAAATCAGACTACATTCCCTGCAATTTAAATGTCTGGATGCAGAAAATTTCACATTATGGGCACTAGATGGCACTAACATGGAAAAATAAATATGCCCCTCAGCGCCATCTAGTGGCCATAATGTGGTATTTTCTGCATCCATACATTTGAATTGCAGAGACTACAGCCTGGAAACATTAGATGCAGAATGAATTTGCATGCAGTTTCGATGGGTGAACAGATATGTGAATTTTTTTCATAAGTACACCCCCTAAGTGTAATTGACATTTATAGTTAAAGTTACGCAGGCTCTCACCTCCCATACGCTCCTCTCTGTTCCACCGAACTTGCTGGAAGACCTTGGGGAAAAGAAACAAGACTTTGGTTTAAAATATTCAAAGCCTAACTCCAGTCAAAATAATGTGACACCAGCCGCAAGAAGCGGAGGGAGGATATTATTGGGACATGCTGGCACATACAGCAATAATAAAATTGTCAGTAATTCTAACTTCTCCCTAACCTAAAAGAAGATGCCCTGTCCTTAGAGCTGCCATTCTCAACCAGGGTTCCTCCAGAGGTTGCTAGGGGTTCCTTGAGCTGTGGCTCATAGGCGTGCGCACAGGGTGTGCCAGGTGTGCCCAGGCACACCCTAATCACTCCCTGCAGTGCATATTCCCCCTGCTGCCCGGTGTCCCCTCCCACAGCATGGCTGGCTTCCCTCCTCGCCCATTGGTTACTGCATACATGATATTTCAGGATGAGTGGGCAAAGGGGTAATGTCATTTACCAGCCCCTTCCCTTTCTGAATGAACACAGTGAGAGATCAGTACCGTGTTTTTGAGCTTTCAGGTGCACACCCTAATGCAACAGGCTGCGCACACCTATGCTGTGGCTGATTGACTTACCATTTGATGGTGCCTGCATAGTCCCAGGGTCAACACCACTTGGTAGACCCAGTTGCATGAAGCCAAGGTCCTTTTAGCTGGCTGTAGGGGTTGCATTCTGACCACCACTTTAAGGGTTGCATTCTTTCTACTGACCATCAATGTAAGGATCATTTTTTTTTTTCGCTGACCACAAATGAATTGATTTTAGCAAGTTTTCCTTGAGACTTGAACATGATTGGAAGGGTTCCCCTGAGACTTGAACATGATTGGAAGGGTTCCCCTGAGACTTGAACATGATTGGAAGGGTTCCTCTGAGACTTGAACATGATTGGAAGGGTTCCCCTGAGACTTGAACATGATTGGAAGGGTTCCCCTGAGACCTGAACATGATTGGAAGGGTTCCCCTGAGACTTGAACATGATTGGAAGGGTTCCCCTGAGACTTGAACATGATTGGAAGGGTTCCCCTGAGACTTGAACATGATTGGAAGGGTTCCCCTGAGACTTGAACATGATTGGAAGGGTTCCCCTGAGACTTGAACATGATTGGAAGGGTTCCCCTGAGACTTGAACATGATTGGAAGGGTTCCTCTGAGACTTGAACATGATTGGAAGGGTTCCTCTGAGACTTGAACATGATTGGAAGGGTTCCCCTGAGACTTGAACATGATTGGAAGGGTTCCCCTGAGACTTGAACATGATTGGAAGGGTTCCCCTGAGACTTGAACATGATTGGAAGGGTTCCCCTGAGACTTGAACATGATTGGAAGGGTTCCCCTGAGACTTGAACATGATTGGAAGGGTTCCCCTGAGACTTGAACATGATTGGAAGGGTTCCCCTGAGACTTGAACATGATTGGAAGGGTTCCCCTGAGACTTGAACATGATTGGAAGGGTTCCCCTGAGACTTGAACATGATTGGAAGGGTTCCCCTGAGACTTGAACATGATTGGAAGGGTTCCCCTGAGACTTGAACATGATTGGAAGGGTTCCTCTGAGACTTGAACATGATTGGAAGGGTTCCCCTGAGACTTGAACATGATTGGAAGGGTTCCCCTGAGACTTGAACATGATTGGAAGGGTTCCTCTGAGACTTGAACATGATTGGAAGGGTTTCTCTGAGACTTGAACATGATTGGAAGGGTTTCTCTGAGACTTGAACATGATTGGAAGGGTTCCCCTGAGACTTGAACATGATTGGAAGGGTTCCCCTGAGACTTGAACATGATTGGAAGGGTTCCTCTGAGACTTGAACATGATTGGAAGGGTTCCTCTGGGGGAAAGGTTGAGAAAGGCCGCCTTAGAGGCTGTCCATCAAGGCTTTGGCTTCCCTTACTTTCCCACTATCTTTCTCACTATACAGTGCATCCAGAAAATATTCACAGCGCTTCACCTTTTCCACATTTTGTTATGTTACAGCCTCATTCCAAAATGGATTAAATTCATTATTTTCCCCAAAATTCTACAAACAATACCCCATAATGACAACATGAAGGAAGTTTGTTTGAAATCTTTGTTAAAATGTATTAAAAATAAAAAACGATAATCCCATGTACAGAAGTATTCCCAGCCTTTGCTCCATATTTTTTTGAAGCACCTTTGGCACCAATTACAGCCTCAAGTCTTTTTGAGTATGATGCTACAAGGTTGGCACAACTATTTTTTGGCAGTTTCTCCCATTCTTCTTTGCAGGACTTCTCAAGCTCCATCAGGTTGGAAGAGGAGGGTCGGTGCACAGCCATTTTCAGATCTCTCCAGAGATGTTCAGTCGGGTTCAAGTCTGGGCTCTGGCTGGGCCACTCAAGGACATTCACAGAGTTGTCCCGTAGCCACTCCTTTGTTATCCTTTCTGTGTGCTTAGGGTCATTGTCCTGTTGGAAGATGAACCTTTGCCCCAGTCTGAGTTCCAGAGCACTCTGGAGTAGGTTTTCAGCAAGGATGTCTCTATACATTGCTGCATTCATCTTTACCTCGATCCTGACTAGTCTCCCAGTTCCAGCACACAGCCTGTGATTGACAGCCTCAGCTCTGTTCCTGTGTGAAAGGGGGCGTGTCCCTTCCCTCCAATTAGCTCTCAGAGCTCTCCTCACCTGTGTTAATTTTCACAGCCCATTTCGATTTATTTTTAAGCCCTGTACACGCGATCGGTTTTACCGATAAAAACAGTCCGATGGACTTTTTTCATCGGACAAACCGATCGTGAATGGGCCCCATTGGTCTTTTTTCCGATGGAAAAAAAACGATAGCAAATGACTAGGGTTGTCCCGATACCGATACTAGTATCGGTATCGGGACCGATACCGAGCATTTGCGCGAGTACTTGTACTCGCGCAAATGCTCCCGATGCCTGATCCGATACCTGTGATGGGGAGAGAGAGGCGGCGTGCAACAGGAAGTCCGTGGGTGGAGTCAGCGGGCGGAGTCAGCGGGCAGAGCGAGCGAGCAGGTAAGCTGGCGGGGTGGGGGGGAATGGGGGCAGCCGCATCATCCATCGGTGACCGGAGCCGTCACATTGGGTAACTGAAGTGACGCTCCGTGTTGCCGGTGTACACTGTCAGTGCTTTAACCAATCCCGGGTCCCGACGCCCATCTTGGTACACCCTGCACTCGGCCACATTAAGCCAGCAGCGGACATCTTGTTACACCCAGCCCATATAGTTTGGGCTAGGTGTAACAAGATGTCCGCTGCTGCTTTTATGTAGCCAAGTGCAGGGTGTAGCAAGATGGGCGTTGCAGGGGGCAGAAAAAAATTATTTAGGTTGCTTTCGTGTCATTTATTTCAGTGCCTGCCCATAAGTGCCAGCCATCTGTCAGTGCCCATCCATCAGTACCAGCTATCCATCAGTGCCACTGCCAGCCATCAGTGTGTGCCATCTATCAGTGCCATTTTTCAGTGTGTGCCACCTACCAGTGCCATCTTTCAGTGTGTGCCACCTATCAGTGCCATCTTTTAGTGCGTGCCACCTATCAGTGCCATCTTTCAGTGCCAGCCATCAGTGCGTGCCACTCATCAGTGCTGCATAATCAGTGCCACCTATCAGTGCCCATCCATCAGTGCCACTGCCAGCCATCAGTGCCACTGCCAGCCATCAGTGCCATCTTTCAGTGCGTGCCACCTATCAGTGCCATCTTTCAGTGCCAGCCATCAGTGCGTGCCACTCATCAGTGCTGCATAATCAGTGCCACCTATCAGTGCCCATCCATCAGTGCGTGCCATCTATCAGTGCCATCTTTCAGTGCATGCCACCTATCAGTGTCATCTTTCAGTGCCAGCCATCAGTGCGTGCCACTCATCAGTGCTGCATAATCAGTGCCACCTATCAGTGCCCATCCATCAGTGCCACTGCCAGCCATCAGTGCCACTGCCAGCCATCAGTGCCATCTTTCAGTGCGTGCCACCTATCAGTGTCATCTTTCAGTGCCAGCCATCAGTGCGTGCCACTCATCAGTGCCACCTATCAGTGCCCATCCATCAGTGCCACTGCCAGCCATCAGTCAGTGCCACCTTTTAGTGCCCATCAGCCAGTGCCATCTATCAATGCGTCACATGACATTAAAAAAAAAGTATCGGTATTCGGTATCGGCGAGTACTTGAAAAAAAGTATCGGTACTTGTACTCGGTCTTAAAAAAGTGGTATCGGGACAACCCTACAAATGACTATCGTCTGTGGGGAACTCCATCGGACAAAAAACCCACGCATGCTCAGAATCAAGTCGACGCATGCTCAGAAGCATAGAACTTAATTTTTCTTGGCTTGTCTGAGTGTTTTACGTCACCGCGTTTGGGACGATCGTTTTTTTGACTGATGGTGTGTAGGCAAGACTGATGGAAGTCTGCTTCATCGGATTTCCGATGAAGAAATCCATCGGTTTAAAATCCATAGGAAATCCGATTGTGTGTACAGGGCTTTAGTCTTAGCCTCGTACACACGGGCGGGAATCTCATCGGGAAAAAAAACCGTTGGTTTTCCCGACGAGATTCCTGGCAAGCATGCCTTGCTCGCCAAGTATACACACGGCCATTCAAAAGAACCGCCGTTCTTTTGAATGGCAAGAACGCGGTGACGTCATCGACTACGACGAGCATGCGCTCGTCACATTCGATGCCGTCGCCGCCATCTTGCTACACTCTACACTACCCATGTAAGCTCCCGCACATGTGTTGAAGACTCATCGAGCATGCGCAGGCTTACCTGGGGACAGGTAAGCATACAAGCCTCGTATACACGCACGTTTTTCTCGGCAGGAAACACTGCTGAGAATCCCAACGAGGAAAATAAGAGAGCAGGTTCTCTATTTTTCTCGTCGAGATTCCCAGCAGTTTTCCCGACGAGAAACCACACACACGACCGGTTTTCTTGGCAACAAGCTCTCCCAGCAGTTTTCTTGCCGAGAAAACCGGACGTGTGTACGAGGCTTCAGTCTTAGGACTAAAATGGCATTTTAGTTTTAGTCCCATTTTAGTCTTCTGCAATTGTTTTAGTTCTAGTCGTATTTAGTCGACTAAATCTCCAGTATATTTTAGTCGACTAAAATGTCCCACGTTTTAGTCGACTAAAATCTCCAGTACAATTTAGTCGACTAAAACTAATTTTAGTCGTCTAAAGTCTAATAGGTGTAATTAAATTGTAATGCATTAGTTAACATTTCTCTACAATTTCTCTACAATGCCTTATGCCCTGTACACATGATAGGATTTTCCGTCAAAAAAAGTTGAATGGGAGCTTTTGGTCGGATATTCCGACCGTGTGTAGGCTCCATCCAACATTTTCTGTCAGACTTTCCGCCAGCAAAAGATTGAGAGCAGGTTCTCTATTTTTCCAACGGAAAAAGTTATTTTTATAAATTCCGTTCGTCTGTATGCAATTCCGACGTGCAAAAAAACACACATGCTCAGAATCAAGCAGAAGAGCCGAACTGCCTATTGAACTTCATTGATCTCGGCTTGTCGTACGTCTTGTACTGTACGTCACCACGTTCTTCACGTTCGGAATTTCAGACAAGATTTGTGTGACCGTGTGTATGCAACACAAGTTTGAGCCAACATTCCGTCGGAAAAAAAAATCCACGGTTTTCTTGTCGGAATTTCCGATTGTGTGTACAGGGCATTAGTCTTTTGACTAAAATGGCATTTTAGTTTTAGTCCCATTTTAGTCTTTTGACTAAAATTGCTTTTTAGTTTTAGTCGTATTTTAGTTGACTAAAATAGAATTTAGTTAGAATTTAGTTGACTAAAATAGAACGAATAAAACGAAATTAACACTGCTCCTCACTGACATCTGCAGAGTGTTTCATCTTCCCGTCTCCTTTTCTCTGATAATCTTTATATATTCAGCACTTTGAACAGATGTAGAGAAGAGAAGGCTGCAAATAAACAGGTACAACTTATGTAGGAGGATTTGTTTCATCTCTGTGAGGCCAGTCACTTCACTGGGTATAAGTGAGGGTTTACAACCACTTTAAGTTCTATCCAATCAGACAGGTCATTAAATACATAGTAGATAGTAGATCTAAAGGGGATTGTACGTTGTATGGCCAGCTTGGGGCTGAGTTGGTTGTCATTAAAGCGCTAAGCTCTGGGAAGGCAGAGGAGTTGAATCTGACCGTGTTTGGTGTAATACAGTACACTCCCTGAGAAGTGTATACAATAAAACCTTGAAAAAAGCAGAACTGACATATGAGCACATGACATTTTAAAGGTCATGTGATTCCCGGTAGAAAAGGAAACCACTTTCTCGTAAAAATGGTATTCACCCAAAAGGTAATTCTGCTTTATGGAAGCTTACAGTATATGCCAATGTTATAGTGTATGCCGATCGTGTGTGGGCCCCATCGGTCTTTTTTCCATCTGTGTTTAAAAATAGAACATGTTTTAAATTTATCCGATGGTTAAAAAACCGATAGCAAATTACTATCGTCTGTGGGGAACTCCATCGGATAAAAAACCCACGCATGCTCAGAATCAAGTCGACGCATGCTCAGAAGCATTGAACTTCATTTTTCTCGGCTCGTCGGAGTGTTTTACGTCACCGCGTTTGGAACGGTCGTTTTTTTGACTGATGGTGTGTAGGCAAGACTGATGGAAGTCAGCTTCATCGGTTTTCCAATGGAAAAATCCATCGGTTAAAAAACCATAGGAAATCCGATCGTGTGTACAGGGCTTAAGGGCTCTCTCTCACGTGCGACTGTGCTTGCTGCCCCTCTGAAAAGCGATCTGCGATGGATCACTTTTCAGAGGGAGTTTGGTAGTCATTGGATAGGTGGCTAAAAGGGCTAAACCACTCTGTGCTGCAACCCTGTGTGGCTGCGGTGCAATCCCATACACATAAAACGGTCTTGTTCGGTGACGACTGCAACTGGTTTTACTGTACCTGTAAAATAAGTATTAAAGCCAAAGATACAAGCAGCTGAAGTTATATCCAGATCTTTATTGTTCCCATAACAGTTGGGCCTGACCAATCTCCGTAACTGAGGCCACCAATCTCATTAACCACATAAAGGGGAAGTAAACCTTCCTGTATAATGTGTACCTATAGATAAGCCTTAGAATAAGGGCTCATGCACACAGGACGTTTTTAAAAACGCCAGCGCTAAAAACTGCCGTTTTTTCAAGTTTAGCCGCGTTTTTACATTAGCGTTATTGCACGTTTTCCCGTGGTTTTTGACGTTAGTTTTTTTGGGCGTTTTTTCATTAAAAAACACTCTTTATAATGTAAAAACGCCTAAAAATGGAAAACGCGGCGTGACACATTTAGCCGCGTTGTTTGGCGTTTTTCTTTTTTTCCTGCTCGTTTTTACTCTTCCTGGACGCACAGGCTGTCGTTTTTTTTTTTTTTTTCTACTGCCCCTATTGTCTCCCAGCCAATCAGTAAGCTGTTCCTGAGACCAGTCACCTGATTTGTCGAGAGGAGAAGGGTTCCTATTGGCAGCCAAGGAGGAGGAGGGAAGAGACGCAGAGTAAGCCTCCGAGAAGCACCCGGAGGGGGAGACACCGATTACCGCCCGCCGCCTGGAGGAAGTGATGCCCGCGACCTAGATGGGGTAAGTGCAGGGCTTGGGACCAGCCAACCAACAGGGGAGTGCCTGTGACCGACCCGACCGACTAACCGGGGGGGGGGTGGCGGCGGGTTGGATTGTTTGGCGCCCCCCCCAAAAAAAAATATACCACCAGCCACCACTGTTCTCAAGTAAACTATTTCTTAATATTACCACCCCAGCACCTCCTGTGCTCTCAGGGCTCCTTCCCTGAACTTCTTGTCTTTACAGGAAAAAGTTACCAGTGGACAGTGCAGTCTGCAGTCAGTCTGTTAGTTGGGAGGAGGGAAGAGCAGGTGTCCTCCTAGGCTAGTGTTGTTTCTATTGATGCACACTCTATTACCTACATGCAATGGTGACTCCATAGAATGCTACAAGAGCAAGTTCTCTGAAAACGAGGGGCTGCCCTCCGAAACGCGTTAGTCATATTGGACGCTAACGGATCTTCCTGTGCTACAAGCCAAGTGTTGTGGATCTGGTGACAGTCGCATCGTGTTAATTTGATATGCCTGTTGACACTTACCATATATACTCGAGTATAAGCCGAGGCACCTCATTTTAAACACCAAAAAACTGGGAAAACGTATTGACTCGAGTATAAGCCTAGGGTGTCCATCTGCATGCCTCACTGTGCATCACTGTGTCCATGCCTCACTGTTGCCCATGCCTCACTGTGCCCATGCCTCACTGTGTCCATGCCTCACTGTTGCCCATGCCTCACTGGGCCCATGCCTCACTGTGTCCATGACTAGACTGACGTTTAACATGGGAGTCTATGGAAGGGGTGCCTGGCTAGGAAAAATCGGTGCTCCCCGGCCGTAGGTCCCATAGACAAAAAACTTTGCACACTTGTAGAGGAGAAATAGGGCTACATGTGTTTCGGGTCCAGGGGACCTACGACCAGCTGGGACCGGGTCCCCAAAGTCACCGGAGAAATTACTGTTTAACATGGGAGTCTATGGGAGGAGTGCCCAACTTTGAAAAATCGGTGCTCCCCGGCCGTAGGTCCTTTGGACATCAAACTTTGCACACTTGTAGAAGAAGAGTGGGGCTACATGTGTGCCCAGCCGGTACCGGGTCCCCAAAGTCTGGGAGATCAGGCGCAAAAAGTTGACTCGAGAATAAGCCGAAGGGGGCATTTTCAGCACAAAAAAATGTGCTGAAAAACTCGGCTTATACTCGAGTATATACGGTAGTTTATTACTTGCTTTATTTACTAATAAAGTGTATATAAAGGTAATGAGCTAGGCTGTTGCACCCTCTGTCTGTTGTTTTATAAATACCACCCTGAAACAGGCATCAGTCATGGCACCAGCTTAAACTGGAACATCGACAATGATTAACCACTTGCCGCCCGCCCTTTAGCAAATTGACGGCGGCAAAGTGGTTTCAATATCCTGACTGGACATCATATGACGTCCTCAGGATATTGAGCCGCTGCGCTCCCCCGGGGGCACGCATCGCGGCGATCGTTGTTGCGGGATGTCAGTCTGACACCCCGCAACACCGATCTAGGTGAAGAGTCTCCGACGGAGACTCTTTACCATGTGATCAGCCGTGTCCAATCACGGCTGATCACGATGTAAACAGGAAAAGCCAGTCATCGGCTTTTCCTCACTCGCGTCGATCGGCTGCTCCTCTGACAGGGGGGGTTTGTGCTGATCCATTATCAGCGCAGCCCTACCGAGGATGCCCACACTGGACCACCAGGGATGCCACCAGACCACCAGGGATGCCCACCTTAAGGTATGCCACCCTAGACCACCAGGGATGCCAATTAGATATGCCTAATGGATGCCAATCAGTGCCCACAATGGATGCCAATCAGTGCCCACAATGGGCACCACTGATTGGCAGGCATTATTGTTTGGCACTGATTGGCATCTATTAGTACAAAACATTACAGTACAGTGCCACCTATCAGTGCCCATCCATGCCACCTATATGTGCCCATCTATGCCCATCCGTACCACCTATCAGTGCCCATCCATGCCTCCTATCCGTTCCCATCCATGTTGCCTATCCGTGCCGCCTATCTGTGCCCATCCATGCCGCCTAGCTGTGCCCATCTGTGCCACCTATCTGTGCCCATCCATGCCGCCTATCGGTGCCCATCCGTGCCGCCTATCGGTGCCCATCCGTGCCACCTATCGGTGCCCATCAGTGCCACCTCATCGGTGCCCATAATTGCCGCCTCATCGTGCCCATCAGTGCCGCCTTATCAGTGCCCGTCAGTGCAGCCCCATTAGTGTCCATCAGCGAAGGAGAAAAAGTACTTATTTACAAAGTTTTGTAACTGAAACCAAAAAAAAAGTTGTTTTTTTTCAAAATTTTCGGTCTTTTTTTATTTTTTTTAGCAGAAAATAAAAACCGCAGAGGTGGTCAAATACCACCAAAAGAAAGCTCAATTTGTGGGAACAAAATGATAAAAATTTAGTTTGGGTACAGTGTAGTATGACCGCGCAATTGTCATTCAAAGTGCAACAGCGCAGAAAGCTGAAAATTGGTCTGGGCAGGAAGGTGTATAAGTGCCCAGTATGAAAGTGGTTAAAAGATGAAAAAAAAAATGCATTTGCATTGGTCAGCATGGTCATGTGGCTGAGCTGACCAATGAGCACTTGCCATGCATTGCAGTGTACAGTGTACAGGCCTCCACACCAGCAGGGGACATTAGGTCAGTTCCGGGACAAGGTCATCCAGCGCCCAGGGCAAAGATGCCAAACTGGGGTCAGGGCGCCTGGATCCCTGCAATAAATCATTGCGCCCAGGGAAGCAGTCCCTCCTGCCAACCCCTGGTCCCATCCCTGTATTAAGTCCACTATGTGCAGAGGGATCTGGAGGGGTGACCAGGGTATTTGGATTTACTTTACCTTTTCAATTTACATGAAAATTTGAGATTACCCTTTAAATGGCAGTGACTGATTAATCACCAGTGAATGTTAGGGGAAAGTCACTGCTTTATGAATATCCATCCCCTATGGGTTTAATTTACTAAAGGCAAATAGTCTTTGCAAGTGCAGTTGCTCCAGAGCTTAACCACTTCACCCCCGGAGGATTTGGCTGCCCATTCGGCACTGCGTCGCTTTAACTGACAATTGCGCGGTCGTGCGATGTGGCTCCCAAACATAATTGACGTCCTTTTTTCCCCACAAATAGAGCTTTCTTTTGGTGGTATTTGATCACCTCTGCTGCTTTTATTTTTTGCACTTAAATAAAAGAAGAGCCACAATTTGGAAAAAAAAAACAATATTTGTTTACTTTTTGCTATAATAAATATCCCCAAAACATATAAAAAAACAAATTTCTTTCTCAGTTTAGGCCGATACGTATTCTTCTACATATTTTTGGTAAAAAAAATAATGCAATAAGTGTGTATTGATTGGTTTGCGCAAAAGTTATAGCGTCTACAAAATAGGGGGTAGTTTTATGGCATTTTTATTATTAATTTATTTTTTAGTAGTAATGGCGGCAATCAGCGATTTTTAGCGTGACATTATGGCGGACACATCGGACACTTTTGACGCTATTTTGGGACCATTGTCATTTATACAGCGATCAGTGCTATAAAAATGCACTGATTTCTGTGTAAATGACACTGGCAGTGAAGGGGTTAACCACTAGGGGGGCGAGGAAGTGGTTAAGTGTGTCCTAGGGAGTGATTCTAACTGTGTGGGGTCGGGGCTACCAGTGACACGACAGTGATCGCTGCTCCCGGTGACAGGGAGCAGAAGATCAGTGTCCTGTCACTAGGCAGATGCCAGGGAGATGCCTTGTTTACAATGGCATCCCCCCCGTTCTGCCGCTCCATGACACGATCGCGGGACACCAGCGGACATCCAGTCCACGGGTCCCGCGGGCACGGTCACGGAGCTACGTGCGGGTACGTTTCTATGCGCACAAGAGCCATTCTGCCAACGTATATATTCGTTACGCGGTCGGCAAGTGGTTAATAAGTGAGGAGGACCTCTTCTGACCTCCATTATCCAAAATTGTGCAAGCACAAATGCTGTTTTTTTCCCCTTTGCATGTTATTGGGTATTCTTTGCAAAGTGAAGCTTCACCACATTTACTAAGCTTTGGAGCAACTGCAGAGTTGGAGTGCACAGCCTCTTTGCCTTTAGTAAATCAGACCCTATATGTCCAAATGTTGGTGAACGTCAACTAACCGACCATTGGTGTGTGCACCTCAGAGCACAAACACACATGCGTGTATATCAGCAGAGCATTGGATGTTATTAGTAGAGCAAAGATTGGTGTCAGTACGGCAGTGGACGGTGTCAATACTTTTTATTTTTATTATTTGTTAATTATTTTTTACAATATTTTTATTAATTAAATTTTTTTTTTTTTAGGAGCTCCGTTATGGGGCTTTAGTGAAATATCAAGAGTCTATACCAGTGTTTCTCAAATCCAGTCCTCAAGGCGCCCCAACAGGTCATGTTTTCAGGCTTTCCATTATTTTGCACAGGTGATTTGATCAGTTTCACCGCCTTAGTAATTAACACAGCTGTTTCATCTGAGGGAAATCCTGAAAACATGACCTGTTGGGGCGCCTTGAGGACTGGAGTTGAGAAACACTGGTCTATACAGACCCCTGATGTCTCACTTTTGAGACAGAGAAAGAAACTGAAGATAGAGATTCCCCAGTCCCTTTCTCTGCAGCCTGCAGTAAACATAGTTTACTATGCTTCAGTTAAGAATTAAGACAGGAGCGATCGGTACAGATCACTGACTGTGTTCATTTAGAAAAGGTTGGCCGGTTAATGAAATATTTACCAGCCCCTTCCCTGCTCCTAGGAGGAGAAGAGGGAAGCTGGCAGCACTGCAGAGGGAATTGGCACTGCACAAGGTGATTAGGGTGTGCCCAGGCACACCTGGCACACCCTGTGCGCACGCCTATGTAACCGACACATTTCTGCTTGTTGGACATCCCTTTTGAAAACCATGAGCATTATGAAGTACAGCTTCCCCCAACCCTCCACTCTTTTTTTTGACGTTTGGGGGAATTTGTGCCCAATCTGCTAAAATAATATTTTTGGGGGGCCAGGTACTAATGTTGGGTGAGAAGACCTAGAAGTGTTCCAATTCAGCTCCCATTTGTGGCTAAAACAGCCTTTACTTTAGGATTTTGGAGTTTATCTGTTAGAATGAGTCTTTATACAGTCACTAGAGCATTTGTGAAGTCAGGTACTGATGTTGGTTGAGAAGACTCGGCTAGCCATTGGTGTTCCATTTCTTCCAAAAGATATTCAGTAGAGTTGAGGTCAGGGCTTTAGGCCACTCAAGTTCCTCCACACCAAACTCACCAAATCATGTCTTTATGGGGTTGGCTTTGTGCACAGGGGGACAGTCATAGTGGAACAGAAAAGTTCCTTCACCAAACTGTTACCACATCATACAAAGACATTTTATACAATTGAGCTCCTCAACGCTGTGGTTTCAACAACAGACATGTGCACACTGAAATATTTTGTTTCGGAATTTCGTTTTCGTCCGAAAAATACATTTATTTAGTTACTCCCGAAATTCGTTTTTATTTATTTTGTTTCGTTAAAAAATGCATTAGTGTGAAAATCCGAAATAATTAAGGTCCAATCTATCAGTTGAAGGCTTATGGTGTCTGTCGAATGTTCTAGGAAGATTCGATGGAGCAGCTAAACTGTACGACGCCGCGATCGCACATTTCCGGGTCCAATGCTCCGCCCACAAGCTATAGTAGAATTCTAATGTTGTATGACTAGTAATAATTATATTTATTAATTATTATTACTAGTCAACCAACATTAGAATTCCTCTATAGCCTATGGGCCGAGCATTTGACCATAAATGTCCGCTCGTGGCGACTGCTTCGTCGAATCTTCATGTCGAATCTTTCCTCTCTATGTAGAATAATCTCGGACTAATAGAGTTAAGGTTAGGCACATTCAAACACAGGTTCGATAGACACAGATCGCTATTGTCACCATCATGTCGAATCTTCTATCTATATCGAACTGTTGTCGCAACGAAGCGAAAAACATTTTTTATGTCGGATCTTTGGGATTTCGGATTCTGTGCGTTCGTTATCGTTTGTTAAAACGAACGCGAAAATCCCCGAAATTCGGACGTAAACGAATACACATGTCTAATCAACAATATCCTTCATTGCACTCTTCATTTGGAAGAATGTACATATACTCTTGGCCAGCCTTTCTCAACCTTTTTAACATGGAGGAACCCTTAAAAAAACGTATGTCCAATATACCTTGGTGCGATGTACAAGCATTCTCATGTCATTGTGTCCTGGCATACCTGTTTCCTGTCAAGCTTTTGCCCATCTTCCGAGGTGATCAGCGGTGACTCGCTACGTGAGTTTCGTCCTGTCATCGGAGACTGAAAAGAAAAAAAACTGAAATAATAAATGACTTCCTATTATTATTGCTTCATCTTTGATCCATTTACACTCACACAAGTGAGAGAAGAAGTGCCAATACACAGCCAGATATTCTACAAACAAAGGTTTTGACCTCTCAGACAATAATCACCTAGATTATAGGCCACTGTTGATCCCTGTGAACCTTGCTTTGTGCACTGGTGCACGGTCATGTTGGCACAGGAAGGTGCCATCCCCAAACTGTTCCCACAAAGTTGGGAGCCTAAAATTGTCCAAAATGTCTTGGTATGCTGACGCCTTAAGAGTTCCCTTCAGTGGAACTAAGGGGACAAGCCCAACCCCTGAAAAATAACCCCACACCATAATCCCCCCTCCACCAAATGATTTGGACCAGTACACAAAGCAAGGTCCATAAAGACATGGATGAGCACGTTTGGTGTGAAGGGAGTGGACTGGCCTGCACAGAGTCCTGACCTCAACCTGATAGAACACTATTGGGATGATTTAGAGTGGAGACTGCAATCCAGGCCTTCTAGTCCAACATCAGTGCCTGACCTCACAAATGCACTTCTGGAAGAATGGTCAAACATTCCCATAGACACACTCCTAAACCTTGTGGACAGCCTTCCCAGAAGAGTTGATGCTGTTATAGCTGCAAAGGGTGGGCCAACTCAATAATGGACCCTACAGTTCAACCCCTAGGGTTTGATTTACTAAAGGCAAATCCACTGTGCACTACAAGTGCACTTGGAAGTGCAGTCACTTTAGATCTGAGAGGAAGATCTGAAATGAAGGAAGGCTCTTGACTGGCCAGCACAGAGGAACTTGACTGGCCAGCACAGAGTCCTGACCTCAAACCGAAAGAACACCTTTGGGATGAATTAAAGCACAGACTGTGAGCCAGGCCTTCTCGTCCATCATCAGTGCCTGACCTCACAAATGTTCTTCTGGAAGAAAGGTCAAACATTCCCATAGACACTCCTAAACCTCGTGGACAGCCTTCCCAGAAGAGTTGAAGCTGTTATAGCTGCAAAGGGTGGGTCCACTCAATATTGAACCCTATAGACTAAGACTGGGATGTCATTAAAGTTCATGTGCATGTACGGTAAATATTAATTATTTCATAGTACTGAAGTGTGTGATAGCTGCAGCTTGGAACAACTGCTTCATTTTATTTCACTTAGCTTCGGCTAAATATTATTTCCTTGAGTGGTGCAGGTTTTTTAAGATTTGATTAGCCAGAAATTCCCTGCCCCTTTTTGCTGCTCCGTCGTTGGTTTTTCCTTCCAAGCAGAGACTTGGGAAAGTCATTGTCTTCTTACACTTTAGAAGACTGGAAAAAAAACATCCTCTGTACTACAATTATCTGAAGGAAAATTGCATTGGCTTCTGTATTTTACAGTGGATTCTGCCAAGTCAGCAAGTGGCCATTAGTCTAGGAGATTCTTTATGTAATTTTAATGACCAGCATTTGAAACAGAACAGAACACAAATAATAAGCAAGTACACAAAAAGGAAAATAAAAATCATCTCTTTTGTACATCCATTCAAAGTGATTAATTTTAAAGCTTTTCTAAACGTTCAGAAAAAAGAAGGTGGAGAGCTGAAATTTACACTCTGCAGAGCTCAGTGAGGAGAGCTCTAAGAGCCGATTGGATGGAATGGACACACCCACCCTTCACACAGCACACAGGAACAGAGCTGAGGCTGTCAATCAACTGGAGCTCCCTTCCCTGTCACCTTTTTTATCTTGGTGTCAGGAAAACTTGTCAGAAGTGATTCATGCTGATAGCAGAGGAAGGAAGCAGCAGAAGGAATCCTCCTACATACTGTAGGTTGTACCTGTTTATATACCGGTCTTCTCTTCTGTACATGCATTCAAAGTGATGAATTTTAAAGCTTTTCTGAGAGTTTAATAAAAAAAGAAGGCGGAGAGCTGAAATTACACTCTGCAGAGCTGCAGTGAAGAGAGCTCTGAGAGCTGATTGGATGGAATGGACACACCCACCCTTCACACAGCACACAGGAACAGAGTTGAGGCTGTCAATCAACTAGAGCTCCCTCCCCTGTCACCTTTAGTGGACACAGACTCTTTCTCCATTCATCCTCATCCTCTGTGACTCATCTGGCCGACTATGACCACTTTAAAGTGGAATTAAACCTGGAAACCTGGTGTCAGGAAAACTTGTCAGACGTGATTCATGCTGATAGCAGAGGAAGGAAGCAGCAGACAGAAAAGACAAATTAACCACTTCAGCCCCGGAAGAATTGGCTGCCCAATGACCGGGCCACGCTGTACCCAAACAAAATTGACGTTCTTTTTTTTCCCACAAATAGAGCTTTCTTTTGGTGGTATTTGATAACCTATCCAGTTTTTATTTTTTGCGCTATAAACAAAAAAAATGCGCCAATTTTGAAAAAAAAAAGCAATATTTTTTACTTTTTGCTAAAATAAATATCCATAAAAAATATATAAAAAAACAAATTTCTTCCTCAGTTTAGGTCGATATGTATTCTTCTACATATTTTTGGTAAAAAAAATCACAATAAGCGTATATTGATTGGTTTGCGCAAAAGTTATAGCGTCTACAAACTAGGGGATAGAATTATGGCATTTTTATTTTTTTTATTTTTTTATTAGTAATGGCGGCCATCTGCGATTTTTATCGGGACTGCGACATTATGGCGGACACATCGGACACTTTTGACACTGTTTTTGGACCATTGTCATTTATACAGCGATCAGTGCTATAATTTATAAAAATGCACTGATTACTGTGTAAATGACACTGGCAGGGAAGGGGTTAATCACTAGGGGGCGATCGAGGGGTTAAGTGTGTCCTAGGGAGTGATTCTAACTGTGGGGGGGATGGGTTACCACTGACATGACAGCGATCACTGCTCCCGATGACAGGGAGCAGTAGATCCC
This sequence comes from Rana muscosa, assembly GCA_029206835.1. Taxonomy (NCBI): domain Eukaryota; kingdom Metazoa; phylum Chordata; class Amphibia; order Anura; family Ranidae; genus Rana; species Rana muscosa. The sequence goes on along the minus strand of CM055118.1, from coordinate 322,376,740 downwards.
TGTCATGTCACTAGGCAGAACAGGGAAATGCCTTGTTTACATAGGCATCCCCCCGTTCTGGCTCTCGGTCTCATGATCGCGGGCTGCCGACGAACATCGAGTTTGCGGGACCCGCGGGTACACTCAAGCGGCGGGTGCGCGCGCGCCGGCAAGGCGGCAAATTCAAAGGGACGTGCCTGTACGCCCATTTGCCTGCCTGTGCCATTCTGCCGACGTCTATGTGTGTGTGACGGTCGGCAAGTGGTTAATGTTCTGGATTGAGACAAGTACACACTATAGAGGGATAGTCTTTGTTCATATTTCATGTCTGGGGTTTACAACCACTTTAACATACACTAAGCGGCACATGCGAAGCTCAGCGTAGTACATTTACTGCACCACTCTGCGCCATAGTGATGTGACTCCTCTGTGCATGCGCAGGAGTGATTTCATTGCAGCCTGGCCAATCAAGCGGCCAAGGAGACCAAACCCGGAAGGAAGACTGAGAGAAAATGGAAGCGCCTATGACAGCCAAGAGCTCTGACACCACAGCCCCAGAGGGGATCCTTTGCCAGGTAAGTCTGTACTAATGTGCCAATCAGGGATGAGCCGAACACCCCCCTGTTCGGTTCGCACCAGAACCTGCGAACAGACAAAATGTTCGTGTAAACTTTAGAACCCTATTAAATACAATGGACTCGAACGTTCGAAATCTAAAGTGTTAATTATAAAGGCTTATATGCAATTTATTGTCCTAAAAAGTGTTTGGGGACCGGGGTCCTGCCCCAGGGGACATGTATCAATGCAAAAATAAGTTTTAAAAACGGCAGTTTTTTCGGGAGCAGTGATTTTAATAATGCTTAAAATGAAAAAATAAAAGTGAAATATTCCTTTAAATTTCGTACCTGGGGGGTGTGTATGATATGCATGTGAAGTGGCGCATGTTTCCCGTGCTTAGAACTGTCCCTGCAAAAAATGACATTTTTGAAAGAAAAAAATGCATTTAAAACTGACTCGCGGCTATTAATGAATTGTCGGCTCCCGGCAATACATACAAAAGTCATTGATAAAAAAAAAAAAAAAAAGCGTGGGGGTTCCCCAGAATTCAATTACCAGGCCCTTCAGGTCTGGAATGGATATTAAGGGGAACCCCGCCGCAAATTAAAAAAAATTGACGTGGGGTTCCCCCAAATATCCATTCCAGGCCCTTCAGATCTGGCATGGATTTTAAGGGGAACTCCACCCCAAATTTAAAAAAAAAATGGCGTGGAGTCCCCCTAAAAATCCATACCAGACCCCTTATCCGAGCACGCAACCTGGCCGGCCGCAGGGGAAAAGGGGGGGACGAGAGAGCGGCCCCCCCTCCCTCCTGAACCGTACCAAGCCACATGCCCTCAACATGGGGAGGATGTCCCCATGTTGATGGGGACAAGGGCCTCATCCCCACAACCCTTGCCCGGTGGTTGTGGGGGTCTGCGGGCGGGGGGCTTATCGGAATCTGGAAGACCCCTTTAACAAAGGGGACCCCCAGATCCCGCCCCCCCTATGTGAATTGGTAAGGGGTACATTGTACCCCTACCATTTCACGAAGAAAGCGTAAAACAATGTTTAAAAAAAACACACAAACACCTTGAAAAAGTCCTTTATTAAAAAAAAAAAAAAAAAAACATTCCAGCGGTGAAATCCAGTGTCCCGCGGCGATCCCGATGTCCAGCGCTGTCCTTCATTGGTTGTGCCTGAGCGGACCTGATGGGGAACTCCCTCTCAGTATTTTAAATGTATAGACCCGCCCCTTCTAAAGTTCCCCATCAGGTCCGCTCAGCGGACCAGATGCGGAGCATGAGAAGGGGCGGGTCTATACATGTATTACCAAAGTGAGAGCAGTTCCCCATCAGGTCCGCCCCCTCGGTATGTCGGACCCGCCTACGTCATTGGCTTGAGCGGGGAACTTCCTTCACTATGTAAATTTAAATTACACAGTGAAGGAAGTTCCCCGCTCAAGCCAATGACGTAGGCGGGTCCGACATACCGAGGGGGCGGACCTGATGGGGAACTGCTCTCACTTTGGTAATACATGTATAGACCCGCCCCTTCTCATGTTCCGCATCTGGTCCGCTGAGCGGACCTGATGGGGAACTTTAGAAGGGGCGGGTCTATACATTTAAAATACTGAGAGGGAGTTCCCCATCAGGTCCGCTCAGGCACAACCAATGAAGGACAGCGCTGGACATCGGGATCGCCGCGGGACACTGGATTTTACCGCTGGAATGTTTTTTTTGTTTTTTTTTTAATAAAGGACTTTTTCAAGGTGTTTGTGTGTTTTTTTTAAACATTTTTTTACGCTTTCTTCGTGAAATGGTAGGGGTACAATGTACCCCTTACCAATTCACATAGGGGGGCCGGGATCTGGGGGTCCCCTTTGTTAAAGGGGTCTTCCAGATTCCGATAAGCCCCCCGCCCGCAGACCCCCACAACCACCGGGCAAGGGTTGTGGGGATGAGGCCCTTGTCCCCATCAACATGGGGACATCCTCCCCATGTTGAGGGCATGTGGCCTGGTACGGTTCAGGAGGGAGGGGGGCCGCTCTCTCGTCCCCCCCTTTTCCCCTGCGGCCGGCCAGGTTGCGTGCTCGGATAAGGGGTCTGGTATGGATTTTTAGGGGGACTCCACGCCATTTTTTTTTTAATTTGGGGTGGAGTTCCCCTTAAAATCCATGCCAGATCTGAAGGGCCTGGAATGGATATTTGGGGGAACCCCACGTCAATTTTTTTTTAAATTTGCGGCGGGGTTCCCCTTAATATCCATTCCAGACCTGAAGGGCCTGGTAATTGAATTCTGGGGAACCCCCACGCTTTTTTTTTTTTTTTTTATCAATGACTTTTGTATGTATTGCCGGGAGCCGACAATTCATTAATAGCCACGAGTCAGTTTTAAATGCATTTTTTTCTTTCAAAAATGACATTTTTTGCAGGGACAGTTCTAAGCACGGGAAACATGCGCCACTTCACATGCATATCATACACACCCCCCAGGTATGAAATTTAAAGGAATATTTCACTTTTATTTTTTCATTTTAAGCATTATTAAAATCACTGCTCCCGAAAAAACGGCCGTTTTTAAAACTTCTTTTTGCATTGATACATGTCCCCTGGGGCAGGACCCCGGTCCCCAAACACTTTTTAGGACAATAACTTGCATATTAGCCTTTATAATTAGCACTTTAGATTTCTCCCATAGATTTTTCGAATTTGCCGCGAACACCCCAATTTGTTCGCTGTTCGGCGAACGGGCGAACAGGCAATGTTCGAGTCGAACATGAGTTCGACTCGAACTCGAAGCTCATCCCTAGTGCCAATATGCTGTGGCATAAAGCTCCCAGTGGCATTTAAAAAAATAAATAAATCCAGGTTTAATTCCACTGTAATGTCATAGTTGGCCAGATGAGTCACAGAGGATGAGGATGAATGGAGAAGGAGGCTCTGTCCACCCATGCTGGAGTGTTGGACTAGCACGCTTGCCTCCTGACTTGGAAAGGGTTTTATTGAATGATAAAAGTCTTGTTCCCTATTCTGTAAGGAAAACAGAACAATGGTAGATAACATAAACCTAGTTATTGCTCTGAAGTTCTGCAATTGCCAGCTGAAATTCTAGTACCCTGGGAAAATTCCAAAATTTCCAGTAATGAGCAACAACTGCACATGGAATTCCTCTCCTTCTGCATTGTACTCCTGATTATCGCCCCGGTATAGTGATAATTAGACATGTGCAATTCGTTTAGTTACGAATTCGTTATTCGCCAAAATTCGTTATATTCGTTGATTCATAAACATACGAATAAACGAACGGTTTGATAAAATTAGAAATGAACAACGAATTATCGAAAAAACGAATATGGAAAACAACAAAAATACAAATTTAGTAAATTTGAAACGAAAAAGTAAAAAACGAAGACATAAAAACAACGAAAATACCAAACAAAGATCAAAAAATAACGAAAATCAAAATGAACGAAAACGCGAAATTACGAATATTCGGAAAACGTAAAACAAAACAACTAAAATATCGAACAAAGATCCATATTAACGAAAATCAAAATGAACAAAAAAAAATTACAAATCTTCGGAAAACGGAAATCAAAGCAACGAAAATTCGAAAAAACGTAAATTCTATTTCGTTAGTTCTGAATTCGTTCTGGACGTTGGCCAATGGACTATAAGCTTGTCCCTTCCCCTGAAGAGTTTGTCTCTTCCCCCAATAAGCTTGTCCCTTCCCCTGAAGAGGATGTCCCTTCCCCCAATGAGCTTGTTTCTTATTCCCTTGTGTGTTTTTCTGTGTTAGACTGCAGTGCATTCCATCCACAGTCCAGATAGGTTGTGGCTGGGTAGGTTCAGGGCCGGATTTCCCACAAGGCCAACAAGGCCAGGCCTCAGGGCGGCACTGTGTGAAAGGGCGGCGCCGCGGAGGAGACAAGTCCTCCTAAAATTCATTTACTGTGTCCCCGGCCGCCTGAAGCTCCGGCCGCCATTTTTCAAAGTCCGGCGCCCTGTGATTGGGCCATGGGGGTCATGTGCGGCGTGGGGCTGGCCTGTCCGTGATCTTGAACTCCCCCTCTGCACATGACCTCCATACGCCCAATCACAGTGCCCGGGACACTAAACAAACATGGCGGCCGCCTCCTCCTATCCTCCAGGCCTATGTCCATGATTCAGGACAAGCAGGTGAGGAGGAACACAGACTGGGGAGAAAAACGGAGGCAGAGACAGAGCGGCAGAGGCAAAGAGAGAGTGAGGCAGAGAGACAGAGGCACTGAGAGAGAGAGAGTGAGGTAGAGAGACAGAGGCACTGAGAGAGAGAGAGACAGAGGCACTGAGAGAGAGAGAGAGACACAGAGGCACTGAGAGAGAGAGAGACAGGCACTGAGAGAGACAGAGGCACTGAGAGAGAGAGAGAGACAGAGGCACTGAGAGAGCGAGAGACAGAGGCACTGAGAGAGCGAGAGACAGAGGCAAAGAGAGAGCGAGAGACAGAGGCAAAGAGAGAGCGAGAGACAGAGGCAAAGAGAGAGCGAGAGACAGAGGCAAAGAGAGAGAGAGACAGAGGCAAATAGAGAGGCAGAGAGAGACAGAGGCAGAGAGAGACAGAGGGAGAGAGATCCAAAGAGAGAGAGGCAGAGAGAGAGAGAGGCAGAGAGAGAGAGAGAGAGAGGCAAAGAGAGAGAGAGAGACAGAGGCAAAGAGAGAGAGACACACAGAGGCAAAGAGAGAGAGAGAGAGAGATGCAGAGACAGAGAGAGAGGCAAAGAGAGAGGCAGAGAGAGACAGAGGCAGATAGAGAGTGAGAGACGGGGGCAGAGAGTGCAAGTGACATTCCCATCTGGTGGCAGGCAGCGTGGCAAGTGACATTCCAATGTGGTGGCAGGCAGCGTGGCAAGTGACATTCCCATCTGGTGACAAGCGATGGTGGCAAGTGACACGCTGAGGGCTCCCACTCATTCTGCTTTATGGTGAGTTGAACTGTTTCATTTTATATTACAATGTAATGATAGAAACAATGCATTTCAATCATCCTGGACACCATAACAACCATGGTGCCGGAATGATTGAAGCACTAACACCAGTCATTGTCTGCGAAAAATCGATTACCCCCCCCCCCCACGCGTCGCCCCCCCGCCCCCCCTATGTGATGGTGGGGGGGCGGCATTGAAGGACCCGGCCTTGGGGCGGCAAAGGGAGTAAATCCGGGCCTGGGTAGGTTGCACTGTTCTGTTGGATTTGTGAGTAAAGTTGTGACTTGTGAGAGAGAAATTCTTTGTTTCTTAAGCATACTCTGTCTAGATTCTCATTTCTATATTTGTATTTTGTAATATCTAATATTTTTGTTTTCTCCTATTCTGACACATTATGTAAAATTACGAATTATGCCCCAATTACTAATCTACAAAAACAATTTTACGAAAGTACGAATAAATGAGCCGGTCAATCTCACGAAAGTACGAATTACAAAATTACGACGAGTAGTGTTTTGAATAAACGGAAAATGTATTCTAACGAATATACGAATGTAATTAAATCTACAAAAGTACGATTTTCCAATCAACGGAAATTAGACACGAAAATACGAATCATTGCAAATCAACGAAAATATAGTTCTTACGAAAATACGAACGCGGCCGAATATAAAATATAACGTAAATACGAATTTCGAATCAACGAAAATTAGACTAACGGAAAAACGAATCAACAGAAAAATAACACTTACGGAAATACGAAAGAGTCCAAATACGATAACCCACGTCTTACGAAATTACGAATCGTTACGAATCAATGGAAACTAACAGAAACGAAACCAAACTAAACAAATTTTTATGTTGTGCACATGTCTAGTGATATTGTATTTTATCACATTTAGCAACTGGATTTGAAGGGAAACTCACTGTTTACTCTTTTACTTTTTGGGTGTCGATGGTCTAAGTTAGGACAGCGAAAAAAAGTATTCTGTCGGCTGGGAAGGCTCCCCGCTGTCAGACCACAATAGTACTGCGGGAGCGATTCCCCCATCAACACTGACTGTGTAGATGGAGGAATCGAGCGGTTTTCTTTCCTTCTGTCCGTGGTGGAAGGAAAGAAATTCACACAATCTATGGGCTGCTTAAAGGGATTTTTTTTAAATAACAAACATGTCATACTTACCTCCTATGTGCAGTTCTTTTTGCACAGGGTGGCCCCGATCCTCCTCTTCTGGGGTCCCTCGGCGGCTCTCATGGCTCCTCCCTGCATTAGATAACCCCCTTTGGAGAAGAGCTCTCTCGAGGCGGTTACCTTGCGCGCGCGCCCCTGAGTCATACACTCGGCGTCCATAGACTGTTGATTCCATAGATTGCCAGGTGTTTTCATTTTAAAGGATTTTATTTTGAGATAACAGAAAAATACATTTCAAAACGACAGCATTGGCAAAGCTAAGATATAAAATTACTTCAGGCATACAGATGGAAGAGCAACAAGTACACATAAACAGGATAAATATTAGAATATCTGAAATAAGAATACAATGGTGAGACTAATGTTAGAGGAGAGTTCTTAGTAAGCCGGGCAATGGAATCCCCCGCCCGCCAATACCCCATATGGGAACTAACTGTACCGCGAAAGGAGTCCGCAGCACCCAACCTCCATCAAACTCTGTCTAGGAGGGTGAGAAAAATCGCCACGGAGTATATTATCCTTAAAAGAGGAAGAAAAAAAAACAAAAAAACTCTGTAATGGAGAAATGATATAAGACAACCTGTCGTTCTCGTCTGTAGACTATCTAAAGATAAGGGGGGTAGAAAGGGAGGGGAAAAGAGGAAAGGAGGGGAGAAAAGCCAAAGGAAAGGGAAGAGATAGGGGGAAAGAAAGAAAGAGAGGTGAATCAGACTGAGCGCACATCAAAGATTAAGCTGGGAGAGTGTTGGAATGCCAGGTGTTTTTTCACCTTAATGCATAGGATGAAAAAAGGTGAAAAAACACGAACCTTTACAACCCCTTTAAAGCTACGTTCGCATGGCTAAAAAGTGCCAGGGGCAGCTTACATAGTTACATAGTAGGTGAGGTTGAAAAAAGACACAAGTCCATCAAGTCCAACCTATGTGTGTGATTATATGTCAGTATTACATTGTATATCCCTGTATGTTGTGGTCGTTCAGGTGTTTATCTAATAGTTTTTTGAAACCATTGATGCCCCCCCCCCCCCCCTGCTGAGACCACCGCCTGTGGAAGGGAATTCTACATCCTTGTCGCTCTTGCAGTAAAGAACCCTCTACGCAGTTTAAGGTTAAACCTCTTTTCTTCTAATTTTAGTGAGTGGCTACGTGTCTTTTTAAATTCCCTTTCATGGAAAAGTTTTATCCCTATTGTGGGGTCACCAGTAGTGATGAGCCGAACACCCCGGGTTCGGTTCGCACCAGAACCCGCGAACGGACCGAAAGTTCGTACGAACATTAAAACCCTATTAAATACAATGGATGCGAACGTTCGAATTCTAAAGTGCTAATTATAACAACTATTATGCATGTTATTGTCCTAAAAAGGGTTTGGGAACCCGGGTTCTGCACCAGGGGACATGTATCAATGCAAAAAGAAGTTTTAAAAACGGTCGTTTTTCGGGAGCAGTCATTTTAATGATGCATAAAGTGAAAAAAAAAAAGTCAAATATTCCTTTAAATATCGTACCTGGGGGGTGTCTAAAGTATGCCTGTGAAGTGCCACGTGTTTCCCGTGTTTAGAACTGTCCCTGCACAAAAGGAAAAAAAAGCCATTTAAAACTGCTTGCGGCTTTAATGTAATGTCTGGTCCCGGTAATATGGATGAAAATCTTTAAGAAAAATGGCATAGCTACCCCATGACCCCCCCCCCCCTACCCCAGCCCATTACCAGCCCCTTTGGGTCTTGTATGGATATTAAGGGGAACCCCGCACATAAAATAAAAAAGGCCCTATATACTCTGAACAGCCGTATACAGGCGGTGCATACAAGACAGGGACTGTATGTTTGTTCTTATGTAGAATGTGTTTGTAATTTTGAACAGGTACATTGTTTAAGTGTAGCTCCAGCCCAAAAATCTATTTTTAAACTTTTTGGAAAACATAGGTAAGGGTTATCACCCCTGTAACATTTGTTTTGCTGTCTGTGCCCCTGTTCAGAACATTTCACCTCACTTTCCGTCCCAATGACAACTGTTTTTGAAATGTGGTGTTTTTCTTGAAACAAGGATTGCTGATAAAGCATCAGTACAGAGGAGACACCTTTCTCCCATATTAATTCTTACAGGAGAGAATTTTCCTTCCTAGGGGTAGATTTCCTCTCACTTCCTGTTGTCTTCTTGCGTTTGCAAGTAGGAGTCGTTTGTAAGTTGGATGTTTGAAAGTAGGGACCTGCCGTATATAATCTGCAGAAATAGGCCCCTTAGTTGGTGTTGGCACAACACTGTAAGCACTCACAGTTACTCTTGGTTGGTGCTGGAACGCCCTGCTGTCAACTATTATATCAGGAATTGTAATTACATATAATTGTTGAACAGTGGTAGTAAAAATTGGGCCTTTGATGGTGGTGCTGGTGCCACAACACTGTAAGCCCTGACAGTTACTCTTGGTGGGTGCAGCAATGGGCCCTGCTGTGAATTATTAGATCAAGAATTGTAATTGCATGCCCCTGTTGAACAGGGGCTGAAAAATTGGGCCTTTCGTGGTGGTGGTGGTGGTGGTGGTGTTGCCACAACACTGTAAGCCCTCAGAGTTACTCTTGCTTGGTGGGTGCAGGAATGGGCCCTGCTGTGAATTATTAGATCAATAATTGTAATTACATGCCCCTGTTGAACAGGGGCTGAAAAATTGGGCCTTAGGCACTGGTGGCACAACACTGCAACCCCTCACAGATACTGTACTTGGAGCACAGCAATGAGCCCTGTTGCAAAGTATTGCTTCAAAAATTGTAATGACACGCCCCTGTTAAACAGGGGCTGAAAAATTGGGCCTTAGGCACTGGTGGCACAACACTCCAACCCCTCACACATACTGTACTTGGAGCACAGCAATGAGCCCTGTTGCAAAGTATTGCTTCAAAAATTGTAATTACACGCCCCTGTTAAACAGGGGCTGAAAAATTGGGCCTTAGCCACTGGTGGCGGCACCCATAAACAAAAATGATCTTCCAAGCTATCATCATCAATCGTATCATTGAGGACTCGGAGGAGGAGGATAGCCAGTCAACATAACAGCACAGGCACTCAGCATCAGCATCAGTCTTGAAGGGATGTGACATGTTAAAATCAATTAGTCTGTTATATCAGCATCAGGTGTGTGGTAGCTGGTGGTGATCCAAGACTGGTTCATCTTGATGAAAGTCAGTCGATCAACCGAGTCGGTGGACAGGCGCACCCTGTGATCCGTGACAAATCCTCCAGCAGCACTGAATGTGCGTTCCGAAAGAACGCTGGATGCAGGACAGGCCAGTAGCTCAATTGCATACTGTGCAAGCTCTGGCCAGTGATCCATCCTCAAGACCCAGTAAGCCAGAGGATTTTCGGTGGGGAAGGTGTCCAAGTCTGACCTTGCCCCTAGATATTCCTGCACCATGTTTATCAGACGCTGGCGATGGTTGCTGGAACCGATCATACTTTGGGGCTGCGGACTAAAGAATTGTCTGAACGCATCGGTCAGACGGCCACCTTCCCCACCGCTCCTTCTTTGACTGGCCGAAGCCTCAGCAACTCGTTGTCCAGGACCAGGAGTTTGTAACCTCCCAGTCTCTGGGAACGCGTTGCACAGACCTTTCTGCAAGGCCTCCCGGAGTTGTCTCATCCTCTGCTCCCTCTGCGATGGTAACATAAGGTCCGCAACCTTACCCTTGTACCGTGGATCAAGGAGAGTGGCCAGCCAGTAATGGTCCCTCTCCTTGATCCGAAGAATACGAGGATCCTTCCGCAGACTTTGCAGGATCAGGGAGGCCATGCAGCGTAGGTTTGCTGAGGCATTCGCTCCGGAGTCCTCTGGGTCACTAAGGACGACATGATCCGCAGTCACCTCCTCCCAGCCACGTACAAGTCCACTGGTTTCTTGGGACTGTAAATCATCCCTAAAAGACTGCTGCTGATGATGCTGAGTGCCAGCCTCCACCTCCATGCTGACACAATCCTCCTCCTCCTCCTCCTCCTCCTCCTCTTCCTGTGCGATGGGTGGGACAGAAGGAACACTGTCTGGGTAAAGGGGGCCTTGAGAGGCAAGGAAGTCCTCCTCTTCCTGCCTCTGTTCTGCCTCAAGTGCCCTGTCCATTATTCCACGCAGCGTGTGCTCCAACAGGTGGACAAGAGGTACAGTGTCACTGATGCATGCACTGTCACTGCTCACCATCCTCGTGGCCTCCTCAAATGGTGCCAGGACAGTGCATGCATCCCTGATCATGCCCCACTGGCGTGGAGAAAAAAAAACAAGCTCCCCTGACCCTGTCCTGGTGCCGTAGTCGCACAGGTACTCATTGATGGCCCTCTGCTGCGTGTGCAGCCGCTGCAGCATGGCCAACGTTGAGTTCCACCTGGTGGGCATGTCACATATAAGGCGGTTCTTGGGCAGGTTCAACTCCTTTTGCAGCTCAGCCAGGCGAGCACTGGCATTATAAGATCTGCGGAAATGCACACAGACTTTCCTGGCCTGCCTCAGGACATCCTGTAAGCCCGGGTACCTGCCCAAGAAACGCTGCACCACCAGGTTAAGGACGTGAGCCACACAGGGCACATGGGTCAGTTGTCCCTGTCGAAGGGCGGAGAGGAGGTTGGTGCCATTGTCGCAAACCACCATTCCTGGCTTAAGCTGGCGTGGCGTCAACCACCTCTCGGCCTGGCCCTGCAGAGCAGACAGGACCTCTGCCCCAGTGTGGCTTCTGTCCCCCAAACACACCAGCGCAAGCACGGCATGGCATCTTTTTGCCTGCGTACTTGCGTAGCCCCGTGAACGGCTACGGAGCACCGCTGGTTCATAGGACAAACCACAGGAAGAGGCCATGGAGGAAGAAGAAGAGGAGGGGGTGGAGGAGAGAGGTGTGTCACAACCAGTAGTAGCATTTTGGAGGCGTGGCGGTGGGACAACCTCCAACACTACTGCACCTTGTCCTGCATCCTTCCCAGCTGCCAAAAGAGTGACCCAATGGGCCGTGAAAGAAAGGTAACTTCCCTGTCCATGCCTGCTGGACCATGAGTCAGCGGTAATATGCACCTTACCGCTGACCGCCCTGTCCAGCGAGGCCAAGACATTGCCTTCCACATGCCGGTAGAGAGCCGGAATAGCCTTCCGTGAGAAAAAGTGGCGTTTGGGAACCTGCCACTGAGGAACCGCACATTGCACAAACTCACGGAAGGGGGCCGAGTCTACCAACTGAAAAGGCAGCAGTTGAAGCGCTAGCAATTTAGCCAAGCTAGCATTCAACCGCTGGGCATGTGGATGGCTGGGAGTGAACTTCTTTCGACGGTCCAGCAGCTGGGGCAGGGAAATTTGCCTGCTAGAATCGGACGTCGGTGTACTGCTAGCAGAGTGGCCGCAAGTACTTGGCTGTGACACACCTAATTCTACACCTTCATTCCTCTCAGTGCATGTTTCAGAGAGGACTGAAGTTATAGTGGGGTTGGAGATCCCAGCTGATGCGGTGCAAGGAGAGGTCCGCTTTGTTCTTTGGTGTGGGTCTTTGAGGTAGGCTTGCCAACAAGCTGCATGGCAGGTCAACATATGTCTGGTCAGGCATGTGGTACCCAAGCGGCTGATGTTTTGGCCACGCGATATACGCTTGAGACATATGTTGCAAACAGCAGCTGTGCGATCTGATGCACTAGCCTCAAAAAAGGCCCACACCAAGGAACTTTTTGAATGACGGGCAGAGGCAGCGCCCTGCACAGGCGGAGCTCTGCGGTGTGATTCCGTCGGTGTACTGCCCTTACGCTGGCCACCAAAGGGCATCCTGCCTCGTTGGAGATGTGCCTCCTCCTCATCCTCCTCCTCCTCCTCTCTCCTATTAGGCACCCATGTGGAGTCAGTGACCTCATCATCCCCTCCCTCCTCATCACTGGAGCCAATCTGGCAGTATGCTGCAGCTGCTGGAACATGACTGCCAGATTGGTGTCCTTCTTGAGCATCCCCTCTGTCTGCTCTCACCCTACTGCCTTCCTCTAGCTGGGTTTCATCATCAGACCCTTCGAAACGCTGGGCATCCTCCTGGAGCATGTACCCAACACTGTGCTCAAACAGTTCGGGGGACTCCTCAGGAGGAGGACATGGTGGGTCTAGGGAAGGAGTGACTGATGATGAGTCTGACATTGATACCAGGGAAGAGGACGCTTTGGCAGCTGCTTTGCCCGTACCCTGAGCCTGGGTGAGAGAGGATGAGGAGGAGGGCTTGGTCATCCACTCTACCAAGTCTTCGGCATGATGTGGCTCAACATGTCCAGCTGCCGAAAAGAAGGACAAGCGTGTCCCATGGCCATGTGCTGATGACAATGCACCGCGTCCACGACCAGCACTGTTGCCCCCAGACACAGAGCCTGCTTGCCCTCTTTTATTGCCTCCTGACTGTCTGCCTCTCCTTGTTTGCCTTCCAGACATTCTAATAGATGGCCTGCAGGGAGATGGGAAAAAAGCAATAAGGGCTACCTTCAGGTGTCCTTCTCTGTCCCTTTACTTAAGGATTTCTAAATATGGTTCAGGATGATTGCTTTTGCACAGAATAGCACAACGACAATTTCCCTGACTGTCCAAAAAAACAAGGATTTCAAAGATGGTTGATGAGGAATGCTTTAGCACACTATAGCACAAGGAGAATTCACTCACTGTCCTTCCCAGTCCCTAGAAACAAGGACTTGCACAGTGAAAGAAACTGACACTCTCCCTACCTACAGTTTTCTGTCCCTAGAAAAAATGTTTTTTTTAAGCACACTATAGCACAAGGAGAATTCACTCACTGTCCTTCCCAGTCCCTAGAAACAAGGACTTGCACAGTGAAAGAAACTGACACTCTCCCTACCTACAGTTTTCTGTCCCTAGAAAAAATGTTTTTTTTAAGCACACTATAGCACAAGGAGAATTCACTCACTGTCCTTCCCAGTCCCTAGAAACAAGGACTTGCACAGTGAAAGAAACTGACACTCTCCCTACCTACAGTTTTCTGTCCCTAGAAAAAATGTTTTTTTTAAGCACACTATAGCACAAGGAGAATTCACTCACTGTCCTTCCCAGTCCCTAGAAACAAGGACTTGCACAGTGAAAGAAACTGACACTCTCCCTACCTAGAGTTTTCTGTCCCTAGAAAAAATGTTTTTTTTAAGCACACTATAGCACAAGGAGAATTCACTCACTGTCCTTCCCAGTCCCTAGAAACAAGGACTTGCACAGTGAAAGAAACTGACACTCTCCCTACCTACAGTTTTCTGTCCCTAGAAAAAATGTTTTTTTTAAGCACACTATAGCACAAGGAGAATTCACTCACTGTCCTTCCCAGTCCCTAGAAACAAGGACTTGCACAGTGAAAGAAACTGACACTCTCCCTACCTAGAGTTTTCTGTCCCTAGAAAAAATGTTTTTTTTAAGCACACTATAGCACAAGGAGAATTCACTCACTGTCCTTCCCAGTCCCTAGAAACAAGGACTTGCACAGTGAAAGAAACTGACACTCTCCCTACCTACAGTTTTCTGTCCCTAGAAAAAATGTTTTTTTTAAGCACACTATAGCACAAGGAGAATTCACTCACTGTCCTTCCCAGTCCCTAGAAACAAGGACTTGCACAGTGAAAGAAACTGACACTCTCCCTACCTACAGTTTTCTGTCCCTAGAAAAAATGTTTTTTTTAAGCACACTATAGCACAAGGAGAATTCACTCACTGTCCTTCCCAGTCCCTAGAAACAAGGACTTGCACAGTGAAAGAAACTGACACTCTCCCTACCTACAGTTTTCTGTCCCTAGAAAAAATGTTTTTTTTAAGCACACTATAGCACAAGGAGAATTCACTCACTGTCCTTCCCAGTCCCTAGAAACAAGGACTTGCACAGTGAAAGAAACTGACACTCTCCCTACCTAGAGTTTTCTGTCCCTAGAAAAAATGTTTTTTTTAAGCACACTATAGCACAAGGAGAATTCACTCACTGTCCTTCCCAGTCCCTAGAAACAAGGACTTGCACAGTGAAAGAAACTGACACTCTCCCTACCTACAGTTTTCTGTCCCTAGAAAAAATGTTTTTTTTAAGCACACTATAGCACAAGGGGAATTCACTCACTGTCCTTCCCAGTCCCTAGAAACAAGGACTTGCACAGTGAAAGAAACTGACACTCTCCCTACCTAGAGTTTTCTGTCCCTAGAAAAAATGTTTTTTTAAGCACACTATAGCACAAGGAGAATTCACTCACTGTCCTTCCCAGTCCCTAGAAACAAGGACTTGCACAGTGAAAGAAACTGACACTCTCCCTACCTACAGTTTTCTGTCCCTAGAAAAATTTTTTTTTTTAAGCACACTATAGCACAAGGAGAATTCACTCACTGTCCTTCCCAGTCCCTAGAAACAAGGACTTGCACAGTGAAAGAAACTGACACTCTCCCTACCTACAGTTTTCTGTCCCTAGAAAAAATGTTTTTTTTAAGCACACTATAGCACAAGGAGAATTCACTCACTGTCCTTCCCAGTCCCTAGAAACAAGGACTTGCACAGTGAAAGAAACTGACACTCTCCCTACCTAGAGTTTTCTGTCCCTAGAAAAAAATGTTTTTTTTAAGCACACTATAGCACAAGGAGAATTCACTCACTGTCCTTCCCAGTCCCTAGAAACAAGGACTTGCACAGTGAAAGAAACTGACACTCTCCCTACCTACAGTTTTCTGTCCCTAGAAAAAATGTTTTTTTTAAGCACACTATAGCACAAGGAGAATTCACTCACTGTCCTTCCCAGTCCCTAGAAACAAGGACTTGCACAGTGAAAGAAACTGACACTCTCCCTACCTACAGTTTTCTGTCCCTAGAAAAAATGTTTTTTTTAAGCACACTATAGCACAAGGAGAATTCACTCACTGTCCTTCCCAGTCCCTAGAAACAAGGACTTGCACAGTGAAAGAAACTGACACTCTCCCTACCTACAGTTTTCTGTCCCTAGAAAAAATGTTTTTTTTAAGCACACTATAGCACAAGCACAAAACACACTGACACTCTCCCTACCTATCCTTCTCTTTCCCTAAACTAAAGGAATCCAGGTTAAGCAAGAAAGAAATAAAAGTCACTGTCCCTGCCTATGCTGCTCTTTCCCTGCTCCGGAACACACTACACTAGGCCGCCGTGCTGGCGGCCTTTTATAGTGTGGGGCGTGTACTAAACACCCTCAGCAATAATTGGCCACAGGCATCCTGCCTGTGGCCAATCATTGCTCTCCTCGCTGCCGGCGCTGTGATTGGCCAAGCATGCGGGGTCACAGTGCATGCTTGGCCAATCACAGCGCCTGGATGACACTGCGATGGCGTAGTGCATTGTGGGCCGTTCGCGTCACTCGAATTTGGTGCGAACGGCCCAAATCGTTCGATCTTCGTCGAACGATCGAACAGCCGATGTTCGAGTCTAACGTATGTTCGTCTCGAACACGAAGCTCATCCCTAGTCACCAGTATGGTATTTGTAAAATTAAATCATATCCCCTCCCAAGCGTCTCTTCTCCAGAGAGAATAAGTTCAGTGCTCGCAACCTTTCCTCATAACTAATATCCTCCAGACCCTTTATTAGCTTTGTTGCCCTTCTTTGTACTTGCTCCATTTCCAGTACATCCTTCCTGAGGACTGGTGCCCAGAACTGGACAGCATACTCCAGGTGCGGCCGGACCAGAGTCTTGTAGAGTGGGAGAATTATCGTTTTATCTCTGGAGTTAATCCCCTTTTTTTAATGCATGCCAATATTCTGTTTGCTTTGCTTTCAGCAGCTTGGAATTGCATATCATTGCTGAGCCTGTCATCTACTAGGACCCCCATGTCCTTTTCCATCCTAGATTCCCCCAGAGGTTCTCCCTCTAGTGTATAGATTGCATTCATATTTTGCCACCCAAATGCATTATTTTACATTTTTCTACATTAAACCTCAGGGTAGATCCCTGAACATTGCCTGCACACACTGTGTGCAACCAGCAGCAACTGTCAGTGGCGGCAGTCAGATTTATACTTTGTACAAATCAATGACCAGAACCACTGCTGTTCATATGTAATCGCTCATCGTTTTTTTTGTAGAAAAAAAAAGAAAACAAAGGCAGCCACCAGGACTGATAAGTTACAATAGAGTATATTTATATTTTTGGCTATATATACATGTATATATATATACTGTGTATATATATATATATATATACTATATTTGACTTTACACGCACATAAACTTTAATGGCATCCCAGTCTTAGTCCGTAGGGTTCAATATTGAGTTGGCCCACCCTTTGCATCTATAACAGCTTCAATCTTCTGGGAAGGCTGTCCACAAGGTTTAGGAGTGTGTCTATGGGAATGTTTGACCATTCTTCAAGGAAGGGCATTGGTGAGGTCAGGCACTGATGTTGGACGAGAAGGCCTGGCTCGCAGTCTCCGCTCTAATTCATCCCAAAGGTGTTCTATCGGGTTGAGGTCAGGACCTAGATTTGTACACTGGTTTGCAGTCATGTTGGTACAGGAAGGGGCCATTCCCAAACTGCTCCCAGTTGGGAGCATAAAATTTGTTTCAAAATGTCTTGGTATGCTGAACCCCTAAATGCAGCAATGTGCCCATGTGAATGTAGCCAAACACATCCTCTCTTCCTTATAATTGTATTTTACAGATCACATCTCACCTGTGAAATATTCTGAGATGACTCCGGAACAATGTCAGACTCACTGCAAAGACATAGAAATAATTTATATATTTTCTAACAATAATTAAAAAATAACCAATAAATCAAATCAGCAAAAAAATAAAAGATATGTGTATATATATATATATATATATATATATATATCTGTATATATATATATATATATATATTTATATACAGTAAACCCCTGTTATATCGCGGTTCAGTTTTCGTGGTCCCGGTATATTGCGTTTTTTTCTGTAAGACCTATTAACATTATTTTATTGATTAAATCATTGTTAATTAAATATTTTTGTGTTTTCCATTGCTCTTGCTATTTCTCTCAGTATCTTTTATGTGTTTAAATGTGTTTCTCTTGTTTTAAAAGTGTGTTTAAAGACCTTAAAATGCTTTTAAAAGTACAGTGAAAGTTATAAAAACATGCCTAGTGTATATTTAAATAGGGTATTTCTATTTCGCGGATTTTCACTTATTGCGGGTGGGTCTGGAACGTAACCCCCGCGATGGAGGGGGAATTACTGTATATATATATATATATATATATATATATATATATATATATATATACAGTATATAATAATAATGCTAATTGATAAAAATCAGCAGCGGCATAGGATTTCAGGATTTCAGCTCACTGGATTGCTGGTAGGATCAACATGTATTTTCTTTGCACTTTTCAGACAGAAATAACAAATCACTTTTGATGGCATATTTAACAGACCCCCAAAAAAGTAAATATACACAGTGTTAAGGTTTACATACACTTTTATCCGCATGCACAGTTATAGGTCGTATTAACCTTTCTCACCTGTAGGTGGCGATCTTTTTTTTTTTTACTCCATGGAAATCCAGTTAAATATCAAAGCAATAATAAGAATTCAACAAAAACACACAGCACAACGTCACAAGGAATTTTTTTCGGAAGTTTCTGTTTTTTTTTCTAAAAATAACCTGATGCACCGATATTTAAAACAGAAGTTGTGTTTTTCTTTCAGCTTTTGTACTTTGCTTACAAGACAGGGAATGACAGTTTTATTTCATGGCCATGAAGATGTATGTTTGTGTTATTTCCTGTAAATGATGAGAGTTGGTAAATTCTGAGTCACTCTCTGTATTATGTGTCAGTAAGGAGAGTCAGCCTGTTACCTGTCAGACAGGAAAGTCTATCTGTGGGTGAAATGGACTCTGATCTCTGGCAGATAACTCACACTCTTCTAAATAATGGAGGAAAAAGGCAGCCTTTCCTTTCTGGCAACACAGACACTGAAGCAGACCAATGCCCATACACGTATCGAAATTTGGCCAGTTAAGCAAGGACGGGCTAAATTACGATCCATGCATGGGCACTGTGGTTGTAAAACAGTCAATCGGTTTCTGCTTGATCTGTACATTCTGACTGCAGCAAAGTCTCCCCATTGTCAGAATACAGAGGGGAGGATTCCCCCATCCACCTCGAATGTGTGGATGGGGGAACCGGGTCCGTTTTTTTTTTTTGGTTCAGCCGAAAATGACTCATCTATAGGCTGCTTGACTCCTTGTCTGACAGATACTGTAATTAAAACAGACTGTCTCGTCTGTAACTGGCACTACCCTGTCTCTGAGGATTTTGCAGACTGACTCTCTGGGCTGGCAGTTAACCCAGACTAAGGCTGGCCATACATTATACAACTTTCTTCTATAGATTTCCTTTAGATTTACCAAAACCATATAATAGAAGGTCAAATCTAAACACTTTCAATTTGTATGCAATCAGGCAGGCTCTTCTACTACACAGTTGAAGGCAGGGGCGTTGTGCTAGGTCTACAAAAGATCTGAGGCTAGAGCCCATAGCAGTGAAGTAAAGAGTCATATGCTTGGGCAGGCATACACATGTATATAATATACGTGTGTGTATATATATATATATATATATATATATATATATATATATATATATATATATATTTACATATCTGAGTGTATATTCCCCTTACATCAGGGTTCCCAGAGAGCCCCCTTACATCAGACTCCCCATAGAGCCCCTTCCTTACATTAGGGACCCCGAGAGAGCCCCCCCTTTCATCAGGGTCCCCAGAGAGCCTCCCTCTTACACCAGGGTCCCCAGAGAGCCTTCCCCTTACATCAGGGTCCCCAGAGAGCCTCCCCCTTACATAATGGTCCCCAGAGAGCCTCCCCCTTACATAATGGTCCCCAGAGACCCTCCCCCTTACATCAGGGTCCCCAGAGAGTCTCCCCCTTACATCAGGGTCCCCAGAGAGTCTCCCCCTTACATCAGGGTCCACAGAGAGCCCCTACTTACATCAGGGTCCCCAGAAAGCCTCCCTTACATCAGGGTCCCTAGAGAGCCCCTTCCTTACATCATGGTCTCCAGAGAGCCTCCTTCTTACATCAGGGTCCCCAGAGAGCCTCCCCCTTACATTAGGGTCCCCAAAGAGCCTCTTCCTTACATCAGGGTCCCCAGAGAGCCTCCCCCTTACATCACGGTCCCCAGAGAGCCTCCCCCTTACATTAGGGTGAGAGAGGGAGAGGGGGTGGCTGTAAAGGGGTGAAAGAGAGAGAGGGGGTGACTGGGGGGTGAGGGAGGGTAAGAGAGAGGGGGTGAATGAGAGATCCCCTAGCCCTGCCTGCAGTCCCTACTGTCCCAGCCCCTATCTGTGTGGGTAGGCATGTGTCATCCACCTATCTCCCGCCCATCCTCTAGCCTGTCTTCTTCCTGTTCCAGTCACAGTGAGCTGGGAGTGTAGGTTGGAGGAGTGAAGGCTCTGGGAGGCGACGGGGATGCTGCTCAGGGTGGCGGTGTCCTCTCTCTCTCTCCCTCCTGGGATCTTCCCAGCTGCCCAGCCCTCCCCTACCTGTTTTATGCTGCTTTGCACTCCACGCTGCAACCGGTCCAGCGGCGAGACAATCCAGTCCAGGAGTCCCGGGCCAGGCCCCACGAGCACTAGCGCAGAGGAGGAGGAGGTGGAATCCTCCTCCGCTTTGAATGCTGGACAGGAAGGGAGTTGCGGCCGTGACGTCACTGGTTGCTAGATGCTAGGTGGCTCTAGCAACCAGTGACCAAGAGTAGAGTCAGGTGGAGGAGGGGCGGAGCCAGAGCCAGCGCTACCACGGCTCAGTCCACCCCTGTGACCCCTACATTCTGGAAAAGGACCAGAGACTCTGGGCTATGGGCCCCAGACTCGGGGCTATAGCCCCAATAGCCACCCCCTAGCGACGCCTCTGGTTGAAGGTAAATCTAAATGAAATTGAATAAGAAAATTGTATGGTGTATGGCCAGCTTAAGTCTCTTGGCTGAAAGGTACCCCAGACAGAGATC
This sequence comes from Rana muscosa, assembly GCA_029206835.1. Taxonomy (NCBI): domain Eukaryota; kingdom Metazoa; phylum Chordata; class Amphibia; order Anura; family Ranidae; genus Rana; species Rana muscosa. The sequence continues at coordinate 322,356,078 of CM055118.1, read as the reverse complement.
AGCGGCAAGGTGATCTAGATTGGCTCTCTTAGCTGAAAGGTAAACTAGACTAATTAACCTAGACTGAATCTCTTAGTGGAAGGGTAACCCAAACTGACTTTCCTAACTGAAAGGTAACCTTGTCTGACTCTCTTAGCTAAAGGGTAACCCAAACTGACTCTCGTAACAGAAAGGTTACGCAGTCTGACTCTCTTAACTGAAAGGAAACTTAGATTGACTCTATAAACTGAAAGGTAACTTAGACTCACTCTCTTAGCTGAAAGGTAACACAAACTGACTCTCTTAACTGAAAGGTGACCTAGACTGACTATCTTAGCTGAACTGAAACCCAAACTGGCTTTCTTAGCTTAAAGAAGACCCAAACTGACTTTCTTCGATGAAAGGTGACCTAGACTGACTCTCTTAGCTGAACGGAAACCCAAACTGACTTTCCCAACTGAATGGTGACTGACTCTCTTAGATCTCTTAGCTGAAGGGTAACCTAAACTGACTCTCTTAACGGAAAGGTAACCTAGACTGACATTTCTAACTGAAAGGTAACCTAGACTCATTCTCTTAGCTGAAAGGTAACCCAAACTGACTTTCTTAGCTGAAAGGTGACCTAGACTGACTCTTAGCTGAACGAAAACCCAAACTGACTTTCTCAATCTAGGACACCTTTCAACCATGAAAGTCAGTCTAGAAATACCTTTCAGTTAAGAGAGTCAGTCAGTGTGCTGTCTGTTTTGCAGCCCATAGATGGATGTTTTTTTAATTCAACCAGCGGGTTGAACAAAAAAAACAGACCCGATTCCCCAATCCACACATTCGATGTGGATGGAGGAATCGAACCCTGCTGAGCTATTGCATTCTGACAGAGTTGAGACTTTCCCACCAACAGAATACATTGATCAGCACTGCTGGCTAAAGCCTGCGGCACTGATCAAGTGCGGAAAAGCCGACAGGCGGTTGTACAGAATTAGATCAGTAGATCAACGTCTGTACAACCTCTCTGCCCATACATGGACCAAAATTCAGCCTGTTCAGCAGAGACAAATTTCGACCCATGTATAGCCAGCTTTAGGCAGGAGAGTCAACCTGTCTTGCTAGAAAAGTCAGTCCACTTTGTGAGTCATTCTGTGTTACCTGCCAGACTATAGAGGTAGGTTACCTATACACCAGTAGATTAGTGTTCAGACTATCGTTCCAAATTCTGAGAAATAGTTCCTCAGCGCATTCACCCTTCCTTGCCTAGTTGCTTTGCCATCATTGAGTCAAGTCATTTTGTTCAAAGGCCTTTAAAATTTGAGTGGAATCCCAGACGTAGTATACAGGTTTTTGGTGCCTAAAAAATGCTTATTGAAATATGCATAATTTTTCCCAAACAAAAATCACATTCACGGTTAGAATTATACTCCTTCAGATAAGAAACAAAAAAATTTTCCATCCCGCTCCTTCAAATTTTCTTGTCATAATGAAAAAATGTTCATTGATTTAACCTCACTAACCATTAGAAAAAGGAATGAGCTTTTCCAAAAATGAAAATTTTCTTTACAAGATTCTACTGGTGTATGGCCAGCTTTAGACAGGACAGCCAGTTTATGATGCCAGAAAAATCAACCTACGGTGCTGCTTGTCAAGCAGCAAAGTCAGACTTTCGTGCAGGGGAGACTAACTTTATGCAATTAGTCGGCCAGGTGAGCCAGATTTTGACATGAGAGAGTCAGTCTAAAGCAGGCATGTCCAAAGTCCGGCCCGCGGGCCAATTGCGGCCCACGGGCCGGTTTTATACGGCCCCCACTTGCAATTTGTTTTTGTCACTTTTGTGGCCCCCCAAGCTCCGCACAGGGTAAGGATGAGCTCGGTTTAAAAATATATATATATATATATATATATATATATATATATATATATTCTCTAATCCCTGAGCGCCTCTCACTGATAAGATGGGCGTGTTGTTGGGTGTTGCTGGGGCATGTTCCAAAGCCCATTGGGAAGCGCGCATCGCCAATAACAGACACTAAGTCATTTCCCGGTCCACAGCTGCAGAGCTCTGTGTCTCAGTGCCTGTGATTGGCTACGGCGCTGCATGCTGTCAGCGTCCTAACAGGCTCGCCAGAGGTCATCGAGGATTTCTCAGGGGATAAGATAAGTTTACTACTGTAACGGATATAAAGCGAATATTTCAATATATATAAGAATTTTAAAAAAGGAGCTCATCCTTGCCCTGTTTAGAGCTTGGGGGCCACAGAAGAGATAAGGGCAAATAAGGGCAAATTACAAGTGGGGGCCAGAGAGAATATAAAAAAAAAATAGCTCATCCTTGCCCTGAGTGGAGCTTAGGGGCCACAGAAGAGATAAAGGCCAGATTTCTCAGGGGATAGAGAAAAAATATATTTTTTACAACAAGAGATATATATATTCACCACACGCAGCCACAAAGGTAGGAGAATTATTGTTGGGCAGTGTATTAGTGCTCGGACGAACACACTTACACCCAATTTTAATGGTTCAAAGAAGGTCAGGCAAAATGGTCGGCCCTCACGCACGTTCACTTTATCAAATCTGGCCCTCTTTCAAAAAAGTTTGGACACCCCTGGTCTAAAGCCTCATACACACAATCGGACTTCCATCTGACTTTTCCGTGGATTTTGGTCCGAAGGGGCATTGGTATGCATACACACGGCAGAACTTTTTCAGCCAACATTCACCAAATCAGGTGGTTTTTCAGCTCTTTACCGCCACCCTTTGGGCAACTTCTGCTATTGTTGTCTGATCTTTAGCATTGGTTCTGAGAATGCGTGTTTGGAATTTGGACTTTAGTCCGATGGACTTGTGTACACACACGATCGGATGATGCTCCATCGGACATTTGTTCCCGAAAAGTTTGAGAGCATTCACAGCGAACATTTGTCCGATGAAAAAGCGAAAACAATTGTCC